>OZ020609.1:26845521-29814741 GCA_963971545.1 Philophylla caesio | reverse complement strand
AGCTTTTAATGGTTGAAGTTATAGTACTATTTCGGAAATCACCACATTTCCTCATCAGACTTCTTTTTTTGATTATTAAATTAAATTATTTTTAATTTAATTTTCATAACCACTTCTCTCAGGCTTTGAACCCGGGAGCTCGGAGTTGCAGAGCCAATACGCTACCTATTGTGCTACGCTAGCCGAGTTGGCTGTTGTGTTTATTTCATCTTCCTTAAACAAACCAACTACAAACAAGAGCAACTGATCTGCCGCTATTTAACTTGTTTGTGTGGTTGTTGTTTGTGTTTTTGTTTGCAAATTCTGTATAATGTGTTTTTTACATTATATTCTAATGCATTTTTTAAGGCGTGCTCATCCTTGTATACAATGGTTGTTCATTTTTCTGTTGGCCTAGTAAATGTTAATATTTTAGAATTTTTTATTGAGCTCAAGGCTCAATGAACAACCATTGTATACAAGGATGAGCACGCCTTAAAAAATGCATTAGAATATAATGTAAAAAACACATTATACAGAATTTGCAAACAAAAACACAAACAACAACCACACAAACAAGTTAAATAGCGGCAGATCAGTTGCTCTTGTTTGTAGTTGGTTTGTTTAAGGAAGATGAAATAAACACAACAGCCAACTCGGCTAGCGTAGCACAATAGGTAGCGTATTGGCTCTGCAACTCCGAGCTCCCGGGTTCAAAGCCTGAGAGAAGTGGTTATGAAAATTAAATTAAAAATAATTTAATTTAATAATCAAAAAAAGAAGTCTGATGAGGAAATGTGGTGATTTCCGAAATAGTACTATAACTTCAACCATTAAAAGCTGTTGTTGTTTTTTCACAAAAAATCTTCCATAAACTGGCCTTGAGCTCAATAAAAAAAAATTCTAAAATATTAACATTTACTAGGCCAACAGAAAAATGAACAACCATTGTATACAAGGATGAGCACGCCTTAAAAAATGCATTAGAATATAATGTAAAAAACACATTATACAGAATTTGCAAACAAAAACACAAACAACAACCACACAAACAAGTTAAATAGCGGCAGATCAGTTGCTCTTGTTTGTAGTTGGTTTGTTTAAGGAAGATGAAATAAACACAACAGCCAACTCGGCTAGCGTAGCACAATAGGTAGCGTATTGGCTCTGCAACTCCGAGCTCCCGGGTTCAAAGCCTGAGAGAAGTGGTTATGAAAATTAAATTAAAAATAATTTAATTTAATAATCAAAAAAAGAAGTCTGATGAGGAAATGTGGTGATTTCCGAAATAGTACTATAACTTCAACCATTAAAAGCTGTTGTTGTTTTTTCACAAAAAATCTTCCATAAACTGGCCTTGAGCTCAATAAAAAATTCTAAAATATTAACATTTACTAGGCCAACAGAAAAATGAACAACCATTTTTTCCTTATCTTGATGTTTTTTCGCTTAGTTGTAACATTTTGGCAAAAACGTAGTTTAACATAACTCAAGAACCACTTGTCCGATTTTGATGAAACAAATTTAGAAAAATTAAGAATTACAGTTTCTCTAATCTGTTTCTATACCGTTTTCCTATATGTGCAACACTTTCGAAGTTAAAAATGAATGTATGAAGGGAAAAAAGTATTTTTTTTCCTAAAAATTTAAATATTTTTTTTTTTTAAATTCATAAAAAATCCAGCAACACTGCTTCTGTAATGTTCACTCTTTCTCACACTGGTTCTGTGATTTTTGTCATTCAACAAGTGCCGACGAACGCGAACAGTAAAAGTAATTTTTCTCAAATTTTTTAAAAGTGAACAAAAGAGAACAAAATATGGAACTGTGCAAGCCAGATATAAATAGCTTTTGCTACTGCTGTGGTCAATATGCCTCAACACATAAAAAAAGGGGAAATTTCAGTACTGATTTTGTTCAAACATACGAGATGTACTTCAACCAAAATGTTATAGTGAACGAAAATTGGGAACCAAATATAGTGAGTAAAAGCTGCTACAACTGTCTAATGGATTGGAAAAATAGAAGACGTGAAAGTATGCCATTCGGTATCCCAATGACTTGGACTAAACCTGGCGAAGGTCACAATCCATTGAATTGCTATGCATGTGCGAATAAAGAGCCACAAAAAGGATAAGAAAATCGTATAATTACGTTGGTGTTGCAAGTGCCGCAACACCATTGCCTCATTCGGACCACATTCCTGTGCCAAAAGCTTCTAGCCCAGATATTTTCTCTTTTACGACTGCTCCGACATATCATGCACGTGATGATCCCCCATATGAGCCATCAGTATCCAATGAGCCAATCAAAATAAGCTTGATTCAATTATTGCCAAGTTGGAATTAACACAGCATAAGTCGGAAGAGCTGGCTTCCATTTTGAAATCAAACAATTTGTTGGCACCCGGTGTGAAAGTCACAGCTTATCGAAGTAGTCAGGCACCACTCCAAAGTTTATTCCTTGTGAACGATGAAAAAACTTCTGCATATTGCCCGGATGTAGGAAAATTGATGAACGCAATGGAAATAAAATATGAAGCAGATGACTGGAGATTATTTATTGACAGTTCAAAACTCAGCTTGAAGGCGGTTTTACTGCATAAGACCAATAAAAAACCTTCAGTTCCAATCGCCTATAGTACAGAAACGAAACAAACATATGATGCACTGGAAAATATTTTAAAAATGGTTAACTATGCCAAACATATGTGGCGCATATGCTGCGATTTAAAAGTTGTAGCAATGCTTTGCGGTCTTCAAAGCGGCTATATAAAATATATGTATGTGCTTTTTGTGCGATTGGGACACACGATTTTCCGGTGACCAATATGCATGCCACGGATGGAAACTCAGAGAGCACAGCAGGTTACAAACGGCCAATATTATTCGTGAGCCTCTAGTGCCGAAGGAGAAGATATTGCTGCCTCCACTGCATATTAAACTTGGAGTTGTTAAGAATTTTATCAAAACTGTCGCCAAAAGAGATGAAGTTTTCTTGTTTTTGAAACTAATTTACCCGAGACTCAGCGAAAGTAAAATTAAAGAAGGAAAGTTATAATATCACATTCATTTCCCATGGTTTTCCATCTTAACAAATAAATTTTTTCCAAACAGGCGTACTAAATGGTCCAGATATACGAAAGCTGATTAAAAGTGACGCATTCAACAATATTTTGATTGACGCTGAATTGAATGCATGGCTGGACTACTTCAGCAAACAATTGGCTACCGAATCTGATGAACAAGGTGAACGCTATCATCAAGTTGCTATGCCATTTGAAATGAGGTAGTACTGATTTTTTTTTTTTCAAACTCATTTTAATAAAATAAAAACTTACAGATATAGAGGCAAAAAGTCGCCGAGTGCAATAATTGCGGAAATTTGCTGGTGGAGTAAGCTTGTGTGGCAAGACAGGGATGATCTTGATGATAAAGAATTTTCAGGAGATGCAGAAGGGCCAACAGTGGAGTCACACATTGACATTATGTGTGGTTCAGAAACTGATGATAGCGATGAATGCGATGCCACTAGTCCCGAACAACCACCATCGAAAAAGTCTAGGCAATATTTATTAAAATAAATAAAAAATAAAATAAAAATAAAAAATTATAAAAATGTTTACTTTATTTTTTTAGTAGTTTATGGCCAGAAGTCTGGAGTTATTGGGGAAAATTTATAAAAAAGGCGATAAATGACACTTTTTTGAATAAAAACAAATAAAAACAAATAGAAATTGTAATTCTTAATTTTTCGAAATTTGTTTCATCAAAATCGGACAAGTGGTTCTCGAGTTATGTTTAACTACGTTTTTGCCAAAATGTTACAACTAAGCGAAAAAACATCAAGATAAGGAAAAAATTTAAAAGGTCATAAAAAAAACTGACACATACGAACGCCAAACCCTTTGAGGGTTTTACTATACTGACCTAGTACCATCACCCTGACTTGGAATTTCTCACCCCCCAGACAATAATCCCAAAAATGTTCCACAGTGTTATTTATGAAAACACCACCGTGCATAATTAAATTTATGGCTTTGTATCTCGAAAAGTATTTAATATCGAGTTATACACCTCTATGCTGGAATCCGTCGTACGTTCGATTACGCTACGAATCGGAAAATCGGTATGCTCAAATTCGCTTCTCGTAATCAAAAATTCGAAATTCGTAGACTGTTTTCGCAATTCGTAATATCGGTATGCCGAAATCCGTCGGAGCTATCAATTTGCGAAAATTTTGTACGAACAGTGACTGGTGTCGGAGCGAAATAAATTTTAGAAAAATTAAACGTGTATAAACCTAAAAATAAGCAAATATGCATGTATATACATGTGTACATTTGTGTTTATGTACATATGTATGTAATATAAAATATGCAAGACAAATAAGATTTATTACCAGAAACATAATACGTACATACATACGTATGTGTGTATGTATTTGCGATCACAAACAAATCGTACGCAGTATGTTTCTTCTATTAATGCTTCTTTGTTGAGGCGAAAACTTGTTACAAATCTTTAACCCTTAAACATTAATATATCAGAGTAATGAATTCGACATTATCACGCATTTCATCATTTAAGAAATTGGTATTTAGATCATCTCTTAACAATGTACATTGTACATACGATGCATATTCATGCAATTCTGCCTTTAATTAACAAAAACTTCCTTTCAATTGGCTTATAAATGTTGATACTAAACTTCATTCTTCACTTGCAATTATATCGGTGTATGTAAGTATATTCCTGCCAATATGTCAAATTAAGAACTTCGAATTTCTTAGTTTTGGTTGGCAGTAGTTACGATCGGATTTCAGCATACCAATTTTCGATCTTTCGGAACGGATGTGGTCACTAAATATGATCTAAATGCGGCCATCGTTGTTCAGTGGATTAGTAAAAGAAGTATGGGATAAGGTGCTCCTATCACTGCTTTTGACATGTACACGAGTCACATCTACATTTGTTTTTTCCTTCGAAACGTTTTTCGATCGTAGCCATTTCTTGGTGGAAGTGTTCGCCTTGTTCATCACTGAACTGGCCCAGATTATGTGTAAGAAGTCCAAATGCGAGTGCAAGAAATGAATTTTTATCGACGAAACCCATTTCATCATATGCACTTAAAAATTCATTTACAACCGATCGTCACTTCTGTTGTTCCCAAGGAAATTATCACATAGCGCTACAAAACTCTTTTATGCCGATTTTTGAAAAGAAACATTCGTTAAACTCGGTATCAAATCAAAACTCATTTCGTTTTTTTAGAAAATAGTGTGTGAAAATATCTCCAAAGTCAAAAAAAGTAGAAAAAGGGTAACAAAATTTAAGTTTGTTGTGCAAAAACAAATACATCTCATCAGCTTTATTTTAAAAAAAATTATTTTAAAATCTATATATCATTTGAGTTTCTTAAACCGTTCTTTAATTAAAAACAAGTAAGCTAAATTCGGGCGAACACGATTTTTATATACCCTAGCGATGTATGTATGTATTTTTGTATGGTCGGTGCCCATAATATCATAAAATTCCCGTTTCTTTGTTTCAAATCGCTGCTAGTATTAAACTTTACTCAATTTCTTCCAATAAATACTGAAAAACGAGGTTTTTACATTTTTCAAAATTTCCGTTATATGAAAGTTGGGCGTGCTTATGGTCCGATTTCAAAAATTATTGACAGTGATGCTAGTGATTTCAAGGACAATATGTTCACCAAATTTGTTCAGAGAATTTTGTGACGATACCTTACACCGTTAATGAGATACAGGAATTTGTTCCAAATA
The DNA here is from genome assembly GCA_963971545.1 of Philophylla caesio. Lineage (NCBI taxonomy): Eukaryota > Metazoa > Arthropoda > Insecta > Diptera > Tephritidae > Philophylla > Philophylla caesio. The sequence goes on along the minus strand of OZ020609.1, from coordinate 29,808,974 downwards.
CCCAATTTCACTCAATTTATTTTATTATAAACCGAAAATTATCAAAATTTCCGTTATATAGGAGGTGAGCGTGGCTATGATCCGGTTTAAAAAATTGTCTACGATAATAATAACGATGTCAAGGAAAATATATTCACCAAATTTTGTGACGATAATTAATACTGTTATTGAGATACAGAAAATTGTTCATAATTTTTCAAAATTTCATAAATATCTACCTAATTTCTTAGTTAAAAATCACTCCAAATACCAAATTTCACTCAATTTGCTGTAATAGATACCGAAAAAACGGAGTTTTTGCATTTTTCAAAAATGTCCGTTATTTGGAAGGTGGGCGTGGTTATTGACCGATTTTGATCATTTTTAATATCAACCTACCCTGTCCAAAGAGCAATTTATGAGTTTTACTTTGGAATAAAGCTGATAGATTTATTAGAGACCAAAGCTGCTGAAAGCTTTTAGCATAGAAAATCGTCAATTTAAGCTTGAAGGCTTCTAAAAGCTCAGCTTAAAAGCTTTCTGCTTGAAGACTTCCGGTTAGAAAGCTTTTAACACTTCCCGCAGACGGGTACTTAAAAAGCTGCCTCCTTTTTGGTGATGTCAACGCACCAAGGAGGGCAATAAATAAGAAATATGGGGGAAAACGCGGGTTTGCCTGATCCTTTTAAGGCAAGTGGCAAAATGCAGAGGTCACCGTCCACGAATATAAATATGGCGGAGCGAAATTTTTTAACATCCGATACTCCGTCGGTAGTGCGAGCCCGATCATCTCCGCCGGATCTTGATAGGGTGAGGCTGGCCATTAGCCAGGGCCCGATTGATTTTTTTCATTTGCCGTGTGTGAATATTCTACCTGCTGATTTTGAATATTATAGGAAATCGAATTCTGCTTTCTACTGTAAATCGTGTTCAAAAGAGCGTCGCAATTCAATTCGCTCACCGCCGCTATCTATTACCCCGGCGATGTAAAATCGCAATGCAGTATAACTGACTTCACTCATAGTGGAAGCAATAAAAACGAGTGCGATAACAATAAATCAACACTGAAGCTGATGCTTGCTGAAATAATTAAACTCAAAGCAGAGAATGCGAAAATAATGTCCGTTCTTAACTCCGTAGTTTCGGACAAAAATCTATTGCTTAAAAATGTAAATGACCTGAAGGCAGAGCTGAGTTCCATGCATAAGGTAATATGTGACAGCAACATTCGAGTGGTTGATGACATCAAAAACGTACGAACAGAATTGAAATCTAGTTTTACCAATCTGAGTGAAAGCTTATCTTCGATTATCACTCGTACTTCTTCAATGCATGAGGAGAGTCTCGCTGTTAGTTGTGCTCTCGAACCATCTAATGCTACTAATAATTATGCTGCTTCACCTGCTAGTCCTGCTGCTAAGGAGAGTCTTGCTGTTAGCATTTGTGCTCTCGAACCATCTAATGCTTCTAATAATTTTATTGCTTCACCTGCTAGTTCTGCTGCTATGAATGCTCTAGTGCCTTGCAATTCGAAGCCGCGATCATCTTCTGCCGATAAGAAGGATGCTTCAAGCTCTGCCTCTGCTACTGCGGTTATCACCAATGTTAAGAATCATGTTAACAATGCTGGCCAGAATTCCATGGGAGGAGTTGCATATAGCTCTTATGCCTCCGTTCTTAGTTCAAGCCCTCGCTCAAATGCTGTTAAGGTTGCAGTGGCTGCCGACGCTGATGCTGCAGCTACTGCTACAACTAAATTGAATGGTAAGGCTAAGCAACAGAAGCGTCAGAGTACTATTGGATCTAATGTAAATAATGATCTAAATGTTATTTTACGCTTCAAATGGCTTCATATTTCATCATTTCATCATTCGGTTTCCGCTGATAATATCTTGGATTACGTCGTTAAGCACGCAAACATTGACAAACAATATCTAGTTTGTCATAGATTAATTAAAAAGGACGCACCTGCTGAGTCATATAGAAAAGTTAATTTCAAACTTGGTGTTGCTAACTTATTTTACGATAAAATATCATCATCGGACATTTGGCCAGTGGATGTAAAAGTACGTCCTTTTCGTTTTTTTTCCCAGAGAGGAAAGTCCACAACCTGTTCTTTAGCCACAACAGATAATCTGCAACGGTTGGATGTTAGAGGCCTAACTATTTATTTTCAGAACGCGTCCGGTCTTAGAACTAAGTCGCATGCTGTTAAAGCATTGAGCTCGCAATTAGACTATGACATATTTGTAATTATTGAGACCTGGTTGAATCCAGACTTTTATGATGCAGAATTTTTCGACCCAAATTTGTTTGTCGTCTTTCGTAAAGATAGAGATGCCGGGAAAACAGGTCGCATACGTGGGGGTGGAGTATTAATTGCTGTTCAACGAAAGTGCAGTGCCACATTAATTTCTCTTGTAAATAATGACTCTCTGCTTGACCAGATTTGTGTAAGCATACGTAGTTCGATAGCCGTTGAGTCTTTGTATATAATTGCCTCATATATTCCACCTAATAGTTTGGAAAGTCTTTATAGAGTTCATGCCGATAATATAGCAGACTTAGTACTTAATAAGTTAGGTGACGATATTGTTTGTATTTTAGGCGATTTTAATCTCTCGAATATTAACTGGCGTCAAAACTACTGCTTTACTGGACTTATGCCGACAAATCTATCTACATCGCTTGAAACATATTTTATTGATAGCCTCTTATGTTTAAACTTATTGCAGGTAAATAAATTTGTAAACAAGCTCGATAAAGTTTTAGATCTTATTTTTATCAATGAAAGCGTTAACTTTTATCTAACTGAGTGCCTTGCGCCATTTTCTGCTACAGATATGCACCATGTTGCCACAGTTCTTAAGATTGAATTTTATGAATTTAAGAAAGCAGTTCGGGAAGACAAAATTGTATTTAATTACGCGCGCTGTAATCTCAATGCCTTAAATCAGCTGTTATGTGATCTTGATTGGACTGTTTTACTTTCCAATTCTGATCCTGCTTGTTGTTATAATGTTTTCAAAGAATCTGTATATAATACATATATGTTTAGATAATATTCCGATTTTGAAACCGAACCCCTATAAATTGCCTTGGTACACCACGGGATTAAAAAAGTTGAAGAATATTAGGAACAAGTTTTATAAGAAATTTAAGAGGACACAGAGTCAGTCCTTCTATGATACCTATTTGCGCTACATGAAGGAATTTAATTGCTTGGATAAGTTTCTGTATAAAAAATATATTCTTAATTTCGAGTCTAACATAAAGTCCAATCCTAAGGCGTTTTGGACCTTGATAAAATCGAAAAAATCCTGCTCATCGATTCCATCTACCGTCTGCTATAATAACAAAGTCGCTAACTCTCCAAAAGATGCCGCTAATCTGTTCGCCGATTTCTTCAAATCGAATTTTGTCTGCGACAATAATATATCCACTGCGGACTTTTCTTCGGATGTCCAGTCTGTGGTTAATTTTGGTTCGTTGACACTATCGAAGACATTGTGAATGGTATTAGAAAACTCAAGCCATCTTCAACGTCAGATATTGATGGTTTCTCAGTTCTCTTGCTAAAAAGCTGTCCGGTATTGGCGGTTCCCTTGGAAATAATTTTTAATAAGTCGTTACAATGTGGTACGTTTGTTGATGCCTGGAAAGTTGCTTCAATAACTTCCATAATTAAAAGTGGTAGTAAAAATGATGTCTGCAACTATAGACCAATATCAAAACTTACTAATATCTCGAAGCTTTTTGAATGCATTGTCAAAGATAAGATTTATTTTTCTGTTAAAAGTATAATTAGCCCCAGCCAACATGGGTTTGTGGTTGGTCGTTCCACTGTTTCCAATCTAGCCGTTTTCAGTGAATTTTGTATTTCCGCCTTTACTTCAGGCGGTCAAGTAGACTGCATATATACTGATTTTTCGAAAGCTTTTGATAAGGTTTCGCACAAGATTCTCATTAATAAACTTGCTTGCCTTGGTTTTCACTCAGTATTTTTGCAATGGCTTAAATCATATCTAAGCAATAGGCGGTGCATGGTCACCATTGATAATGTATCATCTCATTCTTTTATTGCCACTTCAGGTGTACCCCAGGGGAGCATTCTTGGGCCGCTTTTATTTATTTTGTTTATCAATAACATAGGTTCATGTTTTTCTCATGCCAACTTTTTATTATATGCTGATGACTTAAAAATTTATTCTATAGTAAATAATCCCGTAGATATGATTAATCTACAATCGGAAATTAAAAATTTTTACACATGGTGTATTAGTTCGCATCTATCCTTAAATATTAAAAAATGTTTTCATGTTAGTTATTTTAAATCACATACTGGGTTTCATAGTTCATATAGACTTTCTAACTGTGTACTACAGAAGGCTTATGAGATTAAGGATCTTGGGGTTATCTTTGACTCTAAACTTACTTTTAATAATCACATAAACTATATTATTTCAAAGGCTTACGCTATGTTGGGATTCGTTCGGCGAAATTGTGCTGAATTTACAGATCCATATACATGGAAATTGCTCTACACCTCATTTGTGCGATCAAACCTCGAGTATGCCACTATTATTTGGCGGCCATTTCAACAGTTTAACATGAACAGGATCGAAAGAGTTCAGAAAGTTTTCCTAAAGTATGCTATTAGATTTAAAGTCTTTAGAAAATAGGAGATCTATACTTTCTTTATCTTTTGTGCATGGCATTATCCAGGGGGCTTTTGATTGTCCCGCTCTTTTAGAGAAAATAAATTTTAATGTTCCAAGAAGAGAACATCGTAGTTTTTATCCGTTCTATGGGAAGTGCAGTAGAGCTAATTATGCCTATAACGCCCCTATAAGCCTGATCTCAACTTCTATCGAGCTTGATCTTTCAGTAGGTAGAAATATTTTTGTCATTCTCTTGAATTCATTTTTTAATACTAATAATCTTATTTAAGTTTTGCAATAAGAATACTTTTGTTAATAGTCTGTAAGAATTGTTATTCATAGACTTAAAAAAAAAAAAAGAGTAATAGAAGACTCCATTACAAATGAGACGAACCCGCCCAAACGGTCCAGTATGGCGGTAATCTCAAAAGATGGCAAAAAACGCTGTCTAATAGGGAGGCTCTGCTCAAATAAGGACCCTGAAAGCGAATGAATAGTACAAACGAGAGCTAAGATTATAAAAGCTAAACCGAATACTACGCTGGTTAAACCAAATGCCTTTCTCATTAAGAAGAGAGGTGACATGTCATATAGCGATATGCTTAAATCGGTGAAAAACAGTGCTGATTTAAGTAAAATGGGTGAACAGGTCAAAAGAGTACGTAAAACCCAGAAAAGAGAAATACATCTCGAGCTCAACCATGTGCATGAGGAAAAAACAGAACTTTTCAAAAAAGGTGTTCAAAGTCTTTTAGGTAACGAAGCCGAAGTTACGGCTTTATCTAAGCAGACTTGTATAGAGATACACGATCTCGATGAGATCACAACTAAAGAAGAGATGGTTGTAGCCATCTCAGAGGCAAAAGTTTTAAACTAAAACTTTGTGCTTAACTGGATAAAAACGATCAGGAAAGGATATCCAGGGACTCAAATAGCGCTGCTTGGCTTACCTCAGCTCGTAGCTCAGAAAATCAGTGCAGCCAAAAAACTTATGATTGGATGGTCGGTGTGTCACATTCGGGAAAAAAGTATTCTGACAAGATGCTAGAGATGTTTGGAGTTTGGTCATCAAGCAAAGGCTTGTACAAACGAAGACCGCAATGGTTGCTGTTTTGAGTGCGGAGAAAAAGGTCATAACGCTAAACAATGCAGCAATACGGCAGTATGCATGCTTTGTAAAGCTAGCAATCCGGTGGAAAAAAACCATATTGCTGGGAGTAAACTGTGCCCCTTCTTCCAACACGCCGTGCAAAAATCTAAATCAAAAATATGAAGATACTGCAGCTGAATTTAAATCACTGTAAAGCTGCTCAGCAGCTATTGGATCAAACAATAATCGAAGAAAAAATTGATATTGCCATTTGGAGCGAGCAGTATAAGAAGTCTGGGAAGGGAACTTGGATCCCTGATAACAAAGGCAAAGCAGCAATATGGGTGTGTGGGCTAAAATGCATTACCGAAAAGCCTTACAGCCATGAGTTCTTTGTAAGGACCAAAATTGACGGTACTTATATGTATATACAGCTGTTATGCACCTCCTATTCTCAGCCAGCAAGAATTTGAACTTCTGCTGGTTAGAATCGTTGAAGATGCCGTTTTGTGCTCTCCCAAAATAATAGCCGGAGATTTTAACGCATGGGCTCTAGAATGGGGCAGCAGCAGGACAAATCAGCGAGGACGCGCTCTTCTTAACCCTCATCCTGTACTTTGGGCAAATTTTGCCCATTTGCATGTTCAAAGCCAGTTATTTCGGGTTTTCTCTATGATATCAAAGTGAATCCTTTTGACAATTATTTATTTACTGATATTTAGCTATATAGCGGAAATAAGAACTGTGCTTTACCCAGGAGAACTTCTACAAGAAAAATACCTAATCTTGTATTTTGGGCAAATTTTGCCCAAAGTATTTAACAATGGTTTTGTGCACAAAAAATAGTAATAACGAACATGTTTTTTGCAATTTCTATAAAAATGCTTGCATAGTGCCGTGCTGTGCAAGCTATAGAGAGCTACGTATTTGTATTAGAAAGCAAAACCAACAACAAGCTTTTATTTTCTGCTGTTGTTGCTTTGCCTTCGTGTAGTGTTGGACAGCACGGGCATAGTACGATGTTATGCAAGTGCGACCATGATCAACCGTTATTAGTTTGGAGTAAGAGTAAATTTATTTGAATGAATAGAAAGCGAATAACAGACGATATACGGCGAAAAAAATCAAGGTAATCGCGTCGTACTTGACCTTACAGAGGGTCTAAAAGGCCACAATATAACATGTGACAACTTTTTTACCACATGCGATCTTGCTGCTGAACTTTTGAAAAATAAACTAACAATTGTTGGAACGGTTCGTAAAAATAAGAAATTTTTACCTCCATGTATTTTAGATATGAAAAAGAAACCGGGTTTTCATTCCCAATTCGGAACGTAATTTTGCAGAAAATTACAAAAGTAACCGCTTTTTCAATACCAGTTTTAAAAATTTGCTTGTGTATATTAATGCCCCGCAATTATGTAGGTGCTTCTCTTTTCACTGCTTGAACGCAAATGCGTGGTATACCACGGAATTAGCTCAACAGTTTCCTCAGGGTTTTAATTGATATTAAAATAGCTTAGTGGGAGAAAGCCACAAAAATTTAAAGGGTTAAGAAACCCTTATTCCGTGATAGGCACGGAATTAGGTACATTGTAAACGAAAAATGTACATAACTCCATGAATGTGAAATATCAATTTTTAAGTAATTAAATATATTTACATGTATTTAGATAGTACACAAATAAATTTCCAGAGGTTTATCGAATGCCAAAATCAAATCATAGTTCCAAAAAGTCCTATGATTCAAATTTCACAGCCTTAAGAATATATACATACATGAGTCCCTAACATTATGCTTGGACATATTCATACGACATGCCCATTATCTGAGATACCACATTTCAACTCCTCAATAATTTAAAAATATATCCCATACGTATAATCAGAATTGAAATTATTACCCTTTAAAAATTTTAAGTTTATTATAGTTTTTTTTTTATTTTATGAATCATACTCCCAATTCCTTGTTTAAATAAAAAAATCGGAATGCCAAGGACTTCCAGGGAATTAGGAGCACTTACCTTAATTGCCAATCATTGAAATAAAAACGCTTACTATATTGATGATTTTATTAATAACAAGGCTTGTGATATCGTGTGCCTCAGTGAGTTGTTTTCACACGATAATACAGGTAATAGGAAAAGAATTTTAAATTTTAATCTCGTAGAAAAAAAGCGACAAGATGTGTATGGAGGTGTGGAAATGGTGCCATCACTTTCAGGCCGAACATAAATAATTTGCAAGATTCAGTTCTGGACCTAGCCTTTAAAAACATTTACAAAACCTTCATGTCGAAAAAAAAAACCTTTGTCTTTTTTGGGGAAAATTCAGCTAGATTGCCAAAGCTCTCTCAGAAGGGATAAACAAAGCAACCACCAACCTCAACGACTGAACACTGAAATCATGGTGGAACAGATATCTCAATAAAAAAAGTTGGAAAAACGAAATAAATAAGGCGAAAAAACCAAACTTCGCAGCCGGTGTTTAAAAAAACTTAGTGAGCAACCAAACACGAAGGAAGTTTGGATATTTGCAAAGAGCCTGAAAGGATGCCTAAGCGATGCGAACAATTCTCGGAGTACGAGTGCAATGAACCCTTTCTTCAGCATCTTAAGAATCAGATACAAGTATCAGATACAAGTGACCATATCGTACTAGGCAGAGGCGGGCAGGTGGATACCGTAATTCCCCTTTTTATATCGAGGAACTGAACAGTGTTCTTAAAAAGAAAACCAAAAAATCGGCAGGTGGACACGGCAAGGTATCTTACGACATGGTTCGGGCTCTGTCTGTAGAAGCTAAAGAAAGTCTGCTTAGCGCACTAAATAAAATATTTCGAAAAGGTTACATTGACGGTCATTGGCAAATCATTAAAGTAACTCCCATCCCTAAACCAGACAATGACCATAATGAGTACAAAAACTATTGTCCAATTTTCCTAACACCTGTTCTTCTTAAGATGGTAAATTTAATGATCAAAGCCAGAATTTACCATATTTGGCAAATAATCCATTTTTGTCTAACAGGTACTAATGTGCTTAAATGAAATCCTCCATTGCATAGCAAACTATAAGAGTTTGGGTATGAAAGTGGTGGCCGCGGTAGTCGACATCAGCGGAGCTTTCAATTGTGTTCCCAACCTCGTCTCGCAAATATTTATGGCAATTATATAAAATGGATATTATCATTGCTGCAAAAAATAATCCTGAAAACGGGATATAAGTCTGTAACAATCACTGACGGGGTACCACAAGGCAGCTGTCTTTTGCCTCTTCTCTTTAATATCTACACGAGAACATTGCACAATCTGGAGGATTTCGGGAGGGTGCTCAGCTAAGCTCAGAAATCAGTGTTGTGCTTATGCTTCTGGATAGCTCTGTCACATGGAAATGGTTTTTGAGCGTGGTCTTGAGGTAGGGGCTGGATCAAGGTGTCATGCTAACCGCGCTGAAGATCAGCCTGGCAGGGTCCCCCAAATAGCCCAGTCGCTTACGACGCCCTCTGGGAACCGGGTCGCACCCAGTTGTATTAATGGCCTTATCCCGGGTAATGCGAATCTCTGGCTCTGTGGACGAACCCCTTTCTCCGCCACTCGTGGGATCTCAATTATGGATGCAACTACAACAACATTGACAACAAAAACCAACGAGACCGGCACTCCCAATATGTCGGAAGGGTAGTCGCCCAAGAAACAGGAGGTCCGTGCGATGCAGGTGGCCATGCAAGGGAAGGACAGTAAACCTCTGGTTATGCCGAGGCTTGTATCTCCCCAGAAACGCATAGGGCGGGAAGCCTTCGAGACAAGTTCGAGGCACTAGCTGAGGCGGACCTGGTAGGCAGTTAGCTACCATGGGGCTGTTAGAGCTACTGCGCGGATCCCTCGGGCGCCACTGCAAACACCTACGGCGTTTACAAGGCCACCCCCGGAGGTGTTATGGATGAAAATCACGGCGATGAACCGGTGCTGCGAGCCCATTGAAAATGGGTGGAATCCCAGTAATCGGGCATTGCGGTAAGCGTGCTTCTCGCGAACCTTGGATCACCACCGTCTTGTAAAGATGCGGGCTGGTTCCAGGGAAATGTAAAGGTGGCTGCATGCGATGACACCAGATCTAAGGTATATGAATGCAGTGGCTAGTTTGGGAGAGGTCTATCCCGGTGCGAAGCTCCGCGCCATGGACTTTAGGGAAGTCCCATACAGACCAAGAGCAAGGGTGTTGCTGCCGGCGAAGCCTGCGGAGCCAGAGGATAGTCTGGAGAATATCCGGCTATTCAATCCGGCGCTACCCGCAGGAAATTGGAAGGTGCTGAAAGTGGAGAGCAGCACAAAAGCCGTTTTCGGAAAGGACGGAAGGGACCATCAAATATGAGTTTGGCACCGCTCGTGTTACGGTATACTCTAATGATGTCAATGCGGTGCTCAGCATAGAAGCGGAGGCATACCAGATAGTCGAGGATGAAGGGGATGCAGAGCTTGGCCAGGTCAATCCGATGGATGATCTGTCCGGGGGTTATGCGTCCTCGACGTCGTCGCTGGGCATTGTGTTCACGTTCCGCAAGTATACGGAGGAGGAGCTCATGTCCGACGATGATGACGAAGCCAACGGTACAGTGGTGGAGGGGGACAAACCTCCACCACAGTAAAGCAGCGTCTGCTGCACTGCTGGTCCAGCTGGCGAAAAGGAGGGCAGCAGATATCGCCCTCATCTGGGAGCTTTGGAATATTGGGCACAGAATCTGCGGACTCCAGACGACGGAGTATACACTGGTGAGTGGGGCAACTGAGGGTAGACCTAGGGCTTGCATTCTTGTTAACTTAAATCTAAAATTTCTGTTTCTTCCTCAATTTAGTGATGAGGACACCACAAACATGAGCCTGGATGATCTGGGTGACCTTCATGAATTTAACTCATGACAGGCCAATCCCGACACCGATGGTCGAGAGGGTCGCTGAGCAGACTTAAGTCATTCGAAGAGGTCTTCTTGGAGGGAGTTCTACGGCTCTATGGAATTTGTGTCAGAGCGATCAAGGCTGAGAAGGGTTCTCTCCAGCTCCCCCCGAATAAATCCGAGATGCTTACTAAGGTCGGACGGGACGTGGACGGGGTCAGCAGAGGACACTCTCCGACTTCTCCTAGAAACACACTTTCCATGCGCCGTGGATGTGTTTCCCAACAGGTTGACTACAGTGAGCGAACAACCGGTGGATGCCGACTTCCTTACAATAGAGAAAGTGACCTGGGCAATTGAGTCATTTAAACCCTACAACGCGCCGTGTCCAGATTAAGTCTCGCCGGTGCAGCATTAATAATAATTGAAGCTAACTTGCAACTTGGCTGTATGCTTTGTATATAGGGGTGCTAAACATCAACCACATTCCTAAAATGTGGAAGGAATCGAGGGTTGTTTTTATCCGCAAAGCAGGGAAAATATCCCATGTCAATCCGAAAGACCTTTGGCCTATATGTTAAGTCTCTGTTCCTTTCAGCTAAAGGTATTGGAGCGGGCAATTGATTGTCACTTTAGAGCTTGAATAACGCACCAATAAATGACTTCGGAGCATGCTTACATGAAAGGGAAATACACTGAAACGGCGCTTCATTAAGTTGTGTCGTACATATATAGAGAACATCCTTCAGGTCAAGGAGTACACACTGATATAATTTTTAGACATTGAGGGTGCCTTCAATAATATAGAACCCTTGGCGATCACAAGAGCTCCGGCGAAGCTGGTTGACAGGGTTTTGAGGGCCCAGTTGGTGGAGGCAACTTTAGAAAGCTGTACAATCAGAGGGACTCCGCAAGGTGGAGTCCTTTCTCCTCTTCTGTGGCTGGTGGCTATAAACGACCTACTGAAGGCCCTGGAAGTGGAGGGAGGATCGAAGGTAGTAGCTTATGCCGACGACCTTGCGGTGGTAGTAAGGGGCAAATTTCCTTAGACGCTGTGCGACATCAATGCAGAAAAAAACTTAAAAAGGTAGAGAACTGGACCAGAGAAAAAGGTTTGGGTGTAAACTGAACTTATTCTTTTTACAAGAAAATATAAGATCCCACCTCTAAGGCTGCCCGTAGTGACAAATAGAGCACTGAGGCTAGTAAGATCAAAAATCGAAATATATAAGTCTACGACACACGACCTACCGAAAAGTACTTATAACAAAGTCAAGGCATTCCAAAATAACAATTTGAGGAGATGTTTAGGGCTAACCTCTTCCATCCCGACGCATAACATTTACGTTCTAGCCAACGAACTTGAACCCAAATAAAGAGAGAAACTACTCATTTGCCGCGAATTGGTTAAGCAAAAGTTTATAAATAGCGCTTTGTACAATAAGATTAGAAACCAAAATTTGCTGAAATCAAGTTACTCAACAACATAAGTATTTGGAATTCAGGGAAATCCTAGAAAAAAAAACACAGAAACTTATTTTGAAAAAATAAACCTTAATATCATTATAAAGATCCTGTCTGGTAGAAAGGCAGACATTCCAAAAGAACAGTTAGTGTCTGAATGTAGGAGAATCTTTCAAGATTATAGAAGTAGAGGCTACACAATTTTGCCTCAGATGCATCAGGGAGTGAGGATTTGTGAAGTTTATGTCACTCATAACCATAAGATTCTTTTTAATATAACACCCCTATCCATACGTTCGATTAATTAGCGTGAAGTTAGCTAAGCACCCATCGCAAATCGAAACGGCTAATTAGTTGCGCAAAAATTAATTTTGTCGCTCATTTTGTTCTTAATTTTTTGGGGTGCTTTGCTAAGTTGATATGAAGTTAGCTAAGCACCCCCCTAAAAAATGACTAAAACGCGATATAAAAATTTAAAACTAGTCCCAATTTTGCCGCTAATTTGTTGCTCATTAGTTACGCAAAAATTATTTTTTTTGGATACAAATTGTTTTAAAAATTTAATTTCATATGGAATTGGCATACTTGTACCAAAAATCTGAAAAAGTTCAAAACGTCCTTAAAACGATTTTAACCACGTTTGTAATTTGTTGCTAATTAGTTGCTAAGTGATTACATTAAAATTTATTTTGTTGCTCATTTTGTTTTTGTTTTTTTGGGGTGCTTTGCTAAGTTGATGTGAAGTTAGCTAAGCACCCCCCTAGAAAATGAGTAAAACGCGATATAAGAATTTAAAAACTAGTCCCAATTTTGCCGCTCATTTGTTGATTATTAGCTACGCAAAAATTGTTTTTTTGGATACAATTTTTTTTTTAATTTTAATTTCATATGAATTTGGCATACTTGTACCAAAAATCTGAAAAAGTTCAAAACGTTAATTTTTGCGCAACTAATTAGCGGCAAAATTACAATAGTATACCGTTTCGATTTGCGATGGTGCTTAGCTAACTTCACGCTAATGTTCGATTACGCTACGAATCGTAGAATCGGTATGCTCAAATCCGCGTTTTTGTAATCGTAAATTCGAAATACTTAATATCGGTATTCCGGAAAATCCGTCGGAGCTGTCAATTTGCACAGTGTCTGGTGTCGAAGAGAAATAAATTTTAGAAAAATTAAACGTGTATAAACGCAAAAATAAGCAAATATGCAAGCTATGTGAAGTTGACATCGGATTTAAAAATTTTTTTTTTTTAATATGGCAAAGGATTGTAATAGTTGGGTACCCGATTGTAGCACCTTCTGTTTCGTTTGTACCCCTACCCCCTTAGAGTAGGGGGCGAAGGAAAATTTGAGCAGCATCGGAGTTATGTCGAAATGAAAAATTTCTATAAATAATGATTCACCAAGGATAGTACCTTTTTGTACAATTTTAATTTTTTTTATTCAGACCAACCAAAAAAAAAAAAAAAAACCACCACCCCCCCCCATTGAAAATTTACCATCGAACTCTTACATTTTTTTTATTTTGGCAATGGATTGTACTTGTTCCGCACACAATTGTACGATATTTCGTTCCGTTTGTACTCCTCCCCCCCTTGAAGAAGGGGTAGAAAGTTAGTTTTGAGCATCATCGGACTAATGTCGAAATACAAAATTTATTCAACTTTCAATATCAGTAACAAAGATACATAGTACAAACGACTCCACTAACTGTACTTTTCTATAGCCTTGGACCCACAAAAGTACAAGCATCAGGAACCAAGTGAGACAAAAGTACAATCGACCCAACAATGTTGCAGAGTTTGTACAAACATTGTACTTATCAGTTCGATGGTAAATTTTCAATGGGGTGTAGATATTGGTTTTTTTTTGGGTTGGTCTGAATGAAAAAATTAAAATTGTACAAAAAGGTACTATCCTTGGTGAATCATTATTTATAGAAATTTTTCATTTCGATATAACTCCGATGCTGCTCAAATTTTCCTTCGCCCCCTACTCTAAGAGGGTAGGGGCACAAACGAAACAGAAGGTGGTACAATTGGGTACCCAACTAGTACAATCCATTGCCATATTAAAAAAAATATTTTTTTGAAATCCGATGTCAACTTCACATAGCTTAATATGCATGTATATATTTATATATGTACATGTGCACATTTTTATTTATGAACTTATCTAATATAAACTATGCAAGAAATTTGAGATTTATTACCAGACACATATCAAATGTGTGATAATGTCGAGTTCATTGCTCTGATATATTAATGGTTTAAAGATTTGTGACAAGTTTTCGACTCAACAAAAAAGCATTCTTACAAGAAATATGCGTTCGATTTGTTTGTGATCTCCGGAAATAACATATGTATGTACATATGTACATTAGGGTGACAATTAAATGTATGGAGTATTTTTTTTTTCTTTATTGTTTTGGTCTCAGTGTTTTTTTGTGTGTAGTTTTATTTAAAAAAAATTCTAGTAAAATTTCAGGGTCGTAGGAAGAGGATTAGGGGGCGCGTCGGCCCCCCAAAGTTACACAAAATACGTTTTTTCACGCAAATTCTTACTTTGACTGCTTGTAACTTTCTCTGTGTTTTTTTTTTTTAAACATTACTGGCGAAAGATTTTCATTAATATGTCTACAATAACATCTGTCAATAACATTTTTGTCTAATGTTAATATTTAATGAAAAAAACTTAAATATAGGAGAAAAAGTACGCCTCAATGTCGATTTATTATACTTAAATAAAATTACTTATATGATTCAAATTTTGGATTTTGTTCAGATTTATTTAATTAAAGATTCATATAGAAAATTCCTTATGATTTACGTAAGAGTAGCTTCAACAATTATATACAGTAAGACCTCGCTAGTCCGAACTTCAGACTTTTTTTGTTTTCAAGTGTAAGAATTGTCTTTAAAAGTTTGCTTCAAATTTTTTTTGCCTGTATGCTGAAGCGATCTATAATATTGACAATTGTGACCGAGAATATTCCCGTTACAACCTCAACAATATTATTCTCAATGCTTGCGTAAGCTACCGACAAAAAATCAGCACCAATGTTTCTCGGAAAATAGATTCTTATTTTACAGTTATATGCAGCAGCCGCAAACATTTTTTAATAGCATTAAATTTGCAAAAAAATCATTCGAAGTGAATATTTGAATGTGAAAAGTCGAAAATGTCTGCTAGAAATTTACGTGAACGCATATATTTAATTGGTTATTGTACCAACTCATTAACGGGTATAGAATATGTTTTTATTCTATTTAAAATATTTATTTATACAACTTTTATTTTATACATCCAGAAAATTATTTATTAAAAAATCAAATTGAAAAATATTGAAAGACAAATTTATATATGAAAATAAAAATATTAAAACAAGTTTAAATTAATAAAGTAGATACATATATTATAAACCCTACATATACTCCCCCTCCAATTAAAAAAAAATTAATTAATATTAAATGTAATTTTTTTGGTTTTCTTTGGAAGTGTTAGTGAACTGGAATTAGAAATTGTATGTGCAGGTTTTAATAAGTCTATGGAAATTGTTTTGATTAAGTTACCTTTTTGAATTTTGAATACTTTATTGTGTTTAGAGATAACTTTAAATGGACCTTCATAAGGTGGTTGTAGATTTGACCTATGAATAACTTTAACAAACACATATTCGCAAGTATCCAAATTTTTGGGAACAAAAAAATCTTCTTTATTATGATGTACAATTTTTGAACGAACGTGTGAAAAATGTTCTCTCAGTTTGGAAAGTGTTTCCATTGTATTATCAAATTCATTATTGTTATTATTATTTGAAACGATTAATTCTCCAGGTAATCTAAGTGTTTGGCCGTAAACTAATTCTGCAGAAGAACATTTTAAATCATCTTTAATAGATATACGAAGTCCTAATAAAATCCAAGGAAGAATTTCAGACCAGTGAATTGAATCGTTTGATGCTGTAATAGCAGTTTTTAATGTTCTATGAAATCTTTCAATCATTCCATTTGATTGAGGATGATAAGGAGATGTATGAATTTTGTGAGATCCTAATAATTTTGTTTATTCAGTAAATAATTTTGATGTAAATTGTGATCCCTGATCTACTGTTATATTAAGTGGAACGCCGAAACGGGGAATATAATTTTGTACAAATGTTTTGGCAATTGTATTCGCTGAAATATCTTTAAGTGGATAAGCTTCCGGCCAACGTGTATGTCTGTCAATTATAGTTAAAATGTAACGATTTTCTTTTGAAACAGGTAATGGACCAACAAGATCCATATGTATGTGTTCAAATCGTCCTGATGGTATATTAATTTTTTGTACTGGTGTTTTAGTATATTTAGAAATTTTTGATTTCTGGCATTTAATACATGCGGAAGTCCAACTATTAATTTCTTTACGCATGTTAGGCCAAAAATATTTTGATTGAATTAAACGTCTAGTAGTACGAACACTAGGATGTGATAAAGAATGGATTTTATCAAAAATTATATTCTTCATAGAATTTGGAACAAAAGGTCTAAAAGGTTGTTGAGAAATATCACACCAAATATTGAGATTAAGAACTGGAATATTAATTTCTTTTAAATTATTGTTACAATTTTTGTCAGAAATTAAGTCATGAAGAGTTTGGTCTTTTTGTTGTTCTTTATACAAAGTTTGAAAATTAATATCTCGAGTTAAAATTGTGTTAATATCTGAAATACGTGAAAGTGTGTCAGCAACAATGTTTTCTTTTCCAGAAATGTATTGAATATCATTTGTAAATTGTGCAATGTACTCAAGATGTCTAATTTGTCGAGGTGATCTATCTGTTTTTGAATTTAGAACATGTGTTAAAGGTTTATGATCAGTGTATATTGTGAAAATTCTACCTTCAAGAAAATGTTTAAAATGTTTAATTGAATTGTATATGGCTAAAAGTTCTCTGTCAAATGTTGAGTAATTCATTTCTGTAGAAGATAATTTTCGTGAAAAATAAGCAAGTGGTTCTAAAGTGTTGTTACTAAATTGTTGTAAAACTGCACCAATTGCTACATTTGATGCATCTACAGCAAGTGATAATTTACCATTTTTATCAAAATGAGTAAGTAAAGTTTGTTGAGCAAAGAGATCTTGATCTAATTTGTAATTCATTAATATCAGAAGTAATTTTGTTTAAATTTTGATAAATTGCAGTAGTTAATTCTGTTAAATTTTTAATACATTGTTCGAGGATGTTATTTTCAACACTTGCTATTGACAAAGATTTAGAAGATTGAGATTGATTTAATAAATCAAAAAGTTTATCTGCAAGAATAACATTTTCATCTTTATTTTGATTATTACTTGATGTTAAATGAATTTGTATCTGTTGTGGTAATTTTCTGATCCACAATTTGAAAAGTAATTCCTTACTGACGATAGAATCAGAACCTATTAGAGACTTCATATATCTAAAAAGTTCTGATGGAGAACGATCGCCTAGTTCTGTATTTGAAAATAACTTTTCTAATCTTTTTTCTTCGCTAAGAGAAAATCTTTCACACAACGCTTTCTTAATAGTAGCGTACTTATTCATAAAAGGAGGTGGATTGATAACATCCAAAATTTTAGAAATTGTTTCACGTTGTAAAACAATAAGTATGTTTTGAAATTTTATATTATCGTCTTGAATATTATTGATTCCAAATTGTCCTTCAACAAGAAGAAACCAAGCTTCAGGACATTCTTCCCAAAATGGAGGTAATTTAATTGATTTTGAAAAATTTGTTCTTAAGTTATTAGTGTTTTGAGTTAAATTATCATTGTGTATATTTTGTGTAGTGTTTAAGTCTGAAGTGTAAGTTGGATTGTTATTTTGGTTTTCCATTGTTGTGAAGTTGCGTGTACGTATAGGTGAACGTGATAGTGGCATATAAAAAAAAATATAATTGGAGAGAAAGTTTACAAAAGTAAATTAAATATAAGTAATAATAATAATTTAAATAATATTAATATTAAGAATTAATATTTAATATTTGTAATAATTTTATTTTAATAAAAGATTTAAGATACGAACTTGATTGCACACAAAATGTTCAGCAAAAAATGGTTGTAGTATTTGTAATTATAAAAGAGATTATAGATGATCTGGAGTGTTATTGCGTTGTTGTAGACACTGTGATGGTTGTAGCGACGTTAAATGTGAATATTTGAAGTGATGTTGTGCGGATTGTTGGTGCTGAATTTGATGTTGAATGTTGAGATTGTTTATTTCGCAATGTTTTAATTCAGGAAAGTAGTCAAATTTATAATAAATCGCACAGAAAAAAGGACGTCTTTGTTTTTATTTCACAAGTATGGTTTGTGCTTTCGGTATTCGAGTATTCGCACTCTTGGTTTGCTTGCAACGCTCGGAAATGCTAACTTTGTGAGTGCACAAAATGTCCTGGGTTAATGTTAAGCCAGCTTCTAACAATTAATAACACGTTGAATCGATGATTTCCTTTTATTATAAATTCTTGTGAAATATTACTGCAAGATATGGTGCGTCAGTTTGTAGCGTTATATGTAAAAACGGGAGTAAGTGACCAAAGTGAAAACACGAACGGGTTCACAATTGTTATTATTGTTTCAATGATGGTTATTGATGAATTTTTAAAATGAGTACTTATAAATGCAGGATCGCCAATATAGAATATGTTTTTATTCTATTTAAAATATTTATTTATACAACTTTTATTTTATACATCCAGAAAATTAATTATTAAAAAATCAAATTGAAAAATATTGAAAGACAAATTTATATATGAAAATAAAAATATTAAAACAAGTTTAAATTAATAAAGTAGATACATATATTATAAACCCTACAACGGGAAGTAAACTACCCTCCAATATAGAAGTGTTGAAAGTTTTGTTTTTCAATTTACGTGTAGTAAAAAAAAATTTACGGGAAAGTTCAGATTTAGTTGTAAAAGAACTATTCGTGTTCTGGGAAAAAGCCCGCATTCCGGTCAAGGATAAACAACACTGCATTACAAATGTAGAGAAATTGTATAAAGAATGGCAAAGCTTTCAAAAAGATTCAAAGAAGGCTTCTAATTTCCATAAGAGCAAAGTAAACACGTGGAAAGAAAAATCGGATATGCTTTTTGACGCATGCAAGTGCATTAAAAATAATGTCGAATCAAGAAGATATTGATTTCTTGATAAGTCAACGAAAAACGGGGCGCCCAGGCTTTATGTATGGTATCGATTACGAAGAAGTACGCCGAGAGTGCCGACTTGAAGAACGCAACAACAATTTATTACAACAAGTGGAGCGGAATAATCGTGAAATTGCATTAATTGGTTCGTTGTATGTTATTGTTTATTTTTTATTTTCTTTAAATTAAGTCGTTTTTATTAGATGAAACTGCAGAGTTGCTGTCATCTGAATCTTCAGAGAATGATAACAGTTTTCCAGATATGGAATGTGACCCACGTTGTAGTCAACCTCCAGCCAAAAAATGTAGGGGAACAAATAAAATACTAACACCAAAACTGGCGGCCGCACTCGATGTCTGTAAAATCAGTGACAGACATGCGGTTCATCTAATAAGCGCAGTCGTTGAAGCTCTGGGTAATAATGTTGAAGATTATATTTTAAACCGAACGTCTGTACACCAGGAAAGGGAACAAATCCGTGAAGAAAGAATTTCAGCATTAAAAAATAAATTAAAATTAAATGAGCTCGACGCTATCTGCCTTCATTGGGATGGTAAACTTTTGCCGGCGCTGACGGGAAATGATAAAGTTGATAGGTTGCCTATAATAATATCGAGCGGTAAAGTTGAACAGCTTCTTGAAATACCTGCACTTGATTCCGGTACTGGAAAAGAACAGGCATCCGCTGTATGCGATGCTATTTATGAATATGGTCTGCAAAATCACATCAAAGCTTTAGTGTTTGATACAACAGCGGTCAATACTGGGCGTTTCAATGGTACCTGTACGTTAATTGAAAATAATTTACAAAGACAACTTTTATGGTTACCATGCCGTCATCATATATACGAGATTGTTTTAAGATGCGTTTTCGAAGAAAAAATAAGCTATTATGGAAGTCCAAACGTTAAAATGTTTGAGAAATTTAAAAATGCTTGGGCTAAGATTGATGCTAAAAACTATGAGTATGGCATCAACGATCCAACTGTCAAGACGTACATGAAAGAGTCTGCTGTTCGCATTATCGGTGCAGTAAATAATATCTTGGAAGAAAAACAACCCAGGGAAGACTATAAAGAATTCTTGGAACTCACTTTGCTCTTCCTGGGTCAAAAACCAGAAAAGACACATTTAAACAGCCTAATGTTTCGATCGCCAGGAGCTGTTCACCATGCAAGGTGGATGGCAAAAGCGATTTACTGTCTAAAAATATTTTTATTCCGTAACGAGTTCCAGCTTTCAGCAACTGAATTAAATGGGCTTCGTCAAATTTGTGTTTTTATTGCTGAAGTCTATGTCGAAGCGTGGTTTTCTGCTCCTTTGGCCATTAAAGCGCCATATCAAGATTTTTTATTTTTACAAAAACTTGAAAACTTCAAAAAAATTGATGCTGCTATATCTTATGTTGCTCTTAAAAAGTTCAGGAACCACTTGTGGTATTTAAGCCCTGAGGCGGTTGGTCTTGCATTTTTTGACAGCAACGTATCCCGTTTTTTCAAAACAAAAAATGGTGGCGGCTTTGGAAAATGATTTTGAACAAGAGCAAAACACAAAGCGAGCTACAATAAATGATAGAGAAATCGTTGAAATATTCCATGACGGAATTGAACAGTTCGTCTCTGCCGAAACAAAAGCATTATTTGAAAGATTTCAAAGAAATACTGATTTTTTTAAATTAAACCCAGACAAATGGGAGCAGGACCAATCTTATTGTAAAGCGGCTGAACTGATGAAAAAATTAAATGTTACAAATGACACTGCCGAAAGGGGGGTTAAATTGATGGAAGAGTATAATAAACTATTTACCAAAAATGAACGCCAAAAACAATTTGTTTTAAAAATTGTTAGCGATTACCGCCATCGGTTTCCGGACTGTAATAAAAAGACATTGTCTCAAGTGCTTTAAACAATATTAATAAAAAGAGAAATCATATACATAAGTAGTTTTATTTAAGTATAATAAATCGACATTGAGGCGTACTTTTTCTCCTATATTTAAGTTTTTTTCATTAAATATTAACATTAGACAAAAATGTTATTGACAGATGTTATTGTAGACATATTAATGAACATCTTTCGCCAGTAATGTTTAAAAAAAAAAACACAGAGAAAGTTACAAGCAGTCAAAGTAAGAATTTGCGTGAAAAAACGTATTTTGTGTAACTTTGGGGGGCCGACGCGCCCCCTAATCCTCTTCCTACGACCTTGAAATTTTACTAGAATTTTTTTTAAATAAAACTACACACAAAAAAACACTGAGACCAAAACAATAAAGAAAAAAAAAATACTCCATACATTTAATTGTCACCCTAATGTACATATGTATATCTTCAAACTAGTAACTTTACCAACAAATAATTTTATAGATACATATGTATGTATGTATACTATACATACAAAAATACATATGTACTACTTTATGCATAAAAATTGTATTTTTCTTACATACTGCTAACACCAACGCAACTCTCTGAATACGTTACACAATGCGCCCAATACAGTTTTTCTTTTGATGTAATTAATTTTTCGGTTTCATTTTAATACACTCACAAAGTTGTTTGAGCTACTATTTTGTCGTTTATTTGCTAATACGAATAAATGAAAAAATAAAGAAAATAGCATTTTCAAAAGGCAATTCGTTTCAGGTGCCGCTCTGCACCCGCAGCAACTTGTAGAATCTGAGATAAAGTGGGAGTTTAATTGTACAGCGGCAACACTGTTGTTGGCGCTGATGCCGCCGCCAATAAATGAATGAATGGAACAAGACAGCGGGTGGTTGACTGGCTTGCGCACTTTGCGATATACAAATATACAAATGTATGTATGAATGTGTGTGAGGTTGTCGCGCGGTGCAGGGCGAACTCGACCAGTTCTACAAATGTTTATACATGCATGCATATATGTATATGCGTAAATGTATTTAACATAGGGGGAGCAGCAGTACGAGGGTGTTGTTTGTACTATTGTATCTATGTAGGTAGAATGTGAATATTTTGCTGTATGACGGGAAAGTAAGTGGGCGAATTAAACTTTATTTAAAATTTTTTTTTATGATACATACATACATATGTATGTATGTATACCGTTTAGTGAAAACTAATGGTACATTTTAAATAATAACAATCTATGATATTTGCTTCTGAATTGGGCAGGTTAACATACTATAGATTATAAAACTTTGATATGTAAATATCAAGGTGTATGTGTAAGTACATACATATGTATGTATATGTACATACTTACGACGCGTTCTATACTATTTTGACGATTCGTTTATTTTTTCAATAAACAAGTCTATTTTTTTTACTATTTTGCAATTGACCGACTTAGCATGAGAACTGCTTGTCAAACTATCACTGCATCCGTTTAGTAAGATTTTTGTTTTCGTTGGGGTACTAATTTTTTTGGGTGGGATTCGATATAGCGCCGCATAAGTTTGGTTTACTGTGGCTAAACGCGTAAACCAAATTGAAAAATTCCAATGCACACAGATGAACAACAAAATAAACTTTTGTTTAACTATCTTTTTGCAAAAATCCGTCCACAAATTTTAACAGAATTTAACTTTAAAAATGCCCTTTCTTTTGCATTTTTCACATATATGGTGTTGGAATTTCATTCACTGCAGTTAATATCGAGCCACTAATGCATTCATTTTGGCACACACATTGTGCTATCAGCTTTTACTGTTTTTAGAAACTAAAACTATTTAAATACTTTGCATTTCTTAAATAAATAGTTGCATTTTTAAGCCCCGCACAAAAGACTAAAATTCTTGCCAAATGCATGTGTCAAACTACTGAAAACAACGAGCGAAGGAGAAACAAAATGGAAGTTAATATAACCCAGTAAGCTAAAAGTACGCGGAAAGTAGTTGTGAGATACGTTTCAAAAGTATATACACCACAATTAAGGTCTGTGGGATTTTTCAAAAATAAATATTTCGTGATGTAAATCGCGCGATTTTTAATTACAAATTTTCGCCTGCGGCGCTTCTCACTAATAAATATATATTTCGCTATATGTATATATTTAAAATTTGTAATTAAAAATCGCGCGATTTTTCATTACAAATTTTCGCCTGCGGCGCTTTTCACTAATAAATATATATTTCGCTATATATTCAAAATTTGTAATTAAAAATCGCGCAATTTTTTATTACAAATTTTCGCCTGCGGCACTATTTACTAATAAATATATATTTCGTAATATATTAAAAATTTGTTATTCAAAATCGCGCATTTTAACATGTGTAATGAACTCACATTTTGTCTGGAGTTTAATAAAAAATGTTTACTGGGTAACTTTGTCTCCATTTTGTATGGAAAAAGTTGGATTTTTGCCCATTTTCAAAGGCTTCCCTAGGGCCTCACCGAGGGTCTAGAGGAACCAGAGGGGGCTCATGGAAAAGTTTATTCTTTCCCCTTTCTAACGGTGTGCTGGGGGGAGTGCCACGCCCCCTCCTTCACCGCCCACCACCCCCTTTTTATGCGGCGCTATACCGAATATTAACCATTTTTTTTAATTGCTGTTGTTAAATCTCTAAATTCAAGGCAAATACATAGATATGCATCCACATATGTACATATGTACATACATACATCCATACTATGTAAATCGAAAGCATATATTTTTTCACAATACACTTTTTTAGTTTCGGGAGCGAAAACGAAAGTAATTTAGTTTTCCCGTCCATAATTTAATTCTCATTGAAATTTAAATTTTAACTGCATACTTTTGGTTATTTCATACAAAAGGAAAAGGCAATACAAGCGATTTCTTTTGGCTTATGAAGCTTATAACATTAAACTTATGTATGTATAGAAACTTATTTGAAATTTTAATAAAATCTAAACATTTCCTCTATTCAAGCGCTACTAGCTTATATACATACTATATACTTATGTTTGTATGCATCACATTTCTTCGGCAATGTTTCTGTGACAATTCGCTACACTCACAAAGAGTTAATAATGACGGCGAAGGCATGCAACGAACAAAATCGGAAAACTTCACTTTACGCAGGTAGATTGTATATACTTCACGCTGTTGCTGCTATTGCTAATAAGTAATAAAATCTCCGCAAACTTTTTAGAATTTCACTTGATTTTGTTATGAAAACAAATCAACGCAACTATTTCTAAAATTTATAAATACTCGTACCGATTTCCATTCCCATAACTTTATTTAGATATGTTCGCAGAGTTGCACTCAAAAATCGTTTTTTTCGAGCACAAGTTTTCGTCGTCTCTGCTACGCTGCCACAAAAATCAACCGAACGAGACAGACTACGCGACTAGGCAATGCGCAAGAAATCAAAAGTTAAAACTTTGCTTTAAAATAGTAGCGCTAAATTAGCACAACTTCAATTCAATTTATCGCAATGCACTGCATCAAAAACGTTCCAAATGCATACCAAATTGTTTATTTTAAAATGCACTTAAAGCAAATAAATAAAGAAAAAACGAAAAGAGCAGCTAAATTATTTCCGTACGCGTTGACGTTTTCGTTTTCTTTTCACTGCTGTGCTGTCTGTAAAATAAGTGTTGCCACAAAGGTGCTGCTGGCAGGGAACGGTTCGAATATGTAGAACACTTTATGAGTAAATATTGCAGAAATTGCAAGTAATTAAGAAAAATGTGAGCCGTAAAAATATCAATGAAACTGGAATTAATTTCTTTGATTTCATATTTATAGTGGCAATTTCAAAACGTCTGAAAACTAATTATGTTAACAAGTTTTAGTCATCGCAATCGTGTGGCAACACTTTTGGTTTGTTCCGATGACAACAGACAGCAGCGCCCTCCATCGATTATAGAAATGGAACGGCATAGGGCATTGCCATAGTTTCGAATTAGAATTTTCCAAAATATATGTTTAAAACAATCGTTCATTGAATTTTTAGGTTATTTTATAAAATATGTGCTCCGCATTCTCGAAAAGAGCAAAGATGAAAGTAATTTATTTTGCGTACAGCTGATTGTGAAAATTTAATTTTTTTATTGTATCCAAGAAAATGTATGAGATATTAGAAGCAGTACAAAAAATTAAATTAACCCCCGAATTCAGTAACTTGGCATCATCTTAAGTCCCAAAATGAGCTAGAGATTATTGCTTTTCCTCGTTTTCACGTTTTTTTCTCTTGTTTCTATTTAAATTTTTTTGTGATCTGCGTATCATCAGGTCAAAACTTTTGAGACTTTATTTTTAGATTAGAGGCTTTATTTTGAGTCTAATGGATGCCAACTGGTCTAAAATTGTGACTTTTGTCTTTATTAGAGACTGATACCAGAATTCAGTAAGCAGTCTCAAAATAAAGTCTCTAAATAGTGACCTGGTGCTGAGCAGGTCACAAAAAATTAAAATGCAAACAAAAGACAAAAACACGAGAGCGAGTAAAAGCAATAATTTCTAGCTAATTTTGAGACTTGAGATGATAGGGAGATACTGAATTCGGGCATAATGCAGAGCTAGCGAGCAGGCTTTTTTACTCGCGCTTTTAATAAAGCTTATTTAATAGAGCTTATAATTAAGTTAAATGGACGATTTTTGTAGAAAGTGTGACAAGCAGCTCCCTTGAGGAGAGTGTCTACTTGTTCCAGAACGAAGCCCTTTGACATTCAGTCCAACAAAGCGAAAAAACCAGCTGGCTCCTTAATACCACCTTGTTAAATTCGCCTTGAGCGGTCGCTAGTTTATCGCCCTCAGTTTCGCCGTTACCTCTCGCTCGCTCCTTCAGTTGATGCTCAACCTTGCCAACTCTAATCGAAAGCTTTCCGTCGCTGCCTACTGTACGTGTGCATTCGGCATCTTTCTCACCAAATCCTACTGCCAAAGCATTCTACTTCTACAAAAAAAAGTGTCTCACAATTCCAATGCGGTAACACTCTCCCGAATTGCGGTTAAAAGCAAAGCCAAAAGTAGTAACAATGTTATTATTGGCTTGAACAATAACAACAGTGAATTTAATGTTTTTTTTTCAGTGCACTGTTTTGATGTTCCTTTTAATCTGTTTTAAATCTGCAGGTTTTACGAATAAATCTTAGCAGATTTTGGGGTGTCAAAAAACTTAATGTAGTTACAACAAAAAAATGGATTCATCTATCGTCGTTTAAACCAACAGTAACTGCTGAACAAATGATTGCCTTTGTACATCAACATACTAATATTAAGAATGTTTGTTCTTGTTTTAAGAATATTTCTTCTTGATTTCGAAATTCGAAACCATTTAACCTCCAAACAAAAATGAAAACCAATAATAATATTGTCATAACATTATATTTTTATTCAAAAAATCTTAAGTAAAGGAAAATTCACATAGAAGTAATTCTTATTAAATATTTTTCAGTCTGATGAAGGTTTTGCCATTATTTATATAATATACATGTAAAGGTGGGCCGGTAAAGTTACAAATATTTATAATATGTACGAGTACATTTTCTGTTTCTTCACTTATTCTAGAATCGATTTCATATGACTGAAAATGGTTATGAAAGCCTTTTACATTATACTTATGTTATATAATTACTTTTATACAGTATACAGTATACTTTTATAAATAATTTCAACAATCACTTCAATGCTAGAAAAATCTAAATCTAATACAGGAACTATACTAGAAAAATATCCATATTGCCTTAAATCAATAATTTTAGAGGACTTAAAACTAAAAACCGATTTAAAAGCGTTCTCGTGGTTTAACAAAAAACTTGAAAATTTAATTGCGGATTTGATTGCTTCTTTACGCTTAGCTTCAAAACGCATGCTCCATATGTATATGTACATACATATATTTCAATGGACCAAATTTTTTTATCGCCGTAGCGTAATGAACGAGAAAATGATGTTTTGGCTTGAGTGGCCCAGAAAGCTTCGTATAAATTGAGTGATGTTTTTTTACTAAATTTTGAAAATATATTAATTCTTCGTTTTGATATGTTGGTTTAAACAAAAAGTCGACTATTTCTAATAGTATTGAAAACAGTTCCCAAAACGTATTGTCAATAGGAATAAGATCGCCTATAATAAGTGTCAGAAAATGAATAAAACATCATATTTCGCTAGCAGTCATTTTTAAGTTAAATGTCTGTAGTCTCCCAATAGATAATGGTACTGAAATATTTCCGCTTTCGGTTTGACCAAATTGAAAAAGAGTTTTTCTGCTATTTATATCATCTAGAGTCACGATCTGCTCATTTATTAATCCCACTAGCTTCCCCACTGTTTCGTGAAAATTATTTTTCAGCAAGTCATTCCGATAGTTTTCTTCAGTCCTTAAGTAATCAAGCTTTTCTAGCACATCGCACTGCATTTCTGTCTTCGTTCATGTACAAGCAGGGCAGTATTTTGTAGAATTGAAACATTGTACAAATCCCAATATGTACTATTCACAGCTAAGTTATCTCCTACAGTTAAACCCGGAACAAAACTTACTTTACATTTTTTGTTTTCTGTCACGATATCTAGACCTTCCTCAAGCAATTTAAGTTCTTCTACTAAGTGATAAAAGCGTTCGTATTCCCACATGACTTCAAATGAGTGGACGATATGAAAGCTGCATAAAATGTATACTCAAGTTTAGAATGCAAGTATTGAGGCATAGTGGGGAAACTTAAATAACATTCACAAATGGAATATGTGTGACTACCAAGTAAAAGATGTAAGGTTAAAAAAATTGCTTTCAATACTTTTTTTTTATT
The DNA here is from genome assembly GCA_963971545.1 of Philophylla caesio. Taxonomy (NCBI): domain Eukaryota; kingdom Metazoa; phylum Arthropoda; class Insecta; order Diptera; family Tephritidae; genus Philophylla; species Philophylla caesio. The sequence continues at coordinate 29,781,006 of OZ020609.1, read as the reverse complement.
TTTAAATGCGAGAAGAGTTGATTTGTCAATTGCAGATATAAGTGCGCTGTTAATTCGCGAAGTTTGAGTAGAAGAGAGTTTATCGGAGTCATTGTTTTCAGCTTCCGCGCAAGTGAGTTTTAGTTTTTTTGACCTTTCATTTTTGTATTTAGCGAAGAGCTTACCGCTTGGATTTTTTCTTCCATTCATAGGAATAAAATAGTACTCCTGAAGGACAAAAAAGATATATTTTTGGTATATTTAATGTATGTATAAAATTAAAGCATGACTTATTAACCTTAACGACTTTTTCATTCGGGAAAATGCTAACAATTTCATTTATCAATATCGGAAAGTCGTGCGCCCGGAGAGTAACATCACGGCTGATTACTTCTTCTACAATGATGTACATACATAAATCAACTCATTCCTATGTTCGTTGGTTAAGTTTTGATTTTGCTTGTAAAACTCAAGAATTTTTTTCCCTTTTGATGTTTCATTCAGGATAAAAATCAAATCTTTACTCAGAAGTTTTCCACACAATGACAAATTTCTTGATCAAAAATTAAGGGAAGTATTTATTAGAGTTTTCACAGTTTTCAACCAATCTTCTACATCCGATGGCATTGAAAGAGTTTCCTAATCTATACCAAACTATTGAAAAAATTGCCTTAAGCTAAATTATTATCAATATAAGAACTATTACCTGACTTCAAACTATTTCTCGCGAAATTCCATGCGCAACCCTAGCGGGGGAATAGTTTCCTTAATGTCTTCTTTTTGCATGTACTTAAGGCTTTTGTATGTCACTTGTGCCGCTAAATTTTATCTTAAATATGTAAAATGCACAGCACTTATTCACCGTGAACAAAATACTTACCTTTTAAATATTCAAAAACAGATTCAAAATTGAATTCTTTCAATAGTTCCTTCAAACTTTCCTCTGGTTCTTGTCAAAATGCTGAAATTGTTCTTTTTCCAAATTCAAATATGTAATGGTATCCGCATTTTCCAATGGCGCAAAACTGATTGGCCTTTGAAAAGATTGCACAGCGTAACTCGATCCACTTTGAATTGTTCTTTTCTCCAGAACACGTAAACTATTTTCTTCGGCCTGGTTCAATAGCTACAGCCAACCAATTACTGGCGGAACTTACATCAATATTTTACAAAGGCGCAAAATCATTCGAATTTTCAAATGGCACAATATTCACTATTTCGAAACCCGCCATTGTATTTTGTTTAAACGCTTTTCACTTTCAATATTTTGTACTATAACAAAATCGCACGAATAAGCGCACGCACCAGGTGCCGACGTCCTCTTGCTTCAATTTTAAGTTAAATTTTTAACAACCGCTGCAGTGTTGGGGCAACTATTGTGTTGCGAAAATTTTAGGGACGCGATAGCCGGCGAGTCCTGGTCACCAGTCTATCCTCAGGTCGGCTCGTATGATTTGCACCGCCGGCATCGTCCCATGATTTGGCAGTCCTTAAGTTGGTGTTCCATGGCTAGACAATTGGAGCAGTAGCGTCCTAACTTTGCCTCACGCAACCTTTCTTCCGGTGTCTTCCTGTGAAAAGCGCGATTAAGCCTGTATGAATATGCGAGTAAGTTTACTCTATGGAAATATGGCATAATATGCATTCACTTTTTTTAAACGGAACAATGGATCAACCGGTGATCGCAGTTCTATTTTATATAAAATTTGTGATACCCGAAACTTGGGCATGCATCCGTTTTGATGGCAGGTTGATTCTGCGTTTGAGCCCTTCCGTTATAAAGGAGCACTCCGACGCAGAATCAATGAGAGCTCTTGCTGAATAGTCGGTGCCATTGTGTTAGTGTGGCATGACTGTATGTTTAAGTTGCCATTACCGTTTGCATCATTCAAATCTCGCCTTGCTTGGGCCTGCTTTGACGTCGATGGAGTATCATCCAAGGAGCTTTGAGGTGTCCAACGCATATTTGCCTTTGGCTGAGCTGTCTGAAGATAAAGAAGCGTATGGTGTCGCGAGTGAAAAGTGTTGCAATTGAATGTACTTGTACATTTTGACACAGTATGTCCAAAACTCAGACAGTTGAGGCAAGCGTTATTTTTCTTCAAGAAATCGATTCTATCTGCTGGTGTGAGTTTAAGAAACCGTGAGCAGTCGCGCAGTTTGTGCTCATGGGTTTTGCACATTTTGCAAGTGAACTTGGTCATGCTTGCTTGAAAGACGCCAAGCCGTAATTTTTGTGGTCTATGGTTTGTTCCCATAGAGCCAGTGTACTTTCTGGAAGTTTCGTCGAGCACAGATATATATTAATTGCGTCCCAGGGCCGATAAACAATTATTTATGTCACGCTGCAACATTTTTATTGAGCTACCACCCTCATTGTCAATTGAACGTAAGTTGAAAAGTATTTTAAGTTGCGTGTTTACCAGAATACGTTTATTTTCATACCATTCGCATACATTTTTCCAGGCCGTCTGGAAGCCTTCATTGGTTAAAAGACATTTTCTCACGATGTCTTTGGCCTAGCCTTGCGTCTTATGATTGAGGTGAAATAATTTTTCCACCGGAGTAAGGCGCTTGTTGAGGATGTATATGGCCATGATAAGTAGTCTCCTTTGAACACGTCCGTATTACACGCAGGAAGGTGAATACATATTGTGCTCACGAATCGACTGACTTGATACATCCTTTTCTGCGTTTGTAGGCGCTTCAGATTGAGAGGCCATTGCAGACATGCAATTTAATTAAATTGCAAAACATGTTTTGTGTTTTTTCCTAATTGCCCTTATGTTATCCCTCTGCCCTACTTAGCATATCGTAAGCTAAACTAGCCCTTTTCCCACATAGCTTTTAATTCGTCTAGATGTATTGCAAGACCATGCTTGTTTTGTGCAGAGGTGGGCGTGCTACTGTAGTAAGCATCGAACTCGATTATAGCTTCTGCTAAACGAATAAACGATTCCATAGTAATTGCTGAGGAGTTTTCGAGTAAAACACTAAAGAGAAAACTTTATCTTCCGATAAGACAACCCAGAACTGAATCCCAGACAATGACAAAGCAACTTTCGTTTTTTTTTTTTGTAATGAAGCAAATTAACACAATTTTTATTTATTTTAAATATTTATTGCAGGGTTTTATTCCCCTCGCCACTAAACAAAGCAAATTAATTATGAATATGTATGTATATTTAATATAGTATGCATGTATGTTTAATATATGTATGTATGTTTAATAAACATATGTATGTATGTTTCATGTGATATAGTGAGCACAGTGCAGCAGTGAAACATTTTTAATATAGAATTTGTGTTTAATTAACAAATGAGTGATCCACAGAGCTCGGATATATTTCATCAGATTTATTATAAAGAAGTGACTTTTGTGAAAAAGAGTCAAACAAAAAATGATGTATCCTCTGAAATTATGTGAACTCCGAAAGTAGTTCAATAAAAATGTTCACTAGCAAGTGTGTATATATGTGAGTTTCAAATGCACAAAATGGTTGCACGGTGTTGAAAGACAGATCCACAAAAATCAGCCCGCAATTCAAAAACTAAAGTGCACTTAAAAGAGTAACCATGTACGCTGTATTTTGGAACGAATTTCCGTCATCCCTTGTCAAGTTTGGTTTGGAGACAAACCGGTTTCGGCGTTGTGCCATCTTCAGTGTAATTTTTCGTTCTGATTATTTTCTGTACGTACGTTAGTCTTTATAGTATTGTCCTTGTTTGTTGCTTTTGGTTAGGTACTCCTTAGCGGACCCTTTTTTGTGTTTGTATTGTAGCCTTAAGTTGCTGTTATACCTGCAGGTATATATAACTTAGTTGTTTACATTTTATTGATTATTATTGTCTGGATTCGAAGGTAGGTAAAAATCCGTTATTTTCTTTCGCTTGGGTTCAGTGGTTTGCATTTGCGTACCCTTTTGTGTGTTAGTTACGGGACTTCTGACCTGTTTTGGGTATAGTAGCCTAAGAGGCTCGAATGATACATCCGAGGCTGTGTTTATCTGTTCGTTTATTATTTTTCCCACGAAGGTTTTTTGTTTGTATATTTCCATGTTTTCTAAAACGTTTAGACGATGTCCTACATGGAAATATACAAACAAAAAACCTTCGTGGGAAAAATAATAAACGAACAGATAAACACAGCCTCGGATGTATCATTCGAGCCTCTTAGGCTACTATACCCAAAACAGGTCAGAAGTCCCGTAACTAACACACAAAAGGGTACGCAAATGCAAACCACTGAACCCAAGCGAAAGAAAATAACGGATTTTTACCTACCTTCGAATCCAGACAATAATAATCAATAAAATGTAAACAACTAAGTTATATATACCTGCAGGTATAACAGCAACTTAAGGCTACAATACAAACACAAAAAAAGGGTCCGCTAAGGAGTACCTAACCAAAAGCAACAAACAAGGACAATACTATAAAGACTAACGTACGTACAGAAAATAATCAGAACGAAAAATTACACTGAAGATGGCACAACGCCGAAACCGGTTTGTCTCCAAACCAAACTTGACAAGGGATGACGGAAACTCGTTCCAAAATACAGCGTATAATTACCCTGTCGGAAACCACAACAACCAAAAAGAATATAGTAACCATGTACCTTTTTTCCGTGATCTCTGATTTTAGAATCGTGTGGTTGTGCTTGCCGGGTGATGGGGCAGTATTTTGTTGTGATGATAGATGTGTGATTATAAAAAATAACGTTGTGACAAATTGTTGCGCTGTGATGATCAAGAATGTGGCAATGTATTTCGCTGTGAAAGTCTCCGTTGTGAGGTAAAAAAAAACGCTGTGTGGCAATTTGTTGCGCTGTGATGTGGTGATTTTGTATCCAAGAGACTATGGAAGTGTGTTATATTTTATTTTATCGGCTCCGAAGGACCAAATCTTCACACGGGGGCGACTTATGGACAAGTTACGCTCCGATGTGAAGTGTAATTTTTTGATCGAGAAATATGGAAAAGCGGCAGGACATTAACCGTGCCCCGTACATGAAACAATAAAACAAGTGAAAGGTGTATGTGTGTGTGGAACAATTGAAGTGAAATGCGCATTAGGGCGTTCGGAAATCCAAACATCCGTGTTGAGGCTTAATCAAGATAAGTTTACCAGCACTTTTCTCCTTCTAGCTTTCAATTCTGACAATTATAAACTATTTACAAACATCTCCCTGACTTACTGACTGACTATTCAGGGGCTTTGTAAATCTCATCAAATTTTCCAATATGTTATATGAATACATACATACATACATATACTACCAACAAAAGGAAAAATAGAGAAATGCCGTTGCCATAATTCAAGAATGATATATAATAGTTTATAGATAGATAGGTAATTTGCTGCATCGTGGCCATAATTGAATAATGTTCCGGTTGTCTTCTACAGAAATTTGTACCGGTGTTGAAACCTTCTGCATTGTACGGTTTACAGAATTTCTAGAATTTCTCGTAAGACTAGTCTCTTAGAGCCAGTTTTTCAGTGTTGGTGTAAACTCAGTTCAATCTAAGATTAGTTAAACTCAGTTTAAATTTAAACTTAGTTTCCTTGGCCATTTAAACGTATGCCCGAATTCAGTAACTTGGTATCTCAAAATGTCTCAAAATAAGCTAGAGATTATTGCTTTTCCTCGCTTCCACGTTTTTCTGTTATGGTTTTATACCCGAGCATACTTGTACACAAGGGTATATTAACTTTGTTCGCATAATGGTTGTTTGTAACAGCCAAAATTAATCGAGATAGATATAGACATATATTTATCAATATTATCAGAATGAAAAGAGAAATCGATTTAGCCCTGACTGTCTGTCCGCCCGTCTGTCCGTAGTTACGATAACTTGAGTAAAAATTGATATTTCTTTGGGTCAGTTTTTAAGTGCTGGTTTAAACTTAGTTTAGTTAAACTCAGCTTAAATTTAAACTTAGTTTCATTACGCTCAATTAAATTTGTGGCAACCAAAACGAAGTAGTCAGCAAACAGAAGATAAGTTTAACCGTGCGCGAACGGCCTTTTAAACTTAGTTTAAACTCCGTTTAAAGTTGACTGAAAAGCTGCATAATGAGTTTAAACTTAGTTTAAACGACAAACAGAGTCCAACTTGCACTAAAAAACTGGCCCTTAATGAAACTTGGTACATACTATATATTGCTCTTTGGCCAGGGTAGGTTGGTATTGAGAATGGTCGAGATTGGTCAATAACCACGCCCACCTCCCATGTAACGGAAATCTGAAAAATTCAAAAACTCCGTTTTTCGGTATCCAAATTGAGTGAAATTTGGTATTTGGAGTAATTTTAAACTAAGAAATTTGGTATTTATATAATTTTGCAAAAAATGCGTTGCAATAAAATTTACATTTCTCAATAACAGTGTTATTTATCGTCACACATTTTTTTTTAGTAAAAATTGGCTTAGAAGTAGAAAAGTCTAACATACCACTTTTGACTCGATCAAGATGATTAAATTCAATCAAAGCCCGCAAAATGGGTAGGTACATAGCGCGCGTAATTGGTTCTGTGTCGAATAATATGAAAAACCGGAAAGTAACGAAAGTTTCTTATTGGACAATTAAATTAAATTTGTTTTTTTTTGAAATTGATTGGCACCGAGCTTTATACGAAGGAATCGGATCACTGAAGTTAAGAGATCTAATGCAAAATCGGAGAAAAACTTTTTGGTTACGTTTGATGCGGTGGATTTTCGTTCGCACATAAGGCCTCCATATGAATGCAGCATATTCCAAGATCTGACAAAACAGGTAAATAAAAGCTTTAGTGTATAGGGGTTGGTAAATTCAGTGGAATGTCACCGGACAAAGCCCAGCATTGTGGAAGATTTCGCGATAATTGAATTAATATGACTTTTAAAGGTAAACTTACGAGTCAAAAATTACACCTAGGCCCTTAATTTCCACAACAATATTTAAAAGGAGTCCAGAAATGTTATATGAAGAGCTATATGCACTAGATGACTTAGAGAAAGAAATCTGAAAACATTTTGATATGTTTAGGCTTAAGCGATTTTTTACGCACCATGTATACATACTTACATGCAATCCAAGAACAATAGAATACAAGATTGCGCCTTCCTGACGAAAAATGATGTGAAGCAAAATGCGTGCAATGTCACGAACATGGTTTTTCTGAGAATCGGAAGAAATTGCAAACAAAAATGTGAGGTTAGGTTCTGCTAGGATTTGTAAATTTTTAGGTTTTTACCAATTTCGGCACTTTATGCAAGATATTTATATTCAAATAACTTCATTTATGCACTGTCTTTAATTGGAGATCTTTAAAAAAACACTGCAGAGTAACATTAGGAAACACAAGAAGCTTAACTTGCAACCAAGTGCGCAGCCACACCTTCACATCGTTTTTAGCAAGTTTTATAGCCGTGTATCATTGATAAACTCTGTGATTTAACACTTAACACTGCGCACTTCATGTTTAATAACTTTATTTAAAAAAAATTGCTTTTAAGCATTGAATTTAAGCACAAACAATGGTATGCTTACAAACTTACAAACACAACTAACCGCGTTCTGTGACGTAGCATAAACAGCTGATTCTGTCAAATTTGCTGAGAGCGATTAGCGGTTTGCGGAAGGCGCAACCTCTGTATTTTCTAAATCGTGCATGCAATCGATATCCCGCTGGAGCATGTACGTATCAGCTGCATTAGCAATGGAGTGATAGATCTTGAGTTCGTCGGCATATAGAAGATACGTTAGCAAGCATGACGACACATTGTATATTGTACAGATACGACTTAAACCAGTTTAATATATCTGAAAGAAAACCAAACAATGATAACTTATAGATAAGTATATTATGAGATACTTTATCGTATGCTTTCGAAAAATAGAGTCGACCTGGAGATCCTTTTGCAATGAAGGAATACAATATTCACTGGAAACTGCTAAATTCGACGTAGTGGAACGTCCAGACACGAACCCATGTTGATTAGGGCAAATAAGATGCTTGACAGAGAAATAAAGCTTATTCTTCATGATGCACTCAAAGAGTTTGGAAAAAGTAGACAATTTAGACATGGGTCTATAGTTAGAATATCACTCTCGTTACCATTTTTGAAAAAGGGTGTGATTGTAGATACTTTCCAAGCATCAATGAAGGTGCCAGATCCCAGTGATTTGTTCAGAATTAATTTGATCGGGTAGACGAGGGAAGGGAAATTTTTGAATAGAACCGATGAAAGTCCATCAATATCTGTTTGCATCGAAAGCTTAAGTTGTCGTGTACCAATCATAACATCATCATTAGTGAATGCAAGAGAGCCAAAATTTAATGATGAGATGGAATAAAATGGAGAGTCGTCGGAAAAATCGGCTGCGCGATCAGAAACGAAATTTGTTTGAAAGTAGTCAGCAAACAAGTTAGCAGCATCAATAAGTGCATATGATGTTTTGTCTTTGAAAAAGACAGTCGACAAAAGAGCGGAGCAAGTTTTTTTTAATTAATAAAACTCCAAAAGTTTTTTGGATTCTTTTTTATGTTAATTTTAAAGTTTAATGTAAAATTCCGATATAGAAACTTTTATAAGCAATTATACTCCTTCACATAATGCTGGTAAGTGAGGTAATCCTCTTGACTTTTCGAAGCTTTAAACTTTATAAAGAATTTGTTCCTCAGGTTTTTTAGTCTTTTCAGTCCCCTATTATACCATGGCAACTTATAAGAGTTAACTCTCCATAATGGGATATGATTATGACAAAGTTCCGTAATTATAGATTTAAAGATATCATAACTATTGGCAACATCGAAATCAAAAAAGAGCTGATCCCAATCAAGTGATACAGGGTGTGATTGGTGTTAAGCATTCAGAAATGTCAAAGTTCATATTTTCACTTACAGATAAGATCGAGAGCAACAATATTGTCTATAAAAAAAAACTCTGAAGGAGATTCAACATTAGAAGGCGTTAAATTAATGCTATTAAACAAATATGACCAATTTACAATGCAAAAATTGGAATCGCCTAAAACACACAATTGTTTTTCATCGACTATGGTCGCAGCTAGTGCACTGATATTATTTAGATGTGACCAAAAAAAATGTAGCTCTGTATATTTTGTTGCTGCTTTTAAAAGCTAAAATTTCAAAAATATTTTATCAACTACATTGAATTGTACTGAAAGCATTCTTATCACAACGAAATTCAAAATTTTACAATTCAAATTAAAATAAAATATGAAAAAAGTTCAAAAAGAAAAGTTTGCTACGGCTACCTATTTGATGTGCCTTGGGTGTAACCTATAAAGCGCGTCAGAACTATTCGGACGTATACAGAAGGCAAAGTCTATTCAAAGCACCACAAACGCGAATAAACAATTGATCGATGACTGAATCATTATCCTCGAGTACCACAACTGATGAGCTAAGCACACGGCGGACCGCAATTATTATTCCACCTTCTCTAGTACATCCTGTTTTGAGAGCATCGCGGTCTTTACGGTAGACAGTAATTTCCGTATTCATATTTGTTAAGTTTTTTGCATTGCAGTTACTGGTTTTGTGTTGGATCAAGTAGCTTTCTTTTTATAAATAGTTCCTCAAACATTATTCATGTATCTTCAGGGGTCCCGCAAGGAAGTCACCTTGGTCCGATTCTGTTTTTACTTTTTATAAATGACATACCTTCTGTAATTAACTATTCAAAAATTTTATTGTATGCTGATGATGTAAAACTTTTTAGATCGTATCATTCTGTTGAGGAAAGGTCCTTACTACAGGCGGATTTAAATAGCATGACTAACTGGTGTGAAGTAAATAACATGCCGCTAAACCTTAAAAAATGTAAGGTAATGTGCTTTTCTCGAAGGGCACTTCAACCGGCTTCTTATGACATATGTAACCATAACCTCGAACAAGTGTTTAACTTTGTTGATCTTGGAATTACAATGGATCCGAAACTTAATTTTAATCTTCACATTAATGTTACAGTTAACAAAGCCAAGGGTGTTTTTGCATTTGTAAAACGATGGTCAAAAGAATTCAATGACCCATACATTACGAAGGCTCTATTCACAACGTTAGTGAGGCCAATACTGGAATATGGATCTGTTGTTTGGCACCCGCGCTATCAAGTTCATTCCGACCGAATAGAGTCAATTCAAAAACAATTTCTGCTTTTTGCTTTAAGAAATTTTCGTTGGGATTCTCAGTACAACCTGCCCCCATATATAAGTCGTTTAAAACTCATTAATCTTCCTACACTTGCTAGTCGTAGAGAAATGCTAGGCGTAGTATTTTTAGTGAAGTTACTGACAGGCTTGATCTATAGCCCATCTCTTCTTGGTGAAATAAAACTAAACGTTCCCTCCCGAATTTCAAGACATTTCCGGCCTCTTTTTCTGAAGCCATGTAAAAGTAATTTTGAGTTAAATGAGCCACTCCGTAGTTTGTGTCAGGATTTTAACACTCACTCCGGTTCTTTTGATATTTCAGACTCACTTTTTTACATAAAGAAAACTATACTCAATGCTCTCAATAATTGATACAAACATACTTATATATTACTACTCGATCAGCTGATGAGCATTTGTTCTGTAGCTGAACAGTTTTAGATCTCGACACTTAACAAACTTCTGCCTTTCATGACTCGGCGCAGCATATGTATATGAAAAAAAAAATTTTTTTTTTTTATATATCCGTGCGTCATACGGATGCGCCCCTCGCGTCGGTCGGGCGGGTATGGAGGGAAAAAAAAACCGTTGGGATTATTATTATTATTATAGCAGCTATGCGTTTTAAATTATCAAGATTGGTATCTTTTTTCAAGAGACTGCAGCATAGCATATCTTGTTTATTAAAATAAGATTAAACTTTCTAAAATCAATCATGAATTGGGCTTGAAATAAGATTATATAAACTTGTTTCAAATATGAGAAACTCTTATAAGATTTTTATTCTCAAAAGTAGAAAAATCTAAAAATAATCGTTCTAAAATTAAGAATATATTCTTGATTTTAGCATTTTCGAGCTTAACAGACTTTCGTGGCGTTTTCGGCTTGTTTTAAGCCCGTTTGGATTAAATATAGCTTGTTTTTTCACTCAGTGTATAGATGCTTGATTTTGCTGTCGAAAAGCCAGTTGTCTATTTCTTTTAATATCCAAAAAACAAACAAGCATTGCCATGAAAAAAAATAACACTAGAAGAAATACAAATAGGAAAAATTGGGCAATAAGTAGAGGGGAGAAAACACATTTTTTTTATTGAAAGTAGTGAGTCCCCAGAGAGCAAAGGGATAAAAATATGTTCCAATTCCAAATATGGCAACAAACAACTTAAAAACAAAGCTGTGGGGGGAAGGCGAGCAAGTGGCGCAAGCGAAAAGTATGAGGTGAGGCGGTAGGGGTTTTGCTAAAGGATATCCTTACGCTCTACGAATTGTGTGTCAAATGTGTAAAAGTATCATGTCAAATTCCCTTTGATATGTAGAGGAAACGCAACGTACATTTGTGTGTGTGTATTGTATTTTGGACATACATATGTATGTACATACATATATCAACAAACTTATGTACATATGTGACGTTATGTCTTCGCATGGTTTGAGGTTTGTCTACTTACATACATGAAATTTAACCTTTGGCCTCGCCGAATACGTAAACCAGAGGCACCACGCCACATGCAAGCGGAACCAAGTGCAAATGTACAAAAGCATATTCTTATTTTTATATTATTTTATTTTTTCCAAAAGCAGTGAAGGCACAAGTCAGCATCTCTTCTTTCATTTCCATTTCCATTTGGGGGTAGTAAAATTCCCATAGGTGTCAAAAAAAAGCATTACGACGCTGTTGCATTGGCTTATGACGGCTGGTGACTTCCATTCAGCGCTAACACCACTGAGGTCCAATCAGTATGAGTGAGGTTAAAATGAGGAAGTAACCACCACAAGAATGGCCGTCAGCAGTGGTTTAATGACAACAGTGGAGGTGGTGGGGGCGCTATTAGGTACAGTGGTTGCGATTCGTTATTTTATTTTTTACTTTTGAAGACAAGTTATTAATGTAACATAAAAAATTCACATAGTTGTATAACATATATCTACATATACATATATATGAAAAAGCATGTGTGTATGTATGTAAAGTATGGACTTCAAAACGGCTGGGCCGATTTTGATGAAATTTTCAGGGAATCTTCAGAATATTCAGGCGGGTGACACTGTGAAGTCTGATTTTTGATTTCGGTATTTTCATATTGCACCACCAATGACATATGTATGTATACATATTTTTATTTTTTTTGCTTTTTTTAATTTTATTTTGTCGCGTCCGTATTTCTTCTATACTAAATTAAAAAAAACTAAGAGAAAATTATCATATTTCATAAACCTACGAATAACAGTCATCTGTTCGCATTTATTAACATACATATATATCTATATATATTTCTGAATGCGCCTTAAAAAAGCTTATATTTTTTGTCGCGTCCGTATCACTTTATAAATGCTTATAACTACGTACTTATTTGTAGTAGATCCTTTCCGTATATGTCTATTTTTTTTTAAAGCCGTTGTCATGTTTTTTAAAACACAAGATATTCCGCGCTTACTAAGGTGCAACATTGTACAATAAGTTTAAAATAATATATGTATATTCTATATAGTAATTACTTACATTTGTTAACCTACGAAACCAACAGCAATATGAGAAAGAGACAATCATGTCAAAGCATCTGAAAAACAAACATTCATACATATCTAACAAGATTGATATATGTAGAAGAGATTGCGCCGACAGCTAACAAAAATAATTTACGATCTGCGTATGTACGTCACACCTGCAATAACGTATTCTCATTTTGATTGGAGAATTGCTTTATAAGTTCGAATAATATAATAAAATCGCGTTGCACTTCACAAAAAACTTGAATTAAACCTTTAAAATTATAGAACACTAAATATTTACTTCACTCGTGTTGGAACTTTAAAGAAACTTTGCCGATGTGACGTCATTTTGAGCAGGTGAATGCCAATATCGTAAAGCAAAAAGGTAACGGACCTGCCCAAGGCGCAATCTCTTATTTATCAATCTTGCATATCTAACAGTGTGTACCAAACTTATCATTTCGCCTTGCATCTGTTTATCAACGAAGTCGACATCACATCTCTCTAAAACTTTGCACTTAAATATTTCAGAAATGAATGAGCTTATTTTTAATTTAAGTAGCTATCTTTATAGTGTTACTAGCGGATACCCGGCGTGTGCTACTACGCTAAAAAAAACCAATGCGGTCAAAAAGAAAACCTATATATCTATATATATAAAATAGAAAAATTGTTTATGTATATCCTTTATGGGCGTTTAAAGTACCTAACCGATTTTAATAAAATTTTTCCAGTAAGAGTATTATATGCTTACTACAAGCTGTTCTATTAGGTACATCTTAGAAAAAGAGCCCGGCTTCACAATTTATAATAACAGATGTAATTTTTGCATAAGCTAATTGCTGTTCCTCAACCAAAAGTGGTTGTATATTTATGCTTAGCAGTCTAATAAATGTTTCAAATTTTATTCAAATCGGTCTGTAAATACGGATTTTAGAAAAACTCTCGGCTCCAGCGCCACCTATCGAGTCTATTTTCACACAAAGTATTTTTCTTTAGGAGCCTAATAAATGTTTTGAATTTCAATCAAATCGGTCTGTGAATACGGTTTTTACTAATATCTAAATAAATAAATATAATATCCAACTTGCCTTAAATACTTGCGTTTCTTTTTTGATTGAGCCCATATCTACACCATATGTAATTTATTCCGTAAAAAAACTTTATGATAGGATTTTTATTTAAAGGCCGTAAATTTAAATCGTGTGGTAATACAATACTAATGTTTGCTTAGGGCAAGCAACGCGGACCGGGTCAGCTAGTTATGTATATATAAACATGAATAGTGATTGACAATACGTATACGAATTCAAAACGATAGGGGTATTGCTATCTACATATACATATACCGATACACCTAGTAATTAATTGTCCATATCAACTGTAATACAAGGATAATATTTACAAAGCGATTTTTAATTAAAGTCTGGTTGCTCAATGTCCGATTAAAAAAGTTAACGGTTAGTTTCTGTGCAGCGCTTACTTTTCTGAAGAATGTTCTTAGCCGGAACTTTCAGCTCCGATTAGCGAAGACGAAGTTAACGGCTAAAGGAGGACCAGTAATAAAATTTTAATGTAATCTGAATAAATGAAGGAGTTATGGCACTAAATGTAATATCTGAAATATCCGTTGTATGGCAGCTATGTATATATTTTTATATCTGCGATCTTTACGGTTTTCACTTATATTATAAAATGAGCAATTTGTGCGAAATTTCATATCTTTCGCTGATTAAATGAAGGAGTAATGGCCTAAAATGGAATATCTGAACTATTGGTTATATGGCAGTTATATGTTATATTTATCCGATATTAATGATTTTCACTGCTGAAATAATTCTAATAATAACTATTATTTGTACAAAATTTCAAGTCTTAGCTTCTTAAATGGAGGGGATTTCGTGCCAAGTGCAATAAATTAATAAATAAATAAATTTCCATGATGTTGGAAAATAAATTCTACAATCTAGTCGTTTCAATTTCCTTCTTTCAGATTAAATAAATCCGTCGATACGGAGTGTTTTAATACCAAATTTATACTCTGTATCGAATAAATATAAAAATGTAATAAAATGGTGTAATGATAAAACTATGAATTGATAAAATGGTGACTTTTTAAAATTATATAATGATGAAATAACGAATTCATTTGTGATAAAATATAATATTGATAAAATAATGATGTGATAAGATGAAATGGCCACTGTGGTCGAGTGTGAACCTCGATATACCGCTGAGTTCGAGGTTAGAATCTCAGCCAGAGATAGTAAAATGTAAATCCTAGAAAAGTTTTTTTTCTAATAGCGGTCACACCTGGGTAGGCAATGGCAAACCTCCGAGGATTAAAAATCTCCTCATAAACTACATCTGCCGTTCGTAGTTGGCTCAAAACTTTAGGACTTTCCATTTGTGGTATCTTTAACATAAGATACTCACCTCACAAATGGTAGGAGAAGCTCGTCGAAACACTGAGCAAGATAGGGTAAACGTGAAATTATTATATTATTATGAAGATGAAGTGAAAAATAATGAATTGAAAAATGATGAAATGCTAAAATGATGTAATCCCAAAATGATGAAGTGAATGGATTAATAAATATTGGAATAAGGAATACATTGGAATTGAATTGATAAAACGATAAAAAAAAATAATGTGATCTACATACTAATGAACTGATAAAATGATAAAATTTAAAAACGATGAAGTGATGAATTTTTAAAAATTTTAAAAATTTAAAATTAGGCAATGATGAATTGGACGAATGAATAAACATTGAAATATTGAATGTAGTTGAAATGATGTATTGAATAAATTAAGAAACGGTAAAATGTTAATAATAAAAATAAAAAAATTATGAAATGATAAGCCATGACGAAATATTAAAATGTTAAAATTGTAAAATGATAAGATGTTGATTAAATGACAAATTGATAAAACTATGAACTGATGGAATGATGAAATAAATGAATGTATAAATATTAGTTACCTTTTCATCCCAGAAATTAATCCCGAGAGCCGAGATGGTCTACCGATTACCATTGCTTAAAAAAAGTTAAATTTAAATTAAAAATTTGAAATGTGTAAATTTTAGTAATCACTTAATTTTGTAAATTCTTCTAATTTAATGAAAAAAAATTTACTTTTACAATGGCATCATAACCTCACTCTTTTGAGCATAAAAATTAAACCATTTAGTATATGTTATCTGATATTTTATATCTGATGGATATACATAAGTCACTCGGCTAAGGCGCAGGACGTAATAGAAGGTATGAAAAAATTAAATTAAAATGATTCATAAGCAATTTCCTTTGCACCATTCTGATCACACACTGTATACAACCAAGATCACTGTGCAAGAGTGTATCGCCTCTGTTTTTTATTACAAATTTATAGCCTTAAGACAGGCTTTACTTACGCCGCAACACATCAGCCCTGCCGGCTTATTCTTCATCTTTCTTTATTTCACTTACATACATATGTACATACATTCCATTTCCCTCGTAACTTGCCTGCCATTACGAATATTTTGGTGTCTTGCCTTTTTTGTATTTTGTTTGGTTTGTTAATGTTTCTTTTACAAGGCATAAAAAGCATAGTTTTCCTGATGCCGTTTTAAGAGTGCAAATGTGGGTTGATTGCTACATATAGAGATACGTACTTATGTACATACCTACATACCTGAATACATAAAGTAATATGAATGTGGGGGATGTAAAGAGTGGGGTCGATCAATGGGCGCATTGAATAAAATTGAAATGCATTTGGTAGTTGTTCGTAATGCGACAAGTTGCTTTGAGGGTTGCGAACGAGCGAAAAACAAGGATCATACGAGGGTTGTGTGTGTCAATAAAAAAGCAAAAAAAAAAGCAGCAGATACACAGAGTTGGCGGGTGTTAGGCGAGACGTATCATGTGTGCGGATTACAGGTGTGGCACAAAGGATTAGTCAATATTTTCTTTCGAAAATTTACACTTGCGCCGTATTCTACATAATAACTTTTTTGCTTAAGAAGTAATACATCTTATCCTTCTTCATTTATCATTCCTTTTAAATTGTGTCAATGGGTTTAACGCGTTTTATGAATCAAACTGATTAAAAAATAAAACATTACCTGACAGGATTGCTTGAATGTTTATACTTGCATGCTACGAATTGAAGCTCCTTAAACACAACTACCATTCCAGATTTCTTTTGCAAGGCATACGTACACTTCACATGACTGGCAGCCTATATACAAGCACCGCAATGGCTTCTTTAAATACTTAAGTTGTGTGTATAAAGCGCGCCAAAACGATTTTCTCTTAAAATTTTCTATAACTTTTCAAAAAAATTTCGGACGGATATCAGAATATTTTTCGAATCATTATTATCCTTTGCGTTATCCTACCAACATGTTAGAACACGTAGAAACAGGTCTTTGCTCAATTAGTACTTTGACTTTTTCGTGGATGCTCCCATTGCAAAGTCCCGACAGAGATTGATGCTGATGAAGAGTTTCATCCAGCTTCCATCCATTCGTGAGTAAATTCGTTGATCTTGGTTTCACATGACGCAATTCGTCCAGTACACCATCCAACGTTGTTGCACACTGGTCCGTCTCTATGCACTCGTTGTTTCCAGTAATAGTCTTAAGGATATTGTACACATACGTATTTAATTTTTATATTCTTTCACTTTGAACAGAGTAATACAATTTTATAGCAATCTGTTGGTTTCCCGAAATCGCTTAAAGTTTTAGAGTTAATACCATTTTTGAAGTTTTTTTCTTGCAGGAATCTTTCTATAATGGCTAGTGAATATATTATTCTGTCATTCTATTTTAAGACAAGTACACTCATGCATTGCCGCATTGCTTACTATTCTACATGTTTAACTCAACCATCAAATCGCACTCATCAAAATCGTTCACTCATCCGCCGGCAGATACAGATGGCAGCATACATATACATACATATGTCCAAGACGATTCGTATCCGCATCCGTGCACATTTGTTCCTTTCTAGGCCGTTAGGGGATTGAGTCTTTATTTGTTCATATGTGGGTATTTCCATTTTCACATTTGCTCCAAGCCAAGCACTTTTTGCTTCTTACTTATCTAAATACGAGTATTTACTTACAAATTTGTGTGTATACAACTTCGACTGAATTTCGCTTAACTTGCCGCTTGACGATTTTTGCAAGCCAATCGCTTTCTTTGTTTCTATTTTCTTTAATTTCACTTTTATTATTTTTCCATGCTTCTTTCAATCTTTGTGTTTATTTTCTTATTTGATTCTTTTTGTTGAGATTGCTTTATTGCTGCTGAGTGAGCACGCAGCGGTCTCATCCTGTGGGATTGAAATTGTTTTCTTTCCTGTCTGGCAGTTTTTCTAAATCAAAGATTGTACTGGGATTTAGTGTTGCCCATCCCAACCGGCTGAGCTGAAAGCCCAATCAACCCACCTCATACACATCTCGTCCGCAAAATCTTGTGGTTTTAACCGGCATTAAAGTGGAATAACCCTACGTGAAAATAAGCTGTGCAACTCGGCCGAGATCAATGCTTACGCTTCGTGCTTGTGTTCAGACACTGATGTCTTATCAAAGTCCAATATCGATGATTTTGATTGCTGTTAGGTTAGCAACACCAACACAGCGAAACGGGGTTAATGGTCAAAATTGATAACTAGGCTATATTGGTGATTTGCTGTGCGGCGGTGAGTTAATAAACCTATAGAAAGATGTAGTAAAGCCAGAAGGTGTGTGGGTGGATCGAAAGAGCAACGGTTGATGCGGACTAAGGAAAGTGAATATACCAACACCAAAAAATGAAGAAAAAGAAAAAATGCAAAACGAGGTACACTTGGTGGGAGTGAAAGTTATTTTTTTTGCCTTTAAAGCCAACTTTTCGTTTTTTTTTTGGTGTTGACTTAACGTTGACGGAGGAATTCAATTTTCTTAAAGTGACTTCATCGGAATACTTGCTTAAAGCTTAATTTGTGGGCATGCTTCGGATATACTCAGGGACGGATGGATTGTTTGTGAAATCACAAAATCGGATTAAGAAATTTAAAAATTTGCATATATGTATATGTATGTATGTGCATCTTTGTCGCAGGGTGGAGTTTATTCGCTTTCATGATATGTTAATTAAATTTCTAGAATTCGCTATTATGTCCTTGCTGACACGGGCCCGATTTTGACTGGTCCAACAGTCGGAAAATTCAACCTTCATTACAAATACACAGCATACAAAGCGAATCTGCAAAATATTATTACGCGTGTAACAATCGAGCGATACCGGGAGAAGAGAAGGGAAGAGATACATACGTCCTTTCAAGAGGAAGAAATGAGAAGCAGAACGGCGTTAGGGCGAAGAGCTTGAGATGCTAGCAAGCAGGAATGCGGCCCGAAAACTCCAACAAAAAATAAGGCAGTAAACAAGTAATTAAGATCGGGGCTGGTTCCTGCAAAGATGAGTATGGAAATATGGTGACAGTGGTTCAGAGCATATTTGAGGAATGGAGAGAGCACTTTTCAACGCTACTGAATACGAATTCCAAGGACGCATTTCAAGAAGAGGAGAGGATGAACAACAAATCCCTCCACTCGACCTGACGAGTAAATGCCAGTAGATTGAAATCTGAGCATACTTTGCCCAATCCCTGCTGTTTGCGCCAACTACCGTGGGATAGTCCTTTAAAATATCGGAAACAAGGCCCTATCGACTATACTGTGTGAAAGACTGAAGTCGTATATGAACCAGCTGATTGGAACTTATCCGTGTGGCTTCAGGTCTGTTAATCCACTATTGACCTGATATTGACAGCACGTCAAATCCTGGAAAAGACCCTGTATAAACAAGTCGACACACACACCATCTCTTTGTCGATTTCAAAGCAGCTTTTGCCAGCACGAATAGAAGCTGCCTGTACGACGCCATGTCTAAATTTGCAATCCCTACTAAACTAATATGGCTTTGTAGAGTGACGAGTGAGCACAACTTTTAACTCAGTCCAAGTAGGGAAGTACTCTCCGAGCCGTTCGAGACCAAACGAGATTTTCGAAAAGACGACTCACTTTCGTGCAACTTCTTTAATCTGATGCTGAAATCCGTAATAAGAGCTTTCAATCTAAATCGCCGTGGCGCTATTTATAACAAAATTATGATGCTGCTGGCGTATGCGGATGATATTGACATCATTGGCCTTAACAATAAGTCCGTCAAAGAGGTTGGTCTTACAGTGAACGAAGACAAAACAAAGTACCTTGTGTCAACAAGCAAAAAATCCTCGCATGTTGGGACCCACGTCATTGTTGGCAGCCACAACTTTAAAGCAGTCAAGGATTTTTTTATACCATGGATCCATCATTAATACCACCAATACGGTCAGCCTCGAAGTCAAGCCAGGAATAACACTTGCCAACAGGTGCTTTTTTGGGCTCGGTAGGCAATTGAAAAGCAGAGCCCTTTCTCGACGAACGAGAATCTCGCTCTACAAATCAATCATCATGCCCGTCCTTTTATATGGCGCAGAAACAAGGATTTGTGTTAGCGACGGGTAGATGGAATGATGAACTGTATGAGCTGTATTATGATATGGACATAGTCAAGGCAATAAAAATTTAACGACTGCAATTGCTTGGCCATGTCGTTCGTATGGATGATGATGCTCCGGTGAAAAAATCCATCGAATCGGCACCCATGGGTGGACAACGGAGGCAAAGGCGCCCGCAAATTCACTGGAAAGTCCAAGTGCAGAAGGACCTCCATCACTTTGTGTGAATAATTGGCGAAACCTAGCGAAGGAGAGAGGGAACTGGCGAAGCTTTTTTCGGTAACTATTGGAACAACTTGAGTAAAACTCAAAATGTTTGTAATCGAAAATGAACCACGCGCACAATACATAGAACGGTACAGGAACATAGTCAGCATGAGAAAAAATACTATTAGATCATTTTTCAATAATTTTTTATATGTGAAACAACTAATTAACATCAACTCGACAAAGTGGGCCCTTTTCTAAATATTTGCTTTTTCAACTAATTCAACCGATGATCACAGAAAATTATGAATGAGTTAACGTTTGACCAATGAATCAGGAAGATGGGAAAGTAAAAAAATTAAAATGGACTCAACAGTGAATATTATATATAATTAAACATGAAACAAAGACAAGAAATTAGCAGTAATTCATTCATTACAGTATTTGACAGTAATCAATCCACATATTTTATCACATCTCATCGCGTTTGCGCTTTGGACATAGTGGTATACCATTCCGTATTGAATTTCGGTAGTATGAGTTAAAAGTCCAAAATTATCACCTTTTCTTTCAAAAAAAGTCCATAGAACACGGAAATGCTTCATATTTCTCCAATGCGACAAAGTGGGCCCTTTTCTTTTTTTTTTCAAAAAATAAAATTAATTACTTCTACTATTATACCTAGGAAGCTAAATTTGGTGTCATTCGACGCGTAAATGTATATAGTTTCATAATAAACCATAATAAAAAATTACAAAATTCGATCCATGTATCGAAAAATCTATATATCTCGCAAATTAGATGCGACAAAGTGGGCCCTTTTCATGTGGACGTACACAATTTGGAAATAAGTCATAATCGGCCTTCATCCTATTACAGCAGTCATTTGAGACAGTAATAATTGGAAAAAGGTCGTCTGCTCACGGCGAAGGTTCTCAAGTCGCTGACACCAACCCCGGAGGGCTTCCCTGGGCTATGAAAGAAATGAGAGCCGAGATGTTCGGTCTTGCAAACTCTGAACAGCCCTGAAGGGTGTGTTGTGCTGATTCTTCCAGCAAAGAGCTGCTGTTTTTTTATGCTGACGGTTATATTTCGATATCTCTTACTTGTTTTTGTAGTAACTTAAAAGTTTTGTATAGTGTCAACTTATCTCTCAAAATAATAAACCGGTTTCAAACTTTCGTAATTTCAAAACAAAGGTTGACATAATGCTAGGAGCTTCCTTACAGAAAAATAATCAGTGGTTTAATTCGCCAAATTCATATTGTAGCAGCACTGCACTTTTAATTTATTTCTGTAAATTCAAATAAGTGTCAAAGTAATGTTCTTAATAAATAAGCAGAACGAAAAATGAATCTATGAATACGGCAGACACAAAGAGAATTATAAAGCGAAGCACAGTGCGCAATGACAATGAAACGTGAAAGAATAAAGTTGCATGTCCATAAAAACTTTTTTGGAAAACATTAAAGAATGCTTAAAATTATATGATACACACAAACTACAACAACAAGACTATCAATGCCGGAAATGAAAACAGAAAATTTATTAATTCAAAAGGTAGTTTTTACACGACTCATTTAAGGTAAAATAGCAAGAAACAAAAAAAAAATTAATGATATTAGCTACGTGCAACAACAAAAGCAGTGATAGCTGTATTACAGCAACGCATGTCACACGCAAGACGTCCCCGAGGATACGCTTCGGCGCATCGTTAAATCCTTAAGCAGCTGTGTACAAAGCTCAATGAGCAGTGCGCCGATGTTCGAGCCGGTACTTAGGGGTATTTAACGCCCAACGCCACTCACACCGGTACCAGCAACGAAGACCAGCACCAACAGCCTCACCACGGACTCCTTAAACAACGCCGCCACCCACTAGTGTCATTTGCCGTTGATGCGTTTTGTGTCAATTTACTACCTCACAATTCCGCCTCGCGGCCACTCACAAACCGTCTCATACTTTCAGACGCTGCGCGCTTTACGCCTCATCCCAGCGGAAATGCCACATTTGTTTTCACAGCCCCATAGTTGGGAGTGAGATGCCTGCCAAATGCCGCTACTCAACTGCCAGTAGATCTTCGGATAGCTCAACTACTCGGTCGCTGAGATGTACTCGTAGTAGTTCAGCTGACTACGTGGGCGTTGTCATTGTCGGCGGCATTGTGTTGGCACCCAACTGTGCTAGAGCTCACATTTCTGGAAGATGCGTAATTACGGTGCGGTTAGTGTCATTTACTTGCTAAATGCGTTTGGAGCATTGGAATTGTGAATTGATGCTAATTGAAAAAGGCAAAAACAACACAAATAAAATGGATGAAAAAGTACATAGCGAAGTAAGCAAAAGTAATACAACGAAAGAGAAGAAAAAAAAAAAATATATAAGTAACAGAATAATGCTCTACAACAATCAAAATTGCTGTAGTTTATGAGCATCCTGGATAAGTCTCTAGCCTTGTTCGCCCGGATTTGTGCTAAAGCCACCACAGCGACCGCACATTTCCTGCTTGCCAAATCTGTTTAGTTGCCTTGAATTTAGTAACGCGCGTAATTTGATATGATTTTTATTTTCTACGTTGCAATGCTACAATGTACTTGTATTATGAGCATATAAGAGAGTTAATTTAGTTCTACTTAAGTATGTCATAAATGCAAGAGTAACAAGATTTAATATATTTTAGTTCTTAAATTATCTGTACCACACACAAATAGCAAAATAGCAGCGCTCAATGTACCTTGGTGGAATGGTAACCTTGCATCCCTAAGATCAAAAAAGCAATTAGCATGGTACAAATACAAAAGATGTCAAACTCTTGAAAATTTAGTAGCGTACTAGAGATCGAACGCCCTGTTTAGCCCGCATGGCTAAAGAAGCGAAGCTTCGTAACTTCGAAAAATTCACAGCCAACATAAACCCTTCCTCTTCTCCGAAAAGAATATGGCACGATATAAATGTGTTGCAAGGTGGTACAAAAAATACACTAATATCCCGCATCAACACTCCTATGGAAACCCTAATCTCCTCTGAGCTCATTGCGAACTACTTTGCCAACCATTTTTCTACTACCAGTGCCGACGAAAATTTTAGCCCACAATTTCGAAAAAGCAAAGCAGCAACTTTAGATAGTATTAATGAATTTGACATTGTCAATATATTAATATAAAATTTAAATAAATTTGGTGTGAATATTTGTGTGAAAATGAATAGCAACTGCGTAACAACGAGAACAAAGGCTTCCCGCCAAGCAGCTTCGTCGCCTTTGCAAAGTGCTAACATGCAAAACAAAACAATGGGGAGTGGAAGTCCAACAACACCTGACTGGCTCTCGCGGTTAGAGGCTACCATGGCAGCCCATAAGAAGAGCATCGTTAGTGAGCTGACGGCACGAATGACACAAATTGAGGATCGCATTATGCAGAGAATCGGTGAGTTAGAAGCTGATTTAACCAACACAAAAATGTCTGTGAAACGCGTTGAGGACAGGGTGCAGAGAGCCGAAGAGGAATGTGCTAAAGTGCAGCAATTACGCCACCAAGTTGAACAGCTAAGCGAGCAGATTTGTGATTGCCAAAATGAATTAGTGTCAACAGATCTAGTCATAAGAGGCATTCCAGTGACAGTTTACGAAAATTTGGCGGAAATGTTCAACCAACTTTGCCGTACAATTGAGCATAATCCTCCACCCGTTCGAGCTATCTTCCGTGTACGTAACCAAAACAACACTGCACCTGTCATAGTCAAATTAGGCTCACCAAGCGATCGCTCTCTACTCTTTGCCGCTGTTTCGCGACGATGCAAAGCCAAGAGAAGGCCCCTCTCTCTACGCGACATTGGACATGGTACAGATGAGAAAATGTACCTTCATGAATGTCTCACTAAGCATAATCGTGAAGTCTTGCAGTTTGGCATTGAGCTTAAAAAGCAAAAACGACTCTCATCCGTTTTCTCTATTCGTGGCCACGTTTATGTTCGAGTTAAAGCGCAAAGCAAAGCAGTGAAAATCTCTAATATAGAGAACTTAAGCGCAATTGCAGCAAATAACAAATGATATATTTGAACTATGTATACACAAATGTTTTTGTACGAAATGATACTATGTTCTTATCGCTATTACTTTCTGTCCCTTTTTGTCTTTTCTCTCTACCCTATATTTCTTAAAACATATGACATCAACAAAATACATATTTACTCACATTACAAACTACTTATGTACGTGCGGTACAAACTTATATGTCGAATGCTCTCTAGGTGTGATGTTAACTGCTACACACATGCATCTTGATAAACATAGCTGTTCCAAAGGTGATACATTCAATTTGATTAGAATTTTATGTAAACAAAAGCAGGGACTTAAAATTTGTCATATAAATGCTCAAAGTTTGCCTAGGAAAATAGACGAGTTCAGGTATCTTTTTGAATCCTCTGACGTTGATGTGATTTGCGTATCAGAGACTTGGTTCTCTGATTGGCATAACAATGAGTCTGTGTATGTGAACGGATATAATTTGTTTAGGGTTGACAGGATTGAGCGAGGCGGTGGTGTTGCCATATTTGTAAAAGCAGGTATATCATGCAAGCTTAGCTGCAAGTCTCTTCATCTAAGTTCTATTGAGTATTTGTTTTTAGTAATATCAACAAAATCAGATAAAATCTTATTAGGATGCGTTTATAGGCCAAACAAAAACATAAATTATACACAATTTATCGAATTTTTAGAAGAACTAACTCTATCACATAGCAACATTCTCATAACAGGTGATTTTAATTCGAATCTACTAACTGACGATAACTTTGCTCTTGCTATGAATAAATTGGGACTAGTCTCCGTCAACTATACGATGCCCACACATTTTACGCGAACGAATTGCTCGCTGCTGGATTGTTTCTTTGTAAACGATAAGACAAAAGTGCTTCTATATGACCAGCTTTCACTTCCAAGTTTCTCCAATCATGATCTTATATTCCTAACATTTAATTTCGATTTTACGTGCATGAACAGTTTATATTCTTACCGTGACTTCGCGCATATTAATTATAACGAGCTTGGGAAAAGTGTTGATTTAATTGATTGGGCATCCGTTCGATGGCTGATATCAGCTAGTGAACAAATTAATTTTATTCAAACCAACATTAGTAACCTTTTTGATAGATTTGTACCACTTATAACGAAATCAAACACGCGTAAAAGTCGTCCATGGTTTAACGGAAATATTAAAATGTTGATTAAGAAACGAAACAGATTATACCAAGATTGGAAACGTTATAAAACCGAAGCTCTCTACCGAAGCTACAAAATATTAAAAAACGAGGTAAATAAAACTATCAAATTTCAAAAATCTAAATACTATGAACATAAATTCAGCGCAGCAGTCGGTTCCAAGCAGACATGGAAGCAAATACGTGAGATCGGGCTTGGTGTTAAAGTTAATCAACCCGTTGACGATATTAGTGCCAATGATTTAAATGGAAAATTTATAGGATCCAGTGCTTCCACGAGTAATCCGTGTTACGACAGTTACAGTGTTAGTCCGCCCTCGTCCTTGCCAGATTTTAGTTTTGCTTGTATAAATGAGTGTGATGTTGTCCAGTCCATACTATCTATAAAATCCAACGCAGTTGGACCTGATGGCTTAAATCCCAAGTTTTTTAAATGTCTACTTCCCAAAATCCTTCCCTATGTCACATACGCGTTTAACTCAATTTTAACCACTGCCGCTTTTCCCGATTGCTGGAAAAGGGCAAAAATAATTCCTATTCGGAAACCAAATGGTGACTTTAGACCCATCGCTATTTTGCCTTTTCTCTCCAAAGTTCTTGAACGAATTATGTATCAA
Source organism: Philophylla caesio (assembly GCA_963971545.1). Lineage (NCBI taxonomy): Eukaryota > Metazoa > Arthropoda > Insecta > Diptera > Tephritidae > Philophylla > Philophylla caesio. The sequence goes on along the minus strand of OZ020609.1, from coordinate 29,754,792 downwards.
CAAATAAACTCGTTTATTTCAAAAAACTCTCTTTTGAGTGCATGCCAATCTGGCTTCAGGAAGAAATAAAAGTTGTGTCACTGCGCTTCTAACTGTTTCAGATGATATTCGGAAAAATATGGACGATAATAATGTTACTCTTCTAACTCTTCTCGACCACTCCAAAGCATTTGACACGGTCGATCACAAACTACTATGTTTAAAATTAAAAAATATATTTAAATTTTCGTGTACAGCGGTAAGCCTGATCAGCTCTTATCTTTTCGGTCGATTTCAAGCAGTAAGTGCGGGCAATGAGGTCTCTAGTTTTTTACCCGTTCGCAAAGGTGTACCCCAGGGATCGATACTTGGTCCACTATTGTTTGTATTATATGTCGATGATCTGCCTAAAGTACTAAAGCACTGCAACATTCATGTTTATGCAGATGATGTGCAACTATATTTGAGCTATCCTATAGTATCATTAAATGCTTGTATTCATGATCTAAATTCGGACTTAAGTCTGGTTAATCAATGGGCCTGCAACAATGGCCTAGTTCTAAATCCAAACAAATCCCAGTGCATAGCAATTTACAACAAAAATTTCAACCTTAGTGGCTACGATAAAGTAATCTTAAACGGAACAGTGATACCCTTCGTCGACTCAGCGAGAAACCTGGGTGTAATTTTTACTAGAACGCTGACGTGGAATAATCACATATACGGTGCTATTGGAAAAGTGTATGGTATGCTTAGATCCCTATGGACCACGCAATACTTCACTCCAGTTAAAACTAGGCTACTTTTAGCAAAATCTTACTTGCTGCCAACACTGCTGTACGGTTGTGAACTGTATGCAAACTGCGATAGCGCATGTCTTAAGAAACTGAACGTAGTTTACAATAACATAGCGAGATATATATTTGGTAAAACGTCGTGACCATATTTCTGTATGGGCTCTGAAGATATCCTGTATATCGTTTGATAATCTGCTAAAGCTTAGGTGCCTGATGCTGCTTCATAAAATCATGGTCACAGACGAACACCCACTTCTCAAAAGCCGCCTTAAACCGACTCGATCGTCGCGAACACATCAACTTTTTCATTTAAACTTCAACTCTATGACATCTGAACGTCAATTTTTTGTTTTCTCGGTTCGCCTTTGGAACAAGCTACCTGATAAACTCAGGATCATCAGGGTCACAGCACACTTCAAGAGCGCATTATTCAAACTATACAGCGAGTAAATAGAAAAGATGTTACCTTTTACAATTGTCATCCCCTTTCCTACTTCTCAATCTATATCTTTAAAGCTCTTATTTCCGATTTCCAATTCCAAATCTCTTCTTAGTTTTAAGATTAGTTTTTAAGATCCAATGTAATAGGATTTTACAGCGTTAGTGATCTAATTTATAAATCTCTTAGCTTTAAGGTTTAAATAAATATTGTTTGATTTTGTAATCATTTTAATTTTATATGCAATACTGAAATATAGCCTATGGTTGTTGTATTGTAATTATAATAAATAAAAATAAATAAAAAAAATCTTTCTTCTTCCGCAAAAATGATAGAGTCAAAAATATTATTCACTGAATTTGAACATGCTCTCTCTACAGCAAAAGGGATTGGACAAAATCTCTTATCCACTGATTAAAAATCTCCATAACTTCGCCTCGTCAAATTGTATAATAATATTTTTGACACTGGTGTTTATCCGCAATCGTGGGAAACATCCAACATAATCCCGATACTCAAGCCTGGAAAGCCATCTACTGACGTGAATAGCTATCGCCCTATATCCCTACTAAGTTGCCTTGGAAAAATATTAGAGAAAATCATTGGTAATCGTCTAGCATGGTATGCTAGAAGGAACAACTTAATAAGCGGCCGCCAAGTAGCCTACAAAAAAGGCCATGACACCACTGATGCTTTACTTTCACTTGACAATTTCGTAGCCAATGCTCTGTCTAGCAAAAACCATGTGTCTTTGTTATCATTAGACTTCCAAAAAGCTTTTGATCGCATTGGAATACACGTTATTTTAAAACATCTGCAGAGAAGGAGGGTTGGCTCCAAAATTCTAATTTTCGTAAAATCCTTCCTTACAAACAGAAAACTCTCAGTGACTGTCAACGGTTTCCTCTCGTCAATCCGTGACCTATCTAACGATACTCCCCAAGGTTCAGCCCTCTATTCCTTACTTTTCATTATCGCATTTAACGAACTATGTGACCTTCTATCCAGGCACAAGAAAATATAGCATCAAATGGATGTACTTATATTTTCTTAAGTCAATGATAATTCTGCTCTGCAAAATATTTTTAAAGAAATTCTGATAGACATTTCTTCATGGTCAACAACATCGGGGGTACCACTCTCTCTAGAGAAAACGAACCTTCTCCACATATGTCGTAAAAAGACGAAATGCAATATAACAGTAAATGTTGAAAACCTTTTAATTCGACCTAAGGATAGCTTAATGATCCTAGGATTAATTATAGACTCTAAATATAGTTTTAAAGAGCTTTGTTATTATGTACAAAGTTCCTTGGTTTCTAAACTAAATATCGTGAAGTATCTATCCTGTAGAAGTAGCTTTGTACACCCTAAAACGCTCATCAACATAGTCAGGGCTCTGATGCTGTCAAACATTGATTACGCTCTACCAATAAATGGACATTGTGCAAAATTGGCAATTAGCAAAGGCTATGCGCCTTACCATGCAGCGATCCGCCGAAGCCTCAGGGCTTTTCCAACGTCACCAATCAAATTTCTTCTGGCTGACTTCGGGATGCCAAACATATCCCATAGAGTCTCGAATTCCACAAACTCAACGCTAGCAAATACTTTTAAGAACTTATCTTCACGCAAAAAGCAAATGAGGGTACCATCAGCCATATGCAGATCGCTTATTTTTGCAAAGGAAAACTTCATATCTCTTTTCCAAGAGAAAAGAGTGGTTGACATATTTCTCCCTTGGCTTATAATCTCCAAATCTTTCGTCGATACTTTGCTTACCTTGTCGAAACATAATATATTATTCTCGGATATAGTTGAATTTTACAGCACATCCCGATGGGATTTTATATATACTGATGGGTCTAAAATCTCAGACTACACATCTTTAGCAGCAACCAACAAAAATGGAGATGTATTATGTCATTGGCTACTTGATCCAATGTGCCGAGGCCCAAGCAATTAAACTGGCCCTTGAGTATGCCAAGAGAAATAAAGGGAAATACATTATTTGCTCAGACAGCAAAGCATGCATCACTGCAATAAAATCTTTCTCCAACACGGATATAGTAATTGTTTCCATTAGGAGTATGGCAGCTCAAAACAAAATCAAGCTAATGTGGATCCCTGGACATACTGGGATCCTGGGAAATGAACAAGCAGTTTCTGCTGCCAAGAAAGTGATGAATTATCCCGTAATAACGCTAAATGTGCTAAGAAAGCCCGATCTGTACAACGCGATCAAGACTACGCGACATAAGCTCGATATAGTAGATGGGGCAATACAAAGTCATCATTACTACAAGGTAAACCCTAAGAGAGTTACACCATCTCACCCCGGAAGCTTGCTATCCTACATCCTAAAGCCTTATACTCGACTGGGAAACACAATTTTTACCTACTCCCATATCTTAACCGGAGAAAGCCCAGCCTGCTGCCCGTTGTGTGGAGGTTCGAACACAGTAGTGCATTTGATTTCGCAATGCCCCAACATTACCGAGTTAGAGCCCAGCGCCAACACCAACCTAACAAGAGCGTTATCTATACCTAGCAATGACAACATTATGTACATATACAACTTTTAAAAAGACAACAATATTCTTAACCTAATTTAGTTAGATATGTTTACAAACATAATATAAAGCACCATTGTATGCCTATTTAAAATTTGAGTAATCTAACAAGTTTACTAAACGACGACCGAAAGCCATGCAATGTCGCTTTTTTTAAATTTATATTTTGTTATAAATAAATAAATAAATAATATATTTTTGTAAATATATATAAGCAGGGAGAAGTTATATTAACATAGAATCAGCCCTTAGTGGGACTTACTTGGGTTCATGGCATTTTATAAATACGCATAAGGGCTAAAACTATCCGTATTCCTTATTTTATCATATTTAAATACTATGAAAGAAACAACTGCCAAGTGCTTCTGCATGCTTTATAGCTCCAGGCCTCAGGAAGCGGTCTTGGTGTCAACCGAAACAAGACGGAACTAGTGTTGTGCACTAAGAAAACCAAGTTAAAACTTCCTTCTCTTAACGGAACTGCTCTGACATTGTCCTCTAAAGCGAAGTATACTAGTCTCTAAACATAGCTGGAAGACAAATGTCGAGAGGCGGGTGGAGAAAGCCTTCATGGCCTATTATACTAGTAAACGATTCCTCGGTAAAAACTGGGGATTAAACCCAAATCCTGTCCTGTGGATGTACACGGTCATCATAAGACTATTACTTACATGAAATATACTATTAGGAAACTAAGCAGCATACAACGCGCGGCTCAATATAAACGAAACTGCAGCGATCTTTGCAATCAGGCAGAGTCTAACTGCAAACTTTTAGAAATAATGAACAATCAGACTATAACCTCCTTTGCTGGACTTCAGGAAAAACTTTCAGGTGAAGTTTCCTTCTAGACGGGATTGGAGCAGAGGAAGGCTTACACTGACGGGTCAAAATGGGAGTTGAGAAGGCCTGTAGGATACTGAAAGATGAATTTTTTTTAGATAGTCAAGCAGCTCTCTTGGCACTAGCTTCACCAAAGACAAATTACCAGATAGTCCACGATTGCAAGTGTGCATTAAGCTTGACGGCTGATCAATGGACATCTCTCTCGTTTGGGTTACCTGTATGCTAACGAGAGGGCTGACGAAATAACCAGAGCCGGATCTTGTTTTGAGGAATCCGAGGCAGCAGCAATTCGACAAGGTTCACGACTTGCGAAATCGCGAAAGAAATTTGACCCATCTATGACGCATCGACATCATTAGACCTCCTTCACAGATAAAATAAATACTCAGCGTATAGGAGCCACAAATACGGGTCAATAACCGCATTGTAAGCATGCAGCCAAGTTTGGTCTCCCATATAATAGCCGCTGTAGGAGTTGTAAGGGCGAAGATAGTAGAGAAACCATATTCACTATCTTTGTAAGTGCCCAGCTCTGGCACGTCTTAGACAAAAGTATTCGGGTTTCTTCCGAAAGTTTTAAAGGAGATCTCTAGATGCAAATTAAACTGCATTAGCAGATTCATCCACAAACCAAAGTAGTTTGAAGAATAAGAGCCGTAAGACATACCAGAGGTTCCATGAAAATAGCGTAACAAAATGGCGCTTCGACCGCTAATTGGGTCCTAGGATATCTTCAGAATACTACGCAACTACTGCATGATATAAACGAGTACGGAATTTAATAAATCACTTTAAACAAAGCAGTGACCGTTTTAACCTACTGCATCTTTTGGGAGAGTAGAGAATTCGTTCTTTGATCGTTCATTGATGAAGAGACTGCAATTTCATTCAACCAGCCACCGATTGGTTCCGATTTCTTAAATTCTCTTATATGCTAACAAAGTCTATCACTTATGTCAGCGTCAGGTCTTGTCGAGCGAGATCATCCGCTACAAGTTTCCAAAAATGAACTGATCTCAGTCACCTCGTTAGGAGATCATTGACATTCCGAAACTGCCACCTATGTCAGTGTCTTTTTCCGAAGTTATTTGTCAGCCGTCTTTGAGATCGCTTCGATCGCTTGATCGGAATTTGCATTATATCTACTGTACCAGTACTACGTTCTTGTCGGAATGCTTAAATCAAGCAAATAATAAAAAGAGGGATACGGCAATTAACCATCAGAATTACGGTTGTGGTTTGTGCAATATGTGCCCGGTCCAAATTCATGCATTTGAGGATAAATAAGATCGATAAATTTGGCTCTAAAGAGCATGCCTTCGACGTTTTCAAGATCCGTTGCCGTTAACAACAAAACCTACAGTTACTCTGAGCGGATGTAATGGTTCTTCGTGGATTATACGCGAATTTATAAGTATTTGACCAAAAATCTCGGTAAAAACCATGGAATTGTGGATAATGTGGCGTTAATATAAAGGCTGCTGTGTGGCCAGGGTCATTGCATCTCGAAAATCAATTAGCTCTTCTAATAGAACAGACTACATTTAAAAATGGTTGAGCGCTGTTCTATGCCTGGTAGTCCGTTGAAAGTTGTACTTTGGGTATTCGCCCCTTGCCGTAATCAGCCCGGCAGTTTTTGAAAATGTGTCCCCAGCAGCAACGATTTCACAGTGCTTCTAGGATCTTCGCACGGTCAGCTATGTCTTCACACGAAATGCTTTCTCTTTCAGGTTAAGAAGTCTAAGGTATCGTAGTCTCATCCAAGGCTCTTAACCGTTGTTTTCTCTGAGGCTTACGAGACAGGTGAAAGCTTGATTGGTGCGCCGGAAATACACTTTTCACTCCGCATTTCAATCTCTAAAGTTATCCCTTATTCTGGCCACGCACTCCCCTCACTAAATCACAATCAAGGAACGCAAATAATGAGCTCATAAAAGTATATTATTACTTTAATAATATATATATATATATAATATAATATATAATTTTGGCGCGTACACTATATAAGCTCAGTGTTTGGCCGAGCTTCTCCTACCATTTGTGGTGTGCGTCTTTATATTCTACCACAAAAGAAGGGACCTACAGTTTTGTGCCGACTCCGAACGGCAGATGTATTTAATGAGAAGCTTTTTCATGGCAGAAATACCCTCGGAGGTTTGCCATTGTCTGCTGAGGGGTGACCGCTATTAGAAAAAACTTTTTCTATTGTTAAGATTTTGCTTGCCCTGACTGAGATTCGAACCTCGAACTCACCGGCATATCGAGTTATAGCATTCAACTTCTTGGAATTTTAAAATGCAGGGCGAGAAAGTAATCGCAAACTCGCAACGCTTGGCAACCATTTAAATATGCAACAGTTATCAACCATCAGCTCCCTTACCAACTAAGTACGTTTGATTTTTTTTACAAACAGTAAACTGCAGATTACATATGCCGTTAACGTTGGGTGTATTTAGTTGTACCCTGCCTGTGCACGCTCCCCTAACAAGCACTCATAAGGGCTGTGGAGTATGAGACGCTGCAGTGCAAATGGTAAATGCCAAGCAATTGGAGCTTGCGCTAACACACCGAAATGAGTATTTGATCCTTTTTATATCCGCAATGTTTGTCAAAACAGATGAGGTTCACTTTCTGCCGGCAGACAGACGGCTTGCTTGCGAAGCGCCTTAATGTATGCTACGAAAGCGTAATGTATAATAGTCTGACACTGTCACTGATGCAAAAGTGCTTTAGTTATTTAATGTGGTTGTAGATGCTTTTTACTATTAGTGTGTTTGTGCGTTCTTGTTTTTATACGAATGTCTGCAGCGGAAACGATACCCCACGCCTGTTACATGTGCATTATGCTTGGCTCTGTTTCTGGGTGCGTGTGTGTTGATGTTGTTTTGTGTGTAGCCCCTCCCCATTCTCATATTGCGTTGCCTTCCTTGTAGACTGGGTCTGCTTGCATTTACCTTTGGGAGCATATATTTGTTTGTGCAAATGTGTCTTTGGCTTTGCTTTTATTGCGCAAGGCACCTACTACAGACCGACACTAACTCTTACTTAAATACATTTGTATATTTTCAGCAGCAGCAGTGCCTTTTCGCGGAGTCCGTGAAATACTGAAACACCACAAAGAAAAATGTATTTAAAGTGCACAGGTCTTGAAAACCAAATTATTGTTCATGACTTATAGAAGCTTTCTTTTAATTTAATAGGTAAGACTATTTTTGTTTTACCTACAATTTTGTTCTTGATTTAAAGATGAAGGCTTGAAGCTTTGAGCATGTGATAACAAAGATGAATTAATCCACTAGATGGCACACTGTAGACAAATAGCATAATATTTTTTTAAAACTTATTCGAGTATCTTTAGAGAGAGTCTACAAACATTATTAGATGATGCTGAATCATTGTTGACATGAAAACGAGTATATCCTGATAGATTGCGGAAATACAAGTTTTCAAAATTTGGAAAAAATTATAAAATCGAAGGCTCGTAGTAAGTATACTCTTCCAGAACGCTAAAAACTCTTTGCAGCTTTAGAATAGAATACCATGATGGATTCCACATAGTAGTCTTTAAAAACTTACATTTATGTGCTGATTTTTCTAAAGCCTTACCCAATAAATTTCCTAAAAAGGGGATGATCCTGTGGATAAAGTTTCTGGTCACCATTTATCTGAAAGTGGTCAGAACAATTCTTTTGAATACAGTTCAAACAGTTCGCACCTTGTGCAAATGCTACAGCCCTGAAAGTATTTCATGCGGTACCCTCTGATTATGACATAGAAATATGCGTTAATAAAACCAAGTACTAAATGAAAAGGACACATACAGTGTTTCTTATTTGCCCCAGCTACCAAAGTAGTGAAAGCAGTGAAAATCTATTATTTTGATGAAACTGAGCAGATAAATATTTCAACTTCGATTATCTTTGTATAAATTGAATTTGATCTAATCTACAGATGTAGATATGTTAAGACGATACTTATAAAAAGTGAAATGAGGCAAATTTTGCTGTCGATAAGTTTTAAGCTAATGAAAATCAAGAATAAACCTTTTAACTTTGATTGAAAAATACTAAATATTATCGCATATAATCTATTGCTTTAAATATAACACATATTTTAACTTAGACCATACCATAATACAGCATCAAACTGGCCCTACCCAAAAATCCACCCACTTTCAATACACACACCTGTGTCCTTAGCCCAACGTTTGCCTTGTACTTGTGCAACCACTTTAGGCCATTGGTAAGAAGTTGGGGCAATTTGAAAATTAGAGTTCTCGGGGTGCGTTCACTACTCTCATTCCTCGTTCTATGCAGCTAAGAGGCACCATATTGTTTTTGCTGCTACCAATCGTTGTTGTGTATATTGCTTTAATTATTGATGCTATGGTTGTTGTCGCGAGGCACATTTTGTGAAAGCGATGGTTATGAAAATTAATCAAGCGGTGTCCAGCTGAGTGTAGTAGTGACGCTGAAAACTGCAGCCGAGGCAACGCGCCAAAAGTAAGGTATTCTTTGTATAAACAAACGCGCGCGAGTTACATACATATGTAAATAATTATTCAAAAACACCTGACGGTGCATCAGACAAGTATGACGATTTTTTAAAACAAATACATAAGTAAAGTTGAAACATAAAACCACTTCCGGCCCATTTATTAAATTATACGCAAAAAGAATAATTGAAAATTAAGAAGACAACTAATTTCCAGGAATGACAGAATTGTAAGTAAAATTATTAGCAAACAGTTTATTACATTCACATGCCGAAAGTAATGAATAAGCAATAATTGTAAACAGAATAAGTTTCGTTTTAAGTTGATTGAATAAAATAAATTAGTCTGTTTTTGCACACCTTCAGCGTTACTTCGCTGCAACTAAACTTATTGTTTTATCTTTTTTAAAAACCAGTTCGCCGCGACGCAACACAAAACTGGCGCAGTCGGTATTCCTTACCAAAAATAAATAAAGGTTCGGACAGTGATTCGATAAAACGGTCGCGTGACTTATAACTCCTTATTAATCCTGCGAATATTTATTCAGCTCAGGAGCTGACCGGACCCTCCAGGATATAAAAACAAAATATAAAATAATTTATATTAACTGGAAAAAAAGTGTTTGAAGTGAGAAGCGACCAACACAAAGTGCAGTGAACGAAAAAACAAAAAAGAAAACCAAAAATTTAGAACAAAAGCCAGCAGGTTTTCGATAAGAGAAGAAGGATGGCACAGGAACAGGCTTACATCCCAAACGTAGAGCTGACAACTCGAACAGTTCAGACATACGAACGACAACAGCATACATAGGATATTAAAAAATATCCAGAACTTACCTACATTCACGGGAAAAGGAGATATAACAATAAATTCATTTATGAGTGGGGTAGAGTATTTACTCTCTACCATCACGGACGAAGAAATGAAAAAAGAGGCAACAAGTGCAATATTTTACAGGACCATATAAGGCGAAGCAAAGGACGTAATAATAAATTTACCACATACCGATAACTGGACGGAAATAAAGAAGGCGCTCCGGTATAAACCAGATGCGGAACCCCATGAAATCAACAGAAGATTCTGCGAAATGAAGGCGAACACGGTGAGTGAGTTAGCTATTGAAGCTCAAAAGATTAAATATAAGGCGGACGAAATAAAAGTGTACCATAAAGACGATGTAGGGATTGACCTTAGCAACAGTTTATTAGTAAATACAATTAAAGAAATGACGCAGGGAACCTTGTTAGACAAAATATATGAAGAACAGGACTTACATAGGATAATAGACATTACGACAAGAAGAAGATTTGAGGACACATGCATAAGAGCAGAATTAAAAAAATTTAGGAAAATGGAAGGATATTATAAAAATAATAAAGGACATTATGACAACAAACAAAAGGAGAAATTTCCAAATAAGAAAAATAAATCAGGACAGTTTAAACAAAACTATAACACAAATCCTGAAAAGTATTCGTGCCAAGTTAAACAGAACTACGGTAATAAAGGATACAGAGATAATAATTCAGGGCAAAGGAACCTAAACTATAGGGATAACTATTCAAATCAAGTAAGAAAAAATAATAATTCTAACCAAGTTCAAGAATCAAGACAGTTTTCGAGTAGCAGGACACCCAGGCAGCAGTAGCAGCCAAAATCGCTTGCAATCGCTTAGGCAAAGCAACAGGGAATCTGAAGATTACGAAGTAAATAATGCTATTTTTTTATAGAGAAGCCTCGGACAGCTTACCGAAAATAGCAATAACAATCGAAAATAAAAAATACATTGCTTTAATAGATACGGGGGCAAGCATAAGTTTAGTTGATATGGAACTAAACGAATTCCAAAAAATACCCCGTAAAGATAAAATAATAACAACAGTAACTAGCAAAGAAAAAATTACTCACAAAGTGCATACAAGAGCACCAATAGAATTTAACTTACCTGATATTGCATACATAAGGTGGAGATCAACACCATTGCGAGGTAGGAAATATAACTTTATAATAGGCATTGACTTATTGAATCACCTAAATACCATGATAAATCTTGTGAATGGGAAGATTACTCTTAATGAGAAAGAGTCGGAATTTTTAAATAACCCCTTCAATTTTAAAGAAATTTGTTCACAAAAGTGACAAATGAAAAAATCAAAGAAATGCAATTAGATCATTTAAATGCGGAAAAATTTAAAGAAAAAACGAAACAATTAAAAACCTTCGAAAAGTTGTTATTTAAAGAAGGAGAAAAATTAACTAGTACAACAGAAATTCAGCACGAAATAAAAACTACCACAGAGGAGCAAATAAATTATAAATTGTACAGATATCCACCTCAACATGCAGAGGAAGTGCGTAGACAAATTAGAGAGATGGAGGAGCAAGGAATTATTAGAAAAATTAATTCCAGATACTCCAGTCCATTAATAGTGATACCAAAGAAAATGGATAATTCAGGAAAAAGAAAGTATAAGATAGTTGTAGACTACAGGAAATTGAATGAGGTAACAATAGAGATAAATACGCCTTACCTAACATTGATTAAATTTTAGATAAATTGGGACGCGGCAAATATTTTACGACAATAGATTTGGCAAAGATTATCATCAAATCCCAATAAGAGAGGAAGATAGCTGCAAAATAGCGTTCGTAACACCTCATGGCCTCTATGAATTTACAAGGATGCCATTTGGGTTAAAGAATGCACCTGCAATCTTCCAACGCTTGATGAACGAAATTTTGAGAGATTTTATTAATAAAACGTGTCTTGTATATTTAGATGATATACTTATTTTTAGCACAATACACAATACAAATGGATAAATGTAATTTTTTGAAAAAGAAACGGAATTTTTAGGACATATTCTAACGAAGGATGGCATGAAGCCCAATCCAAATAAAATTAAAGTAATATAAGAGTTAGAACTACCAAGAACAGAGAAACAAATAAAGAGCTTTTTAGGTATAACAGGTTACTACAGAAAATTTATTAAATATTATGCAAAGGTAGCACAACCAATTACAAAATATCTTAAGAAAGTAGTAAGAATTAATTCAAAAGATAATTCGTACATAGAAGCATTCGTAAAATTAAAGCAATTAATAAGTTCACATCCAATTTTACGATAACCAAACTTTGAGAAATAATTTACATTAACAACTGATGCTTCGAATTATGCAATAGGGGCATTTGTATGTCAAGACGGACACCCAACTTGCTATGCATCAAGAACGTTTAACAATCACGAAAAAAAGTATTCAGCAACAGAGAAAGAATTCTTAGCGATTATGTGGAGTGTAAATTACATTAGACCCTACTTGTATGGAAGAAAATTTAAAATAGTTACAGACCATCAACCAATTATAAACTTACATTCAAAATATAGAGGAAAAGATATGTCGCCAAGACACCAGCGATGGCTATTAAAATTACGAGAATACCAATTTCGTATTGAATATATTAAAGGAAAAGAAAACAGAGTAGCGGATTTTCTTAGCAGAATACAAAATAACGAGGACGTTATAAAAGACAAGGAGGAGGGTGAAAATACTGGCGAAAATATCGATTACGACCTCAACATTATCGACAATTTAGAGGACGATGCATCAATGCAAACGGTCCATTCAGCGGAAGAAAATGTACAGGATATTTTTTATATAAAGGAAGAGATAGTAAACAAATATAAATCACAAATTATTTTAACAAACAACAAGACAGAAGAATTAAAAATATTACATGGAAAAATAATTATTTTCTTATCGGAATATGATTCCGGTAGACTAGGTGAGATATTTAGGAAATATATAATGAAAGGAAAAGTTGGAATTTTTTCTTAGCTTTCCGAACGGCAATATAATATAGTTCAAGAAAAGCTCATAGAAATATTTTCTAACGATAAACAATTAGAGTTTATAAAGTGCACAATTAGAGCGCAGGATATTGAAACTGAAGTGGAAGCGGTTAAACAAATTTCGCTATACCACGTTAGAGAAAGTATGCACTCAGGCATACAGGAAACAAATAATCAACTAAGAAATAAAATTTACTATCCAAAATTAGCAGAGCTTATACAAATAGTGATTAACCAGTGCGAAACATAATATAATAATATAATTTTGGCGCGTACACTATATAGCTCAGTGTTTGGCCGAGCTTCTCCTACCATTTGTGGTGTGCGTCTTTATAGTTATTATACCACAAATGGAGGGACCTACAGTTTTTTTGCCGACTCCGAAAGGCAGATGTATTTAATGAGAAGCTTTTTCATGGCAGAAATACCCTCGGAGGTTTGCCTTTGTCTGACGAGGGGTGACCGCTATTAAAAAAAAAACTTTTTCTATTATTAAGATTTTGCTTGCCCTGACTGAGATTCGAACCTCGAACTCACCGGCACATCAAGTTATAGCACGCACCGCTACCAACTCGACCACAGCGGCCATGCATGCGAAACATGCCAAGAGATAAAATATGATGGAGACCAATCAAACTAAAATTTTCGCATACGGAAACACCTACAAAAAATAATGAAATTATCCACATAGACACCTACTTATGTTATAAAAAGATTCCATTTATAAACAATAATATATACATTTTCTAAGTATGGAGTAGCATATCCTTTAAATGACAGAAATCATATTACTTTTATTGAACAACTAGAAGGCCCGGCGAACTTCGTCCCGCCCAAAATTTATTAGAAGTAAATCAAACACTTTTTGAACTCTGTTGTCCTATCACTTAAAAAAGGCCTCCGTTAGGACCTTCTGCATTAATAATCGAATAACTGTGCACATTTTAACGTCTTTCCGTGCTGTGGTTCGGACGCTCTGCGCAGATATAACGAAATAGCGCTTCATTTTTATATATAAAGATGAAAAATTTACAGTTGCGGTCAATATAATAGGAGTGCATATACCAAGCTTGTTAAATTTTAAAATTTGGTTATATATTATTTTTAACTTATTGTACAATGTTGCACCTAAGTAAGCGCGGAATATCTTGTGTTATCGAATGATGTAAATATTTTGTAAATAAACCAAAAACTCGGATTTTTGAATGCTGGATCATTATTAACATAGGTTTTTTGTAAATATCTTCAAAACAACGTAACCGATTTAAGCGTTTGATATCTCGTTTTGAAAAACATGACAACGGCTTTCAAAAAAAAAAAATATAATAAAATAAAACAAAATAATAAAAATATGTATATGACATGGTTTTTTGTAAATATCTTCGGAACTACATAACCGATTTAAGAGTTTGATATCTCGTTTTGAAAAACATGACAACGGCTTTCAAAAAAAAAAAATAAAATAAAAAAAGGAAAAAAAAAATAAAAATATGTATATGTCATTGGTGATGCAATATGAAAATTGGATTTTGCCACGCCCCTCCGCCACGCCCTTGCGCATGTAGCCGTATTTTGCATGGTTTGTTGTTTTCGTGTACAAACCGTCGCTTGTCTGTTTGCTCATAGATCAATACGATCATGACGATGCATACTTGCTCGCTACATTATCCGTCGGACAAATTTGCGTCAGCATACAAAGTTGCATGTATGTAACACACTCGCCGGCGACAAACGCTCGCGACACTCGAGTGTTGTTTGCGAGCCACTCGGGTTACCCGTAACAAAATTTTTCTTTGCAAGCAGTAGTTGATTAGCGATAATCAACTTCAAACTTGCATTCATTGTTTGGTATTTGGCATTTTTATGACCTTAGTCTACATAGTGTAAGAGAGTTTTTGAAATGTGATTTTTGTTCCTATAACTTTAATTTTCTATCTAGCAGATTAAGAACTTTGAAATTAAATTAAGTCTTATGAAATGTTTATTTTTATTTTAAATTTAACTCCTACTATTTAAAAAATTTTTAAATACTAACCCTACATGTTGGATCTCATGAAATGTTTTTGTTAAATAAATGTATACAATACATATTAATTAAAATTAACTAAGTCGTTTCTTTTATCTGTAAATAATAGGATAAATACTTATGGCGTTTTCTTTTCTACAGAAAATGATGCCTTAACATTGCCCTCTGCGCACGTACACACAAGAGCGGGGCAATGAAGTGCAACATTTTTTGTAGAAAAGAAATCGCCATTAGTAGATGCCCGAGTGCACTCGAGTGTGTACATGCGCAAGTATGCACACCAGAGAACGGCATTGAGTGCGCTCGAGTGTGCATATTCATCATCCCTAAAATTTGATACAAGCAAGCACAGCCGTCTGCTGCTGTGCGCTCATTCATGCTCTCTCATAAACATAAGGCTGACATGTGCGGGATATATCATTACATTTTCGAGTGTGGTAGTTCACATGATTGGCCGTAGACGGCTTGGAATCCAGTCCGTTCCGACCGTTGCAGAATAGTTGGAAACCATAAATTTTGAAAAACCAGACGAGAAGAAGTTAAGAGAGTAACAGAGCGGCTCGGAACCCATCGTAAATTATATTAAAATCAATAGTTTATATAATAGGAGAAATACCATGTTGAGCGGCTTGGAACCTCGTTCGTTCCAACCGGCAGTCAAGCAAAAAAAAAAAAAAAAAAAAATGCTTGGAAATGAAACGGGGCAATTTAAACCCCCACGAAGATGTAACAAACAACAGTACAGAGGGCGGTACAAACAGACTTCACGTACGTAGAGCGTAAGCTCAAGCCATCTCCCGACGAAATACCTGACGGTAGTACCGGGGGAAATGGTACTCAGACAGTAGGAGGTTTAGTTAGGGTTAAAGTCCCACACTGACAAACCGGTGACGGTTAGGCTTTCGATGCTTCCTCCTCGTAAAAAAAAAAAAAAACATGATTGGCCGTGCATGTGAAGGCGCAAACTTGCGCATGTACACACTCGAGTGCACTCGGGCATCTACTAACGGCGATTTCTTTAATTAATATGTATTGTATACATTTATTTAACAAAAACATTTCATGAGATCCAACATGTAGGGTTAGTATTTAAAAATTTTTTGTATAGTAGGAGTTAAATTTAAAATAAAAATAAACATTTCGTAAGACATAATTTAATTTCAAAGTTCTTAATCTGCTAGATAGAAAATTAAAGTTATAGGAACAAAAATCACATTTCAAAAACTGCTGTATCTGCCATCTCACGTAAAAAAAAACAATACAAAAAATATGATAGAAAACACACTTAAGATCGCTAATCAACTACTACTTGCAAAGAAAAATATTGTTACGGGTAACCCGAGTGGCTCGCAAACAACACTCGAGTGTCGCGAGCGTTTGTCGCCGGCGAGTGTGTTACATACATGCAACTTTGTATGCTGACGCAAATTTGTCCGACGGATAATGTAGCGAGCATATATGCATCGTCATGATCGTATTGATCTATGAGCAAACAGACAAGCGACGGTTTGTACACGAAAACAACAAACCATGCAAAATACGGCTACATGCGCGAGTATACACACAATTTCTGCACTCGTTGCAGTTCTCTGATGCACACTCGAGCGCACTCAATGCCGTTCTCTGATACACACATCCTGTTTTGGATATTCAGCAATGAGTGCTTTTTTTACGGCCTCGTATTTGTTTGTAGCTGGTGGGTTGCTTACAATGTCGGCAATTTGCATTATTGCTTCCGAATCTAATGAACTTATTACATAATGATATTGTGGCGTAAAATAAAGCAATCACCTTGTTTTCTTAGTTTTTACGATTTAATTTAATATGTATTCTCTATATAGAATCTGGTAGCACCGGTTCACCATATTTTGTTTACATTGTCATTCTTGTAACATTCTAGAAAGTCAATTTGTATGTATAATACATGATTCTCTTTTTCTTTCACTTTTTTTGGATATTCGTAGAATGAACACGCGTGCTACTGATTGCAACTTCACGCAAACTGCAATAATTAAAAACTTTAATATATTTTCTGAATAAATGTATTGTAACCAAAACCGCTGTATACAATTATTTACATACGGTGTGAGGTAAGAATTTTAGTTGAGAAATCCGCAGAAACATTTCCAATGGAAGGATTTCCTTACCAAAATAGGAAAACCTAGAAAATAATAACAGGTAATGAATTTAATGCGACAAGGATTAAGGAATTCCTAAGCAATGAAAATATTGAACTTCATTAAAGTAAACCCAATAGTCATACGGGTAACGCAGATATTGAAAGATTCCATTAAGTTAAGCAATTAATACAAAATCTTAATCTATAGGAAAGGTTTTTTCTAATAGCGGTCACCCCTCGGCAGGCAATGGCAAACCTCCGAGGGTATTTCTGCCATGAAAAAGCTTCTCATTAAATACATCTGCCTTTCGGAGTCGGCACAAAACTGTAGGTCCCTTTTG
Source organism: Philophylla caesio (assembly GCA_963971545.1). Lineage (NCBI taxonomy): Eukaryota > Metazoa > Arthropoda > Insecta > Diptera > Tephritidae > Philophylla > Philophylla caesio. The sequence goes on along the minus strand of OZ020609.1, from coordinate 29,737,326 downwards.
TGGTATAATATAGAGATACACACCACAAATGGTAGGACAAGCTCATCCAAACACTGAGCTATATAGTGTAAGCGCCAAAATTATATTATCTATATGTATATATAAAAAAGGAGCCTAAAATGTGTGTTCGTTGGTAAGGGGTGTTTGAAGAGATGTGCGGACCGATCTTTTGAAATTTATACATGAGATGCCCTTACCTATTGTGGTTGTCGTAACGAAATTTGGTGAAAATCGACGCAAAAATGCATGTGGTTTGCGTTTTGCAATGAAGAGGTCTTTCATCATTTTTCCCAAGATGGCGGCGCATCTCTATAAACGTTTCTGGAGCGTTTTTATCCATGCTTATTCTTCAACTTGAGAAGCAGGAAATTAGACATGTCTCAACTTGCTAACTATGAAAAACATCATATAAAAAGTGCCTTTTAAGTTGAGAATCAAATGCATCTCAAGCTGATATCGACCAAAAATGTTCGTTTTGTTCAATCTTAATTTTTCTGTGGCGCTGGAGTTGAGATACTTATTTCTAAAATCCGTATTTACAGACCGATTTGATTGAAATTCAAAACATTTATTAGGCTCCTAAACATAAATAGTTTTTGTGAAAATAGACTCGATAGGTGGCGCTGGAGTCGAGATATTTCTAAAATCCGTATTTACAGCCCGATTTGATTGAAATTCAAAACATTTATTAGGCTCCTAAACATAAACCACTTTTGGTTGAGGAACAGCAATTACCTTATGCTATAATAACATCTATAATTATAAATTGTGAAGTCGGACTCCTTTTCTAAGATGTTTTCTGTGGAACAGGAAAGACGTTCCTTATCAGCTTACTACTTGCTTACTATATGCTCTTACTGTAAAAATTTTACTAAAATCGGTTAGATACTTTTGACGCCTATAATGATATTGAAATATGAAATATGAAGATATTCGGAATTTTACGAAAAGCATTACATTTGATGAAATAAGAGAAGAACATAGATCAAATATAAAAATCACTTTTAAATTGAAAATTCATAGTAAAATATCACATATCTTCATTATTCTAAGTATGATTATAATTTTAATAATAGCTATTGTAATTATTACTAAACACAGAAATATTACTATCAAATTAAATATGTAAACGACTTCAGGAGAATTCTGGTCTAAAAGGGGGAGTACCTAGATGTAAATAATTATTCAAAAACACCTGACGGTGCATCAGACAAATATGACGATTTTTTAAAACAAATAAGTAAAGTTGAAACATAAAACCACTTCCGGCCCATTTATTAAATTATACGCAAAAAGAATAATTGAAAATTAAGAAGACAACTAATTTCCAGGAATGACAGAATTGTAAGTAAAATTATTAGCAAACAGTTTATTACATTCACATGCCGAAAGTAATGAATAAGCAATAATTGTAAACAGAATAAGTTTCGTTTTAAGTTGATTGAATAAAATAAATTAGTCTGTTTTTGCACACCTTCAGCGTTACTTCGCTACAACTAAACTTGTTGTTTTATCTTCTTTAAAAACCCGCTCGCCGCGAAGAAACAAAAAACTCGCGCGTATGTTGTTATGTGGGTTTCGACTGGCTAAGGCGAAGTGGTATGCAGGCATGGTTGCATAGGCCCAGGCTAGCTCGCCGGATGGGGGGGTTTCCACCTGCCTTACCCACCTCACATAGACAAAAATAATCATGCCTTAATGTGGTGATCGTAGCAAAGAAGAAGAAAAGGAGAAAGGAAAGTGACGTAGGAAAGCCTGTCCCGTCAGATAGAGTCGTCCCACCCACTTCTGCGTGTCTTGCAAACGCGGCCTTGGGCGCTGCGTCGACCCCGACCACCTTTGCAGCGCCCCCTTGCCTGACATGGTTCGTCTGTCTACGCGTCTACCAGTCTTGTCACGGTCCCGTCATTAGTCAACGTCCTCACGTCCCTTCTTACGCCCTAGAGTAACACCCACACCAGAATTTGGGGGTTTACCACTCCATATTTACCATTATTCCCTCAGCCAGTAAATGATATGAGCTTCATATTTCTCATTACAATTACAATTTTACGTGGCCGCTGTGGTCGAGTTGGTAGCGGTGCGTGCTATAACTCGATAAGCCGGTGAGTTCGAGCTTCGAATCTCAGTCAGGGCAAGCAAAATCTTAATAACAGAAAAAGTTTTTTCTAATAGCGGTCACCCCTCGGCAGACAATGGCAAACCTCCGAGGGTATTTCTGCCATTAAAAAGCTTCTCATTAAATACATCTGCCGTTCGGAGTCGGCACAAAACCGTAGGTCCCTCCATTTGTGGTATAATATAAAGACGCACACCACAAATGGTAGGAGAAGCTCGGCCAAACACTGAGCTATATAGTGTACGCGCCAAAATTATATTATTATTATAATTACAATTTTTCTTTATTCTTCTAAACTTCTGCAATAGAACTAACTCTTTTCCTTAGTATAAAGAATAAATTCAATATGGTAATAAATCAAAAATTATAAGCAGACTGTTCATTCATAATTTACTCCCTTTTTTTATAAACTAATCCCAATTAACATATTTATATATGTATCAGTATGTTGAAAGATAAATAAGCCTTTCCCTTTGTTTCCCTCACCATTACTTTCGCACACTCTTCATATTTACATATAGACATATTTATATGCACCGAGATTCCCATACGTATATATGTACATATATCTATGTACGTATGCATATTTGGTACTTAGCTGTGTACTGTATTGCAAAAATATCTCTGATAACAGACCTGTATATGTAGTTATGTGTATTTAAATATGTATGTACATATGCAAGCAGCAAAATACTTTTCCACTTACCTCAGCTGTCCCGCGATGATGGTACCAACATGCAGAGAGGATGCTGTAAACAAAATTACTGGAAAGTTACACATACATAACACACACACCCAAGCGACAGCAGAAATCTGTCAGCCTGCCCGGTTCGGTCTGCTAACCACTCGCTCGTGTTAGCGGGCGGCGAGCGAGTCACTATTTTTCCGTAGCGATGAAAAACCAATTAGTTAATAAATTGCACGACAATAATTTAATTTAATTTTGTGGATCTTTGTAAATACTATTGGAATCTGTTAAACGGACATTGGCGATTGAACCGCGGTAAAAAAAAACTAGGAGAGGAACGGAATAGTCGTGGTGATAATAATAAAGAAATTATGAACGAAAAGTGAAATGGCGAAGAACAAACAAAAAGAAAATCGCTAGGGTAGCTAAATTAGGCAAAAACTTAAGAGTTCTACAAACTAAATACTAAAACGATTTCAGTAAAATAATATGCGCAAAATCTAACACCAAAAGCAAAAAAAAAAGGTGATCTAAAATCTTACATAACCTAAAAAAAGCGTTGAAAAGTCCTACCGAAAATCAATTCAATAAGTAAAAAAAATAAAGATATGTATGTATGACTGTATATATATGTACATGTATGTACATACATATGTACATATGTATGCTGCACTATGATGCAGTGTTCCCACTTCAAATTTCTTTTTAGTGCTAGATTGCTATAAAAAAAAGTGCTAGATTTGAAAAAAAGGAGGTAGATTTAAAAATAGCTAAAACGCACATTTTTGTTCATCAAATTAAAAATGTATTTAATGAGTAAAAAAATTCAATGGCAATACTATTTTTGTTTATCGAATAAACAATTTAGCAATTTAACAAAATTTTTAAAAGTTCATGTTTCTTAAAATTATATCTTTATATATAAAAATTAATTGCTGTTCGTAAGTCTCGCTAAAACTCGAGAATAGCTGGACCAACGGCTATTTCCCTGTCAAAAATTTAGTTTATCAGAAAGCTTAAACAGACTGTATCATAACTGTGTGTGTCTGTCCATATCAAATGGAAACCTTATAAATAAACAGTATTTCAGGAAAACTCAGTAAGTAAGCAACATCATGTGTAATTAATCGCAAATAATAATAAAACTTCATTCATACCGAGCATTTTTTTTTATTAACTACGGATTCCTTTTGTTTGTTTTAAGTTTATTTTATACAAAAGTGTAGGTCTTTTATTTATCGATTCAGGCAGTACGAAGTCTGCGGGGTCAGTTAGTGTAATATAAGTATAAAAAAATAAAGTTCACAAAAAAAATCATTTTCAGTCAAGGCACATTAACCAGGTAGCAGCAGCAGAGAGAAAATCACAACGCCACGTATTTTGTTGTTGCTCGAAAACCTCCGGTATATCATACACAAAACGAATTGAAAACTATTTTCCAGCTGAGAACAATCACGTCGTGGAGAAAATACGTGAAAAAGTGCAATTAAATAGAAGTGTAGTGAAATAATAAAGTGTCCATACAACGCAGCAGCGTAAAATGCATATTGATAAATTTAATTTGTAATTTTGGCCAACAAATCTACATTAGCAGAGCACGCGTACAAAATGTAAACAGAAAACGTAAACACAGTTTGACATTTCGAGGGCCAAATAAAATTAAACCAGCTGCTCTGTTGCTGTTACCTGGTTAATGTGCCTTGCTTTCAGTTGATATTTGGTTTTGACTTAAGATAATTATCTTATAATTGATAATTATCTTATAAACAATAAATTTTCCGTCAACAAATTTAAATTTTTTATAAAATCGTATCAAATTATTTGATGGCTCAAATATTTCAACGTTTTCGCACATCTCTTTTACAAACATTTGGTTACTTACAGATTTAGTTGTTAGACGGTTACGTTTTGCTGTTTTAAGGGTATTCATTACAGAAAATGAACGCTCTGCAGATGCGCTGCTGTGAGGCAAAACAGCCAATGAGCACATATATTCACATAAATTTTTAAATAGGAATTCATCTAGGATGTTCTTTTCCTTTGATAAATTTATCCACCCTTTTAAAATGTCTTGTTCAAAAATTTTATTTATTTTAATATTATCATATACTATTAAATTTCTCCATTCATTGTTCATAACTTCTGGTGTTGATTTATGAAAAGGAAAAGCTTCAAGAAGTTGTGTTATAGTCGGCATTTTGCCCTTTTGTATTATTTTAGGATCAAAGTATTCTAAAAGTTTTATTTTGTTGTCTGAAAAATCAAATCTCTTTTTAATTTGATTGCAAAGTGTAATGTAATAGTTTATTAAATCTTTTCTAATTAAATCAGAATCAATTTCTCCAGTTTCTAAAACGTCGGTACAATCTAAACCAAAAAACATTTCAGATTCAACTAAATGGAGGTCTTTATTTTTGTAATCGGTTGTAAAAGATATTTGATCTCTTTTTACAAAATTCTGTAAAATGTCTTTGAAAAAAGTTTCCATTTGTGCATATAATAAATGAATCAATGTACCTTCAGCCTGGTGTTTTTTATTTACAATGTTAATCTTTTTTAAGATGTATCTTAAAAACAAAAAGTAAGCTTTATTTGTGGAGTTCAATTGTTCCCAAATAGATGTTGCACTAGATTCACGTAATTCTTCGAAAGAGAAGAGTAAAAAGAAATGTTGTAGGGGTTACCATTGCTCCAATACGCGATCGACAACGGCTTCCAAAGAAAGCCAGCGTGTAGCACTAAGGCCAAGAATTTTATGAGGCAAAGTACCAAAATGTTCTTGGAATTCTCTAAATCCTTTTTGCCGCTTGGCGCTAGTAGAAAAAAAACAATATATATCCTTAACCAATTTTTCTAGTTGCGGTGGTAAGCATCTGGAAGCATATGAAGAGCACAAGTTTAATGAATGGCAAGTGCATCCTAAATAAAACATATTCTTATTATTTTCTTTAAATTTTTGCCTAACGCTTTGGTTTTTGCCTTGCATTACAGATGCATTATCTGTTGAGAGCCCTATCGCGTTTTGTAATGGTATATCAAAAGACTTGACGTAGTTAGTCAACGATTCATATAATGAATTAGCAGTACCATCTTCAGGTTCGATAAGGCCAAAAAAACGATCGGCAACACTAGTTTCTCCTTCTGGAACAAAGCGAACAATAATTGTTAGACATTTTGTCATAGACAAATCTGTCCCTTCGTCTATAATCAACGAAAAATGACTAAGACGAAGTTCTTCAACGATAAGATTCAATGCATACGGTCCCAAAATGGTGTTGACAATTTCCGTTGTTTTTGTTGAGCCACATTTAACTCGTTTATCAATAGGAGCAAACTCATTCAAAAGCTGGGGCATTGAGTCCATAATAGAAAATGGCAGTGAGTGTTGGACACAATATGTCACCAGTTTTAACTCTTTGCGAATTTTATCTACTTCAGCAGCAGCTTTTGTAGACAGTCGAGCAAACTTATCTGTGTGCAAGGATTTTCAGACAAATTTGTTTCAGTCTTTGTATGATTATTCGAATTCGCATGGCGGTCCAAATTAAAAATGTTGTTATATAAAGACTTGTTGCACAACTTACAGTATGCTCTGCCATTTACTTGTGTCAGCCACACTTTTGTAAGCTCCCAATCCTTCTTGTACTTTTGGTCGTACTTTTTGTTTATTCTTCGTGGAGTTGCGTTTTCTTCTTCCTCGGAAGAAATATCTTCCACTTCAGACCTACCAGAGGTAGCTGTGCGTTTTCTAAGAATTCAGTAATTTATATACATAAGTATGTATAATATCTTAATTTATATGTAACAAACCTTATTACAAACTTATCCATAGTGTTCAAACTTAATAATATAGTTTATATTACACTTCTTTATATATATTAGTCATAAATATGACTATGAACCCATTTTATAGTGTTTCCAACAAAATTTAATGAATTGCTGTCAAAACGGTGGTGAAGTGAAATAGTAGAGGTGTGCCATCGATAATGCCATCGATAGTATCGATAGTTTAAATTTTTGTTTACTATCAGTATTCATTGATAGTGTTTTTAATACCATCAAAAATATCGATAGTTTAGCAGGACTATCCACTATCCACTATATCCAATTATTGTGAGATTAAGTTGAAAACTTAATTTCGTTTCGACTTAATTTAAAATATGAATACGAGAATTAATTTTTAAGCAAATTTTATTAATTCTGCTTGTAGTTTTGAAAAATAAATGTATGCATATGTAACACCTGTTATTTAATTTAAATTTGACCTCGAGCTGACAAAAATATATAAATAAACAATGGAAAGGTCGCCAACATTTAAAAAAAATTAATTTAAAAATGCTGCATGGTTTGTTTAGTTTTGTTATCAACATTATATGTAACATTGAAGCTTATTCCATAAAAAATAGGACATGGAATGAAGGCCTTCAAAGAAAAATTAAATCCTTCAACTAAAACTGTAGCAACAGCACTCCCATCGGCAACTATAAATTCGATAGTACTATCGACAGCACCTTCGATAGCTTCGTTTTTTTATTGACTACCGTGAGTATTGATATTTTTTTTTGAAAACAGTCGATGGTGAGACTATCGATAGTTTGACACCTCTACCAAACACATGTTTTAAACAAGGAAAAATAATGACCGCTGTCATATTCACTTACGTTCCATTCACAAAGTTGCCAAGTAACGTGAATTAAAAAAATAAAATATAGGTAAATAAGTTAGATTGAAAGCAGTTTAGAGAAAGAGGTAGATTTTTTAGCTTAAGGAGGTAGGAGTAATAGAAATGGAATTTTCCGAAAATAGTGCTAGATTTAGCACAATAGTGCTAAAGTGGGAACACTGCTATGATGCCGCGCTGCTGGTCGTAGTGGTCGCTGGTCGCTCTCCGCCTCTGTTGGGGGCGATCGCTTCGCTGCAAGCCTCGTAGACGTATGTATGTAGGTAAGTATGTACGCTTCTGTTGGAGAGCGTCAATTTCTTCTCCTAATTATGCCCGCTGGAAATACGTTCGCTCCCGCGCTGTTGGATTTCCTTCAGGCAGCGGCCGTTGACCCACTCTCACAGTTGAATGTTATCCCAGCTGATCTGCCTATGTACCTTCTGTTCGTAGTTGTTGTCCTCGGTGTTAGTTTTGATGGTTGTGCTTCAGTGCGTGTGCACATATAGTTTCGTTGCAAATATCTGCTGCCTGTGTCTGTATGTGGAAGGATGTGTGTCGAATTCCTTCTAATGTTGGTGTACTGTTGGTGTGTAGATGTTGCTGTTGGTCTGCAATTGTTGCAAGTAGATGTAGATGTTGCTGTGGGTGTGTTGTTGGACGCATCTATTAGCAATTCCTATTATGCTAGGAGAGGTCCTTTCGTACAACGTACTGGCGACCTAAGAAGAATTAATTTAATATTTCCACATTAAAATAGATAGCGCTTTTTGTTTCATATACATTTTATTTAATTTTACTTTTTATTTCTCTGAGTGCGTGTACATACTTACACACATTCAAATGTTTTTTTTTTTTTTTTCGGTTACGACCAGGGAGGAGGAATCTTCATAGTTACGAGCAGCCCGTACTGCCCGCATGCCCGATTTGCCTCCTGGCACCTACGGACTAAACCCAACCTCCTTCGTACGCTGGGCCTGTGGCACCCCTGCGGGACTATCAATTCCGATATTACTTCGCAGGGCAGGCACTGGACGTTATTCTTCGTCTTCACTCAGCGTGCGTTATATTTCTGCGCGGTTCGCGTATCGCTCGTCTATTCGAAGTCTTTTCATTACTCTCGTGATGGTGTCTACACATTTGTGCCAAATATCTTTATCAGACAGCATAACCTTCAGCAAGCCTTCCGGAGACAATGCTTTTCCCATATAACGTTCTAGATCGTTGCGTTCTGTGTCGAATCTGTGGCAGTCCATCAGTATGTGTTCGGCGCTTTCAATTTTCCCATCGCAGTATAAGCAGAAGGGGTGGTCAACGTGCTTGTATTTATGTAAATATTGTCGGAAGCAGCCATGCCCGGTAAGGAACTGGGTAAGGTAGAAATTTGTTTCTCCGTGTTTTCTCTTAACCAACCCGTCTACCCTTGGGATCAATCTCTTTGTCCAACGTCCTTTTGGGGACGAGTCCCACCTTTGTTGCCACTCGTCGATGCTTTGTTGCAGCATCTTGCTGCATTCGTTTGGGCTATGCTTTATTGCTGCCGCCGTTCTTGCAGCTATGTCTACCGGGCATCTTCCAGCTAGTAAGTTTGAGGCCTCGTCTGACACAGTCACGAATGCACAGCATACTCTAAGGGATGATAATCTGTGCACCGAGGCTGGTGCTCTCATGTATGAGGTTATAGGGGTCGCGCTTGCCCAGATTGGTGCCGCGTACATTAAGATTGATGAGCTGACGCTCGCAAGCAGGGTTCTTTGTTTCTGTTTTGGGCCTCCCATATTTGGCATTAGTCTTGCAAGAGCCATACTGGTCTTCCTTGCCTTCTCGCTGGCATATTTCAGGTTTTCCTTAAAGTTCAGTCGTGGATCGAGTACGACACCGAGGTATTTTAAAGTTTGCGCTGACGTTACAGTGTGCTCTCCTATGCGAATTTGAATCTTTTCCAGCTTTTTTCGACTGGTCATGAGCAATGCCTCTGTCTTGTGATCAGCCAACTCTAGTCCTGCGTTCTGCAGCCAAGTTTTTGCTGACGCTATTGCTTCGCTACACATGCGCGACACGTCCACCAGATGTTTCGCCACTACTACGATCGCTATGTCATCCGCATAGCCTATTACAGACACGCCCTCGGGTTTTTCAATTTTAAGGATGCCATCATACATGATGTTCCAAAGGATTGGTCCGAGGACTGAACCCTGCGGCACACCACCTGTGACGTGGTACCTTTTTGGGCCTTCATTTGTATCATAAAATAACTCTCTTTCGCTAAAATAGCTTAGGAGTATGCGCGTCAAGTAGTCCGGAACTTTCATCTCTATTAACGCCTTAATTATGTGGTGCCAGTTGGCGGAGTTGAACGCATTCAGCGTGACAACAGCGCAGTACTGTTTTGTTCCTTCGAACCATCTTTTGCCCTCGAGTGCTCTTCGCGCTATATCGCAGACAGATGCAATGGAATCGACCGTTGACCGCATTTTTCGGAAGCCATATTGTTGCTGTGTCTAACATGCTCAAAGGTCTATATGAGGACGGCTCTTCTGGGGGCTTATTACCCTTGGGTAGTAAAACTAGCCGTTGACGCTTCCATTTCCTTGGAAAGGTGCCTTCTTGTATGCACTGCGTGTACAGTTTGCTAAAGGTTTCAGTCTTCTTCTTAATAATATACTTCAGGATGCTATTCGGTATACCGTCCATGCCTGGGGACTTATTGCTTTTGATTTTTGCTGCAGCAGCGAGCACTTCGGTATTTGTTACTGGAGGGATCTCGGTGGGCTCTACTTTTAGATCTCTTGGTATGCTACATGCTTCTTGCTGTGGAAAAAGCCCTGAGACAATGCGTTTCATTATATGTGGGCATACTGGCGGCTTGGCGTTGCGCCCTTTTAGTTTTTTCAGGACGATGTGGTATCCGCTGCCCCAGGGGTTGTCGTCCACGTCTTTGATAAGTTCCACAAAGGCCTCGCGTGTGTTTATGTGTATATGTGTGTGGGTACACATTCTATTTTTGTGTACGTATGCAGAAGCACTCAATCTGCCTAATTTTCTATATTTTTAATTTAAGAAAACTTACCTCAACTCCAAATTTCGCTGACTAATTAGCAACTTCGACGATTTCCAAAGAAAAAATAACGTTTGCGGATTGATCCCGTTTACTGCCCGTTTCTGTCTCTAACGTTATGTAAGTATATATGTATATATAAAATATATAATTCACTGCACTGATTTTCACCCGCGTAACGATTCAGATTTGCTGACACCGACACTTTTGTTCAACTAACTCTTTCAGCCTTCATCAGCGCTATTTTATTAGCGTTAGTCAAGCCGAAGGAGTTACTCATTCCCTATCTATTTGGCGCCAATTGGCCGAAGTTCAAAATTGACATTCGCTCAATTTGTAGCACACGTACACGTATATGCTCAATACTGCCTTATCGTATCGCCGGGTTAGCAAGGTTTCCCACCATTGGCGTTTACTCTGGTATGCTTATCCAAATTATGGTTACTTTACATCCGGCAGATACTTCGATTCACACACACATTCATACCGAGTATAAGGCTGTCGTAACAGGCTCGCACCCGTCGATGTTGCCTGCAACATGGAGCGTGTGCGTAAAAAAAGTTATAACGCAGCCTGTCTGTTCGCCTTCGTATGACCCAACGTGTGGCTTCGACCCACGACCTAGAGCCGGGCTTCACCGTCCTACACCGATTTCACGCTCGTTCTAGTATGGGTATCACTGGGTCACTATCCATCTACACACGGTCACTTTCTACAAACTACTCTTAATCTATATCATTGGCGAATCTACTTACACTATATTACGGGTGTTGGTAACTATACCAGGAGTCATTATGGGTCAAAATATTATAATACGTAGAAAGATAGTCAGACACCTAAAAAAATCAGAATTTTTTTTTAAATAGTTATTCATCATGACTGACTAAATAAATGGATGTAAATATCCCGGAATTTGTTAATGCGTAGTCAAGTAAAAAAAATTAGACATTTAACAGAACCAACAGCCAAAACGTTAACCCTAAGGACCGCTACATGTAGTCGTGCACTTACATTCATTATCACAACATCACAGAAATTAACATCAACGATACGGAAACTACGCTACAAAAATATCTTTCGCATGGTATACCCCAATTCTTTTCCCGCTGGTGTCACCTAGCTCATACATTGAGTTTCCAATTGTCCTTAAAACGATGCATCTCACTTCCTTTGGGGCCAGCTTAGCATTATAATCTTTTATTTGGGAACTTTGCTTGAAATTTCGGCGGTATACCACTTGTCCAATCTGAAACCTAATATCCCTACACCTAGTATTATAAGTCCTTTTACTTCTCTCATGTGCCAACTTCAGTTGTTTCATTATTTTGTTCCTTATTAACTGGGATTTGTCTTGCCCTGTCTCAATTTCACATTCTGCACTCCCGACCTTACCCAACCTTCGGTATAGCTCATACGATGCAGCATGTTGTATCATAGGCATACCGAACAGGGCGTAGTACGGGGAGCTATTTATTACCGTGTGTACTACGCTGCGCAACGCGAATGCCGCATCGCTAATGTGTTTGTCCCAGTTTCTCTGACTCTCGCTGATGTACGACCTCACAATTTGCATTACAGAGCGATTCACTCTTTCGGCCGCATTGGCCTGGGGTGAGTAAAAAGCAGTCCTGACATGTTTGGTCCCATACCTCCCAAGAAAAGAGTTAAATATTTCCGCAATAAATTGCCTTCCATTGTCCGAGTGGACATATTCGGGCACACCAAAGATGTGGAATACTTCTTCTTCAAGGAATTTAATCACATTAGTTGACGTGGCACTTCTCATAGGCTTCAAAAACACAAATTTGGTAAAATGATCTACACATACAAACACGAAGACATTACCACTACATGTACGTGGATACGGACCCATGAAGTCTATGAATAAACGCTGAAAAGGCCTCTCGGTTATATGTTGTTTCCCCATTAACGGTTTGTGAAAGGCTTTTGTTGGCTTTACAAATTTCGCACCTCTTAACATAATTTTGAACATCGGTCACCATTCCTGGCCAAAAATAGCGATCACGTATTCTAGACAGTGTTTTTTGGATACCTCCATGACCTGCAGATGGTGCATCGTGCGATGATTCCACTATCCCTTGACGCAGCTCCGTCGGAACCGAGAGCTTCCAGGCGTGGTCCTGCTGAAGGTCATCCCCCGTGTTAAACTGCGTCCGTTTGTACAGGTAACCGTCCGATACGGTCAGTTCCGGTAGTTTGTCTGCATTATCTGTCACCGTTTTCTTCAGTCCTTCGTACTCTTCCGTTTTGAAAAATGGCGAATCGAGGCTCACATCTAGCATTCGGCCATTCTTTGTAATTTCTTCCATGTCGGCGCGGGATAAGGCATCTGGCACGATGTTTTGGGACCCCTTCCTGTGTTGGATATCAAAATCGTAGCTTTGCAGTTTTAAACTCCACCTCGCGAGTCTGCCAGACAGGTCTTTTTGGTTCATTAGCCATTTCAGACTTGCGTGGTCAGTAATTACGGTAAAGGGAAGTCCCTCCACATATGGCCTAAACCTTTTCACGCTAAGCACCGCCGCGTAACATTCCAGTTCGGTGATGCTGTAGTTGCGTTGCGCCTTATTTAATTTCGCCTAAATATACGCTATCGGGCGTTCGTTGCTTTCATCATCCAGTTGGAAGAGTACGCCACCCACGCCGTCAGTTGACGCATCACATTGAATATAAAAGTGTCTGTTGAAGTCTGGGTGTGTCAGTACAGGTGCTAAAATTAGGCTCTCTTTCAAACGGTCAAATGCATTCTTGGCCTCGTCCGTAATCGTAAATTTCTTTATTTTGTCCTTCGTGAGGCAGTTGTGCAGCGGAGCTCCAATGGTCGCGTAGTCTTGTATGAATCTACGGTACCACCCTGACATCCCCAGGAACCGACTAAGCTGCTTCGGCGTTCGTGGTTCCGGAAAGTCCTTTACCGCTGCTATTTTGTTTGCGTCAGTACGAATGCACCAATTTCCTACAACATACCCGAGATATCTTACTTCTTTAAAACAAAACTTGCTCTTTTCAACGTTTATAGTCAATTTAGCTTCACGGAGACACCTAGCTACTTTCTCTAACAAACACAAATGGGACGAAAAGTCTATAGAACAAATAAGTAAGTCATCCAAATACACGAACACGGACTCACGTAGATAAGCGGGTATAACCTTGTCCATAAGTCTACACATACGTTGTGCAGCATTGCACAACCCGAAAGGCATGACAGTAAACTGATAAAGAGGTCTTCCAGGTACAGTAAAGGCAGTTTTCTCTCTTGACCTCTTCTCCAAGGGTATCTGCCAGAATGCATCTTTCAAATCGATCGCGGAAATGAAGCGAGTATTCTGCAAACGACTCAAAATGCCGTCGATATGGGGAAGGTGATATGCATCCTTTACGGTACGTTCATTGATTTTTCTGGCATCAAGACACAGCCTGTTTTTTGCGCCCTTTACTACAAGTGAAACTGGAGAATTCCAGCAACTGTTACTTTCCTCAATCACTCCCATTTCCAACATTCTATCTAATTCTGCATAAACAAGTTTTTGGATGGCGGGCGAAATAGGGTAGTGTCTTTGTTTAACCGGGAGATTTTCGTTCTCCACATCTATCACGTGTTCCTCTTTATCTGTCTTGCCCAGCCCTAGCACAGAAAAGGAGGGAAATTGGGCCTTAATTCGCTCTAAGGACACGCTCTCGTCGTGGGTCAGTTCATGCCAAACTGCATCAAATGCCAAGTCGCCCTCAGCGGGTACAAGCTCTGCAACAACAGTCCCCTTTTCTTTTACGGTCACACCCCTACTCACTACGCTCATGCCGAATGCCTGCCAGAAATCGACGCCAAGATAAACTTCTTGCTGAAGCCCTGGAACTATTAAGAATTCGAGGTCCTTAGTCACATTGTCCCAGAGGACGGGCAGAGTGATAACTCCCACCACCGCAGTCTCCCCCCCACTAGCCGTTCGGCCTATTCTGGCCTTTAATTGGCATTATGAGACTTTCCTTGCCCTCTAGGAGGTTCTCCGCGTTTTTGCCCAGGCAACTAGCACCTGCACCAGAATCTAGGAGCGCGAGCACTTCATGATCTCCTATTCTTGTCTTAGCAAAGAAACGATTATCCCCCTTTAATGTAACTATAGTCGAAATTATTTTTCGACATATTCTTCTTAAGTTCTTTCTTTTTGTTCTCATCTTCTGTATCTTTCTATAGTTTCTACTCTTCCTTTCGTTTGTTACCTCCTCACAGAATATTCGCCTTCGCGCTTCTTCATATTCTAGTTTTCTTTGGTGTAGACTTTTTCTTTCTTTCCTATCTTCTACTGTTCCTAACCTATCTGTAACTCCCTTACTACCTATTTCTCTTCTTAAAATGTTCATTGGGTTGCCTCCGGAAGATTCTTCTGCTGGCAAGAGTTCCCGGATATCTCGGCCAGCTTCGGATTTCCCGGATTCGGCTTGTATACACAAAAAGACGAGTCACTACCACAAGCAAAACAAATCATACTATGAAACTTGGACTCACATTTACCTTCCTTTTGTGCATCCAGTAGGTTTTTCGCGAAATGGTCAACAGGTAGACCACACTTAAAACATAACATTAAGTGGAAAGGAGATGGACAAAACGAATGGATAGTGGATTTTTGGACATCGGGATTAACGGACGGGGGCACTTTACTAGGGACTAAAACTGCTTGTGGAGGTCTGCTAACCAGATTCCTACCTATTGCTTCCACGCACTTATCTTCTTTATTACGTTCGCCCTTTTCTTCTCCGATATACTCCAGCTCATTTACTATCTTTGGTCTATTTTTATTTTCTTTAATAACTTTCTCTGCCCGCTTACATTCAGATTTTAGCTCTGCCAGAGAGAGATGACATTCGTGATGCAAATGTTAAATTCGCTAAGTACGGCTTCAGATTCCCCCTGATTATGCCTATCAATTCGCGCTCCGGGATCTTTTTCTTGAGGCGGAACGTGAGGTTGTGAACGTCACTGTAAAACTCCTCGAAGGATTCTTGAGGGGATTGTTTTCTTTCCATGATCTCTCGGATCACCTCATAATCAGATTCAGCCGCCCCGAAGTGACCCAACAATTCGGCCCTCAGCTCGAAGTATCCAAACTCCGGGTCATCAGCGTGGTCTTCGAGTACTTGCCAGTACCATTTCAGTGCTCTGCCAGTAACAAGGCAATGGAAGTCGGTAAATAGCTGGTAGTAGGAGATACCGTACTGCTCCCTCATCTTTTCGGCACGAAAAATGAAACTCTAGATTGATATGCCCTTAGTGGAACCATCGAACTTTAGATGCCACTTTCCCTGAGACAATGCGTTTCATTATATGTGGGCATACTGGCGGCTTGGCGTTGCGCCCTTTTAGTTTTTTCAGGACGATGTGGTATCCGCTGCCCCAGGGGTTGTCGTCCACGTCTTTGATAAGTTCCACAAAGGCCTCGCGTGTGTTCATGTGTATATGTGTGTGGGTACACATTCTATTTTTGTGTACGTATGCAGAAGCACTCAATCTGCCTAATTTTCTATATTTTTAATTTAAGAAAACTTACCTCAACTCCAAATTTCGCTGACTAATTAGCAACTTCGACGATTTCCAAAAAAAATAACGTTTGCGGATTGATCCCGTTTACTGCCCGTTTCTGTCTCTAACGTTATGTAAGTATATATGTATATATAAAATATATAATTCACTGCACTGATTTTCACCCGCGTAACGATTCAGATTTGCTGACACCGACACTTTTGTTCAACTAACTCTTTCAGCCTTCATCAGCGATATTTTATTAGCGTTAGTCAAGCCGAAGGAGTTACTCATTCCCTATCTATTTGGCGCCAATTGGCCGAAGTTCAAAATTGACATTCGCTCAATTTGTAGCACACGTACACATATATGCTCAATACTGCCTTATCGTATCGCCGGGTTAGCAAGGTTTGCCACCATTGGCGTTTACTCTGGTATGCTTATGCAAATTATGGTTACTTTACATCCGGCAGATACTTCGATTCACACACACATTCATACCGAGTATAAGGCTGTCGTAACAGGCTCGCACCCGTCGATGTTGCCTGCAACATGGAGCGGGTGCGTAAAAAAAGTTATAACGCAGCCTGTCTGTTCGCCTTCGTATGGCCCAACGTGTGGCTTCGACCCACGACCTAGAGCCGGGCTTCACCGTCCTACACCGATTTCACGCTCGTTCTAGTATGGGTATCACTGGGTCACTATCCATCTACACACGGTCACTTTCTACAAACTACTCTTAATCTATATCATTGGCGAATCTACTTACACTATATTACGGGTGTTGGTAACTATACCAGGAGTCATTATGGGTCAAAATATTATAATACGTAGAAAGATAGTCAGACACCTAAAAAAATCAGAAATTTTTTTTAAATAGTTATTCATCATGACTGACTAAATAAATGGATGTAAATATCCCGGAATTTGTTAATGCGTAGTCAAGTAAAAAAAATTAGACATTTAACAGAACCAACAGCCAAAACGTTAACCCTAAGGACCGCTACATGTAGTCGTGCACATTCATTATCACAACATCACAGCAATTAACATCAACGATACGGAAACTACGCTACAAAAATATCTTTCGCATGGTATACCCCAATTCTTTTCCCGCTGGTGTCACCTAGCTCATACATTGAGTTTCCAATTGTCCTTAAAACGATACATCTCACTTCCTTTGGGGCCAGCTTAGCATTATAATCTTTTATTTGGGAACTTTGCTTGAAATTTCGGCGGTATACCACTTGTCCAATCTGAAACCTAATATCCCTACACCTAGTATTATAAGTCCTTTTACTTCTCTCATGTGCCAACTTCAGTTGTTTCATTATTTTGTTCCTTATTAACTGGGATTTGTCTTGCCCTGTCTCAATTTCACATTCTGCACTCCCGACCTTACCCAACCTTCGGTATAGCTCATACGATGCAGCATGTTGTATCATAGGCATACCGAACAGGGCGTAGTACGGGGAGCTATTTATTACCGTGTGTACTACGCTGCGCAACGCGAATGCCGCATCGCTAATGTGTTTGTCCCAGTTTCTCTGACTCTCGCTGATGTACGACCTCACAATTTGCATTACAGAGCGATTCACTCTTTCGGCCGCATTGGCCTGGGGTGAGTAAAAAGCAGTCCTGACATGTTTGGTCCCATACCTCCCAAGAAAAGAGTTAAATATTTCCGCAATAAATTGCCTTCCATTGTCCGAGTGGACATATTCGGGCACACCAAAGATGTGGAATACTTCTTCTTCAAGGAATTTAATCACATTAGTTGACGTGGCACTTCTCATAGGCTTCAAAAACACAAATTTGGTAAAATGATCTACACATACAAACACGAAGACATTACCACTACATGTACGTGGATACGGACCCATGAAGTCTATGAATAAACGCTGAAAAGGCCTCTCGGTTATATGTTGTTTCCCCATTAACGGTTTGTGAAAGGCTTTTGTTGGCTTTACAAATTTCGCACCTCTTAACATAATTTTGAACATCGGTCACCATTCCTGGCCAAAAATAGCGATCACGTATTCTAGACAGTGTTTTTTGGATACCTCCATGACCTGCAGATGGTGCATCGTGCGATGATTCCACTATCCCTTGACGCAGCTCCGTCGGAACCGAGAGCTTCCAGGCGTGGTCCTGCTGAAGGTCATCCCCCGTGTTAAACTGCGTCCGTTTGTACAGGTAACCGTCCGATACGGTCAGTTCCGGTAGTTTGTCTGCATTATCTGTCACCGTTTTCTTCAGTCCTTCGTACTCTTCCGTTTTGAAAAATGGCGAATCGAGGCTCACATCTAGCATTCGGCCATTCTTTGTAATTTCTTCCATGTCGGCGCGGGATAAGGCATCTGGCACGATGTTTTGGGACCCCTTCCTGTGTTGGATATCAAAATCGTAGCTTTGCAGTTTTAAACTCCACCTCGCGAGTCTGCCAGACAGGTCTTTTTGGTTCATTAGCCATTTCAGACTTGCGTGGTCAGTAATTACGGTAAAGGGAAGTCCCTCCACATATGGCCTAAACCTTTTCACGCTAAGCACCGCCGCGTAACATTCCAGTTCGGTGATGCTGTAGTTGCGTTGCGCCTTATTTAATTTCGCCTAAATATACGCTATCGGGCGTTCGTTGCTTTCATCATCCAGTTGGAAGAGTACGCCACCCACGCCGTCAGTTGACGCATCACATTGAATATAAAAGTGTCTGTTGAAGTCTGGGTGTGTCAGTACAGGTGCTAAAATTAGGCTCTCTTTCAAACGGTCAAATGCATTCTTGGCCTCGTCCGTAATCGTAAATTTCTTTATTTTGTCCTTCGTGAGGCAGTTGTGCAGCGGAGCTCCAATGGTCGCGTAGTCTTGTATGAATCTACGGTACCACCCTGACATCCCCAGGAACCGACTAAGCTGCTTCGGCGTTCGTGGTTCCGGAAAGTCCTTTACCGCTGCTATTTTGTTTGCGTCAGTACGAATGCACCAATTTCCTACAACATACCCGAGATATCTTACTTCTTTAAAACAAAACTTGCTCTTTTCAACGTTTATAGTCAATTTAGCTTCACGGAGACACCTAGCTACTTTCTCTAACAAACACAAATGGGACGAAAAGTCTATAGAACAAATAAGTAAGTCATCCAAATACACGAACACGGACTCACGTAGATAAGCGGGTATAACCTTGTCCATAAGTCTACACATACGTTGTGCAGCATTGCACAACCCGAAAGGCATGACAGTAAACTGATAAAGAGGTCTTCCAGGTACAGTAAAGGCAGTTTTCTCTCTTGACCTCTTCTCCAAGGGTATCTGCCAGAATGCATCTTTCAAATCGATCGCGGAAATAAAGCGAGTATTCTGCAAACGACTCAAAATGCCGTCGATATGGGGAAGTGGATATGCATCCTTTACGGTACGTTCATTGATTTTTCTGGCATAAAGACACAGCCTGTTTTTGGCGCCCTTTACTACAAGTGAAACTGGAGAATTCCAGCAACTGTTACTTTCCTCAATCACTCCCATTTCCAACATTCTATCTAATTCTGCATAAACAAGTTTTTGGATGGCGGGCGAAATAGGGTAGTGCCTTTGTTTAACCGGGAGATTTTCGTTCTCCACTTCTATCACGTGTTCCTCTTTATCTGTCTTGCCCAGCCCTAGCACAGAAAAGGAGGGAAATTGGGCCTTAATTCGCTCTAAGGACACGCTCTCGTCGTGGGTCAGTTCATGCCGAACTGCATCAAATGCCAAGTCGCCCTCAGCGGGTACAAGCTCTGCAACAACAGTCCCCTTTTCTTTTACGGTCACACCCCTACTCACTACGCTCATGCCGAATGCCTGGAACTATTAAGAATTCGAGGTCCTTAGTCACATTGTCCCAGAGGACGGGCAGAGTGATAACTCCCACCACCGCAGTCTCCCCCCCACTAGCCGTTCGGCCTATTCTGGCCTTTAATTGGCATTATGAGGCTTTCCTTGCCCTCTAGGAGGTTCTCCGCGTTTTTGCCCAGGCAACTAGCACCTGCACCAGAATCTAGGAGCGCGAGCACTTCATGATCTCCTATTCTTGTCTTAGCAAAGAAACGATTATCCCCCTTTAATGTAACTATAGTCGAAATTATTTTTCGACATATTCTTCTTCAGTTCTTTCTTTTTGTTCTCATCTTCTGTATCTTTCTATAGTTCCTACTCTTCCTTTCGTTTGTTACCTCCTCACAGAATATTCGCCTTCGCGCTTCTTCATATTCTAGTTTTCTTTGGTGTAGACTTTTTCTTTCTTTCCTATCTTCTACTGTTCCTAACCTATCTGTAACTCCCTTACTACCTATTTCTCTTCTTAAAATGTTCATTGGGTTGCCTCCGGAAGATTCTTCTGCTGGCAAGAGTTCCCGGATATCTCGGCCAGCTTCGGATTTCCCGGATTCGGCTTGTATACACAAAAAGACGAGTCACTACCACAAGCAAAACAAATCATACTATGAAACTTGGACTCACATTTACCTTCCTTTTGTGTATCCAGTAGGTTTTTCGCGAAATGGTCAACAGGTAGACCACACTTAAAACATAACATTAAGTGGAAAGGAGATGGACAAAACGAATGGATAGTGGATTTTTGGACATCGGGATTAACGGACGGGGGCACTTTACTAGGGACTAAAACTGCTTGTGGAGGTCTGCTAACCAGATTCCTACCTATTGCTTCCACGCACTTATCCTCTTTATTACGTTCGCCCTTTTCTTCTCCGATATACTCCAGCTCATTTACTATCTTTGGTCTATTTTTATTTTCTTTAATAACTTTCTCTGCCCGCTTACATTCAGATTTTAGCTCTGCCAGAGAGAGATGACATTCGTGATGCAAATGTTAAATTCGCTAAGTACGGCTTCAGATTCCCCCTGATTATGCCTATCAATTCGCGCTCCGGGATCTTTTTCTTGAGGCGGAACGTGAGGTTGTGAACGTCACTGTAAAACTCCTCGAAGGATTCTTGAGGGGATTGTTTTCTTTCCATGATCTCTCGGATCACCTCGTTTTGGAGCCTCGGGGCTGTGCTGCGTTGGCCCCCTGTCGACTCTTAATGCCTTGTCGCGTCAGGTGTTGATGCCATTGCGGGCCGATTCCCTGGTGCTCTTGCAGAGGACTCTACTCCTGTTACCCTGCTGTTAAGGTTCCCCACATTTTCTCTCAATTGGCGGACCTCATTCATGCATTCTGCCATCATGTCGCCCTGTTGGGCCATCATCGCCATCATGCGGCTCAGCTGCTCGGCGCTTATGCCTGCAGAACTCGGCACACCTCTTTGCGACTCCTCACCCCTTGATTCCTGTACATCCTGGGGCATACATACCCCAGGACTCCCTTGCTCCGACATCTGACAAACCTCTTCTACTTTCCTAGAAAACGTGCGACTATTATCGGTCGTGTCTACTACTAGCTTATCGGTCACCCTAATGCTCGGCTGGCGTGACTCCTGGCGCGCGTTCCCAAAAATTAACGCTGCACACCTATTAAAATAGTCAGTGGGCAAAAAATCTACGGGATGTGGAATGCCGGTGTCAATTTGTGTAAAAATAGAGCCGGCTACCTGGTTCTCCAGGGCTCTGGTTACGCTTCGCGTTACCCTGCGATTCGAATTAAACAATCCCAATCCACCAGCTCTTTCTATATCTTCACACTCTCGATCTTCCATTCACTCAAAATTTCTAGCTATAACACTCGGTGCCTGGCCACGAGCAAGCCAGAACAAATATTTAAAATTCAAAATAACTTATTTTTAATTCAATAACTCAATAAAAAAAAACCCTTTAAATTGTAAAAGAAAACTAAACGAAAATCGTGTAAATCAAAAAAAAAACCAAAACCGAAATTGAAATATATGTTTACTTAAATCAGTAATCCTTAATTTAGAAATTAATGACATAAAAAAAAGCCAGCAAAAATAAAAGAATAATAACTAAAATTTTACGTTTTATAAAAAAAATCCTTTAATTTATAAAAAAAATGTAAAAATTCAAAGATTAAAATGAAACTACAACAATCCAAATCAAATATTAAAAGGGAATAAAAAGGACCCTAAAAAATTAAATATATACAAAGAAGAATCCAAAATTATCAAAAAAAAGTAAATTTAAAAGCGTATAAATTCAATTATTAACGGAGTAAAAAAATTTTATTTAAAAGAATTTATAAAAAAAATGCAAAAGAAAAAGCGTAATTCAATTGTTAACAAAGAAAACAAATTTATTTAAAACGAATAAATATCGACTAAATTTATTTCAAAAGTCAATGTGCAAATACAAAAATTCAAAACCGAAATTCAAATCTAAGTATGCGTACTTATGCCAGTAAGTCTTGAATTAATAAAAAAATGCAACAAAAATAAAAGAATAAAAATATAAAATTTAAACGCAGTTTTTGGACTTAAACTAAATAGCAAATCTAATACCAAGAAAAATCCAATTTACAATCCAAAACTTAACAAAACAAAATTAAAACTCGTAACCGAATAAAAAAATAAGAAAGTGCAGGTTTCAAGACCCAATAAAAACGTATTTAAATATACAAATATACGTATGTTTATATATATTTATAATGTAAAAACAATAATACGCATGTAATATTATTACGGTATAGAACGAAAATTTTAAAATGATTTAAAAAAAAAAAATAAATAATAAATAAATAATAAAATAAAATTTTAAACACACCCTAAGGCGTAGATATCTTTCAATTCGCTTTAGTTAGCGGATAATGTTTTATTGTTAGTAATAATTTTTTTTTTTTTTTTTTTTTTTTTTTTTTTTTTTTTTTACATGTGCATATGTATATGTTTACAAATTATTATTCTATTTTTGGAATAATATTTATCTTTCCTGGTGTGTGAGTGGTATCACACTGGACAAAGTCATTGTGAGGACGTCAAGTCCGTATGTATTCAGTCCAAAGTCGTCTAATCCTCCTACTAGCGTGTCATGTCAACCACCAGCGCCGGAGCGCCAAAGGCGGATGCCACAATTTTTCTACTACCCCCTTTTGCAGGTAAACCACGAACCTCACCAGCATGCGATGCCAGACCACACACCAGGTAGCTCTAATGGTTTATCTACACTACCTAAACCAACAAACACTTATAGTGACACTACAACTTTGAATCCCACTTCATCAGTGCGTTGATGCAACCAAGAAGGTACTTCAAAGCTGTAATTTTCACTCCCCCCTTTTATTAATCACTAACTCACAATACACTTCCGGTGGCCGCAAGTGACGTTGCCCTAGTAACCTTAAATCGTCCAATAAAAAAGTCAAAGAGAAGGAAAAAGAAATAAAAAAAAGGAGGAAGAAGAAGAAGAAATAATACAGCAAAAGGACATGGAGGCATGATATAAGAAAATAAAATTTACTTTGATTAAATCGTTGGGCGCCATTGTTATGTGGGTTTCGACTGGCTAAGGCGAAGTGGTATGCAGGCATTGTTGCATAGGCCCAGGCTAGCTCGCCGGATGGGGGGGTTTCCACCTGCCTTACCCACCCCACATAGACAAAAATAATCATGCCTTAATGTGGTGATAGTAGCAAAGAAGAAGAAAAGGAGAAAGGAAAGTGACGTAGGAAAGCCTGTCCCGTCAGGTGGAGTCCTCCCACCCCCTTCTGCGTGTCTTGCAAACGCGGCCTTGGGCGCTGCGTCGACCCCGACCACCTTTGCAGCGCCCCCTTGCCTGACATGGTTCGTCTGTCTACGCGTCTACCAGTCTTGTCACGGTCCCGTCATTAGTCAACGTCCTCACGTCCCTTCTTACGCCCTAGAGTAACACCCACACCATAATTTGGGGGTTTACCACTCCATATTTACCATTATTCCCTCAGCCAGTAAATGATATGAGCTTCATATTTCTCATTACAATTACAATTTTTCTTTATTCTTCTAAACTTCTACAATAGAACTAACTCTTTTCCTTAGTATAAAGAATAAATTCAATATGGTAATAAATCAAAAATTATAAGCAGACTGTTCATTCATAATTTACCCCCTTTTTTTTTATAAACTAATCCCAATTAACATATTTATATATGTATCAGTATGTTGAAAGATAAATAAGCCTTTCCCTTTGTTTCCCTCACCATTACTTTCGCACACTCTTCATATTTACATATAGACATATTTATATGCACCGGGATTCCCATACGTAGATATGTATATCTACGTATGCATATTTGGTACTTAGCTGTGTACTGTATTGCAAAAATATCTCTGATAACAGACCTGTATATGTAGTTATGTGTATTTAAATATGTATGTACATATGCAAGCAGCAAAATATTTTTCCACTTACCTCAGCTGTCCCGCGATGATGGTACCAACATGCAGAGAGGATGCTGTAAACAAAATTACTGGAAAGTTACACATACATAACACACACACCCAAGCGACAGCAGAAATCTGTCAGCCTGCCCGGTTCGGTCTGCTAACCACTCGCTCGTGTTAGCGGGCGGCGAGCGAATCACTATTTTTCCGTAGCGATGAAAAACCAATTAGTTAATAAATTGCACGACAATAATTTAATTTAATTTTGTGGATCTTTGTAAATACTATTGGAATCTGTTAAACGGACATTGGCGATTGAACCGCGGTAAAAAAAAACTAGGAGAGGAACGGAATAGTCGTGGTGATAATAATAAAGAAATTATGAACGAAAAGTGAAATGGCGAAGAACAAACAAAAAGAAAATCGCTAGGGTAGCTAAATTAGGCAAAAACTTAAGAGTTCTACAAACTAAATACTAAAACGATTTCAGTAAAATAATATGCGCAAAATCTAACACCAAAAGCAAAAAAAAAAGGTGATCTAAAATCTTACATAACCTAAAAAAAAGCGTTGAAAAGTCCTACCGAAAATCAATTCAATAAGTAAAAAAAATAAAGATATGTATGTATGACTGTATATATATGTACATGTATGTACATACATATGTACATATGTATGCTGCACTATGATGCCGCGCTGCTGGTCGTAGTGGTCGCTGGTCGCTCTCCGCCTCTGTTGGGGGCGATCGCTTCGCTGCAAGCCTCGTAGACGTATGTATGTAGGTAAGTATGTACGCTTCTGTTGGAGAGCGTCAATTTCTTCTCCTAATTCTGCCCGCTGGAAATACGTTCGCTCCCGCGCTGTTGGATTTCCTTCAGGCAGCGGCCGTTGACCCACTCTCACAGTTGAATGTTATCCCAGCTGATCTGTCTATGTACCTTCTGTTCGTAGTTGTTGTCCTCGGTGTTAATTTTGATGGTTGTGCTTCAGTGCGTGTGCACGTATAGTTTCGTTGCAAATATCTGCTGCCTGTGTCTGTATGTGGAAGGATGTGTGTCGAATTCCTTCTAATGTTGGTGTACTGTTGGTGTGTAGATGTTGCTGTTGGTCTGCAATTGTTGCAAGTAGATGTAGATGTTGCTGTGGGTGTGTTGTTGGACGCATCTATTAGCAATTCCTATTATGCTAGGAGAGGTCCTTTCGTACAACGTACTGGCGACCTAAGAAGAATTAATTTAATATTTCCACATTAAAATAGATAGCGCTTTTTGTTTCATATACATTTTATTTAATTTTACTTTTTATTTCTCTGAGTGCGTGTACATACTTACACACATTCATATGTTTTTTTTTTTTTTTTTTTTCATGGGCGTTGTGGTAGCGCGCTACCCTCAAGTGGCCCTTTGAAACCAGGATAAGCCTGTTTTCCGTCGAATTCCACTCCCCACGGGACTGCCGTCAAGCATAACATCATGGGGGGAAGGGCGGTTAGTCGCCGCTGCTACGCCATTGTTGCTTCTGCTTTTGCAACACAAGCTGTATTCCATATTTTTTTTTTTTTTTTGTTTTGTTCAAAGGGAAATATAGCCTAGCTTTTTGCGTCTGTAGCTCTTGGCGGTTGGAACGGCCTGGGTTCCAATCCGCCCCGACGCTTTGCATTCTTGATTCTTTGACTGCATTTATACCTGAGAAATATTAAACTTTTATATTACTATGGCTTTTCGTTGCTTAATTTTACGGTTGGAACGTCCTAGGTTCCAATCCGCATTGACGGCTGAATGTGAATGTTTCGGTATCGCTCGTGAGCCTAGAAAATCAGCTCTATTTTCGCATACGCAGTCGGAAAGTCCGAGATTCCGATCTGCCCATTTTGTTGAGCCAGGCGAGCAATCTGAGAGCGCCATTTGGCGGTTGGAACGGCCTAGGTTCCACTCCGCTGAGATGCCTAGGACCTTTTTGGTAAGCTAAGTGCAGTCGGAAAGGCCTAGATTCCGATCTAACACTTACTACCACTCTTATGGTGCCGTTACTACGTATCCTGTGGCACTGTTACGTTGGCGCTTCTGCGTCTTTGTCTTTCTTCTCTTCTAAGAATCTTCATCGTTGTTGAAATAATGCCATTGGCTAGGTTCCATTCATCTTTGCCTCTTAGCATGTAGTTCACAATTGCTTCCGGCGAAAGGATTTCGCAAATTTGTCTTTGCGGTATGGCCCTTTGGTCGTTGAAGCGTGGGCATCTCAAGAATACATGTTCCACACTGTCTGCTACTCCGATCCCGCAGCAGTCACAGTAAGGATCAACCTCGTGCTTGAATCTGTGCAGATACGACTTAAAGCATCCATGACCGCTCAGAAATTGGGTCGTGTAGAAGTCAACTTCGCCGTGGCTTCTTTGAACCCAGCGCTCTAAGTCTGGAATGCATCGGTATGTCCATCGTCCGTTTGTCGCAATGCTCCATTTGTTTTGCCATTCGGCTAGGCTCTTTATTCTAGCTTCCTTGCGGGTGGCTTCAGTAGTTATCTCCGTGCTTGGGAACATATGAGCAGACTCCTTAGCTAGTAGGTCTAGTGGGTACATACCAGCAATTACCAGGGCTGCTTCATCCGATACAGTCTTGAATGCGCTGCATACCCGGAGTGCACACAGACGATACGTTGACTTTATGCCCCGATAATACGATGAGTGACATACCGCATCGAACCACACCGGGGCTCCATACAAGATTTGACTTCTTATTACGCCTGCAAGCAATTTTTTGCTTCGTTGCTTTGGTCCTCTTGCGTTGAGCATTATTCTGGATAAAGAGGTCATTGTAGAGGCCGCCTTGTCTCTGGTGTATTCGAGATGCATTTTGAACGACAACCTTCTATCGATAATGATACCCAGATACCTTATCGCAGGCTTTGTGGAGACAGGATAGCCATTTACTCTGAACGTTATATCTTCCAGCTTTTTTCTACTTGAGATAAGAACTGCCTCTGTCTTCTGTTCCGCTAGGGCGAGCCCGTGGTTGTCGAGCCATTCTTTAATCTTCTCCACAGAAGCAGTAGCTGTTTCGGATATCTGTTGAAGTTGTTTGGACGTTATCACCACCGCAATATCATCGGCGAAGCCAATCACCTTCACACCCTGCGGTAGCTGCAGGCGTAGAATACCGTCGTACATGATGTTCCACAGTAATGGGCCTAGGACTGAACCTTGTGGTACGCCGCCCGTAATTTCCAACTTCTTTCTTCCTTGCTCCGTGTCATACCACAGTATGCGATCTTGGAAGTAGCTCCTCATTAGCAGTCGCAAGTAGTATGATACTCCTATGCGCTCTAAGGTGTCCAAAATTTTTGCCCAGTTAGCCGAGTTGAACGCGTTTTTGACATCGAGCGTCAAAATTAAACAATACTGTTTTGTTCCACCTAGCCATCTGGACCCACTGGTTGCTTTTCTCGCTAGCTGGATTACTTCTGTTACAGCCTGCACCGTAGATCTTCCCTTCCTGAAGCCATATTGCTCATTTGAGATGTCACCCAGTGTCTCCATCTCAACGTCCAACCTGTTACAGATAATACGCTCGAACAGTTTACCCGCCGAGTCTAGGAGACAAATGGGTCTGTAGCTCGATGGGTCTTCAGTGGGCTTGCCAGGCTTGGGAAGCAGCACCAGCTTTTGCTGCTTCCAACTCGATGGAAAACGACCTTCAGCAAAACATGCGTTGAAGACTGAGGTGAACGCCGACGTATTTTTGCCGATAGCCACTTTTAAGACTTTGTTTGGTACACAATCGGGGCCAGGCGCTTTTTTTACGTTAATTCTTTTTGCGGCTTGAGTGACTTCATCAGCCGTTACCTTGTCAAATAGGTGCAGATTTACATCGTGTACTGGAGAAACGAGCCGTCTTTGTTTGGGAAACAGAGTATCTACTACTGTTTGTAGAAACAGTGGGCACGTTGGAACTGCAGCTTTGGTGGTTTTAAGCTTCTTCATTACAACTTTGTATGCCGTTCCCCAAGGATTTTCTTCCGCATCATCGCACAGCTCGAGGAAACACTGACGCTTACTTTCCTTGAAACAAGTTTCGTGCGGCCTTATAAATAATTTGGCATTCTAGGAAATTAATCCTTCCTCTTGCGCGTTGAAAGGATCTCCTAGCTTGCAAGCAGTTCTTTCTCAAAGCCTCGATGCGCTCATTCCACCAGTAGACGGTATTGGAGTGTTTATAAGAGGAGTTTCTCTTCATCGACGCGTCGCAAGCAGCCCTGATGTCTGTTATTAGCTTCTTCGCCATATTTTCTGCCGACCCCTGGTACTGTGATGTGGGAAACGCTTCCGCAAATAGATCGGCGTCAAAGGATGTTAATTTCCAGCCCCGGAAATTTCCTGCCCTTTCTGCCCGTTGGGGTTTTTTAGTACCACGATTTATTTGGCAGATAATTGCGGCGTGGTCGCTTTGGGTGTAACAGTCGCTCACTTCCCATTCCGCTTTTCTAAACATACTCCTGCTGACGAACGTGAGGTCGATAATTGACCCAAAACCATTTCGGTTGAAAGTGTATTGAGTGCCCGTGTTTAACAAGGCAACGTCTAGGCATGCCAGCGCCTCCAAAAGAGCTTTGCCTCTTGGAGACGTTCTAGGGCAGCCCCATTCCTGCGCCCAAGCGTTAAAGTCACCGGCTATTATGACTTCACTTCTATCGCTGGCATCCCTACCAAGGCTCATCACAATGTTTTCAAACGCAGCAATTGGCATGCTGGGTGGGATATAAGCTATAAATACATACGTTTTCTACCTTTGCGCACACGAAGCCTACCTCTACTGAGACGCATTGCATGTGTTTTGGTTCGTTGCCACACATCCATATTGCAGCCTTGCCATCAGCATTTTGAAGCCATGTAGCGTCATCCTTATGTTTGTAAGGCTCGCTAATGATTGCAATATCTATGTTGAGATCTTTCACGGTTTGCGCCAACAAGTCTTGGGCAGACTGGCAATGGTTTAAGTTTAGATGAAGTAGTCTCATAGCTTTTTCATTTTCCGGATGGCTTCTTTATAAATCGGGCATTTTACGCCACCGGTGTTGTGGTCAATACGGTCCGTGCCTTTCTTAGCGCAAAGCAGGCATTTGGGCGTATTGTTGCAGCCTTTAGCGGTATGCCCTGTTTGTCCGCACCTAAAGCAAATGCCTCTGCGGTCCTCCGTGCTAGC
Source organism: Philophylla caesio (assembly GCA_963971545.1). Taxonomy (NCBI): domain Eukaryota; kingdom Metazoa; phylum Arthropoda; class Insecta; order Diptera; family Tephritidae; genus Philophylla; species Philophylla caesio. Next base: position 29,707,764 of record OZ020609.1, on the reverse strand, counting down.
GCAGTTTTTCGCGATGTGGCCAACGTCAAGGCACTTGTAGCATCGCAATGGTTGTAGCATTTCCCTTATTCTACATATTACCCAGCCAATTCGAACTTTTCCCTGCTCGAGCAGAATCTTTGCCGCATCGGTTGGCAGAATGAGCGAGGCGGTTTGCGTGCCTCCGTAGGCCTTTCGCAGTGAGCGAATGTCGTTAGCTTTTATATCGAGGTCGCTGCTTAATGAGTTCAGGGATAGGCATATCTCATCACTCGTGGTAATTTCGTCTATGTCGTGAATTACCACACGTACTTGCTCCGTCAGGGCCTTTACCTCAGCCTTACCGGCCAACAACTTTCCAACAGCAGCATGCAGCTTCACGGTGTTTGTGTCAGATGCCTTACCTAATTGGAAAAGTAAATCACCGCTCGCAGTTTTCCTTATTTTTCTGACGGCGATGCTGAAACTTATTAGGCTCTCTTCCGTCTTAACCATCCTCAGGATGTCAGCGTATGAGCAATCTCCAACGCTTTTAACCACGATGGCATCAGGACGAGCAGTCTTAATTTTTTGGCGCTTTTGTCTCACGACTTTCGTCCACTCCGGTACATGCGCCTCTGGGCGCAGTTTTCCTGCCGGGTTTTTTGTGATTCTTCCTTTCCCTATGTTCGACTCTTCGTTAGCCTTTTGGTTGCCAAGTCTAATTTTTTTTGGTTTATGTTCCGACTCATTTCGAGGAGAAGGAGCACGTGCGCGCTTTTCCGTGGGCTGACTCGGTCTTTCCACGGTCAAGCCCCCATCGTTAGAGTCTCTAAACCTTTTTCCCTGTTTAAAGGGTTCAGCTTTGGACTTCGTCTGTGTTGATTTCGTATCTACAGACGGTTTCCTTGCTGGAGTGCTGACGCTCCATATTTCTTCGCAGAGCTTTGCTATGTTGGATAAGACATTTTTCATTTGCTGATTAACAAGTCTCTGCCCGTCCATCATTCTTCTAAGCTCTTCTATCTTGCTTTTCATTTCAATCGCCACACTTGTGTTCTCCGGACCGGCTACGCTGCCAGCTTCGCACGGCACAACCTCGCTTTCTCTGCTTTCCCTATGCAAATCAATAATTTTCTGACCCTGGTGACTTAGGGGGTTTGAAGCCGTGCCTCCGATATCCACTACCGATGCGTTTGCAGACATCATTTTGTTCTCACCGCGATCAGCGGCTGACTCTCCATTTACCTTCTGCCCTGAGGAAGTGGGGCGCTCCGGTGACCTCATTGTTTTTGAGCTCCGCAGAAAAGGAGACTCCGACTCTGAGTTGACCGGCATATTTGCTCGGTCAGGACGCACCCAACCACCGCGAGGTGAGTTGGCGTCCATGCGCTGAGTCGTACTTATTTCTTTATTTATTTATTTATATATTTATTTATTTTAGGTTGTTTATTTCGTTGATTTTAATTTACCTTAATTAATTTATGGGTATTTTCTTTATATTGTTTTTATTAATCTACTCAGATTATTATTAAAATTATGTTATTTTAATTTAATTTAGTTATATTTGTTTATAATTATATTCGGTTATTTTTATATTGCCGGATTTATTACGAATTTAGTTTATTATATATGTTAATTTAGTGTAGGCTTTTTATACTTATTAATTTCTTTGGTACCGCGTATTGGGTACCGTATTAGTTACCGAATATTGAGCGAGCAAAACTGCACGTCACTAGCAGTAGTTTGACAGTTTCCCACAGTGGCTTCGCAATATTCCTTTTTGTTTATTTATTCTCATGCACAGTTTTTGTGCAGCTTATATGTACACACGTATACACATCTGTATGTGGAAATATGTGCGTATGTAGATATGTATGTATATATATCTACACCCGTTCGTAAAAGAACCCCCTTCGAAAACAATAAATTAAATTTTATACTTAGCTGAAGATTTAAATGGTAATCCGCCAGCGCAGGCTTGAAGTGATGAGTCCCAACAGCTTTGGTCTATCTGAACACCACTAGTTTTATTATTAATTAACTTTTAACTAAGCAATTTTTATAAAAACTTAAGACCGCCAGAAAATGTTGTCACTTCACTTCACTTCACTCGTACACATTCATATGTGTTCATGTGTATATGTGTGTGGGTACACATTCTATTTTTGTGTACGTATGCAGAAGCACTCAATCTGCCTAATTTTCTATATTTTTAATTTCAGAAAACTTACCTCAACTCCAAATTTCGCTGACTAATTAGCAACTTCGACGATTTCCAAAAAAAATAACGTTTGCGGATTGATCCCGTTTACTGCCGGTTTCTGTCTCTAACGTTATGTAAGTATATATGTATATATAAAATATATAATTCACTGCACTGATTTTCACCCGCGTAACGATTCAGATTTGCTGACACCGACACTTTTGTTCAACTAACTCTTTCAGCCTTCATCAGCGCTATTTTATTAGCGTTAGTCAAGCCGAAGGAGTTACTCATTCCCTATCTATTTGGCGCCAATTGGCCGAAGTTCAAAATTGACATTCGCTCAATTTGTAGCACACGTACACATATGTATATGCTCAATACTGCCTTATCGTATCGCCGGGTTAGCAAGGTTTCCCACCATTGGCGTTTACTCTGGTATGCTTATGCAAATTATGGTTACTTTACATCCGGCAGATACTTCGATTCACACACACATTCATACCGAGTATAAGGCTGTCGTAACAATGTGTATGTATGTATGTATGCATATTTGTATGTGTATCCGTGATTGTATAAGCGTAAGGATTGCCTTTGTTGCCATGCCTCTCTGCATTCTCAATAATTTTGCTATTTTTACGCGCTATCTGTGCATCCTACTCTTCCTCTACATCACACACTTCTTCTTTCGCCCATAAACTAAACGCATTTTCCATTTTCTTTGTGCCATTGTTTGCTCTTACGTACCTTCAACACAACAATCACACGCTTACGCGCTAAGGAACGATCGACACACATATACATACATACACCCGTACAAACGACAGTATTTCCATATTATTGCTGTCACCTTCCTAGCCTTCTAATTATCCACCTTAAATCCGGCTATTGCATTCCCTTCTTTTCTCTCGTTTGTTGCCAGGTAAAACTCTAAATTTTCATTTGTTTGAATTGGAAAATTTTATGATGCCAGTCAGAGAGGTTTCCATAATGAATTATGTAATGAATTTGATATAAAACGCATATTTCATTTAGGAAGGATTTTCTTTTATGAAGTGCATAATGTAATTATGGTCACAAGCAAATGAAGAAGCGTGAAAACGATAGAAAAATTAAAACCGAAATGTGCTTTGAATTAATTACAATTGCCAAAGAAGCACGCCGTAATGGGATTTTGACAAACAAAAGAAGGTCAAATAAAGACAATCAAACGAGCTACTGGCTTAAATTATTACTCAACTTTAAGTTGTGTGCTTAAGTTAAAGCGCTCAAATTATTTTAAGAATAAAGAAAGTTAAAGGTCAGAGTAGCAGCCATAAGTTATTTACAAGTGCATGCGCACCAAAAATATGGATTCTTTCAATGCTTTCGTAAAAAATAATACCGAAATCAATGGGTTTTCAACATATACAAATATAATACTTATATATTGGCAGTAACCAGGGCCGACAAGAGGAAATCCGGGCCCGGGGACTATTTCGCAGGCCCCCCCGAGCCGTCCCTCGTTTAAAGAAGTTCATACATTCAGTTGCACGCGCACTATGACTTCGGTATGTTTGATTTAATGCGGTTCTAGTTTTCTACTCGATTTATCTAAATTTTTATTAAGAGACTCTTAAAAACAGTTTGTACAGACAATAAAATTCACAGATTGAGTTCTTGAAATTAGCTAGGTAAATTTTTTTTCCGTACAAAATTAAAATAAAAAAAGAACACTTCGAAAACTTCGGGCCTGGGGGAAATCACCACCGACCCCCCTCTCGACGGGCCTGGCAGTAACCCATCTGCGCAATGTGCAAAAATTCAGCAATCAAAAAGATATAGTTTCAGTACAAATATTCGTTGTGCGCATGCGCAGGTTTTACATGTATTAGTATCTGTGAATATTTGTGACAAACACATACAATCAAGTTTGACATATATGAAGGAGCACCTAGAAATAATCTTGAAGAGGAATCTTTTACTCTGGGAGGCTTATACCCTTTTTGGCGGTGTTTACTTATAAAAGCTCAAGTGTGCTGTGAATGTTTAATTCATTGAATATTCATAAATCTCCACTTTCAGTAAGTAAAAATTAAATCACTGACTATTAAACTTAAGAAAAAAAACGCTATGTTGGCTATGATATTTTTACAATATTCGCAATGTCGTTCATTTGGAATTTGTTTGTTAATGTTTTTGATGAATATTTCTAATTTTTGCACATAGTATACAATTTAAAAGTATATGGGTTTTGTCAAATGAACTTCAATTTAAAAAATAAAAAATAAACGAAAAATATATTGAAACGATAAAAAAAATGTTTAGTTCGACAATTAATATTTGACTACCCCAAATACCGGACTATAATATAATAAAAAAGTATTCGCCCCAAGTATTTTGTGTAGGACTTAGTTATTAGTATTTTGGCGACTAACGAATCTCAGCAGCGTTGGATTTGGCTCTGCCCAGAGTCCTTCTTACGCTGTCAAAACATTTCCATTGTTGATAATAAGTATGTATGTAAATTACTCCGTACCGAAAGCAAAAATACCGCTAAGCTTCCTGGACTAGGGCTTGATTAGTGCAACCTTGCTCAATATGTTGACGAAAAGTTGTGGGAGCCGAATTTAATTGATTTTTAAGGTGTTAATTCTTTACAGTCCTCCACAGAAGTGCTCACACACATATCGGTCACATCCATCAATCCTCCGAAGGATAAGAAATCCAAAAGGCCCATACAGGGTTCACCTTATATATGTACATACATATATTCCATTTCTTAATTCTTCGACGTTACTGCAGGCAGACGGCTATCTCGTGGGCGACTCCATAGCGAACTGTGAAGTCGATCCATATCTATAATTATCGGAACTTTGTAACAATTAAGAAAATATTATACGGCTTAGAAATTGTAAGACTGGCATTTTACTTGGATTAAAGTAATTCGTTTATCCTTGAGCTACATACCAAGCTCCCAGGGTTAGCAAAGCTTGTTGCATGCGTACGAACCTGCAATACTGCAGACAATGCAGAGTGATGTCTTAGAGCTCCTTTAAGTCATCGTAAAAACTGTGCTGAGATAACATGAAGTACTTACATAGTCGTATTCAGACTAAATATTTTGATACAAAAAAATTACTGGATAAAATTATGTTAGCGATCGGCTAATGACCAAATATTTAAATGTTTTTCTTTATAAATACATAAATAAACGTTTGAGTATTAGATCAGTTTTGTGTTTATTTTCACAATTTTATATAATCTTTTTTATCTTAATGGCAATTCACATTTTTCGTAATTTGCCTGTATCTCCAAGTTATAATATTTACTTATCGCTACTTTTAATAAGAATTTGCCGTGAAAATTTATGATTTTTAGTCGGTTTATTCATTTATTTGTTTTTCTGTACTTGTTATCGATACATGATTGTGCTCAACATTTTTGTATTCAAGTTGCTTTTACATCTTCGTTTTGAGTGTGTTAATTTTTATATAAGATAATTTTATTTTCATCACTTGTTGCATTTTATTTAGCTCTGTGAGTTTGTGAGTTTTGTGTTTTAAAAAAAATGTCTTGCATTTTTCGTATAGGATACATAAACAATTTTTAACACACACAAATTTTAATAAAATTCTATTCAATTAAATTATTTTTCAAATGTGATTTAAAAAATAAATTTCGTCCACATTGTGTAAACTTATAATTCTAAAATTTTGAATAATATTTTAATCTTCCAGCAATTTAAAATGTGATACTTGAATTAATTTTCACACTGATGGCACTTAAATTAAAATTTATTATTTATTTTCAATTTTATAATTGAGTTTGTCTTTAATAATTTCTTACAGCTATTCACCTTCCAGCTTCATACGCATGCTTTTGCGGTTATTCGTTGTTAGCGAAACAATAACATTTGATGTTTTTTACTTATAATATTATCTACGATGCATGTTCTGTTTTAAAAATTTTGTTTAAAATTAAAAAAAAAAATAATTTTTCTTACTACTTTTAAGTTAGCCAGCTTTACATTGCTGCATGTGAAGGTAATAAATAACTTAAATATAAATTGTTTATTGTAACTAATATATCAGTAATAAGTCAAGCTAATTTGGTTTCTCAAAAGTCAACGAGCCATGTATGCAAGCATTGTTTAAACTCTTTTGTAGCCCTGCAGTTCAATATGCTGTTTTCGAACTATTTCAATATTTGTTCGATATTTCGAAACAAGCACAATAGTCACATAAATTAATCATCAACTTAAAAAAAAGTTATATCAGTACACCTATAAATTAAGCACGAGAGACTTTTTTATAAAATTGATTTAACTAAAATTTTAACTACTACCACTTTAGGCTAAGTCATTAAATCAACATTCAGACAAACACACCTAATTTCAAAACTCAACAATTTAATAAAATTTCATCTAGTTATTGCGATAATTGTACAAGTCTCACCACTCTTAGACTAGTCTTTAAATGTAAATTTTAAATTAAATAAACTGTATTTAAATTGAATGTACTTGCTTAGCACGAAAAAAATATTCAAACAGTTACATATATGTATGTACATATGTGTATAATTTTAATATTCTCATCTAGTACAATTCTATTCATTTTCAAAAACTAGTCCAACCGATATTGTTCACACAAATAATATGTTTGGAGATTTATTTTAATTAATAATGTTAATTTTAATACCCCACGATTATATAAAAATTTTAAGTAGTTACTTCGCAAAGAAACACTTTGAAATTTGTTTCAATAAGAGACTGGTCAGTAAATTCTGGTTGACACAAATTTTGTTTTTAATAAAAATAAGCTAATTCCGAAACTCTAGTTCTCACTACAAAAAATATATGTACATATATCGAATGCTATTAGAAGTATTATTTTGTTCCTTGTGCTAGTAATAATATTTTGAAACATATTCCAATGAGATAAAGTTTGCCTTGGGTTCTAGAAAAAATAAACTTTTATTATTTAAAAATTTAAACTAGATTTTGTACGGCTGGTACTTAGAAATATTTCAGTAAGATTTGGTTTACATTAAAAACATTAAAAATATGTGTTTGGGAAAAGATATTTGTTTCCAAAAAAAAAAAATGAACTGGAAAATAGCTTTAACAGTGTTTTATTTTATTTTTTCAATAAAAAATATGTTAATAAATAAATTTTGTTGCAAAAATTTAAAAAAAAATTTAATTTGCAAAATATTTTTATGAAAAATTTATTTTGACAAAATTCTAATTATTAGAGACAATTTTTTACATGTAATTCGGCCAAAATTAATTAAAATTGTACAACTACTAAAATTTTAGTCACTCTCGAGCTATGTATTTTATTTATTTTTAGTTATTTTGTTACTTGTTATTTAACTCTAATGTTGTCTTATGCTTCGAATAAAACATGAACGCATTCTGTGTTTAAGAAAACCTCCACTTTGGGCATGGGTGGCTTTATATGCCATTTCGGATTTGTACTGCAGGGTAACAAAATTTCTGTGGGTAAATTGCATGATTCAATCATTAAAGGGTTGGTTAATATGTACATAAGTAGCTAGCTCGCTCACTTTTTGTCAAACGGCTCTCTTAGCATCCAAACCGTGATGCTTCTTAAAAATAATAATAAAATCATAATAGTATTTACCTCAAAACTTTTTAATACCAAAAACTCAAAGACAACACTTTTGTTGTAGACGGTTAGTTCAATCCTGGCTTTTAATGACAACATTTTTTCTGATTACACAAGATTTACTCCGTCTCGTAAATATTTCATGTAAATTAGTATTAATGACGAGCTTTTTCTACGAATGCTTAATACGCGCATAAAAAATCGATTTGACAGAGTGGAAAGGTTTGTTATTTCTAAAAGGAATAGGTTTAAATACATTAAAAATATTGTGACATAATAATCATCCAAATGCCAAAAACATGAATTTGTAGAAACTAAACTGTTGAGTTTTATGTAAAGATTATCTTTCATAAATTTCGAATTATTGTGGTTTTCTTAGTTCTCTTTATCTTAGTATAATCAAGAACATCCAAAGGTCAACTCCATAAAGTCACTAACTATTTATCGGAATAAAACGTTTGATCCTTGCACCGCCCAGTTGTTCATCATAAGAATAATCCTGATATCAACGGTATTAAATAAATTAAATAAACCGAATAGATGTGTACAAATAAGCAGATTCATTGCGAACTCTTTTTAAAAAACAATTTAAATATTTCAAGATACTGTTTTATGATCAATCGCTAATATTTGCCGTATACCATAAAATCATTTAGTTCATGGGACAAATAGATTTAAAATTTATTCGTTGGTTAAAAATAAAAAAAATTATATCTACCAATAAGTACATAATTATATTTTGTAAGCGCAGCTATTGTACTTTTTAATTAAAACGAAAAGTCTGCGAAATTTCTATTTAAAAAAAATTTTAACATTTTACAACTAATTATTCACTTTTAAAGAAAGGGGAGAAAATTCGACCCTCTTTTCCATACTTCAAAAAACAACCCTTTATAAGACGGTGTCAAAATTCGAATGTCATTATTTACCTAACCTTTTATAATTGAATCATGGGTAAATTGTAAATACATATACATACATACATACATAAATATATGTATGTATATATGACAGTGATTGAACATGCTTGGCTTGAAATGATTTATAAATTTATTAATTTAATCATTTACTTTCCACCTTCCTTTTAATACAAAAAAACGTCTATTTTTTTTAACTTACCAATAAAGTTACTATTTTTTTGCTTTATTTTTTATTAAATACACTTAAGTTTTCAGCAAATAATTTCATCTCAATTTCGTTCATCAAATATTTTTTAACAAAGAGTTTAATTTTTTTAAATTTTACGATTACAGCACACTATTTATTTAATGCATAAATTTTAAATTACATGCATACATAGAAAGTTCTTCTTTCAACTTTATTGAAGCGTTGTTTATTAGATACACACTTACATAATTTAGTTGCAGGTCATCTTTTTTGCAATATTGTTGGTATTTTGCTTAATTAAAAATACATTTATATTTTTTTATTACATATACATACATACATACTAGATACTTATATTAAAAAATTGCACAAATAAGTTTTTCTAATACTTGTAATATGTAGCGAAACCTTTATTTTTATATACATATGTATGTATTTTTTTAAAGCTTTTTGGAAGCAACGGAAGAGAAAGAGGAAATAAGCTTGAAAGCGAAATGAATGGCGAGTGCGTGAAACTTGTTTAATATTAGTTGGAAATGTAGCAAATTTTTAAGTTTAAAAAAAGCGATTTTATCGTTGAATTCTCTAAAAGCTTATTTAAAAAGGCTAGGAGAGTCGATCAAAAGTTTGAAGCCTTACTGAAGAAACCTGCGAGAAGTAAAAACAAGATTTTATGAAACTAGCAAAGAACTGGTCTCTATTAGAAAGAAGAGCTGTAGAATGATTTAGTTTTTAGGCATATACATTTATAAAAGTGATATGTAACCGATTGGCTTCACTCTAGTGTAATAATGTTTATAGAGAAAAATATTCATTCTCCTACTCAAACAAAAAGCAAAGCTTATTGATCGAACAAGTAGAGCCCACGAAAACGTATGAAGTCAATTCGTACGCCAATTTTTTATTTAACCGTTACACGCTTACCACCTCTCGTCCAATAAACTGATTGACCAGCGTATGAGTAGACTGAGCGGTGCCCCTAACTGTAAAAGTCCGGCGAGTCCGGAGTGCCTCGCACATACTAATTCCGAGTATCTGTGTCTTTAAAGTCGCGATCTTTTAAATTGTACAAAACAACTGGTTTGCACACTAACTATAGTAAATACTCAGTTATCCGACACGCTTATTTTGAATTAAATAAAAAATACTACAGATTATACTCGTATTTGTGCAAAATCAAAAGGAATTTAATAAAAAACCCTGAATCATTTTATGATTTCGTTAATTCTAAGCGCAGAGTGTCTAGTTTTTCGTCTGCTATGAAATATCAAAATACCGTGTCTTGTGACTCCCAATCAATTTCCAACATGTTTGCCCAATTCTTCAGGTCAAATTACTCCATTAACTCGCCTTTGAGCTAACCTTATCCATATAAACTCTGTTCCCTCACCTCTGCTTTTATTCCGCAGATATCTTCCGAGGAAGTATTTTATTATTTGAGTAACTTAAAATAATCATTTAAGGCTGGCCCCGATTCGATCCCGACGTGTTTCCTCATAAACTGTGCTAAACATATTTATGAGCCCTTAACCTGAGAGGCACGCGAATACCCTCGAGTGGGCTCGTGGGGTCCTAAGCGAGATGAAGGCCGAGGGGGAGAAGGCGGCGACTAGCACCGCTAACATACCCTCTTTAATCCAGCCACTGAAGAGACAAAGGTCTCTGGAAGGTGAAAACCCGGCGGTCAAAAGATCCAAGACGGGTGGCTCACCTTTTTCCTTCAGCGAAATCGCTAAACGGGCGGGGTCCTTCACCCTTGGGGTGATTGACAATAGCAAGGAGGATGGAGACATCCCCAAAGAAAAGTGGAGGTGGGTTGCTGCGGCCATAACCACGGTGTTTATGAGGGCGGTCAGGGAAAACCCTGGCCCTCCTCCAAAGTGTGAAAGTGCCGGGTGGCACCATGGTATCCACAAGCGGATAATATGCGCTGATGAAAGGTCAGCGAACGTCTACAAGGCTGCAGTTGCTCTGGTGTGGGAGGTCTGGAAGGGCGCCAAACTGGAAGCTGTGAACGAGAGGGATCTACCTTCTCGTCCGCGCGCCCTGGTCTGGCTACCCGCAGGGCCTTCCACACCGGAGGAAATGGAGGAGCTTCTCCGGTACTGCAACCCGCACTTACCGACACACAACTGGAGGGTGGTCAAGGTAGAGCGGTCCGAGGACCCGAACAGGCAGGCGGTCATACTGCTGAATGCGGAGTCGCTCGTCCCCCTCTCCGAGTGCCAGGGGGTTATAAACTACGGCTTCGAAAAGGTAGTCCTTAGGGTCTACCAATCCGATGCCGGGGGGGATAACCCCGCACCTCCAGAAGTGCACAAGGCTGAGGAATCATCGACAGTCGACACCATGAATATGGACGTCGAATCAGTGGCTTCGGAGGCGGAAAGTGCTAGTGACGTTCCCTCTACGGCGGGTTCTGTTATAAACATTGGCCGTTTCTTCGACAGAGCGGAGGAAGAAAACCTTCTCACCGCGGTGGACGAGGACGCCGAACTGGCGTGGATGGAGGAAATCTTGGATGAAGATCCTACAGATAAACCTCCAACACTCTAAAGCGGCGTCCGCAAACCTCATTATCCACCTTGAAAAAGGTGGAGCCGATATAGTCCTGATACAGGAGCCGTGGCTGAGCAGTAACGGAATTTCTGGTATCAGGACGCCAAACTATAAGCTGGTGGCGCAGATGCAAGCAGGTAAACCTAGATCTTGCATGCTCATCAGAACTAAAAGCATTTATTTTGCCCAATTTCAGCAATGAAGACATTGTTACCGTAAGCCTGGAAGGCGGCGCGGGTAAGCTCTGGCTTATCTCGGCATATATGGCGCATGACGATGCGGTGGAACCACCTCCGACTCTGCTACGGGAAGCCATAGCCGAAGCCAACCGGCGGAACGTCGCGGTCATCATTGGATCTGATGCAAACTCGTGGCACACATGCTGGGGAAGCTCGGATATAAACATAAGAGGTGAGTCACTTTTTGATTTTATTGTTAGCGAAAACTTAGCTATATGCAATAGAGGAAATGAACCCACCTTCTTAACTGCGGCCAGGCGTGAGGTGCTAGATGTTACCCTGGTTTCTTCTCTCCTTATACCCAGCATATCTGACTCGAGAGTGCTGGAGACTCCCTCCTACTCAGACCATAGGTATATTCAGTTTATTTTAGACGAAGATCGCTCAATTAGCAAACCATTTAGGAACCTCAGAAGAACACGGTAGGATATTTACTGTAGGAAACTGCAGGAAAAGCTCTCTGAAGCCCCAGATGAGGCCTCGGTTCTCTCGGAATATTCCATCGACTGCATGGTGGAGAAGTTCACCTCGGCATGCAATAGTGCAATCAAAAGCTCGTGCCCGCTCAGCAGAAATGCACGAAGGGCAAAGCCGGGCTGGTGGACGATAGAGTTGTCCGAACTAAGGACGTCGAGCAGACGCCTCTTCAATAAGGCTAGGAAGAGCAATCTTCCACGGGACTGGGAACTCTATAAGGAGGGTCTCTCAATATATAAATATGAAATTAGGAAGTCCAAGCGTATGTCATGGAGAAACTTCTGCGAAACCGTGTAAGGCTGCCATGAAGCTTCGCGCTTCAGACGCATTATCTCGAACAATCCTGTTCCCTTGGGATACCTGAGGGCTGATTCGGGAGAATGGGCGACAAGTAGCGAGGAATCCCTCAAGCTGCTTTTGGGTGCTCATTTCCCCGAAGACCCTGGGCCGAGTGTGGGCCCTGGCGTGTGTCTCGGCTGTGGCTTGGTGTCCTCCAGTGAACTACTGGAGGGGCGTCGCCTGCTCTGGGCTCTTAACTCTTTCAAACCCTTCAAGTCGCCGGGACCGGACGGTATAATACCCGCGCAACTGCAGAGGGCGAAAGATGTTTCCTGTCGGTGGCTCACCCCCATCTACGCGAACTGCGTGGACAGGGGGTATGTCCCGAAGGCCTGGAGACAGGTGACGGTCACATTCATCCCAAAGGCGAGGAAAAGCTCCCACGTGTCGCCAAGGGACTTCAGACCAATCAGTCTCCTTCCTTCTGAAGACCTTAGAGAGGCTGATCGACCTATATATTAGAAATAGAAAATTCCACGCGAGAGACTTAGTCTCTCTCAGCATGCCTACACGAAGGGCAGATCCGTAGAATCTGCTCTGCATACCGTGGTTAAAAACATCGAAGAGTCTTTCGAGCACAAAGAATACGCAGTGGGTGTCTTCATTGACATAGAGGGGGCATTCAACAATGTTCTTCCAAATGCGGTCATATTGGCCCTTGGCCGGCTTGGAGTTGAAACCAACTTGACCAGGTTCATCTCAAATATCCTATGTGACAGAACTGTCGTGGCGGAGTGGGGAAGCGTATCGGCTCAGCAAAAGGTGAGCAGGGGCACCCCACAAGGGGGGGTTCTCTCGCCTTTCCTCTGGAACATTGTCTTAAACGAGGTTCTAGAGAAACTGGAGGGGAGGGGTTGCCGGGTGGTCGCCTATGCGGATGATGTGGCACTCATAGTCAGGGGGAAGTTCCTGAACTCGCTTTACAATCTCATGCAAGGTCATCTAAATTTGGTTATAAATTGGTCTGCTGGCTGTGGGCTAGCTATAAACCCTAACAAGACAGAGCTGGTCTTGTTCACCAGGAAATATAGAATGCCAGAGGCCCAGTTACCCTCGATCGCAGGCACTCCTCTTGTGCTTTCTGACAGAGTCAGGTACTTGGGGGTTATTCTGGACAGAAAGCTTAACTGGGGGCCGAACATCGAGGACAGGGTGAAGAAAGCGTCGGTCGCCTTATACTGCTTCAGGAATGCCATCGGGAAGAGATGGGGTCTCTCTCCCAAAGTTGTCCTCTGGCTGTACGAAACGACAATTAAACCCATTATGCTCTATGGTGTCTTTATCTGGTGGAGCTCCCTGGATAAATCTGCTCTAGCAAAGAATCTGGAACGGGTGCAGAGAAGCGCCTTGATTGGTATCAGCGGAGCACTTCGCACCACTCCCACGCTTGCTCTAAATGTGATGCTTGGCATCATTCCTGTAGACTTGGCGGGCAGAGTTGCCGCCGCCCGCTCTGCGATCAGACTGCGAAGCGCCGGGTTCTCCCTCACCCCGGAGTACGGGCACTCAGGGATCCTTAAACACTTCGAATTCATCCCAGGGGACGTCGATCAATGCGTACCGAAGCTCGCCCCAAGAGGATCCTTCACGACCCACATCCCATCAAGAGAGGAGTGGGAGGGAGACGACCTCTGGTGCAAAGGCGCAGTGAACATGTTCTCGGATGGATCGAAGCTGGAGGGAAGAGTAGGAGGAGGTGTATTCTGCGAGGAACTGTCGCTCCATAGTAAGTTTAGACTACCGCATTTCTGCAGCGTTTTTCAAGCTGAAATAGCTGCCATCAAGGAAGCAGCAGACCACTTGCGTCGCGGCACTACTAACACACAGAAGGTGGTAAGCATCTACTCGGACAGTCAAGCTGCAATCAGGGCCCTGGGATCGCTGACTCTCCGGTCGAAACTGGTCGGAGAGTGCCTGGTCTCCTTATCGGCCGCCTCGGAAACCTTCCGCATTCGACTGATTTGGGTACCAGGTCACAGCGACATTGCGGGAAACTGTCGCGCGGACGAGCTGGCTCGTCAGGGCACTTCAGAAGAAATCACTCCAGGAAGGAAGGGCATTGGAGTTCCCATGTCCACATGCGGTCTGCTTCTGGAAAAATGGGCCTTCAGTCGGCTCAGCAAACGCTGGGCGGAAACCCCGACGTGAAAAGTGGCAAGGTCCTTTTGGCCGGCTGTGGACCGCAGACGGTCTGGGGAATTATTAAGCTCTTCAAGACCATTACTCTCGGCCCTGATCGGTGTTCTGACAGGGCACTGCCCGATGGGGACCCACGCTGTCAGGCTGGGCATCATTTCTGACCTAAGTTGTGGGTGCTGTATGGAGGATGATGAGGTGGAGTCATCTCAACATTACCTTCTTAGCTGCCCCGCTTTCGCTAGGCTTAGATGCAGACACCTTGGCTCATACTTTTTCGATACTCCCGAGGGGCTCTCCGATGTATCCATCGAAAGGCTACGCTCCTTCGTAAAGAACAAACGACGTTTCTCTTAACGCTTACCAGCGGGTCCTTCAGTTCAGGGAAGGGGAGAACTGCATAGTGGTATCACAATGGACTATAAATTAAAGTCTAAGTGAGCTCTTTTCGGGCTGCCACCTAACCTAACCTAACCTAACCAATTTATTTAATCTTTCTCTTAAGCTTGGGATTTTCCCTTCATCTTGGAAATAATCATTCATTATATCCCTTTATGAGACCGGGAGTAGGTCCTCTATAGAAAATTATCGCGGTATAGCTAAGCTTTCTGCTATTCCTAAATTATTCGAAGCTATTGTTGTTGACGATTTAACGTATTCCATATCCTCTACAATTTCTAGCACACAACACGGGTTCTCTAAGGGTAAATCTACCGTTACAAACTTGCTTGAGTTCACAACTCATGTTTCAAATGGATTCAGAGAATTTAAGCACACTGATGTTATATACACTGATTTTAGTAAAGCATTCGACAGAGTAAGTCACTCTTTACTGATCCATAAACTCGATCTCCTTGGTTTTCAACCTAATCTCCTTCGTGAAGTAAACTACATGCCACTAATCCTTAAAAAATGTAAAGTAATGTGCATTTCTCGCAGAGCAGTTCAACCAGCTTCTTATGACATATGTAACCATAACCTCGAACAAGTGTTTAACTTTGTTGATCTTGGAATTACAATGGACCCGAAATTTAATTTTAATCTTCACATAAATGTTACAGTTAACAAAGCCAAGGGTGTTTTTGCATTTGTAAAACGGTGGTCAAAAGAATTCAATGACCCTTACATCGCGAAGGCTCTATTCACAACGTTAGTGAGGCCCAATTTCTGCTTTTTGCTTTAAGGAATTTTCGTTGGGATTCTCAGTACAACCTGCCGCCATATATAAGTCGTTTAAAACTCATTAATCTTCCTACACTTGCTAGTCGCAGAGATATGCTAGGCATTGTATTTTTGGTCAAGTTACTGACAGGCTTGATCTCTTCTTGGCGAAATAAAACTAAACGTTCCCTCCAGAATTTCAAGACATTTCCGGCCTCTCTTTCTGAAGCCTTGTAAAAGTAGTTTTGAGTTAAATGAGCCACTCCGTAGTTTGTGTCAGGATTTTAACACTCACTCCGGTTCTTTTGATATTTCAGACTCACTTTTTTACATAAAGAATACGATACTCAATGCTCTCAATAATTGATATATATGTACATACATATATATTACTATTCGATCAGCTGATGAGCATTTGTTCTGTAGCTGAACAGTTTTAGATCTCGATACTTAACAAACCTCTGCCTTTCATGACTCGGCGCAACATACATACATACATACATGTATATGAAAAAAAAAAAAAAATTTTTTTTTTGTTTCCGTGGGTGGGTATGGAGGGATAAAACCGTTGGGATTACTATTAACGTCCCTGAATATTGAAATAACGACTATGACACGTTTGGCTTGAATCTGGAGAAAGTGCAGCATCGTTTTGGATATTTTTTTCATTAGTTGATATGGAAGTTTGTCTAAATAATTTTCAACATATCTATTTATAGATTGATTCTCGCATTATCGACTTTTCTATTTTTAGAACTCGACGGCACTGGCTTATTTTAGAGTTAAATTAAAATTAATAAATTGTTTATTAAAAATGACCTACAAATACTATATAAAAAGGGCTGCTATCAATCGTAATTTTCGCATTCATTTTCTAATTAACATAATTCTTTGCAAATTTTGATGAATGTGAGACTAACAATCGGTTTCACCCGCAATTTAAAAGGAAATTAAATTTTTGTTTTCTGTCAGTTCCCATATAAAATTTAAAAATTAAATTTTCTTTTAAATTGCTTTCATGAAACTGATTGTAAGCCTTTCGTTATTCTAAGAAGAAGAAATAAATTTTAAGGAAGAAAATAAATTAAAATTTATAGCTGGTGAAGGCACAAGGGAGCTTTGATACGTTTTCATTTGTAAATTTCTTTTTTAAGTATGCTATACTAGAATTATTATGTTCTTTAAATTGCTTTCGAAAATCAAACGACATAAGATAATTATGCAGAAAAATATTCTAATTATAATATCCTTACAAACAAGTGATATGATCAATTAATATTTTTTTTAGCAAAATATTAGAATACACATTTTTTTCGTTATGTATGCACTAATAAGTTAGTTAACAATAGCAAATCAGGTATAAAAATGAATTTCATAAACTACGAGAGTGCATATAATTGACATCAAAATTTTGATATGTTATTATTAATAAATCTTTTTTTAATTCTTAGGAAATTGTTTACTAACAAATTTAAGTTTATATTGTAGAATATGTGTATCTTCAACTTTAATAATAAAAAAATAATAATAATTAAAAAATTCATTTACTTGTATTTAAAAAAACTAATTACTGAAAGAAAAAGTCTTTTGCTCTACTTCTGCTAAAAAAAAACTATTAAATTGATACATCTTTCCTTATTGTCCAAAACATTTAAATATTTGCAGGTTCAAGTTTTACAACGCGTCGTTTATTTTCTTTTTTCACAAATTCATGAGTTTATAATTTGTGTGGCAAAGATTCAGTTTTTTAAGAAAACGAAATTATTGGCTATTGTTGTAATTCATTATATTATTTTTGTATGTATAGTATTGGTAACCAGTGTACATGCATATAAGATGTAGGATAAATAGTGTCTATGTTATGTTTTTTTTACAATCTTCTGTTGTCATTTAAATAGTTTTCTTTTATCAGAAGTACTTTGTTTAGCTGAGCATTCGATTCTTTGTAGACAGGTCAGGCAGCGAAGATAGGTACACATACATTCTTCTAATTTACCTTTATAGATATTTTTATTATAATGAATTTTTTCTTGCAATGTGCTGTTTTTTACCTTATATGTATGTATGCTTTAGTTACAACTATCATATGCAATTTTCGTGCTTACTTCTATAACCGTACAATGTCTATATAGAAATTTTTCCGTTCATAAAATAATGAACTTCATTGATAAAAAAAAAATTCCACGAGAGTGTAAAAAAAGTAAAAAATAAGAAAAAGTTAACTCGATAGTCACAAAAAAAAACCAAGACAAATTTGAAAATAAAAATCTACAAATCGCGTTAGTTTGCTTAGATGAAAGTTCGATATTCGGACTAGTTTATCGAATAGTATGATACCCCCATGTGATAATCTCATACCTATATGGTACTTGAGGTGTTTATTTTAAAATTTTAAAATCCTTCCCAAAATGTAGACCTCAACAATTTGAATTTTTTTTGTATTAAACTAACATAAATATACGCACATAAGCCGCCGTTGCAAAAATCGCAAAACTTAATTGGTGCTGTTAGACTTTTTTCCTTAGCGTCAATTCTATAATTTTCAGGCGTGTTCTGAAAATCGTACGATTTGAATACGGTACGAATTGCTTAATATTTTTTTTTATTTCTTATAAAGATACTTAGTATTTTACCTTAGAAATGCAAAACATGCATTAATTTGTAATAGAAATCATTGTAAAATCATAACAGTGGAATTTTAAATGCAGCTTCTTGGAAAGTACCGAATTTAAATCGTACGATTTTCAGAACATGCCTGTTTATTCATGTTTGTTATTCTGCTTTAATAGTCTTCCTGGCTAATTGCCGGAAATATTTATTTTTCATTGCCTTTATTTTGATTGGTTTGTTTTCATCGCTCGATGTGTAGACTTTTAAAACATACTAAAAACAACAACAACAAATATGTTACGGTTAGAAAACGATAAAAAGTGTTGATGTATAAATTTTGGAAGCGATTTTGGAACCAACTGCAAATACCACAATTGAAGCAGTTGTCCACTACTAATTTAAAAGTATAAACTTGTTTCCCTATTCCTTATTTATATGCTAAATGAGAATCTATCTATTCGATATTCAAAATTGTTTGAATGATTAATGAATACGAATTTATTCACACTCGCCTATATTTGAATGGCGAAAGAAAATTATTTTTCATTTAAAAATAAAAATTCAGTGAATAAATTTTCACTCAAAGACACCCATAGGCAACATCTTTGTCACAGTTGAGTTGGTGATACTTCATAACAGAAGAGAGCTATGCTACAGTGAATCCAGATTTTTGTGGTCCCAAGTAAGTAGTAAACAGGTTTGCTGAAGATTGACCAATTTGGTACAAACTATGTTTCCATAAAAATTTAACGAAAATATAATTACTTCTGGGATGGAAAGTCATTCCTACGTAATCTTGAGTTCCTGTTTACATGCAATAGATTTCTTGCTAATTGATTAGGATGCGCTAAAAGCTTCGATGCATATTTCGCCTTCCGCTGCTCTATTTCAGTTCGTTCTTCCGGGATTCTCAAGTCGTGGTGGATATTCTCGCTTCGGATATACGATGGTGCTCCGGTTATTGTTCCAAGGATTTTAGATTGCGCACGATGAAGGATTT
The DNA here is from genome assembly GCA_963971545.1 of Philophylla caesio. Taxonomy (NCBI): domain Eukaryota; kingdom Metazoa; phylum Arthropoda; class Insecta; order Diptera; family Tephritidae; genus Philophylla; species Philophylla caesio. The sequence goes on along the minus strand of OZ020609.1, from coordinate 29,688,360 downwards.
CGATGTTGCTGCTGCTCGCGTTGCCCCATCACATCCATAGGTCCAAATGGGTTTTAGAACCGTGTTGTATATAGTCACTTTATACTCCAGTCTCAGGGGTGAGCGAGAGTTATTAAGCCAGTGTAGAGAACTGGTCTTCAACTTAAGTCCGTTTAGTCTCAAAGTGGTTGCGTCAAGTAAGTCGCCTATCCAGGTGGACCCCTAGGTATGTAACATTATTGCCTTGTGGTATTTGAACGTTGTTTAAAGTCAAGGCCGGACAATTTTTCTTATTTAGTGTAAATGTAACTTGCTTAGATTTTTGTTCGTTAACCTGTATACGCCAGTTTGCAAGCCAGTTGGCCACAGCGTCCATATGATTACCTAAGAGCGCAGATGCTTGCAGGGGACACTCGGAGCGGCTGATTATCGCAGTGTCGTCGGCAAAAGTGGACATTGTCAGGCGGCCGATTGTTGGAATATTCGAGGTGTATAAGACGCAGAGCATCGGGCCGAAAACACTGCCTTGTGGTACTCCAGCTTCTATTTGATGAGCTTCAGTGATGGCAGTGTTACATCGAACTTCGATGTGAACTTTCGATCATACAGATAGGACTTAAGTAGTTTGTGGGTGCTCTGAGGGTGTAACATTTGTATTTTATACATTAGTCCGTCTAGCCATACTCGATCAAATGCCTGGGCGTCGTCAAGAAATATTGCAGCACAATATTCCCTCTTTTCAAACGATGTTCGGATTTCAGATGTTATGCGATTTACTTGTTCGATCGTACCATGTTTCTCCCTGAAGCCAAATTGGTGGGATGGTATTATGCTGTGGGCTTGAAGATGTGGGTAAATGCGCAGCATAAGAAGTCTTTCGAATAATTTCGATATGCACGGTAGCAGGCTCATAGGTCTATAGGAGGGTGGTTGTGTTTTGGCTTTTCCAGGCTTTGGTAACATTACAATAGTTGACTTTTTCCATTGTTGAGGGAAATAACAATGTTTAGTAATTGCATTAAATAACATACAGATGCAAAGTACAGCACAATTTGGTAGCTCAATAATCATTTTTGGAGTAATAAAGTCGTGCCCAGGGGCCTTATTTGGTTTCAATTGTTCCGTAATTACTATTGAAATTTCTTCAGGTGCAAATTTCAGTGGCTCAGATTCCCACACTTTGGGTACGGGTGGTAGTGTAAACCCACTCGTTGCTGAGTTTGGTCTGAAAACATTTTGTAGATGAACAGCAAAGGTGTTTGCTTTTTTCGCGTCACTCCGAGCCCAATTACCATTGTTATCCCGTACTGGAATTTCAGTCTCCAATGGGCCACTTAAGTTTTTATGTGCTTTCCACAGCGGGTACTTTGTGCTAGCAACCTCAATGCTGAACACCAGTGCTTATAGCGTTTAAGCATCCCTTTTCAGCACCAACAACCATCACTCTGGTTCGCTCAAATAGAAGCGCAGTTCGTTAATCACGGGATTTTGACTGAGCGAGACAGATTTTATCAGACCATCCCTCTTATCGATACGCGCTCTGCATCCGAGGTAGAAGACATCATCATCCACCCCCCAAATAAAAATTCGTACCAACAACTTAAAAACACATTAATCGCGCAATTTTTTAAATCCAAGGGCGAAGCTATTACAACTCATGGACAAAGACAATTTAGATGATCGCACTCCGTCGCAACACTTGCGACACTTAAAAGCGCTCGATATTAACAAAAAAGTATTCAAAACCCGGTGGATTTCGCATCTGCCACAATAGACACGAGCATGTCTTGTAATTCAAATAAGCTTCATAAAGTCTTCCATCTTCAAGATATTGAAGCTATTGAACAACTGCCAAACTTGCGACAAGACCTCGTAGCGCTCACCAAAGAAGATACATGCGATCCAGGTCGCGTTCGCGAACTCCCAGTCGCAACCTAAGCCGCTCCAAAAGTAGACCCGAGACTAAAAGACTTTCAAATAAAACAGGTTTTTGTTGATATCATACCAAATTTGAAGCTCAAGTACGAAAGTGTCTCCCTGGTTATAAGTTCTCTGGTGGTAAGTTCCAGGAAAACCCCAGAGAGCGTCGCTAAAGGTGGGGAACGGCTCCCATTTTTCAACCTCCTGCCGTTTATTTGTCACAGACCAGAAAACAGGTGACGAATTTCTTATTGATACTGGCTCTGACATATCTGTCTACCCACGCAAATACACCAACACGCACATTGCACCGATTTCATATCAGCATTTCGCCGCCAACGGTACAGCAATCTCCACGTATGGTACTATTATGCTTACACTCAACCTCGGCCTCCGTAGAGATCTCCCATGGCAATTTGTCATTGCTGATGTCACGGGTCCCATCATTGGTGCTGACCTCCTCAGACATTTCGGTCTGCTTGTTGATCTCAAAAGAAATCGCATAACTGACGAGCTTACAAGCATTTCAACACTTGGAAAAATCACTATAAACGATGTTTTATGGATGAAGTAACAAGTTAAATGGACTCCTGAACTCGAGGAAGCATTCAGCAAACAAGCCCTTGCAAACTCTGCACTTCTCGCCCAACCAAACTCTAATACCGAGTGGGCTATTTTCACCGATGCCTCAGAAAACGCAATCGGCGCAGTGCTGCAACAACGCTGCAATAACGAATGGCAACCACTTGCTTTCTTAAGCAAAAAACTTACTTTATCAACGCAGAAAAAGTCGACCTACGACCGCGAGCTGGCCACTGTGTACGAGGCTCTTCAACACTTCAGGTATATTTTTGAAGGACGAAATATAACGATTTACACAGACCACGAGCCGCTCATTTACGCCTTTAAACAGCGTCCTGACCGTGCATCGTCATGGCAGTTTCGCAGATTAGATTTCATCAGCCAATTCACTACTGACTTGCGTCACGTAGGCGGTGCTTAAAATATTGTTGCTGACACTCTATCCCGCGTCGATGAAGTTTCAATTGCAGTTGATCTGACTGAGTTATTCAACGCACAGAGTGAAGACGCCAAACTGCAAGAACACTTACGCAATCCCACCATTTCACTCGACCTGCGCCAACTGCATTACAACAACAACGCAGTCAAATTGTATTGCGGCGTTTCATTAAATAAAATAAAATTACTCGTCACACGACGTCTCATATTGCTAGATTTAAACTACCGTCGCAAAGATTCGAACATATCCACATCGACCTTGTTACCTTACCAGTCTCTCGTGGATTTACGCAATGCTTGACGATCATCGACAGATTTACACGTTTTCCGCAAGCAATTCCTGCAGAAAATGGCACGGAAACGGCGGAAAGTTACCGGATGGATTTCGTTCCTTGGCGTACCCCTCAGAATTACTTAAGACTTAGGTAGACAATTCGAATCAGATCTGTTTCATTTCTAACAAAAATTTTGGGCAGTAAACATTTATAAACTACGCCATACCACCCACAATCAATTGGTTTGGTTGAACGCTTGTACAGGCAGTTAAAATCCGCGTTTTTGTGCCATGGACCATCTTAGTATGACGCTTTACCTGTCGTTCTTCTTGGACTTAGAGCTGCCTGGAAAGAAGACAGCAGTGCTATGCCAGCTGCACTAGTTTTTTGAGAGCCCGTGCGTTTACCAGGAGAAATTCTACACCATTCAGCCGCCTAATCTTCACCTCACGAGTTAATTGCATCTCTGATGCCATTTCCATGCATTAGCACCATCGCAAACATCCAGGCAGGTAAAAGCAGGTATTTGTTTTTAAAGACTTGGCTACTACTTCTCATGTTTTCGTAAAGCACGACCACATTCGTCAGTCGTTTTATACACCATACGATGACCCTTATCCAGTCATTGATATAAATAATAAGTTCTTCATTGTTAACGTTCGAGGCAGAAACACAGCAATCACCGTCGATCGCCTAAACAACATTCCACAACCATCGACGAGCGCAGTTAGGTTAGAGTGGCTGCCACCGCACTCTTCTATACTTAGGCTGTAAGAAGCCCATTGTGATATACGACGAGCACAGTTCCTACAACTACAAAACGCATTCGTTTCGCTATCTAATTGTTCGCCTACTTTCAAAATGGTTTTGTTAATATTTTCATTGTAGGTAAACATAATTTCTCCAAGAAGGGGAGACATGTAGCGGGAGCTACATATTTTTACTACCTGCGCTCATGACGCGCGCTCTCCTACGCTCACCTCAGCATGATTAAGATTTTACTTGCCTTGACTGAGATTCGAACCTCAGCGGCATATCGAGTTATAGCACGCCCCGCTATCCACTCGATCACGGCGGCCACATTGCATTGTATGTATAGTATAATAAAAGTATGTTTAAAAAATAATTCCGCAATTTACAAATTTAAATATATATATATACAAATAAGTGCAATTATTGCATATTATTGTAATAAAATACATATATTTAACAATAATTTAAGATATTTAAGCAATTAAAAATATAAAAAACAGTGTTAACAAAAGAAAATTTGAATACATACCACATTTCTTAAATAAATTTGTTTGCTTGTTAAAAATATATCTTATGAATTTAATAAAAAAAATACTGAAAAATTAAAAATATAATTTTATATATAAAAATATTGAAATTTGAGGTATTTAAGATGTCTATCTTAGCGGTGGCCGCTGTGGTAGAGTTGGTAGCGGTGCGTGCTATAACTTGATATGCCGGTGAGTTCGTGGTTCGAATCTCAGTCAGGGCAAGCAAAATCTTAATAATAGAAAAAGTTTTTTTTAATAGCGGTCACCCCTCGGCAGGCAATGGCAAACCTCCGAGGGTATTTCTGCCATGAAAAAGCTTCTCATTAAATACATCTGCCGTTCGGAGTTGGCAAAAAAACTGTAGGTCCCTCCATTTGTGGTATAATAACTATAAAGACGCACACCACAAATGGTAGGAGAAGCTCGGCCAAACACTGAGCTATATAGTGTACGCGCCAAAATTATATTATATATATATATACATAAATTCTACATTTTTAAAGAAGTTTTTAGTCACCAAATTAGTTTTTTGATAACAAAAGGATATTTTATGCACAAAGTTTATATAAAAAATTATGAAAAAAATTCAAAAATCCCAAAGCAAAAAACAAAATCAAATAACAATTAAAACTGTAACGCTAGATTTTTCTATGATACTTTATAATATTACATTATTTTGTGTGTAAAATAAAAATTATGAAAAATTTAACAAATTTAAAAAAATTTTAAAAAAAATTTCAAATAGAAAAGATATATATTTTTTATTGTTTATAAGCTTTAATGCCGATTATATTTTGTAAAAAATTTTAAGGAAAAAACAGCAAAACAAATAAGCACAAGGTTTGTTTAAATAAAGGGTTTGCATGAAAAACTGTGAAATTTTTAAGAGTTTTAAATATTTTAAAATTATTCGAATAGTTATTGACTTGAAAATTATGAAAAAACTTCGTATAAACTGCATTTTTTACTAAAAAATTTTTTTGCTCGTATATATTTTTAAAAAGTTAAAAAAACTAAAAAAAATTTGTATTTTGTTGGAGTTTTACGTTTTACATTTTAAAATTGCTAAATTCATGATATTTTTTTTTAATTCTTGTAAAAAAATATTTGAAAGAGAATTATGTTATGAAAAATCTTGAAGATTTAAAAGTTTTAAGCAATGATTAAAAATTAATAAACTTCAGTTTTCTAACACAAATTATTTAATTCAATTCTCTTGCTGAATGTGTGATTGTTAATATTAATGTTAAACGTTAATTTTTTCGTAAGGGGTTGTTTCTTTAAGAATGAAATAAAAAAAATAAATAAAGTAATAAAAATATTAAGAAAATATTTTTTTGGCAGGGACTGCTTTGATTCGTATTTGTTTGTTTATTTTTTTAATTAATAAGTTTTGCAATGTTTGTTCATTTTTCTGTTGGCCTAGTAAAATGTTAATATTTTATAATTTTATTGAGCTCATAATATTTTATAATTTTTGATTTTTTTTTAAATAAACATTTTCGTTTAAATAGTATTTCACTAATGTACTTTCTTTTGTTTAAATCTGAGTAAAAATTTCAGCCTACAACTATGATTATATCTTATTTGCAATCGAATATGAGTCCATGCAAATAACTACATACATACATACACATATGTTAAAATAATTTTAATAGAGCTTCTACTTATTTTGTATATTTTATTTTAATTGCTAAAAATGCTAATGATGTGTTTTCGCTTTGTGGCCTCAAAATGACCAATGAAAGAAATTTACAGGTATTTTTTCTGCGACATAAATTCGCTAATCGCAATCTTAATTTAAATATGAAGATTCACATATTTAGCTCATGCAGTCATTGCAGTTTGCTTGAAGCTTTTCAATCAGACATATATGTACATATCTTCCACCGCTCATCCACTAATTACACCACAATTACTTATTTAATTACAAACATACTTATTTAAATGCTAAACTTATAATATATTTTTCTGCAATTTTTGCTGCTTTTACATTAGTTCGTGATCGGTCACTAGTCATTAGTCATATGTTATTTATTTCGTAACTTACATAAATAAGCTTCTTTAAGTAGTAAATTCGCCGGGTTTGCTTTGCTTATAAATCTCATTTATAATATTTCTTTTAATACTAAGCACTCACTTCCATCTAGCCGCTCTTCTTTTGAAAATAATTTTATGTATATTTTCTATTGGAATTCACCACTCTGTATTTGAAAACGAATTATGTTGAAAATCGTTGGTTGTTCTAGTTAATTTCCTAATTTTTAAATTTGATTTTAGTAATGCATTGTGTTATTGGGCTTGAAGCCCAAATTTTTGCGTTGCAGGAATAGATGAATCTCACGGAAATTTGGTCGACTCGATTCGTTGCGTTGCCAGCATTCACACATTAAATCATAAATTTCACGCGGACAATTCAGTGGCATCGACAGCAGCTCCTAAAAGTATGAAAATAGAAAAAATTATACTTATATAAGTAATTATAAAAAGCTTAATAAATAATGATAATTGATTCTAATGATTACTGAATCGAGTTGTCTCTTAACACAACTCAAAGATCGACTTTAATTGCTTGCATAAAGTCATATTAGTAGACAATAATCATAACTATGAGAATGAAATTAAATTTAAAAAGTCATTAATTGAAATTAAAAAATAATTAAGGGGTTTTTTCGCTGGCTCGAAAAAAACCCCTTATTTAAAATGTAAAGGTCGCCAAAATCAATGTTATTATTAAAAAATATTTTTTTTTAATACTTTTGTTTTAAAATTTCGGGACTATTATATTTTAATTATTGTAGTTATTCTGGATTATTCATTATGAAGAAACTATTTCTGTTTTTTCATAATAATTTAAATTTAGCTAGCATATTTTTGAAAAAGTGTTTTTTTATTGGTTGATTATTTTTTAATTTTGTTTTAGTGTTTCTGGTTAATGTTTGATTTCGTATGATATTTTAATTATTGTTATTGTTTTGAATAATACCGATAAAAACCAATTTTAATGCATTTTTAATGTTTCCTTATTCTTCTTAATTTTTATATACTTACATTTTAATTTATCTGGTTTATTTTTGAAACTTCTTTATTATATCTAATGTTTTAATATCTATATTTTTTTTGGGAATGATTGATTATTATGGATGATTTTTAAATTTTAATAAGATATTTTTGAATGATTATTTAGCTTATATATGTATATTTTAGATTTGATTAAAAAATTTTACTTTTCTTTAATATGATTTTTTCTTAATAAACTACTTTTTGATTTTGTTTTATCGAAAATAACTACCAAAAATTAAAAATTAAAAAAACAAATCGGAAAAAATAAAGTGTGAGGTATTATTTAAATAAAAAAGGAAAAACAATTCACCGACTAACATTCGTGCTGAGCAGTAGTGTCGTTGTCATTTTCGAGTTTCTGCTAATCATTTAGCACCGCGCGTATACTTCTACCTTGCTTAATCTACTCTTGCAAACATATTTGGTTTGCCGTATATAAGTGAGTAAGAAAAACTTAATCATAGAAGTGTGAGTGCTCTTTGATCAAAAATGCCCCAAGGGGCTACCCGTTTCGGGGACAATAGGTTCGCTCTGCTTGCCCAGAGTCCCCAACCTAAGCGTAAAAAAGCGAATCAAAAATTATCGGACATTTTTCCTACTCTTCCACCTACAAGAAAAGACGATCCAAAATTTATTGTGCTAAAATCTGACGATACTTCCAAGCCTCTTTCAAAAATCTCGTGTTTTCGTGTTCACAATGCCATTTTAAACATAAGCAAAGAAATAAACAAAATCAGTGAATTGCGTGATGGAAGCTTACTTATTCTGGTAAATAATAAACTCATAGCTGAGAAATTTATAAAAACCAAACATCTTCCCTCCATTGGATCAGTCACAGCTACCTATCATGAACACCTTAACTCCAATAAAGGTACGATCTATGCACCATTCCTCATAGACATCCCGGAAGATGAAATAATCGAAGGCTTAAAGTCATACGAAGTTACATCTGTCTACAAATTCAAACGAGTAGTTGATGGTGTTGAAAAATATACTGGAGTAATGCTTATCTCCTTTAACTCCTACACTCTTCCTACAAAAATTGACATCGCATGGAGAATGACCTCTGTGCGCCCTTATATTCCAAATCCGATGCGATGCAAATCGTGCCAGAAATTGGGACACACGGCTAAATACTGCCGAAATTCTCCAATGTGCGTTATTTGCAGTCTTCCAATACACTTCCCAGAAAACTGCCAGCGTACGATGTGTATGAACTGCTCCGGGGATCACCCGTCCTCCGCCAACTCTTGTCCTAAGTTTCAGCAAGCAAAGGAAATATTAAAAATAAAAACCTTGGAAAAATGCAGCATGCGAGATGCTGTGAAAAAGTACAAAGACACTCTTCCAACCAACACCTTAACGGAAACATTTGCTAATGTACTAAAACCAGCAACTCAAATTACATTGCACTGACCCCCAAATAATACAAACATCAACCACACTCCAAATAAAAAAAATAATCAGAACACAGATAACTGCTCAGCATTGATCTTCACTTCTTCCAGATGTGAACACAACTCTTCATCAATAATAAATAACAACGTCACTTCCATAAACAACAACTCCGCAATTGATCTTACCTCTCTCAGTCCAACAACATCTTCTCTAATTTTCAGCACTCTAAATTCCATCAATAAATATCCAACCGCCAACAATAACCCACTTAACTCAATGGAATTCCACAATAGCTATATGCATGATTCTGACACATCCACAATACACCAACATTCCAAACAAAAAGAACAAATTAACACAGAAAATAATGTAGTTGAATACAACAAAGACTCTCAAAAATCACTTGAGTGAGCTTTCAACAGGTGACACTCAGCCAAGCTGACTACTCACTCTAGCTGATATCTCATTCTCTCTTAAGCTCTCTCATCTCCTCCCTTCTTAAATCTTTCTAGTTATCTTTAATCCAACTGCTTAATAAAGTACTCTCCTAACATGTGTACAATAATGCAATGGAACCTAAATGGCTACATTAACAATTACAACGAACTCCAGCTCCTAATAAAAGATTACGCACCATCAATAATACTCTTAAATGAAACACATATCGCTTACAAACAGACTGCTCATACTCCCAAACAATACATCGGTATCTTCCACAATCTTCCACATAACAAAACAAATAAACAAGGCATTGGAGTTTTACTCAGAAGGGACATTCCACACAAAGTTAAACATATCCAGTCAAATTTGGCTGTGCTATCTATTGAAATAGTTCTAACACAAATAATTCACGTAATATGCGTATATATTCCACCTGACCAACACTTCACCACGAACGATATCATGCAAATAACTAGTCAATTTCCTTCCCCATTGATCTTCGCCGGCGACTTGAATGCATGGAGCCCGATATGGGGCTCAACGACAGTAAACACCAGAGGAAAACAAATAGAAAACATAATTATTTCCTCAAACCTAATCTCCTTAAACAACGGCTCAGCCACCCACTTTTCAACTCTCTCCACCTTTTCCCATGTTGACATCACTTTATGTACAGATTCGCTCGCCGCCAAATGTGAATGGAACATTCTAGATAACTTACACGGTAGTGACCACTTCCCCATAATACTAAAAGTACACATGGGACCAATAACTAAATGCTATAAACCCAAAATATTTTCAAAACCGATCATGCTGACTGGGTGAAATTCCAAACTTTCTGTAGAGTTAAATGTGATAAAAATCCACCAGCAGTAAATCCCAACCAGGAAACTGCTCGAATAACGAAAATTATTCGCTCAGCAGCAAACGATTCCATTCCACAAACCAATCACTCAAAAATTTCTAAAAATATCCCTTGGTGGAATAAACAATTAGCTTCTTTAAGAACAAAGAAGCAAACTGCGTGGTATGACTACAAACGATGCCGTACCCTAGAAAAGCTCATCTGCTTCAAAAAAGCCAACGCCAACTTTCGTCGATCCGTCAAACACTCCAAGCACAAATGTCTGGAAGACTTCACGCTCAAAATTAACCCTTCTTCCAATCCGAGACAAATCTGGGCCGACCTCAAAAAGTTAGCTGGAACGCCCAGCACGACAGCAATCAGATGCTTAAATTTGCCTTCAGGATACTTAAACAATCCAATAGACATCGCAGAAGAATTCGTCAATCATTTTTCCAACAACAGTTCTGACAACAATTTCAGCACGCAGTTCCAAACCCTCAAATCATCCACACTTTCAGAAAACGCCTCTATGTCTTCAACAATGTCACCCTCAGCAAGGCAACTCGATTCCAGTGTTCAATTAGCTGAGTTTGAGTATGCTCTATCCGGAATAAGTGGCAAAACCCCCGGTTTAGATAAAATATCTTACCCTATGATCAAAAACATACCAATTGAGCTCAAGCAACGAATCGTCAAACTTTACAATAAAATACTGGACACCGGTATTTATCCCCAATTTTGGAAGACATCGTGCGTAATACCTATTCTTAAACCCAATAAAGACTCAACAGACATAGACAGCTATAGACCAATTTCTCTCCTACCATGCTTAGGCAAACTTTTCGAAAAAATTATTGCGAACCGGCTGTCGTGGTACGCCCAGCGGAATGAGTTAATGACACCTAACCAAGTCGGTTATAAAAGAAGTCAAGGCACGTTAGATGCATTACTCCACCTCGACCACTCCATCTGCAACGCCCTGTCCAATAGGAATCATTTATCTATATTATCCTTAGATTTCCACAAAGCCTTTGATAAAATCGGCGCCCACATTGTGCTGCGGCAATTAAGAAACTGGAAGATCGGTCCGAAAATTTTGAATTTTGTTAAAAGCTTTCTCACTAACCGTAAGTTGAAAGTAAATATTAATGGATTCTTCTCCTCCACACTTCCAATCTCAAACGGCACGCCGCAAGGCTCGCCACTTTCAGCATTCCTCTTCATCACTGCCTTTGATGAGATAAGTCGAATAATAAACACACACAAAGGAATTGAGCACCAAATGTATGCAGACGATGTCGTAATTTACACCAAACGTTCCGATCTAAATGCGACCGAACATACATTTTCCAATATCCTTAATGAAATCTCTGAATGGGCGCTAGTTTCCGGTGCCCAGCTATCATTAGACAAAACGCATATCCTCCATATATGCAGAAAAACAATTTGCAACGGAATAAAACTTTGCTTTAACAACACTAACATTGAATGTACAAAACAATTAAAAATTCTAGGATTAGTTTTCGACTCTAAGTATAATTTTAATCCGCACTGTAAATACATTAGAAACTCTTTGCAATTAAGACTAAACATTGTAAATATCTTTCGTCAAAATACACGTTAATTCATCCAAATACGCTCATCAGTGTTGTCAGATCGCTTCTACTTTCAAAGATCGACTATGCGCTTCCGCTTTACGGACGAAGTTCGAAGAACAACATCAAGCTTATATGTGCCCCATACCACTGCGCGATACGCCGTAGCCTCAGAGCTTTTCCAACGTCGCCAATTGAAAACATCCTCGCGGAGTCAGGTTTACCAAGTGTACAAAATAGGATAGAAGACGCAACCCACCGACTGCTATCAAAAGCGGTTGAAAGCACAAACTCATCGCTAACCAATGCCTTTACTGCTTTGCTGAAACGTACAAGGCTACCAAGAATTCATTCAGCAATAACGAAATGCGTTATCTTTGCAAGGAAAAATGCTGTTCCACTGTCTGTGGGGAACAAAGTTAAGCCCCTTTATCCTCCTTGGCTAATCCCGCGTGAATCACTCCCCAACAAACTATCCATGCTGTCCAAACAGAACACGCCAAACGATGTTTTCAAAAAAACGTTTGTTGAAATGGAGCACGAATATGGCTGGAAGTTGATTTTCACAGACGGATCTAAGTCATCCGAATACAAGTTAACATACCATAGTAGGCGACTTCAAATGAACCAACAACAACTGAAACAAATAAAATGCGCAGCTCAGGTAACGCAGACACAACAACGGAAGCGCATGCCAGCAGTCCGAAATCGTGGGAATCGCCGACTCAGCTAAAAAGAGTCACGCGGCAGTCTACGTGAGGTGTTGGTAGTTAGGGAACTAGGCATTCAGGTGCATACACCGCAATTCAGTTGTATTAACTCGCCCGGCCTTATCGGCTGCCCTTGCATAGCAAGGGAAATAAATAATTAAACCACAGACTTACCGTGTTTGATTTACTGGCGCCCAACGTGGGGCCACGCGTATTTAATATTAAAGTATCGTGGCCGTGTGCCCGGACCCAGGGCAGTGTTCAAATAAAAAAAGGCCGTATAGCCAAAAGTGAACACGAACAAAAACTAAATTAAAGTGTTTGAATAAAAAAGGCCGTATAGCCAAAAGTGAACACGAACAAAAACTAAATTAAAGTGTTTGAATAAAAAAGGCCGTATAGCCAAAAGTGAACACGAGCAAAAACTAAATTAAAGTGTTTGAATAAAAAAAGGCCGTATAGCCGTAGTTTGACCACTAACAGTGTTAAATCAAGGACATTTAGCTGAAGGCTAAAAACAAGGAAAGAATCATCAAATCATAAAATTAAAACAACAATCAACTCCCTCTCCACCTGGCTGACCAAAGGAACTGGAAGACGGGAATATTAATTAGAGTATAGAGTAGCATGAACCTGTAAGTAGAGTGCTCCATAAAATTAAGTTAGGAAAGATATAAAAGAAAGACCTCTTAGAAAAGTTATATTATAACATTATAACAAAGTGACTCGACATGGACGAAAATAGCATTCGCGCTTTAATGGGTGCCGCAACAGAACAAACGAGACGAGAATTCCAATCGACAGTGGACGCATTGACAGCTAGGCTGACGCAGAAGCGAAATATCAGCGCCACCCGCCAAGCCCTGAAATGGGGCGGACGCCAATCCCTAGCAAACCCGGAGAAATCCTGCATGTAGATATTTTTTCCACCGATGAGAAACACTATTTAACTTGTATCGACAAATTTTCGAAATTTGCCATAGTTCAGTCAATTCCCTCTAGGTCAATAGTCGATATAAAGGAACCCTTGATCCGCATTATGAATTTTTTTAAAAACACTCAGAATATTGTATGTGATAATGAAAAATCACTAAATTCTAACACAAGAAAGTCACTGCTAAAAGACCATTTTAATAGTTCAATATTTACGACACCCCCGCACCATAGTACAACGAATGGACAGATAGAACGATTTCACGGAACTCTTTCAGAAATCAGTCGGTGTATCAAACTAAGCCAGGGACTAAATGACACGAACGATCTTATCCTACTCGCGACTTACAAATACAACAGGACAATACACTCCGTGACAGGACAACGGCCCATCGACATAATTCATTTCGCGTCATCAAAATATCTGCAAGAAATTAAAAGCAACCTTATAACCAGCTAACTGACACCGTAAACAAAATAATTAGTATAACGAAAAAACATGAACTCGATACTGGATACCTTTTTGATTTGATATCAGCAACAAACAGAGCAGTAATAGACGACAAGTAAGATACAATTAATTAATCCAATGTTGTTAAATAGTGATGCGGTTAAGAACTTACTAACCACCGAGCACTCTACAGATATAACAATAAGCGATTTACTAACAGTGTCAAAATTGAAAATTTTACAAGACCATGAAAACATTTATTTCGTAATTAAATACCCAATTGTAAAACAGAATTGTAAGAAATTTAAAATTAAGCCGGTTGTAAAAGATTCCAAATCAATTATAATAGAGACTAGTATAGTGTCAAAATGTAACAACAAATATCAACAGCTTGAAAATTGTAAAAACTCAGTATCAACTATATTTTGTCAATTATCAAATGTAAATAGCTCTTGTGTTTTAAACTTGTTAAGCCAACGACCAGCATCCTGCCAGACTATTACAGCTGACCATATCGACCCGGTGGAGGAAATTGACGAAGGCCTAGTCGTTATTAACGATAAATTGATTGAAGTTCGCGAAAAAGATTCCCTACCAGTAATTTTGAATGGAACATTTGTGATACAGTTTACAGAGAATGTAACCATTAATGGCACAACATACACGAACTGGCGGAAGATGGTACGTTTGTATCCTGAGGCCGTACCCGCACAATTTCTGAACCTAACAAATCATACAACATTCTTGTCACTTCCATACCTGCACAACATAAACCAAAAGAATCTGCGACATATTGCATCATTGAGGGGATTTGTTGAAGCACAATCATCTCAATGGCTTATAGCTTACGCCGTTACAATTGCTTTTTTTGTATTTGCCATATTAGCTTACATAATCAACAATCGCCGGAAGCGCAATGTTAGTATCGCAATATTGGACAGCGTTCTTAAGGAATCCGTGGACGTCTCCTCTTCTAGCGGGGGAATAGTTAACATACCATAGTAGGCGACTTCAAATGAACCAACAACAACTGAAACAAATAAAATGCGCAGCTCAGGTAACGCAGACACAACAACGGAAGCGCATGCCAGCAGTCCGAAATCGTGGGAATCGCCGACTCAGCTAAAAAGAGTCACGCGGCAGTCTACGTGAGGTGTTGGTAGTTAGGGAACTAGGCATTCAGGTGCAGACACCGCAATTCAGTTGTATTAACTCGCTCGGCCTTATCGACTGCCCTTGCATAGCAAGGGAAATAAATAATTAAACCACAGACTTACCGTGTTTGATTTACTTACACTTCCTTTTCCGTTGTCACGAACACAGGTAATACAATCTGCAACTGGCTTCTTCCTCATATGTGCTCGATATTCTCAGCAGAGGCATCTGCCATATTGAAGGCGGTCGAGCATGCAAAAAAACACAAAGGTAAATACCTCATATGCACCGACAGCAAGTCATGCATCTCAGCCATCAACTCATTATCAAACTACAACCCAATAATAAGCAAAATCAGAGACACCGTGATCAGTTCTCCGAGAAAAATCAAAATAATGTGGATTCCTGGCCACGTTGGAATAACTGGCAATCACTTAGCTGACGCCGCTGCCAAAAGTGTTAAATACATACCGGCTCTTACCCACAACTATCTTTCGAAACAAGACATACGCAACTTCATAATACACAAAAGGCTCGAAGAAAACTTAAATGCTTGGAAACTACACACCCATAGTTACGCCATCATCAACCCAGATAGGATACCAACCTGGTATGGGCCCACCACGAAAATAAGCGCCATCAAAGCATACACTCGCCTCAGGATCGGACATACCATCCTAACTCACTCGCATTTACTTATGGGAAAATCCAGTTCCAATTGTCCCTTCTGCGACAACCCCGTATCAATTCAACACATACTAGCAGACTGCCCAGTAATCCACTCAATAACACACAGCTCTGACAACATTGACTTAACACAAGTGTTAAAAAACCCCTCAGATAAAAACGTAATGATTATATATAAATTCTTGAAAGATAGAAATTTACTAAAATACATCTAAGCTACTAACAACTAACTAACGCAATTACCTAAGCTAATAATAAGGCGGCTGAAGGCCTAGTAGCCAGTGCTGTGATTTCATGTATTTATATAATAAATATTTTATTGTATAAATGATTATAAAATAAAAATAAATAAATAAAAAATTTTCTACTTTTGTGTAAAGAATAAGTTTTCATGGATAATTAAAATTATTTGAATTTACGTAAGTTTCATTCATCATATAGAAAAAAAAAAAAAAAAATCAAAAATTATAAAAAAATAATCCATAAAAACAGAAATCGGAAAAAAGCCAAGAAAGATCTAAATTTGAGTAACGCAAATTGTTCGATAATCAAAAAATCTTTTAAATCGTTTTTAATTTTTCTGATATTTTCTTTTTACAGACGAATAATTATGAGTAACAGTTCCTTATTTACGCAAAATATAAAAAATATAATATGACTTATTAAAGTGCCTAATGATTTTGAATGAATGTAGTAATTA
Organism: Philophylla caesio; assembly: GCA_963971545.1. Classification (NCBI taxonomy): domain Eukaryota; kingdom Metazoa; phylum Arthropoda; class Insecta; order Diptera; family Tephritidae; genus Philophylla; species Philophylla caesio. The sequence goes on along the minus strand of OZ020609.1, from coordinate 29,671,903 downwards.
CTATGTATATTACTACACATATTTTCAATTTCTCGACACTTACATGCAACTTATCGTCCGCATAGATATGTCCAATGTTCTCGATCACCTTCTCATCCGTCAAATCTTCGTAGGGTTGTTCGCGCGCAAAGGTTAATATCTCCCAGAGCGTCACAGCAAAAGACCAAACATCCGATTTGGAAGTGAATTTTCCCTAAGCAAAGAGAAAATAATCCAATAATAATAATTAAATATAATTCAAATCAGTGTATTTCTTTGTGTATTTCGAAATTTAATCAAATTAAGATAAAATATTTTACTATTCAGTCAATTCAGTGATAAATATCCCACAATTTTGCTAACGATTTCAATAATTAAATAAACATATTAATAATGCTCTTACACCTAAATACATATTCTCAGAAATTTTTCTCTGAATATGGTGCTTGAAAATTATGATTATCATTTGCAGCTGTACATCTGCAATTTTACTTACTTATGTACATGCACGAATGCACAAAATTCTGCACAGATGTTTATTGCATTAAGAGCGTTTTCAGTTAAATTTGTGAATTTATATACATACACATTAGGGAGTGCGGTTTTTGAATTTAGAAAATGAGTAAATTTATAAATTTACAAATATTGTAATATTCATGTGGCTTGCCTGCCGTTGCAAACCTTCCTAGTGAGAGAATTATTCAGTTGTCACTTGACTATATGTCGTCATGCCCCGAAAGTGTGATTAAATCCATTTTCTTTATGGCTTTAAAACTTCTACATTCCGAAAGCAAATGTCTGATATTGCACTTCCGACATGAAATTTTTAAATTGTATTACAACTGACTGTTGATTTTAATAATTTCGCTTGAATTAATTTAAAAATAAGCATTTTTGAGCTAAGGCTTGATAAGAATACATATAAATAAAGAATGCACCCCTTAATATACAAATTTGAAATTCTATATTTTTTAGAAAAAGCGGAAATTTTTAACACGGTATCTTAACAAATAAATCTATTGGAATGTAATGGAATTGTGGCAGGCCGGGAGTTACCCAAGCACTCAGGCAGGTTTTTGCCCATTGTGCTTAAGGCCTAAAGATAGAAGATAGGAAGGGCTTGGGAAAGGGATGAAAGGGAGGGGAGAGGCGGCTAGTTAACCCCTTCGGCAAACTTACCAGATTCTCTAACGAACCTTAGGAGTTTGTCCAGGGATAAAGAGTGTAACGTGCCCACTCTCAATACACCTTACCCGAATATGCGTCATCTCTACCTAAAGAAGGCCGGACAGACGCCGAGAAAATGCTCTCTACCATCCTACTCCTCCAGACAAGATGCGCACATCGCATCCTCGATGATACCAATGGTGACCATGTGTTGCCCCCATGGATTGTGTCCTGTAATCAGCGCAGCCAGAGTCCGCAGCTCCCTCCTCCTCTGTTTAAGAAGAAATTTTGCCACCGACCTGTCTGGTTTTTTCAGGAAATACTTAGTGATTTTACAGGAGTCAGTACTGCGGCACCGGCCCCCATAAATTTTCTTCCGACAGTTTCTGCGACACTTGGCCCTATTAATATCGAAAATTGCAATTAAGTTTGTGCTCAGTTTTAACTAAATAAGTCCAAACGGTAGCAGTCATTTCGGACAATAATAAATGCCCTCATCAGTCTCACTGGCGATCAATCCCGATGTCATCTGATGAAGCATGTATCATATGCCTGCGCCTGCGGATTAGGCGCGAGAGAATATATTCGTAGTAGGCATTAGACATCTGCATGAATGTAGTCATTGGCCGTTTTAACACATTCACACGAAAGCGCAACATTCAACGCATTCTGCTCACAGCCAGCGCGATGACTGAATGAGTGTGTAGATAGCTGAGAATACTGCGTTCAGTCGCATTTAGAAAAAGAGGCATTCGTTGAACAAAGAGAGCCAAATACGTTGTACAACTAGTCATGCGCATTCGGATGTATGAGACCACATCCGTCTGTATGAGACAACATTCGACTGAAAGATTTTATTTGCAAATGATAGCGGCTACATTATGAAAGCAATTAAATAGAAAAATTCAATAATTGCATGTCTCTTCACATTTACGTACATACATGCATAATCTACATTGAATTTTACTGAAATTAATAAGTAACTATAAAATAAATGCATAAACTTATATTAAAGTCAATGCACATTTGTATGAAAATATGTTCATATGTAGGCGCAAATGTAAATGGAAAGAAAACAGATTTAAGAAAAATTTTCACAATGCTTATTATATACAGAATTTCTTAAGACTCTCAATTTTTCAATTTCTCATTAAAACGTTAGAAATTTTGGATGGAAAACTTTGATATTTGGAAAATGTGTGCACTCTGTACAAGTTTAGAAACTTTAATTGATGTTGTTCTAGTTAAAGAATGCAATATTATTATTATTAGGAGAAGGATTACCTTATAATTGAAATTATAAGCTAATTAGTAAGGGAGCAATGGTAACTCAGACCTTCAGCTCTCCGAGATATACATTATTTTAAAAAGAATTAACGGAAAGAATTTGTGTTAAAAAACATTGTAAGTATTGCATACAATTGTAACCTGTTTTTGACGCTGAAGTGCATACTAAACATCTGCATGAATTAACTCATTCATGAATGCACAACTTACTCGTACCGGTTTTTCCGGTCGCGTGAAGCCGCTCACCATTTGAAATGGTCCGTATAAATGCAGGCGGCGAAGTTGTGCGGTAGTTGGTGGCTTTGCTATTGCCGAAGACGCAATTCGTTCGTTTCATAAGTAAAACGAAGCCATAGCGCCGAACCTATGAATGCGAGCACCATGAGACAAGAGTGACTTAACGTTGTATAATTCATAAAATTCATAATAATTCACCATAATTCAAATGAACTCGAAAATGTGATATGCGAAAACGCATCAGCAATTTTTTTCGATGATATTGCTGTGGATGTACGTACATACATATGTATGTATGTGAGCACATATACATACATACTTAAGCAAAGCACTGTACCAGTACATATGCATGCATGTAATTCCATTTAATCATTATGAAAAGATACTTAATATATAAATTATTCAGGGTTTGGTGTAAACTTTTGAAACTCGTTTTTTATAGTTTGTCGTTTAAACTAAGTTTCAACGGGGTTAAAACTTAGTTTAAATGACCGATATGTCTGGGTTGAACTTAGTTTAACTTGTCAGCTGATTGCTGAGTACTTTTTTTGGGTAGGGTTTAGTATAGTGCCGCATAAATTTGGTTTACTGTGGCTAAACGCGTATATCAAATTGAAAAATTCAAATGCACATAGATGAACAACAAAATAAACTTTTGTTTAACTATCATTTTGCAAAAATCCGTCCACAAATTTTATCAGAATTTAACTTTGAAAATGCTCTTTTTTTTGCCATTTTTCACATATAGAGTGTTTGATTTTCATTCACTGCACTTAATATAGAGCCACTAATCCATTCATTTTGGCACACACATATTATTAATACATTGTGCTATCAATTTTCAACGTTTTTAGAATCAACAAATGCTTAAATACTTCGCAATTATTAAATAAAAAATTGCATATTTAAGCCCCGCACAAAAAACTAAATATAATGCCAAATGCATCTGTCAAACTACTGAAAAACAACGAGCGAAAGAGAAAACAAAGCAAATTGATATAACCCAGTAACCTAAAAGTACGCGGAAAAGAGTTCTGCAATACACAATTAAGGCATGTGGCGGTTTTCTTAACTAAATCAATACCTTGTAAAAAATTGAAAATTTGTAATTAAAAATCGCGCGATTTTTTATTACAAATTTTCGCCTGCGGCGCTTTTCATAAATAAATAAATATTTCGTAATATATTCAAAATTTGTAATTAAAAATCGCGCGATTTTTTATTACAAATTTTCGCCTGCGGCGCTTTTTACAAATAAATAAATACATCATTTATAACATATGTCATGAACCCACATATTGTCCGGAGTTTAACAAAAAAAATGTTTGCTGGGTAACTTTGTGTCGATTTTGTATGCAAAAAGTTGAATTTTTGCCCATTTTTAAAGGCTTCCCTAGGGCCTAGAGGAACCAGTGAGGGCTTATTAAAAAGTTTATTCTTTCCTCTTTCTAACGGTGTGCTTGGAGGGGTGCCACGCCCCCTGAGAATACTGCGTTCAGTCGCATTTAGAAAAAGAGGCATTCGTTGAACAAAGAGAGCCAAATACGTTGTACAACTAGTCATGCGCATTCGGATGTATGAGACCACATCCGTCTGTATGAGACAACATTCGACTGAAAGATTTTATTTGCAAATGATAGCGGCTACATTATGAAAGCAATTAAATAGAAAAATTCAATAATTGCATGTCTCTTCACATTTACGTACATACATGCATAATCTACATTGAATTTTACTGAAATTAATAAGTAACTATAAAATAAATGCATAAACTTATATTAAAGTCAATGCACATTTGTATGAAAATATGTTCATATGTAGGCGCAAATGTAAATGGAAAGAAAACAGATTTAAGAAAAATTTTCACAATGCTTATTATATACAGAATTTCTTAAGACTCTCAATTTTTCAATTTCTCATTAAAACGTTAGAAATTTTGGATGGAAAACTTTGATATTTGGAAAATGTGTGCACTCTGTACAAGTTTAGAAACTTTAATTGATGTTGTTCTAGTTAAAGAATGCAATATTATTATTATTAGGAGAAGGATTACCTTATAATTGAAATTATAAGCTAATTAGTAAGGGAGCAATGGTAACTCAGACCTTCAGCTCTCCGAGATATACATTATTTTAAAAAGAATTAACGGAAAGAATTTGTGTTAAAAAACATTGTAAGTATTGCATACAATTGTAACCTGTTTTTGACGCTGAAGTGCATACTAAACATCTGCATGAATTAACTCATTCATGAATGCACAACTTACTCGTACCGGTTTTTCCGGTCGCGTGAAGCCGCTCACCATTTGAAATGGTCCGTATAAATGCAGGCGGCGAAGTTGTGCGGTAGTTGGTGGCTTTGCTATTGCCGAAGACGCAATTCGTTCGTTTCATAAGTAAAACGAAGCCATAGCGCCGAACCTATGAATGCGAGCACCATGAGACAAGAGTGACTTAACGTTGTATAATTCATAAAATTCATAATAATTCACCATAATTCAAATGAACTCGAAAATGTGATATGCGAAAACGCATCAGCAATTTTTTTCGATGATATTGCTGTGGATGTACGTACATACATATGTATGTATGTGAGCACATATACATACATACTTAAGCAAAGCACTGTACCAGTACATATGCATGCATGTAATTCCATTTAATCATTATGAAAAGATACTTAATATATAAATTATTCAGGGTTTGGTGTAAACTTTTGAAACTCGTTTTTTATAGTTTGTCGTTTAAACTAAGTTTCAACGGGGTTAAAACTTAGTTTAAATGACCGATATGTCTGGGTTGAACTTAGTTTAACTTGTCAGCTGATTGCTGAGTACTTTTTTTGGGTAGGGTTTAGTATAGTGCCGCATAAATTTGGTTTACTGTGGCTAAACGCGTATATCAAATTGAAAAATTCAAATGCACATAGATGAACAACAAAATAAACTTTTGTTTAACTATCATTTTGCAAAAATCCGTCCACAAATTTTATCAGAATTTAACTTTGAAAATGCTCTTTTTTTTGCCATTTTTCACATATAGAGTGTTTGATTTTCATTCACTGCACTTAATATAGAGCCACTAATCCATTCATTTTGGCACACACATATTATTAATACATTGTGCTATCAATTTTCAACGTTTTTAGAATCAACAAATGCTTAAATACTTCGCAATTATTAAATAAAAAATTGCATATTTAAGCCCCGCACAAAAAACTAAATATAATGCCAAATGCATCTGTCAAACTACTGAAAAACAACGAGCGAAAGAGAAAACAAAGCAAATTGATATAACCCAGTAACCTAAAAGTACGCGGAAAAGAGTTCTGCAATACACAATTAAGGCATGTGGCGGTTTTCTTAACTAAATCAATACCTTGTAAAAAATTGAAAATGTGTAATTAAAAATCGCGCGATTTTTTATTACAAATTTTCGCCTGCGGCGCTTTTCACAAATAAATAAATATTTCGTAATATATTCAAAATTTGTAATTAAAAATCGCGCGATTTTTTATTACAAATTTTCGCCTGCGGCGCTTTTTACAAATAAATAAATACATCATTTATAACATATGTCATGAACCCACATATTGTCCGGAGTTTAACAAAAAAAATGTTTGCTGGGTAACTTTGTGTCGATTTTGTATGCAAAAAGTTGAATTTTTGCCCATTTTTAAAGGCTTCCCTAGGGCCTAGAGGAACCAGTGAGGGCTTATTAAAAAGTTTATTCTTTCCTCTTTCTAACGGTGTGCTTGGAGGGGTGCCACGCCCCCTCCTTCACCGCCCACCCCCCCATTTTTATGCGGCACTATACTAAACATTTCCCCTTTTTTTAATTAAGCGCAAGGAAACTAACATAAACTATTTTAGACTAAGTTTAAACCACCACTGAAAAACAGTTCTTAAATTATTTTTATTAAAAAACACATTTATATCTGGTTTTTTTTTCGAATTCATTATTTAGTAACATACATACATATATTTTAATAACATAATATGAACATACGGAGGCGGCTCAGCATTGATAATTTTCTTTTGAATTATTAAATTTTAATGGTGACGCATGTTTCTAATAATTTCTATTTAAAATCGAAATCCAAGTGCCTTTTTATTAAACATTATATTTTTATTAACGTGGAGTTTAAAATAATTTAGAGGTGGTAAGCAAACAATTTAACGGTCCTAGTAAACAATTGCCCTTTTGTCAAAAAAATATTTAAAATCTACATCAGTTATTAAACTTTCAAGATTTTCACTTTGTTGTTTGTTCAAAACTCAGATTTGCATGGTTTGTTTTTATAAAATGTACTTTTTATTACTAAATATTAATGAATATTAAATAAACAAAAGTAAAAATGTCAATAATTTAAAAAAACGCATTTCATGTTTATTAGTAAAACACATTAATTATACCCAGCAAAAATCATTGTTTGCGTGAATTTGAAAAAAGTCAGTGGACTAGATTTATGAATTGTGATCAATAAAAAAATAATCAAATGCTTATATTAATAAATTCATGCAATAGGACAATTAACATCAACCCAACAAACATCAAAAAAATGTTTCTCAAACCTTGGAGAAATTCATAGTTCTAAAGTTGATATCCAACGTATTTATCCAATTTTCTCAAACCTTGGGGAAATTCATAGTTCTCAAGTTGATATCCAGAGTATTTCTCAACTCTTCTCATTTTTTTGGTATTTTCATATGACTATCAAAATCAATAAAGTACGAGTATAATGAATTTACTTACATTTATTCACGGTGTTTTAAATTCAAAAGGAAGAAAATATATTTTCGATTTTTATTTCAGTACTGCTACTAAACGTTTGAGACCAATTGGATAATCACATTTGATAAAGTTGAGAACACCTCAACTTGAGAAACATAATTATTGCCATACAAAAAAAATGCCCTTTTTGTTGAGAACGCTATGAATTTCAACTTAAGATGCACTTGAGAAACAACATTGGAGGTTTGAGAAGTACCTTAGTTCTCAACTTAACCTCAAGTTGACCTCAAGCCTAAATGTTTATTGGGTACATTCATACATATATTCTCTTTCTGTAATTGTGTTCCTATATCATATTCTGTATACCTTTGAAAAAAAAATTATAAAGTTTCTGGTTCTAATTGGAAGTGCACTATAGTTTCAATGGTATTGATCAAACGGGGTAGAATCAGGGGCCGGGAATTCCTCGTGATTTCCGCGGCAAACGGGGTTTCGGGGGTAGGATGCCGATCCCCCGGATTTTCTTACCATTCACTTGACTAAGCCGCCGATCCCCACATATAAAAACACCAACACTTGTTAAAGTAAATATTTAAACTTGCGCGGTGCAAGTGGTTTATTAAATGTAAATGCTGAAAATACGAAGGGGGTTAAAATATACAAAATGCAGAGGACCTTACTTAATGATGCTGCTTGGAGATCTCTTCACAAAGTGTGCGAGAGTTGGGTGATCGCAGATGGCGAAACCCATCATCCGACATGGGTAACAGGACTCGAGAAAACAGAGACAAAGTAACGAGTGCCTGTCCCCATTTGTTTACAGCGACATCTGCAAGTGAAAAATCTTGCCAATTCACGATAGAGACTATTGGCTCTTGGCGTAAACATGCCGCCCGCCTTGCAGTATCGCTGCAAAAAACTTAACTAAAATTATTTAAATTTTACAATTCATTTTTCTCTATTTCATTTATGCTATTCATTGCAAATTCATATTTGTATTACATTACACCTTTTGCTTCAAAAAAAGGATACTTAAATGTATATTGATAATTTATCACAATTCAAAAGATCTTAATATATAGTGGCGCCTGACAGCATCCATCCAAACATCGTATTCTGCGCGGCTGGTCGGGTGGGGGTGGCTGGCATGAGTCCGGGACGCAGGATCATGGCGTATACCTCAGCGCCCAGAATTAATGACACTGCACTGGCGCGGTAGAAATTCGGATCTGCCAACCGGTAGTTGTCAAACTCGTTGACAATGCGCGAGTCCATCGTGCGCTCGGGCGTGGTTCGGGACAGACCTGTCTCCACCATGGCACTAACCTCCAGCCTTTCGTTCCACCCCTTCAAGGTGAACTTGCATGACTCGTTGCGCCGTCGGGAAAGCAGGCTGCGAGATACTCATTCTGACCTGCCCTGGGTCAACTATCGCGCGCACCATCTGCGGTCTGCCAGCCGTCATGATCCGCACCACCACCGTTGGCGTGAGGACAGATAGCCCTGAAGCGCTACGGGCTGTGCCCATAATCCGCTCCCGAGCGTCTCTCACAAATCGCCGTTGGGGATGCGGTTGCTTTGGTCGCGTGTTTCGTTCGGTCGCCTGCGAACACTTTGCTGCCACCGGTGTTGCGATCTGCACTGCCGATCTTATAGCCGACAGTCGCGGTCTGGCTATAGGCGTCTCAATCGTTGTGGTTTCGTCCACAGCTGCCGGCAAGATGTCGTCCTCGTCGGCGTCGATCTCGAGCACCTCGTCGTCGCTCGAGTCTGTCAACGGACGGGCGTTGTACGGGCAGCGCGCCCACCTGCGAGGCTCTTCCTCTTCTTGCAGCAGGTTTTCCTCGCGCCGTACGCTCTCATCCAGGTGGAGGAGGCTATGGTGCCGTTCGTCACAGCGGCTGCAGTTTCTGACCGACCCGCACTTCGTTGCCATATGATGCGGCGACAGACAGTTTGCACAGTGCCGGTGCACGAGGACAGCACGCAGTCTCTCGGCTGGCTCCATCCTGCGCATCACACGGCAGTACACCAACGGGTGGTTTTTGCTGCAGACGGGGCATCTTTGGTGGGATGTAGTGGTTTTTGCTGCAGTGCGTTCCATATTTCGTTATTCTGGAACGAGAAAGAAGGTTATAATGTTTGTTTAACATGGGGTTAGAAGAACCAATTTTACAATTGGCCGAGTTATGACTCCGCGTGCAGTTCGTATTTCTACGACTCGCACGCGGCTATCGCGACCTGGAAAGACCTTAAGGACCCTGCCAAGTCGCCATTCATTTGAAGGTAGATTATCCTCCTTTATGACGACTAGATCGTCTACCTCGATGTTTCGTTGTGGCTGCTTCCACTTTGTCCTTTTTTGCAGTTCCGTCAGGTACTCTGCTTTCCACCTCTAGCAAAATGATTGCTGAATTGCTTTCTCCGTTGATTCGGACTCCGGAATTGCCAGTAACGGGGTTCCAACTAGAAAGTGTCCTAGCGTCAGAGGTTCCATCGATTCCGGGTCCTCGGAGATGGGGCTAATTGGTCGGGAATTCAGACACGACTCAATTTTTGCCAACAAAGTGGAAAGCTCTTCGATGGTGAACCGCATCGAATTCGCTACTTTCCTGAAATGGGTTTTGAAACTTTTTACGCCCGCTTCCAAGAGTCCTCCCATGTGAGGAGCTCCTGGGGGTATAAAATTCCATGTAATACCCTGATGTGCGTATGTCCGGGACGTCTGGTTTGCCACTGTAGAAACGAACTGCTGATACTCCTTCTTCAGTGCTTTATTTGCTCCTACAAAATTGGTACCGTTGTCGGAATAAACATTTAGCGGACAGGCGCGCCTCGCCACGAAACGAGTGAACGCGACTAAGTAAGTGGCGGTGGATAAGTCGCTGGTGGCTTCCAAATGTATCGCCTTCGTCGCGAAGCAGACAAACACACAGACGTAGCCCTTGGTAATGCGGCATGCTCGACCGGTGAAGTCGACTCCTGTGGTCGTGAATGGTCTGGACACTTCCGTTCGTTCCGGTGGCAAAGCTGCCATTAGTTGCTCCCGCGCCTTCTTCCTGTAAATAGTACATACTTTACAATTATGAATCAAGTTTTTAATCAGATTTTTCATACGTACGATCCAGTATTCAGACCGCAACAGTCTCAACATGAGCTGATTTCCCCCGTGCAGGGAAATCAGATGTGAGAATTTTACGAGCAGTCTTGAAAACTGGCAATCGTAAGGAATAATGATGGGGTACCTTTCGTTGTAAGGTAGATTCGCCAACGCTAATCGCCCTCCCACTCTCATAACTCCGTTCCCGTCAAGAAACGGATTAAGAGTGACTACTGAGCTTTTCGCGTTAAGTGGCGTGGAAACATTTATGGCCCTATACTCTTCAGCATAGTGACGCTTCTGTGCAATAAGAATCATACGGTTTTTTACCTCTTTGATCTCTTCCGCCGATATTTCGCTATTGGGGACTATCTTGTGGGACGGATGGACTCTACGATAGAACTGGAATATTCTTGCTATCACTCTCATGGCTCGGGAGAAATCTGAAAACCGTTCCAGAATGTCTTCTCCCTCGAAAAAACCCGTCGCGTGTACCCGTACGCCTCTCTGCTCCAGCTCGGTTTCCATCGCGTTATCGTTGTTGTGGTGGGGCCAAGCTGATGGATCTTGCTTCAGCCACTTTGGGCCGTGCCACCACAAAGCGCTGGCCTCGAGTTCCCTGGGGATGACGCCTCTACTGCCAAGGTCGGCTGGATTATCTGCCGAATCCACGTGATTCCAGCCAGATACGCCTACCAATTCGTCGATTTTTGCGACTCGATTAGCCACAAACGTTGTCCAAGTACACGCCGGTTTTTTTAGCCACGAAAGTACGGTCGTAGAGTCCGTCCATTTAAAAATTGCGGGATTTTCAATTTCAAGCTGCGGAAGAAAAGATTTAATTAGTTCTGCTAACAATAATGCTCCGCACAGCTCTAATCGGGGAAGAGATACCGTTTTTACTGGTGCTACTTTGGTTTTTCCCACCAGCAAACTGATACTAGGTACACCAGCAGAAGTGCGTTCGCGTACTCTTTTGTATAACGCCGCCGCATATGCCTTTTCCGAGGCATCACAAAATCCGTGAATTTCTACGTCATTCCATGGCGTAAAATTCGTTCATCGGGGAATTTGTATATTCTGAACATCCTCGTAATTGTCCAGAAAAGTTTCCCATCGCAGTAGCAAATTTCGGGGTAGACTGTCGTCCCAGTCTATTTTTGATAGCCAGATGTCTTGCATCAAGATCTTGGCTACCACTACGATCGGTCCCAGCCATCCTGCTGGGTCGAACAACTTTGCTACACACGAAAGCACCTCTCGCTTCGTGTATTCCTGCTTTTTGGGAATCGACTGCACAGTGAAATGGAACCTATCATGTACCGCATTCCACCGAATTCCCAACATTTTCGCTTCGCTTATATCATCTATCTCCAGAAAATTCTCTTTATAGATGTGGTCTATGGGCAGACCTTCCAAAATCCTTTTGGAGTTCGATGTCCATTTCCTCAATGGGAAGCTTGCGCTCTTCAGAGCTTCAATCAGCTCATCCCGCATCTGAATTGCTGTTTCGCAATCGTGTGCTCCTGCTAGTACGTCATCCACGTACATGTTTTGCTTCAAAACTTTTGTTGCCAGCGGGAATTTCGATTCGACATCGACAGCCAATTGATTTAGCGTTCGTATCGCTAAATATGGAGCGCAGTTGACTCCGAACGTTACGGTCTTTAATTCGAAGTCCTGTAGCTCCTCGTTCTGAGATTCTCTAAACAGAATTCTATGGTACATAGTTTGCTTCGGGTTCAGCACGATTTGCCTATACATCTTCTCAATGTCTGCATTGAAAACGTATTTAAACAACCGCCATTTTAACAGCAAGCAGACCAAATCTGCCTGTAATATGGGGCCAGGGTACAGTACTTACTCCATTTGATGTCGCACTTACTCCATTTGATGTCGCACAAGACGCATTAAACACAACTCGAACCTTAGTTGTGGTACTGTCTGGCTTGATGATGGCGTGATGTGGTAAATAGTACGATGGCATACCTGTATTCCTGACAGGCGCCATATGATTGAGCTTGATGTACTCCTTTAGCACTCGATCATACTCCACTTTCATTTCCGGTCTTCTCAGCTGACTGGCCTCACTCCGCAAAAATTGTCTTGCTGCACCAGTTCGCGAGTAGCCGAGGTTAATGCTGTCCGGAAATTCGCGCCGAAAAGGTAGCCATACCACATATACGAAACTTGCATCCCAGTTTTGTATGTCGATTCCATACATTTTTAAAACTGAAATGCAATTGTTGACGGCGCGTTGCAAATTTTTAATCTCGGTCCCGCGTTCTACCGTTACTGTCGTCAAATTGAATAAAATCTTCAGCTGACTATTGACCATGATTCTTTTATTCTCATATCGTTCAGATAAATTTTGCCAAGCTGTGGCGAAGCCGTCATTAGTCAGCGGAGATTTCTTCACAATATCCTTTGCCTTACCCCGAGTCTTGTGGTTCAAATGGTACAACTTTTCAACCGGGGTTAGGCGCTGGTTATTGATGTATATCGCGGTAAACAAATCACGAAATGAAGGCCACGACATATAGTCACCGTAAAAAATCTCCGTATCGCATGGAGGTAAGCGAACACCAGATCGACCGACATTTTCAACCTCCCGACTAATCGGATTAATTGTTGACGAACTTTGCTGCGCGAATGTCAAATGGTAAACCGTTTCACCCATCATGGCTCCGCAAGACACGTATGCTGTATAGCAATCCTGATAACGGCCCTTGGCCAACCGAAACGCGGACTGACTTGTTTCGTCACTGGATACAGTCTTCGAGAACTTGTCGAACTCCTTCTTGACTCTGATCCACAATGATTTCAATTCCTCCTTTTGGATTTCCAACGAAAATACTGAATGGGAATTGCTTTCCAAATTATTGAACCCGTGTTCAAACTCAAGCAATGCATCACATGCGCGAGCAAAATCGTTAACGTTAGCCATTTTTTAATTTAATTTAATTAAAAACGTATATCTTCAAAATCAAAAAAACGATTGATTGTACCAAACAGTTTCGTTGTTTATAACGTATAAACAAGACAACTCAAAAATTGTATAAAACGGTAAGCCGATTTGCTTTATAAACCGTATAAATAATTCAACGATAAATTTTTAAAAGGTAGCCCGATTCGCTACTCAATCCAATCGACGCAGAAAAAACGTCAAATAATCGCTTAAAATTTTTTTATTTCCAATACAAAAATATTTCACAATTTTAATTAATTTATTTTATTTTCGAGTTTAAAATTATACACTAATGTATTTTGCCGTCTCAACAAACCCCAAAATTAAGAAAATATTTTTGGGTTTCTATGTTGATGGCCGCTGCTGTATCCTCAGCTAAATCCTCTTCTACGTCCTCTGCTGCTTCCTCTGCTGCTTCAGACTTCTAACGGATGCTGAGTTCTGCTCTCCGGCAACCACTTTCAACTTTTAATTTTTAAATTTCACAATTTTTTTTTTTTTTTTTTTTTTTAAATTTCGTATCACTTTCTTTAAAAGTACGGTGTGGATACGGTAATCACGTAGAATACCCGCTTCCTTCACCACGTTCGATTGCCACGAATGTAGGTATTCTAGGTGAGTCTGGTACTTTCGCCGCATACCAGTTCACCTACAATATCAAAGGCTTACCTTATGTACAGTTTACTGAATGAAATGGCTCGTTGGGCCGTTGGTAAGGGCCTTTCTCCCTCGCTGGGCCACTGGTGGGGGCCTTTGCTGGTCGTTGGGCCGTGGGCCTTGCTGCAAATCGCACTGACGCCTGGTTATGTGGCACCTAGTGCCGGCGTTCAGCACTCGCACCTTGTTTTGTGGCAATACAGCCGGCGCTCTTTTAAACCTCACTGCAATTGTTTGGCACAACTTCGACTGGTTGGATGCACCTGTGTCTGCGGCACTACCAATGCCGGTGCAAACCACTGGTCACTTCACTTTACACCAAACACTTTCGAATATCACCACTAGCGCCTTAAACAATTTTTTTTTTTTTTATATATGTATATTGATTTTCTTGGTGCTTAACTGTGGGCACTTGTGCACGATGCACTTTTTAGGTGCTTATATCACTGCACCTTAAAGTGCTTCTTTCTTTTTTTTTTTTACTGCTGCACTTTTAGTGCTCACAACTGCACTTTACTTTTTCGGTGGTGGCGCTTCACTATGTGGCACTATGAGACACCGGTGCCTTCCACTTTTTACAACACTTCACTTTATTTATTGTTGCTGCTGGAATTATTCCAGTGCTTGCTGCTGTTGCCGGAGCGCTGGCGGTGCTGCTGCCGGCACTTTGCTGGCGTTGACGTTGCTGGCGCTGCCGGACCTCTGCCAGCACTTGCTGCTGCTGCTGGAGCGGTAAAATTATGAAATTGGCGCTGCCGAGGCGCTAGCAGTAGATTTTACCGCTGCTGTGAAAAAACGGCACTTTGTTTTCGACACTGTAATTTTTTATTACAATTTTTTTTTTTCAGAACTTTTGTTCCCACTGCACAGAGCGTCTCAATACACTGTTTTCACAAGGGTGCACTTTTTTAAACACTTCACTTTCTTTGTCACTTTCACCTGCGTTTGTTGGCGCTGCTGCCGGAACTTTGCTGGCGTTGGCTTCGAAATTTTTGGCGCTGGCTTTGCTGGCGCTGCCGAAGCGCTAGCGGTTCATGTGCCGCTGCTGGGTTACGGGCTTCTTTTGTTAAGAAATTCCCGTTCCCTGCAAGCAAAAATTGTTACAAACCAAAAAATCCAAAAGGTTACCTTTTTCCCGGGTGTGCAGAATCCAATCCTCCGCTATTTATTGCACCTGTTTTCAGCGCAAAGCTGAATTTTGGGGGCACAATTTACTTTCAATTTCTCTGGCAAGCGCATGTGCCAGTGAATTGAAATTTTTACCTTTTTTTTTTCCTTGTTGGTAGTTGTGGTTGTTGCTGTCAAAGGTAGCGAAAAGTAAATGGCGGCCATTCACAATGGATGTGAATGGAATCAAAAAAAATTTTAAAAATTTGGAGTTATTATTTGGGCCTATTTCCCAAATAACATATGCACCGATTGTGCACAGAAATTGTATTTAAAAAACAAAAAATGTTTAATTGTAATAAATTTTTTGTTTGTTGGTTGAAGGCAACTTGGCAGTGTTCCTGTTGCCCACAATCACTTGCAAATTTGACTTCAATTTTACTTGTTAGTTCCCTAAGTGTGGAGCGGCGAGCTGAACCAATTTCAGAAAATCCAGAGCTATCCGGCTCCAAGGACCATGATCGAACGGGGTAGAATCAGGGGCCAGGAATTCCTCGTGATTTCCGCGGCAAACGGGGTTTCGGGGGTAGGATGCCGATCCTCCGGATTTTCTTACCATTCACTTGACTAAGCCGCCGATCCCCACAAATAAAAACACCAACACTTGTTAAAGTAAATATTTAAACTTGCGCGGTGCAAGTGGTTTATTAAATGTAAATGCTGAAAATACGAAGGGGGTTAAAATATACAAAATGCAGAGGACCTTACTTAATGATGCTGCTTGGAGATCTCTTCACAAAGTGTGCGAGAGTTGGGTGATCGCAGATGGCGAAACCCATCATCCGACATGGGTAACAGGACTCGAGAAAACAGAGACAAAGTAACGAGTTGCCGTCCCCATTTGTTTACAGCGACATCTGCAAGTGAAAAATCTTGCCAATTCACGGTAGAGTCTATTGGCTCTTGGCGTACACAGGTATTATAAAACATATTCATACATAAGACATTTCGAATTTATTCCAAAAAAACCATTATAATGCATTAATTTTGCGAGCTTTCTACTTACAAATAAAGCATTTAACTACTATTGCATATACCTATGTACAGGGCTGTCCAAACGTGAAAAGGTTGCGGGCCAAATTTCAAATAAAAAAAAATTGGCGGGCCAAGTTTTTTTTAATAATTAAAAATAGTTTTTTTTTATTTTTTATTGTATTTTTCTGTTACAATATTATTTATGTCAATTTCAATAGTTGTTGCTGCCAACCGCATAGCGTTGAGAAGAGAGCTGTCTGACAATGACGACCTATACTTAGATTTAATTAATTTCATGGTGGAGAAAGCACTTTCACACAAATAAGTGAACTCATTTTTGGGAATCGATTTCGAAGCAATTTGAAAAATTCCGAGCCGTTTTCGATTCGAGTATTTAAAAACACATCTGCTTGAAGTTCACATAGCTCCATTTGGAATTCAACATTCCTATTTTCTATTGTAACTCCCAATGGATTTGTGAAAAGTATAACAGCCTTCTCAATTTTTATGAAATCTTCAAATCTTTGGTCAAACTCTACAATTATTTTTTTCAAATATTGAATGTGATCGGCCAAGCAACAACCTTCAAAGTTTTCCATTTCGTCCATTATATCTTTGCAGCTGGGGAAATGTACAAATTAATACCAATTTATGTATTTTTATTTAATACCATTTTTATGGCAAAAAGTGTGTCTTTCTACTTGCTTCACTTGTTGTTCAGAAATTTTTAATAACATTTTTTTTGTGTAATTTTTTTTATTAACTTACTGCGGGCCGCAGAAAAGTAAAGTGGGGACCGAATGCGGCCCGCGGGCCGTTATTTGGACAGCCCTGCCTATGTACATTGAATTGTGGAAAAGTAATAATATCAAAAAACAACTCAGAAAATATTTAAATATTCAAATTTAAATTTTCTTTGAGGATTATTTCGATAATTTAATGAAGTCAAATGTCCACTAATATTTTATTCACATCAATATTATTTAAGTCTTAATAACAAAGTAGTAAGCATAAGCGAAAACAACGCATATGCTAAGCGTTGTTACGTACACACATAATAACAGCCATCGCTAGCTGCGCCTTACATATGCATGTATGTGCCTTTGGTGGTGTCTCCCTGCACATTCGTCGTGGTGTCGTCACACCACTACTGCAGAAGTAAAACACTGCAAAAGCCATCTGATCCGAGCCGTCATTGCCTCCGGCCCTTCAGCCAATGCCCGTGGGTATGAGGAGAGGGATGGAACCATTATGGAGAAATGCCTCTCCCAAGCAAACTGGGGTTGGCTCAAGGCTGTGGTGCAAAGAATCCTGCACATAGGAGGAACACGATTCACTGTTTACAGTGAAGAGTGCAAGCCTCTCAGAAAAGCGCTCTGCAGGACTCCAGATCCAGATCTGAGGACCGTAGATGTGCTTTCCTGTTTCCGTGCCCAAAATCCGGGAGTAGACACCAAGCACTGGCATGTCATTTCTCACAAAAAGAGTAGCAACCGGGAATGTAGAGAAGGTGCTACTCTGGTAGTGAATATCCTCGGATCGAAGTACGGAAATCGCCTCAGTCTCTTCTTCGAGACCGTCTCATTTATAGTTGATCCCAAATGAGTGACCAAGGCGATGCATGGTACCGTCTAGTGACGGTAAATGAGATTTATTTGCAGCACTCTAATACCGAGACCCCACATAACAGCTTTTCAGAATCCCTGGGTTTTCAAACAAAAACCGTGTGAACTAATATTACGCAAACGTCAAGCTGTATAGTTGTGTTTCTCTGTGCTACTTTTTTCATATTGAAATTTCATTATTTCTTTGTATATAAATTAATAATTTAGTGATGAAAGTTTTGGAGATTTATCTGTGCGCATTTAAAGCTAAGTATAATATTTGTTGAGCATTTTTTGCATTGATTTTATTACACTTTAATTTAGTTTTCAATTGCCGAGTCATTAGTTGATTTGCATTGTTATTGTTTCTTATTTACATTGTTTTGCTTCTTTGTTTTGCTTTAAACTTTGTGTATTTGTTTAAGTTTGCGAGCATTTTCTTTTCTCTTTTTTGATTGTCATTCTTTAAACAGCTGTTTGCGTTTAGTTTTTTAGGTGTCTATTACTGTGCATCTAAAACTGTTCGTTGCATAAATAGCTCTCAAACCTTAAATAATTATAAAACTTGCCCTACCTTACAAACTGCTATCTTCTTTGATTTATTAATACAATTTTAGTTTATACTCATATTGAATTTTACTGTTTAAATTATGTCTTGCATTTTTGACAACTGCAAAAATAAAAGCGATAATGAGCAACGCTCTGTTGCATGCTGGTTGTGCGATGGGATTGCTCATATAAAATGTGCCGGATTGACTGGTAGAGTCCTAGACTTAATAAATGAAGGAAGAGGTATTCGTTGGTCTTGTTTAAAATGCAGATCAACTGAGGTTGAACTTTTCCAATTTTTTAGAGAAACCAGAAATGTATTTTTCGAAATCGGCAAAGAACTTCGGGCACTTAGTGATAAATTTAAACGTTATGAAAACGTGTTTAAATCATTTAAGTGCCTAGATAAACAAACTTCGCAACCTGTAAGAGAGACCAAACGCAAACGGACACACAGTCCACCCAAGAAAAGTATTGTGGCTCCTCTTACTTACTTCAAAAAAATATTGTGCCTCAACACCAACAAATTGAGCTAATTAATCTTTTGCCTCCTGTCCCTCCGCCTCAGGGCCCGTCTTCTTTAACTTCATCAAGAGCTATCTGCACTCGCGCTTCTTCCTCTAATAAAAGCAATTCTGATCATGAGAACTTACAGGCATCTTCATCTGAAGTGGGTCCATCACCGGCTCAATCGCTTCCACCATCCCAATCTGCTCCTATTGTTGCAAAAACTGTAGCACCATTGGATGAGGCAGTAAGCTCTGAAGCTGGTTGTGGTTCCTTTGAGAAAATCGATTTTTGTTTCTAGATTTGCTTGGGACACTTCTTCTGATGATATAGAGTTTTACATTTCATCAAAAATTAAGACTTGTAACTTAGTAATCCGAAAATTGAACTTTAAATACGAACGTAACGTAACATCTTTTAAAATTGATGTGGCACCTGAAGTTTTTGATACTTTGCTTAACAATTCTTTTTGGCCAACCGGGGCATTTGTTTGCGAATTTGAATACAATCCACATAAAAATAAAAATAAAATAAATAACTTAGCTTCAATTCCTAATCGTGACACTGAGCCAAAAACTAATTTTAAATTCTACTTTAAGTATTTTCTACTAAAGCGTTAGAGGTTTAAATACTAAATTGAACGATTTATATTTAAAAGGCTTAGACTGTAACTATAACGTAATTTGCTTTACTGAAACCTGGCTTAAACCACATATTTTTAATTCAGAGATCCTTCCTAATCAATATCAAATTTATAGAAATGACCGTAAGGACAGAATCGGTGGGGGTGTTCCTTTTGCAGTTCATTCTTCAATACCATCCGAAGATGTTATTATCCCCTTCATCGAGTCAATCGAATTTGAAGCAATACGAGTTATGGTAGGAAATGGTTTCTTTTATTTAGCTGCTTGCTACATCCCTCCTAACTCTGACTTATCGGTTTATTCTCAACATATTGCGTTACTTATATCTTCAAGTTCAATGATTACTGCACATGACTCGATGATTGTACTTGGTGACTTCAATATGCCAGGCATATCATGGATTCTTATAGACGACTTTATCGTTCCAATATCATCAAAGGATAGATACAATGTGTTTTTAGAAGATATGGCTGAGCTCTGTCTAAATCAGATCAATTTAACTCCACAAAATTTTGGCCCCTTTCTGGATCTTGTTTTTGTTGATGACGTATCTAAGACATCTATGAAGATGTGCGAACCCTTGGTTATTCCAGAGGACTCTTATCACCCTGCGATTGAGGTAAATTACGAAGTTATTGGTGATTTTGGAAATAATGTTGATAAATCAAGTAGCTCAAACGCTCGTTTTATTTTCGCGAAAGCCAATTTCAAGAAATTAGATCGAGAATTATCAAAATTATCATGGCCGACGTATAAAGATGATGTTGAACGTTGCGTCCAGCATTTTAATAACACCATATTTATCTTATTTCAAAAGTTTGTACCAAAGCGGGTTTGCGTACAAAAGGAGCAATCACAACCTTGGTTTACTAAAGAACTAAAAAATTTTTAAAATAAGAAGTCGCGATCGTTTAAATTGTACAAAAAAACTGGTTTGCACACTAACTATATTAAATACTCAGTTATCCGACACGCTTATTTTGAATTAAATAAAAAATGCTACAGATCTTATTTGTGCAAAGTTAAAAGGAATCTAATAAAAAACCCTGAATCATTTTATGACTTCGTTAACTCTAGGCGCCGAGTGACTAGTTTTCCGTCTGCTATGAAATATCAAAATACCGTTTCTTGTAACTCCCAATCAATTTCCAACATATTTGCCCAATTCTTCAGGAAAAATTACTCCATTAACTCGCCTCTGATCAAACCTTATCCATATAAACTCTGTTCCCTCACCTCTGCTATTATTCCGCAGATATCGAACGAGGAAGTATTTTATTATTTGAGTAACTTAAAATAATCATTTAAGGCTGGCCCCGATTCGATCCCGACGTGTTTCCTTATAAACTGTGCTAAACATATTTATGAGCCCTTAACCAATTTATTTAATCTTTCTCTTAAGCTTGGGATTTTCCCTTCAGCTTGGAAAGAATCATTCATTATACCCCTTTATAAGACCGGGAGTAGGTCCTCTATAGAAAATTACCGCGGTATAGCTAAGCTTTCTGCTATTCCTAAATTGTTCGAAGCTATTGTTGTTGACCATTTAACGTATTCCATATCCTCTATAATTTCTAGCACACACCACGGGTTCTCTAAGGGTAGATCTACCGTTACAAACTTGCTTGAGTTCACAACTCATGTTTCAAATGGATTCAGAGAATTTATGCACACTGATGTTATATACACTGATTTTAGTAAAGCATTCGACAGAGTAAGTCACTCTTTACTGATCCATAAACTCGATCTCCTTGGTTTTCAACCTAATCTCCTTCGTTGGATGTCTTCTTACCTCATTGACAGAACACAACGAGTTCTTTTTAAAAATAGTTCCTCAAACATTATTTATATTTCTTCAGGGGTCCCGCAAGGAAGTCACCTTGGTGCAATTCTGTTTTTACTTTTTATAAATGACTTACCTTCTGTAATAAATTATTCAAAAATTGTATTGTATGCTGATGATGTAAAGCTTTTTAGATCGTAGCATTCTGTTGAGGAAAGGTCCTTACTACAAGCGGATTTAAATAGCATGACTAACTGGTGTGAAATAAATTACATGCCACTAAACCTTAAAAAATTTAAAGTAATGTGCATTTCTCGCAGAGCAGTTCAATCAGCTTCTTATGAAACATGTAACCATAACCCCGAACAAGTGTTTAACTTTGTTGATCTTGGAATTACAATGGACCCGAAATTTAATTTTAATCTTCACATAAATGTTACAGTTAACAAAGCCAAAGGTTGCATTTGTAAAACGGTGGTCAAAAGAATTCAATGACCCTTACATCACGAAGCCTCTACTCGTCGTCGTTTAAAACTCATTAATCTTCCTACACTTGCTAGTCGCAGAGAAATGCTAGGCATTGTATTTTTGGTCAAGTTACTGACAGGCTTGATCTCCTCTTGGCGAAATAAAACTATACGTTCCCTCCAGAATTTCAAGACATTTCCGGCCTCTCTTTCTGAAGCCTTGTAAAAGTAATTTTGAGTTAAATGAGCCACTCCGTAGTTTGTGTCAGGATTTTAACACTCACTCCGGTTCTTTTGATATTTCAGACTCACTTTTTTACATAAAGAAAACGATACTCAATGCTCTCAATAATTGATATATACATACATATATATTACTATTCGATCAGCTGATGAGCATTTGTTCTGTAGCTGAACAGTTTTAGATCTCGACACTTAACAAACCTCAGCCTTTCATGACTCGGCGCAACATACATATATCAAAAAAAAAAAAAAAAAAAAATTTTTTTATTTTTATATATCCCTACGTCATGCGGATGCCAACATCCCTCGGGCTTGTCGTATAGTGTCTGCCCACTTTGCTGTAACTAAGCTTCTACACTTCTGCTGTCAGGACTTGGGGTGGGAAACATTTTATTTCGAGGACTGAGACTTACTCTCTTCTTCTAGAGACTCATTTTCCTGGAAATCAGATGATGGTTACGACTTCTTCTCCCTCGACAGGAGAGAAAAGGAATGCGAGAACCACCGCGACCAGGTATAACAGGTTTGTTGCCAGAACTGTGGCGAGGGAAGATGCCATGAGATATGCTATTGAATCTTTTGACTGTTTTAAATCGCCCGGTCCGGATGGCATCTCACCTATTGTACTAAAAGAAGGTGTCGAGCTCGTGTTGGCGACAGTGCGCCTTGGGCATCTTTGTAGACATTAAGGGTGCCATTGACAATGGCACCTTTGATGGCATGTGCACTGCTGCTCTACGGCACGGGGTAGATCCTTCGCTGGTAAATTGGATTCGTTCAATGCTGGCGCAGCGGATTATCAGGATTCAGGCATAAGAGGATCAATACCTTAAGTGCGGAGTAAATAAGGGTTGTCCCCAGGGCAGCGTGCTTTCCCTTTGCTCCCTGCTGGCTAAACTTCAGAGAACAATGCCGTGTGCTGTACAGGGGAATTCTCTACTACACCTGGCGCTGCTCTTGACGCATTGCTCCACTTAGCTTCACTTTGTATATTCATACGTTGGGAGGCCCTAAAGGCCAACTGAGGACTTAAGAGAAACGGATGTTGGTATAAAACGGAGTGGGACGAGCCGGAAATTGCTGGCGGCAGAGATATGGGCACTTGCGTATTTTCATTGCCACAGAATAGTACGCCACTGTTTCCTTTGCTGATGAGACTCTATAACGTTGAGTTCCTTGAGGTTGAATGCTGTTCAATGCCAACACTGAGCCCGGTCTTACTCGTTGTTGAATCTTTACTGATGGCTCCAAAATTGACTCTGGGTCAGGATCTGGAGTTTTTAGAGAAGATAATGGTGATAAGCTTCACTTTTCTCTTGGGAAATATGCCTCGGTCTTCCCGACCGAAGTATTTGCAAGTCTCAAAGCCATGGACTATGTGGTGGAAAATAGGTGGAGGGGGAAGAGTATATATGTCTGCAGTGACAGCCAAGCTGTACTCAAGGCATTGGCCAGCCCTCTAACTACTTCCAAACTAGTTCGACTATGCAACTCTCGACTAAACTATGTTGACAAACATAATAAACTTGCTTTACTCTGGGTGCCTGGTCACTCGGGAGTACCTGGTAATGAGACATCTGACCATTTGGCCAGAATTGGCTCGGACCAGGTGTTCCTCGGCCCGCAACCAGCTATAGCACTCCTACCTTCGGCCATCGATGCCACCATCAGAAACTGGGTGAATACTTCGCTCAGCAATGACTGGGAGGCGTCGAGAGGTTGCAGATGGGCATAACTCATGTTACCTTCAATCTCAGAAGGACTATCAAAACACTTGCTCTCGCTTAACAGGCGAGACTGCAGGCAACTTGCTGGACTGTTGACCGGTCACTTCACGTGGCATACACACCTGACATCATTCATACATGACAACTCCATATGCGCATCCTGTTTTGCAGAGGAAGAGACGGCGGAACACTTTCTGTGCTTCTTCTACCGATTCCGGCATACACAAACAAAATTTTCAATATTTCAATAATGACTGAATTCTTTCGAATGAACTGTTTTTCAAGCTTTTAACTTTACTGAACAGATCCATATTTCGGAACGGCTCGTTCTCGTGATGTCTTTGTTTTAATTCTGAAAACCCAAATTTTTTATTTTAAATCTCCGAAAGATAAAATTTTTAATTTCTTCCCTTAAGATCGCTGAGTAGCTCTCATTAAAATGTCAGTCACGGCTACGAAACACAAATTTAAACTCTGCGGGCATTTAAGCAAAGAGAAGGCTTTTCACAAAAATTAAAAATCTTAAATACTCCTGTGGAAGTTTGTGTGCTCCGTTAGCCTTAAGTTTATTCTCTTAAAATGGTGACCAAACGAATGCAAGTTTCAAACTGTTTGAAAATTGCAACCTTTGTAGTGTAATGTAGTAATTACCGAGTTTGATTAGCCCAAAATTTATTTTTAACCAGCGACCTTGTCAAATTTCTTCCAAATGACACACCATGAATTTTTAATTTCCGATTCACAAACTAAGTCCTATCTTCAAATTTTTACGAATTTTAATATAACCATTTATAAGAATTTTGATTATCTTCTGATTTTCCGACAGGGTGGGTGGCCATCTTCAGTGTCGTTTCGTTCTCGTTCGAGAACCGTAAACGGTATGTTACAAAACCAAATTTATAAGAACCCAAGTTTAAGAATGACTATACAATAGGAACATATTAAACGAACTTTCCGAAAAAATTTTATTATCATTAATTTGACGCTCATACTATTTAAGTTGTACCACAAATGGAGGGATCTACAGTTGTATGCCGACTACGAACAGAGTATTTTAGGAGAAGCATTTTCATGGCACGATTAACTCGGAGGTAGCTGTGGTCTAGTGGGTAGCGGTGCGTGCTATAACTCGAAATGCTGCTGAGTTCGGGGTTCGAATTTCAGTCAGGGCAAGTAAAATCTTAATCATAGAAAAGTTTTTTTCTAACAGAGGTAACCCCTCGCCAAAAAATGAGAAACCTCCGGGGCTGAGGTTCGAACATGGAACCAAGCGGCATTTATAACCCAACGGAAACCCACTTTCCAGCCCAACCGACACGAGGGGCTCAATCCGCATAACGTACGGTTTTTTTTATATATACAAATCTTTGGTGCCGAGTCGTGCCAGAAGGAAGTTGGTAAGCGTCGAGATCCCAAGCTGCTCCGCTACAGAATAAGAATTCATCAGCCGAATACAAAGTTAGAGAAATGCAAGGTAAGACAATTGGATCGTTAGCGTTTATTAAGAGAGTATAGAACAGTTCTTTTAATTATAACAAGTAAAGAAGTGGCTAAGTTATATCGAACTTTATATACCCGGCGCACGCTTTCAGCTAAATTTTTAAATTAACTAGGTACAATCTAACATGTGTGCCAAGTTTAAACGAAATCGATAAAGTAGTTCCAGACATATACATACATATGACCTAATATAGTCGGATTTCTGGCTGCAATACAAAACCACATACTAAACTCAAGATATTTCCCTACAACATTTATTGAAATGTCCGATTTTTAGTATTTTCGAAAATTACCGTTATATGACAGGTTGGCGTGGTTATAGTCAGATTTTGATAAATATCGCTTAAATAGGCATAGTGTAATACGTATACCAAATTTGAACAAAATCGGGTGGGTGGTTCCAGAGATATAAGTACATACACACATATGAACTCATAAGTGGGCGGTGCCACGCCCCTGTAAACAATTTTGATTCAGTCGGATTTCCTGTTCTTATACAACAGCATATACAAAATTTGAGCAAATTAGCTTCAATAGCTACTGAAATATAGCAATTTTTGCATTTTCGACAATTGCCGTTATATGGGAAGTGGGCGTGGTTATGGTCAGATTTTGATAATTCCAAATATCGCTAATATAGGCATAGTGTAATACGTATACCAAATTTGAACAATATTGGGTGGGTGGTTCGAGAGATATAAATATAAACTCATAAGTGGGCGGTGCCACGCCCCCTGTAGACAATTTTGATACAGTCGGATTTCCTGCTCGAATACAACAATACATACCAAATTTGAGCAAATAAGCTTCCATAGCTACTGAAATGTAGCAGTTTTTGCATTTTCGACAATTGCCGTTGTATGGAAGGTGGGCGTGATTACTGTTTCAATAGCAACCTGCTCTGGGTCAAAAACAATCTACCTACCAAGTTTCATTGAGATATCTCAATTTTTACTCAAGTTATCGTCGGCACGAACGGACATACATATAGACATCGCTAAATCGACTTCTCTTTTCATTCTGAGCATTTTGGTATATACATATATGTCAATATCTATCTTGATTCCGTTATGCTGTTACAAGCAACCGTTATGTGAACAAAGTTATAATACTCTTGTACACAAGTGCGCGGGTATAAAAAGTGAGTCCGATACATCAAAGGTGCTGGAATAATTGTTTAAGTATCGGCATAAACCCCGAAACGGTTCATTCAACTCAAAGTTAGTTCTGCATAGTTTCAAGAAAAGTGGTTTAAAGTTTCTCGTTGCACGGGAGGGTACATTAAAATTAATTTGCTCTAGCAGAAATGGACTTGAGATCCATCCATTGACTAATTTTACCATAAACCTAACATTTCTCTGCGACTCGAAAGAGTAGGAAGATTAATAAGTTTCAAACGACTAGTGTAAGGGGGCAGATTGTATGTCGAATCCCATCGAAGATTTCTCAAAGCAAAAAGTAAGAATTGTTTTTGTATTGACTCTAGTTGGTCTGAGTGGACCTGATAACGAGGATTCCAAACTATGGAACCATACTCCAGTATTGGTCTTACCAATGAAGTAAAAAGTGTTTTAGTTATATACGGGTGGCGGAATTCCTTTGACCAACGCTTTACAAAAGCCAGCACACCCCTTGCTTTATTAACTGTGGAACTAATATGAAAATTAAAATTGAGTTTACAATCCATACCAACACCCAGGTCAACAAAACTGTTTACATGTTCTAGGACGTAGTTATTTATTTTGTAGGAGGCCGGCTGAATGGTTCGTCGAGAAAAGCACATGAATTTACATTTGTTAAGGTTAAGCGGCATATAATTAATGCTGCACCAATTGACTATGCTGTCCAAATCTTGCTGTAGCAAGGATCTTTCTTCAGCCGAGGCATAAGTCTTAAAAAGTTTAACATCATCCGCGTACATCAATATTTTAGAATACATTACTACTGTAGACATGTCGTTTTTGAATAGCAGGAACAGAATCGGTCCGAGGTGGCTGCCCTGAGGAACTCCCGAGGAAACATCAATGATCTCGGAATGAAAATTTTTAAAAACTACCTTTTGCGTTCTACCGGAAAGATAAGAAGACATTCAACAGAGGATACCAGGTTGAAAACCAAGCAGATCTAGTTTACGGATGAGTAAAGAGTGACAAACTTGGTCAAATGCTTTACTGAAATCGGTATATATATCATGAGTATCAAGTTAAAGCACGCGCCGCAATTTTTTTGAAGTAAGCAGTTTTTTAGTCCATTGAATTTTAATAGAGTATAAATTTCTAATTACCATTCATTTTGGGTAGCATTTTTACAGGGCTCTTCTATAATTTCTCCCACAAACAAATATTGAGGAAGCCTTTTATGGAAAAAATTGCATAAGAGTGTCAATAAAAATTTTCAAAAATTAACGCCATTTGAAATTTGGATTTTATTATGCTACAATACTGCATACTCAAAAAAATTTGAAAAATGTTAAAAATTAGAAATGCGCTTTTTATCAAAATTATTCCTCTCGATGAAATTATATGCAACTAAATATAAATTATCGAAATATATAAATATGCATTTGTGCTTTAGTTTCTGTGGTTTTTAAACGGAGGAAAGTTTAAACCGCTGGCGTGTTGCATAATGACAACATCTTTATTTTTTGAGAATACTTATTCCCGCTTTCTGCGCCTTTTATTTTAATTTTGCATTTCAACTAAAATCCATAGTCATTGCATTGTTGGTTTTGTGTGGACACTTAATCCAACAGATGCTTTTGACCAAACACTCGTACAAACGTATATACGAGTATGTGCATTTATTCATGACATTTAGACAGTCATTCATTCACTCACTTTCTCATTCATGCAGTCATTATCTGCCATTCATTTCAGTCATTGCTCCCGCACTTATTTGGTTCTTTTGCTCTTGTTTTTTTTTTTGTTTTCTTAGTTCAGTCTGAGCCACACCATTAGTTTTCTATTGAAAAAGAGATATGAGTGTATGCAGTCTGCCGCAGCATATATTATTTTACCTCAACTATAATAAGGTGGCAACACTATGGCCTGCCATTCGTACAAAAAATAAGAACGCAAACCAAAATAACAAAAATAACAATTAAACATACATAATAGCCAAAAGGAAAGTTAAAAAAAACTCTCGGAGTGTACCCATGTAGGTACCCATGAGTGTATGGCCAATTTGTACTTCTCACAATAAATTACTATCAAAAAAATGCGACGCGCAGACAGACAGTCCGAGGCACACACAGTCAAAGTGGTAACCAAATTAAATGCCAACAGATTTTAACTGGGAAGTAGATACTTAAAAGCGAACGCTGAACCCACTGTAAATTTGTGCACAAAACTATGAAAAAAAAAATTAAAATGTTAGTAGACAACAAACAAAATTTTAAAACAAGAAACCGCCGAAATTTCACTACCATCTGCATACATACACACGAGCACATATAGAAAATAATTGAAAAAAAGAAGAAATTCTCGGAGTGCAACGCTGAAAATTTTCTAAATCCCATCCGTACGATTTCGTGTGGAAAATACGCGCTAAATGAAAATTTATACGCTTGGCGCGCGGATTACGCGAAAATGTGTAAATACGATCGAGTGAGTAAGCGAGTTTTGGTGGAACATTCTGGTGCCCCACACTCTAGGCCAACTTCTCCTTCTTTCATTTATGGCAGTAAATTTACGCTAAAGTAATTCTCGTTTAGCGTGGGTGGCTTAAAAAGTTCTCCTCAGTTCATTTCATCTCAGCTTAGCGCAGCGCATCTCTGCCATACACTGCATTGTACTGCTAGTTATTTTCACTTTTTATTATTTGCTCTCATCTGCCTTTGGGCAAAGTATACTTGTGTTATATGAATCCTTATGTGGCGTGGAGGAGCATAGTTTGTGCAACTTTGCAAAAAAAAAATATGTTTATCTGCCATTTCATTTCCTTTTGTTATTTTATATCCTTAAACGATATACTTTATTTTTTGCCCACTCTTTTGGTGCTCGATGCAAGCTTTACGCTCGTGATATGCATGGTAGTTCACTTCAAATTAAAATAGGCGAAAAAAGGGTTAAGGTTTTAAGTGGTGTTGCTCGAAGCCGGTTCGTGCCGGTATTGTTTGAGTTCTATGTACGAGTATGTAAGCATTTAATGTGGAAAGGCAGCTAATGGGAGGGAGAAGCACTTATTGCCTGGCCAACGGAGCTGAAAAGATTTTAGAAAGTCATTTTGAAGTGAGAGTTGATTATATGAACATTATAGCATTGTTGTAGCACGAAAATGGAGCGAAGGGTTTTTTATGGTATGCTTTTTTGTTATTTATATTTAAATTAAGAGGCTGTGAGAAATCATCTTTCTGCAGACTAAATAAATAAATAATATTTAATTAAATTAAATCACAAAGCTAAACGAAGGCAATTATAAATAAAATTTGTTTTCTTAAATTTAGATTTGTTCATCGTAAAATAGCGAACCCCCTCGTTATGTTATGCTATCTTTTCTTATATTGCGTGAAAATTAGTAGATCGTATCCATGACTTTGTATGTAGTGGGATTATGAAATGGTTTTTTTTATACGAACTAAATCAATTTATATCCTTCTTTCGCCATCAAGAGCTATCTGGGGTATCCTACAAAACTTGCAGTTGTTATATTGCACTTTTTTTAAGTATTAATTATGGAGCAAAATTGCCTATTATTTTAAATTTATTTTTTTTAAATCTATATAAAAAATTAAATACTTTTTTTTACAACTCCCAAGAATTTAATTGCGTGAACCATTTCTTTCACTACAATGGCCTTAGTCTCTAGTCCATTAGCAGCCTCATAGATTTCAATTTAAACTTTAAAAACTTTCATTAAAACTCGCTGCCACATTTTAATTATTCGCTTAAAAATATTTAATGTAAAAGTTATACGCTTTTTAATCCCATAAAATTTATCGATATGAACGAAGCGTTCATAATGGAAACTAATTAAAATTCATTAGTTTTTTTTCACCAACATCGCACATTCTATGCACGCACTTACGTTCATATACAAACAACTTTGCCGAACTCCTGTCATTGCTCTGCAGAGACACATGCGTGCTGGGTAGTAGCAGTAAGGCAAGTTGCAACGCAACGGAGCAAGGAGCGATGAGCGTTTTAGTAAGACACAACCGCATATTGACAATTTCGTTGCAGCCAATTATTTTTGTCCCAGTTTCGAAAATTATAAATTTCTGCATTAATTTTTAATTATGAACGATATGAAAGTATGAAACTTTTTAACGCTCTGATGCCTGCATTACTCGTCGTAGCGATAGTGAGGCGGTTGAGGAGCAATATTGAGTGTGCAAATATAGTAGTTGGCAAAAATGATATAGATTTCTAATTTTTTTAAATTTTACCTTATAATAACAAGATGCATTTTCTGAAAACTTGAAATACTTACTTCTCTGACATTCTCTGAAGTTAAGTTGTTTTAGTTTTAGGAAGCGTGTATAGCCGAATTAGCTCGCTCTAAATATATTTTCGTATTTCTTTATCTTATTTTTTTAAAAATAATTTTACTAAAAACTCTTACTGTTGCATATATGTACCTCCGCAAGGGAACTTTTATGCATATGAGCTAGGGTTTAATTAATATTAATTCTATAGTTATTGAAGCTTTATTTAAAAAACGCGACGACATCTTCAGAATAAATGACCAGAACCTTGGTTTATTGATAAGTAGATGACTTACTTTATTTTACTATGAAATTCTTTTGAATTTTCCAACAGAGCTAAGTATAGACAAAACTTTGTGAAAATTGAGGGCTATAATAGAATTGCAGGGCCCAGTGCACAACAAAATTTAGGTCTATCTATAGGTCTATCTTTTCAAACAAGAAAAATTGTTTGATAGAATAATCATCAGATTTCAATGTAGTCCCATAAGATGGAAACATATTATTGTGTTGACTACTGAGTTGAGGGAAATTAGCTCAATAATTATACTCTAATGTTGTAATGCGAATAAATTTAAATTGTTGAGTCATTATGGCCAGATTTCATCAAGATGAATTAAGTTAATTTTGACTATTGCAGTTTGATCTCATTATTTAGAGCTTACTGCACTGTTGCTGATTTACTAGTTTAAAGGCTATAGTCAGATGGTGGCACACACAAATATCTGTATATACTCGTATAAAGTATCTTAAACTCTAAGCTCCTATGAAGCTAAAATTGCTAACTTAGTAGTCGTAGACTCCAGAAAAATATCATAGTATGGAGAGTGGTGGTTTTTTTTTAATTTAAATTTCGACAACAGCTGATATCTGCCTTGGAGTACTCTTCAGAAGACAAGTAAAAAGCGCTGTAAGTCTATTTTATTTTAATCAAATTACGACTTCCAGAATTTATACCGAATTTATTTACAGCAACTACTCATTATTTTCAACGAATTCTTTTAGGGATCTGCGATTGTGAAACAAAAATGTAGAGAGAAATAATAATTATAACACCCTAAGATCTATTGCGCTTCCTTTTGCCCAATATGCAATACACTGTGCGAATCTATTATAAAAGAAAAAAGTTAATTATTAGCAGCACTTTTATCAATTAAAAGGTTTGCTCCAGTACTCGTACTTCCAGAAACATGACTTTTATTCCATTCAAAACCAATAATTCGCATAGGCTGAGCTTCTTCGCTATAGTTACCATTTTGTCTCAGCAGCGACAAGTGGGAGCGCAACTGATTTGTCTGTCTTATATTACTTATCCTCTTTATAGTCTCATAGAAGTAGATCTCTTTTCATCAACTTGTCTGCGGCCTCCTATTATAAAACTTGCCTTAAAACGGAGGACGATTCCTCAACAAAGTTTTCAAGCAATCGAACTATGTATTAGCATACATCGTGCTTAATTGAAAGGCATGGTTTTATGCATAATTTTAAGCGAATCCAAAAGCCTTAAAATCAATTAAAAACAAAGATTTTATACTCACCAGCAATACACTCTCCCAGGCCATCCAGCGTGTGGGCATCGGTTGCGTTTGACGTCCGGTAGTGCCCTCCAGCTGGCAGTAGTCGGCCGCGTAAGCGATACGATTTATCACAGTGCCAATGGAGCAGACCTTTATCGTCAATTCCGGGCCAATAATGCAACTTCTGTAAATAAACCAACAAAAGGGGGAAACAAATTGTAAATGAATATTGTGATACACTTAATACCGCACTCGAAATTGAAAATTCAATTAAAATTTACGAAGAGCATTTCAAAAAATAAAAAAAGACGAGAGTAGGAAAAATCAAAAATAAAAGAATTATCAAAATCAAAAAATTAAATAAACAGTTAAACAACAAATATCGAACAGCAGCACAACAAAGTAAACATACGCACACGATGGCGGTTGCAGCTGCGTTCACTGACATTTCCTTGCCGCGAGGCAATAAACGTTTTTAACCCCCATTTGGCATGCCATATGCCACCCACACTCAATTTGGTTTAGAAATGGTTCAGGGTGTGGGAGCGTAGCTCTTATCCCGCCAGTGAATTTGGCATAAGCTCATCAAAGAATGTGTTGTTGCAGTTGGGCTTTCGTGACAGGCCCAGACGCAGTTGCGACGAGTTGAATGGACAGACATGTAAGTGAAGTGATGGAATAAGAATAAAATGAAAAAAAAAACAGGAACTTCGAGCAATAAGAGCAAGCATTTCAACAAACATTCGAGAATTTATTCACATTGAACTCGATTTGGGTGCCTTGTTAAGTTGTTCACAGCCAAGTGGTCAACGGGGTCGTTTCCGCTGGGGAATATGGACGTAGTATACAGCTAGTAACAAGAAAAACATTATTCCCGCATACTTATCTAATTATTAACCCTCTGGCAAACAGTAGTAAACCAAAAAATTAAAGCATTAAATCCTTCATGCAATCAACAACTGGCAATCAAACCAGTGAAGAGTAAATAAATGGAAGCAGTGTTGTGTTGGTTTGTGGGTTGAGTATGACATGTGTCAGAAATGTATTGTGCGCGTGTATACGTGGGTGGTTTCATGAACAAAGTGATGTTTAAAGTCAAGTTTATCTTGAAAATGTTGATAATTGTTAATGAATATTAAAGCTTTGAATGCTAGTTCAATCCGGATTCTTAGTATTCATAAAATCAGTACCTGCTGGCCCCAATTAACAAACTGAGAACTTTACCAAAAAATGAACAATGCACTCTTCTTAAGATGATCGGCTAAAACTCTCTTTACGAAGGGGTCCAATATAGAAAATGGAAGTACTTGGTAACTGGAGGCGAAATTTTCACAGCAAGAATGGGTTTCGAATTGGAGGGCTTTCCTATTTTTAAGATATCGCACTGAATACTGGACAAAAAGTGATGAAAAACAACATATCAGACTCTGCATGTAGGCTGCGGAACTCTGAACCTTCCAATTGGTTCGCAGAATTATTGCGCCAAAACTAAGTTCGTAGTGAGTATAGTGCAATCGCATGTTACTCAAATGGCTAAAATGCTAATTGTAAAAGAATCTGGTATCCAAATTATTGCGACCCGAATTTATTATTGCAAACCTATATTCGATTAAGTATGCCTAGGCGATAAACCCATTTTGGTCATGTACATTCGGGTATGGGGGATGTTAGGCGAAGTCTTGATCTATCTGGGATCTAAAAAGAATACATTACGATAAGGCTACGAAATCTTTTGGACTGCTTTACTGCCAATCATATTTGCTACAAATCTCAATAACGAGGCTTATTTTAAACTTTACCAATATTGCATGCTTGACAATTTAACTTAATTTGAAGCAAAATTAACAAAAGTAACTACAAACAATCTTTATATTACTATTTTTATAAAATTGGTTCACCTATCTACATATGTACATATGTATATTATACCTATGTTTCTAATAAGTAAAGCTATTTTAAATTGTAAGGATTTATCAAATGTTAATTATTGTTAAGTATATGTTTATTTTAATTTTCATTTATATGTATGGTTTTTTGTTTTTTCTTGTTTTAGTTTTATGTTTAGTTTATAATGTCTACATCCAGACATTATCAATCAAATCAAAAAATAATTTAAAGAGGCACAAATATGTCCACATCTATGTATGTAAGTGAAAAATTTCCGCACATTTGAATTTTTCTTCTTCTTTTTCAGCCGACAACCATTGACACCGACTATGACACGTGTCATTTTTATTATTCCATTCATATGCTTTCATATGCGTACTTATCCTATAAATATATACATATGTACATATGTATGTATTCAAATGTACTCAAGTATGTACATATGTGCATTTTCACTTTCACCGATGTAATTCAGGGAAGTTCGCTTTATGCTTTTTG
Organism: Philophylla caesio; assembly: GCA_963971545.1. Taxonomy (NCBI): domain Eukaryota; kingdom Metazoa; phylum Arthropoda; class Insecta; order Diptera; family Tephritidae; genus Philophylla; species Philophylla caesio. The sequence goes on along the minus strand of OZ020609.1, from coordinate 29,637,282 downwards.
GCAGCACAATTTTTACACTTCACAAATCCATTCACGAAAATCATTTCAACCATTTCAACCATTTGAGTATTAACTTTCCAATTACATTTGACATTGCCTCGAAACGGATGGGGGTAAATAAAGTATTGCTTGGCTTCACTTGAAATGGATTAATAACACTAAAGCCATACAGTTGACAGGCATATCATCAGATGACATTATGATGAGTGCAATATTTATTGATTTTTATTTGTTTAGTAGCCCTATTGCTATGACTCAGCTTTTCAAGTAGCGTGTATTATTCAAATAAATGGTTAATGTGTAACTTTAAGCTGCTGCTGAATTTAATTTTTAAATTTTTACCAATAAAATGTAACGCAATTTTTTGTCAAATTTAATTAACTAGAGTCCCACTCCACGTCTCACTCCAGAATCTTGCACTCGCTGAGTTGCCATGATACCAAATTGTTTAAGAACAGTCCGCGTGTGAGTACTGAGGAGTACTCCTTCCTCCTCCTTCGCTGGGTGTTCGTCGCAAGACTACTAGACTCACTAGCGCCTTGCGAGGAGAAATACGAAGGAAGAGTTGCTCGGAGAATCTTTAAGGGATCAAAGATCTGTGCTGACTGGGAAGTTGTATCCTCCATGAATTCTGGAGTATTAGAAACATTAGAGATAGCCTCTTATATATATATATAGTTATATATACTATCTGCTTTACTACTGTGTTGGGTAAAAAACCTCATAAAAAAAATGTATTTTTCTGTGATTGTAGCTTTGTTTCCCGTCACCCTAACTTATTTGTATAAAGATAGATATAATCAGTTCTTGTGGTGTCCTTCACTTTGTCATATTTATTCACTAGTTAGATTATTTTTATTGTACACAATTATAAGTGTATTAACATTACCCACACATATGTATATATGTAAGTATGTTTACATCTACGAGTACTAATAGAATTTTTATTCACATTTTCACAAAATACATACGTAGGGCATATCATTCGCTGATGAAAAACAGGAAAGTCTTTGTTCTTATTCCACATTTTACATTTCTCACATTTTATTATTTGATTTCAGTATTGCATACATTTTGTGCAAGCATTTTCCCTTTGTTCTTTAAACCCCTTGCCAGGCTCGCGTGCAAATAGTAAATTCAAACTTACCATTTGCTATTTAACTATGCAAGAATATGGCACGATTACTTACATATTTGCTAACAAAATTCCAAACATATATGTAGTATACATACATTAACATTTATGTGCACAAAATCTAATAATGACAGCTTAAATAAAATTCTTTACCAGTGCTGTCCTAATTAGCGATAAGAAAACGGATTAAAAGCGGAATTTGTAGAGAGATGACTGAGAAGTTATATACACATACGAGGGGCCTAACAAAAATTCGCTTAGTTGACCCGAAAAAAAATTAAAAAATCATTTTTGTTTATTTTCTCTACATAATCGCCATTAATTTCAATGCATTTCTTAAGCCTATAGGTCCACTTCTCAAAACATTCTTTAAAATCTTGCTTTTTAAGCTCATAAAGTGTTTAATACTTTTCTCCGAAATCACAAAGTGTTAGATCCGTGTAATAATATGATGCTGGTCGTATTTCTTCGATGCCAGAGATCGCAATAAAGTTACTTGTTATTTCAGCAGTGTGAGCTGACGCGTTGTCATGATGCAAAAAGTAGTTTCGCGAATCCTCTATCTTCCTGTTCTCCAAGAAATACTTTGAAACTCATTTTTATTGCTTAGCTTTTACGGGCGGGTTTGCTCCTGTTGGGATCTTTACAATGGTCTGTTGTTTGGTTTCCAGATTGTACTTATAGAACCAAAATTCGTCAGAGTTACTAGACTCCCATTTTCGAATTTATTTACTCGAACCTCTTTTGGGGCATAGTTTAAAATTTGTGGGAGCCATCGAGTAAATTTCTTCGTGTATCCTAGATGATTACTTAATATTCGTGATACAGCCATAGTAAATAAGACCAATTCATCAGAAATTATTTATTGTATCAGGGCTCGTCCTCTACAGAAAAATGTTCTATCTGGAATCTCTGGAACCAGATGGAAATAGTCTGCGTCGTCCCATATGCATTTTCACATTCACTGAAGTCTCGTTAAATAATTAAACAGGATTTGGTGTTTTTGGTTTTTTAAAAAAAAATGTTTGAGTCGCCAACTAACCAAACTTTTGTTAGTCTCCTCGTATGTACATATGTATGTTAGCACATATCCTTCTAATGCGAGCGAATGGAAGTTTGTTAAAAGTTAGTGCGAAAAATATTTTTTAAATGTATGTATCTTGTATACAAAAAATTAAGAAAAATGTCCTTCACCTATTTAATACACTTCTTCTTATGAGAGGCCTACAACGCATATGAGTAACAATAAATACATCCCCATAGATATAGAATTTAATAGGATATACGAGTATAGACTGTACCACCAACAATCTTCTAACATTAATATTAGCCACGATACTTGAGCTAAAAGTTAGAATTTAAACGCTGATCCAGATTATTACCCAATCCAAGCGTAAAACAAAATATTTTTTAACATAAAAAAAATATTTATTTACTTCATAGTTACGTTCCCGTTCTAAAAGCCTCTTTCCTAAGAAACTTTTCAAATTTATCTGCCCTTTAGATACATTTTTTGAATGCTGGCACCTATTTGTGATTCAAAAAGCCTTTCTTAGAAAATATATATCTCTTATTATATACATATGTTTTTATTTCAAAAAATTTTGCATTTTTTTGATAGAGTTGCTACTTAATTTTATTTGTTAAATTTATATGGTAATTCGGAAAATATTTCTTTATATATGGACATATTGATTTGGTTAAATTATAATGTCAGGCAAAGAAAATAACTATGCTAGAACTTCAAATTCGATATCCCTTATTTTAATTTCGTAAGTCTTAAGGCATTCCATTTGAAGTGTTATTTATAAGTAATTTAAAATATATATCATTAGTGATTATGCATTTTTCTCTGTTGGGAAATCATTAAGGGAACATTTATTTTATTTAAATGTATTACTTTAGATTATTCAACATTCTCAGTTTCATTGTGTGCCATTTTCACGTACTGAGTTTTCTGGCTTGAAAGTGAGTTTTATATTCTCGGCCTATTTACATAAACTTCATCCGTAGGTACATAGTTAGTGACATACATATGGTATATATTACCACTTTCGCGCGTAAATCAAGCGATTCACGTAAAACTAGAAGCTATAAATGTTCAGCTACTTTTAATTGCAAATTCATATCCGTTATATGTCTTTTGACGTTGGCAGCACCATAAAGTCGACATTAAACTTATGTAAGCATATAATAGGTTAGCTTCATATTCCATGAATATGCATGTATGCAAGTATATATAGTAAAAATCTTAGTGGCTTCGAAGGGATGCCTGTAATTCCATACATACAAACTCGTTTGAATCTATGTATATTTTAAGGACTTCACCGAGCACTGAACGCTGACCAAAGCAAGTGTGTCGGTTATACGCCTGCATGTGAATACATACATATGTATGTATTACATACATACATACATACAGCCGGTTATGAAAAAAGCGAAAGTCATTAAATTGCAAAATTAAACGCGAAACCGTTCGCTTTTACTAAAGCAACAACCACTGGACTTTAGGATGGTAAACTGGTGTGCATATTCTTTATTATATTTAGCTAATATGTATAAACATATGTATAAGACTGGGTCGTTTTCTTTTCTCTTTCGGTCCATAGTATGCAGTTTTTTATCCGACTGCATTTTTGGCATGAAATGAAGGCAAATAGATCCAAATTATCTGAAGTAATTTTTTTTTCATATGAATAGTCGATACCATAAATTGACAAAATCTGACTGTCTAATTTAATTTAAATTTTTGTTTACATAAAACATAATTGTTTCTAAGTTTTAAGCCGAAAGCCCAGGTAACCAGTGTTTTAGTTTGTAAGTGGAATAATTATTTATAGTTGTTTCTCTTTTAAATAAATAAATAAAATTTAAAAAAATATTTCTAAGTTTCCAACTTTCTAAATAATTTAAGAGAATTCAACAAATTTTAGTCAAATTTACAAATTTTTCAATACCAATTTTAAGAAATTATTTTTGTGGATAAAATATATTCAAGGTATTGCAAAAATATACACATACAATTTCTGAGAATCGTATCATTTTTAATAATTTCAAAACTGTTAGTTTGGTCATAAAATAATTAAAAAATATTACTGACCTCCGGTTTTTTTTATTATCAGACAAAGCAAAAAATATTCTTCAAAACACCGGATGCAAAAACTTTCTGCTCTTAAAATATGCCGTATAGAAAACCAATTTTTCTTTCAATTTATTTTCAAAACTAATATATTTACAAAAAAATGTATGTCAAAATTGTAAATATATAGCAAACTATATCTATTAAAAGAAGTTACATTTTTCTTAATAAGTAATTAAGGTTTAAAGCATCTTTAGGATGTTTTTATTGCTGTTTATTGAAAGAAATAACTTATTAGAATATATTTTAAATCTTAGATCATTTTTGCTAAGATTGCTTAATTTAAAACAAAATTCATAAAAACTTTCGAAGTTAATTTACTTAATTTTATGGGCAATATTAGCAAATTCCACATTTTTTACAACAACTAAACATACGTTTATTTAATTATTTTAGGAAAAAACAAAAAAATACTCAATGCCGAAGAAGTTATAGTACTATTTCGGAAATCACAACATTTCCTCATCAGACTTCTATCTTCTTGGCTTCTGCGGGAGTCGAACACACAACATCTTGCGCAATACTTAAGCCGGCAACTAAACGCACTGAGCTAAGCTTACGCTGTGTGAGCTGTGTTAATTTTTGCTTCACGACTTACTCCAATCAAGTGCGGCTGTTCTGCCGCTATTTATGTATACTTGACTAAATATTTTTAATTATATTCGAGAGGCCTTTGAAATATCCAATACTTTTAATTGTTCGCCCTTTTGCACCAAGAAGAAGGAAACGCCCTTTTTTCATATAAATTCCAACTAAAATTGCAATATTTATGTCCCTATCTGTGAGTAAAGATAACAAAAAAATTGATAACTTATGCTGCCAACAAGTGGAAAAAACTAGCAATGAAAAGGTTGCAAAAGTACATAAATGGTGAAAGTGTAGCAAAGCTAAGAAAATTATATGTTCATATGTATGTGTTTATGTGGAAGGAAAAAATACGCATAAATTAAAGAAAAAGCAATTGGGATCAGAAAAATAATTTACGAGAAGGGCTACCAAGGAAACGAAAGTTGCAAGTGGGAACTACCCTAGACATAAGTAGTCTAAAAGGAGGAAAGGCGGAGGAGTAGTAATGTCAAAACAGAAGTGCAAGCGACTGCAACTTCGTCGGGAAGTAACATTTAGAGACAAAAGTAGGAAAAGTGAATATGGTTGAGTAGGTGAGTTGCATTGAGCGTGGAATAGGCGAGGAGTGATACTCGCAAAACTTAAACTGCCCGACCTCTATTCACAATGGCTACATTTTGCAAGTGGATGAAAGGCGTGCTGAAATTTCGCTGTGGATTTGCCAAGATTGTCGTTATTGCATTTTAATTGCAAATAAATGCGAATAAAATAAAAATCTATATACAATTGTATACCAGTATACCGTTTTGGCTAGTACAGAAATGGTGTTATGGTGCATAGGGCAGAGGATTCTGCACGTTGTGGTTGGCTGAGAATAAATAATGTATTCACGATATTTACTTGTGCGGTATTAACTGTTTTTATGATAATGTAGCGAATCGCCGTTTGCTTCCTGTCGTCTCGAAATTGCTGATTGGAAATTGAATCTACGCATAAATATCCTTACTTCACTGCCTCCTGTCGGCTTATTTTTCCAAACATCTGTTTAAAACTGTCATAATATGGAGCCAGACCAGTCATAAATACATACAGATTTTATAAATACCTCGACTGCGGATTTAACTGGCGAGTCAGTTTTGTGAAAATTATTTAGTATTCTTAAATTATGATTCTTTCACGAAACGTCACCTATCTTGAAAATATTTTGCAGACATTTTCTTCAGTTTATTACATACATACGTTACGAGTTTGAACCTGATCGGGGCAAATGTATAAGTATACGAGTATTTTCGGGATTTATAAATATACTTACGGAAATTTAACAAAACACGTACCGAAAATGAATGACAAAACAATTGATTGTTCCAGTTCCGACTTATATAAGATATACATACACATTGTTTACTCCCTCATAATAATTATGAAAAGACTTTTATGATATCTACATATGAACTTATAAGTTTTAATTTAAAATAAAATAACAGCATGGAGTCAAATAAAATGCAAAATAGCAGAACATGCAACAAAAACAAAAAAAAAACCAGAGTGTTAAGAAAATATAGTCTACGAAATGAATTAATGGCCGTTAGCAGTTGGGCTGTCGCTTTAATTGCACGAAAAATGCTTGGTGGCTGTTGCAGACGACGCAATGTCTTTGCCAGACAAGAGGAAGGTGTTCGCGATTAAGCTGAAGTAAGAGAAAGTGAAAGACAAGTGCAAGCAAGTTGCAAACTACATCTTTATTTTTAATTTCCGTCAAAAAAAGGAATACAATAGAAAAAGTTTTAGCTACACAGCGAAGTCTAATAGTTAATTGAAATTATCAACGAATTACGCATTTAAGTGCATGCGAGCGGAAAATTATATGGAAATACTGAGCAAATTTCAAAATTAAATTTGTATGCCAAAGCAAATCAGTGCAAAAGCTCTCTTATATAGCATGCCGGACTGCCGGAAAGCGGCTGCTGACATTTCCACCTTGCTGCAGCAATTGCTGAGGGTTGGCCCTTTTGACCGCTTTGCCATTAGTTCGATATAATCGAATGTCAGCAGCAAATTTGATTGCTTTGCGGATCGCATGTACGCCTAATGACTCCTTGCTATGTAGCTATGAAGTTGTTATAAATTTGAATAATGGTGGAATTTCACCCTCTCCAATTTGTGTTGCTAGTTGATGCATATGCTTCGATTACTTTCTGCTGGTTTGTCCGTTCTGTGTGTTCTCAGCCATTTTTCTTCACTTGGGTGAGTGTTTTCGTTCGTTGTCTGCTTGCTAAAATGCCTATTTAGTCTGTGAAACTAACTTTAAGTTAAAAGCGTGTCAGTGCTGCTCTGTGCAACCTCTCGCCACGAACTCCAGCTGTTTACCACCAGGCGGCGCTTTCTGCGCTTTGTGCGCCTTTTGCGGTTAGCCTTTTAATGTTTAGATGCATGCAGAGTCGCGTAGACATATTGGGCTCTCATAAATACCTAGCACAAGTGTACTATTAAATTTAAAAGTATGTCTTTGAATAAGTACTGTATCATTTCGCTAAAATATAATGTAGTACTTATATCTTATTTATTTATTTGCTTTTTGCTTAACGTGCTTTTCTATGGCCGTGTTTCCTCGATTTTAGACCGCAACTCCCCTTTAACAAATATTGCGCGCCAAAATAAACCACACCTATGTAACAGGCTAACCAAATATTCACGGCTTACGTTTTTGGACGCAAGCACGCAAGATTTTTAACCACGCCCACCCGAAATTCATTTGCGTGCGTTTACTTTACAGAGTTGCATGGCTGTCAAATTCGTTTGAGAACAATATAAGGTGGAAGTCTTCAGCGTTGGTTCAATTTATTTATTTGGTTTAAAGGTTTGCTTTAAAGCTCAAAAATTATTTAAAAATTATATATTATCTTAATTTATATGAAGAGCTTCAACACAGAAGCTCATTAAGTTTGGCAATTGATTTGTTTTCGCTTTTACATATATTATACTAGAAGACCTGGCGAACTTCGTCCCGCCTAAAATTTATTGGTAGTATGTATATAAAATACTTTTTGAACTCTGTTGTACACGTATTTAATGTTGAGAATGAAACTGACACCTAAATTTCGCATTCGTTTTCGTAGCTTCCTACTTTTCTTTATAGTTATAGCAGATTTTTCAAGTTAAATATTTCGTCGTTCCAGTTAAGATGTATATTTTTCTGTATATCTCGATTCCAGCGCTACGAAGCAAATAATTGAAAAAAATGAAATCCTATTTTTTATCATGCAAGTAGAATACAACATGAATTCCATCAAAATCGGTTCAGAACCACGACTTTTATAAATAACTCAACTCCAGCGCCGCCTTTTTGATACATTTTTCGCAGAGACATTTTTCTTCCTCTTACTAATACCTATATAGAATGTTTTGTAAATTAACCGAAAACTCGGATTTTTGAATGCAACATTTCGAAAGTTTTAAAATTTTGATATGGGATCATTATTAACATATGTATGTAGGTTTTTTGTAAATATCTTCGGAACTACATAACCGATTTAAGAGTTTGATATCTCGTTTTGAAAAACATGACAACGGCTTTCAAACAAAATGAAATAAAATAAAAAAAAAAACAAAAAAAATAAAAATATGTATATGTCATTGGAAATTGGAATTTGGCTCGCCCCTCCGCCCGCTCTCTTTCTATGATTTAGATTTTACTTACCTTGGCTGAGATTCGAACCTTGAACTTAGCGGCACTCGACCTAAGCGGCCACTACAGCCTTCACCAACCTATGAACTGGTTCCGATTTTAGAAAGTAATTAGCGGTGGAACAAGGGTATCCACGTTGTATGACAAAAAATATTTCTGAAATTTTATTAAAATATAATTTCATTAAAACTTCATTAAGTCAAGCTCTGCTAGTTGCTGATTTAGAAATTACGAATTAAGGAATTGTAAGTCTTCCACACTACAGCCTAACCTAGTATTCACGCACTCCGGCAATTTTCTGTCAAAAATGTCTCGTGCTCATACAACTTGTGTGTGCTACGAATTTGAAAACACGGTTGAAATTTTCTGAGACAACCGATTTTTTGGGGGGAGTCCAGACACCCAGGACCCCTCCCTTGTACCCGTCTCTGCATTCGGGTAAAATATACGGGGAACGCCAGGGTTGCGAATTTACTTTGCAAAAACAGGTGATCTCAGCTGTTCCAAATTTTGACGTTTATCGAAAAGATATCTCACTTGTTATTATACACAATGGGCAAGAGTCTTTGCCGCTGGGAATATTTGTTCTAAAGATGCCAGCCAATTGTGGTTTTAAGAAATTATTTCATAAGCCGAATAGGAATTGTAAGCCTTCCACATTACACCCTAACCTAATATTCACACACTCCGGCAATTTTCTGTCAAAAATTTCTCGTGCTTATACAACTTGTATGGGAGCAACCGAAATTGAACGGCGTGCGCCAAAAACTAACTCAATTTCCAATTTTCATTTTGCGTGACATTTCAATTTGACGTTTATCCCACCGTTGAGGGTGATGCGCATTGTCTTAAATATAACGAATGCGGAGTTTTTTGTTTGGATGAGCAAAAAAATTATTAAAAAGCTTTGAATGAAAACTTATTGTAATTTTGTACATTGTTTGAAACTTGGGATTATGATTTTTATGATTATTATTGCTTATCTTCTTCTATATATAACACAGGATGTGTGTATGTTTGTAAAGTATGGACTCCAAAACTTTGATGAAATTTTCAGGGAATCTTCAGAATATTCAGGCGGGTGACACTGTGAAGTTTGATTTTTGATTTTCGGTGGTGCGGGCGGAGTGGCGTGGCAAAATCCAATTTTCATATTGCACCACCACTGACATAATGTATATTATACAAATTTTTATATTTTTTGCTTTATTTTATTTTATTTTATTTTATTTTTTTTGAAAGCCGTCGTCATGTTTTTCAAAACGAGATATCAAACATCTTAAATCGGTTATGTAGTTCCGAAGATACAAAATATTTACATCATTCGATAACACAAGATATTCCGCGCTTACTAAGGTGCAACATTGTACAATAAGTTAAAAATAATATGGAAATTACTTACATTTGTTAACCTACGAAACCAACAGCAATATGAGAAAGAGACAAGGCTGTTGCTTGCTACGTACGCTCTGAGCACTTGTATGATGCCAAAGCATCTGAAAAACAAACATACATACATATCTAACAGTGTGTATCAAAGATATCATTTCGCCTTGCATCTGTTTATCAACGAAGTCAACATCACATCTCTCTAAGCATACTATCCGAACGAAGTAGAAACGAAGAGTAGTTGATTTACTACTCACACAATTACACATCTTCCCGCTACTACACTGATTTTACATTCGGTTGTAGCAATGCTGTACTTCGTGTATAAAATTTTAAAACTTTGCACTTAAATATTTAAGAAATGAATGAGCTTATTTTTAATTTAATCTTTATAGTGTTACTAGTGGATACCCGGCGTGTGCTACTACGCTAAAAAAAACCAATGCGGTTAAAAAGGAAATCTATCTATCTACATACATATATACATATGTATATACATATAATAGAAAAAATGTTTATGTATATCCTTTATAGGCGTCAAAAGTACCTAACCGATTTTAATAAAATTCCACCGGGAACATCTTAGAAAAAGAGTCCGGCTTTACAATTTATAATTACAGATGTAATTTTTGGCATAAGCTAATTGCTGTTCCTCAACCAAAAGTGGTTGTTTATTTATGTTTTGGAGTCTAATAAATGTTTTAAATTATTAATTTTGGAAAATTCATGTTTTTCACACGACCAGTTGTATGTGGCTTGCTCCCGAGTTGGCACGCAAAAAAATTTATACGTTTTTACACCAAATAAAAAAACAAAAAACATTGTCTATCCGCTGGCCTTAAGATGAAGTAATAAATAAATATAATTTCCAATTCGCCTTAAATACATGCGTTTCTTTTTTGATTGAGCCCATTGTAACGATCGTTTTCTTTCTCAGTGTAGTAAGCTTTTATCTGAGCTTTATATCGTATTATTTTCCACACCAAATGGCACTTGACACAAATCATAAGTTATAAGCTTGAGATTACACTCGTACTCATTTTGAGATGCGCGAAACTGTATCATAGAGCTTTTGAGAAATGGTAACTACAGCTATGTGCATAAGCAAAAGAGCTATTTCCATTTCCAAAGAATAGTCCAGCATTGGAAAAGTTGGGTATATAAACGCCCACGCGGCTGTACTCAGTCCTTTTGCCGCTAGATCCCAGTTACGCTAAAACTTTAGACCAACGAGAAACCTACATTTGATAGGAAAAAGTGCCGCGTTAAGTTTCCGTTTAATAATTAGAGGAATATATATTACATATATCCTTTAATTATTATTAGTGAGTTTTCCTCACTGAAATAAAGACGAAAAAGGTAAGAATAGCTAACAAAATGCTTTCAGAAGCAGAAGTTTTAATTGCTTTTCATTTTTATTCCCGGTAAAGCGACGGGTGGATCAAAGTCCAACTCAACCTAACCTCAGCCCACACCAGCGCTTTGCTACGTTAATCGACGTATTCCAGCCACACTGCAGCGTTTTGGTGTGGGTGTATATTTAATCACTGGCTATATTTAAATATTGGTTAAAGTTAACCACTGACCATATTTAAATATTGGATATATTTAACCATTGTTCATATTTAAATTTGGTTAAAAAATCGGATATATTCAACGTTGATTTAACCACGGGTCATATTTAAAGTTGGTTTAAATATTGGCTAAGTCATATTTCGGCGAGTATTGGTTAGCACACTTATGTATGTGCATACTCATATGTGCACGCGCTACGCCACTTGGACGCAGTGCTGTTAAGTAAAACCATCGCAACTAGACAAGCAACGTTAAAAACCCCATTGAACTCCCCCTACTTTTGAGGACCCGAACCACTAAAATCCGGCATAGCAAGAGAGCAACATTTCCATGTTAGAGAAGCTGTAGGATCATGCAAACTCGGATGCTAACAGAATCAGCAACCTCAATTAGTATTAATCTACGTCCGAAATCAGTTTAAGTGTGTAAGGGGTAGAAGTGGTGTTGTTGTGTTAAATCGTTTGGTTTGTTAACGAAAGAAAAGGCAGAAAAGCCAAAAATATAATGTTAAAAAAAATAAAGTAAAAAAAAAAAAAAGAAAAAAAAAAAAATCTTAAAAATTTAGTATTTGCGAAAAAGTGAAGAAATTCAGAGATTTAAAAGTAGTTGATACTTAGTGAATTTATTGTAAATTTCCAAGCGAAACAAAAAAAAAAAGGTTTATATATAAAACTAACTAACTTAATTAGACACCCATTATCAACGAACTGTAACTACAACGCTGGAAGGCCTTTCAACGCTGGAGCTGCGCATACATATGTACATGTAAGTGACAAACAATTTTGCATATTTTCCTTTTTATCTATTTCGCTTTGAGCAGATCCAAAAAGACAGCCTAGTTAGATTTGTATGTCGCCAGCCAGGTACTAAAAGTACTTGTCGCTATGTATATACCATCTGTATATACATACATAATTAAATGTGCATCTGCTTGAGTATAAGCGTAACGTTGTAAACGCAGAGCAAATCTTGACTGCAAACATACAAACATACGTTTTGTTGTCTCTTTGGTGATCGCTAGTTTGTAAGTTAGGTAGCTATGTATGTACATATATATTTAGCAAAAAGTCCAGTCACTTGTTTTGAAACTGGCAATAGGGAAATGATCATTGAGTGCGCGAATGGTTACAACAACAACATTTGCCTTGTATTAGCGCTTGATAAAATAGAGCTTTCTGCGCCTAATACGGCGAACTAAATATTTAGTTATACAGTGCTTAAGTAATGTGTTCAGGATATATTTAATGAAATTTTATAACCATTGCCGAGCTCACTTTAGCTTTTATTGTTGTAATTTGCAATGCTTAAGTTGATTGGAAAATAATTTGTATAGTTAAAAACCTAAAAGTAACTTTCGTATATTTAAATAATATTAGTTAGTTAGATGTTCGAGTCACTGAATTATTCTCGAAATCTTAATTGTTATTGTGTTAATTTTCTGTTAAGATGAATAGAAATACAATATGAATTTATAACGTATAAATCATGTGTTAAGTTTGATATTTTTTCCTGTTGACACCTGATGGCATAAGGAGGTAAGAGAAGTTATTTTAAAAGGGATCTTCAATATCATTTTGTTAGAAGATCATGGTTGGGTTGGGTAAAGAAAGCGAGTGTCGATTACCGCCTTAGACCTCGCCAACTGGTAAGCACAGATGAAGGTAGGATGACTTGTCCCCCAAATTCAGTTTTCATAGTAGTTTCGTTCCTTAATAGTACCCCCCTTTATTTGATTTTGTCTTTTAGTTTCCGTTAGGAATCCTATTAATTTAGGTTTATGTGTATATAGTTGAGGGATGGCAAACCCCCACCCCACGCCGCTAGAGCTAAGGCACCAGAGGATTCCGCCTGCCGCGACCCTTCAACTGTACATTGTGTGATTGTACAAAAAGTATAAAAGCTATGAGGCCTATTTCGAATATCATCAGGCCCATACAACCTACACACGTGTATGTCATATGAAGTTTTGATGGCGCCCTACATGGGGCACGAATATTTTCGGGACATGCATGGTTCATACAATCTTCTCACACACACACTCACCCTGGGGTGTGGTTACATAAATTTATGGCGCCCAACGTGGGGCAGCTAATGCTTTTAGGGATAATCTAATTAACATCTTTTTTCCAGTTGCACATTGCTTGCAACGTAGTTACAGTCATTGCACTTATTATCCTTCGTTAGTTGTCGCACATTTTTAGATTGTGGTGAGATTCAAATATAGAGTTTGGAAATAGTGTCATACCTGCTGATGATGTTAAGATTAGATTGGTCTTACTTCCGCATGCGATGATACGAGTGTTAAGTTAGTTAGTCAACAAGCCTACGATGCTGGTTATTCTGCCTGGATACCATGCCGAGAAGCATGAATGGCTACGTTAGTACTCAACCGAATCCGAAGTCGATAGCAATTTCCATCTGCTATCCATGAAATTTTTCTCGCAACAACATAGCTCAGTTTTTTTTTGTAAGAAATCATAATTCTTTTAAGCCTAGCCGTTTAAAAGCGGTTGTATACATTTCCAGAATATTGCGTATTTGGCTCAGATCGAATACCAGTACTGAATGTCTTTACAACTAATCTTTAGTTTAACTTAAAGAGTTTTGATGAAGCCATATTTTAGGATGGATTACTGGCGATGGTTTCTGTCAGAGGCATGGTCAAGTTGTTGTCTGGAACATGTGCGTATGCTGCATTGGCGTACACATGCCGAACAACTTGCATGATATACACGGCAGTGAAACGATCTAGTGCCGTTCTTCTATTAGCGTCGATTGTAAATTGTATAAAATACATAATTCGTCCTACTTACTGTGTCTTACCGATTGTTTTATCTTACCTCTGTTTTGTCGTCAGTTTATGTCGAAAACAGGAATATTATTTTTTTATGATGCCTATAGAGCACAGCCCCCGAACAAATCCAACGTCGGGTTCTGTAACCAATACCCTATGCGCGATATGTAAGCAGGAGATAAATAATACACATCCCTGTTATTTGCTTAAGTGCAAACATGTTTTTCACAAGCCATGCCTTGCAGATTGGCTGGGTGAAAACACCAATTGTTACATTTGTAACACAATTATTAACCAACCAGAACTGAAGTTAGTCGTCGGCAATTGCTCGCCTGGAACTAAGCAAAATACAACCAATTCTGTCCATCCTGGTCAAAGAGTTATGACTCGAAACCAAACTAAGGCTTTAAACCAAGCACAAGCAAGCACTTCTGCCGAGGCCCAAGAGCAACGCGAGTTGGATGCTAGTGCCGCACAATCATCCGCTTTGGATGCTAGTCAAAGCACCAACTTAGTTGAGCCTCCTCCAAATAGAGACACAGGTACTAGAAGGAGAGGTAGACCCGCTCGCAACCGGAATTATCGTCAAGGTAACATGGTTGATTACAGTGTTGTTCAGGAAATGATTGAACAAACAGTTGCTAGAGTTATGGCTAACTTGAACATGAACTTGTTTCAGAACAACCAACCCAGCTGTAGCCCGGAAAATACCCATGTGTTACCAGTACCTATTCGTAATACCCCTTCATCGATGGCATCTTCCACTTTTAATAGGAAGACCGCTGATACAATGCAAAAGTGGAGTTTACACTTTGATGGATCTGCGGAAGGCTTAGGAGTAGAAGAATTCATTTATAGAGTTAAATCCCTGACAGACGAAACCTTAGATAGTGACTTTACCGCCATGTGCAAGCACATGCATATTTTATTTGCTGGGAAAGCAAGAGATTGGTATTGGCGATACCATAAACAAGTAGATCGGATCGTTTGGTCAGATATTTGTGCTTCCCTTCGACAGCAGTATAGAGACTACCGTTCCGCTTTTATGAGCAAGGAAAGGATTAGGTCGCGTAAACAAAAACCTGGAGAGTCATTTTCATCATTTTATGATGCCGTAGCTTCCCTGATTGATAAATCTGGCGTTAAGATAGACGAAGAAGAAGTTATGGAGATTTTGAAAAATAATTTGCTTCCTGAAACGCGTCAGAAGCTTTTGTATGAGTCGGTACACTCAGTTGGACACTTACGTCGTTTGGTGCAAATGAGCGAAAATTTGGCACAAGAGCTCAGTTGTCACTCCGATAGTGTTGCCAAAGCGAGACCAGCAGTCAATCGCCGTCAAGTTTATGCCATGGAAGATGTGTGTCCTGAACCAACCGATGATATAGAGCGTGAAGGAGAGTTAGCTGCTCTTCGCAGCAACCACACCAAAACGAAATGTTGGAACTGTGATGAGATAGGTCATAGTTGGAAAAACTGTTTAGCAGAACGTCACATTTTCTGCTACGGATGTGGCCTCCCTAATGTATACAAGCCACAATGTTCAGCTTGTCTCCGAAAATTGTCGGAAAACCGTCAAACGGGTGCCTCCAATGCCAGCCGGATGGGCCCGTAAGAGGAATTAAGTCCTTATCGGATGAAAAATCGAATTTATTAAGCTATAGGGAAAAATATCGTAGTCATGTCCCCTTTCACCTTCGACAGTATGAAGAAAGGCTTAGGAACTATTTAAAAGTTAGAGATCGTATATTTAATAATACTACTCCGACTGTAAGCAAGCGTATTTTTCGCTTACGTAAATTTTATGAAAACTATAAAAGAAACCAAAAGTTATTAATTTCGAATATATTTAGCAATCAAAACGATATGCGTAGCTATGCCGAAGTTTCGTTCTTGACATATCGAGTACCTGGTCTATTAGACACAGGAGCAAATATAAGCTGTATTGGTTCAACACTTGCAGCCAAAGATTTTTCTCAGGTTCCTGAATTTAAACCCTTAAAGGCACAGGCTAACACAGCTGATGGGGAAAAACAGGAAATTATTGGAGTACTTGATGTTACGATGATTTATAAATCTGTACTAAAGTCAATGAAACTTTACGTCATTCCTTCTATAAAACAGAACCTTATCTTAGGGCATGATTTTTGGAGAATTTTTTCACTAGCCCCGAATATCATTAGTTCATTAGATAAGAAAAAAGAGCCAACTAGAGCTTTAGATAGTGATGAATACCCATTGAGTTCTCAACAAAAGCAGCAGTTAGAAGTCATAAAAAACTTGTTTTCTAACGCTACTAAAGGTTTAGGTCACACCACGCTTATACAACATCACATCGATGTTGGAGATGCAAAACCTGTTAAGCAGCGCTTTTACCCAGTGAGTCCAGCAGTTGAAAAGTTAATGTATCAGGAAATCGATCGTATGATCCAACTTGATGTCATTGAACCGTCAGTAAGTGCTTGGAGTTCGCCTATGCGTCTCGTAGTTAAGCCTAACAAAGTTCGCCTTTGCTTAGATGCTCGCAGACTTAATGACGTCACGAAAAAGGATGCCTATCCTTTACCAAGTATAGATGGAATTTTTTCGAGACTACCAAAATCTAACATAATAACCAAACTTGATCTTAAAGATGCATATTGGCAAATTGAGCTGAGTCCTGAATCCAAGGCGTTGACCGCTTTTACGGTTCCAGGACGACCGCTTTATCAATTTAAAGTAATGCCGTTTGGCCTTTGCAATGCACCGTCCACTATGTGTCGTCTGATGGATGAAATAATACTACCAGAACTTCGACACTGCGTTTTTGGTTATCTCGATGATCTTTGTATTGTGTCTGAAGACTTTTCTTCTCATCTCGCTGTATTAGTTCGTTTGGCAGAGCAATTTCGCAAAGCAAATTTGACTCTTAATATTGCTAAAAGCCAATTTTGTGTTAATAGCATTAACTACTTAGGATATATCATTGGTAGTGGAGGTATTCGCACAGACCCCGCTAAAGTATCGTGTATTGTAAACTGGCCCCCGCCGAAAAACTTGAAACAAGTACGAGGATTCCTCGGTGTTTGTGGATGGTACCGTCGCTTCATTCAAAATTTCGCCGACCTTACGTATCCTATTACCGAAGTGTTGTCCACAAAAAAACAATTTATTTGGACACCTGAAGCTCAACAGGCGATGAACCAATTAAAAGAAATTTTGACAACTGCCCCAGTTTTAATAAATCCCAATTTTGAAAAGAAATTTTATTTGCATTGTGATGCCAGTGATTTTGGCATTGGTGCCGTTTTAGTTCAATTGTCCGATGACAACGAAGAAAAGCCGATAGCTTTTATGTCCAAGAAATTGAACAGATCTCAACGCAACTACAGCGTCACCGAACGTGAGTGCTTAGCTGTAATACTTGCCATTGAAAAGTTCAGAGGTTATGTGGAACTACAAGAGTTTGAGGTAGTAACAGACCATTCAAGTCTTATTTGGTTAATGAAGCAGCAAAACGTTTCCGGCCGACTTGCGCGTTGGATATTTCGTTTACAGCAATTCAAATTTTCCATATCACATCGAAAAGGAAAGGAACATATTGTTCCCGACGCCTTATCACGTCTATGCGAAAATGAGATAGCAGAGTTAGATATGAGCCCGATTATAGATCTTGAATCAGACGCTTTTAGTGACGATTCCTATGTAACACTGAAAACCAAATTTAGCGAAAATCCCGGAAAATTTCCGGACATGAAAATTGTTGATAAAATTTTATATATTAAGTCAGAACACATCGTTGGAGATGAATTAGAAAGGAAATCCAATTGGAAGTTATGGGTTCCAGAAAGGCTCCGGATCGATGCCTTAAAGCAAGCCCATGACAGCTTAACGTCTTCTCATGCAGGCATACAAAAAACAATTGAGAAGTTACGTCGTTACCTTTTCTGGCCTGGTTTAGCAAAAGATGTACGCGAGTACATTCGACAGTGTGAGACTTGCAAGGAGAATAAAGCCCCCAATTTCACTCTTCGCCCTCCAATGGGAGCGCATAGCCCTACTTGTAGACCATTCCAGAGGCTATATATTGATCTGTTAGGACCATATCCTCGCAGTAAAAATGGCCATATAGGTTTGTTAATTGTTCTCGACCATTTTAGTAAGTATCACTGGCTTCAACCGCTAAAAAAGTTCACGTCAGCTGCGATACAAAAATTTTTGTTGGAAAACATTTTCCACAGCTTCGGAGTTCCTGAAACTATTGTGAGCGATAACGGAACTCAATTTAAAGCTAACGATTTCAAAGCGTTCCTAACCGAATTAGGTATCAAACAGATGTATACCGCTTTATACTCGCCGCAGAGCAATGCTGCCGAGCGCGTAAATCGCTCCTTGTTAGCGGCGATTCGTTCGTATTTAAAAAACGACCAGTCTGAATGGGACGTACATCTGTCAAGCATATCATGTTCTTTAAGATCTGCACTTCATCAATCTCTAGGATGTTCCCCATATCAAGTACTGTTTGGTTTGGACATGATCACGCATGGCTCAGACTACAAACTGCTGAAGGAGTTATCCCTGCTTGAAGAGCCAATTCAGCCACTTTCTCGAACAGATAATTTAGCGTTATTGAGAAAAGATATACAAGCGAATATACGCAAAGCCTATGATAAAAATGTTAAACAATATAATTTACGTTCAAACCCTGTCTCTTTCAAAGAAGGACAAGAAGTTTACCGACGCAACTTTGCTCTCAGTAAGTTTTCTGAAAAAGTTAATGCAAAACTAGGTTCACAATTTGTTAAATGTAGAGTTCGAAAGAGGATTGGTAACTGCTACTACCAACTCGAAAATTTGCAGGGGAAAGAAATTGGTACTTATCATGCCAAAGACATTCGTAGCTGATTCCCGCTAATATCCCGTCTTTTGGTGTCATATTATCGGGTTTTGTAACGATCGTTTTCTTTCTCAGTGTAGTAAGCTTTTATCTGAGCTTTATATCGTATTATTTTCCACACCAAATGGCACTTGACACAAATCATAAGTTATAAGCTTGAGATTACACTCGTACTCATTTTGAGATGCGCGAAACTGTATCATAGAGCTTTTGAGAAATGGTAACTACAGCTATGTGCATAAGCAAAAGAGCTATTTCCATTTCCAAAGAATAGTCCAGCATTGGAAAAGTTGGGTATATAAACGCCCACGCGGCTGTACTCAGTCCTTTTGCCGCTAGATCCCAGTTACGCTAAAACTTTAGACCAACGAGAAACCTACATTTGATAGGAAAAAGTGCCGCGTTAAGTTTCCGTTTAATAATTAGAGGAATATATATTACATATATCCTTTAATTATTATTAGTGAGTTTTCCTCACTGAAATAAAGACGAAAAAGGTAAGAATAGCTAACAAAATGCTTTCAGAAGCAGAAGTTTTAATTGCTTTTCATTTTTATTCCCGGTAAAGCGACGGGTGGATCAAAGTCCAACTCAACCTAACCTCAGCCCACACCAGCGCTTTGCTACGTTAATCGACGTATTCCAGCCACACTGCAGCGTTTTGGTGTGGGTGTATATTTAATCACTGGCTATATTTAAATATTGGTTAAAGTTAACCACTGACCATATTTAAATATTGGATATATTTAACCATTGTTCATATTTAAATTTGGTTAAAAAATCGGATATATTCAACGTTGATTTAACCACGGGTCATATTTAAAGTTGGTTTAAATATTGGCTAAGTCATATTTCGGCGAGTATTGGTTAGCACACTTATGTATGTGCATACTCATATGTGCACGCGCTACGCCACTTGGACGCAGTGCTGTTAAGTAAAACCATCGCAACTAGACAAGCAACGTTAAAAACCCCATTGAACTCCCCCTACTTTTGAGGACCCGAACCACTAAAATCCGGCATAGCAAGAGAGCAACATTTCCATGTTAGAGAAGCTGTAGGATCATGCAAACTCGGATGCTAACAGAATCAGCAACCTCAATTAGTATTAATCTACGTCCGAAATCAGTTTAAGTGTGTAAGGGGTAGAAGTGGTGTTGTTGTGTTAAATCGTTTGGTTTGTTAACGAAAGAAAAGGCAGAAAAGCCAAAAATATAATGTTAAAAAAAATAAAGTAAAAAAAAAAAAAAGAAAAAAAAAAAATCTTAAAAATTTAGTATTTGCGAAAAAGTGAAGAAATTCAGAGATTTAAAAGTAGTTGATACTTAGTGAATTTATTGTAAATTTCCAAGCGAAACAAAAAAAAAAAGGTTTATATATAAAACTAACTAACTTAATTAGACACCCATTATCAACGAACTGTAACTACAACGCTGGAAGGCCTTTCAACGCTGGAGCTGCGCATACATATGTACATGTAAGTGACAAACAATTTTGCATATTTTCCTTTTTATCTATTTCGCTTTGAGCAGATCCAAAAAGACAGCCTAGTTAGATTTGTATGTCGCCAGCCAGGTACTAAAAGTACTTGTCGCTATGTATATACCATCTGTATATACATACATAATTAAATGTGCATCTGCTTGAGTATAAGCGTAACGTTGTAAACGCAGAGCAAATCTTGACTGCAAACATACAAACATACGTTTTGTTGTCTCTTTGGTGATCGCTAGTTTGTAAGTTAGGTAGCTATGTATGTACATATATATTTAGCAAAAAGTCCAGTCACTTGTTTTGAAACTGGCAATAGGGAAATGATCATTGAGTGCGCGAATGGTTACAACAACAACATTTGCCTTGTATTAGCGCTTGATAAAATAGAGCTTTCTGCGCCTAATACGGCGAACTAAATATTTAGTTATACAGTGCTTAAGTAATGTGTTCAGGATATATTTAATGAAATTTTATAACCATTGCCGAGCTCACTTTAGCTTTTATTGTTGTAATTTGCAATGCTTAAGTTGATTGGAAAATAATTTGTATAGTTAAAAACCTAAAAGTAACTTTCGTATATTTAAATAATATTAGTTAGTTAGATGTTCGAGTCACTGAATTATTCTCGAAATCTTAATTGTTATTGTGTTAATTTTCTGTTAAGATGAATAGAAATACAATATGAATTTATAACGTATAAATCATGTGTTAAGTTTGATATTTTTTCCTGTTGACACCTGATGGCATAAGGAGGTAAGAGAAGTTATTTTAAAAGGGATCTTCAATATCATTTTGTTAGAAGATCATGGTTGGGTTGGGTAAAGAAAGCGAGTGTCGATTACCGCCTTAGACCTCGCCAACTGGTAAGCACAGATGAAGGTAGGATGACTTGTCCCCCAAATTCAGTTTTCATAGTAGTTTCGTTCCTTAATAGTACCCCCCTTTATTTGATTTTGTCTTTTAGTTTCCGTTAGGAATCCTATTAATTTAGGTTTATGTGTATATAGTTGAGGGATGGCAAACCCCCACCCCACGCCGCTAGAGCTAAGGCACCAGAGGATTCCGCCTGCCGCGACCCTTCAACTGTACATTGTGTGATTGTACAAAAAGTATAAAAGCTATGAGGCCTATTTCGAATATCATCAGGCCCATACAACCTACACACGTGTATGTCATATGAAGTTTTGATGGCGCCCTACATGGGGCACGAATATTTTCGGGACATGCATGGTTCATACAATCTTCTCACACACACACTCACCCTGGGGTGTGGTTACACCATATCTACACCATATGTAATATATTCTGTAAAAAAACTTTATGATAGGATTTTTATTTAAAGGCCGTAAATTTAAATCGTGTGGTAATACAACACTAATGTTTACTTAGGGCAAGCAACGCGGACCGGTCAGCTAGTATACTATAAATTTGTATGCAACCATTTCAGACGCTTCGAGCGAGCATTATATAAAGATAATAATAGTAAAATAAAACTACCAGAATCGAGTTAAAGGTATGGGTAACTCGCGTCACCCGGTAATCTGTTAGATTTTCATAAAAGTGGAGTCTGAATTGGAAATTAAGCGTTTTTTTACATTTTGAAATAACTTATTTAGGTGAAACATAATCTTTAAAAGCATCAACATTTTTCATATTTTTTCGAGAGTTATGGACAAAATTTGCCCCTGAGTTTAAGAAGTGTAAGCTCCGAGAAAGATAGACTGATAATTGTATTGACAACTTTATCAATACTTTGACAAATGTTTGATATCAACTTGTAGCTTCAAGCTTTGGGATCTCTCTAATCAAGTGAAAGTCGTTGTTGGAACAGTGAGCTTAGGAAAAATAAAATGTTTGTAAATATCATAACGGTTGTTTGTAACAGCAAAAAATAATCGAGATACATATAGACATTGTTTATTGCTGGTGAGATTTTTTCGCTTAACAATAGAAAATCCTTTGTTTTTAATTCATCGAGTTTTCTTATTTTAAGTATATTTTTCGATATAATTAATTTTATGTTTTACTAAGGCTCATAGAGCTAACTAAAAACTTATGATTCAAAGCGCACAGCAGGTAATGGTTACTTAATTAATTAATAATAAATGAAAATGATAATTTAAGGCGCAAAGCTTGTGGTAATTGATATTTTATAAAAAAGGCAAAATGATTGGCTCAGCTCTAAGTGGACGAGGGCGATCCCACGGTGGTTGATTAACGATTTAACGTTGACGCACATCTTGGTCCCACCGTTCGGGGGTGTACGCTGGTCGTTGGTGATGACGTGGTTAGCAACTCGTACACGCAAAGGCTAAATATGAGAAGGGGGCAATAAACAGCGCGCCGCGCTTTTATATTAACAGCAGTACTGGAAACATATTCCAGGTCTGTTTCGTCGCTCCTGACTGAAAGCCATGGAAGTGGAAACTATAAAAATTATGCAGGGATGCATTTTTTCACATGAGCGGGAATCATGGTGATTACTTTAAGTGCGCAAGTCACTTAAACATGGCGGCCCCGTTGCATAGGTGCATGGAGTCCGTCGAGTTCAGCAAGTGCTTCCATGGTCCTTTTCAACACCTGGCGCGCTTGGACGGTTGAGCGCCGCTGAGGACTTGGTGGTTGGCGCACGTGACGATTTCCTGGTCGATGATGGACGTGTCGGCTCTTTTGCGAAGGTGATTACTTTATCGCCGGGTGGAGGGCGATGAAGCAAAGTAAGATGTAGCCCTTTGCACTCTTTGCAGGTTTCCGGCGATCCACACTGTTGCACGTTGTTGTGCGTCCGCGCCAAACAATTGTGACAGTAGTCGTTCCGGTCGATGCTGCGAATACGGTCGTCGATCTCCATGGCCGTCGCTCCGCACTTAATCAGGGAAGTTCAAGTTCGGGAATTATGCAGGGATGCATGACTTCACATGACTGAAAGCCATGGAAGTGGAAACTATAGAAATTATAGGGATGCATTTCTTCACATGAGCGGGAGTCATGGTGACTACTTTAAGTGCGCAAGTCACTTAAACAGACATATACATATATACCAAAATGATCAGAGTAAAAAGATAAACTGACTGACTCTCTGTAAGTCCGTCCGTCTGTCCGTGGTTACAAGAACTTGAGTAAAACTTGAGCGATATCTCAACGAAATTTGGTACATAGATTGCTCTTTGGCCAGGGTAGGTTGGTATTGAAAATGGTGAAGATCGGTCAATAACCACGCCCACCTCCAATATAACGGAAATTCTTGAAAAATGCAAAAACTCTGTTTTTTCGGTATCCATTAAAGCAAATTGAGTAAATTTGGTATTTGGGGTGATTTTAAGGAAAGAAACTGTATATTTATGAAATTTGGAAAAATAGGCGTTGCCACGCCCACTTATAACAAAATTGCGGTATTTCAATAAGGGTGTTAGGTATCGCCACAATACTTGGTATACATATTGTTCTTGATAGCAGTCTTACTATGGTCAAATATTTTTGAAATCGGACCAAAACCACTCCCTCCTTCCATATAACGGAAGTAATTAAAATATTCATATTAAATATTCTTCTTAAGAAATTTAATGTAAATAATTGCTACTTATTTACCTAAATATGTATATATTAATAAATAAATGCAAACACTACAAACTACAGCTTACAAAAAAATTTGCCACGCCCACATATGAAAAAGTTTCCGTATCTCAATAACAATGTTAGGTATCGTCACAAAATTTAGTATACATATTTTCCTTGATTTTGCTATTATTATCGTAGAAAAGTTTTGAAATCGGATCACGCCCAACTTAAATATAACGGAAGTTTTGGAAAATGCAAAAACTCCGTTTTTTCAGTATCTATTACAGCAAATTGGGTTAAATATATTATTTTGAACCATTGTGAACTAAGAAATTAGGTAATGTAAATGTACCAAATTCCGGGATAGTACGTAATTCCGGAATTTTTTGTTTTTATGCAAAAAATAAGAAAACTGTGCATTGATCGCTTATACCTAACGTAGTATTGCTTAGGAACAAATTCTGAAGCAATAAAAATAAAGGCACTTTTTTATTCTTTTTTTTCTTAAGCTATTTTGAAGTTATATTTTGTCAGTTGACGTTGACGCGCATATCAGGCAGTTGTGTTGTACGTGAGCATAGTGAGTCGAAGCAATTTGTAGCGTTACACATAACATTCTGGTAAGTATTTTGACCCAATTTTTTGGAATATTGAAAATTCGAATGTTTAACATAGTTTAAATGAATAAAATGCTAAATTTTAATTAATTTTCATTCTAAAATATGTGATTTTCTCTATCCCGGAATTATGTACACGTATTATTTATAGTGCACCTAATTACGGGACATTCCGGAATTAAAGCCAATTCGAATCTAACGTGCTTTTAATTCCGTAACTTATGTTTTGCTGAAGATATATATGTAGACTTCCATAAATTTTATTATATAACTAAACTTAGCAATACAGTTCGCAAGCTAACGATAGTCGCGAACATCGATAGAAAGGATCATTTTAATTTTTTTATGGTATTGACAAAACCCTTAAAATTTAATTTAATTTAATTTTAACCATCGATAGTCGCGATAGTGTAAAACTTCGATGGTTTTATACTCTACTTAGCAGTTAACATTCATTCACCTACATACTTTTTTAAATTAAATTTTTTTTTATCAATACGGTAGAAAAAAGCCGAAAAAATATATCTTGGATACATTGAATAAAGCACTCAAAGATATGGAAGATGGAAAAATGTCTGTTTTTCAGGCTTCGAAACATTATAAAATACCCAACCAGACGCTGTATGATAAAATACACGTTATATACCCAAATAATAAGTCTGTTGGAGCCCCAACTGTTCTAACGGCAGAAGAAGAAGTCAAGTTGGTTAAATGGATTTTGCATTTCTTGAAGAAGTTGGTCAATGAGTTAAATCGGCCAAATAAATTCAAAAATGGAGCTCCTGTACGGCATTGATTTGAATCTTTCATGCGAAGACATCCAGCTATTAGTAAAAGAGTTTGCCAGTCGTTGACGCTGTCCAGAGTTTCTGTGAGCGAAGGCCTGCTTAGAGACAGGTTCCACAGAGTGGAAACGTATTTCCTAGAACACAATCTGCTAGACGTTTTATGTGATCCATCCAGGATCTTCAATTGCGATGAATCAGCTTGACACTTTGGCATGGTGCATCTGCTGACGGTAAATTATTATTCATGTTTATTCAGTCTATGATTTAAAACCTTACAGACTAGAATTAAGCTAAGAGAATTACAGAATTAATAGATACCATTAAGAAACAATAAAAAGTTTACATATTTGACAACATTGCACAGTTTTTATACATTTTGTTTAAAATGCAAAACTTTAATTATTATTATTCAACTATATTCCGTTTATGAATTACAATCATTACAGACTAGAATTAAGCTAAGAGAAATACAGTATTATTACTAGAAACCAATGAGAAATGCAAAAAATCGGCATCTAAGCTCTTTGAAATGTTGTTATATTCTGCGAGGCCTCGAAAAATAGGCGCAAAGAATGAGCAATTTTTTATTTATGCCTCCCATGGCAATTTTCCCTTACAAAAGGATTCCCCAAAATATTTTGAACGCTTATCCAGAAAGCTGGGCATTTGGCAGGTCTGATACAGGATGGATGACTTACGAAGCATTTTTTGAATACATTACAAATATTTTCAATCCACTTTTGGCAGAACAAAATATTATCAAGCCAGCTATTCTATTTTTAGATGGCCACGTCTCACACTTATCACTCCATTTGAGTGAATTTTGTAAAAACAACGAGATCGTGTTAGTAGCCTTGCCTCCAAACTCTACTCATTTTATGCAGCCCATGGACGTTGCAGTGTTTAAACCTCTAAAAACATTTTGGAGCAAAAATTTTTATAAATGGCGCATTGAAAACAATGGAAGTCGCACCTCTTCTTGAAAAATCTATTTCCTGTCCCTCAAACCAGACACAATAAGAAATGGATTCCGTAAGTCTGGTTTGTACCCATTCAATGAAAATGCCATAAATTAGGAAACGTTGTTGACCAAGGCTGCCAGCACTACCGGTTCATTTTCGCTTTCTATACCAAGTGCTCCGCACCACTGCGCTTATTGTTTTGATCAAAATACGACCAATTCAAACAAAAAACAAATATTTTTTAGAATTTTTCCAGGAGCGTTTGGGTGCTGACAAACTACAAATATTTCAGCAGTCTGCGATAAAAAGACAAAAATTTGTACAAATTTTGGAAAAATTGAAAAAATGAGGCAAGTGGAACTAGTATTTCAATGTATCTTGGTGACTACATTAATGGCTAATGAGTGCACTTTGGCAAATATTAACTTGGATTGGCCTGAGAATATATCGGAAATGGAAATTATTTTTGATAAAGATGGAACACGTATACCCTCGGCAAGTCCAGACAATCTAAGTCGATACCTGAGAAAAATTTATTGGATGCACTCGTACATCATGTACTCGAAGAAGAACTACCAATTCCCAAATCTGGATTTCCAACACCTTTTAAAAATGCCCTACTTTGGCCGGAAACACCAATCAACAGCAAGAAGAAGAGTGTTACAAAGAAACTAGCTCCAACTGAGGCATCCTCCGAAGAATTCATTGAGCATCAAAGGCGTGTGATCAATGAAAAACAAGAAAAATTGAAAAAAGTGGAAGAAAGAAAGAACGCGAACAGAAGAAGGTTGAAAAAATGTTTGAGAATAAAACCAAAAAATCAATTTGAAACTGAAAATAAAGGATAATAAAAAAGTCGAACAAGATGCTTCCATCTCTAAAGGTGAATTTGTTGTTGTTTTGTATAAAGCAGAAAAATTTCCCGGCCAAGTCATTCGAATTTGTGATAATAAGCAATTTGAAATAAAAACAATGACCATGAGCACTCTTGTCAACGGCCGATGCACATGGCGCTGGCCTGAGAAGGATGATATACTGATATATGATGCTTACGATATCATTAAAAAAAATGATCCACCTGTCCTATTAAACAAAAGCGGTGTGTTTGCAATAGAAATGTAAATTACAAAAGAATTTAAGTTAATGAATTGTGTTTTGTTAAGTTTGTTCGTTCACTTATGTAAATGAATTCTTCTATTCAGTTTTTTTTTGTTTACTAATCTTATGTACATACATACATGCTAATAATAAATGAATTAGAAGCTTGGCTCCCGGAATAAGGTTCAACGGTAATATTTATCCCGGAATAGTGTTCTTTGCAAGTGTTCCAAAAATCCTTAAATTATAATGTAATACTACTAATAAATTATTTTTTTTATAAACCATTTCGCTGTTAAAATGATATATTTTTAAATAAAATAAATTTTTTTGTGTATGTATAAACTACTTTTGAACAACAAATAAGAGAAGCATCCCAACCAACATATTGGCAAGCGTTTTGTAAATTAATATTGCAGCAAGCTTGCATAATGTTGTTGACAATTTGTTTGCAAATGCAAGTGTTTTGCGAACGTCGTTGACAATTTGATTGCAAATGCAAGTGTTTTGCGAACGTCGTTCACAATTTGCTTGCAAATGCAAGTGTTTCACAAATTTAAGCAAAACGTGCCATTCTCGCCGTTAAAAATTGTGCTAATAAGTTGTGTTAATAAATTGTTCTTAAAGTTGTTAAATTAAGTGCGTTTGATACTTTTAATTATCATTTGCTATTAAAAAAGGTAATTATCTACTTATTTAATGTCTGCAGCAAAAAAGAAGAAAAGTGTCGTTCGCAGCAGCACCGAAATTTTTGAGCATCTATGGAACGATGCGGCTGCAAGTTCTTTAAGTGCCCAGAGTGAATTTGTGGAACAGGAGGTTGTGCCCGAAGCACAAAATAATTTAGATTCCTTGTTGCCAAACGAAGATTATATTTCTGAACACGAA
Source organism: Philophylla caesio (assembly GCA_963971545.1). Taxonomy (NCBI): domain Eukaryota; kingdom Metazoa; phylum Arthropoda; class Insecta; order Diptera; family Tephritidae; genus Philophylla; species Philophylla caesio. Next base: position 29,608,717 of record OZ020609.1, on the reverse strand, counting down.
AATTATATTTCTGATGAAAGTGAGAACTCGCCGGATGGCGCCGTTATTGATTTCAATAAACGTTTAGCTGTAGAGAGCAATGTGTTCAATGTGTATGTTAATAAATCATTGGAATTAACGAAACACCAAATCACCATACGCTTGACGAAGTAACATCAAAAGTTATATACTTCTACACCAGATCGTCTTATATATTTGTGCCACTTATAGCAGATCATGTCGCAGAACAATCTTAATTACATCGTCGACCCCATTAATGATGATATCGCATCCTCACAAACTATTTATGTGATGCAACCAAGTCCAAGCAAAACAACAACTTCTTTGGATAGCAAAACACTGTATTAAAATTAAAACAACAAAAAAAGTAAACTAAAATACTAAGTAATAATGATTTTTTAAATGAAACAACAATGAAGTTCCTATTTTTATATTTTAATTTAATATTATTCTATTAAGAAAAAAAATTTAATATTAAAAATGATTTTTTAAATGTATCAAAAAAAAAAACATATCCAAAACAAAGTAAATGTTTAAAACGCTTTTTTAAGCATTTTCAAGACGTAGTTTTAAGCAATAAAAACGTGTAATTACGTTACTTAAAAAACATGTTTTGCAATTGTCTTTTTAACGCTTATAAAGTTGGGTGCTTTTCGATTATAAACCCCTTGCTTTGATGTACAGTTAGTAAAAAAACAACTTGTACACCAATCAAAGTAAAGTAATTTTCTTATTTAATTAGATCTGGTCCTAATTTATATTCACATTTTATATTAGCGATAAGAGGGATTTTTGTCTACTTTTAAATGTGTGTATAAGATTCTGCTTTTGACCGATTTTTTAAAAGTTACTTTTGAAAATATATTAAGTGGCAACATTGCTATGCCAAAAAAAAAGTTGTACACTTGTTAGTTTGTTTTTTTGCTAACTGTACATATTTGTAAAGGTCACAGCAGCGGTTTATCAGTGTTTTGCTTACATTTGAACGCTTAAAAAACGCCTATTTTAAAAATGAGAGTTGCCAAAATTTCTTTATCTCAATAACGGTGTAAGGTATCGACATAAAATTTGGTAAACAAATTTTCCTCCACATCGCTGTTACCATCGCTGTTACTGTACCCACCTCCCATATAACGGGAATTCTGAAAAATGCAAAAATTCCGTTTTTTTCTTTATCTATTGGACGCTGTGGTCGAGTTGGTAGCGGTGCGTGCTATAACTTGATATGCCGGTGAGTTCGAGGTTCGAATCTCAGTCAGAGCAAGCAAAATCTTAACAATAGAAAAACTTTTTTCTAATAGCGGTCACCCCTCGGCAGACAATGGCAAACCTCCGAGGGTATTTCTGCCATGAAAAAGCTTCTCAATAAATACATATGCCGTTCGGAGTCGGCACAAAACTGTAGGTCCCTCCATTTGTGGTATATTATAAAGACGCACACCAGAAATAGTAGGAGAAGCTCGGCCAAACACTGAGCTATATAGTGTACGCGCCAAAATTATATTATATTATATATTGGACCATATTAATTAAAATTTGATATTTAGAGAGATAGTTAATTAAGAAACTTGAATTTTTTGGAAATTTTGAAAAATGTAACGATGTAGGTATCGTCACAAAATTTGGTGAACATATTGTCCTTGAAATCACTAGCATCACCGTAAAAAAATTTTAAAATCGGACCATAACCACGCCCAACTTCCATATAACGGAAATTTTGAAAAATGCAAAAATCTTCGTTTTTGTGGCCGCTGTGTTCGAGTTGGTAGCGGTGCGTGCTATAGCTCGATATGCCGGTGAGTGCGAGGTTCGAATCTCTGTCAGGGCAAACAAAATCTTAATCATAGAAAAAGTTGTTCCTATTAGCGGTCAGTCAGTCTCTCGGGTGTTCGTTGGACGGCTCAGTTGTATTATATATAGCTTGTGTAAATACTTATACTCTATACTTGTTAACAGTTATAAAAGCGAAATTAAACTAAAACGTGGTTTTGATTATATTAATGGTGCTTCAAATGCACCTTATAATAACAAAATGCTTTGAGTGCAACGTGCAACTAAAAATATTAATAATTCTAATTAGTTCTTGCCTTTACAAACATTGGACGAAAATAATGTTATTAATGATAATGAAATTATATCGGCAAGTGCTGCGTCGTCAATTGATATTGTCAAAAAAACTATTCCACCCTTAACTTTATTAAAGAGAAGTGCGGCTTATATACTTGAAGTTATGCGTAGGTAACAAATCGGAGATTATTTTGTAAAGACTATATCTATTGCTCACAAATTATTTTTAAATAATACCAGTAATTATGATAAACCATGTGGTTATCCTAAAAAAAATAACTGTGAATTCTTTTCTCACGAAACTAAGCGTTCGATATCATACAAAGCTATGCTCTCTGGGCTTGAAAATACATCTGCTTATGAAGTTTAAAAATCTCTCTTATCATTTGGTTTATAGTTATCATTTCTTGACCTATTCTTCACCAATATTGCTAATATTACCGTTCATCCAAAAATTGACATTTTCTATCTTCTGATCATTTACCTGCTATCCTGCAAGTGGACGTTAACATGGCATTTAAAAATTTCTGTTCAATGTTCTGGGTCCAATACTATTTAATATATACATCTCCGATTTGCCGATTCCACTTAATATAAAATGGGTGCCTACTGTCAAGTATCTAGAAGTCTATCTTGATACCAAACTTACGTTTCAAAAACACATACAATCAAGTCTAGCTAAATTAAAAATTTGTACAAGACTTCTCTACTCTTTAACTAAATAACCGTAAATCCAGAATGTCGATTTCCAACAAAATAATTCTTCTAAAAACAGTATTTTTACCTATTGTTCTTTATGCTGCTCAAGTATGGTCAGACTGCGCTAAATGTCATATTAATAAAATTCAAATTCAAATTCTTTTATCCCACAATTAAATGACATGATAAAGCACAAGTCAGTCCTGTTTCAGATACCATCATTAAATTCACAAATAATTTTCAAAATAAATTGACATATTCAGATAAAAAATTAATTAGAAAATTGTAGTTATTACGTTTAGCTTTTAAGTAGTATGTATATGTTTTATTATAATATAAAAATTTCCTAGGTTTTTGTTATCTTTTCTCCTGTTAAAAATTTATCTCATACCTTAACTCATATCTTAGTTGTAAAGAGAACTGTTTTTTTCTCTAAAATTCTATAAAATAATAGAAATACTGTATTCGCAAAATTAAATACATCTGCCGTTCGGAGTCGGGACAAAACTGTGGGTCTCTCCATTTGTGATATAATATAAAGACGCACACCACAAATGGTAGGAGAAGCTCGGCCAAACACTGAGCTACATATATAATGTAAACGCCAAAATTATATATACTTTTTTTTCAAATTGTATTTTATACAAATTTGGAAATGGGCGTGGTACCGTCGATACCATAAAACATCGCGGTTTCGCCCGAATTTAGCTTTTCTTACTTGCTTTTTTCGATAATGTGTTTGGATATTATTTGTTAGTTACTAAAATTAATAATAAAAAAAATAAGTTATGCTTTAAAATTTCCCAAAATTATGCTAACAATTGAAAGGAGTAAAATAGTTATAAGGTATAAACTTGGGATTTATAATTATAAATCTATGGTACAAAACTTCCTAAGTTATTTGAGTTGAATGTTAGAGCTACTCATTTTTCAAAGACTTAAAATGAAATTTAAAATCATCTTAGGTATAAACTGGAGTATAATAAAAGTGAGAAAATTTGTATATATGTATATCATAGAAATAATACTTTGTGAAGGTTTTAGGGTTGCTGGCGATTTTAGAGTGATTGGATAATTATAATACATAGTTTACATCAAATGGGAACTGATCTTAAATATGAACTTGTGGAGTTATTGTAAGTTATCAATTTCACTTGAATTAGAGATGAATAAAATAATCTGTAAATATTTGTTAGATAGTATATATGTACCTATAGGAATGAGAATAAGAATTAGAGTTTCCTTAAAAGAAACTACAACATTTTTAAAGCTTTGATTGCAAATTGAGAAAGATGAAACCAACATGGGAAGTTTAAATAGTTTAAAAATTCTTAAAGGTTTGGGAGAAGTTAAATATATATGTATGTATGTACATATATCAACTTTAAACCTTAAATTCTCTCAGTGATATGATAGCAGTTGAATAAAGATGAAACAAAACTTACTAAGATGCTTTAATTTCTTGAATATAAAAATCCTGATTTCAACATGGTGAAAAAGAATATACATCATACTTTAGTAGGAAAACTAAGGGGTTTTAAATTTATAAGAAAAATATGAGTTCCGTTGGAAAATCACGCAAGATATAAATTGTAGATTAAAAGTTTTGTTTATCAACTTACAAAATAAACATACTTCAAATGCTAGTCTGAAACAGGAGATACAAATACGTGAATTATAATATAAAATTTTTAATTTAAAAATCATGCGCACGATAAGAAGAAATAATCGAAGTCTTGAGATAAATTATCGAAATATTTTAGATATCAATTTAAGAACTATCAATTAAAGTTTGAAAGAAGATATTGGGAATTCAAATTTGCTGAGATGATAGAAATTTATTGGAGAATTTTTTCGCAAACGTCAAGCTGTATAGTTGTGTTTTCTCTGTGCTACTTTTTTCATATTGAAATTTCATCATTTCTGTGCATATAAATGAATAATTTAGTGATAAAAGTTTTGGAGATTTATCTGTGCGCATTTAAAGCTAAGTATAATAGTTGTTGAGCATTTTTTGCATTGGTTTTATTACACTTTAATTTAGTTTTCAATTGCCGAGTCATTAGTTGATTTGCATTGTTATTATTTCTTATTTACATTATTTTTGCTTCTTTGTTTTGCTTTAAACTTTGTGTATTTGTTTAAGTTTGCGAGCATTTTCTTTTCTCTTTTTTGATTGTCATTCTTTAAACAGCTGTTTGCGTTTAGTTTTTTAGGTGTCTATTACTGTGCATCTAAAACTGTTCGTTGCATAAATAGCTCTCAAACCTTAAATAATTATAAAACTTGCCCTACCTTACAAACTACTTTCTTCTTTGATTTATTAATACAATTTTAGTTTATACTCATATTGAATTTTACTGTTTAAATTATGTCTTGCATTTTTTAACAACTGCAAAAATAAAAGCGATAATGAGCAACGCTCTGTTGCATGCTGGTTGTGCGATGGGATTGCTCATATAAAATGTGCCGGATTGACTGGTAGAGTCCTAGACTTAATAAATGAAGGAAGAGGGTTTCGTTGGTCTTGTTTAAAATGCAGATCAACTGAGGTTGAACTTTTCAAATTTTTTAGAGAAACCAGAAATGTATTTTTCGAAATCGGCAAAGAACTTCGGGCACTTAGTGATAAATTTAAACGTTATGAAAAAGTGTTTAAATCATTTAAGTGCCTAGATAAACAAACTTCGCAACCTGTAAGAGAGACCAAACGCAAACGGACACACAGTCCACCCAAGAAAAGTATTGTGGCTCCTCTTACATTACTTCAAAAAAATATTGAGCCTCAACACTAACAAATTGAGCTAATTAATCTTTTGTCTCCTGTCCCTCCGCCTCAGGGCCCGTCTTCTTTAACTTCATCAAGAGCTATCTGCACTCGCGCTTCTTCCTCTAATAAAAGCAATTCTGATCATGAGAACTTACAGGCATCTTCATCTGAAGTGGGTCCATCACCGCCTCAATCGCTTCCACCATCCCAATCTGCTCCTATTGTTGCAAAAACTGTAGCACCATTGGATGAGGCAGTCAGCTCTGAAGCTGGTTGTGGTTCCTTTGAGAAAATCGATTTTTGTTTCTAGATTTGCTAGGGACACTGATGATATAGAGTTTTACATTTCATCAAAAATTAAGACTTGTAACTTAGCAATCCGAAAATTTAACTTTAAATACGAACGTAACGTATCATCTTTTAAAATCGATGTGGCACCTGAAGTTTTTGATACTTTGCTTAACAATTCTTTTTGGCCAACCGGGGCATTTGTTTGAGAATTTGAATACAAGCCACATAAAAATAAAAATAAAATAAATAACTTAGCTTCAATTCCTAATCGTGACACTGAGCCAAAAACGAATTTTTAATTCTACTTTAAGTATTTTCTACCAAAGCGTTAGAGGTTTAAATACTAAATTGAACGATTTATATTTAAAAGGCTTAGACTGTAACTATAACGTAATTTGCTTTACTGAAACCTGGCTTAAACCACATATTTTTTGCAGTTCATTCTTCAATACCATCCGAAGATGTTAATATCCCCCTCATCGAGTCAATCGAAATTAAAGCAATACGAGTTATGGTAGGAAATGGTTTCTTTTATTTAGCTGCTTGCTACATCCCTCCTAACTCTGACTTATCGGTTTATTCTCAACATATTGCGTTACTTATATCTTCAAGTTCAAAGATTACTGCACATGACTCGATGATTGTACTTGGTGACTTCAATATGCCAGGCATATCATGGACTCTTATAGACGACTTTATCTTCCAATATCATCAAAGGATAGATACAATGTGTTTTAAGAAGATATGGCTGAGCTCTGTCTAAATCAGATCAATTTAACTCCAAAAAATTTTGGCCCCTTTCTGGATCTTGTTTTTGTTGATGACGTATCTAAGACATCTATGAAGATGTGCGAACCCTTGGTTATTCCAGAGGACTCTTATCACCCTGCGATTGAGGTAAATTACGAAGTTATTGGTGATTTTGGAAATAATGTTGATAAATCAAGTAGCTCAAACGCTCGTTTAATTTTCGCGAAAGCCAATTTCAAGAAATTAGATCGAGAATTATCAAAATTACCATGGCCGACGTATAAAGATGATGTTGAACGTTGCGTCCAGCATTTTAATAACACCATATTTAGCTTATTTCAAAAGTTTGTACCAAAGCGGGTTTGCGTACAAAAGTAATAATCACAACCTTGGTTTACTAAAGAACTAAAAAATTTTAAAAATAAGAAGTCGCGATCGTTTAAATTGTACAAAAAAACTGGTTTGCACACTAACTATATTAAATACTCAGTTATCCGACACGCTTATTTTGAATTAAATAAAAAATGCTACAGATCTTATTTGTGCAAAGTTAAAAGGAATCTAATAAAAAAACCTGAATCATTTTATGACTTCGTTAACTCTAGGCGCCGAGTGACTAGTTTTCCGTCTGCTATGAAATATCAAAATACCGTTTCTTGTAACTCCCAATCAATTTCCAACATATTTGCCCAATTCTTCAGGAAAAATTACTCCATTAACTCGCCTCTGATCAAACCTTATCCATATAAACTCTGTTCCCTCACCTCTGATATTATTCCGCAGATATCTAACGAGGAAGTATTTTATTATTTGAGTAACTTAAAATAATCATTTAAGGCTGGCCCCGATTCGATCCCGACGTGTTTCCTTATAAACTGTGCTAAACATATTTATGAGCCCTTAACCAATTTATTTAATCTTTCTCTTAAGCTTGGGATTTTCCCTTCAGCTTGGAAAGAATCATTCATTATACCCCTTTATAAGACCGGGAGTAGGTCCTCTATATAAAATTACCGCGGTATAGCTAAGCTTTCTGCTATTCCTAAATTATTCGAAGCTATTGTTGTTGACCATTTAACGTATTCCATATCCTCTATAATTTCTAGCACACAACACGGGTTCTCTAAGGGTAGATCTACCGTTACAAACTTGCTTGAGTTCACAACTCATGTTTCAAATGGATTCAGAGAATTTATGCACACTGATGTTATATATACTGATTTTAGTAAAGCATTCGACAGAGTAAGTCACTCTTTACTGATCCATAAACTCGATCTCCTTGGTTTTCAACCTAATCTCCTTCGTTGGATGTCTTCTTACCTCATTGACAGAACACAACGAGTTCTTTTTAAAAATAGTTCCTCAAACATTATTTATATTTCTTCAGGGGTCCCGCAAGGAAGTCACCTTGGTGCAATTCTGTTTTTACTTTTTATAAATGACTTACCTTCTGTAATAAATTATTCAAAAATTGTATTGTATGCTGATGATGTAAAGCTTTTTAGATCGTAGCATTCTGTTGAGGAAAGGTCCTTACTACAAGCGGATTTAAATAGCATGACTAACTGGTGTGAAATAAATTACATGCCACTAAACCTTAAAAAATTTAAAGTAATGTGCATTTCTCGCAGATCAGTTCAACCAGCTTCTTATGAAATATGTAACCATAACCCCGAACAAGTGTTTAACTTTGTTGATCTTGGAATTACAATGGACCCGAAATTTAATTTTAATCTTCACATAAATGTTACAGTTAACAAAGCCAAGGGTGTTTTTGCATTTGTAAAACGGTGGTCAAAAGAATTCCATGACCCTTACATCACGAAGCCTCTATTCACAACGTTAGTGAGGCCCATACTGGAATATGGATTTGTTGTTTGGAACCCGCGCTATCAGATTCAATCCGACAGGATAGAGTCAATTCAAAAACAATTTCTGCTTTTTGCTTTAAGGAATTTTCGTTGGGATTCTCAGTACAACCTGCCGCCATATATAAGTCGTTTAAAACTCATTAATCTTCCTACACTTGCTAGTCGCAGAGAAATTCTAGGCATTGTATTTTTGGTCAAGTTACTGACAGGCTTGATCTCTTCTTGGCGAAATAAAACTAAACGTTCCCTCCAGAATTTCAAGACATTTCCGACCTCTCTTTCTGAAGCCATGTAAAAGTAATTTTGAGTTAAATGAGCCACTCCGTAGTTTGTGTCAGGATTTTAACACTCACTCCGGTTCTTTTGATATTTCAGACTCACTTTTTTACATAAAGAAAACTATACTCAATGCTCTCAATAATTAATACATACATACATATACATATATTACTATTCGATCAGCTGATGAGCATTTGTTCTGTAGCTGAACAGTTTTAGATCTCGACACTTAACAAACCTCTGCCTTTCATGAGTCGGCGCAACATATATGAAAAAAAAACAAAAAAAAAATTTTTTTATTATACATATATCCGTGCCTCATGCGGATGCGCCCCTCGCGGCGGTCGGGCGGGTATGGACGGATAAAACCGTTGGGATTATTATTATTACTTTTCCGATTTTTGGATGGTTTATATTAATGTTACTAAGCTCGCCCATATCACGATTTCTTCTGGATATGACCACATATTTGGTTTTATTAACATTTAATTTACGTCTGCAACTCGTGCGCCTTTCATGCTTTTCAATTGACTGGAAAGTTGCTTCATTTTCAGAAAAATTCTTTATATGCTACAAACACACATACGCTCTACTAAAGGCATGAGTACATTTTCATCATTACTTATTACAATATTTTGTTGCTGCGATCCTTTTCCGGTTTACTTTACCAATTTCAACATCTTAAGAAATATTTTTTTTATAAATTTTTGCTTGACCCATCCGGGCAGCCGGGTGTTGGCCATCATCAAGTTTATTATACCGTGTTGACGCAACGTCAATGATGTCCTTTGGTGACAATATGCTGGTACTTCACTATAACATACAATCATTTCCACTGCATGTTGTTGCAGTAATGTTTGGGTTATTTGCTAGTGATGGCTGACCGGACCTACCAAAAGGCCACATTCTTTCATTCATTCTGCCAACGGAGGACACGCAATTTAAACCAGAAAGGAATACACACACATACAGCTTACTCTTTAGTTTTATTTAGGGTTTACACTCTCATATGCTGTGTTGATCTCTTGCAAATGATAGGATGAAGTAATTTACGGTTATATAAGTGTGTGCGTGCGTGTGTATGTGTGCAACACAAACAAATAGTTACTTACACTTTCATAAACTCATTCACTTTTCATTGACTCTGCCCAGCGCACAGTGGCCAATTTGGCTTCGCTAGCGGCATTTAATTAAAATTTTCAAATTTGAAAAACCGTTAATTTTTTTTTAACAATCGATAACAAATACATTCACTAGATTTGTATCGATTTTTAAAAACTCAGCTTACAGCTGATGAACAGCTGTGAGCTGTCAAAGTCAGCATATGTTTCTGCAAGTGTTGTGCAAAATATTTCTGCCTTTTTGATCATCGTTTTGCTATTCGTGTTAAACTTGCAAATTTTATTATTTTCATTAAAAGTTTTGTTATATACTAACGCCAAGGTATATATTATATAAAAAAAATGTGGTTGTGCTCTGTGTATACTTATGTTATTTATAAAACGTAATCGTGTTTAAGTGTATTAGCAACTCGCCCATTGTAACGTACACCTGTCTTTCGTGGAGTAGAACTGTCAAAATTCACCTAGATTCAGTGTAATTTTAAATTTTCCTATATGTGTGTCCAAAATGTCCAAAATGAACTGCGAGTAGCTGCGAGCCTTCAATTTATTGTACTTTTTAGGCAAAATGTCTTTTTTTAATATGGCATGAAGAAGCGATCCCCACCAAGAAGTTTCTCGCCGTGGAAAATTATGTTTTTGGTACCGTTTTGAGTAAAATTACCTATACTCAGAAGGAGCATTGCGAAAATGGAAAGAAACTGCGAAATTTTGCTAGTAGGCTTATCCAAAAGTGGAAGGCCTGTGGCAGAAGTAAGGTGTTTTTCGAAAAAATTAACCAAGAATGGCTAGATACACCATTGGTATTGTTGGGAAAAAAAAAGCCAATGAAAATATTGGACGACCGGAAAAAGAGCTTTCCGAGTGCTGCAGAAAAACGCAAGTCAATAAGATGTCAGGGCTTACAGAGGAAGTGTCATGTGAAGGATTGTTGGTAGCTGCAAGCTGCAGTTTATATAAAGCTGGAAAGCGCAGTGCTTCAAAAGTTGTAGAAATGGTAAATGACGATGAGGAGTTTAGCGGAAAGGTAATACAAAATATAAACAAACCAAAGCCCCTTCCATCCAAATTTTCGGACGATAAAGCGCTTGCGCTATTTGTAGATCTTGGACATACCAGATACACTTGGAACTTGATTACAGTCACTGATTATTATGCTGAAGTGCCACTACAAAGTCTTGTGGACCATACAATAAACAGGATCATGGAAGCACACCCTGAAAGTTTTGAAATCCCATCTACAAGTAATAATAACACCCATTTAACTGCTGTCTACAAATGGGGTTGTGATGGCAGCAGCGGCCATTCCACATATAGGCAAAATTTAACGACTGCGAAGGAAACATGAGAGACCAATATTTATTTTCAATTTGTATTGTACCACTGCAAGTCCAGAACGGACCGACAGTTTTATGGAAAAACAATCGACCTTCTTCTACACGATACTGTCGACCAATCAAAATACTTTGCGAGAAGGAAACGGCGGACCTGAGTCGCAGGGAAATTGAAAATATTAAGAGCCAAATATTAAATATTGTACCAACATATGTAAACTCATTGATTATTGATCACCAATTTCACATGACCATGCTTGATGGTAAAACTTTCAGCGTCATTTCAGAATCTTCTTCGCAAATATGCGGAATCTGCAACGCAACACCGAAAAATATGAATGACTTAAATTTGGTGAAGAGCTTTCCAATTAAAGTGAACCTCTTTCAATATGGGCTTTCCAGTCTCCACGCCTGGATAAGGTTTTTTGAATGTATTTTGCACATATCCTATAGAATACCAATAAAAAAGTGGCAAACTCGTGGTGCTGACAAGGATATTGTTGGACAAAATAAAACAAATATACAGCAGAAGCTACGAAAAGAAATGCATTTGTTGGTCGACATACCAATGTCTGTTACTGGAAATACTAACAACGGAAATACGGCAAGAAGGTTCTTTCAACAACCAGATTAAGCCGCTCGTATAACTGGAGTGAACGAAAATTTAATATATCGATTCAGCGTCGTCTTACGAGCACTTGCATGTGGATTCGATATAAACACGGAGGCATTCAGACTTTACGCAATGGAAACTGCCGAAATTTTTGTTAGTTTATACCCTTGGTTTTACATGCCCTCGTCTGTTCACAGAATTTTAATTCATGGAGCAGACATAATCAATCATTTTTCGCTTCCAATTGGTATGATGTCCGCGGAAGCGCGTGAAGCCAGAAATAAAGATTATCGGAACATCCGTGAAAATAATACCAGAAAAAATTGCAGAAAAAATACAACGGAAGATATAATTAACGCTCTTTTTGTTTCTTCCGATCCCTTAATATCTTCATTGTCCAACGACTCATCAATTTCCTATTCCAGAAATATTAGTTTCGATAAGGAAGTTAAAAGCTTGCTTATAATGCATCATTTTGAAGATGATTTCTCTGAATCTGATACTGAAGAATCTGATTAATATTTCTTTTATAATATGGTTTCTCTTTGAGTTGACAATTTTTTTCTTATTTTATATATGAATATATGGTGGAAAATGTTTATTGAATTAAAAATAAAAAAATAAAAAAATTAAAAAAAAATTAAAAATTAAAAAAAAAAAATTTACTTATTTTTCCAAAAATTGTTTGATTTTTTTCTGAATTGAGATAAAAAAAATTTTGAAGATATCGTCTTTACTTTGGAAGCTATGAATAAAATGCCGCTAGCGAAGCCAAATTGGCCACTGTGCAACGGCGGCGTGCGCTTCAGAAAAAGAGTTCCTCTACGGCTTTTGCGTTGACACATTCCTTTTGTGTGCTTCATGCGAACAAAAGTGTCCTTTTGTCTAATCTTACTTTTTCTGCTTTGGCTTTGCTTTTATAGTGAGTGTAAGAAAGCAGCGTCAAAATTACTTATTTTGAGTTGTTTAAATTTAATTTTAAAGCCTAATGGCTTTAAGCATTCGCATAAAAGCCTAAGTGTTTAGGTCAGCGTAAAATGGTACTTTTGTTCGCTCTTATAAAAAATAAAAATTTGATAATTTTGCAATAAATACATAGCTACCCTGCAGGAATTGAATCTAACGTAATAGTAACTTTAAATTGCTTTAAAAAAAAGCAGTGCTGATTATATTCTGTATATTTTCATATAATCAAACTAACTTCTTTTGTTCGGCAATGGCCAAAAAAAGTCAGTTTTGGAAACCTCTGCATGAGGTAGCAAGTATAAATTATCTAACTACTTTTGGTCACAATTTGGCCGAACCTACTTTTCCACTACAAGTAAACCAGTTATTAGATAGCATTTTACTAACATATTATCAGTCGTAAATATCTTTATGCTTTAAAGCTGGTTTCGCCAAACCGCTTATCTTCTATTTATACGTAACCCATATAAAACAACAACCATACCTACTGGAAGAACAGAACTCAAATATTTTTTTTTTAACTGTTACTTTTATTTATTGAATCTGCTCAACTAAGGAGCCTAACAACAAGTTTGCAAATCTTATTCTAATCACATAATTTACATCCTATAGTCGATATGAGTATTTTTATTAACTGGTCCTAAGCAATATTACGACTGGGCTGGAAAGACATTCCTACGTAATATTGAGTTTCTGTTTACATGCAATAGATTTCTTGCTAATTGATTAGGGTGCGCTAAAAGCTTCGATGCATATTTCGCCTTCCGCTGCTCTATTTCAGTTCGTACTTCCGGGATTCTCAAGTCGTGGTGGATATTCTCGTTTCGGATATACAATGGTGCTCCGGTTATTCTTCGAAGGATTTTAGATTGCGCACGATGACGGATTTCGATTTCGGATTGCTCGCGTTGCCCCATAACTCACATCCATAGGTCCAAATGGGTTTTATAACCGTGTTGTATATAGTCACTCAGGGGTGAGCGAGAGTTAATAAGCCAGTGCAGAGAACTGGTCTTCAACTTAAGATGAGTCCGTTTAGCCTCTATGTGGTTGCGCCAAGTAAGTCGCCTATCCAGGTGGACCCCTAGGTATGTGACGTTATTGATTTGTGGTATTTGAACGTTGTTCAAAGTCATGCGCGGACAATTTTTCTTATTTAGTGTAGGTTAGGTTAGGTTAGTGCGGTTGTCATTACAGACACACTTAGGCTCATGGCCCATTGTGATGCCGCATTTGGGGGTTGTAACTCCCCACGAAGGAAACACCACCTAAAACCAATCAGTGCTTCGAAGGAACTTAAGGAGATCTCTTATTTCAATCTCCCCAAGCTCTTCCAGGTCGTTGAAGAACTGTCTGCCCATAGTGGAGAGTCTTCTTCGGGATATAGCAGGACATTGGCACAGAAGGTGCAAGATAGTATCTTCCTCCTCTTCGTCGTGACAGCTTCTACAGAAGTCGTACAGTCTCAGCCCTAATCGAAAGGCGTGTTTACCTATAAGACAGTGACCTGTTATGACCGATATTATCATGCTCAAGTCGTGTTTATTCATTTTTAGTAATTGCCCTGTGCGTTTTGCACTGAGAGCCGGCCACAGTTGCTTCGATATTTTGCAGGTTGTTTCCTGCCGCCATCTATCGTTCGATAATTTTGTAAACCTTTCGGTTATATGAAGGTTGCAAGGGTATTCCTAGTTCATCACGAATATATTCGGTCGAGAGCCCTGTACCGAGTCGGGCTAGCTCGTCGGCCTTACAATTTTCCTCTATTCCGCTGTGACCTGGGACCCATGTCACCCTCAGGCGAAATGACTCAGCCATCTCGTTAAGAGATGCGCGGCATTTCATAGCCACAATGGAGGTCGTTGATTGTGTTGTGAGAGATTTTATTGCCGCGTGGCTGTCATTGAAAATGTAGATATCAATCACGAGTGTCGTTTCACACTTTTCCAGTTGTGTGGCCTCATCCATCATTTCCGCCTGAAAGACGCTGCAGTGGTCTGGAAGACGGAAGCTATAGGATTTCCCCAGATGGCAGGTGGACGCCTAGGTATGAGACATTATTGCTTTGTGGTATTTGAACGTTGTTCAAGGTCAAGGGCGGACAATTTTTCTTATTTAGTGTAAATGTAACTTGCTTAGATTTTTGTGCGTTAACCTTTATACGCCAGTTTGCAAGCGAATTGGCCACAGCTTCCATATGATTACCTAAGAGCGCAGATGCTTGCAGGGGACACTTAGAGCGGCTGATTATACAGATAGGACTTAAGTAGTTTGTGGGTGCTCTGAGGGAGTAACATTTGTATTTTATACATTAGACCGTCTAGCCATACTCGATCAAATGCCTGGGAGACGTCAAGAAATATTGCAGCACAATATTCCCTCTTTTCAAACGATGTTCGGATTTCAGATGTAATGCGATTTACTTGTTCGATCCTACCATGTTTCTCCCTGAAATCAAATTGGTGGGATGGTATTATGCTGTGGGCTTGAAGATGTAGGTAAATGCGCAGCATAAGAATTCTTTCGAATAATTTCGATATGCACGGTAGCAGGCTGATAGGTCTATAGGAGGATGGTTGTGTTTTGTCTTTTCTGGGCTTTGGTATCATTACAATAGTTGACTTTTTCCATTGTTGAGGGAAATAACAATGTTTAGTAATTGCATTAAATAACATACAGATGCAAAGTACAGCACAATTTGGTAGCATAATAATCATTTTTCGAGTAATAAAGTCGTGCCCAGGGGCCTTATTTGGTTTCAATTGTTCCTTAATGACTATTGAAATTTTTTCAGGGCAAATTTCAGTGGCTCAGATTCCGACACTTTGGGTACGGGTGGTAGTGTAAACCCACTGGTTGCTGAGTTTGGTCTGAAAACATTTTGTAGATGAGCAGCAAAGGTGTTTGCTTTTTCCGCGTCACTCCGAGCCCAATTACCGTTGTTGTAACCTACTGGCGCTTCAGTCTCCATTGGACCGCTTAAGTTTTTATGTGCTTTCCACAGCGGGTACTTTGTGCTAGTCGGAGAAAGCTTTAGAATGTACCGGTACTGTGCAGCAGGTGACCTATGAGCCTGCCATATCCGTCGTAGGCGTCGCTTTTCTAAAAGCAGCATTTCAATTTTTCTATTGGTCGGATAATGTTTTTTGTTTCCCATATAACCTTGCTTTGGTGTGGAAATGCTAGCGGCAACTCTGATTGTAGATTCAAAAGTTGCTACGGAGTTTTCAATGTCGTCAGGTGTATCTAAATATGGGTGGAGTTCTATATGCGCACTGATATATTTTTTATACTTCAACCAGTTTGTAGCCTTTGTCGTGAGCATGTAGAGTGACTCTTTTTCGTGCGGCTGATGCCACAAAGTAAGAGTACAGGTGAGTGGTCTGAAGAGAGGTCTGCACTTGATTCTGTACTAATAAGACTACGAGGAATTTTTCTTGTCACCGCGAAGTCAATCAAATCTGGCAGCTTTTGCGGATCTGAAGGCCAATATGTGGGCTTTCCAAGAGAAGCGTAATCAAGTTTGTTTCTTTTACATATAAGCGCGTTATATAATTGCTTGCCTTTAGGGTTGGACAAGCGTGAGCCCCAGTGAGGGTGCTTCGCATTATAATCGCCTGCAGCAATGAAGCGCTCTCCCAGCAAACTGAAGAAATCCATAAATTGTTTTTCTGTTATTGTGAAACGTGGGGGGCAATAAACCGCGGACAGTGTAATATCTCCTTGCTTTGTTTGTAGGCATATTGATGTTGCTTGCAAATAATTCTTGGCAATTCCAGTCGAAGGATGGTGTTTAATGCGATTTCGGACTTAAATAGCAGTTCCGCCATGCGCCTTTCCATCTGGATGATTCGTGCAGTAAAAAGTATATCCCGAAATATTGAAATTATATTTATTAGTTAGGTGTGATTCAGCAAGGAGCATAACGTCAATTTCCTGTGTTAAGGAATTTTGACAGCTCTAGTTTGTGGCGAGGAATGCCGTTTGCATTAATTGAGGTCATAATTTTTTTTTTTGTTGAGTAGCAAGCAGTTTGAGCATGGTGTTTTGATTTCGCATGAGATCTTGCATTGTGTTTTGCATGAGAGTTATGAAATTCATCATGCTTTGTTGCATCGATGCTATCATGGCTTCGATATTGGATTGTCTGCCGTATTGGGCGTGGAGCTCCTGTTCTTGTGGCGCAACTTGAGGTGCAGTTATTGTATGTGCAGGATTTACTAGGTCTTACTTTACGGCACTTGCAAATCAGACACCATTGACGGTGTTTGATAAAGCAATTGGCGGCATGGTTCTTTTGGCCAAGAAAACGCTAGGATTTGTCTGGGATGGTACAAAGGCATTCAGTACATTATCAGTGCGTTCAGAGGCCACACGTTGGTTGATCCGGGTTTTCAACTTCTTATAGACTGGACAACCCCTATAGTTTGCTGTGTGGTTTCCGCCACAGTTACCACACTTTTTTGCATTTGGGTCTTCTTTGCTTAACGTGCAGGTGGCAAAGTCGTGTAGCTCTCCACAAGCTACGCACACTGAGCGAAGAGTGCAGTAAGACCTGGTGTGACCATACTCCTGGCAGTTAGTGCATTGTACAGGGTCATTTCTTTTGTGTGGTTCTTCCACAGTTATCTTACGATGCAACAGGTATTGAAGTTTATAAATTGGAGGCACAGCATTTTTCCCCAGTGATTTGTTTTCAGGCTCAAGCTCAACTTTAAACATGGGCTGCGGAATTTTGCTTCTATTAAAAATATTTACTACAACCTTTGGGTTAAAGCCCTGTTCTTCCACAGCTTCAACACTTGCCTCGATACCTTTAATTACAATTTGTAAGCCTTTTGCACTTTTAAGCTGGTATGTATAGAACTTTGTGTGTGTGTCATTCAAGTGTTTGGACACTGTGCGAAAATTCTGTTCAGAGCATATTTGCACTTTAATTTCACAAATATTTCCCTTAGATAGTGGGATAATATAAAAGTTGTTATTAACAATTAGCTGAGTGAATTTTTTAACAAGATCGCTTGAATTCTCTTCATTATGTATGTATATATGGCGTAGGTTTGGCATAAGTTTTCGTTTAACTGTAATATAGCGATCCATTCCAGTCTGTGTCGGCACTTTTTTTTAGCTGCTTTGTTTTCCAACAGTTCTTTTGCTTTGAATTTGTTGACACTCAAGCTAATTTGTGCTTGTTCGGCAATAACAGGCAAAGCCGTTGTAACCCCTATGCAGACGGAAGGTACCAGTGTGGTTGTTGTTGTTGTATACGTAATTGCGGTGATGAGAGAGGCCAGTGTACTTGTTGTTGTAGCTATATTTGGATATATGTAATTGCTCATCGAATTTGATATAACCGTTGGATTTTGAGGGGGTTTGAGGGTAGTCAGTGGGTTGGACTTTCCGCTTTCGCTGTCACTCTGCGACCGAATTGAAAAATATGCGTTGTTACGTTGAACTGAAAACCGGCGCTCATCTTGCTCGCGTTGTCTCTGGGCACGGGTATCAGTTTGACTCATCGCCTTCTTTTTAATGTATTATTTATTCTGTTTAATTAGCACAATATTTAATGTCTACGGAGCGAACTTAAAACACGTCCGCACTCTTTGTCCGACCAATTCAATAGAACTCAAATATGTTAAGTATTTTTATTTATTAATATAGAGAAATATTATATTAAATAAAATTATATTTTAATTTAAATTAAATTCATTTCATGAAAAATTGTTTTAAAATTAAATGTCTGTATACAGATTTTAAGTTAAGGTAAATAATTTTAATAAATAACAATATAATTTTTAAGATTGCTTAGCATTATTTCTTAATGCAGTTAATTTAACATTTTTCAATAGCTTTCGTTTTTAAGATATACTTATATTAAAATAACTTTTGAGCATTTATTTATTATATTTAGTTACTTTTTTAACAAAAAACAATCCAAATTTTTAAAACCTTAAAAAGCTTTAACATTTGCGTATACTATAATTAAATATTGTCCATAGTATTTTAAAATTAACTTCATACTATTCCAATTTTAAACGCAGCTATACATTTTAATGATGTGGAATATTATAAATCAAAATAATATGATAAGTGCATACATATATGTACATATATGTATATCCATACACAAAAATATTAGCAGCTGGGTTTACTTTATTGCATCTTTACTCTGTTGCTGGTTTACATCGGCATTCCTGATTTTCGAGCGGCCGTTTTTTGTATGCTTATTTTGTGGAAGTGTCGTTTCTTTATCAACGATAATGCAGTACGAAGCTCCTTAGTTGGGTCAGGACCATCGATTGCAGCTGTTTTTATACGATTTACATAGAATAAAAGAAAAAAATTAAATAATTTGCAAACTTAAAACTTTTTCTAATTTTAAATATGTGCTTATGAGCACACATATGTATATACATATTTACATACCTAACAAAGTATGGAAAAACTGCTTATGCTCTTTTAAACTTTTTAGCTATTTTACTCCTTAGTAACGCCTTCAGTGCCTTAATCTATAGAATAAAATAATTAGGAGTTACATTTTAAATAACCTTAAGAGAACTTACATAAGCGGCTCGATTAGAGTCGCATATTTTTTCGTCGATTTCTTTTAATTCCCCTAACGATTTCAAAGGAAAACATTTGAGTATATCATCCTAAATTGTCTCCTGGTAGATTAATTGCGTTGCTAGGGCCTCCATAATTATTTTATTTTGATTTTCTACAATGCCTGAAAAGATAATATTACGCAATATTTTAAAACAAATCAAAACATTTTCGCTGCCAAATACCTTTAAGGTCTTGTATTTCTTTACGTAAACTATTCGTGTTGGCACACTTATCGCATGAATTCCTATCTGAAAAGTTAACATTTAAAATATATATATAAGTGTAAAATAAAACATTTAAAAGAAACAAACTATTTACACATATGTACCTTTTAAAGGCTGATTTTCCCATGCATCTGAATTAAGCCGAATAACGAAAAATTACACTGAAGATGGCACAACGCCGAAACCGGTTTGTCTCCAAACCAAACTTGACAAGGGATGACGGAAATTCGTTCCAAAATACACCGAATAACTTTTCCTTTTCTATTCATTTTGAAGAAGTTTGTAATAAAGGTACTAAAAGAAAGTCATTACCGTAAGGTAAACGTATTAGTTTATAATGAATTTGGTTAATTTATAAATTGGTTGGGAAGTGTCGTAATCAGCAATACAAAAACCTAGTGATGTTAAGGAATCTACTGGTTCTGTAAAAAAGCTTCTCACGTTTATTAATTTCCTTTCCACGACCACGACACTTTTATTACATTATGTTTAAGGCAGCAGAAACTATCGGAAATTCGGGTACTTAAATGGTGTTCGCCAGTAAAACTAACGATGTTTCCATTTACCTCTTTCAATTCAACTTTTTTTTATGGTATAATCGTTTCATTTCTTACGTGTTTACATATTTGTTGTAAAATATGTGTTGGTTGTTTAACATATTGTTTTAATTTTTGGAAATAATTTTCAAAATAATATCCTGAAAAACTATACAAACGCCCAAAATCTTTCACAAATGAAGTAATCCGTGAATGTTATATGACACACTATCCTCTCCAAAATTGACGGAAAATTTTGCACAAAAAGTTCTAGAATAGAGTGAGCTACGGAAACATTTATTTTATATGTTTTCGGACAAGCAAGTAAAAATCATCGTGTACTTTTTCTTTTAAAACTAAAATTCCGGAGTACAAAAGAAATTGCCTAAACTCAGTTGCTTTCCAGTACGTGACTTCATCAAATGAACGTGGTTTTCGAACGAACTCGTTTCGAATATATGCTCGACTTATTGATTTTACTAATTTTCAAAGCAATTTTATTATCAATCAAGCTTACCAAAATTTTCCTCATAACACCAAGATCTTGCAGATGAAGTGGAACTTGTTGAATCATCTTCACATATAATAACTCCAAAGGAGTTTTATTTATTTTAAAGCTTTTTTTGTGATGATGTGCATATTTTCTGCATTCAAAATCGTCATCAGTTATAATTCCACCACACTGCATAGAATAAGTTAAAATATTATTAATTTTTCTTGATACTTGGGTGCATTTTGAGCAACCATGAACAGAAGTATGACCAGGAATGCCAGAAACAAATGCTTTCGCCGGAGCGTCGCTCACTAATGCTATAATTTTAATTTTAATTAATTTACCATCCATGTAGAAGCCGTTTTCTATTAATTCTTTTAGTTCATTTATCACATCAGCTAAATAATCTTGGATGCAATCTGGTTTCGATTTACCTAGATACACTCCAACAGGTAAAACTGAAAATCTTTTTATGTTTACAATTTTTACTAAAACTGGCCACAATAATTATCAATAATTACATCTCTAACTTTATTTATTTGCTTCTCTAAACCTATATGTGTATAAATGCCGGGAGAAACTTTTCTGATTAACCCTTCTCGTTTGCCACCATCAAAACTAGAAGCACTGAGGGGTACATCTAAACCATCTTCACGCAAGATTGTCAGAATTTCTTGATAGCATATACGAGTGGGCCTGTTTCTCATATACCACTCCTTTAGTTCTTCTTTAAGTTTTAATTAAGTTAAATTAAAATTCATTTCAAACTCAAATACAAAAAGTCGCGAAATATTTGTTTACCTAAAAAAGGCCAAACACTTTGTTTACAGCAATACTGTTGCCATAGCGACCAAACTTTGGAGCTCAACAGATAATTTAGCTGTTTCTGCAAGCAAAATCTTAACCATAGAAAAAGTTTTTTCTAATAGCGGTCACCCCTTGGCAGGCAATGGCAAACCTCCGAGAGTATTTCTGCAATGAAAAAGCTTCTCATTAAATACATCTGACATATACATATGTATGTAATTGTAGAATTATCAAACATTTGTTTCATTGTCATTGGCGTTGAAGTTAATCACTGACAAATTTTATGACTATGAAATCATGTAGTGATTCTGTAACTACTTTCGAGTGCAATAAAAGCGAGTGAATATTGAATGAATAATAATTTTGAGCTACAAAGGCCATCACTTTTTGTACATAAGGGCTGGTTAGTATGTAAAAAATATTAGTTCTATTTAATATATGTATGTATGTGACAAGAGAGTAATAAATTCACTTTTCAAGAAAAACTAATTTCAAGTCAAAAAATTCATTATTATGCGTCTGAACGTTTTTGTGGCTTGAAAAACCTTACTTGAATGTTATGTTAATGTGTTTAATTATGAATCTAACATTATATACATATAATTTTAAAGTTTTTATTTTTTAATAGTGGTCAGACCTTGGCAGGCAATGGCAAACATCCGAGAGCATTTATGCCATACAAAAAATTGTCATAAAATAGATCTGCCTTTCGGAATAGGTGAAGGCTACATAGTGTGTATGCCAAATTAATAATAACTAATAATAATATTAAAATATTTATTTAAATAAAAATTTCTATAAAATTAATAGCACCTCCTTCCGAATTAGATCATCGAAAGCCCCAGGTTCGGATAAAATTCCCAATATCGCTTCTGATAGCTGATACGCCAAAGTATTTGGACTTTCATTCATCCCACATTCCATATACATGTCTATTCATTGTAATAAACGCCTCTCCAAAATTCTGCTACATTTTTAATTTGCTGCAGCGGCCAATACGAATATCTGATTCAAATCAGATTCTTGCATCAGTGGAATTAAATTTAAGAGGATAAAATATACCACACTTATTGCCTTGTAGAGCAACAAAAACTTAAGGTTGATCAATAATGACCAAAGCATGTAAGGGTAAGTGTTTTGGAAAGAGAAAACCCTTTGCACTCACGCATAAATCAATAAATGTACATACTTACTAGCTAACACATGCATGTATGCCTGCAACTCTATATGTTGGTGCTACTACAGGCCCTTTTTGTGTGTCATGAAATTATTTACAAAGTAATTACTACCATTAATAACACAAATGTCTCAGTTGTCAAAGCGTAGTGTTTGAGAGTTTAACTAGTTGTTATTGTTTCTGTTTGTGGCCGCTGTGGACGAGTGGGTAGCGGTGCGTGCTATAATTCGATAAGCCGCTGAATTCAAGGTTCGAATCTCAGCCAGGGCATGTAAAATCTTATTCGTAGAAAAGTTTTTTTTTCCAATAGCGGTAATCTCCAGGCTGGAAATGGCAAACCTCTGAAGGTATTTCTGCCATGCTTTTAGCTTTTCATAAAATACATCTTCCGTTCGGAGTCGGCACAAAACTGTAGGTCCCTCCATTTGTGGTAGAACATAAAGACGCACACCACAAATGTTAAGAGAAACTCGGCCAAACACTGAACTATATAGTGTAAACGCCAAATTATTATTATTAGATTTGCTAGAAATCACAATTTAGACTTTGCGATGCACACAAAAACAAAAGCAATCAACACACAAATAAGCATTGCAATCGGTGCAATCAGCTGCGGTGTACAGTAACTTGTATGTATGTATATGCAACAAATGCCAAATAAGGTCCGCGCAGTTAAGGAGAAAGAGAATCTTAGTAAACGTGATAAACATACATATGCCTTTAAGGGAGCGTGGGATAATTACTTTCAAAATTGTGATCAATCACACAATTTAATGGCGCTGACGGCATTTATCATAGACTCAAGCCGCACCGTACATCGACGTCGCGAGGGTGAGTGCGCAATGAAGCGTTGCACAGCAGTGGAAAACAATAGGGAGCAAAGTTATTGAATTACCTGTAGCCATGGGTAGCTGGCCTGGCAGTGATGGGGAGAAATGTATTGCGAAAGCATAAAACGCGAGGGCCCCAGAAGAGGTGCTGTCCAGTAGTGGCGGCTTCTGTTGAAAGGTAAGGCAGTTAAAGAGGGAAGATCGTTTAAATCTGCAAACAATTTATTGTTTTGAAATGAAGTTTTGAGATATGTGATTTTAAAGTTTTATGCAATACATACATATGTATGTATATATGCACTTTATAATACCAACTAAATTTTACGCAATGGCTTCATTGCCAGGTTCTAAGCTCTGCAATACAACAAAAGCTTATTCGAAGACAAAAAATAAAGACATACGTTCGAATAAAATGACATCAAGAGTTCTGGTGAGCCGTAATTTGCATTATCTCGAGATTTTTATACCCGAGCGTACTTGTACTCAAGGGTATTATAACTTTCTTCGCATAACGGTTGTTTGTAACAGCAAAATATAATCGAAATATATATATACATTAGGGTGGGTCAAATTGTATGGGTCAAAAAAAGTCGATGTTTGGTACCCCCTAGTTGTGTTTTATAAATCATTTTAAGCAACTTTTCCAATGGAAGTATGGTTTTATTTTGAATTCCGAGCCCCCCAATTTTTAAAAATAGGTATTTTTTCGTCCTTTTCAAGATTCGACTTGGACACAGCATTGAAAAAAGGATTACAATATTTTGCTATGTACATATGTGTAAAGGGGTTTTTTGGTACGAAAAAACCGAATTTGACATTGGCTCGGCGATAAAATTATGTTTTGATACTCAATTTGAACAAAAAATGCTTAAGATGGACGAAAATGGCACAAAAAAATTTAATTTTTTTCATTTATATTTTATATAAATTTTTATCTTTAAGGTTCGAATTGTAAAGAATAATAAATATGAAATGAGAAAAATAGGCTTTGTTCATTTATCTAGTAGATAGAGGAAGATCTAAGAAAAGGAAAAAAAAAAATACCTATTTTTTAAAATTGGGGGGCTCGGAATTCAAAATAAAACCATACTTCCATTGGAAAAGTTGCTTAAAATGATTTATAAAACACAACTAGGGGGTACCAAACATCGACCAAAAATTTAACCCACCCTAATATACATATATATATAATTATACTAAAATGATCAGAATGAAAAGAGGAATCGATTTAGCACTGACTGTCTGTCCGTGGTTACAATAACTTGAGTAAAAATTGAGATATCTCAATGAAATTTTGTACATACATAGATTGCTCTTTGGAGATCGGTCAATAACCACGCCCACCTCCCATATAACGGAAATTTTTGATAAATGCAAAAACTGGGTGTAATTTGGTATTTGGAGCGATTTTGAACTAAGAAATGTGGTATTTATGAAATTTTGAAAACTGGGCGTTTTCACGCCCACTTATGAAAAATGTTCTGTATATCAATAACAGTATTAGTAATCGTCACAAAATTTGGTGGACATATTTTACTTGATATCGCTATTATTACCGTAGAAAATTTTTAAAATCGGATCATAACCACGCCCACCTCCCATGTAACGGAAATTTTGGTAAATGCAAAAACTTAATTTGTTCGGTATATACTATTAAAACAAATTGAGTGAAATTCGTTATTTGGAGCAATTTTGAACTAAGAAATTAGGTAATTTTTACTTGTTTATCTAAGCTCTGAAAGATCAAAGGTTGCCAACAACGGCGAAAGTTAAATGGAGGAGATCACAACAAAGAGATTCATAACACCTTTTATAAGGAACTTTAGTGGACTCCTTGCATTCTGTAGTATATAGTGTAGATTTTGGGGGTTCATGAGGAAATCTCAGATCACATCGTATTGCTCTACTATCATGAGCCATAGGCTCATAGACGTTGGTGTACGATTAAATTTTATTGGCACTCAAAATCGAAGATGAATGTTACGTAAATAATTAATTTACTTATTAAGAAACAATATTTTAACCACTATAGAAATAAATTAGAATTAAATTGTTTTTTTTTTATTTCTAATATCTTTCAGTTGAAGTAAATATAATGGCGTTTTCTTTTCTCGAAAAAATGTTGCTTCTCACATTGTAGCTTTTGAATTAGGTTTTCTGTATTTCTGAAAAATGGTTATATTAGTAGGAAAAAGTTGAGAATTCAATATTTTCCAATCAAACAATAAATGAAAATTTCGTTTGAGATCTAACCTTGAGTATTAAGAAAAATGTCTATTGGGTTGCTATAAACTTGCATGCATTTTTTTATGCAATTATTTATTTATTTGTACTATAAATATGTACATATGAACATATGTATGTAGGTAAGAATGTAATTACGTACCTATGTTTCGCGCTTTGGGGATTCATTAATCGTTTAATGTTACACACGCTTCATTTCTATTAAATACAAAATTGTGGCGAAATGTAATATCTACTAATACACACCCTTCACGAGCCCTTTTTAGTTACGCACAGCTGGGTGCTTGCTGTCTGCAATACTCGTACTACAGACTGCGAACGTAGCATAACACTTCCGCATTATGACAATTTGGAAAAATATACGAATATATGTATATACATAGATATTTCTTTTTCAGTTTCAAGTATTTTTCATTTTAAATATTCGTATGAGATGTTTCAAAATTTATCATAATTTAAAACATTTTCATAAAATCTTCGAATTAAAGAAAAATACATTTGTTTGAGAATGCAGTTACATAGTTACATTAGTATAATATAGTTAAGTTTCAGGAATTTGGTGAGGGTGTTGTGATATTTTTTTTAAATTTTGTTCAAACGTTAAAAACCAGCAGGAAACTTGTATTTTATTATTTTAGAATGGAATTTCATACTCAAAAATTTTATTTGTTAATTCGATGTTTTAATGGAATTTTGTTAAACTTTTAAAAATAAACTATGAACTTAAAAATTTAAATAAATTAAAAGGCAATCAATTATTTGATTTGTCAATGTGAGGAAGACTTTTATTACTTCCGCGGACTGTAATTCTATGATCCCATGTGTATTTTCATTTAACATTGTGTCAGGAGGCCTATTTCCGTTGTAAATAAAAGTTGAAGTTTAATTTAAATAAAGTTACAAAGTATTTATTGAATAATTTTACACAGTTAATATTTTAGTGGTATCCTCTGCACTTGACGAACGCTGACTCAGTTTTGTAACTTTGGCAATATGGTTTGAGTTTACTCGATTCGAACACGAGAGTAAATTTACGCGACTTTATAGACATGCCGGGTATATCTTCCATTACGTATCGATCTTTATTAAGAACTTTGGCGATTCGATAGGGACCACGATATTTTGGTTCCAATTTACGCGATACGTCGGAAGCGGGTGCTACGTTTTCAATTAGTACGAGATCATCCCTCTTATAGAAACGAGATGTTGAATGTTTTTCGTAGAAACGTCTTTTCCACTTTTCCCGATCACGATCAATATTTTCGGCTATTCGTTATATTTTCGTGTTTTTAGCTATGTCGTCGTGGATAGCGGCCACTAATTGGTTATATACAATATCACGTAAGTTAAAATCGAATATGAGTTTCTTTGGACTATGTCCAGTAGTTTTGTTCTTTTGCGAGTTTATAGTAATTTGTAAGTTTCGTAGGATTACGTCCCAATCTTTCGGGTTATCGACGGAAGTACGTAAAAAATTAAGTATAGTTTGGTTTGCGCGCTCGACTTGACCGTTAGACCTTGGGGTGCGTACGGCGGTTTTAATATGTTTTATACCATTCTGCTCACAGTACATCGTAAATGCTTTTGAAGTGTAGGTGGTTCCCCGATCGGAAATTATTTTGGTCGGTAGCCAAAAATAACTAGTTATATCGTTTAATGCTTGTATAACATGTGTTGTTTGAGTATCGCGAACCGGTTTGACGACTAAATATTTTGAAAATGAATCTGAAATTGCCAATACATTGAAATTTCCCTTTTTACAGCGTATGAAATGACCGAGGTGGTCAATGTGAACCACACGGAAAGGTATCGGTTCTACCGGGTCGTAATGCGTCGTAACTTCTGTTTTACCGGTTTGCGCCTTGCGGTAGCAACAGTCGGTGCACGCTGCAGTGTAATTTTTGATGTATTTGCGAATCAGTGGGAACAAAAACGTTGCACGAATTCGGGCAATAGTTTTTTCTAGTGGCATAGTTGTGCGATGCGCCAATACACGGCCTTGGGAACCACAAATTTAAGCCACTCTCCTTCTGTTTGGTGATAAAGTCGGTGATTTTGAATACGGAAGTACTTTTTTATTTTTGGTTTGTGTGATGATTTTAGTCTATCTTGAAGAATGTCGATTACTTCACGTAGCTCTGCATCTTGTATTTGCATTACGTAGAGCCAATCGTTGACGTCGGTTGTTATTTCAAGGATATAAATTCGGTATCGTTCTAATACTTTCACGACGGCGAGAGCTTCCAATTCATATGAGTGGTATCTACTTTCGGGTTCGGTACAATGTCGGCTATAATACATGGTTGGTTGCGACGTCTTCCCATCAGTGGACTGCAGAAGCACACCTGCTAAACCGATACTGCTGGCGTCAGTATGAACCTCGTAATGTGCATTTTGGTTGTAAAATGCTAAAAGTGGAGCCGTTGTCAATAATTCGGTTAAGCGATTAAATGCTGTTTGCTGTAACTCAGTCCATCGGAAGGAGTTCAGTTGCGTTTTTCGTAAGAACATAGTTAACGGATGAGTTACCAGGGAATAATTGGGAACGAATTTCCTGAAAAGCCCCGTCAACCCTAGAAATCATTTCAATTCAGTGACATTTGATGGCACTTGGAAGTTCTTAATGGCTGATATTTTGCGATGACCTGGTCTCGGTGATGACATGACCGAGGTACTCAATTTTGGTTTCAAGAAATTTGCATTTCTCAAGCCGTAATGTTAAACCGCTTGATCTTAATATAGTGTGGAGCGCCAGGGCTCCGCTAACACTCGCTGGTGTTGTTGCTGTTGTTACTACTGCTACTGCTGTTGCGGAGCGCCAGGGCTCCGCTAACACTCGCTGGTGTTGTTGCTGTTGCTGCTACTGCTGCTGCCGCTGCTACTGCTGTTGTGGTGAATGCCAAATTAATTTAAAATAAACAAGACTTTTCGGTTTGAAGTCGCGCCAAGGAATGGCGTTCTTTATTTTTTCACTTACATACTAAACTTAGCTGTAGTTACAAACTAGTACTAAATGTAATAGATCTTAGTTGTAGGGTCGTATTTTATAAGCTTAGTACTAAATTAATTATCTTATTAGGTAGGGTTGCCACTTGTAATTTGTTTCCATTACATCACCCTCCTTTGAAAAAGAAGGATGTAGCAAGGTGATCAGTCTTGCTATATCCTTCTGCACATAATTGATAGAAAATTTTCATTATTTGTTTATAAATTTAAATTTAAGTATACTTAATAACACTTAATATTAACAATATTTTAGTCATATTATTTAAGTTTTTTTTTTGTTTTTTTTTAAAGTTATTTTTAAATTAGTTAATTATTCTAATTTTAATAGCCATAATAATATATAAGTGTAAGTAGATTTTTATATTGTATGTTTACCTATACTTTAGAATTATATAGGCTTAAGTTAAAAGGATGAAGTTTATTCAGTTTTACATTACCATTCTTAGGGTAAGTGTAAATTTAAATTTATATTTTGAATATATTTTTTTCATACATATTTTAATTTTCATTGTATTTTGATTTTAATATATTAAAGTTTTTGTAGCCAATTTTTATATACGACTTATAAAAGTTTTGATTTTTCTTTTTGTTTTGTACAGGTATGGTTTATATTTTTCATATATTACTAATAAAGTATAGTATTAGACTTTATACCTATCAAATTTTATTTAACTTATTTTGTGTATACGGTTTTTGTGTACTGTCTTTTCTTTCTTTTTCTCTTTATCAAAAATTGTTACGTTTACACCGTCAATTTTTGTTACTATGTGTGGACCATTGTATATGGTTGCATGTTTATCTCGTGGTTCTTTTTGAATTAAAACCAAATCATTTATGTTAACTGATAAAGGACGCGCGGTTTTATCATATAGATTTTTATTTCGCGTTTTATGTTTGTTAATAAGTTCTTTTGCGAGTACGTGTGATTTTTGCATTCTATATTTTACTTCCTTTGCATAATTTTCAACGTTATATATTGGATCGATTTTTTCTTTTTGTAATTCATTTGGCAAAATAACTTTTCTACCAAATACTAATTCGAATGGAGTAAATTTGTAATCAAAAACTGTGTTTGTTGTTGTGTTATGCAAAAATGTAAAATATTTTAGATATACGTCCCAATCGGAATATGTTTCTTCTAAGTACGCACGCAAATATTCGTTAAATACCCTATGGTTCCGTTCAATTGTACCAACGGTTTCATGATGGTATGCGGTTGAAAAATTATGTTCGATTTTTAAAATTTTCGTTAATTCTTGAAAAATATCGTTTTTGAATTCTGTACCTAAATCGGATTTAATAGAATTCATAGTACCATATGTTAACACGAAACTCTCAAAAATGGCAGATGCAATTGTTTTAGCACTTTTGTCTGGAATAGCAATTGTTACTAAATATTTAGTTAAGTCGCATATAATGGTAAGTGCGAACTTATTACCATTATTCGACTCAGGTAAGGGTCCTATTGTATCAATAACTACAATGTCGAATGGTTTGCAAGAACAAGATTTTCTTTAGTTTTAGGCTTAACTTTGTTTACTAAACATTTTTCGCAACTTTTTACAAATTTAGCAATGTCACGAGTCATGTTTTTCCAATAGTATTTTGTACGTATTTTGGCATAAAGTTTTTTGTTTCCGCAATGTCCTCCCTCCTGCAAGCGGGTCAGTGTGGTAAATTGTCATTAGTTTTTGTTTCTGATCGTCGTTGTCTACAGTCTCTACTGTATCTCTTAGTATAATTTGTAAATTCTTTAAAATTTTGTTTCCGCTGTTTTTTAATTCTGCTATAGAAAAATATTTGAAAAATGTATCGTTTTTTGGCCATTCAAAATGTTTAATGTTGCGATTGCCGGCTTCGTTTTCGAGCCTCGAAAGTAAGTCATCTAAATTCTTTATTTCGTTAACAACCTTGATATTAAGCAACTCGATTTTTTTGTGTTTTATATGTGCACATATTTGTAAATTTGAAATTTTGTAATTTTTATCGTGATTCATTGTTGATCTAATACGCGGTATTTTTTTTTTGAAAAATTAAATGCAAATTTGCCATAAACGTTTAAAGTCTGCGTTGAATCGTCTATGTCGCTGTTTTGTATTTCTGTCTCGTTACATTTCTTAGTCATCGCTCTAGTTTTAATTGCAAGAACGTGTTTCGTTGATTCCCTAATCTCGTCAATGGAAATGCGTGAAAGTGCGTCGGCACTGACGTTTGATTTACCTTTAATGTACTCTATAATGAAATTATATTCGGCTAATTCGTGTCGAATTCTCGCAAGTTTTGAAGATGGATCCTTCATATTGAAAAGAAAAACTAGTGGTCTGTGATCTGATTTAACAAGGAAGTTCGTTCCGTAAATGTATGGACGAAATTATTTTATGGCAAAGTAAATGGCTAAAAGTTCCAACTCTATAATTGGTTTTTTCTGTTCCGCTTTATTAAATGCTTTAGAAGCGAAATAAATAGGCAGATCGCTACCTTGCTCTTCTTGGCTAAGAATAGCGCCACATCCGGTTTTTGAAGCATCAACTGTAATAATAAATTGTTTGGAAAAGTCTGGATATTGTAGCAATTTAGGTGACATTAACGCTGATTTTAGTGATTCGAAAGCTTTCTCGCACTCGCTGTCCCAAATAAATTCTACTTTTTTTCTGTTTAAACGATTCAAGCGTGCGGCTAGAGACGCAAAGTTATGTATAAACCTTCGGTAGTAATTTGCAAATGCAACGAATTGTCGTACACACTTGTTTGTTTTTAAAAAGTCTTTACCCAGTATACCATCAGATGGAATGTTAAAATCGTCATTCACCACATGTAAATTATGTTTTATAGAAAAGTTTGAAAAATTTAAATTTGCGGATATTTTACCTAAAGTAGAAACACTATTAGAAGTGACACCAGTAATGCGGAAAACATCGTCTGTATTGATGGAAAAATGATTGTTTAAACTTGAAATTTTGATTAAAGAAATGTCGGCTTGCGTATCGACTAAAAACGTACGTAATTTGTTAGAACCGGTAAGGTTTAATTGGATGAAGTCAGAATAATTTAAGTTAAGACAGTAAATGCCTATTGTTGTAGATAGATCGATTAGATGTCCGTTTCTTGCTCCCCCAGTGTTTGCTCCTGAGGGGCCAGAGCGTTTAAAGTCCTCACATTTGAATAATTTCCGCTATTATTGTTAGTTCCGTTGGTATTGTTGTTTCTGTTTTGCGTATTGTTGTTAAAATTGTTTACGTTACCCCTAGTACTGTTGTTATTGTACCTAATATTGTTGCCATTGTTGTTTGACCTGTAGTTATTGCCGTTGTCGTTGTATCTATGGTTGTTGCCGTTATTGTTGTACCTAAAGTTGTTGTTATTATGTTGTACCTAAAATTGTTTGCGTTATTGTTGTACCTAAAGTTGTTTGCGTTATTGCTGTACCTAAAGTTGTTTGCGTTATTGTTGTACCTAAAGTTGTTGCCATTATTGTTGTACCTATTGAAATTTTGTCCTTGGAAATTACCTCGGAAATTAGTTGGTCTGTTAGTTTGTGGTCGAAACGCTAACACTTGCCTCTCTTTTGCTTGGTTATTTTGTTCTACGATCATTTTTGCTACTACGTCCTTTGAATCATTGAAGGTTGATGATGCCAAAATTGACTTAACTAAGTCAGAACGTGTATTTAATCAGCATACATTTATAGTTTGTTCAACTGCCATTTCTTGGGCTTTAGCTTGTGTCATACCTTCAGTGATTAAAGAACGTCGTAGTGCATCAGATAGCTCCTCGACACGTTTGGCAAATTCTGTATAATTGTTGTTCACAATGGTCAAAGTTGCAATTTTTCCAGCTACAACTTTTCAGTTGTCCGGTTTTATTCTACTACGTAACGCGTCTTTAATCTGAACAATGGAACTAATATCAGTTGGAATTGCCTCGCGTGCCTTGCCTTCAAGCTTTGATTTTAAAAATGCTATAAATGTACTTTGTAGGTTTTCTTCTGAGAGATCTTCAATTAAATTAATTTTATCTATAAATGATTCAAGTGCTAGCGGATCACCGTTGTAATTTTTCCTAATGATTGATGCACAAAGGCTAATGAAAGATTTTTTCTGTTCCGGAGTTGCCATTTTTGTATCGTCAGTACTCAAATTTAAATTTATATTTGCTAATGATTCGAATCCTAAAAGGTCTTCACTGATTGAAAAATCTGGAGGACCTGTGTCACTATCTGACATTTGCCGAAACTTTAAAAATCTAATAAAAATCAATTTATTTATCTGAACGTTGAATTATTGCTAAGTTCTATTGTATCGTATTGCAAAGTTTTTTTTGTTTAACTAGCACTATATGGCAAAATTTATGAAAAAGAAAATTTTGAAATTTCGACTTAATGTGAAATGTTTATTTGAAAAATGTTATAAAGTTCAACGTAGGCATAGTACGACAATGCACAGATCAAAAATCGTATTAAGGTTGCAAATTAATTATTTGTGTTTTCGAAAAAAAATTTGTTTTAAAGTCTGACCCACTACTAACACTGGAAGGCACCACCGAAAAGTTTTTGTTGAGAAAATATTTTTAAATTATTGCAAAAAGTAATATTTGAAGAAATATTAGTAAGTGTTTGCACACTTCTGTATGTAAAGCTGAAATTCCGATGAAAAAACAGTAACACAAATGTATATAGGTAATTGAGCATGTATTGGATTGGCTATGTAAGTAATATAAACGTATGATTAGATGAAAAGTACAGTAAGCAAAAGTGCAAAAAAACAGTAAGAATACCTGTATGTATGTAGTATATAATGTAAAGGTATATAATCAAAAGTACAGTAGTTGATAAACTAAAAAGTTACGGTATATAATACAAATTGTACAGTTGTACGCAAAAGTGAAAAGGTATTGGCATATATGTATGTATGGATATAATATAAAGGCATTTTATCAAAAGTACAGTAGTTTAAAAGTTAAAAGTTACGGTATATAATGCAAATTGTACAGTAGTACGCAAAAGTGAAAAAAATTTAATTTTAATGAAAAATATGTACATGTGTCGTTATATAATTTCCGCACACTGTGCGCCATACCCAACGCTGCAAAAACCGCTACTCGTCTTAATATATATACTGAAACACTGCTGTAGTCCCGCGCTGGTGAACCCTTGTAGATGTTGTTGTAATGCTGCCATGTGGGCTGTACCTGAAGACAGAAAGTCGGTTTGTCGGTGACTAACGGCGCTTTTTGTGGCGTGGCTTGTACGCCGTTATGTGCAGCCTGTACCAAGAAGTAAAACGGAGCATAACGGTGCTTTATATGGCGTGACTTACAGTAGGTAGCTTTTTGTTTTCGTTTGGAAATTTAATTAAAATGTTTTTTGTGAAAATTTGGTACCACCGCTTTTTTTTAATAAATGTTTATTTGTTTGTTGTTATTTCGAAAATTTTAAATTTGTTTGTTTGAAAATTTGGTACCACCGCTTTTTTTGTATTTTAAAATGTTTTTTTTTCTTCATTTTTTTGTAGTAGAAAATTATAAATGTGTTCGTTTGAAATTTTGGTACCACCGCTTTTTTTTGTAATTTATAATGTTTTTTTTTGTAGTTATATATTTACCGTTTAAAAATTGTTCATCTTTATTAATTTTGGAAAAAAAAAATTTTTTCTTTTAAATTCAGTTCAGTTTTGTATGATTACAATTTTGTTATTTCAGTTTTAAAGTAATTTTATTCAAAAATTTCAAAGTTTTTTTTTTTGAATTTGATTTCAATTTAAAAATCATTAAATTTTTTTAACCACCTAGCTACAGCCACTTTGTGCAGGAGAATTCCAAAAATTTTTTTTTTTTTGTGTGTTTTTTGTTTTTGTTTTTTTTTTTTTATTTTTTATTTTTTTTTACTTTTTTTTTTTTTACATTGGTTTTTAAACTTGTTTTCTTTTTGTTTAAATTTAATTAATTAACATTTTTTTGTAAGTTTTTTTTTTTTTTTTTTTTTGTAATATTTATATGTATATTTGGAAAAAAATAATTGTTTTCCGTTGAAACCTTGTAAAAAGATATTTACACTTTTTAATTTAAATTCATTTTTTTTTTAATATTTAAAAAAATTTTTTTTTTTTATGTAATTTAATTTTAATATATTGAAGTAGCCACCATTAAATAATTTGAAAAAATTTTTTTTTTGTAATTTAAATTTTAGTTCACTGAAACATTTTTAATTTAATTTAATTTTTTTTGTTTTTTTTTTTGCATTTTTTTTTTCGCTTTAATTTAAACTTTAAATTTTTTCATTTTTGTCGTCTCTTTTATATGGCGTGGCTTCATTTGCCCGGTGGCCATTTTGTAAGCCGCTGTCACGGTCGCCATGTGGAGCGCCAGGGCTCCGCTAACACTCGCTGGTGTTGTTGCTGTTGCTGCTACTGCTGCTGCCGCTGCTACTGCTGTTGTGGTGAATGCCAAATTAATTTAAAATAAACAAGACTTTTCGGTTTGAAGTCGCGCCATGGCGTTCTTTATTTTTTCACTTACATACTAAACTTAGCTGTAGTTACAAACTAGCTATAAATGTAATAGATCTTAGATGTAGGGTCGTATTTTATAAGCTTAGTACTAAATTAATTATCTTATTAGGTAGGGTTGCCACTTGTAATTTGTTTCCATTACAATAGATAAAAACTTTTCAAGACGCTGCAAACTTTCTTCTATGGTACGACTAGGAAGATTGATGTCGTCTAGATATGCTAGGACTTCGCCCGGCTTCATTTTAGCTACTAATCGGTTCGTAACGGTTTGAAACGGTTTGAAACACGGCTGGGGGTTGGCCAATCCAAAAGTCATCCTGTTAAACTCGTAGTGGTCTTCATTCGTGACAAATGCCGTAAACTGCTTCGATTCCTCTTCGAGCTCAATTTGGTAACATCCAATACGTAAATCTAATATACTGAAATATTTGTTACCTGCGAGTTGAGCGAAATGCTCGTCCATTATCGGCATCGGATATGACAGGCGTTTCGTTATTTTGTTAAAACTTCTGTAGTCCACGCAAAGTCGGTGCTCACCATTTTGTTTAGCAACGAGAACA
Source organism: Philophylla caesio (assembly GCA_963971545.1). Taxonomy (NCBI): domain Eukaryota; kingdom Metazoa; phylum Arthropoda; class Insecta; order Diptera; family Tephritidae; genus Philophylla; species Philophylla caesio. Next base: position 29,572,967 of record OZ020609.1, on the reverse strand, counting down.
ATTGGTGAAGCGTACGAAGATTCTAATATTCTTATTATGTCGTTAGCGAGTAAATCTTTAACAATTTCGGCCACGATTGACCTTTTAGCAAACGGGATACGGTAGGGTTTCATATTAACAGTCGTTTTCGAGTTAAGTTCGATTTTCATTTTGGCTGCATTGCAACGACCGAGATCCGCGGCTTTTTCGGCAAACACATCATTATACGTTTTTAGGAGTTGTTCGAGTTTTGAAAGTTTATTTCCACTTAGAGTGGCACCCGCACGAATATTCGACAATAACCATTTTCTATTACGAGACGGTTTCCATTTGTACACAAACTGTCAGTTCCTAGCAGCACACTCTCAATTAGCAAATAATCGTTTACTACCAACATTTCCGTTTCAATTTTCTCGTTGTCTATTTCGATAATTGCGTTTATCTTTTCTTCACAAGTACACTTTCCTCCCCCAAACCCGTTTAATGTTATATGGCAAGGAGTCGGAGTACCAATTTTGTTGGCAAGACGATGTTTTATTAAAGTACGATTACTTCCCGGATCAACAAATGCACTCGTGGGCAACCCGTTTATTAATATCGTTGAGCAAATCAATACACCGAGAGTAGTTGTTAGATATTTTCTTTTTTAGATCATAATCATTAATCCCGTTTATAATATGAATCGCAATATCGTTTTCGGGTATGCCCCTTTTCGAACCGTAAGACAACATACGCTAATAAAATTTTTGAGCGGTTTCGGTACCAACCCTTTTCATCTCCGACATTTTTATATGTACGTCGGCGGTACTGTGTATACACGGAAAGTTACATATCATACGATTTGAAAACTCGGACCACGTAGTATATACTATTGGCAGTGAATCAAACCACTGCTTCGCTGGCCCTTGCAATTTCTGCTGCACTGCACACAGTAAAATACCGTCGTCAATACCGTTTACATTCTTTAACATTTCTACGCGTTGCACGTATTGAGTCGTATTTATCGATGTATTCGAAAGCGGGTTGAAGGCTGGCAATAGTTCTATTATTTCGCGCACGCCGTACATCGGACGTGGCTGCCAGCCTAAACGTGTATCTGAAATGTACGCAGGATTTGTGTATACCGGACGCGTTGTGTAAGTTGGAATGTTCGTATAGCTCGCATTCGACTGCCGGATGCACATTACCGACACATGTGTTCACAGGAATGGCATATGATACTGGTGGATACGAAACGTTTTGAAATTGGTTACAGGAGGAACCAACCCTAAATGTCTGCGTTGGCACTTGTGCCTGAAGCGGTGGCACCATCGATTGCACTGTATGAACGTCTGTGTTCAAAGGTAACGATTGTACATCTACCGGCCAAGATATACACTGTGGTACGAAATCGTTAGATATTGAAACCTCATTTTGCTTTTGAGCCATTTCTCTAACTGTCTGTTCTAGTTCTACAACTTACTTACTTACTTAATTGGCGCATTAACCGCCTAAGCGATTTTGGCCGAGGTCAACAAAGCGCGCCAGCTGTCCCTATCTCGTGCTAACTGGCGCCAATTGGAAATCCCGAGTATAGCCAAGTCTTTTTCCACTTGGTCTTTTCAACGCAGAGGAGGTCTTCCTTTTCTTCTGCTACAACCCGCGGAGCTATTTTATCCCTTCGAACGACGTGATCTAGCCAGCGGAGCCGCTGATTCTTAATCCGCTGCATTATATCTACGTCATTTTACAGCTCGTACAGCTCATCGTTCCATCGTACACGGTATTCGCCGTCGCAAAGACGCAAAGGTCCATAAAGATTATTTCTCTCAAACACTCCAAGAGCCCTCTCATCTGATGTTGTCATCGTTCATGCTTCTGCGCCATACAATAGGACAGGCATGATGAGAGACTTATAGAGTATGGTTTTGGTCCGTCGAGAGAGGACTTTATTGTGCAATTGCCTACTCAGTCCGTTGGATTTCCAGGCACACGCTGTTATTGGTGTTAATGCTGGTTCCTAAGTAAACGAAGGCCTCTACTTTTTCAAAGTTATAACAGTGATGTGTGATCCCAGTCGTGAATGTGCCGACCGTCTATTTGATGACAGGAGATACTTCGTCTTGCCCTCGTTCACCTCCAGACCCATTCGGTTCGGCTCTCTATCCAGTTTGGAGAAGGCAAACCTAACTGCGCGGTTGTTAAGGCCGATGATGTCAATGTCATCGGCGTACACCAGCAATTGCACACTCTTATAAAATATGGTGCCTGACCGATTTAGTTCTGCGGCTCGAATTATCTTCTCCAGCATCAGGTTAAAGAAATCGCACGACAGAGAGTCACCCTGTCTGAAACGGCTCGGAGAGGTTCTCCCCAATTCTGACGGAGCTGGTGGTGTTGCTCAACGTCATATTACATAGCAGTATAAGTTTTGCCGGGATACCAAATTCAAACATTGCGGCATATAGGAAACTTCTTTTCATGCTATCGAAGGCGGCTTTGAAGTTGACAAAAAGATGGTGTGTGTCGATTCTTCTTTCTCGGGTCTTTTCCAAGATCTGGCGTATTGTGAATATCTGGTCGGTGGTGGATTTACCAGGTCTACAGCCACACTGAAAAGGTCGAATCAGTTCGTTGACGGTGGGCTTAAGTCTTTCACACAATACACTTGACAGAACCTTATACGCGATGTTAAGAAGGCTAATCCCGCGATAAGTGGCACAGACTGAAGGATCACCATTTTTGTGGATTTGGCAGAGCACACTTAAGTTCCAATCAGTAGCGTGCGTTCTACCGACCATATTCTAGAGATGAGCTCGTGTATGCACTTAACCAGCTCCTCTCCGCCGTACTTAAACAACTCAGCTTGTAACCCGTCGGCCCCGGCGGCTTTGTTGTTCTTCAGCGGCGGTATGTAGACAGTGAGAAATATGGTTCCACTGCTCGGAAATATCATTCTGTTGATTATTGCTCTCAGAGAGTAGGAGTGCAAGTCGAGTGGCGAAGTGGGTGGCTGTCTATTGCGATTGCAGCTTTCCGACATCGAGCTTTCCTTGTGTCCATTTGCGTGCGCTTTTTGCTGCACAGAGGCGCGTGCGGATCCTAGCTGCCACAAGAAAATGATCCGAGTCGATGTTGGCTCCTCGGATCGTGCGCACATTTAGGACACTGGATGCATGCCTTCCGTCTATCACAACGTGGTCGATTTGGTTTAGTGTCTTACCATCTAGAGACAGCCACGTAGCTTGGTGAATCTTTTTATGCTGGAACCTGGTACTACAGACTACCACGTTTCGGGCCCCGGCGAAGTCGATCAGTCTCATTCCGTTATCGGACGTTTCGTTGTGGAGACTGAGTTTTCCGTAGAACCAAAGATGCCCTCCTTGCCCACCTTGACATTGAAATCGCCAAGCACGATTTTTATATCGTGGTGGGGGCACCGCTCATACGTGCGGCCAAGGAGATCGTAAAAGCGATCTTTGGTCCCATCGTCCTTCTCTTCCATCGGGCGTGGGCTCAAATCAGGGAGATGTTGAAGAATCTCCCCTTGATGCGGATTGTGGCGAGACGTTCGTCCACCGGAGTGAACGACAGTACTTTACGGCGCAGTCTCTCTCCCACCACAAATCCGACACCAAATTTGCGCTCCTTTACATGGCAGCTGTAGTAGATGTCGCAAGGGCCTATCGATTTTTTTCCTTGCCCCGTCCATCGCATCTCTTGTAACAATACCGAGCTTGCACTTTGGAATTGTTCTTCACTTCTTATATACTCTTCTAAGCGTTTAATTAATGTATTTTTACTACCATTTTTTTTATATTTTAATTTATTTGGCATTAAAGTAATGGCAACGAACGAAATATGAATACGTGCACAACAAACGTATGTTTTCTTTCAAATTAAATAAGTGCGACTAGCACACTACTTTTCCTCATTTTCTAATAGAAGAACGTAGCAAAACAAAAGCAATAACGACGAATTATGGTTTTCGTGTTATGACTACGGCACAACTTTCGTTTCTCCAAAAATATAACGAGTCAATGGAGTTCGTATAATATAAACGCTTTATGTACATACTTACATATATACATCGAACGTCGATACACATGCGTCCTAAGCGTTTTCTCGTACTTTGTGTATATGTGCGACTATAAGCAAACGAGCGTGGACGAAATAACGAGTTGGTGAGCAAACGACTATTTGCTTGTCAGCGAGACGAATGTATACCAAACTTTTTGAAATTAACGGTCGACTTTGAGCGAGTAGTTTCTTTTGTATCTTTTTTTTTTGTTTTGGTTGCCGAATGCAGAATGATTTCAAAATAGAAACAACTTCATGATTTTGTGTATCTGCCACGCGAAACTGTTTCAAATTAACGGTGAACGACGAATACGATTTTAAAGCGAACGTGCAGGGGATTCCCGAATTCCGCGAACTCGATCAGCGGAGTCTCACTTTGCGCACTTTCACACGCACCTTAACGATTTCAATTAAAATAGCAGTGCGATTCTGTAACTCTTAACAAGCCAAAAGTTGTGTGGTTACTTAACAACTTTGCTGTTTGCACTAACAAGTGTGTGATTCTGTAACTCTTCCTTAACAAGGAAAAACAGCTGACTATTAGGATTTATTTAAAATGCTTACATGTGGCATCTCAGCCGAAGCAAGTGTCAAATATAAGAAAAACACAAAGAGGAATGAAAGAAGGTAAATAATTGAGCTTTTACGTTAACATACATTTTTTAACTTTTATTTACTTCTGCGATTAGTTGGCTAATCCTGTGCAGGTAAAATATAGTGGACAAGGCTATGAAGCTACATATGTTCTGCCAAAGTATCTTTGATAGAGAATATAAAAAAGGACTAAGCAAAGATGAAGCCTATCAAATTCTCGAACACTCTGTTAAGGAAGTTCAAAAACGGCTTGAAATAAATCAAAAGAATTTCAAAGTAGCTCTTGTGAATAAAGACGGAGTAACAGCATTGCCTGATATTTAAGCGAGAATCGAATGTAATTAGTATTAAATTAATTACGCATGTTTGGTACTTTGGTAAAAGCTATCACTTTCGGTAATTCGTTAACAGTTTACTTTTGGTGGCCAATCCAAGTCTATTTCCACTACGTCAAGGGCGATAATGTCAATCAAGCGTGTATGCAGAGGTCGACGATGTAATACAAGTTTCGGTGTTTTTTGTTGAAATTCAAATTCTTGTAAATCCAGATTTTTTTGTACATCTGCGGTGATACAAGTATTAAGTTGACAAGGTGCACGATAGCATTTTCGTTTTTGTTCTTCTCCCATTTGAATATGTGATAAATCTTCTATTGACACCATCTGAAGATCGCGCACAGACACTTTTTGAGAATTATCGAAACTTTTCTCCATTTCACGAGCACATTCGGAAGACATAGAAAAACGGAATGCATTTGGTATTTCCAAAACGACTGGGTGTCCGGCGCCAAGGCATCCTGCATCTACATCTTCTCTACCACTCGACATAAAATTGATTTTCTTCCGATCATTGCTGCAAAATAATATATATAATTTTGGCGCTTACACTACATATATAGTTCAGTGTTTGGCCGAGCTTCTCCTACCATTTGTGGTGTGCGTCTTTATATTATATTACACATGGAGGAACCTACAGTTTTTGTGCCGACTCCGAACAGCAGTTGTATTTAATGAGAAGCTTTTTCATGGCAGAAGGGTTTGCCATTGACTGCCGTGGGGTGACCGCTATTAGAAAAAACTTGTTCTATGATTAGGATTTTGCTTGCCCTGACTGAGTTTCGAACTCACCGGCATATAGAGTTATAGCACGCACCGCTACCAACTCGACCACAGCGGACACAATACAAACATTATCATGCCATTTTTCACACAAATTAATCTTCCTTAGTCACTTAAACGCACACGATCCGCTTAAAATAATAAAAAAATATAAAATTGTTAGTAAACAACTCAAAACGAGACGTGGTTTAAATTAGTTACAGAATCGCACTACTGAGGTTGTCAGGAGGCCTATTTCCGTTGTAAATAAAAGTTTAAGTTTAATTTAAATAAAGTTACAAAGTATTTATTGAATAATTTTACACAGTTAATATTTTAGTTGTATCCTCTGCACTTGACGAACGCTGACTCCGTTTTTTATCTCTAGGCTATGCTTTCGTCGTTTTTAAATTCAGCTTCATATTCGTGGTGCCAGATTGCTGACAATTAAATTAAAATATCTTTCCTGCATAAGTATGCTTCTATTGAAATATTTATATATATACATATGTATACATTTTACAAAGCATATTTAATGCTTACATACATGCACACATATGTACATACTTATGTGAGTAAATATTGATAGGTAGTTGTGTGTTTCGTGCCTGATGCACTGCTGTTTTGGCGTGATTAACCTGATTATTTGAAGCTTTTAGTCGTTATAATTGCAAATCAATGAGCTACAATAACAAAAACAACAACGGAAATTGTACCAAAAACGCATATAAAGCGGACGATACAACTCAGCTCAGTGATTGATTGCAGTGAAAGCTCAGAAGTCACAATTGCTTGCTAGGTGAATATGAAAGCAAATGCAACAAATATATGTTTAATATATATTTGTACTTTGAACAAAACTTGTATTAAAATAGAAAAATCGAGAAAAATGAATATTGTTGTATTTTTTTTATCAACAATATACATTTGGGCATAAAATATGGTTTTATATGGAAATTCTCAAGAAATATAATAACAGACTGATAAAAAAAAAAATTTCTCAAGTTTCAGACTAAATAGGAAGATTCTCTAAGTATTTCAAAACCCTTGAACGGTGCATAAATAGCATGGATTGCATATAATCCATGCTATTTGTGCAGCGTGCAAATATTTGCCAATAATAAGAGAATCTCTCTAATGTAAATAAAAAAAAAGTCTAAAAAATTCCAGCTGTATTTCAAACATATTTTCAATGATTCAATTATAAGGAGGACGGAGAAAGGGCAGAAATAAAATCCCTTTTGTAAAATTGTAAGCAAAAAATAGAAGTTTCGCTAGTACGAAGCTTTCGTTATCTAACAAAAAATTGTTATGCTTCGGGAAGTGCCGCTCGACAATCTTCTCTTTGAAAGTATTTACTCAGTTTGGGTTCAAGCATCGAAGAAATAACTTCAATGGCAACAGGCACGGCATATTGGGATAATATATCTTTATATCTGAACCAGACACAAATCCGCTGAAGAGAAATTTAGCGAGAAAATTTTGGAAGGCGGGTACAATTCGACAGCGCAGGACTTAGACCATTTTTTCTCTTTACTTCGTCTTGCGGAACATAAAACATATTGATATTTTCTTGGGACCATGTTTTATGGCACAATTCGCAACTTGCTTTTGGCATTTGTGATTTACTTAATTGTAAAAAAACTAATTTAGGTGTTCTTCCTACCATAATAATAATAATGCCTTGGCGCTTACGCGGCAGATGTATTTTATGAAAAGATTTTTAATGGCAGAAATAACCTCGCCTTTGCCGGCTTTAAGAAGAAAAAAAATCTTTGATTAAGATTTTACTTGCCCTGACTCAGCGGCATATCGAGCTTTAGCACGCACCGTTACCTACTCGACCACAGAGGTCTTCCAACCGGAGCATTTTTTGGCATGTAAAACTAAATGTAAACGGGCATCTCCTATTGTTTTCTATTTATTTTATCGTGTAACTAGTAATAATTAAATATATTAATTAATTTACTAAAACTAATGTTATCATAACATAAAAGCGCATATCAATGACGCTTTAAGCTACAAAAGACAGATCGGGTGGGTTTGCATTCGAAAGCAGCCAAAATAAAAACGGATGTTGGCAATAACCAAGAACGATAGAACGATTGCGCCTTCCCGACGAAAAATGATGTGAAGCAAAATGCGTGCAACGTAATGAACATGAATTGACTTAGAAGAAGAAAAGTGTGAGGTTAGGTTCTCCTATGATTTGTAAATTTTAAAGTTTTTAACAATTTCGGCACTTTATGCAACATATTTATATTCAAATAACTTTATTTATGCTCTGCTCAGCATAAGGAGACACTAGAAGCTTAATTTGCTACCAAGTGCGCACAGCTACACCTTCACATCATTTTTAGCGCCGTATCATGATAGACTTTGCGATTTAATACTTAACTCTGCGCACTTTATGTTTAATAACTTTATTTTAAATAAAACCAACCGCGTTTTGTGACGTAGCATACACAGCTGATTCTGTCAAATTTGCTGAGAGCGAATAGCGGTTTGCGGAAGGCGCAACCTCTGTATTTTCTAAATCGTGGGCAATAACCTATCAGCGCAATGTGTAAAAATTCAGCAATCAAAGGGAGATAGTTTTAGTACAAATGTACGTTGTGCGCATATGCAGGTTTTACATGTATTAGGATCTGTGTGTTACGTGCGCACTCGCGGAGGATATGGTCACATGCTGCCAGAGGTTGGAATCCGCTGCACCGCATCTGCCTCCCCACCCACGCGCTTCCGAAAGTCACGGTTACGCTTGCATTTATGCTCGAGCTAGCTCGCCGGAATGTGGGGTGGTTCTTGTAACTTTCGACACGCGCCTTCCGCACCATACAAAAAAAATCGTACCCTTTCACTACGCTGTCTGAATCATCGTCCTCCCGCCCTGTTCTATATCATGACCTTACCTGCTGCCTGCTACCGACCGTTCTATCCGCTGAGTGGCCGCCTGTTTCTGCGTGCAGAAGACGTCGCCCGCCACGCGGCTGTGCGTTCCACTGCTTTCCTTCTTCTGTGCGCGCTTTTAGGCACTTAGTCGGATCTGTCCACCTGCCTCCCAGCAGCTGCCTGGTGCGCGCTCTTGTAACCGTAGTTAGACAGATGTCGTGCGTCGGCTACCGATGGCTTACGCTGTTTGTTCGCCCGGTTCCGCTCTCGCCACCAACTTTGGGCGGCCTAGTTGGTATACTCCGCCTTATATATCCGCGCTGATTCGCGGTGCTTCACTGGTACAGCTCGCTGGCGTGCTCCAGATTAGAAGAAAGTCGAAACGGCGTTTACACCCACCTTTTCGCTCACCGAAACAATGCGTTGCAGACACTGCTACCCGGAATCGCTGGCATCTACTAACAGTCGTTGATTCATCGGCTGGTTTTGTCCGTTGCCCAAAAAAAATAGCTCTGCCGGATGGATTTTGAGAGCGTTAAAACCTCCCGAAGGACCTCGGCACCAGAAAAATGACAAGTTTACGCCTGATGCTTGTCGATCAAAGAAAAAACACGTCTTGCTGGCTGGTCTCTGTCGTGGCGAAAAAAAAAAGGAAAACGGAAAAGCCCGCTTGTCAGCTATGACACTCGCTACCGACAGCTGTCAACCCCTTGAAAGCGTTCAGAAAGGTGTTTGCAGGATAGCGTTCACTTAAGTAGCCGTTTTTTGAACAGATCGTCGCAGGGTGACCGCAACATGTGAATACATGTGACAAACACATAAAAGCGAGTTTGTCATATCTGCAGTTGCGCCAAAAAATAAATTTGAAGAGGGTTGCTTCACTGTGGGGCGGCTTATACCCTTTTTTGACGAAGTTTACTAATACAAAATAAAATGTGCAGATGAAGTATTAAAATTTAATTTCGTATCTACTTTAAACTCAAACAAACACGATTTCATTTATAATGATTAGCAATTTTTTATTTAAGAATATTTAATTCATGTATATAAATTTAGTTTTAACTAAGTAAACGTTTACTCAATAAAAGAGACAAAAATAGTCTCCGTAAAACCACTTACATTAACTTACATTTTTGGCCAAGCCACTTATTGGTTGCGAAACAATATTAATTTTGTGAATTTATTCCTAACGTAAACCTTTTATTTGGTAGATTTTTCGCTACCAAAAAACAAACGAATATCGAGATAAAAGCTTATAACTTTTATAATTAACTTAGTACCTCATTGCTAAATAAAGTTTCAATCTCTATGTTATCGTCCATTATTTTATTTGAAAAGGCTGTACCTAAATTTTGGAAAATTTTATTCGTTTAAACTAATTTTGCAGTTTGCCACACGCATGCAAAGCTATATTTTTTGCTTTATCTCTTGCTTTTCCACATAAAAAGCATCTGTGCGACATTTCTGCAATTTATTGTATTCAAAAATTTTTCAAAATAAGTGAAACTTCAAAAACTTTTTAAGCGTACCGCCACTGGATTTTCTTTTGAATTCAAGTGTCATGTTTGACTTACGATTACTCGGTTTTCCTTTTCTAATTTCATATATCTGTACTGTAATGTTAGCTGACTGCACTTGTTAATACTTCCAATATACAATTATTATACATGATTCAATTATTGAAGGTTTGGTAACTAAGCAGCTAGCTCCCTCACTTTTTGTCAAACGGCTCCCTTAGCATCCAAACCATGTTGCTTCCTAAAAATATAAATAGTAGTAACCTGAAAACTTTTTAATACCAAAAACTAACAGAAACCGAGTAAACGGTAAGTTCAAATCCGGCTTTTAAAGACAGGCTTTTTCCTAATTACAAGACTGACCCCATATCGTAAATATTTCATGAAAATGTGTATTAATGACGCGCTTTTCCATTGAATGCTTTTCGCACGCATATAAATTCGATGTGACGGAGTGGAAAATTTTTTATTTTCTAGAAGGAATAGGTTTAATTAAATTTTAAATAATGTGACATAATGTGATAATCATCCAAAGACATGAATTTCTAAGGACTAAATTTTTAAGTTATGAAGTTTGATTAATTTTTCTTGTGACATATAAAGATTCTCTTTCTTAAATTTCGAATTATTATGGTTCTCGCCGTCCAGGGGTTCGCCATAATATTAAGAATAATCCTGATGTCAATGGTATAGATGTATGTTAACAAAATTAATAAAGCGAATAAATAACTAAAATATTTCAAGATAATGTTTTATGAACAATCGAAATTATTTGTAGTTTAGTTCATGGGGCAAATAAATTGAAAATGTACTTAGTTAAAAATAAAAAAAAATATACCAATAAGTACATAATTAATGTAAACGTAGCTATTGTATTTCTTAATTTAAATGTAATGCCTTCGAAATTTCTAGTTAAAAAATCAATAACATTTTACTACTAATTATTTACTTTACTCCCTTTATAAGGGAGTGTCAAAATTCGAATGTCATTATTTACGTAACCTTTTAAATTTGAAAAATGAGTATTACATACATACATATATGCAGAAAACGAAATGTCAGCCATCCGTAATAAGCAAACAATAATAAAGGAGCAATGATGACATCGAAATTTTTGTTCTACAAATTTTGTTTTTCCTCAAATTTTCACGTAACTTTGCAAGGCACTCTGCTTTAGGAGCAATCGAGCTAGCTGCTTATTGAGCAAACCGTTTATAATTGCATGATGGAATCATGATTCAATTATTAAAGGTTTGGTAACTAAGCAGTTAGCTCCCTCACTTTAAAAATAATAATAGTAGTTACCTCAAAACTTTTTAATTCCAAAAACTAACAGGCAACACTTTTTGTTTCTTATGTGCGCGTATACAGTAAGTTTATATCCGGATTTTAATGACAGCATTTTTTCTGATTACAAAATTGACCATGCCTTGTGAATATTTCATGTAAATGTGTATAAATGACGCGCTTTATAAAATTGATGTTACATAGTGGAAAGTTTTGTAATTTCTAGAAGGAATGGGTTTAAATAAATTAAAAATAATGTGCCATAATAATTATCCAAATGCCAAAAACAAGAATTTGTAAGAACTAAATTTTTGAGTAAGAAAGTTTGATTTATTTTTCTTCTAATATACAAAGATACTCTTTCTTGTGGTTATTGTGGTTTCCTTACAACTCCATTAACTCCATAAAGTCACTTACTATTTATCGGAATAAAATGTTTGGTCCTTTCAACGTACAGGGGTTTATCACAATATTAAGAATAACCCTGATACCGATGGTAAATAAATAAAAGGAATAAACCGAATAAATAACTTATATTTGCTTTATACCATAAAATCGTTTAGTTCATGGAACAAATATATTGAGAATTTATTCGCTAGTTATTATTTGAAAAAAAAAATACCTACCTAGAAGTATGACATAATTATTAAAAGTTTGTAAGCGTAGCTATTGTATTTCTTAATTTAAATGAAATGTCTTCGAAATTTTTAATTAAAAAAATCACTAACATTTTACTACTAATTATTTACTTTTTAAGAAAGGGTAAAAAAATCTAACCCGTTTTCCATACTTCGTAAAACAGTCCTTAATAAGGGAGTGTCAAAATTCGAATGTCATTATTTGCCTAACCTTTTATAAATGAATCATGTGATGGAATAATTAAAGGTGTTGTACGTTTAAACGCTCTTAGCTCAATGCTGTATTTAGGAGTTACTCGTATTAGAGAAACGGGAATAAAAGAAGGCCGTTCTAAGGAAAAAGTATAAATTAGTGAAGATATTTACATAAAATTTAACCACAATGATTTGAATATTAGGAATTTTATATGAAAACTGACAAAATTATAATAACTTGTATTTAAATTGCTGCTGAAATATGCGAACAGTTTAAGGATGCCAAAATTACTTGAGACAAATCTCTTAAAAAATAACACAGGTCCGCAACAAAAATGCTGTCTGGATATTTCCAACTGATTTCTATGTATTTAGGTGTTCTGAATACTAAAAAAATACTCAAAAAATTCGATAGCGTAAGGTTATTTTACAAAACACAAAATTTTATTATAAAAAAGGCATTTTTTTGGGCTAACTTGTAGGCATTAATAATAGGTATAATTTTATTATGATTACTGTTTTTAAATGTTTACCATAACAATCATTAGTTTCTAAATAAGGAACACCCTGTGTGAGCTGCATTAACAAACATAAACATGTTGTAATCTGAACGTGCGCGCTCCGATAGTGGAGAAAGTGGCTCGGCACAATTACGTGTTAACTCGTGATTTCAAAATCTTGGGCATGGCGAACAAATCACAGGACAAAAAAGTGTTGGCCTCCGAGGGAGCTTAAAGTTGGCGAAAATAATGTCCTGCATGAAACTTTGGTGCCTCCTCATAAAGTTCTTCTACCACCGCTTCACATAAAGCTGGGATTGATGAAGCAATTTGTAAAGTCACTTCCAAGAGATGGAAATTGCTTCAAATACTTATTTATTTATTTCAAAAGTCAAATAACTTACAAGTACTTACTGACTAAAACGATAACATTTAGAGTATACTACAGATGTTCTTATGACTAAAACTTAGAATTAAAGTGCAGAAAGCACTAAAACAAAATAGAATTCAATAATTTAGAAAACACACTCTTTGGCAAAGAAAAATCAAGCAGGGTAGAATTCGAAATCTCGTTGAGTTCTCGAAGTGAACGCGCTAATGGGGCATTTCTTGCATAATTCGTGCCAAGGGTCTTGAGGTAAAATGGAAAGTTAAAACGAAGTGTTTTCGCAGGAATAAGAAATTGAATAGAGAGCAGTAATGAGTGGCAATCGATTTCGCCACTTATCAATCCATGCACGAAAGTCAAAGAAAGAATAGTCCTTCTGCCGGGAGTGGAAAAATTAAGGGAAGATAAAGCATATTTAAGAAAAATCTTTTGAATACGTTCAATTCTATTAATAGCAAATCTATTATGAGGTCTCCAAATAAATGCAGCATATTCAAGTTTTGGACGAACAAAAGACGTGTAGAGTAATTTCAGAGTGTATGGATCAGTAAAGTTAGAACTATTTCGACGTAAAAAACCCATCGCAAAATATGTTTTTGATATGATTGAATTTATATGGTTATTAAATAAAAAAGAGGCATCGAAAATTACCCCAAGGTCTTTGGTCTCGTCAACAGACTGAAGGGGAGTACTAGAGATACTATATGACGTTCGAACAATATTTCGTATTTTCGAGAACGTAACATGATAGCATATGTTGATATTGTGATGGAGGTGAGACCGACACCATAAGTAAAGGCTATTAATTTCATTTTGAACCCGAGAAGCATCGTAAGGGGTCTTAATCGAAGAAAAAACCTTTAGGTCGTCCGCGTAAAGCAGGAATCTCGAAGATGAAAAGCAGATGCCTATATCGTTTATAAAAAGAACGAAGAGCAAATATAGAGTGAAAACCAAACATAGCTAGCTTGCGCAATAATATGCAATGGGATACTTTGTCGAAGGCTTTGGAGAAGTCGGTGTATATACAATCAACCTGGAGCCCAGAAGAAAATGTGTCAATGCAGTATTCACTAAAAACCGCTAGGTTAGTTAACGTAGACCGTCCAGCGACGAAACCATGCTGGTGAGGGGAAATTAAACTCTTAACAGCAAAATACATTTTTTCCTTAACTATACACTCGAAAAGTTTTGAAATTGTAGACAGCTTGGATATTGGTCTATAGTTTTTGACATCATTCTTTTTACCGCTCTTGAAAATTGGAGTAATTGATGTTAGCTTCCAATTATCCAAAAATACCCCTGTATTTAGCGACATATTGAAGATAAATTTCAGCGGTAATATTAGCGCAGGGCATTTTTTTAGAAGGGCGGAACATATACCATCAACGTCGGTCTGGGTAGTGACTTTTAATGAGTTAATTCCCCTAATTATATCATCAGAGGAAAGACTAAGTGAACCAAAACTTAGTGCTGAAGGCAGGTTATAATGACACACAGGGAATCAATCTTCAATGTCGTCATTAGAAAAATATGAACTGAAAAATTCAGCAAATAAATAGGCGACTTCTAGAGGTGAACTAGGAAATGTTTCTCCAAGACTGAAGGAATACTACCATTAGATTTATTTGATTTAATGTAGTGCCAAAAAGATTTGGATTCGATTTAATGTTCGATTCTACACTAATGATGTAGTTTATGTAGAGAAACTTATTTCCCAATGTTTTTCCCCATTTATAATATAAATATAAATATAAAAAGTATATAAAGCTGTTTACTATTACACCCAACTCTCTATTTACACGGTTTCTTTTTACACGGATTTGAAGTTACATGGTTGAAAAAAATTTTTTTTGTAAAAATTGTTAAAAAATCAATGTTTTGTAATTATGTTTGTTTTTACAACACTTGGCACCATTGCTGAAATGAAAATACATAGCAGCGACGAATAATTATGTAGCTATGTAATTATGTTTTCTTTATTTCTATTCTAATTTTTCTGTTCTTAATTCTGGATTAACAGATTTCTTTTGTTTTTTGCTTGCTCTACCAATTTTTTACCAGTATGAATTATGTATTTTAAGATTTAATGCTCAATAAAATGCCATATGAACATACAATTTGTATGCATATCTGAAATTCTATAGTTTTCAACATTTTTTACACGGTTTTTCGAAGTAAATATAGTTCTTTATAACCATCATACACGGTTTTCAAATCACATGGAACGTATCCTCCATTTTACTATAGGAAACGCCTCTATTTTTAAAAGGATTTTTGAGGAACGTATCTACCGTGTAAAAAGAGAGTTGGGTGCACTTTAAAATCCTGCAACATTGAAACTTAAAAGAACGCAAAATTTTGAAATTAGAGGTTTCAATGAAAAGATTAAAAATTAGGGTAGGGGATAAAAATGAACAATGCATAAAGACTGACATATTAACAACTTCTGAAAAGGGTAAACGACAATACGTATGTTTTATATTCACTAGCAGTATAGTTGAAGTAATGTTCTCTTGGAGTGCGATGTGCTCCAGAACTTAGGCGAACCGAGAAAACGAACAACTGACGTTCAGATATCATTGAGTTGTAATTTAAATATAAAAGCTGATGTGATCGAGTCGGTTGAAGGCGGCTTTTGAGATGTGGGTGTTCTTTTGGGACGATGTTTTTATGCAGCAGCGTCAAAAACTTAAGTTTCAGCAGATAATCGAACAATATAGAAGATATCTTCAGAGCCCATCGAGAAATATTAACTATTTTAGATAGGAATATTTTTTGCCAATAAAATATTGAATTGAAAATGCAAATAAAATTGTTGATCCTGTATTCCGCAATGAACCTCAGACCCCTATTTCACTTAATAATTCAACAAATAATGTTTAGTTACACAAATATTTGACAACTTTTACAAAAACTTATTCAAATTCTCGCTTTCAGAATACTAATTATCATAAAAAAGGAAAAAAAATAAAATAAAAATATAAGTTGCACATGAAAAACGTAATTTTCTGCTACAATTAAAATTTTTTTTAAAAAACTGGTAACCAAATTCGGCAAAGGTACAACACAGTTTCTAAGGGCGTTCAAGATGTCCGATTTAGAGCGAGAAGTTGCTAACGTACAACACCTTTCATTATTGCATCATGTTGAATCATGCATATTTTCAAACATACTATGTACATATGTATGTCAAACAGAATTTTTCGATGTAAAATAATTATAAAGTTATTTTAATATGAAAAATATTGGACACATCGAATCTGGTGGCGGTTAAGATACATATGTAGCTCAATAACATGCACATTTCCTTAAGCGAGCAATTTTAAATATTTTCGTAGTTTAAGGTAAGAACTTATTTTTATTTTGAAAAAGATCAAACGCATTAAAAACTACACTTCCCGAGATATTTTATTCAGAATAAGGCTTTATATCTTTCATGATAATCTTCAGGATATCTTTTCGATATTATTTTTCAAGAAATGTTAAGAATGGTTTATCAAAAAAAGGAAAAAAGATGACTTATTTGTTTATAAAACTTCTGTAAAAACTCGTATGAAGGATTATGTCCAAGTTCGTATCTATTACATCAGAAGAATATACTAAAGGATTTGACAAGAAGTTCATGCTGATCTTTATATGTATCTAGATCTGCAAAGGAGTCGTTTGCATTTCTTTAGAGGTCGAGTGGAGAAGCACCACTAGCCTCTAGTGATCAAAGTTGTAGTGCTATTTTAGAAAACACTTTTAATATAATGTGTTCTTAAGTAGTTATCTAGTATTTATTTTTGTAAGTTCTCTGGACTCACATTCTAATGAAGTTGACAAGCTTTTCGAGGTTTGTTGGGTTTAAGTGCCCATTACGTACACCCATTGGCCGCTTTTTGCATGTGTTTGTGCGCAAAAGCGTAGGCTGTTGATAATCATTTCTAACATTTTTAATTGATGGAATATATAATAGATGACAGATAATAATTTGGTCTGCCAACCGCCTACTTCTAAGACCACCACCACGTCTCGCCAACCACCCATCGCAGCTAACTTTATGCGACGAGCGTAGGACGTCGAAAAGTGTTTCTGTATTTTTTGCGAAGTTGTGGAGTTATTTTAGTTTATTTGAGTGGTGCGGTAGGTGTATGCGCACTTCCCATGAATTATTCGCAAATTGATCAATGATGGGCAATAAACAGCATGCGCTAGTGATTTGCTTTCAATTTTTAACGCAAATTACGCCAAGCTCATTGTTTTTCTATGGTTTATACGCTTGCTTGCAAATATTAGCGTTTGGTTAGTTTGCCCATGTGACTGTCGGCTTATTAGCCAAGTTTCGTAATTGGAGTGGACATTCTCTATGGTACACCTGCCTAATCTAAATTCTGACATAGTAGCGATTAATTTTGTAAATTGAGAAATGTATGAAAAAAAAGATATCAAAACAAATTATGGCACTGCGATTGTCGTTCAACAACTAATTAGCTATTTTAATTTGCAATTTTGTAATTTTGCTAATGAATAAAAATTCATATTGGACAATCAATTAAAAAATATTATAAACATGGATGGATGCAACAGGCCATCAATTCAGTTCGCGCCATTTTACTAATAACAAATATTGCGTGTTAGGCAAAATCCGCGAACAATTAAAAGTTTCAACACGGCTAAATATTTGTAAAAAAATGTGTCCCAATTGGATTGTTTGTCTGCGGAAATACTGGAATCGCAAACTGTAAATGGGTTGAAGGTTTGCTTTAATAAAGGATTTTATGACAGCGCCCAACAAGATCCTGTGGTTTTGTTCGACACCAGCTGCCAGTTTGTTCTGATGATAAGAGTTTAATTCTAAAGTAAAACCAAATTTGAAATGATATAACTTAGAGTTATTCGCGAAAGCTGAAATCTGATTAAAAACATAAGTATCTGAACAAAATATCTTACATCTCGATTTTCTGATTTTAACCCTTTAACGTCCACACAAGAGTTGATTTTGCGATCTTTCTTCATTTTGTAGTTTAGAAGTATTTTAGGAAGATTATGGTACCAATTCGGGGTGTGTTTGGGGTGAATTCGAAAAAAATATGGGACTGCGTTGTGACGATTTTCGAAATAATTTGGGAGCTATGGGACCAATTCGAGGATAAATAATTAAAAATCATACTTACATATATTGTTTTCTTCTTTTCTTGTCCGACAGGGTGAATTGTTGATATTTGTTGGAATGATTTTTCGCCATCCCTTGTCAAGTGTGGTTTGGAGACAAACCGGAAATTTGACACTAAAGATGGCACAACGCCGAACCACAGTTGACAAGGGATGACGGAAAATCGTTCCAACAAATAGTTAAAAAACAGTTGCATTGCCAGAAATAGAGTGTCAATACAATAGCAATAAACTCGACTGATTAAAGATGCTTTTAAAGTTATCTACAAAACAGTTGAACAATCGCGCTGCAATTTCTTAGAATTCTTGACATGTCTTATAGGATTGGAAATGTTAACATTGCTGAAATGGAAAAATAAAACTCAAAACAAAAGTATTTTGTTTCATTTTATGTGTGTCATAATACCCACATACTCGTATGATCCGATCTTTTGCTCTTAAAAATTGTTGCAATTAATTTTACTGAAAGCACAGTCCACAATAAACACACAAATAAATAATTATATCTTCGTCAATAGAAATGCAAATTTATTACATCTCAAATTTTTTTGCTGTTCTCAAATTTAATAAATTCCATTGATAAAGGTAAGCAATAAATCTTTCAAAACTTATTACTTTTAACAAAGGCATTATCACCGCAATTTAATTAAATTTGCCAGTGAAATTACAGGTATAACCGGAACATGTGCAACCCCTGTAGAGTAGTCACAGAAGCAGCAACAACAACAATCAAAGTATAAAAACGAAGTGCTATATACAAATGTATGTATGTATATAAACCAAATTTATCAATGCAATAAATTAAATCAAATGAAAAACTCATATCAATTGAAGAAACTTGTGAACTTTACACCCCGAAAGCCTTGACGACATAACGCCATCTAAGTACAAATTTGTATATGTATGTATATATTAGGGTGGGTCAAATTGTATGGGTCAAAAAAAGTCGATGTTTGGTACCCCCTAGTTGTGTTTTATAAATCATTTTAAGCAACTTTTCCAATGGAAGTATGGATTTATTTTGAATTCCGAGCCCCCCAATTTTTAAAAATAGGTATTTTTTCGTCCTTTTCAAGATTCGACTTGGACACAACATTGAAAAAAGGATTACAATATTTTGCTATGTATGTGTAAAGGGGTTTTTTGGTACGAAAAAACCGAACTTGACATTGGCTCGGCGATAAAATTATGTTTTGATACTCAATTTGAACAAAAAATGCTTAAGATGGACGAAAATGGCACAAAAAAATTTAATTTTTTTCATTTATATTTTATACAAATTTTTATCTTTAAGGTTGGAATTGTAAAGAATAATAAATTTGAAATGAGAAAAATAGGCTTTGTTCATTTAGCGAGTAGATAGAGGAAAATCTAAGAAAAGGAAAAAAAAAATACCTATTTTTAAAAATTGGGGGGCTCGGAATTCAAAATAAAACCATACTTCCATTGGAAAAGTTGCTTAAAATGATTTATAAAACACAACTAGGGGGTACCAAACATCGACCAAAAATTTAACCCACCCAAGTATATATGTATGTATGAAGGCAACTCCTTTATAGTGAATATTTCCCCCTCAGTCAGGCGACGTGCTGTTGAAGGCAATAAAACTTTAGTTATGCTTGATATTTGAGCAGTTGCTTAAGTGCATAAGTGCAGCAGACCATTGCGCCTAGAAACATGCAATACAATAATTTCATATATTACAATAATACAAAGAGAAATTACACACAAATACACACCGAAATTCTAACAGGATATGGCTTATAATTGCCAATAAGAAAGAACAACAATCATCAAAATGAAAGATCTAGGCACAAAACTTCGCTTGTGAAGCTGTTGAAAACAGGGAAAGGGGAATGAGTAGCAAGCTGAGAAGGTAACCCAAGCAAGCTTAGCGCATGTGTGTGTGTGCTAGAGTTTGTTTGAAAGACGAGAGTGTAATGTGATATGCGGTTGCTAATGATTGAACGTCTGAGAAGATAGAGAGTAGGGTGAGTTTATGTCAACCACATTTTGTAAGGCGTTGTGTATATTTATTTTGCAAAATGACAAAATTTCCTGGACAATCAACATACTTATGTATGTATGGAAGTATGAACATATATGGGTATATGGGTAGTCTCAAATGTTTGCATACATTAGTTGGTAATCCAATTGTCAAGCGCTTCTCAATCAGCACATGTATAGCCAGCCCTCCTCTCATTGACCAACAACAACAAATACCATCTGATGCAATAACATTTTTAATATGGCCACCCACTAGGCCCGTGTACCCGGTGGGGAGGGGTGGTCTTTTGGGGGGTTAAACCCCCCTCCCCGTGGGCATTTTAACGTATATGAAAATAAGTGAATCGTATTCATTACATATTATTCGTATATGAAATTTCAATACAAAACCCCTCCCGAGGGCTGAGTCCTGCACACGGCCCTGCCACACACAAACGTGTTATGCGATAGCACCGCCCATGTTTCAATTCCACAAATGTATGCACAAGTACGAGTATACGTGTCTACTTGTACTTTGCTTCAGGTTCACCTTTGCATAATTCAACATAATCTCATTCCATGCGCTCCCTACTTAATGTTCCAGTATGCACATATCCATACACATGTACATAAGTATGTATACTCTAACATTGTTAAAGCTAATATTATCGAAAAGTTCTTCTCATTTTTTACTTTACATATGTACGTACGTAACTATTCGCTTTTATTTTAAAGTACCACTACTTGTAATTGCTCTCCTATTTGTTTTATTTGTATTACTAGGCACAAACATATGAGTAACAAGTAAGAAAAGCTAAATTCGGGCGAAACCGATTTTTCTTTGTTTCAAAACGCTACTAGTATTTAACTTTACTCAATTTCTTCCAATAAATACTAAAAAACGAAGTTTTTGAATTTTTCAAAATTTCCGTTATATGGAAGTTGGGTGTGGTTATGGTCCAATTTCAAAAATTGTTGACGGTAATGCTGTAATCTGTTGCGCTGCTCATTTCGCTGCCCTAACTCATCTTAACCCAACAAACAGTTTCTAAGGGTTTGGTGCCATTTGTTTCCATCGCTCGTCGCTTCGTCAGCGTATGTAAGTTAACAGCACACCACACATAAATTCATAACGGCAATTGTAAACAACAACATAAAGCCATCCGTTCACTAATTGGACCAGCCACAGCTTCACTGTTGGCTGATTGAAAATTAAAGTAAACATTAAATCCAATAAGTGTCAACTGATACACTTTTTCCTTTGAATAAGATAACAAATAACTTTCAAATGGAATGATGACATTCCAATAGGAATTGTGAAATTAAAATTAAGATAAACATAGTCTTAAGCTATAAATGTAACCATTTTTGAATAATAAAGACAGATCGATTTTGGATTAGACAGAAGACGATTGTCTTTTAGTTTTTTAAAACGTTCTCACGGTTCTTGCGAACTTAATTGGCGCCCAACGTGCGGCTCGCGTTAAATAAAATCCTAATGAAAGGAGAAAAAAAGTAAATGTATCCTACACAGGATTAACGCGAGTGTTTAAACAATTTTTAAACAATAAATACTGGAAGTTTTTGTATACGACAAAAATCTTTTAAGCGATTAAAAAGAAAACGCGTATTCGCGCGTATATTAAAAAAAAAAATTTTTTTAAATCCAATGAATAATCATGCGGGAAGAAGGGGCAGGTGCGTTTTTTGTGGACAAATATCACTACGAGTTTGTCAACCTTGTGGGGATTATTACTGCTCAATTGAATGCCAACGAAGGGATTGGCCTAATCACAGATACATATGTCTTCCGATGCCTGGACTGATGCCAGCTCCAAGTAATGGCTCAAATACATCTGGTTCCGAAGGTTCATTAACAAATGGACACTAATAAAAATAAGTAAATATACATAAATATGTTTAATTATCATATATTTTAAATATATATTTAGATATATATATGTGAGTATTTGAATGGCAAATATATTAAATATATTATTTATAAATGGGAAATTCCCAAGTTAAATATAAAATATTACTATACTGCGAATATTGTGGTGGGGAACATAAAATCAAAAATTGCCCCAAACTAGAAGTGAGAAATAAAAATTATAACAATAAAAAATAAATTAAGGCTCGACCAGCCAAATAATTAAATATATTAAAACCGCGATTCACCACCGAAAGGGGGACCCTCCGGTTTATAACATTTGCTCAATTCTGCGATTCCGTAGTCCGGACTCTCCAGAATAGAAGAGACTCCTTTCCTAAAAAGGATCACGTATAAAAAAATAATATTAAATATTTGTGAATTTTCTGTAAACTGAATTTGTTTGAAAATAGAATAAAAAAATTGGTTTAAACATGGCACACGGAGAATTGACAGTGGAACTAATTACTAGACTAATAGCTAGTGCCACAGTATCCCTTCAACAAGAAATAGTTCAATTAAAAGAACAATTGACAGTAGCCCAGAGGACAGTAGTCGACTTCAAAAATGAAACAATCAATGAAAACATTGATTGTAACGAATCATTAGGCATGGTTAAAAGTTTACCAGAATTTTCTGGCGGTACTGCACAATACGTCAGCTGGCGTGAAGCAGCGAATGTGACCATGAGCCTATATAAAAGAGGCAGCAGAAAATATCTGTGTGCTTTAACAATATTAAGAAATAAAATCACAGGAAGTGCCAATGATACGTTAACAAATCATGGCACAGTCTTCAATTTTGACGCAATTATTAGTAGGTTAGACTTTGCCTACTTAGATAAACGACCAGTTCACATAATTGAACAAGAGTTAAGTGTGTTACGACAGGGTAACTTATCTCTAATAGACTATTACAATTTAGTAAATAAGAAATTGACTTTGTTAATCAACAAAACAATAATGACGCATGGAAATAATTCCGAATTAACCAATGGACTGAATAAAAACAATAGAGACCATGCATTAAGAATTTTTATAACGGGTTTGCGACCACCATTATCGGATATATTATTTTCATTAGCTCCTTTGGATTTGCCAAATGCTTTGGCAAAGGCACAGGAGCTGGAAGCTAATAACCAAAGGGCATTATTTGCCCAAAGCTTTGCAAACGAAAAATTTCGTGTTAATTCACCTAGATACCCTAGTAATAATTTAAGGTTCCAATCAAGGAACAATTTCTCCAAACCTGAGCCGATGGATGTAGATCCGTCAATATCCAGGTTTAGGAAAACTTTTGATAGCAAGCCACAACAAAATGCTGGCTTCGTAAATTACAACTCAAATACAGCTAATACAAGTGTTCCAGCCAATAAAAATATAGGAAACCAATTTCATGTGTCCCAAGGAATAAAGCGGCCTAGGGAAAGTAATAACAGCTTTCGACCACAAGAAAAGTCGCAAAGAATTAACAATTTTCGGGAAAATCATTTTTTAGGGAACACGGGGACGAGCTCCCCTACCTTAACCTCTACGATGAAAAATTAAAAAGAAATTTAAAAGCTCTTGTCGATACAGGAGCAACCTGTTGCTATATAAGACAGGGGGTCTACCAAAATAAGAATGAATTAGCTATTTACAAAAAGGTAAAAACCGTGAATGGCTATTCAATAATAAAATACTATCATGTGATAACCCTATTTGGAGTCCAACAAGTTTTCTATGAAATAAAAAATTTGGAATCCGATCTCCTTCTAGGGTACAACTTATTAAAAAAAGTTGAAGCACAAATTGATGTTTATAACCAAAAATTATTTTATAAAATAAAATATGACAACGAAAACATTGAAGAGAGCATGTATATCAATGTTCATGAAAAAAATGAAATTACTAAGAAAAATAAAGTTTCCACAGTGCCCAAGGAACATAAAGTTTCCACTTTAAATAAAAACGCTAAGGAACATAAAGTTTCCAAAGTGTCCGTCAAGGAACAGAAAGTTTCCAAGACTTATGCTGAGAAAGTTACCGGCAAATCAAATAAAGAAAGTAATAATAAAATTATTTTAGAAAATAAAGCTAAAGTGGAACTTAAAGATTCCCTTACTAAATCTAAAAAAGAGGAACTTAAAGATTCCCTTACTAAAGCTAACTTAGAGGAACATGAAGATTCCCTAACAAATGCTAATCTTGAGGAACTTAAAGTTTCCACGAAAATATCTGAAAAACTGTCCAACAATTATATGTTGGATAAATATGTTTCTCTGCAAAATGAATATTCCAAAATACCTGGCGATGAATTTACTGGAAACATAATTGATAACTATTCAATAATAGGCGACGAAGGCTCGCAAATTTCAATTAACGAATATTTTTGCAAAAACAATAAAAATCAAAGATCGGTAAAAAATTCGGAAAATTTGAAAAATGAAAATCGAAGGGAGGAACTCTCAGAATTTAACTCCTATATAAAGGAAAAAATTGCCCAAACGCATTCGGGTATAAATACAAGTTTCCCATTCATGACGAATGTAAAAGCTGAAATAAGAACGAAAAATGAGGAATATATATGGAGTAGACAATATCCATATCCCTTGTCAGTAAATTCGTTTGTTAATAAAGAAATCCATAAAATGTTGGATGAAAAAATAATGAGGCCAAGTAAAAGTCCTTATAATTCACCCATATGGGTAGTACCAAAGAAAGGTACAAATGACGATGGCTCACCGAAACTACGACTGGTCATCGATTATAAAAAAATAAATGAGCATACTATATCTGATCGTTATCCAATCCCAGATACCAATATAATCTTATCCAATTTAGGTAAGGCAAAGTATCTATTTTTCAAGTATCGATTTGGAATCAGGTTTTCATCAAATTTTAAAGTCAGAAAATGATATTGAAAAAACAGCTTTTTCTGTTAATAACGGAAAATATGAGTTTTTACGAATGCCATTCGGACTTAAAAATGCTCCCAGAATTTTTCAACGAGCAATGGATGATATATTGCGCGATCACATTGGAAAAATTTGTCACGTTTATATGGATGATATAATAATTTTCTCAGAAAGTCTGAAACAACATATGAAAGACTTAGAGTTAATAATAGAAATATTAGGCAAGGCTAATATGAAAATTTCTCTGGAAAAATCGAAATTTTTCAAAATGCAAATCGAATTTTTGGGATACATTATAGCCCAAAATACAATTAAAACAGATCCGCATAAAGTTCAGTTAATGCTTGACTATCCACTACCCAAAAATATTAAGAGGGTTTTTAGGCATAACAGGATATTACCGAAAATTTGTCAAGGATTACGCAGCAATTGCAAAACCATTGACGAAATATCTGTCAGCGGAAAACGGTAGGGTTTCCAAAAATTTTTCAAAAAAAGTTACTATAGAAATCGATGAGGCGGGAATATCTGCCTTTAACAAGTTAAAGAAACATTTTGCAACCGAAATAGAATTGACGCAACCTGACTATACTAAAAAATTTGTATTAACTACCGACGCGTCTAATGTCGCAATAGACGCAGTCCTCTCACAAGAAAATAAACCAATAACGTTTATTTCCAGAACTCTTAATAAAACAGAAAGAAATTATGCCACTAATGAAAAAGAATTATACGCCATAGTATGGGCATTAAAAAATCTTAGAAATTACCTGTATGGGGTAACAAACCTAGAAATCCATACTGATCATCAACCATTAACTTTCGCATTGTCCGTACGCAATCCCAATTCTAAAATGAAGAGATGGCACGCTTTTATTGAAGAATTTTCTCCAAAATTCGTATATCAACCAGGCAAAACTAATATTGTAGCAGACGCATTATCACGTCTTGAATTAAACAATATGACCACTGAATCAGAGCATTCACAAAGTGAAGAATCAGAACATTCTGCTCAAAGTAGCGACAATATTTGCATAGAGGAAACAAAAAAACCTTTGAATCAATTTAAACAACAAATAATACTTAGTAAAAATAGGTTCACTATCCATGAACTTATCAGAAATTTTGGAAAAACGAGACATCTAATTGAATATGATACAGTTGAAAATTTGCTCACCATTTTAAAGGAATACATACAACCTAAATTGGTGACTGGAATTCATTGTACGATAGAAAATTTGTTCGAAGTACAAAAATCCCTAAAGGAAACATTCCAAAATAAATTTGTTTACACTAGACTATTCCCAATGGATATCACTAATAGAGAAGACCAAGCAGGAATAATCGAACAAACTCATAACAGAGCGCATCGAAACCATGTGGAAAACATTAAACAAATAGAAAAATTATATTACTGGCCTGAAATGAAAAAACAATTAAAACAATATGAGCAAAACTGCACAACTTGCAATAGAAATAAATATGACCGCCATCCGAAAAAAATTTTAATAGGTAAAGCACCTATACCAGATAAAGAAGGAGAGCAACTGCATCTCGACATTTTTTACGCACAAAAATTGAAATTTATTACATGCGTAGATGCCTACTCAAAATTTCTTATATTAAAAAATATAGAAGATAAAACTAATATATGTACATAGAAGAGAAAGTTTTAAAATTGCTTCAAACTTTTCCCGATGTGAAACGCATAACTTTAGATAATGAACCAAGTTTCAGAACACCCCAGTTTAAATCCTTAATGCAGAGATTAAAAGTAGAAAGTTATTTTTGTGATCCGCGACACAGTACCAGCAATGGACAAATAGCAAGAGTTCATTCGACCATTATAGAAATCGCTAGATGCATAAAAGAAGAATATAATATAGTGAGCGATTTAGAAACATTTTTCAGGGCATGCCAACAGTATAATTTAACAATACATTCAGTAACAAAACTCAAACCAACAGATGTTTTTCATAATACATTGAATCATGAAAACTTACCTGACGTTCTAAAACAAGCGCAAGACAAAATGCTTGCAACTCATAATAAAAGGAGAAAAGAAAAATCATTCTACCCAGGACAAATTATATATGAAAAAATTATAGGAGAAAGAAATAAGCTGAGACCCAGATATAAGAAACAGCAAGTTAAGGAAAATTTAGAAAATAAAATAGTAATAAATAATAGAAGTCGTAAAATACATAGGGACAATATTAAAAGTTAACAAGTTTTTATATTATTTTATAGGCAATGTACTTCATAATTTAACTAACTTTTGTCACCCATATATACGCCGACATTATTGACTACACAAGTGATGAATATATTTTAATACAGAATGAAGAAGCTCTAATTTACGAATCTTTCGGCAACATTTTTCATATAACCAACCTCACATATTACAATATTTTATATAATGACGAAAAAACGTATTTCTTGCAAGAAAAAGAAAAACATTCTTACACAACATCAGACTTTTTAGAGGTGGAGTCGGAACTTAATATTATAGAATCTTCATTAATGCAGTTACAAAAGACAAGAGCAAAAAGAGGCATAAATGAAATAGGCACATTATGGAAATGGATAGCAGGAACACCTGACCATGACGATTACATTTTTATTTCAAATAAAATAAATGATTTAATTGAAAATAATAACAAGCAGTTTACAACAAAATCAGAAATGTTTAATGAAATACGACGGCTAACAAATTTAGTAAATAACATGGCAGGGATTTCTCATGAAAAAATTATTCGGAAACAAAGAATAAAAATGATAATTTATAAATTACAAAATGTTTTGCAAACTATTACACTAGCAAAAGGAGGAATATTAAACTCACACATACTTCATACAAAAGAGACAAAGGAAATAATTAAAAATGAATTACAAACAGTAACTTTAACTGATTTAGTAGATGTTTCATCGTTTAAAATTATACAAAAATCAGATCTTATAATATTGTATATTAAATATCCTCTAATCAAAAATATGTGCACCTTATTTGAAACACGACCGATTGCACAAGCCAATGGGAAATTAATTATTGAAAAACAAGTAGCATTATGTAATAACACATTCACAGCAATTGAAAAATGTAAGATAGAAATAAGTAATATTTTTTGTGAAAAAAGTTCAAAAACTACATGCTTCATAAATCTTTTAAACCAAAAATCAGCAAATTGTACTAAAATTAAAGAAAAAAGTAAGCCAATTGATAAAATAAAAGATGGAGCTTATTGCTTACTAGACGACATATTGTCAACACAACTAAAATAAATGGCACTTATTTAATAACGTTTGAAACAAGTGTCATTATAGCCAACAAAACATATGAAAATCCAACCGGAAAAATTGTAAAATTTTTAAAACAAAATCATTTTAAAAATTATGAAATTTTTGAATATATAAATCAGAAAACGAAGTTTTAAAGTTTACCAATATCAACTTAATAGAAAAAATACGTACACCATATATTGAAAATCCCTTCTCAATGTCATTACTTACCATTATGGTTTTCATAATTGTAATATATATACTATACAAAGTAATGTTATTTATAAATCTAAAAAAACAAGAAAGAATTCAAAGAAATCAAGAAAATTTATATTTTGAATTACAAAATAAATTAAACAACTTATCCAAAGAATTTGCTGAATCGGGACGATTCATTTTAGAAAGGGGGGAGTTAACAGCACACCACACATAAATTCATAACGGCAATTGTAAACAACAACATAAAGCCATCCGTTCACTAATTGGACCAGCCACAGCTTCACTGTTGGCTGATTGAAAATTAAAGTAAACATTACATCCAATAAGTGTCAACTGATACACTTTTTCCTTTGAATAAGATAACAAATAACTTTCAAGGCTAAGAATTAGTATAAACACACTCCAAATGGAATGATGACATTCCAATAGGAATTGTGAAATTAAAATTAAGATAAACATAGGCTTAAGCTATAAATGTAACCATTTTTGAATAATAAAGACAGATCGATTTTGGATTAGACAGAAGACGATTGTCTTTTAGTTTTTTAAAACGTTCTCACGGTTCTTGCGAACTTAATTTGCATACACTCCTGGTTGCACAGTAAGGGCCGTTTGCACCATCTCTGTTAAAAATTACCGGCGATTAGCTACATTTCAGTTTACTATTCAGCGCTTACTTATCTGGTGGATGGGCTTAACTGGCGCTTTTGGTTCCTATTAAGCACTTAACCGGAGATGGTGCAAACGGCCCTAAGTAATTGTCGCATTAATACGCATCGGCGTAGTGTCGCATATTTGTCGAGACATTAAATATATATATATATAATATATAAAAAATTCCTATTATTACGCGACCGCATATTCGGTTTTTTGGCCGCTGCATGACGTTGTCATCAATTACATTTTTGGAAAACCGTTGCTGGTTAAGCTACATTAATTTTTGGGGAAAACATAATAAGTATTGTTACCTTGCAATGACTCTGGAGGAATTAAAACAACAACGCGCTAACATCAAAAACAATATTACGCGCATAAAGAACATTGTGAAAGCTAGCCTGCGGCCAGGTGGAAAGTTGCTTTCCGTATCTGAATATCGATGCCGATTGGGTATCCTAGAGTCGTGCTTTAAGCAAGTACCAGTACCAGCAATGGACAAATAGCAAGAGTTCATTCGACCATTATAGAAATCGCTAGATGCATAAAAGAAGAATATAATATAGTGAGCGATTTAGAAACATTTTTCAGGGCATGCCAACAGTATAATTTAACAATACATTCAGTAACAAAACTCAAACCAACAGATGTTTTTCATAATACATTGAATCATGAAAACTTACCTGACGTTCTAAAACAAGCGCAAGACAAAATGCTTGCAACTCATAATAAAAGGAGAAAAGAAAAATCATTCTACCCAGGACAAATTATATATGAAAAAATTATAGGAGAAAGAAATAAGCTGAGACCCAGATATAAGAAACAGCAAGTTAAGGAAAATTTAGAAAATAAAATAGTAATAAATAATAGAAGTCGTAAAATACATAGGGACAATATTAAAAGTTAACAAGTTTTTATATTATTTTATAGGCAATGTACTTCATAATTTAACTAACTTTTGTCACCCATATATACGCCGACATTATTGACTACACAAGTGATGAATATATTTTAATACAGAATGAAGAAGCTCTAATTTACGAATCTTTCGGCAACATTTTTCATATAACCAACCTCACATATTACAATATTTTATATAATGACGAAAAAACGTATTTCTTGCAAGAAAAAGAAAAACATTCTTACACAACATCAGACTTTTTAGAGGTGGAGTCGGAACTTAATATTATAGAATCTTCATTAATGCAGTTACAAAAGACAAGAGCAAAAAGAGGCATAAATGAAATAGGCACATTATGGAAATGGATAGCAGGAACACCTGACCATGACGATTACATTTTTATTTCAAATAAAATAAATGATTTAATTGAAAATAATAACAAGCAGTTTACAACAAAATCAGAAATGTTTAATGAAATACGACGGCTAACAAATTTAGTAAATAACATGGCAGGGATTTCTCATGAAAAAATTATTCGGAAACAAAGAATAAAAATGATAATTTATAAATTACAAAATGTTTTGCAAACTATTACACTAGCAAAAGGAGGAATATTAAACTCACACATACTTCATACAAAAGAGACAAAGGAAATAATTAAAAATGAATTACAAACAGTAACTTTAACTGATTTAGTAGATGTTTCATCGTTTAAAATTATACAAAAATCAGATCTTATAATATTGTATATTAAATATCCTCTAATCAAAAATATGTGCACCTTATTTGAAACACGACCGATTGCACAAGCCAATGGGAAATTAATTATTGAAAAACAAGTAGCATTATGTAATAACACATTCACAGCAATTGAAAAATGTAAGATAGAAATAAGTAATATTTTTTGTGAAAAAAGTTCAAAAACTACATGCTTCATAAATCTTTTAAACCAAAAATCAGCAAATTGTACTAAAATTAAAGAAAAAAGTAAGCCAATTGATAAAATAAAAGATGGAGCTTATTGCTTACTAGACGACATATTGTCAACACAACTAAAATAAATGGCACTTATTTAATAACGTTTGAAACAAGTGTCATTATAGCCAACAAAACATATGAAAATCCAACCGGAAAAATTGTAAAATTTTTAAAACAAAATCATTTTAAAAATTATGAAATTTTTGAATATATAAATCAGAAAACGAAGTTTTAAAGTTTACCAATATCAACTTAATAGAAAAAATACGTACACCATATATTGAAAATCCCTTCTCAATGTCATTACTTACCATTATGGTTTTCATAATTGTAATATATATACTATACAAAGTAATGTTATTTATAAATCTAAAAAAACAAGAAAGAATTCAAAGAAATCAAGAAAATTTATATTTTGAATTACAAAATAAATTAAACAACTTATCCAAAGAATTTGCTGAATCGGGACGATTCATTTTAGAAAGGGGGGAGTTAACAGCACACCACACATAAATTCATAACGGCAATTGTAAACAACAACATAAAGCCATCCGTTCACTAATTGGACCAGCCACAGCTTCACTGTTGGCTGATTGAAAATTAAAGTAAACATTACATCCAATAAGTGTCAACTGATACACTTTTTCCTTTGAATAAGATAACAAATAACTTTCAAGGCTAAGAATTAGTATAAACACACTCCAAATGGAATGATGACATTCCAATAGGAATTGTGAAATTAAAATTAAGATAAACATAGGCTTAAGCTATAAATGTAACCATTTTTGAATAATAAAGACAGATCGATTTTGGATTAGACAGAAGACGATTGTCTTTTAGTTTTTTAAAACGTTCTCACGGTTCTTGCGAACTTAATTTGCATACACTCCTGGTTGCACAGTAAGGGCCGTTTGCACCATCTCTGTTAAAAATTACCGGCGATTAGCTACATTTCAGTTTACTATTCAGCGCTTACTTATCTGGTGGATGGGCTTAACTGGCGCTTTTGGTTCCTATTAAGCACTTAACCGGAGATGGTGCAAACGGCCCTAAGTAATTGTCGCATTAATACGCATCGGCGTAGTGTCGCATATTTGTCGAGACATTAAATATATATATATATAATATATAAAAAATTCCTATTATTACGCGACCGCATATTCGGTTTTTTGGCCGCTGCATGACGTTGTCATCAATTACAAATTCATTTTTGGAAAACCGTTGCTGGTTAAGCTACATTAATTTTTGGGGAAAACATAATAAGTATTGTTACCTTGCAATGACTCTGGAGGAATTAAAACAACAACGCGCTAACATCAAAAACAATATTACGCGCATAAAGAACATTGTGAAAGCTAGCCTGCGGCCAGGTGGAAAGTTGCTTTCCGTATCTGAATATCGATGCCGATTGGGTATCCTAGAGTCGTGCTTTAAGCAAGTTCTATCAAAACCAACGGATATCAAGAAGACAGACTGTGAAGGTGGTGGTCGTGCTTACTTGGAGAAGTTGTACATAACAGCGAAACTTGCTATTCAATCGCAGCTAGCTGAATATCACAATGTCATTTTATCAGATACCACTTGTGTCAAGCAATCTAGCTCGAACTTCCATCGTTCAACGCCAAGTATTCTGAGTATCGAAATTTTATAACGTCATTTAAACAAGTTATTGACCGTGAATTTAATCTGTCAAACATTGGAAAATTTAATCACCTAAATAATTGTCTCCAAGGTCCTGCTCTAGAAACCATTGATGCATTTCAGGTCACTAATGAAAACTACCCCAAGGGATTGGACAGGCTTCGAAGTCGGTATGATAATACAACTCTCATAATTTAGAAAGCATTTCATCGCTTTTTGACCTGTCGTCAGTCTCCAAGCTGAGCGGTGCCCAACTTAGGAGTCTCGTTGATAGGGCGTCTGCGATCTACGGCTCAGTCATTGGGTTCGGACAGCCAAATCTCACAAGTGATGTTGATACACCTATAATCAAAGAACCAGCGTAAGGGGTATTCGTTAGTTTGCTCCAATTCCTCGTGTTTGATGTGTTCGAGTAACAACCACAAGATTCATAACTGCTATCGTTTTAAGACCCTTCCTGTAGCTCAAGGGATTGAACATGCGAAAAAATATAGTCTCTGTATTAATTGCCTGTCAAAGGGGCACTAACTTTCAAATTGCCCGTCGTCGCATATATGCAAGTTTTGGTCTCGACAACATCATAGCTTGATTCATTGTGGATCTGTACCATACTCATCAACCCCATCGCTACCGGCAAGCTCGAGGGAAGCTGCCGTGCACACACACATTAATAAATCGTTTTCGGATCAGATGATTATTGCTACTGCTATGGTAATGGTTCGGGATGCATCTGGTGGATACCGGGTGGGAAAGAGCACTACTGGACTCATGCTCACAGGTGAATCTAATAACGGCTGAGTTATCACAAAGGTTGTTGTTAGCACGAAGCAAGCATAACATTCAAATTCAAAGCATTGGTAACTCGGCAACAAAAATTTAAGTTTATGACTCAAACAAAAATAAAATCGCAAACAACTGGGTTTGAGCTACGGCTACAAATTTGTATAACGCCGCATATCGCATACCAGCCTGATCCAGATATTGACATCTCGTCTTGGAACATTTCAGCAAATGTTGTATTGGCAGACAGTGAGTTTCACGAATCGAACAAAATTGACTTGCTCTTGGATACAGATAGTTTTTTCAGCCTTCTTGCGGTGGGCCAGATCAAATTCGGGCATAATTTGCCATTTTTGCAAAATATGTTGCTAGGCTGGGTTGATTTAGAACGACTGTGGGTTATAGACGAAGTCTCTGCAAGAGTAGACGAGTGGACTCGTGAGTAACAGAGCTGTGAACATCTTTACACTGGCACAGTGTCACGAAACCTTAGTGGCAGAATAATTGTCAAACTGCCATTCAAAGATGATCCGGGTTGCTTTGGTGAGTCATACACGACGGCGTTGCGAAGGTTAAACTCTTTAGAACGACGATTCTCAAGATCTCCAGAGCTCAAGGAGCAGTACGTCTCCTTTATGGAGGATTATGAACATCTGGGGCATATGAGCGTAGTCCACAATCCAAATTTTAACGAGCCTCACTATAATATTTCTCACCCCTGTGTCATGAAGCCAACCAGCACATCAATAAAATTGAGGGTCGTTTTTGACGCATCAAGTCGCACCACAACGCAGAAGTACCTCAACGACATACAAATGGTGGGACCAACTATACAAAGCGAACTTGTAATGATTCTTCTTCGGCTTCGACTTCATCGTTTCGCTCTTACTGCAGATGTTGTCAAAATGTATAGGCAGGTATTAGTAAGTCCAGTACACACGCGTTTTTTATGGAATAACAGCGGCACCATATCTCGCTGTAAGAAGTCTGCAGTATCTTGCTGAACAACACACAACACAATTCCAAGTTGGTTCAGATATTGTCAAGACATCGTTTTATGTGGACGATTTGCTGTGCGGAGCTGACATGCCCGCGGAATTAGCACGCATGAAAACCGAAGTAACAGATTTTCTAAAGTTAGGCCGATTTGACCTAGCTAAATGGCCTTCCAACTACTGAAATTTCAGGGGCGGAGGCTTCTTGAAGGACTTAACACTCGACACCAATCATCATTAAAGCCAAGATTCTTCTTCACGAGCTGAATCTCGACTGGGATGAATCTGTTACACATAATCTTTAGTTCGCATGGCTTAACTTCGTCGTTGGTTTATCGAAACAATCACTTATCAACTTATCACTTCAGATCCATGGATTCTGCGATTCATCAATTCGTGCTTATATTTGCCGTATTTATATCCGCACCATAGATAGTACCGGAGTCGTTTGCGTTAATTTACTTATGGCAAAGTCGAGAGTTGCACCCATTAAAAAGCAATCGTTGCCGAATCTTGAGCTTTGCGGTGCCCTCCTACTCGCTCGACTGTTTACTAAATTAAAATCGCTTTCTTCTAATCGCAGTTTTGATACTTATCTCTAGATAGATTCTCAGATTGTGCTTCACTGGCTCAAGATGCTTTCCGCTAAACACTCCACCTACGTCGGCAACAGAGTGTTGGAAATTCAAGATCTAACTGCTGGCGCTAATTGGAAGCACGTACCAACAAATGACAACCCAGCGTTCATCGTTTCTCGTGGAAGTACAGCTGTAGAATTAGTAAATTCGGCTTGGGTTAATGGACCTTCGTTCTTGTCTGAAGACATTAGCAAGTGGTCTCAACAAAGGAGCAAGCATATAGACATAAACAGAGTGAAATCGGTGCTGAAGCTAATGGTGAAAGCCAACTACATTATCGAAATAATCGAGAGGTGCAGCTCCTGCTCTTGTGGACTACATACAATTAGTTGCCTAGATTTTCCGCTGTTACAAAAGGCTACGCAGGCATCAAACGAACAACTTGACTGAGCCCTTCTGGCCATAGGAACTGCATTACGCAATGGAAAGTCTCACAAGAACACATCCGTTTGCTGCACAGAGGATCCACGACAAATTGCACTCTACGTTACCTTAATCCAATCTTGGATTCTACGGAAAGGTTCGAACTATTGAAGGTTGGTGGACGACTCGCGTTAGCAGACCTACCAGAATGCCGAAAACACCCTATCTTGCTTCCTAGCAGATGCAGCTGCGTAGAACGTTACTTGCGTCATATACATGTAAAAAACTACCACGCCGGACCTAAGGCGAGCTTCTCCTACCATTTGTGGTGTGCGTTTTTATATTATACCACAAATGGAGGGACCTACAGTTTTGTGCCGACTCCGAACGGCAGATGTATTTAATGAGAAGCTTTTTCATGGCAGAAATACCCTCGGAAGTTTGACATTGCCTGCCGAGGGGTGACCGCTATTAGAAAAAACTTTTCCTATTATTAAGATTTTGCCTGCCCTGACTGAGATTCGAACCTCGAACTCACCGGCATATCGAGTTATAGCACGCACCGCTGCCAACTCGACCACAGCGGCCAACCGACATAGTTTGCGATAATGCAACGAATTTTGTTGGGGCCTATAGAAAACTTTCTGAATTGAAGGCCTTCATGTTTAATAAGCCAAATCAAGACATCATTACAAAGTATTTCCCTAATGCCACTTGAACCGAAGCGTGATGAATGCCAAATTTACATTTGAAGAACTATCGACGGTGTTGGTCGAAATCGAAGCCGTGCGTAATTCACGACCAATTGCACCTCTCTCATCCGATCCTAGTGATTTTGACGCATTGACTCCTGGTAATTTCATCATTGGAAGTGCTCTTAAGGGTTTGCCGGAACGAACAATACCATGGGATAACAACCACACTGAAAAATGGGCTCAAATCACGGCCATCTAACAAAGGTTTTGTAATCGCTGGTCACATGAATATTTGAACGAGCTTCAAATGCGCACGATATATTTTTCCGATCATCCAAATATTGACAAAAACACATTGGTCATCATTCAACTCCATCCCAATGATGCACGAGTTCGAGTGGTTGATAAACGTACTGCAAGAGGCAACATTCGCCGTCCAATACACAAAATCGCCATTCTAGCTTCTTGAAGGGTTCTGCAACGGGGCTGTGATGTTGGCTCACAGATTGCAAGTCGTTGCATTTTCATCAGTTAAGAACACCTGCATTACATATAAACATACATATCTAGATTTCATTTACTGCTTGCTTAAACATAATCTCATTCCATGCGCTCAGCGACTTAATGTTCCAGTATGCACATTTCTATACACATGTACATACATATGTATACTCTAACATTGTTAAAGCTAATATTCTCGAAAAGTTCTTCTCATTTTTTACTTTATGTACATATGTACGTACGTAATAGAGGGCTGCATGAGCACATTCATTTCTTCTGTTAGCCGGATTACACGATGCTCATTCAACTCAGGCACTCATGCGATCATAAATATGTGTACTTACAGAGAAAAAAGAGACCAATATGGGTACTCTCTGCTTATGATTTAAGGGATGTACAAATTTTTCTCTTCGCTACGCTCATTTATAGTCATCGATCATTCATGCATTCACGGCCTGTCCGGATTTTGCACGAATGTGACGAATGTGGCGGACGTTGCGCAGGGAGACGCCACCAAAGGCACATACATACATATGCAAGACGCAGCTAGCGATGGCTGTTATTATGTGTGTACGTAACAACGCTTTGCATATGCGTTGTTTTCGCTTATGCTTACTACTTTTTTATTAAAGCGGATTAGAAAATTCTTTTAACTCATGTTATTTATACAATACTATTATTATTTAAGACTTAAATAATATTGATGTGAATAAAATATTAGTGGACATTTGACTTCATTAAATTATCCAAATAATCCTCAAAGATAATTTGAATATTTAAATATTTTCTGAGTTGTTTTTTTGATATTATTACTTTTCCACAATTCAATGTACATACATATGTATGTAGGTATTAATTAATTATAATGGTTTTTTTGGAATAAATTCGAAATGTCTTATGTATGAATATGTTTTATAATACCATTGAAACTATAGTGCACTTCCATTTTCAAAAATCAGAACCAGAAACATTATAATTTTTTTTTCAAAGGTATACAGAATATGATATAGGATCACACACAGGAAGGGAATATATGTATGTATGCATGTATGTACATATGTATGTGTGTACATAAATACAAAAGGGATAATCACCAAGTTGAGCAAATGGCCTGGCGCTCAGTAAGTAGGCTGCATATAAATACATGTACATACATACATGCATATTTTCGGATGTGAAGAAGCTAGCGAATATTTATAAAAGGGTTTTACTACCATACATTATACCCACACATAAATAGACATATGTACGTATATATATATGTATGCACCTCAGCGTCAAAAGCAGGTTACAGTTGTATGCAATACTTCCAATGTTTTTTAACACAAATCCTTTCCGTTAATTCTTTATTAAATAATATCGTATTCTTTAACTAGAACAATATCAATTAAAGTTTCAAAACTTGTACAGAGTGCAAACATTTTCCAAATATCAAAGTTTTCCATCCAAAATTTCTAACGTTTTAATGAGAAATTGAAAATTTCTAACATTTTAATGAGAGTCTTAAGAAATTCTTTATATAAAAACATTGTGAAAATTTTTTCTAAATTTGTTTTATTTCCATTTACACATATGTATAATAAAGTCAATACACATTTGTATGAAAATATGTTCACATGTAGGGGCAAATACATGTGAACATATTTTCATACAAATGTGTATTGACTTTATTATATGTGTAAGCATTTATTTTATAGTTACTTATTAATTTCAGTAAAATATAATGTAGATTATGCATGTACATATGTACGTCATAAAATCTTTCAGTCGAATGTGGTCTCATACAGCCGGATGTGGTCTCATACATCCGAATGCGCATGACTAGTTGTACAACATATTTGGCACTCTTTGTACAACGAATGCCTATTTTTCTGAATGCGACTGAGCGCAGTATTCTCAGCTATCTGCACACTCATTCAGTCATCGCGCTTGCTGTGAGCAAAATGCGTAGAATGTTGCGCTTACGTGTGAATGTGTTAAAACGGCCAACGAGTACATTCATGCAGACGTCTAGTACGTAACTATTCGCTTATATTTTAAAGCACCACTACTTGTAATTGCTCTCTTATTTGTTTTATATTACTAAGCACAAACATATGTATATACCCTCGCGATGTATTTTTGTATAGGTGGTGCATATTATTTCATAAAAACCCCGTTTCTTTGTTTCAAATCGCAGCTAGTATTAAACTTTACTCAATTTCTTCCAAGTTTGGCGTGCTTATGGTTCGATTTTAAAATTTTTTTACAATGATGCTAGTGATTTCAAGGACAATATGTTCACCAAATTTTGTGACGATACCTTACATCGTTATTGAGATACATACAGACGTTTTTTTATAAGTGGGCGTGGTAACGCCCAATTTTAAATATTTCATAAAAATCAAGATAAAGAAAAAACGGAATTCCCGGGCGAGGTTATGGTTCGATTTCAAAAATGTTTAACGATGATAACAGCGATATTGAGGAAAATTTGTTCACCAAATTTTGTGACTATACCGTTATTGAGAACAGAAATTTTTTCATAAGTGGGCGTGGCAACACTTTAATTTTAAAAAATTAATTAATTCATAAATACCTAATTTCTTAGTTCAAAATCGCTCCAAATACCATTTTTTACTACATTTGCTGTAATAGATACCGAAAAAACGGATTTTTTGCATTTTCTAAAACTTCCGTTATATCTGAGGTGGGCGTTGTTATGATCCGATTTCAAAACTTTTCTACGATAATAATAGCAATATCAAGGAAAATATGCCTACTTAATTTTGTCACGATACCTAACATTGTTATTGAGATACGAAAACTTTTTCATAGGTGGGCGTGGCAAAGCCCATTTTTCAAAATCTCATAAGTATCTAATTTCTTAGTTATAAATCGCTCCAAATACCAAATTTCACTCAAATTGCTGTAATAAATACCGAAAAAACGGAGATTTGCATTTTTCAGAAACGTCCGTTATATGGGAGGTGAGCGCATCGTTTCTTTTCACTTTATTTAAGAACACAGCCCAGTTTACTTTTTATTAAATTAATTGTGATTGAGGAAAACGCTCCCTACTTTTACAGTTGCTAACCGTAGAAAAGCGAGACTCGCCAAAACCGAATAGAACTTGATGTGGGATATCTTAACGTGAGTTTTTTTATCGGTATTACACCGTCTGAAGCGTAAAGGGAGACCTTCCAATATGAGTAAAAAAACACTTTTTGTCAAGATTTTTGAGTACTAACTAGACACTTCTTTTCAAAGAAAATTTTTGTTCCAAATGTTAGTGATCACCAAGGCAAGTACTTTATGGCACTAAAAAACGTTAAATAGGCAAAATCGGATGGACAAAAAGGCAGAAAAAAGGCATTTATTAAAAAAATCCTTGTACTAAAAAGAAAAAGTAAACCCAAATTTTCCCCGATAATATGTACATATATCAGTGCATACATAAATTAATACATATTTAATAATTTAATTCAGCATTTACTAAAGAAAATCGTTGTAGCTTCTAAAAAGAAAAAGTAAAACCAACATATTTTTCCGATATGTACATATGTATCTCTGTGGATACTTAAATTAATACATATTTAAAAATTAAATCAGGAAATTATTTCTTCTTTTTCGGCGAAATTGTAGAATCATGGTTTGGTTAGGTTAGGTTAAAGTGGCTGGTGGCGATCTCGCCAGCACACCTAGGCCTTTGTTAGGCCCTTGTCATACCACGCAGATTGAAAAATCCCCCTACTCGAACCAACGTGTGGAAACTAGGAACCTTAAAATCTTGCGCACCTCTACTCTGGCCAGATCGCTTAGATTTTTTTATATCCAACTTCTTTTCTTTTTAGGTAGTCCACCGCCTCCTGTATTGTAGCTACCTCAGCCTGGAAGACACTACAATGATCAGGAAGGCGAAGGACTTTTCTAATCCTAGTTGCGCTGAGAAAACACCCCCTCCAACTCTGTTCTCAAACTTTGAGCCGTCAGTATAGAAGTGAAGTGATTCCGCCGTTCCAGGTGATCGATTGGACCACCAATCTCTATGAGGGATTAGTATGTTAAAGTTCCTTGTAAAGCTTTGAATAGGGGCGCTGTAATCCGTATCGTGCGAGCCCAATTTGGCGTGTCCCACTTGACTAGGCTTCCAACCGGGCAGCTCCCGTAGCCTAAGTGCGGCACACGCCGCGAATTGTTTTCCCGTGATATCAATCGAAAGGATATTAAGTATGGTGTCTAATGCTTCCGACGGGGTTGTACGTAAAGCCCCACCTATGCATATCAGCGACGATCTTTGCACCCTTTGAAGTGCTAATTGTATGGCTTTATTATTGAGGCTTGGGCACCACACAAATGCCCCGTACAGCAAGGTTGGTCTTAATTTGGCTGTGCATATCCAGTGCACGACCTTGGGAGACAAGTCCCACTTTTTCCCGATGGCTCCATTACAGCTGTAAAGGGCCACCGTTGCCTTCTTACTGCGCTCCTGAACGTTTTGTGTCCATGATAGCTTCTTGTCTTGTACCACACCTAGATATTTGGCGTAGTCCCCTAGCCTCAGCGTTCTATTCCCTACTGCAGGAAGCTTAAGAGGTGGGATCTTATACTTCCTTGTGAAAAGAACGAGTTCGGTTTTGTCCGGGTTTACACCCAAACCTTTTTCTCTGGTCCAGCTCTCTACCTTTTTAAGTTTTTCCTGCATGATGTCGCACAACGTCTGAGGAAATTCGCCCCTAACTACCACCGCAAGATCGTCGGCGTAAGCAACTACCTTTGATCCTCCCTCCTCCTCCAGGGCCTTCAGTAGGTCAATAATGGCCACCACCCATAGAAGGGGAGAAAGGACTCCACCTTGCGGTGTTCCTCTGTTTATACAGCGTTCTAATGTTGCTTCCGCCAACTGGGCCCTCAAAACCCTGCCATCCTGCAGTTTTTGTATGAGGGCTACTAAATGTTGATCTACGCCCAGCTTCGCCAGAGCAGATCGCTGATGGTTCTATATTATTGAAGGCACCCTCAATGTCTAGAAATGATATCAGAGTGTACTCCTTGACCTGTAAGGAGCATTCTATATATGACACAACTTGAAGAAGTGCCGTTTCAGTAGACTTCTCTTTCATGTAAGCATGCTGAGAAGTCGAGAGTTTGTGCGCTATTGAATCTCTAATGTGGCAATCAATAGCTCGCTCTAATACCTTCAGCTGAAAGAAGCAGACACTTATAGGCCTAAAGCCTTTTGGGTTAACATGGGATATCTACCTGGTTTGGGGATAAAAACTACCCTTGATCCCTTCCACCGGAAAAAGTGGTTAAGGTTTTGCACTTAGCTCCAGTGATTGTTGTAGCTGCACCGGTGAGATTTTATCTTGGCCCGGAGCCTTGTAGGGTTTGAATGACTCTATTGCCCAGCTTACTCTCTCTATTGTAAGGAAGTCGGCATCAACCGATTGTACTCTCTCTGCAGTCGACCTCTTTGGAAGCACATCTGCGGCGTTCGGAAAGTGTGCATTCAGGAGAAGTCCAAGTCTGTCCTCCGCCGTCCCCGTTTTCGTCCTGTCTGACCGTAGCGAGCTTCTCGGAGCTATACGGGGTGAGTTGGCGAGAACCCTTCTTAGCCTTGATCCCTCCAACACAGATTCCACGGAGCCACAGAAGTCCCTCGAAGAAGATCTCTTAGAATGCCTTAATAGCTTTTTGTAATCGCCTAAATGCGACTCATAGATTTCCCATTGTAAATCACGTTGGGTTCTTTTGGCCAGGTTAAAGGTTTTTCGACAGAGCTTGCGAGCCTTATCGATATCTGTATTCCACCATGGTGGTTTCTTTTTGCCTCTTGGCTTCTTTTTTGGGCAGGCCTGATCCAGAGCCTTCCCACATGCCATGGTAAACTGATTTACCATATGTTCTAGCTCCCCTGGGCTACACGGTACTCTTACACGATTGCCAGAAAGTCGCTTAGCTAGTTGCCTTCTATATCTACACCAGTCGGCATTCTTTAAGTTTCTCAAGGGTTTAGTTTTAGGTGAAACCCCATCAAAGGAGAAAGAGATATACCGATGGTCCGAAAAGGAGAAGCATATTGGGATTAAATATTTTTTTATATTTTCCGGTGAAAAAACATTCTGTTGTCTCTGAGAAAAGCCTTGTAGCAACTAAAGCTACGCTCAGCCTCGCATGAAACCAAAGGAGCCCAATTGAAAGATGCGACATCTTTAACTTCAATATTTTCAGGTAAAGCTGCTGTTTCAGGCCCAGGGACTATACTTGCAATTACTCTCATCATTTGAAGTCCTTCATTTGATGAAAACACATCTTTACACTTTTGCAAAATATTTTTGGCTATCTGTCCTCGGATGCCATTTAGGCAATTTTCAACAAAATCAAGAACAGTAAAAATGTCTCTAATTGAGTTACCTGAAGAAAATATTAGAACTTCAATATGCATTTAAATAAATTCAGAAATTATTTTACTTCTTTTCTGCAACGTCAAAAAAATTTCATGGTTTGGTTCAACTAAAAAGCTAAAATTTGTTTGCATAAAAGCTAACTGCTCCGGAAGTCAACCATCTAATAATAATTTCTTGGCATAATTTACGCTTGCTGCATCTTCATCCAGTGTTTCAATAACGCTTTTAATTTCGCATAATACTTTGCATAATACCGAGCAGCTGAAAGCCATGTACTTCAACGAGTTAATACCTGTTAAAAAATTTAAGTTTTATACGTGAATAAGATTCAAAATCAATAACTTACAGGTTTGGGTGGCAATGGAATGTTGGGTAGAATTTCCTTAAATATCGATATTATTGCAGTGCTTTAAAGAATTTTTTTTTTACGTTGGGAATAAATGCATCGACTTCGTTATATTTTCTACGCAAGGTTTCGCAAACTCTGTGGATGCCATAGGCAACGCAGGTCACATTAATCCTCTTAGGATACAAAAGTTTTAACCTTCTTCCACATTTTTTCATGTACCTGGCAGCGTCAGTCACAAAAATGAAGACCCTTTCCCTCTTTACTCCTTCAGACCATAATGTTTTCAAAGCATTATCGAATACAGTACATAGCTATATTTGCTGCGTTCACTTTTTCTACTATTTCTACCGCTAGCAGATATCCACGTGCATTTTTCTCCAACGCACCAACGATGACATTGCAGACAAATCTCCCAGCCTTATCGGTGGTCTCATCAATAGAAACATATATGTATATTGTGTTGCTCAATTTTCGCTCTAATCTCTTCTAAAACAGTTTCATACAAATCATCAACGTAATATCTTCTCAAAGTGGCTTCAGCGGGAAGTTTTTTTTGGGTATACTTTTCCATAAAAACTTTAAAT
The DNA here is from genome assembly GCA_963971545.1 of Philophylla caesio. Classification (NCBI taxonomy): domain Eukaryota; kingdom Metazoa; phylum Arthropoda; class Insecta; order Diptera; family Tephritidae; genus Philophylla; species Philophylla caesio. Next base: position 29,528,886 of record OZ020609.1, on the reverse strand, counting down.
TCACGGAAGTTGGTTTTGAATAATCGGCGAAATATTAATTTTTTGTTGAAAGGTCTACTGCATATGATGAAATTTGTCGGGCTTCGGCAGCATCTACTAGTGCAACAGCAACTTTATGCTTGCCTGCTTTCAAGTGCTGTTCTATATAATATTTTTTTTGTGTGGTTCACTTTCGTTGCACAACAACAAAAAAGTATTTCCATGTCAGTGGAAAATGTACTTTCACCATATTGTTTTATAATTTGTCTTAATTTAACACTTTCAGACTCAATAATCTTAGGCATTTTGCAAAACGTTAACTTCATACCAAAGTGAATAGGTGTATGTATATATTCGCCTTGCTTCGTATGCTACCCCAAAGTCACGTTATTCAAACAATAACAGCTGGACGTTGCTTATTTTCGCCGCAGCTTTCAGTGGCGCAGATTAAGCACTTCTTAATAAGAAAAAATAAAATATAGATATTCGGGATGAGAAATGCATGAATCGTGTTCATATTTATTCAGCGTGACAATAAAGTAAAGCAAACAAAATAGGTAAAAAATGCTATAAAGTACTTGCCTTGGTGATCCCTTCACTGTACTCATTCCTTAATTACCTGTTTTAATCCGAAATCTACTTATGAACCTGTTTTTTTTTAATTACATCGACTTAGATAATTGTATATATTAATTGGTCTGATTTCAGAGATGTAACACCTTTAAAATGGTGTGCATTAAAGCGGTTATAACTGAATAAAAATAAGTGCTAGATTGTTACATTTTCTAGAAAGACTATGAATATCATTATATATGAATACGAGTTAAATAGCTGCGCGATGGGCGTTATCTTTGACTTAAAACTGACACATCGACTATATCGTGTTTAAAGCTTTTGCAATGTTAGGGTTTATAAGAAGAAACACTATAGAGTTTAAAGATCCTTTTACTTTAAAATCACTCAACATTTAACGAGTCAGGAGTCGCCTCGAATATTGCTTTCTGATATGAAGTCCCTATAAATTTACAAATGATATTGTTTTTACGAAGTTTTCTTTGCGTAAGTACTTGAAATTGTACCTAAATGACGATTTATGCTAATTTATTTTTGTGTTTTTCGTTTGCATTAGCTTTTTTTCACCTTATTTTGTTTAAGGTTGGGGTTTTACTTTTTTACGTTCACAAATATTATGAAAACATATAAAAAATATCGTAATGACACTAAGGGCCAGATTTCAGTGCAAGTTGAACTCTGTTTGTCGTTTAAACTAAGTTTAAACTCAGTGTGCAGATTTTCAGTCAACTTTAAACGGAGTTTAAACTTAGTTTAAACCAGCACTGAAAAACTGGCCCTAAGAAACTTTAAATGACCCGCACTTTTAAAAGTAGTTTAACTCTCTGTTTTGTGATTCTCTACTTCTACTATCCGTCAACTTTGCTATTTACAGACTGCAGTTTTTGGGACTACGTAGTCTTGTTATCTATCATTCCGAACTTCTGTGCTGAGACTACACTCTTCGCCGTCCAAAAAATATAGACACATTCAAAGGCAGGTGTTATTTAGTTTATAAAATATTACCTCAAACTCCACACTGGTCGACAGAAAAGCACGTAAGGGTTTATTAAGTGCTCCTCTTGGCAGTTCGTTTACCCATATATAGGATCGCTCCTTGCTAACATGTTCAGACAGGCCCAGGTTGTGCATAAAATAACCCTCAAAATATTTCTATGCATTTACGTGTAGTCCTTAGATATTTTCCAAATTCTCGAAATCAGAAAATCAATTTTCAACGAATTTGAAAAACGAAAAATGCCAAATCAGTCACAGATGTCTATTCCTTAACTTAACTTTTTACTGCTATTTAAAATTTTTTTACGAAGCCTATTTAGAAATTTAACAAAGGAGGAACACTGTTTCTAAGGGAGTCCCATAGGCAGAATTAGAGCTGGAAGTTTCCAACGTACAACACCTTATATCATGTCTAACGGCCTCGAGACCAATTTATGAACTATTTTATTTGGAAAAAACCACAAAGCATTTAGTGGTAGAAGTTATGGTCGCTATTTCGAAGATCACATCATCACCTCGTGGAAGAGCATGAGTAAATGCAATCAAAATTATTAAATAATTAAAAATAATATAGAATTACTCAAAAAACATAGACAACAACCACATTATTATTATTATTATAATTTGGCACTTACACTATATAGCTCAGTGGTTGGCCGAGTTTCTCCTACCATTTGGGGTGTGCACCTTTATATTAAACCACATATGGAGGGATCTACAAATTTGTGCCGACTCCGAGAAGCTTTTTCATGACAGAAATGTCTTCTGAGGTTTGCCATTGCCTGCCGAGGGTTGGCCGCGGCATATAAGGAAGATGAAAAAGCACAACATTCAACTCGGCGAGCACAGCACAGCATATACATACATATGTACGTATACGTGTTGGCTCTGCAACCCGAGGTCTTTGAGCCTGAAAAGCGGTGATGTAGAGTAAATAAATGAAACAGAAATAATTCCGATTGCATGTACATTTCTATAAGGATCAATAAATTTTGTTTTGAAATAATTCGTTTTTTTTTTAATTAAAAGACCTCTCTTCAGCCGATTTTCAAACGCTTTTCTTAGTTTGAAAGGTAAAACCCATATCAATAAAAAAAAATTAAATTCGGCAAGGCCATAACAAAACCACTGCGTTATTGAAAAACATTTATATATCGGTGGCTTTATCATATAATTGATTATTTAGATATTTGTAATTTTACAAGAATCAGCAATTTTAATATTAAGACTATCTTATATTAATTTCAAAATCTTTGTGTTATCTATATAATAATAAAAACCTTTTATATTTATTTTAACCGTCACTATGCTCAAATCGTAAATGGTAAAGATATTATTGTTTCTATCAATATCGATATCAGTATAATAAATAAAGTATCATAAATGGCTTTGAACTAGAATTATTTTAGGATTGCCACCCATCTAAAAAGACATACATATTTTTTAGATAAGTGCAGAATTAATTCTGAACTTTTTAATATTTCATTTAGAGTTTTCGTTATATTTAGGCAAATAATTATTAATTAAAATTTATTTTATTATTTATTATTATTTTTTATTGTGCTATTTTAGTATCAAAATATTAAGAAACGCAACACACGAGACAATGGAAGTTATGTAAGGCAGCTCATTCTTCCTTAAAAACTTAAGAAGGTACCTTAACGCGCGGGACTAAGATCTAGTAAAACTATTTTTAACTCCTAAATTCACTTGAGAATTATTGGAATTTTTATTAAAAGTACATTTTTTCAATGAACTATTAGTCACTACTAATTTCGCAGTGAAAAAGTCGAAACCTTAAACCACTACGATAAATAAAAATAATTTAGAAAAAGTAATTTTATAGAGAAAGGACTAAACAGAAGCGGCTAATTATTTTCGATTTTGTTTTTGTTTTATATTTATTTTCAAAACAATAAAAACGCAATATATTCACGAATTATATATTTTTTTTTGAATAAATATTTATTATATACTTAAGTTCATAGAAATCCATGTTTTGAACTTTTTGCGAAGTAAAACAAAAAAAATTCCATATAAAAAAAGTTAGTAAATGCATTATATGTAATAAAAATCATGCGGTATATTGTAATTTTGATAAAAGCTTGCTGAATAAATAAAAAAGGTTTTGTATATCTTTATAGACACATTGTCGTAACTTTTCAAAATGTTATGTTTCTATAATTGTGGTCTTGGCTGTTTGAATCTATCAACGCTCATTCGTTTACAATGGACCACATGCAAACAATCTCTCTGCACTAACTCACACAATAACGCACGAATGGTCGCCTTCACGTGCGCTTTTGTTAATTTTGGCCCTTTGACGCAGTAGCTCTTACATGGACATATTGCCCTTCAGCTTTAGCCGCATATTTTCTGTTGCCTTCACGTGGTGGATTTGCCATAAACGAAAGCGCTTCCACAGCTGCATTTTCATTTTCATTTCAATGTACACAAAAGGACGCTGCATATGCATACACACATACACATGTATATGTATGGTTCCATGTGCATGGTCGTGTGTCATTCGTTTGAATCGCGCTTCTCACCTATGCATATATTCATACAATTATACGCGTCCCCTGTCTGTTTTCATATTTGTAGGTTATACTTATTGGAAAGCAGAAGCTCTGTAGTGTTTGCGCACTTTTGTGGACTTTAGTCAGAAATTGTAATTTCACTTAATCCGCTCAATTTGAAACGCGCACCCAGCTGAGACAGCTGTCGCCGGGTTGTTGCATTGTTGCCCGCCCATCGCGTGCCACAGTCGCATATGTCCAAATGTTCCTCTTAAGGGCCGTACACATAAAACTTTCGCTTTGCTTTGCTTCAGAGTTTCGCTTTGACAGATAAGTTGAAGACCTGATGTTATATGAGTGCTGCTAAATACAAGGCGAGAAAAGTAAAGCAAAGCAAAACGAAGCAAAATCATGGCGAACTCTGAACTTTTGTACACTTTGACAACCAACTGTTTACATTTCCATTTAATTTCTGCGTGCATATACACACGATTTAGAGAATTCACTTGTATTTCATAATTTTCGCATATATAATTACTTTTAAAAAGAGAAAAGAAGAGAAATATGAACAAATAGCAAATGAAACACCTCTTTGTTAACCACCCTCATCGTTTTCCTTAAATCCCCTGGATCGGTTTTTATTTATTTTGTCGAAAGATGCTGCAAGAAGACTTGTTACGTCTCAGTCTTAATAAAGTTTATTACACTCGCGAATTTCAAACAAACATAAGTAGATGTAAAACACATTTCTTATTCTTTTATTAATGAAAATACTCGGAATAAGCACATATCGCAATTCAAAACAAACAATTATCGCAGAAACTGTCAAAGCGTTCTATGTAGCAAACCTTCTACACCTCATGCTTTGTTGTTAAAGTTCGAATTGTCAAGTAAAGCGAGGAAAGTTGTATGTGTACGGCCCTTAACTATTGCCACCTCGACTGCAACCAGCTGTGCGCTTTGATTCTCTTTCGGCATTCGCACTTTGTTAGCATTTCGCTTTTGGATAGCTACGGAGTTGATATACCTACATAACTTTTTGGGTTTCGAAGAATTTAAATTTTGATTGAAAAATTGTGTTAGTAAAATAATGACTAACTGTAGCATACCACTTTACTTCTCAGTACAACTGGCGGCAATGCCGCCCTATATACTTAGGTAAGTCGTTTAAAACTCATGAATCTTCCTACACTACTAGTCGCAGAGAAAGGCACATTTTTTTTGGTAAAGTTACTGACAGGCTTGATCTCTAGCCCATCTCTTCTTGGTGAAATAAATCTAAACGTTTCCTCCCGAATTTCAAGGCATTTCCGGACTCTCTTTTGAAGCCATGTAAAAGTAATTTTGAGTTAAATGAGCCACTCCGTAGTTTGTGTCAGGATTTTAACACTCACTCCGGTTTATTTCGATATTTTAGACTCACTTTTTTACGTAAAGAAAACAATACTCAACGCTCTCAATATTTGATAGATACATACATATAGATATATTACTATTCGATCAGCTAATGAGATTTTGTTCTGTAGCTGTTCTGTAACAGTTTTAGATCTCGACACTTATGTAACAAACGTCCGCCTTTCATGACTCGGCGCAGAATATATGAAAAAAAAAATTGTTTTTTTTTCGGGCGGGTATGGAGGGATAAAACCGTTGGGATTATTATTATTATTAATATGAGTCTTTAAAAAATTTAAAATGCAAAAATTACCCATTAAAAAACTCAACCTTAGATCACTATCAACTGACTAAATGTGTAGTATAATTTAAGGCCCAGTATAATTTACAACAGTCAAACGATGACTGCTGTCAAGGCCGTAGGATTAGAGCTATTGCCTTCAAGCGGTCAGGCTTAAAGTCGGACTTGGGGCTGACAAATTTTCCACATAACATTAACAAAACAAATTTTCCAAGCAAAGTATATATGTAAGTTAAAGGACTGAAGGTCCTGTACACTAAAAAAAATGAAGGGCCAACTTGCCCAAAAGGAAAACACTAGTTTTACACAACGTTACAAGTTTATTATCTCAATATTAATTCACACAAGTAAATAATTATACTAAGTTAAGTTCACGCCCCAACAGCAACTGCCTCCAACTCCAGGTTCTGCTCCCTCTTATAATGTCGCGCGCTGCCAACCTTACGTAAGGGTGCGCTCACTGTCTGGGTGCGAGCGGCATTGGCCTTGACTTCCCAGCGGTAGCATATTTCGGTAGAATGCGCAGCACACATATTTCGCAACCGTGTGAAATGCAATTATGCTGACGCTGCGACACGTGTAGCTGCCAGCCGTGGGAACAGTGCAAGTGGGCAGTAGCCGGCCGCGTTAACTCCTCCCCCTTCAAAGATCTGCGTCCCGCAGATTAGGTGCTCGAGGAGTGTCCCCGTGTTGTTGGCCACGGAGGCTTCTGTTCAGCAATGATATCTTAAGCTCGGGGATTTTCATTCCTGCTGTCATCTTCTTCCATATGATCCACACAACCATCGCCAAAAGGACAAATCCCATGATTTCGGAAACAATGGACCAGTCGGTTTTTTTCTTAAGGTAGGTTAAGAGTTTGATGTTGCTTGACGTCATTCCGTGGACAAGGTCGAGATTCACTGCCAAGGATTTATTCCTCACATTGGTAAGAACGGGTGGTAGCAACTGCACCTCTGAGCTACTAGTACTCCAGTAAGTATGGTTGTTGATGTTTACCGACTCGTTGTTCATCTGAAGGATAAAAGAGCCTAAGAATTGATTAGCGGTGTTACCTGAGCCAATGCTCCCGTTGAAGTTATTTAGGTAGATGGTATCCTCCTTGATCACTTCAATAGCTGACTCGTTAAATGTAAGGTATCGACAGCTTGTTTCTCCTCCTTTGATAAGACGAGGCAAACAGCCATCTTCCGCTAGTAGGTCGAGGGATTCTTGTCCGCAAACCATCGCTGCCGTAAGGTGTAGGCAATTACCCTTAATGCCATAGGTCTGATTTTTGTTCGCCAACATAGTTGTGTAGTTTAGTTCCACTTGATGTCCATCCTGTTGAACAGCTCGAGCAATCAGGTGGTTATATCTGGTGTGCATAACCTTGGGCATGGACAGCACATACAGAAGAAGAGATCCATTGGTGTAGATCGATGGCCTACTATATTCTATAGCTTCGATGACTTTGCTGTATGGTAGTACTTCTATCTCGCTGATAAGTCGATTGATTTCCTCCTTGCTCAGGAGATTACTGTTCACGACGCCAGCTTTAGCCATTTGACACGCACGAACTAGCTCATAGACGTCTTCTTTGAGGATGGTGATTTTATTCTGGATTTCCTGCGAAATTTGCTCTAGTCGGCTGCGATCTTGGACGTCGTTTGTGATGGCAACAATTCCGTTGATCACCTGCAACAGTTCATGAGTTGTTTTGAAGATTTCTGAATTTACCTGATACTGTTGTTCGTTATTGCTCATAAGAATATCTTGTTTTTGAAGAAGGTCATCCCAGTCTGTTGCATCGGGAGTGCCAGCAATCCATTTCCAGGCAGAGCCAATCCAATTAATCGAACGCTTCATCCTTATTACTTCGGGGCCTTTTAATTCGCGCAAATAGGATCTTATTTTCTCTATCTGGTAGTTCAGGACGTCAATGGTTGTGTCGGATCTGCTGGAGTCGAGGTTGATGATGGCCTCCTCTAGTCTGTCAACGATTTTGTCGAAGCTCGCTAAGTCAATGGTATGTATCAGCTTAAAATGTCCATCGATGACCCAGCCATATCCGTCCCGGATGGTCACAAGAGGCGAGTCGATTTTGAATAGGTCATAGGTTTGCGCGGCTGCGCAAAGGCTGATGCTGTGGGTGTTAAATTCATTTTTGATTTGCTTAATGTTATGTCTTACCCCCATATATGAAATAAATTAATACTAATTATATATCGTGTATACTTAAATTAATTAACCTAAGCATATTTTGATATTACAATTTTTGATCTTTCTATGTAGGCATATTTTGCAATTGGTCCAAAGGACGCTGTTTTATCTATTGACATGCTAAATTGCCTTATTTTACAATTACACAATTATTATTTTCCAGTGATGTGAGTAGTGGCTTGCTTACAGGATATACAATTCTTATTACTCTAAATTAATCTATATTATTATTCTAGTTGAGTTGGTTGGGGCGTTACAAGGAATAAAAGAAAAATGAGAAGGATTCATTGGGACCCAGAAGTGGAAGTGTTTATTAGCATAATGTTAGTAATTGTTCTTTTTATATGTTTTTTTCCTTGTTAGTAATTTGTTTATTGGTTAGTATTAGTAATGTTAATTGCTGTTAGTAATTTTTCTTTTTCCTTGGGAATGATATCCCTTTTTTTTTTTTTTTTTTTTTTTTTATAAAATGATTGTTGTTTTCAGAGTATTTATTTCAAATTTTTTATTTGAAGTTATTTATTTGCAATTTATTATTTAAAATGAATTATTTATTCGAAATTATTTATTTCAAATTATTTATTTGAATTTGAAATTAATTATTTAAAATATTCGTTTGAAATCAATTATTTAGAATTATTTATTTGAAATTATTTATTTGAAGTTATTTATTTGCAATTAATTATTTAAAATGAATTATTTATTCGAAATTATTTATTTCAATTTATTTGTAATTAATTATTTCAAATTACTATTTGAAATTAATTATTTAAAATATTCGTTTGAAATCAATCATTTAGAATTATTTATTTAAAATTATTTATTTGAAGTTATTTATTTGCAATTAATTATTTAAAATGAATTATTTATTCGAAATTATTTATTTCAATTTATTTGTAATTAATTATTTCAAATTACTATTTGAAATTAATTATTTAAAATATTCGTTTGAAATCAATCATTTAGAATTATTTATTTAAAATTATTTGCTGTGCATTCTTCTTGCATTTGCATTATGCAGTTTTCTTTGCATCGGAATATAGGCATTATCTCAGATGACATTGGAAGGCTCGCGTTATTCCCTTTTAGTCATAAGCGTTAATAGTTGCAAATGGCCTACTCATGGCACGAGATACTTCACGTCAATTAAAGCCATAGTCCTTTGGTGGGGTTGAACCACTTTGACTGTCGTCACTCGAACCATCGAGTAAGTTGGAATTGAACCAACATGACTTGATCAAATACAAAAACTTGTACCCAGACCGCTGGGGCTTAAGGATCTATGCATGAGTTTACCTTCTGACCAATGTTATCTTAGACATTTTTTATGTCAGTTTTATGGAATTTTTTTCCACTTTCAGTAACAATAGTTACATTTCTGTTTTCGCCAACAGTTTCTTGTTTGTAAAGAGGCTTATGTTTGCCTTTTATTTGTTTGTTTGCAATGAACAGATTATTGCCGGAATTAAAATTGCGTGGTGCTGTACGACGAGCATTAATTCTTGCATTTCTAACGTCCTGCTCTTTCTGCAATAGTGCTTTTACATTTTCGTAAGTATCTTCCCTACGCGTTGTCCGATTTCTGTGGATACACCACTTCCTACGGAATAGTTGACCTGATTTGAAATTCTGGCCTTTAAAGGTAGTTTAAATTCGTTAACTTTTAAATAATTGTTTTTCCTATCTACAACAGCTCCTAGCATCCTAAGGGTATCATCCCCAATAATACCGTCAAAGGATTTTAGTCCAGGAAGCACAAAGAAGGTTGTTTTAGAGCTGTGGCCAACATCCTTAAAAAAGTTTAGGGACACTTTCTTTTCCACCGGCACTGTTCCCCCCGCTGAGTGCACTTTAAATACTTCCTCTACAGGAGCACTCTCTGTTGCGACCGCTTCGCTTATAAAGTTCTTATTTGCCCCCGTATCTACAAGGAATTTGAGAGTGCGGCCGTTCGGGAGTGTATATCCTAGGTATGGTACGCTAGATGGCCCCCGGAGAGAAAATCCCCCTCTTCATTGCCTTTTAACTCTTCCTCATTTGTGCCCGTGGATGAGTAGAATAGTTTCTGGTGCTTCCGTGGGAGATTGTCCGACCTTGCTCCTCTTTTGTAAGGATTCGGCCTATTCATATAGTTAACAGCGCGTGTCTGCACAGATCCATCCACGTCCATTTTTTCCACAGGCGGGTTTTTGGATTGTACAGAAGATTGAAGAGATGGCTGGGCACTCACGTTTCCGGAGAATCGTTCCCGCGGTTGGAACTGTGGACGGCGATCCTGTTGCCGCCAGGTTGGTCTTGGAGGTATTGGTGGCCTACCACCGTAAGTTACATTCGGCCTTGGAACATTATTGATTGGGACAACCACTTGATTGGTTGCCTGAGAACTGTGAATTGAGAAGTTGCGGAAATTTACGTTTTGAATTTCCAGACATGCTGAATAAGCTTCTGGTAGGGTTTTTGGCCTTTGGATTAAAAGCATTTTTGATAGTTCGCCATTTAATCCACGTATAAATACGTCGAGTGCCCTGTTTCGATAGGTGTCTATGAGCACTCTCACCGTCTCCTCCGTGTAGGATTCTGTTTTGATTTTATTAATAATCAAAGAAAATTGGTGGTTGACGACAGCGTAAAATTCGTCAATCCTGGACCCCTTTTGTTGCAACTGATGCAACTGGTGTTCCAATGTACGAATATCACGCTTGTCAGCGTAGTGCAACGAAAGGCACTCCTTTATTTTTGTCCAGTTATTGTCGAAAATATTGTAGGAAACCAGTGCCGCATCGGCAGTGCCGCGTACCTTTTGCCGAACATGTTGCATTATGGCCCTGAATATTGGTTTACCTTTGACAACCTTGAAGTCCGACAAAATCGCCTCTACAGCATGTATCCAGGATACATACTCGACGGGATTGCCATCGAAAACCCTAAGCTCCTTCACACAGTCTGGAAGGCGACTAATCTCTTTAAGTTCTAGCTCAGTGGCTGGAGCCTGAAGAGGCACCTCTTCTACCCTATCTATTCCCCCTGATCTAGCAGCGGACGCGGCTGATGCGCTTACAGTGTCTAAGTGAGTAACTCGTCTTTCGAGCGAGTTCATTTTCTCCAGGATTGCATTCACAGCGCCTGTGAGGCTGGTGACGGTCGATTTTAATTCCTCCATCTTATAGTTTTTCTGAAAAGGAAATCGTTTACAATTCTATACTCACAATACCAATATTTGCATATGCGGGCTTTCAGCGCTTCGTATAATAGTATGGCCTCTCAGGAGCTTGTAATATGGTTTCACTGCAATGGCCTCGTAGCCTTTTTTTGATTTTCGCAATCACAAGGAAATTGTATTCCTGTAGTTATATCCCTTAGTTTTTATCCTTTTTCACTCTAATAAAAATCCTTAGATTTTATCCTTTTTCACTTTAATAAAGTCCTTAGCTTTTATCCTTTTTCACTTCAATTATAGCTCTTGGCTTTTTTTGTTAAACTTTTTCTCTAGCCTTTAATCGGCTTTTTAATTTAATTTCAATTTCAATTTTTTGTTTCACACTTTCACTCCTGGTCCCTGCTCGGGCGCCAGTTAAAGGACTGAAGGTCCTGTACACTAAAAAAAATGAAGGGCCAACTTGCCCAAAAGGAAAACACTAGTTTTACACAACGTTACAAGTTTATTATCTCAATATTAATTCACACAAGTAAATAATTATACTAAGTTAAGTTCACGCCCCAACAGCAACTGCCTCCAACTCCAGGTTCTGCTCCCTCTTATAATGTCGCGCGCTGCCAACCTTACGTAAGGGTGCGCTCACTGTCTGGGTGCGAGCGGCATTGGCCTTGACTTCCCAGCGGTAGCATATTTCGGTAGAATGCGCAGCACACATATTTCGCAACCGTGTGAAATGCAATTATGCTGACGCTGCGACACGTGTAGCTGCCAGCCGTGGGAACAGTGCAAGTGGGCAGTAGCCGGCCGCGTTAACTTGTATATGGTCATATTTTCGAGTCTGTAATGCCATTAGTTCAAATACCCTTCCTTACTTGTTTATAATAAAATAAAATAATCTGATGTCATTAAGTTTTTCCAGACTACTAGTAAAAATTTCGATTTTGAGTTAGAAAATAGTTTATATATAGGTACTTTCGCGATACCTGCAATTAAAACAAATTTGAAAACATAATTGCAAGCGTTGGATATGTAATTGGATTAGCGATTCCTCAACTTAAGTTAAATTGCTTTAATTTTCAATTCGAAATACACAGATGTAAAAGCTGTGAGGGTTAAATGGTTGCGTTTATTACGCAGTATAAATTAAAGAAATGCAGATTTTTGTGGACCACAAGCAACTGCAAAACTTGCGCTTTAAATAAGCCCTATCAAAAAAAAATGTATCGTGCTTTTGCATTTATAATATTTATTTCGAAATCTTCTGCAATTAGCGTAAAATTGTGTATTTACAGCAAGTTCAATTTTATTTGTTGTTCCAGCAATTAGCGTTTTGGATTTTAATCACTAGCCGCCTTGGTCAACATTGGTAAATATGTCAACGCAAAAGGGGTCTCCCAGCTACCGATGATTTATGCGTAAAACAGTTAATGAAGTGATTAAAATCCCACCCTCAGTTTTTTTGTGGCGCCCTTTGTAAATTAAAATTATTGATGAAAAGTTGGTGACTTTGTGCGCGACGGGAGAGAGAGCGCTGTTTAAAGCTCATTTCAATTTTTCGTATTTTATTGAATTTATAATTGCGTTTATTAAATTTGCTGAAACCATATTAGCAGTGAGAACCCCTAGAGATTTAAGCTGGAAGTTGAGTAGTTCTATATCGGCTTAACGTACTTGCGTGGCGAGCATATTGTTAGACTCGCATCTAAAGGGTATAAATCGTTTAAGGACAATATTCAGCGGATATTAATATATTTTGTATGTTGGTAATTAAAATTTTTCAGAAATTGAAAATATTTTCGTTATTGTTAGGTCATATAACTATTTAATTTTTAGTTGTTTATAAGTTTTAAGGCCGATTGGTTTTTTGAGAAAAATTTTAAGGAAAAAACCATGCTGATTGCATAAAACATAATAAATACAGATACACAATTTTAACAAGTGACCGACTGCAAAAATGCTCAGGAATGTTTTGGCCCAGAACTAACACGAATAACAAATAAACTGAGCGGTCGTTGGTGCATCGAGTTCATGTGGATACATAATTTACTAGAGTTATCACAAGTTTGAAGAAACTTTTCCCACTTCTTGTCATAGGGTGCTACAAGTTTTAAAACAAATTTTAAATGCTAAATACCCAAAAAGGGCTGTGCGTCAGATCGCCCAAAACCGAAAAATGTCTAATCGCCCAACATATGTCTAATAGCCCAAATGACAGATCGCCCAAAAAGTTGGGCGATTGGAAATAATGTCTAATTTCCTAAATGACAGATCGCCCAAAAAGTTGGGCGATTAGACATATGTCTAATCGCCCAAATGACAGATCGCCCAAATGACAGATCGCCCAAATGACAGATCGCCCAATTGTCTAATCACCCAAATGTCAAAATCTGAGAGGGTATTGCTTTTAGTTGAGAGCATATTTACCGTACTTTTATTTTATTATTTTGACAAATTTGCTAAAAACAGAAAATGTCAAATCGCCCAAAAAGTTGGGCGATTTGACATATGTCTAATTGCCCAAATGTCAAATCGCCCAAATGTCTCACTGCACAAATGACAGATCGCCCAAAAAGTTGGGCGATTTGACATATGTATAATTGCCCAAATGACAGATCGCCCAAATTTTTTTTGGGCGATTTGACATTTTTGCTTTTGGGCGATCTGACGCACAGCCCCCAAAAAGCAGTTAAAAATTTTTGGTAGTATCCCTGTTAGATGTATCTGCCTGCATTCGGAGGTAAGCGATTCCATAGCGGTATTTTTGCTTTCATTGGGCAGTTTCAAATAAGTAATTTTAGGGCCGAAATTTGGGTAAAGCTTATTCTAGAGTGCCGCTGCTGATGTTATTTTCCAATAACTCTTGCCTCCTAATAATTTCCTCTACGAAGTTATTAACACAATAAAGAGACACACACATCAAAAGGGCTGCATTGTTTAGTTTGCACACTCATATTCAGTGACATTAAGCTAATAGTAAGCAAAAAGTTTAATAGCCCTGCTGTGTGGAAATATAACTACAACACACACACAAGCTTAGCCTATACCAAAATAAAAATTGCAACGAATGCATTGGAAACTTGTGCTTCCTTGGAATTTGTGAGCACAAATGTGTACAACACACAAATACATTTTTGTAAATATGCAGTCAAGTACGCCTAAATGTATGCAATATACTCCTTAGATGCTAGAGAATGAGGAAGTCTGCTACAACGTTTGCATGCATTGCGATGGCATATTATTTTGCAGCAACATGCTCAATAGCAACATGCAAAGGCAATCAAGTGTTCTTGCAATATTGAAAGCGGTAAATATGTACATAGAGACTTCTTCTGCTATTGCTTTCCCGGCTGAGATGGTGCTTCAAGGCATCGGTAGTTGGAGGCGACAACGATGATGGTGGAATTTCATTGGAATTTTCAATGAAGCGGAACACCCTAATGTATTTGGCGTACAGCAGCGTAAGTATTGACTTCAGCTGCAACACATTCAGTGACATTTTTTATAATAGTTCGCCTAACTTGTCATAGTAGAATCGGGTCCAATGGAGCGACCGCAAGTGGTAGAGCTTTCGGTTTATAAGACTGTTGAGAGCATTTTAGATACAACATAAGATAACACCAACAATATCTATGCATACCGATGACAATATTGATAGTGATAACAATAAATGTAACGTTAACAATATCGATATCGGCGACGATAGAAATATCGATACCGATTTCAACACTGACAGAGATAACAACATCTATAACGCTGGCAATGTTGATAACGATAACATTATTAATAGTTATAACTTGTAATTTCGGGAATCTTATTTAAAACATTGATAACAACAGTTACTTAAAACGGATATCCCGATATAATAATGATTAAAATATCAACAGCATAGGAACACGGGCGAAGAAAAGATAACGCGTTTAGATACAAAAACATCGAACTGCGTAAATAAGTAATTTTCAACAAAAAAACAAACGACTTTAATTTTTATATGCTTATAACCCTTTAGGATTATAGTTATTTTCCTCTTGATCCAATGATTGGAAATTTAATTAAATGAAAAATTTTCAAGTGCCAATTTCCATTTTAGTTCGCGAGGTTCAAGTTTTGACGAAACATACATTAAAAAAAAAAGTATCCCTAGGAATTTACAACTTTTTTGAGGTCGGCTAAAAAAAAATAAACGTGATACAAAACAAGTAAAAAAACGCTGTCTTCGGCTATGCTTCATACCTTTCATGAATGGAAGAATTGTATGAGAGCCATATGTAATATTAATTCTATATTAAGTAATGACTTCGACTGCTATAAAAGTCCCAATAAATAGAACGTCGTCGTGCGTTGACGTGCTTTTGACCGCTCTCGTTTACATTTTATTTTATTTAGTAAAAATATATGTATTGTTGCGAAACAGTTGAGACAGTGACTCTAATATTTAACGCTAATAATGATGCTAAAATGCCTTGTTTGTGTGGCAATAAGGTGGAGCGATCGCACTCCAAAATTCAGTGCGCAAGGTGCAATAACTTCTCTCATTTAAAATGTGTTAACATTTTGCCTTCGGATGTAGAATTCCTAGCGAACTCTGATAAGCCTTTTCTTTGCAAAAGTGTACAATTGCTCGGCGAAATATTATTCGCTCACCGCCTATCCCCATTGTTCTTGAGGAGAGTGTAATTTCTGTTTGTTCAAGTAAAGAAATCAATAAGCAGTGTAGCATCAATACTCTACAACAAAAATCGCTAACAATTAGTACACCTACGCAAAAAAATGCTAGATAGGTGAGTGCGTTGTTAGTTCTAATGACCAAAATCAATGTGTAGAATTATTAAAAACGGTTATTAAAGAGATTAATGCCCTAAGAGCTGAAAATGTCCGTGTTACTGTGTTGGTACATGAACTTTATGAAGATAAAAAGTGCTTAATTCGCCAAACAGAAAGTTTGCAGTCTGAACTAAACTCTCTAAAGAGAATACTTCGCATTGATGAGCTTACCTCCGCTATCACTACACTTACATCAGAAATAAAATACCCACGCTCTTCTAAGAGTAATAAGAGCGCTACAAGTACGATACATTCGCCTAATGCTGGCTCTGCTAAGCTCGCTGTCTCAACTCTCTCCGCGTCATCTCACTCTGCTGATACATTTAAGGGCCGTACACATAAGACTTTCACTTTGCTTTGCTTCAGAGTTTCGCTTTGACAGATAAGTTAAAGACCTGATGTTATATGATTGCTGCTAAATACAAGGCGAGAAAAGTAAAGCAAAGCAAAACGAAGCAAAATCATGGCGAACTCTTAACTTTTGTACACTTTGACAACCAACTGTTTACATTTCCATTTTATTTCTGCGTGCATATACACACGATTTAGAGAATTCACTTGTATTTTATAATTTTGGCATATACATATAATTACTTTTAAAAAGAGAAAAGAAGAGAAATATAAACAAATAGCAAATAAAACACCTCTTTTCCTAAAATCCCCTGGATCGGTTTTTATTTATTTTGTCGAAAGATGCTGCAAGAAGAATTCTTACATCTCAGTTTATTATACTCCCGAAATTCAAACATATATAAGTAGATGTAAAACACATTTCTTATTCTTTTATAAATCAAAATACTCGGAATAAGCACATATCGCAATTCAAAACAAACAATTATCGCAGAATTGTTAAGTAAAGCGAGGAAAGTTGTATGTGTACGGCCCTTTACTCCTCTCACGTACTCCGCTGCCGTCGCTAGTGGGGAGTATTGCTCGCCGGCTGCTGGTGTTGCGCCAGTCACATCCCCTCTAAGTAGTTTACGACGGATTCTGGCGCTGCGGTCTCTGCTACTGCTACTATTGATTCTACTGCTGCTGATGATGTCGTTGCTGCTTCTACGGCTGCTGCTTCTGATGTTGTTTCTGCAGCTGATGCTCAGTTGCCCTTGCTGGTACAATGGTCAACTAATGAAAATAAGAAGAATAAAAAGCAAAAGAAGGCTTGCCCTGTGGTGGTTGGGTCAAACACCAGTAATGAGCTAGATGTAATTGCTACTAAGAAGTAGATTCACATTTCCTCATTTAAACCTACAGTTACTAAAGATAACATCGTTACCTACGTCGTAAAAAATAATAGTATCGATCGTAGCCAAATTGCTTTTTTCAAGCTAATAAAAAGAGACTCAGATATGAACTCCTTAAACAAGATCGATTTTAAGTTGGGTGTTTCACCATCGTTATTCGATTTGGTTCTAAAACCTACATTGTGGCCTGCCGACGTAAAAGTTCGCCCTTTTCAACTTTTTCGGAAAGAAGATAATCAGCCCAGAAAACTTAGCTCCTAGCAAAATTCAGAATATTGAAGTTAATAGCAGTATTCGTATATATTTTCAAAATATCTCCGGAATGCGAACCAAAGAGGATGCTGTGCGTTTGATGAGCTCTCAGACAAGTTCTGATGTTTTCGTTCTTATCGAGACCTGGCTCGAAATAAATTTCTATGATTCCGAAATTTTTTATCCAAAAATATACGATGTTTTCCGGAAAGACCGAGATGCTATGTATTAGACTAATTCAAGTAAACATTTTTTTTAATAAGTGTAAGCGAATATTATATTTAATATTCTTATTAAAGAATTTGAAGTTTAAAGATAAACTGATATATACTAGGTTCATATCGAATTTTGAAAGAAATTTAAAAAAAAAACCGAAAGCTTTCTGGGCTTATATTAAATCAAAAAAGACGACTTCTAGCGTACCTTCCTCTATGTTTTACAGAGATAAATATGCCAAATCTGCAGAAGATACGGCAAATCTTTTTTTCAGAATTTTTTAGCGCTGACTTTGTAACTGATTCGGATTGGCCTAAACTGTTCTTTCACAGACACTTCTTTATCCTTTGGAGTATTGTCCGTAACGGAGGATGACGCGGACTTGTTCACCGAACTTACCAACGACTACTCCTATTGCTTGGAGTGAAGAATGCGCTTCACCTGTGCCGTGCCATATTTCATGTTCAACGGTTACATCAAATTCGGTGAGCAATTACATATGTATATCCAAATATAGCTACAACAACAACAAGAACAGTGGCCTCTCTCACCACCGCAATTGCGTCTACAACAACAAAACCCATACTGGTACCTTCCGTCTGCATAGGGGTTACAACGGCTTTGCCTGTTATTGCCAATCAAGCACAAATTAGCTTGAGTGTCAACAAATGCAAAGCGAAAGAACTGTTGGAAAACAAATCAGCTAACAAAAAAAGTTAGTCCCCAAAAATCAACGGGTACTAATCCAAAAATAACCCGCCTAAGCTCAAATCCGCAAGTCAGTACGAATAGATTTGCACTGCTAAGTGAAAATACAGAAGATGTGAGTAACCAACATTCTGAAAGTGCTACAAAAGTCGCTAACGCCAAACCTCCGCCAATATACATAAGAGAATAGAATTCAAGCGCTCTTGTTAAAAATTTCACTCAGATAATCGGTAATAACAACTTTCATATTATCCCACTATCTAAGGGAAATATTCGTGAAATTAAAGTGCAAATATACTCTGAACAGAATTTTCGCACAGTGTCCAAACACTTGAATGATACACACACAAAGTTCTATACATACCAGCTTAAAAGTGCAAAAGGCTTACAAATTGTAATTAAAGGTATCGAGCCAAGTGTGGAAGCTGTGGAAGTTTTACAAGCGCTTAAAGAACCGGGCTTTAACCCAAAGGTTGTAGTAAATATTTTTAATAGAAACAAAATTCCGCAGCCCATGTTTAAAGTTGAGCTTGAGCCTGAAAACAAATCACTGGGGAAAAACGCTGTGCATCCAATTTATAAACTTCAATACCTGTTGCATCGTAAGATAACTGTGGAAGAACCACACAAGATAAATGGCCCTGTACAATGCACTATCTGCCAGGAGTATGGTCACACCTGTTGTCAATTTTCAGAGGGTGCCTATTACTGAACCACGTCCCCCTAAACTGGAAAAGAATAAAGGTAATTTTCATTCCTAAAGCAAGGAAACGAGGTCACGACAACGCTAAGGATTTCAGGCCTATTAGCCTGATGTTTTTTGTACTGAAGACTTTTGAAAGACTTCTAGACCTATACATTAGAGATAACTCCTCCTTTTTATCACACTCACAACACGCGTACCTGAAAGGCAAGTCAACGGAGACAGCTCTGCACGAGGTGGTGCGCACAATTGAGAGTTCACTGTACTATAAACAATATACTATGGCTTCCTTTATAGATATCGAAGGGGCCTTCAATAATGTCACCATAGATTCAATACAGGAGGCACTGGTGGTAGCAGGAATTGATCACTGCGTCCGCTCATGGATAGTGTCGCTACTAAGGAACTAAGCAATTTATGCAAATCTAGGTTTCCAGGATAGAACCGTATATGCGGTGAAGGGCACCCCCCAGGGAGGAGTTCTCTCGCCGCTACTGTGGCTCATGGTCTTAAACCAACTACTGGTAAAACTAAATTCCTGGGGAATCAAAGTAATACCTTTTGCAGATGACGTTGTAATACTGGTGTCGGGAAAATTTCTTTCGTCAATCAGCGAAATTGTGGAGAGGGCTTTACAGGAGGTGGTCTCCTGGGCCATAAAATGTTCGCTTATGGTGAACCCTGAGAAAACGGATTACATGCTCTTCACAAACAAAACAAAACTACCTTACTTCACTAAACCTAAGCTCCGAGGGTCGGAACTTGATCTGTCAAATAGGGTGAAATACCTTGGAGTCATTCTGGACCCAAAGCTTAATTGGAGACTGAACATCGAGGAGCGTGTAAGGAAGGCCTCTGTGGCTCTCTACGACACAAAAAGAATGTTAGGCAATAAATGTTCTTGCCCAACGGATGTCTTGAACGTACGACTCGACTTATTACCAATAGATCTTTTTATCGAAAAATCAGCTGGTAACAGTGCCATTAGGTTACATGCATTGGGGTTCTGGAAAGGAAGGCCGACGGGGAATAGCACCATTCTTGGTAGAATCCCAGCTGAGATTAAGGCGCTGCCCACTAGCCGTAGAGACTGGACTCGCGGAGGAGTCAGATTACAGGATGGTCTGGCAGTCTACACGGACGGATCAAAGATGGAGTGCGGGGTAGATGCGGGGATTTTCATTGAGCAGCTTAACCTGAAGTTATCATACCGTCTACCAGACTATGCAAGCGTATTCCAGGCTGAAACGTTTGCAATAAAGGAGGCGATTAGGTATGTTAAGGAATGCAACAGCAGGTACGCGAGTGAACATTTTCACAGACAGC
Organism: Philophylla caesio; assembly: GCA_963971545.1. Lineage (NCBI taxonomy): Eukaryota > Metazoa > Arthropoda > Insecta > Diptera > Tephritidae > Philophylla > Philophylla caesio. The sequence continues at coordinate 29,508,494 of OZ020609.1, read as the reverse complement.
CAAGCTGCCATTCAAGCACTCTGTTCTACCTCGGTCGGAGAGAGATGGCTTCAATCTCCAGCGAATACGAAGTTACCCTGATAAGGGTCCCCGGGCATAGAGACATTTATGGAAACGAAACTGCGGATGAACTAGCGAGGTGTGGTTCTGCACTGGATAGGTCCAACGCGGTGAATATGGGCGTCTCGCTTAGAGAAATAAAGGGCAGAATCGCCGATATCTACCACCGAAAAGCTAAGCACAGGATCGTACAGGATTACCCGGCAGGTTTGGGTGTCTTATGATCCGCTTACAACAAAGGCTCTTTTAGAAATGAACAAAGAAAACATATACAAACTTCTGCCGCAGCCGTGAAGACCCAGGCTCAAAGGAGACGGTTGAACATTTTATGTGCGAGTGCCCGGCCCTTGCTAGAATAAGGTAAAGACCCTTGGCAAACCATTCCTGCAGAGTTTTTTAGAGTGCAGCCGCCTCTCTTTGTATGATATACTGCGATTCATAAAAACCGCCAAATGGCTGTAGGTTGCACGAGATGTGGAATCAAAGCTAATTGCTTGCCACCAGGGTGGCAATCCACTTAAACCAACCAACCAACCAACCATGGTCACACCAGGTCTTACTGCACTCTTCGCTCAGTGTGCGTAGCTTGTGGAGAGCTACACGACTCTGCCACATGCACGTTAAGCAAAGAAGACCCAAATGCAAAAAACTGTGGTAACTGCGGTGGAAACCACACAGCAAACAATAAGGAGTTCAAAAACCGGATCAACCAACGTGTGGCCTCTGAACGCACTGATAACGTATTGAATGCCTTTGTACCCTCCCAGACAAATAATAGCGTTTTCTTTGCCAAAAGAACCACGCCGCCAAAGGATTTATCAAACACCGTCAATTGTGTCTCATTTGCAAGTGCCGTAAAGTCAGGCCTAGTAAATCCTGCACATACAATAACTGCACCTCAAGTTGCGCCACAAGAACAGGAGCCCCACGCCCAATACGGTAGACAATCCAATATCGAAGCCATGATAGCATCGATGCAATAAAGCGTGATGAATTTCATAACTTTAATGCAAAACACAATGCAAGATCTCATGCGAAATCAAAACACCCTGCTCAAACTGCTTGCTACTCAACAAAAAAAATAATGACCTCAATTAAAATAGCCTACAAACAAAGCAAGGAGATATTACACTGTCCGCGGTTTATTGCCCCCCACGTTTCACGATAACAGAAAAACAATTTATGGATTTCTTCAGTTTGCTGGGAGAGCGCTTCATTGCTGCAGGCGATTATAATGCAAAACACCCTCACTGGGGCTCACGCTTGTCCAACCCTAAAGGCAAGCAATTATATAACGCGCTTATATGTAAAGAAACAAACTTGATTACGCTTCTCTACCCACATATTGGCCTTCAGATCCGCAAAAGCTGCCAGATTTGATTGACTTCGCGGTGACAAGAAAAATTCCTCGTAGTCTTATTAGTATAGAATCAAGTGCAGACCTCTCTTCAGACCACTCACCCGTACTCTTACTTTGTGGCATCAGCCGCACGAAAAATAGTCACTCTACATGCTCACGACAAAGGCTACAAACTGGTTGAAGTATAAAAAATATATCAGTGCGCATATAGAACTCCACCCATATTTAGATACACCTGACGACATTGAAAACTCCGTAGCAACTTTTGAATCTACACAATCAGAGTTGCCGCTAGCATTTCCACACCAAAGCAAGGTTATATGGGAAACAAAAAACATTATCCGACCAATAGAAAAACTGAAATGCTGCTATTAGAAAAGCGACGCCTACGACGGATATGGCAGACTCATAGGTCACCTGCTTCTAAACAACTGCTGAAGGCGGCTACATATGCGCTAACGAGAGCCCTCAAGAGCGAGGAACAGCACGCACAGTACCGGTACATTCAAAAGCTTTCTCCGACTAGCACAATGTACCCGCTGTGGAAAGCACATAAAACCTTAAGCGGCCCAATAGAGACTGAAATGCCAGTACGTTACAACAATGGTAATTGGGCTCGGAGTGACGCGGAAAAAGCAAACACCTTTGCTGCTCATCTACAAAATGTTTTCAGTCCAAACTCAGCAACCAATGGGTTTACACTACCACCCGTACCCAAAGTGTCGGAATCTGAGCCACTGAAATTTGCACCTGAAGAAATTTCAATAGTAACTAAGGAACAATTGAAACCAAATAAGGCCCCAGGGCACGACTTGATTACTCGAAAAATGATTATTGAGCTACCAAATTGTGCTGTACTTTGCATCTGTATGTTATTGAATGCAATTACTAAACATTGTTATTTCCCTCAACAATGGAAAAGGTCAACTATTGTAATGATACCAAAGCCCGAACACAACCATTTTTCTATAGACCTATCAGTCTGCTACCGTGCATATCGAAATTATTCGAAAGTCTTCTTATGCTGCGCATTTACCCACATCTTTAAGCCCACAGCATAATACCATCCCACCAATTTGGCTTCAGGGAGAAACATGATACGATCGAACAAGTAAATCGGATTACATCTGAAATCCGAACATCGTTTGAAAAGAGGGAATATTGTGCTGCAATATTTCTTGACGTCGCCCAGGCATTTGATCGAGTATGTCTAGACGGTCTAATGTATAAAATGCAAATGTTACACCCTCAGAGCACCCACAAACTACTTAAGTCCTATCTGTATGATCGAAAGTTCATAGTTCGATGTAACACTGCCATCACTGAAGCTCATCTAATAGAAGCTGGAGTACCACAAGGCAGTGTTCTCGGCCCAATGCTCTACGTCTTATACACCTCGAATATTCCAACAAACGGCCGCCTGACAATGTCCACTTTTGCCGACGCTGCGATAATCAGCCACTCCAAGTGTTCCCTGCAAGCATCTGCGCTCTTAGGTAATCATATGGAAGCTGTGGCCAATTGGCTTGCAAACTGGCGTATAAAGGTTAATGAAAAAAATCTAATCAAGTTACATTTACACTGAAATAAAAATTGTCCGGCCTTGACTTTGAACAACGTTCAAATACCACAAATCAATAACGCCACATACCTAGGGGTCCACCTGGATAGGCGCAACCACATAGAGGCTATACGGACTCATCTTAAGTTGAAGAGCAGTTCTCTACACTGGCTTTTTAACTTTCGCTCACCCCTGAGTCTGGAGTATAAAGTGACTATATACAACACGGTTCTAAAACCCATTTGGACCTATGGATGTGAGTTATGGGGCAACGCGAGCAGCAGCAACATCGAAATCCTTCATCGTGCGCAATCTAAAATCCTTCGAACAATAACCGGAGCACCATGGTATATCCGAAATATGCATCGAAGCTTTCAGCGCACCCCAATCAAATAGCAAGAGATATATTGCATGTAAACAGGAACTGAAGATTACGTAGGAATGACTTTCCAGCCCAGTCGTAATATTTCTTAGGGCCAGTTAATAAAAATACTCATCCCGACTATGGCATGTAAATTATGTGATTGGAATAAGATTTGCAAACTTGTTGTTAGGCTCCTTGGTTGAGCAGATTCAATAAATAAAAGTAACAGTTAAAAACAAAAAAAAAGTAAACTAGCTGACTTGGAATTTCACTCCGCCTTCTTGAATTGGATATCATGCTTATTCCCGTCCATTTGAGGTAACGTCAGGAGTTCCTCAAGGCAGTATTCTCGGTCCGCTTCTTTTTATAATTTTTATTAATGATATCAGTTCACGTTTTCAGTTTTCAGTTCTCCTATACGCGGATGACCTTAAAATTTACTCCGGCATTTCGAACGTTGAAGATTTTATTTCAATGCAATCTGACAGAGATAGGGTTTACTCTTGGTGCGAAAAAAATCATTTATATCTAAACACCAGCAAATGCTTTCATGTGGAAAGCTAATTCCATATACTATTCTTATAACATGTTGGGGTATAAACTAAAAACATTAGACCGTATGAAAGATTTACTTTTAGTAATCATATTGATTACATAATTCCGAAGGCGTATGCTATGTTAGCTGTCATACGGCGTAATAGTACGCATTTTTCAGACCCTTATACTCTGAAAAGGCTGTATATCGCATTTGTTAGAGCCCGGTTGGAATATGCGGCATTTATTTGGCACCCCTTCCAAGCCACCCAAGATAATAGAATAGACTCTCGATGTCAGCTTCTAGATCTAAATTCACTTCATGATCGAATAACACTTTTGTCGTGCTCCTTTGTCTTAAACGTGCTAACAACGTGCACTGAGATTCTGGGAAGATTAGCTCTTAATATACCTTTCAGAAATTTGCGCCATTTTGATATGTTTCTTATACATTTAAATAAAGTAAATTATGCCATAAATGCGCCAGTTGCGCGTACCTTGAGAGAACTGAATAATATCCAAGATATCGATCTTTCCCTTCCTGAAGAGGTTTGAAAAGAATTTGTTCTAAGTTATCTACGAGCTCATAGAACTAAATTATAAATGCATAGCTAGTAAGAATATTTGTATTCCTTAGTTAAAGAAATACATCAACTTTCAACCTTGTCGAAGTAAAAAAACAACAAAAAAAAAATAAATAAAGAAATAAATAATAATTAATATTTGTGAAAAATGTCTAGCCTTTAGCTGATTAAATGAAGAAGTTATGGCCAAAAATGCAATATGTGAACTATCGGTTTTATGGCAGCTATATGTTATATATATCCGATCTTAATGATTTTCAATGCTAAAATAGTTCTCATAATACCTATTCTTTGTATTTTCGTGCTAAATGCAATATCTGAACAATCAGTTGTATGGGAGCTATATGTTATATATCTTTGATCTATATGATTTTCACATTCCCTATAGAGCTTAAAATAGCGAATATTCTTACAAAACTTTTTCTGGCTGCTTAAATGAAGAAGTTATGAAGCAGAATATTATATCTGAGCAATCGGCTTCTATATACGTTATAGTCATTCGATTTGGCCGGTTTCGGCAAATGTCTAATAAATTATAAAAAATCACCTAACTGCCAAGTTCCATTCAAATAGCTCAAAAACTGAGAGACTAGTTCAAACAGACGGACATACAGACAGACAGACGGACATGGCTAAATCGACTCAGCTCTTTACCCTGATAATATCGGTATACTTTTGATGGGTTAACTCTTATCGTTCTGGTACTTACAAACATCGGAGCAAAGTTAATATACTATTTACATGAAAGGTATAATTATGAATGAAGTAAAAACAAACAAAAAATTAAATATTTCACTTTCGAATCTTTAAAATGTAGTAAAAAAATAGCTTTATATCTAGAAGTTCAGAAAATACCAAAAACGAACTTTTTATTTATTAAGAACTATTGTAGTCAAATCCGCGTAATGATAGTTATAAAATATCAAAATACATATATGTATAACTCTCCATAGGACTGAGTGCATCGGACTTTAAAGATTACTAGTCATTTGTGAAACATATACATATTGTAATTCAACTACATACATATGTACATATGTAACAGACACACACACTTACGCATATGCGTACTTACACAAGCGATCCACAAAGCTTTAGAGCGACGTCTAGAGGTAGGCTAGTCGTGGGATGCCGCATGCCACATGCAATCGAATATTCACAACAATGAGCGAAAAATCATAAACAGCAACAACTATCAAAAGGCAATAACAATCATACATATGTAGGAACAACAACATTAGGCTTCTACCGTTATACCAACAAGTCAAAACTCATTATGGTTATTCAGAATCTTGTGCGGCTATTCGCCGAAGGTCTATTCGCTCCCCTCCTCCCTCAATTTGTGAGATAGTAGGTCCGTTCCTTATCTTTTCTGACTAAAATCTGAAAAGTGTCAAAATGCAAGAGCGTAAGCAAAATCCGCTCACTAAAAGAGAATAACAAGAAAAAGTAAAGGAACGCAAAAAACCAATTTTTGGTCCGAAGAATGACAACAACAAAACTAATGTCAAATAAAACTGTCATTTTGTTTTGATCGTAGTGCAGATTTGGAACCTTTTTAAAAATAAAAATTAATATTTACCGATTAATGTTAAATGTTCTCCAGTAAGTTTCTTGGCGCATTCAAATTGGCACCAGAAGCACCACAAACTCTTTCATCATTAATCTGCAAGAAATATTGACAAATGTATGTATAAAATACATGCATACAAGAACAACCACGATAAACACTTACGATTTCAATTATTTTCTTGCCACCTTCCATTTCAATTTATGTACATTTTAAGGTTTTTAATTATTTTCAGTTTTTGTGTATGTATATTTTCTAACAAAAGTCAGCTGTCAGTTGAGTTTGACACTTTTCATGATTTTGCCAGCAAAAATTCTTCGGACTAAATCTTGCAACTTCTGACAAAAGAGAGTCACATTTTACTCTCTCATTTTTGCTCTCATCTACAGGATTTTCAAGTTAAGGAACGCTTTTTGGACTAAATCTGACTACTTCGGACTATTTCTGACTATTTCTGGGAGATAAGGAACGGACCTAGTGAGTGAAGTTCCTAATAATGCAACGAAGACTACTTCAACTAGTGCGAGTGCAAATGTGTCAACCCGGCAAGACTTGCATATGACTGCAGTAACGCAAAAGTTTGGTGAAACATACAATACTAATATTGAGAGTTCAGCAATTTCGCTAAAAACTGTTTTTGTAGAAATGTCTGCTCTTAAATCTGAATATGCGCGTGCGTTTGCCGTGATAAGTGAACTACAGGTATGTAGATAAACAGTTGCTGATAGCAAAAAGTGACGAGTTTCGTGCTGAGTTGAAAACGATGCATCTCAATCAATCGAAAGAGATCTCCTCGGCCCTTGCGCTGCTTACGGCTGAGGTAAATGACCTGCCTGTGTGTGTTACTGCTTGTGTTTGTCATAAGAAAAAGCAAAGTGCAAACACAATAACAAAGCATAAAACTGCCATGCGCTCACCCACTGCTGCGACGTCTGCATTATCACATATTGCTGCTCCCGCTAAAATTGCGACTAACTGCTCTCGTTCTGCTGATGCTGCTACTGTTTACTCTTGCTCTGCTGATACTGATCGATCTCATGTTACTGATAGCCTACCTGCCACTATGCTAAATGATAAAGATACCACTGTTGCGGCTGTGCGGATGAAGCCGATTGAGCAATGTCTCTCCTCTGCTGCCTCCTTTCCTGTTACGTCGGCTGTTGCTGCTACTGCTAATGTTAATGCTGAAGCTTTTATGCCTTTGACTTGTGCTAATGTTGCTGGCTCATCTACATTTTCTGTGTCTAATATGGCTGCATCTATCGTCGTTTAAAAACTCGGTCACCACTGACAATGTTGTCGCATACGTTTCTAAACATGCGTCTATTGATCGTAATTTGATATCTTGTTATATGCTCGTAAACAAAGACGTTACTGTAAAAACTTTAAAGCGAATCAACTTCAAGATAGGAGTACCGTCGATATATTTCGAGACTCTCTTGAATTCAGCGATTTGGCCTGCAGATGTTACTGTGCGTCCGTTTAAGTTTTTTCAAAACGAAGGTGCTATACTACCAAAACCGTAACCGACTCCGTAACGGATACACCTCTTAACAAGTCGCTTAAAATATACTTTCAAAATGTATCTGGACTCCGAACTGATCCCAATCTTTTTAATGTTTATCGAAAAGACCGTGATGCAAGTAAAACTGGATTTTCAAGAGGTGGTGGAGTTTTAATAGCTGTTCAGAGGCGACTACGCTCATCATTCGTGCGTTTAGTAAATATGGATTCACTTTTGGACCAACTTTGCGTCTTGGTGTATGGTAACACAAATATCTACATCTGTGCTTCATACCTTCCTCCGTCCAGTCCAGATAGTCTTTACAAAGCGCATGTGGACAATATAACTGATCTCGTCTCTAATCATCTTAATAACAGTTTTTGTATTCTTGGTGACTTCAACTTACCTAATATTGAATGGTCACATGGCAACAATTATGGTTTAACTCCAAATAACATTAATAGCTTTCCGGAGTTGTACTTAGTGGATTTTTAAGTTTAAATCTTATTCAAGTTAATAATTTTGTAAACAAGCTCTCTAGGATTCTCGATCTTATTTTAATTAATGATAACCTGCACTTTTCACTTAGTAAATGTCTTGATCCTTTATCGAGTTCTGGCTATCATCACATACCGCTTATTATTAATCTAGAATCATACAGTTTTAAAAGTACTTGGGGCGATACTAAATCTAAAAATTTTTGTTTTAGAAGTTGTAATTTCCACAGTGTAGATAATACAATTTTTATGATAGATTGGGTTTCGATTTTTGCTGGAATTAAGGTTTCGGATTGTTTTGACATTTTTAAATCAAAGATTTATGAAATTTGCGATAAATATGTGCCCCGTAATAACAAGAAACACAACAAAATTCCATGGCATACAAAAAGATTAAAAAAGCTTAAGAATTTGAGAAATAAATTTTTTAAAAAGTTTAAAGTATCAAGAGCCTTAGTATATAAATACAAATATCTCTATTACTCCAAAAAGCTTAAGTCCTTAAGTAAAACGCTTCAGCAAAACTATGTTCGTAAGTTCGAAATTGAAATCAAATCAAATCCAAAGGCATTTTGGCGCTATGTTAAATCCAAAAAGTCCTGTTCTAGTATTCCCTCGGAGGTATTTTATAATGGAGAATATGCCTCCACGACTCAAGACGCTGCCGATCTTTTTGCTAAATTTTTTAGTTCAAATTTTGATCCTGGGTCTGAAGCGTTAATAGGTGACACTTCTAACGCCAATTCTGCTATTAATTTCGGGTCTCTATCGCTAACCATTGATGATGTTTGTGAAGGCATTCAGAACATCAAAAGCTCCTGGCTAGTTGATGTTGATGGGTTCTCATCTCATCTATTCAAGAACTGCTCGGCCATGGCTTATCCACTTTTGCTAATTTTTAATAAATCTTTAGATTGCGGTGAATTCATAGATGCTTGGAAGGTTACAAGTATCACACCTATATTTAAAATCGGTAATAAATGTGATATTGCTAATTATAGGCCGATTTCGAAACTTTCTAGAACATCAAAATTATTTGAATATATGTATCATCAAACAGAAATTGTGTTTCGCAGTAAATCGCTGTATTTCTAATAACCAACATGGCTTCACGGCTGGTAAATCAACTGTCACTAATCTTGCAGTTTTTTTCCGAATTTTGTACGTCTGCTTTCAATAATAGACTTCAAGTATATACTGTCTATACGGTTTTCCCAAGGCGTTTGATAGAGTTAGTCACTCAATTTTAGTCTCTAAACTGTTTAGTTTTGGGTTTCAATCCGTTTTCTTAAAATGGGTTAAGTCGTATCTCTCTCGTCGTAAATGTGTAGTTGTTGTGGACGACAACTCTTCGCATTCTTTTATAGCTACGTCCGGTGTTCCTCAGGGGAGTATTTTGGGCCCGTTGCTCTTTATAATTTTTATTAACGATATTTCCGAATGTTTTCACTTCTCTAATTTCCTCCTGTATGCAGATGATTTGAAAATTTTTAATACAATTTCAAGCGTTTCGGATTCTCTTAAGCTCCAGTTGGATCTTAATAATGTTACTGCATGGTGTGATAGGAATCAACTTCATTTAAACATTAAGAAATGCTCTCATATGTCGTTTTCAATGACTAGGGAAGTTATTTCTACCTCATATTTCATTAACAACTCGCGACTTACTACTGTGAATGAAATCTCTGACTTAGGAGTAATTTTTGATTCGAAATTTACGTTTCTCAATCACTTAAATAACATCATCGCCAAGTCTTATTCTACCTTTGCTTTCATTCGACGTTTCGGTTCTGATTTTACGTGCCCATACACTTTAAAGGTACTATTTACTTCGCTTGTGCGATCTAAGTTAGTTGCAGTATTTATTTGGATGCCATATCACCATTGTCACATTAATAGACTATAAACCATCCAGAAGAAGTTTCTTCGTTTTGCTCTTAGATCGATACATTTCTCTGATCCGATTCCATCGTATAGTTCAAGATGTGCATTGATAAACTTAAAATCTTTAGAAAGTAGGAGCAGTATACTTTCAATCTGCTTTGTTTTTGATGTTGTACGTGGAGTAATCGACTCTCCAGTTCTCTTAAAGAGGAAATATTCCTCAAAGAAACTTGCGTAGGAATGATTTGTTCTTCTTAGAGTGTGTTAGGACTGTTTATGCGTCTTTTGCCCCTTTATTTAGAACTTTGAAAGAATTTAATCAAGTCTCAAATTCTCTCGCTTTTGATTTTTCGTTAACTAGGCAAAATTTCAAATTATTATTAAATGAATTATTTAGATAAATCTTATTGTGTATAACTATTTGTATTCCCCTAGTCTTATATAGTCTGTAAGAAATCGTGTATTTTTTAGACTTTATAAATAAATAAATAAATAAATAAATATATGTATATGCACATACATATGTATATAATGCATACAAATTGAGAACTTAAATAATTTTCTCTGGTTTTCTTAATAAATATTTCGTTAATTTCATATTTATGTTTGGCACATGATACCAACATATTGACAAATGTGGACAATATATGTACATATGTATGTATTTTAAGTTTTTTTTTTCTCAATCAAAATACAGAAAATTGTCAAACAAAAACCCAAGCTTCAAACTTAACACAATATTTATAATAATTTAAAAAATTTACAAAAGTACAAATTAGTTGAGTATTTTAGTGAAATAAAGCTGTTAAATTAACTGCTGGTTCCATTTGATTTTCAAATCAAATTTATTTTTATTGTGAAATAAAAATTTTTTAGTGACTTGAAACTTACAGTTCGTACTCAAACTCAATACTCAAATACATAATTGACTCGAATATGCTTTCACTTTACTACTAAAAACTTTGTGTTTAACACAACAAGGGAAGTATGCATTTTTTATTGAAGAAATATGTAGATTCTTCTTGCCGGAAACCTGTTGGTCGGTTTCTCCGTTACATTACTGTAAGTTTATATAATTGCATTCTCTCGTTCAAAAAAATGTAGAGCGACAATTTTTAATGATATTAATGAATATGTATTTAAAATAAGAATCTTTTTACTACTAGCTCAGAAAACAGCCCTAAAACTACAAAGTATTAATGTGTGGTATATTTTAATACCTTGAAACTAAAGGGGTTTTAAGTTAAAATAGTGTGAATGTCGTCATGATTTGCATATTATCGAGTCGTAAATGACAATAACAAAGTGTCGTTGGAACTGCCAATGATAGCGTTCATAAATTGTGTGGCGTTTGCTTTGAATTTTATGGCAACATATGTATACAGTAGCAAATACTATATAAAATACTAAGTTCCATTGAATTCTACTCAACTCAAGTGCTTATAATAAATTATCAATCGATATCCCTGTTTAACCCCTTTTACAAAAACTTATTACTCATTCTACAAACATTATTCCATCCTCTCTCTTGCAAGTTCTCTTTCTCATACTTTTCATAATTTTTTCTCTATACACCAACTTTCATTACCATTTACCAAATCGAATTGATGAATTATCGCAAATTAATTTCAGACGCGCGTGTTGCTAAAGCTCACTCGTACTAAGCCGAATAAAATCTACTATGGGGTAAGAATGTGTACATAGCAGACAGCTTGTCAATTTATGTTAGAGTATTTAGAGTTACTTTGGAGCTGCTGGCAAATGTCAGTACATAATTTAGAGCAAAGTGAGTTGAAGTGAGAGAGTGAGTGTAAATAAGTTGAAGGAGTCTCCCCAGCAACGACGAGTAAAGGGCCGCACAGTGGTCTGAAAGTTGAATCTAGCTGGCCAAAAGTCGGCTTCTAGATTTTGAATCATCTGGGACATCATTTTAGGGGTTTTCGGGGTCGCTGATTACGAATCCGTTATCAAAATTTAAAAATTCAAAATGGCGGATCCAAAATGGCTGACAATTTCAAAAAAAATTTTACTAACATTGTTCTTAATATTATTCAAAGGGTTTTTGGGGTCGCTGATTTCAAATCCAATATGAAAATTGCAAAATCCAATATGGCGTATTCAAAATGGCGACAATTTTGATAAAATTTTGGGTAATGATTGCTCATAATATTTTTCAATGGGTTTTTGGGGTCACTGATTACGAATTTATTATCGAAATTTCACAATTCTAAATGACTGATGTAAAATGGCGACATATTTTCAGGAAATTTTTAAATACATGTGTTAATAATAACATTTTATGGGCCTTTGAAGTCGCTTATTACGTACAAAATACTCAAATTTTAAAATTCGAAAGTTCAACTCAATATGGCATGGCAGAGAAGTTCAAAAATATTTTGATGTAAATTTTGGTTATTATTCAAACCTCAGGTCGTTATAGATATGGGATATAATTCAGGAACAATATATCTTAAATAAAATAGTAATAATGATAGGAATTAATTGTGAGCGAACATTTTATTCCATTTGTACAGTTGTATACAATTAAAGAATCATTAAAAGAATCATGAGTTATTCTTAAATTAGATTCAATTATTTTGTTTTTCACATAACGAAGAGGGCATTGTTTGGATGATTCCGAGCAAACTGAGATTTGAATAGAGGCAGCTTTCAGATAACCATACAAATCACGATTTTTCAATATCAATTCCGTTGTAGTGTGCGCCATAGTACTACGTAATGTTACGAATGAATTTACAAACATGCAAAAGTTACAAAAAGTACTTACCTCTTCACCTGTCGTTGTTAAAATAATCTGTCGAATGCACAGCACCAACTTTTATATAATATAACACGCATCACGTAATTGAAATATAATTGATTTTTTAAATTTGATTTAAACTGACGCGTCGCGTCGCTTGCTTTAAACGCAAATAAGTCGAAAAGTGGCAAAAAGTGGCAAAAACCAAAAATATATTATGAAAATATACATCCTAATAAACACTTTTTTTAAAACAGTAGGTCGAAACAAGTCGAAACTTTTTAGTTTTTTTTTGAAATTCAGAATGTAAAAGTAGAGAATACACTAATCTTTGTTGGCGATTCTCCAATGTAAACATTGAAGATAGAACAATGTGCTGTAAACTTTCGTAAAGTGTGCAAAATGGACTACCAAATTCATATAAAAATTGTTAAAATATGACGATTCGTCAGGTAACTAGTTGCATTCAATTGCAGATACAATTTTGATGGCTAAATCAGCTGTACCTAAGTCTCCGCAGGTTAGAACATTAATAAAGTTGTGCAAACATTTTTTTTTTGGTAAATCCATGAAAAAACTGTCTAGCTACACATACTACTACATGAAAAAAATCAAAAAAAAATTGTTTTAATGACTTGAGTTTTTCGACTTTTGGCCAGCTAGATTCGATTTTCAGACTAGTGTGGGTCGTACACATACGACTTTCACTTTGCTTTGCTTCAGAGTTTCGCTTTGACAGATAAGTTAAAGTACAGATGTTATATGAGTGCTGCTAAATACAAGGCAAGAAAAGTAAAGCAAAGCAAAACGAAGCAAAATCATGGCGAGCTCTAAACTTTTGTACACTTTGACAACCAACTGTTTGCATTTCCATTTTATTTCTGCGTGCATATACACACGATTTAGAAAATTTACTAGTATTTCATAGTTTTTGCGTGTATAATTAGTTTTAAAAAGATAAAAGAAGAGAAATAATAAATAGCAAATAAAACACCTCTTTGATCGGTTTTTATTTATTTTGTCGAAATATGCTCGGCCTCAATATAGTTTATTTCACTCGCGACTTTTAAACATACATAAGTATCATAACTACCACTTAATTATATTAGTAAAACTCACTTCTTATTCTTTTATTAAACAAAATACTCGGAATAGGCACAAATAACAATTGAAAACTAAAGACTAACGTAATGTATTTTGCATGCAAAACTAAACTCTATTACCATACTGTGCTGTGAATTATCTTATCTGTTGCTGAGTCAAAGGTGAGGTGTAAGTGCAGGTATTGCATTGAAGGATGCGGGCAAATATCCAGAATACCAATATCTACTTAAGAAGTTAAATGTTTTCGAAGTTTGGTTCTATACACTATACTTATCTATGATTGTAATATTTTAAATTCTTCATTTTACGTTTGCGCACTTCCTTAATATGCTATTAAGCCCATTAAATAAGCTGAAACGAAAAATTCCCCGGGAAGTACATAGTATGTAGTAATAAGTTCACCTTGAAAAGGTTTAGAAAGGTGGCAAAACAAATTTGTTAGGTATGTGATATTTTGTACTTGGCCTATTTTACCCAGCCATGGACATTTGTATGTACAAGTATGTATGTTTGTGGGCATGTAAATAGGAGTATGCACGTGACGAAGTTAAATCGTCTATAATTTTTGCCATCATCGCTTGGTTAATGTGGTCGACATGAGTATGTAGTACTTTTTTTTTGTGGGAAAGCTTCAAATTCAACAAAATTAAGGGAGGAAGCCAAAGAAACAGTAAAAACTTTGTGGTTATCAAGTAGCTTTGGCAGGTAAAATGTGTGTGTACTTACAGTGGCTCAAAAATTTGATCATACCTCAACAAAAAATGCGTGAGTAAAAACTTCAAACCACAAGCAGAAATTATAAAAGTTCGGCGCATTTTCGTAAAATTTTAAACTGTTTCTTTAAAATAAAAATCAGTTTTCGCACGTTTCTATTGGCTCAAACTTCGTAATTATTTTTCTAAATTTGATTAAAACTCACACACTCACTTTTACGAAACTCGGAATAAAGAATTTTTGAAACTTAATAAAAAAGAAGATATGTCCTTTAAAATTTCATTTCAAATATTTTCCAAAAATTGGTGTGCAAATATCAATCTTTCCGTTAATATATAAATTATATGAAACACTAGAAATCATAAGCTTTGATTGAGATCAAAGTCCAAGATTTTTGAGAGTCTTTATAAAATATAATTTCGTTCCCACTTAATTTCATAAATATAGTAATGGCAGCATAACTTTGGGAACTACTGCTGCGTACGCTTAGGCTATAATTATACATTTATTGAACAGTGGCGTCTAAATTTAATGACTTTCTTACTTACTTAATTGGCGCATCAACCGCCTAAGCGATTTTGGCCGAGGTCAACAAAGCACGCCAGCTGTCCCTATCTCGTGCTAACTGGCGCCAATCGGAAATCCCAAGTATAGCCAAGTCTTTTTCCACTTGTTATTTCCAACGCAGGGAGGTCTTCCTTTTCCTCTGCTACCACCAGCGGGTACGGCGTCAAAAACCTTCAGGGCTGGAGCTATTTCATCCATTCGACCGATGTTACCTAAGTATGCAGCGGAGCCGCTGATTCTTAATCCGCTGCACTATGTCTACGTCCTTGTACAGCTTGTATAGCTCATCGTTCCATCGTACGCGGTATTCGCCGTCGCAAAGACACAAAGGTCCATAAATCTTTCGAAGAATCTTTCTCTCGAACACTCCAAGAGCCCTCTCATCTGATGTTGTCATCGTCCGCTTCTGCGCCACACATTAGGACGGGCATGATGAGAGACTTATAGAGTATGGTTTTTGTCCGTCGAGAGAGGACTTTATTGTGCAATTGCCTACTCAGTCCGAAGTAGCACTTGTTGGCAAGAGAGATTCTGGGTGGGTTTTCAAGGCTGGCGCTGTTAGTGGTGTTAATGCTGGTTTCAAAGTATACGAAGTTCTCTACTTTTTCAAAGTTATAACTGTCAACAGTGATGTTTGATCCCAGTCGTGAATGTGCCGACTGTCTATTTAATGACAGGAGATACTTCGTCTTGCCCTCGTTCACCTCCCGACCCTTTTGGTTCGCCTCTTTATCCAGTGTGGAGAAGGCAGAAATAACTGCGGTTGTTAAGACCGATGATGTCAATGTTATTGGCGTACGCCAGCAATTGCACACTATTATAAAAGATTGTGCTTGACCGATTTAGTTCTGCGGCTCGAATTATGTTCTCAAGCATCAGGTTAATGAAATCGCACGACAAAGAGTCACCCTGTCTGAAAACTCGTTTGGTATCAAACGGCTCCGCATTGCTGCATATATAAAGCTTCTTCTCGTGCTGTCGAAGGTGGCTTTGAGGTCGACAAAAAGATGGTGTGTGTCGATTCTTCATTCTCGGGTCTTTTCCAAGATCTGGCGTATTGTGAATATCTGGTCGGTGGTAGAGTTACGAGGTCTAAAGTCACACTGATACGGTCCAATCAGTTCATTGACGGTGGGCTTAAGTCTTTCACACAATACACTTGACAGAACCTTATATTAAGAATACTAATCCCGCGATAATTGGCGCAAACTGCAGGATCACCCTTTTTATGTATTGGGCAGAGCACACTTACGTTATAATCAGCAGGAATGCGTTCTGCCGACGATATTCTAGAAATGAGCTCGTGAATGCACTTAACCAGCTTCTCTACTTGAATAACTCAGCTGGTGACCCGTCGGCCTCGGGGGCTTTGTTGCAGTCAGCTACGTAGCCTGGTGCATCTTCTTGTGCTGGAACCTGGTACTACATACTACCATGTTTCGGGCCCCGGCGAAGTCGATCAGTCTCAATCCGTTATCAGACGTTCCGTCGTGGAGACTGAATTTTCCGACTGAGGAACCAAAGATAGGGAGGGCATCTTGGCATTGAAATCGCGAAGTACGAATTTTATATCGTGGTGGAGCACCCCTCATACGTGCGGCCAAGGAGATCGTAAAAGCGATCTTTGGTCCCATCGTCCTTCTCTTCCGTCGGGGCGTGGGCGCAAATCAGGGAGATGTTGAATAATCTCCCCTTGATGCGGATTGTGACGAGACGTTCATCACCTTCCCAATTAAGGGTATGTATATTCCAGGTGCATGCCCTCAAATCATTGCTCTTAATACGTTTGCCGTGGTCGTCATCAAAAAAGAGGGGTCTCATCC
The DNA here is from genome assembly GCA_963971545.1 of Philophylla caesio. Lineage (NCBI taxonomy): Eukaryota > Metazoa > Arthropoda > Insecta > Diptera > Tephritidae > Philophylla > Philophylla caesio. The sequence continues at coordinate 29,491,607 of OZ020609.1, read as the reverse complement.
GAGGCTTTGTTTTCATTTTCATTGGAAGTTGTTTTTTACGTGGCGGGTTCTAAGCCCTGCGCATAACCCATTGCTGGGGGTGAAAATTTAAACTCGTTTATATAGCGAGCTGCTTGTTCTAAGACAGACACCCGCTTGCAGCCGCACCTCCTGGTGAACAGACGCTGCTGACTTTAGGGACCCATAAAGCGAATATGTCGGAGTGGCTTCACTAAAGCTCCCTCTCTATTAGCCATGAGCCAAGGCTCCACACGGTTTGGGTACCGTATCTCGCACATGGGTTGCTCATGATGCCCAGGGTGCACGAACGTGGACGTAAGAGTAGGGATTGAGTACAGCCGTGCAACTGTACCGCATACCCAGAAGCACCGCTGTACCCCATTACACTGTACTCCATTGCACCATGACAAACAGTTTTATTCTAGATTTGCTTTCTCATTTGAAACAAATGATTACATTTTCGAGATTATGAGTGTAAGAATAGAAAAATCTTAGAATAAAGGTTTCTGGAACAAGTATCTTCTATTAAATTTTGTTCAGTGAAAAAAAAAGTTTTGGAGTTTTTTTATTTTCAGAATCATTTCCTTAGAAAAAGCCTAGCAACTCAAGCGGACAAGAAGTGTAAAAAATGGAATAAAAGTACCGACCACTCTATTAAAGCAAGGCAGCGACTAATTTGGAGACGGTCAACGGTCAGAACGACCACTTGACGTAACCACTCTGGATATTACTCAAAGCGTTGAAGAATTATTAGTAGAAGGAGTCCGATTAAAATAACACATGCAGAATATCCGAAACAACCAATTCTAAAATTCTTAACGATTTTTTGGTTTGACTGAAGTCTGCTACCGAGAATTTTGTAACGCTGCCCTGTAGAATTTATTAGTAGATGGTCCACCGTACTGTCCTGAGATTTTGTGGGAAAAAAACGAAGAACGCATATTTAGCAAGAAAAGGATATTGAGTAAGAAAAAGAGATTTGTATTTTTATTTTAAACCCTATCATCTTCTCTGTGAATTTAAAAATACTGCCTCTTAAATCAAAATATTATCTAACTAATTCTAACTAGTTTACATAATTTAATATAACATTCGTTAAAGTCGAAGTTCAGCATTCGCGACCTCACATCATAACTTTCATAGAGCTTACCAACAAAAAAGGTCAATGGCTTCAACCCGCACTACTTTTTGAACAAGTCAATAATGTGTGCATTTCAATAACCTTCCCAGAAAGTCTACTTTTTTATATTTAATGAAAGAAATGCGAGAGATATGGAAAAACGACTAGACGAGGGTGAAAGCTTCAAAGAGTTACAAGCAGCAGGAACACTGAGATTTGAGCGATCTATCCCTGCTAAATTTCCAACATTTTTCCTTTTCCTCACAACAACACACAAACAAGCGCTTAAAATCCAAATAAATACGAAACACAAAATATCTTAATAACAACAAATGAAAAATATGGCAACGTTGGCGACAAAGTTCCGTGAAAGGAGTACACACAGGCAACTGGCGGAAAAGTTGTGGCTATTAGCCGAAAACGTCAACCTGTAGCAAAAACGAGGAGGAGACAGGAGTAAGTAAAAACAAAAAATAAAATAAATAGCATACCTACAATTCCCTCTTTATGCACAGCCAGGCAGCTGAGCGGGTGAAGGAGTTGTAGGCATGTACGAGTATGAAGAGAAAAAGCTTTTTTCGTTCACTTTTTGCGTTTACGTTTCTTCTCGTTGCCTGCCAGCTATCGTTTTCACACCCGCGCACAAAATTATAGTAAATAATTAACAGTTAATAATAATGGCAAAAACAGCTGCTGCCAAATCCTAACGAAGACAATAAGGTACCTTTTGTGCAGGCGGGATACAGAAGTATGCGAGCATTAACTATTACTTGTATTGTATGTAAATATATGTACATATGTACATACATACTATGTGCATTCGAGGTAAAGCGACTAAAAGCAACAGCGCTTGAGGAAATAATATGAAACACAAAACACCAACAAGCAAGCTGAGCAAAGAGCAATATAATGGCGGCGAGGGGGCCAGAAAAATGTATGATGCTTAAGAGGCGAATGACACTGAAATTTTGGAGCTGGTAGGTACAAATACGGTCGGAAAGTTACGTTGGTGAAAATATGTATGTACATACATACATACATACATGCTTACATACTTAAGCCAATAGCAAATCACTTAACGACAAAGTCTGCTGTAAGGTACTGCCTTAAATGCCATCTTTTATGCATTAAATGAAATATTTGTTAAAGCATAGGTTGCTTAGTTCGGAGTTCGTTGAGAAGTGGATAAATAAGGTGCGGTAATAAGAAATTAATTTTGGTTATATTATGGAAATTATTTAACCATGCTGAAATTCTTTTAGACTGTGTGAAAAGCACATTTTTCCGAGTTTTTTTCTGTAGTTTAATAGAACACTCTGAAGAGCCTACGTCAAAACTTCTTTATAAAGAAAATAAAAAACGAGAAAACAGCAACTCAATAAGAAATTACATACATACATATGTGTGTTTTCATTAAGTATATTCGAAAGATCGTCTTGTCACTATTAAAACAAACTACGCTCTACAAATTGCATCTCATAAGTATGCGCTTCTCAGTGATGAGGAAGCGAACATGACTATTGTAGAGAAGTAAGTGTCTCGTGATGAAGGTTCTACAGATAAACCTGGTGTCCTGGTCGAAAACTGCAATACTGCATTGCATAAAACATGCCCTAAAAAGAAAATAAAAGAAACATATAAGTCTCCCTGGTGTACCTCAGTCTTGCACGACGCCCAGGAATTATCTTGGGCCCATTATAAAGCTTTACTCAGAACCTATAAGAAAAACACGCGGAATGCAAGGCGTACTTCATGGAATAACTTCTGTAGCGAGATAGAGACAACTACTGAAGCCTCAAGACTTCGAAAGGTTCTGGCAAAATCACCAACGGCAACCAGCTTTCTTCAAAAGCAAGGCGGGTTCTGGACCGACTCCAATGCTGAAACTTTTATTCTGCTTCTAGATAACCATTTCTCAAAGTACACCAATAACCTCGGAAATGAAATATAGTAAAGTCGGACCGCATCTTATAAACGAGATAATAAGCGACAAAAGTATATGCTGGGCTATATCCAAATTTGAACCCTACAAATTCCCGGGGCCAGACGGCATATACCCAGCTCAGCTACAACATATTATGGAACGCTCTAAACCTTGGTTAAAACCATATTTACCAGCTGCTTAAGACTCGGCTACATTCTCGTGCCATGGAGAGAAGTTAAGGTAGTATTTATACCAAAAGCAGGTATAGCATCACACTCTAAACCTAATAACTGTATGCCAATAATCCTTTCCTTTTTCCTACTCAAAACTTTCGAAAGACTAATCGAGATGCATATAAGGATCTCGATTAACCCATCCCTCTTATCTAATGCATAGCATGCCTACACCAAAGGCAAGTCTACGGAGATAGCTCTACACTTATTAGTTTATAAGCTCTAAAAATCTCTAGAAGCAAAAGAATCTATCTCCACTTCTATGGGTAGCAACGGTAAACCAGCTTTTGCGGCGCATGGAAGGAGAAGGTGGTCGCGTGCTTCGACGACGTGGCAGTAGCCGTGAGAGGCAAATTTCTTAAAACGTTATGCGATCTCATGGATACCGCTCTCCCTTCGCTTGTCACCTGGACCAAAGACTGTGATCTTAAAGTGAACACAGAAAAACCAGAACTAGCGGTATAAGATACCCACTCTTGTACTCCCAAAACTTGCTGGCAAAAGCCTAAATCTCAAAGTTACCGCGAAGTAACTTGGTTCGATTCTAGACAGTAAATTGTAATGGAAGTACAACACAACGGAACGAATAAGGAAAGCCACTACGGCACTTTTCACTTATAAAAAAAACGATTGAGGTATCATGGGGCTTTTCGCCTAAGGTAGTATACTAGATTTACACAGCCATTTTCCGCCAAATCTTATTATATGGAGCCCTAGTCTGGTGGCCCACTCTAAAAAAATCAACAATGCTTAAACAACTGCAAAGAGTACAAAGAAGCGCGGAGCTTTGTATCAGTCGAGCTATATGCACCTCATTTACTGAGGCCCTAAATACCATTCTATATCTGCCGCCTCTGGACATAGTCACCCAAGAAGTAGCCGTTATCACAGACTTAAGAATATGTTTGGTCACACAGGAATTCTAGGAAAAATTATTCCCATACAAATCAACAAATACTGACTACTGTACACCCTCAGCTACCTTTATTAAAAACTAAAAGCTACCTTTATTAAAAACTATGAGTCATCATACTAACCCGACAGGACTGGTATGTAAGAGCACACCATATACATAAGGCCATCAACATATACACTGATGGCTCCAAACTCAACGGAAAAGTAGGAGGTGGTGTCTTTTCCCCTGAGCTAAAACTCGAGACATCATTTCGACTCCCGGAGCACTGTAGAACACCTCCTATGCCACTGTCCAGCTCTAAGCAGAAGAAGACCAATCATACAAAGCCTTGCGGAGATAGCGTTAATTAACTCAAAGACGCTATAAAAGTTTATCAAGTCAACAAAATGGTTTAAGTCCGAGTCGGAGGGGAATTGAAAAATTCGTACATGGCGGTACAATGGGCCAAATTAGGCCTAAGTGCAAGGGAGGGTTTCCCTTCCCAGCCATTCCAACCTCACCAACCTATGAATGCGCGTGGGTTTATTGCTGTTCATTGTAGCCCAAGAAGGACGATAGACTCGATTGACTAGTTTTTGATGGGCTCCCACGCCATTTTTTGACGGCGATTAACCAGTTCGGAGAAATCAATCTTAACAGGAGTTTATTTTACCACTTTCGAGCCAAAAACAGTTCTGAGAGGCGGTAGAGCGTGTGAAGTACAAAATTTAATCAGTTGCTTGAATTTTCGACTTACTTTATCATTAGTTTTTCATTTGATTTTGAAAAATGAAATGAGTAAGCAATCCGTTATTCGCGAAAAACGTGCTCTATCAAGCAAAGGCGCGTTTGTTTAATGGATTTGGATTCGCTAATTTTCTTACGGTTTTAAAAAATGTTCTTCTTCATTGACCGTTTAATCGCACGTTTCTCTATACAAACATAATTTTCAAACGGGGGAAGTTATTGTATTGAGTATAATTACTTTTTTTTTTACTTTCTGTTCGCCTTTAGAATTCCAAAATATGCCATGAATTATAATCACATATAATAAAAGTAAATCAAAATGTCGGCCGGCGCAACCAAACTGAGCGGGAAGTGACCACACCAAACTTGGCCGATTTGTGGTGTTGACAAGCCAAATTGCGACTTTAAATATTTTTGGTTACTTCAAATTGTAAAATTTTGCCGCTGCTGTAGCTTGGAGTAGTCAAAGTAGATGTAAGGTAAGGAAATCGGAAGATGGTGGTGATATTTGGTGGCTGAAAGGTGCAAAAATAGAAATAAAAAAGGGGTAAGAGTTAGTTGTGTTTTCAGAAAAGAGAGGGAGGGATGCAGCACTAAGCAAGGAAAGGGGGCGGTGAGTGAAATGTATGTAAAGCATCAATTAGTGGAGCGACGAGAGCAAGCAGTGAATGGGCGAGTGAGCAACGGTGATTTAATTAATGCTGGACTGGGTTGAGTGGCTCATTTGCCAATTGCTGCTCCTTTCGTTGCTCAGATCTCCTTACGGTCGCAGCATTTGTTTCATTTTGTTGTGTTTTGAATTTAATTATAAGAAATTTTCAACAATTTAAAATTTTTGTTATTCTGCCTCGTTGCGGCGCGCTGAGGAAGGCACGTTAGGTGGCTGGTTGGCTGACTGGCTCAATGGTTGCTTGGGTTGGTTGTACGTTTATGTAGTGAAAGGTTTTGAATGCGTAATTAGTTTCAATGAAAAAGTGGCTAACAATTTAATTTGTTTGTTTGTGACAGATAATGACACTGTCAGCGCAATCTGTGTGCTCCACTGCGCCTCAACATCTAAGTTTCCGGAGATTTTCTAAACTTTACTGCTCTTTTGCCTTTATCAATATTCCAGATGTTTTGTTGTTGCTTTTCTCTTGCTATCGAATAAGTGATTTTTGTGCGTTGTCATTTATTTGTTAGCTGTGAATGACAGTGGCTTTTGTCTGTAGTAAGTGAATTTTACAGTTTTATTTGTTTCATTACTGTACCTCAACATCAACACCTGTTCCATATTTGCTCTCAACTTATGTTTTATCTTATCTTTCGCCATTTCTTGCATTTATTTACTGGGCTCAGCTCATGTTTGGTCCGTTAATGTTGTTAACCTCAAAAAGTAATACATTAAACCTTTTCGCTTATAAATTTTACCCCTACCTCTTGCTCTCTATATCTTTTTCTTTGTCTCAAACTTCCTCTGTAAGAGTGCTGCCAATTAAAGACGGTGCACAGAGTACACCTCACTTTGATGTATGTGAAGGAAAAAAGTGCGCAATTTTGAAATTTATAATCTTTCACTTGACTTACTTTTTTAATGCAATCAACGAAAAGAAAAAACTGCCATGTGGTTCAGTTTTAAGAATTGTAAAAGCTGATTATGACATATCTTAGTAAATGCTGGAAAAAGCAAGTGCATTGAACAAGAAATTTTGTGAATATTAAATGAAAGCCCCGAATGATAACACAGTGCTACACAAAAGAATGAAGTCGAAATACCTGCGAAGTGATGTTATTTTCGTTGTAGGTCTTATCGAGTAGAACGAGAATCCAATTTTGGAATTTGTCAAACACCCCCAAAATCTCGACTTAACCTTAAAAAACCGATTTTTCGTGCTTTTGCGCACTTCTTAGCCCATATCTTAGCTAATTAACAACCGATTTTCATTCTAAGAACGGTTTAAGAAAGAAGACGTTTTGAAAGATATAAAACGTCTTAATAAAGCTGAATAAATTTACTTGTTTTTGCACAACAAACTTAAATTTTGCTACCCTTTTTCTTCTTTTTTTGACTTTGGCGATATTTTCACACACTATTTTATAAAAACATAAAATGAGTTTTGATTAGATTCAAAGAGTACGTTTAATACCGAGTTCAACGGATGTTTCTTTTAAAAAATCGGCCAAAAAGTGACTGAGTAATTTTATTTTTTATAAGATCGAAATTTTTGCAAAAATTTGCTTCTGTTGTTCCCAAGGAAATTTTCACTTAATTTTTGAGTTTTTACTCAATTTTGAAGTCTTTATAAATTTCCGTTATACTGAAATGCAGGTGTTGTTTATCTTTTGTTGTGTTTGCTGTTAAATTGGATAAAAATCGTGGTAAATGTGCGGCTAGCATAATAAGTTTTGCTACAATTGTGGCTTATTTACGGATACAAGTCATCGGCGTGATTTTAAAAATAATATTGGTGTTGTAAAAATATATAACAAGATTTTCGAAAGGTTTTATAGTGCGAGTAGCTGGTACGAGCCAGAATTTATTTGTGAATATTGCTGCACAATATTAAAAAAATTTAAAGTTGAACAACCAATTGCTTTGCCCATTTCTGTGCCTATGACATCAGGCATATCATAAACAAGACGATTGCTATTTTTGCAAAACAAACGTTTCAGGTCACAATTTTAAATCGCGGAAAAACGTAAAGTATGCAAATGTTGTTACGGTTACAAAACCAAAATACTTAAATGCCGAAGTGCCTACAAAAAGTGAGTCAATTGATGCCGGTGAAAGAATTCCTTCCTTGTAAATCAAAATCAACGGAAAGGAATTTGGTTTCAAATTCTGATTTCGCCGATCTCGTGCGCGATTTGCATTTATCGAAACGAGAATCTGAAGTCCTCGGTTCACGACTAAAGAAATCGGGTAGAAAAAGCGACCGCACTTTGATACTTAGAGAAAGTTTTAAAACTGATGGCAATGACTGTGATGTAGTACATTGTGTAAATGTACCCAAATTATTTTCGGGTTTAAATTATAATTATAATGCAGATGAATGGCGACTTTTCATTGATGGATCGGACCCTAAAAAAAAAAATAAAATTAAAGAAGGAGGCTGTGGCAGAAACACGGCCATTAAGTTTAACGTAGAATACGCCATCCGATAAGACAGAAAACATATGTATAATGATAATTTATAATGATAAATAATACAAGCAAATGAATTTCTTTATTTGATAGTTACTTTTGATGATATACATAAGCTTATGATAGGAAAATAGGATAAACATGTTTTTAAATTATCAATTAAATTTCTCGCAAAAACGAAGTCAATGGTAGTTATCAATAGTAAAGATAAATGATAAATAACAGACCCAAATCTATTTGATTATTTGAAAGTTACTTTTGAGAATATAGGATAAATATGTCTTTAAATTAACATTTAAATTTCTCGCAAAAACTAAGTCAATGGTTGTGTTATCAATAGTTGTGGGAGCATCATTTCGAATATAATCCAAATTAAACGTATCGCTCATAAATTTCGCCAATCTAGTATTTGAAGTGATTTCTGTGTTAAAATCACCACCAATAAGCAGTAGTTGGCAGCGCTTTCTCTGCCTTTACTCTACTTAAATTTTCCCGCCTAAAATTATGCAATAAAATGAACGTCTATTCACGCTACAAACTCAACCAAACACCACACACATATTTGTTTGGATGTGTTTATAAAATTTTCATTTGAGAAATTTAAATATTAGGAAGATATCAACCAATATGAAATGTATGTCAAACGAAAGCTAACATCTTCATTTGACTACAAAATAATTTTTAAAAAAATTTATCTCGCCGTTTCCTTATAATTAAAGAAATAGAGATTACAACAATAACAATCTGACATACCGTAAGGTAAGACGTATTCTACGCCAAAAAATACATTCGTGTTCCCTTAATGAAGTCTTTAATGTCACCCTTAGGTTTAAAAGCTGAATTATTACACAATAAAAATCTCTTACCATCAGTAATGAAATGATGGAAAAAATTTTACGGTTGATCGACTATGCCACGCATAAATGGAAAGTCATCGCTGACTTAAAAGTGTTGAAAATTTTATTTGGCATGCAAGGTGGCTACACAAAATATCCTTGCTACCTTTGTGAATGGGATATTCGGGCATCTAATCGCTATGATCGCAAAGCATGACCATCTCGAGAGTCACATCAGATAGGTAGGAAAAACGTTTAAAGCCTCCCATTGGTGAAATCTGAGGATGTTATCTTACCACCACTACATGAAACAATTTGTAAAGAAATTTGATGTTAATAGCGAAGCTTTTCTTTATCTTAACTGTCTTCCCAAAATTAAGTGCAGCTAAAATAAAAGCCGGTATTTATTAATTTGTTTTCATACCTACTTATTTTTTATTTTTTTTATAATATGTGTATATAGGTGTTTTCATTGGACCTCAAATTCGCAAAATTATGAGCGACGTTACCTTTATGAACAAGTTAAGCTGTGTTGAGAAACGTGCATGGAAGAGTTTTGTAGCGCTATGTGATAACTTCCTTGGGAACAACAGAAGCGACAACTACATCACGGTTGTAAACGGATTTTTAAGTGCATATGGTGAAATGAGTTGCAACATGTCGATAAAAATTAAATTCTTGCATTCGCATTTGGACTTCTTCCTACATAATCTGGGCCAGTTCAGTGATGAACAAGGCGAACACTTCCACCAAGAAATGGCTACGATCGAAAAACGTTTCGAAGGAAAAAACAAAATAAATATGATGGTAGAATGGTCAGTACAACGCGTAACTGACGATGCTGACCTAAGGAAAAAACGGTCAAAAAAGTACTTTTGATCTTTATATTTTCATTTAATAATATTTATTAGTAAATTAAGTTCGTTGTAAATTTTTGCCAAAATTTTGTTCTTAATAATAATAATAATTTTGGCACTTACACTATATAGCTCAGTGTTTGGCCGAGCTTCTCCTACCATTTGTGGTGTGCGTCTTTATAGTTATTATACCACAAATGGAGGGACCTACAGTATTTTTGCCGACTCCGAATGGCAGAAATACCCTCGGAGGTTTTGCTATTGCCTGCCGAGGGGTGACCGCTAGTAAAAAATAACTTTTTCTATAATTCAGATTTGGCTTGCCCTGACTGACTGAGATTCGAACCTGCAACCCACCGGCATATCGAGTTATAGCACGCACCGCTACCAACTCGACCACAGCGGCTAAACATCGTTCTTATAAAAAGTAAAATAACTCAGTCACTTTTTGGCCAATTTTTTAAAAGAAACATCCGTTGAACTCGGTATTAAACGTACTCTTTGAATCTAATCAAAACTCATTTTGTGTTTTTATAAAATAGTGTGTGAAAATATCGCTAAAGTCAAAAAAAAGAAGAAAAAGGGTAGCAAAATTTAAGTTTGTTGTGCAAAACCAAGTAAATTTCTTCAGCTTTATTAAGACGTCTATATATCTTTCAAAAGGTTTTCTTTCTTAAACCGTTCTTAGAATGAAAATCGGTTGTGACTTAGCTTTTGAGACTTTCAAGGGAAAATAGAAGTCGCATCGCGATGACATGGAAAAAAAATCATGTCGAATTTCGTAAATTATAGAATTTTGATCTGTGTATCTTGATTTAATTCTGATTTTCCATCAGGGTGGAAATTTGATTTATATTGGAACGATTTTCCGTCATCCCTTGTCACTAAATAAAATTTGACAAGGTATGACGGAAAATTGCTCCAATATACATACATATGTACATAAAATTTGGATATCCTAAATAAAAAAAATCAAACAAGAAACAGCCAAGAGTTAGGTGGAGTGCTGTAATATACGCAATCTTTTATGGGCTATTATAGCTAAGTAAACCTAAGCATAAGTCCGCTGTTGTGTGGATGAGCTAAGAAATATCCAAGTGCCACTATGCAGGAGGTAAAGAAGCATAAAGAAGTTGTATTAAGCCTTTATTTGACTGAAGTATGTTTCGCCAAGGATGGCCGTCGAGTATATTGCAGTTATGCTGTTCTTGAAAGGACCAAAGGCTAAAGCTGGTGTCTAAGGGATGGGTTCAAAATACCAAAAAAAAATTCAGTAGAATATTACCGGCCTCTTGAAAATTTGAAGGTTTTTGTTTCCCGTGCTATTGATCGGCTAAATAAACTTCTATCCTTGTACCCCACTAACATATCCACGACACTTGGCAGCCACCTGACGTTCGCACATTTACGCTTCACGCTTCGTTGAATTCGAGAATTTGGAATTAGTAAACAAAAAGAGGTGTAAATGCGCATTCGATATGCTAATAATTTTTAGGACTTTCATTTAAAGTGGCAAGAATATCGTTAACTTTCCTTTAGGTTTCAACTCTGCGACGTGAGAACGCCTGACATGTCTCATCTCAATGGCTATTATTATTTCAAAGACGTGGAGTGTCAAATGTGACACTCCAGAAAGCTTAAGGGAATGTAAAAGCGCGGTACTTTTAACTAATTTTAACTAATTACAATGTATAGTGGCTAAGAAGGGTCACATCGCGTCGCTTGCGTGGTTGTACGATTTCTATTTACTAAATGAAATATTTTTTCGTTGGAATTGTGTAATTTTTTTTGAGTACTCTTTTGTTATCTCGAAATCTTGTGTAAATGCTAACTTTTCAACTTCTATATTTTTGATCTCAATTGTCACTTTAATAATTTTACTTTTTGACATGCACTTCACATTAAAATGATTATCTTTTATTTGGGTTCCTTGTTGAAACGACATTATTACCATTTGATCCACAGCTTACTCCGGGAAAGTATTTTAATTAAGCACTTTGACACTGTGCTAAAATAATATTATTTGCCAAATGTATTTATTCGAATGAATGTACATATCCATGTAGGCATGGAAGTATGTCTCATTAATAATGCAGAGCTTTTGCTTGGATTAAGTGCAAGCTAATTAATGTTGTTTCACGATTATAACTTTTGCTTGAAGGTTAATTGGGTTATATTTAGAGAAGACGCAGAGAAGTTATAAGTGCAGACGGAATATTTTTGAGAATGTCGGGTAAGCACCACAAAACCATACATATCGCAAGCTAAAAGCAAAAATGGCGTTGTACCAACTTTAGTGTGTATGGATATCTCGCCTGGGTGAATACGGTCGAGAGTGAGGCAGGTGCTACTTTGAGCTCGGTAGGTAATTGAAAAGCATAGCCATTTCTCGACGAACGTAAATCTAGCTTTCAAAACCCGTGGGCATGATGTCCTTTTATATGGCGAGAAACATGGATGATGTTGATCAGCGATGAGAAGGCTTTGGAGGCTTTCGAGGGAATTGTTCTTCGCAAGATTTAAGGCCCTGGTCGCAGAAGATGAATGAATAAAAATTCAACGACTGCGTTGGCTTGGGCATGTAGTTCGTATGGATGACGATGCTCCGGTAAAAAAGTACTTCGAAACGGCACCCAAAAGTGGCACACATAGTATAATTAACTCTGTAGATATACGTATGTATGTACATTCGAGACCTAAAGTCGTTTAGTAACAGTTTGTTATGCAGCTCCAACTACTTTGTCTCTTAACTTCCAAGTTTTGAAAAGGCAATTGCACTAATTCAAAATTCAAAGTAGCTTGAACTAAATAAACACCCAATAGCATGTCGGAATGATTCTTGCCAAGACTTTGGATGATACCTACAAGATATTAGTTGTACCGGAGCAGTTGCTTAAAAATCTGTCCTTTCGCACATGGACTCAGATTTAACACAGAGAAACCCGGTGGCTAAGAAGATTGAAGACTGGACAATCCAGAGTGCATCACTGAGCTCATATAATGGCTCCTCATAGTTTTCTCTACACTTACATTTCTTCAAGAGATTATGAGGTGTGCTGGAGTGATTGAGAGAAAAATGTTAAACTTTTTACCGGAAGGAGTTTTCTGTCGGAAAATATCCATCACTACGGAGTTCAGGCTTTCCGAGAGCTGTATCGTTGTCATGCAAAAACATTATAGGAAGCAGTGTAGTCACTGTCCAAAAAATAGCCGAGGGACAAAGCCAATTTTTAACTAATTTTAACTAATTACAATGTATAGTGGCTAAGAAGGGTCACATCGCGTCGCTTGCGTGGTTGTACGATTTCTATTTACTAAATGAAATATTTTTTCGTTGGAATTGTGTAATTTTTTTTGAGTACTCTTTTGTTATCTCAAAATCTTGTGTAAATGCTAACTTTTCAACTTCTATCTTTTTGATCTCAATTGTCACTTTAATAATTTTACTTTTTGACATGCACTTCACATTAAAATGATTATCTTTTATTTGGGTTCCTTGTTGAAACGACATTATTACCATTTGATCCACAGCTTACTCCGGGAAAGTATTTTAATTAAGCACTTTGACACTGTGCTAAAATAATATTATTTGCCAAATGTATTTATTCGAATGAATGTACATATCCATGTAGGCATGGAAGTATGTCTCATTAATAATGCAGAGCTTTCGCTTGGATTAAGTGCAAGCTAATTAATGTTGTTTCACGATTATAACTTTTGCTTGAAGGTTAATTGGGTTATATTTAGAGAAGACGCAGAGAAGTTATAAGTGCAGACGGAATATTTTTGAGAATGTCGGGTAAGCACCACAAAACCATACATATCGCAAGCTAAAAGCAAAAATGGCGTTGTACCAACTTTAGTGTGTATGGATATCTCGCCTGGGTGAATACGGTCGAGAGTGAGGCAGGTGCTACTTTGAGCTCGGTAGGTAATTGAAAAGCATAGCCATTTCTCGACGAACGTAAATCTAGCTTTCAAAACCCGTGGGCATGATGTCCTTTTATATGGCGAGAAACATGGATGATGTTGATCAGCGATGAGAAGGCTTTGGAGGCTTTCGAGGGAATTGTTCTTCGCAAGATTTAAGGCCCTGGTCGCAGAAGATGAATGAATAAAAATTCAACGACTGCGTTGGCTTGGGCATGTAGTTCGTATGGATGACGATGCTCCGGTAAAAAAGTACTTCGAAACGGCACCCAAAAGTGGCACACATAGTATAATTAACTCTGTAGATATACGTATGTATGTACATTCGAGACCTAAAGTCGTTTAGTAACAGTTTGTTATGCAGCTCCAACTACTTTGTCTCTTAACTTCCAAGTTTTGAAAAGGCAATTGCACTAATTCAAAATTCAAAGTAGCTTGAACTAAATAAACACCCAATAGCATGTCGGAATGATTCTTGCCAAGACTTTGGATGATACCTACAAGATATTAGTTGTACCGGAGCAGTTGCTTAAAAATCTGTCCTTTCGCACATGGACTCAGATTTAACACAGAGAAACCCGGTGGCTAAGAAGATTGAAGACTGGACAATCCAGAGTGCATCACTGAGCTCATATAATGGCTCCTCATAGTTTTCTCTACACTTACATTTCTTCAAGAGATTATGAGGTGTGGTGGAGTGATTGAGAGAAAAATGTTAAACTTTTTACCGGAAGGAGTTTTCTGTCGGAAAATATCCATCACTACGGAGTTCAGGCTTTCCGAGAGCTGTATCGTTGTCATGCAAAAACATTATAGGAAGCAGTGTAGTCACTGTCCAAAAAATAGCCGAGGGACAAAGCCAATTTTTAACTAATTTTAACTAATTACAATGTATAGTGGCTAAGAAGGGTCACATCGCGTCGCTTGCGTGGTTGTACGATTTCTATTTACTAAATGAAATATTTTTTCGTTGGAATTGTGTAATTTTTTTTGAGTACTCTTTTGTTATCTCAAAATCTTGTGTAAATGCTAACTTTTCAACTTCTATCTTTTTGATCTCAATTGTCACTTTAATAATTTTACTTTTTGACATGCACTTCACATTAAAATGATTATCTTTTATTTGGGTTCCTTGTTGAAACGACATTATTACCATTTGATCCACAGCTTACTCCGGGAAAGTATTTTAATTAAGCACTTTGACACTGTGCTAAAATAATATTATTTGCCAAATGTATTTATTCGAATGAATGTACATATCCATGTAGGCATGGAAGTATGTCTCATTAATAATGCAGAGCTTTCGCTTGGATTAAGTGCAAGCTAATTAATGTTGTTTCACGATTATAACTTTTGCTTGAAGGTTAATTGGGTTATATTTAGAGAAGACGCAGAGAAGTTATAAGTGCAGACGGAATATTTTTGAGAATGTCGGGTAAGCACCACAAAACCATACATATCGCAAGCTAAAAGCAAAAATGGCGTTGTACCAACTTTAGTGTGTATGGATATCTCGCCTGGGTGAATACGGTCGAGAGTGAGGCAGGTGCTACTTTGAGCTCGGTAGGTAATTGAAAAGCATAGCCATTTCTCGACGAACGTAAATCTAGCTTTCAAAACCCGTGGGCATGATGTCCTTTTATATGGCGAGAAACATGGATGATGTTGATCAGCGATGAGAAGGCTTTGGAGGCTTTCGAGGGAATTGTTCTTCGCAAGATTTAAGGCCCTGGTCGCAGAAGATGAATGAATAAAAATTCAACGACTGCGTTGGCTTGGGCATGTAGTTCGTATGGATGACGATGCTCCGGTAAAAAAGTACTTCGAAACGGCACCCAAAAGTGGCACACATAGTATAATTAACTCTGTAGATATACGTATGTATGTACATTCGAGACCTAAAGTCGTTTAGTAACAGTTTGTTATGCAGCTCCAACTACTTTGTCTCTTAACTTCCAAGTTTTGAAAAGGCAATTGCACTAATTCAAAATTCAAAGTAGCTTGAACTAAATAAACACCCAATAGCATGTCGGAATGATTCTTGCCAAGACTTTGGATGATACCTACAAGATATTAGTTGTACCGGAGCAGTTGCTTAAAAATCTGTCCTTTCGCACATGGACTCAGATTTAACACAGAGAAACCCGGTGGCTAAGAAGATTGAAGACTGGACAATCCAGAGTGCATCACTGAGCTCATATAATGGCTCCTCATAGTTTTCTCTACACTTACATTTCTTCAAGAGATTATGAGGTGTGGTGGAGTGATTGAGAGAAAAATGTTAAACTTTTTACCGGAAGGAGTTTTCTGTCGGAAAATATCCATCACTACGGAGTTCAGGCTTTCCGAGAGCTGTATCGTTGTCATGCAAAAACATTATAGGAAGCAGTGTAGTCACTGTCCAAAAAATAGCCGAGGGACAAAGCCAATTTTTGACCCGGGCACTCATTATCTTTGCTACGTCACTGGGCTAAACAAAGCATACCTTATAAACGATCAATCTTGAACTATCATAATTGCAACCAACCAAATACCAGCTCATGAACAACAAAGCTTGTAGGCCACATACTGAAACTTTCAACTCTACGTCGTAATCATATAAACACATTTACATTTTACAAACTCATTGTGACCACAAACTAAAATATTATTTTCTAGTAGAGGACATTCGTCTCAGTATTTTCTGCATTTTTGTGTATACTTTTGTACAAAGACTTTGCTTTTAATCCTGAAAGTGTTCCACAACTTTTCTGCTCGTTTACTTACTTTTTTCACTTTGAGGGACTAGAAAAATAAATTAGCAGGAAAGGTTAAACTACATGGATGTTGATAGGCACAAAAAGGATATTTCGTCTGGAGCCTAGAAAACTTAGCTGTTAAAGTGTTGATGTTAAAGAGAGTAATACGTGATAATTTTTATGTTATTATCAAACTGAAATTATCGAAAGTTAAATTTGTAATTTTAATCGAAACTATTTAGAATTTGGTTGACGTCATGCGACATGATTCTAAGGTAAGAGTTCTTATGTTCAACAAGTGAAAAGACAGCCAAGTTTTTTTTCGAATAGAAATCTAGCATGACTTTATGAGAACGTTCCACTTCACTGGAGTATTACAATCCAGTTCACCTGCAACACTTGAAGCAGAAAAGACTGTGAGAAGGTGCTACGGTCTGCCCTCTTCGCGATGATCACGTGATGAACTCTAGGTGTCTATAATAATTTTGAAAACAAAAAACATAACAGTTGCTGACCCCAAACATCGCAAAAGATTTAAGCACAAAGTCAAGAAAAGTGTAGCTTAGGGAGGGCTGGGAAATGTTTCTTATATACATACATATGTATGTATACTCTGCTTTCCAATCAGGATCATAAGACTATCAACACATACATATTTCAAAAGTAAAACCAGTCAAAGGACACATGGGCCTTCTTCTTCTTTCGGTAAAGCAGCAAATACAAATTTGAATGAGTAGGGGAATAGAGTTCTTGCGTTGAAAGATTTATCCCAGAAGATCTTGCTTGGCTTATGGCCAAAACGTACCTTTTGTACTAGACACACATAATTATAAAACAATCCACTGGACTAGACCAGACTTCTCCTTCTGCATGGCGGACGACTTGGTAAGAAAGAAAGTACACTTGCACCAATGAACCTCAGCGAAAGCCGGGCGATATTCAGGAGATCGACCAACGATGAATCATAAAATTACAACCGTCAGTCTTGGATCACCATTAGCACATCGTTTTTTCTTCTACATAATACAGGTATACAAATAAACCTCAGCATCTACCCATCGTAGTTAGCCTGACGACTTATTTGTCTGTGGCACTAGCTTTGCTTTCTTGACAAAAGTTATCTTTGAAAATCCACAGACGCTACCATACATAGAAAATTCACTCACTCTCTTCCGCATTATAAATAATATCATATTTTTGAGCTACTTCGACGGAACTTCGTTAAAAGGTAACTCTTAAACAGCGACATGGAAAACAAAAGCGTCTTTATACTTCTGGCAGTTGAAATACTATTATCCTATACTCCTTCTGCCTCTTTGCTAACCAGCTTAATGATTCACCTGCCAAGGTAAATGAGCTCAACTTTAAAGTCCAACCACTTTTGCAACTTCAGCTTCAAAAGTGTATGTAATTGTCAAGTTATGCCACTTTTGTATTCTATCAGCCGCCATCTTTTCCACTCGGCACACTGTCATTGTGCCGAAAAAGGGTTCTTGATGATGCGCCAGATGAGCTAGCATTATTTGTCGTGCTTCAGCTCTGCTCACTTTGAAGAGCCTTCCCTCTTTATCTATCGCCTGCATTAATTTTTATTATATTTTCATAATTATTTTTAATTTGTTTTTGTTAATTCACTTGCTTTGTTGTGGGATTTTTAATAATACGAGTATTATCAGTAATTTCTCTGGCAAACGGACGCAAAAGTAGTCATCAACTCTTTGTTTGTTCATTGTTAATTTGTTTTTGGTTGATTGGATGTGTGTGTATATGTTTTAAATAAATGATGTTAATGCGGTCGCTGATTATATTTACGAATTGAGGCCACACCACCCACCTAGGCTTATTTGTTTTACTGGTGGTATGAATGTGTCCTGCGTTGTCATTTTTGAGCGGTCATCAGTGACAGTTTAAACTTTGAATGCCAAAACGTTGTTGAGTTGGTTGTTGTATACCAGACAAATACGCATGATATGGCATTTTTCAATGATATCATTACCAACCGCGTGCTAATGAATGACAAAGGTGTTTAAGGCGTACTCAAATTAATGAGATTTTTCAATTAAACTGAAAGGAAACATTCCTATGTTGTTTTGTGAAAAATACTTATTTGGGTTAAGACTTTTTCCCTTCAGACCTACAAATCCTCCGATTTCGGAAATTACAAATTTCAGTAAGAAGGCTTCTTAATCATGTTTATAACAGATCAGATGAAAAGGCTGCTTAGTCGAGTTTAGCTGCTTTCTCCATATATATGTTTTGCTCTTGAATACTCGCAGATATTTAAAAATGCAAAGGCAAACTCAGAGTGCGGGATAATGCACAATTAATGCTGTAAGTATTATCAACGATTTAGTACTTTGATACAATTCTATTCTTAAACAATGAATAATTTTAGAGTCCAGCTTCTTTGTTAGTACCTGAAAACGCGAGGCAACAAGCCACTTAAAACTTCCTTAATCTCATAGTCCTATAAGTAGCCTAAGGAAGCAGCTTGCTAATACTGCCAACAGACTAAAATGAACTCGAAAATGTCTCATCCTTACTTCTTGATATTATCGTCACAGTTTTTTCATCTGATCTGTGATGCGAATGCTACTCATCCGTTTCAATCCTCATTATACTGTCTAGCCCTTTTCTGCTAAACTAGGAAAGAATGAGCCAACAACTTTAAAAATGGTTTTTTTATTAAGTGCTAAACTACACTTAATCTTTCATAAAAGGCACTTTAATTTATAGGCCAAAAATAAATGTTGGAACGTTAGAAATCGAGGACGAAAATCTTTAGCGTTTGTGCGCTTGAAGATAGGCAATGTTTTTATTTATGTACATATTTCTTTTGAAAACTAAAATTGATTGACAAAAGTTTTTCGCTAGAGCTTTATGTGGTTATTTTATATTGTCGAGCAGCAATATGAGACAGAACGTATTTTTTTTTTTAATTTTCCACGACAAATATACATACAAACACTTACTGCTAGAAAAAAGGCATTCAACGAAATGTATTCATCATTCGCCAAATGATGCGGGTGCTTGCCAACCAATAGCAATAATCATGGCAATGACGATAATGATGATAGCCGTAGAGATAATAATCTGCATGATGATGTAGAGAAAACAGATGATTATGGGATTATAATGCTGGTGACGTTAAGCATGTCGTTGATATTGGTACAGGCGATGGGAATGTTAAAGGTTATAGCAATAAAGGTGATGTCGATACATGGTGTTTGTGTTAGTGTTGTTGATTGCTGAGTTTGAGCTGCTTTTGGCTGTGTTACTCTCAATGGGATTCTCACTCCAAGCGAGCTGCCGCCCATCTTTGCTGAACGGTTTATGTGCCTATCAGTCGCCACATTGTATGCGGTTTCGTAGTTACGAATCGTAATGAGCTTATTACATTCTCCAGTAATATTACCACAGCAGATACACATTCACACATACACCCAGAAACAGCTGTACTTATGTACTTATGTATACAGGAAATTGTTGCATCATTTGCTGTTGCTGTTTGCTCTCAGCCTTTGTGTAGCTACTTTTGTTAAGATGCTGTCAGCACTTTAGTAAGTGGTTACAAATATAGACACACTAACCTACACATACACAGTTTTAGGTGTAAGTAAGTAAGTAAGTTTACTTCACCAAATATGCATCTATCAATGTATTTGCGAATTTATGTATGTGTGTATGGCTTTGTGTGTAGATGTCTACTCGATTTGGTTATAAAAGTCCTTAAGCGGTTTATGGTGCCTTAAGCGGCAGCAAAGTTGTGGACTATATCGACAACGTTACGTCGGCTCGAAATGTGCGTATGTATGTATGTATACATAGAGACGTAGACGGCAGACGGTGCGGACGTGTTTTCATTCGTTCTGTGCTTTCTTGTTAATTTTCGTTTTGCATATCTTTTGCTCGCAATAATTGTTTGGCCCATAATGGACTGAAAGATAAAATTTTGAACGCGATTTCGGACCTAGACAATATAAAAAGCTCTTTTATCACATTTATTGAATCAGTGAATGTTGATTTTATCTTGCCGGCTCCTGGTACAAGTGAAAACAAACGCGTTACTCGTTCTAAAAGTAAATCTAGTGAAGGTGTTGTTGCTCAGCGAGCTAAAGTACACCCAATTGTGCTTATCAAATGATGATATTGTTGCTGCTATTAGCTTAACAGCTAGGAATGCGCCTGATAATAATACCGGTTTTGTAACTACTCCTATTAGTAATACCGGTTCAGCTGCATCTTCGCCTACTATGTCTGAGACATTGTCTGCTCTAAGTCTGGCAGTGAATGTGTGATTGCACAAACGCATACTCACGTGCATTCTTCAATTGTGCCATCCATCGCAATCGATAGTGCTGCTAATAATGACTGTTCTGCTGCGCCTGTTAATAATACCGGTTCTCTAGCACATTTGGTAGTAATACTGGTTATTCTGCTGTTGCTTCCTCTACAAATTTGCCGACTACCCGTATTGCTGCGTTACCAGCTGTATATGCCAACACAGGCTCTTTGTCCGTGCAGCCCGCTTGCGTCGCAGCTTCTACTTCGTATGCTGCAACTGTGGCGAATAATGTTAAGTCGAGAAATACTTTAACTAACAATTAGGGAGTTCACAAGCACTGTCGTATCTCGTATTTTGTCGTATCGCTTATTATAATAAACTTGTTGATATTGTTTTACATGTTAAATTTTCGTATTTCAATACAACTCTGAAAGGTATGTTTAGTGTGTTATTCGATCAGCTTTCTGTTTATCATCATTTTTGGCTCCTCTGTTATTTAAATAACGTACAAAGAAATACGACCAATAACACGCTTGTGAACTCCCTAAATGTTACTAACAAAGCGAGAAGAATATTGCACAGTGGTCTGATGTAGCGAAAAATCGCCTTCATAAAAAACGTAGGCTTTGTGTATATGGTAATTGTGATAACTCTGAGCTTGGAGTTGTTCTTCGTCACAAATGGCTGCATATTTCTTCGTTTTTGCCCTCCGTTAAGGCGTATAACATAATTAATTATATACCCAAACATGCTGCTAACTACAGGAAAGAGATTTTATGCTTTAAACTTCTCAAGAAAAATGCTAATTCGGATGAAATTAAATACATAAATTTTAAGCTTGAAGGTCCAGAATGTCACTATAATAAATTGCTGACGTCAAATATTTGGCCTTCAAATGTCTCTATCCGGCCATTTGATCTTTTTCAAAAAGGTCTGCAGCCTTAGCCCAAGGAGTAAAAAGCCCTTTCGATTGTGGTGGCCGAAAAATAGGCATTTTTTACCAAAACTGTTCGAGCCTCAGGACCAAATCTGAATCCGTCTACATTTTTAGTTCGGAGCTGGATTACGACTGTTTTGTCTTAACAGAGACTTGGTTAAATGGTAATTTCTTTGATGCAGAGTTCTTTAATACAGCTCTCTTTGACATTTTTCGCAAAGATAGAGATTACGCTAAAACTGGTCTCAGTTGAGGTGTACTTATTGCTACACGTAGTAATCTTCGTGCATCTCTTTATGAGCTACCAGATGCTTATTTCTTTGTTGGACCAACTCTGCGTTAAAATACATGGTGCGTGTGGAGTGCTGTGTATCTGCGTGACTTATATTCCGCCGGGTAGCGCTAATTCTAGCACTTCATGAAAAAATTGGTCACAACCCACTTTGTGTCTTGGGTGATTTCAACTTGGGTAATATTTGGTCTAGCTTTATGGATAATAATAATTTTCTTACTCCATTAAATGTAACCAGTATTTCGCAATTATACTTAATTGATATTTTGGTATGCATTGATTTATCACAGATAAATGGCTTTCTAAATGAACTTAAGCGAATTTTGGACTTAATATTTGTTAGCTCTAATATTAATTTTAAGCTTTCGCATGCAGCTATCATAGTACACTAGTGCTGGAAATTGACTTTTTTTTTTAAATTTTGAAGTACCAAGTATCAGTAAAACGGTTGCTTTTAATTACTCGCGCTGTAATTTTGCAATTTGAAAATATGGATGTAGCTGGGCTGTTACGATATTTTTAAATCTATAATATATAACACTTGTGCGATTCTTATACCAATGTTTAGCTCCAAAACTTCGAAACGTCCTTGGTTCTCTAAAGATCTCAAACATCTAAGGAACTTGAAGAATATATTTTATAAGAAACATAAGATTTCTAATGATAAGAATTTTCGCGAGCAGTATGTGTTTTATAGAGGTAAATTCAACAAATTCAATAAAACTTTGTTTAGAGATTATATTCGTAATTTTGCCAAATTTTTTTCTTCCAATTTTATCACAGACAATACCGCATATAATTATGTCTATGATGATATGTTAAATTTAGATACTTCCGTGAACTTCGGCAAATTAAATCTAACAGACGTTGATGTTATATTTGGCATAAATCAGCTTAAGCCATCCAATGCCACTGATGCTGATGATCTTTCGGTTCTTCTCTTTAAAAGTTGTCCCGCTTTAATTACGCCTTTAAGGCACCTTTTCAACTTGCCACTTTCTGCTGGGGTTTTCCTTAACGATTGGAAATTAACTATTATCCCCCTATTTTGAAAAACGGGGTGCAATTTCAATTAAGAATGTAATTTGTAATGAAATATAATATGGAGTACTGATTTAAGGTAAGGTGAGTTTTGGTATAATGAGTTCATATGTGGTGAATTAATGTATGAAGAGTTTGGATGTAGTGAGCTCTAGTGTGTTCAGTTCAGGTATGGTGAGTCTGTGTGAACTGAGTTAGCATGTGGTGATTACAGGTGTTGTGAGCAGAGTGGATCATTTATTTGTCCACGATTTCTGACTCATGAAAAAAGAACTATTTCTTATGGGAGTCCCTAATGTATGCACATTTAAAAATATGTATTTGTGTTTCTGTTTTCAACTGAATAGGCGGATGGCTGCGGCTGACAAATTTTTAAAACGACTCCAGCCTACGAAATACTTAAACTTAAATTTAACATACTTATGTATATACATTTGTAGCCAGTAATACAAATATTTTAACTTATTCACATATATAAAAAAAAACGAATAACTGTGCTAAAATAATTTTTAAAGATTAATGTTATAAACGATCCATCGAAATTATGGAGTATTTCAACAAGAGATGCTAAATTAAAAGATTTTTAAACACTTACCAACCTGATATAGGAATAAGTAACTGTACCTTTAATATTTGATTGTCTTGTTTCTTCGGATGCAAAAGCCTGGGCCGCGATACCTTCGGCATAATTTCGGGAATATCTTCGGTTAAATTTTCAAACTATTTCAGGACTACCACTGCTTCGGGACTCATACGGGACTACTTTATGAACATTTCGGGGCTAGGCTTGTACGGAATATTTTTTTATTGGCGCTCAGAAGTTTTTTCTTTTTCACACCGAAATACGAAGTTGCATTTATTACACTGTCCAACAAATGAAGACTTTTAAATGTCCTTTTTTAAAGGATATTTTTTGATTTTCTCGAAAAAAGGGTCAAATTGACCCATAAAGAGACCAGTTAGAGGGTTAAGATCTTCCACAAAAATAATCCTCATACAATTCCACAATTCAAATCTGACCATAAGAATTCTCTCAGACATTAACTTACAACATTTTTTTCATATAGTATAATGCTCCCTTCGACCAAAAAATGAAAACTTTGACCCACTGTAAAAAAAAACTTAGACGTGCTGGACCATAAATTTGTTCTACAAAAATGATCTACTGAACATACTCTTTCAGAATTATAGGGTCGCTATTCTGTTCCAAAAATGCTGTTGGACAGTGTTATTGTTCGTCATGGACACCGATAGAAGCATAATAACTGCTGAGTGATTGCATGTATTCTTTTATACTGTTACTTGCATTTTATTATTTTTTTAACTCAAATAACCTCACCGTGACCATATGGTTACGCAAGCAGTAGGCATTTTATTAAAAACAAAAAAAAACGGCAAACTCAAAAACATTTTTTCACCAGTCTTTTTATTTAATGAACGATGAGTGAAGCTAAATTCGTTTCTCATTTTTCATAAAGTGGTTTTGTGTGGATGTGAATTTTTGTAAAAAAATAGAAAGAAAAAGAGATGACAAAAGGTAAGTGCACTTATATTTTTGAAAACTAGTTGTTTCAAAAAGAAGTGAAGGTATAAAATTTTAATAATAGTAAAGTGAAAATTTGTCAGAACTACATTTTATAAAATTATTTCACATTTTTACTGTAATTTTATGGTACTTTTCTCAGGCGAGACCATATGGTCACACTGGGCTATATTAAAGGTTTCTCTTGTGTATAGTAATTTTCGTTCGAATAAATTGAAATGTTGGTAATAGCTATTTGCTATGCCTTTCGAAAATTTCTAGACGTTTGAATACATAAGAGGTTATTGACGTTTTAAATTACTTTTGTGATAGTGAGGAAGAAGATTCACCAGAAGCATTATACATTTTGCCACCTAACATCGAGAATGGGGCACTCAGTGGAGAAGATGATGCTGATGAAGAATATGTCGGTAAGCCAGAGGAAGTTTGTGTTGGTCAATTGATATCATCTTGCGAATTAGTGATGAGTAGTGGCAAAAGAATATTAACGTTCGATGAAAGTGACGATAATTCGCTTGAAATGATGAAATGAAATTTTTCCATCCCAAAACTTTGAAGACTCTAAGGTAAAACCTCACGAGCAATTTGAAAAGTTTTTTGACAATGAACTCATTACGCACATAATTAATGAATCACGGAAGTACGCAATTCTCCTTGGTAAACCAAACCTGCAAATTACTACAGCTGAGGTTAGAATTTTTATTGCTATCTTGCTGGTCGGCCGTAGTAAATTCAGGTAATTTTGGAGCGTTTATAACGACATGCTAGGCGAAGGAAAAGGTTTGAACAAATTTAGAAATATTTGCACTTTGAGGATAGTGGTAAAAAAAGTAACTGATTGAGACAAGATGTGGAAACTGCGACCTCTAACCGATCACTTGAGAACAAATATGTTGAAGCATTTTCACTCAGAACAAAGTCTTTCCTTTGACGAGAGCATGATATCTTACTTTGGGCGTCACGGCTGCAAACAGTTTATAAAAGGAAAACCATTGCGCTTCGGATACAAAGATTAGTCATAGTGCACGCCATCAGGATATCTAGTGAACTTTGAAATTTATAAAGAAAATAACCCACGCGCGAACAGTACGTACAACTATTTGGAAAATGTGCAGCACCACTTCTAAACATGATAGACGACTTTTCTCCAGCAGTTCAAATAATTCCATTTTCATTCTTTTTTGATAACCTTTTCACCAGGTTTCTTCTGTTAGCTTACTTGAAAGCACGAGGATTCACTGCAACAAGTACGATACGTGAGAATAGGATTCCCAAAACTTGCCCGATTGAACATAAAAAGTTACTATTTTTATAATTTTATTGAGCTCAAGGCCAGTTTTATGGAAGATTTGTTTGTGAAAAAACAACAACAGCTTTCAATGGTTGAAGTTATAGTACTATTTCGGAAATCACCACATTTCCTCATCAGACTTCTTTTTGATTATTAAATTAAATTATTTTTTTAATTTAATTTTCATAACCACTTCTCTCAGGCTTTGAACCCGGGAGCTCGGAGTTGCAGAGCCAATACGCTACCTATTGTGCTACGCTAGCCGAGTTGGCTGTTGTGTTTATTTCATCTTCCTTAAGAAGTCTGATGAGGAAATGTGGTGATTTCCGAAATAGTTCTATAACTTCAACCATTGAAAGCTGTTGTTGTTTTTTCACAAACAAATCTTCCATAAAACTGGCCTTGAGCTCAATAAAATTATAAAAATATTAACATTTACTAGGCCAACAGAAAAATGAACAACCATTGTAGACAAGGATGAGCACGCCTTAAAAATGCATATAATGTAAAGTAAAAAACAGAATTTGCAAAATAAAAACACAAACAACAACCACACAAACAAGTTAAATAGCGGCAGATCAGTTGCTCTTGTTTGTAGTTGGTTTGTTTAAGGAAGATGAAATAAACACCACAGCCAACTCGGCTAGCGTAGCACAATAGGTAGCGTATTGGCTCTGCAACTCCGAGCTCCCGGGTTCAAAGCCTGAGAGAAGTGGTTATGAAAATTAAATTAAAAAAATAATTTAATTTAATAATCAAAAAGAAGTCTGATGAGGAAATGTGGTGATTTCCGAAATAGTACTATAACTTCAACCATTGAAAGCTGTTGTTGTTTTTTCACAAACAAATCTTCCATAAAACTGGCCTTGAGCTGAATAAAATTATAAAAATATTAACATTTACTAGGCCAACAGAAAAATGAACAAACAATAAAAAGTTACTAAAAAAGGAACGGTGTCACATTGAATCCATAAAACTGAAAGAATCAAACATTTTTCTAACAAAATGGAATGACAATGCAGTTGTTAACATCGCGTCGACTACATAGGGCGTAAATCCGGTGACAAATGCTGTCCGATTCTCCCAGCAGCAAGAAAAATTTATTGATGTTCCACGGCCGCTAGTTATTCCAGAATATAATATATATATAAGTGGCTTGGATTATTTCGTGTTTTTGGTCAAGCAGGTATTGGTGCATAATAGTAAATGTTAACAAATGTTAAGTGTCCTGATTATAGGTACCTGAAGTCTCGTGCGGTTAGAGTCCAAAAGGGTATATTTTATCTCGAATCTGCCTTCGCAATAAGAACAGGTAGATAGTCAGTAACAACCTGGGAAGGATACTTAAAAGCAGCACGAATGAGTAAGACCCATTGAACAAACAAGGCGTTTATAAAATGACCTGTGAGTGTCAATATAGTTATATAGGACAAACAGGACGTAAAGTAAGAACAAGGTTTAGTGAACACATAAGAGACTACAACAAAACGATACAAAACCCACGACAACACCTGAATCTAATTTTGCAAACCATTTGGTAAACGCAAAATGTTCACCCGCAAACATAAAGAAACCCGTTAAGGTACTGCACGTACAACAAAAAGGATGCCCCTAAATTCTCTTGAAAACATGGAAATATATAAACAAAAAACCTTTGATGGGAGGATAATAAACGAACAAATAAACAGCAACTCTGATGCGATATTTGCACCATTAAGGCTTGTTTACAAAAAACAAAACAAAGACATATGTAGGTAAAATGACAGAAACCAACATACAAAACAAACCTGCAATACCCAAACGGACTAAAATTACTGACTATTTACCTCTTCTTACCGCGAAGGCAGATTCGATATAAAATATACCCTTTTGGACTCTAACCGCGCGAGACTTCAGGTACCTATAATCAGAACACTAAAATAATTTGTTACATTCTACATAAATAATATTAATAAACAGTTGTGCTGTTTCTATATGAAATAACATTTAAAAATTTGCATAGTTGCGCTGTTATACCTGTGAAATATTCGAAAAAAATTAACTCATATTATTCCCAGCGTGACCGTATGGTCACACCCCATAAGGCAATTTCGGAAAGAATTTTTGAAAAAGGGATGGTACCAACGTGACCCTTATACCTATAAAAGGCATCCTTTAAAATATTTTGAAAATTCGAAACAAAAAGTTCTGGGCATATTCGTGTTAAGGAGTTGTAACTTCTGCAGTTGATGATGCGTTTTTAAGAACATGCACGTTGGTTATGAACGGGAATATATTTATTATTGTCTGATATTAAAAAAAAGCGATATTTTTTTCTGGCACATATATTCAAATGTGCGAGTTCTCAATTGCATTTTTGTTTGATCACCGGTTATTGTCGATTTAAGGAAAGACAAATAAATCGCGAGTCCTCTAAATCTTTATTTCTTGTAGCACAATACTTATGTACTTACTAAATTGGCTCGATACCCGACTATACGATTTTGCCCGGTCACTTTGCTTAGCCAAAATCCTTTACGGCTTGGTCTTTCCAACGCAGAAGGGGCCTCCCTTTTCCTCTCCTTCCACCAGCGGGAACCGCGTCGAATACTTTCAGGCTGAAGCGCTTTCACCCATTCGAACGACTATAAAAGCCTTTTCATCAGATGTCTTCATCGTTCATACTTCTGCGTCATACAATAGGACTGGCATAATGAGAGACTTATATAGAATGTGGTTTTTGTCCATCGAGAGAGGACTTTACTGCTCAAATGCTCATTCAGTCCGAAGTATCACTTGTTGGCAAGAGAGATCCTCCGTTGGATTTCGAGGCTGACATTATTATTGATGTTAATGCTAGTTCCTAAGTAAATGAAGTCCTCTACTTTTTCAAAGTCAACAGTTACCCAGTATAAAGAAGGCAGAAATTACTGCGCGGTTGTTAAAACCGATAATATCAATGGCATCGGCGTACGCAATTCAGACATTGCGACATAAAGACAACTTATTTTTGTGCTGTCAAAAGCGGCTTAGAAGTCGATAAAAAGGTATTGTGTGTCGATTCTTCTTTCTTGGGTCTTTTCCAAGATCTTTCTTACATGTCTTGAAACCTTCTGTTAGCCGTCGTACTTCCTTTTCGCTTTTCCTGTCGGCCAGCATCTCGCACTTTACACACTCACGCATTTCGGCCTTTCCCTTCTTATCACGAAAAATGCGTTTCTGTTTCTTCAATTCACAATATCTCTCCCACAAGGGCCGCGTTGGGCCCGATCTCAACGTGGCCCTGTAGACGGCATGTTTCCGTTCCGCGGCGACGCGATATTCCTCATCGTACCAGTCGTTTTTCGGGCTAGCGGAAAAACAATGGATTATTCAGCGGCAGTACGTAAAGAGCAGGAGATTTGATCTCATTGTTCTGTAATATCGCTATGTTGATTAGTGCTCTCAGAGAGCAGGAGTGCGAGTCAAGTAGCGAAGTGTGTGGCAGCTTTACGACGTCGAGCTTTCCTTAAGTCCATTTGAGAGCGCTTTTTGACGCACAGAGGTGTGGCAAGATATTGGTCGAAATTGGCTCCTCGGATCGTGCGTAAATCTAAGGCACTGGAAGCATTCCTTCCGTCTATCAAACCCTGGTCGATTTCGTTTCGCGTTTTAACATCTGGAGACTGCCACGTAGCCCGGTGTATATTCATATGCTGGAACCTGGTACTACATACTACCATGATTTGGAAACCGGTAAAGTCGTTCGGTCTCAGTCCGTTACAGGACTTTTCGTCATGAAGGCTGAATTTACGACTGTGCAACCAAAGATGCTCTCCTTGACCACCTTAGCGTTAAAATCACCAAGCACGATTTTTATATCGTGCCGGGGCAGCGTTCTTACGTACGGCCAAGGAGATTGTAGAAGCGATCTTTGGTCCCATCGCCCTTCTCGAAGCCGCACCTACGGGCGAACAGACGCTGCAGACCCTGATAAGCCCTTAAACCTAATATGTCATATGTTATGGTTTCCCTTGCAGTGTAGCTTTGAATGCCCCTGTATCTCTGACGATTATATTCCTCCTGTTATCCCCATGTGCACCTTGCTCGTTGTCCAGCCCGGAGTTTCAGCCATTGCCGTAGGTTTAAGAAAAAAAAAGGATAACACTAGAAGGCCACTACACCTACAAGCCATACAAAAAAAAAACTTCTTGTGCACACTCGTGGACAGACAACAACAAGTCAAAAAAAAATTTACATAACAATAAAATCACGTTAAGTGAAACAAAACACTACCAATCCGCATACTTGGAATTTCAACAGTTGTAGCTGTTGTAACTGTTGAATCATCTTTTCCCCCACCCAACCATGGCTTCCATAATGGCTGAAATATAAATATAATTGAAGCCCCGTATTTCACTTACACCAACTTTACCTCTGGTTTCAGACCATAAAAAATTTAATACGCCAATTGTATTTCAATTTATACAAATTCATCTGTATTCAAAAAATTGTTATTAAGGGTTAACATTGATAATAAAATAATTGTTGCTTCTTTCAATCTCTTAATACTAATACATCTAATTTACTTATGTCAATATGAAAGATGTTTGAAAATGGGCTGATCAAAACAAACCAAAAACATGAACACAAGGGAGATAGAAATCTGAGACTATACTTGGAGAAAGATAAATAATTGTGGCTGTCAAAAAAACGATACTTTGGACAAATATTTTCTCTCGCTCCTTCTCCCGTATTCTTTTATAACGCTCTTTTCTGAGAATTGCTCTAACCCACTCTCTTAAATAAAGCTAGCGGGAAATTTTAGGCGTGCACATACATACATATGTACATACAAGTGAACATACCTATGTACATATGTAAAAACAATTTAGCAAACTACATTAAATAAGCATGGTATTAAATATTGCGAATACTTTGTTGTTATACTCACATTACAGTGGCAAAAGAAGCGCTTCCCTTGATGCTGTAGTGGTGAATTTTAAGCAGGAAACAATTAGGTTACTTGCAGAAAAAATATTTTTTTATATGTATATGCACATATGCATGTATAATCGTTTTCCAATTACTTTCTAATTTTTTTGTTTCTTCAAATGCTGTTTGTTTTATTTTTATTGAAACAATCTTTTTTTTCTTTTCTTTAACCACAATTTAATTTCACACTTCTTTCATATTTTCCTATTTAGTTTCGATATAATGATTCTTTTTTTTTTCTTTTTGTTTTTCACTATCATTTCATGCATATATCTTTCGCACAATTTAATTTTACAAAATTACATTTCTTTGTTTCTATTCTATCCTACCACTAACAACTTGTACATGATCAACAAGGCTTTTTTTTACAAAGGTTTATTAAACATTTTTTTTTTGTATAATACTACATTTTAACACTTGAAATGAAAATAATACCGACAGGCGCGTTGTAATAGACCGCGTAGACTAATTGCTGCTGATATTTCTTACGTTAGTTGCTTGGGCCTAACTGTAGCAGTCTTCTCTTCCTAGCCTGACGTTTATGCTCACAATTTTCTCTAAATTAATGATTTACTTTTTGCCGGTATACATATTTTTCTTGTTTTGTTATTCATACATATGTATGTATATGAATGTACATATACATTTTTGCATTTCTTTGCAAAACGAGTGTTCTACTTTTGATACCTTTTCTTTTTCATATGGGCAAATGGGCAAATGGACAACTGTGACTGGAGTAGACCACTCGATTTAAAACTGGATATTGTCCCAGAAGTTGTCTCGTTGGAGTTCCTTAAAAAACTATCTTGCATCCAATTTCAAATGTATTAACCCATACGTTTTGGCGAGAAAAAGGGTACTGCGTCACTCCTTTAGCTTCAGTCATTGTTGATTGTAGCTTCAGCATGCCAAGGAAGTGCCTGTTGTTTTTTTTCGCGCAACGAATTTTTCAATCGCGGCAAACTTAATTTGTATTTATTTATTTTTTTGAATTTTATAATACCGAATTGTATCTTCACGTTTAACACCGTCGCGTGGCTGTGGTTCCAGGAAAGAAGACCGTTTTCAACTTCGAACCCCAATTTATACTTTTTTTTCAGCCGGAAGTCGAGTTACTTCTCTTTTTTACCTTTTTTGCCTATTTTCTGACACTTATACAAAATAGTAATAGAAGCCTACGCAGATAAGTAGATGGAATAATCCTGTTCACAATAGAATACAATTTTTTTTTTCAACTCAAATTTTTTTTATTTTAAATGTGTGTGTGTAATTCTGTATTGCTATTTTATGTATATAAATATCTATGTAGTTATTCAAAATATTCGAAGTGTTAATTTGATATGCAACCCAGTACACATAGTGGCCTCGCCAGGTTCGTCTTCTCACTTTTGCTCACTTCCAAACGGCTTTCTGGAAGCAACCCAGAGGACATTTTGATGAAATCAGAAGTCGTGAGCTGCTTGAACCACACGCAAAAGAATCGCTCTAGGCACTGCCAGGCGAATGACTATCAGAAACTTTCCCCACTTTCGTGGACTTGTGCACACATTGGCTGACATAATTAACTATAACTTTGTATTCGTGGTATTCATTCACATATACAGGTCTGTATAAGAAAATCACTGTTTCATTTTATTCCAATTTTTATACCATAACAGCAACTGTGTTTTTGCCAATTGAGAAAATGAATACTACACAAGCAAACATATAACGGCATACATACCTAAAACATATCGCAATAAAAAACTGTACAAACACACACGCACTCATACATATATCGTCCATGAAAACTGTAACACGACCTTCAAATTTAATCCAAATTTTTAATAAAATCGCTTGCGGATATTTTTATAACCCTCGTCACAAAAACTCAACACTCATGCGAAAAAATAGAAATCTGAAAAAAAAATTCAAAAAATATAAGTTACTTTTTCGAGTATGGCGCATATAGAAAGGTTAATCAGCTCAGTGGCAAATTTAATATATTGCGGTTTATTAAATATTACATGCCGATGGCAAGATGGATGGAATGAAGTTGAAGAAAAAAAAATACATTTTCAATGCGGAAAATTAAATTTATTACACTGAGGTTAGTCAATATGAACGTGTACACGTGGGCTTACAGGTGTAGAGATTGAGGGACAGAGGTTGACCGAAGGGGGGAAACGAGTAAGGGAAGGAAAAAGTGAGCAGAGTGGCAACGCTGCTGGTGCAAGTTTTTGCTGAAAGTTAAGTAAGAGTAAAAGGAAAATTCTCGTGGAAGTACTGACAGCGAGCGAGTGAGTAGCAGACTGCACGGTGAAATGTAGAGGTCATGGCAAAGTTAACTGCTGTTGCGACAGGTGAAACTGTGTTGAGCAAGAATTTTTAGTTTTTTTTTGTTTTTTTCGCGCGACTCCGTAAGAGAGCTTATCCACTTCATAGGTTAAACTTACACGCATGCACAATTAATTGTAGGAACCTCTATATGTGTGTAGTAAGTATGTTTGTAAGTGGCAAAGTAGCAGGCGGTACTGAAGAATGCGGCTGAGTGGCGCGTAGGACGAAGTGCACGTAGAAAGAAATAACTTGCGCTTTAATTAAAAGGTATTGATTTACTTAATGCAAGACGTCGATGGGGGGACGACAAGCTGCCTGCGGAAGCTAAATGTGCTCGTCAGCTTCTTTTTAAGTGGCGTTAATCCAGCAACGGTGAATGTTAAGACACTATACAGCCCGGCAAACACTAAAAGCCACTCGAGACGCTTTTAATACTTTTTTATTTTATTTAAAATATGCATATAAATATTAAGCAAAATATATGAAAATTTACCCCGCAAAGTAGTCTGCAAGTAACTCTCAAAGCACCTTGAGGTAATGACGGGCATTGTACACTGTTTGTCAATGATTGTCATAGTTACAAATATGTACCTCCCATTCCTCCTAAATTTTAAGATACATAATAAAATACGTTGCACATTTTTAAACGCACAAAACCAAAGTTGTTGCGACATAATTATAGGCGCAGTTGTAATGACAATAGCTATGCGAAGAATTTTGTCATAAGGATGAGAATAGGTGTGTAAATTTCCAGCTCAGTTATTATTTTATATTAATAAAAAAAATTATTTTTCCAATTGGAAAAATGGCTTTGAATCAGTGTTGTCCAACGTGACTGTGAGCACGTTATGCTTGTGTTGGTTATTAGCGTACATTCGGAAAGCTACAAGCAGACAACACGAATACGGAACAGTGCGTACAAATAAGTAAACGTACTTTTTAAAAATTACGGTCAACTAAATTATCTATATTTATTTCTTTATTATATTGCTTAATTCTAATGAGATCAGAAATGTGATTGTTTGATAGTAGATTTCTATATTTGCTTTGAATAAGCTTTAAAGTGGAAAATGCCACTTCGCAACTATGTATATGTTGATCCGAACATTGAAAATATTTTTAAAATTTCATCTTTCGTTAGTGGATACTTTTTTTCATCAATCATTTTCCAAAAATCAATACCGGAGTCAATAAGTAACGAAAAATCTGATCGCATTTCTCTGATTTCTTTTTGAAGTAACGGATCAAAGGTAACAACATCACACGTCAATGGATTATCATATAGGTTTATAATTGGTTGTATTTGAGCTAGATCTTTAAATCTTTTGTTGTAATTTTCTAAAATGCGGGATATAATTTGGCTATAGTATTCTAATTTATTTGTGATTGAAAATTCCTCTGCAAGTGATGATAGGTTTGGCATACTTATTAAATTGTTATTGTTGATTTGATGGGTTAAATTCTTTAATATTTCTTGAAATGTTGTTATTGTTTTATGTAAATTGAAAATTAGTTTATTGTTGCCCTGCAATGTCAGATTTATTTGATTAAGTATTTTTGTGATGTCGCACAGAAAACCTAGATCCGTTATAAATTCTTCATTATTCAATGATGAAACCAACGATTTTCCTAACTCTGAATTATCATCTTCTAGAAATATTTTGACCTCTGTTCTTAGTTCGAAAAGCCTTTGGATACATTTGCCTCTACTAAGCCAACGAACTTCGGTGTGTAAAAGTAAATCCTTATGTTCAGCGTCGATTTCTTCTAAGAAAGTTTTAAATTTTCGATGGCTAAGCGCATTATGACCCCCCTTGATTTTATTTATGATTTTAATTGCTGTTTCCATTGCTTGTACACAACCCAGTTCTTTTGAAAAAAGCACTTGTAGGTGAATGCAACAATGAAATGCGGGAACCTTAATGTTATTCATAGATTACTGCCCAACCAAACCAATTTTTTTTGCCCACCATGACCTTCGCACCATCTGTAAATATTGCGCTCAATTTATTGGTGTTCGCTATAGAGAAAACATGCTCTTGTAAAGTATCAAATAGAGTTTTCCCGGTGACGTTACCAAAGAAAGCAACAGTAGTAACAATTTCTTCAAAAGTCTCAAATCTATCATTGACAGTTTTTGCACAAATAACTAATTGGCATATGTTGTTACTATCTGTGCTTTCATCTAAGCATATTGAATAATATCTACAGTTTAACAATCTTTGTTTGGTGCAGGACTGTATATGTATATGCACTGATAACCTCAGTTCTACGTGCTATAGTTTGGTGGGATAATGGAATGGTTTTCAAAATTTCCTGCATTTCTTTACCTTCATCAAAGCATTGCAAAACATTGTCGCATAAGTTTCTGAAAAACTCGCCATCAGTGAAAGGTCTGCCTTGCTTTGCTAATGCAAGTGCAACTACAAAAGATGCCTTTTCACGTGGGCATACTTTTTTCTTTGCCATAGGCTGAGAATTTAATTGTAAATAAAATTTTCTTTTGTAATTATCAAGAAGACTTTTTCGGGCGTCTCCCTCGATATTTACAAGATTTTTGTGACAACGTTCATAATGTCTTTTTATATCATGTTTGCTACAACGCTTTATTTTTTTATAACAAATTAAGCATTCTGCATGCTTTTCATTGTTCTCAATAAAAAAATAACATATGTATTTCCCAAATTTGTTGGAACATGTTTAGTGCGTTCTGTTTTTAAAGCGTAAAACATGAATGGTTTTGCTTGCTTGAAATTCTAGCGTCAACTGATCGCAAAATTCTGCTTGGCTTGCCTACGAAGTTGAATACAGTAGCACAATCGTGCTTTCACAGACACTTGTCGCGATATGTTGGTGTGAGGTGTCTGGCTTGCTGTACAACTGTCCGTGCGCTATTGTGCGCATAGGCCGTGGACAACGCTGCTTTGGATACACAATGGGAGACAGAACTTTCAATTGTCTTTAATGGTAATATGTTCCGTTATATATATTTATATATTTAAACTTAAATAATTTAAGCTAAAGCTTTAAACTTTTTACAGAATTCGTACTTACTTTTCAAAACATAAAAAAATGTTTCATTAAAATTTTAATAAGATTCTTCAAGCAAAGCAGTTTTGTACCGTTATAATTAGAAAATTTTTTTCTTCGAAGGAGTTGAGCAGTTTTCCCCACACAAAGCAAAACTAATTTTTTCTGCTACTTTTCAGTCACTTAAAGCTTGCATGCGTTACAAAAACGCACAAAAAAATTGTAGTTGTTTACATATACATATGTATGTATATTGTTGCAATAATTATATAATTATAATTCTAGAAACTGCCACAAGCAGATACTTTTCGGTAAGACCCTGAAGCTTTTAAGAAATCCCTTAGTATGAGCATTTAAAAAAAAAGGCAAAAATAAATCGGAAGCCGTGCAGTTTTTGTGAAGCGAAAAAGGAATCGGACTCTTTAAAAAAAAAATCGCACTATTTTAAATAAAAGATTAAAACAAAGATTATTTTTTAATGCTTGTGTTTCCAACAAATGTTTTAATTTAAGTCTTTAGATGGCGCTGAAGTAGAAATATTAAGAATTTTAAAATATGCAAAAGATGAAAAAAAAATATAAACAAATATTACAAAAAAAAAATTCTATTTTATATTGAAGAAACCAACATATTAAGAATAATCGTATTCGAAATGTGATTTAAACCAAAAAGTAACGTCGAGCACAAATGAGGTTCTTCCTTTTTGATGAACTCTAGTTGATATTTTCTTCCGAATATAAAATAGTGTAATTAATTTTACATTTCTACTTTTTAATAAAAAATTTTGAAATTAAACCGAAGTAAAATGGATATATTAAAAGTATGTATCTTTCCAAGTCTGTTCGTGCAATAGCTAAAAGAAGTATATTGCTTAGCTCAAATCAGTAGAGTGAGCACATTTTCACATCCATTAGCGAAGTTTTCGGTGTTATGTATATAACATAGCTTCTGTTGATTTTTATACCCGCGCACTTGTGTACAAGGGTATTATAACTTTGTTCGCATAACGGTTGCTTGTAACAGCATAACGGAATCAAGATATGTAGATATAGACATATGTATATATACCAAAATGCTTAGAATGAAAAGAGAAGTCGTATTAGCGATTTCTGTCTGTCCGTCCGTCCGTCCATCCGTGCATACGATAACTTGAGTAAAAATATTTCAATGAAACTCGGTAGGTATATTGTCCTTGACCCAGAGCAGGTTGGTATTGAAAATGGGCAAAATCGGACAATAACCTCGCCCACCTCCCCTATAACGGAAATTGTCGAAAATGCAAAAATTGCTATAACCTGCCAAATAACGGTAATTTTCGAAAACACTAAAAATCGGACATTTCAATAAATGTTGAAAGGAAATATCTTCAGTTTAATAGGTGGTGTTGTATTGTATCAAGAAATCCGACGATATGAAAATTTTGGAAAAGGGGCGAGTCACCGCCCACTTCTGAGATCATATGTATATGTCTAGAGCTACTTTATCGATTTCGTCTAAACTTGGCACACATGTTAGGCTGCACCTAGTTAGGTGAGATAATGAAAATGCTTGAAATCGGGCGAAAACTTCCCCCATCTCCCATATAACGGTAATTTTCCAAAACTATGAAAATTTGATACTTCAGTAACTATTGGAATTAAGTGAACAGGAAATAGAAGAAAACAATATCAACAAATTCACTTAAACAAACATTTTGGAAACGGTACATGGTACCGCCCACTTTAGAGTTCATATGAACATACATACATATTTACATATATCTTTGGAAATCCTTTATCGATTTTGCCCAAATTTAGTACATATATGTTATTATGTCTAAATAAGCAGTATTTTTAAAATCACTAAAATTGGACCAGACCCAGTAAGTTTTTGAAACCAGTAAAAATCGGATACTTCTGTAACTAGTTAATCTAATTTGCTCAAATTTGGTATGTGGTTTTGCATTAAATCAAGAAATCTGATTATATGAAAATTTTGAAAAAAAGGCTTACATCAAGTTCGGTTTTGCCCGAACCTAGTCTCTGCTTTATTAATTTAAAAATTTAGGTGAAAGCGGGCGCCGGGTATATAAAGTTCGTTCGAACTTAGCCACTTCTTTACTTGTTTTTCCTTTTAACTCTGCATTTTTTTTATACGCCGACTGGCTCACAAAAACCTGCCCACTCAGTGAAAATCAAGTAGAAGTGATTGTTGTGAACAGAAAATTTGCTTATTACGACAGCTGCGAAACCCATTTCAAACCCTATTAGCAACTTAATTTCATAGCATAAAGTCAAATAAAATATGTATAAGGACAAATGTACGGTATTATGTGATTTGAAAGTTTTGAAGAGAAGAGAGTGCGGTAGCGATAATCGACGGGATATTCCCAATTGGAATTCTTGTGAGTTTGACAAAGATATTTATGATAATTGCTTATAGGTAAAATCTTAAAAACTTAATCCAAAATAGAGACCCTAAGCAAGTGATTAATATTTTTTTTCTTTGAAAAAACTTCTACGAATACAGCATCAAAAGAGATGTTTATAAGTGAGAATTTATAAGTAATGCGCCGTTGCAAAATTAAATTAAATGCCTCTAGCTATAAGAGCTTTCAAGCAATGCTAAGTGAGCTATTGGAGCTATCGGGGGCAGTGAAACTCATCTAATTATTATTATTATTAATTTGGCGCTCACACTATTTAGCTCAGTATTTGGCCGAGCTTCTCCTACCATTTGTTTTGTGGCTCTTTATGTTTTACCACAGATGGAGGGGCCTACAATTTTGTGTCGACTCCGAACGGCAGATGTATTTTGTGAGAAGCTTTTCATGGCAGAAATACCTTCGGAGGTTTGCCATTGCTTGGCAAGGGGTGACTGCTATTAGAAATTAACATTTTTTTATGATCAAGATTTTACTTGCCCAGGCTGAGATTCGAACCTCGAACTCAGCGGAAACTCATCTTACTTAACCACAAAAATACGTTGCTCACCCTAATCGAGACTGTAGTAGTCGATACTTCTTCTACGAAGTGTACAATTGAAAAGCATAATACTGAATAGTAAAGTAAAAGTTGACATTCATTCCCTCTTTTTAATGGTAATATCTAACTCCTGTTAGAACTGAAAATAGTCAACGAATTATATAAAATTGTTTAACAAAGTTTTTAAGTCAAGCTCATCTTTGAGATTACACGTAAAATTTGGCCGTCTAATAATGCCAAAAGCTCAAGCCCCTACTCAATCTTTTTGCTAAGGGGAAACTTAGAATATTTTTAAAAAGAGCATACTTTTTGCAATATCGTAAACGGAACTGAAATACGATATTCCGACTCCTAGGCGTAAAGATCAGTTAATGTGGACAGTACAACTTTTGGAACTCTTTATAAAAGGAATAATTTGCTGCAAAGAGTAAGATCAATGTCTAAGATTCACATTGTTTAATATCCTGACCCACAATGCACACTGTGCAAAGTGTTTCACTTATTCATATTGTTTCCCTTTTTTAATTATTTTTTTCTACTATTGTACGATATTGTATTCAACAATCTCTTTATTTTTCTTTCGGAACGCCACTTTGGATAAACGTGGTGGGCAATTGTATTTTTAATCAATTTGAAAGTGCAATATTTATTACATTTATCAAATATGAAGCGCAATGTAATTGAGAATATCACATATTATATATTGGGATATGAGCGGGGATATCCAAGATAGATTTAAGAATTCACATTCCTACTAGGTAATATTTTAAATTTAAGACACGCATTCTTTACACACTTACAGCAACTCCAAATCGCCATACTCGTATAGCCCAAAGTGAAATGCAAAGCAATCCTTTCTTTCGCACACTATTATCGTTGGAAATTAAATTTACAAGTACAAGAAAATCTAAGAAAAATACGCCGAAAAGCATGCTATACAAGTTTATAGCTGAAACTTTTCTAAGAAGCACCAACAAAAATAATGTAGCTAAAGAGTACTAGAATATTTCTAACAATATCCAAAAAAGGAAATAATTTTAAAGAAAATAAAAGCATTGGAAACAAGCAAAGTATGAAAATGAAAGAATGAAAATTGAAAATTAGTTTAACGAGCATGCAAAAACGTCAGTGCAGCTGACAATACAAGTGAAAAATGAAAGAGTAAGACGGTAGAGGCAGCCAGGGTGCATGTAGAGAATAATGAGAATGAAAAAATATAACAAGACTGAGGTTGCGAATTATGGTAAGGCATAGACCACAAAAACCCACATACCAAAAAAGGCGTAGTTAGAAGGTTTTACCAAGCGGGTACACTAGCTAGTTTAGCTAACGCATTGAATGTAAGGAATGCTATGCATGAAAGAAAATCTATGGTACTTGGCTAAGCTCAGCTGGGCTATTCAATATAAATATTACATAATACTCTTGTTACTCATTCGCAATTTCTTTATGTAATTTTAGGTCTATTCTATGCCCGAAAATAGCTACATTCTTTTGCAACGTACAATCCTAGCAATGAGTATTGTTAAAGCTTCTGTGTAGCATACTTTGTGGCGCTTAGCAGAAAAGTGTGGTTCCAACTAACAACGAATAATGCAGCAGGCATTTAAACAAAATCATGGCATTATAATAGAATTGTAGCAGCAGCACAGCTTAGGCGTTGTCTCGCCTTCAACATAATCTGATAAATATGTTTGCATTGTAAAATGCAAACGACAAATTCAAATTGTTTGGCTTTTGTTAGCAGTTGGCACATTTTGCCATTCAACGCAAAGCGTTTATATAATTTTTGCTTTTTTTTTAATTTTTTACTTTACTCATTGTTGTTTAATAAAGTTGGTAGCAAGGTAGATTACTTGCAAATAGAAAAATATATTTTGCAAGACAAAAACCACGCATTGTTGAGTTCCTTTAATAGATATAACTAAATGCATATCTTGTACACAAATGCATATTTGTACGGGATATAAATTATTAAAAAGTCAATCGGGCATTGTTCATTTTTTTATTAGAGATCTCTTTAAATAAATTTACGATGATTAATTGATATACTCTTAGTCTTATGGGAAAAATCAATGCTGGACTATTTTTATTGTTAAAGCTACTTTTCGGAGATTGGAGTTGAAGGCATTGCTTATCGAGAAAGTCTCTGTGCCATGGCATATCAAATACAAAATTTGATCTCTGGACCAGCTAATGAATATTATCATATTTTTTTTTACCAGCTACAGCCCGACAAACTTTCCAACTCTGTGAAAACCAAAAATTTTCTGGCCTACAAACTATTGAAGGAACAAACTCTATTACACCGTTTTTTTTTTGTAAAAAAAATAAGCGTTCGACTATTGTCAACAATATTTAATTCGATGCATTGACATGGCGTTAAATTGGTTTGAATAGTATTGCAAATGAGAAGTGAATTCAAGATTTTAAAAAAATCGGATTTCAGTCAGCTTTTATATATTGGTCAATCTTAATTTCAGGATATTTTCTTCAGCTAAAGAAACCCGATTTAATTTAAAACTTGCGTGTATTTAAATAAATCACAAACTTAATACTTTAAATAATTGAACTGACTGCTTCAAATATTTAAATCTACACTTAGTAAATAAATTTTTTAGAATACAAGAATTTCTGACTTGTCTTCATAAATTTGCCACTAGTTTCATGTCAAGAAAATATTAATTACAGTCGATCTCCTTTCAACGCGGTATTTTTTTAACGCGGAGTTTTTTACAATCCGCCATTGCCTATTTTTACACGGTTTTACTTTTTTAACGCGGATTTTTTGAACACGGATTTTCTGCAATCCCCCGAGGTTTTACTTTTTAAACGCGGTTCGCGATTTACTTTGATTTCGTCCTTTTGTTTTATTTCTAAAGCGTTTTGCATACGCTATTACAAGTCTTAGCATTGTATGTAAAATTTGCTGTTATGCAAAATATAACCAAATGACAGAACAAAAAAACAAACAAAACTATCGCGAAATGGAGCCTAAACGCTACAGAATAAACTTGAGAGAAAAAATTGTGATATTTAATGCTCTAAAAAGTGGAGAAAAGCCCATAGGCATTGCCAAGAAGCACAAAATCAATGAATCGTCAGTTCGTTTAATTAAAAATAAGGAAAACGCCATTCGGAAAACTTTAACTGAGTGCAGTTCCAGTAACCTGATGTATTCGTTCAACACTAGAGACGTCCTAATGGTTAAAGTTAAAAGTGCGTTTTCATGATGGATTGAGGACCTACACTAAAATTTCTTACCTCCCATTATAACGAGCGTAAAGAACTGGATAAAATTCAGATTTGCTTATAAACAATACAGCAACATACATACGTACATACGTATGTATATTAACTACTGCCCTTACACTCACTGTCCATTTAACTGGCGAAAAATTTATTTCACCCCAACAGCATTAAATATATGTATGTACACACAATCGTACATCAAGACAAATCAGCTGAATTTGCATATTTTCTATTTCCTATGTGCACATAATATGTATATATTATATACACACACACTACCCATTGCCATCCGCCTACGCCTAACACTGCAAGCATTAACGCACACACGCACTATTAACGAATAGACCGCTCAGTGCATCTACTAGCACTGCAATATTAACACACGTACATATATTCATAACACAACCTATCATTAGTGCGGTTAAAACAAAAATAACAATTTTTGACTAAAATATCGCGAGTTTAATAAATATACTCTAAAAACTCAAAGATAATATTTATAACCCGTTCCAACAACAATAACAACAACAAAAATTTTTTTTGAAATTACGTAAGAAAAATTATTATAATCGTTGTAATTAAGAGTAGCCCAGTATATATACATTAGGGTGACAGTTAATTTCGAAAGTGATATTTTCTTTGGTCTCAGTATTTTTTTGTGTGTAGTTTTATTTAAAAAAAATTCTAGTAAAATTTCAAGGTCGTAGGAAGAGGATTAGGGGGCGCGTCGGCCCCCCAAAGTTACACAATATACGTTTTTTCACGCAAATTCTTACTTTGACTGCTTGTAACTTTCTCTGTGTTTTTTTTTTTAACATTACTGGCGAAAGATGTTCATTAATATGTCTACAATAACATCTGTCAATAACATTTTTGTCTAATGTTAATATTTAATGAAAAAAACTTAAACATAGGAGAAAAAGTACGCCTCAATGTCGATTTATTATACTTAAATAAAATTACTTATATGATTCAAATTTTGGATTTTGTTCAGATTTATTTAATTAAAGATTCATATAGAAAATTCCTTATGATTTACGTAAGAGTAGCTTCAACAATTATATACAGTAAGACCTCGCTAGTCCGAACTTCAGACTTTTTTTGTTTACTTTTGTTTTCAAGTGTAAGAATTGTCTTTAAAAGTTTGCTTCAAATTTTTTTTGCCTGTATGCTGAAGCGATCTATAATATTGACAATTGTGACCGAGAATATTCCCGTTACAACCTCAACAATATTATTCTCAATGCTTGCGTAAGCTACCGACAAAAAATCAGCACCAATGTTTCTCGGAAAATAGATTCTTATTTTACAGTTATATGCAGCAGCCGCAAACATTTTTTAATAGCATTAAATTTGCAAAAAAATCATTCGAAGTGAATATTTGAATGTGAAAAGTCGAAAATGTCTGCTAGAAATTTACGTGAACGCATATATTTAATTGGTTATTGTACCAACTCATTAACGGGAAGTAAACTACCTTCCAATATAGAAGTGTTGAAAGTTTTGTTTTTCAATTTACGTGTAGTAAAAAAAAATTTACGGGAAAGTTCAGATTTAGTTGTAAAAGAACTATTCGTGTTCTGGGAAAAAGCCCGCATTCCGGTCAAGGATAAACAACACTGCATTACAAATGTAGAGAAATTGTATAAAGAATGGCAAAGCTTTCAAAAAGATTCAAAGAAGACTTCTAATTTCCATAAGAGCAAAGTAAACACGTGGAAAGAAAAATTGGATATGCTTTTTGACGTGGCGCATGCAAGTGCATTAAAAATAATGTCGAATCAAGAAG
The DNA here is from genome assembly GCA_963971545.1 of Philophylla caesio. Classification (NCBI taxonomy): domain Eukaryota; kingdom Metazoa; phylum Arthropoda; class Insecta; order Diptera; family Tephritidae; genus Philophylla; species Philophylla caesio. Next base: position 29,447,508 of record OZ020609.1, on the reverse strand, counting down.
ATATTGATTTCTTGATAAGTCAACGAAAAACGGGGCGCCCAGGCTTTATGTATGGTATCGATTACGAAGAAGTACGCCGAGAGTGCCGACTTGAAGAACGCAACAACAATTTATTACAACAAGTGGAGCGGAATAATCGTGAAATTGCATTAATTGGTTCGTTGTATGTTATTGTTTATTTTTTATTTTCTTTAAATTAAGTCGTTTTTATTAGATGAAACTGCAGAGTTGCTGTCATCTGAATCTTCAGAGAATGATAACAGTTTTCCAGATATGGAATGTGACCCACGTTGTAGTCAACCTCCAGCCAAAAAATGTAGGGGAACAAATAAAATACTAACACCAAAACTGGCGGCCGCACTCGATGTCTGTAAAATCAGTGACAGACATGCGGTTCATCTAATAAGCGCAGTCGTTGAAGCTCTGGGTAATAATGTTGAAGATTATATTTTAAACCGAACGTCTGTATACCAGGAAAGGGAACAAATCCGTGAAGAAAGAATTTCAGCATTAAAAAATAAATTAAATTTAAATGAGCTCGACGCTATCTGCCTTCATTGGGATGGTAAACTTTTGCCGGCGCTGACGGGAAAAGATAAAGTTGATAGGTTGCCTATAATAATATCGAGCGGTAAAGTTGAACAGCTTCTTGAAATACCTGCACTTGATTCCGGTACTGGAAAAGAACAGGCATCCGCTGTATGCGATGCTATTTATGAATATGGTCTGCAAAATCACATCAAAGCTTTAGTGTTTGATACAACAGCGGTCAATACTGGGCGTTTCAATGGTACCTGTACGTTAATTGAAAATAATTTACAAAGACAACTTTTATGGTTACCATGCCGTCATCATATATACGAGATTGTTTTAAGATGCGTTTTCGAAGAAAAAATAAGCTGTTATGGAAGTCCAAACGTTAAAATGTTTGAGAAATTTAAAAATGCTTGGGCTAAGATTGATGCTAAAAACTATGAGTATGGCATCAACGATCCAACTGTCAAGACGTACATGAAAGAGTCTGCTGTTCGCATTATCGGTGCAGTAAATAATATCTTGGAAGAAAAACAACCCAGGGAAGACTAAAGAATTTTTGGAACTCACTTTGCTCTTCCTGGGTCAAAAACCAGAAAAGACACATCCAAACAGCCTAATGTTTCGATCGCCAGGAGCTGTTCACCATGCAAGGTGGATGGCAAAAGCGATTTACTGTCTAAAAATATTTTTATTCCGTAACGAGTTCCAGCTTTCAGCAACTGAATTAAATGGGCTTCGTCAAATTTGTGTTTTTATTGCTGAAGTCTATGTCGAAGCGTGGTTTTCTGCTCCTTTGGCCATTAAAGCGCCATATCAAGATTTTTTATTTTTACAAAAACTTGAAAACTTCAAAAAAATTGATGCTGCTATATCTTATGTTGCTCTTAAAAAGTTCAGGAACCACTTGTGGTATTTAAGCCCTGAGGCGGTTGGTCTTGCATTTTTTGACAGTAACGTATCCCTTTTTTCAAAACAAAAAATGGTGGCGGCTTTGGAAAATGATTTTGAACAAGAGCAAAACACAAAGCGAGCTACAATAAATGATAGAGAAATCGTTGAAATATTCCATGACGGAATTGAACAGTTCGTCTCTGCCGAAACAAAAGCATTATTTGAAAGATTTCAAATAAATACTGATTTTTTTAAATTAAACCCAGACAAATGGGAGCAGGACCAATCTTATTGTAAAGCGGCTGAACTGATGAAAAAATTAAATGTTACAAATGACACTGCCGAAAGGGGGGTTAAATTGATGGAAGAGTATAATAAACTATTTACCAAAAATGAACGCCAAAAACAATTTGTTTTAAAAATTGTTAGCGATTACCGCCATCGGTTTCCGGACTGTAATAAAAAGACATTGTCTCAAGTGCTTTAAACAATATTAATAAAAAGAGAAATCATATACATAAGTAGTTTTATTTAAGTATAATAAATCGACATTGAGGCGTACTTTTTCTCCTATATTTAAGTTTTTTTCATTAAATATTAACATTAGACAAAAATGTTATTGACAGATGTTATTGTAGACATATTAATGAACATCTTTCGCCAGTAATGTTAAAAAAAAAAACACAGAGAAAGTTACAAGCAGTCAAAGTAAGAATTTGCGTGAAAAAACGTATATTGTGTAACTTTGGGGGGCCGACGCGCCCCCTAATCCTCTTCCTACGACCTTGAAATTTTACTAGAATTTTTTTTAAATAAAACTACACACAAAAAAACACTGATACCAAAACAATAAAGAATAAAAAAATACTCCATACATTTAATTGTCACCCTAATATACATATTTTAAATATAACTCAACATAAAATTTACGTATTTTAAACTTCTAATTAAAACATTAAAATTCTTCGTACATTTACATGCAATCACAAAATCCCTCATTTAAACAACAAAAACACAAACTACCACAATTATTAGAAATACCAAAAATGGTTCATGGCGAAAAACCCGAAGGCACACCTGCAGAAGCTACACGCTCAAGACAGGGTGAAAAGATAACTCAGAATCAGTCCTGGAAATAAAAAATAGTTTTCTTGATAACTTTTGGGCACGCCTTCAAGCGACGTATGATATACATAATTGTCGAAACGGATGATTCCGATTTGCCCGACCACTTTAAATCTTCGGCTTTCGCCAAATTCGAACACTGTCTTGACCAGTATGAAGAGATAAAAGCTATGATTTCAGATCAGCTTAAATTATTAAAACCAATTGCACCTACTACACCCCCGCGAGTAGAGCTGCCCCCAACCCCAATACATGAAGCAAGTTCAGGTATTTAACTCAAAGTGGCAGCATGTGACACAGAAATATTTCATGGAGGTTATGAAGAATGGCCCTCCTTCTGGGACAGGCGCAAAAATTGTACCACCTCAGGTACAAAACAAAAGGTCAAGCAGGCGCTATAGTGAAACAATTCGCATTAATTGACGACAATTTTAACCTGGCTTAGTAGGCACTAAAAGAAAGATACGAAAATAAAAGAGTACTAGTTGACAATCAAGTAACGATTTTAATGAACTTGCCAAAGATTCAAAGGGAAAGAAGCGAAGAATATAAAAAATTACAGTCCACTGTCACAAACTGTCTATCAGTGTTAGCAACACAAAATATTCCCACAGATAACTGGGACCCAATTCTGGTCAATGTTTGCGCTGCAGCATTGCCAGAGAAATCGTTACTTTTATGGGAACAATCACTCTCATCTCGCAAAAAGATGCCCGACGTGGCAACAAATGAAAGATTTTCTCTCTACCCAGTACGAAATAGCAGAGAGGGTAGATAAAAAAGCTCCAAAAATGTAAAAAACACAAAAGTATTTACATATAAGATTTACAAAACCCCAACCCTGTAATTACAATTCTCATAGCAGAAGCTTCAATAGATCGCAAACATTTGTCTCAGATCAAAAGAAATATGCGTCATGCGAATTGTGTAAAGGAGGTCACCCTTTAAGATCTTGCCAGAGATTTAAAAACATGTCAATAAATGAAAAAAATAATTTTATTCGAAATGCCAAATTATGCACAAACTGTTTTTTACATTCCCACATGCTAAAAGACTGTGAGAGCAAATTTAATTGTGTATATTGCCACAAAAGGCACCACTCGAGTCTCCACTTAACCAATTTTTCCTAAACACCCCAAAATGGTGCAAACGTAAAAAGAGCAACAGGGTTAGTAGCAATATCATGTCCAGAGATACAAGCTTTTCATTCAGCAAAATTCTTTTACCCACAGCACTCATCTCCATCGAACACCGAGCAGAATTGTTTAAGCCCCGATCCTTTATTGCATCAAAGATGCAAAACCGGCTAAAGCTGCCAGTAACATGTTCAAACTTTAAAATTTCGGGAATGGGTGGTAGAGTAATTCAAAATTCGAACAAAATCTGCTCACTAACCCTAAGAGAATAGGAATAAAAGCACAAGCTATAAGTCTTCCGCAACTTACCAACATGCTTCCAAGCTATAAAATAAACAATATGGATCGACAAAGATTCGCACACCTCAAGTTAGCAGATCCCAACTGCCACACCCCCGCTCAAATATATATTTTATTTGGCAGTGACCTAATCCCTCAAATTATGCTTGAAGGTATAGAAAAAAATTCAAATTCTCTACATACCCAAAATACCATCTTCGGTTGGATTTTAAGTGGCAAAATCACAGAAAGAATCTCTAGTTTCACCACACAAGTGGAAGAGACCTCAAATGAATTTCTAAATATGCAATTAAAAATTTTTTGGGAGATAGAAGAACTCCCCCCACCCAAATAACAGTGGCAGAAGATCAGTATTGTGAAGATTTTCATAAAGCCACAACTACGAGATCGAAAAATGGTAGGTACGTCGTACGACTACCGTTCAAGCCAATTTTCAGACACGCTCGCATTAGGTCACTCCCAAACCTCTGCATTGCAGCAATTTCTAGGTAGGGGAGAACCCCTCCTTAGAAAAGGCGAGCTCAAGCCAGCAAACAATGGTGTCCTGGAAGAGTATATAAAGTTAGAACATATGGAGGAAGTAAACCCACATAAAAAAAATATCCAAAGGCAATTACGATTCATTTTACCTTCCCCATCTTGCCATAGTAAAGCCGGATAAACAGACAACAAACGTAAGAGTAGTTTTCAATGCCTCAAAATGCACAAGTTCTAGCAATTCTTTAAATGACATTTTATATACGGGCCCACCGATTTAATGCTTCTGATACTTAATTGGCGTATGTTCAAATATGTATTTAATGGAGATGTCGAAAAAATTTATCGACCAATACTCATGCATCGTCTTCCACAACTCCACTAACAGTCCAATACGCGACTATAAAATAAAAACAGTTACCTTTGGTGTTAACTGTGTCCCCTTCTTAGCCATTCGAACACTCCACGAATTGGCAAAAGATATACAACCACACTTACCCCTAGCAACTCCAGTGTTAAAAACACAAACTTATGTAGACGATATATTGTCGGGAAGCCATAGCCTCCCACAAGCATGCGAATCATTAACCCAAGTTATTCAAGTTCTCAATTCGGCAGGATTCCCGCTAAAAAAGATAACTGCAAACCACCCCGAAATATTAAAAAATATTTGCAAGGAAAATCTATTGGATACGAATTTTCTTAAATTTAAGGAAGAAAGTACCACAAAAACCCTGGGAATTCAATGGAATGCGATATCAGATCAATTCTCATACACTCTTGAATCGATATCCGCAATTTCCGCAATAACTAAGAGACAATTTCTGACGTCTGTGGCAAACCTTTTCGACCCCGAAGGATGGCTTTCGCCAATTATGATACAAGCTAAAATCCTGATTCAAGAATTATGGCTAGACGGAACAGACTGGGACGAGGAAGTCAAACCTCTGCGCTTAGTCAAATGGTCTCAGTTTGCTAGTAACTTAAACACTATTTCGGAGATACAAATCCCCCGTTGGGTTAATTACTCTCCCGACAATAAAGTCGAAATGCAAAGTTTTTGCGATGCCTCATAAAAGGCATATTGCGCAACAATATATATGCGCACCCAAAACAATGGCTCCATCTCCACCCATTTATTGGTAGCCAAAACTAAAGTAGCTCCTCTAAAAACACTCAGTCTACTACGACTTGAACTCTGTGGCGCGCTACTTCTCGCAAAATTAGCATCAACAGTGAAGAATCATTTAAACATGACCAGTGAAAAATTATATCTATGGTCAGATTCCGAAATCGTCTTAGCCTAGTTAGAAAAATCTCCCCACACATGGAAAACATACGTTTCCAATCGCATATCCCAAGTCCTTGATTTTGTAGGACCAGCCACTTGACGGCATGTAGCCAGTGCTGATAATCCCGCTGATCTTGGCACAAGAGGCTGCAAACCCTTGCACCTTGCCACCATTCCACTTTGGTGGTCAGGCCCCAACTGGTTAAAAGAATCTTCTGATTCTTGGCCAAAATCTCCGGCCCACAATGTTATCGCCCCAGAAAGTAGAAAAATTGAAACCTTTCACACCATATTGGATGACACTGACATCTTAGAGCGATTTTCTTCGTTCCCCCGAGCCCTCAGAGTAGTAGCATAGGTGATTCAATTCGTAAGACGCCTCAAAAATAAAATCGAAAAAAAACCGAATTCTCCTTGTACTACATTGACCCATGCAGATCTGCAAAAAGCAAAGATCTCGCTCTTTACCTCCACCAAAATGCGCTATTTCAGCCGCGAAATCTCATTGCTGAGAGAATCAAAACCCATTGATAAAAAGAGCCCACTCTTAGTATTCAATCCATTTTTGGACACGAAGGGTATACTTCGTGCTAATGGACGACTAGCGAATTCAAGCCTAACGTACAATGAACGCTACCCAATAATAATACCGGAAAAATCTCAATTTTCCTTATTATACATAAGATTCCTCCATTTACTTATGCTACATGCCGAACACCGCCTCATACAACAAATGGTCCGACAGGAATTCTACATTCCACGACTTAAGCCTCAAATCAAAAAGTGTATATTTATGTGCAAAGTGTGCATAAACAGAAGATGCGCACGCAGATCATGGCAGCTCTTCCACCGGAACGCTGCAACTTCTCGCTCCCTTTTACCATTACTGGTGTTGATTTTGCTGGGCCTTTGTAGATAAAGGCTTCCATGTTAAAATCTTCCAGCTTTACGACGGGCTATGTGGACATCTTTGTCTGCTTTACGACAAAAGCGGTGCACCTCGAGCTATGTTCTGATCTGATCTTTTGTAGGAAGACGTGTATTTTCTTCAAAACTAATGAGTGACAATGGGAAAACCGTTATTGGAGCCCAAAGAGCTACTGAAAAAGAATTTGTTAAATTCATAGAGGAAGTCTCGCCAGAAATTACCACCGAGCTCTCCACATATGGGTGGACTCTGGGAATCAGCCGTAAAAAGCTTTAAATCACATACGAGTAGTAAATTTCCGTACCCAAAACGGCATGTCAACTCGACCGCTCGTTAAACTTTGTTTCTTACCGACCGCAAATAATTAAATTCATCTGATAAATTAATCTCTCACAAAAATCGCAAAACGTTAAAGAAAAATATAATCAAATAAAATAAAGAAAAATGCTTATCAAAATAAACTCATACCACAATAAAGAACTAAAGAAGAAAGAGTTTGCATGCTTCGATACCCCCTCACATACCACTAAAGTCATTTTTTCTTTATTTAAAATGGATATGGTCAATCACAATTCCACTAATGGGACTCCAGCAATCCGGTCCGCCGTAACCGTTCCAGGTAGAGCAACACCCCCTATCGCAACCGCGATCCGCTTCCACAACTGCTGTGGCAACTCCACCAGTGGCCCCTTGTACCAGCAGCCGACGCACTGCCACACGAGGGTTAAGGACACCGCAGACATCGGGAATGCCATCAACCGTCCGTGCGCCGAATGATAGCGACTAGGGCCTTTTTCTTTGCGGTCTGTGTCATAGGCGCCACGCATTGAGCGCCTGTTCCATTTTCCGGGGTCTCCAACCGGTCCATCGGCAGCAACTGACACGAGCACATGGGCACTGCCTGAATTGCCTCGCACTGTCCCATACCACAAGGGCATGTACTTCAATCGCTGCCGCGTTTGCCATAGACTACACCATACGATGTTGCATGAGCTTCCGACAGCTACACGACGCAATCACCAACCGCCGGGACCAGCAGCCCACCACCGACGTCAATCTTCATGGCAAAGTATGCGTGAATATCGGCCACCGGCCACTCAGTATCGCCAACAGTCGACCAATCGCAATCAACCACCGCATCATCGTCGCCCAACCGGGCTTGGAAACGTCGTGAAGACGTTGCAGCGACTGCAGCGCTTACTAGGCTAAGTATACGCCTAGGGGGCCGGGATGTTTAAATGAGCACTTCCGCTCTATCGCCAACTGACGTCGGCAGATGGTACAACACCTACCGCAAACACATCTACACAAACACACCTCCATTTACATTTGACACATGATCTCACCACCTACACCAGCACACAATTGTAAACATAAACAAACCACTGTAACTCTATACCACACACACATACATGTACAATCACACATATATCTCCATTGGCTGGGTCAACTGCCGAATTAGGGAACTGATCAGTCCCCTCAGGTGTTATCGATGCCTCGATTTTGGACACATATCCAGGCATTGCAAGTCCGCCGAAGATCGCAGCGGTACGTGTCTTCGTTGTGAAGAGAAAGGACACTTCGCCAAGCAATGCAAAGCAGCACCCAAATGCGCCATTTGCAAGACAGCACAAGACCACCCTACTGGAAGCTACAGATGCCCAGCGTACAAAAAAGCGGTCAACCAGATAAAACAATGATTAAGTGCACAGATTAATTTAAATCACTGCAAGGCTGCACAAGACCTCCTAAAGCAAGCAGTATACGAACAAAAGATTGATATTGCGCTCATCAGCGAGCAGTACAAAGAACCCTCAGTGGAAGGAAGTTGGCTGCAAGACAAAGGGAAGAAACTGCAATGTGGGCATGCGGAGACTTCCCCATTGAATCCATGGACAACGACCAACAGCAGGGCTTTATCTACGCAAAAATTGGCAAAATCCACTTTTACAGCTGCTACGTGCCACCAAGTGAACCGTTAGATTCTTATAAAAACATGCTAAGTCGTCTGGTAGCCGACGCGCTGGGAAAAACACCCCTCATAATATCTGGAGACTTCAACGCATGGGCCGTCGAATGGGGTAGCCCAAAAACAACTCCACGGGGTCAGGCGCTTCTTGAAGCCTTTGCCAGTCTTAATGTCGTGCTACTCAATAACGGAAGCAAAAACACATTCCAAAAGGGCAACGCGGGTTCAATCATTGACCTGACCTTTAGCAGTCCTGCAATATATAATAATATAACATGGGATGTTTCCGATGAATTTACATTCAGCGACCACTTTGCCATTAAATTTACCATAAACTCGCACCGAAACTCTTCGAATAGGAAAAAAGGGTCGAAAGCTCAGAGAATTGGTTGGAAAACAAAAATGCTTGATAACAGCATGTTGGAATATATGACGGAACTCCTTCCAGACACACTCGATGGAAACAATGAAAGCACTAATACATGCGCTAATACACTAATTAAGCATGTCACCGACATTTGCAATGCATCAATGCCACGTAAAAAGAGCGGAAAGGAGAGAACACCCGCTTACTGTTGGACAAAGGAAATAGCGGAGCTGCGAGGGGAATGTTTAAGACTGCGCCGACGATACCAAAGGCAGAGGGCAAGGAGCAATTCCGAGTACCAATGTTTCCAAGATGCGTATAAAAACGGGCGAGTGAGACTGCGAAAAGAAATACAAAAAAGCAAGCGCGAGGCCTTTGTGGAACTTATCAAAGACGTGGACGACAACCCCTGGGGCAGCGGATACCACATCGTCCTGAAAAAACTAAAACGGCGCAACGCCAAGCCGCCAGTATGCCCACATATAATGAAACGCATTGACTCAGGGCTTTTTCCGCAGCAAGAAGCATGTAGCGCACCAAGAGAGCTAAAAGTAGAGCCCACCGAGATCCCTCCAGTAACAAATACCGAAGTGCTCGCCGCTGCAGCAAAAATCAAAATCAATAAGTCCCCAGGCATGGACGGTATACCGAATAGCATCCTGAAGTATATTATTAAGAAGAAGACTGAAACCTTTAGCAAACTGTTCACGCAGTGCATACAAGAAGGCACCTTTCCAAAGAAATGGAAGCGTCAACGGCTAGTTTTACTACCCAAGGGTAATAAGCCCCCAGAAGAGCCGTCCTCATATATACCTTTGTGCATGTTAGACACAGCAGGAAAAATACTGGAAGCAATTATATGCGCGCGACTCCAAGAGATCACGGAGGGTGACAGGGGACTCTCGAATCAACAATACGGCTTCCGAAAAATGCGGTCAACGGTCGATTCCATTGCGTCTGTCTGCGATATAGCGCGAAGAGCACTCGAGGGCAAAAGATGGTTCGAAGGAACAAAACAGTACTGCGCTGTTGTCACGCTGAATGCGTTCAACTCCGCCAACTGGCACCACATAATTAAGGCGTTAATAGAGATGAAAGTTCCGGACTACTTGACGCGCATACTCCTAAGCTATTTTAGCGAAAGAGAGTTATTTTATGATACAAATGAAGGCCCAAAAAGGTACCATGTCACAGGTGGTGTGCCGCAGGGTTCGGTCCTCGGACCAATCCTTTGGAACATCATGTATGATGGCATCCTTAAAATTGAAAAACCCGAGGGCGTGTCTATAATAGGCTATGCGGATGACATAGCGATCGTAGTAGTGGCGAAACATCTGGTGGACGTGTCGCGCATGTGTAGCGAAGCAATAGCGTCAGCAAAAACTTGGCTGCAGAACGCAGGACTAGAGTTGGCTGATCACAAGACAGAGGCATTGCTCATGACCAGTCGAAAAAAGCTGGAAAAGATTCAAATTCGCATAGGAGAGCACACTGTAACGTCAGCGCAAACTTTAAAATACCTCGGTGTCGTACTCGATCCACGACTGAACTTTAAGGAAAACCTGAAATATGCCAGCGAGAAGGCAAGGAAGACCAGTATGGCTCTTGCAAGACTAATGCCAAATATGGGAGGCCCAAAACAGAAACAAAGAACCCTGCTTGCGAGCGTCAGCTCATCAATCTTAATGTACGCGGCACCAATCTGGGCAAGCGCGACCCCTATAACCTCATACATGAGAGCACCAGCCTCGGTGCACAGATTATCATCCCTTAGAGTATGCTGTGCATTCGTGACTGTGTCAGACGAGGCCTCAAACTTACTAGCTGGAAGATGCCCGGTAGACATAGCTGCAAGAACGGCGGCAGCAATAAAGCATAGCCCAAACGAACGCAGCAAGATGCTGCAACAAAGCATCGACGAGTGGCAACAAAGGTGGGACTCGTCCCCAAAAGGACGTTGGAAAAGAGATTGATCCCAAGGGTAGACGAGTGGATTAAGAGAAAACACGGAGAAACAAATTTCTACCTTACCCAGTTCCTTACCGGGCATGGCTGCGTCCGACAATATTTACATAAATACAAGCACGTTGACCACCCCTTCTGCTTATACTGCGATGGGAAAATTGAAAGCGCCGAACACATACTGATGGACTGCCACAGATTCGACACAGAACGCAACGATCTAGAACGTTATATGGGAAAAGCAGTGTCTCCGAAAGGCTTGCTGAAGGTTATGCTGTCCGATAAAGATATTTGGCACAAATGTGTAGACACCATCACGGGAGTAATGAAAATACTTCGAATAGACGAGCGATACGCGAACCGCGCAGAAATATAACGCACGCTGAGTGAAGACGAAGAATAACGTCCAGTGCCTGCCCTGCGAAGTAATATCGGAATTGATAGTCCCGCAGGGGTGCCACAGGCCCAGCGTACGAAGGAGGTTGGGTTTAGTCCGTAGGTGCCAGGAGGCAAGTCGGGCATGCGGGCAGTACGGGCTGCTCGTATCTATGAAGATTCCTCCTCCCTGGTCGTAACCGAAAAAAAAAAAAAAAAACACATATATCTCCATATGTCTTTTCCTAATTTTATATTAATCTTTCGTTTGTGAGCCCGTACGGACGTACCCCACTTCAATTCGATCCTCTAAAAATAAATAAATCGTATAACGTTTTCGAAGAAAAAGAGTGTTTTTCATTTTAAGAAAAAGAGTATTGGAAAGTGAGTGAAATACTCCATTTGTAAAGGGAACTCGTGTTCAGGTACAAATAAATATAATTGAACTGAAATGCGGTTATTTTAACGCTTTTTTTACGCGAACAAGTTTCTTTCCAAGCAAACCGAGTTAAAAAGAGATCGACCGTATTCACATTTTGTGCCTAAAAAACTGCCACGCAAATCTCTACCAACCATAACTTCTATAATGTTATGTGCAATTTAAACTACACAACAGGTCATCTTCACCAAGTTTTAAAAAAGCAAAGTAAAATACGTGAATATGAATCACCAAGCAATCTTTAAACAAAAGCGTGCACACACAAGAAGTAACACCCAAATCACTGAGTAATGCACGCAAGCGTCGAAAGTACGTGACGGCGCCTAAAAGTATATGTACGAGTATATAAAAAAAACGACTATATGCTTGTAATATTAATAACAGTAACACTAAATTACATTGGAGTGCCGTTGTTAAACGCAATCTATAAAAGGCGTATTCTGTTAAGTAGTTAAAGCTAGCCTCATCAGCTTTTTTGTTTTGCTTTAGTTGGCAACAAGCTCACTTACACACGAGTATGGTTGCTTGACTAGCCTTAGCCTGTCTTGGCTCACTGCCTGCCTGATTATATATGTAATATATACATAATTATGTCTGCTTTACAATCATTTCTATTATAAAGACAAGCTGTTGCAGTTGTACAAATGCAAAAGTTAAAACAAAAACGACGAAGAAAGTGAAAGAAAAAGCACAACAGCGACGATGAAATATGTCAGACATCAATAAGAATGTGCGCATGTGTGAGTCGCTGGCTTTAAATGGAAAACGACTCAGCAGATGTACAACAACAACAACAACAGAAATATTAATGGAACATTTTCGTGCAACAGATTTTGGTGTTGGCTCGTTTTTGTTTACCTACATATTTATAACTCATTTCACTTACATCGTTCGCCCTTTGTCTTTCTTGTAAATGAGCACATTAGCCTGAAAGTAGGCGTAGACAAGCCAGTTTTGGAGGGCTGTGTGAATAAGTTGCAGGCAGGAGACATAAAGCGTTGAAATAGTACAAATAAAGGCAACAGCCGTTGGTAGGTTTTTTTAATAGCGGTATCCCCTCGGCAGGCGATGGCAAACTTCTGACAGTATTTCTGCCATGAAAAAGCTTCTCATAAAATACATCCGCGTTCGGAGTCGTCATAAAATTGTAGGTCCCTCCATTTTTGGTACAACATAAGAGACGCACACCACAAATGGTAGGAAAAGCTCGGCCAAACACTGATCTAAATAATGTGAGCGCGAAATTAATAATAAAAAATAAAAGACAAAAGAGAGAGAAGTGAGAAGGTGTATAGTAATGAACATGCCATCTTTCGAATACGAAGATTATTATTGTTTTATTGGCTTAAAAGGGGAAGTCGTATGAAAATAGTAAAACCACATTGAATTGACTTGCTAGGTTACTAGGCAGATGTGCCAATGAAATCAGATCTAAACCTCTGATCTTGCTTGCAAGTTTCTGTGCTGCTGCTGTGATGAGCAACTTCAAATATAATACCGGCTCTGTACATGACCTACTCTGACAAAACACTGCTCTAAACTTCTAATAAATATTATCTTTGGTTTTGAGACTAAGATTACACCTTGCAGAAACCAGTTTATCTTCAAAACGACTGAAAATCATTATTTAGAAATCAAGGGTGTTAAAAATAAGATAATTAAAATTTTGGTTAGAAGATTTTTCGTTTCAGATAATCACTGGATGGACTGGTGGCATCACTTGCCACCAAAAATTGTCATTTTAATTTTCTTTTTATTTACTAAAAAATGTGTTTCCTTTAAACTAAAATAAGTATTCTAACAATAACCATACAAACTTAATTTGGAAATTTTGTACGAAGGACACCGATAATATTTTTATCAGTTAACTAAATCGATGATGCTATTTTTACTTCAACTTTACCAACACAATACTTCGGCGCTAGTGGCGTAAGAGAAAAAATAGCAAAATAAAATCACCAAATTATTTGTATAATAAATTAAGTGAAGACTTCTTCACGAATTCACTTAAGTGGAATTTGTTACAACATATTTTTTTTTTAATAGCGGCCACCCTTGGTAGGAGAAGCTCGGCCAAACACTGAGCTATATAGTGTACGCGCCAAAATTGTATTATATTATAGGTAGGTATGTTAGTTAGGGGTCATTTACTGAGATCGGAATAAGCAATGTATTTTGAGCATTTTTTTTAATATTAAAAATTTAAACAGTTCCGCAGTAAGCATGTGCACTCTGCAGTAGAGCAGCACCTTTGAGGTATGCAAACAGTATAAATGTAAACGCAAAAAAAATAAGAATAAGAAATAAATATATGAAATCAACAACGTTATCACTTGTGCTGTCACTTTAATTATGCAACGAGCGACACAATTATGAAATGAGTCGTAACTCAAATGTGCTACCTCACTGAGCTGACTCACTTAATTGAGCAAGAGTCATTGAGTCAACTCGCGAAAATTAGTTGAGTTACCCACCCCTACTCTGCAGTGATAAGTACAGCAAAATAAAAAAACTATTAAAATTACTATAAAAGTTTTCAGAGCAATATCGTGTTGTGGTTAAAATACAATTTAAATTTGTTCAATGTTGTGGCAATTTATTTGTTCAATAAAGTTTTGCTGATTGACATCTTATAAATTTAAACGCATTTTTCACGTCGTTCCCGTACAATTATGCCTCCAAAGCGACAAGCAATTGACCCATCTACACCTCAAGCACGGAAGAAAGGAGCATTACGAGCCTCAGAATCAGACGAGCAACGAGCATTAAGGCTAGATAATATTCGAGTACATGCCGCTGAGACCCGTTCGTCTGAATCATCTGGACAACAACAAGTGAAGTTAGAAACTGATCGAGTACGTACTACTCAGGCCCGTTCGTTTGATACAACTGAATAACGGGAAAGAAGGCTGCAAAATATTCGAATAAGCACCGCTCGATCAAGACGAAAACTGCACGCTGATTTAAATCTTGGGGCATTCCTTTATAACAGTAATAACAATTACAGTCTTCATTCAAGTGTCAACATTGGAAAAACGTTGTTGTAGCGCCCTCAAATTTAGGAACGAAACGCCAGGAATGTGCTGCGCCAGTGGAAAAGTTAAACTGTCAGAATTACCTCCACCACCCAAACCACTATCAACGTTGCTATCAGGTGTTGCACGTGAGTCAAAGCATTTCTTGGAAAGCATCCGCAAATACAATTAATGTTTGCAAATTACATCGTTCGGTGCAACGAACATCGTGCGCGAAAATTACATGCCAAACTTCAGAGTCCAAGGGCAAATTTATCATCGTGTCGGATCGCTTCTAATATGCCGGACGCAGATCACAAGTTTCTTCAAATTTATGTCATGGCCAACAGTGATGAACAAATTGAACAACGATGCCATTACAATGAGGTCACTAGACGAGAAATCGTGGCTGCGTTACAAGCCCTTTTCGATCAACACGATGAATTAGTTCAGTTATTTAAAACCGCTACGCATTTGTAATTCGAGCAGACAAAAGACCCGTTGCCCAACACGAAAGACAGTTCAATGCACCAACAATCAATGAAGTGGCGATCGTGATAGTTGGCGAAGAATTTCAATCGCGCGACATAATTCTTCATCGTAGAAATGGTGACGTTCAAGTATTCGAAACTCATAGCTCATACGACGGATTGCAGTATCCGATTCTGTTTTGGCGAGGGAAGGTGGATATCATTTCAACATCAAAATGAAAAATGCGCAAACAGACGAGGCAACGAATAAGAAAGTCAGTGTCATGAATTATTATTCGTATCGATTGATGATTCGTCAAGACGCTGAGGACCACATTCTGAAATGTCGACAATTGTTCCATCAATACATCGTCGACATGTACGCGAAGTTTGAAACCGAACGACTCCTGTATATTCGATGGAATCAAACCGAGTTGCGTTCTGTAGAGTACATTCATTTACGAGACGCAATCGTTAATGATGGTAACGTGAATCCAAACGAATTGGGAAGAATGGTCATATTACCGTCTACATTCACGGGGAGTCCTCGGCACATGCATGAATACGCACAAGATGCGATGACATACGTTCGCCCATATGGCCGTCCAGATGTGTTCATCACATTCACATGAAATCCAACTTGGGATGAAATTAAAGAACTTCTGTTAGCTGGACAATCATCTTCGGACAGCCATGATATTACCGCACGCGTATTTAAACAAAAATTGAAAGCTTTGATGGATATTATTAACAAGCATCACGTTTTTGGAGAGGCACGATGATGGATGTATTCCATTCAATGGCAGAAAACAGGATTGCCACATGCACATATTTTGGTTTGGTTAATCAACAAAATTACGCTAGATCAAATTGACCAAATCATCTCAGCAGAAATACCAGATAAGGACATTGATCTAGACTTATTCGACGTCGTTACTAAAAATATGACCCATGGTCCATGTGGCGCATTCAATAGCAATTCTCCATGCATGTCTGATGGGACATGCACCAAACGATACCCAAGAAACTTGGTTTCTGATACCATCACTGGCAATGACGGATACCCACTTCATCGTTCTGAAAGTACGAAACGTTGATGTTGGAGTCGATAATCGTTGGGTTGCTCTCAAAGACCTTCAAAGCACACATTAATGTTGAGTATTGCAATTCAGTGAAGTCGATCAAATACATTTTCAAATATGTCAACAAAGGAAGCGACATGACAGTCTTCGGAGTAGGGAATGTGGCCGCACAGCTTGATGAAATCAACCAATACCAACTTGGACGCTACATTAGCAGCAATAAAGCAGTACGGCGCATCTTATCATTTTCAATCCATGAACGACATCCAACAGTAGTACACTTGGCGGTGCATCTCGAGAATGGGCGCGTGTACTTCACAGCAGATAATGTACGTGCAAGAGCATTGGTTCCACCGGCAACAACTTTAACTGAATTTTACTCACTGTGCCAGGATGATATTTTTGCAAATAATCTAATTTATTCTGAGGTACCGAAATTCTACACATGGAATGCATCGGCTTAAAAGTTGAACGTCGCAAACAAGGTGAAGCAGTTGAAGGACATCCCAATTTGTATTCCTGTGACGCATTGGGTCGTCTGTACACTGTTTAGCCGAACAATACAGAGTGCTTCTATTTGCGATTGCTGTTAATCAATGTACGTGGACCGACATCCTTCCAAGATTTAAGAGCAGTCAACGGCCAGCTGTGCGCCACTCATCGCCAAGCTTGCCAGGAGCTTAATCTTCTTGGGAATGATGCACATTGGGGCACTGCGCTCGCAGATGCATCGAAGACTGCGCGACCACAGTAAATGCGTACGTTATTTGCCGTAATATTGACAACTTTGGGAAAAATACAAGGACTACATGAATGAAGATATTCTACATCGTTTGCGCGCTGCAAATCTAAATCTGGACATTTTAATTCACACCAAACGTGTATAATGAGGCATTGATTTTGATTGAAGACATATGTTTGGCAATCGCTAACAAAGCACTGGTGCTACTGGGAATGCCTGCTCCGAACCGACCAGCGAACGACATTTTCGATCGTGATTTGCAACGAGAAAATCACTTTGATTCTGACGAACTGGAAACATTTGTTCAGACAAATCTTCCGCCCTTGGTTCCAGAACAACGCATTGCGTATGACAGAATTATGCGTGCAATCACAGAACAAAGCGGTGGACTGTTTTTCATAGATGCGCCTGGTGGTACAGGCAAGACTTTTCTTCTTTCACTCATTTTGGCAGCCATACGATCACAAAATAATATTGCACTAGCCATTGCATCCTCTGGAATTGCGGCAACTCTTTTGGATTGTGGTCGAACAGCGCATTCAGCATTGAAACTTCCGTTGAACTTGCAAAACACTGAGGCACCAACATGCAACATCAGCGAAAACTCTTATAACATAAATTGACTCTGAAAATCATCATGCGTGTATAACTACAACGGGATACATAATAATAATAATAATAATCCCAACGGTTTTATCCCTCCAGAGGTTTGTTAAGTGTCGAGATCTAAAACTTTTCAGCTACAGAACAAATGCTCATCAGCTGATCGATTAGTAATATATGTATATGTATGTATGTATGTATTAATTATTGAGATCATTGAGTATAGTTTTCTTTATGTAAAAAAGTGAGTCTGAAATATCAAAAGAACCGGAGTGAGTGTTAAAATCCTGACACAAACTACGGAGTGGCTCGTTAAACTCAAAATTACTTTTAGATGGCTTCAGAAAGAGAGGCCGGAAATGTCTTGAACTTCTGGAGGGAATGTTTAGTTTTATTTTGCTAAGAAGAGATCAAGCCTGTCAGTAACTTGACCAAAAATACAATGCCTAGCATTTCTCTGCGACTAGCAAGTGTAGGAAGATTATATATGGTGGCAGGTTGTACTGAGAATCCCAACGAAAATTCTTTAAAGCAAAAAGCAGAAATTGTTTTTGAATTGACTCTATTCTGTCGGAATGAACTTGATAGCGCGGGTTCCAAACAACAGATCCATATTCCAGTATGGGCCTCACTAACGTTGTGAACAGAGCCTTCGTGATGTAATGGTTTTACAAATGCAAAAACACCCTTGGCTTTGTTAACTGTAACATTTATGTGAAGATTGAAATTAAATTTCGGGTCCATTGTAATTCCAAGTTCAACAAAGTTAAACACTTGTTCGAGGTTATGGTTACATATTTCATAAGAAGCTGGTTGAACTGCTCTGCGAGAAAAGCACATTACTTTACATTTTTTAAGGTTTAGGGGCATGTAATTTATTTCACACCAGTTAGTCATGCTATTTAAATCCGCTTGTAGTAAGGACCTTTCCTCAACAGAATGCTACGATCTAAAAAGGTTTACATCATCAGCATACAATAAAT
Organism: Philophylla caesio; assembly: GCA_963971545.1. Lineage (NCBI taxonomy): Eukaryota > Metazoa > Arthropoda > Insecta > Diptera > Tephritidae > Philophylla > Philophylla caesio. The sequence continues at coordinate 29,428,817 of OZ020609.1, read as the reverse complement.
TTTTTGAATAATTTATTACAGAAGGTAAGTCATTTATAAAAAGTTAAAACAGAATCGGACCAAGGTGACTTCCTTGCGGGACCCCTGAAGAAACGTGAATAATGTTTGAGGAACATCGGCTGGTAATTTTGGAAAAGAATTAATGGATATTGGAAATGGGCGAATGCAAATTGATGATTCTACACAATGTATCACCTTGCCAGCAAACTTCTGTAGGATCACAGAAAGCATAGCCGAATTGGTGCAAAAGGTATTCCCAAAGATTGCACAGAACTACAAAAACCATCAGTGGCTCAGTACGCGTGCTACATTAGCGGCCAAAAACATCGATGGTATTGACATCAACTTCACTATTCAGAATGGAATACCCAGGGAAACGACAACATATAAGTCCATCGATACTGTGGTGAATCAAGACGAAGTTGTCAACTATACAAATTAATTCTTGAATTCGCTTGATTTGCCAGGCAAGCCACCGCACCTTCTAACATTGAAAATTGGCGTACCCATCATTCTTCTTCGAAACATAAATACACCACAACTTTTGGAACGGAACCAGACTCTTAGTCAAGAAAATGATAAACATTGTTATCGAAGCAACAATTTTGACTGGAAAGTTCAAAGGTGAAGACCTACTGTTGCCACGCATCCCAATGATCGCGACAGATATGCCATTCGAATTCAAACGTTTGCAGTTCCCGGTGCGACTCGCTTTCGCAATGACTATCAACAAAGCACAAGGACAATCTTTGCAAGGGTGTGGATTAAATTTGGAGAATTCATTCTTCTCACATGGGCCTGCTCACGCGTCGGAAAACCTTCCGATATATTCGTTTAAGCACCAGATGGAAAAACAAGAAATATTGTGTTTCCCACTGCACTTCAATAAATATCGAATTGAAACGAAACGCTGCAATGTCACAATTTTTTCAAAATGAACAAAATCAATAAAAGCACTCAAAATTAATTGAATATTTGTGTAATATCTTTCCTTCATATTTATTTTAGTTAGTGGTTTAGCAACGCGCGCAGGGTACAGCTAGTTATTAAATAAATTCTATTGACGAAAAGTTTGGACAATTCATCTAAGATCATCAAATTTGCACGATGAATGGACTCTCCTTTGTTTTGTCAGATGGCAAGTAAGGCAAAAATTAGTATTCTTCGCGAGACGTGCGGTTATTCTTGGACAGAAAGGTATCGTATACGTTAATTGGGCGTTGGGTGAAACCCAGAACTGGTCAGTGCTTTGACTGACCCTGATCGGCTCGTATCTAGGAGATGTTTGCAGTTCTGAACGTCGACGTCTTCAACCAGGAATGTCTATGCTTACTTCTAGCCTAAAGTAAACCCAAGGACAGCAAAACGTCTCAATTATTGTAGTGCAACTTCATCCGCTTGTGCTTGATTACCAGTTGACGAATCTACAAATAACGATCATTTATTTGAAGAATAAATATCAGAGCTGGATCTATAATTTTATCTTGCATATATTAGTAGGATAGCCGGCTGCTCGACCCCACTCTACATGTCGTCCCGAAACGAAATGTTGAAAAACCGTTTGTCGGCCTCTGGGGTAGTTTCAAACCGCCGACTTTGCAGATCTTAAGTGTGGCGAAATCATGGTAATTAATTAATGAAAAGTCAAAAATCGACAATAGTGTGTTACATATTGTCCTGCAATAAAATTTACAGTTTTCGAAAGCTTTTTAATTACCCATTTCAAAAGTATGGACTTGCCACCCCTTATCCGGGCCTAACCCGGGGCAAGTCAGTTTGAATTGGGAGAATTTCGTGGGAAGTGTGCCACATCGTGTACCGCCGTGAAATTTTGTAACATTGTTAATCTCAATGTTTTTAAACTAATGGCGTAAACTTGCCAATGCTAATTTGTGGCAAATCAAAACTTGCCTACACTCAAAGTTGCCGCTTCGGCGCGCGTGTTGGAATGAGAGGGCTTTAGCGCATGCGTGCGGAGTAGAGACAGAGCGAAATCATCGGGTTTCTGCCTGATCTTACTAATACGGCGGGTTTTAATTAACCCGCAACACAAACTTAATTTTGTAAATAGGTGTGACAACTAAAAAAATTGTTAATGCAGCTGTGATTCGTAAAAAAGTTGTCACAAATGAAAATTCAATGCAATATATACAAGTATTAATATCAAATGTGGTTTAGCGATGTTGAGCAAATGTTATAACTAACAATTTTAAAATTTATTTTTTGCATGCCCGGCATTAGTGCAGCTATATTTGATAAAGAAAATAATGAGGAATGAAACGTCAATAAAACATATGTAAATATAAGAATATACAAAAAAACCACATTGTAGGCAATTTTAATGTTCTTTTTAAATTTTGAAGTCACAATGAGATGCGTACTAGTACACACCGCGCACCAATACCCTTCTCTGTGCTATTATTCTCATTTAGGATTGGAATTAATGTAGAGAAAAATAAAAAGCTCACGCCTAAACGAAGCTTTTAGTAAATTTTATTAATTAACTCCAAAAAAACATTTGTCATTATCATCTAACGTTAGAAATTACGAACTAATATACTGTCAAAAAAAACCATTGCCCGAATGACTTGTACAAATTTATAATATCCCAATGTGGACAACGTGTATCATGTACAATTGAATGGCGAAGTGGACGCATTACAACACATGAACTGCTTCTGTTAGAAGATGTTGGATTAGACGTAAAGGTGAGTTAATAAAAAAACAACAAGGAGTATTTTTAATTACAAAACTAAAAAAAAAAACGTATCAGAAGTTCAACTAAGTCAAAAATCATCCTCGAGACGCTGGCTTGGTCAACATGCGTGCAATTTATGGGGAAATTGACTTTTGCAATGCATTTAAAAGCCTCAAAAAGTTTCAGAAAGGTTTTAAATTCGGGTGACAATATACATACATTGCTCAGTTTTCGCTCACAATGTGAAACTTTGGGAGCCTCGACGAAGCTCATTTTTAAACATATGCGTAATTTGTGAAGTAATATATAATTATATTGAAAAGGCTAATAAATGCTAATAAATACTATAAAATGCAATGGTTTGGCACTGAGTAGGAAACTGTAGGAGTCTCGCTTTGATAATGCTTAACATTTACAGCACTAAAGTGAGGTTAGTTTACTTTTTAGCACGTCATATTACTTCCTTGTTCCGAAAAGCAGAATTCCTCAAACTCCTTTCTTTACTGGTGTTTAATAACAATGACTTTGTTCATGCATTTTTTTCTGAACATTTCGTTTCGGGACGACATGTTGAGTGGGATCGAGCTGCCGGCTCTTGGACTATATGAATACGTATAAAACTTAATTGATTTTCCACTTTATCTAAACGGCAGATTATACATTTAGCATTCAACACAAGGACTATAAAAGCTTAGCTCCCGCACCGAATGTAAATTTCAAGTTGTATTAGAATTTGATGCAAACAAATTTACTGCAACTAGTGAACCAGCTTTTGCGTTAAGTAATGCAACAACTAAAGTACTTTAACGAAACAAAGGCAAAAGGTATTGTATTATTGTATGGGGATGTAGAGAGCACATCTAGCACACTTAACAGCTGAGTTGCAACATTTTTCGTATATTTTCCATGTTTCATGTTTTGGACATTTTTGTATGCACAACTTAAAATGTAAATAACAAAATGCTGGCGGGCACAAAACAATGAGATTTGTAAAAGGAATAGTTATACACAAAGTACCCACTAACTTGCAGTTGGTTAGTTAGCATGTGTGGTTGGTTGAGATAGGCTTGTATGCGTGACATAAATGCTTTTACATAGTTTTTTGTTGTTTTTTTACTCCGACAAGGTTGAAAGTTGATGTATTTTGGAACGATTTTCCGTCGATCCTTGTCAAATTTGGTTTTGAAACAAACCGGTTTCGGCGTTGTGCCATCTTCAGTGTTATTTTTCGTTCTCTTTTACATACTTACTTAAGAAATTATATTGTACATGTATTGCACACGAGAGTTTTTGAGTTTTAAATTTAAGAACATCCTTTGAACAGTTGTGGTTGATATTAAAGCAGCAAAGCAAAGTTGCTGGTGACATGCCATATAAAGTCCTTGACATGGAATGGATATATCAAAAAAACTTACTTATTTTGGCAGAAAAATAAAATAAATTGTTTCGTTTAAGCCATGCAAATGCATTTCGCATACTTGTACATATGTAATAAAACTGCGACAACTTAAAGGTTAGTTTTGAGTGCAAAAAAGAACTTACGTTGAACGCTAGTGATACATTCTACTTCAAATTAGTGGAGCCCAGGTTTAATGTATGTTGGTGTTTTGGAAATGAAGCGGGTGAGTTTGAGAAAAATATCTGGGAAACAAGATCAAATGAACCATGATTAATTTCTGCTCTTGCAAGAAAATAATAGATCCTTAGATCAGTTCGAGCGGTAGATATGCTAATTGGAGTACAACTAAAGTATTGCCCGCACTAGGGCGAACAGAAGAAACTGCAGTTGACTGAGTCTTTCCCAAAAAAAATCGAGGTTTCTAACGAGAATACTAACGAGACATATGTATGTATGCCTCTTGGGTAACTAGTTACCAGATGCGTGGCCTTTGTAACTATTTTTGTGGGAGCACTATAAAAGAGGCAGAAAAATTCAAACAACATTTCTGGCAAAGCTTTTAATTCAAATCATGGATAGCGTACATAACAATTTGCCATAAATGGTAGATCAGTCAGAATTCTCAAAAATATCGAAACGGTTTAAGGGTATATTAGAATAAACCTGCGCCAATCTTCTCCTTGGCCAAGGGACGAGTCCTGTGGAAATTCGGTGAACTATTTGAGAGAATAACCCGTTTAATTTAATCTACCACATTGAATATTTTTCGTATGCAGCCAACAAATTAAATTAAACTTTAACCATTACAAATTTACTTGAATTTACCACCCATGTTTCAAATGGGGAATGCATTGATACTGATGTTATATATACCGATTTCAGTAAAGCATTTGACAAAGTATGTCACTCTTTACTCATCCGTTGGATGTCTTCTTATCTCTCCGGGAGGACGCAAAAGGTAGTTTTTAAACATTTTCATTCTGGGATCATCGATGTTTCCTCGGGAGTTCCTCAGGGCAGCCACCTCGGACCGATTCTGTTCCTGCTATTCATAAACGACATTTCTACAGTAGTAAAGTATTCTAAAATATTGATGTACGCGGATGATGTTAAAGTTTTTAAGACTTATGCCTCGGCTGAAGAAAGATCCTTGCTACAGCAAGATTTGGACAGCATAGTCAATTGGTGCAGCATTAATTATATGCCGCTTAACCTTAACAAATGTAAATTCATGTGCTTTTCTCGACGAACCATTCAGCCGGCCTCCTACAAAATAAATAACTACGTCCTAGAACATGTAAACAGTTTTGTTGACCTGGGTGTTGGTATGGATTGTAAACTCAATTTTAATTTTCATATTAGTTCCACAGTTAATAAAGCAAGGGGTGTGCTGGCTTTTGTAAAGCGTTGGTCAAAGGAATTCCGCGACCCGTATATAACTAAAACACTTTTTACTTCATTGGTTAGACCAATACTGGAGTATGGTTCCATAGTTTGGAATCCTCGTTATTAGGTCCACTCAGACAAACTAGAGTCAATACAAAAACAATTCTTACTTTTTGCTTTGAGAAATCTTCGATAGGATTCGCCATACAATCTTCCCCTTTACACTAGTCGTTTAAAACTTATTAATCTTCCTACTCTTTCGAGTCGCAGAGAAATGTTAGGTATAATATTTATGGTAAAATTAGTTAATGGATGGATCTCAAGTCCATTTCTTCTAGAGCAAATTAATTTTAATGTACCCTCCCGTGCAACGAGAAACTTTAAACCACTTTTCTTGAAACTATGCAGAACTAACTTTGAGTTGAATGAACCGTTTCGGGGTTTATGCCGAGACTTTAACAATCATTCCAGCACCTTTGATGTATCGGACTCACTTTTTATAATTAAAAGAACTGTTCTATCCTCTCTTAATAACAGCTAACGATCCAATTTTCTTACTTTGCATTTCTCTAACTTTGTATTCGGCTGATGAATTCTTATTCTGTAGCTGAGCAGCTTGGGATCTCGACGCTTAACAAAGTTTCTTCTGTCACGACTCGGCACCTAAGATTTGTATATTTAAAAAACATCCGTACGTTATGCGGATTGAGCCCCTCGTGTCGGTTGGGCGGGAAAGTGGGTTTCCGTTGGGTTATAATAACCTCCGCTTTCAGCTGTAATGAGTTTACATTTTGAATTGTACATATTAACTTTTGTGTCCAAAGAACATCAACTTTTATGCCAGTCATTAGCAATAAGAGCAACATAATCATGCAAGTTTGACCCAATATCAAAGAGTCCTTGGCAAGGCAATAAGTGGATATATGCAATTAAGCGCTTTTTGTGTGTGTAAGAAGCAAAATGCTTGTAGCTGCGCAGAGTATTTAGAGCAAAAATTGCTAAAATATCCATTTGAATGGAAAAACTTAACACTCATAGCTCTAATGGCAGTTGCTTACCAAAGCAGCAACATCAACATCAAATGCAAAATATTCTCTACCAGCGATTATTTGCACTAAGAGTAATGCTATTCGATGCGAGCACAAAAACTAAATGTGGCAAAAAATCTGAAATAAATCGTTGCAATGTGCAAAACGCAAAATGCTGGATGCTGGAGGAAAATAAAAACGTACGAGCTATTTGCTAACCTATTTTACACTACATATATACTACACTACAAGCTTGCCCCGCCTTTACCACACTTTCAGCACGCTACGTTATACGAGGAGAGCAATTGAGGGCCAATGTTTCTGTCGCCCAACGGCATTGCCACGTATGCAACACGCTGTTGCATTTACAATACGCTTCTCACTCAAAAATTGTGTTGCCACTAAAAGGCTGCAGAAACGACGTAGGGGCGGCATAAATTGCATATAGTTCACACATATAATGTTGTAAAACATAGTAAAAGTGTATGGAAATATGCACCCGAACATAAGTACATGTGCCACACACTTTTTTTGCTTGGCTTAGCTGAGTTGACAAAAATGTTAATGCTGCAAGCGGCAAACAACCGCATACAAGCGCACGTTCACAAATATGTACACATTCGATTTGTGAGTCTAAACTGAGTTACAGTAGAATCGCGATAATTCGGCGTATCAATTAATCTCTTTAATGTGCTTTATTTATTTTATTTACTTATTTATTCCATAAGCCAATGAATAAAGTTCTTGCTGACTACTTAAAGCTACAATTTACAATAAAAAACGACAACAAAGAAATTAGCAATAACAAAAATCAAAGGAAAGTATTTAACAAGGCAGAGTATTATAAAGAAATAAAATCATCTTTAGATTAAGAAACATCAAGGAAGACAGAATTCCAGATCTCGTTGAATTCACGAAGTGCACACGACAAGGGGGCGTTTCTTACTTAATTGGTTTTGAGTTTATCCGAATAGAAAGGATTGAAATGAAGTAAAGTCCATAGTACAAGCAAATAAATATATTGCAGCAAAGACAGACAGTCAACAATTCCTTTAATTATACCAAAGACAAAAGAACACGCTAGTTCGCAAAATTTCCATATATTTAAGTCATCGGAAAAAAAATTGTCATAAATAAATAATTTGGGCTTTAAAATTTAATAAAAAAAACAACAACATGGCCAAAACTGGCCAGAGTTTTAAAAACTTCTTTCTGCACACTATGTACATTAATTCGATTAAAATGTATAAAAAACAAGTAAGAAAGGCTAAATTCGGGCGAAACCGATTTTTATATACCCTCGCGATTTATTTTTGTATGGTCGGTGCCCATAATTTCATGAAAACGCCGTTTTCTTTGTTTCAAATCGCTGCTAGTATTAAACTTCACTCAATTTCTTCCAATAAATACTGAAAACGAATTTTTTTTCATTTTTCAAAATTTCCGTTATATGGAAGTTGGGCGTGGTTATAGTCCGATTTCAAAAGTTTTTGACGGTGATGCTAATGATATCAAGGACAACATGTTCCCCAAATTTTGTGACAATACCTTCCATCGTTGTTGAGATACTAACAGACTCTTTTTTAGAAGTTGGCGTGGTAACGCCCATTTCCCAAAATTTCATAAAAATCAAGTTTCTTTATTAACTATCTCTCTAAATAATAAATTAATATATCCAGATAAAGAAAAAACAAAATTTTAGCATTTTTCAAAATTTCCGTTATATGGGAGGTGGGCGAGGTTATGGTCCGATTTCAAAAATTTTCTACAATAATAATAGCGATGTCAAAGAAAATATCTCCACGAAATTGTGTGACAAAACCTCACACCGTTATTGAGATACAGACATTTTTTCATAAGTGGGCGTGGCAACGTCTTTTCACACAATTTCTTTTAATAGATACCGAAAAAACTAAGTTTTTGCATTTTCCAAAACTTCCGTGGGAGGTGGGCGTGGTTATGATCCGATTTCAAAAATTTTCTACGATAATAATAGCGATATCAAGGAAAATGTGCCCACTAAATTTTGTGACGATACCTTACACTGTTATTGAGATACGGAATAAGAGGGCAACGCCCATTTTTCAAAATTTCATAAATGCCTAATTTCTGAGTTCAAAATTGCTCCAAATACCAAATTTCACTCAATTTGCTGTAATAGATACTGAGAAAATGGAGTTTTTGCGTTTTTCAAAAACTTTCGTTATATGGGAGGTGGGCGTGGTTATTGACCGATCTTGACCATTTTCAATATCTACCCTGTCCAAAGGGCAATCTATATACCAAATTTCATTGAGATATCTCAATTTTTACTCAAGTTATTGTAACCACGGACAGACGGACGGACGGACGGACGGACGGACGGACAGAGAGTCAGGGCTAAATCGATTCCTCTTTTCATACTGATCATTTTAGTATATATGTATATGTCTATATCTATCTCGATTATTTCTTGCTTTTACAAACAACCGTTATGCGAACAAAGTTATAATACCCTTGTGTACAAGTACGCTCGGGGATAACAATGATTGTGTGGATTTGTATTTGTTTTATTACTAGTTTGGTTCCGATTCGATACAAACATGTTTTTAGAGTTTGACTCAAACTTTACACGAAATATTTCATGATAATAATTATAATTGGCGCTTACACTACATTGCTCAGGGTTTGGCTGAGCTTCTTATACCACTTGTTATATTTGTCTATATTATTAAAGTATTTCATACTCATACCGAAATGACCTAAGTTATCCCGGACTACTCCAGAAGTGCCTCTGAGATGGTCCCAATTTTCTTCACGAAATGGTCCCAAATTGTGCGCGATTTCTAATACTTTTCTATTCTGGCCTAGATTTTTCCCGGAACAAGTTATGACTTATGCCGTACTGATTTCGAACACTCACGAATTGTCCTAGAATAAACTGAAAAAAAAGTCTATTGAGTTCGAATTCTCCACGAATTAATTACGAGATAGTACAAAATATATTTTTTTCTAGGACAGACGGTTACGTATAATCTCCGAGCTGGTCATCAAAATTATGTGCGCTGGTGAACGGACTACTTCAGAGAAAGTTTCTACATCACCGCGGGATCAAGTCTTGAATTTTATCGGCAACCCTGAAAGTTACCCATATGCTAAAATTTGTTGAGAAGGAACCTCTTGCGAACGATTCATATCTTTCCTTCTTTCACTTTTTTTGTAGCAAAATTTGTTGCGAAAGCACAGTCTTCGCTGTTCTTGTTTTCAGTAAGAGGAAGAGAAGGAAGTGTATTAAGTTGGTAACTTTAAATAATTCCCTAAAACCGAAATTAAATCATACTACTTCCAGAAATATGCGAAAAACTACCATAACTGATTCTTTAATATTTCAATAATTAAAGTTGTAAAAACATATTTGCTTATTATCGTGACTCTACTGTGTAAAAAACGATCGCTTACCACTACTGCTCGTTCACGTTAAGTGACTAGCTCTGGCAGCACTGGCTAAAGATGATAAAGCAAATAGCGCGCTGCTGTCTCATATAACGTGCCTCAATGTAGACGAGTGCGTGTGTGTGCTTTGCCTGGAACATTTTTGCGCACTTAGTCACGTTTCTAATCATTTTTATTTGAAAATTGTGGCTCGTTAAAAAAATATTTGCAAAGTGTAAAATGTTGTTTGCATCTCGTTTTGCCTAACTACATATATTCTCTCCATTAAAACGCTCACATTACTTAAGGCCCTCTCGCACCTTTTTGGGCGCAAAACATGTGATTATTAATATACATATTTTTTTCTCTTTGCTTTGGCAAATTTGCTATTTCAGCAGCACTTCACCCATACTCTCTCACTGACACATTACCTCAAGAGTGATGCTCTATGCTTTTCGCTCTATCTCATTTACCTCCAGCTCGTTTGGTATTGTTTACATTTAGTTACAGCAATTTTCTTTCTTTGCTACAATCTCAAATATGTGGAGCGTCAAGGAAAAAAAAAGTTACCACTTTTCGTGTTTTATTCACACACACATCATTTATTTAAAGTATTTTGTAAAATAAATATTGGTTTTTGGCATTTATTTTCAAATTAAACAGGTATGTTTTGATAGCTGGTAAGAAATTTTCTCACAGAAAGAAAATTATATATCTTGAATTTATGTAATAAAAAATAATTGTACGAAGAAGTTGGAAATTGAATATAAACGTATACATATGTACTCTTGTATGTTGTGTCAGGTATTAAAGTAGTAAAATCGCCTTGACATTGTTTGGAACCTTTAGGACTTTCGATGCGGGCTTGAAATAGCCAAATGTAGAAGATTAAACTTAAAATTGAGCTTCGCTAGGTGTTAGTTGTTTTAGATAAAGATACGACCGGACACTGTGGATAATTCGGCTAAAATCGTAGTGCCTTACATCTCACTTTACTCCCTTTCGAATCTAACCTAACCTCACCTAATCTACTATTTCTCTAACTTTCAAACTCAGTAAGTATCTTTAGCGTACGAAAGTTGAAAAATGTCAGGTATTGTGGTCAAATGAACTTTTTCTATTTTTCATTGGCCATCGAACAAATCGCCACACAAATTATAGCCGCAGAACAGCCACAATTGTGTTTTTCTAAGTTTACAATAGAATTCGTACATAAATCTTGCGGTTTGCAATTGTTGTTGCTTATGACTGCTGCACAAAATGTCAAGTAAGATTTTCTTCACCTACTTTTTCGACAAGTGCCGTTCGCGTGTCAACATTTGTTTGCGTCAACGTCGTAGCTGATTGCTTAACTGTAAAAAATATGTATTACTTGAACCAGTTGTTATTTTTAGTTGTCATCATTTTCACTGTTATTTGACTTTAAGTTAAATGGTGGAGGGATGCTGTGTTTTGTCTTCGTGCGATTTTCCTTGTTTTAGATATTTCTATATTTTTACGTTCAAGCTGCGGTATTTTTGGTGGTTTTGTTTTTGTTGTTGCATGCATATGTATAAGCGCGTTGTCGCAGCGCACTTATCCTTCGGAAGATTTGGCGTACAAAACAACAAAAACACATACACTAACAGTGAGAAGAAAAAAAATTGGTTGCTAGAACTCTTTCGGCTCAACTCGACAAAACGCTCAACAACAGCAATTCAATCACTCAAAGGCAACAACTCAACTAGCGTATAACTACAACAACAACAAAAAGCGCATGGAAACAAATAAAATTGCAGACATGCGAAATTGCCTCGGCCACTTTGCTGCTGCTGCTGCAATTGTGACTGTTGTTATTGTAGTATTCTTTAAATGCAATTGCATTTGCAGTTATTGTGGTTGCAGTGAGTTTTTGTTCTGCTTCTTTGTTGTTGCCTTTGCTGCGATTGTGCTGCAACACTTGCAGCACTGCTCGCGCAACTTGGTTTTTTTTTACTTTGAATTGCGTGCAACAATAAAGGGGGGCAAAGCACACAACTGCAACAATATAAGCAATAGAAATCGAAAAAAAAAACAGTTCTGAAGGCGACAGCAGCAACAATACGACATTTGAAGGACTCTGCGGCATATTCACTCTTGTGCTATTGTATTCAACATTTTTGTCTGTGGCATTGTGGCTGCTTGGTGTGTAACATATGTACATACATATGTTTTGTTCTACATCTGCATACGCATTCCATTCACCCACACATTTGCAGCCAAATTTCATGTTTTTACATTTCATGAGATTTTAGAGTGTTTAACAAGCCACTTGAGCGTACTAAAATAACAAACCTGAAGAAAATCATACACGCAGTACTAGGAAACAAGAAGCTTAAGTATAAAATAGTTCAAAATGATGGATGGCTTGTAAGGAGATATTGTGGGTAAGGCTTTAAGAAAGCGCTAAGAAAAATATTGTTTTTTGACAATGTGGCTATACTGTGGCTTTAAAATTTAAGCGGAAAAAATGTTTACTATAATTTTGAATATCTTGACGTCTGAGTTGATAGAAAAATACCATAAGAGTAAAAAAGAGAGTGCACACTTGAATTTATTGGCTATGAACTAAGAAGGCAAGCAATGAATAATCTGAATGACTACTGAGTATGCTAGTTAGCAGAAGGTAGGTAAAAAGGACCTAATTAAGAAGCCCACTGAATATTGGACTTTTTCTTGACAAATAAACAAAATACGAATTGTTTTGGAAATCAATGCAGATATTAGGAAATATATAATATACTTCTAAGATATACATATGTATGTATAAAATATATACTCGATATGTGGATAGAAATACTTCTACGAAAAAGAACTCACGTAGGTTCGGGATTTTCAGAAAATATTACCAGCCACCTAGGTGTCAATACTACAAACATCAGCTGTCAACATCATATTTTGACATTTATGTATGTATTTCTGTATGTATGTCATTATATTACTTTTATTATTCTTTCTACTTGCAACCGACTAGACTTGTAAATTGATCTTATATATTACTTCCTGTTGCTGTATTAAATATAGTGAATATAGTTAATTGTTATACTCTACCAAAACACCAAACGCTTATATTTTTAGCGGCATCTAAAGTATATTTATCACTCTAAACTACAGGACTAACTGAACACAGCACATAAATGTAGACAACTCTGACTGATCACAAAAAGAAGCGCAAACAGCAACCCCAAAAGAACGATAGCGATAGCCATGTTTCAAGTTTCTGTTTGGCATTAACAGACAAGTTAATTTGGTCGTTTTATTAACAAAGCATACAAAATCGCATATACATATAAAAATAAATACTTTAGTGAGAGATGGATGCCCTCGGCGACCACGCCGCTGAAATCATAATTTTCAGAAAATTCCTATTTGCGTCATATACATATGTAATACTTATATATTGGCAGTATCGACAAGTGCAGTCAGCAAACATTACAGGACAAATATATAAAAATGAATAGAAAAACCTAGTAATCGTATGTAAAAATGTCACTTGAATTCAAAAAAAAAATTGCTGTGGCGTAGCCAAAAATTTGTTGTCGAACTCAACATTTTTTTATCGTTTCAAAATATTTTTCATTTATTTTATGAGGAAGTTTTCAATCTACAAGTGAAAACTGTACATAGAATATGAAAAATTCTTCATGAGTTAACCCTCAAACCCACAACCTTGAAAAACGAAAGAAAAAAGGGTCATAATTTTTTTGTAGACTAATTATGGTTCAGAAAAGCCAAAAAAACATCCTTTTGTGATTTGGACTAACGGTTTCATCACCAGGTGTAAAAAGGTGAAGACCGTCTCGAGACGGTCTTGTGAGTTTATGACTAAAAAACTTCTCAGGTAGTGATATTTTATAAAATGAATTTTATTGTGAAAAAAGATAAATAACAGGTATAAAAACCATTAATTTTGGTGGTGGTAATCTCTAAAACAATTCTTGTCGCTTTTACCACATAAATGTATTTTGCATTTCTGGCATTTCATTTGGGTATCAGATTTTTTGCAGTGTTTGCACCTCTTCTTATCTGACCGATCAACCCAAATTGGAAAGTGATTTAACCCATCGAAACGGTCATCAGCAACTGGATGGACCGCTCTCTTTCCAACACTTGATGATCCTGCCACTGGCGATGCTGGCTTATCGCTTTGGCTTGCTGATGGGCGACCCACAGTTCGTTTTTCCATAAACGCAACCAGTCCAGCTGCAATTTCTTCACGAAATTTCGGAAGCTGCAAAAGTTGAATTTCTTCCGGGGTTGATTCATCTTCTTTTTTTGAATTGATGCGTTTGTATAAAATATACGCATTTGTGGCAGCCATATCCAAGAAGTGGTAGAACAGTCTGGTCATTATGTTACGACTCTTGGCGCGAATGTGATAACGGCCCATCAGACCGTCCATTAAATCGACTCCGCCCATATGCGCATTGTATTCCCTTATGATTTGCGGGCAATCGATGTCAATGAATTTTTTTTGTTTTCTGTCAAAGCGAGCTGCTTTGGCGGTCTGCTCATTTGGATGGGTTCTTTCGAACGGTTCGATGGCAACATATGTTGATGCTAGGCATACACACTTGTTATTTTTCCTAGAACGGTGTTTACATCGATACCTTGAATCGAAGTCATGTATTCAACAGAATATCCTCTTCTTTCTTTATTTACTTGGCTATCAGTTGGCAACTTACACCCTGGTATACGATTAGCTATAATATAAGAAGAAAATACAATAATATTTTTAACTACTAATACTACTAATAAATAACTGCCTCTCACTGTGCCCAAACTGTAAATGTCTCTGGCTCGCAGGTAGACCAACAATGGCAGCGATGTGTAGAAGTTGTCGAAATAGACGATGTGTTGAACGAAATCCGGAATTGTTTGTGACAAACGAACGACTACATTCGATGTGGCTCCGAGATCTGGGCAATCTGGCAGGATCACATTATCGCCGGCACCATTGTAAATTTCAAAGCGGTACGCATAACCGTTCGAATCGCACAGCACAAATAGTTTTACGCCCCACTTATGTGGATTGTTAGGCATGTATTGTCTAAGATGGTGCTTTGTCTTTGTGGTGCACATCTGTTCGTCAACGCAAAGTCTCGCAGTTTTTGGAACAGAATCGAATCGTTCGTTTAGCTTGGTGGCTAAATCACGAATTCGAAACAACGGATCGTAGCCAGCTTCGCCTTTTTTCTTCCGCTGTGATTCATCTTGGAATGCAAGATATTGCTTGATCGTTTCAAACCGTCGGAATGGCATACAATTCTGAGTGGCCGCAAACGCATTTTGACCCCAATAACTTTCCAAATTAGGGTAACGGTAAATTGACATATAGAACAATATTCCAATGTAATGCCTGAATTCTGTTCTATTTGTTCTGAAAGTGGTGTTTATGTTTTCTGCCAATGCACAATTATTTGTCTGTGCAACAATCATATCGATGATGTCATCGTGGAAGAAATAATTGAACATTTCCATCGGCGTTTTCAGCCGTTTCAAAGCCAATGGAAAGCTACTTCGTTTACATGTAAAGCCAAAGGCTTTTTGCGCCAGATGAAATCTTTTTGGGTTTTCGACACGTCACTCAGGGCTGTGAAAACAAAACAGACGACATTCACTGTTGAAATCTAGTTTATGATGGTAAATAATTCTAAATTATATTTATTTGCATCAAAGTTTACCTTTGCCGGTGAAACCACCATTGTTTGGTCGTACTGTGGGTCCTGAAGACTCGACTCGCGGTAATGGTGATCGCGGACGCTTGGCTATTTTGAAGCGTTGGTTTTTGTCGACCACCGGCGCTTCTTCAAGTGTTGTCGCTTCTTCAGCTGTTGCCACTTCTTCGATTGGAGCAATATTATGAATTTGAGCTTCAACTAATGTCGAAGAAGCCGATGGAAGTTGATTTTCAAATTCACTTATGTTCAACGACGCATTTATGGCTGCAATAAACATGTCTGTGGACTCTGCCGCTTGCATTTCTTGCAAGCATTCATTGATGACCACTTCATCTGAGTTATCAGGCTCAATGTTATCCACCAAGTAGTCTGGATCTATGACACTGTCGTCGCTATCGAAAAGGTCTCCATCACTTGCCACTGAATCAATGAATTCCTGCAGCTGTTCCTCGGACATTTTCTCTAAATTGATTTTTTTTTTCTAAGATAACGCTTAAAAGGGTTCATCTTACCGTAACAAATCAAAAAGGTCTAAAATAATAATATAATCCGTGAATAATTTGGTTTCTGTGCACAAAAGAAAGAAAATAAAAAAATAATATTGGGGGACAATTTTTACACGTAAACCCACAACACCGTCTACAGACTGTGTTCACTTTTGAGCATCTAAGGCACGTTTCCAATTATGTTTTTTCCTCCACTATAATTCAATTCACTTACAAACAATATCAATTACTCACAGTAAAATTCCCAACACGATGACTTGATGAAAAATATTTTTTTTTCCACTTGAAAATCACAAAAAAATCTTATAATTTTCGATGCGTTTTTCAACAATTCTCGCACTCAAATAGCTCTACTGATCAAACACGTGGTCGTAATCAGCTGCAATGAGTACAGAAATGTTAAGTGTATCTCTCCAAACAAAGGGGAACAACCTTCCCGCGATTTTTTTTTTTTTTTAATTTGGTTTTAGAGATGAGAAATGATTGACCGTCTTGAGACGGTCTTATGGGATAGAGGGTTAAGAAGCCGATTTGTCATGAGGAAAAGAGTAAGATTCTTTATTACAGAACCTTTTATTATTGGATTATGCATTTGTACTGAAACTATCTCTTTTGAATTTTTAATCATTGCGCAGATGGGTTACTGCCAATATTATATATATGGTTACGATACAGTTGAATGTACTTAATAATAAATAATAATAATCCCAACGGTTTTATCCCTCCATACCCGACCGACCGACGCACGGATATATAAAAAAAAATTTTTTTTTGTTTTTTTTCATATATGTTGCGCCGAGTCATGAAAGGCAGAGGTTTGTTAAGTGTCGAGATCTAAAACTGTTCAGCTACAGAACAAATGCTCATAAGCTGATCGAATAGTAATATATGTATATGTATGTATGTATTAATTATTGAGATCAATGAGTATAGTTTTCTTTATGTAAAAAAGTGAGTCTGAAATATCAAAAGAACCGGAGTGAGTGTTAAAATCCTGACACAAACTACGGAGTGGCTCATTTAACTCAAAATTACTTCTACATGGCTTCAGAAAGAAAGACCGGAAATGTCTTGAAATTCTGGAGGGAATGTTTAGTTTTATTTCGCTAAGAAGAGATGGGCTAGAGATCAAGCCTGTCAGTAACTTGACCAAAAATACAATGCCTAGCATTTCTCTGCGACTAGCAAGTGTAGGAAGATTAATGAGTTTAAAACGACTTATATATGGCGGCAGGTTGTACTGAGAATTCCAACGAAAATTCCTTAAAGCAAAAAGCAGAAATTGTTTTTTGAATTGATTCTATTATGTCGGAATGAACTTGATAGCGCGGGTTCCAAACAACAGATCCATATTCCAGTATGGGCCTCACTAACGTTGTGAACAGAGCCTTCGTGATGTAAGGGTCATTGAATTCTTTTGACCACCGTTTTACAAATGCAAAAACACCCTTGGCTTTGTTAACGGTAACATTTATGTGAAGATAAAAATTAAATTTTGGGTCCATTGTAATTCCAAGATCAACAAAGTTAAACACTTGTTCGAGGTTATGGTTACATATTACATAAGAAGCCATGCGAGAAAAGCACATTAGTTTTTTAATAATGTTTGAATAATTTATTACAGAAGGTATGTTATTTATAAAAAGTGAAAGCAGAATCGGACCAAGGTGACTTCCTTGCGGGACCCCTGAAGATACATGAATATTGTTTGAGGAACTATTTTTAAAAAGAACTCGTTGTGTTCTGTCATTAAGGTAAGAATATATCCAACGAAGGAGATTTGGTTGAAAACCAAGGAAATCGAGTTTATGGATCAGTAAAGAGTGACTTACTCTGTCGAATGCTTAACTAAAATCGGTGTACATATATAACATCAGTGTGCGTAAATTCTCTGGATCCATTTGAAACATGAGTTGTCAACTTAAGCAAGTTTGTAACGTTAGATTTACCCTTAGATAACCCTTGTTGGGTGCTAGAAATTGTAAGGGATTTGGAATACGATAAATGGTCAACAACAATAGCTTCAAATACTTAGTTTAGGAATAGCAGAAAGCCAAAGATTAAGTAAATTAGTTAAGGGCTTAAAATATGTTAAGCACAGTTTTTGAGGAACCGAGTCGGAATCAAATCGGGGCCAGCCTTAAAAGATTCTTTTAATTTGCTAAAATAATAAAATACTTCCTCTGAAGATATTTGCGGAATAATAGCAGATGTGAAGAGACAAAGTTTATATGGATAAGGTTTGCTCAGAGGCGAGATATTGAAGTAATTTGGCTTGAAGAATTGGGCAAACATGTTGGAAATTGATTGGGAGTCACACGAAACGGTATTTTGATATTTCATAGCAGACCGAAAACTATGTAGTCACTCTGGGCCTAGAGTTAACGAAGTCATAAAATGATTGAGGGTTTTTTATTAGATTCCTTTTAACTTTGCACAAATAAGATCTGTAGCATTTTTTATTTATTTCAAAATTAGTCGAGAATAATCAGAAATATGTATTTGTGAATCGATTCTCTTGAAATTTGTTTGTTTTTGGGTGCGCGTAAAACAATTTCTAATGGGAAAACCAAATTCCATAAACACTTTTTGCTAATCAATTTAATAAATTTTTCTTAATAAATCTTGTTATAATTACACTTTTTTGGTGATCTTGTTTTATTTTTCTCTTTATTATCATATAGCTTTATTTAAAAGCATACAAACATAGTGTCAAAATCGCTACGTCAGTGGCAGAAAACAATTGTTTCTCTTACTTCGTATTGCGTGATCTGGTATAATGGGTTAATGGAATTCTTTAGATGGTGTGCACACTATAAGCAGCATACTTGAGCTCAATAAACTTCAGGTCTAGAGACAAATCCTTGAAGTTTGGTATAACACAGTTCTTAATAGTTTCTAAAATAATTAAAACATCTGATGAATAAGACCAAAGAAATATAAAATAATGTATGTAAGAAATTTAGAAAAAAAATATATGGACATACACATGTCTTTCAGATTTTATCGCAATTACAAAGAAATGCTTTGAATACATCACTTAAATTACTGTCCCATAATGTTTCAGAATAAAATGCCTGAACATGCAAACCATATCGAAAAGTTCATTGATCTTCTTCACGAACTCACATTAATAATAGTCATTTCATTCTAAATCTAAATTCCCTATAATTTAGCATTTTTCGAAAAAATTGTAATTTACAGTTTACAATCATTATTATCGTAATCGACATCGTTCATGTCAATAGCATAATTATGGACATGAAATATGTCATGACAAAAAATCATTACGTTTAGAAATAACAAACTTAGTTGACTTTAATTTTATTTTTTTTTTCCTATTTCTCATTTGACTGCCTTATCGATTTGTTATTATTTTTTTACAAGTAAATTGCGTTGCATGCAACCGCAAGAAGCCAATAGTTGTGTAAGTTCACACGTATGTACGTAAGCATTCACCTACCTGTATTGACCTGGTTTTGACTTGGAATTTGTGTGGTTTAACTGTCATCCAGGGACTCGTGCATAGACTTCTAAAGTGGAAATGTCCTTTGCAGTTGTTGACAACTGTGCTTAATCCTGAGTTTGCTTCGTTGCTTTGCTAAATTATTCGTAATATGTTATATGTCATCAAAAAAAATTAAAAAACGCTATGAATTTGTAGGAAGCCAGCGAGTTCTGACAAATTAAACATTTTGATGGATCCAAGTAAAGGTATGAGAGTAAATAGAAGATTTAGAAATATCGAATACACGTTTTGGATGACAGAATTTTGATAATTTCTTTATTTGTTATGAAATATTCCTTATTAGTCTTCGCTGTCAGTGACATATTGCATTAAAATAAGTTAGGGTAGGTGGTCGCATGCTTTCGATTCGAAAGTAAGTTTGTGGTTTCCGATAACAAACGAAACGAAAGGCACAAATTTGGATCGAAGAATGTAACTCGCTTGCGAATCATATATGAAGAGTTAAATCAATTTATTTTTCAATTTTAGAGAAAGAAGATATCCATGGAGAAATAAAATTTGATTTAATAGAGATATTTGTGCCAGCTCTCATACGAGGAGGACGTGTTTTTGCGGTGCTCTTAGTTATTTGCGTTTAATTTCGGTAGTCTTTCAAAATTTTCCTAAAATTGCTGATTTTCCGACTTTCGTGTGTGCTGCGAGTTGTTCCTGCGATTGTTCATTGCTACTGATCCACCTGCAACGTGCCAGTGCTCGTTTCACCTGACAAAAAAATATAAAGATGTCATCAACGCGCAAAAATCCAACAAGAAAACCTGCAACCCCCCCCCGCCCCAAGACTCCCTAAACGCCTGCATTAGCTGCATTTAATAGGATCGAGACAAAATTGGAAGAGCAGAGAGTCAACCAGCTGACTGAGGTTATGAAAACATCGGAAGAAAGGGTAATGCAGAAGATTGGTGAGTTGGCTGCCGAAACCGCAAATTTGAAGCGGTCTATAGCGGCTATTGAAAAAAAGAGTTGCTGTAGTTGAGAGTGCGAGCGCTGAAGTTGTAACTCTTCGCAGTGAACTCCTTGCTGCCCAAAATCACATCAGCGCGTTAGAGAGCAGTGCAGTTTCCACTGATTTAATAATCAACGGGATCCCCCAAACGGCTAATGAGAATTTGCCTGAACTCTTTGCCAAGATCTGTGGTGTAGTGCAGCACAAGCCTCCGCCTTTGCGTAATGCTTTTCGGATACGAAATGCAAAAGGCAATATGCAAAAAAGCAACAATAATTCGCTTATTGTTGTCAAGTTGCTCTCTGCGCATGACCGAAGACAGCTATTAGTCTGTTGCTATTTTCTGCAAAGCGAGTATGTTCGATATAAACCCCAGTAGGAATTCTTCTTCCAGCATTGATGAGAACCATAAGATTTTGATAGATATTATTTGTAAACGGTCTGATGGTCTTAATGTGGTGCATTTTAATGCACGAAGCCTTAGCAGTCATAAGCTGGACTATGTTAGGAGTATCTTTGGAGAGTCCGGCGTTGATGTTATCTGTGTTTCGGAAACGTTGTTTAATCCTGATATCTCGGACTTTTACTATGACATTGCTAACTATAAACTTGTGCGTTGCGATCGAACATCCAAGAAAGGGGGAGGTGTTGCAATTTATTACAGAGATACCCTGAAAGTGAGACTTTTAGCAGCATCACAAAACTCTGCTATTCAATTTATAACTGTTGAACTTTCGGACGGTGTAACAAAGATACTAGTATCTTGTATGTATGTATAACCCTCATAGGTGTTGTCTGTTAGATTCATTTTTTGTTGAGTTATCAGTGTTTTTGATCGAATATGAGCGTTATGTTATATGTTGCGACTTCAATGTTAATCTCCTCTTAAATGACTCTTATTCCACCAAGCTACTTGACCATGTATCTGTTGCAGGTCTTGAGGTGGTCAACAAATTCGTACCAACAAGATATGCTCACAATGCGCGTCCTAGCCTGTTAGATCTTAATATCACCTCTAGTCTACACCACGTTCTTAAATTTTACCAAATGTCTTTTATATCTGACCATGATCTAATTTTTTGTGCATTAGATGTTGCGTTTTATTGTCCTGCTGAAAGTAGTATTTATATATATGTATCGTGATTTGAAGTCTGTAAATGTTAATGATCTGTTAACTAGTCTATCAAATGTTAGCTTAGATGAATGTTGGTTCGTTGAAACTGTAGATGCAAAACTTGACTTCTTAAACAAAACTTTGACTAAATTATACAACGATCATGTTCCTTTACGTGCTGCCCAGGCTATGAATAGTTCTTGTCCCTGGTACAATAAAAAAGTCAGCTCTGCTATAAAACTTCGAAGTAAATTGCATGCAAAATAGAGAAGAAGCAACACTGACTTTGCTTGGTCGGAGTATAAAAATGCACGAAACAAAGCAACTGTCATTATAAGACGCGCGAAACGGTTATTCTGTAACTCTAAATTGTGCCCGTCCTTACCATCAAAAGACTTAAGGCCATGCCACATAAAACTTCTGCTTCGCTTTACGTCAGAGTTTAGCTTTGACAGCAAAGATGAATGCATGCAATTATACGAAATTTCCCACATAGGCAACACCGACGCCAAAGCGAAGCGAAATCTTGGGCAACTCTCATCTTTTCGCTGACTTTGACAGTTCGCTCTTACCAATTTTTTTTATTTCTGACATTTGTCTGTAAACGGTCGACGTATAAATGAAAATTTTCCCACAAAAACAAGGTAAATATAAAATTTAACTGAAATGTTTGCTTAAATATAAATTTTTTATGGCGCAATCTGAAAAACTTAAATGTGGATGGAAAACTTAAGAGTACATGTGAAATTGACCCAAACGAACTTAATGATTATTTCGCTAGCGCCAGCAAAAGCAGTACTCGTAATAGTCCTCCCGCTCAAAACTTTACTAACAACGTTAACATTAAAGAAGCATTTGAATTTGGCGGAGTGACCGAAGCAGAAGTTTTGACGGCTGCTATGGGTATCAAATCCAATGCCATCGGTGGGGATGGCATATCTTTAAAATTCGTTAAGATTGTACTGCCATTTATTCTGGGCACTGTAACCCATGTCATTAATCACTGCTTCACAACCTCATATTTCCCAACTGAATGGGAGAAGGCTGTCATTATTCCTGTTGCCAAAAAGAGTATTTCTACTAGCCCCATTGACTATAGACCGATAAGTATTTTGCCTGCTTTTTCTAAAGTGTGTGAGTCACTGATAGCTGCGAAAATTTCATTATTTATTCAAGAAAACAACTTATTATCTCCATTGCAGTCTGGATTTAGACCTAAGCATAGCTGCTCCACGGCTATGCTAAAAATACTTGACGACATAAGGATACGATATGACAATAGCGATTTAACTCTTCTTTGCCTTCTCGATTTTTCTAAAGCATTTGACTCAGTAAATCATGACCTTCTTTGTAAAAAGCTTAAATATCTCTTTGGATTTTCTGACAGCTCTATTAAACTTATGACCAGCTATCTTGCAGGCAGAACTCAAAAGGTGGTGGGCAAGACTGTCTCCTCAATGTCTTGTAATGTTACCTCTGGTGTGCCACAGGGCTCTGTCCTTGGTCCTCTTTTGTTTAGTATTTTTGTCAATGATGTGTTTTCTGTGTGTCAGTAAGTTAATCTCCATGCCTATGCTGACGACATTCAACTGTATTTGTCTAGTCGTATTGGTCTTGTGGAGGAGTGACCTGTCAACAATTTCGCAATGGGCTCATGACAATTGTCTTTGTCTAAATTCTGCCAAGTCATGTGTGTTGCCAATTAGTAATAGTGTAGTACATGTAGGAGATATTCCAGATCTTTTTGTTGGTAATAGTGCCCCCATGTTTACTGACAAAATAAGAAACTTAGGCTTTGTTATTAATTCGAAGTTGAGCTGTTCTGACCACATAAATAAAGTTGTAGGTAATGTGTATAATGTTTTACGTAGGTTACGAATGTCAGCGTCATTTACACGCTTGGAAACGAGAAAAAAGTTCGCTATTCAACTTATTGTACCACACATAACCTACTCTGAGCTTGTTTATAGCAAACTTGACTCTATTTCGTCCCATAAAATAGATGTAGCGTTTAATAATGTTACACGTTACGTCTACGGCCTAAAAAAATATGACCACATCTCTTTATGGAGAAACAAGATTCTAGGATGTAGTATTTTTAATTATCTAGCAGCTAGAAATTGCATATTTATATTCAAGCTTATATAATTTAAAACCCCATGGTACCTATACAAGAAGTTAAAGTCCACAAGGTCAAGCAGGCTTCATAACCTGGTTATCCCTAAATGTTCCTACCTATCCACATCAAGACTGTTATTCGTCAATGCTGTAAGACTTTGGAATTCCCCTGAATCTATCAAGGCTGCTGTGAATAGGGGTAACTACAAAGTCGTTATTCATAATTTTTTTAAAACTTTAAAATGAATGCGATTGCAACACGACTGTTCTCTTGTCTCTGTCTTTTTTCTCCTAAGAAATCGAACTCCTGTCTTCCTATTTGTATCCTTTAAAATAAAAATAAAAATAACTTTTAACGTCTAATATTTAGCCGCAAGCTGACATTTACGTTTAAATTAAATTTAAATTTAATTGTAATTTTAAAATGTTAATTCTTAATTCTTAAATTAATTTAATTTAATGTTAATTTAAAGTATTTATATAAATGTATGTTAGTTTTTCCATTTGCCTATTTGTTAACCTTAAGTTTACATAGTATTATGCAAAAACTCTATTTTGTGTAACTACCATCCAGTTGATGTACTATAAAGGACTAAAAGCCTTACAGATACAACCACTTTCGTTAAATAAATAAAATAAAATAAATGAGGTATGAGGTTTTTCAAAGCGCTTTTGGATAAATCGACTTGATAATATGAAAGAATCATTATAACAGTTCTGATAACGATTACAGTAGTCCTAGCGCATGATAACGTTTTACTTAATCCATTAGAGTAGTACATTGACAAACTGATTTATTTTGATAGCACAAATATTTTTGATATATGTATGTATGCATAGATGCATAGAAAATATGACAAACGAAATATTGCGACATCTAATTCCAAGCTATTCTAGTCTTTAAGAATATTCCAAGTGATCGTTATCAAATGTCAATGCTAATTAAATGGAAACAAAATAAAACTTTTATTTTTTTGTTTTGAAAAGCGCGCAAAGCCACAAAGTTGCAAATTCCGAAAACTCGAACTTTTTCCGGCATACTAGAGTCATAACATATTAGTTAACACCAACAATGTTTATGAAAATAGCTTACGCCAGCACAATAATTAGTCATAAACAATAACAGGCTATCTAATAAGTGCAGACGTCAGCTCAATACCAGTGACCGGTTGCAATATTGTCAATACTAGCCGATGTCTGCAAAATGGCAGCAACACGTTAGGAAACGGCCCAGACGCTTAATCAACAATAACCGAAAAGCGGGAACAACATCCGGCATGCGCCGACAAATAGAATGCTGACTCAAATATAATTAGGTTATATTAGTGACAAAATTAACATTGTTAGGTTAGTCTTAAGATATGATTAAACAATCAAGCATTCCGATAATTGGCGCCCGAGCTAATTTTCGGCACGGATAGTTACGAAATGTGTACAACCCAGCCAACACCTTCAGTTCTTTTTGGAAAAGTGCCAAACAAAAGCAGCTTGAAATATTTAAAAACCCTTATCCAAACTTGAGCAAGGACGGTGGCATCGAAGGAGTAAAAGGATTATCCGGAGTATCACCAGAGAAAGGGAAAAAAATAATCATTACCAGCCATTATGGAACTTTTAATGTAAGACTTATATTAGGAATGGTAAAATATTATACAAAGAAAATAACGAAAAGTTAAAATTGTGAAACATGCACATATTTGTGCTAAACTGATAGAAAACTATCTCTAAAAATTGTGAAAAATTATTCAAAAGATAAAACTTCATTAAGTGCAAAGAAGTTGTGAATTAAATCGAATTTAAGCAAATAAAAACTAGAATTAAATTTGTGGAAAATATTTCATTATATTATCAAACAATTTCATTTTAAAAGAAAATTTTCAAATTTAGAATTAAATTTGTGAAAATATATTACATTTTATTATCAAACAATTTGATATACTTTAAAAAAAAAACGAAAATTAGAAATTTAGAATTCAATTTGTGAAAGTATATCAAATTTTCTTTTCAAACAAAATTGTTCCGAAAAAATGCAAATTTATTTGTTAAGATTGTGAAAATATAAAAAGAAATAACACGTACGAATTTATACCTATATATTTACTTTTTTGTAAAAATTTTAGCAACAACTAAACAAACTAGTTTAGTAATATTTAAATAATTAATAAAATTATAACAAATAAAATACGGCTTGTACAGCCCATATATTATAAAGAAACCTCACAATATAACATTGCTTAACTCTGCAATTCCGTAGCCAACTCAGGAGTTAAGTCAAAAATAATGACACAATTGCCCCAAGTTTTCTAGAATCAAGACTATTTCTTAAACTATGAATTTAAATACAAATGTTTGTTCATATTTCTGTTAGCCTAGTAAATGTTAATATTTTGCCTTGAGCTCAATAAAATTGTAAAATATGAATTTAAATATTTTGTAATTTGTCGACTTTGAAAGGCCCTCCTTTAAAAAAAATTCACTAAAATGCCTTGGCATGTGCCATTAAAAGTTCGCGTATTTAATCAGGATTGTAAAATGGTACAATACTTGTTAGTTTCATACGAAAAAAAATTTAAAAAAAAGAAAAACCTGAAGTAACCCGATCTAGCATTTTACTCAGTTCAATTTTTTTTTATTCGCACAATGAGAGAGATGGATAGTGGACATATTTGCCATGAGCGAGCGAGACAGATAGTGACGCCACTTTTACCAAAGTCAACAAAAGCAAGTAAAATTAATAAAATAATGAAAAATCTTGACCTAAAATAGATTTATTGGAATAAAACTCAGATAGGGAAATAACATTTTTTATTACAATAAATGTTCTAATTATTTACCATCAGCCTCAATACACCCCCTACATCTTCTTAAAAAAGATCTACTTATTAGCCGGGCATATCCTCGAGAGCTGATGTCCTCAGCAGAATGCGAAATTCGTTCACGCAGCTCGGCTACGCTCTCAATAGTTTTTCTTTGAGAAGCCCCAATAAAAAAAAATCCAGGGGTTTTGAATTTGGGGAACGGGCTGGCCACAAGATAGTGCCTGAATGTCCAATCCACCTTCCCGGATTTTCCCGGTCATGGAAATCTCTTACTTACTCTGCGTAATGCGCTAGGCAGCCATCTTGTTGATACCACATGTGCCGACGATCTGTTAGTGGTATGTCCCCTAACAAAGTTGGTAAATTTTCTCGTAAAAAATGTAGGTAATTCGTGCCATTCAAGTTCTCAGGCAGGTCTCCAGCGAGCAACCGTTCTGTTACAAACAGGCACACATACAATCATTGCATGCAGCCAATGACAGCAAAATTCTCCTTCCAACTGCCATGGTCGCAGTGGAACACGAAGGGGAATTGTTTCAACTTAGAGCCTTTCGTTTCCTCAAAAGTTCAAAAACGGTTGAAACTTCCATTCGAACATTCCAGCTTCGAAATCTCTGGCATGGGTGGACACGTCGTCCAAAACTCATCCAAACTTTGTCCCCTTACACTGATTGCATCCAAAACCAGGCAAAGGATATATGTTCAGGCCATTGTGTTACCACAATTAACGAGGCCAACATTCTCCATTAGCCATGAACACTACCAATTGCCACATACCAGCACAAACTGGTATGGTCATTGACAGCGATATTCTTCCACACATCCTGCGATTTGCGATACCATACTTGAGCATTTCTCGACACAAGTGGAAGAATGCTCGAATGCAAACCTCAGTTCTCAATTGAGAAAGTTTTGGGAATAAGAAGAAATTCCCTTGCCTCCGCAAATTTCTCTGGAGGATCGGGCATGTGAGAATATGTATGCAATAACAAGGACACGTGCTCCCAACGGTCTATACATTGTGCGACTTCCATTCAAGGAAGATTTCCCCTAAAAACTCTTTCTTGGCCATTATCGGTCTGCTGCTCTCCAGCAATTATTTAGTATGAAGCGATCGCTGCAAAAGAAAGGGGACTTGAGCACACTGTACAACTAAGCGTTGCAGGAATATCTCGACCTTGGTCACATGGACTACACTAAGCCTTGTGAAATCGTATCCGACGGCAAACATATCTCCTTCTACTGACCGCACCATGCAGTCGTCAAACCAGATAAGGTGACCACCAAAATTCGCATGGTATTCAACGCCTCCAAAACATCCGGATCAGGAAAGTCCCTAAATGACGTCCTGCACACCGGTCCAACCTCCAGCCATATCTCATGCTACTCATTTTGTAGTGGCAAATGCACAGATTTGTGTTCAATGGAGATATTGAGAAAACGTATCGTCAAATACTCATCAACAAAGACGATAAACATTTTCAGCGAATTTTATTTCGCAAATCGGCTGACTCTCCCGTCACCGATTACAATCTTAAAACTGTCACATTCGGCATTAATTGTGCGCCCTATTTCGCTATCCGTACATTACATCAATTAGCTGATGATGCGAGAGCGATATTCCCATTGGCTGCGCCAATACTCAGAAACCAGACGTATGTGGATGACATCCTCTCAGGAACGACGCCACCGAATCGCTTACTCAAGTGATCAAAGCGCTAAAGTCAGCTGGTTTCGTATTAAAGAAACTGACGACCAATTATCCAGTCATATTAAAACAGTTTCCAAAGGAGGACCTTCTCGACTCCAACTTTTTAATATATGAGATCGCTTCCACTACCAAAACTCTTGGTATTCGCTGGAACGGGCTTACAGACAAGTTTTCCTGCACCATTCAGCCTATGTCACCAAAAAATGCCGTCACAAAACGACAAATTTTGTCGTCTGTCGCACGACTTTTTGACCCAGCAGGATGGCTGTCGCCAGTGATGATTCAGGCAAAGATTCTGCTTCAAGAACTTTGGCTAGATGGCGTTGATGGTGACGAATGTTCAAAGCCCAGAGCTTTAGCAAAATGGCAGAAAATCTGCCAGTCATCTGCTAAATCGAAATCCCTCGATGGGTTAATTTTTCTCCGGGGCCAGATACTGAAATCCAATCAAGACGGTAAGCTTGCCACGCCTAGAGCTCTGTGGCGCAGTCTTATTTGCAAAACTAGTCGCGGTTGTTCGAAAACAATTCGACTTAGAAGTATGCAACACTTTCTTATGGTCTGATTCAGAGATTGTGCTAGCTTGGCTGGAAAAACCATCGTGCCCATGAAAAACCCATGTATCCAACCGTACCTCTCAAATCCGAGCGTATCTTCCGAACGGTACATGACACCATGTTGCTAGTGCTGACAATCCCCAAGACTTGGCGATTTCCTTGCTCTGGTAGCAAGGGCCGAAATGGCTTTCTTGCACCCCGGACTTATTGCCAAAATCAAATGCGCGCAGTGCATCTCCTCCAGAAAAGCGCAAGATAGAGGTCGATTTTCTCGACCGGTTTTCATCCTTCTCTCGGGCACTCCGCGTGACTGCGTACATGCTCCGCTTCGGAACAAATCGAAGAAGTTAGCCACACTCACTATTCCCAATCTGACGCATGATAAGTTCCAACAGACACAAACGTCTTATCGAGGCAGCGCAGTTACTTAATTTAGTAAAAAAAGCCCTCTTCTTGTTCTCAATCCGATAATGGACAAAGACGGTCTACTAAGGATTAATGGGAGATTGGCGCATGCCACGTTGAGATACAACGAAAGACACCCAATCATTCTCCTAACAAAATCGAGGTTCTACCAGCTATATTTGGAGTTTCTACGTTCGCTGCTTCTTCATGCAGAAAAACGATTGATGCTCCAAATGGTAAGGCAAGAGTATTACGTACCAAAGCTAAAACCTCTAACTAAAAGATGTATTTTTTAATGCAAGGTGTGCACGCTTTCCAGGCTACAAACGCGCAACCAAATAATGGCCGCTCTTCCCCCTGCGCGTTGTAATTTTTCACTCCCATTTTCCACAAATGGAAAAGAGTTTGCTGGGCCATTCTAAACCAAAGCATCGGTGCTAAGTCCTACTACCATTCTCAAAGGGTACGTAGCAGTATTCGTCTGCTTTGCCACAAAGGCTGTTCACCTAGAACTATGCTCCGATCTCACCACCGAAGCTTTTCGAGCACCGGTTGGAAAGAGGAATATCTTAAGGATCTGCAGAAAAGATATAAGTGGAAATCTCCACGACAAAATCCCCAACCAGGCGATCTCGTCGTGATTAAAGAAGATTCGCTCCCGCCCACCGAGTTGAGACTGGGACGAATCGAGAATGTTCGCCACGGGCCTGATAACCACGTACGTGTTGTGAAAATCCGCACACAAAACGGGTTAGTCATGCGCCCTCTTGTAAAACTACACTTCATTCCACCAGCGCAGCCTCCGCGCGACTCACAGAAGAGAAAAAAAAATCATATACCATCCCTGTGTATTATGGATTTAAACATCTCGCTTTAAATGCTATCCTCAAGTACTTCTCGTTTCTCTGTTTGTTCTTCTACTTTCAGATCGAAAACCATAATGGCGGCATGAAAAGCATTCCCTCTAGGCCCGACCGCAGAGACAGACAACTGTCTGCAATGCAGACTCTGCCATCGTTACCACGCCATTCGGACCTGTCCAGCCTTCAAGGCATTGAAGCCACCGCAACGGTTAGCCGTAGCCCGGGCGCAAGGGTATTGCGTAAACTGCCTCGCACTCACCCACACCACAGGTGAATGCGATTCGTCCGGCAGCTGCAAGGTTTGCGGGCTCGCGCACCACACGCTGTTGCATATGGCAGCAGCCAGTATCGGGCGCCTACAAGCGCGAAAACGGCCATCCAACCAGCGCGCAGGGGTACAGAAGACCAAATCAGCTGCGCGGGTAACGCCCTAAGCAGGGCAAACAAGTGCCTCAACAGCCACGTAAAAAGAAAGCCAATATCGCGGGCACTGCTGATGGCCTACAAACCCAGAGATGTCGAGTCAATTCATATATCTTATCAAATAATGAACCTAAATTAATTAAAACTATTTAAAAAAAAAATAATTTTACACTAAATAGTATAGAAGAGTCTTAGAGCTTGCAAACATAAAAATTGCAACTAATGAAACTATGTTAGTTTATATGGTGGGAATACCCCTTACAAACGAAGAAATTTGTGAAACTACTTTAATAAAAGCAATAAAAAATAAAAGAAACATTAATAAAATTCCCTACGAGGATAATGTAACTTGTCGAAATAATAAAGTTTTTGGAATTAGAAATACATGTAATGAACATATTAATATATGTAAGTATTTGTAATCGTAAGAATATCATCGATATTAGTGAAACTACTTGCGTCCCACGACTACTTAAAAGCGAACCAGCAGAATGCATCTTAATAAATAATCAGCACATCCCTTTAGTAGAAAATATCTCACCTGACATTATTCTTTTAAATCAATACAATGGCACAATAGAAATAAACAACCAAAAAATAAACCTTACTGGATCATATGCAATACAGTACCACAATTCCACAGTTTGCATCGACAACCAAAAATACAAATTTAATGATATGTTTTCCAGCAAACCACTACCTGCTATTCTTCAACCAAATACCTTTTCTAATAAAGAAGAGGAAATCCTCAGTTTGGGGATGATAAAAGAAATCCATGTGAACAACACCAACCACTTGAAAGCGCTACAAACAACCCATGCAGCATCTTTGGTTACAAACTTTTCACTTTTAATAATCAGTATGATTTCGATTGCATTTTTAATCATTGCATCAATCATAAAGAAGAATTTTAAAGAGAAACCAGTCGAATTGTCAAGTTACAACGTTAATGGTAACGTGGACGACAGTCCGGCAACAACATAAGAAATTCCCACTTTTGCAGAGCCAATGACCTTAATAAGCTTAATACAATAATCCAGCTAAACAAACGAGGACGTTTGTTTTTGACGGCGGAGGAGTTAACACCAACAATGTTTATGGTAATAGCTTACGCCAGCACAATAATTAGTCATAAACAATAACAGGCTAACTAATAAGTGCAGACGTCAGCTCAATACCAGTGACCGGTTGCAATATTGTCAATACTAGCCGATGTCTGCAAAATGGCAGCAACACGTTAGGAAACGGCCCAGACGCTTAATCAACAATAACCGAAAAGCGGGAACAACATTCGGCATGCGCCGACAAATAGAATGCTGACTCAAATAGAATTAGGTTATATTAGTGACAAAATTAACATTGTAAAGGTAGTCTTAAGATATGATTGAACAATAAAGGTCTACCGACCAGTAAAAAATATATTTTTTCGGAATTTAATCAAACATACCGATAATTTATATTTTAATCCTGTGCAAACGCTAGAGTGGGTTAGTCAGAGAGAGAAAGAGAGAGTCAAATTTAGGCTGATGACTAACGCAGAAGCGTATCGGCAATTTACAGACTGACAAGTTAGAGGCTCAGACACAAATACTAAGCCAACAGCTATTAAACGTCAACAGTCAGCAGTAACCGGAGAATACATACACACTTAGTTATATGCGTCTATGGTGGGTATATTAATTTACATTCATATTTATAAACAAGTACATGTACAATTGTGTATGTTCGTATGTTAAGGTTTTGGAAATGCAGTGACAGCTAGAGCTCGTCACTTAGCCAGTTTGTCAGTTCATCAGTGTTGTGGTAGTGACAGGGTCTCTGCAAAGATAGTATGAGGCATACTACTATAGCCGAAATGAAGCGCATTAACAGCAAACGAGCTGAGCGCTTAAGTACTCAAATGTGCCGGTTTTCAAATACAAAAAAGAAGAGGGGCAATGCGGTATAAAATCCCAGTAGGGTTTGAATAAATGAGTTTCTGGTATTTAAAGTTAATTTTATGGTCAGATAGATTTGATCGCTCTATAAGTCTCTCATTATGCCCGTCCTAATGTATGGCGCAGAAGCATGGACGATGAAGATATCTGATGAGAAGGCTCAGGGAGTGTTCGAGAGAAAGATTCTCCGAAAGATTTATGGGCCTTTACGCCTTTGCGATGACGAATACCGTAGAAGATGGAACGATGAGCTGTATTCGACGCGGTGCCCGCCGGTGGTAGCAGAGGAAAAGGGAGGCCTCCTCTGCGTTGGAAAGACCAGGCGGTAAAGGACTTGGGTACGCTTGGTATTTCCAACTAGCGCCAGTTAGCGAAAGAGAGAAATAACTGGCGTGCTGTGCTAAGCTCGGCCAAAATCGCATAGGCGGTTATCGAGCCAATGAAAGAAGAAGAAGAATATTTGATCGGACGTATTGAGAAATAGTTCCAAGGTTCGATCTTAAGACAGGCCTAGAAAGAGATAGGTTGATAACGAGAAAAAGTTATCTCCGCAATTGTAGCTTTAGCTTCTCCCATTTTGATTGGTATTGTTAAATAGTTATTACTCTAAGCTCATTAAAAATGTTTTTAATAAACTCTTAAAAAGTAAGAAACAAAAAAATAATTTTTTTTAATTAGAAATATTTTTTAACGTATTTAAAAATATGATAAGTACATATTACTTCAGTACAAAAACTTTTTATTTTAAAATGCGTAGTTTGGTAATAAAATATGGGCAGATTCAATAAGAACTAGCTAGGAACTGGTTGCAATAGTTCCATTTTACGTGAAGACAGATAGCCTTATTCAAAAGAAAACGCCATAAGTTTCGCGGTCAATCTATTTATGAGCAAATAAGGCAACTTATGAAGAAGTTGTGGAGTAATTCAGTAAGTTTTGGCGCTACTTTGATAGCATACAAGTTTTAAAGTAAATTTAGTACATCAATATTCATCCTAATGCTTACTAGTTGGAAATTTACTCATTATCATTCGTAACAATTACGAACTCATTACTTATCTAACTAGCTCAGCTATGTCTTGTATATATAAAAAAAAAAGGTTTTTATGTATTAAATTTTATTATACGGGTCATTTTACTATTAAAGAAACTATTCTACAGCCAGGATGCAACTGGTTGTTATCTATAACTCATTCAGGCTTGTTATATACTCATTCCATTAATACACCTTTACTTAATTCATGATTTGACCATTAAAAATGTATTGCTCGCTGTAACCGGCTTGGGTAATTCTTCTAAGTTTTTTTTCTCTTCCTACCAAATATTATTTTAGTCCAAATTTACCTATTGCATTTGGAACTATTTCCGTATGAACTAGAAATTTTCCCTGCAGAGAATGCTTTGGTGTATGGCAGAGGAATTTAGTAGCCATTTTGTATTATTTGTTCGGCTGTTGTTACTCGAAGCTTGGTTATTACATGCACATTGTTGAAGTTCTTGTTGCTTCAGACTTGTGTTGGCATTGCCATTATTTTTATGGCCTCTGCTGCTTCTACTGCTCGTGTGTAGGCCACTGTTAACAAGTTTAAAGTGCATATTTTCCGACGTGAATATATACATATATGAACGAGTTATGGAAACCAAGTTGGTTGAGTTTATAAGTTTAGCTGTCACTACTGTGTTTTGTGAAAAGCAACAAATAAATATTAAGAACTACAGGAATTTTTCAAAACTCCAGCTAAGCAAGCTTAAGTATTTGTTTGTATGTATGTAGTTTTACACTCACTCACAATACCAACAAAAAAATTTAATTTTTGACTTTAACTATATTTTTGTTAGCCAGTTATGTATCCCTCTTACAGCCAGCAGCTAGCATTTCAACTAAGCTCAGCAAGTAAGTACGTGTAGTTAGTGTCAAAGTGACTCAACTGTCAACATGTCACTCACAATATAAATTAATAATCATAAATATTTGAGCATGTGTTGCTGGCCACATAAACACACAAAAACAAACAAACACGAGAGTTGTTAGTTTGAGTAGTAGAGGTGTTCAAGAGAGAGAGATGAAGAGGCAAAGTAAATAGCTTTGCTTCAAAGATTATAAGTATAGCTTCGATTAAACGAAAGAAAGGAGCTTAGAAGTATATTTGAGAGCCTTTGTGTATTACTGGCTGAAATAAGAGCTGGAAGATAAGTTGCAGCATAATCAACAAAAACCAGCTCGTAAGATTTTTACAAGAGCAAATTTTATGTTCTGTGGTTGTGCAAAATGTAGTTACATCACATCACGTACATTTAAGGGCTAAGTAAATAAAACAGAATTTATAAACGATGGACACGGATTGAGGCATCAGGGGGATAGATTTGATTATAATAAATAAAGAAAATCTTATTAGATGCAACCTTAATAGTGTTCCAAAGTGTAATAGCAGTAAAGGTCCTTAAACTCCATAACAAAATAAGTTATATGGGATTTGAGAAGCTCAGAAATTAACCAAAAGTGAGAGATGAAGTAGTAGTGGCGAAGGAGAAATCTTTGCAAAATATAGAGATATAAATCGTTGATTTAGAACATGGAATTTGAAAAAAGACCAGGAAAGAGAGACAGAGAAACAAAGAAAGAAAGGAAGACGGCATTTCTCAGTAAAAAAGAGGAAAAGCGAGGTACATGGAAGACAAGAGAGGGCTATGGTTACAGGCAGTAAGTGGTTTTGAATATAAGCAAAGATTGTGATAGTGAGGATGGGAAAGAAGGGCAGGAAGGAAAAAGAAAGGCGAAAAAGTAAAGAAAATAAGAAAGTTGGAAGAAGGTATGGGTAGTTATGTACTAGAACGATATAATACAAGATTGCGCCTTCCCGACGAATAAATGATGTAAAGCAAAATGCGTGCAACGTCATGAATATGAATAGACTGATATTCGGAAGAAATTGCAAGAAAAATGTGAGGTTAGGTTCTTCTATGATTTGTAAATTTTAAAGTTTTTACCAATTTCGGCACTTTATGCAACATATTTATATTCAAATAACTTCATTTATGCTCTGTGTTTGATTGAAAAAAACTGCAGTGCAGCATTAGGAGACACAAGAAGCTTAACTTGCAACCAAGTGCGCAGCTACACCTTCACTTAATTTTAAGCAAGTTTTATAGCCCCGTATCATTGAATGACTTGCGACTTAACACTTAACACTGCGCACTTCATGTTTAATAACTTTATTTTAAATAAAATCACTTTAAATTGAATTTAAGCACAAACAATTGTATGCTTACAAACATACAAACAAAACTATCCGCGTTTTGTGACGTAGCATACACAGCTGATTCTGTCAAATTTGCTGAGAGCGAATAGCGGTTTGCGGAAGGCGCAACCTCTGTATTTTCTAAATCGTGGTTATGTAGGCATATAATCATTAAATTAACTATCAGGGTGAATCTTTTGAAATTTTGGTTTGCGGTATAGCTTTCTTTACATAATTCTTCTTCTTTTTTTGTAAACACATTAATTTTTCACTACTCATTGAACATATTAGAAGTAATTTGGATACATCAAGTGATAAATCACGCATCCCATTGTTTGCAACTGGAGAGATAAATCAGAAAACAAGTGAGGAAGCAGGTGAGAGGTATAAGATGAGAGAGACAGAGAAAGAGAGCGAGAAATGGAGTGTAGAAAAAATATGGGGAAGTTTAAAAAACGAAAACCGAGACGTTTCGAGCGAGGGATGAACGACCATTACGCATGACACGGATCATTGAAATAATATACTCATTCACAACTCGAGTAAACCAGTTATCAACACCCTCGCTAAAATTTACGAAAATTTAAATTAAAAACAGTTGATTGATTTGTGGAGAGTGAGAGAAGTGACACAAGTCAACTTAGGTTGACTTTCAACTAATGCTGTTGCATTATTTCGGGCGACGCACAGTGGCATTTCGGCGGAAAAAATAGGATTTTTCCACTTTCCAATTTCAAAACTTTAATGATTTTGTTTTGTAAAGAAATATTTGGATAAGAAAAATTCAACAAGGTTTTTTATAAAAAGTGAAATTTTATAGTTAAAAAAACTAACAGAAGTCGACGGAAAGTTATTCAATAAAATCAGATTAAAATTATTGTCCAAATAAAGAATTTTTTTTGTGTGTAAGTTTATAGCTATGGCTTTTCTTTTATTTTTTAGTGAAAATATAGCACCTACTTGTTTATAAAAAAAAAAAATTTATTGAAATTGGCAAAGTAAGCTAATTTTTATAATTTTTCAAAAATTATACTAAAAAATATCAACTTTTAATTTTTTGATGGAAAAAAACTTTATGTGCTTTGCTTGCTTAGCCATCTTACTATAAAAAAATGAAAGTGCCGAGTCTGTACTTTCAATTAAAAAAAAAAAAAACAACCGCCAATTACCGTCCCTTTTAGTAACATCGATTTTAATTTCAAAAGTCACTTCCAATATTTCATACAAATGGTCAATAAGACAAAAAATGTAGTATACTTTCAGGCTCTCGTTAAGTGAAACATTATTTTTGTTTACGGATATGTAGGCGTAACGAAATTGAATGACATTTCAATCGAAATAAAAACATATAGTTTTCACGGCTAAAATATATTAAATTTCATTCATATAATTATATAGTTCATATTAATATGAGTACTTTTTCGTTTTTATACAATGAATTAAGCGAGGAGCTTATTAACAGTGATCGCAATGTTGATTCATTGACTGAATACATAAAATCGAGAAATTCAGGTGTAACTGATGAAGATGTTGCATATGTGAAAAGAAATATATCGCAGCGGTTTTTACCTTTATTTAATAAAAGGTGGTTTGGCGCATCACAAAACATTGCTCGTTTTTTTGCAAGCAATTCAGTTTGGCTTACAAGTGAGTTTTCGGGTAACTAGCGCAATAAACTATCTTATTATGTTTTTGTTATTTTTAAGATGCATTTGAAGTAGCATTGCCATTCACCTCATGTGAAAGTAGAGCGAGGGGGAGAAAAACAAAAGCTTTTGAGGAATGTAGTGATCGCGCGAAACGGTATAAAGCTGCAGCCTTGGCGTCACAATTTCCACAACAACAACTTTCACTGGCAAGTGAAATGATTGGAAAGGACAAAAACCCACAGGCCTATATTGATTCTTCAATTGTATTAGCATTAATAATGGATGCTGATTTAACAAAGATGCAATACAATACCATAAGAAATGTTTTGCAATCTGAAGGGAATAATATTCTTCCACCTTACAACAAGCTATCGACTGAAAAAGAAAAATGCTATCCAGAAAACATTAATGTAACGGAAACAAGCGCTTCAGTCAATCTTCAAAGTTTGCTGGACCACACAACAAATCGAATTTTTGAAACTTTTTCAACAGAAACATTGGAGTCACTGTCGCCGTGCAACTACACTCTTACAAGCAAGTGGGGCTGCGATGGGTCCTCTGGGCATGCAGAATACAAACAAAATTTACCCAAAGATGTGAATGATGGCAGTATGTATTTACTCTCTATGGTCCCATTAATGCTGCAATCAGAT
The DNA here is from genome assembly GCA_963971545.1 of Philophylla caesio. Taxonomy (NCBI): domain Eukaryota; kingdom Metazoa; phylum Arthropoda; class Insecta; order Diptera; family Tephritidae; genus Philophylla; species Philophylla caesio. Next base: position 29,390,730 of record OZ020609.1, on the reverse strand, counting down.
AACAATATTGACTATTGGCGTAATTCCAGACCTTCTTCAACTAGATTTTGTCGACCAATTTCATTTGAATTTGCAAGGGAAACAAAAGAGAAAGTAATGGAAGTTAACGAAAAAATGAAGTCAGATATTGTTGCATTGAATAGTACAAAAGTTGTTGTAAAGGGCAAGGAAATTAATGTATTACACAAGCTCCTTTTTACAATGCTGGATGGTAAAACCGCTCAGATAGTGACACATACTACTGCAGCAGCAGTATGCTACATTTGTGGAGCGAAACCTACTGAAATGAACAACTTAGAGTTAGTTTCAATGAAAACAATTAAACCTGAGGCATGTGAATTGGGAATTTCATCCTTACATGCTAGAATCAAGTTTATGGAATGCATTCTCCATATAGCTTATAATTTACCATTTCAGAAATGGGCTGCAACCTTCCAAAACAAAGAAATTAAAAAACAAAATAAATTAAAAATACAAGCGGCCTTTAAAGATAAAATGCGGTTGCGAGTTGATTTTGTTCAACAAGGTACAGGAACTTCTAACGACGGGAACACGTCAAGGCTTTTTTTTTTAAACCCACAAATGCTTGCGGATATTACTGGCGTCAATGAAGAACTTATCGATCGATTCAGGATAATTCTTGAAATAATTACATGTGGCGAAAAAATTGATAGTGACAAATTTAAATTATATACGTCGGACACTGCGAAATTGTTCGTACAAAATTATAGTTGGTTTTATATGCCTGTTACTGTGCACAAAGTACTAATGCATGGTAAGGATATAATGGATGCTGCCGTATTACCAATAGGAATGCTTTCAGAGGAAGCCGAGGAAGCCAGAAACAAAGACTACAGGAAGTATCGATTGATGTTTTCGAGAAAGTGTTATCGAATTTCCACAAATACTAATGTCTTCAACAGACTTCTTATAACTTCGGATCCTTACATAAGTAGCTTAAGGCGTCATTCGAACAAAATTTCCTTAGAACTAGATCCCATTGTTAAAGATATGGTGCTTGCATAATATTACAAATAAAAACTAACACAATTTTTCGCCTGTTACATATTCAATTAAAACATTGCATATTATATTGGATTTTTATCAAGCTGAAAGGTATAAATAACGTCACTTTGCGTTTAAGTTTAATTTTTTTTCATCAGGAGAACTCAATTAAGAAGTGTCTCGAATTTCAAGTCCCTAGGTCCAAAAATAAAAATGTTGGCAATTGCAGTTATATGGGAGGTGGGTGTGGCAGTGGGCGGTTTTCCAAGATTTTTTCAAAATTTCTTAATTTAGTCCAGAGAAGTGTTTCTGCAAAGTTTCATTGCTGTACGACCACTCCTTCTATTTTTTTCCAAGAAATGTATGGAGCGGTGCCACTGTGCGACGTAGGCGCCGATCCATAGCATTCATGCAAATTTGCATACATACGTATTTATATTCACACAACTTGTTTGTATGCGTTCGTTTGCAATCTGCCGTTATTTTTGGCACACTTGTTGTCATTGCTTCAGCAGTAAAACTATTTTATTTCGGGCATAAACTGCAATGTTGCATACTGGCAGGCACATAAACAAGCATTAACCCATGCATACACACACACGCGTACACATAAAACGCATTCTTCTGTGAAATGCCGTTAAATATTATTTGCGCTTCGTAAAGTGTTAAATGTCAATGAACGTTTCCCTCACGTCTCTCTTGAAATTGAATTGGCTCCTTATTGGCTCCTTGTCATAGTTGTTAGGCTTACAGTTTACTTAGTTGTTGCTGAGCTTGAGGTAGTTTTGTTATATATATATATAATATTGGCGCGTACACTATATAGCTCAGTGTTTGGCCGAGCTTCTCCTACCATTTGTGGTGTGCGTCTTTATATTATACCACAAATGGAGGGACCTACAGTTTTGTGCCGACTCCGAACGGCAGATGTATTAAATGAGAAGCTTTTTCATGGCAGAAATACCCTCAGAGGTTTGCCATTGCCTGCCGAGGGGTGACCGCTATTAGAAAAAACTTTTTCTATTATTAAGATTTTGCTTGCCCTGACTGTGATTCGAACCTCGAACTCACCGGCATATCAAGTTATAGCACGCACCGCTAATAACTCGACCACAGCGGCCACACTCGACCACAGCGGCCACCAGTTTTGTTATAGCTATTGCATTTGTTATTTCCTGCCAGGGTAATTTCCTTTGGGGCGTCAAGCACCTACATTACGAATGTGAATGAATGTAGTCAGAACTCTTAACTAAAGGTAGACATAATAACGCAGACAGACACATTCCATAGCCTCATTCACTTTAGAGCCGACACTTCTGACAAGTTGTCTTGATTGAGGTTTGACTATGTAGAAGTGGGCATATGTATGTGTGTTTTGCTACATTGCTGATTTGCAGTTGAGCTCCTTATATGCATATATGTATAAGGATTACAGCTGCTATCGCCATATGATTAGTTCGTTGGGAATGGAGTAATAGAGTAGGGATTATAAAAATGCATACAATAGGAGGTATGCAAATAAATAAATAAATAAATAATTGAGAATACACAGTTCAAGTGTAAGATAAAACTAAACTATAAAATGCTTAAAATATACTGAAATTTGAATGCATTTTGTGCGTTTTCTATGAAAACTATATCTTTCTAAATTTGAAGATATTGAACATGTTTTTTTTTTATCATTTATACAGTTTTCAATATCGTTGCCTTTAAAGTGTTTACTATCAAAAAATTTTCATCGCCAGTGTCGGTATTGTTATCGAATTAACTGTAAACTCCTGCACCTTTATTGTTATCGACATCTTTGTTATTGATATTTTAAAAACTTAAATTGATATATGTAGTTGCATGTTTGAATTTGATAAAATTTTTACAACCTTTATAAGTATCAACTGTTACACAAAAATTATCAATTTATTATTTGTTATTTGGCTTCATTTTTTGTCAGCGACTAGCAAAAGAACACTCGGTAGCTTATCGTATAGCGTGGAAAGTGGTGCTATTGTGAATAATCATTGGAAAGTACCAAGAGAAATTGGAATATTTTCGTTAAACATCAAAATAAGTAAAAAAAAACAAGATAGAGCAGACGTAAGTAAAATCGCCTCTTATAAGAATTACTCATTTTGTTTTGTTTTGCTAGCAAATTTTACCATTAAACGACCATTAGTTTTGACAGACTAGTGTTGTAAAGTGTATACAAAATATAAGAGAGTTGATTATAAGCAAGATGCACTGTTTTGTTATAAATAAAAAATTGTTTATAAATACAAAATGGTTTATAAATAAAAAATCGTTTATTGGTTTATTTCTTGTTACCATTATTTTTAGAAACTTTAAAAAGTCCGACATAAATTGTATAAGGTGTAAATATTAATTAACTTATCGGTTTTGTAGTCGCTATCTCTTGTTTTCCAACTTCGATCGCTATCATTTGTCTAATAAACATTGCTAAAATTCATTTTCAATCCTATTTGATAACATTATCGTAATCGAAATCGATAGTAGTATATATGTAGAAATTCTTAAATGCTTTTCAATAGCTGATGTGACACGTTCTAATTGTTTGTGTTCCATCAGCACCCATACATATCGCCATGATCATCTCAACGGCTATTCAAACACGAACGAACACGGCAAACGACTGACAAAACGTAGGCTTAAGAAAAACACATCTTTGAAGTCATGTGAAAATTTATCCCGGTTTCGATGCATAAGGTAACATAGTAATACAAAGCGACTTGTTGCAACAACTTGTGAACATACTTCATTAAATTTCGACGTAAATTTCGAAGATTTGATAAAAAGAGTATGAAAGGAAAATCAATCATTAGGCTTGCCCCCGAATTCAGCAAGCAGCCTCAGTCTCTAATAGAGACAAAAGTCACAATTTTAGATCAGTTGGCATTCATTAGTTTCAAAATAATGCCTCTAGTCTCAAAATAACGTCACTAATTTGGGACCTGGTTATGAGCAAGTCACAAAAAGTTCAAATAAAAACAAAAGAAAAAAATGTGAAAGCGAGGAAAAGCAATATTCTATAGCTCATTTTGAGACTTGAGATGAGACTGAGTTACTGAATTCGGGTATTAACGTTATTTAAATAGGAAAGGTAGAAACTGTTTCCGGTTTTGAAAATGTAACAATATGGTTGTTTATATTAAAAAAAGAAAGGTGAACTTCTACTATGACTTTGTTATTTTAGTTATTTGCTATCGTTGCAAAGTGCATACATACATACTTGTATATTGCATGCATGCCCCAAAATATTTGCTATTTGAACTTTTCAAATCAAAAATCACCGTTTGTCATGTAAAATGGAATGTAGAAAGAAAAATATATATTACATATGTACATACATACATATTTGCAGAACTTTGATTTGTCATGCCGATGTCATGTTTTTCGACGTAGGTGTGCATTAGTTTCTAAATACATAAATATAATGACAATTTTTGAACGAACTGATGGGGGAAGGAACATTAAAAAGAATTAAAGAAAATATATTTAAAAACATATTTAGATATGTATAGCAATTACAACTAAGCAAAGATGTCTGAAACAAAAATGAAAGCAACCATTTAGAAAAAGGTAAACTAAACAACCAAGATTGTACTTCTTGTTCTAGTATTCAATATACGACTGTGGATCTTACTAATGTGGCGGCTTATGAAGAACATAATTTACCATTCTAAAGACGCTCTTTTAAATGTGGACTTTCAATTAAATGATTCCTACGAGAGTCGCCGGAACGAAATTGTCTACCAGGGGACAAAATTCAAATGAAAAGTGTTTCATTTGTGTGGTTAAAGTGGTTAAAATGTGGAAGGGTGTTGATGTGTAACATACTTTATTCTGAGTGTAATATGTGCTTTGTATTAAAATATTATTTCATTATTGTTAAAATTATGTAATATTAAAGTGGCAAACTATTTTTTTTATAGATACCGAAAGTTCGTGTATGTTGTTCAATACACGAATACAAAGTTTTGCTTACAAGTAAAATTTAAAAAGTTGCAGTTTTACACAAAAACGCATTCTTTGAACAGAATGGCTGTAAACCAAGAGAGAAAATGTCGCTCACTACACTGTAGTATTTTTCATCACCATAATTCATCATTAATCGTTGTATTATAGAAGTATACAAAATAACATTAATATAACAAAGAATAACGATTTGTTGTAAATCATGTATGTATTTATTGGTACTTTCAAGAATAAAAGAAAAAAAACGTAAAAGTTGACACACATAAAAAAAAATGTATACTTCAAGTACAAATATACATAGTACATATTTGGTATACAAGCAAATGTACCTACATAATGTAAAATTATTTCTAATCACTGCCGCTGATAAGTGAAGCTGAGTAGTGTAGGCCTCTATGTTATTTCATTAGCTACAAATACATATGTATATGTGTATATATACTATGTTGATATACCTATAGTTTCTGCCGTGCTTCAACGTATTATCATCTCTTTGTCATGTTTGGACCTCTTACAGAGCAACCTAAACAAGAGCGGCAGCGTCGTTTATCTGTCAAAAATTTCTCATGCCCATACAATTTGTATGACGCCGACCGAAATAACGCGGCGGCAACGCCGAGCGGTTGGAAAATCCGATTTTGACAGCGCGTTAGGAAGTGATGTTAGCTGCAGAAAACGAAGAATTGACATTGTTGATGACATTTTTTTGCGCCAAGTTGCATTCTGCTGAAATGGAGGTTGGTAATTTATAATTATTAATATTCCATATACATATGTATGTTTAGGTATATTATTTTGAATTTGTAGCGAATTTGTAGTTGTTGTTCCTTGATTTGACATAGTGCTGCCGCTCTTGGTTAGGTACGACAACTAAGCGGTAGCGCTATTCGGTGGAAAACGCGACGCTCTCCGCTCTTGTTTAGGTTGCTCTGTAAGGTATAGTTACCATTAGTACGTATGTATGTACATATGTAAAAATACATATGCACGCTTAGATATACACACATCATGTATGATTACTTATATGTAACTTCGCAAAAACTCCACCTAACGGTCCTTATTTTAAGATCACGCCTTAGCATAGAATAAAAATTCACTTGAAGTTGTACAGCACAGCAGTAGACTCGGAAATACATAAATTTTTTAAAGTTTTTTTGCCCATCATTCGCATACTACAAAAATTGGGTTTTATTTCTAAACCAAGGACTGTTATCACAACCAACTATCCTTTTAAATTATAATTTGTTTGGAATAAGCTTAAATAATCGAACATTTTCTTCTTCTTCTTTCATTGGCTCGATAACCGCCTATGCGATTTTGGCCGAGCTTGTCACAGCACGCCTGTTATTTCTCTCTTTCGCTAACTGGCGCCAGTTGGAAATACCAAGCGTACCCAAGTCCTTTACCGCCTGGTCTTTCCAGCGCAGAGGAGGCCTCCCTTTTCCTCTGCTACCACCGACGGGTACCGCGTCGAATACTTTCAGAGCTGGGGCGCTTTCATCCATTCGAACGACATGACCAAGCCAGCAAAGCCGCTGAATCTTAATTCGCTGCACTATATCTATGTCGTTATAAAGCTCGTACAGCTCATCGTTCCATCTTCTCCGGTATTCGCCATCGCAAAGGCGTAAAGGCCCATAAATCTTTCGGAGAATCTTTCTCTCGAACACTCCGAAAACCTTCTCATCAGATATCTTCATCGTCCATGCTTCTGCGCCATACATCAGGACGGGCATAATGAGAGACTTATAGAGCGTAATTTTTGTCCGTCGAGAGAGGACTTTACTGCTCAGTTGCCTACTCAGTCCGAAGTAGCACTTGTTGGCAAGAGTGATCCTCCTTTGGATTTCGAGGCTGACATTATTATTGATGTTAATGCTGGTTCCTAAGTAAACGAAGTCTTCTACTTTTTTAAAGTTATAACTGTCAACAGTGATGTTTGATCCCAGTCGTGAATGTGCCGACTGTTTATTTGATGACAGGAGATACTTCGTCTTGCCCTCGTTCACCTCCAGACCCATTCGCTTTGCTTCTCTATCCAGTTTGGAGAAGGCAGAACTAACTGCGCGGTTGTTAAGGCCGATGATGTCAATGTCATCGGCGTACGCCAGCAGCTGCACACTCTTATAAAAGATAGTGCCTGACCGATTTAGTTCTGCGGCTCGAATTATCTTCTCCAGCATAAGGCTAAAAAAGTCACACGACAAAGAGTCACCCTGTCTGAAACCTCGTTTGGTATCAAACGGCTCGGAGAGGTCCTTCCCAATCCTGACGGAGCTGGTGGTGTTGCTCAACGTCATTTTACATAGCCGTATAAGTTTTGCGGGGATACCAAATTCAGACATTGCGGCATAAAGGCAACTTCTTTTTGTGCTGTCGAAAGCGGCTTTGAAGTCGACAAAAAGGTGGTGCGTGTCGATTCTTCTTTCTTGGGTATTTTCCAAGATCTGGCGCACTGTGAATATCTGGTCGATAGTAGATTAACAGGTCTAAAGCCACACTGATAAGGTCCAATCAGTTCATTGACGGTGGGCTTTAGTCTCTCACACAATACGCTCGACAGAACCTTATATGCAATGTTAAGAAGGCTGATACCACGATAGTTGGCGCGTATTGCAGTATCACCCTTCTTATGGATTGGGCAAAGTACACTTAGATTCCAATCAGTAGGCATGCATTCGTCCGACCATACTCTACAGATAAGCTGGTGCATGCGCTTTACCAACTCTTCTCCACCGTATTTGAATAACTCAGCTGGCAGCCCGTCAACTCCGGGCGCTTTGTTGTTCTTGAGCCGTGCTATTGCTATACGGATTTCATCGCAGTCGGGTAACAGAACATGAATTCCGTCGTCATTGATTGGGGTTTCGGGATCATCATATTCTCCAAGGTGGTCTCTGTCACTACCACTAAGTAGTGTGGAGAAGTGCTCCCTCCATAAACTAAGTATATTCTGAACGTCAGTTACCAGGTCGCCGTTGTCGTTCTTACAGGAATTCGCCCCGGTCTTAAAACCTTCTGTTAGCCGTCGTACTTTCTGAAAGAATTTTCGGGCGCTTTTCCTGTCGGCCAACATTTCAAGCTCTTCGCACTCACGCATTTCGGCCTTTCTCTTCTTCTCTCGAAAAATGCGTCTCGCTTCCTTTTTCAACTCACGATATGTCTCCCGCAAGGCTCGCGTTGCGCCCGATCGCAACGTGGCCCTGTAGGCAGCATCTTTCCGTTCCGTGGCAACGCGACATTCCATCGAACATTTTATTATGGCAAATAACTGCAAAAAATGCAATGCCGTAGACGCCGATAACATGGTCCAATGTGACACATGTAATATATGGTTCCATTTTAGCTGTGTCGGAGTCGATAGCTACATAGTCGACGTAAGTTGGAACTGTCACGACTGTGCACACAGAGCTACGGCAAGAATTGCGGCGCCCATTTCGTCATCACAACCAACGTTACAGATGCAGCAGTGGAACCACAGTATATACAGTAGTAAACCTGAGGTGAAGTCCTTCTCAGGGATACGAGTTTTCGTGGTGGATAATGAAAATAAACTATAGCAGAGTTGCATGCAATGATATTTCATAGTAAACTTTGAAAATCACATAAAACATTTTGCGGAATGTGAAATATTTGCATTAACCATCGAAGATACACTTTACAATTATTACTTAAAACCAAAAATTTATAGCGAAAATATGTGACGACTGTTTTTATTTGCATATTTGAATAATTATTCAACGTGTACAATAAAAAAGCAACCCTGGGTAGTAAACTTTTCGATGGTGAGTTTTCTTCTTCATTTCATTTATTCGTTTCGGTTAGATTTGTAAACAAAAGCAGTTAATTTTGCAAATAAATTTATTCATTTTCTTATAACTGGAACATTTTTACATTTATTGAAGGAAATAACTGCCTGGAATGGAGCGCAAGCGAAACTACATCAAACAAAAGCAGTTAATTTTGCAAATAAATTTATTCATATTCTTATAACTGAAACATGTTTACATTTATTGAAGGAAATAACTGCCTGGAATGGAGCGCAAGCGAAACTACATCTATAAACTGAAGCAGAGTATTCTTAGAATAGTGCATGCATAATCAAAAAGAAAGCTAATTTTTAATGATTTCAGGGCCAATAAAACAGCTGCGAAAGACTTTTGATACTTCAAGGCCTTTGAATTTACATCGATTATTTTGTAGCTCAATGTTCATGGTGAAGATTCCTTAATATGTAAAAAAATACAAATTTAAAAGTGCATATATTTGTATAAACGTAAATAAATATATACATAAACACATATCACGATGCTGCGAGCAATTTTCTACCATTGGGCATTGTCACACGTTCAGTATTTACTGACGTGATGCAAGTGTCGTTTTATTTCTTGACCGTGTAGCATGCAATATTTATGGATAAGAATAAGGATTGCAAAATAAATAAATCCATGGATATGGATCGCAATACCGTCAATAAATATTGTAGCATTTCTTTTTCGTCGATGCGACTAATTTCTACCCCAGTACCTTATCTCTACTTGTTTTGTTTTTAATGAAAATGCAAGCTAAACATGCAAAAACTTTATTTTCTTGTTCCATTGTCTATATAATCTTCACATAAATGTTACAGTTAACAAAGCCAAGGGTGTTTTTGCATTTGTAAAACGGTGGTCAAAAGAATTCAATGACCCTTACATCAAGAAGGCTCTATTCACAACGTTACTGAGGCCCATATTGGAATATGGATCTGTTGTTTGGAACCCGCGCTATCAAGTTCATTCCGACAGAATAGAGTCAATTCAAAAACAATTTCTGCTTTTTGCTTCGTTGGGATTCTCAGTACAACCTGCCGCCATATATGTATAAGTCGTTTAAAACTCATTAATCTTCCTACACTTGCTAGTCGCAGAGAAATGCTAGGCATTGTATATTTGGTCAAGTTACTGACAGGCTTGATCTCTAGCCCATCTCTTCTTAGCGAAATAAAACTAAACATTCCCTCCAGAATTTCAAGACATTTCCGGCCTCTCTTTCTGAAGCCATGTAAAAGTAATTTTGAGTTAAATGAGCCACTCCGTAGTTTGTGTCAGGATTTTAACACTCACTCCGGTTCTTTTGATATTTCAGACTCACTTTTTTACATAAAGAAAACTATACTCAATGCTCTCAATAATTAATACATACATATATTACTATTCGATCAGCTGATGAGCATTTATTCTATAGCTGAACAGTTTTAGATCTCGACACTTAACAAACCTCTGCCTTTCATGACTCGGCGCAACATATATGAAAAAAAAAACAAAAAAAAAATTTTTTTTATATATCCGTGCGTCATGCGGATGCGCCCCTCGCGTCGGTCGGGCGGGTATGGAGGGATAAAACCGTTGGGATTATTATTATTATTATTATATGTATATTTCGAACCACGCAGCCTGCAAAGTATATAAATACTGACGGGATATATACATATACTGGAGATCAAAAGTGATTTGTCAGGGATCATTTTCCTTTGAAAATGTGTTTGCATTCTTTTCCGGTTGAAAAATTTAATCAGAACATAAAATACTAATATAAAAAATGATAAGCATTCGTGTATTAAAATATATACTTGTATAATAAATATCACCGAAAAATGTATTATATATTTTGCATGCAACTATTAGGTAGGTATGAATAACGCTTTGAAATGATAATGAAATATGAAAATTTAAGTATAGTCTGTAAGAATTTATGTTCATTGACTTCATAAACAATTAAATAAGTATTTTAAAACAAATACATTTATGAATATATTACACTTAATGTTGAACTCAACCTGTGTGCGAGTAAGTCTGAATTGCTATCTGTAGGAATGTATGGATCTCGCAAATATTAATATCTTGTTATTGATCAACATTTTAGTTGAATCTGGTAACACTACTTAGACTGTCACTTGATCACGCATTCCTTTTTAACATTGCTCTTCGTTTTCTCTTGCTTTTTATTTTTCTGCCTGTATGGCTACTTAATTTAAGAAATAAAATGAATTATTGAAATAGGTAAACATCCCGTCTTATTGTTTTTTAAAAATCTCAACAGTGGCGACGAGGAAATGGACGAAAAGATACTATCTTCACTATTGCTAAGATTTCAGAAATCAAATAAAGAATTTCTTGAAAAAATTCTTCAACAAAACTTATCATCATTGCAGCGCGTGTTAGGCACTGACAGCCATTCGAGCACCGCGCCGGTCTTCAGAAGTTTCAACAAAAATGTAGAAAAATTGTCTACATACATCCAGCAATTAGAACACCACTTCATTGCCAACAGTGTCACGGAGGATACTGTGAAATGCGCGAGTCTCCTGTCTTGGATCGGTACGGACACGTTCGAGCTGCTACAAAAGCTAGCGACAACAAATTAGCAGGGAAGTCCTTCAATGAGGTAAAGTCGATTCTTGATAGTCATTTTATTAAAAAGCAACATATTCTGGCTGCTCGCTTTAAGTTTTATTCAATTAGAATGAAGCCAAATCTGAGCTGAGTTGCGGGCGTTGCAAGAGAGTGCATGTTCGAGTGCCCTGCAGATGATTTCCAACAATCTTTTCTCGACAGTAACATAAGAGATATGATAATCACAAAGCGCACATGACAAAGTGCGAAGCGCGGCCCTACAAAAGCCTAATCCTTCATTAGACGAAGTTTTACAAATAGCCACAGTATATGAATCAACTATCAAAACGTGCTTGGAGATTAAGGGTGAAGGGGACACCAAAGCTGTAAATGCCATACATCGATCAAAACAACTCGAAAAGAAGAGGAACGGAGATCGGGGTAGATCGCGAAGTAAGTCTTGCCCTAGCTGTGAATCTGCACACAGGAGAGCAAACTGTTTCCACTATAAAAACAAAACGAAGTGTCGGTCTTGCGGTAAGGTAGGGCATATTGCTGCAGTTTGTTTATCGCATTCTTCGACACGGTCGCATACTCCAAGCCGTAGGAAAGATAATGGAGACAATGTGAACTTAGTGAGTAACGCACTTTTTGAGAGCACAGGCGTCGCCGAAGTTTCATCAGCAAACACGGTTGCTGACAAAATTCTAATAAACATAGACATCAATAACATAACACGCGGAGGTGAAAACTGAAATCGAGCGACTTGTAAAAGCGGAAGTATTAACACCAATACGTGTAAGTGAGTGGGCAGCGCCAATCGTAGTTGTGCGAAAACCAAATGGTAACCTACGTATCTGTGCTGATTTTAAAGTCGCTTTAAATTCGCAAATCCAAATTGACCGGTATCCAATACCAATAATAGACGAGTTATTTCATAAGCTACAAGGAGGTAAATATTTCACGAAAATGTATCTTTGCGAAGCTTATTTGCAAGTGAACTTGTAACGTAGCATTCTGACTACGAATAAACGCACCCCAACAGACACCCATACATGCGAACAGCACACGCACACGACCACCTGACGTAAATTATTTCGCTCGCGTCACTGTCCATAGCACTTAAGGCATGAATTCTCAACCTGTTACTAGTAATATCGAACTTAAAGGGGCTTGTGTGCACACAACCACCGAATCTTGCTAGGTAGGTTGAGCACTTAGTCAGCAAGGAGACGCGGCGATATACCTTCGGGCATGTCCAGCGCGCCTCCCTGGCCAGGTTAACCTAACTACAGCTCCTCGGCCGACCTCCTCCTGGCTCAGGCTACTCCTGGTCGACCCGCTAGGAGATGCGCCGACATATCTTCGGATAGGTCTAGCGCTCCCTACTGGTCGACCACATCCCACTCCCACTCCTAATCCTCGCCAGCACCGTTCCAGCCCCTACATACGTAGCGTGCAACTACGGGATGGCATTTCCTCCCCCCTGGGTAGGTCATGAGAGACGCGGCGACATGTCTTTTCGGCATGTCCAGCGCTCCCCTCTGACCAACCCACTCTAACCCCCCCCTGCTAACCGACCGAGTCTTGCTAGGAGTCTTGCTAGGACCACCGCCGAGATTCACCGGAGTCTTGCTAGGAGACACCAGCTGATAGGACCACCACCACTGGTACGTCAGCACCCGACGATGGTCAAAGAGAGTCATCTCGAACGCATATACGAAGGGTTGCGAGTGGAGTACCGTCTTTTCATAAAGCGTACCGAGTTCTCGTCAATTGAAGAGCTGATGGAGCTCACTGACGAGTTCGAACTCCTGAAGAGTGAGGAGGCCAGACAGAACAGACAGAACAGACCACCGGTACACAGCCTGGTCCCCCTGACCGAGGAGTATAACAGCGAAATAACCTGTTGGCGATGTAAACGGAGAGGCCACCACCGTCGGTACTGCCGAGGAATTAGAAGGTTGTTCTGCTCCCGATGTGGCCGCGACAATATCCTCTCCAGAAACTGCCAGTGCGACACCACCAACTCGCCCCAGGAGAAGCCACCTGCCGAGTGGGGTAGCCCAAAACCGAAGCCCAGCGCCGCCGCCCCCGCAGTCATCATGATGCCTGAAGAGAAAAGGGACGGACGCTTCTATGCCAACGTAGATGTGGAAGGCATGAGCGTACGAGCTTTAATAGACACCGGCGCCACACTCACCTATGTCGGCGAGACCGTGCGCCAGCACCTTGAGAGAAGGAAGATCCGATCATGGCCCAGCCACCAAAGCATACAACTTGCGAACCAAACCTGCGCCGTAAGCTCGCAAACATACCCCGTGACGATAACGTACCATGGAAAGGCAACGTCCATTGCGGTATCAGCACTCAGCAACCTCGCCGAGCACATGATATTGGGGATGGATTTCCTCAGGAAAAGAGGAATGACCATCACGCTGGATGATCTACCCCTGATAGCAGCTGCTCCTAAAAAACCACAACTGCTTAACAAGCTGTCCGCGCTCACCGAGAGGGAACATCTGACTGCAGACCAAAACAAACGACTGACCGAATTCCTGATGAGTCACCAGAAGGTATTTAGCGCACTCACTGGGCCAAGCATAGCCGCCACGCATATCATCACTCTTACGCAAAAACGACCACTAAAGCAACGTTACCACGACCGTAATCCCGCCATGCAGCAGGTCATCAACGATGAAGTCGCCAAGCGCATCGAGCCGTCGAGAAGCGCCTATAGTTCACCGCTCGTCCTAGTGCTGGAAAAAGCAAGGAAGCTTGAGGATGTGCATCGATTATCGCCAACTCAACGCCGCAAGCGAAGCCGATGCGTATCCGCTACCCCAGATCGGAGCTATCCTCGACCAACTCCAGGAAACAAAGTACATCTCCACTCTAGACCTGAAAAACGATTACTGGCAGATACCACTGGCCAAGCAGTCCCGCCCGTACACTGCCTTCACCGTCCCGGGCCGGGGACTTTTCGAATGAAAATTAATGCCAATCGGTTTGCACTCCGCCCCCGCGACGTTCCAACGAGCACTAGACACCGATGGCCCAACAAACAGCTTACGAGAAGTGGAACGAGCGATGGACACGGAGGAAGAAACGGCAGACACCCCTCCCATTCCAAACATCTTGGAAGGGTTTGTCCTACGACGTCCAACGACGAACAAGAAGCGATGGATGACGACATTCAAACGCCGCACCGTGTGGGTAACTCGGGTGAGGAACGACCACGCCTGCGTGAAGTACCAGGGCCACAAAGTCATCGTAAAATTCAATGTCGAGATCACATCCGCGCACGCAACGTTTTAAATAAATATAAAACATGAGTTAAGTTATAGTTATGTAACAAAATCAACATTGTTGTATGTACATAAAAAACAAAAAAAAAAAAAAAAAAAAACCACAAATAATAATAAAAATAATAATTATATATGTACATACATTTATCATTAGAACCATTAGAATAAGCAAACAATTTGTGAATTTATTTGAATTACTTACGTTGAATTTCAATAAAAATGCAACCACACACACACACGCCGAACCGCCACCACCACGCCGGGCCTCAGCTTTTTGTCCCCGAAGTGGGAGGGGGACTGTAACGTAGCATTCTGACTACGATACAATTAACGCATCCCAACAGACACACGACCACCTGACGTAAATTATTTCGCTCGCGTCACTGTCCATAGCACTTAAGGCAGGAATTCTCAACCTGTTACTAGTAACATCGAACTTAAAGGGGCTTGTGTGCACACAACCACCGAATCTTGCTAGGTAGGTTGAGCACTTAGTCAGCAAGGAGACGCGGCGATATACCTTCGGGCATGTCCAGCGCTCCTTTCTGACTGAGTTGATCTGACCTGACCAGGGGGGGGACGCGGCGACGTGCCATTCGGCGCGTCCAGCGCGCCTCCCTGGCCAGGTTAACCTAACTACAGCTCCTCGGCCGACCTTCTCCTGGCTCAGCCTACTCCCGGTCGACCCGCTAGGAGACGCGCCGACATATCTTCGGATAGGTCTAGCGCTCCCTACTGGTCGACCACATCCCACTCCCACTCCTAATCCTCGCCAGCACCGTTCCAGCCCCTACATTCGCAGCGTGCAACTACGGGATGGCATTTGCTCCCCCCTGGGTAGGTCATGAGAGACGCGGCGACATGTCTTTTCGGCATGTCCAGCGCTCCCCTCTGACCAACCCACTCCTCCACTCCCACTCCTCCACTCCAACTCCTTCACTCCTGGTACCACCGTCCTTGGTGGTATTTTACCACAGGGAGAGCGGTTCGCGACCAGGAGCCTTCCTACGCTGCCGCTCCCGCTGCTGCTAACCGACCGAGTCTTGCTAGGAGTCTTGCTAGGACCACCGCCGAGATTCACCGGAGTCTTGCTAGGAGACACCAGCTGATAGGACCACCACCGAGATTCACCAGCGTGCTGCTAGAACAACGCTTACCACTGTATCCAGCTGCCGAGACCACTACCGAGGTTCACCCGAGTGCTGCTAGCACGATCCGTACTACCGTATCCAGCTGCCGAGACAGCTACCGAGATTCACCCGCGTGCTGCAAGCACGATCCGTACTGCCATATCCAGCTGCCGAGACAGCTTCCGAGATTCGGCAACGTGCTGCTAGCACGATAAGCACGGCGCTCCGCCTGCTACTCTCTGATCTTCTCACCGTCTCAGAGAGTCACCGTCACTCTCCCTAACCGCCTCGCCGTCGCCGACAGCCCTTGACGCTTGCTAGCGTGCTCACCGAGAGCCATCCAAACTCCCTCCTGTTAGCTGCGCTCGCTCTCCCCCTCTCTTCTCTCATTCGGGACATAAAGCTGCCGGCAGATCAGTAAGCCAGAGCGCGTGTGTGTGTGTGTGTCCAACTTAAGCACATAAATATCGTGTTTTATTTGGTGGGGGTTAGTGGGACCTTCATCTGACCCTGGACAGGCTGAGCTCACCTCAGCCCTCGACAAAACCCTACTCATAAACTTAAGCGATGAGGCGAAAAGGTCCACAGTCATTAATACTCCGTTCGGGCTATTCCAGTTTCTGTGTATGCCTTTCGGAATTGCTAGCGCACCGGGAATTTTTCAACGATTCATGGAAGAATTCACGGCGGGTGTTCCCCATTGCGCCGTATATTTAGATGACATAATAGTTACCGGTAAAGATAACGACGAACATATCCGTAACGTAGAAGAAATATTTAAGCGTTTAAGCTTTCACGGCTTTACATGCAAAGTGGAAAAGTGTTGTTTTGCAGAAGAGCAGGTCGTGTACGTTGGACATGTCATCAACGATGCTTTATGCTGATGATTTGAAGTTTTTTCGTAGTATAACATGCGCGACTGATTCTCATCTCCTACAACAGGACTTAAATAATCTTGTCGAATAGAGTCGCAGGAATAAACTTTCATTGAATATTATATGTCTATTTCTAAAACTCCTGAGTTTCGGCAATCGACCTATTTTATTTTTAATCACCAACTTATTTCAGTTAAAGATTTTGTCGATCTTGGAGTTGTGTTCGATAACCGTTTTACTTTCAGAAATCACATATGTTATGTCCTACCTAAGGTTTACAGTAATCGTGCTTTTTTACGCCGCTACTCAAAAGATTTTAAAGATCCGTATACTAGGAAACTTCTCTACAGTACCTTTGTTCGTTCAAAGCTTGAGTATGCTGCTGTTATATGGAATCCGATTTATAATTACCATGCTACTCGAATTGAAAGGGTGCAACGTAAGTTCATTCGCTTTGCCCTTCAATCGATAAAATTTGAAGAGCCGCTGCCCCCATATAGTGCTCGCTGTATGTTAATAAGCTTGAAATCACTTGAGAGTAGAAGAATAATCCAGTCTCTAATGTTTGTATATGATGTAATTAATAGTTTCGTTGACTGTTCCGAATTACTCGGGCTGATCAGTTTTAATATACCCAGCAAAGTTCTTCGTTTTCAAAAACCATTTTATCTTCATGTGGTCACACCCAATTATTTTTTTCATGCACCAATATTTAGGGCGCTTTTAGAGTTTAATAAAATTTCAAAGAGATTAAATATTGATTTTTCATCACCGAGATCTGTTTTTAAATCAGCCATTGACGATCTGTATCGTTAGTTGTAAGAAAATTGTATATGTAAATACCTCTAGTCTGTAAGATATACTATGTCATAGACTGAATAAATAAAAAAATAAATAAACTCAGTTTGTTCATTACGATGATAAACTACCCATTATTCTGGCAGCTGATGCTTCTAAGTATGGAATCGGGGCCGTTATTTCACATCGATATGCCGACGGAATTGTAAAGCCCATCGCACATGCCTCCAAAACACTTAATACTAGCCAAGCGCGTTACTCTCAAATTGAAAAGGAAGCGTTGGCCTTTATATACTGTATAACTAAATTCCACCATTATCTTTACGGCCGGCATTTTGAACTCATTACAGATCATCAAGCACTCACTACACTGTTCAATCCATCGAAAAGGCTTCCGCTTATGGTCCTGCACCGACTTCAACGCTGGACAATTGTACTTCAAGCGTACGAGTACACAATTCATGTCAAAAAGTCTGCAGACAACGCTTCTGCAGATGCCCTCTCCAGATTACCAGCGGGAGATGATTTAGATTTCGACGAAAAGGAAAGCAACTTACTCGGGGTAGACGCTGTATCAGGCGGCACTTGAAGACTCTATTCTGAATGCCGAACTCTTCAAAAAGCTTACCCAGGAAGACAGTACACTTAAGCTAGTTAAGAAATATACTGGAAGGCTGGCCTGAGGATTTGCCAAGCCAGATTAAAATCGACGATTTTTATAAGCGAAGACTTTATTTATCAGTACACAGTGGAGTAGTACTGATTCAAACAGATTATATCAGAGTCGTATTACCTGCTGTTACGTATAAGAAGGTACTCTCCATGCTACAGGACGGCAAGTCACCAGCGGAAAAGTTGCATACTCGACAGCCGCGAACCATCTTATCCGCATTGTTTCCAGCTTCAACAATCTTACAGGCTACAAAATGTAAATACGCCATAGGAAGTACAGTTTGGATGAGCTCCTACTCCAACTCCAACCGATGGGCTCATGGGAAGATTAGCAAAACTCAAGGCAACCGAATGTATGTTATCGAATCTGGTGGTTTGACATATAGGCGCCACCAATATCAAACAAGGCTCGTCCCTCGAAACAGTAGATTGGAAACAGACGAATATGTTGACATTGACCTGGAAGCCGCAGATGAAGGGCCAAATGGTGAGAAGGAAAATTCTTCCAGTCATCAACAGCCTGAACAAACTACTTAAATAAAACAAGAGGGCACCCTACTTCGTCGGTCGGGACGCATTAGGGCTAAGACAGTTAGATTTAATCCTTTATAACTAAAAGTACCAAATTGTATCTGAATATTATTATTATTATACTTAAACGAGTTTTAGAGAAACAATGAAGGGGAATGTAGGAATGTATGGATCTCGCAAATATTAACATCTTGTTATTGATCAACATTTTAGTTGAATCTGGTAACACTACTTAGACTGTCACTTGATCACGCATTCCTTTTTAATATTGCTCTTCGTTTTCTCTTGCTTTTTATTTTTCTGCCTGTATGGCTACTTAATTTAAGAAATAAAATGAATTATTGAAATAGGTAAACATCCCGTCTTATTGTTTTTTAAAAATCTCAACACTATCTAAGTGCCGGTTTTAAATATCCAGTTAAAATTCCTGCAGTTAATATTTTTAAGAATTAATTGTCATTCTAATTTAACAAAAAAAAAGAAAATAACATGCAAATTACCTTTAGCACCATTTAAAGATCAATTTAAAACAAACCATATGCAACAGAATTTATTTATTTATTAATGAATCAAATAAAACTTGTATAGTTGAACGATTTTTTTCGTTAAAATGAGTAACACGAAGCCCAAGTCCTTTTGGGAGGTGAATTTTACCGATAAATTATCGAAAAGGTTGCGTACTGTATATACTGTGGTGGAACGTCGAGTACACTTCACGATGACCGAGCCGACTGCCCCAGTGATCAATATCGCAACTGCGAAATCGTATGCAACGACACTGGCGCAGACCACTCATTGCGTAAATGGGCCTATACCGGCTATACAAAGTACTGCAACTTCTTCGCAAACCTTTGCAGGCACAATGACGTCGAACGTAACAGACACACGTCACCATTACTCAGCAAATGACTTTACCGAAGAAATCTGCAGCTTGAGCGACTTGAAGAGGAGTACAAAATTCAGCAGCAGTACCTTTCAAATAAATAAAAAATTTTAACGTAACTTCCGGAAGCAATTTCATCAAGCACCTTTAGCTTGATCAACGTCGGGCCAACGGCTACGCAACTAGCAGCGCGCTAATATATCCGGAGGAGTGGCCGCTGTTCATCAGCATATTCGAAAACAGTACTGCAGTAGCAGGATACTCGGACGCCGAGAATCTCATCCGGTTGCAAGCTTGCCTCAAGGGCAAGGCTCGTGAAATTGTGAAAAATAAGTTATTTTTGTCATAAATTAGAGTCACTAATTGATTTCGCTTTATGCGTGAAGAATATTTGTACAACTATGGATAACGAATAACCATAAGCTTAATTGGGCTATGTGTCCAAAAGACAATTCAATCCCCACTGTAAAATTCTTCAGGGACTGGCTTTACAAATTTGCCGAAGCTGCTAGCATGGTCGTATCGTTTGCGCCGGCCAGAGATAGTTCTGTAGTAAACACTCACACTATAACGACGCATAAAGAGGAAGATCGCGTTGTAAGACTTCGTTGAAGACTCAACTGTGCAACTGTTGCACGTGCAGTGCAGCGTTTTCAAAAAATTTCCATTAAATCGCAAATGGGACATTGTTAAAACTAAAGGTCTTTGTCGACTATGTTCGAGCACACATAAACTCAGGTGTTTTATTGAAAAGGTTTGTGGCATAGATGGCTGTACTATGAAGCACCACAAGTTACTTCATAAAATTAATACCACTCCAACCTTTTACCAACACGCTGCAAATTATGACATGACACCACAATCCGAGGTTTAAGGAAACACGCATAGCAAAAGTGTTGCCTGCAAACAACCATATTTTAGGATCGTTCCAATTTTCATTCACACGAAAAAATAGTAGAAGTTTTCGCCTTTTTGGATGATTGAAAAGAAATTGTTTGATGAACTTGGCCTGAAAGGTACACATGATCCCATATGTCTACGGTGGAATGGCAACACGACACGCTCCGAAAATAATGCAGTGCGACCGACGATCAAAATCTCTAATGCAAGCAATGGTAATACTTACAAATTGAACGGTGTTCATACTATAAATGCACTAGCCTTACCTGAGCAGTCTATCAACGCCAAAACAATTTTTGAAAAAGATCCGTACTTTAGTGGTCTCCCTATCGAATCATATAATAAAGTGAAGCCGTCCAAGCTTATTGGCGCTGACAATTGGAACTTGCGATTCCCTTGAAAATAAAGGAGGGAACGTGAATGCAACCGATAGCTTCTAAGATGCGCTTGGAGTGGACTATTTAAGGCGGTAATAACCATCGTGGCCGCTGTGGTCGAGTTGGTAGCGGTGCGTGCTTTAACTCGATATGCCGGTGAGATCGAGGTTCGAATCTCAGACCGGGTAAGCAAAATCTTAATCATAGAAAAAGTTTTTTCTAATAGCGGCCACCCCTCGGCAGGCAATGGCAAACCTCCGAGGGTATTTCTGCCATGAAAAAGCTTCTCATTAAATACATCTGCCGTTCGGAGTCGGCACAAAAACTGTAGGTCCCTCCATTTGTGGTATAATATAAAGACGCACACCACAAATGGTAGGAGAAGCTCGGCCAAACACTGAGCTATATAGTGTACGCGCCAAAATTATATTATATATATAATAACGATCGTACCTCTGAATTTCCAATCAACGTTTACTATTGTGACTGTCAAAAGCACTACGTAGAACTGCACGAAGCAGTAAAAGAATTGTTCAAAATGGAGTCACCCATTGTTATCTATAGAAGACCAAACAGCCGTAGACTTATTGAATGATACATGCCGAAAATTTTATGGAGCTTACGAAATTGGTTTGCCTTGGTAAAATCCAAATGAACCTTTACCAGATAGTTACTCAAACGTACTTAAACATTTCATATGTCTCAAAAGAAAATGTGAAAGAGATCCCACTTAACGATCAGAAATTCAGCTACAAATTAACAATTCGGTATCAAAAGGTTATGCTACTTCACAAGGAAAAGAAAAAATTTCGGTATCTTCCAACTTTCGTAGTTTCAAACCCAAATAAAACGGGAAATATACGTTTAGTTTGGGACGCTGCAGCAAAGAGCAATGGTGTATCGTTTAACGATTTCCTACTTAGCGGACCGGATATGCTCAATCCACTGTTCGAGATACTGTTGGCGTTTAGTGTAGGTAACCTAGCCATATGTGGCGACATCGCTAAGACGTTTCACCGCATCAAAGTTAGAGAAAGCGATAACAATGCACAGAGATTTCTACGGAACCAGCTGCGCTCCTTTCATCGAACATTTCGTTCGTGATAAAAACGCGAGCTGTTTTACGGAAGAGTTTCCTCAGGCAGTAGAAGCGATCAAAAAACATCATTTTGTAGATGATTTTATAGACAGCGAAAATGCTGAGCAATCTGCTTTAACTTTAGCCCAGCAGGTTAAACAAATGCACGCTTCTTTCGGATTCAACATGCATAGCTGGGCTTCCAACTCTAAGTTCATTCTTGAGCAAATACGCGGAGACGCCGAAGAAGATCCAAGTCCGAAAGAATGCGGATCAGCGACCAAAGTATTAGGTATGTTTTGGGATTGAACGATACGTTCAGATATATTTTTAGGTTTATGCGATTGCGCCGTGATATCGTAAATAATACCATCATACCGACTAAAAGAGAGATACTTCAAGTCCTTATGTAAATTTTTGACCCACTCGAACTAGTAAGTTGCTTCACAATCGGGCTAAAAATCCTTCTCCAAGACATCTGGCGATCTAATATTGGATGGGATGAGTCCCTTAGTCAAGAGTTATATGGATAATAGTGTCGTTGGAAAAGAATCATTGAAATTATAACGACAAAAACAATCCCTCGATGCTACTCGCCGTTTTTAGAACGTGCAAAAGAGGTTCAACTCCACAAATTTGTTGATACAGAAAAGTTCGAAAATCTTGTCAGAGATGTAAAAATGACAGCGCAAAGCCAAATATACCATAAATGGCGGCATTACCAAGTGCGAGACTTGCGGCCTTCGAAAAGCCATTTACTTTTGTCGGAACTGATTTCTTTGGTCCAATTTCTGTGGCCGTTGGAAGAAGACGGGAAAAACGGTGGAGTGTCTTGTTCACCTGTCTGACCCTACGCGCTATTCATATAGAAATCGCACACAGCCTGGATACAAGTTCCTGTATTATATCTATCAGAAATTGTATAGCCCGGCGCGGTTACCCACGACAAATTTTCACCGATAATGGCAGTAATTTTAAAGCTGCAGAAAAGATCATATGCGCGGAGATGAAAGAGATAGATTTTTCACTACTTCCGTCAGCTTTCGTCTAGATCAATTGGAAGTTCATTCCACCAGCAGCTCCTCATATGGGCTGTGCTTGGAAACGCCTCGTGAGGTCGGTCAAAAACGTCTTGAATAAAATAACTCCGTCTTCATATTTCAACGACGAAATCCTCAAAAGTAGCCTATGCGATTCGCCTGATGGCTTTAAACCCATATATACCGGTGAATTAGACCTGTGAAAACGTTGGCACTAAACCCAGTACGTGCCTATCATCTCTAGACGCGGCAAATGGCTTGACAAAGTACCGCCGATCAAAGTCGGAGACATTATTGTCGTCATCGCAGATGAAAATTTTTCGATAAATTGTTGGCCGAAAGATAGGGTAATTAATACTGTGACGGCCAAAGTCGGACAAGTATGCAGTGCGAAAGTGAAAACTACGCATCATTCGCATACTACATAAGTTGTGTTTTATTTCTAAACCAAGGACTGCTATCGCAACCAACACACTGGTTGAGACTAATATTATATAATAATATAATATATATAATATATAATAATATATTTCACTCAATTTGCTGTAATAGATACCGAAAAAACGGAGTTTTTTCATTTTCCAATACTTCCGTTATATTTGAGGTGGGCGTGGTTATGACCCGATTTCAAAACTTTTCTACGGTAATAATAGCGATATCAAGGAAAATATGTCCACCAAATTTTGTGACGATAACTAATACTGTTATTGAGATCCAGAAAATTGTTTAAAAGTGGGCGTGGCAACGCCTATTTTTCAAAATTTCATAAATACCTAATTTCTTAGTTCAAAATCGCTCCAAATACCAAATTTCACTCAATTTGCTTTAATGGATACCGAAGAAACGGAGTTTTTGCATTTTTCAAAAGCTTCCGTTATATGAGAGGTGGGCGTTGTTATTGACCGATATTGACCATTTTCAATACCAACCTACCCTGTCCAAAGAGCAATCTATGTATCAAATTTTAATGAGATATCTCAATTTTTACTCAAGTTATTGTAACCACGGACAGACAATCAGGGCTAAATCGATTCCTCTTTCATTCTGATCATTCTATCTCGATTATTTTTTGCTGTTACAACCAACCGTTATGTACATGTGCGCTCGGGTATAAAAATAAATAGATAAAGTAAAAGTTAAATACATGAACCAATCCATTTTGAGCGAGGCAGAATTATTGCTTATATTGATCAAAATGCAATCTCAAAGAAATAAAAGCCTTAAGTATGTTATCCTCCAACCTGGACCTTAATTTGTTGCATTTAATATCTGCAGTGGAGAAGCAGGGCATAGCCTTATATATATATATTTACCCAAGCCATCTGATAAATTTTACGTATATGCCTTTCGATTATATCCAATAATTCTTGAACAATTGCGAGCTGCTTGTTAAAACTTGATGCGATTTATATTTGAGACTTTCTACATTATCCACTTCAAGCACCTCGTCAGGCTCATTTTCTACTTGAGTGGGATATTCTCCAGCTCTTTTATAATGACAAGGGCAAAACAAAGCCTTTAGATATTTAACAAGCCGTGTTATTTGTCGTATTGTGTTATCGTAATACAACAGTTGTAAACTTGTTGCTTTTGTTTCTCATGTTAAATTTTCTTATATCAATACAACTTTGAAAGTTATGTTTAGTGTGTTATTTGTTTTATTCGATCGGTTTTTTTTTGTTTTAAATCATTTGAGGTTTATTTTTGTTTCAAAAAATTTTAATTAAAAATTAAAAAAAGGCTATTAAATTCACGGTTTGTAATACACTGATCCCGGGATATTCGGGAGTTGAAAAAGGCCATTGACATCCGTAGTATATACATATCGTACATATCGCTTATTTACTTCAATCGTCATAACTTAAAAAACCCACAACAGAGAAAACCGGCTTTAAAGTTTTGAATTGGCGTATACTCCCATAGTAAAAATTAATACATATCATATTTTGTTCTAGTGAGCTACTGGTAATCGGTATAATTATAAAATTTTTATATAACATAGAAGAATGGAAATTTCTGCATGCTTAACTCAATTTTCATGATTTTTTATTAAGACTCATTATAAATGAGCTATACATGCCGGTTTTCTGTATGCACTCACTCTAATTTTTCTGTAATATTTTTAACTTAATTTCATCTCGCCAACCCGAGTGTACTGATGAAAATTTCTACGCTTAGATATGTGACCTCAAATATTTTGAAGAAATTCGCATACATTTTAGAGTACACATTTCTTTTTCTTACATATTTATACTCAGAAAACTATAGCACTTTAAGTTTCGGCTAGTATATGTTGTGCTAACTACTTGCAGATATTTTCAAAAACAAATACGCATACAAAATTTTTTTTAATACAGTGCCAAAGTTAATGATTTTTATGAAGAAAATAAACATACGTATCCTTCTATTTGTTTTCAAATCAGAGAATCGACAAAACCCAAAGCAGGGCAACGGAAGGAGCAAAATATCCGAATGATTCGGTGTTATTTAAACAGTTTTTATTGCTGTTAGTGTTGCCTCAACCCTTAATGTTGAGTGATTCAAGACTGTGTTTGCGACCGAATCAATCGAAACATTGACGTTGGCAATGTGTCACAATGTTTCCAAAGCAAATCAAGACGGCTTGTGCAGGGTACTAACTTATACTTATGAATTGAGTGACTCACGATTTTTCTCATGATTCATGCAGAAATATCTTTGCAAATCTTTTGAAAATTGAATATTGCAGTAATTGTATTGATAATAATGGTAATAGTGAATGCAAAATATTTTGGGAGTTCACAAGTCGTGTTATTTGTCGTATATCAAAAGTCCGCTATTAAAATAACAGTGGAGCGTTTTTCAATCAAAAATAAACCTCAAATGATGATAAACAGAAAGAGTTTATCGAATAACACACACAAATAACACACTAAGGTCCAGTTTTTCAGTGCTGGTTTAAAGTTTAGTTAAACACAGTTTAAAGTTGAACTTAGTTTCCTTGCGCTCAATTAAATTTGTTGCAACCAAAACGAAGTAGTCAGCACACAGTTGATAAGTTAAACTTAGTTTAACAGTGCGCAATTGGCCGTTTAAACTCCATTTAAAGTTGATTAAAAAACTTCATACTCAGTTTAAACTAAGTTCAAATGACAAACACAGCTCAACTTGCTCTGAAAATTTGGCCCTAAAGATACCTTTCAGAGTTGTATGGAAATACGAAAATTTAACATGTGAAACAAACACAACAAGTTTACAACTGTTGTAATACGATAACACATTACGACAAATAACACGGCTTGTGAACTCTCTAAATAAATTGGGGTGGAGTAATAAATATAACTCACTCTCAAGTAAGAAGTGATCGATATAGCTCATCGACGAGTAGGTTGGCAAAATTCACATACTGCCAAACTTTCAAACTTTCCAGGGGCAGCTTCCCCCTCTGTCCCCATGTTCCAGCGCACCTGATTCCAACCTATAACCACCTGCGTCTTATGTGTCTCTGCTACTGCAATGACGATGGCAACTATATCAAACCAGAATTTTAAACAAGCTATTCAAATGGTTTGACGCTGACACAAATCTAGCGAATTCATGTCATACCGACATGTCTTAATAAAAAGTACCGAATGCTAGCAAGAAGCACACGTAGACGGACTATTAAGTATGCCTGCTCGAATAATACAAAATACTTGGCCTCTGTAGTGGCGGTATATAAGTCTGAATGTCGACGATTGGACTCATTTTCAAATATATGTATATATGTAAATATCATTTAATTACATTTGTATGAATGTATGTATGTAAAAGATATAGTTGGCAACCGGGTGAGGTGAGAAATGTAAGAAGGAGTAAGTTGAAAGAGCAGTCGAAGCCGGTAGCTGAAGTCGTTGGCAGAAAAAAACTTTACAAAAAATATCCGTAAAGTCGTTGTGTGTAAAAGTCTACCAAGTTGTCAAGTCGGACGAAGCAGCCAAGTCGTCGGAGTTATATCCAAGTGGTCGAAGTCGCCGGAATCTCCAAGTCGTCGGAGCGTTTGCGTCGTTGCCGAATTCATTTGACTCAATCAATTAATTAATAAATTTTTTCAATAACTTTGTAATATTTAAATTATCTAAATATCTTTTAATAATAAACAGCGTAAGCAAGTCACGCTTTATCTTTCATATGGGGCATCAACCGTGCCAACAATCAAGCTGACAAAAAAAAGAGTTCTAGTAAAAATTACGGTGGCGAAAAAAGGACAACCATACGCCACACGGTCAAAAGTATTAGAAAAGAGGACACAAAACAAAAACGAAATTGAAGGACTTAGTGAGCTTAGTGACGAAAATCATAAGTGCGAAAAAATTAAAGCTCAACTTGAAGAAAACAATAAGAGTTTGCAAGAAATAATTCAATTGCTAACCTTGTAAATTCAAGCTGATGAAATTCGTCAGAATGAACCGAAAACCGCGGCTGACAATTTTGCAAAGATCGTGCCAGATTTCAGAGGCCGAAGTGTACCCGTAGAATATTGGTTAGAAAATTTCGAACAAAATGCGGCAGCGTACAATCTTAGTGAATAACAAAAATACGTGCAAGCTCGGGGAAAAATGATACACACAGCGAAACTTAATCTCGAATCGCTGTTCGTGAGTACATACGAGGAACTTAAAAAAGAACTTTTAGGAGAATTTAAACGTGCGTTTGCAAGCGCAGAAGGCATACGAAGTTGGGGGAGAGAAAGAAGAAAATAAATGAAACATTACACCAATACGTTCTACACATGAAAAAAATTGCTGCGCTAGGTAATGTTGAAACCGAATCAGTTATCCGGTATATGTATGTATATATGTATAGTGGCAAATCATTTCATGAACTTTTCGAAAAGTACGAAGCTTATGAACACATGAGCGAAAATAAAAAGAAGAATAAACCATCATATAACGAAGCTAAAAAGAATGTGCAAAGTACGAAAACTAATCGAAGTTTTAATTGCGGGTCCGGTGATCATTAACGAAAAGACTGCAGATTCGAAACTAAATGCTGTCCACAAATTTCGAAGAGCTTACAAGTTATCAAAGACAGTAAACGGTGCAAAGTTATCCCTCTTAACAACGTTGAAGTCGATTGCCTAGTCGGCACGGGTTCTGTAGCGCGATTCAGTAACTTTTAACAACACGACTTGACGTAAAAAGATTTGTGGTTTGCAATAGCGATTGTGCGATTCACTAACTCATACTAAACCACAGCTGACTTTTACTATTTATTTAAATTGATAAAAAGTGGTACCTCTGGCAACGAAGTGTCAAAATTTACGAAAAACACAAAAAGGAATGCAAAAAAAAAACATTGCAATTCATCCGGCCAACAGTTGGAGCGCAAATACAGCAAACCAAAAGCAAGTATACTTAAATAAAGTTATTAAATAGCTTATTTTCTTCTTCTTTTTCTATTTTCAGAATGGCCTCAACAAACCAAGCAGCAAAGAGGAGCCATGCCTCAATGGAGCAGCGGAGTGGGATGACGGATTTCTACCAAGAGATTCCGGGGATAGCCAGCGGAGAGTTTCATCAGCTCCATGGCAGGATGGAGCTGGAAAAGAAGTGGAAAGAGAAGGCTTCCATACTGAATGTAATCGGAGGCTGTGTAAAGTCCGCCGACGGTAAGTAATAACCCGGCGAAATTGGAATTTACCTATAAAGAGATGTGCGGTGCTTGTATGTGTATTGTGATTGGAATTGTGAAAAATTTAAGTGCATGTGAATAAATAAATTCATCACTTTCATTAATAGATGTGTTGTAATGTTTTTGAAAAACAATTTACTTTTTTTGTAGATAAACAAGTGAATATTGCGAAGCCAATTCCATGTATAGCCACAGACGTTCTTTGTGTGTATATACATATGTATGTAAAATTCTAGCTGTTTATTTTATATTGTTTTTTTTCTAACATAGATTTGGCGCGATTTAAAAAGTAGGACCAGTGTCCGAGTGCGCGGCCGGAGAAGGCAGCAGTCTTTGACCAGCAACAGGCCCTTCAAGCAGCGGGTGCTGGAATTGATAGGAAGCCAGTATTTAGAAGGCCTCTCTGTGACAGAAAGCTTGCCAATGGAATATAAATAATAATAAATAAGGTTTATAAAATGTTTCTGTTTATGTGGCAAATGCGTATATTTCACTTATATACTTATATATATATGTATATATGTACATTTAACATTCATTGCTTTAATAAAATATATACGTTTTTAATAAAACAGTCACGTTAATTTAATCGTTTTAGTTAAAAGATGGAACTACAAATTTATAAAAAAAAAAAAAACGTGTAAGTATATGAAAATAAATTAACTATCGCGTTTCTAACAACACAAAACTAAATTCCGCTAGCTTAACAACACAGCTGTTTTTGCAATAACGTATGTATGTATGTTGTCAAAAAAAGAGCTACTGAATAGCAGTATTGTTAACTTCTGTTGTTTTGCTGATTTGGCAACTTCGAGTGTTGTTAAAAAAGTTACTGAATCGCGCTACTGATGTGACTATAGTAAAGAACCGTGTTTATAAATCGCTCAATTATATCAATCTGCAAGAATGTCACTCGGTGTTACGTGGACTTGGAAATAATAAAACTATCCCACTAGGCGCGTTTGTAGGTAATGTTTTCGTGGTATTAAAATCAATCAAAATTTTATAGTTGTTCCTGACCATGCTGTCCAGTTTGACGCATTATTAGGATATGACTTCGCGTCAAAATTTTGTTTAACGCTGAGCGAAAATGTTTTCAGTTTTACCAAACCGGCGATGAAAGCTGATAACAATACGTTCACTGAACTTAATGTATATAATATCGCTGAGAATGAGATAGAGGTTAACACATTCTTGCAGTACAAGTCGCTAATTCGATCTTTTATCATTGAGTACAATCTCACGGTGTTAAAAGTGGAGTGCCCTGTGGTTTTAAAAATCGTCCCGGACGATCGTATTACACCATTCCCCCAACAGCCAAGCCGTCACCCTCCCATCGAGTGTGATGCGATAAAAAATCAAGTTGATGAGTATCTAAAGAGTGGTATTGTTCGCAAGTTAACATCCAACTTCGCCAGCAGAGTAGTCATCGTAAAAAAAAAGACGGCACGTACAGAATCTGTGTAGACTTTCGACAGTTGAATAGCATGATACTTAAAGACTGCTTTCCAGTAATACTAATTGACGAACTTGAAAAACTGCAATCTGCAAAACTCTTCGTTACTAACGACCTCGAAGATGGATTTTTTCATGTACCCATCGATGGGCCAAGCCGAAAATTTACAGCGTTTATAACAAAGCAGTGCTTATATGAGTTTAACAAAGCTCCATGCGGGTTCTGCAACTCTCCCGCGGTATTTATACGATATATTAGTTACGTGTTCCAAAACCTTGTATTCCGAGAGGTGATTCAGCTATACATGGATGATATGATCATCTACGCACAGACGACTGACGAATGCAAAATTCCCCTTTCAAGGGTAAAACAAAGTCTTTAGAGAGTTCACAATCGATAAATAACACAGCTTGTTAACTCCCTTAAGGCTTTGTTTTGTTCTTGCCATTATAAATGAGCTGGAGAATATGCCACTCGAGTAGAAAGTGAGCCTCCCTATGAAAGGGATCAAGTTTTAACCAGCAGCTCACAATTGTCCAATAATCGAAGGGAATATAATTTATCAGATGGCTTGGTAAAAGAAATTGATAGTTTTTGCTATGCGATAAACGCTTTGTCTTACAGAGAGCATTTAACTTTTTGTCGACAATCCAACCAACAAGTGTTGAGGCGCAGCAGGGCTTCTTCCGTACCAAATATGTGTATTTGTACTTCAGGTATAAATTATTTTGTATTTGTGCCCCGGAAGTGGACGGCATTAGTCCTGTGATGCTACAACAGGGCGGGACGCTACTAACTCCTCATCTAGTATAAATCATGAGAGACAGCCTAGCGCTGGCATACCTCCCTGAGGCCCATAAGCCTTACTCCTTTCATGCTTAAGGCCATGGAGAAGATAATTGATAATGAAATTAGGCGTAACGCTCTCAAGCGAAAGCCTTTGCATTAGTCCTGTGATGCTACAACAGGGCGGGACGCTACTAACTCCTCATCTAGTATAAATCATGAGAGACAGCCTAGCGCTGGCATACCTCCCTGAGGCCCATAAGCCTTACTCCTTTCATGCTTAAGGCCATGGAGAAGATAATTGATAATGAAATTAGGCGTAACGCTCTCAAGCGAAAGCCTTTGCATGTGGAGAAATGGTGCTCTGCGCCTTCCTCGACATTGAGGGTGCCTTCTATAATACAACTCATTGAAGTGTCGATCGTGCGCTGGCAGGACGAGGTGTGCTGCCCACTATTCGGAAATGGATAGCTGAGTTGCTGCATACCAGAATTGCGGAAACACATACTGGCAACAGTGTGGAACAGATCAAAACAGTCAAGGGTTGTCCGCAAGGAGGAGTCTTGTCCCCCTTATTGTGGAGCCTTGTCGTAGACGAACTCTTGCAGGGGGCCCCGGCTGTAATTGCCACAGAAGTTAAGTACCTGGGCCTAATCATGGACTCTAAGCTTCTGTGGAAAAGCCATGTAGACGCGACCATCCCCAAAGCTACGAGGGCACTCATGGTGTGCAAGCGTCTAGCTGGTAAATCCTGGGGATGCACCCCGAAGATTTTGAGATAGATGTACACCATGATAGTTACACCAATAGTTACGTACGGAGCAGTTGCTTGGAGCTCAATGACCAACCTAGCTACAGTAAGGCAATCTCTTGCCAAACTGCAACGCCTGGAATGTGTCTGCATTACGGGAGCAATGCGCACATGTTCGACGGCTGCTGCTAGAAGTGATCCTGGACCTCGAGCCACTCCATACACATGTAGTACAGGCAGCAAAATACACATAGCTGAGCTTTGCGAGAGAAGGCTACGGCAAATTCATGGTACATTCATAGTAACAAACGATATAAGATACTAATAGACCTCCCAAAAGCAAAACTTAGAATCCTCACAGGTCACTGCAGATTGAGGGGTCATCTGCATAAACAAGGTATCTGGTCGAGCGACCTGTGTCGCTTCTGCGACAGGACAAGGGAGACCCCCACACACAAGGAGAGAAAGAAGAAAATAAATGAAACATTACACGAATACGTTCTACACATGAAAAAAATTGCTGCGCTAGGTAATGTTGAAACCGAATCAGTTATCCGGTATATGTATGTATATATGTATAGTGGCAAATCATTTCATGAACTTTTCGAAAAGTACGAAGCTTATGAACACATGAGCGAAAATAAAAAGAAGAATAAACCATCATATAACGAAGCTAAAAAGAATGTGCAAAGTACGAAAACTAATCGAAGTTTTAATTGCGGGTCCGGTGATCATTAACGAAAAGACTGCAGATTCGAAACTAAATGCTGTCCACAAATTTCGAAGAGCTTACAAGTTATCAAAGACAGTAAACGGTGCAAAGTTATCCCTCTTAACAACGTTGAAGTCGATTGCCTAGTCGGCACGGGTTCTGTAGCGCGATTCAGTAACTTTTAACAACACGACTTGACGTAAAAAGATTTGTGGTTTGCAATAGCGATTGTGCGATTCACTAACTCATACTAAACCACAGCTGACTTTTACTATTTATTTAAATTGATAAAAAGTGGTACCTCTGGCAACGAAGTGTCAAAATTTACGAAAAACACAAAAAGGAATGCAAAAAAAAAACATTGCAATTCATCCGGCCAACAGTTGGAGCGCAAATACAGCAAACCAAAAGCAAGTATACTTAAATAAAGTTATTAAATAGCTTATTTTCTTCTTCTTTTTCTATTTTCAGAATGGCCTCAACAAACCAAGCAGCAAAGAGGAGCCATGCCTCAATGGAGCAGCGGAGTGGGATGACGGATTTCTACCAAGAGATTCCGGGGATAGCCAGCGGAGAGTTTCATCAGCTCCATGGCAGGATGGAGCTGGAAAAGAAGTGGAAAGAGAAGGCTTCCATACTGAATGTAATCGGAGGCTGTGTAAAGTCCGCCGACGGTAAGTAATAACCCGGCGAAATTGGAATTTACCTATAAAGAGATGTGCGGTGCTTGTATGTGTATTGTGATTGGAATTGTGAAAAATTTAAGTGCATGTGAATAAATAAATTCATCACTTTCATTAATAGATGTGTTGTAATGTTTTTGAAAAACAATTTACTTTTTTTGTAGATAAACAAGTGAATATTGCGAAGCCAATTCCATGTATAGCCACAGACGTTCTTTGTGTGTATATACATATGTATGTAAAATTCTAGCTGTTTATTTTATATTGTTTTTTTTCTAACATAGATTTGGCGCGATTTAAAAAGTAGGACCAGTGTCCGAGTGCGCGGCCGGAGAAGGCAGCAGTCTTTGACCAGCAACAGGCCCTTCAAGCAGCGGGTGCTGGAATTGATAGGAAGCCAGTATTTAGAAGGCCTCTCTGTGACAGAAAGCTTGCCAATGGAATATAAATAATAATAAATAAGGTTTATAAAATGTTTCTGTTTATGTGGCAAATGCGTATATTTCACTTATATACTTATATATATATGTATATATGTACATTTAACATTCATTGCTTTAATAAAATATATACGTTTTTAATAAAACAGTCACGTTAATTTAATCGTTTTAGTTAAAAGATGGAACTACAAATTTATAAAAAAAAAAAAAACGTGTAAGTATATGAAAATAAATTAACTATCGCGTTTCTAACAACACAAAACTAAATTCCGCTAGCTTAACAACACAGCTGTTTTTGCAATAACGTATGTATGTATGTTGTCAAAAAAAGAGCTACTGAATAGCAGTATTGTTAACTTCTGTTGTTTTGCTGATTTGGCAACTTCGAGTGTTGTTAAAAAAGTTACTGAATCGCGCTACTGATGTGACTATAGTAAAGAACCGTGTTTATAAATCGCTCAATTATATCAATCTGCAAGAATGTCACTCGGTGTTACGTGGACTTGGAAATAATAAAACTATCCCACTAGGCGCGTTTGTAGGTAATGTTTTCGTGGTATTAAAATCAATCAAAATTTTATAGTTGTTCCTGACCATGCTGTCCAGTTTGACGCATTATTAGGATATGACTTCGCGTCAAAATTTTGTTTAACGCTGAGCGAAAATGTTTTCAGTTTTACCAAACCGGCGATGAAAGCTGATAACAATACGTTCACTGAACTTAATGTATATAATATCGCTGAGAATGAGATAGAGGTTAACACATTCTTGCAGTACAAGTCGCTAATTCGATCTTTTATCATTGAGTACAATCTCACGGTGTTAAAAGTGGAGTGCCCTGTGGTTTTAAAAATCGTCCCGGACGATCGTATTACACCATTCCCCCAACAGCCAAGCCGTCACCCTCCCATCGAGTGTGATGCGATAAAAAATCAAGTTGATGAGTATCTAAAGAGTGGTATTGTTCGCAAGTTAACATCCAACTTCGCCAGCAGAGTAGTCATCGTAAAAAAAAAGACGGCACGTACAGAATCTGTGTAGACTTTCGACAGTTGAATAGCATGATACTTAAAGACTGCTTTCCAGTAATACTAATTGACGAACTTGAAAAACTGCAATCTGCAAAACTCTTCGTTACTAACGACCTCGAAGATGGATTTTTTCATGTACCCATCGATGGGCCAAGCCGAAAATTTACAGCGTTTATAACAAAGCAGTGCTTATATGAGTTTAACAAAGCTCCATGCGGGTTCTGCAACTCTCCCGCGGTATTTATACGATATATTAGTTACGTGTTCCAAAACCTTGTATTCCGAGAGGTGATTCAGCTATACATGGATAATATGATTATCTACGCACAGACGACTGACGAATGCATCAATAAGCTGAAGGAAGTTTTGGAGATGGAAGCCAAACATAAAATGGAAGAAGTGCAATTTTCTGGTGAACAAAATTGATTTCTTTGGCCATACAATTAAGGGTGGCAAAGTCAGTTTCCTATGCCAAAAAATGTAAAAGGTGTGCAATCTTTCTTGGGTTAAACGAGATTTTTCGAAAATTAATAAAATGGTATGCACAGATTGCACGACCGCTGACAGACCTGTTGAAGAAAGATGTGCCTTTTGAAATCGGAGTAATCGAGTTAAATGCAATTATGCAGCTTAAGGATACTTTATATCGT
The DNA here is from genome assembly GCA_963971545.1 of Philophylla caesio. Lineage (NCBI taxonomy): Eukaryota > Metazoa > Arthropoda > Insecta > Diptera > Tephritidae > Philophylla > Philophylla caesio. The sequence continues at coordinate 29,355,611 of OZ020609.1, read as the reverse complement.
GCACCGGTTTTAAGAATTTATCAAATCCCGGAATTGTAGAAAACAAAGTAATAAATATAATAGCCATTTATTTTTAAAATTTTGTATCATTCTTAAAAATTCCCCTTTCAAGGGTAAAACAAAGTCTTTAGAGAGTTCACAATCGATAAATAACACAGCTTGTTAACTCTCTTAAGGCTTTGTTTTGTTCTTGCCATTATAAATGAGCTGGAGAATATGCCACTCGAGTAGAAAGTGAGCCTCCCTATGAAACGGATCAAGTTTTAACCAGCAGCTCACAATTGTCCAATGATCGAAGGGAATATAATTTATCAGATGGCTTGGTAAAAGAAATTGATAGTTTTTGCTATGAGGCGATAAATGCTTTGTCTTACAGAGAGCATTTAACTTTTTGTCGACAATCCAACCAACAAGTGTTGAGGCGCAGCAGGGCTTCTTCCGTACCAAATATGTGTATTTGTACTTGAGGTATAAATTATTTTGTATGTGTGCCCCGGAAGTGGACGGCATTAGTCCTGTGATGCTACAACAGGGCGGGACGCTACTAACTCCTCATCTAGTATAAATCATGAGAGACAGCCTAGCGCTGGCATACCTCCCTGAGGTGTAGCATAGAGCTCGAGTTATCTTCATACCAAAAATAGGTAGACGAGACTACTCGCTTGCAAAATCCTTCAGGCCCATAAGCCTTACTCCTTTCATGCTTAAGGCCATGGAGAAGATAATTGATAATGAAATTAGGCGTAACGCTCTCAAGCGAAAGCCTTTGCATGTGGAGAAATGGTGCTCTGCGCCTTCCTCGACATTGAGGGTGCCTTCTATAATACAACTCATTGAAGTGTCGATCGTGCGCTGGCAGGACGAGGTGTGCTGCCCACTATTCGGAAATGGATAGCTGAGTTGCTGCATACCAGAATTGCGGAAACACATACTGGCAACAGTGTGGAACAGATCAAAACAGTCAAGGGTTGTCCGCAAGGAGGAGTCTTGTCCCCCTTATTGTGGAGCCTTGTCGTAGACGAACTCTTGCAGATCTTCTCAGAAAATGCCATTCGCTATCAGGGATATGCGGATGACATTGTGATCATTGCGAGAGGGAAGTTCCCTAGCACTCTCTTTGACATTAGGACTTCAGCTAGCAAAAAAATGGTGCACTGCCGCGGGGCTTAATATCAACTCCTCTAAGACAGTCATTGTCCCTTTTACAAGGAAAAGGAAGGTGCAAGGTATGAGGAGCAGAGCTATGGAGGGGGCCCCGGCTGTAATTGCCACAGAAGTTAAGTACCTGGGCCTAATCATGGACTCTAAGCTTCTGTGGAAAAGCCATGTAGACGCGACCATCCCCAAAGCTACGAGGGCACTCATGGTGTGCAAGCGTCTAGCTGGTAAATCCTGGGGATGCACCCCGAAGATTTTCATCTGCATAAACAAGGTATCTGGTCGAGCGACCTGTGTCGCTTCTGCGACAGGACAAGGGAGACCCCCACACACAAGGAGAGAAAGAAGAAAATAAATGAAACATTACACGAATACGTTCTACACATGAAAAAAATTGCTGAGCTAGGTAATGTTGAAACCGAATCAGTTATCCGGTATATGTATGTATATATGTATAGTGGCAAATCATTTCATGAACTTTTCGAAAAGTACGAAGCTTATGAACACATGAGCGAAAATAAAAAGAAGAATAAACCATCATATAACGAAGCTAAAAAGAATGTGCAAAGTACGAAAACTAATCGAAGTTTTAATTGCGGGTCCGGTGATCATTAACGAAAAGACTGCAGATTCGAAACTAAATGCTGTCCACAAATTTCGAAGAGCTTACAAGTTATCAAAGACAGTAAACGGTGCAAAGTTATCCCTCTTAACAACGTTGAAGTCGATTGCCTAGTCGGCACGGGTTCTGTAGCGCGATTCAGTAACTTTTAACAACACGACTTGACGTAAAAAGATTTGTGGTTTGCAATAGCGATTGTGCGATTCACTAACTCATACTAAACCACACTGAACAGCTGACTTTTACTATTTATTTAAATTGATAAAAAGTGGTACCTCTGGCAACGAAGTGTCAAGATTTACGAAAAACACAAAAAGGAATACAAAAAAAAAACATTGCAATTCATCCGGCCAACAGTTGGAGCGCAAATGCAGCACACCAAAAGCAAGTATACTTAAATAAAGTTATTAAATAGCTTATTTTCTTCTTCTTTTTCTATTTTCAGAATGGCCTCAACAAACCAAGCAGCAAAGAGGAGCCATGCCTCAATGGAGCAGCGGAGTGGGATGACGGATTTCTTCCAAGAGATTCCGGGGATAGCCAGCGGAGAGTTTCATCAGCTCCATGGCAGGATGGAGCTGGAAAAGAAGTGGAAAGAGAAGGCTTCCATACTGAATGTAATCGGAGGCTGTGTAAAGTCCGCCGACGGTAAGTAATAACCCGGCGAAATTGGAATTTACCTATAAAGAGATGTGCGGTGCTTGTATGTGTATTGTGATTGGAATTGTGAAAAATTTAAGTGCATGTGAATAAATAAATTCATCACTTTCATTAATAGATGTGTTGTAATGTTTTTGAAAAACAATTTACTTTTTTTGTAGATAAACAAGTGAATATTGCGAAGCCAATTCCATGTATAGCCACAGACGTTCTTTGTGTGTATATACTTATGTATGTATAATTCTAGCTGTTTATTTTATATTGTTTTTTTTCTAACATAGATTTGGCGCGATTTAAAAAGTAGGACCAGTGTCCGAGTGCGCGGCCGGAGAAGGCAGCAGTCTTTGACCAGCAACAGGCCCTTAAAGCAGCGGGTGCTGAAATTGATAGGAAGCCAGTATTTAGAAGGCCTCTCTGTGACAGAAAGCTTGCCAATGGAATATAAATAATAATAAATAAGGTTTATAAAATGTTTCTGTTTATGTGGCAAATGCGTATATTTCACTTATATACTTATATATATATGTATATATGTACATTTAACATTCATTGCTTTAATAAAATATATACGTTTTTAATAAAACAGTCACGTTAATTTAATCGTTTTAGTTAAAAGATGGAACTATAAATTTATTAAAAAAAAAAACGTGTAAGTATATGAAAATAAATTAACTATCGCGTTTCTAACAACACAAAACTAAATTCCGCTAGCTTAACAACACAGCTGTTTTTGCAATAACGTATGTATGTTGTCAAAAAAAGAGATACTGAATAGCAGTATTGTTAACTTCTGTTGTTTTGCTGATTTGGCAATTTCGAGTGTTGTTAAAAAAGTTACTGAATCGCGCTACTGATGTGACTATAGTAAAGAACCGTGTTTATAAATCGCTCAATTATATCAATCTGCAAGAATGTCACTCGGTGTTACGTGGACTTGGAAATAATAAAACTATCCCACTAGGCGCGTTTGTAGGTAATGTTTTCGTGGTATTAAAATCAATCAAAATTTTATAGTTGTTCCTGACCACGCTGTTCAGTTTGACGCATTATTAGGATATGACTTCGCGTCGAAATTTTGTTTAATGCTGAGCGAAAATGTTTTCAGTTTTACCAAACCGGCGATGAAAGCTTATAACAATACGTTCAGTGAACTTAATGTATATAATATCGCTGAGAATGAGATAGAGGTTAACACATTCTTGCAGTACAAGTCGCTAATTAGATCTTTTATCATTGAGTACAATCTCACGGTGTTAAAAGTCGAGTGCCCTGTGGTTTTAAAAATCGTCCCGGACGATCGTATTACACCATTCCCCCAACAGCCAAGCCGTCACCCTCCCATCGATAAAAAATCAAGTTGATGAGTATCTAAAGAGTGGTATTGTTCGCAAGTTAACATCCAACTTCGCCAGCAGAGTAGTCATCGTAAAAAAAAGACGGCACGTACAGAATCTGTGTAGACTTTCAACAGTTGAATAGCATGATACTTAAAGACTGCTTTCCAGTAATACTAATTGACGAACTTGAAAAACTGCAATCTGCAAAAGTCTTCGTTACTAACGACCTCGAAGATGGATTTTTTCATGTACCCATCGATGGGCCAAGCCGAAAATTTACAGCGTTTATAACAAAGCAGTGCTTATATGAGTTTAACAAAGCTCCATGCGGGTTCTGCAACTTTCCCGCGGTATTTATACGATATATTAGTTACGTGTTCCAAAACCTTGTATTCCGAGAGGTGATTCAGCTATGGATGATATGATCATCTACGCACAGACGACTGACGAATGCATCAATAAGCTGAAGGAAGTTTTGGAGATGGAACCCAAACATAAAATGGAAGAAGTGCCATTTTCTGGTGAACAAAATTGATTTCTTTGGCCACACAATTGAGGGTGGCAAAGTCAGTTTCCTATGCCAAAAAATGTAAAAGGTGTGCAATCTTTCTTGGGTTAAACGAGATTTTTTCGAAAATTAATAAAATGGTATGCACAGATTGCACGACCGCTGACAGACCTGTTGAAGAAAGATGTGCCTTTTGAAATCGGAGTGATCGAGTTAAATGCAATTATGCAGCTTAAGGATACTTTATATCGTGCACCGGTTTTAAGAACTTATCAAATCCCGGAATTGTAGAAAACAAAGTAATAAATATAATAGCCATTTATTTTTAAAATTTTGTATCATTCTTAAAAATTCCCCTTTCAAGGGTAAAACAAAGTCTTTAGAGAGTTCACAATCGATAAATAACACAGCTTGTTAACTCTCTTAAGGCTTTGTTTTGTTCTTGCCATTATAAATGAGCTGGAGAATATGCCACTCGAGTAGAAAGTGAGCCTCCCTATGAAAGGGATCAAGTTTTAACGAGCAGCTCACAATTGTCCAATAATCGAAGGGAATATAATTTATCAGATGGCTTGGTAAAAGAAATTGATAGTTTTTGCTATGAGGCGATAAATGCTTTGTCTTACAGAGAGCATTTAACTTTTTGTCGACAATCCAACCAACAAGTGTTGAGGCGCAGCAGGGCTTCTTCCGTACCAAATATGTGTATTTGTACTTGAGGTATAAATTATTTTGTATGTGTGCCCCGGAAGTGGACGGCATTAGTCCTGTGATGCTACAACAGGGCGGGACGCTACTAACTCCTCATCTAGTATAAATCATGAGAGACAGCCTAGCGCTGGCATACCTCCCTGAGGTGTGGCATAGAGCTTGAGTTATCTTCATACCAAAAATAGGTAGACGAGACTACTCGCTTGCAAAATCCTTCAGGCCCATAAGCCTTACTCCTTTCATGCTTAAGGCCATGGAGAAGATAATTGATAATGAAATTAGGCGTAACGCTCTCAAGCGAAAGCCTTTGCATTTTGTCAGCATGCCTATAGGGCAGGCAGATCGACGGACACTGAGCTCTTCGCTCTGACTGAGGTGATTCAGGAGGCCTTTGAATGTGGAGAAATGGTGCTCTGCGCCTTCCTCGACATTGAGGGTGCCTTCTATAATACAACTCATTGAAGTGTCGATCGTGCGCTGGCAGGACGAGGTGTGCAGCCCACTATTCGGAAATGGATTGCTGAGTTGCTGCATACCAGAATTGCGGAAACACATACTGGCAACAGTGTGGAACAGATCAAAACAGTCAAGGGTTGTCCGCAAGGAGGAGTCTTGTCCCCCTTATTGTGGAGCCTTGTCGTAGACGAACTCTTGCAGATCTTCACAGAAAATGCCATTCGCTATCAGGGATATGCGGATGACATTGTGATCATTGCGAGAGGGAAGTTCCCTAGCACTCTCTGTGACATTATTCAGAGAGGACTTCAGCTAGCAAAAAGATGGTGCACTGCCGCGGGGCTTAATATCAACCCATCTAAGACAGTCATTGACCTTTTACAAGGAAAAGGAAGGTGCAAGGTATGAGGAGCATAGCTATGGAGGGGGCCCCGGCTGTAATTGCCACAGAAGTTAAGTACCTGGGCCTAATCATGGACTCTAAGCTTCTGTGAAAAAGCCATGTAGACGCGACCATCCCCAAAGCTACGAGGGCACTCATGGTGTGCAAGCGTCTAGCTGGTAAATCCTGGGGATGCACCCCGAAGATTTTGAGATAGATGTACACCATGATAGTTACACCAATAGTTACGTACGGAGCAGTTGCTTGGAACTCAATGACCAACCTAGCTACAGTAAGGCAATCTCTTGCCAAACTGCAACGCCTGTAATGTGTCTGCATTACGGGAGCAATGCGCACATGTTCGACGGCTGCGCTAGAAGTGATCCTGGACCTCGAGCCACTCCATACACATGTAGTACAGGCAGCAAAATGCACATAGCTGAGCTTTGCGAGAGAAGGCTACGGCAAATTCATGGTACATTCATAGTAACAAACGATATAAGATACTAATAGACCTCCCAAAAGCAAAACTTAGAATCCTCACAGGCATCCTCACAGGTCACTGCAGATTGAGGGGTCATCTGCATAAACAAGGTATCTGGTCGAGCGACCTGTGTCGCTTCTGCGACAGGACAAGGGAGACCCCCACACACATGCTCCTGGAGTGCGTTGCTGTGGCTCGACGGAGGGAGAGATGGCAAGGTCAGATGTGGCCTAAGGAGGAGTACATACACTCCCTGTCACCGGGATCCATCTTGAAATTCATAGATGCTCTTGGTCTAGGGGATGTGTTGTAGGTTACTGCGATCCTCTTTTATATATCTATCTATCTATGTGTGTCAAAGTTTACGTTTATTTTCTTTTTTTCCTGAGAATACCAATAAATACATGATTTACAACAAATCGTTCGTCTATATTAATGCTATTGTATACTTCTATAATACAAAGATTTACATTTTTTGGCAAATTGAAAATTAGGAATCAAAATCTTTTAAAATTCGGGATCCCGCGATTCTCCCGGGATTTCGTTTTCAAATCTCGAAAATCCCGGGATCAACAAAATGCCCAAAATTGACATCCCTAATACAGACGAATCAAAAGATGAATTTGGCGCGACAGTTCTGAAAAAATTCGATGGTCAACTTCAACCAGTGCTATATTGGAGCAAAAAAACAACGCCAAGTGATGCAAAATGCCACAGTTATTAAAGCAGCTCCCGGCATTACCTTCTTGGTATTGACTTCACGCTGATTACCGATTGCTCAGCTTTCACACAAACAATTAAGAAAAAAATGTCCCTCGAGAGGTTGCTAGGCGGATTTAATACCTACAATACTTTAACTTTTAGGTTGAGCACCGATTCGCTGACAACTACAAACATGTAGACAAGCTAAGGCAAAGCGCAAGAATGATAAATTACAAGATTGCGACACTTTCGTCCCGTTATCTTTTTGACAGCTGTGTGACGACATATCATACCAGAATATCAAGTCAAAAGGGAAATGAAACAGAATATTCACATTCGCGTGCAAAATAATGAAACAATTAGTTAAGGGTATTTTAATAAACGAAGTTTACAGTGGCTAATTGTGGTAAAGACTACATGAAACCTTTGCATTTTCACTATATTTTGATATTAAAGTGCGTAAAGAAAAGGATTTTAAAATTTAATTTTCCTTATCCACTTTTTGAGAATTGTACAAATACAACATAAGCAGAGTTAACTAGACCGGAATATCACAATTTCACATATTTTAATGCACCTATTGCTGTACATTCGCTAAATTACCGATGTTTTTGAACAAAAACTGCTTTTTTGGTTGTTGGCGAGCATAGAACACAACACTTGTATAAATGCTTCACAATTGCACTCTGGTGTGAGCGAGTTTGTTTACGATTTCGCCGCCATGTTGGTATTTTGAGTAATACTAATTGACGAACTTGAAAAACTGCAATCTGCAAAAGTCTTCGTTACTAAGGACCTCGGAAATGGATTTTTTCATGTACCCATCGATGGGCCAAGCCGAAAATTTACAGCGTTTATAACAAAGCAGTGCTTATATGAGTTTAACAAAGCTCCATGCGGGTTCTGCAACTCTCCCGCGGTATTTATACGATATATTAGTTACGTGTTCCAAAACCTTGTATTCCGAGAGGTGATTCAGCTATGGATGATATGATCATCTACGCACAGACGACTGACGAATGCATCAATAAGCTGAAGGAAGTTTTGGAGATGGAACCCAAACATAAAATGGAAGAAGTGCCATTTTCTGGTGAACAAAATTGATTTCTTTGGCCATATAATTGAGGGTGGCAAAGTCAGTTTCCTATGCCAAAAAATGTAAAAGGTGTGCAATCTTTCTTGGGTTAAACGAGATTTTTTCGAAAATTAATAAAATGGTATGCACAGATTGCACGACCGCTGACAGACCTGTTGAAGAAAGATGTGCCTTTTGAAATCGGAGTGATCGAGTTAAATGCAATTATGCAGCTTAAGGATACTTTATATCGTGCACCGGTTTTAAGAACTTATCAAATCCCGGAATTGTAGAAAACAAAGTAATAAATATAATAGCCATTTATTTTTAAAATTTTGTATCATTCTTAAAAATTCCCCTTTCAAGGGTAAAACAAAGTCTTTAGAGAGTTCACAATCGATAAATAACACAGCTTGTTAACTCTCTTAAGGCTTTGTTTTGTTCTTGCCATTATAAATGAGCTGGAGAATATGCCAGTCGAGTAGAAAGTGAGCCTCCCTATGAAAGGGATCAAGTTTTAACGAGCAGCTCACAATTGTCCAATAATCGAAGGGAATATAATTTATCAGATGGCTTGGTAAAAGAAATTGATAGTTTTTGCTATGAGGCGATAAATGCTTTGTCTTACAGAGAGCATTTAACTTTTTGTCGACAATCCAACCAACAAGTGTTGAGGCGCAGCAGGGCTTCTTCCGTACCAAATATGTGTATTTGTACTTGAGGTATAAATTATTTTGTATGTGTGCCCCGGAAGTGGACGGCATTAGTCCTGTGATGCTACAACAGGGCGGGACGCTACTAACTCCTCATCTAGTATAAATCATGAGAGACAGCCTAGCGCTGGCATACCTCCCTGAGGTGTGGCATAGAGCTTGAGTTATCTTCATACCAAAAATAGGTAGACGAGACTACTCGCTTGCAAAATCCTTCAGGCCCATAAGCCTTACTCCTTACATGCTTAAGGCCATGGAGAAGATAATTGATAATGAAATTAGGCGTAACGCTCTCAAGCGAAAGCCTTTGCATTTTGTCAGCATGCCTATAGGGCAGGCAGATCGACGGACACTGAGCTCTTCGCTCTGACTGAGGTGATTCAGGAGGCCTTTGAATGTGGAGAAATGGTGCTCTGCGCCTTCCTCGACATTGAGGGTGCCTTCTATAATACAACTCATTGAAGTGTCGATCGTGCGCTGGCAGGACGAGGTGTGCAGCCCACTATTCGGAAATGGATAGCTGAGTTGCTGCATACCAGAATTGCGGAAACACATACTGGCAACAGTGTGGAACAGATCAAAACAGTCAAGGGTTGTCCGCAAGGAGGAGTCTTGTCCCCCTTATTGTGGAGCCTTGTCGTAGACGAACTCTTGCAGGGGGCCCCGGCTGTAATTGCCACAGAAGTTAAGTACCTGGGCCTAATCATGGACTCTAAGCTTCTGTGGAAAAGCCATGTAGACGCGACCATCCCCAAAGCTACGAGGGCACTCATGGTGTGCAAGCGTCTAGCTGGTAAATCCTGGGGATGCACCCCGAAGATTTTGAGATAGATGTACACCATGATAGTTACACCAATAGTTACGTACGGAGCAGTTGCTTGGAGCTCAATGACCAACCTAGCTACAGTAAGGCAATCTCTTGCCAAACTGCAACGCCTGTAATGTGTCTGCATTACGGGAGCAATGCGCACATGTTCGACGGCTGCGCTAGAAGTGATCCTGGACCTCGAGCCACTCCATACACATGTAGTACAGGCAGCAAAATGCACATAGCTGAGCTTTGCGAGAGAAGGCTACGGCAAATTCATGGTACATTCATAGTAACAAACGATATAAGATACTAATAGACCTCCCAAAAGCAAAACTTAGAATCCTCACAGGCATTGTAGTGTATCAAGAAACCACATATATACAAACACACATTTCAACACTAAATAAAACATACAAATGCACAGACATACATAAACATAAATATGCATATCAAAATACAACACGCGCAACAGCCCAAAACATAGGTCATTGCTTGAGTCGCGCATTACATTACATAAACCAATAGCGACTTGAACTTGAGTACAAGCGCATACAAACATACATACAAGTTTCTTGCTGCACTCAGCATTCTTCGCGTACGAGCCAATATTGTTATGTATACAATTGGCCGTACATATGTAAGCGTTAGTAAATAAGAATATTGTAAGTATAAATAAGCGTGAAATATGAAAATAAAATCAATTGCAATCAAACAGAGAACCTGCTTCATTACATGGCGATCCTGCCAGTTCTATCGGCAACTTGCCTTGTATATCGGCAAGCTGCCTTTTAATATTCAGATCCTGCCAGTTTTATCGGCAACTTGCCTTCTATATCGGCAAGCTGCCTTGTAATATTCAGATCCTGCCAGTTCCAGCGGCAACTTGCCTTGCATATTGGCAAGCTGCCTTAATCCTGGACCACACGCGCCTTGCCTTTAATATTGGCAAGCTGCCCTATTAAGAAAAAAAATGAGTGCAGAAAATTTTGAAGAAATTTTAAAGAAATGGACAAATTTCTTTATCCTAAACTCTGAAAAACCGACCACAACGGAGCATCAAATTGGACCAAAGCCGATTATTATTGAAGAGTACAGGAAGCGCATAGCAGAATGTACAAAAAGATTACACTGGAGACATCGATTGCAGCAGTTCTAGACCTCAAAGACGAAATCAGGGAAATAAGGCATAATTAGTTAATACTTTTCAATATTTTGGCAACCTCACGGCTGCCTATTTTCAATTCTTGCCGTTTTTAATTTTAATAATCAAAAAAAAAAAAAAATTTTTGTTTAACAATGGGTGGAGAAAACTCCAAGATTAAAGACCCGAAAGCTAACGTAGTAAACCAAATTGAAATAGTTTATCAAAAAGAATCCTTAGAGATAATAAAAATACTGCTAATTTTGTTGACAATATGCACTTGCATATCTTTAGTTTTAAGATTATATTCCATGCACAACAAATTAATAAAGAAAAAATATTTAAGTCGTGCTGATGGATTAGATAAAGTATAAATAGTAAAATTAGAAAAGAAGAAATTATAAAAAACCAAATGGAAGTAATTAATGTAATGCTGCTTCTTCTAATACGAAATCTGACTCTCTTAAAGTTAAATCGGTTTCTCTGCAAAAACCAAGTGATAATATCATCAGTGAAGGTAAAAGCCAACATCAACAAATAACATTGGGCTCTTTGTACAACATAATTATCTCTCTCCGTGCTGGTAATGCCCAGATGCTCAATTCAATAACTGCTCTTCGTGATGAAAACAACAAACTTGTGCTGAAAGCTGATAACATGCACTCTGATCTGATTTCTATGCAGAATTCTCTACATCAAAAAAACGATACAATTGATTTGCTCAGGGCTGAGGTTAATGACCTGCGATCATGTGTAATTGCTGCTGTTGAGAAGCTTAGTAGTGCTAATCTTTCCAGTGCTACTAATTGCGCTCTCTTGCCCTCGTTGGCGACTTTCTCTGCCGGCTGCTCTGCTGCTTCCACTGCTTTTCCATCTGCTGCTTCTCCGCCTGTTTCCGCTCGTGAAGCTACGCCAATATCTATCTCCTATAGGGATGTTCTCGATAACACAAACAATGCTAAGTTACCTGCTGCTGGATCTGCTTCTGCTACCGACGCCAATCGTGCAGATGTTAGTGCCGCTCATACTAACGCAAGCAAGTCTAAGCTGACTGATGCTGTGCCCACATGTTCGGCTTTATCATCGTTTTCATCTCTTTCATTGCCCACCCAGGTGCCTGTGGCTGCTAATGTGAACAACATCAATACTGCGAAACCTATTTCGTCTGGTACTAGTACTACTCCTGTCCGCACTGGATGGATGACTATTTCTAATAACAAGCGCATGAAGTTGAAACAACCGTTACTCATAGGAGCTAACAATAGCAATGAATTAAGTGTCATCTCTAACCAAAAGTGGCTACATGTTTCGTCATTTTCGCCCAAAGTTACTGCTGCTGACATTATAAGTTATGTTGCTAAACATGCTTGTGTAGATGCTAAATTTCTTACTTGCTTTATGTTAGTAAAGAAAGATGCTAACTTGAATGATTTAAAAAAAGTTAACTTTAAATTAGGTGTTTCCGAGTGCAGCTATGAAAAAGTGATAAATAATGCGGACATCTGGCCCGCAAATGTTAAAATTCGACCATTTCGTTTTTTTCAAAAAGACGCTGCACCAGACCTCAAGTAACACAATCATTAATCATACTAGGAGTGCTGCCGATTTGAAGGTGTACTTCCAAAATACTTCTGGCATTCGTACAAAGTCCGAACTATTTCGTACTTTCAGTTCTCAGCTTGACTACGATGTTTTTGTTATTGTTGAAACATGGCTGAATTCAGACTTTCTTGATAATGAATTCTTCGACGCAAAACTTTATAATGTATATCGAAAAGACAGAGACGCTGCAAAAACCGGATGTCTAAGAGGAGGAGGCGTCTTGATTGCAGTGCGGCGAAGTTTGCGTACATTTTTAGTTGCGCTCGAGAATGATAATTCCCTTTTGGATCAAATCTGTGTATGTGTCACGGGCTCGTCGTTCAATGATTCATTGTTCATCATGGCTTCTTATATCCCACCAAATAGTAAAGACGAACTTTATCGTGGGCATGCTGATAATGTCAGCTCTCTCGTTTTAAATAAACTTGGTGACAATCACCTTTGCGTTTTGGGGGACTTTAATTTATGCAATGTGTGTTGGTCGGGCAATTTTTTGAACTTTGGTCTCACCCCTAACAATATTACTGCCCCGCATGAGTCATACCTCATTGATAGTCTTTTAAGTCTTAATCTTAAGCAAATTAATAATCATGTTAACAAGTTGGATAGAATTCTTGACCTAATTTTTTTGAGTGACAATATAAACTGTAATATTGAAATTTGTTATTGTCCTATTTCTCAGTCTGATATGCATCATGTACCATTAATACTGAGATTTGAATTTTATAAATTTGTAAAAAACAAAATTGCTCCTACTAATCAAATTATTTTTAATTATAAGTATTGTGATTTCGACAAGCTAAATAGCTCCTTTTCGATGCTGAACTGGGATGAATTACTTTCAGCGCAGGATGTCTCTAAATGCTATAATTCGTTTAAATTAACGTTATTTGATTTATGTATGGAAATTGTGCCGATTTTTAAGAATAAGCCATATAAGTTACCTTGGTATAATCGGAAGTTGAAAAAGTTAAAGAACCGTAGAAATAAATTCTTTAAGAAGTTTAAGGTTACTGGAAGCCAGATTTTCTTTGATAAATATCAGAAATATGTAAAGGATTTTAATTGTTTAGATAAGTTTCTTTATAAAAATTACATTCTGGGGGTTGAGTCAAATTTAAAATCAAATCCAAAAGCTTTTTGGCATTTTATAAAATCAAAGAAGTGTGGCTCTGGCATACCTTCGGCTGTCTCTCTCGATGATAAATTCGCTAGTTGCCCTAAGGAGATGGCGAACCTGTTCGGTGAATTTTTTAGTGCCAATTACGTTTGTGAAGATGGTAATTCTTGGCCTGATGTTAACCCCAATACAGCTACTGCTTGCAGCTGTGGGGCTCTGACACTGTCATTTGATGATGTGGCAACAGGTATTGCCAAGCTTAAACCGTCTACAAAGTCTGACGTTGATGGGTTTTCTGCTCATCTTTTCAAGAACTGTCCCGCTCTAGTTTTGCCTCTAAAGCGCATTTTTAATAAGTCTCTTGCGTCGGGTATCTTTATCGATGAATGGAAAATTACGTCTATTAACCCTATATTTAAAAGTGGGAATAAAAATAATGTTCGCAATTATAGGCCCATTTCAAAATTATCAACGGTATCGAAACTTTTTGAAACTATAGTCAAAGAAAAAATTTATTTCATCACTAAAAGTGTGATCCTGCCAAACCAACATGGCTTTGTTTCCAATCGATCTACGGTGTCTAACTTGGCTGTATTTTGTGAATACTGTATTGCATCCTTTTCTGCTGGATTTCAAGTTGATTGCATATACACGGATTTTAGCAAAGCTTTTGACAGAGTTTCTCACTCGATTTTACTTCATAAATTAGCCTGTCTTGGTTTCCATTCTGTTTTTTTGAAGTGGATTAAATCCTACTTAACTGACAGACGCTGCGTTGTCTCAATTGATGGCATATCTTCGGATGCCTTCATTGCCTCATCTGGGGTTCCCCAGGGAAGCATTCTAGGACCTTTACTTTTTGTGTTATTTATAAATGATATTAGCTCATGTTTTTCTTTCGCTAATTTTCTACTCTATGCCGATGACTTGAAAGTATTTTCGATGATCAAAAATGAAAGTGATGCTAAGATGCTCCAGTTGGATATTAATAATCTTAATCTTTGGTGCATGAAATCTCGCCTTTCATTAAATATTAAAAAGTGCTTTAAAGTAACTTATGCGAAAATCCACAGTGCAGTATCGACGTACTATAGTATCGCGGAGTCGCCGCTAGAATCTGTCGTTGAGGCCAAAGATCTTGGTGTGATTTTTTCCTCTAATTTTTCCTTTAATAGACATATTAGTTATGTGATTTCTAAATCTTTCTCTGTCTTGGGTTTCGTGAGGCGGAACTGTGTAAAGTTCTCTGATCCCTATACCATTAAACTTTTATATTCGTCTTTTGTTCGTCCCATTTTGGAATATGCAACATTTATTTGGAGGCCATTCCACAAAAATTTCATAATTAGATTGGAACGTGTTCAGAAGGTTTTTTTGAAATTCGCATTGCGCTCTTTAAAGTTTTCGGACCCTATACCATCGTATAGTAGCCGTTTACTTTTAATTAATCTGAAGTCCTTGGAAACGAGACGTTCTGTACTCTCCCTGACTTTTGCTTTTAGTATTATAAATGGTAGTATTGATTGTCCTTTTCTCTTAGGACGAATAAACTTCAACATTCCTCAGTTTAATTTGCGCAACTTCTTGCCTTTCTATTGTGAGAACTGTAAAACTGAGTATGCGCGCAATGCCCCTTTGGTACGTGCCTTAAATGAATTTAATCAGATCTCGAATTCTATCCTACTTGATTTCTCTTATTCTAAAAATGTATTTTTAAATACTTTGTATTCTTGCTTTTAGTTTAACTAATAGTCGTAGTGACTTATTTTTATTATGTAACTAGTCTGTAAGGAACCACTGTTTCATAGACGAATGTATGAATAAATAAATAAATTACGCTCAATGCATATGGTCGCCAAAATTAAATTATATAACTAAATGGGTAATAAATGGGATGAAATATATACAACCCTATTAGAAGAAAAATTAACCATAGACAAATCATATAAATGTATCAATAAAAACATTAAAATAAAGGAAGAAACAATCATTAAACATTTGAATATAATATTAACAACCTTTAACAGATTAGGAAAAAAAATTAAATATTTAAAAAACCAGCTCACACCTAACCATCAAAAAGAAGCATCTCAAATATTTGCTTATATTAGAGAGAAGTTAGTTTGCTCACTTGCTAGATACAACATAGAATTCACAGTACCAACTAAATACGAACAAGAAATTACCATTGACTTCGAACATTTACTAATAGAAGAGGAACAGTCAGAAAATACGAATTTCCAAACAACAAAATTCAAAATGGCACAAACAACGGTAGAATTCATTAAGACGGCATCGTCAATTCTACCCGAGTTTAACGGTAAACCAGAAAACCTACCCAGTTTTTTGAATGCTCTTGACATTCTTGAACAAATCAAGGATAGTCATGAAGCCATTGCTATCTCTATGGTAAAAACAAAGTTGAAAGGTACAGCGAGGAATTTAATAGGTAGTGAAGAATCATTACAAGCAATAAAACTAAAACTAAAAACAAGCATTAAAGGTGAATCAGTAGAAGTATTAACAGCCAAACTACTGAACGTACAACAAAGAAGTAAGACAGCCAACCAATATACTGATGAGATAGAAAAACTTACAAAATCATTAGAAGGAGCATACATCTCCGACGGACTAACTACAGAATTAGCAACAAAATATGCTACACAATCGGCTGTAAAAGCCATGTGTAAAAACTGCTTAAACGAAAAAGTAAAAATGATTATGCAAGCTGGAACGTTCACATCGATGAACGAAGCGATATCAAAATTTACTAATAGTTGTACTGAGGTAACAGGAAACCCTAACTCAGTGTTGCAAATTCGCCAGCAAAGGTATTATCGTGGTAACTTCCGTAGAGGTTATCAAAGTAATAATTACAGAACATTCCCACGCAGTAACAATAACAATAACAATAATTACCGACCAAACAATAATCATCAAAGACAGAATAGGAGTTATTATAATCAAACAAGACCGAATAACAGAACCAATGGTCGCAATGTACGTAACCTAAACCAACAAGAAAGTCAAAGTACGGGAAACCAGCAAACTCCACTTCAACAACAATAGATAGTGCAAAAAGAAGGGTATGCGTACTCAACCTACATCTAAATAGCTACATATCTTGCAAAACAGCATTAAGCAACTCATATTCAACATTCCTGATAGACACAGGAGCAGATATATCAATTATTAAAAAGAATCGAATTGATACGAACATTATTATCAATAGTTCACAAATAACAGATTTAAAAGGTATTGGTCAAGAAATAATAAATACACTAGGAATAGTTATTACAGATTTAGTAGGTGATAATATATTAATTCGACACAAATTTCACGTAGTAGAAGACAATTTTCCAATTCCATGCGACGGCATTATAGGACTAGATTTTATTAAAAAATATAATTGTATATTAGACTATCAAAGGGATAAAGATTGGTTAATTCTCAGACCAAATGATTACCATGAAGACATAGCAATCCTTATGACAAATAGACCAACTATTAATACAATTACAGTACCCGCTAGATCAGAAGTTATACGCCAAGTTTATGTAAAAACCAGTAACACTGAAATTCTAATACCACATCAAGAACTTGATAATGGCATTTTTCTTGCAAATACAATTGCGAATAAAAATCAAACATTCGTAAAAATAATAAATACAACAGATAAAAACGCAATAATTGAAAATTATGATATAAAAACAGAAAACCTAAATGACTACATAATTCTGAAAAATACTTACACGAACAACGAAAATAATAACAGAAAACTAGAGAAATTGAAAAAGAATTTCCCACCATTCGTTAGCCAACAACTTAATACACTATGTTCAGAATATATTGATATTTTTTCCTTAGAAACAGAGCCCATAACTACTAATAATTTTTATAAGCAAAAACTACGTATGAAAGATGAGGAACCAGTTTATGTAAAAAACTATAGAATACCAGAAGCACATAAAACAGAAATAAATAAACACATTACTAAACTTATTAAGGATGATATAATAGAACCATCAATGTCAGAGTATAATAGCCCAGTACTACTAGTACCAAAAAAATCACTTCCAGGTAGTACAGATAAAAGATGGAGATTAGTAATTGACTTTAGATCAATAAATAAAAAACTAACAGCAGATAAATTCCCACTACCAAGAATTGATGATATTCTCGATCAATTAGGAAGAGCAAAATATTTTTCATGTTTAGACTTAATGTCTGGATTTCATCAAATTGAACTAAGCACAGAATCTTGAGATTTTACATCATTTACAGCAGACGGTGGTACTTATCGCTTTAAAAGACTACCATACGGTTTAAAAGTAGCCCCTAATTCATTTCAAAGAATGATGACCCTAGCATTCTCAGGTCTCAAACCATCCCAAGCATTCCTATATATGGATGATTTAGTAGTATTAGGATGTTCCGAAAACCATATGATGAAAAATTTACGAGACGTATTTTCCACTTGTAGAAAATATAACCTTAAGTTACACCCAGATAAATGTTTATTTTTTAATCAAGAAGTAACATATCTTGGACATAAATGTACCAGTAAAGGAATTTTACCAGACCCTAGTAAATTTGAAACAGTTCAAAAATACCCAGCACCCAAAAATGCCGACGAAGCAAAAAGATTCGTCGCGTTCTGTAACTATTATAGAAAATTCATACCATATTTCGCACATCACTCAAGAATTTTAACAAAACTTTGTAAAAAGAATGTAGCATTCGATTGGACAGAAGAGTGTGAAAAAGCATTTAATTATTTAAAAAATGCATTAATTAGTCCAAATATCCTACAATACCCCGATTTTAGTAAAGAATTTTGTATCAAAACAGACGCAAGCGGTTTCGCATGCGGAGCAGTACTAAGTCAAGAATATGATGGAAAACAACTTCCAATTTCCTATGCCTCAAGATCATTCACTAAAGGTGAAGTAAATAAATCAACAATAGAAAAAGAATTAGCAGCAATACATTGGGCGATTACTTATTTCAGACCATACGTTTATGGCAGAAAATTCCTTATCAAAACAGACCATCGACCTTTAACATACCTTTTCTCAATGAAAAATCCATCATCAAAGTTAACTAGAATGAGATTATGCTTAGAAGAATATGAATTTGAGGTGGAGTACATAGCTGGAAAAGAAAACTATGTGGCAGACGCACTATCCCGCATAGATATAAATGACTTTAAAAACATGACAATCGAAGCAAATAAAATACTTCGAGTATCGACCAGATCGGCGACTAAACAGTCGAACAAGAACAAAAATCTTAAAGAAGATGAAAAATGTCACAAAGAGAACCCTAAAATATATGAAGCTCTTAATAAATATGAAGTAAAAAGACATGTCGAGCTCGTTTTCAATCCTCCGAAATTATATTTCAAGAAAGGAAAGAAAATTTGTAGCCAAATAAATACAAGCAACCTAATTGTTGAGGCGAAAATTGACTTAGGACAATTATTTACCAGGCTTATGAAAGAAGCCGGCAATTTAGGACTTGTAAAAATACAATTGTCCTTAGGAGACAAATTGTTTAATTATACTCGAGTAGATGAATTTAAGGAAATAGGTACCAAAGTTCTCAAAAATTTAACAATCGCATTAACTCCGGAGGTTATGCAAGTGACAAATGCTGATCAAATTAATAAAATTCTTAAAGATTTTCACGATGACCCTGTTAAAGGTGGCCACCCAGGAATCAATCGTACGACTAACAAACTAAAACAAAAATTTTATTGGAAAAATATGAAAAATGACATTCGTAAATACATCAAGAAATGTATACACTGTAACAAAAACAAGACAGATAAACACCTTAAAGAACCAATGACAATTACAGAAACACCACCTAAAGCTTTTGATATAGTACAAATAGATACTATTGGACCACTTCCAAAATCAGAACATGGAAATGAATATGCAATCACTATCGTATGCCAATTAACAAAATATTTAATTGCGATTCCAATACAAAGCAAACACGCTAAAACAGTAGCAAAAGCAATATTTGAAAATTTCATTTTAATTTATGGACATATGAAAACAATCATGACAGACATGGGAACTGAATACAAAAATAACGTTTTTGACGAGTTATGCAAACTTCTTAAAGTTGAGCATAAAACTTCAACACCGTACCATCACCAAACGTTAGGCACTGTAGAAAGAAGCCATAGAACTTTCAATGAATATGTACGTTCTTACATATCCAGTGATAAAGAGGATTGGGATGAATATATCAAATATTTTGCGTATTGTTATAATACAACACCTTCAACGGTTCATGGTTACTGTCCTTTTGAACTAGTTTTTGGAAAAATACCACCGACTTACGACTTTTTACAAGAAGACAAAATTAGCCCTCTATATAATTATGACGCATATGATAAAGAAATAAAATATAGGTTACAAGTAGCACAACAAAGAGCACAAAAATTAGTGCATCAAGCTAAGGAAAAACAAAAAATTTACTATGATAAAAACATACAAATAAAGGAAATACAAATAGGAGATTTAGTATTAGTTAAATATGACACAGGTCATAAATTAGATAGTAAATACAAAGGGCCCTATAAAGTAGTAAGAGTTGATAATAAAAATAATTATACATTAATTAATGAAAATAAGAAAATAATAATTCATAAGAATAGTCTAAATTTGTTAGAATTAGAAAAATGAAATATACACAAAATAAAAATCAATCAGAAAAAAAAAAAAACCTGTTTATTTATAAGAAACAACTAATTGTTATAATATTCCACTTAGCATAATAAGAAATTGTATTAGCTAAGCAAATAAAGCATACAAAATTTTTATTACTTAAGTACAATAACCTTTTTCAAGTGTAAAGAAAATAAAAGTACTTAATTGTAAAAGAATGCTCATACATTGACCTCACAATGTATAACCATTCTTCCTAAGGAAGGAGGTGTAGTGTATCAAGAAACCACATATATACAAACACACATTTCAACACTAAATAAAACATGCAAATGCACAGACATACATAAACATAAATATGCATATCAAAATACAACACGCGCAACAGCCCAAAACATAGGTCATTGCTCGAGTCGCGCATTTCATTACATAAACCAATAGCGACTTGAACTTGAGTACAAGCGCATACAAACATACATACAAGTTTCTTGCTGCACTCAGCATTCTTCGCGTACGAGCCAATACTGTTATGTATACAATTGGCCGTACATATGTAAGCGTTAGTAAATAAGAATATTGTAAGTATAAATAAGCGTGAAATATGAAAATAAAATCAATTGCAATCAAACAGAGAACCTGCTTCATTACAGCATCCTCACAGGTCACTGCAGATTGAGGGGTCATCTGCATAAACAAGGTATCTGGTCGAGCGACCTGTGTCGCTTCTGCGACAGGACAAGGGAGACCCCCACACACATGCTCCTTGAGTGCGTTGCTGTGGCTCGACGGAGGGAGAGATGGTAAGGTCAGATGTGGCCTAAGGAGGAGTACATACACTCCCTGTCACCGGGATCCATCTTGAAATTCATAGATGCTCTTGGTCTAGGGGATGTGTTGTAGGTTACTGAGGGCACAATAGACCAATTGGTCGCAGTGCGATCCTCTTTTATATATCTATCTATCTATGTGTGTCAAAGTTTACGTTTATTTTCTTTTTTTCCTGAGAATGCCAATAAATACATGATTTACAACAAATCGTTCGTCTATATTAATGCTATTGTATACTTCTATAATACAAAGATTTACATTTTTTGGCAAATTGAAAATTAGGAATCAAAACCTTTTAAAATTCGGGATCCCGCGATTCTCCCGGGATTTCGTTTTCAAATCTCGAAAATCCCGGGATCAACAAAATGCCCAAAATTGACATCCCTAATACAGACGAATCAAAAGATGAATTTGGCGCGACAGTTCTGAAAAAATTCGATGGTCAACTTCAACCAGTGCTATATTGGAGCAAAAAAACAACGCCAAGTGATGCAAAATGCCCAGTTATTAAAGCAGCTCCCGGCATTACCTTCTTGGTATTGACTTCACGCTGATTACCGATTGCTCAGCTTTCACACAAACAATTAAGAAAAAAATGTCCCTCGAGAGGTTGCTAGGCGGATTTAATACCTACAATACTTTAACTTTTAGGTTGAGCACCGATTCGCTGACAAGTACAAACATGTAGACAAGCTAAGGCAAAGCGCAAGAATGATAAATTACAAGATTGCGACACTTTCGTCCCGTTATCTTTTTGACAGCTGTGTGACGACATATCATACCAGAATATCAAGTCAAAAGGGAAATGAAACAGAATATTCACATTCGCGTGCAAAATAATGAAACAATTAGTTAAGGGTATTTTAATAAACGAAGTTTACAGTGACTAATTGTGGTAAAGACTACATGAAACCTTTGCATTTTCACTATATTTTGATATTAAAGTACGTAAAGAAAAGGATTTTAAAATTTAATTTTCCTTATCCACTTTTTGAGAATTGTACAAATACAACATAAGCAGAGTTAACTAGACCGGAATATCACAATTTCACATATTTTAATGCACCTATTGCTGTACATTCGCTAAATTACCGATGTTTTTGAACAAAAACTGCTTTTTTGGTTGTTGGCGAGCATAGAACACAACACTTGTATAAATGCTTCACAATTGCACTCTGGTGTGAGCGCGTTTGTTTACGATTTCGCCGCCATGTTGGTATTTTCATTTCGCTTCATACTCATATTCCGTACACTATGACGTAGAAATGTCGCAATCTTCTAATTTATCATTCTTGGGCAAAGCGCATAGTGGAGCGTCGAGCATAGCGTCGGAAGAGCATCGATTTGCTAAGAGCATAGACGAGCAAGCTTAGCGTCAAACCAAACACAATTCATTCTAAAATTCGCGAAGTTACGTTTTTGTTAAAAAATGGATTTGCTTTTATTTAAAAATTCCGCGTTAAGAATTTTATATTTAATGAAAACGAGTGAAAATAAAGAAGTTAAAAATTTCATAATTTGTCTAGCCCGTGTCTATTTCGATGCATTGCATCCCACTGATTCCACAATGAATTTCTACACAAAATAGCACTTTTTAATTGGTCAATATTCATTTTTTGTATTTTTGTAATTATAATATCAAATAAATCGAAATAATGCGAGAGAATGAGCGTCGAGCATAGCGGCCAAGGCGAATTTAACAAGGTGGTGTTAAGGAGCCAGCTGGTTTTTTAGCTTTTTCCGCTTTGCTGGACTAAATGTCAAAGGGCTTCGTTCTGATTGGCTGGCGATGTAAATCACCTACAGAAATTTGACATTCGCCTTGATAGCGGCGAAAACAAAATATTTTGCAATCGTCGCCAGTTTCATCAATACAATTTTGGAGATATCGAAAAGCAACCCATATGAAGGGTTCAACTTAAAAGCGGGTATTTTATACAAAAATGTTGATGGCAATAATCTTCTCGTCGTTCCTAAGATGATGGAACGCGAAATTATAACCGAAGCACATAACGTCGGTCATTTTGCAGTTCAGAAGACAGTACACAGCCTACAGCAGCAGTTTTGGATACCTCACATAGAGCGAAAAGTAGCACAGGTAGTCAACGCTTGTATAAAGTGCCTAATTTACAACAAAAAAATTGGAAAGCAGGAAGGTTATCTCTACTGCATCGACAAGGGAAACCAACCCTTACACACGCTGCATGTGGACCATTTAGGTCCGATGGACGCAACAACAAAACAATACAAATAAATGTTTTCTATGGTCGACGCTTTTTCAAAATTTGTATGGTTGTTTACAACGAAAACTACAAACAGCAATGAGGTACTTAAATAGTTAGAATAATGGTAGAATGGCTTCGGTATGTCTTCTCACATAGTCAGTGATCGGGGTGCAGCATTCACATCGAATGCATTTGGCGAATATCGAACGCTGTTGAACACGTTTGGACCACAACTGGGGTTGCTAGAGGAAATGGGCAAATAGAGCGCGTCAACATCGTTTCAAAACCCTCTGCCGAATATTCATCAAAGTGGTATAAATATATTCCGAAAGTTCAACGAACAATAAACTCAAACATCCATTACTCAACCAATAAGTCGCGGTTTGAATAAATGTTCGGCGTACAAATGAAGAACAAAGTTAGCGATAAAATTATCTCCGCGTTGGAGCAAGAGTTTATATACAGATTTGATACCGAGAGACAAAGAGTGCGCGAAAAAGTGAAACAACAAATACAGCAAGCTCAGGATGTCTATAAGAAGAATTACGACAAAAACGCCAGATGGAGTACATCTACAAAGAGGGAGATCTTGTCGCCGTCAAACGCATGCAATTCGCTTCTGGTAAAAAACCAGCTATCCCATTTCTGGGACCGTACAAGGTGTGCAAGGTCAAACGAAACGGCCGCTATGATATAAGAAAGGCGGCACAGGTTGAAGGCTCGAATACCACGACGACAAGTGCAGACCATATAAAGCTATGGAAATATGTCGAAGCTAACGAAAATTTATTATCGACAGTCGACGAATTATCAGATGGCCGAATGTAAAAGGTATAGTAAAATAGACATGTACAAAAATGTATAATTTTTTTTTTTTTAAATTTCTACAAGGTAGGAGGTTGTAACCTCGATTTTCGTGATTTTTAATGAATTATGAACCATATTTTTGAAGAAAAATGTTATGAAAAATTGTGCGTATATTGTAGAAGAATTGTGTTGTTGTTTGAGTGACTGTATTTTTTTTGTGTTTTCTTCTTTTTGGTGCCGTAGCGAGAAGTTATTATCTTCTTCTTCCAAAGTTAAGGAAACTTTTAATCAATTTGTATTTGATTAATTTTTATTCTCTTCTAATTTAAATGTACTGCTTAATTCCATAAAAGTTCATATTAGGAACCCATGTTCCAAACTTTGTGCAATATATGTATGTATGTAGTACATAAGAGAAAATATTCAACAACTATTCATTAATATTTAAGAATTTTGTATGAAATTAATTATTTTTAAATATGACTATCAAATACAAAACTTCAATGAATTTTAACAAAATTAAGTGCAAAATTTATGTGTTTGAAAATTACCGCCGATTTTTAAGAATACTTTCACTCCACAAATTCTAATCTTATATGGAAGAAAACTAATTTGCGGTATGCAGTTTCGTAATTTATTTAATTTTGAATTTCAAATGGTAGAAAACTATCACTGAAGAAAAAAATTTTAAATGAATAGAATTCTTTTGCTTTACAAATTTACAAAATTTTCCGAAAATATAAATATAAATCGTTGGTATGCACACTTCTGAATGAAAGTATATTTTTTGTATACTTGTTATATATATTATTATATTTTTAACAATCAGAACCTTGGCAACATCTTCAATAAAGTAGTCAATCGGTTAATTGCTCTAGTTCCGTTTTTATAGTGTCTATTGAACTATACGGCTACCAAATTTATTTTCTTTTATAATTTAAATATACCTATTTTTCTTTTTTAACATCTCGTGCTCAACTCAACCGCATACGGAAACTATCGCGAAAACATTTTTTTTTTTGCAAATTTATTGCATATTTATAGGAGTGGTGACATGTATGGGTATGATTTGTTTGGAAGTATATATTTGCAATTTATTGCATTTCATCACACACACAACATACAAATTTAAACATACCATCAGTCCATTGCAAGAACGCAGCTAAGGTGCTGTCATATTTTTCTTTTTTTTTTGCTTTTGGCTATACATTATACTCGTAGTAAATATGTATGTATGTATAAATACAAATATGTACATACATACATATGTAGTTGAAACAGTTGAAGTAATCAATGTTGTGCTCATCGAAGCGTAGCAGCATTCAGTTGAAGAGTTGTAGAGCTGCATTGATGAGTGAATTGACAAGCGAATTGCTTTCAATGCATTCACACAAACAAACAAACATACATATGTATGAATGCATATAAGTTCAAAATCCCTTACAATGAAAACTGGTTAAAGTTACGTAGGTACATATGTATGTTCATATGTGTGTATGTATGTACTGATAAAATCTCTTGTGTACGAATGCGCCCTGGAGCAATTCTCTACGTACTTGAAGTCTAACTGTATTTGTACTGATTTGTTTTGTATTGCAGATCTTGATTTTGATTTCTTACATATTTTGATTTTGATTTCGTTGTCCTTACGAAATATTTCGTCATACCCGTACCTCGCACGGTAATGCTGCATATTTGCATGCCTACATACATATATACATACATACATATGAACATATCCATATACTGAGTGTTGGCAGATTGTATCTAAATTTTTGTGCAGCTGGCCCCTTTTTATGAGGATACCACACCGACATATACACACATGTACGTACATAAATTTATCAAAGTAATGCTCATAACGCTTGATTTGATTTGTTGTACTGCAACTCTATGTTCACTTCATTTCATTGCTTAATTAAATGAGTTACGTTGAAATTTTCTAAACAGCAGGAATTCGATTACGAGTTCATTACATCCTTACATTTGATTTTTTCTGTTTAATTACAAGCGTGTAGTGCAGTAGAATAAGTTGTATTAAAATATGTATGTACATGTTTTCACACCTACTTATGATATAATAACAAAATATGTATGCAAATCAAATTTTTTAATGTATTGTCCATTTCATTATTCCGAAGAAATCGTTCACGTTTTTGAAAACTATCCACTACTATTTCTTTATACTCCAAGTTTTTTGGGATAATAAACAATATGTTTTTTTTAAATATTTAAGCTTGTCGTGACATACAGCTAAATTTTTAAAATGCTTGCGATGTATGGAGGAAACTGTCAGAAAAAAATTGTAAAAAATCAGTGATCAGTGTAAACTCTTAAATATTGTACTACGTCGAACTAAAATTTAATGAGCCAAAAAACTGCATACTAAAAACAATTCTACAAACTTTTGTTTTTAAAGTGATATTTTGGAAACATTTTCTTAGATCATTGCACATTTTGTAAATAGTTTTAAAGTTGGGTGTTTATTGTTTTTTCTAAGAGAATGACCCATATTTAACTTTAAAATTATTTTAATTAGAAGAAAAATAAAGTTCCAAAATCTCTCAATATATGGTTGTGCTATATTTTGTGAACAAAGATAATCGTCAATTAATTGATGAAAAACAAAAATTTTATACAAGTTATGGCAAAAGAACTAAATTTGTCAAGGCCTGCAGCGTAAATCTATATTCGAAATTTTAAAAGAACTCGATAGATTTTGCCAAAAAATACTTGTGTGGCAGAAAATTGAAAAGTACGTTGAGCACTTACTACGTCACGTCTGAGGCATGAGATTAAGCTGCTACGATTTGATAGTAAATACGCAGAGTTCCCAAAATTTATAGCGCTGTTTACAAAGATGGTTCACCAAGACGAAACGCTAGACAATTGTGAGAGATTTCTTATTCTGAAGGACAGCTTGGGCGAAAGGGCACTTTCAGCCATTGCTGATTTCGATGAAACGGACGAAAACAACACACACTTTAACACTTGAAATCGTGTTTTGATGAAAAAAAAGTCTGATGTTTGAGGAGCACATTGGAGAACTGTTCGAAATGCCAAAGGTTGATAAAAAATCAGCCGATTATTTAAAAAAGGTAATTGATATTACAAACGCGCGTTTAAGCGCCATGCTGTCACTCGATACGTATGAAAATGCCCTTATTATATATTTAGTTATGGCCAAAATAGATTCCGAGGCTCAAGCTAAATGGGAAGAGGTTCTTGATGACAGAAAAATGTACAAAGTGCTCAGCAATATTGACCAGAAGCAAAGAGCTTCTAACGTTTGACACCTTCTGGGCGATCGCAGCGGTACCAAGCAGCAGGTGGGCAAGCCAAAGTCTTCATTGTGGAAGCCGAAGAGGTCGACATCATTGGCTGTGGAACAGGTGAGCTGTGCTATTTGCCGCAAATGCGATCACGATGTGCTAAAGTGTAATAAATTCGCCCAGATGAATTCGTATGAGCGCTATACCGCTACGCGAGGCGCAAGATTTTGCATTCTATGTTTAAAAAGGGTTATTTGTTTAAACAATGCAGCACTGCGAAGTGTAGAATCTGTAGTAATCCTCATCATACTTTGCTGCATCGCCAAACAGCAGCTGAACCAAGGGGTGTGAATGAGAGTACCGAAGAAAGCGCAGCTCAAAATAATGTGCTGTGCGCGAGCAGCAAATCACAAGTTGTAAAAGAAGCGTTTCTGGAAACTGCTGTAATATTACTGAAGGATTTATATGGTAGGTATCACCCAGCGCGCGCGTTGCTAGACTCCTCATCGCAAGTTCACCTGATGTGTGACTACTTACCTAGGATGTTAAAACTCCCCAGATTGGCAAGTTCTTTAGAAATTAACGGCGTGAACGGCGTTAAGACGACCGCAGTCAAGTGTGCAAACCAGTATTAAGTCACGGCTCAATTGTTATGAAGCAGCACTTGAGTTACATGCTTTACCAAAAATTACTAGTAAAAAACCTAATCAGTTTTTTGATATTTCTAGATGGAATATACCGAGCAATATCGTGATGGCTGATGAAGGCTTCAATATTCCTGCGCGATTTGATTTATAACTGGGTGCAGAAGTGATTTTCGAATTGCAGTCTGTGTGTCAAATCAAAATGGAAGCTGGTTTACCACGATTACAAAAACCGATATTCGGCTGGGTGGTAGCCGGCGCGACAGGTGGAAGTGAAAATAGCGAGCACTTACCTACCCACACTTTGGCAGTAGATGTTCGGCCTAGCGAAAACAACGATTTTGATCTAAATAGATTAGTTGGGAGTTTCTGGGAGATGGAACAAGTACCTTTAAAAGTAGAGCACTGAAGATGAATATGAGTGTGAGCGTATTTTTCAAGAAGATGTGTGCCGCGATAGTTTTGGCAAGTTCATTGTAAAAATTCCGAAAGAACCAGTCGTTTGCCCTAACTGCCGTCGTGACCAAGATGTATCGACAGGCCGATAATGTGGCCCGAGGAGAATATCGCAGTATATAAGATGCCGACAATTACATATTTGTTTATTAGGCGAAGGCAACGCATCAAAATTTCCATTAGGTGCAAAGAAAATTATATCTGATTTTTATATGGAAGATTTCATAAGCAGTGCCAATACAAAAGAATCCCTGTTGCAAATATATACGGAAGTATCGCGACTTATAAATTCAGCGCATTTTCCACTACGCAAATAGCATTCCAATAATGTTAGCTTTCTAAAACAAGTGCCAAAAGAGGATCAGGAAAAGCCCATTAGAATGAACGACGCTGACATCATAAAAACGTTTGGCGTTGTATGGGAACCAACGTCCGATTTTTTTAGATATGTGTGGCCAGAATTGCTGCGAGCGAAATCTATCACCAAACGTGTTGTGTTAGCTGAAATGTCTACACTATTTGATCCACTGGTAAACCCAATCATCGTAAAAGCAAAAATTTTCATGCAGGAGCTGTGGATAAAAAAGGTGGCTTGGGACGAGTCGTTGCAGATGACTTTCCACAACTATTGGGTTGAATTTCGTTATATATTTAGCGCGAATAAATATGCACACCTTGAGGTGCATGGATTTGCAGACGCATCTGAGCGAGCATACGGTTGCGGTATGTGAGATGCGTCGATAATTTCGAACACGTTGGCGTGCAGTTATTTATGTATTTGTTATTATTAATTCAATCCTAACACAACAAGGGTAAACCTTATAATTATTAGTGCTAGTCACAACGGATATGTATATTTATTTATTTATTTATAAAAATAATAGAATTAGAATATCTGCATATAAACTTAAAACTACGAATATGACTGAAGGAAAATAATAAAGTATAAGAATAAAAATTGCTTATGTATTATTATTATCTTAACTAATACTAATATATCTCTGAAGCTCGCGTCTAAATGTGCTAATGTTACTTAAAGATATCAAGCTTTGGGGAAGAGAATTCCAAAGACGAGTCACGTGCACCAGGAACTGCCTCTCCGACACCATTGTTCTGGATTTAACAGCGAGGAGCTTAGTATTTCTCATAGACTTCATGGCAGTTATTCTGAGGGCAAGATACCCAGGTACTTTCGAGTAGTAGATTTTATGCAAAAGTAAGAGGGATCTATATTGAAATGGCTTATTCAAGCACATGGAATACATAGACTCAGCCAGATGAGAAACGTGGTCTTTTGTCTTTATTCCAAACGCATAACGAGTGATATTGTTAAACAAAACATTAAGCTTGTTTTTGCACATATAACCACAATTAACAAAAATTTCACAACCAAATAATAGTGAGGGCATAAGATAAGTTTTAACAATTAAGATACGAATTCATAGAGGGTCCAAAGTGCGCGAAGCATACCATATAGCTTACCTACCACTTCATTAATATGGCTATCCCAAGTTAAAGTTCTGTTGAAGATTATGCCAAGATTTTTAGCTGTCTCCACATAGTTGATATCGATGCCACCAGCGAGATTTTTGGTAAGATCGAAGTGTCAAAATGATTTCTAGAGATAATAAGAACTTGGGACTTCTTGGGATTTCGAGTCAGTGCGATTTCGGAGTAAGTTTTCGTTAATTTTAATGACACAGTCACATATATCATTGAGCTTGCAAGATTTATAAACCTGGACATCATCTCCATACATGTGAAAGCTCATATCAGTAATAACAGTTGGTAGATCATTAATGTACAAGGAAAAGAGAAGCGGACCGAGGATGGATCCTTGCGGAACTCCACCTTTTAGTTCTAAAGCAGATGATGTTAGTGCCCCACAACAGACCACTTGAGATCTATTTTCTAAGTAGGAGGCAAGTAGTTTAATAGCAGTGTAGGACAGCCCAAGGAGTTTATCGAGTTTTGCAAATAAGATACTGTGGTTTACGGAATCGTACGCTTTTGAGTGGTCTAATAGGGTAAGGAAAGTAACCTGTTCCTCGTCAATGGACTCGCGAATGTCTTCGATCACGTCAGTCAGCGCGGTTACACAATTATGGCCTTTTCGGAATCCGGATTGCAGCTTGTATAAAAGGGAGTCCTTAGAAAGAAACGCACTTAATTGCTTATGCATTATTAACTCGAGTACCTTCGAAAGATACGGTAAAATTGCAATTGGTCTGAGTTCGCCATTAGTTTTAGGGATCGGTAGGATTTGGGCAGTTTTCCAACATTTTGGGAAAACGGATGTGGTGAGAATCGTATTAAAGCAATGTGTGATAAGCGGGAGCAGAATCGGCAAAACTGCTTTTAGAAACACTGGGTGAATGCCATCTGTCCCAACGGCATTAGATTTAATAGATAGAAAACATTCAAGGACGTAGGTCTGATCCACACACGAAAAACTAAATCTCAGATCGTTTGGTAGTGAGCACGGTAAATTAATATTATTATAAGTTTTTGTTATTCGAGGTGCAGATATATTTACGAATTTTTCATTTATAGCGTCAAGATCTTCCAAATACTGCGAATTATTTGTTTTACTTTTAACCAGACCGAGAGTTGTAATTTTTTTCCAAGTTTGTTTGCTTTCTACTGCTCTGCCGAAGTGTTTATCGAAATACTTAGCTTTGGCATTTCTAACAATTTTAACAACCGCTTTCTTTAAAATTAAAAACTGATTGCGAAAACCACTTGTTTTATATCTCTTCCACCGGTCATACATTTTATTTCGCTTTTCTATAGCTTTTTTAATTTCCAAATTAAACCAATTGTTGTCATGATGCCGCCTAATTTTTGTTTTTATGGGAATATGCGTGTCAAGTAGTTTAAGTAAATTCGTCTGTAAAAATTGCATTTGATCGTCGGTAGATGTCAACATAGCGCCAATCAGTTTTATTTACGTCGTTATTAAGTTTAACATAGTCAATGTTTTCAAAATCTCGAAAGCTATAATATTGTAATTCGTCAGAGGTAGTGACAGAGAAGTCAAACGTCAAGAAAATTAAGACATGCCTGGAGAAAAAAGGCATGGATAGTTGGTCATATAGTAGAACTCGTTTTAGGTTGTTTGTATAAAAAATGTCAATAAGAGATTCATTGCTACTGGTGAAATGAGTTGGGGTAAGTGTATTTATTGGCAAAAGACCGAAAGTGCTCATAGCGTCAGTAACGCGGCGTTCAACTAGCAAATTGCAGTTGAAATCACTGGCAATAACAATATCTTCATATGAAAGAAATAATTTCTCAACAGCATTTGAGAGCGGGCTACAGTCGACATTTTTATTTGGTCGATACACGGTACCAACTAGAATTGTACGATTACAACAAGCAATTTCAACAAACATATCTTCAACACAAACGTCCACGGTTGATTTTGACTTCACAAAATATTTCAATGACTCCTTCACAAAGATCGCAACTCCCCCACCGTGTCCCTGTCTATCATGTCTAAAGAGTTTGTACCCTTTGACTGCGAAGAGTTCGTCGCACATATGTGAAGTAAACCATGTCTCCGATATGCATACTAGGTCAATGAGAGAGTTCTCAAAGTAATACTTAAACTCATCAATTTTCCTGCACAAGCTCTGGTCATTGATATGACATATTTTTAGTCCATTTCTTCTTTTGCATAGTACTCGTAACATCGCACAGTGACTAGTACTTTGACTATTCCCTTTCCTGATGATATCAGTCGAAGGTGTCATTTAAATTAAGTGTCAAATTAAATATTAATCTAAGAGCAACATGAACAAATTTAGACGTCATAACAAAAGATATATTTACATATAATTTGAAATAGTTGAATAGAAAAGGGTTATATTTAAGAAAACTAGAATTTAGCGCAAAGTAACGAGCACTCGATATTCTACGTATTGCAACGAAAGAGAGTAATTTCTTCGTCAGTGCTTATTAGGTTACTCAGAGATTCCATAGTCGGCATACAGGCAGGAGAATCGCTAAGAGAGCGCTTTATATAAATTTGCCCACGCCTGGTAAAAGCTGAGTATATTTGTTTTTGTTTTTTTAGTCGCAGCGCAGCTTTCAGCAAAGTATGATTTGCTTTAGTCAGGCATTTCTTGAAATAAATTGGCCTGTTTGATTTAAACCCAGCGTGTTTTTCGTTGCTGCGATTATGAGGTGCAATGGGCTTGAGAAACAAGCCCTTTTCCTTAGGAGAGCTAAACTTTACAAGAATCGGAGCATCAGTCTTGGTGTTGGTTATTTTTCGCAGTCGAAAAATATTCGTCACTGCAGGCATAACGCTGTTGATTGAGCTGCTAATACTCTTTAGTATAGCCATTAAATCCTTCCCACTCTCCGCTGGTATACCATGTACAAACGCATCAGCGGCTACTTCGGCCCTTTCGTAGCGATCTATTTTATTGCGAAGTGAGCACACTTCAGGGCTAAGTGATTCTCTTGCACACACCTCCGTTTTAAGAGCACGCACGTCATTGCGTAGCATTGCTATATCAGCACAGTCGCGCTCCGCTTTCACTACTCTTTCTTCGAGAGATTTTACGGTTTGCATTAAATTTGTGAGCTGAGCTGTTAGCTCTCCTATAAGTAGCAATATACGCTCACCTGATTCCCTTGAGGGCCGTACACATAAGACTTTCGCTTTGCTTTGCTTCAGAGTTTCGCTTTGACAGATAAGTTGAAGACCTGATGTTATATGAGTGCTGCTAAATACAAGGCGAGAAAAGTAAAGCAAAGCAAATCGAAGCAAAATCATGGCGAACTCTCAACTTTTGTACACTTTGACAACCAACTGTTTACATTTCCATTTTATTTCTGCGTGCATATACACACGATTTAGAGAATTCACTTGTATTTTATAATTTTTGCATATATAATTACTTTTAAAAAGAGAAAAGAAGAGAAATATGAACAAATAGCAAATGAGACACCTCTTTGTTAACCACCCTCATCGTTTTCCTAAAATCCCCTGGATCGGTTTTTATTTATTTTGTCGAAAGATGCTGCAAGAAAACTTGTTACATCTCAGTCTTAATAAAGTTTATTACACTCGCGAATTTCAAACATACATACATAAGTAAATGTAAAACACATTTCTTATTATTTTATTAATGAAAATACTCGGAATAAGCACATATCGCGATTCAAAACAAACAACTATCGCAGAAACTGTCAAAGCGTTCTATGTAGCAAACCTTCTACACCTCATGCTTTGTTGTTAAATTTCGAATTGTCAAGTAAAGCGAAGAAAGTTGTATGTGTACGGCCTTTTGTTGGCTCCTTCACTGCACTCACGATTTTTGCCGCCAGTTTCGATACCCACGCAGCATTAGGTGAACTCTCACCTTTACTCAGATGCTGATATGTTGTTGGACTAAGAGCAAACGAGGTGGTCGTAAGGCGATTTGATTTGACGCGAGTAGTCATGATGGCAGAAAATTCGAGGGAGAGTGTAACAGCAACAACAGTAGGGCAGTAGCAGCGGCGATGACAGCAAAAAAATGCAAAGCAGCAAGAAGTAAACAAACAAACGGTAGCAGGTCAAAGTCCTCGATTATGCTTTATAAAAATGCTTATATGTAAAAACAGCTTTTATGGCTCGAAGTCGCTCAGAAAGTTTTAGAAAACTTGATACTATAATAATCAAGTAAATTTGCGTTTATGTAGTTTATTTATCCGAAAATACCACGAAAACTTAAACTTTATACGGAGCGGTAAGAAAAGACGTCTGTGCGCGTTGTTAGCACTCACTTATGGACTGCCAAATTGCGTATTGCTCCTTTAAAGACTTAATCGCGGTTAGAGCTGATGGCCGCGCATTTGTTATCGCTGTTCATGATGAAGACACTAGAGAATTTGCCGGTGACGCCTGAAGCGATATATTTGTGGAGTGATTCAGAGATAGTCTTAGAGTGGTTAAGTGCTCATTCAAATACCTTCTTGCATTGGTTTGAAGGACGAAGCGACTTCAGGAAAACGCAAAGAATCGTCTCTTATTGTCTTTGTGTGGGGCGTGGCATAAAGGGAAAACAAGGTGATCCTCCTCCACTGACAGCGGCAATATTAGATGAAGCAACGATTCGTATCGCATATTGTTTACAACAGCTCTTCTTCGCTGCAGAATACCATGAATTAAAAAAAAAAACAAGGAGATACCTGCTTCATGCAAAGTGAGAAGCCTCAGCGTTTTCATCGAAACCTCTTATAGCGTGAAAGTTATGCCAGTTGGAGGTCGATTACGAAATTCCGATTTACCATATGATGTTAAATGTCCAATACTTCTGCCTGGCGTTAGCAGCTTCGTACAAAGTCTTGTACCGTTTGTGCATATCGAAAACAAGCATGTGGGAACTGAAGCACTAATGGCAATAATACGACAGCGCTATACATAAAGTAGCGATAGTTCCGAAAGTTGGTTTGATGCCTCCATGAGCACATCAAGGGCGCCGGCATGTTGCGGGTTTATGTATGCTCATTGAATTGTTTCTAATTTCCAAAAAAATGTTAAGTTAAATATTGTCATTGAATTAGTCCTACTGTAAATGAATTTTCTAAACTGAAATATGTATGTATGTATGTATGTATATGCATAAATAATATCCGCCATATCACGCTATGTATTTTTCGAAACAAATAACAAAATAAAAAATAAGTATACTCATTTTGTACCTAGGTAGTTTATTTTAATGCTTGTGGGAAAATATAATCTCTCTCGCATTAAGACATGCATATATACATACGTATGAACATACGTATCCACTTGTAACTGTATCGAAATCAATATTAAAGCGGAGCTTATTGAAATAAGGAGCTGTGTGTTCACTTAGCATTCCTAGCAGTGAATAGAAATAAAATCTAAGACAACACTTTTTGCTAAGTTTCCTTTTCTCTTGATTTTTGGGCGCAAAAACGATTGCGCCGCTACAGTACCTACTAGGGTGATTGACTCGGTTTTTTCAAATCGGTTTCCAACGGTTTTTCATAAATTATTGTACGGTTTATTTAAATCTTGATTTTTCGAATATCGAATTAATCGGTTTTTTTAATCTTCAAAACCGGTTTTTTTACCTTGTGTAAAGTAATATAATATAATAATTTTGGCGCGTACACTATATAGCTCAGTGTTTGGCCGAGCTTCTCCTACCATTTGTGGTGTGCGTCTTTATATTATGCCACAAATGGAGGGACCTACAGTTTTGTGCCGACTCCGAACGGCAGATGTATTTAATGAGAAGCTTTTTCATGGCAGAAATATCCTCGGAGGTTTGCCATTGCCTGCCGAGGGGTGACCGCTATTAGAAAAAACTTTTTCTATTATTAAGATTTTGCTTGCCCTGACTGAGATTCGAACCTCGAACTCACCGGCATATCAAGTTATAGCACGCACCGCTACCAACTCGACCACAGCGGCCATTGATATATATTAGATATACGGCAGCAGCACATCGACTAATTTTACATCCATTATATTTTTATTGAAACGGCAATCTTCAACTGCTTATCAATAAGATAAGACCATTATATATATTCGAAATAAAATAATTTACAGAAAAACCGAAGCAAATGTATATAAAAGATTTTATAAATTTAGACAAATGTCATAAAGGAACGGCAAATACTTGAAAAATTGTAAAACGCATTATTGACAGGAAGTCCTTCTAGCTCGCTCAATGTGCTTAATATGGAATTTAGTAATTTAGAATAATCTGAAGTTTTAAAATTTGAGTCTACGTATGATTTAAAGAAGACTATAGATCTAGATCCCCCCTAATCCAGGATGTCACGCATCACCGTGCCTGTGGATGGTGTGTAGTCAGAGGGCTTTTCCGACTGTATTCTAACCTCGCTTCCCGGATACCGGTCCGCCTCCGGGAGTAACGGTGGACACCTGACGCAGGCTGTGCTCGACAAGAGCCATGCCGATAGGAATGTCAGCACGGACAACTGGAAGTCAACTAGAAGACAGAGGGAGCCAGACAGACGGAGCAGTTTGTAGTCAGGGGGCTTTTCCGACTGTATTCTAACCTCGCCTCCCGGATACCGGTCCGCCTCCGCCAAACTTAAAGATTTCAGGCCCATAGGCCTCACTTCATTTAGAGATCTCAGAAAGAGATATATTTTCTCTATACAGGGGGACAGTTCAAAATCTAAACACATATTCAGAGGCACACCCCAGGGAGGCGTTCTCTCCCCCTTATTGTGAAATCTCACGGTAAATTACTTATTTTTAAACCTTAGATATACCGGCTGCCAAGTCGTTGCATATGCCGACGACATAGTGATCATAGCAACTGGTAAACATCTGCAAGTCCTAAGTGACTTGCTTCAAAACGCTACAAATACTGTTACCTGCTGGTCCGTGGAATTTGGACTCAACAGAGCTATATAAAGAACAACATTTTACCGAGTGCTGAGGGCAGCCTCAATGGTCATTACAAGCGCGCTGCCCTCTACACCCACCAAACCTCCACCGGTGGATCTCTATACCAAATTTCTAGCGGGCTGTAGTGCGATCAGGTTAAATGCGATCCAACCATGGAGGGATGTTAGATCCATTCACACAACGATCCTGGATCTGCGGGACAGTGCTAGGAAACTAGATTATGCTACTTATCCTCTATGTTCGGAAAATAAATTATCCATAAGAATCCCCGTGAGGGACGAGTGGATAGTCACTGTGGACCTGAACCCAGGATCAACGGCGGTATATACAGATGGCTCCAAGCTAAATAAAAGGGTAGGCAGCAGGATTCATTCAAGTGAACTCAATCCAAGCCGCAATTTACGCTTACCGATCTACTACAGTGTGTTTGAGGCAGAGCTGAACGCAATAATATATAACCTGAAAGCCAGGCTGCTATTAAATCTCTAAATTCATACGGTAAAACTTTCAAGGTAGCCATTGAGTGCAAAAGAACTCTAAACAGGCTGGGCGAAGTCTGCGCTGTGTGGGTTGTATGGGTCCCTGGCCATAAGGATATTCCAGGCAACTGCCTGGCTGACGAGCTGGCAAGGAAAGGTATGGAACTAACCGCTATAAACTCGGCCTAAGATGTGGGTATACCTCTAGCGACCGTAAATCATAGACTAAGATCTGAGCCTATGGAGAAGGTAAACTCTAGATGGGTTTCGTAGCCCACCTGTCATATTACAAGGCAAATCTGGCCAGTGAAGCGATCCAAAGCTCTCCCCTGGCTTGGCCGCTCGTTTCTTATATTAGTAGTTGGTGTGATAACCGGGCACTGCCTTATGGGCACGCATGGGGAGAGACTAGGTCACACATCACACGATTTTTGTCGTAGCTGTAGGAACGAGCTGCATCTCATTAGTTTTTGATTCGGTGCCGAATCGAAAAAAATCCATATTCTCCCCATAATACCACACTGAATTAGTCCTGAATTGATGCATCAAAATCTTCATTATTGCTCTGTCTTGAATTACCCGCGTACAGATTCCGAACTTATGCCTAATTGATTCTTTAATTGCCTCTCGAGACTTCCTTATATACATATATGAATTTCTCAACTTCATTACGGTCATGAATAATGTTGACTTTATCGTGTTATTATTAAATTTATCGTATTTGTTTCACTTTAAGTTAACTGTTTTGATATGTAGTTCTGAATTTCCCCAGTTGTCCTTTCTATCTTTCCCGTTTCGTTAGAAAATATTTCTATAAGCACGTAATAATTTGATTAAGATTAGTCATAAATTGTTAAATATAGCTTTTGTATCGGTGTCGAGTTGGTTGTGAAAAAGAGAATTTCATCGAACCGATATGAGTTCGGTTTTGATTTTATGATTGTAATTTATATTATTACCTTTACCGATAATGTCAACCACGTCGTTATGTTCACACAATTGTTGTCAAAGTTTATCGGATTAGTAAATGTTTTATATTTAAATTTATATTCAGTTGTTTGAATGAGTAAACAAGAACCATATAGTCGAACAAGGTTAAAGAAGGAACCAAAAAAAATATTTGTATGGCCCTGTTATTAAAGTTAAAAACATTCATTCCCGAATGATGACCTTCTTTCAGTCATTGTTACTTCATTTTATAACTACTAGTTTGTTAGCTAAACTTCAGATGACCGTTTTCGGTGAAAATTTCGCGCTTGAGATAGAAGGAGCCTCATTTAGTCGATAACTGTTTATCGTGAAATACATTTTTTTAATAAGATGCAGAGTCCTACTCACACGCTCCCCGGTTTCACCAGGCCACACAAATTCAAATTTATGTTCAGGTAGCAATACAGTTTTGAATTTTTCAGTGCATGAATTTAACTACTCTCATGAAATTGCCAGCTTATATTAGCAGGAGTTAAAGGTTGATGTCAAAAGGACTACAGAGCGTTCCACTGAAAGTGGGTGACTCCGTCACAGTGCAAAATACTTTAAAAAAGTTTAACAAAAAATACTATCGCAATGTTTTAATTTCCCTAAAGGCTAAAAACGAGCGGGCATGAGGCGGATGAGCCGGAAACTAAAACTACTTACCGCTGAAAACTATAAAGAAACTAAAATATATACACCCAAAGGACACAATTGCGCCAGCGAAATACTGCGGGACTATGAGGGAGAGACACAGATAGCGAATTGTAAATTGCGTGCGGTATAGGCGGCTCTGGAGTAAAAACAAACGCTGAGAGTAAGAGTGAGTGTACGAGAAAGCTCGAAAAAAGTGGGAGGACTGAAGCCTGTACGTCGAGCAGCAAAGCGCTATTATAGTTCTTTGCATTGCCTGCTCAGTTGTTGGTGAAGAGTGCTGCATGTTGAATATTGCGTTCGCGTAATGGCATTGAAGGAACAACGAAGCGCAAGCGGCAGAACAATTTAGAAGTCTATAAACAAAACAAATAAATATAATTTCCAAGTCTATTCGCGTTGTCAGCAATTTTATGTGCGTCTTATTTCATTCGTGGTAATGTTTACTTTTTTGTTTTGTTGAGGCTGTCATCAGAAATTGTCAAGCAGCAGAGGAAAAACACTGCACGACATTAATGAAGGCAGTAAGACGCAGTGAATGGATAGCAAAAATATATTTTATTTTGTTACAAAATTGCGTGACAAAACGGCAAAAGCGAAAAGGCGATGACAAAAACAACTACAGTGAAAAACCAAAAAAAAAACCTGCAACAATGAATTGATAGAATAAA
Organism: Philophylla caesio; assembly: GCA_963971545.1. Classification (NCBI taxonomy): domain Eukaryota; kingdom Metazoa; phylum Arthropoda; class Insecta; order Diptera; family Tephritidae; genus Philophylla; species Philophylla caesio. The sequence goes on along the minus strand of OZ020609.1, from coordinate 29,316,025 downwards.
TAAGTACGTGCAACTTAAGCGGCAGAAGTGTCGCCATGGTAAAAGCAAAGTTAAACGAGAGTCGTATGTACATAGATGGTGTGAAGGAAGCATGCAGGGAGTAGTGAGTTGCAAAGGAAGCTCCACTAAATGCCATTGCTAACGCTTGGTATGCGTGGCGTTGGCGTCATAGCCGCAAGACAAATGACGTAAAATACATGTTGAAAATGCATTTGCAGCGTATTTTGAGACGTTTATTTCATTTCAAACAAAACAAAAACTAATAGTAATAAATAGTGCCGTGTAAAAAATAACCTTGATAAATATAAGTAAGTTTTAGAAGACGAAAGCCGAAGTGATGATGGGAAAATGATAATAGCAAAGATATCAAGAGATTAACAGGGCAATTCTGGCAAAGATTGCTAAAGTCTTTCGAAAAATAAAGACGGGTGGGTGGCAAGTCGGTTTGAAAGTTTTTGGCTATTCTAGCGCAGTAAGTATTACGAAAAAAGCTCAATCGGTAATCTTTTTGGAAAACTTCTTCTGTTGCTGCAAACTCATCGTGCCCTGTCCGCATTTGAGATAGCAGGCGTCTTCTGCGCAAAATACGGCGTTTTCTGACGCGACGCAAAATTATATTATGTAAAAATAATTGCTCCATTTTTACGTTTGGTTTTTTTTATTACTACACTTTTTAAATGTAACTGCGTTTTTTAATTTATTTCATATAAACAATGCACTGCTGACAGCGCTAAGACCTGATCGTTCAATTTTGATTTCGAAAGTTGTAAAAGAGCTTTTAAAATAGTATCCAGAATAGACATTAGTCATACGAATGTTTTTTGTAATTCCAAAGACTGTGGGGAGTTCAAATACTGTTGCTAGAATTGCCCTTTAAAGATCAAACAATTATTATACTAAAAATTTTGTCTACTGAAGGTGCATTAGTATCATAAAACGATATTTGAATAAATTTAACACTGAAATCTTTGAAGGAGAACTCCGTAATGGGTTGTGATATTTTACCAGTCTCGAAAGCCTAGCAATTAAATAATACGATCTCTTTTAGAGCTACCATATGGGACAATGTCTTAAATTAGGTGCGCTTAAATTACATCTTAAAAATAAGAGGTACATATATTAAAATCGGAATGTATGTTTCTGTGAGTGCTAAAAGCATTTTGAAAAGTGAAATATGTTCTTCCTGATCATATAAGATGTTTCAAGCATCAAGTATCGTAAAAGTCTGATCAACACAGCCCTCTAATTTCTGTGAGTTTCATAACCTACATCAGCTCCACAAATCAAACTTGCAACCTTCTTTTCACACCTTTGGAAAAAACCAAAAGTTTAGTTCTAAATTTAGAAAAAATTGCATTTACATATATCGTATATGCAAAGCAAGCGCCAAAGTGGCTTTGCTCAAAAATACGTTTACTTGGATATGCCTTTGGCAAAACTTCGTGAGGGCTTTAATTAATGCGTGACAGACGTGGCTGTATTTGTTTTAAAAAACTTCGCAAACATCGATAGAGGATTGAAATGAAAAATGCGTATAAAAATTCGGGAAGGTCGAAAACAGGGCTTCTGTTTTAAAGTAGTATGACCATACTTTATAATATTTAGGGAAACAAATTTATAAGCAACCTGTAACTTCCTAGTTCGTACAAGAGTTACCACCACGCAAAATTAATAGAACTTGGTCATTTTGACAAATTTTCACTATTTATTTTTCTTTTGTCTGATTTCCAAAGTAAAAATATTATTTTTGTGGGAAGATTTGTAGCGCAAACGTTAAAAGTTTCAAATCAATAAAATATACCCCTGATTTATTTTTATATGGAAAATAAACGGAACACCATCGACAAAAAATCCCAGATTTCAGTGGTATATTTGAGCAATTTTTTTACTTGACAAACGTACTGATATGGGAAGAACAGTACTAAGTTTTCACTCACTCTACTGAAAACTTTCAATTGCCATATCAGTGAGCAAATATCTTATTTTTCGGAAATTTGTGCTGATTAATACTGATTTTTCAATCTAGATACTTTTAAGCAAATAATTCCGAAGTTATTTCACATAATTAAAAAAAAATTTTAATTTTCTTGCTCACAGAGTCGCCCTATTTGGTTTTTCAAATATTCTATTCCACTTCGTTTACATACGAGAATGAATTGCGAGAGATTTTTAAAATTTTTAGAAAGTAATTACGGCCAACAATTGGTAAAATTTTGAAAGTATTTCGATTAGAAATGAAATGAATTTCTCCCATTTCACGGAAAAACAGAAAAGTCTTAACATGAGAGTGTATTAGTAATGTTCCACATAAATGAGAATGTGTTGGTGGTAATGCAGTTTTCTACATATGTACGTACATATATTAAGAAAATCAAATAATAATATCTGATTGCGTATAATCATTTAAATAAAAAAAGTCGTTATTTGTGGTTGAGTAATAGTTTGCTTTCATATTCAAAGTAAAGTCGTTTTTCCGCTATATATTCTACATTTCGTCAAATAAAAATAAAATTTACATATGCTCAGTGTACCTACTAAATATAATTTGTTGCTTTTCTACTCTTTCTGTTGTCGTTCGTATCGTATAAGTGTAAGTAGCCGATTGTGTACATGTGAAAAGCCGATTATAGTTCGTTTCCCAGGAAACTGGGCAAAAGCCCTCTCATCAGATGTGTTCGTTATCCATGCTTCTGCGCCATACAATAGAACTAGCATAATGAGATCCTTTGTTTTTTTTTTTTAAACCCAGTGAATAATCGGTTGCCTTTGTTGCCGTCAATCCTCGAATTTAGTTTCCAACTTCTGTGTTTTGTTTTTTTGGAAAGGAACTTCCTAGTAGCTCTGTAAAATCGTTTTTTGTCTGCTGGGTGTCTTGTTTTGTTTCCATTTTTTTCTTAGTTGCCTATTATTTATTAGTTTATTTTTGAGCTCCTTATTCACTTGTTTTGCCCGTACTTTGCTTGCAACACATGGAGTTGCCGCCCAAACCGCTTGCTGAATCAGCATTCATTGAATAGACTTACCATTCTTCAATGTCTGCGGGACATTCTAGTGAAATTTTAGAGCCAACGTTTCTTGTTATTACGTTTGTTCCACACAACATCCTTTGCTGTAAAATTTAAGTGATCTGAGGAAAGATCAAGCTTGGTAACTTCGGTAAATTGGTTAATGCCCTTCGATACAAAGAAGTCAATGCAGTCTGGTAATTTTTGTCTGTCTGTCGGCCAGTAAGTCGGTTCACCAGTAGATAGGTAGTCTAAGTTCAAATTCCGGATGGTTTTGAGCAGGTCTCTTCCTCTTGTGGTGTTAAAGTCTCCTCCCGAGATGATTTTGTCGCCAAGGCTATTAAAATGTTAAGCAAAGTCAGTCGATATGACTGCCGTTGAAGGAGGGCAGTAAATTGATACTACATTTACCACGCCAGTAACACATTGAATTTGTGCGCAGATTGATTGGAATTTGTCCGGGACAAAACCTGAATGCTGTTCATGTCGAATTTTATTTTTCACAATAAGTGCAGACCCTCCTCTCGCCGCTCCGAGGGATAGTTTGAGGTGTAAATATCGTAATTTTTAAATTTAACAAAACTTTTTTGTGTGAAGTGTGTCTCTGAGACTAGCATCACGTCGATATCATGCTCACTTAGGAACACATGGACTTCGTGAGTATGCGGGCAAAGTCAATTTGCGTTCCAAATTGCTATCCGTAGAGGGCTCATCATTGTTTAATGACATGAATTGCGGTAAGGAGATTTAGAATAGTTCCCATTTACTCCATTAGTTTTTTGAGTATGGTTTTGAGTTCGTCCATGTCTCTGGCGCTATTGTTATCTTCAAAAATTAAGATTAACCCAAAACAAAAAGAGGTTTTCTAATTGAGCGCTGTTTAATGTTGGAAACGTTGATTACTTGATGACCCCGTAGTTCAATTTCCTTTGTAATTTCTTCTACAGGTGTAGAATAGTGCAGTCATTTCAGTACAACGTTAAAGTTACGTTTGCTCTTCACTTTATATGTGTGAAATTCAGTTTTTCGTTCTATTAGCGCTTTTGTAATGGCTGAGTATGATGTGTCCGAAGTTGGCTGTACTCTGCCAAGAATTTTGAAAATATATTCATTTCCTGCTTTATATGAGAGTAACTGCCTTAAAGGCTAAATGTTTGAATGCTTTGTTTATTTGTTTGATTGTTAGCACATTATCTGGGCGTGAGCGCAGCCGTTTTTGTCCATTAATTTTGGTGATATGCTTTTGCTTTTATGATTGCTTGCTGGGTTATTCAGTGAGTGAGATTTTAACGACAAAGCGTTTGCTGGTGTATGTATTGAGTGTAAGTTTGAAGAGTATTGCGTTTTTGAATTTTTTTAGGTTTTTTTTTGTTATTGTTGCTATTGCCGGCATACGTTAACCGAATAGCGGGAGTAGAAACTAGCATAGTGGCGAGCGAAGAATTTGATGTAACACAGGATTTCAAGGCTGACGTTGTTATTGGTGTTCCTAGGTACACACAGTTCTCTACTTTTTCAAATTTATTACTGTCAACAGTGATGTGAGTGCCCAGCGGTGAATATGCTGTCTGTCTATTTGATGACAGCAGATACTTTATCTTGCCCTCTTTCACCTCCAGACCCACTCGCTTTGCTTCTCTATCCAGTTTGGAGAAGGCAGAACTAACGGTTGTTAAGGCCGATGATGTCAGTGTCGTCGGCAGACGCGAGCAGTTGCAAACTCATATCAAAGATGGTGCCTGATCAACTTAGTATGCGGCTCGAATTATCTTCTCCAGCATCAGCTTAAAGAAGTCCTACGACATAGAGTCGCCATGTCTGAAACCTGGTTTGGTATCAAACTGCTCGGAGAGGTCCTTCCAATCCTGACGGAGCTGGTGGTGTTGCTAAACGTCATTTTACATAGCCGTAAAAGTTTTGCGAGGATACCAAATTTAGACATTGCGGCATATAGGCAACTTATTCTCGTGTTGTCGAAAGCGGCTTTGAAGTCGACAAAAATATGGTGTGTGTTGATTCTTCTTTCTTGGGTCCCGCTTGCTCTAAGATAGACGACCGCTTGCAGCCGCACCTACTGGTGAACAGACGCTGCAGACCCTGTTGAAACATTAAGCCGAATATGACGAAATGGCCTTACCAGGTTCGCCTTCTAACTTTAGCTTACTCCCAAACGGATGAATAACCCAGAAATCTCTTGTATAAAATAACTTGGAAGTCGTAAGCTGCTTGATCCGCACGCCAAATAATCGCTCGGGCCACTCACAAGTGAATGCCAGTCAGAAACTTTCCCCAATTCGTGAACTTCTCCCTCCTCCTACCTCCTCCTACCATCAAGTAAGGATGCAAAATATTTCTTGAACTCACCTTCCTCTTCCTTACGTAAGATTCTATTAGGTTTTTTTTAAATTAAATTTTGTTAGAAAAGTTGCACTAAAAGTGACACTTTAAGTTAAATGAAAGATTTTTATTTTTTAACAAATAATTCAGATTATATTTTTTTATCGCTATAAGAAAAAAACGCTGCCGCGCGCTTTTAGTATGCAGTCAGACAGCAGTCGACCTATCACGACGTTTTGGCGTGGGAGTAGTGAAGAGTAAAAGAGAGTGGGGTTAAAACCTCTCATTTTAACAACCTGACAACGCGGGACTTTAGGAATTAAAAAATAAAGAAATGTTTTTTATTACTATAATTTTCTGTTTGGTATTAAAAATATATAAAATATTTATCTGCTTTTAATAAGTAATACAATTTTTTCAAAATGGGTTTAAATGACAATATATATACGTTGACCATAAATATGAATCGAAAGTGCAGGACAATTTTTTAAATGTTATATATATTTACATGATATATATTTACGCAACATAAAAATATATATATTCCTTCCTAATTTTAAGCTTAAAACATAAATGACATTTTCTTCATTTTTATTTATATTTTTCAAATAAGTATATAAATGGTATTATAAAAGATAAAGTGCTTGCCAAAATAATATCACATAAACATGTTGACCAGTTTAACAATATTTATTAATGTTTATTAATTGTGTATAAAGTTCAGCCCGTTTTAAAACAAAAAATACAAATTCACATTTCAAACCTTACACAAAAATTATAAAATATTAACATATTTTCACTAAAATTTCAAACCTTTTAATCAGATTCTCTAGAAAAATAATTGAAATGTATTTTTTTATTCTCTTCAACTTTTGTATAATAAAGTGCAAGCTTGTTAGTTTTCTTTTTAATTTTTGTACAAGGATTGAAATGAGGATTTATATGGGTTTTATGATAAAATGTGCTACTTTTTTATACAAAATTATGAACATTAAACAAACAAAGAACAAATATTTAAAACTTCAAGTTGGTATTACTTTTACATCAGGTAATATACCTGTATATTTAAATTATTGATTTTTTTCTCAATTATACTGTTTTTTTTTTATTTAGTAATTTTTATTTTATAAATATTCTTTAAATTTTAAGCAGGTAAGATCCAAGGTGCATATTGTTGTTAATATTTCTTTGATAATTTCGAGTTTAATCTGAGTTTTTTCACCATTCACACGTTATTCAAAATAGAGCTATTTGAGCCTTACAAACGCAACGCAAATTCAATAATTTTTAAAAGGTATAGAATTATTTTTAAAATGCTAAAATATTTCAACTTATTTACTTACGACATATTTTTCACAGTTCTTCCATTTCGTCACGAAATTTTTAAATATCGAATAAAATGCGGGACAAAGACAGGACACTTGGAAAAAACAACATGTTTTCGTGTTTTTCAGTTTCAAAAATAGAGCGGGACCGAAGTTTGTTGTGAACCGTTCGGACGATTTAAAAAAAAAATGAGGTGTCTAACGAAAGGGTTTGAACTGTGGATTTCTTCTTGAAAGGGGGTTCGCCTGTTAAATTTTAATTATTTAAAAAGCTAAATTAACTACGTGGAAGTCTGAAACGAAACTCTGTTCTACTAAGCTCTGTTAAGTTTATAGTATTTAATCTGATCTAATTAGGGATAACTTCCCATGATGCGGTATTTGTGCGTAAAAAGTACTAAGGGTGGAAAGCGAACGCAACGCTTGGGTTATTACATACATTTATTTATTTATTTATTTATTTATTTATTTATTTAATTAAGTCTATGAAATACATTTCTTACAGACTATGATGAACATAAATTTAGAACTTAAAACTAATGATCTTAAGAACATTAACAATGATAATTTGAAAATCGAAATATTAATATGCATACATATAAGAGATTAAGAAACTATATTACAAAATGGAATTCAAAATGTTCAAAAATTTATTTTTCGAAACTGAAAAGTCAAGGAAGACAGAATTTGAGATCTTGTTAATTTCATTGATAGCGCGGGCTATAGGAGCATTGCGGCCATAATCAGTTTTAAGATTTTCTTCATAGAAAGGCAAAACAAAGCGTAAAGAGCGGTTAGGAACATTGAAGTTAATCCGTTCCAAAAGAGATGGACAATCCACTTCACCACTGATAACTCCGAAAATAAAACTCAGGGAGAGCAGAACTCGCCTACTTTCCAAAGACTTTAAGTTTATTAATAGTAAACGTGAACTATATGAAGGCAGCGGCTCAGAAAAATTTAAAGAACGTAATGCGAATTTAAGGAATACTTTTTGCACCCGTTCAATTCTATTTATGGCTGAACTATGATGCGGCCAAGTTCGAACGAACAAATGCTGTATACAAAAATTTTAGTGTATAGGGGTCACCGAACTTAACGCAGTTACGCCTAACAAATCCCTAAACCGAATAACCTTTGCTAATAATATTACCAATATGACTATTAAAATTAAAATTCGAACTAAAAATAATGCCGAGATCTTTAACTTCCCCTACTGATTCTAATACAGAATTAGAGATCAAGTAACGGGTTGGTAAGATGTTTTGAATTTTCGCGTAGGTAATCTTAAAGCACTTTTTAATATTCAATGATAGGCGAGATTTCATGCACCAGAGATGCAAGTTATCTATATCTACTTGAAGCTTAATCACATCAGAGGGACTTTTTATTATTGAAAAAATTTTTAAGTCATCGGCATAAAGTAAATATTTAGCAAAAGAAAAGCAATTTTTAATATCGTTAGTGAATAATACAAAAAGCAACGGGCCTAAAATACATTTACATTAGATCCTTAGAAAGAATTTTAAAGTTGAAATAGTTTTTCTCATTTTTCAATATTAAGTTTTAATTTGATAGGTGGTGTTGGGCTATTTTTTAATTGGTGTGTGTGAACTTTTTTTTTATTTTTTTATATTTTAATTTTTCTTTGCATATGTATACCTTATTATCCTTTATATGCACAAACTTACATACATTTTGCGTGTAAGTTTTTTGTGGCAACAGTTTGGAGCTGCTATAATTCATCCATTTTGTATGTACATAAGAACATACTTTCTTTTATTTTTTAATTTTCACTTTTTCTTGCCATTTGTTACACTCAGTTTAATACGGTTTGTTATTTTTCTGCCAAATGTTTTTCCACTCTTTCAGAGAACTTTCCAAAAAACCAATATTGCGCTCCGATTTCTTTCGGACGGCTGCGTAAAATTTGCAGTTCATTGATTTTGTGTGCAAATTTTCAGAACTTTTTTATTACGTTTCGAAGGGTGCCAATGAACGAAAGCAGTGCAGTCAAGCAAATGTAGTGAAATCATTTTGTTGGGTTGCTTTTAAAAAGTTAAGACGTTATTTATGCTCTTTTATATATTTACATAGAGAAATTTTGTTGTGTTTTCACTGCTGATTTTCTTGAAGTGAATGGCAAACTTTTCTTAAGCGGAAGTAATTTGTGTTGAAGTATACGCATATGGTCGGGTCGGGCTTATAATATACCGCTACGAATATGTCTACTTCTCATTGTGTAGGGAAAATATGAGTTATGTGTTTTGCGAATAGTAGTAATGCTACGATGATTTGATTTTTTTTTTGTACATTAAAGCGCATATGTGATGTGTACTGCATTGGGATTATTTGTGATGTATTTATGTATGTATATAAGAGAATTTTTTATCACGTTTAAGAAACTGGAGTTTATATAGAATACTTTTCCCGTTGCTCAAAGTTTAACGGTATCCAAACCAAAACTACATTTTTTGATTCACACTTGCCGTATATGTATTCACTGAATTGGAGTGTGGTCGGTAAACCATCATTCTAAGTGTCAGAATATTTGAGCCTTAAGGCAGCAGTGACGAAAATCTCTTGAGCGATTGTAAAAAACCAGGAAAATTATGTAAGATAAGTACTAAACCTTTCTATCTTTTTACGGCGGTAAATCATCAAACCTATAAACTCATTACTCATTAATTTACCACAGATAAATTTGTTATATGTATGTATGTATAGCCACCACACCTGCAATAATCACATGTTAACCCCCTTCATCTCACCTCATCTCACACTATTTCACCTCAACTTAACTGAACTTTCCAAATCTAGCCTCAACACTTGCGAATGCATCGCATCGAAACTCCTTATCTTACCACCTTACTAAAAGTAACCACAATAAAACTGACCCTACCAAAATTCACCACACCTTAAATCTTTACACATCAATTCTCCACAGTTAAATTTAAAGCAAAAAAGGTACATAACATAAGTTGCATTGCATTTCATCACCTGTGGCAGGTTATATCGGTTTATTTCAACTTACCAAAATCCTATTTGGTCCAATAAGATTCAAATATACCGAGATAATTTATTATAATATTAACGGAACGGAACGAATCGAGACTTTCTCCTTCTTTGTAATTTATGCTATTTGCCTAAAGTCGTCACACCTACACTTATAACACGTTAACTTCCTTCACCTCGTCCCTCTTCACCACATTTAAATTATCTTACCGTATAATTGTGATTTGATCAATTTAAAATTACACAACCTAAATATCCCTTCGATAGCGCAGTACAAGCGCACTACATTTTTTACTTTTCTCTTAACTGTACTCAATTTTTCTGAAGTTAGATAGCCTTGGTTAATAAAATTATAAATTGGCAAACTGTTTAAAATTCAACAAATTTTAAGAGTTCTTGGTTAATAAAATTATAAATTGGCAAACTGTTTAAAATTCAACAAATTTTAAGAGTTCTTGCCATTTTTAAAGTTTTCCATTATCCAAGTTAGTAAAAAATCTACGCACAAAAATGAAAAAGGAGTATAAAGTTCACACTTCAAAAAAAAAATTCTGCCACATCATCTCTCTTATCAGAAATTTCAGTACGAATTTAATTTCCGTACAAACACCGGTGCACGCGCACTAATCTGAACACACACTTATACTGTATATACATACATATATACTTATATACGTACGAATGTTTTTTCGAGTATATTAGTGCAGTTAAATATATGCAGCGATTGAAATTCCCAAAGTGCAAATATTTTGCTTGTAGTTAGCTTCAAATGATTTTACACCACAAAAATTAAGTTTTCACTCAAAGTTTTTGGAAGCCGTCATCACTGGCGATGGAGTACTAGCCATACTTTGAAGGTTTTCTAGTACTAAAAATGCTTAGATATATATGAACTATAAATGTGTTTGTATTTGTGGGTGTGTTTTTATTTTTTATTTTTGTAAAACTGCAAATTTGAAAAGTTTTCAATATAAGTGCTATTTTGAAATGTAGAAACTCAAAATATTCAACCACAAAATGGATTTCGTTGAATGGAATCGAGTCGTCAATGCGTTCAGCTTCATTTGACTTTGGTTGGTTGCGCAAATAATATTTTTTTTTTGACGATAAGTAGAAAATTAATACATAAGTTAAGTTAGGGCCGCACGTTATGTTAAGACAGTTATATAAAAGAGCAGTTACGTATATGTAGATATGTGTATTTAGTGTTGCCACCTACCTTGTTGCCAGATCGCGATGAACGAAATTTATCTGCTCCAAATGTTTCATGCCCGATGCAATTTGCGTGGCTATGTAAACCAGGCAACCGTAGCTGTATTTTCACAAACATTTTTTCATTTTTGGTTGATTTTTCGCCGTGTAACACCGCGATCGTCCCATTAAGCATTCAATTCATGTTCGTTGTTGCATACATTATAGTAGCATGTTTGTTGAGAATGTGAAAAGTTTGGAGCCAACCACCCCATACAATTGAGCGGTAGAAAGTATTATAAAGCAGCAACAAGAAAATCGGCAGACGATGCATTGTAAACCAGGCCACAAGTTAAATAAACGTAGGAAAAAGTCGGTGTTATCGGTGCCATTAATGTTCGTAATGACGACGGTGATGATGATATTGATGTCGTTGATGATGTCGCGTTGTTGTTAGTCATTTTGGTATTTGGTTTAGTTGGTTGCAGTCATCGACACGAGACCGGAAGTATGACAGGACAAACATTATTTTGGGGAGAAGCACAAAACCAAATAAATTAATAATAATGTATGAAGATGATCATCAATGCGTTGGCGGTGTTGGAATGTTCGTGGTTTTGGTAGTTGTATGGGGCGTCGGTGGCGAGTAAACCGCATTTTCATCATAAGGTTTGATATCGGTGATGTTATTGTAGTTGGTGTTTACGTGTTTTAAAATACCGCCGGCAAATGGTGTAGTCGACAGTGTTGGTTTGTTGTTTTCATTGTCGTCGTCGTCGATGTCATCAGCCAAACCGGAAGTCGGAAACAAGATAAGGCGTACAGGATGTAAAGCAAGAAATGAAATGAAAAGTTTGTTAGATATTTGTGTGTTTATTTGCTCGCATTTAACGCTAAGGAAGTTTTTGCGTCTGTATTTATAATTTTTAGTTAAATTTTTTTTTTGGTTTATGTCGGTGAACTTTTTCTCATCTGTCTACTTAGGTTAACTGCTTTATGTATGCAGTTTAAACCATGTGTAAAGTTGACTGAAAAACTGCATGATTTGTTTAAACTTAGTTTAAACGACAAACATATTTCAACTTGCACTGGAAAACTGGCTCATACGCGAACAAATTTTTGTCACTTGCGACCATATAAGGTCGAGAGCAATGTGCTCTAAAACATTCCATTATTCATTGCGAGTACACTGAGAACATTTATTAATTTGTACACGAGCGTTTATTAGATTTGTTCGCATAACGGTTGTTTGTAACAGCCAAAAATAATCGAGATAGATATGGACATATATAGGGTATCCCAGAACTCAACGTCAAGCCGAAAAGGATTGGCAGGATTGATTGTAACAATCATGAGAAAAATCAGAAAAAAAATCTATCCCATGCAGTTTGAAAATTGTGGGCATTTAAGAAAAACCTAGAAATTTTGGTCAAACTGTAACCATTTTTCGGTTATTGTGGTTAATTTTTATTATTTTTGTTCAATTACACTTTACAACCTTAACCCTAAATAAAAAAATATACTAAAGTGCCTTGGCAAGTGCCATTTTTTTAATTTAATCGCGTATTTAATCAGGATTGTAAAATGGTCTAATACTTGTTAGTTTCATACTAAAAAAAATAGTAAAAAAATTAAAACCTCAAGTAACCCGATTTTTGCTAACCCATTTTACTCAGTTCAAATGTTTTTTATTGGCACAAGCTCTTGGAAGGTTCTTAATTTTAGGGCAAAATGATGAGAGAGATGGATAGTGGACATATTTGGCATGAGCGAGCGTGACAGATAGTGACGCCACTTTTACCAAAGTCAACAAAAGTAAGTAAAATTAATAAAATAATGAAAAATCTTGACCTAGTTTAGTTTAGGTTTATTGGAATAAAAGTCAGGTAGGAAAATAACATTTTTTATTACAATAAATGTTCAAATTGTTTACCATCAGCCTCAATACACGCCCTACATCTTCCTAAAAAGATCTACTTATTAGCCGGGCATATCCTCGAGAGCTGATGGATATGGAATTTTAAACGGCAAAATTATTGGGCCTTTAGACCTGCCGGAGAACTTGAATGGCACGAATTACCTACATTTTTTACGAGAAATTTACCAACTTTGTTAGAGGACATACCTTTAACAGATCGTCGGCACATGTGGTATCAACAAGATGGCTGCCCAGCGCATTACGCAGTGCAAGTAAGAGATTTCCTTGACCAGGAATATCCGGGAAGGTGGATTGGACGTTCAGGCACTATCTCGTGGCCAGCCCGTTCCCCAGATTTAAATACCATGGATTTTTTTTACTGGGGCATTCTCAAAGAAAAAGTTTATTCAAAGCCTATTGAGAGCGTAGCCGCGCTGCTTGAGCGAATTTCTCAAGCTGCTGAGGACATCAGCTCTTGAGGATATGGCCGGCTAATAAGTAGATTTTTTTTAAGAAGATGTAGGGAGTATATTGAGGCTGATGGTAAACAATTTGAACATTAATTGTAATTAAAAATGTTATTTCCCAATCTGACTTTTATTCCAATAAATCTAAACTAAAATAGGTCAAGATTTTTCATTATTTTATTAATTTTACTTACATTTGTTGACTTTGGTAAAAGTGGCGTCACTATCTGTCTCGCTCGCTCATGGCAAATATGTCCACTATCCATCTCTCTCATCATTTTGCCGTACAGTTAAGAACCTACCAAGAGCTTGTGCGAATAAAAAACATTTGAACTGAGTAAAATGGGTTAGCAAAAATCGGGTTACTTGAGGTTTTTCTTTTTTTACTATTTTTTTTAGTATGAAACTAACAAGTATTAGACCATTTTACAATTCTGATTAAATACGCGAACTTTTAATGGCACTTGCCAAGGCACTTTAGTACATTTTTTTTAAAGGAGGGCCTTTCAAAGTCAAGAAATTATAAAAATTTTAAATTCATAGTTTAACAAATAGTCTTTATTCTAGAACACTTGGGGCAATTGGGTCATTTTTTTTGACTTAGGTTCTAGAAATGTTATTTAGGGTTAAGGTTCCAAAGATTAAATGACCAAAATTATAAAAATTAACCACAATAACCGAAAAATGGTTACGGTTTCACCAAATCTCTAGGTTTTTCTTAAATGCACATAATTTACTAACTGCATGGGATAGATGTTTTATCTGATTTTGCTCATGATTGTTACAATCAATCCTGTCACTCCGTTTTGCCTTGGCGTTGAGTTCTGGGACACCCTAAAATCATCAGAATGAAAAGAGGAGTTGATTTAGCTCTGAATGTCTGTCCGTCCGTCCGTCCGTTAAATAAACTTGGTACATAGGCTGCTCTTTGGTCAGGGTAGGTTGGTATTGAAAATGGTTAAGATCGGTCAATAAATGCAAAAACTTCGTTTTTTCGGTATTTATTAGAGCAAATCGAGTGAATTTTAGTGTTTGGAGGGTTTTTATGAAATCTTGAAAAATGACCGTGACACCGCCCATACAAAAATACATCGCGAGGGTAAAAAAATTCGGTTTCGCCCGAATTTTGCTTTCCTTACTTATTTGTTACTTACCTTAAGCTCTTGTTCGTCATAATACGCGTCTTTAGACTATGCGTCGTTTCCGCCACATGCTCCTGCAGGAATTGATTTAAGTCGCCCAGACATTCCGAATAATCGAACACCATACAAATGGGCTCGTCCCTTAGACAGGCGCCTAGTAAATGCGCAACATTCGGATCGTTGAGACGAGCCAATTGTTTCGCCTTGCTGCGAAACTCTTTGCGCATGTGTTCGGGAGCGGCAGGTCGGAGTGTGGCAACTGCTACCAAATTGGCGCTGTAAAAAAAGAAAGCAAAAATAAAGTCTCAGGTTTAGGAATATTTAAAGTTTACATAAAAATGACATTATGCTATTTAGAGAGACAAGTGACTTCGATCTAACTAGACTGTAAACAATAAATAAAGAAAATGTTCATAATCGTCGCAACATGTCATTAAGTAAATCTGGCTGTAATTGATTTAAATTGAACTTAATTAATTAAATGTTTTGTGGAAGATAATCCTTTTTACCGACCAAGTTCAATCGTATGAACATAAGATCTAAAAATTATCCAAAACGTGAATCAATGACACAACGAAGTTTAATTACAATATATTCTTTATTGCAACTCTCAATATGTAATGAATAATTCCATTTAACACTTTTCTTTAAATACATAGCTTCTAACCTATTACAATTGGTATTTGTACGTAGGTACATATGTATGTGCATACTCAACAATAATTGTTTGGGTGGGTGGCCTGATTTAACGACAGCGCCAACAAAATATGTACTCACATCACCAGTAATAGTAGTAATATATGTACATACATATATGTATCACTCGCTGGAAGAGTTATGCTATTGATATTAGGGTTGACCGTAATTGAACAATTAAATTTTATTAAATTTATCGAAATGGAATGGGAATATACTGAGTTGAATGTAATTTAACTGGATTAAAATTGATTAAATGGAATTGAACTAAAATTATTGAATTAAAACGAATAAAAATGAGTTGAATAAAATCGAATTGAATTAAATTAAAGAAAATTATAATAATTTTATGAGTTGAATTGAATTGAGAGGAATTGGATTGAATAGAATTAAAAAAAATTTAATTAAATCAAACATAATTGAATTGGATTAAATTGAATTAAATTCGATTCGAATTAGTTGAATTGAGTTTAATTTAATTAAATTACTATACTAACTTAATTTAATTAAAATCAATTATTTTTACCTTATTTAATTAAATTAACTATAAAATTGAACTGAAGTTAATTGAAATTAATTGAACTTAATTGAATTGAACTCTATTGAATTAAACTTTTTGTAATCGAATTTAGCTGATGTAAATTAAATGAAGTTAATATAATTTCAATTCGAGAGATATATGATTTGAAGTGAATTAAGTATTTTTAAAGTTCATTTAAAAGACTTTAATAGTTGATAAGTTTCAAGAAAATTTCATTATTTAACTTATTTCAATTATTTTAAAAGTAATCTACTTTAATTAAATTTAATTTTACGCAATTGGACTTGAGTGTAATTTTATTTGGTTATTTTTAGGAGGCAATTTTCTGTTGGTAGGAAATTTTATTTGAAAAAAAAACAATAGCTTAGTAGTAGACGGTATAACTGTTATTTCGGAGATCACCAAGCCCATTCATCAGCCTTTTTTAATTTTTCATTCAACACACAACGGTATGTCACAAAAAATTAATTTGACAGTTGATGACGGAAAATCGTTCCAATATATTACATCTACACGAGAAAATCGTTGCAACTAAACTATCTCTGTTTTTTATTTAACTAAACGTTCCATTCGTGGTTTAAATTATTTTCTTTTTTTCTTTAGTTTTATTTGAAAACTTATTCGTCATTTCATTTCACGTCGCTGTAAATACTGGATTACCTAGATAAATAAAAAATTATTCTTTTAATACATATTTATTGCATTAACGGTTTTACCAGCTGTCGGTTGCAATACAATTATTAAACTGTCAAATAAATTATTTTTTTTTACAAATTTTATAATCAAAATTAAAATGTATTTCTCCGCAATTTTTGATGATGATTTAATACCAAATGTCGTCTGTGCACCCAAACCAACCTGTCATAGTACGAAATTAAATATATATGCATACACACACACACACACAAACAACGCATGTCATATTTGATTAAAAAAATATTTGTATATACATAAATATAGACAAAGCCCGAAATGGGGCGTTAGCGAGAGCAAGGATGTAAAAAAGACATTTTGTGGAATGATAGCAATTTTGCAGCTGCCAAATTCAAGTTAGCACAACAAACTAGTAATACGCAATAATGTCAAATTGCAGCGTTGTATAAATTAATAAACATTAAAATCCGTTCCCATAAGCACTTTTTGCAAAATCAAAACAACAACAACGATTTCACATTTCGCAAGCACCAACTCCAACCGGAAGCCGTACCGACGCAATGTGAACCCGCTGTGTTAGCATAACTCACCTTATTACTAAGAAACAATACAATATGTAAGTCAAAACAAGTAACAAACAACACCAAATTAAGTTGCCCAATTCCGTATCGTCAACATTTTATTTACTTAGAATTAAGTACATATGTATGTAAATCGTAATTTTATTGTAGTAGTAAATATAGCAACTAAGTGAAAATTGTATAAAGTGGAAAGAATAATAAAATTGTCAAGTTCATTCTATCATCAACCGCGTTGTGTAAATCTAACGGGTGGCAGAGGCGATAATTTTCATGCACATCTACATACATATGTATATGGGAATGAAGGACTTCTTGAATGGGTGTGTGGGCATGTGGATTCGTCTGCTACCGAGACGGCCGTTATGTGTCACATTGCGGCAGCATATAAAATTGTGTTGCGGTCATAAAACCTCAAAGTGCATTATGAACGTTATCCTTGTTGCGACAAAACTGGATATGTGAAATAATTAATATGCTCATAGTTGCACTAAAATGGCCGGCCAACACATAGGCACACTTACATACCCATACATCCATATAAGCTCACCAACTTGCTACTCATGGACTTTGCTTGCATATTTACAAACATATTTGTATCTATCGTAAATGACGGTATTGAAGTTGCCTTCGGATTTTTTTTATTTTGTCACATCCAGTGAGATTCAAATACAAAATCGGGTTGAGTCAGTTGCGGTTACCCGGCTGCATATTGCAAATGGTTAAGTGCGGTTCGGCCGTTGAGGCTCTTGAGTGGCTTTATTGAAATTGTAATATTTGACAAAAGTCAAATGTATGGTTCTAATACACTACCACATACAATAGATTATTACACACGCAGGTGTAGTCATTCGTATACTCACATAAATATGTATTAAATGCGGTTTAGGCTTGTTGAAAGCAGCACAAAATGTGTTACAAGTACAGGCTGAAATAAATGGATTAATATGTATTGTAGTTGTCAGAACAGTAAACACTGTAGGTTGACTTATCGGAGTCACACTGTATTTTACTTCCCAATTTTTCTTTTCTATTTCAATAAATGTTTACTTTGTTTGTTGTATGCTCTTAGTCACTTTCTGCTGAATAATGAATTTGGAAGAAACTATTGACGCAGTTCCCTTGCGTTCTTCGACATACATACTTTTAATAATAAAAAGGGAAATTACGACAGTGCCACCGATAATGGTAGTGGGAGTAAAGATATCAATGGCGAAAGTAATGATCAACCACAATGATAACGATAACCTTAATGAAAACTACAACTAGAGCTGTAAGGAAAACATCAATCAGAACGATATCGACAACAGTTATTAAAACCACAATCAGACCTATTTTAATAGCGATATTGCAAACTTTAATTAGGACAGTGTTCGGCCAAGCATCTCTTACCATTTGTGATGTGCGTCCTTATATTTTACCACAAATGGAGGGCCCTACAGTTTTGTGCCGACTCCAAACGGTAGATGCAGTTTATGAGAAGCTTAGGAGAAATACCCTCTGAGGTTTGCCATTGCCCTCGGCAGGCCCGCTTTTATAAACCTTTTTTCTATGATTAAGATTTTACTTGCCCTGGTTGAGATTCGAACCTGGAACACAGCGGCATATCGAGTTATATGACGCACCACTACCCACTCGAACATAGCGGCATTAGATAATATAATCTCCGTATTAAGGGAGAGTGGCGGTTTGTCTTGTTTCCTTGTAGAATTACAATGTCTTTCTGATACCGTCTATATCAGCGATTGTCTGTGGAGCTCCTCGGCAATTGTGTGGAGCCTTGATTTCCAATATGCGTTAAGAGCCTCTGATGAAAGCAAGAAATGGTTTTAACACTCGGGGCAGGTTCGACTGTAAACGAGCCAAAGCACAATAATTTCCATCAAAGCCAAAAATTTAAGAATGTCTGCGGTAGTTAAATGATAGTTCCGTCTGTACTTACTTCGTCCTAAGTAATCAGGAAAGATGACCAGCTGAGACTTCAAAATGTGTAAGATATTAAAGAGATAGTACAAACGATAAGCGATACAATGACTTGGCTTGTCGTAGACAAAAAAAGGTTAGCTTTAAATAACTTATGTAATAATTTTACTCACTTTACCATCTCTCGCACTATTTTGAGCAGTGTACTGACAAGAAATCAATTTATATCCAGAAAACAATCGTATATTACTAACAACTACACAACAAAGAGAAAATTAAAATAATCCAATTCAGTTGCTGTACGATACAGGTGAAATTGAAAAAGAGCAAATACTGACATTTGTGGTTTTGCGGTCACAAAAAATTTTAATATTACCTTGAGAGGAAGGAAGCAACTTCTGCAGTGCTCATTTGGCTCGTTGGGAAATTGTCAGTTAAGATGTGTGGCAGACCGATAAAATATTGATGTACCATGCATTTGGATAGACAGTTAACAGACATAAAATGGACACAGGCAATGGACAAAAGTACCTACCGCAGGACGAGCAGGCAAAAATGGAGACTTAATTATTGTTGGCTAGATGAATGATAAAAAAGCAAAATTAACATGTACACCACATTGCAGAGACAAGTAAGTATGAATGGACAAGTGAGAGAGCAAATAGAGTATGTATGTAGTTTGGACAGCGCATGCAGGATAAGGCATCAAAGGATATGGTAGGCAATAACAAGGCTAAACAATATACAACCTGACAGGATAGGATATTCGACGAAGCTTTGGAGATAACAGTTTGGAAAGTGTTGTAAAAGAAAAGTGCATTTATTAAAATCCCATGAGTGTATTAACATTTGATGGCGAGATATAGGCACCAGCGATGGCAAGTGTATGCAAACTGTCGCCCATAGAGTTGAGATTATATTTACAAAATGACTGTAGTGAAATATTCCAGGTGTTGGCATACTAATGTGTTTCTTGCTGTGCCTGAGCTGTGAATATTTGTCCGTGTTAGGCGACTTGACAAAAAGGTAGATAAAAAAGTCCTGTAGCTTCAAAGGCTATAAAGGCTTGCGATATACAGTTATAGACAGCAATGTGTCTATGTATGTACATATATATGTATATGTGTGCCCGCATATTTAAGAAGAGTTACCTACCCAGTAAGAACAGTCCCGGTCACGTTACCTAGTGACATGACGGGGACGCATCCCTTTCCAGCCGGCACAAGATGTTGCTTGTTTCTATCATTTTATTAACAGCATTGGGCAAAATGTCCAAAAACTTTTGTATATGTTTCCGTCTTTATTGCACCCATTGGTTTTTTGATCTTTGCTATAACAGTTTTCAGAAAACTTGCACTTAGCGCCTTTTTCCGTATTCGCCGCCTAAATCTGAAAAACCGAGTTCGAATCCGAAACAGCCTTTTTATTTTTTTTATTTATTTGTTAAATTTTGCTTTTTTTATTAAAAAATTAGGTACGGGATTTTCGTAGCATAACAAATATCACAAAATGAAATAATTATCAAGGGCAAGAGTATTAAATTAAATTAAGATTTAATTTGAATATTTTCGTACATATCCAGCTATAGTATATTATTTTAAAAATAATTTATGTGTATACATATAAGTACCCCTGCTAGGGTAGGCACCTTGTCTTTGGTGCAGAGGCTTAGTCGTGCCTCCGGGCGGACCCGGCTATCCGCGCGTATCATCGCGTATTCCGCGGGGTATGTGGGGATGGTCGGGCCCGCTCTGGGGGGCGATGACCAAGAACTACCACCTCCTAATCCAGGGTGTCAGGCGATACCGTGCCCATTGGAAGGTTTGCAGCCAGGAGGTTAAACCGGCTGTATTATAACGGCGCCTTCCCGACACCGGGCCGCATCGGGAAATAACAGTGGCCTTACAGCGGCATGGGGCGCTGGCGTGGTGGACGACAGAGATCCCGTCTATATTTTTAGATCACTGAGCTTTGCTAACGCCGAGCTGGTGATCGTACGAATAAGATGAGCTACAACAACAACAAAAACAACAACAACAACAAACCCAACAACAACAACAACAAAAGCAACAATAATAGCAGCAGCGATAACAACAAAAGCAAAGCCGCAACGGCAATAACGGGCAGCAGCAGTGGCTGCGTATCTAAAGCGGGTAGCTTCATGGAGCGTCTGACAGCTCAAGAGGCAGCACTCTTTATAGAGCACGCTATGGAAGATGCAGAAGTTCCCAGCACGAGCAAGGGGGTCCGGCGGGAAAAAGGTAGTAAAGCTGACAACGGAGGTAGGCTGAACGCCATTAACGCAACTGCCGGAGAAGATCGGTTGCAATACTGACCTGGCAATGTTCTTCCCTCTTCCAGGTCCGATAGAGCGAGCGAGGACAGCATTGGACGCCACTGCTTGAGCAGGCACCACCTGGACCGAAACCGATCTAAAGGACGGCGTAGATCCAGGAGTGCGGCTTCCTCAGGAGGCAGCCAGCGTAGAGAGTCAACAGACAGGCGGGGAAGATCACGTAGCCGATCCGGTTCCGCGGCCTCGCACGAGTCTGGTTGGCAGCAGCAGCGGCGCAAGCACCGCAGGGCGACCGGGTGCCCTCGACGATAAGAACCGAAAGGGTCTGAGCGGTTTGGGGGCAAAATGGTACATTCGCTACCTTGAGCCAGGGAAAACCCCAGAAGAGGCTCGAGCTATGGCGGGTGTGCGGATGGAGGTGGAGCGAGAGGAGCGTGAGCGCAGGGATCGAAAGCGCATCCGTGAGCCGACCGCACACGCCACTGAGCGGAAGAGCGGGCACAGCCACAAACATCAAGAACCCGCGCCTGCTGCAAGGCAGAGAAGCGGGGAACTAGCAGCCACCATACAACCCGCGCCCGCAGATATACGGAGAAGCGGAAAACCTGCGATGACAAAGCAGCCATCATTAGCACCGGCCACCAAACGTGGCAATGAGCAGATAACTGCACCCGAGCAACCTCTGAGCAAGAGAAAGAAAGAGCTTCTGCCACCCCCAGCTTCTGCGTCAGGAGGTCAGGAGGGGTCGGTGGAGGGGGGCGGTCGCAGGGCGCTCAGCAGTCCAGCTACTCGGCTGCCTTAGGAGGCATTCGGGTGGCTGTGCTGCCGAGAGACTATCCGGCATCGGCTCTGAACTCTGATGACCTTACCAGGCTACAGGACGCTATAGTGCACGAAGTGTTCAAGGGGGCGTTCTTTCCGATTTCGTTATACGGGGTGTATTTCCGTGCGGGAATGCTCCTCGTGGATTGCAAAGACGAGAGGACGGTAGAGTGGCTATCCAAGACAGCGGAAAAGCTCGAGCGATGGAAGGGACCCGTGATGTGTGTTAGGAGGGGAGACGAAATTCCTCCTCTTCACAACGTCACGGTCTTCCTACCCAGAAGTGCTGACGAACCAGCGGAGTACGCGCTGCAATTGCTCAGAACGCAGAACGAAGGCATCCATTCCTCGGTGTGGAGAGTGATATCAAGCAGCACAGAGGACGGCGGCCTAAGGTTAAACTTGGGCATTGATGATAGGTCTTACATGGCAATCAAGAGGGCAGGCTTTTTACTGCACTTCAGGTTCGGCATGGTCGTGGTGAGGCCGTGGAGGCGCGGGCCTGCCGGCAACAAGGAGCCAGCGGCGCAGTGTCCCCCCGCTGTGGCCGCTGCCAAAGCTGATCCTCCCGCGACCGGACCTTCTGCGGAACTATCTTCGAACCCGCAGCCTGAGGCCTTGGCGCCTACCCGATTGAGCGAGACAGGTCCAGCAGCAGTCAACAGCCTAGCGGACGAGGGTCCCAATAGTGAGGAGCTTCTTGGCGAGCTAGATTTGAGGCGGCTTGAGCTCGATAGAGGAAGTGAGGGCGACTTGCTGCTCTCCGACCTAGAAGAGCCCGAGCTATGATCTCCCCACGGCTGGTATTAGCCCAGGTCAACCTTCATCATGCTGTGGCTGCTTCGGCGGCCATTGCTAGAAGGTTTACCACGGACGACCTGGGAATAGTACTGATCCAAGAGCCGTGGATGTACAGAGGTCAGGTAAGGGGCCGGAATCACAGCAATAACAAGATTATTTGGGACCTCTCCTGTGAGAGGCCTAGAGCATGTGTAGTGCTTAAGAGTAACATTAAACACTTCTGCATTACAGAGTTTCTAACACAAGATCTGGTAGCCTTGCAGGCGACGGTGGTGGTAGACACCGCCAATGTAGAGGTCGTCTTCGCAGCGGCCTACTTCCCAGGGGACAACGCGAATGTGCCAACCCTTGAAGCACAGCAGCTGGTGGGATTTTGCCGACGAAGACAGCTTCCCCTTGTCAAAAGCTGCGATGCGAATGCCCACAATGAGGAGTGGGGCAGCACGGACACGAACCACAGAGGTGAGTGTCTCTTAGAGTATATCATAAGCGAAAACCTATGTATTCAGAACGTGGGGCATACTCCAACGTTCGTTACTAGGGCAAGACAGGAGGTACTGAACATCACCCTCAGCAACGAGTTGGCTAGTCCTTTGATCCTGGGATGGAGGGCCTCATCCGAACCTTTCCTCTCGGATCACAGGATTATCCGCTTTGAGCTGGGAGTGACGATCAAAGCAGAGGAGAGCAGGAGAAACCCCAGGAACACAAACTGGGATCTATACTGCGAGACTTTGAAAGCACACTTAGACGGCTTAGAGCAGAAACACAAAAGAGCAAACTGTATGGAATTAGAGGACAGAGTCTACAGGCTGAATTGCAGCATAATGGACGCTTTAACTCCAGCTGTCCCTAGACAAAGCCAAAGGGTATAATCCAACCCAACTGGTGGTCTAGGAAGCTCTCGGTGCTCCGTTAGGAAGTGCGCAAGCTCTTCAAGAGATCAAAGCGTACGGGGCGCTGGGAGGAGTATTCAGCCTGCCTAACGAAGTACAGTAAGGAGATCAGGAAGGCAAAGCGTAGCAGCTTTAGGACCTTCTGCGAAAGCATAAGTAAAACTCCTGCAGCTGCCAGGCTACACAAAGCCTTAGCAAGAGAGAAACCTGGGATCAAGATGGCATTAAAACTGCCCGACGGATCCTTTTCCAGCAACGAGAAGGAGAGGGTCCTTGCTCTGCTCTCGGCTCACTTTCCTGATGCCGTTGCGATATCACCGGAAGCCGTGTGCTGCGATACCAATCCGACTCCAGCCGACTGGAGGGTGGCCAGGGGCATTTTCACCCGCAGATCGGTTGGCTGGGCTCTGGACTCGTTTGACCAGTATAAGACTCCGGGGGTGGATGGCGTTAGGCCAGTGCTGCTGAGACGGGGTAGGGATCTGCTACTCCCGCACCTCGTAAGCATTATGAAGGACAGTCTAGCGCTGACCCACATACCAGCGGCATGGCAGAAGGCTTGGGTTATCTTTATCCCGAAGGTAGGCAGGAGAGATCCCTCCTTAGCTAAATCCTTTAGGCCGATAAGCCTCACCTCCTTCCTATTAAAGGCAATGGAGAAGGTTATAGACCAGGAAATCAGATCAAACGTTCTCAGGGTATCTCCACTGCACCCAGATCAGCAAGCATACAGGGTGGGTCGATCTACAGAGACTGCCCTTTATTCACTGACCACGGTCATTGAAGATGCCCTTGAGACCGGAGAGACAGTGCTCTGTGCCTTCCTCGACATCGAGGGGGCGTTCGATAACACCTCTCATATAGGGCAGAGCACTAGAGCTTAGAAATGTACAGCCAACAATCCGTAGGTGGATAAGGAGACTGCTGCAGAGCAGAATAGCGGAAGTAGACACTGGCGATGGCACGGTGCAACTTCGAACTACCAAAGGGTGCCCACAGGGGCGAGTACTATCCCCGCTTTTGTGGAGCTTAGTAGTGGACGAACTCCTCGAAATACTCACAAGCAATGGAATCCGCTGTCAAGGATATGCGGATGACATCGTGATATTCGCCAGGGGCAAGTTCGTGAGCACTCTCTTTAACATTGTGCAAAGAGGACTAAATCTTGCAAGGAAATGGTGCTTGGAGGTGGGCCTCAGTATCATTCCTTCCAAAACAGCTATCGTTCCCTTCACCAGGAAGAGGAAACTGCAGAGTGTCAGAGACCTAGTCCTCTGGGTCTCATACTAGATTCTAAGCTTCTGTGGAGGGCCCATGTCGGGGCGGCAACCTCTAGGGCTACAAGAGCATTAATGGTGTGCCGGCGTCTTGCAGGTAAGTCCTGGGGCTGCAGTCCCAGGGTCCTGCGGTGGCTGTACACCATGACAGTAAGGCCTATGATTACATATGGGGCGGTCGCGTGGGGATCCAGAGTCGCCCTGGCTTCGGCAAGGAAATCCCTTGCCAAATTTCAACGGCTGGCGTGTGTGTGCATTACGGGGCGATGCGCACATGCCCTACAGCCGCGCTAGAAGTGATTCTGGAGCTTGAACCGCTTCATTTAACCATTGATCAAGTGGCAAAGAGAACTCTGCTGAACTTCTCTAAAGAAGGATTTGGCAGAGACAAGTTGCTGTCATTAAAGGCTGGGGAGACGCTAGCTTCTCAGCTCCCGCTGGCGTGCTTCCCCCGTGATGACTTATTCAAAGAAATAACCTTCAATAGGAAGTTTGAGGTAGAATTACACAGCAAGGACACCTGGAGGACCTCAATCCTGGATCAT
The DNA here is from genome assembly GCA_963971545.1 of Philophylla caesio. NCBI lineage: Eukaryota > Metazoa > Arthropoda > Insecta > Diptera > Tephritidae > Philophylla > Philophylla caesio. The sequence continues at coordinate 29,290,596 of OZ020609.1, read as the reverse complement.
CACATCCGGGAAAGTACTCTGAGCTTATGCGCAGAGATAAATCTGAGTAGAGCTTACAACAACGAGAAAATCTTAATTACAAGCGATAGTCAGGCGGCGCTCAGGGCTCTCTCCTTTTAAAAAGTAAAATCAGCACTAGTTCTTCAGTGCATAGAGAGACTGAACGCCCTGGCTGAGAAAACCCGGATCCTACTCCTATGGGTACCAGGACACATGGGGGTGGATGGCAACGAAGCAGCCGACCTGTTTGCCAGGGAAGCGGCGGCCTCAACCCCCGTGGGACCTGAACCGTTTCTCGCGGTGGGACCTGGCGCCATAAGAGAGGAGCTTAGGAAAGAGACAAATAGGCTGAGGAACCAACACTGGCACAATATCGCCGGCCTCAGACAGTCAAAGAGCCTTCATGGGGGGTATAGCCGGAAGAGATACAGGCTTCTGATAGACCTTCCCAGAAATAAACTGAGGATTATAACAGGCTTTCTGACGGGTCACTGCAGACTGAGGGGTCTCCTACACAAACTAGGGATCTCGTGGGCGACCTTTGTCGCTTTTGTGACTCGGCAGAGGAGACTCCGCAGCACCTGCTCATGGAGTGTGTGGCTGTGGCGCGCAGACGGTGAACCACCCTGGGACGGCCATGGCCGGAAGAGCAATACATACACACCCTAACCCCGGCGACCATCCTGAGTTTTCTGGAGGTCTTGGGGCTAGCTGAAGTGTTGTAATGAGCTTTGAGGGCACAATAGACCTATCGGTCGCCGTGCATACCTCTCCTTATATCTATCTATCTATACATATAAGTCGAAACGATAGAAATTGTAAGAAAACGGTGTATGGTCCGCGTTGTGGTCGACCAAAGATGTTAACGATTAGAGAGGAACGCGAAAATCCATATTTCTGTGGTCACAAGCGATAACCGCATAGTGACCACAGATTTATCAGCACCAAAGCTTACCAACAAGCTTAAAGCATTGCGCAGAGTGCTCAGGAGGAATAATAATAATGGTCGCGTGGCTCGAAGAAAACCACTTACATATTTCATATATTAATAAAGAAAAGCGACTTTTATTCGCCCACACCTACAAAAGTAAGAGTTTCGAGTTTTGGAATACTGTAATATGTAGCCACGAAAACTGTAATATTTTTGGATCGGCAAAGCAACTGTGAAACACGGCGGGAGTTCAGTGATGGTGTGGGGGTCTAAGTCGGCTCAGGGAGTTGGAAATCTGTTTTTTATAGGCAGGATAATGGACAAATTTGAAATTATAGAAAACCTTTGGGCCTACCTGGAAGATAGAGAGCGCGAACACAAAATTTCATTCAAAAATAGCCTCAAGGAGGTTTTGCTAAGGGAATGAGGAAAAATAACATCTGAATTTTGTCGAAAGTTAGTAGAATCGATGGTAAAGCTTTATTTCTCTCTTACTGCCACTCAAACATCAAAAGCTCATCATAAATTCCATTATAGTTTTGCTTTGCAAAGCCATTGGCAGTTTTTAATCGCCACAGAAAGTTAATAAAACCGTTACAACGGGAGAATACTACATACGGACATATATACATGCACAAATATATATGTAAGTAGGAGCATCGTATGCATATCCTTCGACATCAATTTTCTTTGTCTGCAAAATTCTTGACATTTTGTGCGCCTTTATTGTTTAACGTTAATCTATTCAAACGACCCCAACGACATTTGTCTACCTTTGATTTTGTGAAAGTTTTAATTGAAGCTTTTTATTTTTTATTATGACATTTTTGGGGACAGAAACACACAATGTGAGTAACAAATTCGTGCTACACACGACAATGCAACTGACAGCCTGGATGAATGGTTCTTTATATCTATTTGACTCTATGTATGCACTAGTATGATTATTTATATGGAGTTGTATAAATGTGCTTTTGTTAAGTGCATATATCCAGTATTTACTAAGCTTAGTTATTATGTTCTTCATGTGACGCTGATTTTCCTTTTTCGTAGTGCAGTTACTTGTCAGGTTCGTAAGTCCTGTAGATTCTTGGAATGACGAGAGAAATTATCTTTAATTGTGTTTGTGTTATTTTTGATCACTTATTTTCGTCTTTTCTGGAATACATTTGTGTTTTTCTGAAATAAAATTGTGATTTCAGAAATACATTTGAGTTTTTCTGAAATACATTTGTATTTTTCTGAAATACATTTGTAATTTTCTGAAATACATTTGTATTTTTCTGAAATACAATTGATCTTTTCTGAAATACATTTGCGTTTTTCTAAAATGCATTTGTGTTTTTCTGAAATACTGTTAGAAAAGGTGTAAATTAAAATTAAGTAAATTTTATATTATTTCATTACTTCCCATTTCTCCCTTATTAGTTTTATTCTTATCCTAAGTGTTGTTAAAGGAACGGATCTGATGATGCAACTTATTGGAAATATATGTACATACAGTGGCTCACAAAATATTTTGTATATGACCAAAATAAAACATACGATTTTATTTTTGCTTTTTTCTGGTTTACTGCTAAATTATGTATTAAATTCAATAACATAAAAACTCAGAACTTCGCTGAGACTTCATCAACACATAAAAAAACGCAGTATTTTGCATTTGACTAAAAGTGATATAAAAACTAAATGTAAAAACTATCTAGTATTTCATATAATAACCGCTGCTTTTAGATAAAGCTTTCAAGCGGAGGAGAAGTATGATAAGATAAGAGACTTTTGGAAGGCAGAATTTTATAGCAAAGAGACAAAAATAGTAGTGAAATAATGAATAAAACAAAAATAATAGAAAAGCAGCATATACGGAATGGAACGAAACGTAAGGACACGAAATGAATTGAAATCGAACAGTGCATTGAAATATACCAGTATATGATGAAAATGTGATATGTATGGCGTAACGAAATTGAATTGCACAGTTTATTTTACAATATATAGTATTAATTTAAACTATTGTAAATAAGAGCACACGTAAAAATACTTTTGAATACCTTGAAGTCTGCGGTTTGGTTGATGCGTCGTGTTTCAGCAAGTGAGGCGTCAGTTATGTCGTACGTTTATGATTGTCTACGGTTTCGTTAGGTTTTGTATGTCTCCCTTTTGTTCTTCTCCTTTGTCAGTCAGTGTTGCTCCTTGAATTGCTGTTCAGTGTTGCTTAAAGGCATTTTGGTCAGTTCGTCTTTAGTGTTGTGCGTCGGTCAAATCCCACATTCGGCCATCCTGAGCATCTATTCGGCCTCCAATGAAGGGTTCCACTTCTTTATGAACTCAGCGATGGTGATGGTTCGTCCGACTCCTTCGTGTTCACCAATCTTCTCGACTTCGTATTTTCCATGCTGCAGTTTTCTCACAATTTTGTATTTCCGTACTGCGTGCGTTTGATGACCACAAGTTCGTTGACTTCGTACTCAAACTCAGCTCTACGTTCTTTTGATGCATTGCCCATTGCAGTTAACAGCTTAGGCGAGTAGCGGGTTAAGGTTCTTGATGCTGCCTTCATACGTGTTGCAGCATTCTTGATCAGGGGCTTACTAAGAGCGACGAAAAAGACCCCAGCCCAAACGGCCCAAGTGGTGTCACCGAGTGCCTGGATATTGTTATGGCCAATTTGAACTCAGTTTCAATGAACAGCGATACCCAGATCCCTACGGATCAGGAGGAGCTCTTGCTCTTATCCCAGCCGGAGGAGACGAGCACTCCAGCTTCCAAACTCTCTGGGGCGGGCAAGAAATCCTACAAATTCTACCGCTCCAGGGGAGTTGGTGAACTTGAAGCGAAAAAGCTAGCCCTCTTGCCTATGACCACGGGAAAGCGGGAGCTCGCTGGAATGCTGGGTAGTTGTGGTAAGAGGGATAGGTCGGAAACGACCACCTCCTCCAATGTCCACAACTCTCCAAAGCGAAAAGTGGGACTGACCGACAAAAGGGCCCAAGTGGGACCAATGCATCCAAAGGCAACCTTTGCTCAGGTTACGGGGGCAGTATCAGGTCGAATGCCTGCTAAAGATGGGTGCAGGGTAGCACTTTTGCCGCCAAGTTACCCAAAGGTGCTCTGGTCTCTGCAGCCACTGGAGCTGATTTAGTCGGCTATCCTGGAAGCGGTAAGGCAGCAGCGCAAAGGCTCTATAAAGCCTAGTTTCAGCAGCTCTTCCTTCCGGTCGGGGTGGCTGGCCATCAGCTGTGAGGACGCAGAGACCCAGGAGTGGCTCCGGAGTATGGCTCCCAAGCTAAAGCCGTGGAAGGGCGCAACAATAAAGGTTGTTGACGCAACCGAAGTGCCCAAACCTACGCTTTATGTGGGCTATTTCCCGGAGGCGGCGACCACGTCGGTGGAAATCATCTTGTCGAGGGTCAAAACGCTGGTCTGCAGGTGGGCAACTGGAGGGCGCTCAACAGGGTACAACGAGGACCCACCTCTGAGCTCACCCTCTCGGTTGACCCCAACTCCGCTGAGACTCTTGACAGGCTGGGGCATGTGGTAAACTACGGGTTCGGAAGGGTGCGTATCCATAAGAAAGGCCCTACAGCGGTACGTATCAATGCACCCTCCGTGAATACAGCTGCAACAATGGCATCCACCAGTGTGGCTAGCAATAGCGAAGAGCGACCCTGTTGCTCAAAGGACGCCCAAATATTGCAACGGCCTTCTGTGGAGCTAGCCAACACAAATTCCACAGGTGGAAACCCCATGGAGCGGCCGGCCTGCCCAGAAGGGAACGCAAAACCGAGGAATAGAGGAAAAAATTACAATCAACTTCCAAAGGCATTTAGACCTATAAGTCTAAGTTCCTTAGTGTTAAAGACACTGGAAAAACTTATTGATTTCACATCAGGGACACCTATCTAAAGGTTAAACCACTCTGTGAAAGTCAACATGCATATCAAGCAGGGAAGTCTACTATTACTGCCATACACGGGCTAACTCAAGTACTTGAAAAGGTCTTGGAGTACATACAGATAGCCCTGTGTGCATTCCTTGATATATCATGTGCCTTTGACAATACAAGTTATAAGGCAATCTTCGCAGGATTGGCAAGAAAGGATATCCCGAAGCTTATAACCAATTGGGTAATAAGTATGCTGACATCCAGAACCATAATGGCTGAACTAGGTGGAGGTAGACTTCGGGTAACGGCCACTCGTGGCTGTCCTCAAGGGGGTGTTCTCTCACCTCTATTGTGGACACTCGTTGTCGATGAACTCTTAGAGAAGCTTAAAGGGAATGGATTCAATGCCTACGGTTATGCTGACGACCTTGTAATCTATGTCAAAGACTGCACGGCAAAACCTAAGGAATCTCTCCGAAACTCACATTCTGGTCATTTAACACGGTGATAAAGCCAATTATTACCTTCGCAGCACTGTATGGTGGCCAAAGACCCCAATGGCGAGCTCCGGCGCTACTCTCGGCAAACTCCATCGCCTCGTCATTACGGGGGCCATGCGCACGTGTCCAACAGAAGCGCTTGGCATCATCTCAGGCATCCCACCATTGGCCATACTCATTGAGAAAGAGGCTTGTCAGGGCGCTCTAAGACTGTCTAATCTTAGTCGTCTGAAAAGTGGAGACTTCAGGAGGCATTTGGGTGTCCTACAACCACTCAGTGCCGATCCAATAATCAAACTCACAGACACTATGTTGCCAAAACTATCCTTTACCAAGACCTACAAAGTCATAATTCTTGAAAGGGATACATGTAAAGGGATGGTGAAAGCAATCAATAAAGGATCACAGGTGTGGTACACTGACGGATCCAAGCTTATCAATGGGAGCACCTGGGCCGGGGTGTTCAGACCAAGATTGAAAAAAAGTGCCCCAATGGGGTCATACCCAACCATCTTCCAGGCTAATGAGCTGTGTGCACACGAATGTCTTTGCAGAAAGACAAATGGAGCCACAATCAACATTATATCAGACAGCCAGGCAGCCCTTAGGGCACTAGACTCCTTCAAAACGAGGTCAAAACTGGTAGACAGCGGCAGAGCGGCACTGGAATCATTAGGAGCCGACAACAGGGTTACTCTGTGGTGGGTTCCAGGTCATGAGGGTGTGGATGGCAATGAAAGGGCGGACTATCTCGCAAAAAAAAGGGGTTCAACAAAGCTTCTGCGGTCCTCAGCCGTTCTTCGGTCCTTCTAAGGGATACACAGCAGAACTTCTAAGAAGGTGGCAGGACTCAAGAATCACAGCCCAGTGGCGATCGTCAAAGGGTAGTAGACAATCTAAGAGGTTCATACGTCCATCCCGTGAAGCCTCTAGAAAACTTCTTAATCTCAGCAGAGAGGGTCTTAGAACTCTCACCGGGTACTTAACAGGTCACTGTAGGCTGAGATACCCTCTTCACAAAATATGACTCTCGGAGGTTTTAGACTATAGGTTTTGTGGCTTAGATGCGGAGTCCTCTGAGCATATACCGTGTCATATGCATATGCGCGAGTATAAGTAGACTCAGACTAATACACCTTGGGGAGCGAATTTTATCTTCATCCAGAATATGGACAATCACACCCTCCAAAGTGCTTAGTTTCATAAATAGCCTAAAGATGGAGTGAGAACTTAAAGGGTTAGCACAATAAATCATTTAAGGTCGCAGCGCTACTATGCCCTGATAATAATAATAATAATAGGCGAGTACATGGGACTTCAAGGAGGCGTACTGAGTTGTATGAGTTGTTGTACTCTATCAACGTGGAGGTTCCAGTGTCCGGAGTTCTCACCGCACAACTTAGCTATCATGGGGATGAGGATTTGATGCATACGCTCGACATGGCCATTATCTCGCGGCACGCCCGTCGCAATCAACATATGCTGAATCTGTTCACTTTCGCAATATTCCTTAAACAGGTTCGACGTGAAGGCCGACTCTCTGTCAGTGATGACGCGCTTTAGGTTTCCAAATGTTGCTGACGTCGACGTGACGCATTTTTGTTCCACTTCGGTATTCTATCTGGTCGTCAAAATCTTGCAGTAACATCTCCAATCAATGGGAAGTTCTTGATAGCTTTCGTCTTAACTTCCGATGGCTTGATAGTACCGTCCTCTACCACGTACCCCCAAAAAATCAATTTTACGCATGAGGAATTGACATTTGTCCCAATTAATTTGCAGGCCGTATTCCGCTGCCCTCTGCAATACTCGTTCCAATTTACGTACTTCCTGGAGGGAACAACCAAATCGTCCATATAAGCTACAACGGTTGAATAAGGGCTCTGAGAAGGCTGAGATGAACCTTGAAAAAACTGCCGGTGAGTTTTTTATGCCGAAAGGCACGTGCATAAATTCGTATTGGCCGTTGTGTGTCGCGAATGCGGTGTACTTCCTAGAGTTTGGTTCCACTGGAAGTGTTGTGAACACACCAGCACCCTGACGCTTCTCGATAACATCATCAATATTAGGCATCAGAAAATGGTCCAGAACTATCATGGCGCTGAGGCGCCGATAATCGCAGCACAATCGTTTTCTTCCGTCCATTTTTCGGAACTAGCACCACTGGTGCCGCGTAGTCTGAATTCTTTGGTTGGATAACGCCATCCTTCAACCACTGCTTCACTACAAACTGCCTGGCCGCGTGGGACATTCGCCTCGGATTCTCGTGAACTGGGCCGTCATCAGACAGCAAAATGTTCATATCAACCGGACTTGGAGTTGCTTATTGGCTAGTACTTCGCAATCATGCTTCTTACTAAAGCCGTCTTTTCGCGGTCGAGGTGTGAAAGTTCGATTTCATCCACAGACACATTTTCTATTGCGGTAACCAGACACATTGCTCCGAATTCCTCGATTAGGTTGGCAATCCTGTGGCCTTAAGCAATTGGACCCTTACCACCAGTAATACCCATTTCCACACGCTCTGCGTATTGCATGTCAACAGCATGCACCTTTCAAAAGTTGTTGTACATAAATTAATTTTTGCAACTCGTTCGATTGTACCGCATTGCATTTGCTTCGAAATCCCCAAGCCATTGTTCGAGACTAGGGCGACCTGATCCGCTGAACGAAGTCATGGAATCTTTTGTATCACAAAGTGTAAAATTATGCCTCTCAGTTCGAACCTCACGCACGCTTCACTGACTTGCTGTTTCATCAAGATCGTTATCTTCTGCGCAACGCTTTATTTCCGCTGACGTTATTTTCTTGCGCAACGTAGTTTGCTTTGTTACTTATGCAATTTACGGAGTACTGCCGTCTGCAACTATTCCGCAGCGCTTGACTCTCTGCCAACGATTTCTTGGGCGTTGCTTCTGCTGCGCAAGGCTGTATGCTTAGCTGTTGTATGACCGTTAGAAGGTATCACTTCTCTGTACATATATATCTACATATATATATATAAACAGGATGTGTGTATGTGCTTATGTAACGTATGGACTCCAAAAATTTTAATTTTTATGAAATTTTCAGTGAATCTTCAGAGTATTCAGGCGGGTGACACTGTGAACTCTGATTTTTTATTTTCCGTGGTGCGGGCGGAGGGGTGTGGCAAAATCCAATTTTCATATTGCACCACCAATGACATATACATGTTTTTATTTTTTTGCTTTTTTTATTTTTTTAAATGTTTTTTTTTGAAAGCCGTTGTCATGTCTTTCAAAACGAGATATCAAACTCTTAAATCGGTTATGTAGTTCCGAAGATATTTACAAAAAACCTATGTTAATAATGATCCAATATCAAAATTTTAAAACTTTCGAAATATTGCATTCAAAAATCCGAGTTTTCGGTTTATTTACAAAATATTCTATATAGGTATTAGAAAGAGGAAGAAAAATGTCTCTGCGAAAAATTTATCAAATAGGTGGCGCTGGAGACGAGTTATTTATAAAAGTCGTCACCCTAAATTTTTTGATTTGCCCGGATTGAATCCGCCTATTGTGAGTTTCACCCGAAATAAATTTCGCTTCGAAACTTCGAACATGGAAGTTACAACTCTGAAATGTGTATACTTGAAGTGTAAAATTATCAAATACATCAAATTCAATAGTAATTTGACAAAACTCTTCAATTTTCCAGATCTTTGAAATATAACAGTCAATAAAGAATTGTTCAAGTATTTATTAGATCAAATTCACCAGCGCGATTACAATTTGCTATTCCGCCAGTTGGGAAGCGTGCCTGCGATTTTTCGCAGAAGGTGTGATTTAGTCCGATTATGTCAGAAATGTCAAAATTAACGAGTCCATATTATTCCCAAAATGGGAAAAACGGCCTACGCTGGAGGACATACCGCTTTTGGCCAGTCCAAGTCTATTTTGCATAAAAAAATTTTATTCCTGCGCACATTTACATATGAATGTTTACCCCTTTCCATGCGGACTTATTTTTCATTGCAGGCCCAAAACTATGCAAGAAATATAACACTTGGTTAAGTTTCCTTGGTTCTGCTGTTGTAACACTTGCAAGCATGATACAAATATTTTTAGAGGTAGTTTCACTTTGATTTTTTTGACAGAAACATTGTTCGACGACAGACGCACAATATTGCCACTACTTTGAAATATACATTGGTTATTTTAATTTAAATTTTATTGTATTTCAATTATGTTTAATTTATTAGATGTATATTTTTCACCAATGCAGTGTAATTTTATTGATTAATGTAAATGTACAATATATGGTCTGTTCTTAACCATAAACCCATCTAACGATAGTTAGTCAGAGTTACGTGTATATAATATAGTACTGTAAGTTTTAATAAAATTAAAAAAAAAGCAGGAGACTTGTGTTAAAATCAAGGCTTATAACATTTTTTAATCCTTAGAGTTGTATTTACATGAGGAAAGTTTTTGACAGGCGACTTGCTTGTTACATTTGAAGACTTTTGGGAAATCGCAATTGAAGTTTAGAATTCAGTTTCTCAAAAAGTCGACGATAGATTTTGGGCAAAGTCTCGGATAATATTACTAGTTCGAGAAGATCTTAAAATATTTTATTTTAATTGTTTATTCTTTATTACTTTTCAATTTATGAAGGATTTTCTTTAGTAAAATTTTGTCATATGTTGCATTTGGCAACAGTTTTGGAGTAATATGCATGTTATACGACACTCGCAAACGTCAAGCTGTATAGTTGTGTTTTCTTCGTGCTACTGATTTTTATATTGAAATTTAATTAAATTAATATAAATTAATAATTTAGTGATAAAAGTTTTGGAGATTTATCTGTGCGCATTTAAAGCTAAGTACAATATATGTTGAGCATTTTTTGCATTGATTTTATACACTTTAATTTAGTTTTCAATTGCCGAGTCATTAGTTGATTTGCATTGTTATTGTTTCTTATTTACATTGTTTTTGCTTCTTTTTTCGCTTTAAACTTTGTGTATTTGTTAAAGTTTGCGCGCATTTTCTTTTCTCTTTTTGATTGTCATTCTTTAAACAGCTGTTTGCGTCTAGTTTTTTAGGTGTATATTACTGTGCATCTAAAACTGTTCGTTGCATAAATAGCTCTCAAACGTTAAATAATTATAAAACTTGCCCTACCTTGCAAACTGCTTTCTTCTTTGATTTATTAATACAATTTTAGTTTTTACTCATATTGAATTTTACTGTTTCAAGTATGTCTTGCATTTTTGACAACTGCAAAAATAAAAGCGATAATGAGCAACGCTCTGTTGCATGCTGGTTGTGCGATGGCATTGCTCATATAAAATGTGCCGGATTGACTGGTAGAGTCCTAGACTTAGTAAATGAAGGAAGAGGTATTCGTTGGTCTTGTTTAAAATGCAGATCAACTGAGGTTGAACTTTTCCAATTTTTTAGAGAAACCAGAAATGGATTTTTCGAAATGGGCAAAGACCTTCGGGCACTTAATGATAAATTTAAACGTTATGAAAACGTGTTTAAATCATTTAAGTGCCTAGATAAACAAACTTCGCAACCTTTAAGAGAGAGCAAACGCAAACGAACACACAGTCCACCCAAGGAAAGTATTGTGGCTCCTCTTACATTACATCAAAAAAATATTTTGCCTCAACCCTAACAAATTGAGCTAATTAATCTTTTGTCTCCTGTCCCTCCGCCTCAGGGCCCGTCTTCTTCAACTGCATCAAGAGCTATCTGCACTCGCGCTTCTTCCTCTAATAAAAGCAATTCTGATCATGAGAATTTACAGGCATCTTCATCAGAGGTGGGTCCATCACCGCCTCAATCGCTTCCACCATCCCAATCTGCTCCTATTGTTGCAAAAACTGTAGCACCATTGGATGAGGCTGACTGCTCTGCAAAGAAGCTGGTTGTGGTTCCTTTGAGAAAATCAATTTTTGTTTCTAGATTTGCTAGGGACACTTCTTCTGATGATATAGAGTTTTACATTTCATCAAAAATTAAGACTTGTAACTTAGCAATCCGAAAATTTAACTTTAAATATGAACGTAACGTATCATCTTTTAAAATTGATGTGGCACCTGAAGTTTTTGATACTTTGCTTAACAATTCTTTTTGGCCAACCGGGGCATTTGTTCGCGAATTTGAATACAAGCCACATAAAAATAAAAATAAAATAAATAACTTAGCTTCAATTCCTAATCGTGACACTGAGCCAAAAAACTAATTTTAAATTCTACTTTAAGTATTTTCTACCAAAACGTTAGAGGTTTAAATACTAAATTGAACGATTTATATTTAAAAGGCTTAGACTGTGACTATAACGTAATTTGCTTTACTGAAACTTGGCTTAAACCACATATTTTTAATTCAGAGATCCTTCCTAATCAATATCAAATTTATAGAAATGACCGTGGGGACAGAATCGGTGGGGGTGTTCTTTTTGCAGTTCATTCTTCAATACCATCCGAAGATGTTAATATCCCCCTCATCGAGTCAATCGAATTTAAAGCCATACGAGTTATGGTAGGAAATGGTTTCTTTTATTTAGCTGCTTGCTACATCCCTCCTAACTCTGACTTATCGGTTTATTCTCAACATATTGCGTTACTTAGATCTTTAAGTTCAATGATTACTGCACATGACTCGATGATTGTACTTGGTGACTTCAATATGCCAGGCATATCATGGACTCTTATAGAGGACGTTATCGTTCCAATATCATCAAAGGATAGATACAATGTGTTTTTAGAAGATATGGCTGAGCTCTGTCTAAATCAGATCAATTTAACTCCAAACAATTTTGGCACCATTCTGGATCTAGTTTTTGTTGATGACGTATCTAAGTCATCTATGAAGATGTGCGAACCCTTGGTTATTCCAGAGGACTCTTATCACCCTGCGATTGAGGTAAATTACGAGGTTATTGGTGATTTTGGAAATAATGTTGATAAATCAAGTAGCTCAAACGCTCGTTTTATTTTCGCGAAAGCCAATTTCAAAAAATTAGATCGAGTATTATCAAAATTATCATGGCCGACGTATAAAGATGATGTTGAACGTTGCGTCCAGCATTTTAATGACACTATATTTAGCTTATTTCAAAAGTTTGTACCAAAACGGGTTTGCGTGCAAAAGGAGCAATCACAACCTTGGTTTACTAAAGAACTAAAAAATTTAAAAAATAAGAAGTCGCGATCGTTTAAATTGTACAAAAAAACTGGTTTGCACACTAACTATATTAAATACTCAGTTATCCGACACGCTTATTTTGAATTAAATAAAAAATACTACAGATCTTATTTGTGCAAAGTTAAAAGGAATCTAATAAAAAACCCTGAATCATTTTATGACTTCGTTAACTCTAGGCGCAGAGTGACTAGTTTTCCGTCTGCTATGAAATATCAAAATACCGTTTCTTGTGACTCCCAATCAATTTCCAACATGTTTGCCCAATTCTTCAGGTCAAATTACTCCATTAACTCTCCTCTGAGCAAACCTTATCCATATAAACTCTGTTCCCTCACCTCTGCTATTATTCCGCAGATATCTTCCGAGGAAATACTTTATTATTTGAGTAACTTAAAAGAATCATTTAAGGCTGGCCCCGATTCGATCCCGACGTGTTTCCTCATAAACTGTGCTAAACATATTTATGTGCACTTAACTAATTTATTTAATCTTTCTCTTAAGCTTGGGATTTTCCCTTCAGCTTGGAAAGAATCATTCATTATACCACTTTATAAGACCGGGAGTAGGTCCTCTATAGAAAATTACCGCGGTATAGCTAAGCTTTCTGCTATTCCTAAATTATTCGAAGCTATTGTTGTTGACCATTTAACGTATTCCATATCCTCTACAATTTCTAGCACACAACATGGGTTCTCTAAGGGTAAATCTACCGTTACAAACTTGCTTGAGTTCACAACTCATGTTTCAAATGGATTCAGAGAATTTATGCACACTGATGTTATATACACTGATTTTAGTAAAGCATTCGACAGAGTAAGTCACTCTTTACTGATCCATAAACTCGATCTCCTTGGTTTTCAACCTAATCTCCTTCGTTGGATGGCTTCTTACCTCATTGACAGAACACAACGAGTTCTTTTTAAAAAATAGTTCCTCAAACATTATTCATGTTTCTTCAGGGGTCCCGCAAGGAAGTCACCTTGGTCCGATTCTGTTTTTACTTTTTATAAATGACTTACCTTCTGTAATAAATTATTCAAAAATTTTATTGTATGCTGATGATGTAAAGCTTTTTAGATCGTATCATTCTGTTGAGGAAAGGTCCTTACTACAAGCGGATTTAAATAGCATGACTAACTGGTGTGAAATAAATTACATGCCACTAAACCTTAAAAAATGTAAAGTAATGTGCTTTTCTCGCAGAGCAGTTCAACCAACATCTTATGAAATAGGTAACCATAACCTCGAACAAGTGTTTAACTTTGTTGATCTTGGAATTACAATGGATCCGAAATTTAATTTTAATCTTCATATCAATGTTACAGTTAACAAAGCCAAGGGTGTTTTTGCATTTGTAAAACGGTGGTCAAAAGAATTCAATGACCCTTACATCACGAAGGCTCTGTTCACAACGTTAGTGAGGCCCATACTGGAATATGGATCTGTTGTTTGGAACCCGCGCTATCAAGTTCAATCCGACAGAATAGAGTCCATTCAAAAACAATTTCTGCTTTTTGCTTTAAGGAATTTTCGTTGGGATTCTCAGTACAACCTGCCGCCATATAAAAGTCGTTTAAAACTCATTAATCTTCCTACACTTGCTAGTCGTAGAGAAATGCTAGGCATTGTATTTTTGGTCAAGTTACTGACAGGCTCGATCTCTAGCCCATCTCTTCTTAGCGAAATAAAACTTAACGTTCCCTCCAGAATTTCAAGACATTTCCGGCCTCTCTTTCTGAAGCCATCTAAAAGTAATTTTGAGTTAAATGAGCCACTCCGTAGTTTGTGTCAGGATTTTAACACTCACTCCGGTTCTTTTGATATTTCAGACTCACTTTTTTACATAAAGAAAACTATACTTAATCCTCTCAATAATTAATACATACATACATATACATATATTACTATTCGATCAGCTGATGAGCATTTGTTCTGTAGCTGAACAGTTTTAGATCTCGACACTTAACAAACCTCTGCCTTTCATGACTCGGCGCAATATATATGAAAAAACAAAATTTTTTTTTTTTTATATATCCGTGCGTCATGTGGATGCGCCCCTCGCGTCGGTCGGGCGGGTATGGAGGGATACAACCGTTGGGATTATTATTATTATTATTATTATAATGTAATAGTCAATCAAAAACTAAACAAGATATCAAAAAACGTATAACCCCATTTGAAATAGCTTGGCATATAGAAAATAACTGCATTATTAACTTTATTTACAATATTTTCACATACAACATTTAAGTATCCGTGCGAGGATATAAACAAAATTTTAAGATTTTATGATAAAATTTAACAGATTTTTAAATTTTGTCCATGGTTATTTGAGCATTTGACAATATTTTTTCGAGTGCTCAAAGCACCGAATTTTTATATGAAAAAATAAACGAAATCGCTTCGACCTTGCACATGCGACAAAATTTTGCTCAATATCTCGGAAACTAAAAGAGAAATCCAAAAACACATAACTCCATTTAAAAGATCTTAATTAGTTTAGTATAGATGCATTTTTAACTAAATTTGGCCCAATTTTCGCATACGACATTTATTTATTCGGACGACGATATGTACATATGTATGTACGAGTATGTCCTTTGAGGCAACCGATTTTTGAATCTCCTTATGTATATACATACATATGTACTAAAATGCAGATTTGCATGTATTTAAATTTTGTTTCTGTTTTTCTTAACGTCAAAAAATAGAGGATTTTTTTAATAAGGAATTGGTAGCACCGAAATCCGGAACATTGTTACTGTCAAATGGTTAATATGGCGTCTGAAATGAGAGAGTGAAACTACCTTTAAAAATGATTGTATCAAGCTTGCAAGTTTCTTCTAAATTTGCGTTCGCTTACTTTTTCAGATAGTTTTCTATGGAGAGTGTTTGTTACTCTCCTGCACGTTGCAAGAATCCATTTGGAACCTTTATGTTATACGTCGCTTGCTTAATGGTGTGCAACCAAGGAAATTTATATATTCATGCTAAGAATAATGCAACAAATTACGTTGTTTACCAAACTGCATTAAAATGAAATAAAAGTCTATGGAAGATATTAGTTATGATTATTTCATTTCAATAAGGATAGTGTAACGATATACGACATAGTATTATGCAGATCATATATTTATGAAATGTTGCTATATCATAAGTGATTTACAAAAAGGTCGATTGCCAATTTAACTATTCCATTTTATTATTATCGTGAATAATTATATCCTCGATAACAACGCAATACAGATATCATGCCATTACCAATTTTCACGCTAACGCAACCGCGGGGTTTAGGCTAGTGTACGTATTTATACACTTTTGCCTATGCTTAGGCGTGCACCGTATTTGCAAAACCAACAATTCGATGTTCTAGTACTCGGACCGTTTGAAGTAACGATTAGGTTCCGTTATTTCCCAAAACTTTGCACAAAATTTGGAGTTTTGATAAATTGGTAAAATTTAAAGTTTTTGATAAATACGTTGTATGTTCGCACTAAACTTGCGTTGTTTTTTCGTTATCTTTTAGCATACTAGCAATTTGAATACGCGAATGCGCTGCAAATGAATTCGCTCGAATGTTCGTAGATTCGATATCACTTATGACACCAATTTTGTAGAATGGCGCAATGAAATTGAATTACACAGTTTATTTTACAATATATCGTATTTATTTAAACTAAGTTTATGATTGTCCTCGGTTTTGCCTCAAGAATATTAGCGAAGAAGATTGAGCGAAAGAGAGTAAAAGTGGAAGAACGACCGCAGACCAGCATTGCCACTTTGGTAATTTTCTACCAAAACTGTAATTTTTTTTTTATTTGGAAATTTTTTAAAGTGTTTTCTTTTAAGTTTTGAATACTGTTACTACGAAAAAATGTAAAACTTTTAACCTTTTAACAATTGCACAAGACATTTGCTTATTAACATATGGCTCATTAACTAAAAGACTGTCATAACTTAAAAACCAACAACCGAGAAAAACTGCTGGTAAAAAGAAATAGTTTTTGTTGTAATGACCATTTCTGCATACTCAAATCGATTATTGTATTTTATTAGTTATGATAGCCTTTATTCTGTGTTGTTTCAACTCAGTATAAATTAAGTTTAGTTATACTCAGTTCAATAAATTTGTTGTAACCAAAAGAAAATGGTCAGCAAACAGCTGATAGGTTAGATTAAAGTTAACCCTGCAATTTCGGTCGTTTAAAGTTGACTGAACATCTGCATAATGAGCTTATACTCAGCTTAAACGACAAGCAGGGTTAAACTTATAATGAAAAACTGACCCTTAGTATATGAGCGACATGTACATACATATGTGGTTGCACCTTGATGGAGACAAATGTTGAAAAAAATTAAGTTTTGAAGTTTTGACGAGTTAAACGACTTTTGCTAATATTTTTCTGGGTTGGTAATTTATTTTACCCCGGAAGCCAATCTTCTTGGTTTTGTCTGTCTCCCTTTTGTTCTTCTCCTTTGTCAGTCAGTGTTGCTCCTTGATTTGCAGTCCAGTGTTGCTTATAGGCATTTTGCTCAGTTCGTCTTTAGTGTTGTCCGTCGGTCAAATCCCACATGTATGTATGTATTTATTGAGGAATGATAAATTAAATGTACCAAAAATCTTAAACATAATTTACAGAGATGGTATGTAAAAGTATACATTACTACTGGGAAAATGTGTTCGAAGTAATGAAAACTAAATATAGACATTTAAAGAAAAAAACATATTAGTAGTTATAAAAAACCTTCAAAAAATTAAACTTATTCTAAGATGTGATTAATAATAATGACTAGAAAGATTTCAATGTGTAAAGATTAGCTTGAAAAAAGTTTAGAGATACACTTGTTATCTGACATGCCGCATAGCGACTGAAACCTGTCGGTTATTTTCGAGATACAATCTCTAATTGGGTTTACGATTGCAACGTCATGAAGTCTTTTAGTTAAGAAATACCACGGAAGCCTCAACCAAGAAATATTACTTTCAGTATAATTATTTTATTATCAATGCTCAGCTCTGATTTTCGGTTTATTAAGGGATGTTATACCCCTTAATTCAGTGCAATATTTACTTTATTAACGACATTTTTATAAATAAATTTCAAACGGGACACCAAGGCACTTTGCACTAAAAAATAAGGGCTTAGTTTCATACTGAAAAACATGCCTTGAGTTTTCGTAGTATTTATTTTGATTTTCCCTTTTAAAAGAAATCTGTAATACCATTGACAGAGTTCTGCACTATTTTTTTAATATATTTTGAGCAAATCTATAGAATCTATAGTTGAAAATCATCTGCGAAGAGGGCGTTATTTCTAATTTTAATCATATAATTCTTGGAGTGGATAGTCTGGGTGATTTTAATGTACTAGTCGTAAAAATTCAATGTTTGTATCAATTAGATTTGTGTTGGTTACATTAGCAAGTACCTTATGTTTCCAATGCACATGATTCGCTCTCAAGTTTTGAAATTCGTTCTCTCGTTCGTAATTGGCACTCCAATCACGAATCGAATAAACATGATTCCAAATACGAAATTTTGTGAGCGAATCAACTCAATCTGAATCATCATGCGAATCACGAAAAAATTGATGCCGTCTTTAATTTTAATAGGAAATTTATCGAAAATTGTTGCCAAAACGCATACAGCTATCAAAACAAAACAAAAATTAACTAAGCAAGAAACTATTTAATTATTATGAAGGAAATAGTTAAAAAAGTATGCATGTATGTAAGTATTACAACAGAAACAAAAATGCTAATCGAATCACGAATGTGTCGGGTAAACTGGGTGAACTGATACTTTGGCAGTTTTTCAGTCACCTCCTAAGTTTTTCATTATATATATTTTATTTGGCGACCGGACATAACACACAAATATGTTATACATTTTATTCGATTTGGTGCTTGCTTTCACGTACATACTACATTTATATCGATTTTTAGATGAAAACTTAGCGGTTTTCATTAGCATTTCCGTTTATTGGCATTCCAATTGTGTTAATTTTTTGCGCATTGCATCCATTTTCCAATTTTTAGCGAATTACTTCCCATACTCATGTTATGCAATATTTTACATTTCCCCTATTTTAAGTACAACTGTATTGAATTACTATTTGAAATTGTTTGGCATAGTTCTATTTAATTTTTTGCCTTGTGGTCAATGTGGTTGGATTTTGCAATTTTATCCATCATTGGTTTGAATGCATTTTTTTTTTTTGGTGAAAACCACAGTTGGGTATTGATTATTTAAATTGTGAAACCTGAAAGTTTGTTCTATTTTGTTCTTTGTGTTTTATTACGAAAACAAATTTTCAACGTATTTTTTGGCCGCGGAACAACTGAGCGGAAAGTATATACATGTATTAGAAAAATCGTTGGATGAAATTAATTTAATTTAAGGTAGAATTTATTTTGATATATTGATGAGATACTAGCATAAAAATTAGTAAACCGATTCTGGTAACGTAGGATAGCTACTACATATATTGATTGATTTGAAAATCTGCTAACGAATATGCTGTCCTGCTTTGAATATATACCATCATACGTGCAAAAACAAAACGAAAGAAAATTTATTTCTTTAAGGACAATATTAAATGGCGCTGAGAAATGGATAAATTTTTTAGCGCAATTGGGAGTGCGATTCTTCAAGGACAATATTAAATGGCGCGAATAGTCACTTTTATGCTGAGAAATGGAAAAGTTTTTTTAGCGCAATTGGGAGTGCGATTCGAGAAAGTAGTAAGTTCACAGTTTAACAGTGTTACCGCAATAATATTCAACAATATGTTTTCGATTTCGAACCACAAGCTAGGCTGTGTTGCCCGTTTGCAATAGTTGTCATCTTTTGTAAGCGACTAGCAAAAGAACGTCCAACTCGCTTATAATCAACTCTCTTATAATTCGAATACATTTTACAACACTAGTCTGTCAAAAGTAATGGTCTTTCTCTATCTTGCTTTTTACTTATTTTGATGTTTAGCGAAAATTTTCGAATTTCCCTTAGTACTTTCCAATGATTATTCACAATAGCACCACTTTCCAACACTTTCAACGAGGTCGGCTATTTATTAAGAGAGTTTATTTATTTTATCCTTTATTTTTGTTGTTGCTTTCCACGCTATACGATAAGCAACCTAGTGTTCTTTTGCAAGTCGATTACAAAAGATAAGGCCTCATGCTATGTTGCCTGTTTGTTAATACAGCGGAGAGAGACATACTTGCGCCAATTAGGATATTGTGAGGCCATTCTATAAGGACACATTCTGTTCGTTATTCCTAATACGATGGCTTTCTGCACCGTTTTTCATTTATTTGCTAGTTGAGAGAAAATTGACTTAAGTCGGTCAAACCTTCCTGGGACTCATGTGACGTTTGATTAAACTTGAACAATACCTATTTACTCTACTAAGCAGTTATAGTAGAAAACTTGTTTTTTAGCAGAAGAGTGGACTAGATGAATTCAACTCATGGAGGCATAAATTAAGAGGTTTGTGGTCGATTGACACACTCTTATCGAATATGAGGCCTCGAATATGAACTGAGTACGAAATCAGTACAGAGTTAGAAGTATTTTCAAATATTTGCAAACTCCATTAAACATATATAATTTCATTCAAACTTACCTTATTCCTTTCGTCTCGCACAAGTGTAGCTCGCCGAAAACACCACTTCCCAATTTTTCGACTATTACCAATGATTGTCGCGGAAAATCTTGCACTTGAAAATTGGCCTGTTCCTCGTTGACTTCTGCGCCACCGCCGACACGGCTAGCGCTCTTTCCACTCATGTCCTGATTGTAATTATGCGGTTTTATACCAGCTAAAGTAGCAGCTGAGCTCGAATATCCATATCCCCCCGTTGGTGTTGTCGAGGTTGATGCAAGACTGGCCGTTGTGGAGGCGAGACTGCCGCTGCCACCACCAATGCTGCCGTTTGGTAGAGTATTGCAGGCACCCGCATTGGCGGCACAGCCATCAGTACCAGCACCACCACATCCAACACCAAGTGGAACATTCACGGCGGAGTTTGCTTCGCAAATCGCTGTGGTTGCATAGTATTTGTCGTTACTGGCGATGCCTAGCAATGGCGGTAGCGGCGGTATCGATGGTGGGCAGTGTGTGGTGGCTGCTGTTATGCCGTTGGCTGCCGGCGGTAGTGGTGGCGTTTGTTGTAACTGAAGCGTTTGTTGTGACTGAAACGTATGTTGATGCTGAAGTTGTTGCAACTTTTGACTGGCAGTCGGTAATTTCGATTGAAACATGCTGTTGAGTGTGTTACGGGTACTGGTGCTATAGTTGCTGCTACTGCCACCAACAACACCAACACTACCACTTGCGCCATATATTGAGTTGGACTTTTGGGTGCTTGGCAGTAGATCTTGCATATGTGGCACTGCATACTCCTGACACACAATGTCGGGGACATCTGAAATTAAAAAGGGGGAGAAATAAGATAAAAAGTTAAATGAAAAGCGTTCCATATTATCGATTGACCTTATAGGTCAAAATATTTGCTAATACATGGGTTAAGTATAATTTTTAATTTATTATGTGGCTTGCAACTCGAGAAGTGCGATAGCAAATGTCGTCTTAAAGCCAGCTTCTTGAATATTTTGAAGACTTTAGCGACATATCCAACAGCTTATTTGTTATTTTGTTCGAAGTTAAATTTTTTGTGCAAAAAATAAATTAATAGGTCGATTAATTTGTTTCAAATGATCGATTGTTATTACATATGAAATATTAGAGCTATTTTATGCCTTTTTTGGAAAAATAACGTAAGTCTTGTTAAAGCCTTGAACAATTTTTTATTTCACATATTAGTGCTCATTGTCATCGGCAAAATTAGAAGTGGTTTTAATTTGGCGACAACGACAACTGCAAGCCTGCTGCCGTGAAGTTGTACTGTTTGTTGTCTAAATAACTGTGCCCATAAGAACGTGTGTATTTTAATATTTTACAAATGCTGCCTGTCGCTTGCTGTCTCAAAGTGTTCAAATCATAAGTCCGCATAATTTTGTAGCCACCTAAAGAAACCCGATTATGGAGCTTGCCACATTGTTTGACATCAACTCCATCTCTTTATATTAGCAAAACAGGTAATTTATCCCTAGCGATTTAATCCGACTAAGTGTTTCGTTCATTACCTCTTCACAACTGTATTCTTTCAGCTCAACGTATTAAGCCTTAAAATCATTGTTGCTATAAACCTTTTATAAACTTAGTTAAACCGGCAGATATCCTATTGTTGAGTATAAAATCTAACGAGTTAAGTTTGTGATTGATCTAATATATCCCAATCTCTTCGTATTACGGCGATGAGTGCCGCACCGCTGCTGCAGAAAAAAATCCTGAATATTAAACCACCCTGCTGCCAATTGCTACCCATGCAATAGTCGAGCGATACCAGGAGAAAAGGAGGGAAGAGAGACGTGGAAGGAGGAATAAGGCGGCGGAAAGGCGTGAGTGCGAAGAGCTTTGGATGCTAGTAATAAGGAATGGGGCCCGAAAATTATATCAAAAACTAAGGCAGCAACAAGTAGTTTTATGACCGGGACTGGTTTCAGCAAGGACGAGTATGGGAAGACTTCCAGAGCAATCTTTAGGGATGAGCACCGAATCCATTCAATGAACCAAAGAGCGATGAGAACAGCACTAACCAGCTGTAAACCACAATTTGGTCCGACGAGTACATGCCAGAATACCAGAATCTGAGTGTACTTTGCCCAACCAGTAAGAAGTGTTATCCTGCTATTTGCGACAACTACCGTTGGATAAAATTTCTAAATATCGCATATGAGGTCCTTTCGACGATACTGTGTGAAAGACTGAAACCTTATATGAGCAAAATGATTGAACCTTATCAGTGTGGCTTCAGGCCTGACCATTGACCAGAAAGGCCCTAGATAAGCAAATCGAAACACACTACTTTTTTGTCGAATTCAAAGCCGCTTTTAATAGCATGAATAGAAGCTGTCTATGCGAGCCTATGTCTATGTTTGTGATCCCAGCAAAACTAATGTATATTTAAATTAATAAATTAACTCCATCCTAGTTGGGAAGGATCTCTCCGAGCATTTCGAGATCAATCGAAGTTTAGACAAGGCGACTCACATTCGTGCAATTTTTTAATCTGATGCATAAAACTGTAATAAAAGCTGCCAATCTGAATCGCAGTGGTATATGGATGATATTAATATGGCCTTAATAGGGCCGTCAGTGCAGCATTTACCAGTCTAGATAAGACGAATAGGCGAAAGACGAAGGTATTGCAGTTGTTCAAATATCTTTGAACATGTAGAATTAAAATAGTTCAATAAGCATTGAAATGCATGTACATCAACAGCCAATAAATTATTCTCTTAATATCGTTGTTTATTCTAAGATAAACACATACATACAAACATTCATAGGCGTAATGCATTGTGAGTAAAAGAAAGCAATAAACATAATCGCTAGACGAAATATGTATGTTAAGTGCGTATGCCTTCAACGCAATGCAATACCCATGCACATACATACAAACAATCCACGTTGTAGAATATAAATACATTGCATTTGTACATTGTTTAGGTTGGTCTTTTATCAGCTAAACATACATGCAATACACATACATACAAACAATCCACGTTTATAGAATATAAACAAGTCGCATTTGTACATTGCTTAGATTAAGAGTCAATGTATGCGTTAGTATTTTACGTGCATAAACACACACACACATACATACATAATTAGTTAAGGAAAATAGTCTTAAGAAATTGTATATAAGGAGCAGTAATTGTTTAAATAGATCAGAATTGTAAAGATTCTCAAACCTAAACATTGTATATTTTTTAATCCTTACGTTATTATTATTTTCTTTACTTCCCCCCACCCGTGGTAAGGAGTATAGAATAAGAAATAATAAGTAGGTTTCAGATATATTCAGTGAGCATTGTGTTTACCTATTACCCCCCACCCGTGGTAAGGAGTAGGTTAAACAACTCTGCCAACAACGTACAAATCAGTACATTTGGTCCATAGGAGCCTTGAAGCTCAAGCGACACCTAAAAGGGGAATTTTAAAAAAGGATAAATAAGCCGGGATAAAAGAAATTATCCGCAATATCCGATTCTTGTGATTCAAAAGGATAAAAACCCGCTGTGAGTCGAGGCACAGCAAGGTCAACTTGGCGACCAACCAATAACCTCCAACGATCCTTTTGAAGAAAACAAACACCAGACAAAAAAAAACGCAATCAACATGGGAATAAATAGGGGAAAGATCCTTGAGAACCAGTTTGACATAGCGGAAAAAGTCCTGCAAATTTGTAACAACTCAGTAGGCAAACCAATAAAGAGGGCAAAAATAGAAGACATAAATAAAAGTCTTTTAAAATATCAAAAGGTTTTTGAATCCAACCATAAAAAGCTAATGGCAGATGGAACAGGTGATGAGGACTACTTTAAAACAAATGCGTATGGTGAAACTTCAAGAAAAATTGATGAAATGTTCCATCAAATGAAACTTGCACTCAACGATGAAATTACGTTTCCATTGCCCCAGACAACTTTGAAATCGCCAGTCGACGCAAACGAAGAGAACCGAGCTACCTTATCAAATGTTGTAGATCAAATATTTACTATTTTCAAAAGGAAAATTGACAACCTCAGAAAGAAAATGAATGATTTGAATTTCGAGACAGAGGTAAACTCCGACCAAATTAAATATTTGGAAACTCTGTTTAGTAATGTAGAAAATACATATACCAGCGACCTTTCCAAGTACTATAGCAATGAAATTGAGGAAGCATACGAACATATAACATCAGACTATTTTAAAGGGCTCCCAATTTTAAAAAGATGTTTAAAAAAGAAGAGACAAAAATAGCATTTCGTCCTAATTTGGAATTAGAAAAGCTTAAAATTCCAATTTTCTATGGAAAAATGAAAGAATGGGCTAACTTTTTTAACGTGTTCCAAGACATGGTTCACAATAACGAACAAATATCTAGTTCGGAAAAAATGCTGCGTCTACGTCTTAACTTGAAAGGTGAAGCTGTGCGGCTGATTCAACATCTGCAAATATCGGCAGAAAACTATCAAGCAGCGTGGTGCCTTCTAAAAGATAGGTATGATAACATGCGGATTCTGTTCACGACACAGTGGGACAGAATAATGGATCAACATATAATAAATAGTAACAATTTCGAAAGTGTAAGACAGATGCTCAATACCACAAATGAATGTCTAAACGCAATAAAGTCGTTAGGCATAAAAACGGAAGAATCTGATCCATTTACAGCTCGAGTAATTGTTCGAAAGCTAGAGCAAGAAGTGCTCAAACTGTATGAACAAACTGTTAGAAAGACCAGAGAGGTTCAGAAGTTATCTGATGTTTGCGAATTTTTGGATCAGCACTTTCAAACATTGAAAGCAGTAGCGGAAAAAGACAATACATTCAAAAACCGCAAGCCACAGTCTTATAAGCCAAATCATACGTCGATCAAAGCAAAATATTCAGATAAACAGTGTACCTATTGCAAGCTTTCAGGTCACACGACGAGTGATTGCAGAAAATTCAAAGGCATTACTTTAGAAAACAGACGTAAATATGCCAGAGAAAACAAAGTATGCTACAAGTGCCTCAACCATAATTCGCGCGAAAATTGTAATAGCAACACAAAATGCAAAATTTGCAATAAAAACCATCATGAGCTCCTACATTCTGAGACTGAGGAAAAGAAAACATCAATGTCCACAAAAACAACATCGACAATGCTCATTCTAGCCACAGCTCAAGTGAGGGTCAAAGCTGCGAATGGTAGTGATGTGTTATTAAGGGCTCTTATTGATCAAGGATCACAAATAACATCAATATCCGAAGAAGCAGCGCAGATATTAGGTGTGCCAAAGACAAAAGTTATGACAAAACTTCATGGACTAGGAGATGTTGTGGTTGGTGAATCGAAATTTAAGGTCAACGTACAAATAAAGCCACGATTTCTGAGTAAGCACGTCGAAAAAGTAGAGGCCATAGTTCTATCAACTCTTACAACTGCACAACCCGATCAATCCTTCAAGTTCAATTTTAAGAAATGGGAAAACCACACTCTTGCTGACCCATTATTTAATAAAGCAGACAGGATTGACATGGTTATTGGTGGAGATGTCTTAAGTAGAATTATTGAAAATGGAGTAACAAAATTCGACGGAGTTCTTGGGCAACCTACGAAGTTTGGTTGGATTCTCTCTGGGATAATAAAGCAGAAGAAATTCAGCAAAATAATATCTGCAACGACCAACTTAGAAAGATTTTGGGAGCTCGAGGATATACCTGAAGACGAAAAACCTGAAGATGATGCATGTTTGAAAACTTTTAAAGAAACTGTGAAGCAAGATTCGGATGGGCGATTTATTGTAGATTTTCATTTCAAAGAAGACAAAGAGCTGGGGGAATCTCAGAAACAAGCTATAGCGCGTCTGTTTTAATGGAAAATAAGTTTCAAAAAAATTATAAACTGAAAGAAGATTATCATGAGTTTATCAACGAATATATAAAGATTGGTCACATGGTTAAAGCAGATGAAAAAGTAAAAGGTAAATATTACTTACCGCATCATGCTGTTATACGCGAAAATAGTTTAACTACAAAGTTGCGCGTTGTATTCGATGCATCATTTAACGGAAAAAGCCTTAATGATATCATATTTGCCGGTCGAAAGTTGCAAAAAGATATATTCGATATTCTTATCAAATGGAGGCTTTGGAAAGTGGCAATAACTGCTGATGTAGAAAAAATGTTTCGGCAAATAAAGATTGCAAAAGAAGATCGCGATTTTCACAGAATAATATGGCGTGAAAATCCTTCGCAGAAGATAGAAGAATATGAGCTGACAACAGTTACTTATGGTACTGCATCAGCACCTTATTTGGCAGTTCGCACACTATTTGAAATAAGCAACATGTGCCCAAGTGAACGGCTCAAGCAAGAGTTAAGGAGGACTTCTACATGGATGACTTTATGACAGTTGCGGATACTGTTCAGCAATGTCAAAACATTCAAGAAGACATCAGCAACCATCTGCAAACATTTCGGTTCCATCTTAGAAAATGGCTCTCAAACTGCAGCAGTATTACCGAAAATATAGAAGCTAAAGAAAACAATGAAATAATTAAAATTAAGGAAAACGACGCAGTAAAAACACTTGGCCTATATTGGGATCCAAAACAAGACCAGTTCCAATTCAAAATAAATTTGGAAAGAGCAAAGAAGGTAACGGAAAGGAGTGTTCTTTCTCAGCTAGCTCAAATATTCGATCCATTAGGTTGGATTTCATCAATAACACTCGTCGCCAAGTTATATATTCAAAAGCTTTGGACGCAACATTCAGGATGGGACGACCAACTATCAGAAGATCTACAAAACGAATGGACGTTCTTTTTAAATCATGTTAATACAATTGAGAATGTACGTATTCTACGCTGGATAGAAACTAATATTCAATCTGAAATTGAAATTCATGGATTCGGTGATGCTTCAGGAAATGCTTTTAACTGCAAAACCCAAAGTTAATCCGCTTAAAAACAGGAAAACATAACCAAAACTAGAACTTTGTGCTGCTCACTTATTGGCCAAATTGATAAATACAGTTTGTAAAATCATCACGAGAAGTCATAAAATTTATGCATGGAGTGACTCCACAATTACACTTTGCTGGATTGAGGCAAACAAAAACAAGGACAAATTTATTCGAAATCGAGAGGAAGAAATTCAAAAACTTGTACCACAAGCAACCTGGAGACATGTAAACACAAAAGACAATCCAGCAGACGTGGCGTCAAGAGGCACATCATCTCCAAAATTACTAGATATGGACATATGGTGGTGTGGGCCAAAATGGCTACCATTGCCAGAGAATCAATGGCCAACAAATGATGTGATACATACAGCAACAGTACTAACAACATCCAAAATTGAAATTGAATTTATGGAGGAAGTTGTAAATTGATATTCCAGCTGGTTAAAACTTCAAAGGGTAGTGGCTTATATATTACGTATTGCTAAAAGAAAAAGAAGCCCATCAGTAAATTTGTCTGTAGAAGAATTACATGCAGCACAAAATATTATCATTCGACAGTCGCAAAAACGATTTTTTATAGATGAAGTCAAACAACTGCTAAATGGTAAACAGCTAAACAATACAAGCCAAATTTTGAGTCTCAACCCGTTTTTGGATAAAAATGGAGTAATGAGAGTTGGAGGTAGGCTAACAAATTCAGAGCTATCTTATTGTTCAAGGCACCCAATAATTCTACATAAATCAACTTTTACTGCATTAATAATCAAAGATGCACACCACGCTACAATACATAGTGGAAACAGATTAACAGAAGCAATCATAAGAAGACAATACTGGATAATCGGTGTAAAGAATGCAATAAAAAGTTGTATACGAAATTGTTGTAAGTGTATGAGACATAAGCAAGTATCCGCAAAACAAATAATGGGCGGTTTACCAGATTTCAGAGTATCAGCATCAAGTCCTTTTACTTATACTGGAGTTGACTATGCAGCACCTTTCCAGATGAGATGTACAAAAGGACGAGGTCAAAAATCATTCAAAGGTTACGTTGCAGTTTTTGTTTGCTTAACAATTAAAGCTATTCATCTGGAAGCAGTCAGTGAATTATCATCAGATGCCTTTCTAGCAGCATTAAGAAGATTTTTCGGCAGGAGAGGAAGAAGCTCTCATATTTACTCGGATAACGGAACAAATTTTGTGGGAGCAAATAAATGGATCGATAAAGAATTTAAATCCGCAATAAAGCAAAATTCAGAGATAGCACCAATATTGGCTAACGAGAAAATAACTTGGCATTTTAGTCCCCCGGCAGGCCCACATTTTGGTGGAATATGGGAAGCAGGAGTGAAAGGCATGAAATACCATTTAAAGAGGGCCATTGGAGACACGAAACTAACTTTTAAAGAGATGTCAACAGTTTTAGCACAAATAGAGGCATCTTTGAACTCGCGTCCATTATATGCCCTAAATGACGACAATGGAGTTGATGCATTAACACCAGGTCATTTTCTAATTGGAAGACCATTAATGTCAATTCCATCTCCCGAAACAGATGTCAGCACTTTCACCTTAAACAAATGGAAGTTGGTTCAGAAAATTCAAAAAAGACTTTTGGAATCGCTGGAAAAATGAGTATCTGCATACACTTCAGCAAAGGACTACATTAAGGTGGGAGATGTAGTTATAATAAAAGAGGAAAACTCTCAAACCGCAAAATGGCCTTTTGCTAAAGTTTTAGAAGCTCATCCAGGAAGTGAAGAGATTAAAACTAGCTTGACCACCGTATCGCAAAGGTAGAATCGATCATCAAGTATATTTGGGTTTATACTAATGTTGCTGCAATAAATTATTCTCTTAATATCGTTGTTTATTCTAAGATAAACACATACATACAAACATTCATAGGCGTAATGCATTGTGAGTAAAAGAAAGCAATAAACATAATCGCTAGACGAAATATGTATGTTAAGTGCGTATGCCTTCAACGCAATGCAATACCCATGCACATACATACAAACAATCCACGTTGTAGAATATAAATACATTGCATTTGTACATTGTTTAGGTTGGTCTTTTATCAGCTAAACATACATGCAATACACATACATACAAACAATCCACGTTTATAGAATATAAAAAAGTCGCATTTGTACATTGCTTAGATTAAGAGTCAATGCATGCGTTAGTATTTTACGTGCATAGACACACACACACATACATATATAATTAGTTAAGGAAAATAGTCTTAAGAAATTGTATATAAGGAGCAGTAATTGTTTAAATAAATCAGAATTGTAAAGATTCTCAAACCTAAACATTGTATATTTTTTAATCCTTACGTTATTATTATTTTCTTTACTTCTCCTTACCCGTGGTAAGGAGTACAGAATAAGAAATAATAAGTAGGTTTCAGATATATTCAGTGAGCATTGTGTTTACCTATTACCCCCCACCCGTGGTAAGGAGTAGGTTAAACAGCTCTGCCAACAACGTACAAATCAGTACATTGTGGTAACAAGCAAAAAATCCTTGCGTATTGGGACCCACGTCATTGTTGGCAGTTACAACTTTGAAGTAGTCAACGATTTGGTTTACCTTGGATCCAGCATTTATAATAATAATAATACCGACGGTTTTATCCCTCCATACCCGCCCGAACGGCGCGAGGGGCGCATCCGCATGACGTACGGGTACATAAAAAAAAAGTGTCCTAAACTGTTCAGCTACGGAACAAATGCTTATCAGCTGATCGAATAGTAATATATATGTATGTACAAAAGTGAGTCTGAAATATCAAAAGAACCGGAGTGAGTGTTAAAATCCTGACACAAACTACGGAGAGGCTCATTTGACTCAAAAAATTTCATAGTTTTTAACCGATTTCTCATTTTGTACACGTGAATAATATGTATTTCCACACATTTGAGTCTAAACCCGACCGATTTTGGAGCAACTTAATTTTTCTTATAATTTTCAAGATTGTCGAAAGCAATGTGTTTTGAGTACGCCACTCATAACAATGGGTCATATGGATTTTAGTTGCAAAAATTGCATCACCTTTAATCGAGTTCTTATTTTGTACACGTGAATATATATGTATTTCCACACATTGGAGTCTAAACCCGACCGATTTTAGAGTAACTTAATTTTTGTTCAAATTTTCCAAATTGTCATAAACAATGTCGTATGAGCACGCCACTCATAACAATGGGTCATACGGATTTTATTTGCAAAAACTTTCAACATCCTTAATCGAGTTCTGGAATTATAAGAACTTAATCTGAGAATACTTCTCTTGTCCACAGTTAAAATTTGACAGGGATGGTGAAGAAGTTAGTCTTCTCCGTTTTAAAAGAAATTTCTCTACCACTTTGTCGGATCTTCTATGGTCCATGGCGATGAAGTGAACATTTCAAATCCACCCGTGTTTGCGAAACTTCAATTTTTTTAATATCTTGGCGCTTTCATTAAATCAGTGCTTATCAGTATAATTCAGTTCAAGGTTGGTCGTATGACAGCAAACAATCTAAAGAGATTGGAGTATATCCCTAATTTAATCGAATAAAATATTTTTTTTTCCTTCAGTATAATTATAATTTAATGAATGAAAAATGTATGAGGGAATTTAATCAAAATTAGTCATGTTTTTGAGTAGAGATATATATGTATATATATATATTGACAATGCCAGCAAAGGAAAAGGGTCTTTCCACTGGCGCAAAGGAAGGAGTTGTGTTGTATTAAAAGAAAATCTGTTTTATAATAGAAAAGCGGTGCAAAGCATCAATGACCTTATCATCGCCATTCAAGTAAAGGGCTTTTTTAGACGTGTGGTTTTCAATGACGCAATACTTTTTTCAGAGTTGGTCTTTTTGACAGCTGTTACTTGCAATTTAATAATGAACAGACTTACGACCATCAAGCATGTCGCACGTTCGGTTAATGGGTCTAAAACGAGATGGCCACCGATCCCGGTTTTCACAAGAAAATTTTGTTCAGCGATGAAGCTCACATTTGGTAGAATGGGTACGTTAATAAACAAAATTGTCGCATTTGGAATGATGATAATCCACAAACCATTGTTGAGTCGTCTTTACATCCTCAAAAAGTTACTGTTTGGTGAGCTCTTTGGGCAGAGGGAATCATTGGTCTACATTTATTCAAGAGCCATGATTAATGACTTTTTCGAGCCTGAATTGGAGGATGCTGATGTGGACTACCTTTGGTCCAACAAGACGGCGCTACATGCCTTACAGCCAACGAAACAATCAATTTATTGAAGGAAACTTTTGGTGAGCGTATTATCTCGCGTCGTGGGGCTGTGGCGTGTCCTCCAAGATCGTGCGATTTAACACTGCTGGACTATTTTTTGTGGGGTTATATAAAGTCGCTTGTCTACGCAGGAATATTCGACGCGTTATTGCTGACATAGTGCCCCAACTGCTGCAAAAATTGGGCCTCTCGGCTGGAATTTATTCGAGCAAACCGCGGCGGTCACTTGCCCGAAATCTTTATAATAAAGCTAAATTGGCAATAGCATTAAATTAACAGATTCCTTTTGTTGTACTAATGTAGTGGCGTGAACCCAAAAATTACGTAGACGACTGTAACTTCTGTTTAACAACTGCGTCATCAGTGTCAAAGCCGCTACCACATTCTCCAGACATTCCAGATTTTGTATTTCGCCAAGTTTATCGAGTCCTATTGAAGAAGAAGATGAAGCACGCACTTCTAATAGCGAAGAGGTGTTTATAGATGAAAAAAATACAGAACCATATTTAATTAGTCAATCAGAACTAAATGACATTGTTGGACATTTAGATTTGACCAAAGAAAAATCTCAAATAAATATTAGACTCAATATTAAAACAATGAAATATATTGCAAGTATTGTATAGCTGGTTTTACAAATCAAATATGAATGCCCCAGCCGGCTTCTTTCAACCTCGTATTTTTTACATTTTATCTTAAAGTTAGTTGCAGTTATATCATTGCAGGCTTATGATCGTAATAGAGTTTTTAGGGTTGCTTTTAAGAGCTGGTTAAGGGTATTCATACCCTGTGCTATTGCATCACCCTCCTATGGAAAAGAATGATGTAGCAAGGTGATCAATCTTGCTATATTCTTTTTGCACATAGGTAAAGAAAAAATTAGAGTGTTTTGAAGAACGAATTTTAGTAAGATATATCAATTGTCCTTTCCCCTTATATTCGTTCGTTCATAAAAATCTAATTTTAGAATACAAATTGATGTAAACTAAAATTCTATTCTTATTGCAAATTAAAATTAACAATAATTGTATTTTTTTTACTAAGCGGTAAATTTATTTTTAATTATTTAAGTACTGTACTTCGTTTACTAACCATAATAATAATATTTACAAATATATATTGTAACCGCCACTGTAACCTGACTCGCTGAAATGCTTATGACTCGTTATAATAAACAAACTTGTAATTATTAAGCCGAATATTTTATTGTATGCTCTATTACAATTATTAGAAAGCGATAGATATGTTAAAGGAACAAGGTCATTAGAGTCATAAAACCATGTGATGTTTTTTTTTGACTTATTGTTCGAATAGAAATTTAAGCGACAAGTCTCGTAGTTTTGATATTGGCTTAACCTTAACTGAAATAATCTAAATAGTTTACGCCTGGATTAAAACTTAAATGAATTTTATTACGTACGGCTATAAGCGACGTGATCAAATAAATATTTGGATAATCACACAAAAACTAATCTGTTTTACTTATTGCGCGTAATCAAAATCAGACTTAATCTAAGGCGTTTGGAGACGGATTTCCTCCTCGGTAACAAGATAAAATTCATTTAATTACCATATTAGGGCTGATTGAAGAAATTACACTCTGGTTTCCTGCACCGGTGCCTACTAACTCGGAGTGCCAGCCGGCTTAAACGAAATCGACCTGCCAACTTAACCGTAAAGTAAGTACAAATGCCTTTTGTGCCACGTGAGCAATCACCAACCCCCCCTTCGCCAATGGCTTCTAACAATACGCATAGCAATCAGTGCTCACTGTGTTCTGATTCCTCGACTGAAGATATGATATCTTGCGCAAAATGCCAAAAATCATATCATCAAAATTGCGCTAATGTTGAGCAACCAATACCGCACACGTGGTTCTGCTCAATGTGTTCTACCGCGCAAGAATTTACTTCGCCTAAATCAGTTAAAAGCACGAGCAGTAAAGCTTCACAAAGTCGGCGTGCTGCCCTAGAACTACAACTACTTGAAGAGGAAAGACAACTTTCTATAGCGCGAGATAAAGAATTTTTAAATAAAAAAATGCAAATATTACAACGAAGCGTAGAAGAATCGGACGACGAACAATCGGTAACAAACATTTCAATTCGCCAATGGCTTAATGATGCAGAACAGCTAAATAATCCGCCAGTAACTGCAAGCGCAATAATATCGGCAACGCAACTAATTGAAAAGTCAAATACCACCACCGGCATATCACCGAATGTTCAAACCACATGTACGACGGCATGCACCTTTTCTAACTTCGTACATAAAGCACCAATAGTTACATCAAACGTACCGTCTAATTTAAATACAACTGTTGGATTTCATCCCGCTACTAATTCCGTAGCTTTTGTCAATAGATTAAATCCACTACACGAAAATCGGAGCACGGCTTTGCCTAGTAATTTACCCCGAACAACAGTTTCCGGCTCACCCTTTAACAACACGCTACCACATTTAGTCCCAACACACAGTACTATCACTGGTATTAATAATACGCAGCCATCGCACTTATTAAATTCCACATTATCATCTGAACAGATGTTTGCACGCCATTCCGTTCCAAAGGCACTACCTACTTTTAGTGGAAATGCTGAAGAGTGGCCACTTTTCAGTGCAACGTTCGACTGGTCTACACAAATCTGTGGCTTGACCGACGCTGAGAACCTAATACGGCTCCAACGCGCATTGAAAGGCGAAGCACTTAAATCTGTACAACACATTCTGGTGCACCCCACCTGCGTGCCCACCGTGCTTTCTACCTTGCAGTTTCTGTATGGACAACCTGAACGCATACTAGCTAGTATTAAAAATCGCATTAAAGCAACACCACAAATTAATTCCAATAGATTAGAGTCCATCAGCAATTTCGCAGTAACTGTTAAAGGATTATTAGCAACGATTCAATCATGCAATTTAAATGATGAAATTACTAATTCGTATCTGCTACAAGAACTTGTTGAAAAATTGCCACCTAACATGCAATTGACATGGGGCAGCCAGAAATTACATATGCTAAAAGAAAATAAAAGAGCTAACTTGATTGACTTTTCAAATTGGATATTTGAAATTGGTATGTCAGCAAGTGTAACACTGCAAAATTCTGACATTAATTTTATTTCAAAATATAAAACGCAAAAGGCTCATGTCAATGCTCACAATATGCAACACAAAGACAAATGTCCTATATGCAATAATTCTTGTAAACATGCTACTCAGTGTCCTAAATTTTTAAATGCTGATCGGGCTACCAAATGGAGTCTAGTTCGCCGCCTAAACCTATGTAAACGCTGCTTAAAAATACAAGCGAAGAACAAAGTATGCGAATGTAAAGAAAATTGCAAAATAAGCGAATGTCAACTAAAACATCATAAGCTACTACACAATAACAAAATCAACGGCAACCCTACGTACGATCCAATTACAAAAGAAAGAGAAGAGCAAAACAAAACAACTGATAAGCAAATAGTAAATACGGAAACGCATTTGTATAACCACAATAATCAAAGCGAAAAGGTTTTGTTTAAAATAATTCCCATTTCAGTATTTGGGAAAAATAAATGTATAAAAACGTTCGCATTTATTGACGAAGGCTCGTCCGTTAGTCTATTGGATGAAAGTATGGCAAAAGAATTAGAAATCGATGGCACACCGCATCCCCTATGTCTTAAGTGGACGGGGCAAATGCAACGCAGAGAAAGCGATTCCAAAACATTTCCTTTGCTTATTTCTGGTATTAACGAGAAACAGTTCTCAATTAAGGTTCACACTGTACGTCAACTTTCTTTACCATCACAAACGATTAAATATATGAAGTTATGCAAGCAGTATCCGCATCTAAACAATTTGCCCATTGACGATTATGAAAACGCTACGCCGCGTGTGCTTATAGGAGCTAACCACTGGAATTTGGGAATTCCGTTGGAGATTAAAGAATCGTCGCCAGCTGCACCAGTTGCTGTACGTACGCGATTGGGTTGGCTAATATATGGTAATCTTGGCTGTTCATCAAAACGTCGTGAGTTTTTTAGTTTTCACATTTGTGAATGTGATAGTAGCGATTCAGTTTTAAATGAACTGGTTAAACAATTCTTCTCTCTTGAAAGTGTAGGTGTAAAATCGTCACTAAAAGCTGTCACGGGGAAGGACGAAGAAAGATCGTTGCATTTACTAAATAAATTTACACAGCAACGTCCGGATGGACACTACAAAACAGGACTCTTGTGGCGCTATGACGACATTGATTTACCAGAAAGCCTTTTAATGGCAAAGAGAAGACTAGTCTGTTTGGAAAAGAAATTGGCACGTGAGCCAGAGCTTTTCAACGTTTTTCAGAAAACAATTGACGACTATTTGAGCAAGGGTTATATAAGTAAGTTGTCAGATGATGATATAAATAACAGTAAATTTGCCGGGCGCATTTGGTATTTACCAACATTCGCTGTCTTTAACAAAAATAAGCCGGGGAAAGTGCGCATCGTCTGGGATGCTGCTGCCAAAGCAAATGGGTTATCACTAAATTGTGTGTTGCTGAAAGGGCCTGATCTCTTATCGTCCCTTTCAGCCATTCTGTTTCGATTTCGACAAAAGTCTGTGGCTTTATCGGGTGACATCCAAGAGATGTTTCACCAAATTCATATACGCGAAGAAGATAAGCACGCTCAAAGATTCTTATGGCGTGGACATGATACTGCAAAAGAGCCAGACGTTTATGTGATGAACGTCATGATTTTTGGCGCTGCATGCGCGCCTAGTATATCGCAATATATTAAAAATTTTAATGCATCTAAATTTGAAAATGAATATCCTGAAGCTGCGGTCGCTATTATAAGAGATCACTACGTTGACGACTTTTTGTCTTCGGTTGACACAGCAGAAGAAGCTATGCAGCTAGCTTTAAATATAAAAAATATTCATCAGCAGGGTGGCTTTAGAATCAGAAATTGGTGCTCCAATAATACAAAGGTTTTATGCGCTCTTGATGACACTGCCAAATTCGCGGAAAAGAATCTTGTCACAAATATTGAAGATAAAATAGAAAAGGTTTTAGGCGTGTTCTGGGTACAAGCTGATGATGAGATCACCTTTAAAATATCAACTCGTCTCAGTGAAAGCGATACATTTGCTGGAAATAGAATCCCAACTAAAAGAGACGTGCTGCGTTTAGTAATGTCAATTTATGACCCGCTTGGCCTTATTGGGCACATAATCATGTTCGCTAAGATACTTTTGCAAGAAATTTGGCGAAGCCACGTTGACTGGGATGAGCAAATAAGGCCAGCTGAGCTAATAAAATGGCACAAATGGCTACAAATTCTTCCTGGTTTGCGAAATATTCGGATTCCACGGTGCTATTTAAATACATTTTTAACGTATGACAATATTGATGTTCAGCTGCACACTTTCGTGGATGCAAGCGAGAACGGCTACGCTGCGGTGTGCTATTTCAGACTATGTGATGGAAAAGATATCAGACGCTCATTAATTGGATCCAAAACTCGTGTAGCACCGTTAAAAATCACATCAATTCCTCGTTTAGAGTTAATGGCAGCACTGATTGGATCGCGATATGCTAAGTTAGTAATAGAAGAGCACACAATTAAAATAAATAGGCGCTTTTTTTGGTCCGATTCCAAAACGGTCTTAAGCTGGTTAAAATCAGATCACAGAAAGTATCACCAATTCGTCGCATTTCGTGCTAGTGAAATCTTGGACCTGACGAAGCTGAGTGAGTGGAAATATATACCGTCAAAAATCAATGTTGCAGATGATGCGACAAAATGGGCAAAGAAACCTGACTTTTCCCAACAAAGCCGGTGGTTCTGTGGCCCTTCCTTTCTTTATCTTCCAGATTGTGAATGGCCAAAAGAAAGTAAATGCGTAGAATCAACGACCGACGAGCTTAAGCAACACGTGTTAGTTATTTCAAAAAATGAGCCGATTTTCGATGTGTCGCGCTTCTCAAAATGGACGCGACTTTTGAGATGTGCCGCTTATGTGTTACGTTTTATGCATCGCTGCAAGAACAACCTAAGGGCACATTCAACCATGGAGCTGTCGAGTGATGAGTTAAGAGCAGCTGAAAATATTCTGTATCGTGAGGCACAACGAGAATATTATGCAGAGAGTATAACAATTTTAAGTCATGGGAAGAAACTAGCAAAATCTGATGACTTGTACAAACTAACGCCGTTCTTGGATACGAATAATTTACTGAGAATCGACAGTCGCCTGGGCACTGAACATGCACCAATTATTATGCCGAGAAAATCAGCTATTTGCAAATTAATTATAAAATACTACCATGAACATCTTCGCCATATGAATCATGAAACAGCCATTAATGAGATACGACAAACATTTTTTATTTCGCGTTTACGAGCCACGTTCAAATCGGTGGCTAACAACTGCCAGCTTTGTAAAGTTCGGAAAGCGTCTCCGACATATCCGCTAATGGCTAAGCTGCCAGAAGCTAGAACCGCAGTATCGGTTCTACCATTCACCTTCACTGGCGTTGATTATTTTGGACCTATATCTGTAGTAGTCAATCGTCACAATGAGAAGAGATACGGTGCTCTTTTTACGTGCTTAACTATTCGAGCTGTCCATATTGAAATAGTTACCTCACTAAATACAGCGTCGTGCATTATGGCTACTCGTAATTTTATGGCCAGACGCGGCACGCCTCGTGAATTCTTTAGCGATAATGCGACAAATTTTGTTGGGTCGGAGCGCGAACTTCGTGTAGCCTATAATAATGTCGACAAAGATGCGATAATTAAAGAGTTTACGACTTCTTTGACTAAATGGAACTTTATTACTCCAAAAGCCCCCCATATGGGCGGGGCTTGGGAGCGTTTAATTCGCTCAATTAAGACGATACTGTACTCTATATTACCAACGCGTAATCCCACCGAAGAGCTATTACGCAGCATGATGGCTGAGGTGGAAAACATCGTTAATTCGCGTCCGCTGACCTACGTACCGCTCGATTACGAAAACTCCGATGTGCTTACACCAAATCATTTGCTCTTAGGAAGCTCAAACGGTATGAAGCCGCTTGCTATCTACGATGATGACGCGGTTGTGCTGCAGTCTAGCTGGCTTCGTTCTCAACAGTTTGCAGAAAGATTTTGGCGTAAGTGGGTCGCTGAATATTTGCCAAATTTAACTTGTAGAACAAAATGGCATAAAGAAGCTAAGCCTGTTCGTAAAGGCGATCTGGTGATTGTAGTAGACTCTACACTTCCTCGAAATGTTTGGCTTAGGGGTAAGGTGGTTGAGGTTAAGTTGGCCGCGGATGGACAAGTTAGAAGCGCAACGGTTTTGACTTCGCATGGGTTGCTGGAGAGGCCAGCGATCAAGCTCGCAGTATTAGACGTGGCTGCAGTAAAGGAGTAAGCCTTCGGTTAACACCTCGTCGTACTGTGGGAGGGTGTAACCGCCACTGTAACCTGACTCGCTGAAATGCTTATGACTCGTTATAATAAACAAACTTGTAATTATTAAGCCGAATATTTTATTGTATGCTCTATTACAATTATTAGAAAGCGATAGATATGTTAAAGGAACAAGGTCATTAGAGTCATAAAACCATGTGATGTTTTTTTTTGACTTATTGTTCGAATAGAAATTTAAGCGACAAGTCTCGTAGTTTCGATATTGGCTTAACCTTAACTGAAATAATCTAAATAGTTTACGCCTGGATTAAAACTTAAATGAATTTTATTACGTACGGCTATAAGCGACGTGATCAAATAAATATTTGGATAATCACACAAAAACTAATCTGTTTTACTTATTGCGCGTAATCAAAATCAGACTTAATCTAAGGCGTTTGGAGACGGATTTCCTCCTCGGTAACATATATATTGTAGGAATATTTTATATCTTTAAGCTAAGTTTGCAAGTGTATACATATCTTAAGCTAAGAACAACATACTTTTAACTAGTTTTAAGACCTTGTAGTCATGTATATCTGAAGTAAGAAGATTGCAATTGCACACTCGCCTTAAGCATTAGGATAAGAACTATATATTGTAACCTAGTTATACGATTAATGTGTAGTTGGCAACAAGAACGATAAATATTTCATAACTCTTGGTTGGCAACGCGTGTCCGAGGACACCATTTTAAGAGATAAAAATAAAGAACATTCGATTACAAGCAACCAAATTGTGAAGACGCGAATATTTATTTCTACCGATTTCAACAGAAGTGGTCAGTGAGCCCTACAAACGTTAAATATTAATAATTTGAAAATGAACTGAGACGCAATTAACAACGAGAGGTACACACTTCTCCAATTAAAAGCCTGGTGTACGGCAGTTGGACTCAACGCTAGTGGAGCGAACACGTCGCTAACAGCACGAATCGAGCTGTCGGCAGAGGCAAGAGGTCCCTGTCCCGGAACTATGGAAGTGCTGCCATCTGTAAAGGATTGAGTACCCGAAAAACGTGGTACCAAAGCTATGCCTCACCAAGTGTTAATAGTGACGATGATACATTCAACGACGAAAGTAACGGCGAAGATGCTGGAAGCGATGCAAATAACGGCGGTCCATCAAATAGCGGCGGTCCACCAAATTATGGTGAAGTGAAAATATCAACGATGGTGAGAATATCAGCGAGGTAGCGAGCGACAACAATGACAATTGCGACGGTGCGGGTAATAACGATGGTGCGGATAATAACGACGGTGCGGGTAATAACGATGGCGCGGATAATAACAACGGTGCGAAAGATGGCAACGGTGAAGAGCAGCGAGAATCTTCGCAAGAAGTTGTTAGCGTAGCGGACAGCGGCCGAAGGTGCCGTTCAAGCAACGGCGCGAAAATAAATCTCCTAGAAAAAGAAATAGAGTTGCTAAAATTAAAGTTGCAGCTACAACAACAAAGGTCAGATGGGGTGACGTTCAGAGTGAACAACGTTAAGACTGGGATGCTGTTGGAGACAATGAAAGAGCTTATGGCGGACAACGACGAAAGCTACGATTTTGACATGTGGCGATCTCAGTTGCTTCATTTCCAAAGAGTGTTGCAGGTCAGTAATGAAACAATGAGTCTAGTTATATGGCTCAAAGTAAAAGGCGCAGACCACAACAAAATGTTCAAGCGCACCGTTTGCGAAGTCCTGACAGGAATGTCAGACGTCTTTGCCAAAAAGGACAACTTACTGGAATTAAGACGAAAATTTTAAAAGCGCATTTGGAAATATGGTGAGCTGTTTAGCAGCTTCGTTAACGATAAACGTTTGTTGAGCGATGGTCTCAAGATCCATTTTCCAAAGAACATATATGTGCGGTACGACCAGCTGAACCAGAAGTAAATAAAAAAATACGTTTAGTTTTAGAAGATCATAAGCCCTTTAGTTCCGCTCCTAGAAGGTTGTCGTATACGGAAAAGACAGAACTACAGAAAATACTAGATGATTATCTAGCAAAAGGATACATACGTCCTAGTTGTTCGGAATTTGTTTCGCAGATAGTGTTGGTAAAAAAGAGAACGGTCGATTACAGGAAATTAAACAAAGTTACAGCGAAAAATAGCTATCCTATACCACTAATAGATGACTTGTTACGATAGGTTAGTTAACAAAAAAATATTAACAAAGTTAGATCTGAAAAATTTATTTTTTCACGTTTTCGGAGAAAACGAGTTGGTCAAGTGCACTGGGGCAGTTTGAGTTCACGAGAATGCCGTTCGGGTTAAGAAATGCTCCCGCTACGTTTCAAAAATTCATCATCCATATATTTACGGATATGATACGTGACAATGAAGTTATTGTATACCTTGACGGCATCATGATAGCGACGGAGACTTTAGACGAACATCTATGCATTTTGAAAAGAGTTTGTCAGCGGTTAGTACAAAATAAGTTGGAGTTACGTCTAGACAAATGCGAATTCCTACAAACAAGTATTTCGTACCTACATACATATGTAGGTTACTCAATCACAGGTGAAGGCATAAGGGCAGACAAAAAAGGCTTAAAATCCATTGAAAATTTTGCGGTTCCAACAAAAGTACAGAAAGTACAAAGTTTCTTATGGCTTTGTTCATATTTTCACAGGTTACACTGAAAGGAAAGCTGTTACTTATCCTGTCTTGCCAATTTACGATCCCAGAGATGTCACAGAACTACACTGTGATTCAAGTGCGTTAGGTTTCGGGGCAAAGTTACTTCAAAAGAAAAAAGACAACAAGCATCACCCAGTTTTTAATTTTTGGAAACGTACTACCGAGGTCGAGTCTAGATATTATAGCTTCGAATTAGAAACTTAAGCAATCGTTTATGCACTAAAACGTTTCCGAATATATTTACAAGGCGTTTAATTTAAAAACGTGACGCAATGCAATTCGATAACTCTAACGCTTATCAAAAAAGACATGAAACCGAAGATTGCCAGGTGGGCACTCGAACTACAAAATTACGACTAGGAGCTAGAACACAGAACAAATAATATACAGTTAATTCGAGCAAACACGTTCGAAGAAAACTTAGTCATATGCCAAAACAGAGACGATTAAATTGCAAGAATAAAGAAAGAGCTTAAATTTACGAAAAGTAGTCAGTACGAAATGCGAAACGGGATAGTATATAACAAGAAGAATAAGAATGAGGATTTGCTGTTTTACGTACCCGAGTCAATGCAACAACATGTCTTGTAAAAATATCACGACGAGATGGGACATTTAGGTAAAGATAAAGTCGTGGACACAATTGAAAAAAGCTCCTGGTTCCCGAATATTAGAAGTAAAACGTTCACACATGTAAAGAATTATTTGAAGCGCATAGCTTTCTCAATTAAAAGTGAAAAAAGGAAGGACTGTTACATATGATTCCTAAGGGGAACGAACTCTTTCAAATGGTACATATAGATCACTGCGGACCGACAAGGGGACGTGGTCAGTTTTAAATCTTAAACCTTGGTGTGAATACTATAAGATAGGGAAAACTACATAAGACAGGACCGCATAACCCAGCTCTTTGAAACACGTAGAATCAGGAGATTCCACAAGTCAGGACGGCCGAGTTGAGGGAATATATTATATCTTTAAGCTAAGTTTGCAAGTGTATACTTACCTTAAGCTAAGAACAACATACTTTTAACTAGTTTTAAGACATTGTAGTAATGTATGTATATCTGAAGTAAGAAGATTTCAACTGCACACTCGCCTTAAGCATTAGGATAAGAACTATATATTGTAACCTAGTTATACGATTAATGTCTAGTTGGCAACAAGAACGATAAATAGTTCATAACTCTTGGTTGGCAACGCGTGTCCGAGGACACCATTTTAAGAGATAAAAATAAAGAACATTCGATTACAAGCAACCAAATTGTGAAGACGCGAATATTTATTTCTACCGATTTCAATATGTAATTCTAATTTGTAAGATAGAGTATTATAATTTAATTAATTAATGCATTAAAAAGTTCAAGGTTTATTTTCTTCTTGTTTAGAATTTTACATTACGTGTTTTAAATAAGGCTTTGTACATGTGTACGATTCCAATAATTATGATTGTTATACATATATTTCATTTGCGTTGTGTAATAAGAAGATGATTGGCTATATTTTGATATTGCTTACACGAAATGGCTATTTTTTTTCAAATTTAAATACAATATTTTTATTTAACAAATTCTTGGTTTATTTTGTATATATAAATATGGAATAATTCAGATTTTCGTTTTTATTATTTCTTGACATTTTTCTTATTTAGCACTTATCTGAGTAGAGTTATAATAATATAATTAAAGTAAGAAAATAAGCGTTTTTAATCTACTTTTTGAATTCTATTTTTATGTATGGTTTTCTCTTTATTTTTTGTTTTATCAAAAATTGTTATGTTTACACCGTCAATAATTTTTACTATGTATGGACCATTGTATATGTTTGCATGTTTATCACGTGGTTCATTTTGAATTAAAACCAAATCATTTACATTTACTGATAATGGACGCGCGGTTTGGTCGTATAGAGTTTTATTTCGAATTTTATCTTTGTTAATAATTGCATTCTATATTTTACTTCTTTTGCATAATTTTCAACGTTTTCAATACTTTCTTTTTGTTTTTCATTTGGCAAAATAGATTTTCTTTCGAATATTAATTCGAAGGGAGTAAATATGTTACCAAAAACGGTGTTTGTTGTTGTGTTATGCAAAAATGTAAAACATTTGAAATATACATACATATGTATGTGCATTCCAATCGGAATATTTTTCTTTTAAAAACGCACGCAAATATTAAATGTTAAATACTCTATGGTTCCGTTCAATTGTACCCACGGTTTCATGATGGTATGCGGTGGAAAAATTATACAGAATTAAAAAAAAATTTTGTTAATTCTGAAAAAATACCGTTTTTGAATTCTGTGCCTAAATCGGATTTAATGGAATTTGCTGTTTTTCTGTTAAGTGTATAGTGATGTTAACAGAAAACTCTCAAAAATTGCAGACGCAATTGTTTTAGCGTTTTTGTCCGGAATAGCAATCGTTACTAAATATTTTGTTTCAATAACTACAATGTCGAATGGTTTGCCAACACCTGGTGTAAGAACAAGATTTTCTTTAGTTTTAGCTTTAACTTTGTTTAATAACCATTTTTCGCAACTTTTTTTTAGCCATGCCACTTGTCATGTTTTTCCAATAGTATTTTGTACGTAGTTTTGCATACAGTTTGTTGTTTCCGTAATGTTCTCCTGAAAGCGGGTCAGTGTGGTAAATTGTCATTAGTTTTTGTTTCTGATCGCCGTTGTTTACAGTCTCTACTGGACCTGTCAGAATAATTTGCAAATTCTTAAATATTTTGTTTCCGCTGTTTTTTAATTCTGATATAGAAAAATATTTGAAAAATGTATCGTTTTTTGGCCATTCAAAATGTTTAATGTTGCGATTGCCGGCTTCGTTTTCGAGCCTCGAAAGCAAGTCATCTAGATTCGTTATTTCGTTAACAACCTTGACATTAAGCAACTCGAGTTTTTGTGTTTTAAATGTGCGCAAATTTGTAAATTTGAAATTTGTTATTTTTGTCGTTATTTATAATTTGTTAGTAATTTCTGTTATATTAAATCAAAAAGGAAATTTTTATATATCATTTTTGAAAATATACTTAAAATAAATTTTTCATTCATATATGTATAACTTACATATATG
Organism: Philophylla caesio; assembly: GCA_963971545.1. Lineage (NCBI taxonomy): Eukaryota > Metazoa > Arthropoda > Insecta > Diptera > Tephritidae > Philophylla > Philophylla caesio. Next base: position 29,246,085 of record OZ020609.1, on the reverse strand, counting down.
AGAATATTCCTAAAATTAAATTCTTTTAAAATAATAAAAATAAGTTAATAACTACAATTGCAAAACGTCGCAGTGTTTCACCAACCATCTTAAAATTGACAAAAAAATTTCAAATGACCACAAAACTGAAGAAGCTATCGAAAATAAATTGAATATTCCACCTTCAACAACTGTGGATGCTTTTGAGACAATACCAACATTTACAATAGGCAACATCAATGACATGAATAATAAAAGGCGATGTATTAATTTCTAAATCGCTAAAATCGACGCAAAATATTGATTGCAGGCAAAACTAACGATGTCATTCGTTCAAAGAGTCCATTGACATCTTCAAGAAAACCAGCTCAAAAAAAAAAGTTCTTTATCACATCCTGCTTTAAAATCACCACCTCTAGTATACATTATACGAAGGCTTTAATCGTATTCACCTGATGTCGCTATATATTTGATTATTAATATATTTTATTAAATAAAGGTCATATAATATTATATTTTAATGTTTTATTAACTAAATTTAGTTCAAATTATATTTAAGTGTTTACCAATTGTAAGCACCCCTTTTTTAGAGAATATCTGTGTGAAGTTGTCACAATGTTACGTTCACCATCACGCGATACACTTACACACACATCTACACGGACAAATAATTTAAATGACTCACTTATCGTTTTACAAAACAATACTTTTCAAATGGAGTTAGAAAATCCTTATGCAAATCAAAATAGTAACGAAATGTTTGCGACTTCAATTAAGCTTCCACAATTTTGGACAAGTTGTCCTGAAGCATGGTTCATCCATGCTAAAATGCAATTTAATACCAAAAATATATCTCAAGAGACAACAAAGTATGAATATGTCATTACTGCACTTCCTCAGGATGTCACTATTATAATATTAGATTTTTTTCAAAATCCACCACAGGATAATAAATTTTCTGCGTTAAAAAAATGTTGATTGAAAGACATTCTTTAAGTGAGAATGCTGAATTAGATAAAGTATTATCCGATTCTGAAATGGGTGATCGTAAACCCTCGGAATTTTATCGGTCTCATGCAATACTTTCTGGCGAATTTCCATTTACCTTTTTGATTGCTGATATAGCTAAGTCACTTGCAGAGGCCGACTTTCTGTGCAAATACGGTCTCTTGATTGACATTAAACACAAACGTTTAGTAGATCCACTGACGAACCTTTCAGTGAACACAATTTCGTGCTTTTGTAATATTCCACTTCCAAAAATTTTCTCCGTTGATAATCCATACACAAAATTATTAAAGGAATATCCCTCACTAATTGCCGAACCCGATTATTCGAAACCAGTTAAACATACACATTCACAGACTTGATACTGAAGGAAACCTTCCATATTCTAAGCCAAGGCGCTTAGATCTTATAAAGTATAAAGTTGCTAAAACAGACTTTGATTTTTTGGTTAAGACAGGCATTTGTAGACCTTCAAATTCTTCAATAGATTCACCACTTCAATTAGGTCCCCAAAAAAAGAATTAAATTACTGGCGTCCTTGTGGTGATTTTCGAAGACTAAACGTTGTGACTGTACCGGACCGTTATCCGTTACCTCATGTTCATGACTTCAACATGAACCTCAGAAATAAGAACATATTTTCTAAATTAGATTTAGTAAGAGCTTACCACCAAATTCCAGTGGCAAAAGATGATATTTATAAAACTGCAATTACAAATCTTTTCGGTATGTTTGAATTCATCCGAATGCCTTTTGGACTTAGACATTTAGCGCAAACTTTTCAAAGATTCATGAATGAAGTATTAAGTGGTTTAGACTTTGTTTTACATATATTGATGATCTGTTAGTAGCAAGTCAGAATGATTAACATCATTTAAAAGACCTCAATGTACGGTTTAAATATAAAACCAAGCAAATGTACTTTTGGCGTTACAAGTGTTGAGTTTTTAGGATATAATATATCAGGAGCGGGAATTAGACCCTCTGAAGAAAAAGTTACAGCTATTCGCAGTTTCGAACGACCAAAACCGGTTAAACAAGCTCAGAAATTTATAAGTATGGTTAATTACTACCATCGATATATATCAAACTTAGCAGAGTTTACAGCAGTGATTTACGACTTAATCAATCGAACTAATAAGAAACGTGACAAGATCCTTATTTGGGACGATGCATCAAATGAAGCCTTTGAATGTATTAAAGAAAAGTTTACATCTAAGATATTGTTAAACCATTTTAACAAAGATGCCAAACTCTCTTTAAATGTAGATGCATCTAATACGGCAATTGGTGGCGTCATACATCAATCGTTTAATAACAAAACAGAACCACTCGCATTCTTTTCTAAGAAACTTTCTCCAGCCAAAGTTAAATATAGCGCGTTTGACAGAGAATTATATATAATATAATTTTGGCGCTTACAATATATAGCTCAGTGTTTGGCTGAGCTTCTACTACCATTTGTTGTGTGCGTCTTTACATTATACCACAAATGGTGGCACCTACAGTTTTGTGCCGACTCCGAACGGCAGATGTATTTTATGAGAAGGTGAAAATCCCAGACCGTTTGTACCAAACCGTTTACGCAAGACAGTATTTACCATGCTACATGGCATTACACATCCTGGGACCAGGGTTACACGCCGTCTAATTATTAAAAAATACTATTGGCCAAGAATGAATAAAGAAATCAACACTTGGTCAAAAGAATGTATAAATTGCCAAAATCGAAAGTTTACCGTCATACTAAATATCCAGTAATTAAAATTCCGATTCCAAAAAGAAGATTTGAGCATATTCATTTAGATATTGTTGGACCTCTACCTATTTCGAAAGGACATCGTTACATTTTAACAATAATTGATAGATTTACACGTTGGTCAGAGGCATACGCATTACAGGACATTTCAGCAACTACGATTGCAAATAAATTTTTCAAAGAATATGTTTCTCGATTCGGAGTACCGTTAAAAATTACTACGGACCAAGGCTCTCAATTTACGTCAAAATTGTTTTCAGAACTTACGAAATTGCTAGGTAGTCATCACATTACAACTTCTCCATATCATCCTCAAGGGAATGGCATGGTGGAACGGTTTCACAGGCTGTTAAAAGCTACAATGATGGCTAGAAATGGAACTTGCAATTGGTATGATGAGCTACCGATAATACTTCTAGGTTTACGATCAATACACAAAGAAAGCATTTCAGCCACGCCATCTGAGATGGTTTTTGGGCAACCTTTGCGTCTACCCGGTGAACTTGTTGTTTCATCTGAAGAAATTTGCTAGAACTGAAATTTTAGGCAATTTACAATAAAAATGTAAATTCAAATTTAAAACATAATCAAAATTCTGACGCTGGTGTATATGTGCCAAAGGATTTGGAGACTTGTAAATTTGTTTTTGTGCGGGTAATTAATAAACAATCATTACAACCACCATACGAAGGACCGTACAAATTTGTGGAAAAAGATAAAAAATATTTTAGACTTAAAATAGATAATGAAATTAAAACCATCCCAATAGATAGACTTAAACCAGCAATAATAGTTGATAACACGATACCAAACAAGAAACGAGTTACTTTTAATTTATACAACATTAATTCTCACGAAAGGTGAGTATTGTAGGCTAATCATTTTCTTATTTTCCATTATTATATGTTATGGTTCTTTGCTCAATTTAACTTTGTTTGTTGTATAATTTAAGATTAAAGTAATTTCTGTAATATTAAATCAAAAAGAAATTTTTTATATATCACTAGAGAACCCCCTGCACACTTAATAGTGCAAAAAAGCAAATAAAAAATCAATTCGAATTCATTTAAATCAGCGATAAATTGCTTTTATTGTAATGCTCTGTGGTAAACAACATTTGTTGTTTTTCCATTTTCGGCGTAAATATACAAAACCGACGGTTTGCCAACGCGCGAACAGGATACATACAACTGTCCATGTGAGAAAACTGGATACTCTAAATTCACTCCATAAATTCCTAAAGATTGGCCTTGCGCCTTATTAATGGCAACCGCAAACGCAAGGCGAACAAGAAACTGAAGTCGTATAAATTGAAATGGCATATCAGACGGAATCATTGGGATGCGTGGAATGAATACATCTTCGCCTTTGAATTTCCCAGTTAAAATAGTAGCTTCAATTACATAAGCCATCAACCTTTTAATAGCAAGTCTTGTACCATTACACAACCGGGGTTGATTGATATTGCGAAGCATAATAATAGAGGCTCCAACTTTCAATTGGAGATTATGCGGAGGCAATCCTGGCAAGTCCAACGAATTCAAAAATTCCCTTGGATAATTCACAACATCTTCTTCATTGCTAACAGTATCCACAGACTTGTACGACACCAATTCGCCAGGAATCTTTGATTGTAAAGCCATGTTTAATTCAGTAACATCTTTGTTCATGTATATTGTTGTGCTATGTTAGTGAAAACACATTCAATCAATTCCTCTTTTGACTGTACGAAACGGCAAAAATCATTTGGCAATGTTATTAATCCAGTGAGTTTCAATGTTTTAACAAATCTCCATAAATATTAAGACTTTAAGCAAGCATTAATTTCAATGGCAGCTGTCGATCTAGGAATGACGGGCAATGTTTGCCTAAAATCGCCGAACAATAAAATCAACGCACCAAGAAACAACTCTGAATTATCTCGGAGATCTTTCAAAAGCGGATTCTTTCCAAAGCTTCAAAAGACTTATTATTCGCCATAGTGTATTCATCCCAAATAATGATACCGCAACGTTTCAATAATTTTGCGGTCCAGATGTTTTTGAAACGTTACATGTGGGAGTTTCATTAACTTGGTAATTCAATTGCAATTTCAAAGCAGAATGTGCAGTCCGACCACCATCTAACAAAGTGGCTGCAATGCCAGAAGACGCCATTGCCAATGCAATTTTTTTCTGGGAACGTATCGTTGCCAACAACAATGAAATTAAAAACGTTTTTCCGGTGCCGGGTTCATCCAGGAAATAAAATCCACCGGCTTCACTATTGACACCTTGCATAATAGTATCGTACGCCTTTTTTTGCTTCGCATTCAATGTCGAAAGATTTGCGTGAACAAAAGCATTCTTCAATACAAATCAATGCTTCATTGTAAATTTCCGGCTTGAAATCCATTGCAGGATTACGATTTTCTTGATGCACTCGAAACAGAATATCTCCGATAGACAGTCTTGAAATTTTGTCCACAATTCAGATGAATTCGATGGAAAACAGGTAGACAAAATAATTGTAAACAAAGCTCGAATTGGATAAGGATGACCGACAACTGCTGCATCTGCAAGTGTTTGTTCCCAATTTTTCAACAAATTGATCTGTTGACACGCTTGTCCATTGACTGTCCTTAACTGTCGAAATGATGTTGGACCACGAACGTTTATTAACAGCAAACGTAAATAAATGCACTCAGCATTATTTGGGTGAACAGTATAAATACGTCCCAAAGCATCACTTGAATATAAATTTTTAGTCCCTCAAAACGATTTCCTTGCTTGCGCCGTTGGAACTCCTTTTGTGATGCACTCCACGTAAAATACGTTGGCACTTCTGCATACAATAACGATCTGGCAAAAGCATCAACAGCAAAGGGGAATGAACACTTAGCTAGTGGTATCACAACGGGCCTCCAATCATGGCCTAAGTGGGTCGCTGAAGCAACGGTGACAGCCACATATACCTACCTACCTACCTACATGCAAATGTATTTAATGGACTTGACAGAATTGCAGTATTCGATATTAATATGAGCTTTGAATACTTTCGACAATAAATGTGAATACGGCACAATCCAACGATTATCGACCTCAACGTTTTACTTTGTACTCTTATGGTAACTGATCTACCATTATTTTGAGTTTATCGACGACGATATAATGGGTAACCATCATTTCCAGTGATTGTATCCGAAACCAAAGCTCTTGGATAACGTTTACTACATTTGCCATCAACTATACATGGGGAGTTAATGTTGAATGGTCCACACGGACCGTGTATCATATTTTGCACAACAACATCATATCCACTTTAGATTTCACGATAAAATCCATAAGCGCTTTCAATTTCTGCTTAAAAACACGGGCAGTGATATCATGGCGGTCGGTTGGACTTTGGCCAGAGAATAAATTATCTTAAATGTCACTCCATTGCGGATTACACGTAAATTTTATAAATAAATCTGGTCGACCGTAATGACGCACATAAGTCATTGCATCCTGCGCGTACTCATGCATATGACGTGGGCTGCCTGTGTACGTTGAAGGCAAATTGGTAATTTTCCGAAGATCATTAACATTACCATCATTATTTATAGCGTTACGCAAATGGATGTACTCCTCCGAAAGTAATTTTTTCTGATTAAATCGTATGAAATTTAGTCATTCACTTTCAATTTTGGCGAACATATCAACAACAAATTGATGGAAAAGTCTACGACAATGCAAAATACGGTTAATATCATTTTCTACGGCGCAGCACAATGTCACGGGAATTGAATTCATCGCCTACGACTACAATAGCGACATAATCCATTGTGGGCGCATTAAATCGTCTGACATGTTGCCCAGGAGGCGTTTTATCAGCTCGAATCACAATTGCATATTCATCAGATGGCATTTGATCGAGAGCAGTTTAAAAAAGCCGCACTAATTCATTTTCAGCACATATTCTGCAAACGCTCGAATAATATCCCTCCGCAAATTTGATAAAATATCACAACGACGATCGGTTTCCACATTTGAGTTACCCACAAAGTATATTTGCAAAAATTGATAGGTTTGATCAGGAAAGGGTAACAAAGAACCAAGTCGATGGAAAAACTTGGCCTTGAACCTATTGAAGATTGAAATTTTCACAAAAGTACGTTTAGCGATCATCTAAATAAACATCAAAACAAACAAAAATACCTTGAACGTTGGCATAAAATTGTCCCGAATAATATTTGTCGCTCTAAATAAAGTCATTTGAAATCCGGAGTTATACGCTTGTATGTGTGCCAGAAAATGCTTTGAAATTGGTGTGCCACCAGTTATCAAATTATGTAAGGGCTCTGGTGGTGGTTTCAATTCTGGTATTTTAACTTGTCCGTTTAAACAATACAATCCAGATACCTCATATTTAAACTTAAATGCCTTGCAATGACTGCAAACAGTAGTCATTGGTCCAATTGAAACCTTGCCATGAGAAACGTAATCAAAGTTTGCATCATAATTGAATGCAGCACTCTCCAAAGTACGTCGTACATACGGACGTGGAGCTGGATTTCGCAGAGCCCTACCACGTGCCATGGCATTTCGAGCAGCCAAAGTATACAGAGACCGTTTATACATAAAAACCTTGGTATTGACGTCACCTTTCCTATGAACTTTGCAGAAACAAAATCAGAGAACATCAAATACTAACACAATGTAACTTATTTGTATAGATTTTTGAAAATATACTTGAAATAAATTTTTCATTCATATATAACTGACATATATGAGAATACTCCTAAAATTAAATTCTTTTAAAAAAATAAAAATAAGTCTTTGTCGGTCGGTTTTGTATACTTTTTAATGAAAATGTGGCTTCTGGCCTTATTCGGATTAAGTTTGAGGTTAAATGATTTACATGTGTCGAAAACTTTTGAAAGATTTTTAATGTGATGTGCTTCACTACAGCCAATGATGATGATATCGTCGACGTACAGAAATGCTACATTAGGGTGCGTTTATGTTGGAGCTGCGATAAGAGCGAAGATAGCAATGACTAGAGCATAGCGAAAAATCTACGCTTTGATGTAGTGTTTATGTTGGAGCTGCGATAAAAGAGTTGATATCAGTGCGGTTTTAGTTTGAAGGTGAATAAAAGCAAAAAAACTGTCCGATTCCGATGAAGAAAGTTTATTTAAAAGTACACAGCAAGGCCGCAAATTTTCTGCCAACCCAATTATTGAGTAATGGCAGATTTTTGACGTGTTTTATAATTTGTCAAATTTTCGGAGTATATGCGAATTAATAGTGAAGCCTTTGATTGTGTTTTATTTAAAATTGAAGAAAAGTTAGGAAAAAATGATACAATTGTCATAGCAGACCTATGCTGTAATCGGAATGTTCGTAGTTACGAATTCGTAGCTCCGTTCCGAAAGTTCGAAATTTGGTATGCTGAAATCCGATCGTAACTATCAACCGCGTTGCCAACCAAAAACAGGAATTTCGAAGTTCGTAATTAGGCATATTGACAGAAATATACATATACCGATAATATTGCAAGTAAAGAATGATGTTTAATATCAACATTTATAAGCCATTTGATAAGAAGTTTTCGTTCATTTAATCCAGAATTGCATAAATATGCTTCGAATGTATGTAAATTCTTAAGAGATGATCTAAATACAAATTTCTTAAATTATAAGGTGTGTAATATTGTCGAATTCAATGCTCAGATATATTATTGTTTAATGGTTTAAAGATGACAAGTTTTCGCCTCAACAAAGAAGCATTTATACAAGAAACGTACTGCGTACGATTTGTTTGTGATCAACACAAATATATACATACACACGTAATAATTCTAGTTTTTCTTGCATAGTTTATATTACATATGTACATAAATACAAATGTACACATGTATATACATACATACATGCATATTTGCTTATTTTTGGGTTTATAAACGTTTATTTTTCTAAAATTTATTTCACTCCGACACCAGTGGCTGTTCGTACAAAAATTCAGCAATTGACAGCTCCGAGGGATTCTGGCATACCGATATTACGAATTGCGAAAACAGTCTACGAATTTCGAATTTACGATTACGAAAAGCGGATTTGAGCATACCGCTTTTACGATTCGTAGCGTAATCGAACGTACGACGGATTCCAGCATAGGGGTGTATAACTTTTCACTCGCGTACAACATGCTGGAGTATTACAATAAAACATGAACAATATAATTTTTTTTTAAATTAATAAAGGAAAAAATTATTTTTGAATTCTGGTGGTTTGCATCTTTTTTGGTTCCATATAGTAGGCTTTGCAAAAATTTCACTTATTACCTCCTACGTGTTCATGTTGATCAAAGCGACTAGAGCGAAGAAAATGTGATCAACGATTTTCTATGCTCTTATCGTTAGTCTTTGTTCTTAGCTATGCTCCAACATGAACACGTATACGCGATGCTCATTTACTATTTTCTCTGCTATTATCGCAGCTATTATCTTCGATCTTATCGCAGCTCCAACATAAACGCACCCTTAGCCGAAATTCCAGAAAAAGCGATTGTCATCATTCGTGTAAACGAATTCGGTGCTACATTCAAGCCAAAAGGCAAAACTTTCCATTTCAGTGCTCCACGCTCGAGTAACTTGGTTTGATAAGGACATTATTTAACAATTTATTTACTTGGCTATTGATCTCCTCACGCTAAGAATATGGTAATCGGTAATTTTTAATGTAAACGGGGTTAGTGTCTGTCAGTCTTAATTTTTGTACGAGTAATTTGTTTGCGTTTTTGCTGGGAATTTGTTTCTTTAAAATTTTAATAAGTTCGTTAGTCCGGTTGTCGTCTTTAGTCGTCTTTTTGATAATTATAAACTTTATCGGTCCGAATGTTACAGTTCTTTATGTATTTTACCTCATCTGTGATGTTTATAATTTTGATGATTAGGTTACTGGAATTAACTATGCTGTAAACTACGCTGTAAACACACCGTTATCAATTTCTTGTGAGTCCACGAAGAGTGGATCCGGTGACTTGCCTAAGTCAAAAAGTCAAAAAATATCTGGGCGGTATAACACTGCTATCTGTCCCGTGAATAATCGGAATCGCGACTTTTTCTTTGCCTACCCAGAAGGGAATGCAATTGTTTGCATAGCTAATAACACACTTGTTTAATTTTAAAAAGTCTTTACCCAGTATACCATCAGATGGAATGTTAAAATCGTCATTCACCACATGCAAATTAATTTGATAAATTTAAATTTGCTGTGATTTTTCCTAAAGTATAAACAGTATTAGAAGTGACACCAGTAATGCGGATAAAATCGTTTGTATTGATTGAAAAATTCTTGTTTAAACTTGAAATTTTTCGGCTTGCGTATCGACTAAGAACGTACATAATTTGTAAGATCCAGTAAATTTTAATTGAATAAAGTCAGAGTAATTTAGGTTAAGACAGTAAATGCCTTTTGTTGTAGAAAAATCGGTCAGTTGTATATTTCCTGCTCCCCCGTTCTTATTCTATTACGTAACGCGTCTTTAATCTGGCCAATGGAACTAACATCAGTTTGAATTGCCTCGCGTGCTTTGCCTTCAAGCTCTGATTTTAAAAATGCTATAAATGTACTTTGTAGGTTTTCGTCTGAGAGATCTTCAATTAAATTAATTTTATATATAAATGATTAAAGTGCTAGCGGATCACCGTTGTAATTTTCCCTAATTATTGAGGCACAGAGGCTAATAAAAGATTTGTCTGTTCCGGCGTAGCCATTTTGCTTGATTGAAAAAGTGTTGATAAAATTGTTGATATCTCTGGTGAACTCGTAGCTGTTGTAGGAATGTCAGTGACTGATAATAAATCTGAGAGAACTGGTAGCGAACTACTTCTTTTGTAACTAGTATTTTACGAAGCTTCTTTTGTTTTTCCTTCGAAACGTTTTTCGATCGTAGCCATTTCTTGGTGGAAGTGTTCGCCTTGTTCATCACTTAACTGGCCCAGATTATGTGGGAAGAAGTCCAAATGCGAATGCGAAATGTTGCAACCTATTTCACCATATGCACTTAAAATTTCGTTTACAACCGTGATATAGTCGTCGCTTCTGTTGTTCCAAAGGAAATTATCACAAAACTCTTCCATTCACGTTTCTGAAGACAGCTTAACTTGTTCATAAAGTTAACGTCGCTCATAATTTAGCGAATTCAAGGTCAAATGAAAATACCTATGTATATACATATATTAAAAAAAAAAATTTGTTGGAATGCAACTCTAGTAGCAACTTACATATTTAAGTAACCCTGATTTTTTTTTTGTAAAGAACCCAAAAAACCAGAACATTCGCTCACTCGCTTTTTAACCGATGAACAAATTACATTGTTACATTGAAGTAAAAATTAGTTAGCGTTTTTCTTGGATTCGCAAAGCAGAAAGTAAGATTTACAACAGGTTATGGGCCCAGATGCTAATTCCTGGGAACCAAGTAAAACGAGTGAAGTGATTATATACGGAATGAGTTCGTCGCTTTTCAACATAGAAAAACTGGATAAGTCCAACTACGATTCATGGAACTTGCAACTGCAAAGTGTGCTCATCCATCAAGAGTTGTGGTCTGTTATTTGCGGATAGTTACCACATCCACAAGAAGGTGGATCAAAAAGCAAAAGCAACAGTAATCCTTAGCATAACGCCTATACAAATAAGCCATATTAAAAACTGCAAAACGGCGAATTAGGCGTGGAAAAGTCTGCAAGAAGTGCATAGACCAAAAGGGCCTGTGAGAAAGGTAAATTTGTTCAAGCAGTTACTTGGCATTCGAACGAATGATGGTGAGTGTGTTCAGGAATATGTTTGCAAGTTCACCTCAGTTGCAGAGAAGCTTGCTGAAATCGGAGTGGTTCCAAGATGATTTGTTTGTCATTATGCTTCTTGCAAGTTTGCTGAAGTCTTTTGAAAATTTGGTGGTTGCGTTGGATTTTAAATACCGATTCTTGGTGCGTGGACAGCGGTGCTTCTTCACATTTATGTTGCAACCGCAACCTGTTTGATGAGTTCCAACAATGTGAAGAATCAATTATGCTAGCAGCGGAACATAAAATTTTAGCAAAGGGCAAAGGTGTTGTTCGATTGAGAACAAAAGAATTTGATATTACACTCGTAGATGTTCTATTCGTACCGGGTTTACAGTGCAACTTTATGTCAGTTGCCAGAGCGGTCAACAGCGGCTACATTGTCGAATTCAAGGCGAATACGGCGAAAATCATTGACAAGCACGGAGGAATTATTGTATGTGCTCAGAAGGATTTGTATTTATTTCAAGCAACTGAAAATAAATTATATATTTCGAGGAAAACTGCTGATGACGTTATGAAGTGGATCAATAGGTTTAGCCATCTTAATTTCGCAAGCCTACGGGAGGTGAGCAATAAGCAGATGATGTTTGGATTTACGCTTAGCATACCGACAGTCAGCGGCCTTATAGCAGCTCACAAAATTAAGCAAATGATGTATTGGGGGTGGTGCATACAGGTAGAGCCCGATACTTCTTAACTTTTATGGACGATAAAACGCGTTACATATTTGTTTACATTTTACGACATAAAAACGAGGTTTTCGAAAAATTTAAAGCATTTAAAGCTATGGCAGAACGCCAAACAGGCAAAAAATTTAAAATCTTAAGAAGTGATAATGGAACAGAGTTTGTCAACAACATTTTTGATGCATTTTTAAAAGAAAATGGCATTTTAAGGCAACTCACGGTGCCGTATACGCCTCAGCAAAATGGGGTTGCTGAAAGATTGAATCGGATTCTTATTGAAATGGCAAGGTGAATGCCTCTCGGTGCAGGTGTTGAACAGTCATTGTGGGGCGAAGCAGTATTTACGTCCGCGTATTTGAGAAATCGGTCTCTAACCAAAGCGTTGGATAGTGTAACTCCTTGTGGAGCATGGCATGGGTATAAGCCAACAGTAGCGCATTTTAGGGCGTTTGGATCATTTGCAGTGGCACTTGATAAACGCCAACTAAACCAAGGGGTTAAGAGTATGTAATGGTCGGATACTCTGACACTTCAAAGGCATATAGGTTGTTTAATAGAGAAACAAAACACTTAATTGTCAGTAAAGATGTATACTTCATCGAGCAAGCACAACACCATCGACAGTCTGATACAGTTTTAGACGTATTGAATCCAACGTATATGCATGTCTACGAGAATGAGCAGGTGACTCATGTACCTGTCATTCAAGCAGATCAAGTAAATCATAACGCGAACGAAGATGAAGTTGTACTTGATGATGACACGACCGGTGTGAAGCCAGAGAGAAGTGAGGACGAGTTTGAGTCTGCTGAAGAAAACTCAACTCTGCTTAGACGTGGACCAGGCAGACCTAAGTTAATTCGTACAGGGGGCTGCGGTAGACCGAAAAAACAGCACAATTACTTAAGCTTGACGACGACTGAGGATGTTAAAGTACCTGAGACAGTAGGTGAGGCAATGTCAAGTGAACATTCAGAAAATCGGTACAATGCAATGAAAGAGAGCAAAAGGTGGTGCGTAATAAGTTGGTGTTCGCTGTCAAAATAGGCAAAGATGGAAATGTAGAACGGTTCAAAGCCAGGCTGGTTGCGAAAGGGTGTTCGCAAATTTACGGCTTGAACTATACCGAGACTTTTCACCCGTTGTACGGTAGAATACCATACGAATGATTTTTGCGATAGCATCGGAATACCGTTTGCACTTACATCAAATGGATGTTTCCACCGCTTACTTGAACAGCGAATTTTCCGAAGATATTTATATGAGTCAACCCGAAATGTTTGTTGATAAGCATTATCCTGATCATTGCTTAAAGTTGAAGAAAGCCTTATATGGACTTAAGCAATCTGGTCGGCAATGGAAAATCAAGGATATTGAAATAAATAGGTTTCAAGCAGTGTGAGTGTGAGCCGTGTGTATACGTTATGCACAAGGGCAAGCATATTAAAATTATCGCTGTGTATGTATGTTGATGACTTGCTGATTGCTAGCTTAGATTACAGTTGCTTACAACATATTAAAAATATGATATCGAATGAAGTAGAGGTAGTGGATAAGGGCCAAGTTCACCACTTGGTATGCATGGAGGTCGAAAGATATGGAGAAACCGGAACTATTGCTATTAGTCAGAAAGGACATATCAAAAAGTTATTGCGCGATAACCAAATGGAAAATTGTCGACCGATCGGCATTCCTTTATATCTAGGGCATCAAGTTAATTGTGATGACCGAAATTGTAAGAAAGCAGACCAGGTGCAGTACCAATCACTCATCGGGTCCCTTATGTACTAGCTGTGTGCACGCGATCAGATATCTTGCATTCGGTTTGTAGGCTAGCGCAACGGAACAACGATCCCCACGCAGAGCACCTAACAGCAGCAAAGCGCGTATTGAGGTATTTATGCACAACAAAGGATAAGCAATTGAAGTACTACAAGTACCACAGGCAAACCAACAGAGCACCTAACAGCAGCAAAGCGCGTATTGAGGTATTTATGCACAACAAAGGATAAGCAATTGAAGTACTACAAGTACTACAGGCAAACCAATTGAGTGTTTTGTGGACTCCAACTGGGGTGGCGATACAAGTGATCGCAAATCGTATACTGGGTATGCAGTTATGTTAGCCGGAGGCGTATTTTCATACACATGTAAGAAGCAGACAACGGTAGCCCTTAGCAGCACAGAAGCCGAATACATGGCGCTAGAATGTATTGTAAAAAAAGTTATTTATTTAAAGCAGCTTTTAAACGAAATGGAGTTCGAATGTCCGGATGCGATGGTTGTGAACGGAGATAATTTAAGCGCGATGAATTTAGTCAAAAACCCCGAATACCACGCACGAAGTAAACACATCGATATTAAATATCATTTTATCAGAAATATTTATAGAGAGGGCAAAATTGAACTCAATTATTGCAGCAGCAGCAATATGATTGCCGACATATTTACCAAGAATCTAGCCAGGCCTAGTCATGAAAAGTTTTATAAACTTTTTAACTTAAATTAAAATCTTATTGTTTGTAATGCTCAAGTATGTTCGTTGAGGAGTCGTGTTGAAATGCCACTCTAGTAGCAACTTAAGTAACCCTGATTTTTTTTTGTAAAGAACCAAAAAAACCTGAACTTTCTCTCACTCGCTGTTAAGATAATATCCTCAGATTTTACCAATGGGGGGGCCTAAAACGTTGTTCCTGCCTATCTGATGTGACTCTCGAGAAGGCCATACTTTGCGATCATAGCGATTGGATGCCCGACTATCCGATTCACAAAGATAGCCACCTTGCATGCCAAAAAAATCCAAATAAATTGTATCCGTAAATAAGCCACAAATGTAGCAAAATTTATACGCTTGTCGCACATTTTAGTTTTACTTTACAACGTATTTACGTCCGCGTATTTGAGAAATCGGTCTCTAACCAAAGCGTTGGATAGTGTAACTCCTTTTGGAGCATGGCATGGGTATAAGCCAACAGTAGCGCATTTGAGGGCGTTTGGATCATTTGCAGTGGCACTTGATAAACGCCAACTAAACCAAGGGGTTAAGAGTATGTAATGGTCGGATACTCTGACACTTCAAAGGCATATAGGTTGTTTAATAGAGAAACAAAACACTTAATTGTCAGTAAAGATGTATACTTCATCGAGCAATCACAACACCATCGACAGTCTGATACAGTTTTAGACGTATTAAATCCAACGTATATGCATGTCTACGAGAATGAGCAGGTGACTCATGTACCTGTCATTCAAGCAGATCAAGTAAATCATAACGCGAACGAAGATGAAGTTGTACTTGATGATGACACGACCGGTGTGAAGCCAGAGAGAAGTGAGGACGAGTTTGATTCTGCTGAAGAAAACTCAACTCTGCTTAGACGTGGACCAGGCAGACCTAAGTTAATTCGTACAGGGGGCTGCGGTAGACCGAAAAAACAGCACAATTACTTAAGCTTGATGACGACTGAGGATGTTAAAGTACCTGAGACAGTAGGTGAGGCAATTTAACAACAAACACAACAAAAGATAAAAAAAACACGTGCACTTATAACGGAATGTTATAAAGACATCAAAATTGATGGCAGAATATTGTTGGTCAATACAAGGTGAAACTGACGATGCTGACCTAAGGAAAAAACGATCATAAAAGCACTTTTGATCTAAGTATATATTTTCATTTAATAATATTTATTGGTAAATTAAGTTCGTTGAAAATTTTTGCAAAAATTTCGTATTTATAAAAAGTATAATAACTGAGTAAATTTTTGGCCAATTTTTGAAAAAAAACATTCGTTAATTTCGGTATTAAACGTTCTCTTTGAATCAAATCAAAACTTATTTATATTTCTTATAACATAGTGTGTAAAAATATCGCCAAAGTCAAAAAAGGGAGAAAAAGGGTAACAAAGTTTAAGTTGGTTGTGCAAAAACAAAAAAATCTTTTCAGCTTTATTCAGACATCTATATATCATTCAAAAGGTCTGAGTTTCTTCTTTCTTAACCCGTTCTTAAATTAATTGATAAAATCGGTTTTTTAAGCTTAACTCGAGATTTTGGGTGGTGTTTGACAAATTCCAAAATTGGATTCTTGTTCTACTCGATAAGATCTACAAGAAAAATAACATCACTTCTATTTCGACTTCATTCTTTTTTGTAGCACTTTGATTTTTTTCTTTTCATTTCAACTTTTTAACTACATTTCCTATGCGGCTTACGCACCCTCTACCCGCTCTCTTCCAAAGGCAGATGTCTCAGATCGTCGGCGCTGCAATGGGAAGATGAAGATCTTCTCTATCCTCCTCCTTCGATATGTACAACTTTGCAGTTTTGAAATGCTATGGCCATCCGAACTGGAATCGCCTGACGTTCACGCAGGAATGGCGCGCTGGACGCTTGACCAGATTATTGCGGTGCCGAGTCACACATCTGTAATCGCTTTCCTCGTCCCAGTCGCTCACGTAAAGAAAACAAAGCTTGGGACAACTTGGCTCGTCTTGCCTTTAACCACACGCACTTAAAATTTAAATCAGCCTCGGTCATCACTTAATATTTTGCGATGTTGACGACATGCGTTTTATTCAAACAATGTTTAAGCAACCGCAAAATATTTCTCTTCTACTCCAATTTTTCATTAGCCTTGAGTTTTATAAATTGCCAAAAAACGGCATAATCAGGTGATTGTCGGGTTGCCCAGGAATATATGTAATAGGCCGGGTCAATTTGTGGGGAGGCAAAAAAATCGCCCATTGCTCTGTGAAAATCGTATTCTAGGGATCAAAATAAGAAACTTTGCCGAAGGAACCATACCTCTAAAACGAATTCTGATGTCCCCCAATTTGGGTCGAACTTTTGGGTATGATGAAGGTATCACTGTGACACAATTGCAGATTGTAAAATTGCTTGTGTGCGTTTTTAAGCCACCACAAGACACAGCAGGTAGAATTGAAATTACATTTCATTCTTATTACCTCGTCTCGTAGACCATATATAACGCAACAGTTTTTGTGAATGCATTAAGTCGTTGTGAAGAACTCAAAGTGTGAAATGCTAATTTCAGATAAAAAATATTTCAAAAAAAATAATAAGTGAAGTGACCATTCCAAGTCAAAAAGTTTACAATGAATACACCATCCTCTACACCGCAAGATGAAGCAACTACATCAACAACTATCGAAAACCCAATGAGTCATATACCCAAGCATGATGTTACTGTTTTTGGTGTGTCTACTGATTTAACTGATCTTAATTTACCAACCCATCTGGATATCTTGAGATATTATTTTTACTTAAGCGAACGTGCTAAAACAGAACAAAAAAAGTTTTCCCATAAATCATTCACTATTCAAGTACAAGATAAGTTGATTGGAATTTGGGAAAATCTTGGTATGACAATAATGCTGAAAAAAAGTGTATTTAATAAATTGAATAAATTGATTGACAAGTATCAAGAGCAAATCAAGAGAAGAAACAACACCCAACAATTTACAGAGTATGTAAAATCTCTGGAAACAATTTTTTACATTGGAACATGTAAATGCGATTTGAAGACAGCTCCATGTGCATGCGGCTGGGTTCCCGAACGCCTCAAAGAGTTCATGCACGATCAACATAATCAGAGAAGACTAACAATGGATGCATTTGTGATGGAAACTGAAGAGCAAGGAGCAACGTCTATGTCATCAATGCCATCATACCGATGATTCAACATACGCACCGCCACCGGTTCAAGAAGATATGGATAGAAGCACAAGATCACAATACACAGACAGACACAGATTTGGTGTGCCTGACATAGTAGCATCAGCATTGGGAACCGCTCTTTTGCAAGATTTTAAAATTAAAGATAAGCATGGGAAACCTCTCGTCATGGATAAATCGAAAGTTCGCAGAGAAAAAGAGAAATTCAGACAAGAAGTGCTTCGCAAACGGTTAGATGATACCAATTTGTTAGCGTTTTCATTCGATTACAGAAAAGATGATACTTTAACGATAGATAAAATTGATGAGAAATCATACTAGGATGGTAAAAGAACCTCATCTTGTTATTTTGAGAGAACCCAATTCTGAATTGATTGGTTACGTAAGACTGGAACATGAAACCGCTGAATACAAAACAACCAAATTAAATAGTTTTTTCAACGATAAAAATATATCACTGGATGCATTAATTGGAATATGCACTGACGGTGAGCCAACAAACACTGGCCCACACGGTGGAATTACACGACGATTCGAATTGCTGTTAAAAATACCATTGCATTGGTTCGTTTGCCTTCTACACTTCAACGAACTTCCGTTTCGGCATTTGTTTGAAGCTTTGGATAAATCAACCAGCATTGGACCAAGATCGGCAACCGGAAAACTGAGCCGTCAAATCGAAACTTGTGAAACTCTTCCGGTAAGTTATTGCTATCACTCATTTATTATAATTGTCAACCAATTTTAATTATTTTATTATTATATATTTTCAGGTGGTGGACGGCTTCCAGAAAATTGAGTTGCAAAATATGCCCCCTGCTCCAGAAAAAATTTAATTTTCCACCGATTCGAAGTACTTATACGACATGGCCCATGCAATTTCTAGCGGCGTGGTTCCGGTGGCTAACATCAAACCAGGAAAAATTGTACATTCTCGGTGGCTCACCAAGGCTGCTAGATTATTACGATTATATGTGACAACGGAAAATTCAGATGCAAATTTAAGAATTCTTGTTGAATTTATAATTAAATGTTATGTGCCAATGTACTTCAATATCAAGTATTACAGCTCTGTCTCAAGATCCACCGTTTAATGATCCAAAAATTCCATCACACATACAAGGAACGGAACGACATGTTCAATTGCTAGCTAGCGTTTCCAAACGGGTTATACCGGAAAATGTAGAGGCTGTTATGGCGACGACATTAAAGAGCCGTGCGAAATTGCCCAGACTTGAAAGTCAAAAAGACTTCAAACAATAATTTTTTTTAGTTTCTTTTCTATAACTTACTTAAATTAATTTTTTCATTTACATATGTTCTGACCAAATATATTTCTTAAGAGAAAAAATAGATATTGTTATAATTAAATAATAAATATTATTATAAATAAATAAATAAAAATAAAGAAAAAACATAGCCATTTAGCTGATTTTTTCATGTAAAAGCCAAAAATGGTGATTTTTTGAAATGTTTGTATGGGGAACCCCCAGGGGGTTCCAGGGGGCATGGTTGGATCGGCCCTTCAAAGTTAGTGGGGGTCGGTCATACATTTGGACTCGATTGGAGCACTCTAAATGGGTCAAAGTGGGATTTTTCAAAATTTGCCCCTACCCAAAAGTTCGACCCAAATTGGGGGACATCAGAATTCGTTTTAGAGGTATGGTTCCTTCGGCAAAGTTTCTTATTTTGATCCCTAGAATACGATTTTCACAGAGCAATGAGCGATTTTTAAATCGACCCGCCCTAATATGTAAATATAATTGTACTTACTTACATATATGCACGCATTTAGATATGTATCCCGACTCTAAGAAGAGAAAAGAGACGAAGACGCAGGAACGCCAGTACCATATGATGCGTACTTAGTGGTTGATCGGAATCACGGCCTTTCCGACTGCGCTTAATTTTGTGACATAGCGGATTGGAACCTCGACCGTCCCAACCATCAATGTAGTGCTCTTAGATCGCTCGCTTGACCCAATGAACGGGCAGATCGGAATCTCGGACTTTCCGACATCTTAAGGTTATGCAGGGGTGCCGAAACACACACACTCAGGTGTCGACGCGGATTGGAACCAAGGACGTTCCAACCGCAAAAATACGCAACGAGAAAACATAATATAAAATATTAATATTTTTGACACATACATAGGTGCAGCAAAGGAATAAAGCTTTTAAGGCGTCGGGGCGGATTGGAACCTAGGCCGTTCCAACCGCCAAGGGCTACAGATGCAATATTGGTCTAGTTTTCTCTTTGGTCGCGTTTTAAACAAATATGTATATTTATATGGATATATTCGTCGCAAGCATAAGTACATTTCATGTCTTTATATAAAAAATATTATAAAAAGAACGAGACCGCGGCCCATGACGGATTACAATAGCGATTTCGTAGCGTCGTCTGGTGTACCACAAGGCAGCATACTAGGCCCCTTGCTATTTGTAATTTTTATCAATGACATTTCGACCTGTTTTACAAACTCTAATTTTCTTTTATATGCTGATGACTTGAAGATTTTCTCCACTATTTCAAATTCTTCTGACTCCGCAAAGATCCAATCAGACTTGGATAATGTTTCAGATTGGTGTAGTATAAATGGTCTGCAGTTAAATATAAAAAAATGTTTTCATTTGTCCGTCTCCAAGTCGCGCCGCCTTATCCCCACGTCTTACCATATTGACGGTACACGATTATCCACCCTGCAAGAAGTAACTGATCTAGGAGTGGTTTTTGATTCAAAATTTTCATTTAATAGCCATCTCAATTACACAATTGCCAAGTCGTATTCACTCGTACGTTCCAAGCTGGAATATGCTTCTTTTGTATGGAGACCTTATCATGCATATAATATTAATAGGATTGAACGGGTTCAAACAACTTTTATCCGCTTTGCTCTTCGATTTTTGAATTTTACCGACCCAATTCCAAGAATTATGTGCGCTAATTAATCTCAAATATCTAGAAAATAGAAGAACCATTATTTCGCTCACTTTGATCTTTGACATTGTTACCGGTGTGATTGACTCACCCTACCTCCTCGAGCGCATTTGTTTTCATGTCCCTAAAAGGAGCCTTCGTAATAGTGATATTTTTTACACAGAGCGAGTCCGAACTCTCTATGCTTCCAACGCTCCAATTTTTAGATTTTTCTTTATCTAAGTCCGTTTTCAAATCAATGTTAAATGAAGTGATATTATAATCATCAATCTTTAAGTAGTCTGTAAGTAACCTTGTTTACCTATGTAGATTACTATAAAACCGAAAAAAAAAAATAATAAAAATAAAAAAATAAATAAAACGTACGCTTTAGCTAAGTGCCCAAACCACTTCCCGACGGAATACCTAACGGTGGTACCGGGTGGCACTACATACTAAAAAAACCATTTTTAATTTTTATGATAGCTTTTTTAATTTTTTTTTTCAACAAAGTTTGAAGCTTGAGATTATATGGGTTTTGTCTATATGGTATCATATTATCATTTTGTCACGTGCTACATTTATGTACTAAAGTGCTGGACGAAACATCCTACAAGGATCGTCTCACAATTGTCCACTACTTCCAAGAACTGTATTTCAGTGCAGCGCTGCTACGAGAACAAAAGTGTTTGGCATGATGTTAGCAACAAAGCCAACACTGCACTCACCCGAAAAAACTTTGGCTATAGCTAAGGAAGTGCTTGTGATTACAACATAGCAACATAGCAAAATTTAAAAGTAAAACACGGAAGTCAAGTCCAATGATGGCAAATCATAACACATAGCGAGTGCAACAAAACATTATACATATGTACAAAAAACAAAATATCGTATGTTTGCATGCCTGGCAGGTCGCTGTGATCGTCAATAAGAAAAAAATAATAATATTTCGCATGTACATATGTACATACATACACATGTATGTACATATGAGCGTATTAACTTCGGTTTGTACTTGCTGTAGTTTGCTTTTGTTGTTCGTTTGCATGCAAAACGTTTCCGTCATGTATGCTATGTTTTGCACCGCTAGTGAAGGAGAACGATAGTACATATGTATTTGAAATGAGTGCGCATGGCTTGCAATATATTTGTATAGTGTTTGTGCATCCCCTTAGTACATGTTATATATGTACATACATATGTATGGAATTGGTTTATTGCTCATACGACATGTTGCGCCAGCTCATTTCCAATGCACTTTTGAATTACCGGATGATCAATCTTAAAAAAGGAAATCTAAGTGAAGTAATGTACATTGCGGAACAAAAGAACTAACGCGTTTATTTAATTCAGGAATTATATAATGATTTCTTGACCTACATAATTTAGAGTCTAATTCGGTTTTTCAACATATATGTACATGCTAAGTAGTATGATTTGCGCAGATTTTAAAATTGTTCTTAAGTTAGTTGTACAATTTCTTTACCGTTTTCCTAGTCTTTGGGTTATTTTCTAAGTATATTTTCGTGATGGGCAATTTTAATCGAACTAAAATGATGATGATGGATTATATTATTACTAACTCTTTTCTTCATTTAAAGTTTAAAGCAATGGCAAAAAAAATATTTTTTGTGAGATCAACAAATAAAGTGAAGGCATATCTAAAATTTATTAAGGAAAGTATCGATGAAAACGTAAGAAAGGTTGAAACACGCTGCGGACGAAGAAGCAATACCTTGAAGAAAGGTATACGAAAATTCGAAAACTCACTTCAAATTTATCAACTTGGTTATTACATAATGTTGTGTGCATTTGTGTGTTTATGTAAATGCCTTATATTTATGATACAAATTTGCATAAATTTCTACGGTTCCACGTAAATTCTCAGCTACATATGTACATCTTTCTTTCCTATTTAGATAATACTTCATCTTCTTGTTCTAGTAGTTCAGCTGCTTCCATTTCTTTTATCTCTTTTCATTTTGCTTTTTCTTCCTTTATTTCGTTTTCCATGGGCTCCTACTGACTGAAAAACTTTTCCCATTTACTTAGTTTTCCAAACTCTGAACAAAACAAAAACGAAATAAAAATTAAATTAATTGCAGCACAGAAAACACACATTTGTTACAGTCCTCCGCCGACACACCTTTGGAATGACTTTATAAACAGAGATTCTGGGCAAAAACACACACAAACTTACATTTTTGTATTAAAATTTTCCACCTTGTATGTATGTATGTACATATGTATGTATGCATATTTGTGTGTTTTTCTATTTGACTGTTTGCAAGGGTCTGCTTTCATTGCATTAAATTCACCCAAATAACAATGTGCGTTTTCTTATGCCGCCGCTTTTGCTGCTGACACGACCCCAGGCTCGGGTGCTTTAGGTACAGACTAGAAGCCTAGAAGCGGCAAGAACTTTGAACTGTGCACAAACTCAGTTTTAAGCCTTTAAACTTTTTAATTTGAAGCTAAAACTTATTCTGTTGCAGATTGCTTTTCCTCCGTTTTTAGGTCGTTCGTAGTATTCCTTTGTTTTTTACTCGGTAAGGATTACCAATTTTGTTGTGGCAGTTGGGCACGGGTATATTTGTTAGTTATTTAATTTATGTCAGAAGCATTAATATGAAAAAATGAATTAAACTCTGGTTAACTCGCATAACTATAGCGATAACATTATTGCTAAGGACTTTTGTAAGTATAACTATAACGATAACGATATTTATTTATTTAACGATTCTGATAAGACCTATATCAAAACTGATAAGATGTCGGTTCTGTTTTTCTGAAAACGGATAATGCAAACAAGAAATCGAAATAAAATACAAAAACCTATATCGAAAAAATGGATAAAGTAAACATTTAAGTTTCTACAGATATTTGATAATCACATATAAATATAGAGATTCTAAATTTTAAATAATTAACTATTAAAAAATTAAGCAAAAAGTCATTGACGCAAATATTATTGCGTTTGATTGTATGTTTTGCCTTCGATAGATAGTTTATAACTAAAAATATGACAATACCCCAAGTTATAAAATCGTGATACTTTCGACAGTCATTTTGCTATTGCTGGTTGTGTACTTCAAAAAGTTATCAAGCTTAAAGATCTTGGGGTCATGTTTGACATTAAGTTTTCGTTTGAAAGTCATATACATTTTATTATGTCGAAATCCTACTCAGTGTTAGCCTTTGTTAGGCGCAATTCCTTTGAATTTTTTTTATTCATATACACATAAGCAATTATTTACGTCTCTGGTTAGGTCTAACTTAGAATATACAGTTATTATATGAAGGCCTTATAATACATTTTTTAAGGTAAATATCTTCAACTATGTGGAAAACCAAAACCACAACATACTATGTATATTTTATAAGTATATCGAAGCGGCCGCTGAGTTCGAGGTCCGAATCTCAGCCAGGGCAAGTAAAATACCAAACATATAAAAGTTTTTTTCTAATAGCGGGCATCCCTCGGAAGGCAATAACGATAATAACAAAACTTTGATGCTCACACACAGTATTCAAATTATTTTGTTTCAAGTTTTAGGCCAAATACCATTATATATAATATTGGCTCGTACACTATATATGTAGCTCAGTGTTTGTAGCTCAGAGCTTCTCCTACTCAAGGGTGTTTTTTTTACAGGTTTGTTTTTCGAATAGAGATAAAACTGGCATTTTGTGGTCTGGCAACTCTAATGTCATTTATGTTCAGTTTGGTTTGCCATTTCATCATGAACAGGTTGACAAAAGAACAACGCTTGCAAATCGTGCAAATTTATTTCGAAAATAGTGGTTCAGTTCGCGAAGTTTACCGTGAGCTCCGTCCATTTTAATGTCGACATAATCGTCCATCAGAGCAATTAATTCGGTTAACCATGGATCGTTTTCGCACTACGTTTACTCTATGTGATAATACGCATCCGCAGAATAAACCAATCGGCAAAGATCTTGGCTTGCGACCTTACAAGATCCAGCTTGTGCAAGAATTAAAGCCGCGAGACCATGCAATGCGTCGTGATTTTGGTGTATGGGCCGAAAATGAGATTGATCTCGATGCTGATTTTCATCGCAAAATTTTGTTCAGTGATGAGGCTCATTTTTGGTTGAATGGCTACGTCAACAAGCAAAATTGCCGCATTTGGAGTGAAGAGAATCCACATGAGACCCTTGAAACGCCATTACATCCACAAAAACTGACTGTTTGGTGTGCTCTATGGGCTGGTGGAGTCATTGGGCCATACTTCTTCCGCAATAATGCTGGAGAGGCAGTTACCGTTAATGGAGACCGGTATAGAGCCATGATAACCGACTATTTTGTTCCCGAATTGGATGGCATGAATGTGGATGAGTTGTGGTTCCAACAAGACGGCGCTACATGCCACACAGCGCACGTCACAATCGATTTATTGAAGGAAACATTCGCTGAGCGCATAATTTCGCGGAATGGACCTGTCAATTGGCCACCAAGATCGTGTGATTTGACACCATTGGATTATTTTCTTTGGGGATATGTGAAGTCGCTCGTCTACACCAACAAACCAGAAACGTTAGGGGAATTGGAAGCCAACATTCGTGGCGTTATTGCCGACATACGGCCCCATATGCTCGAAAAAGTGGTTGAAAATTGGACCTGTAGAATTGGCTTTATTCGAGCCAGCCGCGGCGGCCACATGCCCGAAATCATATTTAAACATAAATGGCATAAAATTATCCTTCCAATAAAGCCAAATTGATGGACCTTAAAACGATTTTCTTGTGTTTTATTTCAATTCGAAGTTCTATACCCCTAAAAAAACACCCGTTATTTGTGGTGTGCGTCTTTATATTATACCACAAATGGATGGACCTACAGTTTTGTGCCGACTCCGAACGGCAGATGTATTTAATGAGAAGCTTTTTCATGGCAGAAATACCCTCGGAGGTTTGCCATTGCCTGCCGAGGGGTGACCGCTATTAGAAAAAACTTTTTCTAAAATTAAGATTTTGCTTGCCCTGACTGAGATTCGAACTCACCGGCATATCAAGTTATAGCACGCACTGCTACCAACTCGACCACAGCGGCCAAATAGCATTAGTGTGCATAAATATGTACAAATGCGAAAGTAAGCTCTTAAATAAAACTCCACATATAAGTGAAAATATTATCAGAAATATATGTGCAACGCTTGTATGAAATACAAGACGGCATCAATGTAATTAGTTTGCAAATTTTAATGTGTCTCCAAAGCCAAATATTTCAATTATTGTAGCTAGAACATGTAGCAAATGTATAGAAGCTGCATAATTTTTGGTACGCATGCTTTTTTACTTGAATGCCACCGCTGCGTTTAGAGGCCATTCTACCGAATGTTGGAGACGGTCTGATTTGGATCGTTATTGCCGAATTCTGGAAATAGCCTGATTCGATTTATATGTATTTTTGCGCAAATTTTGCAAAAAAAATTACTGTTTCGAGAAGTCTAAAGCTATCGAACTCTTGAAAAAAAAAATTTGGAATCGTTTAGCACATTTTTTTTAATTTCTTTTGCTAAACAATTTTTCATTATGATAAAAGCGATTTTGTTTTGGTTTTTTGTAATTTTAGAACTATTAAAATCTAACCGGAACTATTCTTGTTTTGAATAAAAAAAGCAGAAAGAGCAGATTTATTGCACAGCTGCTCCGAAAGATTTTTTTAAATATTTTCATATAATGTTTTATTTATTTATTTTGGAATGGATTCTTTCGCCTAAGAGCTATAGAAAGCTAGAGTTATTTTGTAGAACTGTTTTACGTTTCTGTAAATTTAAAATTTTGGTAAAATCCTTTTTTTTTTGTGACATTACAATTTCTTGATATGTGTGTAATTTTTCAAATTGTTTTCTTGATAAATCTTAGATTTAAAAGAAGCTATTCAAAACAATGTTCAACATTTTCAGGCATTACAATTTTTTCAAAATATTAAAAAATCTCTCTTCTTCAGGAGCTGAAAACAGTTTAAGCCAATTAAAAAAATAATGTTTTTGCTGTTACGAGTATTGCTAAATCTTTTCAGCCCGGGTTCTAATTTCTTTTTTTATTTAAATCACTTTGTTTAAAAAGTTTCGGAAGAAACCTAAATTACAGATTTTTTTTATTACAATACTCAACTTTTTGGCCATTTTTGCCGTTTATTAATTTTCCTTTTTTCTTTTTTAGTGACCATAACCGATTTATTGTAAAGTTATCATTTTTTGTTTAAGGGGGTCGTCTATTCCCAAGGCCTGAAATCGAGCGGTTTTTTTGATTTATACACGTTTTTTTTAAGGTCCATGTTTTGACTTTATAATTTTTGTATTGAAAAAAAGATTGTCGACCTTGAAACGTCATTGGCTAAATTGATGTTGAAACTTCATGAGTCCCACTTAAGTAACATTTTGGCCAATTGTGTAATCTGTAATAAGAAATTAAATATTCTTTATAATAACAGTTACAATGGCTATGTTTTCCCGAGGCAACATTTTTTTATTTTGCAAATTGTAAAATTTATACAACGATTTGTGAAAATTTCCAATTTTCCTGTTATTTTTGACACATTAGAGACTCTTAAAATAGAACAAAATAAAATTTTTGCAATTCGTACTCAGGCAAATCATAGCGGTATGTTCACTGAATAATACAATAAAAAAAACACTACTTTCGGGAAAACGCGTTTAAAGATACATTTCGGTGTATAACTTGATGGAGACGGGTACATTACGGAGCCCAGAAGGAATGTGATTTCTACGAAATTCTCTCTGTGGCGTATTCTTGGACACATATAGTTAAAATTTAATTAAACAAAAAAGATTTTTTGAAACCGCGAGAGTAGAGGACCCCCTTAAAATGTTATATGAAGTATACCATCGAAAGTTCCGAAATTGAGTACGCGGGAGTACAGAAAGGAAATTTTATATATGTATATATATATATATAAATAAATAAATAAAAATAAATAAATAAATGATTGACATAATAATGAAATAAGTTAACAAACAAAAGTCGCTATCCATACTTGTTAGCCTAAGCTTTTATGTTACAAATAAAAAGCCACATGTGTTCCTTTTTTTGAAATATACATATAAACCTTCACAAGTAATAAACTGGGTACCTGATTGTATTTTTATTTTTATATCTTTAGCGACAGTGAAATTTCTCAAGTGAAGAATGCTTAATTGCGTAATAGCTATCAATTAATATTTTAGCTTGTCTTGTTTAAGCAAATTTTTCGTATACATTAGGGTGGGTTAAATTTTTGGTCGATGTTTGGTACCCCCTAGTTGTGTTTTATAAATCATTTTAAGCAACTTTTCCAATGGAAGTATGGTTTTATTTTGAATTCCGAGCCCCCCAATTTTTAAAAATAGGTATTTTTTTTTTCCTTTTCTTAGATCTTCCTCTATCTACTCGCTAAATGAACAAAGCCTATTTTTCTCATTTCAAATTTATTATTCTTTACAATTCCAACCTTAAAGATAAAAACTTATATAAAATATAAATGAAAAAATTCAATTGAATATTGTAAGAAGCGAGAAGGACTTATTCTTGAAAGTCTTTCTTGCTGTCAAGTTTAGGTAATTTTTTACGGCTTTCCAATGTCACTGCCATCACTTCTTCTCGTTTCTGTTCTAAAACTCGTTTGGACACGCTAGATAGCAATTGAACATGTCTTTCCGTTGCTTGTATGTGTAACGGAATTTTTGGATCAGGTAGCGGTCGATCATCATTTTCCAGATATTGTTCTAGATGTTCATAAGGGATGCTTAGAGTAAACGGTGGTTCGAATATGATTGAATTATCATTCATATCAATCATATTCGTATAATCCGTGCAATTGAAGTTCAATATAGGTTTTTTATAAGCTCTCAGTTGCATCGGATTATCCACATGGTTGCGGTAGTGTACAATTTTTTTTATAGCTAAGTCGCGTATGTTTTTTTCATCGTCGAACAACATTGCTAATAAAACGTTTTCTGAGTGAGCATAATACGCGTTTTCTTGAAAAACATTATTCACAATTTTTCTTAAATTCGAATCCAAATATTGAGTCCAACGTATGAATTTACAAAGTAGTACACTGCCGTAAACGACAGAGTTATAGTACTTAATATTAAAATACATTGGCGTATACACTTTCATTACATAGTTTGCCAGAATTTTTAAATTTTTAAACGGCTTATTCGTTGTCACGTATAACCGTAATAATCTACTGGCTTTGGTGAGCCAGCGAGAATGTGCAATTGGCCCTGGTTTAATGTTAGACAAATCGGCTGAAAATATTTTATTTGATTCTTCTATAAACTTCTTGAACATTATATGCGATTTTGTTAGAAATCGCTAGAACATTCTATTCGATTTTTCTAGAAATTTATAGAATATTCTATTCGATTCTTCTAAAAATTTCTAAAACATTATATTCGATAGATTTAGAAATTCCTAGAACCTTCATTAATATTCAGGACGTCGATGAACTGCACTGCCACGTTTTTTTTAAAAAGACGTTATTTTTATGTATTTAGAAATTGAAATATTAGAGAATGCTTTATTGCTTCTTGTTTTTTTAACATATGTTTCCATCTTTAGAGTTGAATTTCTGAAGAAAAAAAAGCTTTGATAAAAAAATGTTCTGTTCATTTAGCGAGTAGATAGAGGAAGATCTAAATTTCTGTCTTCCAGAGGGTTCCATTTTCTATCTGAAATCTATAGTAGTAGTTGCAACATCATAACGAGAACTCTTGAATCTCTCTTTTTAACTGAACTTTACAATCTCAGCAAGTTCCAAGTCATTCCGATAGAAAATAAACATATTTTCCATACAAATTTTTTAATTTTTGGCCAGAAAAAGGCTAAAAATCGAAAACCTTGTATGTGAAGTACCCTTAATTTTTATTGTATTGCATTGTAAGTTTCATTATCTTTTTTTTTTTGTAAAAAAAAACTTTGTACAAAATTTTAAGTCATCACGATGAAAAATGAGGGTACTCTCCATACAAATATTCTGATTTTTGTGCCATTTTCGTCCATCTTAAGCCTTTTTTGTTCAAATTGAGTATCAAAACATAATTTTATCGCCGAGCCAATGTCAAATTCGGTACCAAAAAACCCCTTTACACATACATAGCAAAATATTGTAATCCTTTTTTCAATGCTGTGTCCAAGTCGAATCTTGAAAAGGACGAAAAAAATACCTATTTTTAAAAATTGGGGGGCTCGGAATTCAAAATAAACCCATACTTCCATTGGAAAAGTTGCTTAAAATGATTTATAAAACACAACTAGGGGGTTCCAAACATCGACTTTTTTGACCCATACAATTTGACCCACCCTAGTATACATATATTAAAATTACAAATATATTTAACTATTTAACGACTTATTGTTTAAAAACGTTATCGGACAACGCGAGGCCCTGTCCGCTGTCCGCAGAGAAAATTGCTTCAACTTTTGTGCAACGTACAAACAATGCACTCAAAAGCAAATGGAGAATTTATGACTGCTAAAGCCGTTTTAGAAATATGGTTTTTGCGCAAAATGCATCTGTCACAATGCGAATAGGATACGTTTATGACCCGCAAGGGAATCGCGAGTGGAGTGGGAGGAGAAATGTGAGGCAAAAAATGATTAATTTGAAAACTTTGATAAGAGTTCGAACATTAGAATTCCTTAACGCCAGCGAGGCAAGGGACAATATGCCAGACAGAAGGCGACTGAGCTATGTATTTATGTAGGAAGCATTGAAATTCACGGAAAATTGTATTCGCGACGGATAGAGGGAAAGAAAGGGCCTAGATTGCCGAAGAACGCATGAAGGTAATGGCAGCAAGGGAGGCGCAAAAAACCAGCGGCAAATCAAGGTGCACAGCGTCAGGGCGGGGAAAAAGAGAGGGAGATAGATAGACGGAAACTAGCGCTTGACAGTGGCAAGTTGTTCAATTAAGCGCGTACATATGCTAAGGCATGTTGCATGTTGCAAATGCAAAATGAAAGCTACAATAAAAGTGTCAACAACCTGGTGACTGTTTTTATGTTTGCTTGCAGGTCGCTAGCTTGTTTGTAAACTTGCTAGCACCCCACCGCTGCCCTGCTCGTTAATGTTAACCGTTGATGACACAAATGACAGCGCTAATGTTTTTGCCATTTTTTGTCTATTGCTGCTGTTGTGGTTGTTGTTGTTATCATTTTTATGATCCACTGCCGACATGTATGCGTATGAAAAAGCATATTCGAAAAAAAGATGAGCAGAGGAGGTGAATGTTGCCTTAAATAACAAGGTACATAAAATTACTCCTATGTGACCGCCACTTCATTTTGCAAAGTTAATATGTCTACGTGTGTGTGTTTGCTACTATATATGTACATTTGCTTGTGCGAGTGTGGGTGTGTGTGTGCGCGCGCTCATTTTACATGTCCTGTCAAAGGCACCGGTGCCATGTGATGACAAATGAAATTCACCAAAAAGCTACATGCAATGGGAATGACAATAACAACAACAAAAAGACAGCAATAACAAAAGACAGAACAGAAACAAAAAAAAGTAATAATAACAACAACACACGCAAGCTTTTGGGTAACTCTATCGGGTTTTGTCTGTTGTTACCATCAAATTACTTTTGTACTTTGTCATCGGCAGCCACAGTACTTGTGAGCATACACATACAAACTTACACAAATGCATGCATACATGCCGCAAATTAAAATGTAAGTTTAGCAAAAACAAAAAAGTATATAAAAAAATGCAGTTATGCAATAATATTTTACTGCCCTTTTGGTTTTTTCTGTGCTGACAAATTACCTGCCAGTTGTAAAATTTTCAACTTCATTGCATTTGAAAGTTGCGTTTTTTGCCATTGATTAGCTTCAAAAAGACTTCTGTGATACTAAAAGAATTTGTACTGTTTTCTGTATTCTTTTACAAAGAGACTTCAATGTATTTACACATAAATGTTAGGTTCATTTGACAGCCGGACAGAAACTCGGAGACGGCTTGATCGACTTGAATTTATTTTTTAACAAATTGTTAAACATTCAGGGAAGGCTTTAGATATAAAAAGTTTGAAAACTTTCTTTAATTTATATTTATAAAATATAATTAATGTGTAAAGTGTAAAACTAATGACGCTTTAGAGAAAACTTAATTAGAAATATATTTTAAAGGTGGATTGTGTTTCAAAAATTGAATTTGTAGCGAACTTATTATTTAAGTATAGTAGCGCCACTAAGTGTACGCAAATGGGGAATCAAGTACGACGGTGGCAAGGACCCACTGGGCTTCATATAGAGAGTCGAAGAATTAGCAGACGGGTTTGAGGTAGAACGAAATGAGCTCCCACGAGCGTTATCCGAATTCTTAAAAGATAAAGCCCTCGTCTGGTTACGCAATAACCATGGTCAGTGGCAAGATTGGGAATCGTGCAAGCGAGATTTTTTTTAGAATTAGAAAAACCGAAAGTGGAGACTTTGTGTTGACTATCGACAACTTAACGCGCGCCCAATACCAGATGCGTACCCACTCCCATGAATCCAAGATATTTTTGGCCGCTTGAGAAACGCTAAATTTATCAGAAGCCTTGACTTAAAGAATGGGTACTGTCAAATTTCTATTGAAGACAGCAGCAAGAAGTATACAGGTTTCAGCGTACCAGGGTGTGGATTATTCCAACGTAATGCCATTCGGACTACACTCAGCACCTGCAACATTTCAAAGAGCGCTGGATAAAGTTATTGGACCAGAACTGGAACCCCACGCGTTTTTCTACCTAGACGATATCATCATCACTAGTGCGACGCTAGAACAACACTTAGAACACCTCACAGAAGTGTTTCGACGACTACGGCTGGCAAACCTAAAGATCAACCCAGAGAAATGTGAGTTTTTCAAAAAGATTTCGAAATACCTGGATCATGTAGTGAGCGAGGAAGGGATCCATATCGATCCAGCCAAAATTGCGGCTATCAAAGAAATGGCACCATCAATTAACTTCTCGCGTTTTGCACACCCTCTGACGTCATTAATGAAGACAGGAAGCTGATGGCAGTGGAACGAATAGCGGCAGATGTCCTTCGAGAAAGTAAGAAATGCGCTTACGGAAGCACCAGTAATATCTTGTTCAGACTTCTCCCAGAAATCCACACTACAAACTGATGCCAGTGATCATGGACTAGGCGCAGTGTTAACACAGGAACTAGATGGCGCGGAACGAGCCATAGCATATGTTAGTCGACGACTGAACAAGGCAGAGCAAAACTACTCAACAGCCGAAAACAAGTGTCTAGCCATTGTGGGAGCCATTGTTGGGGCCATCCGAAAAATGAGGCTATACTTAAAAGGTTACACCTTCACGGTAATCATCGACCACTTATCCCTGAAATGGCTGAATGCAATCAAGAGTCCATCCCGCGTGACCCAACTTGCTGGTGCAAGAGGAAGCAGTGGCGAACTGAAAGTGGCTAAAAGAGAAGGTGGTACAAGTAAAACTAAAACAAGTAAAAGTTCTCGGACTACACCATTGTAAACGACGAACTGTTTAGACACATTGCGGTCCAGATGGACGATGAAGATGCAATCCCGTGGAAGCTATGCGTGTCAACACCATTACGAGGAAGACTATAGAAGGAGGTGCACGATAATCCAAGCACATGACACATGGGTATCAGAAATACGATTACGAGGGCAACGGCACGCTTTACTGGCCGGGGTTGTTCAGAGACATCAAGAGATATGTTCGACAGTGTCCTACGCGCCAAATTTACAAGGCTAGCCAACAACAAGCTGTGGGCAAATTGCTGACACAGATCGCAGAAGAATCCTGGGCCATAGTATACGCAAAACACGGTAACACAACCATACTAGTCTTCATCAATAAGTTTTCCAAATAGGTCGAGATTACCCCCCTACAGAAGCCGGTGGCCGAATGCCTCATCAAAGCATTGCGGTAGAGCATTTTCGGTAGATTCGGAGTCCCGAAGGTTGTGATCACCGACAATGACACACAACTCTCACAGCAGAGAGTTCAACCGGTTATTACAAGAATACGGCGTTACAAGGGAATCCAACAGAGAGAGCGAACCGCAACATAACACGAATGCTGGCGCAGTTTACCGGCAAGGAACAACGAAATTGGGATGACTTATTGCTTTACAACTTTACAGCCAAGCTTGCATCGAAGTATTGTGGGCCATTCTCAGTGACGAACTTCGTGTCTGCGGTAATAGTTGAATTGGACAAGCTAAAACCGTTTCATACTGACGAAAAACCCGAAGAGAACAGGGCAGCGCCAACGGTAACCCTCCCCAGCACAACCTGTCATAGACAGAAATGTGGTAACTCGGCGATCGGCAAGTGGGAGTGATCACTGATCCGATGAAGAGCACAGAAGAAGAAGAACGAAGCAAACAGAGAAAGGAGAAAGATTGAGAGCTAAAAGAGGTGAGAGGAAAAGAGGGATACAGAGAAGATGCAGGACCGTTTCTTCCTCCTCATAATTTTTGCAGCTGCTACAGAATCTAAAGAAGGGTACTCCAAGACGACCAGCATGGTTGCCTATGAGGCAGTGCCCTGTTAAAGCGCCAATTACTTGGGAAATATCGTCCCGTTTTAATAATTACTATATACATATATATTAATAATAATAAATGTTTGTTTATTTTTCTGTTGGCCTAGTAAAGGCCAGACTTCTGATGAGGAAATGTGGTGATTTCCGAAATAGTACTATAACTTCTTCCATTAAATACTGTTGTTGTTTTTTCACAAAAATCTTCCATAAACTGGCCTTGAGCTCAATAAAATTGTAAAATTATTAACATTTACTAGGCCAACAGAAAAATAAACAAACATTTATATGCAAGGATGAGCACGCCTTAAATGTAATCTAATATAATGTAAAATAACTTAAATACAGAATTTGCAAATAAAACACAAACAAGTTAAATAGCGGCAGATCAGTTGCTCTTGTTTGTAGTTGGTTTGTTTAAGGAAGATGAAATAAACACAACAGCCAACTCGGCTAGCGTAGCGCAATATGTAGCGTAATGGCTCTGCAACTCCGAGCTCCCGGGTTCAAAGCCTGAGAGAAGTGGTTATGAAAAATAAATTTTATTTATTTAATAAAAAGAAGTCTGATGAGGAAATGTGGTAATTTCCAAAATAGTACTATAATTTCCACCATTAAAAACTGTTGTTGTTTTTTCACAAAAATCTTCTATAAACTGGCCTTGAGCTCAATAAAAATTGTTATATTAATAATAATAATAATAATAATAATAAAAATAATAATAATGAAAACAATAATAATAATAATGATCATAACAAATAATAATAAAATAATTTTGTCCGTGCTGGCAACACCTTTAAGAGTTTGACAAATCGGCCCCAGCAAAGCTGCCTTTAGAAGCGTAGGCAACACTGGAACATAATTGCCGGCAAAAACAATAACAAAACCAAAATAAGTAAACTAAATACATATGTAAGTAACAAAATACGAGTATTTGCTCCAATTACAGTTTTCAGCACAATGACATTCATTTTAAAGGCGATTAGCGCACAGGACGGCACTCTGAAAGTGCGTTTGTGCTGCATAACAGCAGCATAAATAACGCAGTACTCTGGTACTAGCACCACTGAGAATGCGGCAGACAGCGAAAGTGAGGCCATCACAAAAATTTCCTTGCGCGAAAGCACAAATAGCGGCTCGAGTGATGAAGGGCGCTGGAGTCCGACATCGTACAGCCAAGATGACTGGGGGAGCCGTCCAGCAAGCCGCGTAGCTAATAGCGATACTTCAACGCCAATTGAAGTATCCCGAGAGGATAGCGACAACGACGATGAATGACGAGAAAACGAAATGGTAAGAGCGCACACGCCAAGTCAGTCAAGTTTCCACCGAGGACAGCGAAGACGAGCCACGCCGAAGCGAAATGACCATTTCGGAGAAAGACTGCCCACGTAAAGGCTATACAAAATATGTTCGTCATATCACCATGACGATGCGCATCTTCGAAGAGGCGTCACAGACGAACAAATCGCGACAACAACCAATGACGCAGGCTTTATGCGAAGCGCTCACCCTGTCGGTGGAGAAAGACCGCGGGTTGGAGCAGTGGCTGGAGGAGTTAGACAGCATAGACGCAGACCAGGTAACAGTCCGAGAAATCGGCACTGGCGGCCGACAGTACTACCAGAAGACTGGCGAAACTTTAGTGGCGTAAACCCGGTGCCTACTGAACTGGTAAGATTAATAGAGGGACGGCTGTAACAACTACGAAAGAAGCGCCACACATTCAGGCATGCGGTGGGCATGATTTGGTACCGCGTTCATTTATAACGGAATAGGTTAAGCGATTAATGCAGGCGGTGACGACAGCCAATACGCGAATTGGGTTGTTTAGTTGCTGTACTGCGCGTTTCAGTAGTGAACGCAGTGCGTCAAAAGTTGAGGAGTTCCCCGCGACGTTTTCAACATTTAGGTGGTGGAAAATTTTAACGATGTAGATGCTACTAACGGTATGCCAAGACTGCTCGAAAGTGATGTCTTTGAATGGTGGAGGGGTGTGAAGATTAATGGTGCTAGTGATGTTGTAAAAGTGTTGCGGGAAGCTTTTTCGCCTCCAAGGCCAGCATGGTGAATTTATGCAGAGATCTGTGAGGGTAAACAACAAAAGCACGAACCTACAGCTTCATCCGTAAAAAGAGAGTGCTCTTCGCCCATTTGCCAAGTCCACCGAAGGAAAGCGAGCAGATTGATATCTTGGTCGGTATGCTACACTTGCAAGTGCGTGACAAGATGTTACGTCATACTATGACTACGTTTAATAATATTTTGAATAGTGCTCGGGAAGCGGAATATGCGATCATCGAACGCAACGAAAGCCGAGTCGAAAGGGTCATACGTCGGAGCACTGTTTCAAGCGCATCAAAGACGAAAGTCAAAAAGAAAGTACTGCTGCTGCTGTTGTTGCTCAAGCAACGCTGTCCAAGCATAAACTTCCTTGCAACGGCTGTAACGCGCCGGGTTACGTTCGTGCAAATTGTCCTAATTTCAGTTCCAAAAACAACCGCAAATAACTGTGGTCAGCTTCAACACAACGTCGTCAAATACAATTGGGAGATATATACCCGTTGCAAACGTCAGCTATTCGGAGTTCCTGGACAAGTCTACTTTGACACAGGTGCATGTACCAGTATCGCTAGTTCAAACTTGGTTTCCACGGCTGTGAATATAAAACCACTCCTGATCGAACGGCAATGCGATATTTGTAAACTGGTGTTGTATATGGAGAAAACCTACAGATGAAGGTTTTACCCCGCTATAATTACTTGATCTCAAGGTTCTGAAAAGCTCAGACGCTGCGAGCGTATCAGCTGATAAAAAGCTGGAACTCGATCTTTTATTTCGCAAGCATGTGGCTGTTTTTAATAAAATAACAGAGACAACGCCGTACGCTGAACATCGAAACAATACGGGTGACCATGACCTCGCCGCCATACCACTTGTCGTTTCCGAAATCGCGAGAGTTTAAGTTGGAAATTTACAATGGGTCCTGGACTTCGCCCGTTGTTATGGTTCCGGAACGAGATGGCGGAATACGCATCTGTGTTGACAATAGGAAGTTAAACGCCGTCACCGAATCCGAAAGATACCCATTACCGAGAATGGATGATTTATCGCAAGCTGAGAAAAGTACCCGTTTTATGACCACATTGGATTTGCAAAGGATATTGATAAAAGTTGTATAAAAATCCCGTTTGGACTTTTTCGTCTTACTATAATGCCTCTTGGACTACGAAATGCAACGTTCCAGCAGCTCATGGAGTGGTTCAGGTTGAAGTCTGCGTTACCAGAGGTGCAAGTATTAGCGTATTTGGATGATTAGATTATTTGTTCATATACATTTCAAAAACATTTAAGCGATCTCAATAAAATTTTTTAAAAACTTAACAAATTTAAACTTCGTATTAACGAAACTAAATGCTGATTCTGTTGTTCTGAAGTCAGATACTTTGGCCATATTACCACTCCTTTAGGACTTAGTGTAAATCTAGTCTGTCAAAGACAGGAACCTAAAAATATGAAAGAGTTGTTATCCTTAATACATACATGCTCAATTGCTCTTGAAACATGCGCTGGCTGGTGCAAGATTTGTTATCAAGTTTGATGCTAGTGCATATGCACTCGAAGCAGTTCTACTAAAGGGGGGTAATGAAGAACATCCTATCGCGTTTGCAAGCCGCTTATTGACAAACGCCGAACGAAACTATTTCACTACATAGCGCGAAGCGCTTGCGATTATTTAAGCTTGTGCCAAATGCCGAGGTTACATTGAACG
Source organism: Philophylla caesio (assembly GCA_963971545.1). NCBI lineage: Eukaryota > Metazoa > Arthropoda > Insecta > Diptera > Tephritidae > Philophylla > Philophylla caesio. Next base: position 29,207,889 of record OZ020609.1, on the reverse strand, counting down.
TGCTGACTTGATTTTAGCAACGGATTACCAACCGTTAAAGTGGCTGCTGAGCGTAATATCACCATCCGGACGGTTGGCAAGATGGGCTTTATTGATCCAGCAATATAATTTCAAAATTGAGTATACACCCGGGAGTTCCAATGCCGTTGCAGATATGCTATCGCGACCACTATGTATAGACGGTGGAAAAACTGAGTCACTGAATATTATGGCGTTTTAAATTGATTTCCCGCACAAAAGCGTCTCTGACATGCGTTACTAACAACTTAAAGATTATTACATAAAGGATATAATAACTTAACCCGAGGCTGGGAATGAAAAAGTTACCCGATGGATTGATCGCGGGTACATTTTTAATGAAGGAGGGTTACATTGCTATAGTAATGAAGATATCAAAAGTACGCAATATGTTGTGCCTGAGAAGAGAGAACTATCGCAAGATAGCTTCGTGATATTTATGGACAGGTATGCGAACAGATATAAGAACATACGTATAATCATGTGTTGACTGTCAACGATTTAAAGCAGCAAACTTGAAACAAACAACTAGTAGCAATCTTCGATTTGAGATATTAGCAGTATATCTCTTTGGCCCATTGAAATATTGCCACTAAAGGATGCTACTGCAGATAACTGTAGTAAACTCCTGATTGAAGAAGTGATTCTACCATAAGGCATTCCCAGGGGTCTAAAGACGAACAATGGGGTGCAATCTGTGTCAGCAGCAATGCAGCAGGTGACACATTACTTGGGTATCCAGTAGCGGTTAACCCCTCTTTATCACCTCGAGGCTAAAAACCCGTGACTTGAAAACTCAATTGGCAATACTGGTCCAAACGCATTACAATACAATTAATACCACAAAATTCCAAAGCACTGGCTTTAGTGCTTTCTTTCTAACATTTGGAAGAGATGTTAGAACTATGGATGATGGAAACCACGATGTCACACTCATAGTAACGTAAAAAAATAGTATTCCACAAATTTCATCGTACTTACAAATCTTAACGAGTAACTTTAAAGATGCACGTGAAATCGAGCAAAAGTTTCAAGACCGGAATAAAGCACAACATGATCAACATAGATGCTCACAGCCAGATTTTACTGTTGGAACTGGGGTTATGGTAACAACACACGTCCTTAGTCAAGCTGGAAAAGGGCTGACTTCGAAATTTGTTCCGAAGAGGGACGGTCCATATGTCATCAGGAAGAAAATTGGATCCAATGTGTTTGAGGTTGCATCCCGATAGAATCTCAACCTGCCATCGAGGAGGAAATCCGTCTCCAAACGCCTTGGATTAAGTCTGATTTTGATTACGCGCAATAAGTAAAACAGATTAGTTTTTGTGTAATTATCCAAATATTTATTTGATCACGTCATTTATAGCCGTACGTAATAAAATTCATTTAAGTTTTAATCCAGACGTAAACTATTTAGATTATTTCAGCTAAGGTTAAGCCAACATCGAAACTACGAGACTTGTCGCTTAAATTTCTATTCGAACAATGATTTTCAAAAAAATACATCACATGGTTTTATGACTCTAATTCCCTTGTTCCTCTAACATATGTATCGCTTTCTAATAATTGTAATAGAACATACAATAAAATATTCGGCTGAATAATTACAAGTTTGTTTATTATAGCGAGTCATAAGCATTTCAGCGAGTCGGGTTGCAGTGGCGGTTACACTGCCATTGGGAACGTACCATATATCTGCATTGACTAAATACAAGGGAACAAATAATGATGATACCTCCGCGGTCCCAATGTATCCACTAAGAAAGCGAGGACGAAATAGAAAGCTAAAGGTGCTGGCGTGATTCCGTGGCGGAATCCGCACGTCAAAGTGGGAGACCGTATCGATCTTATTATTTAAGTATAGTAGCGCCCTTTAGTTTTGTAATATTTCCATTAGCGCCACCTATGTTTGTAACAATTACTTAGCGCCATTTACTACTAAAGTTAGTGCAGTTTTTTATGTGCGACGGTAATTCATTAAAACACTTTAGCCCTTTATAGAAAATGTTTGTTTTATCCACTTCGGTTCAATAGAAGGGTAGCCTAAAGTTGTTGTTCTCTCTTAGTAGGTATGAAAGGGTGTCGTTAATGTATCGAAGATTGTCACTCAAATAATCCAGAAGTCTGCCTTCTTTTATGTTAAACACAAATTTCATAGCATGATAAAAAACTTGCTGCTTCACACTCAGCCAATGCATATCAGCGATCATATCGCGCGTGGGTGTATCATAAGGCTTATTTAGTATAAAGCGCATAGCTCGGTTTTGCAGTTTTTGCAGTTTATCTACTTGGGTATCGCTAACTATGAAAGATATCGTTTGACAATATATAAAGTGGTGTTCCACTATAAACCTATAGACTATGGTTTTGTATCTCCTTCCTAGATTTTTACAAGATCTTTTTATAAAGCCAATTTTTTTTGCAATTTTTTCAACTGTATATTCAACATGCTCATCCAATTTTAATTTATTATCAACGTATGTTCTTAAGTATTTAATGAGTTTAACTTCTTTAATAACTTCATCTTTTATTTTTAGGCTGTAGTTTGAGCATCCGTTATTGACTGCCCTATTTAAGACCATAAACTGTGCTTCTCCCGGAAACCTGATTGCTCTTTTATGAATATGACATAACAACTGTGTTTTAACCACATTTTCCAGAATTTTTTCAATGTTTGGAAGAGTGTTAATTGGCCTCATTTCTTCAGCTTTACTTTTTTAACGTGGACAATCGTCGAAATTTTCCAATCTTTAGGTACTATTCCTGATTTAAGGCTCTTATTTATCGGTAAAGAGTAGCAGTGTCCCATATAGTCTACTGAGTCTTTAATTACACCCTCAGACAATAAATTTTTCCCTCCTATTTCCCTCTTACATTTTTTTACGGTATGTTAAATATCTTTAGAGTTAATCTGGTGGAATTCAAAGTTATTTACCTGATGAACCTGCGGTATAAAGTTACTGTTAATGTCTTCTATGTTTCTGTTTATCTACACTATACTTTCTACGAAGAAATCGTTTACGTTTTCTGCAATTTCATCGCTGCTTTTGAATATTTTATCCCTTATTAATACTTCGGTTATTTTTTCTTTACCACTTGTTTTAAGTGTTTCCACATTAATCGGCTATCATTTCCATTTGCTTCGATTTTCTGTTCCATGTAGCTAATTTTCTTAATATTGATAATTTTTTTGTACTGCTTTTTTACCATGTTATATTATGCCCAATCTCCTGTTAGCACTGCTTTTTCATGTAATTTGAACTTCTTCTGTGTAACCTCAGCTATTTGCCTGTCATACCATTTGTTTATAATCTTAATATAAATTTATCCCTGGTTGGTTAATTGTTGCATAGCCGACATCATACAATTGTTAATGTGCTCGAGCATTCCTTCAACATCAATACTACTTATGTAACTAAAGTTATACTGTCTCAGCAAATTAAGTAAATTATCAGGGGTACACATATCCCAGGAAGTAAATTCTGACAGCTTTTTTAACGATATTAATTTGTTTATATTAAATCGAAACAGTATAGTTTCGTATCCGTTATTCTGTGATCCTGTCAATTTTCACAAAACACTTCCTTACTGTTAGAATACAACAAGTCTATGAGTGTTGCAGAGTGTTCCGTAATCCGTGTATCAAAGCTAATCAGCTGTTTCATTGCTTGGTGTGAGAAGATCTCGTTCAGTTGTTTCCCTGGCGGAAAATAACAGACAGTCCGAAAAATTAACCAATTTTAAAGTAGTTGGAAACAACTGCTTTGAAACAAATGCAGCGTGCGAGTCCTTAATTCTTCATATATTTATATGAGCGTAATACAAAATAATTTAAAAACTTTTGTAGTGGAGAGAAACTAGGAATTTATTTAATTGAATCCTTTGAAATTTCTTAAACCGCATTTTGCTCACTAAGGAGAGTAGTAGCCGTTGGGCAACTATACTAGTATTTCTATTACGCAAGGTAACCCGCTACTGTATAACGGGTCCGGAAAGTATTTAAATGTTTCCCTTTTGAAACAATCTTTATATTTTTTCAAGTTAATTCTCATTCACATTTGAACAAAATTTCCTTGTCAAAAAGTAAAATCAATATAAAGTATAATGAGGTCAATCGCCATACATAATACGAAGAACGGTTTTAGTAGCCATATATAGTAGACCGCCAACTACACACTAATCTCCATATATAATAGGGGCATTAATCCACGATTTTGATGTTTTCCATCATTTAGTAATTTCATTTGTGGCACACCTTTCCCGTCCACTTGCAAACAAGTGTTGTGTATTGTAAAATGCTTTTACGTAGCTCATAAACGCTAGCCATTTGCTTGCGTGATTGTGAATATGGCTTTTGCAGATAAAAAGATAATACCTAAACGAAAAGCGGCAGCATACAGTTTCAAAGCAAATATCTACGTCCATAAGAAAAATGAGAAAAAAAATAATTATACTGTATGTATTTGCACCTGCTTAACTACTGAGTTTAACCTTTTCAATCAGCTGCACAAAACCTCTACATGCCACTTCACTTCCACTTTTCTTTATGGTTTACACTATGCTAATCCTGAGGTCTGCATCGCTGATCCTGTTTTCACACCCATGTACATATACACGCTCCGCTTACTGAATTGGCATTGTAATATCGGCTTTCTTTTTCTTGAACGTCCGTGTTATATTAAGGGCTACGCTGACATAGATTTTAAATATCTATAATTAATAATTTTATACGTGAAATTATCAACAATTGTCTTTACCATCGTATTTTTACTATTTCGTTTTTACTTTTGTTTTTATTCGCTTCGTTTTACTTTTTATACTACCCCCAGAGTTACCGCTCCAACATAAAAAAGGCTTTAAATAATAGTTTGTAAGATAAGTGTATGTAATGAATCCCCCCACATGTGCCGAATAATCTTGAGGTAATAGAATTTTAAAATGTTGATTAACGTTAATATCCAATAAATTTTATCTTATCAGAAAGAATATTTAGCTTCCGAATGCGAACGCAAAAGAAAACATCACTCTGGGAACCGGGCCGCACTCAGTTGTATTCGGGCCTTACCCCGGGTAATGCGGATCTCTGCCTGGGGTGGAAGAACCCCTTTCTCCGCTACTCGTGGGATCAAGTTATGGACACACCAACAAAAACAAAAACACAACGAGACCGGTACTCGCAATATGTCGGAAGGACAGTCGCCCAAGAAGCAGGAGGACCGTGCGATGCAGGGCTCCTCCACCAGCCACGAAGTGGCCAAGTTTGTGAAGGGCAGCAACCCCTGGCGAGGCCGAGGCTTGCATCTTCAAAGGAACGCTTAGGGGGCGGGAAGCCCTCGCGAATAGTTCCAAGCAACAGTGGAGGCGAACCTGGTAGGCAGTTTGCTACCATGGGGGCTGCTAAAGCTGGTGCGCGGATCTCTCGGGCGCCACCGCTAACACCCACGGCGTTCACAAGGCCGGACGACAGGCCAACCACGGAGGCAGCAACTTTGCGACACAGGAAGGCTGTCATTAGGGCCTTGAAAAGGTCCAAACTATCGGAGGATCTCTGTAATCGGGCGCTGCCCGATGATCATGCGGAAGTCGCAAAGGAGAAGATCATCTTAGCTGTGGTGGATGAAAATCACGGCGATGAACTGGTTTTGCGAGCCCATTGGAAATGGGTGGAATCGGAGATATCGAGCATTGCGGTAAGGGTGTACTCAAACAACATGAAGCGCGCAGCGTAGAAGCAGAGGTGGACCAGATTAGCGAGGATGAAGGAGATGCAGAGCCTGGCCAGGTTGATCCGATGGATGATCTGTCCGGGCGCTACGCGTCCTCGACGTCGTCGCTGGGCATTGGGTTCACCTTCCGCAAGTATACGGAGGAGGAGCTTATGTCGGACGATGACGACGAAGCCAACCGTACTATGGTGGAGGGGAAAAGAGGATGCGTCCAAGATGGTGCACTGCTGCTCCAGCTGGCGAAAAGGGGGGCAGCAGATATCGCCCTAATCCAGGAGCCCTGGACTGTTGGGCACAGAATTTGTGGACTGCAGACGACGGAGTATACACTGGTAAGTGGGGCAACTGTGGGTAGATCTAGAGCTTGCATTCTTGTTAACTCGAAACTAAAATTTCTGTTTCTTCCTCAATTTAGTGACGAGGACACGACGACCATGAGCCTAGAGGTCAATAGTCAGGTGATCCAGCTGACCTCTATGTATCTGGCCCACGATAGACCAATTCCGACGCCGATGGTGGAAAAGGTCGCTCAGTATATAGCGGAAGCGCTGATTCTTGCCGGTGACGCGAACGCGCACCACTTCACATGGAGCAGCAGCGACACCAACGAAAGAGGTGAGTCATTCTTCGATTTCATATTAAAAGCCAACCTAGCTGTAAGTAACAGAGGTAGTGAACCCACCTTTGTAACCAGTAGTAGAAGGGAAGTCCTGGACGTGGCTCTCGTGTCGGTGGAAGCAGAGGCGGTGGCCAGAAACTAAAAAGTGCTTGAAGAGCATTCCTTTTCGGACCATCGATGCATCTCCTTCTACTTAGAGGGGGCCTCGCCTAGGACTGCACCCATTAGAAACCTTAAAAATGCCGACTGGTCTAGATACAGGAAAGAACTAGATAAGCAATTTTTAGGGAAATGAGTAAGCGCACCCTGTAGCCCAGGGAAGCTAGAATACATGTTAACCAGTTTACCATGGCATGTAGGAAGGCTCTTGATAAGGCCTGCCCAATTAAGAAGCCAAAAGGCAAAAAGAAACCACCGTGGTGGAGTGTAGAGATTGACAAGGCTCTCAGAATCTGTCGAACTCTATTTTACCTTGCCAAAAGAACCCAAAGTGACTCACAATGGGAAATTTACAGGTCACACCTAGCTTTTAAGGCAGTTCAAGAGATCTTCTTGGAGGGACTGCTGCGGCTCTATGGAATCTGTGTCAGAGGGATCAAGGCTGAGAATTGTTCTCTCCGGCTCACCCCGTATAGCTCCAAGAACCTTGCTAAGGCCGGACGGGACGTGGACGGGGTCGGCAGAAGACACTCTCAGACTTCTCCTGGAGACGCACTTTCCGTACGCGGCGGATGAGCTCCCAAACAGATAGACTGCAGTGAGGAACAATCGGCGGCTTCTGACTTCCTCACATTAGAGAAAGTAACCTGGGCAATTGAGACATTTAAACTCCAACAAGGCGCCGGGTCCAGATGAAGTGTCACCGGTGCAGCTTCAGCAATCTTTGGAGCTAAGTGCAACTTGGCTGCATGCTATGTATAAACCTCAACTATATTCCTAAAATGTGGAAGAAATCAAGGGTTGTTTTTATCCCCAAAGCAGGTACTATTGTAAATCCCAAAGACTTTAGGCCTATAAGTCTCTGCTCCTTTCAACTGAAAGTGCTAGAGAGAATAATTGATTGTCACATCAGAGATTCAATAACGCACAAATTAATATCTTCCCAGCATGCTTACATGAAGGGGAAGTTCAATGAAACGGCGCTTCATCAAGTTGTGTCGTATATAGAGAACTCCCTGCAGGTCAAGGAGTAAACACTCATATAATTTCTAGACATTGAGGGTGCCTTCAATAACATAGAACCTCTTGCGATCACAAGTGCTCTGGGCGTCGATCAACATCTGGTATCCCTCGTACAAAACCTACTGGTTGACAGGGTTGTGAGGGCACAGTTTGCGGAGGCAACTTTAAAACGCTGTACAAGCAGAGGCACCCCGCAAGGTGGGGTAATTTCTCCTCTACTGTGGGTGGTGGCTATTAACGGCCTACTGAAGGCCCTGGAGGAGGGGGGAGGGTCGAAGGTTGTAGCTTGCGGTGGTAGTAAGGAGTAAATTTCCTCAGACTCTGTGCGACATCATGCAGGAAAAACTTAAAAAGGTAGAGGACTGGACCAAAGACAAAGGTCTGGGTGTAAACCCGGACAAAACCGAACTTGTTCTTTTTACAAGAAAATATAAGATCCCACCTCTTAGGTATTGGCAAATAGAGAACTGAGGCTAGGGGACGTCGCAAAATATCTAGGCGTGATACTAGACAAAAAGCTTTCGTGGACACAGAACGTCCAGGAGCGCAGTAAGAAGGCAACGGTGGCCCTTTACAGCTGTAATGGAGCCATCGGGAAAAAGTGGGACTGGTCTCCCAAGGTCATGCACTGGATATGCACAGCCGTGTTAAGACCAATCTTGCTGGGGCACTGGTGTGGTGGCCATGTCTCGATAGGAAAACTACACCTTCAGCACTGCAAAGGGTGCAAAGATCGGCGTACAACCCCCTCGGAAGCTTTAGACACAATACTAAATATCCACCCCCATTCAAAGCTTCACAAAGAAGTTCAACATACTAATTCCTGAAAGAGGCTGGTGGTCCGATGGACCCCCTGGATCGGAGAATTCACTCCACTTCTACACTGATGGCTCAAAGCTTGAGAACAGAGTGGGATTGGGTGTTTTCTCGGCTCAAGTAGGATTAGAAAAATCTTTCCGCCTTCCTGACCATTGCAGTGTCTTTCAGGCTGAGATCGCTGCTATACAGGATACGGTAGACTACCTAAAAACAGAAGAGGTTGAATTTAAAGATATCTTCATATTTTCCGACAGTCAAGCAGCACTAAAGGCACTTGATTCGGTCAACTGTATTTCTAAAACGGTAGCAACCTGTCGCAAATCTCTAAACGAGATGGCGGAACAGTTTGCTCTTCACATGGTATGGGTGCCAGGGCACAGCAACATACCAGGCAACGAAACAGCGGATGAGCTTGCAAGAAGTGGGACATCCACTCCGCTTTCATCACGCTGGAAGGGTTTAGGTATGCCGCTCGCTACCTGCAAGCTCTTTCTAAGGGACTCAACCCTAAAGGAAGCAGGAGACCGTTGGAAAAACGGAAACACCTGTATCAAGTCCAAGCTCTTGTGGCCGGAGTGGGACGTCAAGCGATCACAAGGTCTCCTCATGCTGAGCAGAGAAACCTGTCCTTAGCTTTAGGAATCATAACATAAATACATGATTGTTTTGTTGGAAAGAGTTGGCAGTCCTTTGCAATTTTTTCCTAATGAGTGGGGATGCCAAGCTTTTTAACATTCGTTTTTTTTTTTAATAATCCGAAATGTTTAGAAACTGGTGGCTTTCATGTTTTGAGACCGTAAAGCCAAGGGAAAATATTTCCTAGTAAAATTGTGAAGCAAAATAGTATAGTGGAAACATATGTAAATAGGTGCTGTGTGTTCTTTAAGCGATATCTACATTGTTTTAGATGCTTAAAAAATAATGCTTGTATTGGAAACATTTTTGGTATTAAAAACTCCACAGTGGCAACCGTGAAATCAATCGAACGCGTCTTTTTTCCGTCGTATTCGCTTATTCTGTGCTGTTTTATTCGTTGGCGCTGTGAAAATTTGATTTAAAATTAATTTAAACTAATTAAAACATTTTAATAAAATTATAAAAAAAAAGGTAATATGAGCAGTGGTGTAAGTGATAGGCATTTAAGAAGGTTAATTAGGAAGCAGAAAGACGATAATTTAGCTTTACTTAGATCAAGTGCATTAGAAAGTGTAAATGGGTGTATAGAAGATGGCGTTGATACCAATATTTCATTGGAATCTGAATACTCCCATCACGTTAACCAGTAGCCACAAGAAAGTTTTAGTGTGGTATTTTCTAAAAGCTTTAGGCAAAAGCTAAAAGAATGGTATATAAAAAATAATATACCACGCAAATGTCTAGAGGAACTTTTAGCTATGCTTCGAGGTGAGAATTTTGATGTTCCTTTAAGTGCTTCAGCCCTTACCGGGAAATGGCAAAACAGAGAAATGGTGAAAATAGATCCCGGCATTTATTGTCACTTTGGCGTTAAACATCAAATAATTAAAGCTACAAGGGAAATCTTAGGTTTGGAAGAAATAATTATTAATATAAATATAGACGGGCTTCCCCTTTTTAAGAGTTCAAAAGCTCAGCTATGGCCCATATTAATAAAAATTGTGAACACAGAAAAAGTTAAAGTATTTTGTGTTGGCGTATACTTAGGCAAAGCAAAACCTAACAATGCAAACAAATTTATTTTAATCATTTAATATTAAATGGCATACAAATTAAAAACCAAATAATTCCATTGAAAGTTGGAGCTCTAATTTGCGACGCAAAATCGTATATATGTATGTGGCATTTCCGACCATACATCCAGTAATGGGTGTTCCAAATGCAACCAGGTGGGCAAAAAAATTAACAATACGTTAACCTATGCCACTCAATGCGGAGATTTGCTTTCAAATGATGATTTCAAAAACAGAAATTTTATTAAACACCACCAAAAGATGTTTTATAATAACAAAACCCCATTTAAGAATATCCATTTAAATATGATAAATCAGGTGCCACTAGATCCCATGCATCTCGTAGACCTTGGAGTAGTTAGAAAATTTCTTGCAAGAATATGTTATGATAAAACTAATTTCAAAATTAGTAAAGAGAGTAAAAAAGAAATATCTGACAACTTAATTAGCATTCGATCGAGTATACCCAAGGAGTTTGTGAGTAAGCCAGAAGTTGCGACGAATTACCAAATTGGAAGGCCACTGAGTTCCGACAATTCATATTATACACGGTTATAGTCGTACTGAAAACCAAAGTTCAGCAAGACTTTTACTATGAGTTTCTTCTTTTGCATTGTGCTTACCGTAGCTCAGGATATGCTGCAATTGTTTGTTGAAAACTTCGCAGTAATTTTTGGAGAAAATAGTATTTCACATAATGTTCACGGGCTTTTGCATTTCGTAGATTCTGTTAAAGAATTCGGCGATGTATCAAAATTTTCTAGTTATCCTTTTGAGAACTATGTATTTGCAAACCCTGAAAACTTATGTTAAGAAGCCTTCAAAAATACTACAGCAAATTACCAAAAGAATTGAAAACGAAGATATACATATGTATCAATTGAAAAGAATGAATTTAAAGTAAAATACAAACAAAATAAAATACTTGACTGTTTCATATGTGATTATTTTACATGATTCAATTATAAAAGGTTCTGTAATAAAGCAGCTTACTCATTCCCGCATGACATATCGGCTTCTTAACTCATGAAGAATGTTGCTTATTCTACAATTTCTACTTGAAATGGTAGTATATTGTAAACTTCTTCATACCAAAAAAAAAGTTGGCATCACTGACTTGTTGGTCTAATTTATTATTTTTTTATTAACTGACATTTGATTTTGTGATTGTGTGAATTTAGGTAAGTTTTACAAAATATGTATGAATTTCATAGTAATATAACCATTCTTCATTTGAAACATATAATATACCTTATTTGCAGTGTAATTTACCACAACACATAGAAAGCAAACCCCTCTGTGCGATATTATTTTAATATTGGCACTTTATGGCCGTGAAGCTGGTGAGTAAATTTGAGTTTTGTTTTTATTTGATTACATCAATGATAAATGCCTTTTTTTTTTTAGAATATCTCTTCCCAGACAGCGTAGCGAGGTATACATATACATATACATAATTGCATATTCATTTATGTACATATGTATATTTCCACCGCCGATCGACTGAAGATTTTTTCCTACAGCAGAGATGTGTGTAAACATAGGCACAACAAACGTAAGTAAAATGTAATATAGCAACTGCTTTTATAAAGAGGTATTTTAATAATTGAACCTTCTTATTTATAGGCTCTTCGTACGTTTGGTGTTTCCCTGCTCAACTGCAAAGCCACCATCTTCGCCCCAAACGCACACACGCACACACGCACACGTAAGGTTAATTCTATAGCAACTGCAACTATAAGGAGAAATTCTAAGAATTGAACATTTTAGTTTACAGATTCCTTTAAATGTTTGGGGTATCCCTACCTATTTACCAACCTTCCCAAAGACGATGCAAAATTGATTAAGATCTAGTTTTTAACGATCATGAGCAAATAAAAGTGGGATTTATCGTTACAGTTTCCAATATAATCATACTGTTTTATTATTGTTTTTACTTAAAAGAATTTACAGATCCGCTTTGCATTTGGGGGATAAGAATGTATAAATCCTTTGTCCGCGCTTTGTTGTTAGTTTCTTCAGTTCTATGAGGTTTAGAGACAATACTTTAAAATAAAAAGATAGCCGATAGCCCTGGTAGCTTGTGCTTGAATATTGTTTTTATAATTTTAATTGTAATAACAATAAAATAATAATAATAATAAAATAAAAAGAAAAATCCTAGCCTTCGATGTATAGCAATGCCATTTATTCCGCTTTGTCAAAATCTATATGCAGGCTGTTCAATCTGCAAAAAATATATGTATATTTGAATACAATTTAGCATTACTTCAGCTCATAACCTGCATTGCAAGATGGAACATTTTTAATAATACATATATGAATGGGAATGCCACTTTCCTTGCATGCGATGGACCGATTGAATTCGGTGCGGATGTACATATGTACATATGTACATATGTATGTATATAAAATCAGTTTCTCGTGCATGGTTATAAGAAGAGTGGGCGTACCGTCTTTAAATATTTGATACTGCATATCTCGAAAAATATTTATGTGCCATGAGTACTGTAATTTTGTATTTACGCACAGCCACGCTTTTCTACACGACGGTTGAGTTCTTTTTTTATTATTTACAATTAAAATAAATTCATTTATCTCCACAATTTTATTTAATACATGCATTTATTAATTACTCAAAAACAAAATATTATTTTAATACGTATTTTACATAGTAATTTTCTACTACCTTTTGGCAATAAGGGATAATATTCTTCCCTCTTTCCGCGTACTTCCAAAATACAACTATAGATTAAGGAGTGTCAGAATTTAGCTGTCAGTAAGTACATAACCTTTTATAATTGAATCATGATTATTTTATAGGCACAAAATACCCTGACAACTTTTGCTGTGTTTTGTCAAATACTCCTATAAAAATGATTGGTTTCAAAATAAATAACAAGTCAGTTGTTCTTATTGGGAAAAAATTTCTTGCAATGGATGGTGTTTTTAAAGAACCAACTGATTCATTGACATATTTAGGTATATGCTATGTTCGTTTTGATAACTTGGGTATTGAAGAGGACTTTACTTTAGATAAGATTATATATAAGTTTGTTGCTCTTCCAGAGGAAATTTCTTCATGTTAATACCACTGCTTCATTGCCTAGTTTAAATATTACTATATAAATCGCTGAATAAAAACGTATTTAATAATTGTTTGTAAATTCATATATAAAAAAAAAACTATCAGATACAATGTATAAAAAGAAGCTGAGGGTAAGCGGACAGAAAACCAAACCGTGCTCATAAAATCTCTCATCCGACAGCAGAAGGCTGTGGCGTCATTCACTTCATCATTTCCAATTCAAACAGATGACTAACTTACAGCCCTTGACGATAACATTAACGAAGAGAACAAAACAATTTACGTGAGTAGCTAATATACTCATAAAATTTTAAATATCTATCGAAAGCTTTTTCCCATATATTCCTTAGCTTGATGGAATGAACTAATGAAAGGAAAACCAAAAAAGATGATCTTGGCTATTTTGTCCATGGACGTTGTAATGCATTTCAACGTCGATGGAACACACGGAAAAAAAGATTAAAATCCTTTGATAATTTATATCCGCTTTTGAAAGGTAAGACAGTGAGCAAGCCCATAAAATGTGGCATTCTTAAAATATTTCCATTTTTTCTTTATCTTTATTAACTTAGATGCCTTTTGTATCGAAAATCGCAAGGCTATTCAGGCGGTAAAAAAAAAATGTTTTTACAAAGTATGTAAATTCTCAAATTATACTTTATTAGTTGAGCTCCGTTAGAAAACTAAAACTTAAAAGCTAACAGCAACTTAAATCTAGCCCTAACGTCCCGTACTCGCTGCCGTAGCCGCTGTCCACTGCGCTGCTCGCAACATTGCTCACTACCTTCGATTGTTTTCGTTTTCTCTGGTAGTGTTGCTTCAGTTTCATAATGACATAGCAAATCGTAATGATTGTGAAAATTATACCACAAGACAGTGCCGGCTGTGTTGCTACTTTTGCTTCTACTTCATTTATGTAGCGCAAATTTTTTACGTGCAGCCTATGCAAAAACGGCAGGCTAAGTATCTTCTGATGACCAGTAATGTTTAATAAAGGTGAAGTTGCTAAGTATGTCTAGTTGTCTATTTGGAAAAGCATTACGATTCACAAACATGGTTCCATTCACCCAAACCTTGTTGTCGAATGTGATCAAGTGCGTGCGAGATATGATCTTTTCGGTACCCTCTGACTCCTTTACTCTTGCTGGTCGGTTATTAATTACAACGATGCCTTCATCGATTACTATTACGGGGCCTCGTTGATCAGGCTGAGTACTGCAGTGCGCTCTTATTTCCGAATGTAACTGTTGTGCGCACGTCTCATTAATTGACTCCCTACAGAAGGTTGTTGTTGTTATTCTGCAATCACTAACTGCCGTTACGCGACTATCACACTCTGTTACTATGTTGTTCTCAGCAAGGTAAATTATAATAACATTATGCGAGACGGGGAAAATACTAATCTTCTTACATGCTAATTTAGGTCTAGGATATTGTATAATGAAATGCAGTATATTTTCATTTTGTAAAATCTTAACACTAGATACATCCATTAATTCTGTTATACTAATATTTGTGAATTGCTTGTTTATTATTGACTTTAAATCATTATCTTCAATAATTGCCGAATTTATAACATTAATTTTGGCAAGTGTTATCGACAGCATTAAATTTTGTATTTCAGTTATTAAAATTCTATTTCGCGTCATTAAAATTTCGTAAAGGTGAGAGTTATCAATTTGTTCCTCTTCCATGTTTGCAAGGATAATATTCACCCTGTTTGTTAATTTTTTAATTCGCTCTTGAATTTTTGTATTTATTAATATCTGCCTATTGTTTGACTCGATGAGTTAACTCTGCTTGAACTTAGCATGTTCGAAATCATCGAAATCAGGAGTGCCTGCAATTACCTTTAAAGCCGTTCCTAGGAAATTCAAACTTCTTCTATTTTAAGTTGTCATTTTCGGAAAGAAATAGTCACCCACAATTTTTTTGGTATTTTCTTCAGCAGCTCTATGCGCTCGGTTATGTTCCATAATTACAATTTCTTTTTGTTTATTTTTATCAAAAATATCCGTTACGCATTTCTAGTTGACACAGGAGCAGACATTTCCATAATTAAACATGACCAAGATACACTTAAACACTTAAACAAAAAACACATTACAACATTACAAGGCATTGGACACGGAAACATCAATTCGATAGGCACAACATTTTTCGACTTAAAGTTTAAAAAATACTTAATACCACACGAGTTTCATGTAGTACAAAACGATTTCCCAATACCGTGTGATGGCATTCTTGGAATGGACTTTATGAAAAAATACAATTGTCTACTTGAATTCAATGAAAATCAAGATTTCCTAACCCTCAGACAAGAAAAATTCCAAATGCACATTGAAATACCAATTATAACTACTTGTAACGATGACATAACACTCCCAGCAATGTCAGAAGTTATAAGAAGGGTGAAACTTTCTACTCCTTTTCAAGAAGTACTGATACCTAATCAAGAAATACAAACAGGCATATTCATTGCAAGTACCTTGGTAAAATCTGAAAATGCATTCATACGAATTCTTAACACAAATGACAGACCAGTAACGGTAAAACAAAACAGTATTCAATCAGAAAATCTCACTGATAATTTCAAGTGACCATAACAAAACAGAAAGAAAACATAAAATTTTGGATACACTAAAGAAAACTTTTCCAAAACAATTTGAAAAAATGTTAGCGGAATTATGTTCTAGGTACAGCGGTATTTTTGGATTAGAAACAGAAGCAATCAGATCAAACAATTTTTACACACAAAAGTTAAGGACAAAAGATACAGACCCAGTACACATTAAGAACTACCGTATACCACACACTCACAAAGATGAAATTGGAAGACAAGTCTCAAAAATGTTAAAAGATGGAATAATAGAACCATCATGTTCCGAATATAATAGTCCTATTTTATTAGTTCAGAAAAAATCACTCCCAAATTCAATTGAAAAAAGATGGAGGTTAGTAATAGATTACAGGCAGATGAACAAAAAATTAATAGCGCATAAATTCCCACTGCCAAGAATAGACGACATCCTAGACCAATTACGTCGAGCTAAATATTTTTCTTGTTTGGATCTCATGTCAGGTTTCCACCAAATACCACTAGAAACAAATTCACGAGACCTGACATCCTTTTCTACAAATAATGGATCCTACAGGTTTTCTAGACTACCATACGGATTAAAAATTGCCCCTAATTTATTTCAAAGAATGATGAAAATTGCGTTTAGCGGTCTAAAACCAGAACAAGCATTTCTCTATATGGACGACCTGGTAGTCCTGGGGTGCTCTGAGAAACACATGCTATCAAACCTATCGGATGTTTTTGAACTATGTCGCAGGCACAACTTAAAATTACATCCTGAAAAATGTTCATTTTTTATGCGCGAGGTGACTTATTTAGGACATAAGTGCACTGACAAAGGTATATTCCCCGACGACAAAAAATTTTCAGTAATTAAAAATTACCCTATACCTACAGATTCAGATAGTGCGAAAAGATTCGTAGCATTCTGTAACTACTACAGGAGGTTTATAAAAAATTTCTCTGAATACTCAAAACATCTAACTAGATTGTCAAAGAAAGGAGTACCTTTTCAGTGGACACTAGAATGTAATAATGCTTTCGAGCACCTTAAAAAGGCATTGATAAGTCCTACATTATTACAGTACCCAGATTTCAGCAAACAATTTTGTATAATTACTGACGCAAGCAAACACGCATGTGGTGCTGTACTAACACAAGAATATGAGGGAAAACAATTGCCGGTGGCATATGCATCTAGAACTTTCACAAAAGGAGAAAGCAATAAGACAACCATTGAACAAGAATTAGCCGCCATACATTGGGCAATAACATATTTTAAACCATACATTTACGGAACAAATTTTCTGGTAAAAACAGATCATAGGCCACTATCTTACCTATTTTCAATGAAAAACCCTAGCTCAAAACTAACTAGAATGAGACTTGATCTTGAAGAATATGACTTTGTGGTAGAGTACCTTAGGGGAAAAGACAACTATGTTGCGGATGCATTATCACGCATTACAATTGACGATTTAAAAAATATAAATGTTAAAAATAATACTTTATATAAAATGCAAACAAGATCTATGACAAACAAAAGTCCTCTTAATCAAAACAGAATTAAAACGCATCAATCTAATACATATGATAAGCCCAGTATATACATATGTACCTATTAATAACACTTACGTGAGAAAATACTATAAATTAAACATTACACCCACGACATGCTATATCAAACGAGGAAAATCTATTAAAACATATATACAAATCATTGATTTGTTTGTTAAAGGGAAATTTGACTTAGGTCAATTTTTCTCTAGGCTCAATGATGTGGCCGATAAACATTCAATTGACAAATTACAAGTGGCACCTAGTGAGAAAATTTTCGAATTTGTCTCTATAAATGAATTTAAAGAAATGGGCAATAAGAAATCAATTAAAATGAAAGTAGCGCTACTGAATGAGGTGACCCAAATAAATTATAAAGATACAAAAACAATTGAAAGTATATTAAAAAGATATCATGATGACCCGGCAGAAGGAGGTCATTGTGGCATTTCAAGAACATTGAATAAAATAAAAAGATACTATTACTGGAAACACATGACTAAACAGTCACGAAATATGTTAAGAATTGTCATAAGTGTCAAATAACCAAAGTCACAAAACATATAAAAAGTCCAATGACTTTGACGCCAACACCAAACAAGGCATTTGATACAATATTCGTTGACACAATCGGCCCGCTACCATTGTCAGAAAATGGAAATGCATACGCAGTCACGATAATATGTGACATGACTAAATATTTAGTGACAATACCAACCAAAGATAAAAATGCAAAAACTATAGCTAAAGCAATTTTTGATAATTTTATTCTCGTCTACGGTCCTATGAAGACGTTCATATCGGACATGGGCACTGAATATAAAAATTCACTTTTAGAAGAAATATGCAAACTTTTAAATATAGAAAAACTAACATCAACCGCCCACCACCACCAGACGTTAGGGGCGGTGGAGAAATCACATAAAGCATTTAACCAATATGTAAGGTCATATGTATCGATAGACAAAAGTGATTGGGATGTATGGCTGAAGTATTTCACATACTGCTTTAATACAACACCGTCAACTGTACATGACTACTGTCCATACGAGTTAGTCTTTGGAAAACTTCCAAATGGATTTCGACAATTTAATCAGGTTGACAAAATAAGCCCACTTTATAATTTAGATAATTACGCTAAGGAAATTAAATTTAGGGTAGAATTATCTCATAAGAGAGCAAGGGATATGATAGAACAAGCTAAGATAGTACAAAAATCGTATTTTGATAAAAAAGTTTTAGACTATAACTTTAAAATAGGTGATTTAGTTTTGCTAAAAAACGAATCAGGGCACAAATTGAACCCACAATACAAAGGACCATTTAAAATTAATAATATAGATTTTAAAAATAATGTAACTATAACTGATAAGAATACGGGAAAACCCCAAATTATACATAAAAATAGAATTAAGATATATAATCATTAACACTATTTTTTTTAAGTTTAAATAAATTTATAAACTATTGTTATATTTAATAACTTGCTAAATAGGAATGTTCATACAATAAACTCTGTATGAGCATTCTTTTAAAAAAGGAGGTGTAGTGTAACTGAAAGTCGACCATGCTTAACGCTTATATTTATTTAATTCATTCATAACAACAAGGGTTTCTTATTTCAGTTGTCTGAATATTTTGAATGTAGAACTCACGCATTGTCAGGCACACATGCCAAACCGTCAAACAAACAACCGTCAAACTGACTTTAAATCAAGGGTTGTTAAATATTTCGACTTACTCAAGTTCGACAGTATTACTGTAACATTGGGAGTAGGGTATTTATCATCGATTGTCTTTTGATTGAGCTTTCGAAAGCCTATCACTAGGCGTTTTTTCCTGTTGCCCAACTCGTCGGTACCTTTTTTTATCAACAACCCATATGGGGTTATTAAAAGGGGACCTATATATGCGGATTATTCCGTTTTTTAATAGATTTTTTATCTCG
This sequence comes from Philophylla caesio, assembly GCA_963971545.1. Taxonomy (NCBI): domain Eukaryota; kingdom Metazoa; phylum Arthropoda; class Insecta; order Diptera; family Tephritidae; genus Philophylla; species Philophylla caesio. The sequence goes on along the minus strand of OZ020609.1, from coordinate 29,188,639 downwards.
CTGTTAACGAAATCAGACACTCCCATTGGATATGGGTACAATTTTGAATATACTGGGTTGCTATCTTCGGTGCGAATAGTAGCAACAATGTTTGTGTTAAAGGGCAGTGCTTCGTCAGGATCTGCAAAACCTTTAGCCCTATTTTTTAACATTTTATTAAATTCGGCTTCTACCGATTGAGGCACTTTTATGTCCTTTGGTTTCGTAAAATTCACGTCCTCGCATTTATAAAATTGAATTTTTTCAAATCCAGTGGCGAATCGAATTAGTCTTTCTTTTAGATTGATGGTATCACTTACCTGCGTTAGCAGATCAAGGCCAATAATACCATCAAAGGCCTAAGACCCGGCAAAATAAAAAATGGAGTACTTATTCCGAAAAAGGTTATGTAACATTTATATTTAATATTATTGCATCCATGTATGGATTTCACTTGGAAAGGCTCGTCAACTGGGACGACTTAATGTAATTCTTAGAAGCCCCAGTATCTACTAAAAATTTTAAAGATCTCCCTGCTATTGTTCGTCTTATGAACGGCAGCAGGGAACTTCCTCTAAAAAATTTATGGATTCTACATCGGAGGCTTCTGCTTCAGCTACCTCTGACTCGGCTAACTTTTCGTAGTCCGAATTTTCTTCTTTACTTTTATAACTTTCCTGTGAAATTTTATTAATTCTCTGTCGTCTTTGTCCTGAACTCCTGTCAGAACCATATGGTCTTTTAAGTGCATGGCCTGAGTTATTTTTATTGTTACCGGTGTTTTGTTGGGCATAATTTGTCGACCGTCGGAAACGTGACGACGTGGGATCAACATCCATTTTCTCTACCGGTTGTAAGTTATATGAGTCCTGTCGCCTGGTATAGTAAGGATTTTTACCGTGAGTTGGTACATTATTCAAGTTTTTACTATTAAATTTATTCTGCGTTTGAATACGCGTCTTATAGTTATCCTGTGTCTGAACTCTATTTTCGCTATTACGCTTCTTGCGTAAATCATTGCAAACATATACATACCTCTCGTGATTTGACTCAACTTCCTAAACCAACGTTAAAGCGGCAGGTAAATCCTTTGGCCGCGATGTAAATAAAACATAACTTAAGGGTTTCTTTAGTCCGGATATGAAAACCATTAATAGAGTGCGCCTTCGTATGTCATTATTGTCTTATTGGTCAGTAACGTAAGTTTCTTTTCAATCTCATCATAATATTGCAGGACCGTCAAGTTTCCTTATCGCAATGTGCTGAGCTCCGGCTCAATTAAATATATAGGCTGATTCTCCCTAAAGCTTGATAGTTCCGTGAACTACCACCGCATTTTTCAAATGGTTTATAAGCAGAATGGGCGGCCTGCCGCCACGACACATATTGTTCCTGTTTGCCATCAAATTCGGGTATAGATTTTACAATGTCAAGAGGCTCATCGCATTTAATACCTTCAACTATTGTAGCGTCCTCGTATGTCTTAAGTTCGGTTGTACATAATTCTACAACAGGAATTTTCTGCGTTACCACCCGCAATTTAGTTTCAAATTCGTTCCTTTGTATGTCTAACGCAGCGCCCACTGCAGCTTGTATTAAAGCTTGCAAATCTGAGGCGTTCATGTTTAAAGTCCTTTGTTTAACACTTATTTGTAATTCTTCCAAATTCTCAATTATCTGCTTTAGCTCCCTATCGATATCACTCATCAAAATTTACTAATGTTCACTATTGTTCACTTTACCTTTTTGGGCAGTTTTTATTTAACAACCTTTTCGACACAATAAATTGTTTCACGAAAATAAACAAGCAATCACTTACATCATGTTAAAGATAATTTGGATGTTGTTCCCCGCTCTTGGTGACTGCTTCCAAAATACAGTTGAATTTAGGGTTCTTGATGATTGCTTCTCAGTTCCAGATGAGCTGCTGGAGGTACTTGTTGGCCGCTTCTAAGTTCGAGTTTTTAATTCCCGTTCTCGCGCGACCCGAGGGAAATTCGGTTCTTGGTGACTTCCAATAGTCCAATCAATCGGTTTGCAGTAAAAATATTTTAATTTGTTCGCGTTTGCGGTTCAAAGTTTTATTAACTCTTTAGAGTATTTCTTTTACTGCACTTGAACGTTCTGTTGCCGCACGTTGGGCGCCAATTTTGTAATTATACTTTATTAGTTGAGCTCCGTTAGAAAACTTAAACTTAAAAACTAACAGCACCTTAAATCTAGCCCTAACGTCCCTCAGATAGCTGACGATAACTTGTATGCGGAAGAAACTAAATTAAATTTTATTTTAAACGTGTAAACGTACGTTAAAGACGAACTAAATTCCTTACTTAATTTAAACAAAAATATTTAATAGAATAATACGAGTACATAAGCACATATGTGAATATATTTTATAAAAACTGAACTAAAATGCGTTTTTTTTTAATTTGGAAAAGAGTAGGTATAAAATAAAGAAGTTTAAAATAAATTGAGTTTAAAATAGATGTAAAAAAAGCAGCTGGGAATAAATACATTTTATTGCAGTTGTAAAAAAAGTAATTTTAATGTTCTTTCTTTCAAATAAATTTGAAAGTGGTTGAAATCAAATACAGAGTCGGATAATTGACTTGCTAACCACTTGTGGTTAGAAAAAAAGTACTTTTTAAATTGCTTTTAAAGTACTTTGATTTTCGACAGGGTTACTATAAGTCGATACTACTTTAATGTTTATGTTGAAATCTCCAACAACAATAATGTTTATTAAGTTATCAGATATTTCTGTTGGAATAGCCTCCATATATGTGTCAAACTCGGCATCACTTGTGCTTGGTGAATGGTATACCACCCCGATCTGCCATTAAGTCAGGCAACTTTTCAGTTGGATGACCATGTACCATACATTATTATTTATTGATTTGTTGACCTTTAACTTGAACTCAAGAGTGTCACGTAAAATTATAATCACAATGCCTGTATGTCTACTGTGTGAATCGCACCTTATTACCTGGTATGTTCATCTGTAATACATGTCTCGGAGCATAGCACCATGTCTGGGTTAACATTTTCCATGAGTCTTTCAAGTTCAATTTTATTAGCAAAAAACTATTTTTATTGAGATACACGCATTTTAATGAACATTGGCGATCTTTTCTTACGTCTAGTTGCTAACATCCCACTCTCTGTTTCTCTATCTTTAGTTTTCTAACATAGACTGCACACTCTCGGCTAAAAACACTATGTTCTACATCTAATTTTAGACCTAGCTCTTGGTTAGCGTCCCAACAATTACCGCAAATTAATTTTGAACTACTCTGTGCAGTTTTCTGTTTTATGCTCCCCCAAGCATTTACTACACCGTAATTTCTTCGTACAATTATTAGCATTGTGATTGAAACCAAGGCATTTATAGCATCTTTTCACTGGTTCCTCATCGTATACCGGACATCGATCCCATCCAATATTTATTTTTTTCATTTCTAGCACCTGTAAGAAAAATGTGTTCGACATCAATTATTGCATTGAAATATGTTAATTCCCCATTGCTACGTTTCGACTTGAATACTTTTACACACTTAATGTTAGCATTACTCAAAGAATCGTTCTGGGCCTTAATTTTATTAATTACCTCTCTTTCACTATACTCTGCATTCATATGTATGTATGTGTGACTAATATCAAAGAACGTAAATCTATAAGAAGCGACAACACGCTGAAATGAAAAATTTTAGAGATTTCTGAGACCGTATGGTGCCGTCCATCTCCAGGAGTTCACCACATGCTTTGATACGCTGTCCGCACGAAAGAAGCAGAAGAAAATATTTTCGCCGGCTAGTATGCGTTCAAAACAAATGTAAATAAGTATGGACTTTGAAATGCAGCTTATTTTTATCCTAAATTCAATAAAAATCGAAAATATTGTGAAAAGTGTGCATAATAAATGTATTATACTTATTGTGGTGTCAATATAAATCAGGTTTGAGTGAAAATAGTGCGGTATTAAAACGTAAAGTGCCAAAGACTGAGTGTGGCCGAAATTGAAGTGTCAACCAAACTTTGAATACACGAGAAATTGTAGAAAATGTTGCAAAAATTATATTCAACTATGAAATTATGGTTTGCTCGGGTAGTTATAAAAGTGTTTTAATAATATCTCAACATATATTGAATGTTTGGGAGTGATTAAGTGTTAAAATGTTGTTGCAAGAGTAGTGGTTTATTGTTAAAATTGTGTTGCAGAGTTCATGGACGTCGGTACCTAATAAGTGTAACAAGTGTAATTAATAAAACTAGTGTACATTTAATATATAAATTGCATTCAGTTGTTCTGAAACCTATGCATTTATTTATTTCTGTATATATGTTTTGTTGTCATCAGTATAATCTAATCGAAAAATGGAGGAGCCATATTAAAATAGTGTTAATGATACATACATAAATATTTTCAAAAAGTTTAGTAAATGAATAAATATGCAAACTTTTGCATAAATATTTCAATACGTCTCAAAAAGCCATCGCCATGCCATGGGGTTCAGAGAAACCAATTTTTATTTGGTAGTATATTTGATGAAAAATAGCAGTTGTAGAAAAAGGTATCTAAAAGAACTTTGATACATAAATCTGCGAAAAAATCACCAAAAATTAACGTGATAAGTAAACACTAAACTAAGTTAGAGGTAAATACGTTTGTATAGTACACTAGAACTAAAATTTGTATTAACTTTTGTGACTACTTTTTGTTAAGTAGTAGAATTCCTACTACGGCGGCAAAGCGCCGTGAATTTAGTGCAATAGCAGTGATGATAAACACTGGTGGGCAAATGCGACAAAATTCGGCGACATATTTACATATATATATGTGCGCTTACATATGAACGCAGTGCGCATGGAGGTGAGGACAGGCCGTGATTTAATTAACGCCCTATTTGGGAAATCGTATCGAATTTAAATATTTATTTTCATAAAACTTAACTAAATAGTGCTTAACAATATATACATATGAATATTCATATTAGATATGATTTTAGAAATTAAAAATCTTGCCGGGGTAGCATGTCTGATATATTTTAAGTAAATGTGTTCACAACTTCATTAATTCCGGACTGGGCCAAAAAATCAAGAGTGATCCTCCTTTTTGGTGCGAGCACGGAAGACTCAAATTTCATAAATTTGTTCAAATTCTTGGTCGCGAAAGTCTGAAATTAGCATGTGGATGGCGATTGTGTGCGAAGGGAGAGGAGTTGGGTTTGCATTTATGAATGAAAAGACAACCGCATTTATGAATGGTTGTAGTATTTTAGAGTTTTTGGCGTCGACGTGTATACATATGTATATGTATTTTGCATTTACTAACATTATTTACATACCCAGCAGAACCTGTGAGTAATCCTGGAGATCTCCTGGAGTAATCCCTGGGGTAGTAATGTATTACTCCTTATCACTCCCTATACTCATGTGTAAATGCATACAATTTCTATTGATAACTTTTAACATTGCCTGTCCTAGGAAGGAGAATAATCCCTTATTTCTCCTCATAGAGCAATAGGGGAGTAATCCCTTATTCCTTCTCATAGAGCAATAGGGGAGTGATCCCTTATTCCTTCTCATAGAGCAATAGGGGAGTAATCCCTTATTCCTTCTCATAGAGCAATAGGGGAGTGATCCCTTATTCCTCCCAAAAGAGCAATAGCGGAGTTATCCCTTATTCCTCCCAAAAGAGTAATAGGGGAGTAACAATTAAAACTACACATTTCTTCGGTTTAAACAGTTTCATTAATTAATTTCTTATTTTATTTAGTTTGAACAGTTTTATTAATTAATATTTACATTTCTTATTTTATTTAGTTTATTTTTGTTGTTGACGTTTTGTTTTTTGTTTATATGTTTTTCGATAGGACGCTGCCTTGTTTTCGAAAAAGGCTTTTTTCATTGCCTTAACGTATTCTTCGTATGTGGCATATTCATCCTTCAATGCATCTACATTAAAAATATATTATTATTAAAATGTGAAGAAAGAACTTAAATAAATAGAACATACCAAAAAGAAATTTATTGAAAAGCGCGAATTTATTAATACAAATCCGGCCTTTAGCCCCGTCCCAATTGACTTTGAGCAAGAATTCTTCGTTGAACATCTCTTTCAATGCTTTACCAATTGGACGCTTGCCAAATTTTTCTTTTAGGAATGTTAACTACAATGAAATAAATAAGTTTATAGAATTTTTTTTTTTGTGATGAATATAATGCTAACGATTTCTTCTTCTGGTTTTTCCAATAAAAGTTCTTCAGAAGCTTTCATATCATCCACCGACATCAACGGAAAAATATTGATTTGCAATTTTTTGGGCTTCAAAGTTTTTATTAGACTTTCTAATAGAACACTCTGCTTCGACACCATTTGCAAAAGAGTATTATTTTGATCCTCTAACTTCGAGATTCGCTCTTGCAGAATTCTTAATTCAGAGTTCTCCGTTGATTTCATTGTGGCTGTGATAAATAAAAAAATAGAATTAAAATCAGTATGAATTATAATTTTTATGTTTATTTTTATTAAGATACCTGGTGTCAATATAGTGTAACTATTATCGGACAAGAATGATGCATTTCCGCCTGTGTTGCTAAACTCATAAATTGTAGTTTGGTCACTGTAGGGTTTATAATATATGTATCTACTTTATTAATTTAAACTTGTTTTAATATTTTTATTTTCATATATAAATTTGTCTTTCAATATTTTTCAATTTGATTTTTGAATTTTAATTTTCTGAATGTATAAAAGAAAAGTTGTAAAAATAAAATATTTTAAATAGAATAAAAACTTATTCTATATTGGCGATCCTGCATTTATAAGTACTCATTTTAAAAATTCATCAATAACCATCATTGAAACAATAATAACAATTGTGAACCCGTTCGTGTTTTCACTTTGGTCACTTACTCCCGTTTTTACATATAACGCTACAAACCGACGCACCATATCTTGCAGTAATATTTCACAAGAATTTGTAATAAAAGGAAATCATCGATTCAACGTGTTATTAATTGTTAGAAGCTGGCTTAACATTAACCCAAGACATTTTGTGCACTCACAAAGTTAGCATTTCCGAGCGTTGCAAGCAAACCAAGAGTGCGAATACTCGAATACCGAAAGCACAAACCATACTTGTGAAATAAAAACAAAGACGTCCTTTTTTTTTCTGTGCGATTTGTTATAAATTTGACTACTTTCCTGAATTAAAACATTGCGAAATAAACAATCTCAACATTCAACATCAAATTCAGCACCAATAATCCGCACAACATCACGTCGCTACAACCATCACAGTGTCTACAACAACGCAATAACACTCCAGATCATCTATAATCTCTTTTATAATTACAAATACTACAACCATTTTTTGCTGAACATTTTGTGTGCAATCAAGTTCGTATCTTAAATCTTTTATTAAAATAAAATTATTACAAATATTAAATATTAATTCTTAATATTAATATTATTTAAGTTATTATTATTACTTATATTTAATTTACTTTTGTAAACTTTCTCTCCAATTATTTTTTTTTTTATATGCCACTATCACGTTCACCTATACGTACACGCAACTTCACAACAATGGAAAACCAAAATAACAATCCAACTTACACTTCAGACTTAAACACTACACAAAATATACACAATGATAATTTAACTCAAAACACTAATAACTTAAGAACAAATTTTTCAAAATCAATTAAATTACCTCCATTTTGGGAAGAATGTCCTGAAGCTTGGTTTCTTCTTGTTGAAGGACAATTTGAAATCAATAATATTCAAGACGATAATATAAAATTTCAAAACATACTTATTGTTTTACAACGTGAAACAATTTCCAAAATTTTGGATGTTATCAATCCACCTCCTTTTATGAATAAGTACGCTACTATTAAGAAAGCGTTGTGTGAAAGATTTTCTCTTAGCGAAGAAAAAAGATTAGAAAAGTTATTTTCAAATACAGAACTAGGCGATCGTTCTCCATCAGAACTTTTTAGATATATGAAGTCTCTAATAGGTTCTGATTCTATCGGCAGTAAGGAATTACTTTTCAAATTGTGGATCCGAAAATTACCACAACAGATACAAATTCATTTAACATCAAGTAATAATCAAAATAAAGATGAAAATGTTATTCTTGCAGATAAACTTTTTGATTTATTAAATCAATCTCAATCTTCTAAATCTTTGTCAATAGCAAGTGTTGAAAATAACATCCTCGAACAATGTATTAAAAATTTAACAGAATTAACTACTGCAATTTATCAAAATTTAAACAAAATTACTTCTGATATTAATGAATTACAAATTAGATCAAGATCTAGAAATAGAAATAGAAGTAATTCTAATTCAAGAAGATTTTCTAGATCAAAAGATAATATTATTCAAACCATTTGTTGGTATCATAGAAAATTTAAAAATAATGCTTTAAAATGTATTAAACCCTGTAGTTTTAATACAAATGAAAAACAATCAAATCAAAACTGTTTAAACTGAAACGTTCCATTATGACGGTGGCTAATAATGGAAATAACATTAAATCATCACGCCGCCTATTTATTTATGATAAATTAAATAAACTAAATTTTTTAATAGATACTGGCGCTATAGTTTCTGTAATTCCTTCTTCCAAATTCAAATCATTTAAAAGAAATTCCGATCTTAATTTGACTGCAGCTAACGGTTCCTCTATTAAAACATTTGGTACCAAACTTTTAAAAATTGACTTAGGTCTTAGACGTGATTTCGAATTCCCTTTCATTTTAACAGATATTTCAACTCCAATTATAGGTGCTAACTTTTTAGAGAAATTCGGGATATTAGTGGATATCAGAAATAAAGAAATTACTGATTTAACAACAAAATTAAAAGTTTCTGGATCTTCTGGATTTTTCGATATATTTTCACTCAAAATACCAATTTCTGAAAATAAATTTACAACCCTTTTAAATAATTTTCCTTTAATAACCTGTGAACCAGATTACACTAAACCAGTGCAACACCATACGGTTCACAGGATTGAAACCAAAGGAGTTCTACCTTTTTCAAAACCTCGTCGTCTAGATCAAATTAAATTTAAAATAGCAAAAACTGAATTCGAATTTTTAATAAAAACTGGTATATGCAGACCTTCAAACTCTCACATTGCATCTCCTTTACATTTAGTTCCAAAAAAAGAACCAAATGATTGGAGACCTTGTGGCGATTACAGAAGACTCAATTTTATAACGATACCTGATCGTTATCCATTACCACATATTCATGATTTAGCTATAAATTTACATAATAAACAAATATTTTCGAAAATTGATCTTGTTCGTGCATATCACCAAATTCCAATGGCTGAAGAAGACATTCATAAAACAGCAATAACCACACCTTTTGGAATGTTTGAGTTCGTACGGATGCCTTTTGGTTTACGAAACAGTGCCCAAACATTTCAACGTTTTATTAACGAAGTATTTTCCGGTTTAGAATTTGTATTTGTTTATATTGATGATATTCTTGTTGCTAGTGATAATGAAGAACAACATTTAGAACATTTAAAACTAATATTTAAAAGACTTGAGAAATATAATTTAAATATTAAACCTTCTAAATGCATTTTCGGAACTAATAAACTAGATTTTCTCAGTTATGAAATTTCTAATCAAGGCATTAGACCATCTTCCGATCGTATTGAAACCATTACAAATTTTGAAAAACCACTTTCAATAAATAAATTACAAAAGTTCTTAGGTATGGTAAATTATTACCATAGATATGTGAAAATGTTAGCAGCAGAACTTAGTCCTCTACATGAAATGTTAACATTTGCAACTAAACAAAAACTCAAACAGCTTATTTGGACAGAAAAGACAACCACTGCTTTTGAAAACGTTAAACAACTCTTTGCTCAACAAACTTTACTTACTCATTTTGATAAAAATGGTAAATTATCACTTGCTGTAGATGCATCAAATGTAGCAATTGGTGCAGTTTTACAACAATTTAGTAACAACACTTTAGAACCACTTGCTTATTTTTCACGAAAATTATCTTCTACAGAAATGAATTACTCAACATTTGACAGAGAACTTTTAGCCATATACAATTCAATTAAACATTTTAAACATTTTCTTGAAGGTAGAATTTTCACAATATACACTGATCATAAACCTTTAACACATGTTCTAAATTCAAAAACAGATAGATCACCTCGACAAATTAGACATCTTGAGTACATTGCACAATTTACAAATGATATTCAATACATTTCTGGAAAAGAAAACATTGTTGCTGACACACTTTCACGTATTTCAGATATTAACACAATTTTAACTCAAGATATTAATTTTCAAACTTTGTATAAAGAACAACAAAAAGACCAAACTCTTCATGACTTAATTTCTGACAAAAATTGTAACAATAATTTAAAAGAAATTAATATTCCAGTTCTTAATCTCAATATTTGGTGTGATATTTCTCAACAACCTTTTAGACCTTTTGTTCCAAATTCTATGAAGAATATAATTTTTGATAAAATCCATTCTTTATCACATCCTAGTGTTCGTACTACTAGACGTTTAATTCAATCAAAATATTTTTGGCCTAACATGCGTAAAGAAATTAATAGTTGGACTTCCGCATGTATTAACTGCCAGAAATCAAAAATTTCTAAATATACTAAAACACCAGTACAAAAAATTAATATACCATATGGACGATTTGAACACATACATATGGATCTTGTTGGTCCATTACCTGTTTCAAAAGAAAATCGTTACATTTTAACTATAATTGACAGACATACACGTTGGCCAGAAGCTTATCCACTTAAAGATATTTCAGCGAATACAATTGCCAAAACATTTGTACAAAATTATATTCCCCGTTTCGGCGTTCCACTTAATATAACAGTAGATCAAGGATCACAATTTACATCAAAATTATTTACTGAATTAACAAAATTATTAGGATCTCACAAAATTCATACATCTCCTTATCATCCTCAATCAAATGGAATGATTGAAAGATTTCATAGAACATTAAAAACTGCTATTACAGCATCAAACGATTCAATTCACTGGTCTGAAATTCTTCCTTGGATTTTATTAGGACTTCGTATATCTATTAAAGATGATTTAAAATGTTCTTCTGCAGAATTAGTTTACGGCCAAACACTTAGATTACCTGGAGAATTAATCGTTTCAAATAATAATAACAATAATGAATTTGATAATACAATGGAAACACTTTCCAAACTGAGAGAACATTTTTCACACGTTCGTTCAAAAATTGTACATCATAATAAAGAAGATTTTTTTGTTCCCAAAAATTTGGATACTTGCGAATATGTGTTTGTTAAAGTTATTCATAAGTCAAATCTACAACCACCTTATGAAGGCCCATTTAAAGTTATCTCTAAACACAATAAAGTATTCAAAATTCAAAAAGGTAACTTAATCAAAACAATTTCCATAGACTTATTAAAACCTGCACATACAATTCCTAATTCCAGTTCACTAACACTTCCAAAGAAAACCAAAAAAATTACATTTAATATTAATTAATTTTTTTTTTTTTTTTTTATTGGAGGGGGAGTATATGTAGGGTTTATAATATATGTATCTACTTTATTAATTTAAACTTGTTTTAATATTTTTATTTTCATATATAAATTTGTCTTTCAATATTTTTCAATTCCATTTTTTAATTTTAATTTTCTGAATGTATAAAAGAAAAGTTGTAAAAATAAAATATTTTAAATAGAATAAAAACTTATTCTATAGTCACTCATGTTTATTTTTATGTCTATTGCGTATATATTACTACTGGATTGTTTTTAAATTAGAAGTATTTTAAAGAAATTAAAATTATTGAATTATTTTTTTTATTGGCAATGGTAAAGTAAGGGAACAAAGTGATAATAATTTTCTTCAGCAATAGGAAAGAGCTTGCAATAAATGTTTTCCAAATAAACTGTTTGTACTGTATCTGAAAATGTGCTTCCTTTTGATATTCCCAATACACTTCGCGAATTAACAGGATATTCAAAAGAGCTAGAAATATCGCTGCAAAATTTTCCACGTACCGCTTGACGTCCGTTTTCCTCCAAAAATGCTGATATATGAAAAATTTCCAATTTAAGCGTCAGACAGTAACAATCAGGAAATTTGTTACTTAAAAAAAAATTGCCACACTGATACTTTGCATAAGTATTGTCAATCAGTTTGCCGAGTGGCCGATACTTTGCTTTGTTTGCGGAAATAAAACTTCTTTCTGATAGACGATTATTCAGCTGTTGAGCAATATAACTAGGATTTCGGCAGTCTTTTTTTAAAACTTGTAGAAAATTCTCAAATTTGTACGCTGAGAAATTATCAGCATTACCAAAAAGTTGAACGCACTGCGATATATGCAAAAGGTTGTGAACGTTGAAACTCACTCTGTTTTCCCCATATAAACTTGCAAAGTCCACAACAAAAGCCTCCAAAAGTTGCTGTGCACAGCTTAGGTTTGACTTATTTTCCTCTTTTGGGCTAGATATGAAGCGATATGCCGACATCAAAAGCAAGAAATGGTCGTAAAGTTTTGGATGTATCAAATTTTTAAGCACAACAAAGCCTGTGTAAAGCACAAATTGCCGAAATTCAATAGCTTTCCATCGAACCAATTCGTCAAAAGATCTGCATTTCCTTCCAAATTCTTTTGGTGTACATTTAATTATCATTTTCATTCGGCATTCAGCGTAGTTTTTTTCTCCACCGATAGTTTGTATATTGTGTTTTTACTGTCCCACATCAATTTTAACGTTTTTTTAACAACTCCCAAGTCAAATAAATGCATTACATCGAGTGGGAATTGGCTGATCATTTGTATACCACAAGCTTCAAATGGATGGGGGGAAGAATGAAATTTGGTGCAATGGAAGTTTTGGTCACAACGATTTTTAAAACCTTCGTCGTTTCTTAAATTGCCAACACTGAGACTATACGTCAGCCTGTTATTTATTCTTACAGCCTTTTGATCACATTTAGTGCAACCAAATGAGGAAGTATGGCCCAAAGTATCAGTTAAAAAGGCTTTGGCTGGCGCATCGCAAACAAAAAGCCTTATTTTCGGTTTATACAACCTATTTTGAAAAACAAAGCCATCGTTCTTAAGCCTTGTATATTCTTCAACAAACTTTTCCACATATGTCACCACATTTGGCGGTTTGGAAGGTCCAATATACGTGCCTATCAAAAATGGTGAATTATCTTCACAATTTGAAATACAGCCGACAATGGGCCATAGGCTTTTAGAAGAACTTTTGAAAATAGGCATTCCATCACAAAAGATATCGAGCAGTAACTCCTCCTCGGCAACTGTAAAATATTTTAATTTCATCTTCAACGCTTTTTCCAAACCATAATGAAAATATTTTCCAGGCGACATGGGCAAAACGGTTATTTCCTCAGGCTGGTATGTACGAAGCAATGTTTTTCTTGTTTCTGGAACATTTAAATTTTCACTTTTTAAAATGCACAGCAGTTCATCGCATGTGTTTCGTGACACGCGATTTTTAATTGCCCAAAATGCTAGTTTTTTAGCTAACGGCTCTTTTTCAAGTTGTGCAGGCACGATGTTGTTGGAAACACTATCAGCCTCATTATCACTTTGATCCTCTTCCCTATTGCTAATATTTATTTCAATTTGTTTAGCACTACTATTATTAAAACTGTTTAAATTCTTTTTAACTAAGCGTCTTAAATGACGTTTTGAAATTAATTGTTCACTCATTTTAAATATAAATAATTAAAAATATTTGTCACTTTATTCAATGCAACAGACAAAAAGTGAAGCGTGCCAAGTAAAAGAAATCCCGTTAGTTCCAAAGAATTTTTGATACTATTACTCTCCTATTGATACCGAAGGAGGAAGAAGGGAGTAATAAGAAATTATATTACTCTCCTATTGATACCGAAGGAGGAAGAAGGGAGTAATAAGAAATTATATTACTCTCCTATTCATACCCAAGGAGCAAAAAAGTAGCATTAAGAAGTTTAATACTCACCTATTGATAGCAGGGGAGCAAAAAAGGAGTTTTACAATATTATCACTCTCCTATTGATACAATGAGGGAGTACAAAAATTAAAAAATCTCCCCAATTACTCCCTAATCATGTAAAAGGGAATACTCCCACTTTACTCGCTTGGTGAGTTCTCGCTTTAGGTTCTGCTGGGTATGTACATATTATTCCATATGTGATATTTATGCCCTCAAATTAAAATTTTTACCCAAATGTAAAGTAAGCAGAAGATATGAATTCATTTTAAAGCATATTTAAACAAAAACCTTTTTTCATATTAATGCCCATGCGAAATGCCGTCGGCAAAACAGATACGCACTTTTTGGAAAATGTCAACGTACATATGTACATACATACATCAATATATTCATACGTATCTGTAATATTTGCGATTGTACAAATACATATATTTAACTTCTAAGGCAAGTGTAATGGAAAATTAATAATATATGAAGTTTTTGCAAATTTTCGCTCATTCCAATGCAAAATCTCAAAATTGCCATGAATTTCATTCATTCCATCTTCTTTCTTCCTTCTTAATTTGGTGCAGCGAAAAGCAATTACACAGCGAATTCTGGACCGGCCTGGTGAATTTTGACGAAAGAAGATGTGAAGACGTGTGGTGAACTCCTGGAGATGGACGGCACGGATTCACTCGCCAAATTTCAGCGTGTTGTCGCTTCTTATAGATTTACGTTCTTTGTTTTCATTTCGCTTCATACTCATATTCCGTACGCTATGACGAAATGTCGCAATCTTCTAATTTATGATTCTTGATTCGCATTTATTACTACGGCCCCGTTTTGCTTATTTGACACTCTGTATATTTTCATATTCAATGCATCGACTTTGTTTATGTCTACCCTAGTTTTTCCCACTGCTTGTTTACTCTTTGGCTTTATAATTAGTGGAGGTACTCCCTTTAAAGCGCTAGCATATGATACACCCACACCACTTGGTTTGTTATCTTTGTTAGTGCAGAGCTCAGCAGTCGACGAATCAACTCTAGCCATTTACTCTTTATTGGGTTTGCATTAACTCTCTTTTCTTTATTACCTCTAAGTTTTCTTGGTTTGTCTTCTTTATACCTTCCATCACCCTACTTAGCTCTTTGTTGTGCTCACTTAACATGTTTTCGATGTCACCCTTTTGTTCTCTGATGTTTATTTTGTTTGTCTCAGCTATACTCATCATCTGTTTAAGGGCATCATAAACATTGGAGATATATGTACTGATATATGCCGTCATCGCACATGTGGTATAATCCACGATTTAGAAAATACAGAGGTTGCGCCTTCCGCAAACCGCTATTCGCTCTCAGCAAATTTGACAGAATCAGCTGTTTATGATACGTCACAGAACGCGGTTAGTTTTGTTTGTATGTTTGTAAGCACACAATTGTTTGTGCTTAAATTCAATGCTTAAAAGCAATTTTATTCAAAATAAACCATGTTAGTGACGTTGCACGCATTTTGCTTTACATCATTTTTCGTCGGGAAGGCGCAATCTTGTATTCTATTGTTCTTGGTATAATCACTCAAGCACTCAGGCATTATCCTATACACCAGTCAACTGCTTTTTTATGTTTATACATATGTATGTATATTTATATGTACATATATTAAAACCGCAATTAGTTCAATTGTTTTTTCTTTATTTTTCCCAATTTTATTCCTTTACTTTACATACATATATACACTGAGCAGCGTTTCACCTTTATATAGTCGCTATTTATCCGAATATCGACTATTTTGTTATACAATTATTATTTCGCAAAATACTATATTAAATAAAATATTATGTTAAAAACTTTCCGCAATCAAAAACACGTCCGTACGTAATGAAGTATCACACCTCAGCTGCACTTACTCGTGGTGCTTCGATGTTGCTTCATACGCTTATTTTCGTTGCAGGATTTCCAATTATCCAATTATCCTAGTATTACTGTTCAAAGTTTAATTAAACCTTATGTAAATATAAATAGTAATAAATTAATTACATAAAATCCACAAAAACTAAATTGCCGAAAATAGTAGAAGAACACTATAAATTTATATAAACTAAATTTATAAGATAAATAATATATTCAAGTCATATTCAATAGGTCAACAGTTTGCTATTGTCAGCGGACCGAATAACAAGTGCGCGCATAGTGAATTGTTCTTAATAACTGAGATTGCAAAAAAAAAAAAACAAAAAAAAAAAAAAATTGACTAAGTGCATAAGCAGTGCAATTAGCTTAACAATGCCGAAAACCGACACGGGATGGCAAGCAGTGAACAATAAAAGAAGAGCAGCCCCTAACTCTCCCCTTTCATCCTCACGAAAACTAGCCAAAGTTAACGTTGATACTGATATCAACAACGAAAACCGGTTTAACATTCTTAGTAATAAAGAAAATGACAACCACAATGTGACCACTAGTAACGAAGAAATGAGCGATGAATCAGCAAACAGACCACCGCCAATCATAATACCAAATGTGTCAAATATTAGTGGAATGGTACTTGCTTTTTCCGAAGTCATAAACAAAGCTAATTTCTACTACAAAACACAAGCAGACGAACAAACAAGAATAACCACAAAAACAATTGAAGCTTACCGCTCTCTTGTTAAATATCTGAATACCAAAAATATGGAATTTCACACATACCAGATCAAGCAAGAGCGATCATTTCGGGTGGTGATTAAAAACCTTCACCCTTGAAGACATTAAGAAAGAAATTTAAAATTTTGGTCATTGTGTTAGAAGAGTCAGCAAAATTACAAGCCGTGCAGACAAACGCCCACTCCCCTTATTCTTCGTCGATATTGAACCAGCTAAGAACAACAAAAACATTTATGGCATTAGATACCTAGTCGGCATTAAGCAGTCGTTCAGGTGGTACCTCCAAAGCAAATTAATTCCATTGTTCAATGTCACAGATGCCAAGAGTTTGGGCATACGAAAAGGTATTGTGACAAATCTTATGCTTGCGTTAAATGCGGCTCCGATCACAACACTACTGATTGTAAATACCAAAGACAGAAATGTGCCTGCAAAATGTGCAAACTGCCAGCACGAACATCCAGCTAACTATCGCGGGTGTCAAGTACACCAGTCACTAAAAAACAAATATAATGCAAGCAAAGCTCGCACGACGGAGAGTCCGCTTGTTTATAACAACACAGAATCCCCAAATTTGCAAAAACAAAATTCATTTTTCACCAGCAAAACAAATAACACGGCCTCGTATGCTGATGCTGTAAAAACAACTAAAACCTCGATCAATTTTTAGAAAAAATTGAGCAAATAATTAATGCGCAGACTGCTCAGATAAATAATTCATTAGCAATAATCAATAGTTTATTGAACAAAGTATGCAACTAAATTTAAGAATAGGAATTTGGAATGCCAACGGTATTGTCAACCATTTAATGCCAAACACTCTTGGTGGGGCTCTCGCTTAAATAATCCGAAAGGTAACGAACTATTCAAATGCCTACCTACTGTCCATCAGACCCCGCTATAGCCCCGAATCTATTAGATTTTGTTGTGTACTCAGGCCTCTCTAGTAATTTGCTAAAAATTGAAGAAAACTTTGAACTAAGCTCTGATCACTCACCCTTAATTGCGGAACTCCAATCGTCGCCTATAATTCGTCAAAGTAAGCCAAAAATTGTGACGCCACGAACTCATATTTCATCATTTTCTTACTGGTTAGACAATAATATTGATCTTCCAATTAAGAACCCCTGCCCAATTAGACGGCTTTGTTGGAAAATTTAATAACATCATTGTAGAAGCAGGTTTTATCTCAACTCCACAAGATACTTGTGTAGTAAACAATACCTTTATCCCTGCGTAAATCAAAACCCTATAAGAGAAAAACGAGTATTGAGGAAAACATGGCAAAGGACCCAGAATCCAATTGATAAATTAATTTTAAACAGAGCTACTAAATATTTAAAGACAAGGCTTAAACAGCTCTCTTGAAACCTTTTTATCCAACCTTAGTCCTAACGCAACCCGCTCTGAATGTCTGTGGAATGACACAAAATATCTGAAACGACCAAAAGGCAGAAAGGTTCCAATAAAAGACTCCAGCAATTCATGGTATCGGTCAGATGAGGATAAAGCAGATGCGTTTGCTAAGTACTTCAAAGAAGTATTCACACCATTCAATTTTATTAATGTTTCTGATGAAAGGGAAGTGATGCACTTTTTGGATACTCCATGCCAAATGGATATTCCAATAAAGCGTATTATTTTATCAGAAGTGAAAGAGGAACTCGCAAAATGTAGCAACAAAAAGAGCCCAGGCTACGATCAGATAGACCACGCTGTACTTAAGCACCTAACTGAGAAGTCCATGCGAACCCTTACAATCATTTTCAATGCCATACTGAGGCACTTTCCTACAGCCTGGAAATGTGCAGAAATAATTATGATCGCTAAACCAAAAAACCCAGATAACTTAGTTAGTTCGTATCGCCCCATAAGTCTACTGATCGCTTTCTCAATGGTATTCGAAAGAATTCTCTTACGAAGACTGCTGCCAGTATTGGAAGATTTAAATATAATTCCGGACCAACAGTACGGGTTTCGCAGAAACCACGGAACTCCTGAACAATGCCATAGAGTGTTTAATAAAATAATGTCAGCTTTAGAACAAAAAGAATATTGTTCAGGGGTATTCCTTGATGTGCAGCAATCATTTGATAAAATCTGGCACCCCGGACTGCTTTACAAATTAAAGAAAAATTTACCTGATCCCTTTTTCTTTCTTATTAAATCTTATTTAAAAGATAGAAAATTTTATGTTAGGGTTGGAAATGAGTTCTCAAATATGTATAATATAAAATCAGGCGTACCACATTGAAGTGCTTTAGAGCCAATTCTTTATTCGATCTTCACAGCGGATATTCCAAAAAACAACGATGTTACAATAGCAATATTCGCTAATGACACTGCAGTCCTAACTTCAAATAAAGTACCTTCATAATCTTCTGTCATCCTACGAAATTACTTATTCCAACTAGAAGACTGGCTCAAGATGTGGAACATAAAAGTCGATTCAGATAAATCTGTCCATGTTACTTTTGCCTTAAGAAAAGGTGATTGTCCTTCAATCAAAATTTTCAATACAGCCATACCCGTTAATGATCATGTGAAATACCTGGGTTTACACATAGATAGAAGGCTTACCTGGAAATATCATGTAAAAGCAAAAAAGGAACAAATTAATATAAAATTGAGAAGTCTTTATTGGCTAATGGGTAAAAAATCTGTTCTTTCTCTTGAAAATAAATTGCTTATATATAAAGCCATTATCAAACCCATTTGGACTTATGCGATACAAATATGGGGAACAGCAAGCAATTCAAATATTGAAATAATTCAGCGCGTTCAATCTAAAATTCTAAGGTCAATAACAAATGCTCCATGGTATGTTTCAAACCATACTATTGACAGAATCTTAAAAATATGCACCGTGAAAGATGAAATAAAAAAGTTCAGTGAAAGATACAAAATCAGGTTAGATATCCATCCCAATCCTTTAGCAGTGGCATTACTGCAGCCACCCGCTACAACAAGGCTAAAGAGAAAAAATATATTAAACTTGTAACCCAGCACGCATGCTCATAATGTAAATATATATGTAACTTGAACACAAGCTAGTATGTAATTATGTTATTTAATTATGTAAATATGTAGTTAGGATTTTTATTTTAAATTTAATTATCCTGTCAATAAATAGAGTGTCACTTAATGAAGTAACACTCACAAATTGTTTGTACCTTAACATCGCATTTACTTATTGTCTATTAACATTAAGACAGGTTGTAAATTTAACTTGAATTAAAAAAAAAATATATATATTCAATAGGTAGAAGCAGTAGAAAACAAGTAAGGAAAACTAAATTCGGGCGAAACCGAACTTTTTTTACACTCGCGATGTATTTTTGTATGGGTATCATAAAAATCCAGTTTATTTGTTACAAGCCTCAGGAAATATTAAATTTTACCGAATTCGTTCCATTAGATACTGAAAAACACGTTTTTGGCATTTTTCAAAACTTCCGTTACATAGAAGGTGGGTGTGGTTATGGTCCGATTTCAAAAATTTTTACGTTAAAACTATTGCTATCAAGGTCAATATATTTACCAAATTTAGCAACGTTATTTAGATACAAACATTTTATCATAAGTGGGCGTAGTAACGCCCATTTTTCAAAATTATATAAAAACTCAGTTCCTTTATTTACAATCGGTCTTTACGACAAATTTTAATTCATTTGTTCCAATTGATAACGAAAACACAAAAATTTTGCATTTTTCAAAACTTCCGTTATATGGAAGCTAGGCGTGGTTATGGTCCGATTTAAAAAACTTTTGACGATGAAAACGGCAGTATCGAGGAAAATATGTTCATAAAATTTTGTGACGGTACCTGACACCATTATTGAGATGGAAAACTATTTTAAAAGTGAGCGTGGCAGCGCCTATTTGTCAAAATTTCGTAAATATACAGTTTCCATGTTTAAAATCGCTCCCTCTATCAAATTTCCCGCTATACGGGACGTGGGCGTGGTCCGTTTTTTTAAATTTTTTTCCCATATTAACATTTGCTTTCCTTACTTGTTTCACTTTGAATTTATTAAGCATGTGTCATCAACGTTTTCAGAAATAGCATCTCCTTCTAGAGAGTGTCGAGTTCACTATTTCGACAGACACATAGTCCAGAGACGTTGATCTTTCATAATTCTTTTTCGTGGTGGAAAAATCATATTGGTACCAAATTTTTCGGGTGCTTTTATAGTTTCTACAATTTTTTTCTCTAACTTATTTTGCCTAGTAAGATTTCCACTATTGGAATATACGAGTATAAGGGATCTTTAAAGTTTGTTGGTCTCGAATTATTAATGTTTTTTTCTTCAATGATTATTTTCGCCTAATTGCAGCACAGGGAATATGACAAACATTTATTTCTTCACCGCTCTTCCAATTTAATTTATAAAAAAACATGTTTTTCTTAATATGAGCAATCATCAACAAACATAATTTATGTATGTATGTACATAAATACGTAGGTATATAACGGGCATACATGTAAGTATGTAAGTAATAATAAATATACAAGTGAAGTAATTTGGATACCTGTGTAGTCCGGTGTGACATGCTGTCGTTGCATATTATTCATGGAGCAGCCGCTCGCGGCGCTCGTGTACATGTTCACATTGAATGGCTCATGATAAAGGCTACTCTTGTCCATGGACTCGCTGTCATTGTCCATTGTAACCGCCTGCAAATTGTGAGGAAGACAAATGCAACGATTGAGACACCATGTAGAAATTGTTAGCAGGAACACTTATACTGAAATAATTATGGATCGAAAGGTTTAGCAGTCAACTCACCTTCATGCCATTGCAGTTGAGTCGTTTATCAGCACCACCAAGTGTGTCTGGATTGAAGTTGTGTTGAAATGCATCGAGCACATTACCGCCACGGCTGCGTTTATTTCGTATGACTATTAAGAGTATGACGACGACCAGCACCAAAATGATGGCTACCAATACGGCGAATATATAGCCAATCAAACTGCTTTCCGGTTCTGGATTGTCAATAGGCTTTGGTGAAAGTACTGAAAACAAAGTACAATATGAAATGTGAGTGGTACGTTTGTAAAGAAAAGCAAAATTATAAATAAAGCTTGGTTAAAAGCGTTGTAACTTTTTTTTGTCTTTCCTTCGAAATACTCAGAATCAAAATCGAGAATAAATGTTCAATGCGGGAAGTTATCAAGTTGCACAAAGCACAAATACCCAGTCTACCGATCACCTCTTTCGCACAAACAGTAAAACAAAACGAACAACTCAAAAATATTACTTCTAAAAATTCTTTCGCAAATTCCAGTCTTACAACTTCCACACCCACGAGTGCTTCGCTATAAGCCCCTCACACTGATACTGCTTATAGCACTAGCGCTGCTCTGGGAAATCTAAAACCAAATGCCAACAGCGACTCACACCGTCCAGCAACCTCTTCCGTTCTCCAATTTAACGACATTCCACACAACAGCAACATATTAAATCTTAATACTCAATCTCTCTTCTTTGGATCTTTCGATTCCACATTTAACAACATTAACTTTAACTTAATAGCTTTGTTAATAACTTTTCACCTCAAATAATTATCCCCCCTTTTAAATTTTTGAGCGAACTACACTTCAAACTTTTCTCCCAACAATCCACAAATCATCTCAATAACAACTCAACAGTCCAACCAAATTGATTCTGAGCATGTTATGCGAACTGCTGACAATGAAGAATTTTAATATTTTCTTCTTTGCTCGTCTATTCCTACTTTTACACGATGTTTAATATTCTACAGTGGAATATAAACGGCTTCTACAACAACTACACTGAACTTGAAATTCTCATTAAAGACATTTCCCCACATTTAATTGCATTACAGAAAACTAATCTCGCTGTAAATAAAGATGCTTTTGTATCAAAAAAGTTTGTTAGTTATTTCCTAAATTTACCACAAAATACACAAACAAACAAGACATCGCTGCTTTAGTAAGAAAAGACACTCCACATAAATGCCTACAAATCAATTCAAATATCGCCTCATTTGCTATTCAGGTATCCATGGGCTTTCAATTTACGATTATCTGTTTGTATATTCCGCCCCTACAAAGCTTTGCGCTAGCTGAACTCAGACACATCTTAATTTCAGTACCCAAACCTGTAATCTTGGTTGGAGATTTTAATTCGAGGTCCCCATTGTGGGGCTCCTCGTTAACCAACCAAAGAGGCTTGGTTTTGGAAAACTTAGTTCTTACAGATAATCTAACTGTCTTGAACGATAGTTCCCCAACCCACATTTCGACCCATAATTCGTTCACACACGTCGACGTCTCTATTTGTTCTACCAGCATCGCTTCAAAAGTCAATAGCCGAACTCTCGACAGCTTATGCGGTAGTGACCACTATCCAATAGTCACTGAAAAGCGCTTTTCTAAACCAAAGTTTTTGACAGGAAAAGCAGACTGGTCTTAATTTACCCAAATGGCGATCATTTTCCGTGATGAATTTCCTGTATCTCAAAACATTAATAAAGGGCTTCCAATATCACTAAAGTAATACGGTCGGCGGCACATCTTTCTATTCCGCAAACTACCTTCAAACCTTACAAAAAAGTAGTTCCATACTAGTCAAGTGAACTAGGCAACTTAGGAAATTTAAAACAGCATAACTGGAGAGAATACAAAAGAACTAGAACAGAGGCTAACCTGATTTTATACAAGAAAGCAAATGCTGTTTTTCGCAAAAAATTTAAAGAAGCAAAGAGAATGAGCTTCGAAAAACTTACCGCAGAAATAAATCCCGAATAAATTCAATCAATTGCCCAACTGGTCCAGTATTTGACCCCATGTTGATAGCTGAACATTTTGCCTTCACCTGGTCAATGTATTCTAGCGACTCAAACTTCAGTTCTGCATTTATTGCAAAAAAAATTAAACGCTATGTCGCAATTACAACCAGCCAAACCCACCAGCGAGTATATTAGAATGGGAGATCACTCATTCGGAATACGAAAGCACAGGCAGGGAAAACTCCCGGCTCAGAAAGAATTTTCTACGATATGTTAAAAAATTTGCCTTCACAGCTTAAATTACGATCAATAAATCTGTACAATAAAATTTTATACACTGGAATTTATACTCAAAACTGGAAAAATTCGACGGTTGTGCCTATCCCAAAGTCTACCAACCCATCCTCAGAAGCTGCAGAAAACCTAGCTGTCTGGTTGAATATTGTTAAGTATCTATCCTCTAAACATTGCATAATCTACTCAAATTCTTTGATAAACGTTACCAGGGCCTTAATTCTGTCGAAAATTAGCTACGGTTTACCAATATATGGATACTGCGCAAAGAGTAATATTAAGCTGATTTTACCTCTATATCAAGCTTCAGTTCGAAAAAGCATTTAGGCCTTTCCAACATCTCCGATTCAATGCATCCTGACTGAGGCTGGAATGCCTACTATACAGGAGAGGATAGAACAAACCACCATAAGGCTTATCCCAAAGGTGTTTTTTGCAGAAGTAGCATTTTGCACGAAACTACCACAACTCTGTTGACCGCTAATAAAATACCAAGTCGATATTAAGAGCGCTGGAATACGCTAAACGTTTGGGAATAATGTCGCACTTATGTGGCACTTCATTTCTTCTCGGACTATCTACTACGCCAAGTCAATTACAAGCCCAAAAGAATACCAGTGTCTGTTTGAAGAATACAGAGCACATTTTTGGAATGTATGGAAAATGTACTTTACCGACGGCTCCAAGTCATGACGTGTGGTCTCGTCATTCGATGTACATAGTTCAAGCCGATGGTAAAACAGTAGTTGCAGGACACCTTCTAAACTACTATTCAGTGTAAACGACGGAAGGTGTAGCAATATATAACGCAATAATATCAGCCTTAGAATCTAACGATAAGACTATAATCTGCACAGACAGCATGTCCACTATATCCGGCATCATGAATATCGCCAACAAGTCATCTCTGACGTCTGAAATACGTAGCAAGCTAATAGAAAACTGCAACAAAATCAAAATTATGTGGATTCCTGCCCACGCTGTTTTTAAAGGCAACAAGCAAGAGGCAAAATCTGTTGCAACCGAACCATTATTTCTTACTTATAAACAACCGTCTAGCTGCATCGACTAGAGTGCAACATCATTACTCTAATCTCAATTTAACTGGCACTAAACCTCACTTTCCGTCTACTTGTCGGACGAACGACCTTATTGCCTTCACTCGACTTCGGATTGGGCACACCATTGTCACGCACTCGTATCTGCTAAATGGTTCAAGTGCACCACACTGCGAATACTGCACCTCTCCATCGATTACAGTTACACACCTTCTGGATGAATGCCCAAACTTTAGTGAAAGAGGAAACATAATGCCCGGCGACGAACTCATTTCGGAAATGCTCAAGGACTCTTCTCAGGAAAACATCTACAAAGTTGCGTATTTTTATTCAAAACAGGCCTTAGAAAGCTTATTTAATATTTTAATCTAAGTCATCTTTGTTTTATTTATTTTCTTTACTAACATCCATTAGTTTGTAATTGATGTATTGATAGTAATATAATATACTAATATTCCTAGTCAAAATAAATTTATTAGAACAGTGAGCCGACAGCTAGTGCTCCACTATTGTAAAATAATATTTGTATTATTATTTTTCATTTAATAAAATAAAACAAGTAAGAAATGCTAAATTCGGGCGAAACCGGTTTTTATATACCCTCGCGATGTTTTTTAGTATGGTCGGTGCCCTTAATATCATAAAATTCCCGTTTCTTTGTTTCAAATCGCTGCTGGTATTGAACTTTACTCAATTTATACCAATAAATACTGAAAAACGAAGTTTTTTTACATTTTTCAAAATTTCCGTTATATGAAAGTTGGGCGCGCTTATTGTAAAAAATTATTGACAGTGATGCTAGTGATATCAAGGACAATATGTTGACCAAATTTTGTGACGATACCTTACATCGTTATTGAGATACCCACAGACGTGTTTTTATAAGTGAGCGTGGTAACGCTCATTTTTCAAAACTTCATAAAAATCAAGTTTCTTAAATAACTATCACTCTAAATATCAAATTTTAATTGATATGTTCCAATAGAATAGAATAAAGAAAAAACGAAATTTTTGCACTTTTCAAAAATTTTCGTTATATGGGAGGCGGGCGAGGTTATGGTCTGATTTCAAAATTTTTTAACAGTGATAACACCGATATTGAGAAAAATTTGTTCACCAAATTTCGTGACGATACCTTACACCGTTAGTGAGATACAGGAATTTTTTCCTAAGTGGGCGTGGCAACGCCCATTTTTCAAAATTTCATAAATATCTAATTTTTTATTTCAAAATCGCTCCAAATGCCGAATTTCACTCAATTTGTTTTAATAGATACCAAAAAATGTAGTTTTTGCATTTTCCAAACTTTCCGTTATATAGGAGGTAGGCGTGGTTATGATCCGATTTTACAAAATTTTCTACGGTAATAACAGCAATATCAAGTTAAATATGTCCACCAATACTGTTATTGAGATACAGAAAATTTTTCATAAGTGGGCGTTGCATCGCCAATTTTTCAAAACTTTATAAGTATCTAATTTCTTAGTTCAAAATCGCTCCAAATACCAAATTTTCTTTTGTGGTCGTGTGTCGCCAGAGTGTACGACAGAATCATGGTACACATGAGAAATGTTAACAGAATATGAAAATAGGATTAAAATGACTCGGCGTTTCGCTGTAGCACGTCAGAATTTTGACAAAATCGATTTTTAAGCTTCAGAGGACCGTGGAGGGTCCGAAAATAAAAGAAAAAAATAAAAAATAAAAAACAAAACGACCAACATTTTTAACACAAAATAATAGTTAAGATTTCATATTAATTTTTGTATGTTCATAATTTTTTTTTTATTCTTAATGAATTTCGACCATTTTTGGTTATTTTTTAACTTTACATGAAAATTAAAAAGCCATCTACCGGGAAATTCAAATTTAATTACCTTATCAAAACTGGCTCAAGCATTAAAATCGGTTCACCCATTCTGTTTTTATAGAACTTTTTATAATAGTATTACATTAGAAGTGAACCTCCACGGTCCTTTGAAGCTTAAAAATCGATTTTCTCAAAATTCTGACGTGCTACAGCAAAACGCCGAGTCACGTATTTCTTTATTTTAATCCTATTTTCTTATTCTGTTAACATTTCTCATGTGTACCAACCACTGTCGTACTGTGTAATTAGAATGAGCTCTTTCAATGCTTGATATACCTTTTTTCCCGATAATCTGGAGAGGATAACGATTTGTGTTCTGGCCGATTGCGTTAATTACCACTAAACTGCTTAAATAAAGTTAATCATCTGTCAAATTTGACTTTGAGACAAATCGGTTTCAGCGTTGTACCCTTTCCTATACCATTTTTCGTCTCCTTATCAACCGTCCATCTCACATTCTTAGTCGAAAAAGCCTCGAGAGCATTAACTCGATATGGACACACTTAGCCAGAACTGTATTGAGTTGCCGAGAAAAGTATAAAATGTTTGTTAAATTTTTTTCATTTTGTTATGATGTCCGTAGCCGCGCAAGTAAGTATGCACCGGGAGTTTGTAAATGGCAAAAATTCAATTGCTCACAAATGATTATGAAAAAAGTGAGTAGGATACAGCTTCAGGAAAACAGAAGGAAACTGAAGAAGAAGATTTGAGCACATTTTTAATAAACGCGAAACTGTTGTGTGAATGCGGCGAGCGTAAGACATTTAAAAGTTATTCGAATGCCCAAAAATAGGCAACACTTCACTGTAAGCTGAGTAATTTTTCATATACTACAGGAAGAAAAGTGTTACTGCTGTCACATTTAATATATGTAAGTATGAAAAGTATTAAGACTTCACTTCATAGTGAACCTCTCACAAATATGCCTAACGATGGCGGCAGTGATTTTCGATTTAAATTTATATTTTATGAGAATAAAACTTTGAGCTGAATAAAACTGCCGGATATGCCGGTGAGTTCGAGGTTCGAATCTCAGTCAGGGCAAGCAAAATCTTAATCATAGAAAAACAGTTTTCTAATAGCGGTCACATCTCGGCAGGCAATGGCGAACCTCCGAGGGTATTTTGCCATGAAAAAAGCTTCTCATTAAATACATCTGCCGTTCGGAGTCGGCACAAAACTGTAGGTCCCTCCATTTGTGGTAGGAGAAGCTCGGCCAAACACGGAGCTATATAGTGTAAGCTATATTATAAATTATATCTCCAATTTTAAGCATGTAAAAGCTTTAGAATGTCAGTAAATTAAAGATTTTATTAAAAGACGAAAATGACTCACCTAGTGGAGTTTGCGGCTGACTGCGTTCACGAAATTTTCCATTAATGACGCGCTCTACCTCATCGCGCTGCAACGGATACTCTGAATTATCTTGGGACGCTGCGCCCATGCCAATGCTGCTGCCAGCGAAACTTTTGTCGGTAAAATTGCTCATAGCGGTTGCTGCAAATACACATAGACAGTTAATTTAAAGTGAATTATAAGTCATTTTTAATTTGTTTTGCAGTGTGCATCTGAAATATGGCTTCAGAGATATTTAACCAATAAATATACGTAGAAGTTTGGAAGCGAGCGAGAAAGTGAGTCAGTTTTTTACTTTTTCCACGCCAAACGGCTTAACGGATTTATACCCGAATTCAGTAACTCAGTCTCATCTCAAGTCTAAAAATGATCTAGAGAATATTGCTTTTCCTCGATTTCACGTTTTTTTCTTTTGTTTTTATTTTAATTTTTTGTGACCTGCTCATCACCAGGTCCCAAATTAGTGACGTTATTTTGAGACTAGAGGCATTATTTTGAAACTAATGAATGCCAACTGGTCTAAAATTGTGACTTTCGTCTCTATTAGAGATTGAGACTGCTTAATGAATTCGGGTATTAGACAAAAAACTTGTTATTTATATAGTTTATATCTTGAACTTACACATTTTTTAAAGACCTTTGCCATCTGTCTAAATGTATAGTTTAAATAATTTGAGAGGGACTAACGTCTAAATATACTACAAATAAAACCACCTAAAGCTTTTGTAGTGCTTAGGGTGATTGACTCAGTTTTTTCATAAATTATTGTACGGTTTTTTGAAATCTTGATTTTTCGAATATTGAATTAATCAGTTTTTAATCTTCAAAACCGGGTTTTTACCTTGGTGTAAAGTTATAGGCTTTGAAAAATAATAAAAATACGGCAGCACATCGACGTAATTTAAGTCCATTATATTTTTATTGACCACGTCAACCAAAAAGTGCTGATCAATTAGATAAAACTATTATACTATATATATTCGAAATCCAAAGTGCCTTAGAAGATTTTAGATAATTAGAAAAATTCCATAAGAGGAAACCCTTGAAAAACTGTAGGTCGCTTAATGTGTCAGTAGGACTTATTTTCAGTAAGGCGTTATACATATTTTCACGGTTTTCTGGATATTGGTACAGGAATTTGGTACAGTCTTGTGTTTACATGTTTTTTGTTTGTCTTAATTTTTGTGACTGCTTTTCACCTGGTCTCAATTTAGAGACTAGAACCTTTATTTTGAGACCCATTAAAGCCAACTGGTCTAAAATTGTGTTACTGAATTCGGCTAATAATGAAGTAAATTAAAGCAAATATTCACAAGCTTTTCCAAAAAGAAATGCCACTTGGTAAAGTGAATAAAAAACCGCATAACGGATGTCAAACGCAATGGTGAAATAAAAACTGTTTAAAAAATATTTAAAAAAATGCTGTACTAATTTTGATAACATATCTTAATAGAATTGGCAACTTTTTTATTTTTTGTAAATCACTTAAATTGATATGTTCAATCAAACAATGCAATGTGAATGCCAAACTACACCTACATACTTAAAAATTTATAAATTATTTTGTTTTAAATAAAAAATTGAATAATGGCATTCAAACGTTTGAATTTTGCATTTTCGCTATCAAACGAAGCAAATTTAATAGAGCTCAATTTTGAAAATATTTTCAAAGTGTTGTTGCCAACAGTTTTTAATAGTTCATTCAATTAATTAGTTTTTTAATTGAAATTTTACAGTATTTTTAAGAAACAAATTGCTTATACAAAAATTTAGAGGGTTGCAACCTGGTTAAATCGATTGTTCGAATGAATTGGTGAGTTAAATGAGAGGATTCAATACTTCTGTTGAACGAAAGGGGTTTAAGTGGTTTTCATTTGGAGTTATATTTCCAAAGCCGATAAATTAGACAGAAATTCGTTTCAAATTCATCATACATCTAGCCTGTCGGAAAAAATCACCGAAAAATTTAAAAAAATGTGTACACTACTTTGTTCTCTACTAAAGGTCGATCTTATATATATGTACGATTATAAATTAATATAATTGGTAAAGAGGCTATAAACATAAGGTCATCAGAGTCAAATGTCCCTCAAAATTAATTGAAGCGCACACAAAGCTCACAAAAGGACGTTTGAATGTGCTTTTTTCGGAAAAATGCTTAAAAACATCTCTTTGTCTATGCAATTTTTTCTGTTCCTTTGTTGTTTGCCCTCAACCCTTTCTACCATTTTACTTCCATTCTATATTTACACATCGAATGTTTGTAAAACAAACTAAAAAATGCAATCTTTCAATCTCTTTCTTGAATATTCAATTCTATTTGCGTTTGCATTCCAAATCTAGAGAAAAACTTCATTGCGCTGAAAATCTTTTAATACACTTTCGAGATTGAATTTTTTTGCCGCCCTTTCAACAAGGATGATGGTAGGTATTTGTTGATTTTTCATATTTTCAGTTGCGCAGCAGATTGCAATGCACTGAATTTGGCATTTGTAAAACTTTGCATGCAACCTAAATACACACAAACACATTCAATCTACATCCATATACACATGAGCAAATATACGAGTATACAGAATGTACACAATTTCTCCTTTAAGCCTTGTTTAATCTCTTCTAATTGAAATGCATCGTTTTTGTTCGCCTCTAGCATACATACATACATACTAGTACGTACCTTTTTGATGGATTTCGAGTTTAATTATATTTTCAAGAATATTTAATACGTGTATTTTAAGCTCACTCTTTCACTTTATTTGATATTTCATTACTTTCAATATTTTTCGATGTGAATGAATTGCTGTTGCTTATAAGTATTTTTGCCAACGCCTTTGTGAATGGTGTAAATTTTGCAATTAAAATCAGATCAATCGAAATGAGCACAATCGATTTGTTTTCGAGCTGTGCAAAATAAAGAGGACATCGACAACTAAAAATGGCGTGTGAGCTGAGCAAATTGAGAAAGAGTATCAAAAGGAAATAACTGTGCATTTTATGTTTGTGCTGATGCTGGCAGCCTTAAGCGAGTTGCACTTACTTTTAATCATTAAATTTAATGTATTCAGAAGCACTGCTGTAGTATTTTAGCATTGTAATGTGCACTTGCAGAATTGCTAAATTTTTTCATAGTGAGGAGATCACAAAGTGCAATTAAAATTCAACTCATTAACCTGCTAAAACACAATGAATGTATGCACTTAGTTGATATCAATATTAATTGAAATCAAAAGCAATGTAAGAATTTCAAATATCTAAACTATGTTAGTATTAAAAGGAATGGTGGGGATTTTAATTAATAGGAATCATAAAACAAAAACTTTTGGTTAAAAAATGGAAAGAAAGTGAGTGGACGCAAAAAACAAACCAAAGAATTATCGCCAGTTTTGAGACACTCAAATTATGTAAATATTTAAAAGATCCAAGAAAAATTGTTTTTTTTTTTACGAAAGTTTTCTGAATTTGTAAAATTATCATTATATAGGGCAACATTTTTTATCCCAAACCCGGTTTTTTTACATGGATTGTAAAGATGCCATGCGTAAATTAATGAAATCCAAACAAAATTATCATAAAACCAAAAAACAACACCTCTAGAGATACTAAAAATGACATAAAATGAGTCATTGAACCAACCGAAGATCTTATCAAGACTTTTAGAGACAATTATTAGTTGAATGCAAAAAGACTGAAGCATTTGAAACAGTGTAACAGAAAATGTCAAAATTAGAAAAGTGGGCCACTTTTTTTTTTGAGAGGGTGTCAGTTTTTCCCTGCAAATGGATTATTCCGCTACAATAGTAAATCATTGGAAATACCGTAAAAGGGTTTTGCGACGTGTTTCAAAAGTTATTGCTAATAAAGTTTTATAACACTGTTAGAAAGATCGCGCTGATTTTTTTAATGTTTGTTACTCAGTGTTAATTCTTTCGAATGAAAATAATTACATAATCAATGCATACAAATTGTTATAATTAACAAAAATTGTTATGAACAAATTTAATTAGTTGTTACTTCTTCATCGATTCTAATACTTTTCTTGCCGTATTATAACAGCTTGTTCATTAGCAGAAATTTTTGTGCAAAAAAATCACAGTAAGTGACATAAGGAAAAAAGTTATGCGCGTTTTAATGTCGATGCCTCGAAGGGAAAGCGTCATACATACATAAGTACATGCGGCACGCGGTGCGCTGCAGTGTGTCCAAACAGTGTTGCGAGTGTGGCAAAAAATCACAAAAATTGAAGTCCAAATTGTTGGTATTTTTTTATACCGTTTGGAAGAAAACATATCTATTAAGAAATACTAAAAACAAATTTTACAAAAAATATTACAAGCTGGTCGCCACAGTACAAGTTGCACTATAAAATAATTATATACTTTAGTGAGATACAGACTTTGTTGTATGCCAAATGTAAGTATTTATTATTAATTGTTTATAAACATATGTGAATCAAACTGCTTATTTTATTATAAAATGTAGTTTTTTCTTACTAGAACACTGTTTTATCTGTTTTGATTACTTTGTTCGGGGTACCGTTACTCGAAAACAAGGTTGTTTTGTGAAGTGAAAATATTAAAAGTTACAAAAGTTCAGTGGACAATTTAAAAAATACATTCAATAACACATTTTTTAAATTTTGCATGGAATTTGTTACAAGTATGTACTTTAATTTAAAACAAATTCTAGCTGCAGAGAGGTGCAGATAGATTTAAAAATTTTTTTTTCAGTGCCTCTTAATGTGAAAATACGTTCGCTTTTTGAAGTATGGCTGTCAAATAAATAACACTGTCATATTATATTATTAACACTGTTTATTTATAATTAAAGCGCAGTGATTTAATAAGCGCTATGGTGAAATGCGTTGAAGAAAATGCAACAAAGCCTATAGATAACAAAATTTTAGTAAAACAATTAGAATTGTAAGCACTTAAATTCCAAAACTTATGGAATGCTAGCTATCGTAAAAGAGCGTCTTTTGAAGAGCGGCACGCATTATGGCTGGATCAGTGCATAGAAATAAAAGGTTTAAGCGAGTCAATTCCTCATGCGAGTCCACCAATTGATCATGTAAGTTTATTTTTTCGTCTCTATATTTAAAATAAATAACATTTCTGTATATTTCATAGGAGCCAAGTACTAGCAGAGGCAGGCCAAGAATCGCGCTTGAAGATGCAAGCGAGCAAAGTAAACGGTACAAGGTTCATGAGCTGATCTCTTCGACACCCCCTACAGAAATAAAACCGAATGCAAATTTTTTAAGAAAGCACGATGGTTTGGAAACTGATAAGACGTTATCAATCTATCAAGCGCTTGCTTTATTTTATGATTTAAGGTTATCAGTGCGGAAATATAATTTATTGCGAACTGTAGTTAATGTAATTCACCCTAACTTATTTCCAAGCTATTATGAATTGAAAAAAGCCATGGACGAGTTGCTGCCAAAACCCTTAATTCTATCTGAAACAACCGCGGCAGTACCTCTGCAAAGTTCATTAAATAAGACTGCAGATAGTTTACTACAAACCGTAGATATTTCTTCAGATATAAATGTTCTTTTAAAGTGCAAATTGGGTTTTGATGGTAGCTCAGAACATAGTATTTATAAACAAAAATTTTCAATTGAAACAGACACCGATGAATTCGCCTTTGTAGCTGCATTAGTTCCTTTAAAAATCTGCAATTTAGAAAGCACTTGCGAAATTTGGATCAACAACTCTGCTTCATCAACACTTCTGTGTCGCCCAATTAAGTTCATTTTTATGAAAGAAAATCCTCGTTTAATACATGAGTTTGAACGTGAATTGGCATTACAAATCCAAGAACTTTTAAGCCATACTGTAAAAATAAAAAACTTTGAAATAATTGTAAAATATGAAATGTATCTTACGATGATTGATGGAGCAGTGGTTAATGTACTACATATGTGATAATAAGTCACCTGCCACTTGCTATCTGTGTAGTGCAACTCCAAATCAAATGAACACATTTCAAACTTTTCAAAGGCCAATCAATGGAGATTTTGCTAGATATGGCTTATCGACATTGGATCAAGTTTTTTGAATGTGCAATGCATATATCTTACAGACTTCCTTTAATGTGTTGGCGAGTACAGGGTGACGAGAACAAACGCATATTCAATGAAAACAAGGAACGGATTTGGAAAGAGTTTAAAACAAAAATTGGATTGGTTATTGATAGGGTCTAAACAGAATATGGTACATCCAATGACGGTATTACTGCAAGACGATTTTTTAATAGCATAGAAGTTTCTACGGAGATAACAAACCTTGATATTAATATGTTAAGAAACTTTTCAATAATATTAAGAATTCTTGCTAGTGGAAAACAAGTTAATGTAAATACATTTGAAAATCTTTTGAAAAATACATACGAAATATATACATATGAAAAATTATTCGTGGTATAAAATGCCTTCACAAAGTTTTGGCGCACGAAGTGCAATTATTAAAAACTTCAATATTCCTATTGGAATGCTCTCAGAAGATGCATTAGAAGCAAGACACCAAGAATTTCGAAATACCCGTAGAAACAACACTCAAAAAACTTCTAGACAGGCTTCCAATAAAGACCTTATGGTAAATTTATTACTAACTTCAGAGCCACTCATTACTTCACATAGAAAAATTTGCAGCAAAAAGGAGCCCATTTCTGAAGACATAAGCCAATATATTTTTTTAAGTGGCAGAGAAACTGAAGAAGAATGTACATTAGAAAGCAATTCAGAAATAGAATTGTAATAAAACAAGAAAATATTTCACTTTTTATGTTTAACTTGGCGTGCAAGTTGGCGGATGTTGCTAATTTTTCTAAATTTCTATGATAAAATTATCATGAGACGCTCCTATGCTGACTTTGGTGACAATGCAATGATTACTTATATTTTTTGCCGCAACTTATATGGGCTCGCGACACTGTGCGCCGTTTTGACTTGTTTATTCGCTTTCCTTTTACTGCTTACGAGGCATCGACATTAAAACGCTCATAACTTTTTTCCTAATGCCACTTACTGCTATTTTAGGAAATAATGAAATAGGTGAAGAGTACGCTATAGAAAAATTATGTGTTATAAAACGGCAAGGAGTGTTTAAGTTAGTAGGGCTGAAAACCAAATTAAATGGTGATAAAACAATTAAATATGTAAAGGAATAAAATGATATCAATGAAAATAAAAAGTTAAAAAAAAAAGATTTACGAGGATCGAAATAAAAGAGAAGAGCGCTAGAATGTTTAAATAGAAACTGACAGTGAAACGTGTGAGGAACTAATTGAGAAGAAGAGAGTAAAAATTTAGTGGGATCAATACAGAGTTTTTAAACATGTTAACGTGTCTAGATGTTTCAAATCTTTAGACTTCCAACATAAAGCTAGTGAATGCACAAATAAAAAGCATTTCGCAAATGTTGGTGGTGGAATACATGACGTAAACGAATGCAATTTAAACTGTATTAGGTGTGTAAATTGCTTTGACTGGGAATAAAATGGATGTTGAAGTAGACCATTATGCATTTAGTAGTAAGTGTCACCATATATACGTCGCTTCAATAATAAAGAAAGAATAAAGAAGTTAAAAAATAGCAATGAAGTGAAAACTAAGATCTTAAATACATATGTTAAAATATACATATGCAGAAATAATTTAAAACAGAAACTAGTTAGAAATCATATTGCGACGCATGAACCTACTTTGGTGCTATTATAGGAAACTTGTTCTACATGTAAAATTGGAGAGTCAGAGTTAAATATTGAAACCGACAACGTAATAGGGTGTGGTTCGCATAGCAGGCACATAGGTGATGGTCTCATATAAAAATTTGTTCACCAAATTTTGTGACGATACCTTACACCGTTATTGAGATACAGATATTTTTTCCTAAGTGGGCGGATATTCCATGTTGTCTTCATGAGCAATCACGTAGGATGTGGCACCTTGTTTACTAATAATGACATAAGGCCCATCTCGTCGTGGATGTAATACCCTTAGCAGCATTACTTTTTACATGAGTAGTCACAAGAACATTGGAACCAATATCTAGTCCCACTTGGTCACGGCGACGTACATTGGAGACGCTCTTATTGGCATCTTGCTGTTTATGTTCGAGTTCTCGAGCGGCTTGGAAAACTTCTGCGAGTGTGCTTAGGTAAGGTGTGATCTCTGCAATGAAGTTCTCTGAATGGATGATAGCTCTCAAGTCTTGCTGAACGTCGTCTGTAGTCCTTAGCTCACGTCCAAATGTGAGATACGCGGCAGTATACCCGGTACTTTGACAGTGTGTCGTTTTCATGGCGAAGCGTATGGCTGACAGCTTTTCTGCCCAGTTGGTGTGTTCTCGGCCCACCAAAATTTACAGCTGCGTCTTCAAGTCGATTTTCTTCCTCTCAACAGGATTCGCTTGCGGATGATAGATTGGCGTGAACACTTGACGGATATCCAAACAGTAGGTAACCTGTTGCATGACTGCTGATACGAATTGTACACCGTTGTCGCTAATGATTCGCCTTGGCACTCCAAAGCGCAAGAAAATCTCCTCGATAAGTGTTTTCGCACAAGTTTCAGCGGAAGCTTCTTTTAATGGAAAAAGTTCCACCCTACGACTTGCAACGTCTTCCACTATATAGATCCACTGCATCCGATTCGGATCAGATGACAATGGTCCAAATAAATCTATGGCTATGGCTTCAAAGCGCTGCTTGCTGGAAGTCGTCTGGTACAGACCCATTGGCTTCAAATTCGTTGCTTTGTAGCGTTGGCAATCGGAGCAGGTTTTAACATGGTCCTCGATATCTTTTCGAATACCGGGCCAATAGTAACGCGATGTAATCTTAGACAAGGTGCGGTCGATTCCGTAATGACCCGCTGTATCCTTGTCGTGGTAGTAATTTAAAATGGCTGTGCATCTTCGCTGTTCTCGTCGTTGTAGCAGTGGAGGACTCCTTCGTTCATTATGAATCCTCTCTTGGCTCAATGAGCAGCATCATCGGTCTTTTCCTCGAAGCACTCGATAATAGCTTTTAGTTTGGAGTCTCTAAGCTGGC
Source organism: Philophylla caesio (assembly GCA_963971545.1). NCBI lineage: Eukaryota > Metazoa > Arthropoda > Insecta > Diptera > Tephritidae > Philophylla > Philophylla caesio. The sequence continues at coordinate 29,151,600 of OZ020609.1, read as the reverse complement.
TGAAGCGGATTTTCTTCGCTCCTCGTCGAGGAAGATCAACGGCGAACGAGCATATGTGGCATAATTCCTGGAGTTTATGCTTGTCTTCGCAAGGTGGCCTTGACAACATGTCAGCCACAACATTTGTCTTTCCAGGCTTGTAGTCTATATGCAAGATGTAGGGTTGTAAAAGCAATGCCCAACGAGCTAGGCGTCCAATTGGCGATTTTAAAGTCATCAGCCACTTAAGCGGCCGGTGGTCCGTGATGAGTCGTACCTCGGATCCCTCAATGGAGCCACGATACTTTTGGACAGCCCATACGATGGCAAGAGCTTCCCGCTTAATCGTAGAGTAGTTTTGCTCAGCTTTTGTTAAGAGCCTACTTGCGTATTCTATGGGGTGCTCTTCTTGGCCCTCCCCCTTGGATCAAAGCTGCCCCTAGTGCGTATCCACCGGCATAAGTTTTTATAGCGCATGGCAAGTTATCGTCAACTTGCTCTAGGATAGGCGACGTAATCAACAGCCGTTTCAGCTCATCGAACGCTGCTTGTTGCTCATCTGCCCAAATCCACTTAACGTTTTTTTTTTTTTGTTAATTGCGAGAGTGGTTTAGCGATATCTCGATATCTGCGAATTGAGGCACAAACCGCCTATACCAGGAACATGCTTGCAGAAAGGACAACAGCTCCTTTACGTTTTTTGGAGGCTTTCGCAGGGATATAGCTATGACCTTTGTGGATCCACTTGGATGCCATATGGTATCAAAATATGTTCCAGATATTTTACTTCGCGAGATGCAAACCGACATTTATCTTTATTGACCTTGAGGCCAAATTCCCGTATACGGTCGAAAAGCGCTAAGTTCCATAAAGTTCTCTTCAAAACTGCTTGAACATAGGATTATATCATCCAAATAAGCGAATATAGTGAGGTTCCTTAGAGATAATTTAAGTCGATCGATCAACCGCTGGAACGTTGCTGGCACGTTTCGCAAACCGAAGGGCATGCGTGTGAATTTATACATACCAAACGGTGTAACAAATGCGGTTTTGTCCTGATCTCTGTCTTTTACGCCGATTTGCCAATATCCAGCCTGCAGATCCAACGTCAACATGAAATTTGTAGCTTTTACTTCATGTATCAAGTCATCCACTCGTGGAAGGGGATACCGGTCTGGCTTTATGATGGCATTCAGTTCTCGATAATCGATGCAAATACGTATATCGCCTGTCTTTTCGGGTACGATAACCACAGGAGCTGCCCATGGTGAGTCGCACTCCACAATAACTCCAATCTTAAGCATTTCGTCTATTTCTTTTTTCAACAAGACCTTCCGCTGCGGTAATAGACGATATGGTGGTAAAGGGATTTGGGAATGCTCGCCCGTATCGATGCTATGTGTGGCAAACGGTGTTGCACATGATGACACTTCAAATACGTCGCTGTGCTTGGAAAGCAGATTTTCTAATTTGATATGCTGAGCGGGCATGAGATCGCAACCAACTTCTTGAGATGGTGGACTCAACTCAAGCGAATTCAACGGGAAGAAATTTTCTTCGCAAAATTTTTCGTAACCACTAATCTTTACTTTAAATGGAGGCGCAAACAGGCGGTAGTTGTTTTCAGGCGTAGATTCGTCAACTGGTAGTGACCCTGTGAAAATTTCCTGCACTGAGTGTAGGGAGTAATCATTGGAATGTGAGCGTTTCTCTTTTACTGCTGGTCCATAATTATCTTGTGGACAAATCTCTGAAGAATCACTATCGTCGATGTTAGTACCACTCTTCATAACATAGTGTACGAAGTTTGAGTACTCATTTACCGCTTTTGTACGAGGAGATAGTCGATTGCTCGTAACCACATGCGCGCCTGCTATGTCCATAGCAAACGGTAGACCACTCACACTTGGCTTGACAAACTCGTACTTAACCTTGGGTTCATCTTCGAAGTACCAGTAACGTTGCGCCATGTTCACCACAATGCCCGCTTGTTCTAAAAAGTCCGCTCCAATCAGGGTACGATTCTTTTTAGCATTAGGAAACGATACCATACGAATTTTCCGAACCCTATTTCCGATAGTTATGTCGCAAATGGTTGATAACACTTTTTGGGCAGTCGTGCTTCCATCTGCCAGCGTGACGTCCGCCAAAACATCCTGGAAAACACATCCCTTGCTCGACAGTATTTTCTTTAAGTAAGCGCTTGCAACATATGTTTTCGCTCCCATGTCGAAGAGCGCTTCTCCCTTCATACAAAACACCTCTATGTGAACAAATGCGGAGGATCTTTCGACAACGGTGGTATTTATGTAGGACGGCAACTCCGCAGCAATACAACACTGACAAACCGGACGAACCCAACGAACGCGTAAGTTGAGTTGCAAGTTTAAAATAGGATAACAGACAGTTTCGTTGAACATTTCGAGTCGGACACTCGCTCTTAAATTTATTTACATCCATGTACATAATAACCTGAATAAACTGTATTGAATTATAAAGTAAAGAAAGTGTTTTACTACATATTGGTGTTTGGAAGTGAGATTGAACTCAAGCGCAAACATTGAGTAGTGAAGTGAACGTGAAAAAAGAGCGCAGTTGTACGACTCTAAATAACTTTAAATAAATTTTAATTATCGCGACAGAGGCTGAAGTGTCAGCTCCACAAATTGCGTTTTGTGTGGCAGAGGCCGAATAGCACAAACCAATTGTTGTTCGCGTACTGGCGTTGCAGAGGCTGAAGCGTCAACTCTACAATTTGCATGTTGTGTGGCAGTGTGGCCGAATAACACAAGGCAATTTTTTGTTCGCGTACCAGCGTAGCAGAGGCTAAAGCGTCAGCTCTACGGATTGCGTGTTGTGGCAGAAAAGCGTCAGTTCTACGTATTAAGAAGCAGAAAAGCAATCGCTTGGCGTAAGCAACCTAAATGTTTTTCGTGTGGGCAACCAGGTCATCGTGCGGTCAATTGTCGTGATACAAAAGATTCAGTGAAATCTGAAAAAGGTTGTGTAAATATGTTGGAAGAGGACTTAGTCCCAAAAGCTAACCAAATTGGTAGGTGTATTTTTAAGGATTTGACATGCGAAGGCATAACGTTTTCGGCTCTAATCAATACCGGTTGTGACCTTTGCCTTATTCGCAACGACATCTTACTCATGTTGGGTGAAGATATTGAACTAGATAAAGATAAGCGACGACTGAGGGGTATTAGTGGTAGCATACTTAATACTTTAGGTAGTTTTACTATTCCAGTAAAAGTGGAAAATTTGCAGCTTGAAGTTACGTTTCATGCCGTGCGTGAACGCGATATGCATTACTCAGCAATAATCGGTAACAGTATACTTACGCACGTTAATCTTATTGTGTCGGAAGACTTGGTAGTTTTGGAACGATTTTCCGTTGATCCTTGTCAAATTTGGTTTGGAAACAAACCCATCGGAAAATCGTTCAAAAATACATCAAGTTGCAAGATTTTGACTCCAACAGTAGTGAAGTGGTAGAGAACGCGGAACAGCAAGAGAAGCTATATGTGCTGGAAAAATTTAAGGATATGTGCTGTATTGAAGAAAAATGTGATGTAAGCGAACCGGAAGTAGACTTAGCACATTTGCGTGTAGACAGTTTCGATAGGGTCAAAGAATTGATTGTTAATTATAACCCAAAGAAAACGAGGGAATCTCCTATAGCTATGCAAATTTTGATAAGTGACGATATTCCAATTTATGAACGGCCTAGGCGTATGTCGTACACAGACAGGAAAGTGGTAGATGATCAGGTAGCAAAGTGGTTGGAGGAAGGAATCATTCAGCGTAGTCAATCAGAGAATGCGTCAGCTATTGTGATTGTCTCTAAAAAAGATGGTAGCAAAAGGCTCTGTTGCGATTACAGGCGGTTAAATGCTAAGATAGTGCGAGATAATTTTCCCATGCCATTGCTAGATGATGTTATAGAACGATTAGAAGAAGCTCATATTTTTACGACTCTCGATTTGGCAAACGGATTTTTTCATGTCCCTGTTGAGAGTAGCTCAATTAAATATACTGCTTTTGTGACACACGACGATCAGTTTGAGTTTAGATACATGCCATTTGGAATCTCAAACTCGTCAGCCGTATTTTCGCGATTCGTTTTTGCCGTTTTGAGAGACATGATACAAGAGGGAACTGTTATTGCATATATGGATAATCTCATTATTCCCGCCAAGGATTTCAATGAGTGCATCCAGAAGTTAGAACGTGTTCTTAAGAGGGCAGCAGATTACAATTTAAAAATAAAGTGGAACAAATGTAAGGTTCTCGTACGGAAAGTAGACTTTTTGGGCTATATTATTGAAAATCGGCGATAAAAACGAAAGCGGTAGAAAATTTTCCCTTGCCCCACGACAAAAAGTCATTACAGCGTTTTCTTGGATTAACATCCTATTTTCGGAGGTTTGTAGATGGTTACGCAGTGGTAGCCAAACCGCTTAGTGACCTTTTACGAAAGGAAGCAAAGTTCGTGATAGGGAACGAAGAGATGATTTCTTTTCAACAGCTGAAGCTTTCTCTTACAAAAGCGCCTGTTTTAAAACTGTACAGCCCTCAAGCAGTTACCGAAGTGCATGCGGATGCTTGTATGCTAGGATATGGAGCCGTTTTGATGCAAAAAGACAAAGACGATCAGGCATTTCATCCTGTCCAATTTATGAGTAGGCGGTGTAAACCGGCAGAAGAAAAATACCACTCATATGAGCATGAGGTGTTGGCAATCGTGGAGGCACTTAAAAAGTGGCGTATCTATCTGTTAGGAATTAGGTTTAAAATTGTGACAGATTGCAATGCCTGCACGATGACAATGCATAAACGAGATATTCCGTTAATGAAATAATTAAAATGGCGCATAGGCAGGGTCATTTTTCAATCAAAAAAACTGAATCCTTATTAGAAAAGTCTTACTTTATTATTCAAGTAAACACTAAAGTCGGTAAGGTAGTAAAAAGTTGCGTAGAATGCCTTGTTGAGGAAAGAAAAACTGGCAGGAAAGAGTAATTTCTTACACCGATAGACAAAGATGATAGGCCATTGGGAACCTACCATGTTGATCATGTGGGCCCAATGGATCAGACCGCTAAGATATATAGTTACATATTTGTCGTGGTAAATGGGTTTTCAAAGTTCGTTTGGCTCTATCCAACTAGAACTACTGCAGAATGGTCAAGTTAAATGCATCCATCGAATCATCATTCCGATGTTGACTAAGCTTTGTGCCGAAATTCGGGTCAATGGTACAGACATATCGAACGTGTTCAGCAAACCATAAATAACTCTCCTCCAAGAAGCACAAATTATACACCTTTTAGGTTAATGACTGGAGTCGAGATGCGAGTAGGTACCGATCCTAAGTTAAGTGAGCTATTAGATGAAGCAGCTATGAAAGAAATAGATGAAGAAAGAGAAAACGTGCGTAAAGAGGCACAAGAAAACATAAGAAAAATACAAGAGAAAACCCGTAAATCCTTTAACAAAAACAGAAAGGAAGAGACAAAATACCGTGTAAACGAGTTAGTAGCCATTATGCGAACACAGTTTGGGGCGGGATTAAAGCTTAAGCCAAAATTTTTAGGTCCATATAAAATTTGCAAAGTTATGTCACATGGCAGGTATGAGGTAGTGAAAGTAGGCGACCATGAAGGACCTGGCCGTACAATTTCGGTTGCCGAATACATGAAAAAATGGGAGCCTTCAGTTCAGCCTGAGTCATCATTCGAGCCGAATGTTGCGTCTGGAGGGCCGAATGTAGGACGGCAACTCCGCAGCAATACAACACTGACAAACCGGACGAACCTGACGAACCCAACGAACGCGTAAGTTAAACATTTCGAGTCGGGCACTCGCTCTTAAATTTAAACATATTAACTATTTTACATACATGTACATAATAACCTGAATAAACTGTATTGAATTATAAAGTAAAGAAAGTGTTTTACTACATTTATGCTGTTAAAAGCTAGATATTGAGGGCTTTCTTTACTATATCCACTACACTTTGGACAGTTTGCACGGTACACACCCGGTGCACCACAACCGTAACATGCTCCTTCTTCTTTTTAAAACACACGCCTATTGTGTGACCGCTTAATCGGCAGAAAGAGCACCTTTTTGGCCCATCCGCGCGTTCCGCCTTTCAATCAGCGCCGTCGGAAGTTGAATGGATTCACCCCGAAACAATTTCGCATATCGGCAACGTGATATGAGTTCATCGAACGTTGAGATTGCATCACGATGCACGCGCTCTCTAATTTTCACAGATAAGAGGCCGTATATCATGTGCAGTTGCACTACTTCGCTGACGATGTCTTTCAGTTGTGAGAACAACAGCCGCTTTTTACAAATAAAGCTGTCGGTAGTTTCGCGCGCTTGTTGTTTATGCACAAAAATGTTTAAATAAGTTTTCCAATCCGGTGCCAGAGGAGAAAATGTCGCTTGTATTAATTTCATGGCATCGGTGAATGATGACACCGATTCCTTTACTCCTATCCACCAAGTCGCTGCATACTCCTCGAGTAACAGTGGCATGCCGCGTAACGCATCTGAGTCCGACATTTTTTCGATGCCTTTGAAGACCGCAATGGCAGCAACAAATTCTTCTACCGCTGCTAGGTCCCGTTGCCCTTTAAAGCGGGTCGTACATTTTGTAAAAGAACCGCTTTTACCGCCCCTGGAAATTGCTTCCAATATTTGAGAAAACTGCTCGGGCGAAAATGTCGCCATTTTGTGTATGCTCGTCGGTTCGCTGGAGTGATTCGAGGCCACTAAGTTGGGCGCCAATGAAGGGATGGACTTGCCGCTCCGCAGACTATAGGTCATAAGAGTGACCAGCCACCCGTTCTTTATATATATATGTTGTGACCACTACCACTATTCCTTTGCTGGACCTTACATGTATAGTAGTTATTAGTATGCTAGCAAGTGAAATAAAGTAAATATTTGAGCTGTAATTGTTTCACGTATTATATATAAGTGAAACGCTTAATTTTATTACAAGAAGTAAAATGATTTTGATCAATGTTTTGAACAAAAATCAATAAACATAACCTTTTTTATTAAGGGTTTTAGTGCTTCAATGAAGAATTGTGAAGAAATAGCTGAATTGAAAAATTTACTTAATGAACACTGTACAACACTTGCTATACGACAAGTTTTATATTATTTGTTGTAACACATATTTGTAAAGTTGTATACTAGGCTTTCGCCGTAATAAATAAATAAATCCTGCCTTTGTAACAAAAAAGCAACACAAAAATTAAAGTTAAATAAACAAATGCATAAACTGTCAACTAAATAATAAAGAAAATTCAAAATTTTGAATAAAAAAGTTTAGAAACAACTTTACATAAAAAAAATTATTTTAAAAAAATAATAAAATCTAAGCTGAAATAAATAAAACAAAAGAGCAATATTTAAATTAAATAACCGAAGCAACTTAAATAAAATGTAATAGAAAATTTTGAATAAAAAGCAAATATAAGAAGAGTTATTATAAATATAAAATTAAATATGCTCCAAATAATGTGCTATAAAATAATATAAGTTTAAATAATATTAATTAAATTAAATATTGCAATGCAATGAAATCAAAAGTATTGAATTATAATGTCTCAAAAACTAAATCAAACAATATCTAAAATACACCAAAAATTATAAGAACATGTAAACTTAAATAAAATAAATACACGGAGTAAACATTTCCACAAAAACAAATAAATAAATAAAAGAATATTAATAATATATATAAATAATGTTAGAATATTAAATAAAATATTAACAAAAGTGAGGTAAGGCTTATTAGATACATATACATATACATATGTACATATATTCGTTTTACTATGGTCCTTACCTACTATACATATGTATATGTATATTAGATGAACAACGACAAGCGACAAGATTGTCTCTAATAGTATATTATCACTAAATAATTACTTAATATACTTTTGTATTAAAAAAATCCACGCCCAACATTTTTTTAAATAAATTAATAAATTAAGTTCTTCGGAATAATAATTCGTTATAATTGCCGCCTAACATCGTGGCAAACCTCTCGAGTTTTTTGTTTCCATATCGCCGAAGCGAAAAATTTGCAAACTCAAACTTGGCTCAATTGACTTCCGAGCAGTTCGAACGACTTATGCAGTCGGCAGTAATTACAAAGCTCGCAATAGTGGCGAACGCGACTCCACAAAAGTAGAGTTTATTGCTGCTGTGTCGACAAAAAATAAATAACGCCGACGCAATAACAGGTATGCCGATGATCCCAGAGTTTGACGCCGCCAAATGGTGGCTACTTGAAGCTTTTCCCCTTCGAAGCCATCGGGGCGAATATACATATGTTCACATTTTTGAAAAGAACCAACAAAAAAATGAACCGACAGACACTTTTTGTACGGAAAACCCGTGCACTATTTTCACAACTTACAAATGTGCCAGCTGAAGCTGACCAAATAGAAATTTTGTTTGGAATGTTGAATCTGCAAATTAGAGACAGGGTGAGTCGTAGGCGAATTAATACATTCGTTGATTTATTGAGTGAAGCTCGCGAAGCTGAGTTGACCCTGCGAGAACATAAAGCGCCAACTGTAAACAATGAAAAAGATGTTGCTAGCATCTATGGTCCAGTACGCTGCGGTTTTTGTCGCAAAAAAGGTCATAATGCTGATGTGTGTTGTAAGAAGAAGAATGAAAAAGCAAAACAGGCACATACACAAGCGATTGCAAATGCTATTGTGATGAAGCCTACGTTTGCATGTTATAGTTGCAATGCACCAAGCGTTACGCGCGCAAACTTTCCAAAATGTTCAAATAAACCATCCACAAGTTATGCGATTAGTTTTAATTCCTTAAGAATTCCAATTGGAAGAAACACCCCATTTGCCTACGTTTAGTTGTTTGGTATGCCTGGACAGGTTTATTTTGAATCCGGAGCTCGAACCAGTGTAGCCCGTGCGAACTTAAAGTGCATAATGGACTTCGCATATTTCTTGGAGCAAGCAGAAATCGTGATGAATATGGGTCAAAGGTATTTGTATAGTAGAAGGGGGTAATGTGGTTCACTCTTTTTAGACTTGCTCGTATAACCGTATTTTTCTACTCAATACAACGATTAAGCATACATTCGAAAGATAATTACTTTGATTATATTTACGTAAAACTACATTTTTGTAGCAAGAAATGTTCTTGATGTAAATTTAAAAAAAAGTGCATCACATTCCCCCATCAAAATTTGTGGGGACATGTGGTGCATTATTTGTCGAGCGTAGTTAAGGTACCAGAATGTGAAAAGAATGATAATTATTGGTGTGATTTAAGAAAGTAAACCATTGTTGTGTATTTATTTATTTTTCTACAAATAATTTCAAGTAGAAAGGTAAGATATATCTATATAAACCCATATGAAGTTAGGAAACATACTAGTTGAAAAAAAAAAAAAATGTAAATGTAAAATTAGGCTATTTACTAGATGAAATAAAAAAAAGAAGACTTGACGAATGCTCAGCAAATAGTTGTCATGGAAAAAAACGTTAAAGCAATTTTTTTATTTATTTATTCAAAAAAAATTTCAATTTATTTAAAAAAAAACAAATCTTTGAATACTGAAACATAAAATTCGATCGAAAAAAACTAAATATAATGTATAAAAAAAATTGACCTAAATATCAGTATATTCCATTTGCTTCACACTTTATAGTGCACGACATTAGCCCACATGAAATGCACCACATTTCACCAAAGGTAATTTTTCAGATTAACTTCTAAAACTCGGCAAAAAAAACACATAGCTCTCAAAAATTTAGAACTATTTTCATCCGTCGGTTACCGGGCACCTACCTTACTGACGGCTAGTTAATTATTTAATTTCTTTTGTCTAAAAAGCCAGTTCACCATATTTCCCCCTTCTACTCTACTTTGAAGGAAACCCAACAGAGCATTTCGACTTCGTCGAATCAATGTCACTTGAGTTAAATATTGTGGAAAGGGTGAAAGTATGCGGAACTTTACCCAAACGCAAACTGGAAAAAAAGCTTTCAAAGAGATTGATAATAACAAAGTATATATGTATGTAAGTATGTCTAAGTTTGAATACTACGGTCCTGAACTGCCAAACGATTACTCACCACATACGATTCAAAGTATTTTGAAAGATGCCATCCCACCAAACAAGGTTACGCCCGAACGACGAAAAGTCCTAGTTTGTTTAGCGGTGTTGTTTTTAATAAAACTGCCACTAATTGATTTAATTTCAATAAACAGTGATGGCTTAGGGTTGGAAGTTGCTGATAAAATCCAGCTCACTAAGATTTTCCAATCGTATGCAAACGTATTTATTGTGAGCTAACGCCATATGTGCAGCATTTTATTGATACAAGCGAGCATGAGCCTATTGCTACACCAGCGTACCGATTGTCGTTTTCAAAACTAAAGGAACTACATAAAGAGCGAAATTTTAAAAATGCTTGAAAACGAAATTATTAAATAATGCGAGTCAGCGTGGTCTTCACCAGCTGTTATGGTGCCTAAAAAGACGGAGGAACTCGTGTCTGCGTAAACTACCGCAAAATAAATGCGATTACAAAACCAGACCGGTACCCATTGCCTCGAATGGATGACCTCTTACACGCTACAAAAAGCACAAAATTTATGACGACTAGATCTACAAAGTGGCCTTATTACGCCACTTGGTTCATTTCGGTTTAAGAGGATGCCGTTTGGACTTCGCAGTATTCCACCACGAAACCTAAGGAATAATCGACTGATCTAATTATAGTGATAATGAACCAATTGCTAGATGTGTAAGGCTTTGTAACACCCATTCAAAAAATATTGATTTTGCATTGAATATAAATAAGTTTAAAATGAATTTGTTTTTGTTATTCAATTAACTATTTCTAACTAGTCCTAATTAGTTGTAAGAATAATGTTCTGTAGACCGTAAAGTAAATAAATAAAACAAAAAAGACAGCTTTGCCAAATGTCCATATTTTAGCATGTCTTGATGATGTAATTATTTGCTCAGCCTCATTTACTGAACACATAAGCGACTTGAACGATAAGTTCATAAAGCTACAAAAGTTCAAGCTGCGCATTAATTCTGCCTAATGCCGCTTTTGTTGTGCCAGCGGTAAGTGCTTAGCCACATTATAACAACCGAAGGTATTCAAGTTGATCCAGAAAACCAAAAAAAACTGTTCTAATATACCTGCGTCTGTTCATCTTAAAGGGGTATCAGCTGACTCCATCTCTGATGCTGCTAATCTTTTTGCCAATTTTTTTTTCTTCCAATTTTATCACAGATAATACCGCATATAATTATATCTCTAATGATATGTTAAATTTAGATACTTTCGTGAACTTCGGGAAATTAAATCTGACTGACGATGATGTTATTTTGGGCATAAATCAGCTTAAGCCATCTAATGGTACCGATGCTGATGGTCTTTCGGTTGTTCTCTTTAAAAGTTGTCGCGCTCTAATTACGCCTTTAAGGCACATTTTCAACTTGTCACTTTCTGCTGGGGTTTTCCTTGACGATTGGAAATTAACTTTTATCACCCCTATTCTGAAAAACGGTAATAAAAATGACTTTGAGAATTATAGACCGATTTCGAAGCTAACAACTGTGTCTAAACTGTTTGAATGCGTTGTTAAGGAAAAAATATTCTTTGCTGTCAAGCATATGTTATGTCCTAATCAACATGGGTTTATTCCGGGCAGGTCTACGATAACTAATCTAGCAGCTTTTACGGAGGATTGTTTGGAGACCTTTCAAAGAGATTTTTAAATGGATGCAATTTACACAGATTTTTCTAAAGCTTTCGACAGGGTATCTCACTCTATTTTGATAACTAAACTTTGGGTATTAGGCTTTCACTCTCAATTTCTTAAGTGGATTGCATCATATCTAGATATTAGGAACTGTGTCGTTCGACTCGATAATGTATCGTCTTACTCTTTTGTTGCCTCCTCTGGTGTTCCGCAGGGTAGTGTTCTAGGCCCGTTACTATTTATCCTCTTTATCAATGATATTCCTCATGTTTTATGCGGATGACCTGAAGATTTACTACGAAATTAAAAATCCGGGAGATTCCCATATTCTCCAGCATGAGTTGAACAACTTATATAGTTGGTGTCTGCGTAATCATTTGTCGCTCAATATTAGTAAATGTCAATACACTTCTTTGGCGAAGGTTCTAAATATTGTTTTAACTTCTTACAGCATATAAAATTCACCGCGCAACTCACACCGAATGTAACAGTTCTGAGCTTAAAATCTTGTATGGGTTGATTAGGTGACTTGCGAAAAAGAATTTTTTGAAAGTCTTGATCTTCCTTGTGGATGAGAATTTGGCGATACATCTTTTCGATGTCGCCATTAAATACAAACTTATAGAGTCGCCATCGGAGAATGATGAGCATCAAGTCGTTTTGCAAAGTTGGGCCAGTATATAATACATTATTGAGAGAGTTTCCAGAGTGAGATATCCTAGAGGCATTGAAAACTACTCGTACTTTGGTGGTTGCACTGTCGGGTTTTATAACGGCATGGTATTTACCGCCCTCAATTACTTCTTGGGATAGTGTGGGTTCCATGTGGTTCATGGTGAGGTACTCTTCGAGAACTTCTGAGTACTTCTTTCGCAGTTCCGGTTTCTTCTCCAACGTCCTTTCGATGCTGAGATATTGCTGCTGCGCTGCTAGTCGGGAGTGTCCTAGCGCTAGGGATTCCGGGAACTCTGATTTGAAGGGTAGCTTGACCATGTATCGTCCATCTGCTTGTCGGGTTGTGGTTCGTTGATACAGGTCCTCACAGAATTTGTCTTCGGTGGATCGGGATTGAATAACTGCTAACTCCTCTTGCTCCCAAAACTTCCTCAGTAGTGTATTGAGATATTCATCTTGGGGTTCCGTCACCCGGGTGGTAAACGCTGAAATCTTCTCCGGCATTGGGCCGCTCAAAATCCAACCGAATACGTGTTTTGGGCGATGAGACTACTGCTGATGTTGTGTTGCAGTCCTTGCAAGAGGATTTGGGGAATTAAGTCACTGCCGATGACCATGTCTATCTTGCTAGGGGTGAAGCATGAGCAGAGTGTTATTTCACATATTTTTTGGGAGTTCTGAACGACCATTCCCACCATTCCGGAGATTTCGAATTTTGCATCTTTCATGGGAAAAGTCAGGAGTTTCTGAATTCGGGATGACACAAACGTTTTTTGTGAACCTTGATCCACGAGAGCGCGAATATTGTGATATTCGCCATCGCTATAGATCGGAACTATAGCGGTTGGGAGTAAAGTTGTGGCGTTAGTACGCGAAAAATGAGATGATACTTTATTCACATTTTTTTGGTCTGAACTTTGGGCGGGAGTTGCCTTTGTACTATATTTTGAGCATGTAGGTTGCTCATCCTCAATTGGTGTCTGCGTCGTTAGCTGACTTGACATTCTCTGGGCTCTAAATTTTTGTAAATTTCGATTTTTGGTAAAAATGTAAGAGTGAGTGGTGCTTTCTTTGGCAATATACGCACGTGAAGTTACTTTGGCACTCATTCTTCAAGTGGGAGTAAGAAAGACAATTTTCGCAATAATTGTTTTCTTTTACGAACTTTAGGCGATCGGACACGGCTAAAGCTTGAAATTTCACACATGTCTTCATGGGGTGTCTCGCGTTGCATAATTTGCAAGAAATGGGCTGATTAAATTCGACATGGAAATTTTGAGTTCGATTTTTGTGAATAAATGAGGAGTTTTGATTAATTGCCCTTGGAGTGAAATTAGGGTGGGGAGGTTTTGGTTTTCCTGGTCGATATGCCTGAAGTCTCTCTACTATTTCATACCGGCTAGTGAGGAATTTGTTCATATCTGACCAAAGTGGTAACTCTTTTCGAGAGCTGAGTGATTGCTCCCACAGAGATAGGGTTTCACTTGGGAGTTTTGATGAACAGAGATACACAAGAATGGGATCCCAGTCGCTAGTTGGGATTCCTTGTGCTGAGAGCGTTGCGAGAGAGTTATTAATGGTGGCTTGAATTTTTTGTATTTGCTCACCATTTTCTGTATATAATAGGGGTATGTTGAAGAGAGTTTGGAGTTGGTTATCGACCAATACTCTTCGGTTTTCATACCGTGATTTGAGGGCATCCCAGGCGAGCCCAAAATTGTCGTCAGTTAGGGGGAACTGCTTAACTATTTGTCCTGCCTGACTTCGGGTTTTTTGCCGTAAATGATACAGTTTTTGAACTGGAGTTTATTTGGGGTGGTTTTTATAGACTGCCGTGAACATATCTCTGAACGCCGGTCAGTCTTCGTATTCACGGTGGAAAATCTCTGTGTCGCACGGTGGTACTTTGAGAAATACTTCTTTGGAGTTTGAAGTCTGTGTGGTGTTTGCTGCAAACGATGTGCTTGTTTGTGGCTGAGAGTTTTCTCCACAAAGCTGTAGCGAATCTAAAATCTGCGATTTGCAATTTTCATAGCTCTCTAAGCATTTATCGTATTTCTGCTCAACTGAACCGCTGGATTCGGAAAAGTCTGTTGAATGAAATACTGCCTTGTACGAGGTTACAAGGCATTCCCAGAGTTTGTCAAGCTGCTGTAACTTGACATTGAGAAGAGATGGGGTATGGTCACTTATGAGGGTGGCGGACCATTTTGAATAAAAGGATTCAAGCCTATTGCTCTCAAAAATGAAATCTTGCAGGGAGGGATCTATCAAAGATTTTTGTGTCCTGAGATTTAAGCATTTTGAGATAATTAAAGAAGAGAACTGGGGTTGTGAAAAAACTTATGAAATCTGGGAATTGATTCAGTTATATTAATTTTGTAAATTTTTTTTTTTGATTTGAGTAGTTTTCAAATTGTTATGCCCCATTGTGTTTTTATGCTGTTTTGTCCCACTGTACTACCTTAGCGCGTCTAAGTGTAGTATATTAGCAGTGAGAGTGAGAGAATGGGCGGAGCTTATTGTTACGTATACGTGTGCATGTGTGTGTACCTATGTGATCCCTGCAAAAAATTCTGCGACTAATCTCTAAAGAGAGTAATCCGGGATTAGTCTCTATCGGGTACAATTGGGCATTAATTAGTCACAACTAGTCTCAATCGGGTATAATTGGAGATCAATTAGTCTCGACACATCCCTTATGGGTACGATTGGAGATTGGAAATTTTCACAAAAAAACGCTTACTTATTTCAAATAATTTTTTAGCTAAAAGAGAAGTAATTTTTGAACATATTTCAAAAAACAAAACTTGGCATACAACTTCGTAAATTTTATACATATTTTTGCACTTGTAAAAGGCAGTACAGAAAACTCGAAAATTTTTACAGAAGTTAATTTACTTAAAAGAATTTAAAACTGCAGGAAAGACAATTGAGTAACCTTTCTATTTGTATACATACATTAGGATAAATAATTCTCCAACATTTTTTTAAAACCAAGCCTTGGCTAACAGCTTTGTAAAATTCCATACATGAGTTTTGCGCTCGCATAAGGCATTAAACAAAACGTGAAAATTTGTATAGGAAAACTTGATTTATTTAAAAAAAATTGTAAACATAGGATAAGTAATTGAATTACCTTTCTTTTTATATACATAAACATTAATAACTCTACAACATTTTTTTAAAAACAAGCCTTGGTAAAATTCCTATAAGTCTTTTGCACTCACTTAAATCAATACACAAAACATTGACATTTTTATAACAATTGTAATTTTTTGAAAAGAATTTATAACTAAAAGAAAAGTAATTGAAGTACCCTTCTTTTAATTAGCATAAACAATCGTAATTTTTAAACATTTTTAAAAGCTAAAGCTTTGGCTTACAGTGTAAATTTCCAAGATGTCGTTTGCACTCACTTAAAGCAATGCACAAAACATGAACATTTTTATAAAAAGAGTTAATTTGTTGAAAATAATATATAACTAAATGACAAGTAATTGAATTAGCTGCCCTTAACATGCGTTTAAAATTGAAATTTTTAAACATTATATTGAGTATGGTATTAATATAAGCCATTAATATGGTGCCTAGCAGTTAGGTAAATCCCTGAATACAGTGGGAGTTTATTTGCACCAAAAACATTTACTATCACCAAACGAGGTAATAAATAATAAATATCATTGTTGAACTCTAAAACGAATAACATATAAGTAAATACATCATATTTGCAAATATCAAACCTACCTAGATATGTCGCGTTATGAACCCTCGTGCAGGGCTCACTACCTAACTTTAAGCGCATCTCAAAACCATTTGGTAGTTAGTTATCCATTAAAATACTTATTTAGGCTTCACTAAAACTTTACATTGTTTATACCTGCATCTTGTAAATGACTGCTTACAATTAAAGGAACTTGAAACGAATACGTACGAATGTATGTATATACATACTTCCAAATGAAACTAGAAACTGCCCAATCGTTGCCGCTTGTATTCTATAATTAAAACACAGGGTAAATACATTGTGCAGTTGAGAAGCATTTTATTTGCTCACCCTTTCCTCATTCGGTAGAGGCTTTGCGCGCAGCCGTGCATTCCATTGTACGCCACCAGTTGTCCGCAAAAGTTGGAATGGGGAAAACCAATGTATGTATTGGGAGTAGCAACGAACTGTGTTAAATCTGGATAGAACAATGGAATCAAAGCGAAACATGTTTGCATCGCGCTGATCCTCGAAAAAAGCGGTGTAGGTCTGCGCCTCTGAATAAATCGCTGGTGGACGATATTCAAAGTACTTGATAAAGTACAGCGAGTACACTTCTGCATTTATATTTCAAAGCAAAATAAATAATAAAAGGTATTTAATTATTGTACAATATTGAAAAACAACAATACATACTGCAATAACCAAGAGCAATAACCAAGTGCACAGTTTCACTGCAATATAACGCTGTACGCTTCTATGAAAATGAGTACATTTTAAGAAATTAAGGACCTGCAAAAATTGCAATAATATATTCATAATGTGTTACGCACAAAAAGAAAACCATACGTACAATTTGGTTTATTTGTTTTTTAGTCCTTGGCTCCTCCGCAAGAATTATAGAATTTAAATCTCTTTCGTAGTTTTGAAAGGTTGTTTACATTTCTGTGCAGTGATGTTACCCACTCCAAACTTCCCTTCTGTACGACTGTATACGAATGAAGGGGAACTATTTTTGAAATAAACGACAAATTCATCGTTGTACTATCTTCATCACTTATCGTCCATAGAAATGATAGTTGATTACTTTTTAATGAATTTCTTCGTAAGTATGTAATATCAAAATGATTTTAATCAAAAAGGGGGTAATTATGCATACATTCAATAATTCTCTAAGCAACAACTTTTCGTTCTGCAAATATTTTGTAAAATATCGATATGTACGAAACTTGTAATTTATAAGCATATTATTTATTTTAATAACTATTAATACGTATTTAGAGCTGCTCAAACCAATTTAGTTTGAAATTTGCAAGTTCTTTCAACTAAGGGGGTAAATGTGGTCGAATGGTAACAACACTGTTTTCATAGTTGCAAAACAAGAAATCGCAGTCTATCGGCAGTACTATTGTAAGTATCGATAGTTGTTCACAGTTGTTATACAATTATTATATCGATAGCTATTGTGGAAAAAAGTTATGTATATACATATGTTTAAATGCGGGCAGACAAAACAAAAATAGCAAAATATACTAAAATATTCATATATTTGCGTATATGCACATGCCCATACATATACAAAATATACAAGCTGTAAGCAAAATCTTGTATTTGTGCTGTTTACAAGGACTGTAAAAAACCCAGGTTTTTTTAGCAGTTCAAGTATATGCATATGTATATTTGTGTATGCATGTTTATGCTCACGTCCCTTTTATTTCTTGTTTTGCTGAAGTTGTTTACTCGCCTACCTACATACGAGTATCAGCGGGTTTTAACATTTTTATTACGCTACTTCCGCATGTATCGCCGGAAAAAATCAATATCAATCGATACTAACTAGACGTCTGCATGAATGTACTCATTGGCCGTTTTAACACATTCACACGTAAGCGCAACATTCTACGCATTCTGCTCACAGCAAGCGAGATGACTGAATGAGTGTGCAGATAGCTGAGAATACTGCGCTCAGTCGCATTCAGAAAGAGAGGCATTCGTTGTACAAAGAGTGGCAAATATGTTGTACAACTAGTCATGCGCATTCGGACGTATGAGACCTCATCCGGGTGTATGAGACCACATTCGACTGAAAAATTTTATGACGGCGCCAAGTTTTGCAAATGATAGCGGCTACATTATGAAAGCAATTAAATAGAAAAAATTCAATAATTGCATGTCTCTTCATATTTACGTACATACATACATGCATAATCTACTTTGAATTTTACTGAAATTAATAAGTAACTATTAAATAAATGCATACACTTATAATAAAGTCAATGCACATTTGTATGAAAATATGTTCATATGTAGGCGCAAATGTAAATGGAAAGAAAACATATTTAGAAAAAAATTTCACAATGTTTTTATATACAGAATTTCTTAAGACTCTCATTAAAATGTTAGAAATTTTCAATTTCTCATTAAAACATTAGAAATTTTGAATGGAAAACTTTGATATTTGGAAAATGTTTGCACTCTGTACAAGTTTTGAAACTTTAATTGATATGGTTCTAGTTAAAGAATACGATATTATTTAATAAAGAATTAACGGAAAGGATATGTGTTAAAAAACATTGTAAGTATTGTATAAAACTGTAATCTGCTTTTGACGCTGAGGTGCATACATATATATATACGTATTTTTATACGTACATATGTCTATTTATGTGTGGGTATAATGTTTGGTAGTAAAACGAGATTCCGAGCAGCCTGATAGTGAGCTTCACATTTTGAAGGATGTCGGAACGGACGGGGTTCCGAGCATCGTTCGCTGGTTTCTTGAGCTGTCGGGGTAGACGAGGTTTCGAGGTTAATGTTTGCAGTTCTTTATTTTGTTTAGAAACGATTAATTTCCACATGCTGGAGATGACAAGAGCTGCCTCGTCTGACACCGTTCTAAAAGCACTACATACTCTGAGAGCGCACAGGCGGTACGTTGAATTTAATCCCCGACAAAAAGAAGGACATTCCATTGCGCTTGCCCAGATGGGGGCTCCATATAGGATTTGGCTAGTTACAACGCTGGCTAGAAGTCGCCGCCGCTTCTGCTTAGGACCTCGAGTGTTCAGCATTATTCTCGATAAAGCCGTGACTGTTGCCGCTGCTTTGTTCCTTGCATATTCCAAATGTGCTTTGAAGGTCAACCTCTTGTCTAGAATCACTCCTAGGTATTTAATGGAGGACTTGGTATTCACTATGTGGCCGCCAACATTTACAACCACTTCTTCCGGCTTTTTCCTACTAGAAATAACCATTGCTTCTGTCTTGTGGTCTGCAAGACGCAGACCGGACGCTTTTAGCCATTCTTTTATTATGCTGACTGATATGTCCGCCTTAACTTTTATGTCACTGAGATGCTTTGCGGTGACTACTATCGCGATATCGTCCGCAAAACCAGTTATGCTTGAACCTTCGGGCAATTTTACTCTCAGAACTCCATCATATATGATATTCCAAAGCATTGGGCCTAGAACGGATCCCTGTGGGACGCCACCGGTGACCTCCGTGTGTTTCCTGCCCTCTTCCGTTTCGTACAGTAGCATACGATTACTAAAGTAACTGCGAACTATTCTGCGAAGATAGTAAGAAACACCAATCTGTTCTAGTCTGTCGAGAATTTTCGCCCAGCTAGCGGTGTTAAAGGCGTTTTTGACGTCAAGCGTTACGACAAGGCTATACTCTTTCTCTCCTCCTAGCCATCGGGTGCCACTAATTGCCTCTCTTGCTATGTCAACCACTCTTGATACGGCATCAATTGTAGATTTCCCCTTTCTAAAGCCAAACTGGTTTGCCGAGATACCTTCCCTTTCTTGAACTTCAAGCTCTAATCGCTTTGAGATCATGTGCTCCAGGACTTTGCCTGCTGAGTCTAGCAAGCATAAAGGCCTAAGACTAGAAGGATCATCTAGTGGTTTACCCGGCTTAGGGATTAAGATCAATTTCTGTATTTTCCAGACTTGTGGGAAAACACCTTCTTTAAAACATAAGTTGTACAGTTTTACAAACTCTGGCATAAGTTAGCGCATCGCGAGTTTAAGAGCCTTGTTTGGTACCTCATCGGGCCCGGGGGCTTTTTTATCTTCTAGTTTATTAACGGCCAGTAAAACCTCATCCGATTGAAAGGGCTCGAAAGAGCACTGTACCCCCCAATTCATATTCGAAACTAAGCGCCGTTGGGGAGGAAACAAGGTATCAACAGCCACTTTCAAATCCCTAGCGCTTCTCGGCGACATAACATTGCTTTTTAGCTTTTTGGTAACAATTTTGTATGCTGTGCCCCAGGGGTTTCGATCTGCGTCGTCGCATAGTTCCAAAAAACATCTTCGCTTGCTGCATTTGATAGCTTTTTTTAAATCGTCGCGTGCACTTTTATAGGCTTCTCTGTATTGAGGGAAGCAAGGGTTGCCCCTTGCGCGTTGGTATTTTCGCCTTGCTTTTAAGCATAGCTTCCTTAACTCTCCGATCTCATATGTCCACCAATAAGCGGGTTTATGATGTGCTTTTAAGACTTTTCTAGCCATTGATGCGTCACATGCGGTACTTATGTCGGCCATGATCTCTTTGGCCATACTATTTGCGGATCCATTGTATTGACGAGATGGCAGCATTGCAATGAATAGGTCCGGGTCCAGAGTGCGCGCTTTCCAACCTCGAGCTATGCTGGTTTGTTGGAATTTGTTTGGGGTACTTCTGTTTCTATTAATCGTGCAGGTAATTGCATAATGATCGCTTTGTGTAAAGCGAGAAATTATCTTCCAGTCCACTGATCTGTATAATGTGGCGCTTGCGAAGGTCAGGTCGATTATTGACCCAAACCCGTTTCGACTAAAGGTATGTTCGGTGCCGGTGAATAAAAGTGCGACATCGAGGCTTGCCAGGGCCTCTAAAAGTGCTCTACCCTTGGGACGTGTGCTCGGGCAACCCCACTCTTGCGCCCAAGCATTAAAATCGCCCGCTATAAGAACATTTGTTCTGCCTCTTGCATCGATGGCGAGCTTTCCGACAATCTGTTCAAATACTTGCACAGTGGTGCTAGGGGGTATATAGCAACTATAGATGTATAGATCTCTTATACTTGCACCCACAAAGCCAGTTTCAGATACGACATCGTACATCCAGCTAGCGGGGTTGCCTCATGTCCATATGGCTGCTTTGTCGCTCTTATCGTGTGCCCAACATTGTGACCGTTTCACTTTATAGGGTTCGCTGAGTATCGCGACATCCACGTTTTCCTCACTGATGGTTTGCGACAGGAGGTCCTGCGCAGCCTGACAGTGGTTTAGGTTGAGTTGCAGTATCTTCATTTTGTCTTATATTTTCTGAGAGCTGCTTGATAGGTAGGGCACTTGAAAACTCGGGTTATGTGGTCAGTAGCGAGCACGCCGCGTTTCGCACATACCAAGCACTTGGGGGGGTTGCTACAGTCCTTTGCCATGTGTCCAGGGCCACCACACTTAAAGCAGGACTTTGTGAAGTCTTCACTGCTCCGACAGTTCATAGACACGTGGCCGAACTCTAGGCATTTGTAGCAACGTCTTGGCTGTTCTTTACCTCGGATGCGACAGATCACCCAGCCGATTCTAATTTTGCCTAGTGAGAGCACCTTATTGACACTACTCGCCGGTAGAAGCAACAACGCGATTTGAGTGCCTCCGTAAGCTTTACGCATGGATCGTATGTCCGACTCTTGGACCTTGATGGAATCAAGCTTTGCATTTAAAGCTAAGCACACTTCTCCGCGAGTTGTGACTTCGTCTATGTCGTGGATTTCCAGGAAGCATTGCTGTGTTAGGGTTCTAACTTCCGATAGCATTTCTCCCACCGCGGCTTGCAGTTTGGCGGTATTTGTGCTCTCTGCCTTGTTGAGCTGGAACAAGAGGTCTCCTTTGCCAGTTTTCCTAATCTTGCGGACGTTTTCACCTAGGTCCCTCAGTCTCTCGTCACTTTTGACAAGTTTGAGGATTTCCGCATACGAGCACTCCCCGGAGGACTTGATTACGATTGCGTCCGGACGAGGGGCTTTTTTCCTTTGGCGCTTTACGTTCGACACTGTAGTCCACGCTGCTTCTTGAGTTGCGGGAATGTCGGTATTACTAAAAGATTGCTTTTTCCCCTTTTCTAGGGCCGCGCGGTCAATCGGTTTCTCCCGGTCGCTCTTCGAGTATTGCTGCTCGGGTCGCCGATCTTGCATTCCCGGTGAGTGGACTCTTGTACGCTTCCCCAGTGGCTGACAGTTGTTCGATGCAGTGGTATCACCTCCGTTGTTTGGTCTACCCCGCTTTCCTTGCGTGACCTCCTTGGGTGGCGATGCTGTCTGCGTAGCTTTTGATGAGAAGCTCGCTCTCTTTGACCCTGCATCACTATTTTCGATTTCCTCAAAAAGTTTACAGATACTTGTCAGCATGCTCTTCATCTGCTGGTTTACGTGCCGTTGACTGTCCATCATCCTTCTCATTTCGCTTAGTTTTCCGCCCATCATGCGGACAGCTTCTTTGTATCTGTTGCCAGAGAACACGAACGGTTGAATACTGCGTGGCTCTTCTGTACTCGTATTGTTCATCGGTGACGCCGGTGAGGACATGATCTCCACCAAGCCATCCACTAGGACTTCTCTTTCGCTTTGCGGTCCCTTAGGTAAGGGCGCACTACGCATTGGAGAACGCTGGGTCCTGCCGCTTTTTTGGAAAGGGCTTCCGGAGCTATAGCCTTGGTTTTTGTTGACTTCTGTTCCTTGCTGCCAGAAATCAGAATTAATTTAGTTTATTTAGGGTATTATCATATTATAAATGTTACGTTTCGTTTTTATTTATTTAATTTAATTTTTTATTTATCTATTATTAATGTGGTTTATTAAACTTTGTATATATTTATATTTATTATTATTTTATATTTATTTATTTTATTTATTTATTTATTTTATTTATTTATTTATTTAATTTTTGAGTTTTATTTATATTATTATAGATGTAAATAAATATTTATTCTTATTTCAGTTTAGTTTGTACAGTGTTGATTGAATATTTTCATATTATTATTTATTATTATTTATAAATCTTTTTTATTTAATTTATTTGAGTTATATTTATATTATTATAGATGTAAATATTTATTCTTATTTCAGTTTAGTTTGTACAATGTCTCTTGAATATTTTTATATTATTATTTTTATTAATCTTTATTTATTTATTTAATTGTTTATTTTTATTTTATTATAGATATTTTTTTTTTAGTATTATTATTATTTAAGTTTAATTATTTACTTTATATTGTTTTATTTGATTTATATTATTATTGATTGCTTTTATTTTATTTGTGATTTTTATTTGTACATATTTAAGCAATGAAGCTATAAAAGTGTAAAGTGTGCACCCCACGTAAGACCACTTTGATGGGTTTGGGACTACACTAAGTGGGGTCACTTACTGCAGTCAGATTTGCAAAGCAGATCTGTTCCCACTTTCGGGAGAGGAGATCAGCTGCTGATGGCAGGGTTTGCTACAATCGCGCGACTTGATTCTATCTCCCTCGCTTGCTACTTCCAGTAAAAATATAGAAAAGTTATAATATCCTTTAATATAAAGGAGTTAAAATTATGAAAAGTGAGGAAAATGAGCCTGCACTGGACGACGCCAACATGGAACGGACTCACCGAACTCCTTCAGTATTTGACTATCGCCTTTTGGTTTGTAAACACCAGGTATTTTCGTAGGTTTTTGGTGTTTTTCCTTCCCTTATGAAGAGCTGCGTCCACTCACTTGTATATACACTCAGTACATACATATGTATATACATATGTACATACATGTGTGTTTTTTTTTTTTTTTTACGAGGCGTCTGCACTTGTGAACACATACATATGTATGTATGTATGTATGTACATACATGCATACATATATTCCCTTCCTGTGTGTGATCGTATATCATATTCTGTATACCTTTGAAAAAAAAACTTATAAAGTTTCTGGTTCTGATTTTTGAAAATGGAAGTGCACTATAGTTTCAATGGTATTTAAAACATATTCATACTTAAGACATTTCGAATTTATTCCAAAAAAACCATTATAATTAATTAATACCTACATACATATGTATGTACCTACATTGAATTGTGGAAAAGTAATAATATCAAAAAAACAACTCAGAAAATATTTAAATATTCAAATTATCTTTGAGGATTATTTGGATAATTTAATGAAGTCAAATGTCCACTAATATTTTATTCACATCAATATTATTTAAGTCTTAAATAATAATAGTATTGTATAAATAACATGAGTTAAAAGAATTTTCTAATCCGCTTTAATAACAAAGTAGTAAGCATAAGCGAAAACAACGCATATGCAAAGCGTTGTTACGTACACACATAATAACAGCCATCGCTAGCTGCGTCTTGCATATGTATGTATGTGCGTTTGGTGGCGTCGCCCTGCGCAACGTCCGCCACATTCGTCACATTCGTGCAAAACCCGGACAGGCCGTGAATGCATGAATGATCGATGACTATAAATGAGCGTAGCGAAGAGAAAAATTTGTACATCCCTTAAATCATAAGCAGAGAGTACCCATATTGGTCTCTTTTTTCTCTGTAAGTACACATATTTATGATCGCATGAGTGCCTGAGTTGAATGAGTATCGCATTCACATTCGTGTAATCCGGCTAACAGAAGAAATGAATGTGCTCATGCAGCCCTCTAATACTAACAGCGGTGCAGTCGAGAATTGATGATCTCAAAGTTTGGCGAAATTATTTAAGTGCAAAAAGAAAATCAAGCAGCAGTTCTTAAAATTAAAAATAAACGTGATAACAAATATCTCAGCAGTATGAGCAAGGTAAGTAAACGAAATCTTAGACGATTAGTTAGCAAGGAAAGGGCAAAGAACCGTGAAAATCTAAGGTTATTTACAAGTGTGGATGCTAGTGCGTCTGCGCCAATTGGTAAAATTGTTGAAAGTGGAGAAGAGTTCCATGACACAGGGAATTGCTCAGTGGAAGTGCCTTTTTGCGAAAAATTTAAAACTTGGGCTATTCGCAATAAAATCACTCACAAAAGTGTTTCCGAGCTTTTAACACTTTTAGCTGGTGAAAATATGAGTGTACCCAAAAGTGCACAATCTCTTTTGAAAAATGAATGCACAATTTCCGTGAAAACTATAAGCCCGGGATAAATTCAATCAAGTGGGGAAAAAAATTAATGGCGCCCTAACCTACCGCGCCGAAGTAGGAACGCTTTTATCAAACATCGATTTTTTTGATCGTAAATATCCCAATAAACATGTAACGACAGCCTTTACGTTGTAAAGATACGTCTAACAACTCTGCAACAAAAGTGTCTCAACAATGTGTCCCTAAATATTGCGTAACATAATGAGGAAGATAAGCCGCGTATAGGTAGATACGAATGTCGATGTGGGCGAGCATGTCCGTGTGTGAAGGCATATGAATGTGTGGGTGAAAGTTTGAGTGAAAGCGGTAGCGAAATCGTGTTGCAAAACACCGGGGGCACGGTCGGCAAATATTTTAAGTTGCGGAGCATACCAAAAGTCGGCTTCTAGTGAAGTGAACGTGTTGTGAAAATACCGCGTTAGAAAGTGAAGAAAAAAAAAAGTGTTAATTTTCCGTTGACTTATGCTTTTTTCTTGATAACGGAAGCTGCAAAGAACACTGCTTTAAATCCTCCTACCAGGTAAGTCAAATATATGCATATATGTACATATGTTCATATATATAAGAACGTGCTTTGTGATTGATTCAATTAAAATAAAAGTTAAATAAGCTAATTTACATTAAATCAAAATTATACTAAAAATCTGAAGAAATCGAAATAATCAAAAAAAAAAAAAAGATAAATAAATAAATGAATAAATATAAAATACAACCATAATAATACTAATCTAAATGAATAGATGATAAAATAAGTAAGTAATATAAATTAAAATAATGCCTAAATTATAATAAAGTTGGAATACGTGCAGATATCTGAACTCAATTAAAAACTAGATACATATGTACATGAAGTTTAAAATTAAAATGTGGTTTGTGCGTGTGTACGTTTGTATGAACTTTCGCAGTACTTACGCGTTCCAAATCCCCCGGTGTATGTAGATGTGTGTGTGCATGTATGTATGTCACATATGCGCGTACATGCATGCATACACTTATATACAGAGATGCATATACCCACATACATATACATATATGCTTTTTATACTAATGTTTTTTTTATATTTTTTTACCAGATTGTTGGTGGCAGGTCCTAGTAAGGAGGCCAAAACTGGAAATTTCGGAGCTATGCCCTTTTGGAAGGAAAAGTGGTAGGAACAACCGAATTTCCGGAACGTGGAAGTATTCATTGGAGGTTAATGACCTGGCAAATCAAAAGGAAGGAGGAAATTTACGGTAGAAATACATACAATAAATTAGGAGAAGGAGAGGACTCTAGAGAGACCACCAGAAAAAGAAATTGGAATTGAGAATTGAAATTGAGATCAAGGAGAGGAGAGCAGGGAGAATTTTTGGCGACATTAGCGGGATAATTTTTGGTGACATTGGCGCGCACCGCAGCCGCCACCGCCAACGACGCCGTCGATAACAGCAGCGCC
The DNA here is from genome assembly GCA_963971545.1 of Philophylla caesio. NCBI lineage: Eukaryota > Metazoa > Arthropoda > Insecta > Diptera > Tephritidae > Philophylla > Philophylla caesio. The sequence continues at coordinate 29,124,841 of OZ020609.1, read as the reverse complement.
GAGACATCAGCGCGCACGGTTGCCAACGACGCCGACAGCAGCAGCATAGCAGCGGGCTGCATTGGTCATATCTGCGAGATCACTTGAATTTAATTAACCTTGTTTTTAATTAGATTATATTGCCGTATATTTTTTTTTATAATTTAGTCATAAAAATTCGTAGGTTTACCATTTCAATTTACAACACGTGGCTTACCTCTTTTCCTTATATTATTTTGACTGTTCACATTTGCTACTCTCAATTAACTTTTGTTGTTTTTTCGTGCTTTTTGCCATTTTTACGATTATATACTCGTATATGCAATAGTTTTCTTAATTTTTTTCTAGCACACATTCATTGTTTTACTTCACAATCATATATTTTGTTTGCCACGGATTGGTAGTATTTCTTTTTTACCTTTTTTTTTTATTAATATAATTCCTTACACTTGCTAGTTTTTGCCTTTAAGTTTAGTAACTGCTTAAATTATATGACCCACTCGACGCCCGCTACCGCAATTGAGCAAGCAATGTAGGTAGCTATGTGCATATGTATGTTTATTCTATATTTTTGTTGTCCCACATGATCCTCACAGGCTCTCAAATGCATGCTGGTACCAACATCGCTGGAGTGACCAGGTGAGTGGTTTTTGGTTATTAAATTATAATAAGTTTCACATATGCGAGTATATATATATATATTTATATTTATATACATGACTGTATTAGAGTGTTGAAACTCCAATACATGTACTAACATAGATGTACACATAGATACACTTGTACATGCGATTTAAAGTACGATAGTTGGAATATGCTGATTTTACTTCTATTTTAAAACACACTGAAATTGTTGTTATAATACGTATTTTTAAGTAGCTACTGAGAGGATTGTACATAAGAAGATTTAATTAATAAAAAAACTATGTATGCTTGGCAGATGAAAATGTGAGCCTTCCAGTATATTTATCTGTAGGGATGAGGGCTTAGACTTCAAACATTTGGTGTGGGTGTGGTACTTGCGCAGCTGAGGGGAGATGGGAGTGACGACTGGGTAATTGGACTGACCTTTGACGGATGGACAGTTGAAAAACGGACTTAGTCAGGCTAAGGGGGCACCACTAAGATACTGGAGTCAGAGTGATGCCCAAGGTTTCGCGTTACGCCGAAGTGGGTGGGAGACTCCACCTGACGGGACAGATTTTTCATCTTCTTCTCTATCTTCGCTCTTGCTTCCAATATTTCTGCTATCATTTCCATATAGGCATGAATGAAATTTTTTGTTAATGTAACTGGTAGGCAAGTGCTTGTGACCCCCCCCAACCGACGAGCTAGGCCAGGGCCCGCTAGCATGCCTATAAGCCACTTCGCCCAAGTACAAAACACGGTTACATAACAAATAGCGCCCAACGATTATAGCCCAATAGTCTTTGACTTTTTTTTCTACGTAGTTTTTACATTTTTTTTTCTTACTTCTTGATCCTATCATGCTATTCCTCCACTTTTATCTTTTATCTTTACTTTACGGACAGTGTTAGGTTTCATGGCATCAGCATCGCTGCTGACCAGTCGGAAGTGATACGTGCTACCAAGAAAAATTATTGGGGGAATGTTCCTACTGTTGATAGCGTTCCTTTAATGGACTTTAGAGTTCGTTTAAGTGATAGCTGAAAATAGTGGTTATAATTTAATTGGGTTGGTATTGAATATATATAGTATGTGTCTAATGGATGCATGCAAATTGTCATATATTTAGATATACGTACATATATACTTTCATTCATTTTTTTGTTGATAGCAGACTTTGAAGCTACCTCGCATCCGTTCCAGCAATGGTTGCGAGTGAGGTTTACGACAAGTCGACAACAGGGGGTAGCAATATAAGAGGTATAAGTATTGCAACCATGCCTAAATACTAGTTATCGAGCATCGAAGTGCACTCTTTATGGTAAGTGGGGATAAGTTAGACTTGACTTGACATAGGACTAATTACTAGCGAACTGAACACTCCCACGAAGACCTCAGCAAGGCAGCACCCAATGAACACCAAATCAGCACACATAAATCTATATATCAATATTTGATTTATCAAACCTTTTTTTTTTGGTTTTTTTTACCAATCTTTTTATTATCTCATTTCTATCAGCTTATGGAAACTGTTATTAATAAGTGCTATTGAAGATAATGAAATAAACATAAATATACATTTTTTAATATACATTTTTCGAAAAAAAAAAAAGGAAAACGAGAAACAGACACAGAAACCTTTTGATTGTTTTTCTTTTAGAAATAATATATACATATACCTTATCACAATATTGCATGTTAATCCTTATTTTATTACTATTGTTACTATATATATTTATTATCTAATTTTTGTTTTTTGGAACATCGCGTTTAAGGAAAAATTTTGGATATCTTTTTTTATTTTTGGCGGGTACGCAAGAAAGATTATTGAATTACTTTTTGGTTTTGAATTTATCTGAGTTTTTGAAATTTTTTTTTTGAATTAACCTGAATATAAAATTTTTTTTTATTTTTTTTGTTTAGTTACTTATGTATATTGTTATTATTATTATAGATATTTTTCCCTTTTTTTTTGTTTTTGACCGATGGGTTTTTGAATTTTGGTAGGGTCCTTGAATTTTTTTTGTTTTTTGGATTATACATTTTTTTAGTATTTTTTTTTTGTTTTTTTATTTAACTTGATTGGGAGCGGAAGATTTCGAGATTCCGTGTGAATGTCTGAAGCTAATCAAGAAGAAGGGGTTACTAGTGGATTAGGACCGTTTGGGGTAGAAAGGCCGTACACGCGTAGTGTCGCACGAGCTCTTCAAAACCTGGTAGCTGGTACAATACTGAACCAAATCGATACTGGTGTTCAGCGACCAGTAGATTATTTACCAACAGACTACTTCAATCATTGCGCTGCCCGAATATACAGTGCTATTGAAGGAGGAACGCAACGCGAGGGTAGTGTGTCAATTCCAAATCGATCCGAAGATAGTTTCAGTTTCTCTAAAAAGCTTGACGAGATTCTTCAGATGTCACAGGCTAACCAAACGGATGCTGGTGGGAGCGTTGACCCTGTGGAGAGTGAGCGGCGTGCAGATGTGGAAGCTAGAGGTTCAGTGGCTACAGGTGGTGGACTGACCAACACTGATGCGAACGTCGAGCAACTGAGCCGATTGATGGCGATGATGGCGCAACAAGGCGATCTGATGGCTCAGTGTACAAATGAAGTCAGAAACATGAGAGCGTATGTGACTAGCCTCAGCGGGAGACTGGCCGAAATAGAAACGTCCGCCGGTCATGGACTGGGTCACCGCTCCACTCATGCATCAACGCCAGAACATAGGGGTCAAGTTAATGAAGTAGGAAGACAAATAGGAGGTAGTAGTGAGGAGCATACAGGTTATGAGGGACGCATGCCACCTAGATGGAAGAAGATAGACCTGGAAAAGTGGCACATAAAGTTTGATGGCACAGATAAAGGGATCACGATAGAGAGTTTCTTATTCAGGATTGAGAAGATGAGAGAACAGCACCAAATCTCACACCACCAGCTGTTTACAGATTTTCATTGTCTGGTGACGGGCTCCGCGCTAAAGTGGTACTGGCAGGTGCTAGAAGATCATGCCGATGACTCAAATTTCGGGTATCTTGAGCTGAAGGCCGAACTGTTGGCCCACTTCAAAACCGCCGAATCCGACTACGAGATAATTCGACAAATCATGGAACGTAAGCAGATGTCTACTGAGGAATTCGAGGACTTTTACGGTGAAGTTCATAACCTAACCTTTAGGCTTCGAAAGAAAATCCCTGAGAAGGAACTTGTGGGCATAATTAAGGGTAATCTGAAACCTTACTTAGCCAACCTCACATTTGCAGCAAAAATGGACACACTAGCAGAGTTGAAGTCCGAATGTAGGCGAGCAGAAAAGTTAATTCGCGAAAACAGGAGTAGGGTAAAAGCGGTAAATGAGCTAGAGTACTCTGATTCTCATAGTCCCGATGAAAAGCTCAATCGGAAGCCAGTAGAAGCAATAAGCAATCCACTCAGGGATCGAGTAAATAATGGCCAGGTGTCTGAGTACAGGAATCAGGGTATGACACAGAATGGTAGGTCTACTACAGTAGGTTTAACCAGCCCCAAACCGAACATCAATTCCTTCTGCCCCTCGCAATTTCATCTGATGTTGTGCTTCGCATGTGGGATGCCAGTGGACCACTTCACAAAGAACCCAGCGGAGGCAAAGAAAGACACGAGATGTAAATCGACATTTCACAACATGGTTTGTTTCTCCTGCGGAAGTGACAACTCGTTTTGTGTATTTAAGGCCGAAACGAGAAATGGAAAACTGGCGGAGATGACCGGGGTTCTCAGTCAGCAGCAGGAGCACCCGGACCGCCAAAAATAAAAATATTAAAGAATAAAGATGGAATTGATAAAGAAAAGTTAGATATCGGAAAGAAAAATGAGTTCAAAAGTTTGCATGTTAGGAAGATAGAATATGAAGAAGCAAGGAAGAGAATATTTTGCGAATCAATAGTAGAAAAGAAGAGAAACAGGAATTTTAGAAAGATACTAAAGATGAGAGAAAAATGTAAGATATATAGAAGAATTTATAATAAGATAGTATCTACGATTGTAACAGTGAAAGGAGACAATCGATTTTTTGCGCAAACAAACATAGGAGGTGAAGAAGCATTAGCGCTACTAGACTCTGGTGCAGGAGCTAGTTGCCTTGGAAAAAATGGTTGCAAGTTTTTAGAAGGCAATGAAGAGAAAATACTTCATATTAATAACCAGAATATTAAAACCGCGAACGGGGGAGAAACTCCAGTGACAGGTGTGATAACTTTACCAGTGCTTTGGGGTGACATGAATAGGGATTTGGAGTTCTTGATAGTACCAGGTTTGCAGCAAGAAGTGTACTTAGGCATCGATTTTTGGAAGACATTTGACCTAAATGTAGTCAGCAGAGGAGCTGAAACGCGATCTTCCTGTGCTACAGTGTCTGAGCTCGCCTCCGCTGATGGTGACCTGTCATTCGACGCAGTGCAGCATGTGTTGACCCGAGATCAGACTATCGCTTTAGACAAATTAAAGTCTCATTTCCCATCCTTTACTGTCCTTGGTCTAGGTCGAACGAATCTGGAGGAACATATTATCGAAATCCACGACGATAACCTTCCAGTTAAACAACGATTTTATCCCATTTCACCTGCGATACAAAGTTTAATATATGAAGAATTGGACAGAATGCTAAGTATGGGAGTAATAGAGGAATCCAATAGCAGTTGGAGTTCACCAGTTTCGTTGGTAGTTAAGGGTAGTAAAAATCGACTCTGTCTTGACGCACGCAAGGTAAATGAGAGGACCGTTAAAGACGCCTATCCGTTACCAAATATCGACGGAATACTTAGTCGGCTGCAAAACACGAGATACATCTCAGCCATAGACTTAAAGGACGCGTTCTGGCAAACTCCCCTAGAGGAAAAATCAAGAGAGAAGACCGCTTTTACAGTGCCAGGGAGACCTCTATACCAATTTACGGTAATGCCATTCGGACTCTGCAATGCAGCGCAGAGAATGTGTCGACTGATGGACAAAGTTATACCTGCTTTGTTACGTGAATCTGTGTTTGTCTACCTTGATGATTTGTTAGTGTGTTCTGAAGATTTTTTGTCCCATATATGTTTGTTAGAAAAGGTCGCTCGGTGCTTACGTGAAGCAAAGTTAACAATAAATGTGGATAAAAGCAAGTTTTGCTTCAAAGAGGTTCGATATCTTGGGTACGTTGTGGGTGATGGCTGTATTCGGACAGATGCCAACAAAGTAGCGGCTGTGAGAGACTTTACCGAGCCAAAGACTCCTAAGCAATTGCGACGATTCCTGGGCATGACAGGCTGGTACCGACGCTTCATTCAAGACCACGCGACTATATCAGCACCACTGCACGACTGCCTCACCAAAGAAAAAATCAGAAAATTCAATATGACTGACGCTGCCAAGAAGTCGTTTGAGGTACTTAAGCAAAGCCTAATATCGGCACCCGTACTTACACACCCAGACTTCAACAAACGATTTTACATTCAATGTGACGCATCGACTGACGGAGTGGGTGGGGTACTGTTTCAACTCGACGATGAAAATAATGAACGACCCATCGCATACATGTCGGCGAAGCTTAACAAAGCTCAAAGGAACTACAGTATTACAGAGCTCGAATGTTATGCTGTAGTTCTGAGTGTAAAGAGATTCCGACCGTATGTGGAAGGCGTACCATTTACGGTCATAACGGATCACGCAAGCCTTAAGTGGCTTATGAACCAAAAGGACCTGTGTGGTAGACCCGCGAGGTGGAGCCTAAAATTACAGGGTTTCGATTTTGTTATCGAACATCGCAAAGGCTCCCAAAATGTTGTGCCTGACACCCTTTTCCGAATGAATATGGAAGAATTAAAGCCCGGTGATAGAGTAGTTGATGTTTGCTTAGAATCGCCATATTTCGAGTCCGACGAATACGTAGAACTTATGAAAGTAGTGACAGAAAACAAGGACAAGCTACCTGATTTATGCGTATCTGACGGCTACGTATACAAAAGAAAGCATTTTGACAAGGGGGACGAGCTTCAGGCGGACCAGACCTGGAAGCTTTGGGTTCCGTCGGGCTTACGACCGGGATTGGTGGCTTCGGCTCACAGCTCCCCTTCTGCGGGTCACGGAGGCATTCATAAGACCTTGTCGCGAATACGCGAAAAGTATTACTGGCCTGGCATGGTATCAGATGTGCATACCTATATAAAAGAATGTGGGATTTGTACGACTAACAAAAAGCAAAATCTTTTTCACAAACCCGTAATGGGCAAGCAACGTGTGACCGAACGACCTTTTCAACGTCTTTTTGTAGATTTCATGGGTCCTTATCCTCGTACGTATGATGGTAACGTTTACGTGTTTGTGTGTCTAGATCACTTTACAAAATTCGTCTTTCTACAGCCCATGCGGAAAGCAACTTCAGCCAATGTCGTAAACTTCCTTGAACGAGAAGTCTTCCACGTATTCGGCGTACCTGAATATGTGCATTCGGACAATGGAAAGCAGTTCGTGTCAGAAACTTTTAGGGACCTTTTAGACAAGTATGGAACGGCACACATTAAAACCCCAAGCGAATGCTGCTGGAAGAGTGAATCGGTCTGTGTTGCAGATTATACGATCATTCATAAAGAACAGCCAAAAGAACTGGGATCGGCATGTTAGCGATGCAGCTTTTGCTCTTCGTAGTGTAGCTCATTCTGCCATCTGTATGTCGCCGTATCATGCCGCTTTTGGTGTGCCTATGATACAGCACGCAGCGTCGTATGGTTTATATCGAAAGCTGGGCTCTCTACAGGACGCTGATTGCGAAACGGAAAATCGTGGCGACAGACTGCAACTGATAAGAAATAAGATCAAGAAAGAGCTGAGGTTGGCACATGAACGAAGTAAAAGGGTTTACGATTCGCGGAGTAGGGAGGTTAAGTTCCAAATCGGGCAAGTAGTTTACCGCCGAAACTTTAAGCAAAGTTCTAAAATTGATAATTATAACCCGAAATTGGGGTGCAATGGGGTACAGTGGTGCTTCTGGGTATGCAGATACAGTTGCGCGGCTATACTCAATTCCTACTCTTACGTCCACGTTCGTGCACCCTGGGCAACGTGAGCAACCCAAGTGCGAGATGCGGTAACCAACCCGTGTGGAGCCTTGGGTCACGGCTAATAGAGAGGGAGCTTTAGTGGAGCCACTCCGACATATTCGGTTTAAGGGTTCACTAAAGTCTGCAGCGTCTGTTCACCAGGAGGTGCGGCTGCAAGCGGGCGTCTGTCTTGAAGCAAGCGGCTCGCTATATAAATGAACCCAAACTTTTTACCCCCAGCAATGGGTTATGCGTTGGGTTTGGGACCCACCATGTAAAATACAAGTCCAATGAAAAGATCGATACAGCCTCGGATAATGACCTCCCCACACGTTGACGACCCACGCAAACGAAACAAGGACTACGATTTACGGATATGCACCTGGAATGTCCGGACCCTTTATAGGGAAGGTGCCTCTATCCAACTGCTGGATGTCCTAAATAAGTATAAGGCTGACATCACTGCAGTCCAGGAAATGCGATGGACGGGACATGGATGCAAAAAATATGCATCGTGCGACGTTTACTACAGCTGCCATGAGACGGCGCACAAGTTTGGTGTTGGATTTGTGGTTGGGCGGAGACTGCGAGATCTTGTCTCCAGGTTCACCCCCATCAGTGAACGAATTGCCACAATCCGCATCAAAGCTAAACTTAATAAGATCAGCTTGATTTGTGCGCACGCCCCGACGGAGGAGAAGGATGATGGGACCAAGGATGAATTTTACAAGCGCTTGGAGGAAGCATACGAGCGCTGCCCCCGCCACGATGTAAAAATTGTGATTGGCGATTTTAACGCTAAGGTGGGCAAAGAAGGAATTTTTGGTCCAACAGTCGGAAACTTCAGCCTTCATAAAAATACCTCCGGCAACGGAGAGAGGCTGATCGACTTCGCCGCGGCGCGAAATATGGTAGTAAGTAGCACCAGGTTCCAACACCGAAGCATCCACCAAGCAACTTGGGTGTCCCCTGATCAAAAAACGCGAAACCAAATTGATCACGTTGTGATAGACGCGAGATACGCTTCGAGCGTGCTTGATGTTCGTTCTATCCGAGGAGCAAGCGTTGACTCGGATCATTACTTTGTTGCAGCTAAGGTCCGCATGCGCCTCTCTGCAATGAAGAACGCTCACCAAGTAACGCAACGAAAGTTCGACGTCGAAAAGCTGCAATCGCAACGGACAGCTGAGAATTTTCAATCTCGACTCTCGATCCTGCTAAGGCAAGCAACTTCTCATCGCCCCGACATTAACGAGCAATGGGATAACATCTCCCAATCTCTTCGCACCGCTGCGGAGGAAGTGGTTGGCTACTACCAGCCTCGCAGAAATAATTGGTACGATGACGAATGCCGCGTCGCTGCTGCAGAGAAATTCGCAGCATACAAAGCCACCCTGCAGCCAATTACTACGCGTGCAACAATTGAGCGATACCGGGAGAGAAGGAGGGAAGAGAGACGTCTTTTCAAGAGCAAGAAACGAGAGGCGGAAAAGCGTGAGTGCGAAGAGCTTGAGATGCTAGCAAGCAGGAATGCGGCCCGAAAATTCTATCAGAAAATAAGGCAGCAAACAAGTGGTTTCAAGACCGGGGCTGGTTCCTGCAAAGACGAGTATGGAAATCTGGTGACGGACGTACAGAGCGCACTTGAGGTATGGAGGGACCACCTCTCAACGCTACTGAATGCGAACTCTGGTGAGGAGTTTGAAGAAGAGGAGCCCAGAACAATCTTTAGGGATGAACAACAAATCCCTCCACACGACCAAGGCGAGGTGAGAACAGCACTTAGGCGGCTAAAGAATAACAAAGCGCCTGGGGCAGACGGTATACCGGCTGAGCTTTTCAAAGCCGGCGGCGAGGAGCTGGTAGGAAGCATGTACCAGCTGTTAAGCACAATTTGGTCTGACGAGTACATGCCAGAAGATTGGAACCTTAGTGTTCTTTGCCTTATCCATAAGAAGGGTGATCCTGCTGTTTGCGCCAACTACCGTGGGATAAGCCTTCTAAATATCGCATATAAGGTTCTATCGACGATACTGTGTGAAAGACTGAAGCCATATATGAACCAGCTGATTGGACCTTATCAGTGTGGTTTTAGACCTGGTAAATCCACCATCGACCAGATATTCACAGCACGTCAAATCCTGGAAAAGACCTTAGATAAGCAAATCGACACACACCACCTTTTTGTCGACTTCAAAGCCGCTTTTGATAGCACGAATAGAAGCTGCCTGTACGACGCCATGTCTAAATTTGGGATCCCCGCAAAACTAATACGGCTATGTAGAGTGACGTTGAGCACAACATTTAGCTCCGTCAAAGTTGGGAAGAACCTCTCCGAGCCGTTTGAGACGAAACGAGGTTTTAGGCAAGGTGACTCTCGTGCAATTTCTTCAACCTAATGCTGGAAACTGTAATAAGAGCTGCCAATCTGAATCGCAGTGGTACTATATATAACAAAAGTACGATGCTGCTTGCATATGCGGATGATATTGACATCGTTGGCCTTAACAACAGGGCCGTCAGTGCAGCATTTTCCAGTCTAGAGAAGGAAGCAAAGGAGGTTGGTCTAGTAGTGAATGAGGACAGAACAAAGTACCTTGTAGCAACAAACAAAAAATCCTCGCGTATTGGGACCCACGTCACTGTTGGCAGCTACAATTTTGAAGTAGTCAAGGATTTTGTATACCTTGGATCCAGCATAAACACCACCAATAATGTCAGCCTTGAAATCAAACGAAGAATAACACTTGCCAACAGATGCTACTTTGGGCTCGGTAGGCAGTTGAAAAGCAGAGCCCTTTCTCGACGAACGAAAATCTCGCTCTACAAATCTCTCATCGTGCCCGTCCTTGCATATGGCGCAGAAACATGGACGATGTTGACCAGCGATGAGCAAGCCTTGGGGGCTTTCGAGAGAAAAGTTCTTTGCAAGATTTATGGCCCTGTTCGCGAAAGCGACGGGTACCGAAGAAGATGGAATGACGAGCTGTATGAGCTGTATAATGATGTGGACATAGTCAAGCGCATAAAAATTCAACGATTGCGATGGCTTGGCCATGTCGTTCGCATGGATGATGATGCTCCAGTGAAAAAGTCCTTCGAAACGGCACCCATGGATGGGCAACGACGGCAAGGACGCCCAAGAACACACTGGAAGGACCAAGTGCAGAAGGACCTGTCCACGCTTGGTATGAGTAATTGGCGTAACCTCGCGAAGGAGAGAGGGAACTGGCGAAGCTTTTTGATCTCGGCCCAAACCGACAAACGGTTGTAGCGCCATAAAAGAAGAAGAACCCGAAATTGGCACCGAAGCAAATCAAGTGCATAGTCCTGAAGGCCATAGGAAATTCTATGTACGAACTCGGGGATTCTAGTGGAAAAAATATCGGGGTATACCACGCTAAGGACATGTTCGCAAAATAAGATGTTTGATGTTTTGAGTTCTATATTTGATGTTCAATCTCCGGACTTGACTGCCGTATTTCGTTGAATACACATTATTGACATTTGTTTATTTTTCTCTTTGTTTATTTCCGTAATTATTTATTTATTTATTCGTGCTTTATTTTTTTGTGCAAGTATTTATCTATTTAGACTTGACTAGTTATATTTTTATGTATTTTTTTATTTTAAAAATTTATGGCGAGATTTTTTGTGATTATCCTTGTCGTCTATGATATACAATCAATTAGATTAAGTATTAAGTTGAAGCATATTTGGGATAGGTTAGCTTAAACTACTTGTTTCATGTATCCCCAAACCGCACCCCAATGACGATCACGAACGAATACAGGCGAGACTAGAAACAAATTACCTGGCGTTGAGTCGTGGGTCGAGGCCACACATTGGGCAGAAAAAAAAATAAAAATAAAAATAATAAGGTAAATAAGGTGGGTGAAAGTTTGAGTGAAAGCGGTAGCGAAATCGTTTTGCAAAACATCGGGGGCACGGTCGGCAAATATTTTAAGTTGCGGAGCATACCAAAAGTCGGCTTCTAGTGAAGTGAACGTGTTGTGAAAATACCGCGTTAGAAAGTGAAGAAAAAAAAAAAAGTGTTAATTTTCCGTTGACTTATGCTTTTTTCTTGATAACGGAAGCTGCAAAGAACACTGCTTTAAATCCTGCTACCAGGTAAGTACATACATATGTTCATATATATAAGAACGTGCTTTGTGATTGATTCAATTAAAATAAAAGTTAAATAAGCTAATTTACATTAAATCAAAATTATACTAAAAATCTGAAGAAATCGAAATAATCAAAAAAAAAAAAAAGATAAATAAATAAATGAATAAATATAAAATACAACCATAATAATACTAATCTAAACGAATAGATGATAAAATAAGTAAGTAATATAAATTAAAATAATGCCTAAATTATAATAAAGTTGGAATACGTGCAGATATCTGAACTCAATTAAAAACTAGATACATATGTACATGAAGTTTAAAATTAAAATGTGGTTTGTGCGTGTGTACGTTTGTATGAACTTTCGCAGTACTTACGCGTTCCAAATCCCCCGGTTTTTTTTTTTTTTTTTTTTTTTTTTTTCGGTTACGACCAGGGAGGAGGAATCTTCATAGATACGAGCAGCCCGTGCTGCCCGCATGCCCGATTTGCCTCCAGGCACCTACGGACTAAACCCAACCTCCTTCGTACGCTGGGCCTGTGGCACCCCTGCGGGACTATCAATTCCGATATTACTTCGCAGGGCAGGCACTGGACGTTATTCTTCGTCTTCACTCAGCGTGCGTTATTATACTGCGCGATTTGCGTTTCGCTCGTCTATTCTAAGGCGTTTCATGACTAACGTGATGATGTCTGCACACTTTTTCCATACGTCGTTTTCGGACAACATGGCCTTCAGCAAGCCTTCGGGGGACACTGCTTCTCCTATATATTGTTGCAGGTAATTGCGTTCATTACTAAATCTGTGACAGTCCATTAGTATGTGCTCTGCGCTTTCAACTTTCCCGTCGCAATGTAGGCAGTAGGGACTATCGGCATGTTTGTACTTATGTAAGTATTGGCGGAGACAGCCATGCCCGGTGAGGAACTGCGTGAGGTAGAAATCAGTATCTCCGTGTTTCCTGTTTATCCAGTCATCTACCTTTGGGATCAATTTCCTTGTCCATCGTCCTTTCAAGGAGGAGTCCCACCTTTTTTGCCACTCGTCGATGCTCTGTTGCAATATTTTGCTGCGATCGCTTGGGCTGCGCTTGATTTCTGCTGCTGCTCTGGCAGCTATGTCTATAGGACATCTTCCAGCTAGCAAATTTGCGGCCTCGTCTGACACTGTCACGAACGCGCAACATACTCTTAGTGACGCTAGTCTGTGCACTGAGGCTGTAGCTCTCATGTATGAGGTTACTGGGGTAGCGACTGCCCATACTGGGGCCGCGTACATCAGGATGGACGAACTGACCGTTGCAAGCAGTTTCCTTCTTTCTTGTTTTGGACCTCTTATGTTTGGCATGAGTCTTGCCAGAGCCGTGCTGACTTTTCTCGCCTTCTCGCTAGCATAATTCAGATGTTCTTTGAAGCTCAGACGCCGGTCGAGTATGACACCGAGGTATTTGATAGTTGGGCTGGATTCTACGGTGTGACCTCCTATTCGTATCTGAATATTTTCAACTCTTTTCCGGCTGGTCATTAGCAGCGCTTCGGTCTTATGTTCCGCTAACTCTAATCCTGCTGTTTGGAGCCAAGTTTTGGCAGACTCTATGGTTTCAGTGCTCAAGCGCGCCACGTCCACTAAGTGTTTTGCGACCACTACGACCGCGATGTCATCAGCGTATCCTATAATGGACACTCCTTCCGCTTTTTCTATTCTCAAGATGCCATCATACATGATGTTCCAAAGAAGTGGTCCAAGGACTGACCCCTGGGGCACACCTCCGGTAACATGGTGCTTTTTTGGTCCTTCGTTGGTGTCGTAGAAGAGCTCTCTTTCGCTGAAATAGCTATTCATTATTCGAATTAAGTAGTGGGGAATATTCATTGCCATCATCGCCGTTATTATTCGGGTCCAGTTGGCAGAATTGAATGCGTTTTTCACGTCCAACGTGATTACAGCACAGTACTGCTTTGCTCCTTCAAACCATCTCTTACCCTCGAGGGCTTTGCGTGCAATCTCACAAACGGCCGATATCGCGTCGACAGTGGAACGTTTCTTCCGGAAGCCATATTGCCACCTTGAGAGGCCCTGATCACCTTCCGTGGTCTTTTGAATCCGCGCGCAGATTATTGCCTCAAGTATTTTTCCTGCACTGTCCAGCATGCATAAGGGCCTATATGATGATGGCTCTTCCGGTGGCTTGTTGCCTTTGGGCAGTAGGACTAGCCGTTGCCGCTTCCATTTCTTTGGGAAAATTCCTTCCTGAATACACTTCGTGTATAATCGGCGAAACAGTTCTGTTTTCTCCTTAATTACATATTTCAGGATCCCATTCGGAATGCCGTCCATGCCTGGCGATTTATTGCTTTTTATTTTGTCTGTAGCGGCGATCAGTTCATCCTTCGTAACTGGCGGGACTTCCACGATTTCCAGCGTTAAATCTTGCGGCGTTCGGCATAAGTCTTGTTGCGGGAAGAGCCCAAGAACGATGCGCTTCATTATTGTAGGACACTCTGGTGGCTTGGCCCTGCTCCCTTTCAATTTTCTTAGGACAGTGTTATAGCCACTACCCCAGGGGTTATCGTCGACGTCTTTTATAAGTTCTAGAAAGGCCTGACGTTTGCTTTGCTGTATAGCTTTTCGTAATGCCTGTCGCTGGCTTTTGTATGCGGTTTGGAGGCGTTGGTATTCAGTGGAATTCCTGATTCTCTGTCTTTGGTGTTGACGTCGCAGTTTGAGGCATTTAGAGCGCAGATTCGCGATTTCTTCATTCCACCAGTAGGCTGGAGTTCTTCTGTTTCCACTTATTTTCCGTGGCATCGATGCGTCGCAGATATCACTGACAATCTTCATTACTTTGTTAGCACAGTTGTCCGTATTTTCATTTCTATCGTCAAGCCCGTCTGGCAGCAGCTCTGTCATGTATTCTACCATACTGCTATCCAACAATTTCGTTTTCCATCCGATGTTCTGCACTTTCCGGGTTTTCTTTTTCTGTGCGCTGCTTCGCTGTGGATGAATTTCAAAGCGTATCGCAAAGTGATCACTATAGGTGAAGCTCTCTGAAACTTCCCATTTAATTATATTAAATAACACAGGGCTGCCGAATGTCAAGTCGATAATCGATCCTGCGGTACCTTTCTGATACGTATTTTTGTTTCCATTGTTTAGCAGTACGATGTCCAGATTAGCGAAGGCTTCGAGTAAGGCTTGGCCTCGGGGGGTTGTTTTTGAGCTTCCCCATTCCACTGCCCATGCGTTGAAATCTCCGGCGATGATGACAGGTGTTTTGCCGGTAGCATCGGATGCCAGGCGCCTAAGCATATTTTTATAGCTTTCAAATGATTCACTTGGGGGCGTGTAGCAGCTGTAGTAGTGGATTCCCCCCAATTTCGCACAGATGAATCCCTCCTGTTGATTGTTGCCTATGGCTTCGAAGGGGAGAGCCCCGCATGCCCAGACTGCAGCTTTCTTTCTTTTGTCCTGCAGCCAGTTTCCTTCTATAAGCGGCGCTCTATAGGGCTCGCTGATGAGTGCGACGTCAATGTTTTGCTCGAAGACTAACTGTTTTAGCAGGTCTTGTGCTGCCTCGCAGTGGTTGAGATTAATTTGCAGGCATTTAATCATTTCTTCAGTTGGGTTACTGCTTTTTTATACGCCGGGCACCTGAAGCTTCCTGTGGGATGGTTCTGTGTGACGCCCGTCCCTGGTTTACAGATGGCGCATTTTGGTTCTGCTGTACACTGCTTGGCAAGGTGACCTTTCTCTCCGCAGCGTAAACATGACCCACTACGGTCCTCCGTCGATTTACAGTGCCTTGCGATATGTCCAAAATCGAGGCATCGGAAGCATCTGAGGGGACTGACCTGCTCTCGGATTCGGCAGTTAACCCAGCCCACTCTGATTCGTCCCGCCTCAACCAGAATTTTCATATCTCGGACTGTCGCACTTATTGTCGCTGTTTGCGTGCCATTTCTCGTCGGCTTTAAAGACCTAACTGCAACCAGTTTCCCGTAATTCACTTCTGGGAATTGTTCTTTTATTGCGTTGGCAATATCTTCCTCTGTTGTGGCTACATCCACATCACGAATTTCGACATTCACTGTGTGACTCAAGACCTTTACATTTGCGGCATCTTTGAGTACGGCAGACGCTCGTTCTTTAAATTTGTTCGCCATCTGGCCAGACTTATCACGAAGTTCGACAAGTAAATCTCCTTTCGCTGTTTTCCTGATTCGGTTTACATTCTCGCCGAGTTCTTTCATGTCAGGCTGCTGCTTCATTTGCCTGATAATGTCTGCATACGTCATTTCACTCGTTTTGGAGATGATTACCGCGTCGGGTCTGGCCAGTTTTCTTGCAGTTTTGCTGATTTTTTTCGCGTTTTTCACCAGAGTCCATTGTTCGCCATTATTCTGTTTCTCGGTTTCCTTGGCCTCTTTGCCGGGGTTCTTTGCCACTGCGCTGGTTTCGTTTACATCCCGCTTTTTCCACTCTTTTTCTGTTTGCACGTGTTGTTCCCTTGTACTTGTATTGCCGGGTTTGCGTTTATTAGACTGGGTTGTTGCCTGGCTATGTAGCTTAGCGATTTCTGCAACCAGGTCTCGCATGGGTTGATGGATTGTTCTTCTGCCGCCGCCGATCATGCTTAGTAGCAGGTTGATTTTTTCTCCTAGATCCTTCATGGGGTTTTTTGCCACAATTGGATCATTTCCGGTGCGTGATGACATGCGGCTAATATCCGGTGGGGAGGAGTGCGCGCGCTCATTTTGGACCGTCTTCTCTGTGCCCAAGGCTGTCTTAAAACTTCTCGTTGCCCCGTGTGGGGCTGCTTCCGGTTCCTGTAACATTAACCGGGGACGCTTCGCGAAAGGGTTTATTCCAGACTCGCAGTCGTTGGTACCAATGCCCGGTGAAGAGGTATCTACGGCCTCTATGGTATTTCGCCCTGGGGGGGGCGATCTAGTCACACTCATTGTTTAGATTTTGTTTAATGTTTTTTAATTGTTTTTATTAATATTATTATTATAGCTTTTATTAGTGTTTTTGGTTATATTTTGTTTAATTTAGTTTATGTAATTTATTTGCGCCTGCCTTTTAATTCAGTTATTACCTTTGTTGTTGATATTATTAGTTAATTATATGTTGCGTATTAATTTAGTTATATGTATACGTTATTGTTATTCAATTTAAATTAATTATTTTAATTTATTTTAGTAATTCGCGTTTTGTATTTTATTTTATTTTATTATTATTATTTCTTTCGGTTTCATTAATATTACTTTATTGTTGTTGTTATTATTAGTTATTTTATGTTGTGTATTATTTTATTTATTATTATTTTAATGTTTGAATTGAATTTATTATTATTGAATACTTTTCAAATATTATTAAATTTATTTTATGTATTTAAGGCCCGCCCTGATGTTCCAGAGCTTACGAGCCTTTTAGGATCACTGTATTAGTCCAGTGCTTTCGCAACTGTTTGGGTTTATCACCTTACTAACAGCTGTTCCTATTTTGAAAGACAAGCTCAGCTGTATTTGACAACTGGCTTATACACTTTTGCTTTTTCAGCTGTCTCGCTGTTTCACTATTTTGATAAAAATTATTTCGCGCGTGTTTCTAAAAAGAAAAAGAAAAGAAACGAAAAACACAAAAAGTTCCAATTTTACGCGTATCCTGCGGCTTTCCGACGAAAACCAGCATCACCCGCACACTTGGAACTACAGAAGGATCACCAGGTACTTCCCGAGTAAGTTTTATGGCAAATCCCTCCGATAGTTTTCCTGTTTTCACAAATATTTTGATTTCTTTAGAGCGATTATCAAAACACGACTTTCCACAAAAAACAACTGTACACATTTATCCAAATCCCCCGGTGTATGTAGATGTGTGTGTGCATGTATGTCACATATGCGCGTACATGCATGCATACACTTATATACAGAGATGCATATACCCACATACATATACATATATACTTTTTATACTAATGTTTTTTTTATATTTTTTTACCAGATTGTTGGTGGCAGGTCCTAGTAAGGAGGCCAAAACTGGAAATTTCGGAGCTATGCCCTTTTGGAAGGAAAAGTGGTAGAAACAACCGAATTTCCGGAACGTGGAAGTATTCATTGGAGGTTAATGACCTGGCAAATCAAAAGGAAGGAGGAAATTTACGGTAGAAATACATACAAAAAATTAGGAGAAGGAGAGGACTCTAGAGAGACCACCAGAAAAAGAAATTGGAATTGAGAATTGAAATTGAGATCAAGGAGAGGAGAGCAGGGAGAATTTTTGGCGACATTAGCGGGATAATTTTTGGTGACATTGGCGCGCACCGCAGCCGCCACCGCCACCGACGCCGTCGATAACAGCAGCGCCGAGACATCAGCGCGCACGGTTGCCAACGACGCCGACAGCAGCAGCATAGCAGCGGGCAGCATTGGTCATATCTGCGAGATCACTTGAATTTAATTAACCTTGTTTTTAATTAGATTATATTGCCGTATATTTTTTTTTATAATTTAGTCATAAAAATTCGTAGGTTTACCATTTCAATTTACAACACGTGGCTTACCTCTTTTCCTTATATTATTTTGACTGTTCACATTTGCTACTCTCAATTAACTTTTGTTGTTTTTTCGTGCTTTTTGCCATTTTTACGATTATATACTCGTATATGCAATAGTTTTCTTATATTTTTTTCTAGCACACATTCATTGTTTTACTTCACAATCATATATTTTGTTTGCCACGGATTGGTAGTATTTCTTTTTTACCTTTTTTTTTTTATTAATATAATTCCTTACACTTGCTAGTTTTTGCCTTTAAGTTTAGTAACTGCTTAAATTATATGACCCACTCGACGCCCGCAACCGCGAGTAAGTGATCGTGTGTGGTTCTTTTTTTTCTTTCTTTCATTAAGTAATATTCAGCAATTGAGCAAGCAATGTAGGTAGCTATGTGCATATGTATGTTTATTCTATATTTTTGTTGTCCCACATGATCCTCACAGGCTCTCAAATGCATGCTGGTACCAACATCGCTGGAGTGACCAGGTGAGTGGTTTTTGGTTATTAAATTATAATAAGTTTCACATATGCGAGTATATATATATATATTTATATTTATATACATGACTGTATTAGAGTGTTGAAACTCCAATACATGTACTAACATAGATGTACACATAGATACACTTGTACATGCGATTTAAAGTACGATAGTTGGAATATGCTGATTTTACTTCTATTTTAAAACACACTGAAATTGTTGTTATAATACGTATTTTTAAGTAGCTACTGAGAGGATTGTACATAAGAAGATTTAATTAATAAAAAAACTATGTATGCTTGGCAGATGTACATGTGAGCATTCCAGTATATTTATCTGTAGGGATGAGGGCTTAGACTTCAAACATTTGGTGTGGGTGTTGTGCTTGCGCAGCTGAGGGGAGATGGGAGTGACGACTGGGTAAGGGGACTGATCTTTGACGGATGGACAGTTGACTAACGGACTTAGTCAGGCTAAGGGGGCACCACTAAGATACTGGAGTCAGAGTGATGCCCAAGGTTTCGCGTTACGCCGAAGTGGGTGGGAGACTCCACCTGACGGGACAGATTTTTCATCTTCTTCTCTATCTTCGCTCTTGCTTCCAATGTTTCTCCTATCATTTCCATATAGGCATGAATGAAATTTTTTGTTAATGTAACTGGTAGGCAAGTGCATGTGACCCCCCCCCCCCCCCAACCGACGAGCTAGGTCAGGGCCCGCTAGCATGCCTATAAGCCACTTCGCCCAAGTACAAAACACGGTTACATAACAAACATTCATCCGATTTCTTAACCAATATATCCCCTTTAGAAAAAATGAATGTTAATATGATAACTCAAGTTCCCCTTGATGTCATGCACCTTATTGATTTGGGTGTCATGCGTAAATTTCTTTTACGAATTATTAATCAAAAATCAAATTATAAGTTGAAAAAAGATACCAAAACGAATATATCCGCAAAGCTAGTAACCTTGTCGTCGAGCATTACTAAAGAGTTTGTTCGAAAACCTAGATCATTAGATGAAATTTGCTATTGGAAAGCAACCGAATTCCGCATGTTTCTTTTCTACTATGGAATATATGTTTTAAAAGATGAAGTTCCTGATGATGTGTATTACGAATTTCTTCTTTTGCATTGCGCTTGCAGGTTATTTTTTTGCCCTAAAAATTTTATTTCTAACCTTGATGTAGCTAGAGATATGCTAAAATTGTTTGTTGAAAATTTCGCAGCTGTTTTTGGAGACAATAGCGTTTCGTACAATGTACATGGCCTGCTTCATTTTACCGAAGATATTAGAGAATTGGGCATACCTTCAACATACTCTGCCAACTCATTTGAAAATTATTTACATATTTTAAAGTCATATGTGAAAAAACCAACCCAAATATTGCAACAAATAACAAACATGTTGAAAAACGAAAAAATTGTGACTGCCCCAAAATTTACTAGATATCAAATTAAAAATGGTTGTATAAGAAGTTTTTATTTTGACGATTTCGTTATTTCAAATAAATATCAAAACAATTACTGTTCTGTAAAATCATTTCAATATATAGAAATACAAAACTTTAATCTCGTAAACAGTAAAATCATAAAAGGTAAGAAATTGTTAAATTTAGAGAGTTTTTTTATAGAACCGATTAATTCCTACACTTTGGGGATATGCTCTGCAGACCGCACACCATCGTGCGATGAAGAAGAATTTTCACTGGATGATGTGGAGTACAAATTAATGTGCATCCCATTAGCAGAGAAAATTCTTCTCATTCCGATTTTACTTACATGTATGTACATAATTAAACTTCACCTTTCCTTTTTATAACATAAATATATATATGTATATGTATATATCCATGAAAACCAAAGATAACCATTTTTTTCTTTTTCGAGTTTCTTTTAAAAAAATACGGAGCGCGAAATGCCAGCACGTCAATCCCGACGAAAAAGGCAAAATGTAAGTAAAAACTCCACCGATGATAGTCTACTAGTGCATACATATATCGTTTAAAATCGAAAATTGTTCTACAAGTAGATACGATTCCGGATAAAAACAGCGAGCTATGTGGTACAAGACGATTCAGCGTCTCCAGTGAATACACCATAGGTTATTAACTTTTTTAAATTTGCGTACATAAATATACATAAGTTTTGTACAATTTTTCAGAATCACGTAAAATAAGTTTGTCAACATTGGCCATTGGAAAGGAAATTGGTAAATCTTTGAATCATAATGAAAACACCGACTCCTAACCTACATAAATTTAAAATTTTATTCGGTCTTTCAAACCTAATTTATATAATCTCATCTGTATTAAAATACAAAAATAGATTTTGCATGCTTTCAAATATTTTAATTTTTTGATTTGATATAAATGTTCATCCGTTGCAAGGCGCAAGGAGTCGGTTTCTGATTTTAATCAAAAACTATTATATGCTTATTATCAGGATAACTTATTTATTGTATTTAAAATTACTATTTATAGAATCGAATCGAGATGTATATGTACGTTATTATTTTTATTATTAATAATGCCAGTCATTTCTAATCCTATTTCTACAATTTTTTTCAGGAGAATGCGGTTTCTTCATACCTGCAATTTAGTATTAAAAATATAACGCACGTGATGAACACTGATGTGATAAATGCGGTGAATTTGGATAGATCACATGGAAAGGTTGGCCTGAAATCTTTCAAAAATTTCTACCACGTACTGGCAGGTACTTAAGACTCTTATTTATTAATTTATGAATTCTTGTAGTTAAATTTTAATTAAACTTTCAGGAGCTATAGCGAAAATGCCTCTGAAGGGATTGACGCCGGAAGAGGCTCTAAGAAAATCGCTGCATTTCGAAAAGGCCAAACATTTCTGGCTAAATGAGCAGCTTGGCAACGCGGTTGCTCGCCGACGCAAAAATAATTTAGTACACATACATTTCAAAACACACAAATTATACCAAACACACACACACAAATATACATGTAAACATATGAAACCACACATTTTGCGATCATCAAAGCGGACGGACGTTTCCCCAGCGATCAAATCAGACAAAAAAAACCAATAAATTAAAATATCTTAGCTTTAAGTATATGTACAGATATAAAAAATAACTATAAATATGAAAATGAATTTCAAAATGCCATACTTCATAAATGTTATTTTAAAATTGAAGACTGATTTTTTATGTTATTTAAATTTAAAGTTGAGATATTCTAGCTTTTAAGTACATATATATACATATATAAAATTACTGTAAATATGAAAATGAATTAAAAAACGCGATATCTTTATAAATTTTATTTTAAAGTTAAGATATTTTAGGTTTTAAGAATATATGTATATAAACATTACTGTAAATATGAAAATTAATTTAAAAATGTGATATCATTCTAAATTTTGATTTAAAAATGAAATCTGATTTTTTTAAGTTATTAAAATTTTAAGTTAAGATGTGTGAGTACAAAAATGAATTTAAAATATGTGATGTGAATTGAAATTGGATTTAATGTGATCTCTTAATTAATTTTTATTCAAAAATTTAATTTGATTTCTGAGTTATGATAATAAAAAAAATATACACATAAATAATTTAAAACTGAATAATAAAAAAACAAAAAAAAATAAAAGGGTTTTATCTTTAAAGGGAACAAAAGGTATTTAAAGCATAAAAGGCGACTAAGTGCATTATATGCTCATTGGAATCGAAAACGGACTAGTCCCGAAGGGCTTAAAAAGGACTAATCGCACTCTATACCCGTTCGGTATAAAAGGCGACTAATTAGTCTCTTCATAGGACATGCTCGAACAAAAGGGAACAATTCATTCCATATAAAGAGATCAGAAATTGTATTAGTCGCATGCTCACTTGCGACTACTCCCGGACTCATCCTAGACTAATCGCATTTTTTGCAGGGATGCTACTGAAATTGACAAAAAACGGGAACACGTATGTATGTATGTATCTTCTTATGTGCTCTCGCGCAGGTGGACAACAAGTAATATTAGGGTGGTAAAATTTTTGTAGAAGGTGAATTTAGTGAGAATAAGCTATGTGAGGGAGGGCGAAATAAACGTATGTACATATAATTTTATATTTTTCAATAATAATATTAATAAATAAATATGGGATATGTTGTCAAATGTAATTAAAAAGGAGGGAGAGTTTTCCTTTAAGTTATGTTTGGGTATAAAATTTTAATTGTAACTTAAAAAATTTTTTTTTTCAATATATGTGTACGTATGTGTATGGCAAAATTATAATAAAATTTTAATTTTAATTGAAAATTTTTTTTTCGATATATGTATGTATGTATATACATACAGTGAAACTTCTATTAGTGGGCACCTCTTCTGGGCGGGCACCTCTATTGAGTGGGCAATTTTGTTGGTCCCATTTTTTTTTAAAGAAATTCAATACAAATTGAACTCTCATAGCAGGGCACCTCTACTGTGCGGACGTGGACACTAATTTCAATTTTTTTTTTCAATTTACCTCTGTTGAGAGGTCGCGAACTTCTCTTGTCAGGGCAGTAGTTCATTTTTTTATGTATGTATGTACATACATACATATGTACATACGCGCAATCATAAAATTCAACCTAAAAATTCTAGTGAAAAAAATAAAAATGAACTCGACACAATATTACTATGAAAATAACGGAATCTTATTTTTTGCAATGTAAAATTTTCACAGAGAAGCATTGAACGTAGAATAATATTTCATTCAAAGTAAAGTGGTACGCAAAGCAGTTGCTCAAAATGACAAGTAAACGAAATTTTTTAACAATTACAGAAAAAGTGGAAATAATAAATTATGTTGAGAAAAATGCTTTGTCTACTAGAGCAGCAGCACTTAAGTTTAACATTAGCAAATCACAATCAGCAGCAATTATTAAAAATAAAGATACTCTCAAATCTATGTGGTGTTCCAATATAAACGTGAATGTTAAAAAAAGAGTGATTGCAACACAAAGCGCTTCAATTTATAAATTATGTTGCGAGTGGTTTTCTCAAGCAAGAAACAAGAACATTCCCATATCTGGTCCAGTAATTAAAGCAAAGGCAATAGAAATTGCGCAGCGTCTGGGTGTTGAAAATTTTAAGGCTTCAAATGGTTGGCTAGACAAATGGAAAACCCGAAATAACATAAGCTACAAATGTTTGTCAGGTGAGAAAACTTTAGCAATTCCAATCCGTTTAAAACGAATAAATATTTTGACTTATTTTTTTTTTAAAGGAGAGGCCGCGGATGTTAATCCAAATGATGTTCGCCTATTTAAAGAAAAACTTCCATCATTACTTTTGGGCTATCAACCAGAAAACGTGTATAATGCCGATGAAACTGGTTTGTTTTTTCGTGCTTTACCCCAAAAATCATTTGCGTTCAAAGCACATAAATGCATTGGTGGTAAAGTGGCAAAAGATCGTATCACAATATTACTTTGTGGGAACATGGCAGGCACTATTGAACAACCTTTGGTCATAGGCAAGTCAGCTAAACCAAGGGCTTTCAAAAACGTCAATGCAAAGGACTTACAAGTTGTATGGAAGTTTAATAAAAAGGCATGGATGACAACAGATATTATGACGGAATGTACATATGTACATTTAACTTGTGATTTAGTTTTTTTATCTGCGCTAAAAAAAAAGTTATTTTTATCGCGTGACGTTTGCTACTCTTACAATGGCCCCAGAGCCACCGAATCTCGGTTCAAATAGATTCGAACTTCTGGCTGATCAATCCAAAAGAAAACGAAAAAGCAACAAACCTGATACTTGGAGTGCTTTCCAGAGCTTCCTACAGTACAACTTCTAAACCCAAAATGTATCACTATTGAAGCCACGGAGAACGAAAAGCCACTGTCAAAGTTCTCATGTTTCGCTGTGCATAATTCGTTGAAACTGATAAGCAAAGACATCATATCAATTAATGAGCTTAAAAGCGGAAGCTTTTTACTGCTGGTAAAAATCATGCTGAAAAATTCTTAGCTGCCAAATCTCTGCACGGATTATGGTCAATATCAGCAAAATACCACCAAACGCACCAAGGGAAAAGTTTTTGCACCTCTCCTTATTTCAGTCCCAGAAGATGAAATCGTCGAAAATCTAAAAGGCCAAGGCGAACTTAAAATGGCAAAATCCAACCAAATGGTGTTCTTCTTCTTTCATTTGATAAATACCACCTACCAGAAAATATAACAATTGCATGGAAAAGAATATCGGTAGGACCTTACCTCCAACCCAACCGGGTAAACATTGCAAACGACCTCCTACTTGTGCTAATTGCAATCTACCCCATCACTCCCCAATAAATTGCACACGTACACAATGTGCCAACTGCCTTTCTGAGCATCCATCCTTCTCCAAAGGATGTCAAAAATTTATACAAACAAAAGATTTTCTAAAAATAAAAAGCAAAAACGAATACTCCATGCGAGAAGCGATGAACATTTACAAACAACAATTTTCTCTACCCACTGTAACATCTTCCTCTTTTTCGCGATCGTTAAGCAAAATAATACTGCTAGTATCACAAATGCCAAACATTTCTGGCTAAATGAGCAGCTTGGCAACGCGGTTGCTCGCCGACGCAAAAATAATTTAGTACACATACATTTCAAAACACACAAATTATACCAAACACACACACACAAATATACATGTAAACATATGACACCACACATTTTGCGATCATCAAAGCGGACGGACGTTTCCCCAGCGATCAAATCAGACAAAAAAAACAAATAAATTAAAATATCTTAGCTTTAAGTATATGTACAGATATAAAAAATAACTATAAATATGAAAATGAATTTCAAAATGCCATACTTCATAAATGTTATTTTAAAATTGAAGACTGATTTTTTATGTTATTTAAATTTAAAGTTGAGATATTCTAGCTTTTAAGTACATATATATACATATATAAAATTACTGTTAATATGAAAATGAATTAAAAAACGCGATATCTTTATAAATTTTATTTTAAAGTTAAGATATTTTAGGTTTTAAGAATATATGTATATAAACATTACTGTAAATATGAAAATTAATTTAAAAATGTGATATCATTCTAAATTTTGATTTAAAAATGAAATCTGATTTTTTTAAGTTATTAAAATTTTAAGTTAAGATGTGTGAGTACAAAAATGAATTTAAAATATGTGATGTGAATTGAAATTGGATTTAATGTGATCTCTTAATTAATTTTTATTCAAAAATTTAATTTGATTTCTGAGTTATGATAATAAAAAAAATATACACATAAATAATTTAAAACTGAATAATAAAAAAACAAAAAAAAATAAAAGGGTTTTATCTTTAAAGGGAACAAAAGGTATTTAAAGCATAAAAGGCGACTAAGTGCATTATATGCTCATTGGAATCGAAAACGGACTAGTCCCGAAGGGCTTAAAAAGGACTAACCGCACTCTATACCCGTTCGGTATAAAAGGCGACTAATTAGTCTCTTCATAGGACATGCTCGAACAAAAGGGAACAATTTATTCCATATAAAGAGATCAGAAATTGTATTAGTCGCATGCTCACTTGCGACTACTCCCGGACTCATCCTAGACTAATCGCATTTTTTGCAGGGATGCTACTGAAATTGACAAAAAACGGGAACACGTATGTATGTATGTATCTTCTTATGTGCTCTCGCGCAGGTGGACAACAAGTAATATTAGGGTGGTAAAATTTTTGTAGAAGGTGAATTTAGTGAGAATAAGCTATGTGAGGGAGGGCGAAATAAACGTATGTACATATAATTTTATATTTTTCAATAATAATATTAATAAATAAATATGGGATATGTTGTCAAATGTAATTAAAAAGGAGGGAGAGTTTTCCTTTAAGTTATGTTTGGGTATAAAATTTTAATTGTAACTTAAAAAATTTTTTTTTTCAATATATGTGTACGTATGTGTATGGCAAAATTATAATAAAATTTTAATTTTAATTGCAATTTTTTTTTTCGATATATGTATGTATATACATACAGTGAAACTTCTATTAGTGGGCACCTCTTCTGGGCGGGCACCTCTATTGAGTGGGCAATTTTGTTGGTCCCATTTTTTTTTAAAGAAATTCAATACAAATTGAACTCTCATAGCAGGGCACCTCTACTGTGCGGACGTGGACACTAATTTCAATTTTTTTTTTCAATTTACCTCTGTTGAGAGGTCGCGAACTTCTCTTGTCAGGGCAGTAGTTCATTTTTTTATGTATGTATGTACATACATACATATGTACATACGCGCAATCATAAAATTCAACCTAAAAATTCTAGTGAAAAAAATAAAAATGAACTCGACACAATATTACTATGAAAATAACGGAATCTTATTTTTTGCAATGTAAAATTTTCACAGAGAAGCATTGAACGTAGAATAATATTTCATTCAAAGTAAAGTGGTACGCAAAGCAGTTGCTCAAAATGACAAGTAAACGAAATTTTTTAACAATTACAGAAAAAGTGGAAATAATAAATTATGTTGAGAAAAATGCTTTGTCTACTAGAGCAGCAGCACTTAAGTTTAACATTAGCAAATCACAATCAGCAGCAATTATTAAAAATAAAGATACTCTCAAATCTATGTGGTGTTCCAATATAAACGTGAATGTTAAAAAAAGAGTGATTGCAACACAAAGCGCTTCAATTTATAAATTATGTTGCGAGTGGTTTTCTCAAGCAAGAAACAAGAACATTCCCATATCTGGTCCAGTAATTAAAGCAAAGGCAATAGAAATTGCGCAGCGTCTGGGTGTTGAAAATTTTAAGGCTTCAAATGGTTGGCTAGACAAATGGAAAACCCGAAATAACATAAGCTACAAATGTTTGTCAGGTGAGAAAACTTTAGCAATTCCAATCCGTTTAAAACGAATAAATATTTTGACTTATTTTTTTTTTAAAGGAGAGGCCGCGGATGTTAATCCAAATGATGTTCGCCTATTTAAAGAAAAACTTCCATCATTACTTTTGGGCTATCAACCAGAAAACGTGTATAATGCCGATGAAACTGGTTTGTTTTTTCGTGCTTTACCCCAAAAATCATTTGCGTTCAAAGCACATAAATGCATTGGTGGTAAAGTGGCAAAAGATCGTATCACAATATTACTTTGTGGGAACATGGCAGGCACTATTGAACAACCTTTGGTCATAGGCAAGTCAGCTAAACCAAGGGCTTTCAAAAACGTCAATGCAAAGGACTTACAAGTTGTATGGAAGTTTAATAAAAAGGCATGGATGACAACAGATATTATGACGGAATGTACATATGTACATTTAACTTGTGATTTAGTTTTTTTATCTGCGCTAAAAAAAAAGTTATTTTTATCGCGTGACGTTTGCTACTCTTACAATGGCCCCAGAGCCACCGAATCTCGGTTCAAATAGATTCGAACTTCTGGCTGATCAATCCAAAAGAAAACGAAAAAGCAACAAAGCTGATACTTGGAGTGCTTTCCCAGAGCTTCCTACAGTACAACTTCTAAACCCAAAATGTATCACTATTGAAGCCACGGACAACGAAAAGCCACTGTCAAAGTTCTCATGTTTCGCTGTGCATAATTCGTTGAAACTGATAAGCAAAGACATCATATCAATTAATGAGCTTAAAAGCGGAAGCTTTTTACTGCTGGTAAAAATCATGCTGAAAAATTCTTAGCTGCCAAATCTCTGCACGGATTATGGTCAATATCAGCAAAATACCACCAAACGCACCAAGGGAAAAGTTTTTGCACCTCTCCTTATTTCAGTCCCAGAAGATGAAATCGTCGAAAATCTAAAAGGCCAAGGCGAACTTAAAATGGCAAAATCCAACCAAATGGTGTTCTTCTTCTTTCATTTGATAAATACCACCTACCAGAAAATATAACAATTGCATGGAAAAGAATATCGGTAGGACCTTACCTCCAACCCAACCGGGTAAACATTGCAAACGACCTCCTACTTGTGCTAATTGCAATCTACCCCATCACTCCCCAATAAATTGCACACGTACACAATGTGCCAACTGCCTTTCTGAGCATCCATCCTTCTCCAAAGGATGTCAAAAATTTATACAAACAAAAGATTTTCTAAAAATAAAAAGCAAAAACGAATACTCCATGCGAGAAGCGATGAACATTTACAAACAACAATTTTCTCTACCCACTGTAACATCTTCCTCTTTTTCGCGATCGTTAAGCAAAATAATACTGCTAGTATCACAAATGCCAAACATTTCTGGCTAAATGAGCAGCTTGGCAACGCGGTTGCTCGCCGACGCAAAAATAATTTAGTACACATACATTTCAAAACACACAAATTATACCAAACACACACACACAAATATACATGTAAACATATGGCACCACACATTTTGCGATCATCAAAGCGGACGGACGTTTCCCCAGCGATCAAATCAGACAAAAAAAACAAATAAATTAAAATATCTTAGCTTTAAGTATATGTACAGATATAAAAAATAACTATAAATATGAAAATGAATTTCAAAATGCCATACTTCATAAATGTTATTTTAAAATTGAAGACTGATTTTTTATGTTATTTAAATTTAAAGTTGAGATATTCTAGCTTTTAAGTACATATATATACATATATAAAATTACTGTTAATATGAAAATGAATTAAAAAACGCGATATCTTTATAAATTTTATTTTAAAGTTAAGATATTTTAGGTTTTAAGAATATATGTATATAAACATTACTGTAAATATGAAAATTAATTTAAAAATGTGATATCATTCTAAATTTTGATTTAAAAATGAAATCTGATTTTTTTAAGTTATTAAAATTTTAAGTTAAGATGTGTGAGTACAAAAATGAATTTAAAATATGTGATGTGAATTGAAATTGGATTTAATGTGATCTCTTAATTAATTTTTATTCAAAAATTTAATTTGATTTCTGAGTTATGATAATAAAAAAAATATACACATAAATAATTTAAAACTGAATAATAAAAAAACAAAAAAAAATAAAAGGGTTTTATCTTTAAAGGGAACAAAAGGTATTTAAAGCATAAAAGGCGACTAAGTGCATTATATGCTCATTGGAATCGAAAACGGACTAGTCCCGAAGGGCTTAAAAAGGACTAACCGCACTCTATACCCGTTCGGTATAAAAGGCGACTAATTAGTCTCTTCATAGGACATGCTCGATCAAAAGGGAACAATTCATTCCATATAAAGAGATCAGAAATTGTATTAGTCGCATGCTCACTTGCGACTACTCCCGGACTCATCCTAGACTAATCGCATTTTTTGCAGGGATGCTACTGAAATTGACAAAAAACGGGAACACGTATGTATGTATGTATCTTCTTATGTGCTCTCGCGCAGGTGGACAACAAGTAATATTAGGGTGGTAAAATTTTTGTAGAAGGTGAATTTAGTGAGAATAAGCTATGTGAGGGAGGGCGAAATAAACGTATGTACATATAATTTTATATTTTTCAATAATAATATTAATAAATAAATATGGGATATGTTGTCAAATGTAATTAAAAAGGAGGGAGAGTTTTCCTTTAAGTTATGTTTGGGTATAAAATTTTAATTGTAACTTAAAAAATTTTTTTTTTCAATATATGTGTACGTATGTGTATGGCAAAATTATAATAAAATTTTAATTTTAATTGAAAATTTTTTTTTCGATATATGTACATATGTATATACATACAGTGAAACTTCTATTAGTGGGCACCTCTTCTGGGCGGGCACCTCTATTGAGTGGGCAATTTTGTTGGTCCCATTTTTTTTTAAAGAAATTCAATACAAATTGAACTCTCATAGCAGGGCACCTCTACTGTGCGGACGTGGACACTAATTTCAATTTTTTTTTTCAATTTACCTCTGTTGAGAGGTCGCGAACTTCTCTTGTCAGGGCAGTAGTTCATTTTTTTATGTATGTATGTACATACATACATATGTACATACGCGCAATCATAAAATTCAACCTAAAAATTCTAGTGAAAAAAATAAAAATGAACTCGACACAATATTACTATGAAAATAACGGAATCTTATTTTTTGCAATGTAAAATTTTCACAGAGAAGCATTGAACGTAGAATAATATTTCATTCAAAGTAAAGTGGTACGCAAAGCAGTTGCTCAAAATGACAAGTAAACGAAATTTTTTAACAATTACAGAAAAAGTGGAAATAATAAATTATGTTGAGAAAAATGCTTTGTCTACTAGAGCAGCAGCACTTAAGTTTAACATTAGCAAATCACAATCAGCAGCAATTATTAAAAATAAAGATACTCTCAAATCTATGTGGTGTTCCAATATAAACGTGAATGTTAAAAAAAGAGTGATTGCAACACAAAGCGCTTCAATTTATAAATTATGTTGCGAGTGGTTTTCTCAAGCAAGAAACAAGAACATTCCCATATCTGGTCCAGTAATTAAAGCAAAGGCAATAGAAATTGCGCAGCGTCTGGGTGTTGAAAATTTTAAGGCTTCAAATGGTTGGCTAGACAAATGGAAAACCCGAAATAACATAAGCTACAAATGTTTGTCAGGTGAGAAAACTTTAGCAATTCCAATCCGTTTAAAACGAATAAATATTTTGACTTATTTTTTTTTTAAAGGAGAGGCCGCGGATGTTAATCCAAATGATGTTCGCCTATTTAAAGAAAAACTTCCATCATTACTTTTGGGCTATCAACCAGAAAACGTGTATAATGCCGATGAAACTGGTTTGTTTTTTCGTGCTTTACCCCAAAAATCATTTGCGTTCAAAGCACATAAATGCATTGGTGGTAAAGTGGCAAAAGATCGTATCACAATATTACTTTGTGGGAACATGGCAGGCACTATTGAACAACCTTTGGTCATAGGCAAGTCAGCTAAACCAAGGGCTTTCAAAAACGTCAATGCAAAGGACTTACAAGTTGTATGGAAGTTTAATAAAAAGGCATGGATGACAACAGATATTATGACGGAATGTACATATGTACATTTAACTTGTGATTTAGTTTTTTTATCTGCGCTAAAAAAAAAGTTATTTTTATCGCGTGACGTTTGCTACTCTTACAATGGCCCCAGAGCCACCGAATCTCGGTTCAAATAGATTCGAACTTCTGGCTGATCAATCCAAAAGAAAACGAAAAAGCAACAAAGCTGATACTTGGAGTGCTTTCCCAGAGCTTCCTACAGTACAACTTCTAAACCCAAAATGTATCACTATTGAAGCCACGGACAACGAAAAGCCACTGTCAAAGTTCTCATGTTTCGCTGTGCATAATTCGTTGAAACTGATAAGCAAAGACATCATATCAATTAATGAGCTTAAAAGCGGAAGCTTTTTACTGCTGGTAAAAATCATGCTGAAAAATTCTTAGCTGCCAAATCTCTGCACGGATTATGGTCAATATCAGCAAAATACCACCAAACGCACCAAGGGAAAAGTTTTTGCACCTCTCCTTATTTCAGTCCCAGAAGATGAAATCGTCGAAAATCTAAAAGGCCAAGGCGAACTTAAAATGGCAAAATCCAACCAAATGGTGTTCTTCTTCTTTCATTTGATAAATACCACCTACCAGAAAATATAACAATTGCATGGAAAAGAATATCGGTAGGACCTTACCTCCAACCCAACCGGGTAAACATTGCAAACGACCTCCTACTTGTGCTAATTGCAATCTACCCCATCACTCCCCAATAAATTGCACACGTACACAATGTGCCAACTGCCTTTCTGAGCATCCATCCTTCTCCAAAGGATGTCAAAAATTTATACAAACAAAAGATTTTCTAAAAATAAAAAGCAAAAACGAATACTCCATGCGAGAAGCGATGAACATTTACAAACAACAATTTTCTCTACCCACTGTAACATCTTCCTCTTTTTCGCGATCGTTAAGCAAAATAATACTGCTAGTATCACAAATGCCAAACATTTCTGGCTAAATGAGCAGCTTGGCAACGCGGTTGCTCGCCGACGCAAAAATAATTTAGTACACATACATTTCAAAACACACAAATTATACCAAACACACACACACAAATATACATGTAAACATATGACACCACACATTTTGCGATCATCAAAGCGGACGGACGTTTCCCCAGCGATCAAATCAGACAAAAAAAACAAATAAATTAAAATATCTTAGCTTTAAGTATATGTACAGATATAAAAAATAACTATAAATATGAAAATGAATTTCAAAATGCCATACTTCATAAATGTTATTTTAAAATTGAAGACTGATTTTTTATGTTATTTAAATTTAAAGTTGAGATATTCTAGCTTTTAAGTACATATATATACATATATAAAATTACTGTTAATATGAAAATGAATTAAAAAACGCGATATCTTTATAAATTTTATTTTAAAGTTAAGATATTTTAGGTTTTAAGAATATATGTATATAAACATTACTGTAAATATGAAAATTAATTTAAAAATGTGATATCATTCTAAATTTTGATTTAAAAATGAAATCTGATTTTTTTAAGTTATTAAAATTTTAAGTTAAGATGTGTGAGTACAAAAATGAATTTAAAATATGTGATGTGAATTGAAATTGGATTTAATGTGATCTCTTAATTAATTTTTATTCAAAAATTTAATTTGATTTCTGAGTTATGATAATAAAAAAAATATACACATAAATAATTTAAAACTGAATAATAAAAAAACAAAAAAAAATAAAAGGGTTTTATCTTTAAAGGGAACAAAAGGTATTTAAAGCATAAAAGGCGACTAAGTGCATTATATGCTCATTGGAATCGAAAACGGACTAGTCCCGAAGGGCTTAAAAAGGACTAACCGCACTCTATACCCGTTCGGTATAAAAGGCGACTAATTAGTCTCTTCATAGGACATGCTCGAACAAAAGGGAACAATTCATTCCATATAAAGAGATCAGAAATTGTATTAGTCGCATGCTCACTTGCGACTACTCCCGGACTCATCCTAGACTAATCGCATTTTTTGCAGGGATGCTACTGAAATTGACAAAAAACGGGAACACGTATGTATGTATGTATCTTCTTATGTGCTCTCGCGCAGGTGGACAACAAGTAATATTAGGGTGGTAAAATTTTTGTAGAAGGTGAATTTAGTGAGAATAAGCTATGTGAGGGAGGGCGAAATAAACGTATGTACATATAATTTTATATTTTTCAATAATAATACTAATAAATAAATATGGGATATGTTGTCAAATGTAATTAAAAAGGAGGGAGAGTTTTCCTTTAAGTTATGTTTGGGTATAAAATTTTAATTGTAACTTAAAAAAATTTTTTTTTCAATATTTGTGTACGTATGTGTATGGCAAAATTATAATAAAATTTTAATTTTAATTGAAAATTTTTTTTTCGATATATGTATGTATATACATACAGTGAAACTTCTATTAGTGGGCACCTCTTCTGGGCGGGCACCTCTATTGAGTGGGCAATTTTGTTGGTCCCATTTTTTTTTAAAGAAATTCAATACAAATTGAACTCTCATAGCAGGGCACCTCTACTGTGCGGACGTGGACACTAATTTCAATTTTTTTTTTCAATTTACCTCTGTTGAGAGGTCGCGAACTTCTCTTGTCAGGGCAGTAGTTCATTTTTTTATGTATGTATGTACATACATACATATGTACATACGCGCAATCATAAAATTCAACCTAAAAATTCTAGTGAAAAAAATAAAAATGAACTCGACACAATATTACTATGAAAATAACGGAATCTTATTTTTTGCAATGTAAAATTTTCACAGAGAAGCATTGAACGTAGAATAATATTTCATTCAAAGTAAAGTGGTACGCAAAGCAGTTGCTCAAAATGACAAGTAAACGAAATTTTTTAACAATTACAGAAAAAGTGGAAATAATAAATTATGTTGAGAAAAATGCTTTGTCTACTAGAGCAGCAGCACTTAAGTTTAACATTAGCAAATCACAATCAGCAGCAATTATTAAAAATAAAGATACTCTCAAATCTATGTGGTGTTCCAATATAAACGTGAATGTTAAAAAAAGAGTGATTGCAACACAAAGCGCTTCAATTTATAAATTATGTTGCGAGTGGTTTTCTCAAGCAAGAAACAAGAACATTCCCATATCTGGTCCAGTAATTAAAGCAAAGGCAATAGAAATTGCGCAGCGTCTGGGTGTTGAAAATTTTAAGGCTTCAAATGGTTGGCTAGACAAATGGAAAACCCGAAATAACATAAGCTACAAATGTTTGTCAGGTGAGAAAACTTTAGCAATTCCAATCCGTTTAAAACGAATAAATATTTTGACTTATTTTTTTTTTAAAGGAGAGGCCGCGGATGTTAATCCAAATGATGTTCGCCTATTTAAAGAAAAACTTCCATCATTACTTTTGGGCTATCAACCAGAAAACGTGTATAATGCCGATGAAACTGGTTTGTTTTTTCGTGCTTTACCCCAAAAATCATTTGCGTTCAAAGCACATAAATGCATTGGTGGTAAAGTGGCAAAAGATCGTATCACAATATTACTTTGTGGGAACATGGCAGGCACTATTGAACAACCTTTGGTCATAGGCAAGTCAGCTAAACCAAGGGCTTTCAAAAACGTCAATGCAAAGGACTTACAAGTTGTATGGAAGTTTAATAAAAAGGCATGGATGACAACAGATATTATGACGGAATGTACATATGTACATTTAACTTGTGATTTAGTTTTTTTATCTGCGCTAAAAAAAAAGTTATTTTTATCGCGTGACGTTTGCTACTCTTACAATGGCCCCAGAGCCACCGAATCTCGGTTCAAATAGATTCGAACTTCTGGCTGATCAATCCAAAAGAAAACGAAAAAGCAACAAACCTGATACTTGGAGTGCTTTCCCAGAGCTTCCTACAGTACAACTTCTAAACCCAAAATGTATCACTATTGAAGCCACGGAGAACGAAAAGCCACTGTCAAAGTTCTCATGTTTCGCTGTGCATAATTCGTTGAAACTGATAAGCAAAGACATCATATCAATTAATGAGCTTAAAAGCGGAAGCTTTTTACTGCTGGTAAAAATCATGCTGAAAAATTCTTAGCTGCCAAATCTCTGCACGGATTATGGTCAATATCAGCAAAATACCACCAAACGCACCAAGGGAAAAGTTTTTGCACCTCTCCTTATTTCAGTCCCAGAAGATGAAATCGTCGAAAATCTAAAAGGCCAAGGCGAACTTAAAATGGCAAAATCCAACCAAATGGTGTTCTTCTTCTTTCATTTGATAAATACCACCTACCAGAAAATATAACAATTGCATGGAAAAGAATATCGGTAGGACCTTACCTCCAACCCAACCGGGTAAACATTGCAAACGACCTCCTACTTGTGCTAATTGCAATCTACCCCATCACTCCCCAATAAATTGCACACGTACACAATGTGCCAACTGCCTTTCTGAGCATCCATCCTTCTCCAAAGGATTTCAAAAATTTATACAAACAAAAGATATTCTAAAAATAAAAAGCAAAAACGAATGCTCCATGCGAGAAGCGATGAACATTTACAAACAACAATTTTCTCTACCCACTGTAACATCTTCCTCTTTTTCGCGATCGTTAAGCAAAATAACACTGCTAGTATCACAAATGATCAAAACTCGTTGTTTAATACAAGAAGCACTTTTTCTTGTAATGTGAACTCAAGGACAGCTGGGGGTGTATATCTTTATCACAATTAAATAATTGCGGTCCCAAAGAAAATATGGTAGAAATCAAATCCCGAGCTGCTTGGTGTGAGCGATTAATTAGTTCTGTTTTATTGGAATACATGCTAGATGTGTACAGCAAAGCATTGACAAAGGCAAAGAGAATTAAGAGTGCAAGAATGAGTTAGATTAAAAAAGTGTGTGGATGTGTGTATGCAAGTTTACAGTGAGTGAATATTTAGTTATGCAACATGAGCATTACTTAGTTGTTAGTTATTTCAATAGTAAGTGAGTGCATAATAGGTGATCCAACATCGCGGCCCCGTTGAAAGTATCCACTTTCAAGTTACTGGCAGGATGGCAAGTTTATGTACAGGTCGGCAGCAGGTTCCATTAGCAGTGCGGAGCCGCACAACTCGAACATGACCGTCTCGTCCACGTATGGGGAACTTAACGCGACCAAGCTTCCATCGTTGTGGTGGCAGGTTATCGTCATGGATGATAACTAGCGTACCTTCTGCGAGATTGGATACAGGTGTCATCCACTTGACCCTTGAGCGCAGCTCGTTGAAATAGTCTGCAGACCAGCAACGCCAAAAGCGTTGCTTTATAGCCGTGATCATGTCGTAGTGAGCGTTCGGGTAAGGCGCGCAGCGATGAACCGACCAAAAAATGTGCAGCAGTAAGTGGTTCGAAGTCATTAGGATCTGATGACAGCGGTGAGAGCGGACGCGAGTTTAGTATGGTCTCTATCTCCACGGCGACAGTGCTCAGTTCTTCAAACGTTAACCTTGTATTCGCCAATGTGCGATAAAGCAGACCCTTTGCGCTTTTAACTGCTGCCTCCCAGAGGCCTCCAAAGTGGGGTGCCCTGGGTGGAATGAAATGAAAATTAATAAACTCAGAAGAGCAAAATTTTTGGATTTCATTTGGGTTTCGTGTTTGAATAAAAACTGCTTGACTTCTTGTAAATGGTTGGATGCTCCTACAAAATTCGTTGCGTTATTACAAAAAATGTCGCACGGCATTTTTCGGCGACCACCCATCCGTTTTAGAGCGTTTAGGAACGCTTTCGTAGACAAGTCCGAGACCACTTCAATATGAATCGCCTTCGTGACATGGCAAACGAATACAGCCAAGTATGATTTGGTAGGCGTCTTTCCTCGGAATCACAGATAAGTGCATATTGGACCACAGAAGTCTATTCCGCAGCGTTGAAATGGTAGTGCTGGCTGGAGACGCTCTCTTGGTAGAGGTCCCATGACTTGCTGCAACAGTGTGGGCTTGTACCGAACGCAATGCACATATGAACGAACGACGCGACGAGCCAGATCTCAGGCGTTCACAATCCAACATTCAAGGCGGATCAAGGCGACTAAGGCCTTTGCGCCTGCATGGAAGTTGCGAAAATGAAGTTTGCCTACATATGTCAACACGAATTGCGAGTTGCTCGGCAGTAGTAGTGGGTGTTTTTGGCTGTCTGGTAACTCGGTGTAGTCTATAAACGGAGTCATAAATTTCAAATTGCTTTTCAAAGGTTGGTTTTTCTTTAGCAACTGAAAATCGGCAAAGAAGTGATGCTGTTGGAGGTTCCAGTGTGAGGCATGTCGCAATTCGTCAGTTGATGGAGAAGCGGTAGTGAACGTTAATTTCTTTCTAATCGAGGCACAGAATCTGAATACCCAAGCGACTAGACGTAAGCAACGGGGGTACGAACTTATACCATTACGATGTCGAGAATGTGGTTTGTCTCCATGGTTATAGTGAGTGTCGTTTTGCGTCTTTCCGAATTGATGACGTCTACGTCGAGATCGACTGGCGCCCCTAGGGTTGGCCATTTAGTCTTTAAGTTCTGTAGTAGGGCAACCTCGTGACACAAGGTCGCGCGTTGGTACGTGTCTCCAGTACCCCCCTGCAGTCAACTCTTGTATGTCGGATACTCTGTTTCCTACAAAAGTTGATAGCGTTATTGAGTGCTGTTGAAGCCAATGCAGCACTAGTTGTGAATCGGTCCAGAAGTAACTGGTTAGGGGTTGGTCCGTAAAAATATCCTTTATTTTTGCATAAAGAGAAGCCAGAAGATGCGCACCGTAAAGTTCATGTTTGGAAAGCGACTGTTTTTTGACTGGAGCGACTCTTGACTTTGATGTGAGCAACTGAACTGCAACATGTCCGCAGGAGTCTTCCGTACGTGCATATACAGAACAGCCGTATGCTCGAATTGATGCGTCGCAAAACCCGTGCAATTGTAAGTTATATATGTTTGGTTGCAAGCAATAGCGCGGTACGATGAGTGACGAAATCGAATTTAAAGATGCTAGGCATTTTGTCCAAGCTTGTTGTAGGTGCTGACTCGTCCCAATTGAGCTTCAATAGCCATAGCTCTTGGAGTATGATCTTGGCGGTGATTACCAGCGGTGACAGCAAGCCAAGTGGATCAAACAGTGATGAAGCAATGGACAGTATTGCCCGCTTTGTTACTGAAGCGGATTCTTTTTTCGGGTTGAAGGCAAAGGAAAATATGTCGCTTCGTTGATGCCATGTTACTCCTAATGCGCTGGTTACAAAATCGTCGCTGATATGAAGCTCTTTTGCAGCTTGACCTTCCATAAAGTCTGGGTAATTCGAGTGCCATTTCGATAATGGAAACTGTCCACGACGAAGTACTTCGACAACTTCATGCTTGAGTGTTGTAACGTGTTAACATCGTTGACACCGCATAACATGTCGTCCACATAAAAGTATGATTTTATTCCTGACGCGCCGATAGGAAACTCTGCCATGTGTTGGTCGGCCAGATAATGGAGGCTGCGTACTGCGAGGTATGGAGCCGAAGTTGTTCCGTATGTCACGGTGTTCAGGTGGTACGTGCGGAGATCTACATCTGGGGAATCTCGCCAAAGTATATATGTATATACGTACATATCTGTTCGGCAAGGGTGCCTTTATTTGTACGTATGTATTTATATATGTGGACAGTGCGTAAGCGAATATTCGAGTGCGAGAATTTATGTATATACATACATATGTATGTGCCATGAGATTTCTGTACTTACATACAATATGTACATATACATACATATACTTTTTTGGGCGCGAGTTTTAAAACGGTAGCGAATATGAAAATTTAAAGGAGAAATTCCGCTAATTACTCTTTTGTATTTAAATGCGGTTATTAAGGAGGGGAAATGAACTTTTTGCGCGGGATTTATATACGCATATATCTACTGACTTAAGCGCCGATTATGCATACTTCGCACAACTTTCGCATAACGTTTGAGAGTTTCGCACAACCTTACGTATTTAATGTTGATTATGCTTTGCACACCAAAACTTATCAGCCCTGCCAACCGTCAAACAATAGTAAATGGCTATTAACGTAGTAGGGTCATTCACGTTATGTGCAAAAAACAGCTGATCTTTGTGAAGTTTATGTAAACGCATTTTGATATAAAATTTTAAAGTAGGCTTAATGATTTTTAACAAGGAATTAGCAAATAAAATATTCCCTCAAATCCAAGGCGAAATATTCCATGAACACCACATTGTTAAATTAAACGTTATGCCACAAGCTCTCTTGCTAACAATCCTTCGGTGTGGCTCTGGCGATACTTTTAATAACGATACACCGCCAGTTACGAGCGGATAACGCACTGTTCTAATTGGCCACAAAATACTTAACACAACTATACAACATATTCATTCACTTTATGTGCAAACTGCCCAAAATGTTTTTTTCACTAAAAAGCACAAATCAAATGTAAACAAATATTTTTGTTTTTATCAAATGAAAAGAAAGTTTAACAATTGAGATAAATGAATAAAATCAAATTATCAACTTTACCGAGGTTACCTTCTTCATACTAAAAAAAAGGTTGGCATTACTGACTCGTTTGTCTAATTATAATTTTTTCACTATTGACATTTGATTTTGTGATTGCGTGAATTCGGGTAAGTTTTACAAAAAATGTATGTTATTTCATAATAATATAGCATTTTTTTAAATATATCTTATAGTTAACCATCAATTATAAAACGGAGCGATGAAAAAATTTCGTATATATTCCATCAAATGATGGTGCGTTTGATTGAAATTATAAGAAAACAGATGAAATCTTCTGCAAAATCAATTATTTAATGCTATGGATGTTACTGAATCTCTAAGATATCAGTTGAAGCGTTTACAAAAGTACGAAAACACATAAAGATATGAGGGAATTGCTCGATAGTCTTCGCTATATATTGGCACATCCGCATTTAGTATTTAGTCTGCAAGCACAAAATATCGAGGAAGTGAACCATCTTGGATACACGGAAAATAGTAATAATTTACTAAGGGCCAGTTTTTCAGTGCAAGTTGAACTCTGTTTGTCGTTTAAACTCAGTATGCAGTTTTTCAGTCAACTTTAAACGGAGTTTAAACTAAGCTTAAACGGCCGATTGTGCTCGGTTAAACTTAGTTTAACTTATCAGCTATTTGCTGACTACTTCGTTTTGGTTGCAACAAATTTATTTGAGCGCAAGGTTAGTTTAAACTGAGTTTAAACCAGCACTGAAAAACTGGCTCTAAGATTATCATAACCACAATTGTGATTTAATAAATGAAAAATAATTCTTATCTCACTACAGGCTCGCGTTTGCGAACTTCGAAAATGCAAATGCAAGACAAGCAGCGTAGTGAGAAGTCGATTCTCAACAATTCGTTTAGCTGAAGTTCTTGCAGTTACTTGTGTAAACAATTACAAAAATGTGAATAATATTTAAATTGACTAATATGTATGTATATACAATTTTTTTATTTATCTGTTAAATCTGCCTTGCTCAAACTCAGTTATACATGTATTTTCAAATCCGAATTTCAATAACGAATTTAGAATTCGTTAACGTTATGGGACATAAAAGAAAATTGTGTGATTGTACATAAAATTAAAAACCAACGACAACCGGCGGCATAGGAAAAAAACCTAATAAATAAAACTTCATTTCAACTCCAGCAAAAAGTTCTTACAATAACTTAAAACAATATTTTGTACTCATTTGCTGAACTCTTTCTCTACACTCCTTTCCATTTTCAAAAATGTTTCGTACTTTCGACGAAAATAAAAGTGGTCTACCTTTTATTTTTAGTAATTGTATTTCAGCTATATTTATTTGGTTTTTTTAAGGAAAATAAAACTAATAATATAAGAATTCACATGTTAACAATAAGAAAGTGTTGAATATCCCTAAAGACCTTTACATACAACTCTGTTAAAGTATTATTATTGGCACCACTGCAATTGAAATGTCACTTAACGAAAACGCTAGCAAATCAAAATTCAACAGAATTCAAATTTTTATTAAGTTGTGCTAATTTCTGGGTAATCGGATACAGGTGAAATGCATTGAACAGATTTTATTTGACATTTCAAAAGTTATGCGAAAGTTGTGCGAAGTATGCATAATCAGCGCTTTAGCGCGTCTAAGCACAGTAACGGCGATTTACTAGCCAAGAGAGACACAAAAAAGGGGGTGGAGTTAAGAATATTCGCGAATTTTATGGCGGCTGGTGTTGAGAACATATATGCGGTTTTGAAATTACCGTTATAATATACCGCTCTTTGGGATTTTATACATACCTACATTGGGATTATTATTATGTATATAAGTATGACGAAACGTGTACTTACTTGCGCTCTGGGTACCACCTGTGTTTCTCTTACTGTACCGCACTGTGCTGTCCGTTGTTGCTGCTGCTGCTCTTTATTGCGATGCTGCTATGCTAGATCTGGATGCTTTCGATGCCGCTACTTGGTTTTTTTTTTTTTGCACAGCACTTTTTTAATTTATCAAAAACCCTTTTCTAATTTTATTTTTTGGATGGTTTTGTAAATTTCTTTTCTTTTTCACACTTTTGACTAAAACGGTATTTTTTTTTTTTCGTAGTTTTGTAAATATTTGTTTAAAACTTTTTATCAAAATGCTTTTTATTTACACAGTTTTGTTCATTCCTTCTCACTGTAATGCTCACGTTTGAAATAATTTGTCTAGCACTTTTTTCTTTTCCGTATTTTAAATATTTTTTCACACAAGAGTTTTGTCCATACATACATATGTACATATATTTTTCGTTTAACACTTTTTAATAATTTAATTAGACAATTTTGTATTTTAATTTCCGCGTTCAAAAATTGTTGTATATTTTTCGTGTTAACGATTTTAATATAGTTTTCCGTTCACGATTTTGTTTTTAACTAAGGTTTTGTTCACTTTATGTAATTTCACTGTTCTACCGAGAAGGATTATTATATTTAATTTATTTTTTCTTAATTTGGAAAATTAATCGCGTTTGCATACGAGTATCCCGTCGACGCCGTTCGCTTGGAGATTTTATTCAACCGAGAGTGTCTTGTTTTCAGAAAAAGAAAAAAATGGTCGTTAGGCTACAGGTTGCCGTTTAGCGACGAAGGACCATGTTGCCACTTGGAGCGGGCAGATAATTCTAGCGCAGGGTGCGCACGAGAAATATTTTCGTTAGTAAAGAAGACGAAGATAGTTATATAATTCAAGACACTTTATTAAATTTTTCAGGTAATAATAATTATGTAGAATGGATACTGCAAAGTTATGAAGATCGGAACATATTGCCTGAGTGGCGAAAGATTTAAAAATTAAGGTTAAAGTTTAATAGTTGGAAAATCGATGCGGCGGCGGCGGTGGTTATTTGACTACTACTTCAATTTTTAATAGCGGGCTCGAGACATCCCGTGGCAGCGCTGACAAAGCAAAAATTGGCAAGCATTCACAATAATGTACAACTAAACTTTAGTTACTAAAGGTTGCCGGCCGCACGCACAATGAAAATAACACATATTTAATCAAAATCAATTAAATTGAGACTCATGTCTTCGACACTATCTCAATTTAATGCGTATTCTTCTTCCTTAGATTTTGATTTTACCTACTCTCCATTTGTGGTATAATATAAAGACGCACACCACACTAGTAGTAGAAGCTCGGCCAAACACTGAGCTATATAGTGTAAGCGCCAAAATTATTATTATAAGTCTATTTTTAAGAATTTATTCATACGACTCCTGTCGTTAAGCCCTTGAAATTAAAATGTATTATATAGTCTGTAAGCAACTTGTTTGTTGATTAATAAATAAATAATAAATAAAAAGAAAAGACTCTGGCGATCACACATCCAAGAGAACCACGTAACACCAAAGAACTGGTATCATTTATACAAATATGCTATGGCGACCGCTCTGCAATGATAATGATATTTCCAAGAACTGCATTTGTGCTTTTCAAATGAGTTACGAGAAGAGCAATAAAAAGACAATTATTTAAAAAATATAATAAGCTCTCTAGAAAATGCCACCCAACCAAGTATTATATTGTTACGCAAATGACGACTTAGATGATGCAAAACTCTTAGTACCTAAACATGAACGTATGGTAATTCTAAAATTGTATCACGCTAATAGCACTGCTGGCCATTACGGAACGGAAAGAACAGCTGCTCCTATTCTTAGTGGCTACTTTTGGCCAGGAATGCTCGCCAAAATCACAAAATATGTAAGAAATTGCATTGAATGCCAACGATATAAAGCAAGTAATATTAAACCGATGGGACTGCTTCAAACAACGAGTAGCAAACAGCCATTCGAAGTTGTTGCAGTAAACTTATTTGGACCTTTGCCAAAAACAGAAGAAGGCTACCAATAGATTCTGATCGTAGAAAATGCTGCCAATTGGTTGATGATATTTTCCTACGATATGGTGTTCCCAGACGTCTTAAGTCAGACAATGGAGTGCAATTCATATCAGCCGTTATGCAACAAATTGTTTACTGCATGGACATTCATCAAATTTTTAAATCGGTTTACCACCACGAAAGCAACCCAGTCGAACGAAAGAACAGGGATCTTAAGGCTCAGTTGGCAATTATCGTACAAAATCGACATAAAAAGTTGAATTTCGGTTTACC
Organism: Philophylla caesio; assembly: GCA_963971545.1. Classification (NCBI taxonomy): domain Eukaryota; kingdom Metazoa; phylum Arthropoda; class Insecta; order Diptera; family Tephritidae; genus Philophylla; species Philophylla caesio. The sequence continues at coordinate 29,080,387 of OZ020609.1, read as the reverse complement.
ATCAATACGATTTGCAATGAACTCAGCAAAATGTCAATCTAACGGCTGTACAGCAGCTTATCTCACTTTTAAAAGAGAGTTGCGCACTTTTGATGGCGTAGAACGCGACCTAAGAGTAATTGCAGAAAATGAGAATTTTATACCACAAATTACACCGTATCTGAAGAGCATAGCACACATTGGCAGTATCAACAAGTGCACCCTGCAAGCCAATACTAAGCAGTTTCCTCTGAAATTCAAAAAATTTACACAAACATTTACAACTTTTACCCTTTTCACCCACACCATGATTCAATAATAAAAGGTTTTGTAATAAAGCAGCTCACTCTTTCCCGCATGACAAATCGGCTCCTTAACTCATGAAGAATGTTGCATATTCTACAGTCTTTACTTGTAATAGTAGTACATTGTAAACTTCTTCATACTAAAAAAAAGGTTGGCATTACTGACTCGTTTGTCTAATTATAATTTTTTCACTATTGACATTTGATTTTGTGATTGCGTGAATTCGGGTAAGTTTTACAAAAAATTTATGTTATTTCATAATAATATAGCATTTTTTTAAATATATCTTATAGTTAACCATCAATTATAAAACGGAGCGATGAAAAAATTTCGTATATATTCCATCAAATGATGGTGCGTTTGATTGAAATTATAAGAAAACAGATGAAATCTTCTGCAAAATCAATTATTTAATGCTATGGATGTTACTGAATCTCTAAGATATCAGTTGAAGCGTTTACAAAAGTACGAAAACACATAAAGATATGAGGGAATTGCTCGATAGTCTTCGCTATATATTGGCACATCCGCATTTAGTATTTAGTCTGCAAGCACAAAATATCGAGGAAGTGAACCATCTTGGATACACGGAAAATAGTAATAATTTACTAAGGGCCAGTTTTTTAGTGCAAGTTGAACTCTGTTTGTCGTTTAAACTCAGTATGCAGTTTTTCAGTCAACTTTAAACGGAGTTTAAACTAAGCTTAAACGGCCGATTGTGCTCGGTTAAACTTAGTTTAACTTATCAGCTATTTGCTGACTACTTCGTTTTGGTTGCAACAAATTTATTTGAGCGCAAGGTTAGTTTAAACTGAGTTTAAACCAGCACTGAAAAACTGGCTCTAAGATTATCATAACCACAATTGTGATTTAATAAATGAAAAATAATTCTTATCTCACTACAGGCTCGCGTTTGCGAACTTCGAAAATGCAAATGCAAGACAAGCAGCGTAGTGAGAAGTCGATTCTCAACAATTCGTTTAGCTGAAGTTCTTGCAGTTACTTGTGTAAACAATTACAAAAATGTGAATAATATTTAAATTGACTAATATGTATGTATATACAATTTTTTTATTTATCTCGTAGACACATAAGCTAACATAACCTATAAATGCTTTTGAAACACATTATTCTTTACTCGCCCCGTTTATGGTGACTGCCAATGGTTTTCGGTTGTGAATCATTTTATTCTACTTTTTTTCTCATGTCGTAACATAGACGTTACTTTCCCAGTATTACGGCGTTAATAAATCATTGTCGTTTTTATTAGGGGAGGGGGCGGGCGATTTTGTTACAACAACAAAAAACTTGACTGCGCATGCATATTGTTATTGTTTTAGTAACAAAAATATCAGAATTTATAAACATGTTAATATTTGATATCGCATTTCGCTGAATATACATATGTGCAATGGAGTACTGGAATGCTGTTGTTATACACCAGCACGCATCACACAATAGTTGACTTTTTTAAATAATTTTTATTATTTTTTGCCAATAGAAAAATAAATTCATTATTTATAAATTTTTTTTGTGTAAAATATCAAAGTAAAATCTCTCGGGTATAAGCTAGCTCATATATCAATTAAATAAAAACTTAAAAAATAGTATTTAAATACATATTTTACTTCGCACTTTTTAACTACCATTTCGCAAAAAGGGATCACATTATTCCCCCCTAGCGTACTTCCAAAATACAACTATAGATTAAGGAGTGTCAGAATTTAGCTGTCAGTAAGTACAGAACCTTTTATAATTTAATCATGACCCACACATTTACACATTTTGTTTTCGAACTGTCGAAAAATGTCCATATGTTAGAGCAGTAATGCCGTACTACAATAATAATCGTATGTATTAGAAGGAGAAAGATAGAAAAATATAAGACAAATTTTTATCAAAGTAGGCTATGAATAATCTAAAATTCAGCAAAAAATTTTATTTCAAAAAATAATTTCAAACTTTTTATTATGCTTATGCATGAAAACATTTTTTTTTTGATGAACATTGGGGATGTTCCAGCGTCAATACTGCAAAGAAAAGCCGTCATTTATTCTTAACCAATAATGAATTGAATTATCTAGTTTGCGAAAGTATGATCAAAGGCCGACTTAATCATGAAAACCAGGCCTTCCCATCTTCTTTATTTGCAGTGTTGCAGCAGTGATTAATGCTCGTACATCCCTATTTCTTTACCGATTTGATTATTATTTTTTTATTCAATTCTTTATTCAGCAGTTTTTATTGTTTTTATTTAGTAGTTAATTTTAATAAAAACGTATAAGATAAAATATTGATTACAAAAACGAGGAGTACTGAGGACTTTGTGATTACAAAAATGAGTAGTTTGATTATTAGTGCTGAGGAGTTTGTGATGAGAAATATGAGTAGTTTGATTATTAGTGCTGAGGAGTTTGTAATAACAAAAATGAGGAGTTTGTTTTTAAGAACTGAGCACTTTGTGATAACAAAAATGAGTAGCTTGATTATTAGTACTGGGGACTTTGTGATGACAAAAATCAGTAGTTTGATTATAATCAAACTAATAATTATTAGTGCTGATGAGTTTGTGATGACAACAATGAGTAGTTTGGTTGCCAGCGCTAATTACATTATAAGCATAAAAATGATTAGTTGCCTTATCTGTTAGAGAAAATTAGATATATCCTTCGCCTATATGAGATATAAAATCTCACCGACAAGTGGAAACTACTCAGTTTTTTTCCCATGCCTTTAACAAAAATGACTACTCTGCTAAGCACTTTTGTAATTATTTATAATGATGATATGAGAACATATTTGATTATCTGCTGTCTTGTAGGGCAGTCAGCAAACATTACAGTACAGATATATAAAATTAGAACAGGAAAAGCAAGTAAATGTAAGCCAAAAATTACACTTGAATTCAAAAGAAAATCGTACGTGGCGGTATGCTTAGAAAGTTTTTGAATTTTCCCTAATTTTGTGAAATTTTTGAATACAATAAATTGCAGAAATGTCGCACAGATGCTTTTTATCTGAAAAACAAGAGATAAAGCAAAAAAATGATTAGTTGCCTTATAGCTTTGCATGCGTAAGTGTTTCGTTACGAGTACATTACAAGGATTTCATTGCACTATCTATGTTGACAATGTTATTCGCTATATCGCTGAATTTTTCGCATATAAAAATGTAAAAGAAAATAATATGCCCAATCTGTCAAGACCAATTGCTAGGCGATGAAATGACATCGCTCGTAGCACACAAAAATATGGGACCATTTCTAACACCATCTAGAGGCGTCTGCAATATTTGTATAACATCAGAAAAAATTTGAGACAATAAGTGGCTTAGCCAAAAAATTAGTTAATGTAAGTGGTTTTACGGAGACTCATATTCAAAAAATTTCAAATGAATATTGTAAAGGGATACAGTTCAATTTTTGCCACTATAGTTTTTTGTCTCTTTAGTTAAAAATTCAATAGGTAAATTTTTACTCAGTTAAAATTGAATTTATATACAAATGAATTAAATATTCTTAAATAAAAAATTGCTAATCATTATGAATGAAATAAGTATTATATATATGGCTGTAGTTAGTTCTGCAAAATAAATTGGAGTTGTAGTAGAAATAGCAGGTGTATCGTGAAGCTCCGCCACACAACATACTGAAAAAGTGTCTAGGAATCCCTTGTAAACTTTCCAGTGGCCAGTGGTATTGGTTTTCGACGGGCTTTCAATGCTTTGTGTCACCTCTAGAAAAAAACAAAAAAAAATAGGCTGAAATCGAAGTAAGAGATTAAGTACTAGTTACTTGTAATGTATTGAGTCAAGCAAAAAAAAATTGGTGCATCTACATATGAAATCGCGTCGAAAGCCTTATTAGATATATATGTACATATGTATATTCGTTTTACTATTGTCCTTACCTACTATACATATATATTAGAAGAACAGCTACAAGCTGGTCTCTAATAGTATATTATCACTAAATAATTAGTTGAACAGTGTCAAACAGGTCGCTACTTTAACTAACATAATTGTAACTTAATTCTTATTTGTGTATTAAAAAATTAACGTCCAACATTTTATTACATAAATTTCGTTCTTCGGAATAATGATTCATTATAATACGTAAAAAACATAACATAACATAAAAGAAAAAAAAAAGTACAATTAATTATACAAAAAAAAATAAATATAATACGTTAAAAATAAAACAACCATTTTTTTAAATTCCGTGGCTTAAAAGTCTGTAGTTATGTTTCATGGGGCCTTATTTTACTTCATTACTTCTGCAGAAGTTCCGGTTCTTCGATCGTTTTAAGTAAATCTTTAACACTCTCAACTCAAGCCATTTTCCGTTATAGATGCATCATTATCGTCTTTTTGAAATTCAAGTTGTAAGTGTAAGCAAACCAAAGTAACAAGTAAGACTTTAGTACTGACTCATGTTCGAACATACATATGTATGTATGTAGTTTTCTAATGTTTCATTCTGTTTTCACGGCTTGTGATTTCTTATGGAAGCAATGAATAACTCAATAGGTGGAGGTATTAGTCACCGCTTTTTATTACAAATTTCATAGGAGTGTTTTTATTTGCTCTAATACCCACATTTTGCTTTACAAATTCGCTGTGCAATTTAAACGCTTGCAGCTTACGATTTCTGCCAGTTCGCGCTTAAACTACCACACAACATGTCCTCAAATATTTATCAGTTGCTCTTTATGTTTGCCGTCAGTTTAACTGGTTATATAAGTAGTGTAAGAAGCATTATACCAACAGATCAAAACATGCAAAACACAAGTGTAGAAATTATTTCGCTGGAGGCTAAAACAAAACTAGCTTTATCAATTGATGGGGGAAAGATAGAGACTCAAACCAAAATATCTTTTCAAGTCGATGAAGGAACTTGGCAAATAGATGAACTCGGCAAGCAAATTCTGGATGAAACTCTCGACGTGAAGGAAGAACAAACTTATTTTTGTCCATGCACTATATATCAGAACGATACATTGTCTATGAAGGAATCTGTAATCCCGAATGCCTTGAAACCATCCCAGCCAAATACAATACTCACAAAAATCAATAGAAATCAAACTCAACAAATCAAGCGAAGAAGAGACAGCAATTTAAAAACTTACCGTAGTGACGGCACTCACATGCATTTGGAAGAGTTCCAGACGACTTACAAGGAGAGGAAATTTATTGATAGCACAAAGAAACAGTTGGATACCACAAAAACAAGTTGTGCTGCCATTAATAATTTCAATCATATTGGAAATGTTACAAGTGTACAAATTATAATGTTGCCCGACATGTCACCATTCAAGGTCCGTTGCTATCCCGATGTGAATCTGGAATGCTCGTGGACAATGATTTTGGAACGTAAATCGAAGAGTGATAATTTCGATCGGAATTGGCAGCAATATCGCGAAGGTTTCGGTAATCCCGAAATGGGTGAAGCATTCTTTGTCGGTCTCGAGAATTTGCACGCTCTAACACAATACGAAGAGCAAGAGTTGTTCTTTTTCACACGCTTCGAGCAAGAGAACCTGGAGAGAGAGCGATATGAGTACTTTAGTATTGGACCCGAGAGCACTGGGTACAAAGTATTGGATTTGCATGTAACATCAAATGTTACAATGGTACGGCGGTTGTTGAGAGACTCAATATTTTCCACGAAAGATAAGCATGTTGGTAGAGGATATTCCAAATGCGCTATACGCTTGGGTATGGGCTGGTGGTACTCGGCAAGTTGTAAGCAGTAAGTAAATATGTCAATTATACAATTTTTAAATTTTAATTTTTTTCTCCTTTTGCCTAGATCGTCATTGTTGAACAGTGTGCGCGCTTATGTTAAATCACCAACAGTTATGGCTGTACGTCCCAGAGATTGCATAGTACCTGGGACATTACATTAACGCTTAGTAAAAGGTTTGTAAAACTAATGTTTAGAAAATGTACGCCAAAAAAAAGTTATTAAAAAATATAAAAATATTCGGCGCTGTATTGCAAGTCCATTTACGTTTTAATGTACATATATTTTCTAGACTGCTACTTGGTTACTGTACAACTAATCTTACTCGACGTGATACATGCGTCTGACTGGTGAAATATCCCTAGGAATTCGGGTTAGTTACTAATAATTGAAAAAATATTTACGAAATGACCTAGACAAGTCATTGGTTAGCGGAACGATTTAAAGCAAGAAACAGTGTATTTTAAAATTTTGTTTGCAATTTTGTCTGTTCGTTCGACAATATTTGTGATCGTGTTACTGTGCAATATCTTTTATTCAGTTAGGTATGGTCTTGCGGAGTACACCAGGTAGTATAATATCAGCAGATCGCTGGAAAGGAGGCTTTAGATAACAACAAATAAGGCAACCAAACGCGAGTCAGGAGAAGAAGTCGGTGGAATGGGCGCTCTTCTAATTTTCACAGTTGCAATATTAGCTCTTACTGGGACCTATGGGATAACTTTTGCAATAGCTGTTAGCATGACAAAAGCGATCAAAGCTGGTTGAACCCTTCCTAATAAATTTAGCTTTTTTTTCCAATTTTCACAGTTGCAATAATAGCTCTTACTAAGACCTATGGCATAACTTTTGCAAGAGATGTTAGGATGACAAAAGCGATCAAAGTTAGGTTGAACCCCTTCTAAAAAATTAAATTTTTTTGGGGACCATTTCTACGAGAATCAAAACATCAGAGATACCGTCAAGTTGGAATGCCTGATTTAATTCTCAAGGGTATTATATTGTTCTCAAGGCAAAGACTTATGTTACTTAGCTTAGATGAGTTTGAGGTGACTGCCATTCCAAACAAGTTGCAATAAATTACATTAGGCTATTGGCGCATTGACGGACCTCGAAAGAAGGTAAGTCCTTACTTCGTTCATTTCTTTCTTCATCCAGTTCTTACTTTTAATGCTTGTTGCATATTCATAAAATACCTAAAAAAGATGAAACTCCAAAAAGAGTAAAATTAAGCTAGGCACTTCACCGCCACTGTAAAATAAGCTCTTGGATGCAGAGTTATGGCCAGCTGGCGTTTTTTTTTTCATAAGAACCAAAGAACCTGAAGTAAGTGATGACAAGATAAATAATTATCGCATTTAAATGCGCACAAAATTAATGGAATTTCGTCATGATTTTTCTCTTCACGAATATGATGTTATTGCCATCACTGGAACTTGACTAAATAATAATTTATTTTAGTCTTAGTTTTAGACAAATATTACCATGTTTATCGCGTCGACCGCTGTCCAATTTCGTCAGTGCTAGGGAGAGATGGCGGAGAATTTATCGCAATAATAGCTGATTTATGTAGAAGTATTGTGATATTAGTTTTAAAAATATAATATAATAGATCAAATTTGTGTTTAAGTTAAATTCGCAAAAGATAAATCAGTATTTGTTTTCGTTTCTTACAAACCACCAAATAGCAACATCGATGTATAAGAAGCATTTGCCTAAGTAGTTTTTCTAGGTGATTTTAATCTTGGTAATATTACTTACCTAAATGATAATAATGTTTTATTACCATCAAATATTAAGTCTGAAACTAACTTGCTTTTTACTAGTATACTATTTATTATCGCTTTAATCAAATTAACTTTGTCGTAAATGTTGCGAATAAAATCATTTGAATGCATCTTGTGACGAATGCGTTCAGCGTTCGTAATTGCTTGACTATTTTCTATGAATTGGAAACTGCTGTAGTTAAATTAAAACAAGTAAAAAAAGGCTTTCATGAATGGAATAACTGTATGGGAGCCATATGTTATATTTATTCGATATTAATGATACTGAGTGTTATAGTTGTCCCAACAATAATTAATATTTGTGCAAAATATCTTTAGATGCTTAAATGGAGAGATTTTCATGCTAAATTAAATAATTGAACAATCGGTTGTATGGCAACTATATGTTATATTTATTTGATCTATATGATTTTCACCGCTTATATATATAGAGCTAGCAATAGCGGACCTTCTTGCAAGATTTCAAGCTTCTTGCTGCTTACATGAACTAGTTATGTTGCTAAATATAATATCTGAACAGTCGGCTCCTTTATTAGTTACAGTCGTCCGATCTGACAAATATCTAATAAATTATAAAAAGGCACATCCACCAAGCTTCATTCAAATAGCTCAAAAATTTAAGGAATAGTTCGCGTTCAAACATACGGACAGACAGGCAGATAGACGAACATGGCAAAATCGACTCAGCTGATCAATTCGGTATACTTTTTAATAGGTCTAACTCTTATCAACCACTTCTAATGTGACCAACTGCTGTGCTTGAATTGATCGAAATCGGCAGACGAGGCTACTTCAACTGTTGATTTGTTTTGATGCGTAGTTAATGCAATAGCAAAAGGAGTGCTGCAAATATTTAGCAACGACTGCAATTAACTGAAATTGACTACGCAGTTGACTCCCGCAGTATTATTACAAATATGTTTATTTGCGAAGGAGTTATAACATATGTATGTATCATATTTACACGGATATAAAATAAATAGAGAAATTACCGTGCACATCGTTCGCCACGCAATTGTTCACTTTCTTATTCTCTGTCGCATATCGCATTTTTCACATGTACATATGTACATTTAACTTGTGATTTAATTTTTTTATCTGCGCTAAAAAAAAAGTTATTTTTATCGCGTGACGTTTGCTACTCTTACAATGGCCCCAGGGCCACCGAATCTCGGTTCAAATAGATTCGAACTTCTGGCTGATCAATCCAAAAGAAAACGAAAAAGCAACAAAGCTGATACTTGGAGTGCTTTCCCAGAGCTTCCTACAGTACAACTTCTAAACCAAAAATGTATCACTATTGAAGCCACGGACAACGAAAAGCCACTGTCAAAGTTCTCATGTTTCGCTGTGCATAATTCGTTGAAACTGATAAGCAAAGACATCATATCAATTAATGAGCTTAAAAGCGGAAGCTTTTTACTGCTGGTAAAAATCATGCTGAAAAATTCTTAGCTGCCAAATCTCTGCACGGATTATGGTCAATATCAGCAAAATACCACCAAACTCACCAAGGGAAAAGTTTTTGCACCTCTCCTTATTTCAGTCCCAGAAGATGAAATCGTCGAAAATCTAAAAGGCCAAGGCGAACTTAAAATGGCAAAATCCAACCAAATGGTGTTCTTCTTCTTTCATTTGATAAATACCACCTACCAGAAAATATAACAATTGCATGGAAAAGAATATCGGTAGGACCTTACCTCCAACCCAACCGGGTAAACATTGCAAACGACCTCCTACTTGTGCTAATTGCAATCTACCCCATCACTCCCCGATAAATTGCACACGTACACAATGTGCCAACTGCCTTTCTGAGCATCCATCCTTCTCCAAAGGATTTCAAAAATTTATACAAACAAAAGATATTCTAAAAATAAAAAGCAAAAACGAATGCTCCATGCGAGAAGCGATGAACATTTACAAACAACAATTTTCTCTACCCACTGTAACATCTTCCTCTTTTTCGCGATCGTTAAGCAAAATAACACTGCTAGTATCACAAATGATCAAAACTCGTTGTTTAATACAAGAAGCACTTTTTCTTGTAATGTGAACTCAAGGACAGCTGGGGGTGTATATCTTTATCACAATTAAATAATTGCGGTCCCAAAGAAAATATGGTAGAAATCAAATCCCGAGCTGCTTGGTGTGAGCGATTAATTAGTTCTGTTTTATTGGAATACATGCTAGATGTGTACAGCAAAGCATTGACAAAGGCAAAGAGAATTAAGAGTGCAAGAATGAGTTAGATTAAAAAAGTGTGTGGATGTGTGTATGCAAGTTTACAGTGAGTGAATATTTAGTTATGCAACATGAGCATTACTTAGTTGTTAGTTATTTCAATAGTAAGTGAGTGCATAATAGGTGATCCAACATCGCGGCCCCGTTGAAAGTATCCACTTTCAAGTTACTGGCAGGATGGCAAGTTTATGTACAGGTCGGCAGCAGGTTCCATTAGCAGTGCGGAGCCGCACAACTCGAACATGACCGTCTCGTCCACGTATGGGGAACTTAACGCGACCAAGCTTCCATCGTTGTGGTGGCAGGTTATCGTCATGGATGATAACTAGCGTACCTTCTGCGAGATTGGATACAGGTGTCATCCACTTGACCCTTGCGCGCAGCTCGTTGAAATAGTCTGCAGACCAGCGACGCCAAAAGCGTTGCTTTATAGCCGTGATCATGTCGTAGTGAGCGTTCGGGTAAGGCGCGCAGCGATGAACCGACCAAAAAATGTGCAGCAGTAAGTGGTTCGAAGTCATTAGGATCTGATGACAGCGGTGAGAGCGGACGCGAGTTTAGTATGGTCTCTATCTCCACGGCGACAGTGCTCAGTTCTTCAAACGTTAACCTTGTATTCGCCAATGTGCGATAAAGCAGACCCTTTGCGCTTTTAACTGCTGCCTCCCATAGGCCTCCAAAGTGGGGTGCCCTGGGTGGAATGAAATGAAAATTAATAAACTCAGAAGAGCAAAATTTTTGGATTTCATTTGGGTTTCGTGTTTGAATAAAAACTGCTTGACTTCTTGTAAATGGTTGGATGCTCCTACAAAATTCGTTGCGTTATTACAAAAAATGTCGCACGGCATTTTTCGGCGACCACCCATCCGTTTTAGAGCGTTTAGGAACGCTTTCGTAGACAAGTCCGAGACCACTTCAATATGAATCGCCTTCGTGACATAGCAAACGAATACAGCCAAGTATGATTTGGTAGGCGTCTTTCCTCGGACTCACAGATAAGTGCATATTGGACCACAGAAGTCTATTCCGCAGCGTTGAAATGGTAGTGCTGGCTGGAGACGCTCTCTTGGTAGAGGTCCCATGACTTGCTGCAACAGTGTGGGCTTGTACCGAACGCAATGCACATATGAACGAACGACGCGACGAGCCAGATCTCAGGCGTTCACAATCCAACATTCAAGGCGGATCAAGGCGACTAAGGCCTTTGCGCCTGCATGAAAGTTGCGAAAATGTAGATTGCCTACATATGTCAACACGAATTGCGAGTTGCTCGGCAGTAGTAGTGGGTGTTTTTGGCTGTCTGGTAACTCGGTGTAGTCCAGGCGGCCACCCACTTTTATGAGCTCGAATCCAGTCGAGGTATGTGGTTAGTCTCCATGGTTATAGTGAGTGTCGTTTTGCGTCTTTCCGAATTGATGACGTCTACGTCGAGATCGACTGGCGCCCCTAGGGTTGGCCATTTAGTCTTTAAGTTCTGTAGTAGGGCAACCTCGTGACACAAGGTCCGCAGGATTCTCGCGCGTTGGTACGTGTCTGCAGTACCCCCCTGCACATCAACTCTTGTATGTCGGATACTCTGTTTCCTACAAAAGTTGATAGCGTTATTGAGTGCTGTTGAAGCCAATGCAGCACTAGTTGTGAATCGGTCCAGAAGTAACTGGTTAGGGGTTGGTCCGTAAAAATATCCTTTATTTTTGCATAAAGAGAAGCCAGAAGATGCGCACCGTAAAGTTCATGTTTGGAAAGCGACTGTTTTTTGACTGGAGCGACTCTTGACTTTGATGTGAGCAACTGAACTGCAACATGTCCGCAGGAGTCTTCCGTACGTACATATACAGAGCAGCCGTATGCTCGAATTGATGCGTCGCAAAACCCGTGCAATTGTAAGTTATATATGTTTGGTTGCAAGCAATAGCGCGGTACGATGAGTGACGAAATCGAATTTAAAGATGCTAGGCAGTTTGTCCAAGCTTGTTGTAGGTGCTGACTCGTCCCAATTGAGCTTCAATAGCCATAGCTCTTGGAGTATGATCTTGGCGGTGATTACCAGCGGTGACAGCAAGCCAAGTGGATCAAACAGTGATAAAGCAATGCACAGTATTGCCCGCTTTGTTACTGAAGCGGATTCTTTTTTCGGGTTGAAGGCAAAGGAAAATATGTCGCTTCGTTGATGCCATGTTACTCCTAATGCGCTGGTTACAAAATCGTCGCTGATATGAAGCTCTTTTGCAGCTTGACCTTCCATAAAGTCTGGGTAATTCGAGTGCCATTTCGATAATGGAAACTGTCCACGACGAAGTACTTCGACAACTTCATGCTTGAGTGTTGTAACGTGTTAACATCGTTGACACCGCATAACATATCGTCCACATAAAAGTATGATTTTATTCCTTACGCGCCGATAGGAAACTCTGCCATGTGTTGGTCGGCCAGATAATGGAGGCTGCGTACTGCGAGGTATGGAGCCGAAGTTGTTCCGTATGTCACGGTGTTCAGGTGGTACGTGCGGAGATCTACATCTGGGGAAGCTCGCCAAAGTATATACAGTGAAACTTCTATTAGTGGGCACGTCTTCTGGGCGGGCAATTTTGTTGGTCCCATTTTTTTTTAAAGAAATTCAATACAAATTGAACTCTCATAGCAGGGCACCTCTACTGTGCGGACGTGGACACTAATTTCAATTTTTTTTTCAATTTACCTCTGTTGAGAGGTCGCGAACTTCTCTTGTCAGGGCATTAGTTCATTTTTTTATGTATGTATGTACATACATACATATGTACATACGCGCAATCATAAAATTCAACCTAAAAATTCTAGTGAAAAAAATAAAAATGAACTCGACACAATATTACTATGAAAATAACGGAATCTTATTTTTTGCAATGTAAAATTTTCACAGAGAAGCATTGAACGTAGAATAATATTTCATTTAAAGTAAAGTGGTACGCAAAGCAGTTGCTCAAAATGACAAGTAAACGAAATTTTTTAACAATTACAGAAAAAGTGGAAATAATAAATTATGTTGAGAAAAATGCTTTGTCTACTAGAGCAGCAGCACTTAAGTTTAACATTAGCAAATCATAATCAGCAGCAATTATTAAAAATTAAGATACTCTCAAATCTATGTGGTGTTCCAATAAAAACGTGAATGTTAAAAAAAGAGTGATTGCAACAAAAAGCGCTTCAATTGACAAATTATGTTGCGAGTGGTTTTCTCAAGCAAGAAACAAGAACATTCCCATATCAGGTATAGTAATTAAAGCAAAGGCAATAGAAATTGCGCAGCGTCTGGGTGTTGAAAATTTTAAGGTTTCAAATGGTTGGCTAGACAAATGGAAAATCCGAAATAACATAAGCTACAAATGTTTGTTAGGTGAGAAAACTTTAGCAATTCCAATCCGTTTAAAACGAATAAATATTTTAACTTATTTTTTTTTTAAAGGAGAGGCCGCGGATGTTAATCCAAATGATGTTCGCCTATTTAAAGAAAAACTTCCATCATTACTTTTGGGCTATCAACCAGAAAACGTTTATAATGCCGATGAAACTGGTTTGTTTTTTCGTGCTTTACCCCAAAAATCATTTGCTTTCAAAGCACATAAATGCATTGGTGGTAAAGTGGCAAAAGATCGTATCACAATATTACTTTGTGGGAACATGGCAGGCACTATTGAACAACCTTTGGTCATAGGCAAGTCTGCTAAACCAAGGGCTTTCAAAAACGTCAATGCAAAGGACTTACCAGTTGTATGGAAGTTTAATAAAAAGGCATGGATGACAACAGATATTATGACGGAATGGCTTCAACAATTTGATAGAAAGATGAAGAGAGAGCACCGTAAAATTCTTCTGTTTTTGGACAATGCAACATCGCACCCAAAAAATCTTCGTTTGGATAACATCAAAGTTATTTATTTACCTCCTAACTGCACATCAATTTGCCAACCGTTGGATCAAGGTATCATTAAAAGTTTTAAATTTCATTATCGTTCACTTATTTTAAAACATATTTTATAAAAAATTGATGGAACTGAGAGTGTATCCAATGCATCAGAATTGGCTAAATCCATAAATATTTTGGAAGCCCTTTATTTCGTCAAAACTGCTTGGAAAAACATAACCAAAGATACCGTAACAAATTGTTTTCGCCATGCTGGGTTTGTGAAATATCAACCAAATGTAGACGAAAGCGACGATGACTTGCCCTTGTCAACCTTTGTGAGTTTTGATTTTGAAACAGGTGCGAACGCCGAATCTATTTTTCAAATCGGAGCAGCATATTTGAATAAAAACTTACGTCAAACTACAATGAATACCTATTTTAAAAATGTTTGAAAAATATGTGCCAATGCATATAAATATAAATAAATGTATGTGATTATAAGCAGTGTGTTTTCCTTCTAATTTATAAATTTTATTTCAAAAAAACCTCCTTTGAGAGGGCACCTCTTATAGAAGGGCAGAAAATTCGGTCCCAGTGCTGCCCGCTCAAGGGAAGTTTCACTGTACTGAAATTGTCGCAAATTCTTTTCTACATGTACTTGCCTGTACATTTTAGTGACATCTGCAGTAATTGCGAAGCGATACAGACGAAAACTTAGTAGTAGCGTGTATAGATCTTGTTGGATTGTGTGCCCAACTTGCAATAGGTCGTTCAATGATGTTTGCGTTGAGGTGCGGCACGAGGCGTCAAACACTACTCGTAATTTCGTCGGTGTGCTGCTGGGTTTAAGCACGTAATGATGCGGAATGTAGTAGTGTGGCTCTTCCAAGTTGGGTTGTGTTACTACTGACATGTGGCCGAGATCTTCGTACTCTTTCATGAAGGCAATGTACTGCGGCCGAATTTTGGGCGAACGTAAAATGCGCTTCTCTAACGCGAGGAACCGGCGACGAGCAATGTCGAAAGACTCTCCGAGGCAACTGGGGTTGTCTTTGAATAGTAGACTTACAGTAATACGACCAGTGCTGTCTTGAAAAGTTGTTTTTGCGAAATGCTCTTTACATATTCGGTAGCCTGACTGAGTAGATTTTGGTGGCGTGTCGATGGCTTCCAGTTGCCATAGGCGTTGCAAATTCTCGTCGATGGAGATTTCATTTGACGGCATGCAAGATGATGACATCACCTTACATTCACCACGAAACCTACCAGACACGACCCAATCAAATAACGTCTTCTGAAGTGTGGGTAAATAGGAGCCCAGTCGAATTTGGCCAACAGCAAGTACATCAAAGAACGCCTCTGTTCCTAACAGTAGGTCGATACGCCGAGGCTTGAAGAATGTGTCGTCTGCTAATTTGGTATTAGCTGGTAAGTTCCAATTAGACGTGTCGATCTCGGTGTCTGGCTGGTATGCTATGTGCGAAGTTATTCCGAGTTAAAGCGACATTTGAAATGCTGAAGTCCGCGATTTGATGGTCGTTGTCGTGCGGGCCTTAAGACTGGTTAGCGAGTCTCCAATGCTACGCACGCCCACAAGATGTTTCTCCCGACGAAGGCGGAGTTTTTGCGCGAAATCGTCAGTGATAAAGTTGAGCTGAGAGCATGAATCTAGTAGAGCTCTGCCCAACTTGTATGTACCCGTAGCATCCTTTACTAGTACCATATCTGTTGCAAGAATCACCTGACCACCTCCTGATGCAACAGCGTATGGTGTGCTCGGTTGCAAGAGCGGCAGCGATTTTTGGATGGACATTGAGCCATTCTGTGGGCATTTCCTAAGCAGTTGATGCACAGATCATGTCTCTTGATAATATTAAAACGTTCAATTGTACTCATCTTCTTAAACTGCAAACAACCGACTACTTTATGGTTGGAGCTTGAACAAAGAACACAATTAAGATTAGTGATAGCAAATGACGAACTTCGATTGCGATTATTTGAGCGATTATACTTGTCAGTCTCGAGTTTTCGTTGTGATGATGATTCGGATGAGTGAAGAAACTGACAATGCCGTTCCATGACTTGAGTGCATTGCGACCAAGTCGGAAGTGATTTGTAGTATAGAGCCTCGTTCCATTTGTTTCTGGTTTGCTGATCGCACTTGCCCATTACAATGTAGATTAACATTGCTTGCGCGATATCCGTGGCTGTTCCCAATGACTCCAAAGAGCTAACGATTGCCGATGCCTTGTCTACTAAGCTGCGCAGCTGGTGAGCGTTCGACTTCTCGAGTGCCGGTAGTGTGAAAAGTGAGGCAATGAATTCTAAAAAAATTAAAGTGGGATTATCGAAACGTTCCTTGAGTCTGTCCAAAGCCTTCGGATAGTTTTCGCTGGTGACTTGAAACGCGTCAACAGTTTAAAGGGCAGGAGCAGCGCTTGCAGTAATAGCAGAGCAGTAGCGATGTTAACGAGGGCGACTACTGTTAGCAGCGCAGCGGTCTGCTAGTAGGAACGAAGAATGCAAGTTAGAGGTCGTAGTCAGCTCAAGCGATGAAACGGCGCAACATCAACAATCACTATGTGCAGTGCAGTGTACTTAAGGACGTACGGTACATTCGGCAATCAGCGAATAAAAAATAAAAAAATTGCGTTTGGTTAAAGGGTACATACATACGTTCATGTGTTTCCAACGAGCGGTAAATTCGACCTTTAAGAGCGGCGAAATTTATTATGTGCAAATATGTACAACGAAAGAATCCACGGTGGGAATTAATTGCTAGCAGCCTGTGAAATTGAGCGACAACAAAACGAAGTGATGCACAAAATGCGAATTGGTTGGTTGTTGTTGCTCCGGCGAACTTGTTGATTGCTGCTATTGCTCCAGCCGTTGGTTGATGACGAATTGGTATTTAACTTTATTTATTATATACACGTGCCCCACGTTGGGCGCCAAAATGGTTAATACAAGAAGCACTTTTCCTTGTAATGTGAACTCAAGGACAGCTGGGGGTGTATATCTTTATCACAATTAAATAATTGCGGTCCCAAAGAAAATATAGTAGAAATCAAATCCCGAGCTGCTTGGTGTGAGCGATTAATTAGTTCTGTTTTATTGGAATACATGCTAGATGTGTACAGCAAAGCATTGACAAAGGCAAAGAGAATTAAGAGTGCAAGAATGAGTTAGATTAAAAAAGTGTGTGGATGTGTGTATGCAAGTTTACAGTGAGTGAATATTTAGTTATGCAGAATGAGCATTACTTAGATGTTAGTTATTTCAATAGTAAGTGAGTGCATAATAGGTGATCCAACACTCGTCAAACAACAATTTTTCACAACAAAGCAAAGTGCAAAACCCATAGCCACTGAAACAACAAAAGCTTCTTCATCAAAAACTGTTCCCACTTCTAACGCAACATCAAACTCAACATCAAATGAAACAAATACACAATTAGAACTAAAACCGCAATCTTGCTCAAATATTACAATCAAACAAAATATGTAAAAAAATACTCCAATCTCGAACCATATGACTTATAAAGATACTCAAGACACAATTAAACTTTCTGACACCGATAAAAATTTATTTCAAGCTAAACATCAAAGTAATAAACAATTTCAATGTGCTTTCCAAAAGTTTTCCAATACCACACTCAAAAGAACTACTACTCCATCTTATTTAGCTTTAGATAACGATTCTATTACCCTAGATGAAAGTGCAAATTTGGATTTTAACGTAAATATCTTCAACTACGCAGTGAGTGAGTCGGACACGCAATGACTGGTCTCATCGTTTTACTGCAAGCTGTCAATATTTTTTTATTCAATTATCAGCCTCCGCATCCCTTTTTCTTCCCTTTAGCATTCTTCAGTGGAACATAAAGGTTTTTTCAATAATTACCAAGAGCTAGAGCCTTTAATTAAAGAGTACACTCCGCATTTCTTCTCTTTGCAAGAGACTCGTTTACGTTACAACTTTGCACCAAACATCTCCAGACAGTACCTCAGATATTTTACAAACTTACCACATACATATTTCCTCAAGCAAACAAGGAATTGGAATTTCATAATCCTAAACGACTTGCATGGTAGCGACCATTTCCCTTTAATAACCACAATGGTATCACAAACCCCAACAAACATTGTACCCAAGACCAAATTTATATTGAGAAACCTTTCATAAATTTGCATTGAATTTTATTCAAAAGCATCACACATCAAACAATTTTAATAGAGAAGCCGCAATCTTAACAAAACCGATTCGGTACGATGCACATCTTTCTATTCCCCAAACAAGACCTCTCGCAGTTAAAGGTTGTGCGCCGTGGTGGAATTCTGAAATAGCAAGTCTGAGAAGGCAAAAACAAAGCTTGTGGATTAAATATAAAATAGTTCGTTCTTTTCATAATATGCTGGCAAATGCAAAATTCAAACAAGCAGTAAAATCCTCAAAAAAAGCCTTTGAGAAACTAACGGTGTCAATAAGTCCAGCATAAAACCCAAAAAAGATATGGACAGAAGTCCGACGGTTTTTTGGAAATTCCAAAAGTAACACAATATCCCATATTTACTCGACCGGCGGGTTAATCTTTGAAACTAAGGGAATTGCTAATCACTAAGCCTCTTTCTGAAAAATGAAGTGCTTACATAAACCAGAGCCGACATTCATATGTCGGCAAAATCCAAAGCAATCGAAAACGGAATTTCGCTTCAAGATTTCGGAAAAGCGGTATCGTCATGTAAAGGAAAACCCCCAGTTAATGATAGAATACTTCATCACATGCTGAAGCACCTACCGAAAGAAGTAGTAATAAGGTTAGTAAGTCTCCACAACATGATTCTCAAAACAAGGGTATACTCACACACCTGGTAGAATGCTTTAGTAATCCCAGTACCCAAGTCCGGACAACCCCCAACTTAAGAGCAAGGGTATAGCCCAATATCTCTTCTCCCATGTATGGGAAAAATATTTAAAAAAAATCATGGCAAAACGCTTTACATGGTACATGCAATGTAACAGTTTTATCACCCAAAACCAAGTTGCTTAAAAGCGAGAACAGAGTATACTTTGAGAAAGCCTTCGATAAAGTTGGCATTCACACTATCTTGCAGCAGCTATTTACTTGGAAAGTTGAAAAAAAGGTCTATAATCTCATAAAAGCTTTCCTCAGCAACCGACAATTAAAAGTAATTGTAAAGAATGTAAGCTCAGATAGCTATAACTTATACTCGTATAATGGAATTCCACAAGGATCTCCACTATCTGTGACACTGTTTACAAATGCTTTTAACGCTGTACAGCGAAGTATCCTTCCCAAAATCGCAGACCATATGTTGCTTTGCTGAAGCAGGACTTCCATCACTGGAAGAGCGGGTACAGCAATTTACTATGAGCTTGTGTCCCAAACTTATCCATTGCAGCAATGTAAACATCTTCAATGACAAAAAAAAGCAGTAGCATGCAAACGTGGCTTGACTCGTAAATCGACAAACATAAAATGCGTAAATTATATCAAGCTGCTTAATTTAACTGGTCGAAAGCAAAAACTGGTGGCAACTTTTTCTAGACACAAAATCGAAACTTCAATCACAATGGAATTTTTTTTATACAGACGGATGCAAGACATCTTTTGCAGTAGTAGACAGCCAAAACAACATAATAACTACTGGACACCTCCTTCCTTTCTGTTCAGTTTTCACTGCGGAAACAACGGCGGTCTTACAAGCAAGTATTTTCGCCACAAACTCAAAAGAAAAATACAAAAAGAAGGAAATTCATCGACTTCTGGACAGTAAGTTGAAGGAGGACTCCTTAAGCAACGGCATGTCGCAACATCATCGTTAAATGCAGTTCAATCCGCACCAAACTAAACCAGTATATCTAAAGGAATTGTCTCACGCGTAATTTCAATTACTAGTTCGTATCCGCATCGGTCACACAACGCTGACACACTCACACTTACTCATCAGGGAAAGGAAGCCAGTTTGCTCTCTCTGCGGCAGCATAAACTTTTCCAGTGACCATCTACTCGACGACTGCACTAAACTTAATGAAATACGCCAATCCATATTTCTTGTAGCCACTTCTTCCGATCTCCTTAACATAGCTGACAAAAACCACATCAAAATGTTTTATTCATTCTTTGGCAAACTTAAAATGTTAAACAAAATCTAAATTCATTGACCCGCGAACCGAAGGCCTTGGCAGCTCTTTATTTTATTATCATCTTCAATTGTATTATTATTTTTCTGATAATAAATAAATAAAATAAAACAAAGGTAAATCCAAGCTCTTTATTTTGATATCATTTTCAAACAAACATTAATATTAAAATAGCTACAAATTATTTAACTAAAATCTTCAAAAAATCTCAATTCATTAATTGCCATGCCAAGATACTTATGTAGGCATATTGTATTTTAATACATATGTATATGTAAACGCATTTTGATATAAAATTTTAAAGCGGGCTTAATTATTTTTTACAAGGCATTAGCAAATTAAATATTCCTTCAAACCCAGGGCGAAATAGTCCATGAACACCACATTTCTTCCGTGAACATGATGTCACAAGCTCTCTTACTAACAATCCTTCAGTGTGTCTCTTGCGACACTTTTAAGAAAGAAATGCCGGCTTTTACGAACCGTTCTTTGCAGTTAACACACTTTTCCAACTCGGTGCTAATTGGGCACAAAATACATAACACAAATAAACAACACATTTATTCCTTTCATGAGCATACTGCACAAAATAAAAATTATTTTATAGTTGACCAAATCTCTTCCACTACATTCCTTTCCATTTTCAAAAATGTTTCGTACTTTCAAGTAGTCGACCTTAGGTAGGTAGGTATATGTGGCTGTCACCGTTGCTTCAGCGACCCACTTAGGCCATGATTGGAGGTATCACAACGGGCCACTAGCTAAGCGTTCATTCCTTTTTGCTGAACCATTTTGAGCTCTTGACGAATCTCGCCAAGCATCTTGGGTCTATAGAACCTAATTCTCCGAGGTCTCCAAAAAGTGGTTCCCCTAGAAAGCGTTGCCTGCTTCTTGCTAGCGCTGGACAATTGCATAGAAGATGAAGAACAGTTTCCTCCTCTTCATAATTTTTGCAGCTTCTACAGCATCTGTGAAAGGGTACACCGAGACGCCCCGCGTGGTTGCCTATGAGGCAACCTTATATTTTTAGTATTTGTATTTCAGCTACATTTATTTGGTTTTTTGAAGAAAATAAAACTAAAAATAAAAAAAATCACATTGTGTATATTAAGAAAGTTGTGAATAACCCTAAAAGTCTTTGCATACAACTCTGTAATACCGTGTTCGAACCGACATCGAAAACATCCACCGACCTGATGTCGTTCTGACTGATCTTTTGTATTTTCGATCGGTTTTCGTGGACAGTTGGTAGATCACTGTGTTTGTTTACATTTATTAGCAACGAAAATAGTAAAATATTAATAATATAAAATTTTGGTTAAAATGATAATACAATTTAGTTTTATATAATTCTGAAAAGAAAAAAAAACGATTATGATAGTATTAGCTTGGAGGAGCGACAATGATACCACAAAAGATGTGATGGATGTATCACAAGGCGACACTTTGCCCTAGCAGAGAAAATCGCAACTTTAAATAAACAGCGTTCAATCCTACTAATTATAATAAAGGAACGTGGAATGCCGACCAAATCGTGCTGGACAAAGTACTTATATTTTCTATGGATATGTGGATTAAAATAAATGTTATTAATTCCAGGAACGTAAGCAGCATTATTGGGAATTCGATTGTCAACGAAATGGACCTGCTTTTTTCAGAGAAAATTTTCGCATGAACCGTAGTTCATTTCAGAAACTATGCGACATTTTGCGGTCCCTACAAAAATTGTATACAAACTATCGAAAAGCTATTCCACTTGAGAAAAGAGTGGCTATGGCAATATTTGCTTTAGGCTCGTCTGCAGAGTATCGATGTATCGGTGTAGGCAAAACAACGGTATGTGGAATTTTGCAACGAAATCTGAAAGCTCCTGCATTTATCGTATTTCAACAAATTGGCACTCAGAAGGAAAATTATTGCTGAGTTGGTCAATGGATTCGAGGCACTTGGATTCCCACAATGCCTGGGGGCAATTGCTAAATATTCGTTATAAATTTTTGAATTTTTGCTAATGAACGAATAATTTTTTTCAGACGGATGCCACATAGAGGTCCACCCTTCATCCTAAGAGGCTGTAGATTACTACAATTACAAAGGGTGGTATTCTACGTTTTAATGGCATTAGTTGATGCTTGGAAAAATTTTAATTTAAAAGATACATGTATCATTTTTCAGATACCGCTTCATTTATATAAATGTTGTGAGTCCTGGACGATGCAATGACTCACACATTTTTGAGTCATCGTCACTTAAGCAAGAGTTAGAGAATTGCCCTTTACTAAGCGAAATGGGTCAAGAAATTTCAGGCGTAATGTGCCAGTATTTATCATGTGAGATTCGGCTTTTCGATTTAGCAAAAAACTTATGAAACCATATCCGTTTTGCGTAAATCAAATTGAATGTAAAAAAATATTCAACTATACTCTTTCAAAAGCACGTAGGGTTGTCAAAAACGATTTTAGACGAAATACCAACTCAATAATTAAAGCATGTTGCATCCTAATTTTGTAAATGATCAGAATGATTCCCTTAACATTAAATGGTTACGCGCTTTGGAAGAATTATAGACTAGGCGCCATAATAGACTCTTCCATTAGTTGGGGTTTTTTGCTGTCATTTTCTACAAGTTTATCGGTCATTACTTGTAATTGTGGCTGGATACCGCATATTCCTTGTTTGACTTCCCCAGCTCATTTTCTATTTTGTCAAACTTTTTTAAAAGCAAACTTTGTAAATTATTTCGTCTTTTATTTACAGCTTCGGTAATTACTGACATCTCGGGTGAAGGTATGGTTATTTCTGATGGCGACGATGGTGATGACATTGATGACAATTAAGATGCAGCAGCAACATATGAAGTAGTAAGTGCAGCCGGCTCCACCGAAATTTTCAACGATGCGCAGATAGAGGAGCTGCTTATTAAAGTATTGCCTTACTAAAAAAGTACAATTTTAATTAAATACACATATATCAAACAGGAAGGTCTCTCACTGAGAAAACTTATCTCCAACAAGCCTTCCGGGTTGTAACTCCGATATGGAAAAAGCAGGGCACTCATTTTACTAAATAAGTGCCACTGTGATGGCGAACCGCCAGTTGGACCGACTGCAGTCTTATCCTTTCTGCAAATCATTGTTATTGTTAAGTTAGTTAATAACCCCTTCTTTGCTCACTTCACGTACCTAAATTTTTGCGTCAAATTGTGCATTTTCGCTTTAATTTATTCAGCTGTGCACACCAGGTCTTGTTGCTGCATCTATAGTTCCATTTCCTAAACGATCTGCGATGGCTACAACGTGCTTCGTAAAGATCGCGAGTGAGACAATGGTGGGGGCCTAACCTTTATATTACACAACACCGTGCAGTATCGTCTCATCGATGTAGACATCGACCCAAGGGACAGCACCCTAGAATGTCAAGGGATTGCTGTCCGGTCAGGCGATGTCGAACTCGAAATATTTAATATCTATATACCCCCTGTCTCCTGCTGCCCCGTTGGATATCACCCTGATATAGATGCGCTCCTCAGTGGTGAAAACCGATTGGTAGTCGGAGACTTCAACGCTCATCACGATCTTTGGTTCTCAAGCCTATCAAACGATCGTAGGGGAAATATTTTGGCAGAGCAGATAGACGATTCGACATTCTGCACAATGAACGACGATCGACGAAGCCCCACCAGGATAGTGGGTAGTTGCAGCAGCTCACTAGATCTAACAATAGCTAGCGCGGGTCTGATAAATAGCATAACGTGGCGACCACCTTCGGCAGACGGACCCCGGTAATCCCCTTATTAGGCAACTAAACACAAGCGGAACAAGTGGAGGGAGCACTTGAAGTCCTGTAACCCCGGTGCTGGGGTGGGCGAACTGTGGTCGATTGTGAGATCCCTGTCCAATACGACGAGGCGTGACGACCGAACAGAAATCTCCTTTGGAGACCACTCCTCGTAGGACCCGAATTGATGGCCGAGCTCGTATAGCCGACTATTCACAATGCATCCTTCGGCCGACAAATCCAAACGGTCAGTAACCAGAAGGCTGCACAAGCAGAAATCCAGCGCACCAATTGTCCTCTCTAGCACTGAGGTGAAGGAAGCCATCGGGAAGGCGAAAGCCTCCAAATCCATTGGCCCAGATGCTGAAAAAATTGGGCACTGCGGGAGTAGCATACCTTACCAAGGTCCTCAATTTGTCCCTCACCACTCTGATCATCCCAGACATCTGGAAGATGAGCAGGGTGATACCACTGCTGAAACTAGGGAAATCTGCCGGCCAAGGCGAGTCCCACCGGCCTATCTCCCTGCTTTCCCCAGTTGTCAAGACACTTGAGGCCCTGCTGCTTCCGTACGAACCACCTATTCACATGCCCGGCCAAACCCACTCAACTAACATCCCTCTCCCTGTGGTCCAACCCAGTTGAAACGGCTCGTTTCCTGGACCTCTCGTTAGTTTAGCTTGACGATAATGATTTAGGGAGTCCGCCAGCCCAGTGGGGCGTAGCTAGCCGCTACAACAACAACAACAATGGAACGTGAGTTTTCAAGTAGTTTTCAATGAAAACTGGTTTTGGTTGTGTTTTCGTTTGACAGACTTAACATGAGCGAAAACACAAATTTTAGGCCGAAACCCAGTTTTAGCCACGAAAACATGTTTTTAATGTCGGTCCGAACACGGTATAAAAGCATTGCAATTGGTACCACTGCAATTGAAATGTCACTTTAGAAAAACGCTGACGAATCAAAATTCAACAGGCTTCAAATTTGTATTAAGTTCTGCTAGTTTCTGGGTATTCGAATACAGGTGAAATGCATTAAACAGATTTTGTTTGACACTTCAAAAGTTATGCGAAGTATGCATAATCAGCGCTTTAGATTCGTGCGTCGTTCGAAGTTTAAAGCACAGCAGATGGTTAAATTTGAAGCGGTTGCTTGTTTATGTTCATTTAACTGCGATATTTTCCGAAGTCATAGCCACAGTCACAGTCATTATAAAAACGTTGACTGTGAATGAGCAATGAAATTTTAAAATTATGATATCATATATGTAAATAATCATATCAAAATATGGTTTTGTTGTTTTTGAGTACTATAAATAATCCTGAAATCTTCTACAATACTTTACTTTATAGAATTTCAAATATAATAACAAACTTTCTTGGTTTAATTCAAGATTATGCCGTTTAAAAATGTGAAAAATAAAGCTTAAAAAATACAAGCAATCGAATACAAGTATTGACTTTCTTCGATTAAGAAAATAATTAGATTTTCTGCATAATTTCTTATTCAAGAAGCATTCGTTAAATGCAGAATCAAGAAAAACACAAATATATTTCAGAATAGGCCAAATTTATTTCAGAAACACACAAATGTATTTCAGAAAACCGCAAATGTATTTCAGAAAAATAAATCGTACGTACTAGTAAACTCGTGGGCTGCAAAACGACAGGGGACAATTTAATTAATCATTTTAATACAGCGAAATGTTTAATGTTCGCGGATGATATGAAGCCCTTCCTAAAATACGTAACGTGACTGATTGCAGGAATCTTAAATTGATCTTCAAAATTTTCACACGTGGTTTACAATGAAAACAGATCATAAGATAAAGGGTAAAGTGTGATTTTCGATTCGAAATTAACTTTTGTGGAGCATGTGGACCATATCGTGTCTAAAGCGGCGTACAGGCAGAGCCTTATTTGAGGCATTTAGCAAATTGTCCTTATGTATTTTGAGTGGACAAAATATACAAATTGACTAAATTAAGCGCTGTCTGAACGCTGCATAAAAATTTTGCAATGATTGGGCGTATTCGTAGGAACACTGAAGATTTCTCTGATCCAATGACTTTAGCAGCGCTGTAAGTATCGATTATTGCTGTATAATATGGAATTCTTACTACCCAACTCATGGTTGGCAAAAATTCTCTGACTAAACCCTCCGCGAGGGTGCCGACTTAAAATGGACACTAAAGAGATTATCCTGTGCGTTGTCAGGATGGTGTCCAGCTAAGGGCAGAGTTCAGTGCCGTGTTGCTTATGCTCCTTAATAGGTCTGTAACGGGAAAATGGTCTTTGATCTTGGTATCGGGGTAAGAACTGGGGAGTCCCTAACAGCACTTACCCAAGCCAAGGCATTTTAGGCAACCGTGCCGATGGATGAGTGACCAGCGGGTAATGAAAGATGGCTGGCCGCGAACGGTTTGCTCTTCGATGCTCAGACAAGGTCGGTTGTATAAGTGCCTTACCTCGGTATGCCGGCTCTGCTGGGGAGGACTACCCCTTCCGTGCCTACTCGTGGGAATCATATGCCAAAAAAATAAAAAAAAAACACAGGGAGGTCACAGGAATTATACGCTACGGCTCTACCAGCGAATGCTAAGCCTAGCAATCCTGATCCCCCAACTAACTCGAAGGCTGCGTTGAGTGCTAATGGGAGCAGTCCAAAGTCCATTAGAAGAAGAACGAAGTCCCCTGGGGTGCCTTTCAAGACGAAGTACAAGCGTGCTGTCTTCATTCTGGACAAGATTGCCAAAAATGCAGCCGCCGGTACTATGTACCCAAAGGATGAAGAAGACGACCGAAAGTGTAAGGAGCTGGTAGAAGAGTATAAGAAGCATCTTAACTCGAAGCCATCACCAAAACTGGAAGCCTTTAAACGAGGGAGGTCGAAGGACGACTCAACAGCGGAACCAGCTGGGAAAAGGACACGAAGTGCTTCCCCAGCTGCAAGAACCACCGACGAAACTATGAGGTGGCCAGGGATCGCCTCCAGGTCGCGATGGTTGACGAGGTCATAGGCAGCGGAAAGCCCGTTCAGCGGAAATGGATTTTTAAATGCAGGGATGAGTTGTCTAGAAAGTTTCTATGCAAGTGCGTAGCCGAGCTCGGAAGCGACTGGTAGGGTTTGAAGATCAAACTTATCATGGCCGCGGAAATCCCTAGAATACCCTGAGCCCGCATTTGGTTGCCGAATATGGCCATAGATAGTGAGAAGCTGGTGCGTCTCTTACAGTGGCAAAACCCCAATATACCTATGACGGACTGGGCCATCATTTGTGTAGAGAAGCCTTTTGAGGGTGCGCAGATCTCATCGTACCTTCTGAGGCTTAACGACGAATGCTATCCCGGAGGCAAATGTAGAAGACGCCAACCAGTTGTTGGGTGACATGATGCTCAAGCGGGACGCTAGCGAGGACGTTGCTAACCAGGTGTCCGAAGGCCACACAAATTTCGCAGGCATCGATGAAGGTCGCACATGGCAATGTTAGGCATTCTAAGGCCGCCTCTGACAACCTAATGGACTTCTTTAGGGAGGGATATATCGACGTCGCTTTAATACAGGAAACCTGGGTAAGGGACCTTGGTATAAAAGGCTCAGGGATGCCCACTAAAACCTCTTCAACAGCTGCCTACCAGTCAACCCCCGAGCATGTACACTGGTCAAAAAACATATTAAAGCTTTTCTATGTACCAATTTCAGCTCTCCGGATGTGGCTGTTGTCAACCTGGAGTTGCTGAACGCAAACAGCTGCCTTATACCATCGGTGTACATGGTGCACGACAAGGCGTGCCCGCCGCGGGAGGTAGTCCACTTATAAAGGATGACAGGTGTCAATCAGATTTACTCGGGTGCGATGCTAACGTAAGGCATACGTTGTGGGACAGCTCCGAAACTAAATACAGATGTGAGTCACTATTTAAATTTATCATTATAGAAGTATAAGAAAGCAATCAGAGATTCTAAGGAGGCATCCTGGATTTAAACGTATTACATTTGTAACTATACAGCCATAAGTATTTTTCAATATAAGCTTTTGTATAATAAAATATTATTATAAATTGGGGCTCGTCCAGGAATCAAATTTGAGCCAACCGGAGAAATTAAGCTGGAATTATTATATGTTTATCAGGCATCATTTGGCAGAGAAGTAATTTTGTTGCAACAACAACACGCTTTTTGCAGAAACAAGTAAGACGTACAGTAACGCCTGCCTGAGAATCGAAATTTGAGTCGTCGCGAATATCCTGGCGGTATCAGCATAATATTTTTTAAACAGCTTAAATGATGCAGTTTCATTTCTACATATGTATGTACATAAATATATGTATAATAACGCAGTGGCTGTAGCAGAATTTCGGAACTAAGACCGCTATTCGCTCTCAGCTGTGTATGCTACGTCACAAAACGCGGTTGGTTTTGTTTGTATGTATGTAAGCATACAATTGTTTGTGCTTAAATTCAATGCTTAAAGTGATTTTATTTAAAATAAAGTTATTAAACATGAAGTGCGCAGTGTTAAGTATAAAATCGCAAAGTCTATCAATAATACGGGGCTATAAAACTAGTTAAAAATGATGTTAAGGTATGGCTGTGCGCACTTGTTAGCAAGTTAAGCTTTTTGTGTTTCGTAATGTAACTCTGCAGTGTTTTTTTGAAGGTCTCTAATTAAAGACAGAGCATAAATGAAGTTATTTGAATATAAATATGTTGCATAAAGTGCCGAAATTGGTAAAAACTTTAAAATTTACAAATCATAGGAGAACCTAACCTCAAATTTTTCCTTTCAATTTCTTCCGATTCTCAGTCAATTCATGTTCATGGCGTAGCACTCATTTTGCTTCACATCATTTTTCGTCGGGAAGGCGCAATCTTGTATTCTATCGTTCTTGATTGCTGCATATGTATGTACAGACACCTCTACACATTCATATGTAAGTACGTCAGCAGAGAGCATAGATGGAGTAAGACGAAAAGCCGAGTAAGACGAAATAGAGGATAAACTAGAAGCAGAAGACCAGAAAGAAGTTGAACTAAACTATCAGAGGAGTTACAAGAAGACGAAAGAGGTGACAGAAAAAGAAGATAAAGTTCAAGTAAACAGTGTATGTATAAGTTAATACAACATAAATTGCATTCCCACACTATTTCGCTCACGATAATGTCTGTCTGCATAATTAGACTTCAGCTTATAAGCATTGCATACCAACGGCGTAGTGACATCTTAGTTACGAGCAGAGCATCGTATATGTCAGCAGAGGGTATATCAGTTAAAACTTGAAATTTTGCCGAGTGAAGACGAAGAGATTAAGAAGTAGTAAGACGAAAAGCCGAGTAAGATGAATTATAATATAAACAAGCAGCAGAAGACCAGAAAGAAGTTGAACAGGAGGTGATAGCAAAAGAAGACGAAGTTCAAGGGAAAGAAGTTAAGATAGACGAGGAAAATAAAGCAGTCTGTAAGCTGAAATAATAGTAAGATTATAATTAGAAAGATCATGGATGTACATACATATGTATATGTGTATATCAGCTAACATGCAACAATGGAAAGGAAGTGTAGTGAATATGTAATTGTTAATTTGAAAACAGAATGTGAAATGTAATTTCTTCATAATTTATGTTTTATACAAAAACGTTGTTTGTTGTTTATACAAGCACGTACGCACATTTGAAGTGTTAATTAAAATAATGCGAGTGAGATCAATTTGATTTAATTTACGTTTAAATGCCTACTCTAGTATAAGCCTCAATATTTTATAAGAAATAATTTGAAATTACTATATTTGTATTTAATTTAATTTATGCATATAAACATTGTAAGCATGAATAAAGGCAATCCAATAGACGCGGACGCAATTTTAAAAATGACAGTGACTACTTTAAAAGATAAGTTAAGGGAGCTGGGACTAGGAGTAGGTGGACGTAAACATGACATGAGAGAAAGACTTTTGCACCATGTAGGCCTGACTGACGACCGTGTAGACGGCGATGATGGAGAGAGCGATTTTCAGTCAAATCGGTCTGAATGCGAACTTGTACGTAAGCGATCTGAGCCACTTGTCTCCGTTAGTGCGCATTCTACATTTAAAGATATTGAAGAAAGCCTTTCAACTTTTGGCGGAACTGACATGTCCGATGTAAGGAAATGGATTGAACAAATTGAAACGTTTCGTCTTCCCCTCCACGGGGCAAGACAGTGCCGGCGCATGCGCTAAAGGCAACATTTCGCACAGCGAGCACCTCCGGGTCTGCTTTGGGGGCGACCCCAGGGCGTTATGGTGGGGCCAAGCACCAGTAAAGCTGCAGGGATTGTGCTGGACGGCAGGTCGTCTTGTAGCCACTGGCGCGGAGCGCCCATCAAATGCCGGCACGGCTGCAAAGCCTGCACCCATGCGGACGAAGATCTCACGACCTGGCCAAACTGGGGATGGGCGGAAAGCAGCCGAGGTAAAGGCAAACCAGGGAAATGTCGTGATGGCAACTACGGGCAATTCCATCCATGGTCGGTCGGGCGGGCGGTCCACACATGCTGAAAAGCGGAGGGCTGCCAGAACGCTCAAAAAATATGAGGGGGTGCCGTTGGAAACGCTGCCCCAGAGTGCAAGGGATGCGGTGGATAGAGCGAAAGCCCTGCTACCCACTACCAAAGCACAGCTGGGGCCTCGGTTGAAGACAAAGCACCCCTCTCCAAAAGATAGAGATCGTTTGAGGAGCAACAACCAGCTCCAAAAAAGAAATGCATCCGTCCCGGGGTGGCCAGACCCAGCTTTGCTGATGTCGCCAGGAACAGAATCCTGATAGGGGTTCTGGACCGCGGCAATGAGCTCGGGTCAATACCAAGGCACCAGTGGAGGTGGATGAAGGCGGCTCTGGCAAACGTCATCCTTGACGTGCTGCTGGAGAACCCTGGAGCCCTTCCCGCGTGCAGAGATGCCGGCTGGTTCCAGGGCCACATTAAGGTTGTGGCCTGCGATGACTCTAGGTCGGCGGCGCTGTACAAGGACGCGGTAGGGGTTGTCTACCCTGGGGTTAGACTTGAGGTAGTTGACTGGAAGGATATTCCAGTCAGGCCCAGAGCGAGGGCGTGGGTGCCTGTCACACCATCGTCACCTGAAAATATTTTAAAGATGATTCAGGTGATGAATCCGACATTGCCGACAGGTGATTGGAAGGTCCTAAGAGTAGAGGATCCGGATGGGCCGTCGAGACAAGTGGTCCTGTCGCTGAACAGGGGCTCTTTGGAGCTCATGGAGAAAAGACAGGTCCGAGTCTACTACCGCCTAGATGAAGTGACTCTAAGAGTCTATCGCGGTGATGCGCAGCGCGCCTCTGGAGCAAGCACCTCAATGGATGTGGACATGGAGGAGCCGAACTGGAGGCTGACTTCTCCGATGCGAAGAGCAGAGCCTCCTCGCAGTCGACCCTGGCATCTGCGATGCATAGGATGTATGTCGAGGAGGAGTTGATTTACAGCGATGGGGAAGACAGCGCAAACGTCACTGTCGTTGCGGTGGAGGAGTCGGTGGAAACCTCTAATGAGGGTTCTGCAAATAAATCTCCACCGCTCTAGGGCAGCATCCGCTGCTCTATTGAGTCGCCTACTTGGCGACGACGTAGACATCGCTTTTATCCAGGAGCCCTGGGTTAATAACTCGGGGGTCTGTGGTTTGGGCTATAAGCTAGTGGTTGAGCGTGGTAAAGGTAAAATAAGAACCTGTGTAATGGCAAAGAAAGATTTAAACATTTTTCTTTTACCCTATTATAGTGATGGAGACATGACGACAACGCTGCTGGAGATTGGAGGGAAGTCTTTGCTGATAGCCTCAACATACATGGCTTACGAGGCTGAGGATCCCCCTCAAAGTCAACTCCGCAGGTTAATGAGCGAACACACGGCGAGCTTACTTCTCATCGGCGATGCTAACGCCCACCATGTGCAGTGGGGAAGCACCAACATAAACAATCGGGGTGAGTCTCTTTTCAACTATCTCCTAACTACTAACCTAGTCATTAGCAATAGGGGCGCAGAGCCCACATTTATTGTCAAAAACCGTAGAGAGGTCATAGACCTCACGCTATGTAGTGAAAATCTGCATGATATGGTAGTGAACTGGAAGGTTCTCGACGAACACTCTTTTTCAGACCATAGGTATATTGAGACAATTCTAGATATGTCCATGGGTGTTCCAAAGGTTCGTAAGAACCTGAGGAATACTGACTGGACTCTTTACAGGGAAACTCTTGAGAATAACGTACCACGTCCGGTACCGGCAGAGCCCAGTACTATTGGAAAATTGGAAGACATGGTAAACTATTTTACCACGATCTGCTCGCGGGCACTGGCCAAAGCCTGTCCTTATCCCAAACCGTGGGGAAAACGAAGGCCCCACTGGTGGTCCCATGCGCTGGACTCCTCATGGAGGGATTTTTGTACTGGCCTGGAGGGCGTCGGCGAAACTGCCAGACTACGAAAAATCTTGTCAGGTAGAACAAACCCAATTGGGTCTCTACAGAGACAGGATGGCTCCTGGACAGCGACGGGAAAAGAAACGGTCGAACTACTTCTCGACACACACTTTCCTGGAAGTTTACAGACAATGGAAGTAGATTGTTCCTCTTCGGGCGCAATGGTAAATCTCCCTCTCTCAAAAGAAAGTATCACTTCGGCGATAAAAAGCTTTAAAACCTACAAGGCTGCCGGGCAAGATGGCATTATACCGGCTCAACTGGTTGCAACGATTGATACATCTACAAATAGGCTACTTAGTATGTTTAGAGCATGCTGCAAGCTAAACTACGCATCGACGGTATGGAGATCTGTTTCTGTGGTCTTCATACCCAAGGCTGGAAAAGCATCACATGCAAACCCAAAGGATTTTAGACCTATAAGTCTCTCATCTTTTGTTCTTAAAATTTTAGAAAGGCTTATAAACAACTTTCTCTCTCTTACAATCAACAAAAGACTATTGTCTAATAATCAGCATGCTTACCTCAAGGGAAGGTCCACAGACACTGCACTGCATTCCCTGGTGAGCTATTTCGAAAGGTCTTTCAGTTACAAGGAATTTGGCCTTGTAGCTTTTCTTGGCATTGAGGGTGCTTTTAAAAACATTAGCCCTGAGGCCATAACACATGCCTTAAGAGGGCTCTGTGTGGAAAGCTCCCTGGTTGAATTTATAGAGCAAATGCTCTTGGGAAGAAAGATTACAGCAGAGGTCGGTGCAAACCGTGTTTCGAGACAGGTGTCTCGAGGTACGCCGCAGGGTGGTGTACATTCACCTCTTCTATGGAATCTGACCGTTAATTCTCTCCTGCAGGAGACGGAATGGGGTGCTGCCAGAGTTGTCGCATATGCAGATGACATCGCCATTGCATATATTGGGAAATTCCCTCAGACCTTGTGTGACTTGATGCAAGGGACACTCCGCGAAGTGAGCAACTGGTCAACGCGATGTGGTCTCAGAGTCAACTCAGAAAGAGTTGAGCTGGTGCTTTTCACTAGGAAATATAAAGTTTCGTATGTAACTACGCCGGAACTTAATGGAATCCGTCTGAACACAAAGAGGGAAGCCAAGTGGCTTGGCGTCACATTGGACATGAAGCTTAGCTGAAGGAATAATATGATCCAGCGATACCAGAAGGCTTCTGTGGCCCTATACTCTTGTAAAAGGGCCATTGGAAGAGACGGGGTCTGAATCCAAGCGTTTGCCGCTGGATCTACTCAGCAGTGGTTAGGGCGATTCTGCTCTACGGAGCAATCGTTTGGTGGCCTGCATTAAGCAGAGCTGCTAATCTCAATCTACTTAGCAAAGTGCAGAGAGTCAGTATGATCTGCATTAGCGGAGCGTTGCGAACAACACCAAGCGACGCCTTGAATGTCTTCCTGGACCTTTTACCCTTAGACTTAGTGGGTCAGCAAATGGCGGCTCTGGCCGCGCTTCGGTTAAGGGAGACATGTCAATGGGAGTCTAGCTTGCGTGGGTACTCAAGCATACTGAATAATTATAGAATGCTTCCGGGATGCACAGACCGCTGTGTCGATACTGTGGTCCCGGACAGGAATTTCGCGATGGAAATCCCAGGTAGGGATGCGTGGTCGAGAGATTTCTACACTCCACCTGGAAGTCTCACGATTTTCACAGATGGCTCGAAGATGGCAGAGTGGGAGGAGGGGTCTACTCGCAGGACCTATCTCTGAACTGTTCTTTTCGGCTGCCGGATCACTGTAGTGTTTTCCAGGCTGAGGTTCTAGCCATAAAGGTCCTGTTACAGACCGCTTTAAAAGGCAATGATATCTTTATATTTAGTGATAGCCAAGCGGCAATCAGAGCTGTGAGTGCAGCTACAATTAAATCAAAGAGTGTACTGAATTGCAGCCCATCTTTGCAGGAGATGGCCGAGCAGAACAGGCTCAACCTCATTTGGGTTCCTGGCCACAGGGACATCGAGGGTAACTGCATTGCGGATGAACTTGCGAGGGAAGGAAAAACCAAACAGATTCCTCCCAGTAAAGAACGCATTGGTATGCCCTTTGGCACCTGCAAGCTGCTCTTAAACGAATCTACTTATGCTCGTGCGAGCGACAGATGGACACATACCACAAACTGTAGGACCTCAAGGCTGACTTGGCCTAGATGGGACCGTAAACGGTCGCGTAGTCTTTATACCTTAAAACGGGACGATATTTCCCAAGTAATTGGCGCTTTAACAAGGCACTGCATAATAGAAAACCTTGCTAGTCGTCTTGGAGTACCCTTCTTTAGATGCTGTAGAAGCTGCAAAAACTATGAGGAGGAAGAAACGGTCCTGCATCTTCTCTGTATCTGTCCAGCTCTAGCCAGAAGCAGGCTACGGTTTCTAGGGGCACCTGTTTTTAGGAACCTTGGAGAATTAGGTGAAATAGACCCAAGATGCTTGACGAGCTTCGTCAAGAATTCTAAATGGTTCAGCAAGAGGGAGTGAGCGTTAAGCTTGTGGTATCACAACGGGTCTCTACTAATAACCTAAGTGAGTCGCTGGATTAGCGGTGACAGCCACTCATACCTACCTACCTACTACACTTCTGAATGATAAACCGATACCAAAAGAAATCGTGTCAAAGGATATCATAAAAGCGACGACCAGTGATGAGTTGATGACAAATTTTTTTTCAAATTCTTGTTTTAACATTGATTATAAAGAGCAAGACTACGATTTAACCAACCTTAATCAAAAATCGGCAAGTACGGTGAAACAAATGATCGAACAATATAAGGCAAAGAAAGATAATAACCCAGCAGTGAGCATGAAAATTATTTTTGCTGACAAAGTTCCGTTTTACCAGCCACCGCGTAGAGTGTCCTATGTGGAGCAGCAAATCATAGATAAGCAAGTCTCACAGTGGTTGTACGAAAGTATAATACGTCCAAGTTGCTCGAATTACGCTTCACCTGTGGTACTTGTGTAAAAAAAAAATGGCGCAAAACAGCTTTGCTGCGATTTTCGCAAACTGAACTTGAAAATTATATGGGACATCTTCCCTATGACTTTAATTGACGACGCGCATGAAAGGCTTAGAGAGGTAAAGGTATTCACGACTTTGGATTTAGCCAATGGATTTCTGCATGAACCGGTAGATGAGGGTTCTTGCAAATACCAAGCGTTTGTTACTCATGAGAGATATGTGGACGAAGGCAGTTCGGCATGTTTTGGAGGCAAACACTTACGAAGACTTTTATATGCATAACAATATCGTTTACAAGGACCCAGCTCGACAATTGATTGTGGTACCAGCGCAGAAGGAGAGAGAAATAATTGAAATTGCACATCGTTAGGGACATTTTTCGGTGAAAAAAACTAAAGATAGAATTGAGAAAGATTTTTACTTACTTCGTCTGGAAGCTTAGGTTGCTGAAATTATAAACAGTTGCGCTGCTTGCATTGTAGTTAACGCGAAAGCTGGCAAAAAATATGGCTTTTTACCACCCATAGATAAACCATGTTAGACCACTCACAATGACGCAAAAGCAGTACAATTACATCCTGGTAGTCGTAGATGGGTTTTCAAAGTTTGTGTGGCTCTATCCGACGAAAAATACGGGTACTGATGCGGTGATCGATCTATTGACGAAACAGGAAGCTACGTTTGGTAATATAAAAAAAATCATAACAGATAGAGGTTCTGCATTAACTTCCCTCGTATTTGAGGATTATTGCAAAATAAACAAAATCCAACATTTGCTCATTACGACAGGAGTGCCAGGAGGAAACGGGCAGGTCGAGCGAATACATAGGATTGTCATACCTATGTTAGCAAAGCTGTTGCCAGAAAACCCCGACCATTGGTAAAGTTCAACAATACATCAACAATTCTCCTCCGAGAAGCACAAAGATAGCACCTTTCAGGTTGTTGACAGGATGTGACATGAGACAGAGTCACCACGTTTAGACGAAATTATTGAGACTGAAGCTATTAATGAGGTCGATACCGATCGCAACGAAACCGACAATTGGCCAGACAGACAATTTGGTACAAATTTACGTGTGTGTGTATATCGGCGTTCGACCGAGTGGATTAAAACGTATTACATTTGTAAATATACATACATAAGTATTTTTAAATATAAGCTATTAAATAATAAACGATTATTACATATATAAAACTACCAGATGGATCTTAGACAGAGTCGGCAGGGGAGCCATTGGATATTCTACTTAGTACGCACTAGAGGGCTGCATGAGCACATTCATTTCTTCTGTTAGCCGGATTACACGAATGTGAATGCGATACTCATTCAACTCAGGCACTCATGCGATCATAAATATGTGTACTTACAGAGAAAAAAGAGACCAATATGGGTACTCTCTGCTTATGATTTAAGGGATGTACAAATTTTTCTCTTCGCTACGCTCATTTATAGTCATCGATCATTCATGCATTCACGGCCTGTCCGGGTTTTGCACGAATGTGACGAATGTGGCGGACGTTGCGCAGGGAGACGCCACCAAACGCACATACATACATATGCAAGACGCAGCTAGCGATGGCTGTTATTATGTGTGTACGTAACAACGCTTTGCATATGCGTTGTTTTCGCTTATGCTTACTACTTTGTTATTAAAGCGGATTAGAAAATTCTTTTAACTCATGTTATTTATACAATACTATTATTATTTAAGACTTAAATAATATTGATGTGAATAAAATATTAGTGGACATTTGACTTCATTAAATTATCCAAATAATCCTCAAAGATAATTTGAATATTTAAATATTTTCTGAGTTGTTTTTTTGATATTATTACTTTTCCACAATTCAATGTACATACATACATATGTATGTAGGTATTAATTAATTATAATGGTTTTTTTGGAATAAATTCGAAATGTCTTATGTATGAATATGTTTTATAATACCATTGAAACTATAGTGCACTTCCATTTTCAAAAATCAGAACCAGAAACTTTATAAGTTTTTTTTTCAAAGGTATACAGAATATGATATACGATCACATACAGGAAGGGAATATATGTATGCATGTATGTACATACATACATACATACATATGTGTTCACAAGCGCAGACGCACACTATGCATACGCACAATACACATGTATGTACATATGTATATATGTATGTGTGTACATAAATACAAAAGGGATATTCACCAAGTTGAGCAAATGGCCTGGCGCTCAGTAAGTAGGCTGCATATACATACATGTACATACATGCATATTTACGGATGTGAAGAAGCTAGCGAATATTTATAAAAGGGTTTTACTACCAAACATTATACCCACACATAAATAGACATATGTACGTATATAAATACGTTTTTTTTTTTTTTTTTTTTTTTTTTTTTTTTTTTTTTTTTTTTTTTTTTTTTCAGAGGAGGAAGCATCGAAAGCCTATACCCCGTCAGTGTGGGACTTTAACCGCACTAAACCTCCTACCGTCAAGTACCAATCCCCCCGGTACCACCGTTAAGTATTGCGTCGGGAGGCGGTTTGAGCGCTAAGCTCTACGTCAGTTACTGGTCTGATGCAGTCCGTCAAAAAATTGCATCTACTTGTTACCACCCACTGTACTAGTAATGATTCTATCTATATACGCCATTAAGCTTATTCTCCCCCCAACTTGTATTCATGTGCTTGAGTTTGCAGCAATACGCCGATCGAGCGCGCGTCTAGCCTGCTCGCTTTTTCTCAACTCTTGCATGACTACGGCAGCCATATGACAGGCTTTATTCCATGCCGTTTTGCTCATTAACAACAGGGATATAAAGTTTTCTGGTGTTGCACATACGCTTAGAGGGTTATTGAATACATACCTTTGATTACTAAACCTTGGACACTGGAAGAAAACGTGTTCCGCGTCTTCGATTGTCGGGGGTCCGCATCTTTCGCAAAAGGGGTTCGTCTCGTACCCGAAGCGGTAGAGATAAGCTTTAAAGCATCCGTGGCCGCTGATGAGTTGTGATAGGTAAAAATCCACGTCTCCATGTTGCCTGTTGAGCCATTTATCTAGGACGGGTATGAGTCGGTACGTCCATCTGCCCTTTGTTGATGTTACCCATCGTGACTGCCACAGCGATATGCTTCGCTGTCTTGCCGCGTTTCTGAGGCTGCTGTCATCAATGTTGTATTGATCGTGTTTTGTTTTGCTGATCTCGCACATCTCACGAGCTACGAGGTCAAGCGGGCATAGTCCTGCAATAACAAGGGCCGCGTCTTGGGAAACTGTTCGGTATGCAGAACATACTCTGAGAGCGCAGAGGCGATATGTTGAGTTAATGTTCCGGGCATATGATGTTCGCGAAAGAGCATTGTGCCATACCGTCGATCCGTAGAGGAGTATCGACCTGACAACTCCTACTAGGATTTGCCTGGACTGCTGTCTTGGCCCTCCAATGTTTGCCATTAGTCTGGAGAGGGCTACTGTGGCCGTCGCGGCCTTTTTATTGACATACTCCAAGTGGTCACGAAAACACAGGCGGTGATCCACTAGGACACCAAGGTACCTCACCGATGGTTTAGACTCTACAATAGTATCACCTACTCTAATTAAGACCGTTTCCACTTTCTTGCGGCTGCTGATGAGAACGGCTTCCGTCTTGTGGGCAGCTAGAGTGAGCGATTTCTCTCTTAGCCACTCTTCTGCTGCTTTGATCGAGTTCTCAGCGACATGTACTACTTGATCAATCGTTTTCCCTGTTATTGCAATGCATATATCGTCCGCGAAACCAACAAATGTTGCGCCTTTTGGTACGGTAAGTCGTAAAATTCCATCATACATGATATTCCACAGTATGGGCCCCAGCACCGATCCCTGTGGTACTCCTGCAGTTATTTCATGTTCAGCGATCCCGTGGTCGCAATCGTAGCGTAGCACTCTATCAGAGAGGTAGCTGGAGATTATTCGCTGCAGGTAGAATGGGGCCTCCATGCTGCGAAGTGCGTTCAGTATTTCCTTCCAGCTTGCGCTATTAAATGCATTTTTGACATCGAGTGTGACTAGCAGACAGTACTCTTTACTTCCTCCTAGCCAACGTTTACCATCGATCGCTTTTTCTGCTATTGATTTTACAATTTCGATGGCATCGACTGTCGAGTGCTTCTTTCTAAAGCCGTGTTGATTGCAGGAAAGTCGGTTGTCTGCAAAATCTTCCAGTCTGATTTTTATTATGTCTTCGAACAGTTTCCCTGTAGTGTCCAGCATGCATAACGGGCGAAAGCCGGTAGTGGAGGAGGGGTTCGCAGTTTTTGGTACAAGCACCAGCTTCTGCAGTTTCCATGTTCTTGGGAATACACCTTTTTTTAAGCATATGTTGAATACCCTCGCAAATATCCCTGGATTGTTAACAACAGCTGTCTTCAGAGCAATGTTCGGAATGCCGTCGGGGCCTGGTGCCTTGTTAGCCGATAGTTTGGAGCCTGCTTTAAGCACTTCTTCCTCTGTTATGGTCGGAATATGACTTTCGCGCTCTATTTCCAGCATCCTTGGAAACTTTGGCTGCTCAGGGAAGAGATCTTTTACAATTCGCGTCATAAGTATGGGGCATGTTGGCTGGGCTGTTTTCTTTAGTCTTTTAAGCACCAACTTATACGCGAACCCAAATGGGTTGTCGTTGACATCCTCGCATATTTCTTTGAACATTTTACGCTTGCTGTCTCGGATGGCGTTCTTGAGAAGTTTTCTGCAGTTCTTAAAGTTTTGCCTGAGCTGCAGAGCATTTGCTGCGTTGCGTGAACGTTGACATAATCGGCGGGATCGATTACACTGCTCACGAAGGGCTGCAATCTGTTCATTCCACCAATATGCTGACTTTCGTGTTTTGCCACGGCCTTTACGTTCCATGCTAGTATCACATGCTTTTATTAGTGCTTTCGAGAGCTCCAAGGCTGCATCATCTGGCGAGGACAGTACTTTAAAATCGTCAAAAGCTACTAGAAAGAGCTCTTCGTCAAAGCTTTTAATTTTCCAGCCCGTGTTTACTTTTGAAGGTGTTGCATCCGCAGTAGAACAGGCAGTGCGACCCACATTAATAATAATCGCTCGGTGGTCGCTGTGGGTGTAGGATTCGTCAATATGCCAGCTTGTGTTCCTACTCAGCCCTGCGCTTAAAAACGATAGGTCAATGACAGAGCCAGCCCCATTTCTGCAAAAGGTGTTTTCGTCTCCGCTGTTGAGTAGCACCAGGTTAAGCGCCGCGAATGCATCTAGGAGTTGTCTGCCTTTGGGTTTGTTCGCTTACAGCCCCACTCGACAGCCCATGCGTTAAAGTCGCCTGCCACCAGTGCTGCGCTTCTCAGCTTCACGTCGTTTACAAGAGCGGTGATAATGCTTATGAAAGTATTAAGATCATAACTGGGTGGTATATAGCAGCTGTACACGTGTATGTTGAGCACTTTTACGCAGACAAATCCATTTGAGGAAACAACTTTTTCGAGATGGAGCGGGGTAGCGCCGCAGCTCCATATGGCGCATTTTCCAGATTCGTTTCTTGCCCATGAGGAATCCTGCTTATCCCTATATTGCTCGCTCAATATTGCAATATCGATGTCTAATTCGGAGACTGTTTGCGCCAGCAGATCTTGTGCCGCTTCACAGTGGTTAAGGTTAAGTTGCAGAAACTTCATACCCGTCGTTTTCTTTCCACATTTTTAGCTATGGCCCGCTGAAAAGCAGGGCACATTCGACTACCACCCACATGGCTGGTGTTACTTTCTCCCTGTTTGGAGCACAGTGCGCATGATGGTGGCTTATTACAGCTCTTCGCTTGGTGGTCTTGGCCACCGCATCTGAAGCATAGTTTAGTTCGGTCTACTTCACTCCGACATTTTCGGGCGATGTGTCCAAAGTCGTGGCATTTATAACATCTTGTGGGAGCGTCTTTTCCTCTAATGCGACAGATTACCCATCCGATGCGGATTTTTGCGCACATCATAAGCTTTTGGGCGATAGCTGATGGCAAGCTGACGGTGCAGGTCTGTGTGCCCCTATATGCGGCGCGCATCGAGCGAATTGCCGACGGCATAATCTCTTCGCTAGGAAGGCTGCTTCTTATTGCTTCAAGCACTTCATCACTTGACGTGGCCTCGTCGATATCCTTAACTTCAATGAGCGTTTCCTGGGTTAGGGAGCGTATATACATATATATGTATGCACCTCAGCGTCAAAAGCAGATTACAGTTTTATGCAATACTTACAATGTTTTTTAACACATATCCTTTCCGTTAACTCTTTATTAAATAATATCGTATTCTTTAACTAGAAGCATATCAATTAAAGTTTCAAAACTTGTACAGAGTGCAAACATTTTCCATATATCAAAGTTTTCCATCCAAAATTTCTAATGTTTTAATGAGAAATTGAAAATTTCTAACATTTTAAAAACATTGTGAAAATTTTTTCTAAATATGTTTTCTCTCCATTTACATTTGCGCCTACATATGAACATATTTTCATACAAATGTGCATTGACTTTATTATAAGTGTATGCATTTATTTTATAGTTACTTATTAATTTCAGTAATATTCAATGTAGATTATGCATGTATGTACGTAAATGTGAAGAGACATGCAATTATTGAATTTTTCTATTTAATTGCTTTCATAATGTAGCCGCTATCATTTGCAAATAAAATCTTTCAGTCGAATGTTGTCTCATACAGACGGATGTGGTCTCATACATCCGAATGCGCATGACTAGTTGTACAACATATTTGCCACTCTTTGTACAACGAATGCCTCTCTTTCTGAATGCGACTGAGCGCAGTATTCTCAGCTATCTGCACACTCATTCAGTCATCTCGCTTGCTGTGAGCAGAATGCGTAGAATGTTGCGCTTACGTGTGAATGTGTTAAAACGGCCAATGAGTACATTCATGCAGACGTCTAGTACGCACTTCCTATGATGCAGGGCCAACGAATTAGAAATCGAGGACCCAAACCCTTCACCAACCCCCTCCAGTCACAGCCCTGCAAAATGGTACGCACGATTGTGAGTTCACTGTACTACAAACAATATGCTTTGGCTTATAGATATCGAATGGGCCTTTAATAATGTTAGCATAGATTCAATACATGGGACAATTGTGGAATCAGGGATTGATCACTGGTGTAGTGACCCACATTAAATCGCTGACTGTGCAATACAGCAATGTAAACAAATACATAGCTTAACGCATTGACCGCTGCACTGGCGCAACGCTATCGCTGCGACAGCAGAATATCGATGCGACAGCAGAATATTTCAGTGACATATAATGCATAGCTAACTGCATGCACTCTTTTAATTGGTTACGCTAAAACCATTGGAAAAAGAGGTGGAGTTATGGAAATGATTTTCAGTTACATTTTTAGTATAAATAGACTTAAGTTTTACCAAATAAAATCAGAATTATTTTGACAGCTAAAAACTGGCATTTTATTTCTCAAATCATTTCGGCAACCTAACGGCTGCCTATTGAACGGCAGAATCCTCTCTGCCTTAATAATGAAGAGGAGTTTCATAAATTATAAAGACGCTAGGACCAACACATGGCGATCCTGCCAAACCACTAGACCATTTACTGCCAATCACAAAAATTAATAAAATTGTATTCATGGCATACTGACTTACAAACGCGATCAACATGAATCCGCTGAAAATTTTCTATTTCGTGGCTTTACCTGTGGCCGTCGCCAGCGCATCGCCCAGACATGGCAAGAACAAGGACAATAAGGTGTCGAGTAGTTTGAAGCCCACCGATTAGTTGTCGCTGTTCGAACTCGAGTCGACGCAATCAGTTGACGATATCGCTTTGCAACAAATAAAAAAAAAAAAAATTTACACTAAATATCATAATTATATATAAAAAAACAAAAAAAAAAAAAAAAAAAAAGTAAAATAAATTTAAATTTTACCAAATAAGATTGTTAGCAATATGGGAGGCCAAGAATCCAAAATAAGCGATCCAAAAGCAAATGTAATAAATGAGGTAACAGTTGAAGACGATCATAAACAAACAATGATAGAATTGCTATTACTTATAATAACAACAATATCAGTTGCAGATTTTGTCATTAAACTACACTCAATATATAGAAATAAGCTAAAAAAGAATATCA
This sequence comes from Philophylla caesio, assembly GCA_963971545.1. Taxonomy (NCBI): domain Eukaryota; kingdom Metazoa; phylum Arthropoda; class Insecta; order Diptera; family Tephritidae; genus Philophylla; species Philophylla caesio. The sequence continues at coordinate 29,036,911 of OZ020609.1, read as the reverse complement.
CCTACAATATCAAACAAGACCAAATTTAAAAAAAATATTATGGAACATTGGTTAAAAATTGTCGAAAAGATAGAGGTAGAAAAAGAAAATTTTAATAAATCATATAAATGTTTAAATAAAACAATAAAGGTCAAAGAAGAAACACTAAATAAGCATTTAAGAACATTAATTACATCACTAGAGACCATTAGAAGTATACTAAATGTTCACATAACTAGGTTAACCAAAGAACATAAAGAAATTGGACTAGGAGTATTTTGGTCACATAGGGACAAATTACTTAAAATATTAGCTAGTTACAATTTAGATATAAACATACCACATACAATCAACACACAAATAATAATCCCAACTGAAAATTTTAACATTGAGTCCGGCCAACAAATAATTACAATGTCTGAGTTTAGTTTACAAACAGCTATGAAAGCTATTCCGAGCTTTTCTGGAAATCACAAAGATTTGGAATCATTTCTAAAAATTATTGAAATAATCTATAACAGCCTAACCGAAACAGGCAAAACAGCACTAATAGATTTTGTGGTTTACGTAAAACTGAGTCAAACGGTGAAGACAAACGTAACTGCAATACAAATACCACAAACATTAGAGCAACTAAAAAATTCACTGACAAATAAATACAAATGCACAACAACTATACCCCACATACAAAACCAACTCGCCAATCTCACCCAAAGAAATCTAAGCATAGCAAATTTCAAAAATAAAATATTACAGTTGATATCAGAACTAAATGTATTGCAAATAGGACAGCTAGGAACAAATTCAACAACTGAACAAAAATCATTGATCACTCAACTCAATGAACAATACAGTCTGACAATATTTAAAAACGGACTAAATGACCATATTAAACAAACAGTATTTGCTGCACTACCTAAATCTTTTGACACTGCTGTTGAACTTGCTCTAGAAATAGAACAAGGAAATCAACACAATAGTAGAAATGTTATGTTCATCAGAGACAATAATAGAAACAACAATAACGCCAATTATCGCAACAACCCACACAAACAATATACGAATAAAAATGACAAGAATTAGAATAGATTTATCTGAATATGACTTTGAAATTATATACAAGCAAGGCAAGATAAACACTAATGCAGATGCATTATCACGCATCAAGATAGACAGTGACATACTTAAAGCAATGATTCCAACAAGTAAAAATGAAAAAGAAGATATCAAAAGCATTAACGTTATAACAAGGAGCAAGGCCGCAAAATTTAAGAATATTGAAGAAGAAGAATTAGCGCAAAAGAATATAAATACCGGTACACGCATTATTAAATACAGTTCTCAAGAAGCCTGATCAACTTCATATTTGGGAATGTACATCTTTTAATGACGTAAAGAAAATGAAGAAATTGAAATTTTATATTGAAAAAGAAAGTAGTACTACAATTGAAATAATTGATAATGAAGTGCACGTAACCTGTAGCGATGACCCTTTGAATCTAGATTCATTGTTGGAGAAACTACATGGTTCACTAAGAAGTTCACGTATAAAGGAGCTAGCCCTTTGTGACAAAGATTTTATATTTAAAAACATTGATATGAATGCATTCAAGAAGAAATACAATGAATTAGAAATGAATAAACGCGCGCCAATAAAAATACTAATATATAGAGCTCCAAGAGAAGTAGAAAGTATGATACTTAAATATAAATTGATAGATGAATTTCACTGCTCAAACATTGCAGGTCACTTAGGAATCCGAAAAACTATTTTAAAACTCAAACAAAGATATATTTGGAAAAATATGAGACAGATGGTAAAAGAATTTATAAACAACTGCAAAAAATGCACACAAAACAAAGTAGTTAGACATACAAAAGAACCACTTGTAGTGACAGACACACCAACCACAACTTTTGACACCATAACAATTGACACTGTAGGCCCATTGCCACAAAATCAAAGCCCATACCATGGCCCATATAAAATTGTAAATAAAAGAGGAGTAAACTCCACATTAGATATTAATGGTAAACATAAGGAACTACATAACAACATATTAAAAAAATACAAAGAACTACATTAAGAACACAAAATTAAATAATAAGCATAAATTATAGTTTAAATATATAACAAAATCATAGCAATAAGCAAAATATTATCATATCCATACACATGTAAAACACTTGCATATCTCCACACAAAAAAAAATTTATTTCATTATGCGAACGAAATAAATTTTTTCCTCTGAAGGGTAAGGGTGTAGTGACCCACATTAAATCGCTGACTGTGCAATACAGCAATGTAAACAAATACATAGCTTAACGCATTGACCGCTGCACTGGCGCAACGCTATCGCTGCGACAGCAGAATATCGATGCGACAGCAGAATATTTCAGTGACATATAATGCATAGCTAACTGCATGCACTCTTTTAATTGGTTACGCTAAAACCATTGGAAAAAGAGGTGGAGTTATGGAAATGATTTTCAGTTACATTTTTAGTATAAATAGACTTAAGTTTTACCAAATAAAATCAGAATTATTTTGACAGCTAAAAACTGGCATTTTATTTCTCAAATCATTTCGGCAACCTAACGGCTGCCTATTGAACGGCAGAATCCTCTCTGCCTTAATAATGAAGAGGAGTTTCATAAATTATAAAGACACTAGGACCAACACACTGGAGAGGGCTTTACAGGAGTTGCTCTCCTGGGCCATAAAATGTTCGCTTAGGGTGAACCCTGAGAAAACGGACCTGATGCTCTTTACAAATAAAACAAAACTACCGTATTTTACTAAACCTTAGCTCCGAGGAACAGAACTCGATCTGTTAAACAGGGTGAAATATCTTGGAGTCATTCTGGACCCAAAGCTTAATTGGAGGCTGAACATTGAAGAGCGAGTAAGGAAGGCCGCTCTGTAGGAAGGCTCTCTATATTACTAAAAGAATGTAAGGCAATAAATGGGGATTAAAACCAAAGATTGTGCACTGGATGTACGCAGTTATAGTCTGACCATTTCTCTCATACGGGGCGCTGATATGGTGGTAAGCTCTCACTAAAGATTACGCAGTCCAGAAACTGGGACGAATGCAAAGGTCAGCAACCACTAGTGTCACGCAGGATGGCCGTATATCTTACGTGTGTGTGTTCATTTAAATAAAACACTTTTACTTGTCAGGGGTAATTAGTATTTAATTCAGCAAATTCATATTTTAGAAATATAAAATTATTAGTAATATATATATTGGATTTTTAACTTTTATATTTTCGTATGCATGCGTTCGTGAGTATCGACTACTTGACTTTCGTCATTCTATTCAAAATTGATCGTTAAAAAAGAGTTGCATTTTGAGTCACGAGTTTGGAAAGGCTGTCTGGGCACAGCACCATTCTTAGCGGAATCCCAACTGAGATTAAGGCGCTACCAACTGACTACATCTGCCGAAGAGCTTCGTTAGCCGCACGATCTATGCGAGATTTCCTTGCCGTAGAGACTGGACCCGTGAAAGAGTTCGGTCACCGGATGAGCTGGAGGTCCATACGGACAATCAAAGATGGAGTGTGGGGTTATGGCAGGGGTTTCCATTGAACAGCATAACTTGCAGCTATCCTACCGTAAACCTTACTATGCAAGCGTTTTCCAGGCCGAGACGTTTGCGATAAAGGAGGCGATTAGGTATATTGAGAGGAGTGCAGCAGCTCGCACGCATGTGAAGATTTTCACAGTAAGCTAAGCTGCCACTCAAGCACTCTCTTCTACCTCGGTCGGCTCTCAACTGGTAGATGAATGTAAGAGAGAGATGGCTTTAATCTCCAGACAGTACGAATTGACCCTGATATGGGTCCCGGTGCATAGGGACATTTACGGAAACGAAACACCGATTGAACTAGCGAGGTGTGGATCTGTACTGGATAGATCCAACGCGGTAAACATGGGCGCCTCGCTTAGGGAAATAAAGGGCAGAATCGCTGATATCTACCACCGGAAAACCAGGCACAGGTGGAGTAATAGATGATTGTACAGGATTGCCCGTTTTGGGTGTCTTATGATCCGCTTAAAAAAAAACTGAAAGGAGAGGCATACCCTTCAACCAGTTCTGCCGCAGCTGTGAACCCAGGCTCAAATGATACAGTTGAGCATTTTCTGTGCGAGTACCCGGCCCTTACTAGAATAAGGTAAAGGCCCTCGGCAAACCATTCATGCAGAGTATTTCAGAGTGCAGCCGCCTCTCTATGATATAATGCGATTCATAAAAACCGCCAAATGGCTGTAGGTTGGTCAAGATGTGGTATCAAAATGGCAGATCTGCTAATTGCTTGTCCACCAGGGTGGCATTCTACATAAACCAACCAACCAACCAAACTCATTCAAATAAAATGTAAAGAGCATAAAGAATTTTAACTAAGTTTGAATTATCCAAACTTCATTGGCCGAATGCTTCTCCCAATTATTTGGGTAGACGTAAACTGTTAAGCTTACAGAGCTTATTTAATATAATAAGGTACTTTTTAATAATGTTTATATACAATATCCGTTACGGTAAAATAAACTGTAGTGAAGTTTACGATTTCCAAATTTCCATTATCCTCAACGGGAACTGAGGCAGGCTAGACTCTTTACGGTCGTATACAAATCTGCATATAATGAGCTGATATCAATGTTTAACTAATCTAGTAGTCTGTAAGAACCTCTGTAGGCGCATTAATTAAATAACAGCTATTCACAATTTAATAGTGGCTATGTAGGTGATAATTTCTGGTTCGACTCCCGGGGATGCTGTGAAGAAAGAAGTCTGATGAGGAAATGTGGTGATTTCCGAAATAGTACTGTAACTTCTACCGCTTTTGTAATGTTGTTTTTTCTCTCATTTTTTCAACAAAAATTGGCCTTAAGCTCATTTTAAAATAAAAAAAATAAAAAATATAGTTTCTTCATTTACATTTAGTCATTACTAATTTTTTATTCTAGTTTTTCCAGTTGTGCACCACGCAATCCATCGGACGAAGAGCAATATAAGTTGGTGAATTTATATAAGAGTAATAACCACGTGTCTTAAAACGACTATTGATAAAAGAAATACAATAAAAAAGAAGTATGGAATTAACCTCAAAAGTTAGCATCTCCACCATCGCTTACGTTTCGCAATCATCGTTGAACCACCAGCCCATTTTCACTGCCTTCGCGCATCCTGCATTCACCGTTTCCGTACTCAAATCCTTTGTGTAGAACTTCGCGCGCTTGTCCATTCTCCGGTATTTGGTAAAGTTTTTGTAGTTTCCCAACATCAAAACCTCAAACTGTGTACTCTCACTACCGATCGCAAACTCAGCATACGTCTCCAATTCCCACTGATTCAATTCAAACTTTGTGCCAATGCGTATTTCTTGTGTATCCGCATAAGTCATTGCGTACAGATTTTTCAAACCAATGAAAAAGTTATGTTCAGGTTGTCCGAAACCCTCCTTATACTCGGCCCAAGTGCGATCGAAATCGCTAGTCACATCACGACGACGCCACACAACGGTCCAACCACAACCTCCGCGTGGATCAGGTAGGCAGTACACCTCGAATGGTCGTACATTAGGCAAAGTGATATTGTATATGCCGCCGATTATATCTTTAGCGTTGCCTAGTATTTGTGCGCAGTTGCGTGGTGATCCTTCGCTTTTCAAAGTTTTTAAGAATGCTGCACGTCTTGGCGGAGGGGTATTGAAGTGGTTTGCTGTGCGTGGATGAAAGCTGCATAGCGTAAATGTGTATGTACTTACATATATATGTACGAAGTATTTTCTCTGTGGAGTATAGTTGACTATGAGAATATTTATTTGATAAATGTGTTCTTACCTAGCGAAACGTTCATTCACCTCTTCCGTGTGGTTACTCATATATTCGGCCAGTACCGTTATTAATGCATCAATGTGTTCTACTCCTGCCCCTTCATTACATTCAACCAAAGTTTTGATTGTTAAAAATGTAATGAATGCAAACGATTTTACCACAGCCAAATTTAAATACGCCATATTCTGCCGAAAGTCGCAAACAAATTGTCTTAGAAATCGAGGCAATAGAGTTTTAATTGAAAACTTTGCAAGCTATATTTGTAACTCAATGCTGGCGAAAATTTGTAAATTTGTTGCCAACTATGTACATATGTATGTATGTATATGAGGAAACTGCAGTACGCATATTATATTACATTGATAAGGAACATGGAAAACAGTTGCGCTTGTGAATTTTATTTTAATTAATTTTCAATGTCAACAGCCTTTTAAAGAAAAACTTTTACGTATGTTGTAATAAAAAATATGGTTTTAATCATCTGAGCAACAAAGTATTAATTATAATGAATTTGTTTAAATTCGGTTTTAAGCAGAAGAGCTTAATTATTCGATAGCGATTTCACGGGAATATTGAAAGAAAAGTAAGTATGGTAGTAAAAGTCTAATTTGATTGATGGAAAATCAAATTTCTTTCACTACTGCTAAGTTTCGCAAGCGCTAGACAGCATCTGACGAAGTACTGAGATAATTTCACTTCACATCAGATGCCATAATTAGTATCAGTGTGTAAGCTTTAGTCGAAAAATGTTCCGCCAAGACCTTTATTAAGATCAAGAGCACCGGTTTTAAGAATCTAAGAGGTTGCTTAAGCAACTTTTGCTAGTCTCGGAGAGGGAAAGACCTCGTTATAATCCAAGTCGGGTTATCGTTCAGTCATACGCTCAATCACCGTCTTCTAACTACTCGTCACTTGTAGAAATCTATGTGAATAAAAATGAGTTCGAAGCCATTCAAAACAAATACTTATCCATATTGGCAAGGAAAATTAAAGATTCCTAGTGAATCGGTATTTCCAGATCCTTGCTGAACAAAACTTATCTCGAATTCAGCGCTGGAATGCTAGTAGTAGTCCTCTTATTCCAATAAGATCATGGCTATGCAGCCGTTCCAACTGCCTTGCTAGAGTTTTACTCTTTAGCAGGTTCCAATAGATGGGGAACCAAACGATGGCAAACTATTTCATATACCATCACTGGGGTAACAAGCCAATTTTTACAATTGAGAATATAACGATAACGGGTTATATCACCTAAATGGTGAATTTAAGTTCCTCATGGAACTAGAAAATGAGCAGCGGGAATGAGCAGAAACGACTGCAAGATTCTCATAGACCAGTTCATCGCCTCATTCCGCCTCGCGCCCAAATAATCTGGAGCTCCTTTTCTAAGCGTGAATACGCAATCAAAACAATCGCTCTCTCATTAAAAATATTTGGATGTTGTGGGAGAGTCAATCGCAATAGAGTCTCCATTTTATATCCTTCATATCCAGAGTGAATTTATCTTAGTACATATTTTCGCGCTACAAGATTTTCTTATTAAAAATTTACACATCTTAGACACTTCTGTACTGACGCGTTTAATTCCAAAAGTTTTACATAAATTAAGTAAGCGAATTTTTCATTCAAATGTTTTCTCATAACAAGTTTAACCATTATAATTTATTTTGCATTAACAAAGGAATGCTCAAACCACCTGTTAGTATATTTGCATCCAATTGCTAAGGTTAATCTAGTATATAAGTTAAAAGCAATCGATGTTTGAATTTAGTTTCTGCGACCACAACGCTACAATGCAGTCTTTGCCAATGTTCATTGCATTGCTTCTACTAGTCTTTTTAGAAAAGTCAGCAGCTGAAGAAGCTTTTAATGTTACTAAGGCCGAAGCGTCAGATGATACACTACAAAAGGTCAGAAAAGATTTCAAAAAAAAATTCATAGAAAACTCACTAAGGTAGGTATCCTTATATTCGGCACTATTTAGATTAAAACGAGCTAAATATAACTTGAAACACACATTTTTTACAGGACCACATCTAAACATGGTGAACCGCAAGTTTCTACAATAATCACATCTTCAAAGACAGTAGATGAAAATGGAGTGATAATGGTTACCGAAAAAGAGGTGCGTGTTTTCTTTGAAGAGGAAGAATATGAATCCTTTCAGAGCGAAAATACAAATGTAGGTAGTGGCGGGAAAATAACGCGAAAATTTACAAATAGTAGTATAGGAGGAATTCGAGGCATAGAAACTGAGATATCCAACTCTTCTCAAGCAAAGGGCCAAGAATGTAAATGTTTTTGTCCTAAACTAGACACGAAGTTGCTATGTGAAAAAGTAGCAAACAAAACCAGTGGTAATAACGACGGAAAAGTTAAACAGCTTAAATTCTTTAAAACTGTGCCCGAGGCTTTTCATAATGATAGTAGCCATTCACAAACAGAGAAAACTAATCGAAGCGGGATTAATGCCAGAAATGAGTTCAACTCAACAACTAAAAGCGAAAGTAGAAACACTATCCAGGAGAGTACTAAAAATGAGCAGTTTTCGACAAATCAAAGGAGTATCGATGATTTAGCTGATAGTTGTGCGGAAATCATGCATTCCAATATTCATGCCAAAGATGGCGTCTATGAAGTATATATATTAGGTCAAGGACGCACGGAAGTGTACTGTCGGCGGGATCAAACGCGTTCGGGCTGTGCATGGACACTTTTTATGCGTCGCCAAAAAATTAGCGACTTATTTGATAAAAGTTGGCAAGAATATCAAACGGGTTTCGGTGATGTGAAAGGTAGTTTTTTTCTTGGACTGGAGAACATACATGCGCTGACCTCGGATGTTGACCAAGAACTTGGTATATTTACCAACTTCCAGACGAATCATGTAGAAGCAGAAAAGTATGCTTTCTTTCGAGTAGGCGATGAATCTACCGACTACATAGTGGAAGCGTTGGGAAAGTTTTCGCAGAAATCTGCTATACAGCGACTGCTGCCAAACTCCAAATTCTCAACCAAAGATAAAGATAATGGTGCGGGATATGATCGATGTGCAAAGATTTTCGATATGGGTTGGTGGTATTCGCAGAATTGTAAAGCGTAAGTTAAGAAAAAAATAGCATATAACAAAAATATGTTTGTATGAAGATTCAAACATTTTATTTATACTTGTAGCGCTGCTAAACTGAGTGGCGTGCATGCCTATCTCAACGCTCCAGTTATAATGGGATTGCGGCCGGCGGAATGTCGATTGTAGTATTCAGACAGGACAGATACGAGTTGTTTGTATATGGCTTATCTTCATTTAAATAAACGAGTATTAACTTTATTTTCCATCAATAATTATTCGAGACCTCACAGAGGCCAAGCTTTTTTCTTTTACTTCCATCAGAAAGGAAATTGCTGCCAACTTCTTTGCCAGTTTGTTCCTTTTTGGTGCTTTTAACGTCCATTTTAGCTACTTTTTCAGGTCTGTTCTTTTCCGAGATTAGAGTTCGTGAGCAGTCCTGAAAAAGCCCTTATTTGTCATAAGTAAGTCGCGGACTGGCAATAAATATACCCAAACTAGGCCCGAAAAAGCCCTGAACTAGTGCCGACTGATACCGAAACATCCTGAACTAGTAAAATCAGGACTTATACGTTTCTTTCTCTCTTAAAATTTTTATGAAAATACTTTTATATCTAGTAAAATTCTTTAAAGATTTGCAAGTATTTAATAACAATTATAACAAGTATTTTGTTCAGAGAATTGCATTCACCTCTGCAACTTTTATTATATGTAGATATCGCCTTTCTTAAATCACATTGCGGTTGTTATTTTTTGTGTTCAATTGTAAATCTCATAACATTTTAATATACATTAACCCATTTGAACATAAAATCTGTTTACTTGCACTTCAGTTCACTTGCGGATATCCAAAACAACTGTATATTAATGATTAACTGTTTGCTTTGCAAAATTTTAGCATAAAAGCTGAACACAATAAGTAGTGCAGTGTAGTTTCTGTAATCACTACGTAACGATGAAATCTTTACAGACTTTTATCGCTTTGCTGCTACTAGTTTTGTTAGAAATATCAAAACAAAATGCAGTTAGTTCAACAACGATGGACAATATCGAGACAACAGCAACACCAGCTGTGAAATCTTGGAAAGAAAATTATACTCATACTGACAGCGAATCGAGGGCAGAGTTTAAAAAAAAGTTCATGGAAAATACTTTCAGGTAAGAGCCTTAGATTTTAAAAAATCTGCGAGCTTGTGAGAATATGTACAAAACGTAAACTGTCATTTTTTTAGAATAACATCAATACGCTATGATCCGAAAGTTACTACGATAATTAAAGATAGTAAAGTACGCGAAGGCGACTCTTTGGTAGCGGTCACGGAAAAAGAAATACGTACCAACTTCGACGATGAATCACAAAAGTCCACAAAACCACCTTTAGCAGTTGTCATAGAAAAGGAAATGAAAGCCGAAACCGAAGAGGAAATTACAAAGTATTTAAAACAATCTGCGGAAATGTTCACGGAAAATGAAATGAAAGCCGGAACTAAAGAGGGACTTCCAAACTATGTAAAACAATCTGCAGGAGTGTTTAAGGAAAACCAAAATAAAACTGATTACAAGATTGAATTTCCGGCGTATTTTGAAAAATCCTCAGCCGTTGACACGGAAGAGCAAATAAAAATCGTGACCGAGAAGATAAATGGGGAAAGTCATATGAAAAAAAACAACATAAACAGACGCCAAGATAAATATAATCGACATTCGCCCAACCAAAGAAAAGTTAATGACTCACCAGAAGATTGCGCTAAAATTTTTTTTTCAAAACTTCCAGTCAGCCAACGCATAGCTATACACCCTAGATGCATATAACACGGACGCACCACGATGTATCGCCCTATCGAACCGATTGGTCCGCGCTGCGCGTGGATAATTTTTATGCGTCAACAAAACATTGGTGATTTGCTTGATAAAAGAGGGCAAGTTTATCGAACGGGTTTCGGTGGTTTAAAAAGCAGACTATTTCCTTAACTCGATGGTGCTAAAAATGCTAAAAGCTGGCAGGAACGAGTGCATCAATCAACTTAAAGGCGAATCATATGGAATAGTAAACAGCCTGTGAGGCGAAGAATTTTTTTTTTTTTGCAATATTTCCTGATCGTTCACTCGTATTAAGGCGTGCGCTCGTGCCAACTCAGTTGAGTGTTGTACGAGCTTGGGCAAAGAGGTATTTTGTTTTGCTGCGTTGCGTTGGTTATATATAGATATGTGTGTCGCCTCTGAGGCGAAGTTTACCAATAAAGGTACTTTTTTGTACATATTCGTTTGCGCATTTGTTTTGTTTTTTTTGCTAAAATTTTGAGTTTTTGCATAATTTTTATAGTTTTTAGAGATGGCTCCTCCTGATGTGCAGTTACTCAAATGGCTGGAGGAGATATCGCTTGATGGAAGTGAAGTTGATGACGATTTGGGTGTAGATATCGATTCAGATGATAGTGTGGCTGATCCCACTTACGTCGATGATTTCGACAATGACATGCAGTATATTGATGTATCTAATGAAAATGATGTCAATATACAATCCACACCGACTCATGTTCATGAAGCTGTAGACACGTCGCAAAATGAAAAAAAAAAAAAGTGAAAAAGTAGGTGGAAAACCCACAAACTTTATTTTATCTTGCAGAATTTATTTTAAGTTTTAAGATTTATATTATTTTTTAATATGTTAATTAGATATAAGGTCTACAAGACACTGAAGTTTATTTTTTGATCTCAAACTGTTTTTTAATTTTTTATATTTTTTTTGTAAAAGATCTATTCATACTACTGATAAAATATGTGATCTATAAATGTTGCCAATAATATATTTAAGATATTTAAAAAATGAATTGTTTTTTGTTTATTTTTATTACCAAGCATGTAATATATACGTTTTTGTTTTTGTTTTAATAAATTTTTGTTTTGTTAAGGGTAAAATGTGGGTTTTTATAAAAGTCGCCTCACAGGCGAAGATTACCATTAAAGAGCAAAAAAATATGTTTACCATTCTAGGGTTAAGAATATAGATCCACTACTATAAGCATTCTTTAAATCTTGCTTTCTAAGTTTATCCAGTTCAGCATTAACCGCATAAATCATCCCCGCGTTGCTGTTAAATACCGTTTTCCTCAAACTTCAAATTTCGAAAAAAAAAGCAGAAATCACAAGGTGCTATATCTGATGAATATGATGTTGGTCGTATTTCTTCGATGCGAGAGATCGCAATAAAGTTACTTGTAATCTCAGCAGTGTGAGCTTGCGCGTTGTCATGATGTTAAAAGGAGCGTCACAAATCCTCTTTTTTTCTGTTTTCCAACAAATTTTTAAAAACTTTTGGTGAGCAGTCTTCGGTATACCATTTCACAGTTATCGTCTGACCCTTTCCAGTCATACCACGGACTGTTCTTTGTTTTCCGTATCGTACTTATAAATCCAAAATTCGTCACCAGCAATGACTTAACCAAAGTTGCTAGATTGCTCATCGAAGCTATTTAGGAGAAATGTAACAAAATTCAATCGAGCCTCTTTTTGAGCCTCATTCAAAATTCGTGGGACCCATCGAGCAGATTTCTAGATGATTTTTTCATATTCGCAATACAGCATTCAAGCCTATTTGTTCAGAAATCATTTCTTGTATCAATCGTGGATCTTCGTCATCTGTGGACTTCACCAGAGCTACAGTGACGTCATCAATAAGATTTCGGTCGATATTGTCTGGATTTGTCCTCTACTAAAAATGCCTTGCCTGGAAACTTCGGAATCAGTTGTAAATATTCAGTAGAGACGGTGCAATAGTTCCAATTGTACCTTGCCATTCATTGATTATTTTTAGTGGATTTAGCTAACGCATAAAACCAAAGAGAATCGCATAGCGAATTTTTGTTTACGTTGTTGGTGGAATTTTGCCAGATCTAATGTCAAATAGTTTGTGTTTTCTAGTCTATAATTAACCGGTTGCTCTGAAATTTAGTATTTTTGCGAACTTTTGTTAGTCCCCTTCTATATGCAGGTACACGTGTATAAATATTTATTTGGTTAAAACGTTTTTGAGTAAATATTTGATGGGCTTTTCGTTATCTTTAAATTAGCTGCATAGTTTTCGGAAGGTTATGATTCAATTGAGTTGGTTTTCATTTCATAACCAACACACAAAAGCTGTTGTTTGCTTTTTCCTTTGTGCTTACTGTATTCGTGACTTCACTTTTCCGTTTGATAAATTAAGTTTTCTTCCTTTTGTAGTTGCTGTTTTTAACCTATTATATTATTTCATTATTTTTTTCATTATTGGTTTTACCAATTTTCTTTCGTCCAGAAAATCACGTATAGTGTTCTTATTTTTGATATAAAAAAAATCTTTTAATTTGAGTAAAAAATCAACTGACTAATGTATACGATCCCAAATTCACTGTAACTTTGCGAAAGATTAAGTTCAATTATGTATGAACAAGTCACTCTTCAATAAGCATATAGTTATGGGGAAATGCTTGCCATACTGATAATTCTTTTCATACTTACTCGAAATGAATGTAATTTCGCTTAGCATTATCCAGCGTGCGGCAAAGTATAGATGAATTTGTAAATATTTGCCAAGGCGGTGGTGAAGCTTGATTGTCACATCTCGAGCATGATCCAACACAGTGTCGGGCATGTACGAAAATTGAACTGGTTCGCCGGCAAACTGACGTCCGCCAATGCTGAAGAAGACTTTTGCGTGCACGAAAACCTGCAAACGAAAAGTAAATTACCGCATTTTATAAAATTATATTTTTATACGATGGAAGGATGTGAAAGTTATGAACAAAAAATTATATACAGTCACAAATATACTGATCACGCTAGGGCTTCTTGGCCAGCATGATTCAATTATAAAAGGTTAGGTAAATATTGACATTCAAATTTTGACACTCCCTTATAAAGGGTTGTTTTACGTAGTATGGAAAACGGGTTAGAATTTTTTTCCCTTTCTTAAAAAGTAAATAATTAATAGTAAAATGTTATTGATTTTTTTAACTAGACATTTCAAAAGCATTTCATTTAAATTAAGAAATACAATAGCTACGCTTACAAAACAAAATTATGTACTTATTGGTAATTTTTTTCAAATTTTTGAAATAAAATAGCTACGCTTACAAAACATTATTATATACTTATTGGTAATTTTTTTTTATATTTAACCGGCGAATAAATTTTCAATTTATTTGCCCCATGAACTAAACGACAAATAATTTCGATTGATCATAAAACATTATCTTGAAATACTTAAGTTGAAATGCGTGCGAAAGGCATTCAATGGAAAAGCGCATCATTTATACACATTTACATAAAATATTTACGATACCCGTATCAGTCTTGAATTTAGAAAAAAGAAGAAACAAAAAGTGTTGCCTGTTAGTTTTTGGTATTAAAAAGTTTTCAGGTTACTACCATTTTTATTTTTAAAAAGCAATACGGTTTGGATGCTAAGGGAGCCGTTTGACGGAAAGTGAGGGAGCTATGTAGCTGCTTAGTTACCAAACCTTTAATAATTGAATCATGCTTGGCCAGTATATTTTGAAAAGCTTGAAAACTCTCTAATGTTTTTCAATAATGTAATTTTTTTAAATATGTATGTATGATTATTAGTGGCAGAAACAAAAACTTTTAAAATTGCAAAACAATTATATCAAAAAAAAAGAGAAATACAAAAAGGTATGTGTGATAAATTTTGTGACTTTACATCAGCATGCATAAAGTCACATATTAATATTTTGTGTAACCACCACGTGCATCAATAACAGCTTTTGTCCTTCTAGGCATGCTGTTTACCAAGTTTTCATATTGATCTGGGGAAATATAATTTCACGCTTGTTGTTTTTAGGCCATAACTTTGTTATGGTACCAGTTTCTCCAGCCATAGATTTTTTTAATATTTCCGATAAATGTTCTATGGGGTTGAGTTCTGGAGTTATGGTGGCTAATTAAGCGTCGTTATTTCCTTATGTTGAAGCCAGTTTAAAGTAATTCTAGCTGTTTGCTTTGGGTCATTGTCCTGTTAAACACTATCGTAATTATTCCGAATAATTTTTTGAAAAAGCTTATGGTATGGGCAAAATAAGCGCCAAAAAAAAGTTCTACGAAACCTCACATGAATTCATACCTTTTGAGGTTTTGGGCAAACGATTTAAGAAGTTATTTTTAAGGACTTGTATCGAGGACGATCGAGCCATTCATTGGGAGTATGATTTTGCCAGGCTGATTGACATTGCTGCAAGTAAAGGGATGCGATAAATGGGGGTAAGGAAAGAGGACTCGCAAAGGATTGGGAAATCGGTATCCCCTTTCTAAAAGGAGACAAACATAACTTTTTTTAACCAATAAAAAAGGGGGACGGTTATACAAACTCCAAAAGTCACTTTCATGGATAAACTATGGACTTTCTTGCATTGTTGTTGTTTTTTAATATATTGATAGTAATTTCTTACCTGCACGTCCTTTGAGAACATGTTGTTCGTATGCAATATGACAGCGCTAAAATTTCGTACACTTTCAAATTCAAAAGTAATTTCTACTGGGTGGCCGAGCAGGTTTTGGGTATCATTTCGCCAACCAATCCATTCAAAACCTATGGGTATCAAGAAATATATTTATTAAGGGAAAATTTAATATAATATTTAAATATTTTTGGTTTTTCCCTTTTTTCATAATCGAATTGGCGTTGAAGACATTGTTTAAAACTGTTAATGAAGCTTACCTTTTCCAAATCCATGAATATCCGTTCGAAAATTATCCTTTCCTTTTTGGCCATCAACTAATTGGCCCAATCCAAGAACAAAACGATCGCCCTCCTCGTGACCATCATAGGTTTTATCTGATAGATCAATCTCCATGCCACGTTGAACGCCTTTGGGTATGCTATATGAAACGATGTCATCTAAGTAAAGATTGGTAAAAGAAGAAGATAGAAGGTAGGGATTGATTTTTTCAAAGTTATTTGTAATTAAAAATTAAAGCTACACTTAAAATTCTTTGAGCCTCAGGGACTTGAAGTACATTTCATCGTCTCTTTTGGGTATATAATGGTTTAAGGATGAGAAAACATCTAAACTAGTTTTGCTTGGAAACCTTTAACAAAAAAATATCGCATAAATTTGTCCGGGAAAGGTTTAAAAAATGCAAAAAATTTACCGCAAAGGCATCGCTCATGCACCGGAAAAGTACCAAATATTTACTGAAAAAGTATCAAATACAAATTTATCAAGATAACACCGTTTAAGTTTCAAAAATGTACTGAACAATTACCGAAAGTGTATCGAAAAAGTACTGAATGGGTACCGGAAAATTTCCGAAAATGGAAAAATTCTGAAATTATAACAAAAAAGTACCAAATATGTAC
This sequence comes from Philophylla caesio, assembly GCA_963971545.1. Classification (NCBI taxonomy): domain Eukaryota; kingdom Metazoa; phylum Arthropoda; class Insecta; order Diptera; family Tephritidae; genus Philophylla; species Philophylla caesio. The sequence continues at coordinate 29,020,666 of OZ020609.1, read as the reverse complement.
CGCAATTGCATAGGTTTCATGATAAACATATATATACACATACAATACATATATAATATAATACAACAATTATAAATGAATAAAGGACTGCACATTTAACCATTTTGAATTTGTATTTCGAACATCAAAGACTTCAAGTTAAATCCTTAAGTTTGGCGTTAATATTATTTTTAATGCAAGACGTCTCTATCATAGATTTAAAAAAAGTATATACAATCAGTCCTTTTTCTGAGAATAATCTATATTTGTTAAACAAATCGTACGATCTAAACATTTTTGATTTCTGCAAATTTTCAAAAAGTTTTGTAGAACATCCAGGAACTTTAGAAAGTAGTAAGTTGAGTAGATCAATGTGTATTCAAAAATGTGTGCTAAGTAATGACGGCAAGCTTGTCAAATAAAACAACAACAAATTTATTACCATTGTTTTAACCTATAAATGCATATTTTAGGAATAAGGACAGTCGAATAAAATAATACTGAAAAGCGAAGTTTTTTGCATTTTTCAAAATTTCCGTTATATGGGAGGTGGGCGTGGTTAAGATCCGATTTCAAAAATTTTCTACCATAATAATAGCTATACCAAGGAAAATATGTCCATCAAATTTTGTAACGATAACTAATACTGTAAGTAAGAAAGTAAGTAACTAATACTGTTATTAAGATACAGAAAACTTGTCATAACAGGGCTTGTCAATGCCCATTTTTCAAAATTTCATAAATACCAAATTTCTTAGTTCAAAATCTCTCCAAATACCGAATTTCACTCAATTTGCTGTAATAGACATCGAAAAAACGGAGTTTTTGCATTTTTCAAAAATTTCCGTTATATGGGAGGTGGGCGTGGTTATTGACCGATCTTGACCATTTTCAATACCAACCTACCCTACCCAAAGAGCAATTTATGTACCAAAGTTCATTGAGATATCTCAATTTTTAATCAAGTTATTGTAACCACGGACAGACGGACGGACGGACAGATAGTCAGGGCTAAATCGATTCCTCTTTTTATTCTGATCATTTTACTATATATATGTCTATATCTATATCATTGTGTACGAGTACGCTCGGGTATAAAAAGACAACCGTTGTGTGTAAAACATCAACACATATATTCTGAGAAATGCGATATCAAAAATTCACAGGTGGTACACCCACTTTTCCAATCTCATTTAATTTTCTTCATGAACATGAAACTGATTTTATTTATCTTCATACATCCGCACCAAATTCTATCAGTCCAGCGCATGTATGGGAATTGCCATTCCCAATTACATTTTATAAAAAGTATCCTATGTTCGGTCTATATGTGTTGTTATTAATTACACTGGAAATAAGATAGTTTATAAGTTTCAATTGTAAAATTGTTAGATTATAATGAAATAATATTGATTTTTTCCAAAACTTACCCAGAATCAAATGTCAATTAATTAAAAAACTTGAAATTAGACAAATGAGTCAGTAATGCCAATGCATTTTTTAGTATGAAGACGTTTACAAGTGAAAACTGTGGAATATGCAACATTCTTCATTAGTTAAGAAGCCAATCGGTCATGCGGGAACGAGTAAGCTGCTTTATTACAGAACCTTTTATAATTGAATCATGAGTGTATCGCACACATGAAAATAGTTTTGTGACTTCTTTAGACAAAGATAAATCTTTACACCCCAACAAGACGGAGCTGGTCTTGTTCACAAGGAAGTATAGGGTCCCAGATGCACAATTATCCTCCATTGCTGGCACTCCACTTGTGCTTTCTGACAGAGTCAGGTACTTGGGGGTTATTCTGGACAGAGAGTTAAACTGGAGGCCGAACATCGAGGATAGCGTCGGTCGCTTTATACTGCTGTAGGGCAGCCATCGGAAAGAGATGGGGTCTCTCTTCAAAAGTGGTCCTCTGGCTGTATGAAACAGCCATAAAACCAATTACATTATATGGAGTCTTCATCTAGTAGAACGCACTAGATAGATCTACTCTAGCTAATAACTTAGAAGGGGTGCAGAGAAGCGCCTTGATTGGCATTAGTGGGGCACTACGCACCACCCCAACACTGGCTTTAAATGCGATGCTTGGTATCATCCTCGTGGACTTGGCGGGAAAAGTTGCCGCCGCTTGCTCTGCCATCAGGCTGCGGAGTGCATGGGAGAGTTTGGGCACTCAGCGATCCTAAGACAATTCGAGTTCATCCCGGAGGAGGTAGATCTGTGCGCGCCGAAGATTGCCCGTAGGGGGTCCTTCAGCACCTCGGCGCATTGGCGCAGTGAAACTGTTCTCGGATGGATCGAAATTGGAGGGTAAAGTTGGAGGGGGTGTTTTCTGCGAGAAACTATCGCTCAGTAGTAAGTTCAGGTTACCAGATTTAAGCAGCGTTTTTCAAGCAGAAGTAGCTGCAATCAAGGAAGCGGTGGACCGCCTGCGTGGTGGCACCATAATACAGAAGGAGGTGAACATCTACTCCAAAAGCCAGGCCGCAATCAGAGCCCTGGGATCGCTGACGGTGAGGTCGAAATTGGTCGGCGAATGCTTGACCTCTTCATCGGCCGCGTCAGAGGACTTCCACATCCGGCTAATCTGGGTCCCAGGACACAGTAACATAGCCGGAAACTGCCATGCTGATGAGTTGGCCTGACAGGGCACAACAGAGGTTATCGTTCCGTGGAGGAATGGCATTGGGATTCCCCTTTCCACATGTGGTCTGCTTCAGGAAAAATGGGCCTTCGGTCGGCTCAGCAAACGCTGGGCGGGAACACAGACCACTGCTCTCGGGTTTGATCGGCGAACTGGCCGGGCACTGCCCATTGCAGATCCACGCTGAAAGGCTGGGCATTGTCTCGAACCCGGGGTGCGGGTGCTGCATAGAGGATGATGAGCTGAACTCTTCTCAACACTACCTTCTCAGCTGCCCTGCCTTCGCAAGGCTCAGATTTAAACACCTTGGATTGCACTTTTTCGATGCTCCAAAGAAGCTCTGTTGGGTAGACATAGGTCGGTTGCGCACCTTTATTACAAGCTCCCGGCGCTTCTTCTAATATATTTATGTATCTTACGGTGGGTATCGTCTCTGTTCAGGTAATAAAAGGGTATAAATATATCAGTGGTACCACAATGGAGTTTAAATCTAGTCTTAGTGAGCCCCATCTTTGGGCTACCACCTAACCTAAACCTAAACCTACATCTTTACTCTTTTCCTGAAGATATTCAGTTAAATTTAAACACACTGCGTTTTATTACGCACGGCGATAAAATTTTTTTGTGCTTCAACCGAAATTAAATAACGTGCGCAGAGATGTGTTTCTTTCCCTAACCAATACATAGAAATAGTATGAAATCGAACTATAAAATTATATCATTGGAGTGTACAAAAGTCACAAAAACATTTAGATTATTTATAAATCTACAAAATGCCGTGTTTGTGTTAATTCTCCTATTTATTTTGTTATGTTTGCATGTTATGAATCTTATTTTGCAATTGCCATTAAAAATTTAAAATGTTATAAATATTTGATGGGTTGGTACAAGGGTAATATTAAGCAGATGCCTTTTGGTGGGTTTAGTGGCATGAACCCTAAAATCACGTAGACGAAAGTTACTTCTGTATAACAACTTTGAAAGGTTTTTCAAAAAAATCAAAACCCTCGGTGAAGTATGCTGCTGTGTCATTAGTGTCAATGACGCTATTTGTTTTCAGACCAAACTCAGCAACCAATGGGTTTACACTACCACCCGTACCCAAAGTGTCGGAATCTGAGCGACTGAAATTTGCACCTGAAGAAATTTCAATAGTAATTAAGGAACAATTGAAACCAAATAAGGCCCCTGGGCACGACTTGATTACTCCAAAAATTATTATTGAGCTACCAAATTGTGCTGTACTTTGCATCTGTATGTTATTTAATGCAATTACTAAACATTGTTATTTCCCTCAACAATGGAAAAGGTCAACTATTGTAATGATACCAAATCCCCAACAAAACCATTTTTCTATAGACCTATCAGCCTGCTACCGTGCATATCGAAATTATTCGAAAAACTTCTTATGCTGCGCATTTACCCACATCCTCAAGCCCACAGCATAATACCATCCCACCAATTTTGCTTCAGGGAGAAACATGGTACGATCGAACAAGTAAATCGCATTACATCTGAAATCTGAACATCGTTTGAAAAGAGGGAATATTGTGCTGCAATATTTCTTGACGACGCCCAGGCATTTGATCGAGTATGGCTAGACGGTCTAATGTGTAAAATACAAATGTTACTCCCTCAGAGCACCCACAAACTACTTAAGTCCTATCTGTATGATCGAAAGTTCACATCGAAGTTCGATGTAACACTGCCATCACTGAAGCTCATCAAATTAAAGCTGGAGTACCACAAGGCAGTGTTCTCGCCCCGATGCTCTACGTCTTATACACCTCGGATATTCCAACAATCGGCCGCCTGACAATGTCCACTTTTGCCGACGACACTGCGATAATCAGCCGCTCCGAGTGTCCCCTGCAAGCATCTGCGCTCTTAGGTAATCATATGGACGCTGTGGCCAATTGGCTTGCAAACTGGCGTATACAGGTTAACGAACAAAAATCTAAGCAAGTTACATTTACACTAAATTAGAAAAATTGTCCGGCCTTGACTTTAAACAACGTTCAAATACCACAAGGCAATAATGTTACATACCTAGGGGTCCACCTGGATAGGCGACTTACTTGGCGCAACCACATAGAGGCTAAACGGACTCATCTTAAGTTGAAGACCAGTTCTCTACACTGGCTTAATAACTCTCGCTCACCCCTGAGACTGGAGTATAAAGTGACTATATACAACACGGTTCTAAAACCCATTTGGACCTATGGATGTGATGGGGCAACGCGAGCAGCAGCAACATCGAAATCCTTCATCGTGCGCAATCTAAAATCCTTCGAACAATAACCGGAGCATCATGGTATATCCGAAACGTGAATATCCACCACGACTTGAGAATCCCGGAAGTACGAACTGAAATAGAGCAGCGGAAGGCGAAATATGCATCGACGATTTTAGCGCACCCTAATCAATTAGCAAGAAATCTATTGCAAGTAAACAGGAACTCAATATTACGTATGAATGACTTTCCAGCCCAGTCGTAATATTTCTTAGGGCCAGTTAATAAAAATACTCATCCCGACTATGGGATGTAAATTATGTGATTAGAATAAGATTTGAAAACTTGTTTTTAGGCTCCTTAGTTGAGCAGATTCAATAAATAAAAGTAACAGTTAAAATAAAAAAAAAATAAAAAATTAAAATTACGATATCACATTCTCCAGACATTCCAGAACCGGAAGGATTTTGTGTTTCGTCAAGTTTATCGAGTCCTATTGAAGAAGAAGATGAAGCAGGCACTTTTAATAGCGAAGAGGTATTTAAAGATGAAAAAATACCGAACCACATTTGATTAGTCAATCAGAACTAAATCACCTTGTTAGCGAATTAGATTTGACCAAAGAAACATCTGAAATATTAGGCTCGAGATTTAAACAATGGAATCTATTGCAAACTGGAGTAAAATGACAGCTTATCGAAAACGTCACATTAATGTCACAAGCATATATCAAAACATGGGTTCAGTAAGTGATGAACACGGTGAAAGATTTCATCAAGAAATTGCACAGTACGAAGCGTTATCAAAGTAGATGGGAGTCAGCCATGAATGCAGACTATTGTTGGAGCCTCCAGGGGGATACTGCCACTACTGACTACAAGAGGAAAGCCAATCGTAAAAAAAGTTTTTTTTAATGTAGAATAACAATTTATGTCACCACATCATATAATTTTAAGTAAAATTAATAAATGGGTTTTACTACTAAACCTGACTTGATAGAACAATTTTATTTCAATATTTCAAATAGTTTTATGATGGCGAATAATATTTACATACTGTTCAAGCAGTGTCAAAAAATATTTTACTTTGTTGCATAGTGTTATTAGTTTGGCATTAGCTTCTAAACAACGATCTGCAGCAGTAGATGTACTTGTGATAATCTTTTGTTTGCTTTGTATTGTATTGTTCGAGGCAAATCCATAACGCTAGATTTATACGAGTACATATTTAAAAAACCTTTTCGCCTTTAACATGACGGCGAATTACTTCCAGTTTCTTTTTAAAAGAAATAAAATTTCGTTTTTATACCCGAGCGCACTTGTGCACAAGGGTATTATAACTTTGTACACTAAATGATCAGAATGAAAAGAGGAATCGATTTAGCCCTGACTGTCTGTCCGTCCGTCCGTCTGTCCGTGGTTACAATAACTTGATTAGAAAATGAGATATCTCAATGAACTTTGGTACATAGATTGCTCTTTGGACAGGGGGGGGTTGGTATTGAAAATGGTCATGATCGGCCAATAACCACGCCCACCTCCCATACAACGCAAATTTTTGAAAAATGCAAAAACTCCGTTTTTTCGGTATTTATTACAACAAATTGAGTTAAATTTGGTATTTGAAGCGATTTTGAACAAAGAAATTAGGTATTTCTGAAATTTAAAAAAAGGGCGTTGCCACGCCCACTTAGGAAAACATTTATGTATCTCAATAACGGTGTAAGGTATTGTCACGAAATTTGGTGAACAAATTTTGCTCAATATCGCCGTTATCATAGCGGTCACCCCAGTATTTATTGAACCCAATTGAGTAAAGTTTAATACTAGCAGCGATTTCAAACAAAGAAAAGGGGTTTTTATGAAATTATGGGCTCCGCTCATACAAAAATACATCGCGAGGGTATATCAATATCGGTTTCGCCCGAAACTATAATATTAAATTAATTCTTACATGTTCGTTTAATCTCCTCGAACGCTCTTTTATAAATGGAAGAAAATTAACGGAATATGCTTAAAAGTGCTTGTAACGCTTCGTTAAGTTATCGTTTTTAACGAAATGATACCATACTGACAAAAAATTTAAAGTTAAATTCATTTAAATCTATATAACGCGCTGTTTACACATTTTATGAAAATATTAAATCTAATTATTTTTCTCGGCTACATCCCGGCCCCCGTGAAGCGCCTGGTCGACCGGAGATTCACGAGTAACATCTAATACTGCTAGCTTAAAAACCGGTCTACGTAAATTGCCAGTTGTCGTCTTGATTATCACTGATCGTACTTGACCGCCGGGTGTAAGAAAAACTTGCACAACGATAACTCGTTTCCATCCGCCTCGTATTTCATTTTCAGAACAGATGAGTACTGGCAAACATTGTCATCTACAATAAAGTGATTAGGTGTCAAAGGATCCGCACTTTCGCTTTCCAGCGGAAAATAAGTTAATGGACGGGAATTTACTAAGTCCTCAACTTCAGTTAAAAGGCTTTGCAGCGTCTCCACTAGTGGCACCCTTTACTTTAAGTTGAACGAAAGTACATTATTTACGCAGCGCACCATGCGCTCCCAAGCGCCTCCCGCAAATGGATTACCGGGTGAATTGAATGTCCATTCAATTCCTCGCCTTGCACCTTCATCAACCAACTTCCTTTCTACCAATACCCAATCACCCTTACTTACACCATCAAAATTTGTGCCTCTATCGCTGCGCATTCTAACAAGGACTCCTCGCCTATTCAAAAAAATTCACAAACAAAGTATGAGTCAGCCGATAAATCTTTTGCCAACACCAAATGGATAGCTCTTACAGTTAAACATGTAAACAGGCAGCCCCATCGTTTCTCTTGGCGACGACCGACTGCTACTAAATATGGCCCAAAAAAATCCACCCCAGTGTAGCTGAAGACCAGAATAAATGGAGTGGGGCGATTCCTTGGCAGCTAACCCATTAAAGGTGGTTTCGGTTCTGCTCGTCTATTCTTACAGAGCAACCTAAACAAGAGCGGAGAGCGTCGCGTTTTCCACCGCCTAGCGCTACCGCTTAGTTTTCGTACCTAAACAAGAGCGCCAGCGCTATGTCAAATCAAGGAACAACAACAAGGAACAATGTCAATTCTTCGTTTTCTGCAGCTAACATCGCTTCCAGCCGTATTCACGATATGATGTATTTGGAAAAAATATTTATCATAAATAATCCACATTGTGAGCGACCCTTGTGTATATTTCTGAATGTACATAATCAGCTGATCTTCTTTACATTTTACTTGATTTGAAATATGTGATATATTTGTAAATTTTAATAATTTATCAAAGTACGAACAATTAAAATGCCTCACGTCAGTCAGAAAAAGCAAATTATTGATCATATAGTGGAAAATGTTGAAAATCAGCTTAAATACCTTAGTGGTGGGTAGTACGATGCTAATGCGGAGAAATTTTGTAATAAGATATTTACTTTTAGATGAATTTGCAGACTTGGTGGCTTTGCTCGAAAATGAGTCGGTTTTCTACAAACCACATTCAGGAAAGCAGTTTCCAGTGGAGCTGCAGTTGGCCATTGTTCTTTATAGGCTCGGTGCATATGGGGAAAACGCAGCTATAAGCAAAATTGCCACGATCTTTGGAGTTGGGGATGGAGGAACAATAGACAAAATAACGTCCAGAGTTTTTAAAGCAATTTTGGCAATTGAGCCAAAATACGTTTACTGGCCAGACGAGGTAGAACGGGAGCAAATAGTTTCCGAAACGTACAAAGAATTGCCATACTGTATTGGATACGTAGACGGTGCAGAAATAAAACTTGCCGAGGGGCCTGTTGATGAGCATGTACCGAGTTAGGCGTAGTATTCTATGCAAGGTACGTGGATGACATTATCTGCGTAATCACCAAGGACAATGAAGAACAGATACTGGAATACCTAAACAAACAACATGGATATATTATGTTTATGATGGAAATGGAAAAGAAGGGAACAATAAATTCCCTGGATTGCCAAAAAACTTGACTACGAAATTTACAGAAAACCGACAGCTACTGACACCATAATACATAACACATCAAATCATCCTCAAGAACACAAATACGCCGCTATAAAACAACTAACAAAACAGACTTGAACGAATACCTCTATCGCGAGAGGCATACGGAAAGGAACTAAACACAATATACAACATAGCAACAAACAACGGATATAAAAAGGAGCTCGTGGATAAATTCAGAAAAATTCTTGCAGTTCAAAAAAGAAGCGACAGAGAGCTAGACGAAAAAATTTGGACAGTAATGACTTATACAGGTAAAATTACATACAAACTTGCAAATTTTTTCAGAAAGTATAATATCCACACGGCGTTCAAAACTGGAAACAACCTCGGAAGGATACTTAAAAGCAGCACGAATGAAGAATACCCATTGAACAAACAAGGCGTGTATAAACTGACCTGTGAGTGTCAATATAGCTATATAGGACAACAAAAGAATACGAAAACCCACGGCAATACCAGAATCTAATTTTGCAAACCATTTGGTAAACGCAAAATGTTTACCCGGAAACATAAAGAAACCCGTTAAGGTACTGCACGTACAACAAAAAGGACGGCGCCTAAATGCTTTAGAAAACATGGAAATATGTATATAAACAAAAAACCTTTGATGGGAGGATAACAAACGAACAAATAAACAGCAACTCTGATGCGATATTTGCACCATTAAGGCTTGTTTACAAAAAACAAAACAAAGACATAGGTAAAATGACAGATACCAACATACAAAACAAACCTGCAATACCTAAGCGGGCTAAAATTACTGACTATCTACCTGTTCTTACCGCAAAGGCAGATTCGAGATAAAATATATACTTTTGGACTCTAACCGCGCGAGACTTTAGGTACCTATACTCAGGACACTTAACATTTGTTAACATTTACGATTATGCACCAATACCTGGTTGACCGAAAAAACGAAATAAATACGGAACAAAAGACATAAACTGAACAGAACGAAAATTTACTCTGAAGATGGCACAACGCCGAAACCGGTTTGTCTCTAAACCAAACTTGACAAGGGATGACGGAAAATCGTTCCAACAAATATCAACAATTCACCCTGTCGGACAAGAAAAAGAAGAAAACAATATAAATAAAATTTCGTTTTTATACCCGATCGCACTTGTGCACAAGGGTATTATAACTTTGTTCGCATATATAGACATACTATATACACTAAAATGATCAGAATGAAAAGAGGAATCGATTTAGCCCTGACTGTCTGTCCGTCGGTCCGTCCGTCCGTCTGTCCGTGGTTACACTAACTTGATTAAAAATTGAGATATCTCAATGAACTTTGGTACATAAATTGCTCTTTGGACAGGGTAGGTTGGTATTGAAAATGGTCAAGATCGGTCAATAACCATGCCCACCTCCCTCTGTATCTCAATAACGGTGTAAGGTATTGTCACGAAATTTGGTGAACAAATTTTCCTCAATATCGCTGTTATCATTGTTACGTTTTGGAAAATGCTAAAAATTTTCTTTATCTATTGGAACATAAATATTAATTAAAATTTTATATTTAGAGAGATAGTTAATTAAGAAACCTGCAAAAAACTTCGTTTTCAGTATTTATTGGAACCAATTGAGTAAAGTTTAATACTAGTAGCGATTTCAAACAAAGAAATGGGGTTTTTATGAAATTATGGGCACCGCTCATACAAAGATACATCGCGAGGGTATATAAAAATCGGTTTCGCCCGAATTTAGCTTTTCTTACTTGTTTTTAGTTGAACTGCACTGGTGCGACTGCTCGAGGAAATAATAACGCATATTTGAACATGCAAAACGTTACGGGTGATGCACAGTGGAGTATTTGACACAAAAAACTGGCCAAAACTATTTTAGGTATTTCTTCAAATAAAAGTCTGAGTGTTTTGACTTTTACTAAATAAGTAGCATCTAAAAATCATGTGCTAAAAATTTTAGGGGGTTTTGGGGATTTTGTGTCCCCATCCCTCTTTAAAAATCACCATGGAATATATTTTTAAAATATTTTCTCTCAAATTCGAAAGGGAACCAATTTTGCTTGAAAACCCTCATTTACACTTTTTCCATGGGCGTTCTCCTTCAATCTATTTCGGGGGTTTAAAGTAAAGGCTTTTTTTCAATATTTTTTATTTTTTCGATTTTGTCAATATTTGTTGAAGGAAAATGAAAAGATGTTTTATTTGCTTTTACTATTGGATGGTTTATTACTACAATAAACAAGATTATAACAATGCGCTCATACAAATAATAAAAAATACAAATTAGGCTTCATCTATGCTACTAAAATAGGGATCAGAAGTGAGGAGTAGCCTATTCAAAACATCTTCCAAGCACTTCTTTCTTGAAAATTTTCGTGAGTAGCTTTCCCTGTACTTCCGAAAATGTTTATACCGAGCTTCTGATGCCTCCTCTGACAGTTGACCAATAGGCAACAGAGCGTGTTTGATAACACTTGTAGAGTGCATTAATATTTTGTGGACAGTAGGAGACATCGGCTGCCAATCGTAAAGTTCCACATAATACTTTGCAGTATCAAATTTATCCGTTTCAACATCGAAACCTGAGGAAAGCACCTCCAAAATCACTTTGAATCTCTGTATCAAATTTATGTTGATTCCAGTGATATCAGCTGCTACTTCAATATCACTAAAAAACCGCGAAGTATTTCCGTGGTTAGTGTTACCGTACCCAGCTTTAGGTATATCAACAAGTAGTCCCATTCTCTGCTCGAATTCCTTCTGGATCATTTCTTTTGCACCATGGATTTTGGTATGGTCTTCTTTGTGTAGGCGACCTTTATGGATATTGGCTTTTAATTTATACGATAAATGAAGCAGAAATTAAAAAAATCTGATCCGAGCATGCAACCCCATTTGTATATAAGGAGTAATTTGGCTCGCTCAGCTTCATTGCATTTGTCAATAGCATCTTCTAAATATCGGCAAAGTCTGGAAGCAGTGTTATCGAGTAAATCTTGAAGTTTCACTTCAGCTTCGGTTTCGCTAACACTTTTGGTAGGATTCGTATCTTTTTTGGCTCGCTGCAATTGAGAATAGCATGGATATACATCCTTATTCGCTTTTTGTATTATTTCATATTGAGCTTTTGACAAATTGGCCTCAATGAATATCCTCAGTGCTTCTTCTGGAGAGTGTTTCTTGGTCATTATTTGATTATAAACTGCTTTACGGAACTTAATCGTTCTAGTTGGTGACTGCTGCATGTCATGTATTAATTTCGCTGCATCAATATTTTCTACGGCACGGTTGCTCATTTCCGCGGCATATGTGAGCTGATCAAACGGTACGTTTTTTCTAATCTTCATTGTTTTGCGCCGTTTTGTCCTTTCACTGCAATCAACAAACTCTTTATTTGGTCGACCCTTTGTACACGATTTTGAAGCTGTTTATAACTTTATGAATTTCTTTAGTTTTCGAAGGTGGGCACTTTGTCAGAGCCAACAATTTATCTTCCAAGTCCGATAGTTTACGATCAAAATGTTTCTGAATGCTTGCCCTGACAATGTCATGCAGAAACTTTCGCGTGAAACCTTCGATTGTATTTCCAGACCCTAAAACAACAGATAAAATATTTTCATTCAAATAAAGTCACTTTACATTTTATTTTTTTTAACTTCCAAGGGACTGTTTGGGAAAACTTTACTTGATTGAAATTAAAGCAGAGAGTCTACAGATTAATAAAATATAATATTGGTACTGTACAAGTTAGTACAACTATTGCAAAAATACTAGTCAAGTTGAATTATGTAAAAAAAAATCGTCATAATTTGATTTTTGAAATCCAATACTGGGCAAATAATAAAGTAATGAGAGCTAAAAATGTATTATATAGTACATACCTTGTTTTTCAAGATCCATCACAATTTTTTCCACGAAATGATTTTTAAAATATCAAAAACTCACTTCGAAATAAAAAGAAAAAATACGCTGCCGATAACGTCATAGTTATAATAAAAATGCTATGTTTCGGCTGGCCCTGCTGTGACTCAGCCAACGCTTTGCAGGTACTGTGACTGTAATTCGATGCGGAATTCAATTACCTGACTGGAGGACTATTTTTATTAGTATATCTAAACAATCGGGTTTTCGATTTATGGCCATATTTTAGGGTCCAATACCCCACCGTGCGATGTTTTAATATCTTTAATATTTTTACTTTTTTTTTAAAATTCATATAAAGGGAATAAATTATAATATTAAATTAATTCTTACATGTTCGTTTAATCTCCTCGAACGCTCTTTTATAAATGGAAGAAAATTAACGGAATATGCTTGAAAGAACTTGTAACGCTTCGTTAAGTTATCGTTTTTAACGAAATTATACCATACCGACAAAAAATTTAAAGTTAAATTCATTTAAATCTATATAACGCGATGTTTACACATTTTATGAAAATATTAAATCTAATTATTTTACTCGGCTACATCCCGACCCCCGTGAAGCGCCCGGTCGACCGGAGATTCACGAATAACATCTAATACTGCTAGCTTAGAAACCGGTCTACGTAAATTGCCAGTTGTCGTTTTGACTATCGCTGATCGTACTTGACCACCGGGTGCAGGAAAAACTTGCACAACGATACCTCGTTTCCATCCGCCTCGTATTTCATTTTCAGAACAGATGAGTACTGGCAAACTTTGTCATCTACAATAAAGTGATTTGGTGTCAAAGGATCCGCACTTTTGCTTTAAAGCAGAAAATAAGTCAATGAACGCGAATTTACTAAGTTCTCAACTTCAATTAAAAGGCTTTGCAGCGTCTCCACTAGTGGCACTCTTTACTTTAAGTTGAACGACAGTACATTCTTTACGCAACGCACCATGCGCTCCCAAGCACCTCCCGCAAATGGATTACCGGGTGAATTGAATGTCCATTCAATTCCTCGCCTTGCACCTTCATCAACCAACTTCCTTTCCCAATCACCCTCACTTACACCATCAAAATTTGTGCCTCTATCGCTGCGCATTCTAACAAGGACTCCTCGCCTATTCAAAAAAATTCGCAAACAAAGTATGAGTCAGCCGATAAATCTTTTGCCAACACCAAATGGATAGCTCTTACAGTTAAACATGTAAACAGGCAGCCCCATCGTTTCTCTTGGCGACGACCGACTGCTACTAAATATGGCCCAAAAAAATCCACCCCAGTGTAGCTGAAGACCAGAATAAATGGAGTGGGGCGATTCCTTGGCAGCTAACCCATTAAAGGTGGTTTCGTTTCTGCTCGTCTATTCTTACAGAGCAACCTAAACAAGAGCGGAGAGCGTCGCGTTTTCCACCGCCTAGCGCTACCGCTTAGCGCTGCCGCTCTTGTTTAGGTTGCTCTGTTACATACTTGGCATTTGTATTTAGCTGCATTTACTAATTGACGTAAATTTGTTATCCAAAATTTTCTACGCACATCACATGCGATTGCTTCGTTATTTTGATTTTGATGTTTATACATCTCCTGATAATGCTGGACAATCAGCATAGCTAACGGATGCTTGTAAGGGAAAATAATCGGCCTTTTTGTATGAAATGGCATACAATAAGCGTTATATATACGGCCCGAGAGTCTCAAGACTCCTTCATCGTCAATCGTCGGCACAAGTTTAAATACTAAACTACTTTTAGGAATAGTTTCATTACGATTTAAAATACTCATTTCAGTGATGAACGTAGCGACATAACAAAAGTTCCGCTTTATTTATGTCATATGCAATTAATTGTAAATATAAAACAGAATACATCCTCAACAGAACGCCAATACATTCCGAACACCTTTTCTATTATCGACTCATTGGGGCAAAAACTCATAACGTCGGTTATCGTTGCAGACTCTCCAAGATTTTCATTTCGAATTTTGACTCTATGAAACGTCTCTCGTATATCTGCACATACACCATACACCCTGTCGAAATTTAAATAGAATAGAGGGGAGGCCTTGGTTGATAGGAATCTGGCCTTTCAACAGCCTTGAATTTAAAAAAAAACACCGTTTACGGATGCAATGTGGCAAAAACCATGTATGAGACTTAAGCTGTTTTGGTTCCAACAAAAATAGTTTCACTGCATAAGATTTATTTACATATTCATTTATTTTATTTTTATCTTTATCTTTAGACATTTATAAAAATAGTTTCACTGCATAAGATTTATTTACATATTCATTTATTTTATTTTTATCTTTATATTTAGACATTTTTGCCTCAATTGTTTCAAGGCGTCGTAGCTACATACTATAACTTTCGCGAATGTTTATTCTGTCGGTTTTCCATAGTAAACCCGTTTCGTTTTGATTGCCAATTTGCTTATTTGACTCCAATAAAATTGCTTCAGCTCTTTTGTCAGCTTCGGATACGACCCGTTGTAGGGGTTTCACACCAAAACTCTCTAAAACTAAAATAGTCTTACATTTGCTGCTCAATGTTAATAATCGTATCTATACGACAAACTACACTTTCCCCGCTGTCTTCGTTTGATTCAAAAAGAATGTGTCCTAAATTTGATTTTTGAACAGAACAGAAATAATCTAAGTTTATAGCCTTAGAAGGACGAACCAAATATGCGGCATACTGATGACTATTTGCGGAACAGCATCGACGTAGTCATTAATTGGCAAACTGTTTAAACTTGGAGTTTGTGATGGTAATTCCAATTTGTTTGTAGTTCGTACTTGTTTCATTTGGAACGCGTTTGCTTTCTGAGCTACTCCAGAAATTTCAACATCTAAGCGCTGTGATAATTCGCAAGTTGTTTTACCTCCTATCCATTGTAACTTGCGGTCTTCACCTGCTTTCAAGTCTCGCTTACTTCTGAAAGAAAGCGACATGTCGCACGTGAAGACCGCAAAAATTTGAGCGCTCGCTTACTTTCAACTGTCATTTTTGTAGTTTGACAGTAATTTTCGCATTTCGAAGTATCTTCCATTGTGGCAACATCGTTTATCATAGGCTCTTCGAGCACAAAAAAGCCTTTTAATAAGATATATTGATAAAATCGAGTGTCGCGTTACTGATCTTTTTAAATTAATTAATTTATATAGACAATATGAGTGGGTTTGGAGTTTGAATAGCACGCAGGACTCGAACCTTCTTGCTCTACGACATGTTGCAAATGAAAAAGTATGCTTTCAAAATGCCCAGTGAACAAATCTCTCTCTCGTTTGCGACGACAAGAAGCAGAAAGCAAGCGACAATTGGAAGGAGGTGAAGGCAGGTGGCCTGCGCAAAGGCAACTAAAACCCAAGTGATATGCTTTTACAAACTTCCAACGTTGGTTACAATCAATACCTTTAAATTGTGAACACTGATGTAAGTTATGATTACTTTTGCAATACACACATTTATTTTCTGTCATCGCTAATACTCGTACAGGTTTTACAGACTTGTTCGACTTGGAAATCAGCTGTTCATTCACATTGGAGTTTTTTATAGGTACAATATCTGCAGCTAAGGAGACTAAAATTGCAATTTCTTGAAGCCAATTACTAAAGTTGCGTATACTTGGGTAACATAACTTCATTGAAAACTTCTACCTAGCCTATTCTTTTCGTTGACTCATTGGCAATTTACTAACGAGCTCATCAAGTGAAGTGGGAGTGGTTAAATGAGAAGCCGCACCTGCGTTCTCCAAGAAATCCGTCAAATTGCTTAATATCGTACTTTACGATATTATATCTGTTTGACTTCCAATTAGTAGCTGCGGACTGCCGAAATGAAATTCTAAAGTATATATTACTACGTTAACACTTGAAGGATGAAGCAGTGATTCTACTCGTTGCCGCGCTGGCCCTGTAAGAGCCTTTTGGAGACGAAATAGATTCTCTAAATCTGTATACATATACATGTCTGTTGTTTCTTTAAAGGCTGCGAAGAACATTGGCCATTCTTCGGGTGTTCCATTAAATTCTGGAAGGTCTTGTAGTTTCCTGATGTGTGTATGTTGTACAGAAAATTATTGTTGCAACTGCAGGATGGTAATATATTGGAATAGTTAGAATAGTTTATTCCAAGATGAGGAGGCGGTTGATGATACATGGGCGAAATTGACGTTGGAAATATTACCGTTGGCAGAGGTAACATAACCACAAGTACAATTCACTGTAATCAAGCTGGAAGTGGCAACGTTGGCTAAGTAGCTGCCTAGTGCGTTGATGTTGGCGGAGCTTACATCAGCGGAATTGATGTCGGCGGAGGTTTTGTTGAAAAAAGTGGAGTTAGCAGAAACTTCTTCTGCACAATTGACATTTGTGGAAGTAGTTAGTGCTTGTTAAGCGACTTTTTCTTTAAGATTTAACCTTTTTTTTCTGACGCTGCAGTGAGCGCTTAAGGTCTTTTATTTGTTTTTTTAAATCATAACTAGACTTATATGTTAGGTTTGGTGTCCGGTCCATTTCTCCACCGCTGGCTGAATCTATCTCTGAGCTCGGGATTGATGTGTCCATTGTGTTGTTTGGCGATTGAAATGGCGTAAACTTTTTGATGCTGCGAAGATTGTTGTGATGCATATATACATAATTGTCAGTTTAAGAGTACAGCTTTATATGTTCCAAATTCTTCTGGGAACATAAGAACATATATAAAAAAAATGTTGCGACTGCTCGAAAACGCTCTAAGAAATAATAATTTTAAACATGCAAAATGTTACGTGCGATGTTTTACATTTTTTAAAAATACATATAAAGGGAATAAATTCTTATAATAAATTAATTCTTATATGTTCGTATAATCTCTTTGAACGTTCTTTTATAAATGGAATAGGCTTGAGAGAGCTTGTAACGCTTCGTTAAATTTTCGGTTTTAACGAAATGATACCAAATTCAAATTCATTTAAATCTTTATAACGTGATGTTTACTCATTTTATGGAATTCATATTTTCACTCTGTTATATGTGTTATGAGCAACATTTTTAAAATTCAACTGAAGGAGTTCATGAAATAGACCAAATCCTCAGCACAATACTAACGCAGTGTTTAAACAGAACAACATGTAAACAAAAGAGAGAATGTCGCGCTCTACACTGTAGTAAAAAGGGATAGACACACAATGCAACACGTTCCGTAGGCAGTTGATATAATAGGCAATTGATTTGAATTTGCCTTAAAGTGTTCAGCAGATAAAATTTGTATACCCTAGCATACTTGTACTTAAAAATTGGCAGTAACCTACCTGCGCAATGTGTAAAAATTAAGCAATCAAAGGGTGATAGTTTTAGTACAAATGTACGTTGTGCGCATGATTCAATTATGTATAAAAGGTTCTGTACTTACTGACAGCTAAATTCTGAAACTCCTTAATCTATAGTTGTATTTTTTAAGTACGCAGAAAGGGGTAAAAATGTGATCCCTTTTAGTTAGTAGTTATTTAAATTTTTTATTACCTAGCTTAAACCTGCAGGATTTTACCCCTCTAATTTATACAAATAAAATATATGGAGATTTTATTGGCAATAATAAAAATAAAAGGTCGAACCTCGAGCCAGCAAACGAACCTAATTTAAAATGGAAACGTCGCCAAAATCAATAAAAATGTATATTTAAAAACTCAATAGTCGTACCAGTACTCCATCGCACATATGTATGTGTCTTCCGAGAAATGCTAATATTCCTGCTAAATTTCATTCCAAATCGCCCATACAAACAAGCCTATTCTGTGTTTAGATTTTAAAAATTTTTTCCGGAATCGAAATGTATTTGTATACATCGAAAGCGAGAATTTTTATTTTGGTTTTTAAGACTTGTCTCTAATTCTCTGAAAAGAAAAAAAAAAAATTCTGATCTTCTCAGAACTGAAGAAACTAATAACAGATAGAGTGTAAAGGATTTTTAAATTTCTGCAATCACCAAATCAAATGTCTTTGAATGAAAAATTTATATAAGAAAAACGAGTCAGTGATGCCAACGCTTTTTTTGGTATGCAGAAACTTACTATGTACTACTATTACAAGTGGAATTGGCAACATTTTTCATGAGTTAAGAAGCCGTTATGTCATGCGGAAACGAGGGGGCTGCTTTATTACAGAACCTTTTAATATTGAATCATGCGTTGTGCGCAGGATTTACATATTTTAGTATGTATCAGTGAATACATGTGACAAACACATAAAAGCGAGTTTGACAAATCTGCAGTTGTGCCAAGGCGAATTTAACAAGGTGGTGTTAAGGTGCCAGTTGGTTTTTTTGCCTTTTTCGCTTCGTTCTGATTGGCTGGCGAATGGCTAAATTTGACATTTCGTCCAGCAAAGCAAAAACAAAATGCATGGAGGGCTTTTACTTATATACGCTTACCACCACCTTGATAAATTCGCCTTGAGTTCTGCCAAAAAATAAATTTTAAGAGGGTTGCTTCAATGTGGGTGGCTTATACTCCTTTTTGACGAAGTTTACTCATAAAAAATAAAGTGTGCTGATGAAGTATTAAAATTTTATTTCGTATCTACTTAGAAATCAAACAAACATGATTTGGAATTTTTTATTTAAGAATATTTAATTCATGTATATATAAATTCAGTTTTAACTAAGTAAAAGTTTAGTCATTGACTATTCAACTAAAGAGACAAAAAACTTTAGTGGCAAAAATTGTACAGTAACCCTTTACAATATTCCCAATGTTCTTTTGGAATTTTTTGAATACGAGTCTCCGTAAAACCACTTCATTAAGTAATTTTTTGGGAAAGCCACTCCAATATAACGGAAGTTTTGGAAATTGCCAAAACTTCTTTTTTTCGGTATGTATTAAAGCAAATTATGTGAAATTTGATATTAAACAATGAAATTTTTAAAAATAGGCGTTGCCACGCCCGCTTATTGGGAAATATTCTTATCTCAATAACGGTGTTATGTATCGACACAAATTCTGGTGAACACATTTCCTTGATATTACTAGCATCAACGTAACCACGCCCGACTTCCACATAACGGAAATTTTGGAAAATGTAAAAAACTTCGTTTTTTAAGTATCGATTGGAACAAATTAAGTAAAGTTTAATACTAACCAGCGATATGAAACAAAGAAACGGGGTTTTTATAAAATTTTTAAATTCATCTACTGAAACTATCATTTGACAACCGACATAAATTATAAGAAAAGAGTACGGAGCCTGAAAATCAAGTAATTATGGTTAGGTAATATTGCCTACAGCGAGCCAAAGAACAACTGGTATGACGAGGAATGTCGCGCCGCTACGGAACGTAAAGACGATGCCTACAGGGCGGGAGCCTTATCGTGAGTTGAAGCAGAAATCAAGACACATTTTTCGTAAGAAAAAGAGAGAGGCCGAAATGTGTGAGTGCGAAGAGCTTAAGATGCTGGCCGGCAGGAAAAGCGCCCGAAAATTGTTTCAGAAGGTACGACAGCTAACAGAAGGTTTCCAGACCGGTGCGAATACCTGTAAGAATGACAACGGTGTCCTGGTGAATAATGTCCACAATATACTTAAATTATGGAGTGAGCACTTCTCCACACTGGTTACTGGAAGCACCTGAAACAACCTTGGCTAAGATGTTGAACCCGAATCCCCAATCAATGATGATGGACTCGATGTATCATCACCCGACTATGACGAAATTTGGAAAGCAATAGCACGGCTGAACAACAACAAAGCCCCCGGACTCGATGGGTTACCAGCTGAGTTATTCAAGTACGGCAGAGAGGAGTTGGTTAAGTGCATGCACGAGCTCATTTTTTTGAATATGGCCGGAAGAACGCATGCCTGCTGTTTGGAACTTAAGTGTGCTCTGCCCCATCCACAAAAAGGGTGATCCTGCAGTTTGCGCCAATTATCGTGGGATTAGTCTTCCTAACATGGCGTATTAGGTTCTGTCGAGTGTATTGAGTGAAAGACTTATGCCCACCATCAATGAACTGATTGGACCTTATCAGTGTGGCTTTAAACCTTGTAAATCTACCACCGCACAGATAGTTTCAATAAGCCAGATCTTGGAAAAGACCCACGAAAGAAGAATCGACATACGCCATCTTTTTGTCGACTTCAAAAATACCTTTGACAGCACGAGAAAACGGTGCCTATATGCCGCAATGTCTGAATTTGGTATCTACGCAAAACTTATACTGCTATGTAAAATGACGTTAAGCAAAACCACCAGCTCCGTCAGGATTGGGAAGGGCCGCTCAGAGCCGCTTGATGCCAAACGAAGTTTCAGACAGGGTGACTATTTGTCGTGCTGTTGGAGAAGATAATTCGAGACGCAGAACTAAATTGGTCAGGCACTAATAGGCAATTGCACAGTAAAATCCTCTTTTGACGGACAAAAACCATACTCTATAAGTCTCTCATCATGCCCGTCCTATTGTATGACGCAGAAGCATGGACGACGACAACATCAGATCACAACGACAGATTTATGGACCTTTGCGCCTTGCGACGGCGAATACCGCGTACGATGAGCTGTACGAGCTGTACAAGGACGTAGACATAGTGCAGCGGATTAAAACCAGCGGCTCCGCTGGCTAGGTCACATAGTTCGAATGGGTGAAACAGCTCCAGCCTTGAAGGTTTTTGACGCGGTACCCACTGGTGGTAGCAGAGGGGAAAAATACCTCCTCTGCGTTGGAAAAACCAAGTGGAAAAGGACTTGGTTATAATTGGGATTTCCAATTGGCACCAATTAGTAAGTAAAGGATTGATTTTTCAATAATTGAAACTTAAAATGCATTTTATAAGAAATATTAATCTTAGATTCTATTTTTTTATTCGCAGGGCGATCAGCGGTATGGAGTTGTGCCAAAAAACCACTCCCATTAGAAAAACTGAAATCGGAAGTAGGCTTCGCCTGCGTGAAAATTGCTGGCATCATACTGTACAGTTGCTACATACCACCTAGCTTCAACCTCGAGGAGTTTGAAACAATATTAGATAACTTGGTCACCGATGCTAGAACTAGAACGCCGGTTGTAATCGCAGGTGATTTCAATGCATGGGCCCAAGCATGGGGAAGCCGTAAAACAAATCCCAAAGGCAGAGCGCTCCTGACAGCTCTTTCGACCCAAGAAGTGGTGCTATTAAATTCCGGAAGTAAAGCTACATTCAAAAAAGACGGAAGTGAGTCTATAATAGACTTAACATTCATAACTAGTAGACTATCCCGAAATGTCCATTGGGAGGTTAGTGACGACTATACTCACAGCGATCACCAAGCAATTATCTTCACTATAAACGAACCAAAGCAAACAGGGTCTTGCACCGAAAGGAGAACAGTGGGCTGGAAAATCGACTCTCTAGATGAAGAAGCGCTAAAAGTTATGATGTCTGCAGTTACCCTAACACAAGGAGCTACGAATATGGCCAACAAGCTCATGACCACCATAGCAAACGCCTGTGATGCTTCAATGAGGAGAAGAGGAAGAAACCCATCGGGTAGACGTCCCTCAGTATACTGGTGGAATTCCCAGATAGCAGATGTTCGTCAACAATGCAATAGAGCAAGGCGCGACTACCAAAGGGCCAGAAAAACGGCAAATTATTTGGAACAACAAATACACTACAGGGCCAAGCGAAAGGAATTAAAGCAAACCATTAAGGCGAGCAAGAATAAGTGTTTTCTCCAGCTTTGCGACAGTGCCGAACAAAATCCTTGGGGTATGGCATACAAAGTGGTTACTAAAATGCTACAGGCATCGGTCCAGCCGCAGCTCACAAGCGCCGACCAACTGGGTATAATAGTAAGCAAACTGTTTCCAGGCCAAAAAGCATTCAGTAGAGAGATCCTCTCCCATGCTGAATGCAAATTCCCCCAGATCACTACTGGAGAGGTGCTGCTTGCGGTTGATGAATTTAAAGACAGAAAGGCCCCAGGCCCTGATGCAATTCCGAATAAAGTTCTTAAACTAGCAGTGAAAGCCAATACTGAGGTTTTCGTTCACACGTTTAACGAATGCTTTACAGAGGGCGTATTTCCGAAAATATGGAAACGCCAGCGGCTTGTTCTACTACCAAAGGCGGGAAAATCTCCTGGGGATCCCTCTGCATATCGACCAATATGTATGCTTAATACAACAGGGAAGCTTCTGGAACGCATAATTTCCAATAGAGTTACAGACGCAATGGAGGCGAATGGAGGACTCTCCGAAACACAATTTGGATTTAGAAAAGGGCGGTCCACAGTTGATGCAGCCAATTTCATAAAAAGAATAGCAGAAGACGCGATTAGCGGTGAGAGATGGAGATGGGGCTCAAAAGAATATTGTTTAACAATTACGCTCGACGCGAAAAACGCATTTAACACCGCAAGCTGGCGGAAAATAACAGAGGCGCTAATAACTTTCGATATTCCAGCATATCTCAGAAGAATCCTAAACAATTACTTGTCGGACAGACTTCTACTCTACGACACCGATGAAGGCAGAAAGAAATATAAGATTTCAGGCGGAGTTCCACAAGGCTCAGTGCTGGGTCCAACGCTATGGAACATAATGTATCATGGCATATTGAAACTACATCTACCAAAGGGGCGAAAATAGTTGGTTTTGCTGATGACATAGCCATTGTGGTCGTAGCTAAGCACATAAAAGACATTGAAGAAAGTGCAAACAACTCGATCACTAGTGTTCAAAACTGGCTCTTCGATGCAGGTCTAGAGCTTGCACAGCAAAAAACCGAGACAGTGCTAATTAGCAGCAGATCCGAGAAGTGGGGAAAATAAACGTATGTGGCCATGAAATAGAATCAGCCCCAGATCTGAAATACCTCGGAATCATATTGGATGCTAGATTAACATTCAAGCGGCATATTGAATATGCAGTCGGAAAAGCGGAAAAAGTCGCAGTAGCGCTTTCGAGACTGATGCTTAACGTCGAAGGTCCAAAGCAACAGCGAAGGCAGTTATACGCCAATATAGTCAGAAGTGTTTCAAATCTGGGGTGAAGCCTTTAAGAAGACGTCATACGCACGCGCAGCGAAGTCTTTATACCGGAAATCAAGATCTGCTGGCAACAGTGGCAATGCCGTTGGGACTAGACAGATAAAGGTCGCTGGACACACCGTCTCATACCATCAATAGAAAAATGGTTAAGCCGGAAACATGGAGAAGTAAACTTCCAGTTAACCCAAATGCTTACGGGGCATGGCTGTTTTAAATCTTACTTTTATAGATTTAAAATCGATGATGCCCCTTACTACACTCTCTGCGAAGAGGGCGATATCCAAGATGCTGAACATTGCTTTTTTGCCTGCACATATTTTGAAGATGAACGAAACTGCCTAAACGTAGAGGTAGGGCGGCTGACAAAAGTAGAGAATTTGATCGATATAATGCTCGAATCGATCGAAAACTGCTCTGCCGTCTGCAACATGGCAAATATGGTAATATCGAAACTACGTCAGGCGGAACGACTCCGCAGAAATACATAATCTTTTAATGTCGGTTGACGGCAACAAACTTCACACCGAATTGGCGGCTCGGAACCTAGTCCGTTCCGACTGCCTGCACTAATAAAAAATAAAAATAAAAAAATAAAAAATGTAAGCAGTTTGGCTCTTTGGCTCTAAGCACAGCTCCCCACGAACAGCCCTAAGCGGTTACACACGGCCGGGTAGCCCGGAATCTCGTCCATTCCGGCTACCAAGAAAGTAGTTCATACAAAGCAGAAAAAATCGAATTAAGTAAGTAGACGGCTCGGAATCCAGTCCGTTCCGACCGTTGCAGAATAGTTGAAAACCATAAATTTTGAAAAACCAGACGAGAAGAAGTTGAGAGAGTAACAGAGCGGCTCGGAACCCAGTTCGTTCCGACCGGCGGGCAAGGTAATCTAAAATCGTAAATTATATTAAAATCAATAGTTTATATAATAGGAGAAATACCATGTTGAGCGGCTGGGAACCTCGTTCGTTCCAACCGGCAGTCAAGCAAAAAAAAAAAAAAAAAAAAAAAATCCTTGAAAATTTAAACCCCCACGAAGATGTAACAAACAACAGTACAGAGGGCGGTACAAACAGACTTCACGTACGTAGAGCGTAAGCTCAAGCCATCTCCCGACGAAATACCTGACGGTAGTACCGGGGGAAATGGTACTCAGACAGTAGGAGGTTTAGTTAGGGTTAAAGTCCCACACTGACAAACCGGTGACGGTTAGGCTTTCGATGCTTCCTCCTCGTAAAAAACATGTACATACACATACCCTTCACTTGAATTATTACTTTGTACATACAACATACATATATGGTTATTACTTTTCACACAATATATGAAATTGTTATTATAAGGATAACTGTCTGCCTACGTGCAAAACAGTATAAAAGGAGCAATATGAATATCAAATAGTCAGTCGTTAGGCATACATGACACGTGTCGCAACTTGAGTCATACGAGTAGTTAAAGAGGGATCAAACCTCTGAGACAATTAATTTATATTCGAGGTGGGCTTAAACCACTGAGACGGGTGCTAACTGTAGGGCTTAAAACCTACTATAGCTCTACGCTTACGAGGTAGCATCACGAAGAATAAATAAAGATAGCGAAGGTGTATTGATTTACTAGAGGAGATAGGGTTAATTTCTTTGCAGATACCCTGGACAACCGAGAGCTACACCCAGCACCCCGGAAAGTCCGTTACAACACTATGGATCTAGAACCGGGGGTGTCGATATTACCCTTCTCCCCAATCCGTGGATAGTTTGCAGTAGGGGACCTTTCTGACTGTTCGAACGGCG
The DNA here is from genome assembly GCA_963971545.1 of Philophylla caesio. Taxonomy (NCBI): domain Eukaryota; kingdom Metazoa; phylum Arthropoda; class Insecta; order Diptera; family Tephritidae; genus Philophylla; species Philophylla caesio. The sequence continues at coordinate 28,995,092 of OZ020609.1, read as the reverse complement.
CCTCCCGGATACCTGTACGCCTCCGGGACTAACGGGGGACTTACTGCGGCATGGGGCTCTGCCGTAGTCGACCGTTCCTTTCCCTTTCTTTTCCCGAACGGTCTCGGCTCATTAGGTGGCCAAAGAACCAGATGAAGTGAATTCTTATCAAGCACCCTGCACGGGTAGTGCCGCTACTGGACAAGGAGAAGCAAAGTCCGAAAACCCCTCGGGAACAGCATCGACGGCGCCTAATATGCCTCAACGCTCCAAAACAAACATTTGTTCCAAAATAGCGACTGTAGGAGTGGTTATACCTCGAAAAGGAAATCCATCCTTTGGAGTACTAAGCCTCTCGAGCTAAAGTTATTTCCGGTGGCTGAAGGCGAACAACCCCCATAGGCCAACCAAGGACAACCCCACAATCCCCTCCACGGACAAGAAAGCGACCACTACCGCGCAGAACAAAGGCATAAAGGCAGCTGAGGCAAATGGCACTGACCAGAGCGCCGGCTGCTCAAAAGCCATCAGGCCCCACGCCAGGGCACAGCGCGATCATTGGGAAGCGCCGAAGGTAATACGACCAATTGACGGAGCAACAGAAAACCTCGCTCGTGTGGGCTAAGGGAGTCATGGCCGCAAGCGAAAAGCGCTCCTCAGGGAAAGCGAAAAGGACAAACCGCCCACTCGTCTGGACCACCGGAGAGAATTAGCCTCAAAGAGACAGATTTATCGAGAGGAGACTCCGAGTTGTTCAAAAAGGCATATAGCCTGCCAAAGAACACCTCACGCTGGCCATGCTGGACAAGAGCCATCCCAACGGACACATCAGCTCTGAAAATTTGTAAGTCCGTGCTGATGGGTCTACAAGGGCATACTCGAGCAATATCCCGGCCCTGCACCAGTCGTCCACAATGCCGGTTGGCATCAAGGGCGCGTTAAACTTGTTTCGTGCGCGGACGAACGCGCAGTACGGCTCTACAAGGGAGCAATCTCCTTGGTGGCAAAGCTGTAGCCAGGGGCAGAGTTGAGAGCCGTCCACAGGGATGAAATCCCTAAGCGACCTTGAGCCTGGTCCTGGGTTCCAGCAGAACCCTCTCAATCGCCAGGAGATCCTTGAGTTCATCCGCCTTAGCAACGAGGAACTACCAACTACCCACCGGCGATTGGAGGATAGTGCGAGTTGGCGGGACCAAGGAAAAGCAGGATTACGTTAACTTGGTCATCAACGATACTTACATCCAAGTTCTTGCGGGTTGTGGTAGGCTATGGCTTTTACTCCATCACAGTTAAGATCCACAAGAAGGCAAAGGTTAGGGAAACAGAGCAGGCAGGCAACGCTTCGAGCTGACCTCCGACTTCTTGTGTCGGCGAAGAGATTAGCATGGAAGGAGACGCCTCGAACGCCCCAATTGACCTCGCACTGATTTCGCCGGAAGCAACCGGGGGCGTCCCATTGGGGTATTGGACAAGGCGGCAGATGCTGAGAGCGATACGAGGACGGCGTCGGCATACGTGGGGTCTGTGTACAGACAATGCGTACCGCAACTCGAAGAGGACCAGCTTCTAGCTTCGGAACCTGAGGTGGCGGATCACGACACCACGGTCATAGCCGGCGCCGAAAGGGTGAAGCTAGAGGCAATAGACATCCCAGACTCTGGAGATGGTGCGGGTTCTGCAAATTTATCTGCACCACTCCATAGCAGCCTCGGCTGATCTTCTTCTTCGTCTCATCGAAAGGGCTGAAGACCTTATATTAGCACAGCAGCCCTGGATCGTCCGGATTGAACTCTGACGCCTACCAGCTAGTAACGTCTTCTGTAGCAGGTAGGATCAGAGCACGTATTTTTATAAAAAAAGTATTTTCTTATATTCTTCTCTCTCAATACAGCGACGAAGACACCGTTAGCATTAGCGTCCAGCTGAACGAGAGCGTTGTCTGGCTCCTGGCTAGCTACATGATCCACAACAGCCATTCTCTCCCTCCAATGAGACTGAAGAAAGCCATCAAGGGGGCTGACAAAGAAAGACTCCAGATCGCATCATGAGATATGGGGCCTTAGCGATACCAATTCTCGAGGTGAGTGTTTTCTTTATTTTATATTAGCAAATAATCTATGTATATACAACCGTGGCAACGATCGAACCTTTATGACCTCTGTCAGAAGAGTAGTGTTGGACATCACCCTCCCATAAGGCTGCCTCTCAGGCCTGATAAGCGACTGGCAAGTGTCCAAAGAGCACTCTTTTTCCGCCCACTTTTATATGATTTTTAAAATCACTCTCAATCCTATTACTCTAACAACGTATAGGAATAAAAAGCTTATGGAAATAAAAAGATTTAATTTTATTCGATTGTTTTCTACAGCGCACTAGCTGTTGTCTTTAATGAGTTTTTCAAACTGAACTTACAATCGTGCCCTAGCTTACACCTAGCCCACGGCTTCGCGCTGCGCTGCTGCTGTTCTGCTAGCGTTCTACCGTGCGGACGCAATTCTGCTGACATGGCTGTGCGTGTAGAGTATTCGGTGCAGCCAGTCCGTGCGAACGCAATTCTGCTGACATGGCCGCGCGTGTAGAATATTCGGTGCAGCCAAACCGTGTGAGCGCAATTCTGCTGACATGGTTGCGCGTGTGGAACGTTAGGTGCAACCACCCCGAGTGGGGTTGCGTCAACAAGATGTTGTTGTTGACGAAAATGTTATCGTGAGAACTTATTTACGATAACTCCTCCCCTTCTAAGACAGGGACGTCCACGGGCCTCGTAGCGGCGTTTTTGATTGCTACTTCGACCGATTTGGTTATGTAAAGTTTCCTCCTGTAAGCGATCATGCGTCGGACTGCATAGGCGACCAGACCCACAATGAATATTACCCCGATGGTCGTTAGACTTGCGACATGAACTTTCTCTACACGTTTCTGCAGATGTTTGATGTGCTGCAGATTCTTTTGGTTTACATGGTGAAGGTAAGGTGCGGTAAGTATCTCTGTGTGCTCCGTAAGGTTGATTGTGGCGGCCCATGGTATTTCCGGTTTCAAAGGCGTCGTTGCGTTTTCATTGTAAAATGTCGTACCACTAATTCTCACACGATCTTTGAAGACAACCAGGTAGGTACCGTTGACTGTGATAGGAGCTTCATAATGTTCTTCTATGTCCGCCAGTTGGTCGTTGATGACAACCAAACCGTCGCTGACCTGCGCAATAGGTGGGAGGTTGTTAAATGTTGTGCCGCAGTTGGCGGTATTGCGTGTCACTAGTTGTAGAGCGCATGACATGAGTGAAGATGCTAAACAAAACGTTGGTACGGTGTCGCTGCAGTTCTTTACCGCGAGTGTGCGGTTGTGGCACGTAGCTAAGATGGACTCCTGTAGGTGCAGGATTTCGTGGCCGTGGGCTACTGGCAAAATATTAAGTTTCTTACATCTAGAATTAGGAATAGGATATTTTATTAAAAAATAAATGACATTGTTATATTTATTGACATAATGTCGGTTACTGTAAGGTTTGTGAAGTGCTCGTTTGATATAACGGAATTTATTTCATTACTGTCCAGGAGTATGGGGTTGAGTGTTCCAATTTTTGCGAAAGTAATGGAGGTAATAATGCTATCTAATTCTGTTATTATTATTATTCGTCCCTTCGTTCCCGACACTAGTATAGCCATGATCAGATTTAAGATAACCCTAGAAGTACATGAACGTAAAAGTAATTAGATAATTTTTAATTTTAATTTAGCGAAGGTTGTCCTTATGGACCCTCCTCCCTCTTATGAGCACCGTTGTGCCCAAATCCTTTACAACATTTTCCTCAGTATAAAGGGGTGTCAGCTTATTGCCTAGTCTCCTATTGTTTTTGACCAGGACTTTGTCGCCCTCTGAGAATTCCCTATCTATTCTATTCTTATTGTGCGCTACTAATTCCTTTTCTTGCGCATCTTTTAAGCGAGACGCTATCTGCGCATCGTCCTTTTTTGGACGAAAGACTGTATGGGGCTTCATTCCTGTTACCGTATGAATTGAGTTATTATATTTAATTGTGGACAAAGGGATTATTTCCTCGATATCTTCAAGATTTTTATCGATTTTGAGGCATCGCGATATTTCCGTCAGTGTGCTATGGAATCGCTCTACCTGTCCATTTTATGTACTATGAAGTGGTGGGGCGTTCGCGATTTCTATACTAAAATGGTTATTTAGTCTCGCCTTGACGCTAAATGAATTTAGGGACTTTTCGTTGTCGCAATAAATGGTTTTGGTTCCGGAAAACATATTAAGTAGCTGCAGAAGCTGGGGTTTTACGTCTACTATCGCCCTAGACCTAAGCGACTGTACTATTGCAAACTTCGAAAATTTGTCGATGCAAGTCAAAAAATACTTCGACCCAGTAGAAAATATGTCGATGTGAAGGATTTCTCCGCAATATGTCGGTATGGGTGTCCGAGCAATAAGTTGCTTTTTTGGGTGGCGGTCGTATTTCGCCTGAGAACATACGCGGCAGTTGGCCACGAACTGCTTAGCCTTCTTTTCCAATTTTGGGAAAAAGTAGTCTTCTAATATCTGTTTTGTATTTTCTTGAGCTGCGCGATGAGCTCGATTATGCTCAGCCGCAATTATTTCTTGTTGTTCGTTTGGGTCAAATATGTCATTAACAAATTTCTCTGTACGTCTGAGTTTTACTGTTGGAAAGAGTTCAGTCAATTCATGTTGAAATTGTGCTAGGGTGTGTAGGTCACAATGTATTACGTTCACTACATCCACTTTCACTGCCTCTTGCAGGAGTTTCATTAAATCATCCTTGGTTTTGAATGAAATTAAATGCCTTGTTTTTTTTCCAAAAATACTATAAGTTCTTCTTTGAGGTTCTACGCCTTCTTCTAAAAGTATTTGGTTTCGGAAACTGTTAACCGGCTTATCGGTTCTTTCAATGGTATTAGTAGACGATACCTCGCTGTGTATTGTCTCAATACTCATATTGTCTAAAGCGTTTATATGCTGCCTAGACAATGCATCCGCAACCACGTTTTCCTTACCCGGTTTGTAGATGAGCTTTGCATTGCATTCATCTATGAAAGCTTTCCATCTCTTCATTTTTGAGTTTGGATTTCTGTCGGAAACCGCAAAGGTTAGTGGCTGGTGGTCCGTAAACACATTAAGCTTGGGTACACCGTAAAGGTAATTTCTGAGCGATTTTAATGCCCAAACGATGGCTAGTAATTCTCTTTCGTTTGTGGCGTAATGCTCCTCGCTACCGGACAAGGTGCGAGAGATCATGGTAATAGGTTTGCCCTCTTGTGAAAGGACGCCACCGATAGCGTGTGAGGACGCATCAGTAGTCAAATCGAACGGTTTGCTGAAATCCGGATATGTTAGTGTTACGTCCTCGGATGCTAGAATTTCCTTTAATGTATTGAAGGTCTTTTTCTGTTCGTCAGTCAAATCAATTTTGATTTTTTTCGACTGTGATGCAGTAACTCGACCGTATTCTCCCCTCATAATATTTGACAGGGGCTTTGGTATCTTAGCGAAATCTCTTATAAAACAGCGGTAATACCCCGCCAGGCCCAAGAATGATCTAAGCCCCCTCAAAGTGGTGGGCTCAGGGAAATTCCGAATTTTGTCAACTTTGTCTGGACATGTTTTAATTCCCCCTTGCGAGACCAAAAATCCCAAGTATTCACTTCGCTTTTAAAAAATTTTGACTTTTCTGCCGAAACCCTCATATTGGCTTCGAATAAACTTCTAAGAATTGCTTCAACATCCTTTAAGTGTTGTTGCTCATCCTTTGAGAATATAATGACATCGTCTACGTAGACGAAACAGTTTTTTCCTATGTGTTCTCTCAACACATCGTCTATTGTCCTCTGGAAGATACTGGGAGCGTTCTTCAGGCCGAAGGGTAGCCGACAGAATTCATACTTTCCGTTCTTCACGGAGAAGGCAGTCTTTTCTCTATCGCGCTCTAATAGTTTTATCTGGTGAAAACCAGACTTCAAATCTAGAGTAGTAAAGAATTTGCTCCCGCCCAGATTGGACAAGATCCCTGTAATATCGGGGATCGGGTACTTATCACTGATTGTTTTCTCATTCAGTTTCCGAAAATCTATAACTAATCGTTTTTTTTCTCTGCCGTCTTCATCAAGACCTTTCTTCTTAACTACCCATATAGGGTTGTTATATGGGGACCTAGAGGTCCGAATGATGCCATTCGCCAAAAGGTCCTGGATTTCCTTATTTACGAAATCCGAAACGCCCAGTGGGTACGGGTATAACCTTGAGTACACTGGTTCCTCGTTCTCTGTGCGAATCGTTGCCACGACATTGGTATTATATGGAAGCGCCTGATTGGGATCTGCAAATACCCCATTTACACAACTAATTATTTTGACGACGGCTTCCTCTAAATGATTGGGAATTGACTTAAACTGCAGTTGCAGATGACTTACATCCTGGCTGGTGATCAATAAAATAACCTCCTTGCCAAAGTCATGCCTAATTGTATTTGTCTTTAGATCAATAGTCGCGTGTACCTTGTTCAATAAGTCGAGGCCAATTACACCATCGAATGATGTCAAATTCGGTAGTATGAAAAAGTCTGCCACGACTCCAAAAATTTTAACTTTGCATTTGTGCTTAATGGGGGTAACCCCATGAATTGATTTAACTGAAAATGGATTCCTAACCGACTGTATTCCTTTTAAGTCTGGCAATTGTTTGATATAACTCCTTGACGCGCCAGTATCGACAAGGAGTTTGACTTCTTTCCCTCCTATTGACCTCGAAATCCAGGGAAGGAGGGATTTTGCTCTAAAAAATTGAGCTCATCATTTTCAATGTTATCTGCTGCTTCTTCCGCTTCTTTGTCATACGTTGGTTCGTTAGATGAATCAGGCTCGTCATTCAGATGATTTACGCGCTGTATCTTAGGGCCGGTGTACCGTCCCGAATTCGCTGTGCGCTTCTGCAGATTCCCCTGCTGCCTGCCGTTATGATCTTGGCCAGGACTATTGGGAAGGTGTTTTAAGTGGGATGTGGAAGGATCTACTTCCATAGGCTCGACACGCCTTTGACCTGAATAGTTACTACTAGTATATGGCTTCAAGTTATTAGTGGAACTTTGTGCATGACCGGCCTGCCTATTTTGTTTACTAACTGAATAATGTGGATTCTTGTGACCCAATATATAAAATTCGTTTATACGTATTTGAGGCCGTTAAATCTGATAACGTTATCTGTTTGTCCTTCCGAGATCAGATTGGAAGTCACTTCAAGGTCAAAAATACAATTTTCACTGAAAATGTCTCAAAAAAAATTGGTGTACATGTTTTAAAGATTGCTGAATCCGAATTCGTTGCCCGTTTGTCATTGCGAGATCAAATTGAAGGTCAGATCAAGGTCAAACATACAATATTTACTGGAAATATCTAAAAAAAAAAGATATATACGTTCTTGGGCTGATGAATCCGATTACTTTAACCGTTTGTCCTTCCGAAATCAAGTGAAGGTCACTTCAGGGTCAAACTTAGAATATTCAAAAGATCTAATTTGTGCAAAAAATTTCATGCGAGATCAACGTCTCATATTGCCATTTTGATATGTAGCTTTAAATCTTCTATTAAATCTTAGCTCTCATCCTCAGTAAAAAAAAAAATATTTTATCATTTTGAACCTGTTTTTGATGATCTTTTAACAAATTTTGTATATCACGTAATAATTTTGTTTGTCCTGAGCCTTTCAAACTTTTAAAAAAAGCTTATTTAATTTCATCTGCACAATAATTTTCAATAATATGATTTACTTTTCGATACTTTGTACTTCTCGAACATTCTGCAGAACTTTCATATCTTGGTCTCCCACGTTTACCAAACTTGCTTAAAACAAAATCTTCGGTTGTCCATTTTTCATTTTTTTATCGAAAATTATTAATGTTGTTACAAACTTTATTTAGCTTTGCTTTAAAAACCGGTATGAAGGTATTTTCTAATTGTTTATTTAATAATGTTTCATCATCAGTATCTATAGCATAGTAATTTTTTATTAATGCTAATAACGAATTTCCATTTCTATTATCATTTTGTAATTCAAAGAGTTTATCACATAAATAGGATTTTGGAAATTTTATCTCATTCATGATTATTTATAAAACAAAATGTCACTTTATAACAACAAACGAAATTATTTTATAGCGCAATTAAAACTATTCACAGCAGATATGTAGATACATAAATAAAGTTCACATAATAATTGAAATATCTTTAAATCTTTAAAAACGATCCACGCACAATAATGGAAAGAAGAATCTTGAAGAAAGTTCAACGCACTATAATTAAAAGAAAAATCTTAAAAAATTTTGACGCACAATATTCACAAACAATATTCCTAGGTACGCAATTGACCTCCAATTTGGCCTCGCAAAGACAAACGGTTAAAGTAATCGGATTCATCAGCCCGAAGAACGTACATATATTTTTTTTTAGATATTTCCAGTGAATATTGTATGTTTTACCTTCATCTGTCCTTCAATTTGACCTAGCAATGACAAACGGACAACGAATTCGGATTCATCAATCTCTAAAACATATGCATCAATTTTTTTTAGTGTCAATTAATTGTTTGCAAATTTTGAGTAGGCGATATAACGTTAGCAAAAAAAGATTAACTTTGATAAAATTGTTAATGTAAATACCTTGTGCGGTTACCATTGGCATCAATAACTGTTTGAGATTTTTTTGGTAAGGAATCAAAAAATTTTTTAGGGTCATAATGCACGGGTATCTTCACCCATCCCTTTTTTGTAATTTTAATTTGTTGGTGCCCGTTTTCCAGCTTTTCTTTTCAAGTATGCCCACAAATTTTATATTGGGTTATTGTCTGGACCTTGCAAAGGTACGTCTATTACTGTGTGCAAGTTATAAAGCAGCCAAGTCATACATAGCAGCGGCTTATGTTTAGGGTCGTTATCTAGATATAGCTTATATTTCAGTTTTTATTATTTTCGGGGGTCTTCAAAGCCAATTTTTTGTGGACTTTTATTTACCTCGTTTGGCAAAATATCCAAACACAATTCTTTTATCATTATTACCGTAAAAACTCTCAATGACTTTACTAGAAGTACATCCCTATACCATGACGGACAATTTTCCAAATTTAACCCTGCATATTCTATTTTTATTTTGGAGTGCTGGGAGCGGGTTTCACCAAAATTTTTTGTGCCTAATCGCAAAGAAACTAGTTGCTCGAGAAATACATTAGCTTAAAAATTTGGGAAATAGCAATTGATATCCTTTTGCGAACATTCTGTCAAGCCAGCATTAGCTTCCGTCGCGCATTTCTGGAGGAATATTTGTGCTTTTTGAGTACTTGTCAAATTATTTCATACGATACCTCTACACCGTAATCGTTTTGTTTTTAATATTGGCAAGCTTTTTGGTGGTAATTTGACCATTGTTTTCAATATAATGTATAATCCTACTTTCATCTCTTCTTTTCAACTTCTTTGGTCGGCCTCCAGAACTTTTCAACGCGGCTTATAATATTGTAGATGGTTCTTAGCTGTATTGAGAGCATTTCTGCAAGTTATTTTGTTGATTTTCCTTTGTAATAATTAAAACAAACCAACTAAATAACGTTGCTATCAATGCGTCTTCCTGTTATGTTACAATATCCAACTCCAGCTATACTGCGCTGGTCAAAATTGTCTTTTTGTATTGTTTCTTTTTCCCTTTTTCTTTCACTTAGTAAAATGGACTTTTTTTATGGATATAATAATAGAAAAATAACTGAACAAAAAGAAAACATACTCGCCTCCTGGTGTTGTTAATTGTCGAACACGAAATTTATTGCAATTTTCATTTTGCAAACAATTAATTGACGTACTGTATGTATGTTATTTCTTAATACTGAATATGTGGCCGCTGTGGTCGAGTGGGTAGCGGTGCGTGCTATTACTCGATATGCTGGTGAGTTCGAGGTTCGAATCTCAGCCAAGGCAAGTTGTTCAGCTAAGGAGTTAGCTGATATTTATGCCAAAGTGCAGGGGGCACTAATAAGAAGAAGAAGTACTTTCGATTTGAAAGTATTACAAATATTTTATTTGTAATTAAATTGAAATACAATAAAATATTCAAAATGATTAAAGCCGCTGATGGCAAAACGGTAGTTACAGAAAAAATGTTATATTAAAATTAGATTAAGCACTAGTCATTGACCGGCAGAGCGCTGACTGATGTTATTCGGGTCGCTGTTTATACGGGAATGAATCCATCTAAAAAATATGTACAAAGTTGAAGGGCAGGAAGGTGCCAGTCACCCTCTGCTAGACGTTGCCACTAAGTTTTAAAAGGTAAAGTGCGGCGAACATGGGCCAGCTGCTACTCCGAAAGTTGGATTAAGTCCATGTCTTCAACATGGCGCCCCGCCTGCTTAGGCATTTGCTGTAACGCCTTTTCCAAGGTGTCCATCGCTTTTCTTGCCGCGCCGATTAGCTGCTTCAGTTTACTTCTCCGTAGCTGGGCTGAATGACTCCGCACTGCCACCGATCGTTTCCTCAAGGGATTCAGGCTTCTAGTGGTGCGCGCCTTGGTGCGGTCCTAGCGTACATCGATGGCAACTAGCTCGCGAGTCACACGCACCCGTCGTATGTGACGTTGCGAGGCAGTTGATGCAATGTTTATGCATTCGAGCGCACTCATATCGGTCCTCGGGTGACATCGCAAGAAATGCTTTGCAGTGGCGCAGAGCATGAAGTCGCCCGCTCAATCGGCATTTGTGTGATACCACGCTGTTCCGTGACCTGTGGGTGAGTATAACACAGAGAAACTTTAGTAAAAAGTAGCCAAGAGGTGACATGATAAAATCTTTATAGTATTTGAGTATGTTCAATGAAATATGAGTAATTGAGGGCAGAAGGGATTGAACAAAGAGAAATGGGGAAATGGGAATCACGCAGGGACTAGGACACACAATTTAACTATATTTCGGGTGATGGTACCGCGTTAGTATGTCAACAACACGGGCTCTTTCATTCGGACCAAAATGTAGTTTGGTTATCCGCCCCAATCGCCATTCGTTAGAGGGCAGCAGATCATCCTTGATGACAACAAAATCTCCTTCATTGACGGTTTGTTGAGGACTCTTCCATTTATACCTCTTGTGTAACTACTTCAGGTACTAATTTTTCCACCTAGTGCTGGACTGATGATGGAGGACTTTAAGTTCATGCCATTTATTAATGAGGGAAAGATGTTCAGCATTTGGTTCCGGTGGTAACAGTAGAGATGCCCCACGCAAAAAGTGACCAGGAGTTAACGCAAGCAGGTCATTTGGATCTCGGTGAGAGTGGTCTGGATTTGAGGACCGTCTCTATTGGGACAAGTAAAGTGGTGAGCTCTTCAATGCTGTATTTGTGATTACCAGCTACTTTAACAAAATGGGATTTGAAACTTTTGACAGCTGCTTCCCACAGCCCTCCCATATGAGGGGCATATGGTGGAATGAATAGCCATTCAAATCCATGGGTTGAGTATTTGCTGGCGATGTCGGCTGAGGATTCCTTGAGGAAGGCGGAGAATTCCGTTTGTAGCACGCGTTGAGCGCAGACAAAGTTTTTCCCATTCCCGACGTCCAACAAATCTAGCAAACGCTGCTCGAAATGCTTCTGAGGTCAAGTCTGAGCAAACTTCTAGATGGATCGCTTTCGTAGAGAAGCAGATGAAGACGCAGACATACGCCTTTGAGTATGAAGCTCGTCGAAGTATTGACATTTTCGCGAGAAATGGGCCAGCGAAATCGACACCAGTGGTGTGGTAGGGAAGTGTGTATGTTGCTCGCTCGCGGGGGAGAGCAGCTATAATTTGAGACCTCATTTTATGCTTGTATATCGTGCAAGTTTTACAGTGAAAAATACACTTTTTAATTGTGGGTTTAAGGAGCGGGATATAATATTCTTGTTCCACCATCAGTTGGTTTCCGGTATGCAACACTGTGGAGTGGAGAAATTCTAAAAACAACACACAAAAGTGAGAATTTGTTGAGATGATTATAGGGTGCCGCTCGTTGTAGCCGAGAGTGGCATATTTGAGTCTCCCATTTACGCGCATTATACCTTTGTTATCGAGAAAAGGGTTAAGGGTAAGAAATGTGTCTTTGAGTATGTATTTTGAGCTGCAGTTTAGCTTCGTTTATCTCTTATTGGGTGACAGCTAAGGCGCAAGAAATTGGTAGTTTTCGGGACCTGCGGATGAAGCGATGCATATATGCGACTGCTCTAAGTGCACGTGGCAGTGACGAAAATTTTTGAGGAGGGTTGTGGATTCCACAGTGTGGAATACTTCTATGTGCTTCTGTTCCGGGGGAGATGAATGCTGAGGTCGTGAGTTAGGTCAGAGGTTGGCCAGTTTAGAGAGCCACTCCGGGCCTTTCCACCAAAGAGAATTTTCGGTGAGATCCTGAGGTCGGCATCCTCGCGTGCCTAAATATCCTGTTCGCCACATAGTTCTTCCAATTGTGAGGGGCCTTTTCCAGCCAGGCCAAGACGATCGATGAATCTGTCCACAGAAATAACTCGTGAGATGGCAAATTGAGTTCACCCTGAATCTGCCTTACTAACTTTAAGAGTATAACTGCTCCGCTGAGTTCCAGTCCATTAACACCGACTGCTTCGGTTTTCAACTTAAAATCTTGCAAGTGAGAAGAGGGGCGAAAGAGGATTCGCTAAAAGTTTTGGTCTTCTGTGTGAATAAGTATTTGGCGGTACATTTTTTCAATGTCACCATTAAAAACATATTTGTTCATTCTTTATTTGAGAATGATTAGCATGAGATCGTTCTGAAGTATGGGCCCTATGTGCAACACGTCGTTCAACGAATTCCCTGAGTGGGACCTTTTGGAGGCGTTAAATACGACTCGCACTTTGTGGTTTTACTGTCGGGTTTGATGACAGCGTGATGAGGCAAGTAAAATGAGTGGTATTTCCTATTTTCTACTATTTCCCGGGGTGAAACTGCTGACATGTGGTCCATAGTTATATATTCTCCTAGTACTTACTTCAGTGTATTTATCACGCAGTTCCGGTTTCCGCTCCAGTGATTTCTCTATGCTGAGGTATTGATTTTGTTCAGCTGGTCGCGAGTGACCGAGGGCTAATGCATCAGGAAAATCCGATTTAAGGGGTAATTTTACTATGTATCTTCCTTCGTCTTGGCGCCTTGAGGTTGTCCGGAAGAGACCCTTGCAAAATTCATCGGATTCCGTTTGGGTTTGAGTAGAGCTGATTTCCTCCTGTTCCCAGAACCTTTTCAATCGCTATTCGTCTTCGGGTTCTCTAACTACGGTGGTGAATGCTGATATAATAATAATAATTTTGGCACTTACACTATATAGCTCAGTGTTTGGCCGAGCTTCTCCTACCATTTGTGGTGTGCGTCTTTGTATTATACCACAAATGGAGGGACCTACAGTTTTGTGCCGACTCCGAACGGCAAATGTATTTAAATGAGAAGCTTTTTCATGGCAGAAATACCCTCGGAGGTTTGCCATTGCCTGCCGAGGGGTGACCGCTATTAGAAAAAACTTTTTCTATAATTAAGATTTTGCTTGCCCTGACTGACATTCGAACCTCGAACTCACCGGCATATCGAGTTATAGCACGCACCGCTTCCAACTCGACCACAGCGGCCACGGTGAATGCTGATACCGTTTCTTTAATTGGTCCGCTAATCACCCAACTAAATATTTTGTTTTTGGCTATAAGAGCCCCGTTTGCTACGTGCTGCAAACCCTGCAGGAGGATCTGGGGTATGAGGTGCTGCCGATTACCAAATCAATTCGGGAGTGGGTGAAACATTTAGTGGGGAAAAGTGGGTTAGTTGAGGCAATATTATCGCTTGAGTATTAATTTTTTGTTTCAGGTCTGGTGAACAAAGGGTTAACTCACAGATTTTTTTGGAATTTTGAACCACCAGTCCTCCCATTCCGGAGATTTCGTAGTGGGAGTCTTTGGTAGGTAAACCAAGGAGTTTTTGGGTTCGCGATGCGATAAAGGTTTTTTGTGAACCTTGGTCAATGAGGGCTCCGATCTTATAAATTTCACCATCACAGTATACAGAAACTATGGCTGTGAGGAGTAGGGTTGTTCCGTTACTCCTGGAGAAGTGAGTCGATACTTTTATTACTTGTCCACTAGGTTGAGAATTTGAGAGCCCCTAGAGGTTGACGGTATGTCATCGGCTATTCTCGCTGGGGTCACTACATGAGCCGTAGTTCTTTGAGATTTAAATTTAGTTTGAGAGTTTAGAGTTCGGGGTTGAAAATGGATTAGGTAGTGATGTCGTTTTTGGCAATATACACATAGGAAATTGCTTTGACATTCACTTTTTAGATGGGAATACAATAATTGTTTTCTCTCACGAATTTAAGGCGTTCAGGTATTGAGAGGACCTCGAACTTTATGCACGATTTCATTGCATGATTGGATTTACACAATGTGCAAGCGAAAGGCTTTGTTAACTCGGAAACAAATGTTTTAGTTCGATTTTTGCTTGCAAATGTGGAATTTCGATTAGGCATCTTTGGGGTAAAGTGGCTAAAGTTGTGTTTTGCCTTTGTTAGCCGATAGGTATCAAGTCTTTCTATCACTTCGTATCGGCTCGTGAGAAATTCATTCATTTCGAACCAATTAGGAAGCCCTTTTCAAGAACTTGGAGATTGTTGCCATAGGGAGAGCGTTTCATTCGGCAGTTTTGAAGAACAGAGGTAGACTAGAATGGGGTCCCAGTCATTTGTGGGAATTCCTTGGGCTGTGAGAGTGGAAATACAATTATTTTAGTGTTCTGAATCCCCTGTATTTTTTCACCACTTTCTGAGTAGTCTGGCTGAATATTAAACAGTGCCTTGAGTTGATTGTCAACCAATATTCTGTGGTTTTCATATCTAGCTTTAAGAGCTTCCCAAGCGAGTTCGAAATTCTCATTGCTTAAGGGGTATTGCTTTACAATGAGTCCAGCTTGGCCGTTTGTCTTTAACCTGAGATGGTACAGTTTTTGCGCAGGAGGGAGTTTAGGGTGATTTTTTATAGACTGCCGTGAACATATCTCGGAATCCCGGCCAGTCTTCGTATCCACCATGAAACACTTCGGTGTCACATGGTGGTACTTTGATGTATGCTTCTTGAGAGCAGGAAGCGGGAGTGATATTTGAGGCAGGTGAGGGATTTTTTTTGGGACTGATATTTGCAATTCTCATAGCTTTCTAACCATTTCTCATATTTTTGTTCTATTGAGCCGCTAGATTCTGAAAATGTAACAGAGCGATAAGCCGATTTGTATGAGTTCAATAAAGAATCCCATAATTTTTCAAGTTGCTCAAGCTTAACGTTCAAAAGAGATATGGAGTGGTCACTGAAGAGAGTGCTGGACCACTTTGAGTAGAAGGATTCTGCCAAAAAATAAATTTGAAGAGGGTTGCTTCACTGTGGGGAGCTTATACCCTTTTCTGACGAAGTTTGCTCATACAAAATAAAGTGTGCTGATGAATTGTTAAAATTTAATTTTGTAGCTCGTTGGAAATAAAACAAAAACGATTTGATTTGCATTGATAACCAATTTTTTATATCTGAATGTTTAATTCATATGCATATTCATAAATTTCCATTTTCAGTGAGTAAAAATTTAATCATTGACTATTCAACTAAAGAGAAAAAACATTATGTTGGCTTAAATCAAAACGGAAGTGATATTTTTACAATATTCGCAATGTCGTTCATTTGGAATTTGAGAACTTATTTTTGGTTACACCACTGGATTTTTTTGATTTACGTTTACTCGGTTTTCCTTTTCTAATTTTATATATCTGTACTGTAATGTTTGCTGACTGCACTTGCTCATACTGTCAATATATGAGTATTATATATGTATATGGTATGTATATATGTACATATATTCGAAAATATTAAGTTACAAAGGGGGTGGAGCTTATGAGATGGCGTGAGTAAGTGCGTATTAGAAGATTAGCGTTAATACTTTCTGCAATTTTTTGGTACAGGTGACCACAAAAGTTTTTATCAAACGCGAATCTTTTAATATTGCATATATTGAATGTACAAATATGTATACTACATTCTCTTGAGTGATATGCACATATGTAATTTTGTATATACATACGTGGATTGGAGTGTGGATATTTTTACATGGGTATTTATGTTTATGTATAACAGGTTGCCAACTTACTCAGACATAGGTGAATGTACATATGTACTTAGCCCTTTTTTCTGGCGTCAAAAATGCGGTGTCGTGATTTTCCTTGCGGTTCTTTGACAGTGGGCTGGTGACGGCAAAATTTTGGAGGCGGTAAGTTTTTTGGTGGCAAATTTTTGATGGAAAATGTAAAAGGGCGTGACCGGCCTGTATTTTATTATTTACATATATTTAAATTTAAACACTTGGCACAATATTATTTTTCTTTTGTTTTATTTAATTAACGCTTAATATCTTTCTCTCACCGTTCAATTTGATATTCACAAATCACCTTTTATTTATGAAGAACCTGCTAAATGTGGCGTTAAACTAGCGCTCATTCAATTCAATGCGGATAGAAATCACTTTTTCAGAAAAAATATGTCAAATTTCGCTTTTAAGTCGCGATCGTTCAAGTTAATGTAAAAACTTTAGTTTTTCGAAAAATCGAAGTTTCTCAACCCTATTGCGAGTGTCGATCAAAAATATATAATCGACTATTGAGCGATTATCGACTATCGTGGTATTGCGAGTGTCGATTTCTCGACTGTGAATACTTTTCTGTCGATCATCATTCTACAGCTATTTCTTTGATTCACCAGTACAAGATCACCCTCGTTATATTGCATTGGCTTAGAGTGTTTTGCGTCGAATTTAGCCTTCCACTTTTCTAGTGCTGCTCTGATGTTTTCGATAGCCTCGCTACGTCGCCCATTCATATGGAGTTGCTCATCGTCATTATGTTATGCCAACTACAGTCGATTTCCGCTCAAATCACGGAGAGGTGTTAAGCGTCCATTAAAGCATGCGTATGTGGGTGTGCCAATCTTTAGGATTATTAACTGATGTCTTCAGAAATGAAAGCGCTGCTTGGTTTACCCGCTCAGCCAATCTATTCGAACGTGGTGTACGAACAGCCACCTTTATGTGCTGAATGCTATTTGAGTCGCAAAATGCCGCAAACACCGCAGAAGTGAACGCCGTGCCACGGTCAGTGACAATTCTCTGCGGTAGGCAAAAAAAAAGCGTATGTTGCTTTAGTGCATCAAGCACCGGCTTTGATTTCGTTGATTTTGTTGGTACGACCAGGGGAGTATCTGGTCAACGCATCGACAACAACCAGTACATTTCGACTTTTAATAAATGGTCCAGATTTATGGATAGTTGAGGTATCTCCCATGGAGTTCACATCCCTTACTTGACGACTCTCGACTATAGCAACATTCGATGCACCACTTGATGTATGACTTTACGAAATTTCGTAGTCGCGCGAACCAGAATTTCCGTAGAACCCTTTTGATAGTTCCGTCGACGCCTGGATGCCCTAGGTCGTCATGGCAGAGTTTAATGATACGCCACCTCGTCCCTTTTGAAACAACTAACAATAGATGAACTCCATTCACGCGGCGAAACAACCTATGGTTTTTCAGTAAATATTCCGCACTCATCTTGTCTTTCTGTTCTTATGGTACAGTACCCTGCAAACTGTCTACGATATGCTTAATGCTTTCATGTTGCTATTGCATGACGGACAATCATCAGCGGACAATGCAAACACATTAGCCACCATTTCGTTGATTTGAGTCGTATCTTGAATTGGCGCGCGACTCATTGCGTCGACATGACCCATGCTCAACCCAGCCCGATGTATAATGTTAAAATCATATTCTTGCAATTTAAGAAACGAGCGCGCAGCCCATGGAACCATCGGCTTCGAAACTTTAGCTGTAGATACGGACTGACAGTCTGTAACGATACTAAATTCCTTACCGAGGAGGTACATCCTAAATCGTTGGCACGATTCGACGACTGCGAGCACTTCCAACTCATACGCGTGATAGTTTTTCTCTTGCGATGTACACGCACGACTAAAATAAGCAATAGGTTTAAGTTGTCCATCAACCTCACGTTGCAAAAGAATAGATGCAATGACAACACTTGACGCGTCTGCATGTAATTCGTGTTCCTTTTCATCATCATAAACTGAGAGTACTGGTGCTTTCGTGACTGTTTGAACAGGATGTCGGAATGCTTCTTCACAGCTTGTGTCCCACCTAAAGACTGCAACCTTCTTCGTAGGTTGAGTGAGTGGTCTTGCGGTTAACGCAAAACCAGGAACAAATTTGCGGAAGAACCCTGTCAATCCTAGAAGGCGGCTAACTTTTAATTGTTTCGCTGGCGTCGGATACTTTTCAATTGCGATCGTCTTTAAAATCCCAGGCTTTATGCCGTCTTCGCTTACTACATGCCCCAAAAATGTTACTGACCTCTTCAAAAAATTACATTTTGAAAGACCCAACGTTAATCCCTCCTCGCTAATAATGTTTAAAAATTTCTCAAAATATAATAAATTTTCTTCTTCTGTATTCGTAGCTATTACAACCTCGTCTACATAGCTCACAACTCTCTCCTTCAGCGGTGCTACTAAATGTGATATCATTTTCTGGAAAACGAATGGCGCTTTTCGCAAACCAAATGGCATACGGTTAAATTCAGAATGCCCATTATAAGTGACGAATGCGGTGAGAGGTCTGGACGATTCCTCCATTTCGATCTGGTAGTAACCAGACATGAGATCGAGTGCAGTGAAGTACTTTTCACCCGACAAAGTGGATAAAACCCCGTCGACAGTAGGCATCAGCCATGGCTGCTTTTCCGTGACGGCATTTAGTCTACACAGAGTCTATCTTCCCCATTCTGCTTACGAACCAAAACAATTGGCGATGCATATAACGAACTTTATTCACGTATTATATCTAGTTGCAATAATTCTTTAATAATATCTTCCACTACGCGTTGTTTTGTAATTGGAACAGAATATGGTTCCTTTGCAATTGGTTTCGTTGACGTTAATTTAATGCTCATCTTAAATCGATTTGATTTAAAAAGCTCCGGTAGCTTTTCCCCAAAACAATATGAGTATTTATTCAACAAACTAACTAACCCATTCTGGATTTTCGGTTTAACTTCTGTTCCAATTTCCACAGCACTTTTACAAATCGATATGATTTTACAATCACCGCCTTCTATGACTACCGTTGCCTTATTTAACACGTCTAGACCAATAAGTACATCATATGGCATCGCCGAATCGTTCACCACCAATAATTCGACAACACGCGTTATCTGATCGAGTTTTATTTTCATCATAATCTTCTGAACACACACGACTTTACCACCCGCGAACCCTATCAACTTTTCTGTGCATTGTACGAGACATTCGCCGCACCCAGCCGCCACCGAACGCTTAACCAATGACCGACAACTACCTGATTCTATCAATGCTTCACACTTCACTTCACTCTTACCCACAAGCGTAATTTCTTTAATCAATTCCGCAGACATACTGCTTCGCGCCAGCTTATTAATTGGTACACTACTCTCAGACATCTCACCGCACTCACCACTTGCCACCTGGTTAACGCGACCACTCTGCCGAACATCAAATTTCCTTTCCGGCTTTGTACTATTTCGAGAAATGTGCCCCTTCTCTTTACAATTGTAACACACGATACCTGAGCCACTTTTATTTAATTTCTTTGAATTAAAATGCACCTGCGGTAGAATACTATTTTGCATATAATCATTTGATTTATTTCGTTTCACGTTACTCGCTGATATATTAGAAATGGATTGTAATAAGTCAGAACATCTTTCAAAACGCATTGCGCTCAATCTCTTGCGCAAATTATCGTCTGACAAACTATTTATAATATTCCGAATGATTGATTATTTTATAATAAAATTCAACAACACTTTCTGCTTTACCAATTTGCATATTCATTAAACGTATGTACATATATGTATGTGCGTTAGCAGAATTTTTAATATACGGAAAATCTAATAGGAATGAACTTACGAATTTGTTCCACTCTTTGAACAGTGGCTGTGCATCAGCCCACCGCTTGGTAACACCTTTCAACTTACTGAGGACAGCAAACACAAGCAACGCATCGTTCCAATTATATACATACATGTTTAAGTTGCTCTACTCGTTCAATAAACTGCAACCAAGAACGATAGAATACAAGATTGCGCCTTCCCGACGAAAAATGATGTTAAGCAAAATGCGTGCAACGTCACGATAATGGTTTTACTGAGAATCGGAAGAAATTGCAAACAAAAATGTGAGGTTAGGTTCTGCTAGGATTTCTAAGTTTTCAAGTTTTTACCAATTTCGGCACTTTATGCAACATATTTATATTCAAATAACTTCATTTATGCTCTGTCTTTAATTGGTGAGCTTAAAAAAAAACACTGCAGAGTAACATTAGGAATCACAAGAAGCTTAACTTGCAACCAAGTGCGCAGCTACACCTTCACATAATTTTTAGCAAGTTTTATAGCCCCGTATCATTGATAGACTCTGTGATTTAACACTTAAGACTGCGCACTTCAAGTTTAATAACTTTATTTTAAATAAAATTGCTTCTAAACATTGAACTTAAACACAATCAATTGTATGCTTACAAACATACAAACGCGTTCTGTGACGTAGCATACACAGCTAATTCTGTCAAATTTGATGAGAGCGAATAGCGGTTTGCGGAAGGCGCAACCTCTGTATTTTCTAAATCGTGAACTGCAACGACGAATACGCACCATCATAAGGGTTAAACTCCGGTAAGATAGCTGCAACTGGTGTGTGTGTGCGCTGTTCTCTTATTTTAATTGTAGTCTCTCCTGCTATGTTGTTCGTTGAAACCAAAGTCGGCGCTGATAAACATTGCCCCGGTGTCGCAATGCTTGTTGTTGCTATGTTTCCAATTCGAAAATTAGAAGAATTCTGCCCATTAAATACTTGGTTTTTGAAATTCGGCCGTTATTGCTTCGCTTGTTTGAGGCAGATTCTGTTTTGAGACGAACGATGTACCTTGCTCAGATAACTGCGCCTGCGTTGACTGCTGTTGTTGCGTTGACTTGTTTGGACACGACGAAAATGCGACTGAAGTAGGCGATGGTAAATTCGGCGTACACAGTGCATTGTTACCATGTTAATGCATGTTGAACTCGCGAAAGTTTGATACCACTGGACAAATAGTTTGCAGCTGAACAGTCAACAACTCCACTACGTTGCACAATTTGTTGACCTGCAGCTTTAACTGCACGTTGATTCCAACGTTGCCCCGTCGATGGCTCCTCAATATTCCGTTCAGCACTCTTCTCCCTTACCATGCTTGATGTCGTAATCGCTTCAATAACCGGCTGAACTGGGGCCTCCTCCAACTCTTGGAGTCGAGTTACGAGCTCCACTTTGCTCCCATTAGTCCTTTGTTGAAATAATTGAATAAACTCCATTTTGATTTTTCTGTTTTTTTTTCCTTTTTTTTGGTTTACCTGCCTCATTAGAGTTCGCAATCAACTCTCCCTGAGAACGGTCGTAGATCAGTTGTGGTGCTTTATAAAATAACACAAAGTAAGAACAAAAGACACGAAAAAAAAAAAAAACTAAATTACAAGAATCTGCAGTGTAGCTGCAGACAAGCAATAACATGAGTGATGATGACGAAGACAACGCCGTTATGGAATGGCAAAAAGTGAAAAAGCGACCAGCAAAAAGATCAAGCCAGATATCACCAAACGTGACTCGTAAACAACCAGCATTGGACTTTGGACCCAGCACTTCGAAAAATGTAAACAAATTTTTTCTACTGAGTGATGATGACGAGGATAGAAACGCGGAAAATGTGAGCAAATGCAAAAATGCAATTGAACAAGAGCCCGAGGCTGACAAGAGAAGTAATGCACTGGAGTCTCCAAAGCCACCACCAATTTATATGGCTGATGTTTGTGATATCAGTGGTTTATTGAGCTACCTCAAATCAAAAAATAATTTCAAAGAATTTACTTATAAATCGCAACGAGATGGTAAAGTAAGAATCATGATTAAGACGGTCGAAAAGTATAGAGAACTCGTCAAAACAATGAGAAGTGATAATATTAAATTTCATACGTTTCAACTTAAGCAAGAGAGAGCCTTTCGTGTAGTTATCAAAAATCTTCGTCATACCACGCCATTAGAAACAATTAAAGAAGAAGTTGAGTTCCTTGGGCACGCTGTTAGAGGTATTAATAACATAAAAAGTCGCGTAACTAAGGAACCACTAAATATGTTTTTCTTAGATCTTGAGCCGGACAATAGAAATGCAGAAATTTACGATTTAAAATATATTGGTAATGCTGTTGTTAATATTGAATCACCAAGGAAGGTAACTGATATCGTGCAATGCTTTCGATGCCAGGAGTTCGGTCACACTAAGTCCTTTTGCAATAAAAAATTTAAATGCGTTAAATGCTCGCTACAACATCCAAGTGAAAACTGTCCAAAAGACAAGAACCTTCCAGCTAAATGTGCAAACTGTTTTGAGAACCACGCTGCCAGCTATAAAGGCTGCAGCATTTATCAAAAAATTATTTCTAACAAGAAATCTGCTTATAATATATTGAATAAAAAAGAATATCCAAATAGCCAGAACAAATATAGTCAACCGAATTTCATAAACCCCAATAACCAATTATATAACAGGACCAACAACAGTAATCAGCCAACTTATGCTCAGGTATTAGGAGATGAGAACGCAAACAACCAAGGTAATGTGCATTGTCCAGAATTGAAAATATTTTAGAAAAACAAGCTGAACAAATAAGCAATTTACTCAATATGATAATGATCCTTGTAAATAAACTATGTATATAGACATTCGTATAGCTATATGGAATGCCAATGGGCTCTCCAACCACTGTAATGAAATAAGTGTTTTCCTTAAGTCACATAACGTTGACATAATGTTAATTTCTGAGACACACTTTACCAAAAAATCATATATATATATAAAAGGTTATGAAGTTATAAAGGCTAATCACCCGTCCGACAAAGCGCACGGTGGTGCCGCAGTACTTGTTAAAAACACTCTTAAATTCAAAAAACTAGATAATATTAACTTAGTAAATATCCAAGCCGCCGCTATTCAAATTAAATGTATGCATATTGATGTATCTGTAGCAACTGTGTACCTACCGCCGAGGTATGCGTTTAAGGTAGATGACTATACAACATTTTTCCAAAGTCTTGGTAGCCGCTTTATTGCTGGCGGGGACTACAACGCCAAACATCCGTGGTGGGGATCTCGACTCACTAATCCAAAAGGAACTGAATTATACAAATGTATAAACTCTTTTAACTACTCAACTCTTTCTACCGGGAAACCTACATAATGGCCGAGTGATCCCAGAAAAAGACCTGACTTGCTAGATTTTGTTGTGTATAAGGGAATTTCACAACACCAACTCCACATTAAGGAGAACTTTGACTTAAGCTCTGATCACTCGCCAATAATATTAACGTATGGGACTACTGTGTCAAGTATAGAAAAACCATATAGAATCATGACAAAAAATACTGATACAGATGCATTTAAAAACTGGCTTGTGAGTCGAACTAGTTTAGATATATCACTAAAAACTGGCGATGAGATTGACGCAGCAGTGGAAAAATTTACAAATTTAATCCATGAAGGGGGCTTTCTCTTCACTTCACAACCGAACACAAATGAAGACAGAAAATTATTTCTTCCCATTGAACTAAGACAGCTTGTCAAAGAGAAAAGGATAATCAGGAAAAGATGGCAAACAACTCGGAGTCCAATTGATAAAAGAATTCTCAACAAGGCAACTAAAGAGTTGAAAGCAAAACTGCGCGAAATGAAAGATCAAGAGACTGCAGAATATCTAAAGGATCTAGATCCCTACGCAAACAACCCTGACCATAACCTGTGGAAGGCAACCAGATATTTAAAGAGGCCCACTAGGAGAAACACGGTCATAGAAGATAGTAACGGTTACCGGTGCAGAGGTAATGAAGAGAAAGCCGAAGCATTTGCCCAGCATTTGCATTCGGTTTTTCAACCGAATTTAATCCCTGATGACGAAAGCGTCACTGAGGTGAAAGATTTCTTAGAATCGCCATGCCAGATGAGCTTGCCAATTTGCAAAATCACTGTTAAAGAAGTAATAACTGAGATTACGAAAATAAAACTAAAAAAATCCCCTGGATTTGATAAAATTGATGGATTTACTATTAGAAACCTGCCTCCAAAATGTATCAGACTTCTTACTTATTTCTATAATGCAATGCTCAGACTCGACCACTACCCAAGTCAATGGAAATGCGCAGAAATAATCATGATACCGAAACCTAACAAACCAGATCACTGCCCTTCTTCATACCGTCCAATTAGCTTACTGGTGACCTTCTCTAAGGTATTTGAATAGATACTTTTAAGAAGAATGTTACCTGTTTTAGAGGACGGCAATATAATACCCGAACACCAGTTTGGGTTTAGAAGGGGGCATGGAACTCCTGAGCAATGCCACCGAATTGTTAAAGTTATTACAAGTGCTTTCGAATCCAAGCAGTACTGCGCAGCCGTTTTTCTTGATGTTAAACAAGCTTTCTATAAAGTATGGCATCCAGGGATGCTCTACAAAGTAAAAAATAAACTTCCAGCGCCTTATTATTTACTTCTTAAGTCATATCTTAGTGATCGTAAGTTCTATGTAAATGTAAAAGGTGAATATTCAAAGTTGTATTCGATTGATGCTGGGGTTCCACAAGGGAGCGTGCTGGGCCCCGTCTTATATACAATTTTTACAGCTGACTTGCCGGTTACAAATGACGTAGAGGTTGCTACATATGCTGATGATACGGCATTTATTGCCACAAGTTATAATCGTGATGACGCTTCACTTCATTTGCAAGAACAGCTTACTTTGGTCGAAAAATGGCTAAAGAAATGGAAGATTGAAGTTAACACACAGAAGTCTGCTCAGATAACGTTTGCACTAAGGAATGGGAATTGTCCCTCTGTATCTTTAAATGGTTGTACCATACCCGGAAGAGAAACTGTTAAACACCTAGGAATACATTTGGACAGAAGAAACACCTGGAAGACCCACATAAAAGAGAAACAGAAACAGCTCAAATTGAAAACTAAAAAAATGTACTGGCTTTTAGGTCCGCGATCGCAACTTAGCCTCGAAAATAAAGTACGACTTTACAAGGCAATCCTCAAGCCAGTATGGACATATGCAATGCAGCTGTGGGGGACTGCGAGTAACTCTAACATTGAAATACTTCAAAGATATCAATCTATGACTTTGCGAAGCATTGCGGGAGCTCCTTGGTATGTAAGCAACATCGAAATCCACAAAGACTTAAATGTACCATATGTTAGAGGTGAAATCAGTAAAATATCTCGAAGATACCAAGATAGACTATCTAACCATGAAAACTTACTGGCAATTAATTTACTAGACAATAGCATAGATATAAGACGCCTGAAAAGATCTCATACTCTGGACCTTCCAAATAGATTTAAGAAAGTATGATAAACTAGACTATTAGAAAATAAAATTGTTGTACAATACATTGATTAGTCTCACTGGAGCACAATCAATCCTGCCATGATACTTGTATTTATAAAATTTGCTGATTGTCAACTGATAGATTGCAAATAAAATATATTTATAATAAAAAAAAAAAAAACCTGCCTCATTACTCGACAGGCCAACATTTGTGAAGGCAGTGACTTCATATGCGCATGGCCTTAGAGTAATGACCAGAAAAACCCTGATCTCCAAATTAGAGTGTGAGTATGTCAGAATGGTTGACAAAATAAAGTCAGAGATGGCAAATAATAAGTATTTTTGTACAACCGCTAAAATATGGTCGTGCACTAACCAAAGTCTGGAGCGAAAGTCAGCTGCTTTAGCATGCAAAAGGCTTCCTGGTGTGCACTCGGCGGAAAAACTAATGAAGGTTATCACCGAAATTAACAGCTTCTTTGGACTTAAAAAGTCCAACGTCATCATGACTGTCACAGACAATGGGTCGAACTTTGTGAAGGCATTTAAGGCATTTAAGGCTACCCCAACACCAGCGTTGTGCAAGTCACACATTAAGTTTTCTTGCAACAACTGACTTAGCGAAAGTTTTGCAATCAAACCAGACACTTTATTTGCAACATACAGAGGTAATATAGTTTTGAACAACCGGTTTATTCAAAAATATAAAAATTTGTTTTTCTCCCAGATATTTGACAAATGCAACGCTTTGTGGAAGAAGTGCAAGTGGCCGAAGTCTTATGAGGTAATTCTGAAAAGTCTAGGTTCAGCGTTGTTTGTACCCGCAGTAGGAATTCATTGTATGATGCAGTCAAACGGTTACTCGCGTATAAAGAAAAGTCAAGGATTTGACT
The DNA here is from genome assembly GCA_963971545.1 of Philophylla caesio. NCBI lineage: Eukaryota > Metazoa > Arthropoda > Insecta > Diptera > Tephritidae > Philophylla > Philophylla caesio. The sequence continues at coordinate 28,968,631 of OZ020609.1, read as the reverse complement.
TGGCAAAATTTACCTTAGGAGATTTCTCATATCTGGAACAATATACGCCGCTGCTGTTGTGTATTACCCAGTCCTTTGACGCTGAGTAATAAGTTGATGAAATTAAGTATATCAGTAGATATACCAAATCTCAACTCTATTGCGATCAAAAGCTGAGAAAAAGGTTTGAAACATTTTTTACTTTGGCACCGTCAGCAGATATTACAATAGCTGCCGCTGTATTGACTCCAGATGTGAAGACTGACTGGATCGAGGCGTTGCAGGACACACTTCCAGAATTGACTGCAGAAAGCATAAACAGCAGGGTGATTAAAACCATTAGGGAGGCTCTTACAAAGTACAACCATGCTTTAGAAGCCATTTCTAAAAGATTGGAATTTTCTCCAAGGAAAAGACCGAACTACGACTTCAAACGTGCTGGTAACAGTGTGTCTATTTACTTTTTTTTAATTTTTTTTTTACACATATCATTATTTTTTTAGGTGATGGTCAAGTCACAAATGCCATTGCGTCAGCTCCACAAAGTGTCGATGTGAGAGCTGCGATAGCAAACCAATACTACAGTTATTTAAATTACCAATCGATGACTGATAGTAGCAGGGACCGATATTCATTGCTAATGGAGGCATTTGTTAAATTAAATACGCCACTGCCATCATCGGCACCGGTTGAACGTTTTTTTCTTTTGCGGGGATAATAAATAGCCCAAGGAGAGGTTCATTGACAGACTTTTCTTTTGAAAAGTTTGTTCTATTACTTCTCAGTATTACCCAGGTCTGATATGAACCAGCTGATTGGACCTTATCAGTGTGGCTTCAGGACTGGAAAGCCCTTAGCTAAACAAGTCGACACACACAATATCATTGTCTTTTTTAAAGCCGCTTTGAATAGCACGAATAGAAGCTTCCTGTACGACGACATGTTTAAATTTCCCTGCTACACTAATACGGCAATGTAGGTTGACGTCGAGCACACCGTTTAAGTTGGGAAGGACCTCTCCGAGCCGTTCGAGACAAAAAGACTATCTGGCTTTATACAGAAAAAAAAAATTGTATATCCACAAGTATTGAAAATTTAAACTTATGTATGTATATGAAATGTATTCTTTGTTTAGTTTCTCTTTGCTCAACCATTCAATCACAATGTACCACAACGAAGCGTGGCAGCGTACAGCTAGTTATGTATAAAATTGATATACAAAAGTTTTATTTAGTATTTGTACCATACTTTCCAAAAGTTTTGTTTTTGACATACACTTTAAAAACAAATTTACAAAGCAAAAACCAAAAATCTTCGCTTAAATTCAACAGAAAAAGTATTCTTGCATTTTGAAATTAATCAAATATATTTAAATTCATTTGGAAAGTTTCAATATCCTAGTAACTGGTTGGATAGCCCTTACGTTTTAGGACCTCGGCAAGTCGATGTGGCATTGAATGAACCAGTTTGTCTTTGTAATTTTGGCCCATTCCTCCATGATCACATTTTTAAGCATTTCTCTGGAGGTTATGATGTGATGGCGGATTCTGCGCTCCAGTAAATCCCACAAATGCTCGATGCCCAACTGCTGAGCACTTTCCTTCAAATTATTTTTTAAAATACTTAAATAGCCGAATTGATCCATTATTGAATCTAAAAAACCAAGCTTGCCCACTCCTCCTGCCGCCTTATCCCCCCAGACCATCGCACAACCTCCATCATGTTTGACGGTGGGCAAAAGATTTTCTGTATCAAGTACAATACCACTCTTACGCCACACCAACTTTTATCCTTTAAGTAATCCCAAAAATACATAACTTGCTTTCGTCGGTGAATAAGACATGTTCCCAAAACTCTCGAGGCTTGTTGATATGTATGTTTGCAAAATCCATACGTTTCCGTCTGTTCACTTCGGAAATAAAGGGCTACACGTGCGTGATACCCATCTTTATTCATACTTTTTCGTACAGTATCTTCATGAAAATCCTTATAAACGAATATTTAATGTTTTCACATATATTCGAGGCAGTAAGTCGAGGATTTGCTTTTACTGACTGTAATATTGTTCGTTTTTCTCGTACGGTCAATATACTTGGTCGACCAGAACGTGGCTTTGACGCAATTGAATTAGTTTTTTTTTGAATGCATGCACGACATACTGCACTGAAGAATGAGTCCTTCCTATCATTGTTCCCATTTTCCGGAATGATTTGCCTTCTTTTCCGAGTTTAAGAATAATTTTTCTTTCGTCAGCAATAATTTCTTTAATTTTAGAGGCCATCGCGAATTTTTGCACAAAGAAAAAGTTATAATAACTTTAAAGTCAACTGTTTAAAGCGACATCAATTATACACTACACCATAAGAGCTTTTGTGAATGTACATATTTGTCACCATATGACAAGGGAAATACCCCGTTTTGATGTGCATGGAAAGTGTAGTACAAATACTAAGTAAAATTTTTGTATATTATTTTTATACATAATAAGTTATTTTACCAAATATTTCTCAGTGTATTGTTTTCATGTCGATGTGTTCGGATAATTTTTCTGGTGAGAGTACTTGTAAGCAAATTATAAATTTTTCAAAAATCTTCAATTATAACAAATTTAAATTAATAGTTTTAGAAAGAACAATCAATTATCTTTCTGTTCATGTTATTTTCTTTTAAAAAAATTAATATTTTGTGCACAGCACATGTACTGCATTTCACATACATACTTGTAAGTAAAAGATACATACTGTAAATATCGAGCCATATTTGCGAAAATAACGTAAGCGCCAAAAAGCAAATTTTACAGGAGACAGTATTTTCTAATTATTTTCGATTTCGTTAGATGAATTACATTGAAATATAAAATGTAGCCTATTTTAGGTCTCATATAAATAATATATCCGTTTCAAGGTTACATTTGTGCAAATTACACTTTTTTTGGCGCTTACGTTATTTTCGCTGCTAGTCTTTAGGAAGCACAGTTAAAAAATGTCGTTTACGTTAAATGATTTTTATACAATTGTATTGTTGTTTTTTTTTTTAATGTATTTTTTTTTTTAATTTATTTTGATCAATTTTACATAATATGTTATAAAAGTAATGATATATGTAAGTTTACAGACTGTAATAAAGAAATGAAATTAATTTTGTTTTAATCATCTTCGTCGGTTTCGTTTAAAGTGTCTCTGACTGCTTCTGATGTCTTAAGGCTACAATATTCCTCATTGGCTTGGAATACTTTTTTTTCACAAAGTGATTTTAAATCATTCAACTTTTTTAAAGATATTTTTAATTCTGGAAAATATAAACGACTTGGCTCTTGTTGAAAACTCATATTAATACTTTTTTCAGGGCTGTTTTCAAAATACCCGTATTTTAATTTAAAGCATTCTTTTTTAAAAGTTGCTGACCGCAGCAAGCTTAAATTTTTTTTATCACCTTTTAATTTCAGCACATTAGAAAGTAAATTCCAATTAAAAAATTTTTAATATTTTAGCGGTATGCATTTATATGTGAAAGGGTTGGTTCTTGCACTTCTAATAATTGTATGCCACTCACTAGGAGCCCACACTGTTCTACTCCGAGTAAACGATTCTATTGTGCTATGCACTGAGTCAACAGGCATTATTGTATGACCTGGCAACAAATATGTAACCTTAATAGATTCAACATACATATATCGATAAATTTAAAAAATAAGCAATCATGGTCAACATGGCCTTATTACGATTTTGTCCTGCGCAACTATCGCAATACAAACTTATTTCCTTAGAAGTTTTTCTTTCATCTAAAATTAAAAGGTATTTATAAATGGCTGTGCAAATTTCATTGCATCCACGTTTTCCATCTTTTTCTCCCCATAAAAAGCAATATCCATTTCTGGTGCCATTTTCATAAATACTCAAATTGTAAAATGCATATTTTCTGGCATAAAATAGTGTAATATTTTTACTAAGTGGAGTATTTAATACTTTTTGCAGATCAAAACTGGCACACAGAAACAAAATATTTTCTTTTATTTTTTTTTATCTTTCAAGAAAATGCTTTTGATTTCATCTTTGTCTCTTAGATGGTTATTAAATTCTTCCGATTTAACAACGGTGTCTTTAGCTTGATCGCATTTACTGCATCTGTCCTTTTTTGGCAAATGAAATCCAATGTGGAAATCATTCTTGAAAATTTTGCGAAACACTTGTAAATACAATGAAGAGTTCAATAGATCTTTATCTTTTAAATGTTCAATATAACATTTATATAAAGTTGAAACATTGCAAAATTCCTTAGGCATATATAGTTTATTGCTCTTATTGCGGCAATAGTGAGATGGTACTGCCTCGATATATGGTAATGCCTCGATATATTTTTTTAAAATCTCAACTTTTCTCTCATCTGATTTATTATGCGGAATTTTTTTTATTGGTTTTAGTATTTGTTGTCCTTAAATTTAGCATTAGAATCCTCATCATTTGTTGTGAAATATTTAAGGTTTTTAAAATGAATTGTTGACAAACTAATTTCGCCAAAATTTATGAAATACTCATAGCTTAACTGTCGTCTACTGTTCTGTACTCTCTGTCTTTTCACGTCCTTTTTCAAAATGCATGAAGCCAACCAAGACTTTTGTTTACTTTCACTCATTCCCCAGAAGTGTTCATTGATGGCTTGCCGATCTTCTTCACTAAACTTAGAGTAGCAGTTATTACCGCATTTTTTATTATGACAGGGATTTATTTGGACACTTCTTGCAAACTGGATTTGTGAAATTTCGTTGCCTTTCCTTTGATTTTTGTAGCCCCGTTTTCCAATACAAATCTCCTCTTCAACTGAAACGTGATCTATATTTGACTCGCTTTCACTATCGCTGTAAGACACAAGTGACATTGCGATAACCTTGAACAAAATATGTAAAAATTAGCAACTGAAAACTTGTAACATACAACACTTGAACAGACCACATTTTTCTAAGACATTGAACTAACACAGAAAATATTTATGCATAAATAACAATAAGTAATTTTTGCTTACCTACTTTAGTGTAATAAATTTTAAATATATATATATATGGTTTGAATGTACTGTATATAGTAGAACCAGTCACTTTAAAATCAGAAACTACACAAAAGAAAAAATTTGCCAAGAATCAACTGAGTGATAAGATCAACGGGACTTTTTCGGTCTCCTTTTATTTCTAATTCGGTTTCTCTTAATCTTAATTTGAACATTTCTTTTCACTTACAATTTTTGATTTTGTGTCGCTTACGTTATTTTCGCGGCCACAAAAAAAAGCGTGTGTCGTTTACGTTATAATTGACAGGCCGATATCTTTGTAAATATATACAATTAACTTTTGATATTTTTGGTGCAGATGCGGTTGGTGTTTCGCAAATAGGGCTCGATATGTTCAACAATTACAAAAGTAAATGAATATTAATAGAAAGAATCAATTACACAGTGCTACAAAAAAGAATGAAATCGAAATACCTGGGAAGTGATGTTATTTTCCTTGTAGGTCTCGAGTAGAACGAGATTCCAATTTTGGAATTTGTCAAACACCCCCAAAATCTCGACTTAACCTTAAAAAACCGATTTATCGTGCTTTTGCGCACTTCTTAGCCCATATCTTAGCTTATTAACAACTCAGACCTTTTGAAAGATATAAGACGTCTTAATAAAGCTGCACAACAAACTTAAATTTTGCTACCCTTTTTCTTCTTTTTTTGACTTTGGCGATATTTTCACTATTTTATAAAAACACAAAATGAGTTTTGATTAGATTCAACGAATGTTTCTTTTAAAAAATCGGCCAAAAAGTGACTGAGTTATTTTACTTTTTATAAAAACGAAATTTTTGCAAAAATTTGCTTCTGTTGTTTCCAAGGAAATTATCACTTAATTTTTGAGTTTTTTCTCAAGTTTGATGTTTTTATAAATTTCCGTTATACTGAAGTGCACGTGTTGTTTATCTTTTGTTGTGTTTGCTGTTAATTTGAATAAAAATCGTGGTAAAGTAAAACTAAAATGTGCGACAAGCGTAATAAGTTTTGCTACATTTGTGGCTTGTTTACGGGTACAAGTCATCGGCGAGATTTAAAAAACAATATTAGTGTTGTAAAAATATATAACAAGACTTTCAAAAGGTTTTATAGTGCGAGTCGCTGGTACGAGCCAGAATTTATTTGTGAATATTGCTGCACAACATTAAAAAAATGTAAAGTTCAACAATCTGTTCAATTTTCTGTGCCTATGACTTGGCATCATCAGGCATATCATAAACAAGACGATTGCTATTTCTGCAAAACAAACGTTTCAGGTCACAATTTTAAATCGCGGAAAAACGTAAAGTATGCGCATGTTGTTACGGTTACAAAACCAAAATACTTAAATGCCGAAGTGCCTACTAAAAGTGAGTCAATTGATGCTGGTGAAACATATTTAGTAGAGGAAGAATTCCTTCCTTGTAAATCAAAATCAACGGAAAGGCATTTGGTTTCAAATTCTGATTTCGCCAATCTAGTGCGGGATTTGCATTTATCGAAACGAGAATCTGAAATCCTCCGTTCACGACTAAAGCAGTGGAATTTAGTGGAAAAATATTTTCAAATAACAACGGGTAGAAAAAGCGACCACAGTTTGATACTTAGAGAAAGTTTTAAAACTGATGGCAATGACTGTGATCTAATACATTGTGTAAATGTACCCAAATTATTTTCGGGTTTAAATTATAATTATAATGCAGATGAATGGCGACTTTTCATTGATGGATCGGACCCTAAAAAAAAAAATACATTCGTGTTCCCTTAATGAAGTCTATAATGTCACCCTTAGGTTTAAAAGCTGTGTTATTACACAATGAAAATCTCTTACCATCAGTTCAAATCGCGTATGGGGTTAACAAGAAAGAAACGTATGAAATTATGGAAAAAATTTTACGGTTGATCGACTATGCCACGCATAAATGGAAAGTCATCGCTGGCTTAAAAGTGTCGACAATTTTATTTGGCATGCAAGGTGGCTACACAAAATATCCCATGAGCGACATTACCTTTATGAACAAGTTAAGCTGTGTTGAGAATCGTGCATGGAAGAGTTTTGTAGCGCTATGTGATAATTTCCTTGGGAACAACAGAAGCGACGACTACATGACGGTTGTAAACGAATTTGTAAGTGCATATGGTGAAATGGGTTGCAACATGTCGATAAAAATTCATTTCTTGCATTCGCATTTGGACTTCTTCCCACATAATCTGGGCCAGTTCAGTGATGAACAAGGCGAACACTTCGAAATTAAATTTCGGGTCCATTGTAATTCCAAGATCAACAAAGTTAAACACTCGTTCGAGGTTATGTTTTCATATGTCATGAGAAGCCGGGTGAACTGCCATGCGAGAAAAGCACATTAGTTTTTTAATAATGTTTGAATAATTTATTACAGAAGGTATGTCATTTATAAAAAGTGAAAGCAGAATCGGACAAGCTGACTTCCTTGCGGGACCCCTGAAGATACATGAATAATGTTTGAGGAACTATTTTGAAAAAGAACTCGTTGTGTTCTGTCAATGAGGTAAGAATATATCCAACGAAGGAGATTTGGTTGAAAACCAAGGAGATCGAGTTTATGGATCAGTAAAGAGTGACTTACTCTGTCGAATGCTTAACTAAAATCGGTGTACATATATAACATCAGTGTGCATAAATTCTCTGGATCCATTTGAAATATGAGTTGTGAACTTAAGCAAGTTTGTAACGGTAGATTTACCCTTAGAGAACCCTTGTTGTGTGCTAGAAATTGAAGAGGATTTGGAACACGTTAAATGGTCAACAACAATTGCTTCAAATACTTAGTTTAGGAATAGCAGAAAGCCAAAGATTAAGTAAATTAGTTAAGAGCACAAAATATGTTTAGCACAGTTTTTGAGGAACCGAGTCGGGATCAAATCGGGGCTAGCCATAAAAGATTCTCTTAATTTGCTCAAATAATAAAATACTTCCTCTGAAGATATTTGCGGAATAATAGCAGATGTGAAGAGACATAGTTTATATGGATAAGGTTTGCTCAGAGGCGAGATAATGAAGTAATTTGACCTGAAGAATTGGGCAAACAAGTTGGAAATTTATTGGGAGTCACAAGACACGGTATTTTCATATTTCATAGCAGACGGAAAAGTAGTCACTCCGCGTTTTGAGTTACCGAAATCATAAAATGGTTCAGGGTTTTTTATTAAATTCCTTTTAACTTTGTACAAATAAGATCTGTAGCATTTTTTATTTGATTCAAAATAAGCATGTCGGAGAACTGAGTATTTAACATACATAGTTAGCGTGCAAATTAGTTATTTTGTACAATTTAAAAGATCGCGACTTTTTATTTTTTATATTTCTTAGTTCTTTTGGAAACCAAGGTTGTGATTGCTCCTTTTGTATGCAAACCCGTTTGGGTACAAACTTTTGAAATTAGCTATATACATATATGTAGTATTATTAAAATGCTGGACACAACGTTCAACATCAACTTTATATGTCGTCCATAATAATTTTGACAATTCTCGGTATAATTTCTTGAAATCAAGAGGGTGATAAGAACCCTTACTTGTACTTAAGGATCTAAGTAACACCGTATGTTGAGAATATACCGTTAAGTCAGAATTAGGAGGGATGTAGCAAACAGCTGAATAAAAGAATACTTTCCTTGGGTAGACTGTGGGTCTGGTTGCGTTTGATCTCTCTTACAGTTTGAGAACTTTGATTACGAGTATCTAGGCACTTAAATGATTTAAACACGTTTTCATAAATTTTAAATTTATCATTAAGTGCCCGAAGGTCTTTGACGATTTCGAAAAATCCATTTCTGGTTTCTCTAAAAAATTGGAAAAGTTCAACCTCCTTTGATCTGCATTTCTTCATATATTAAGTCTAGGACTCTACCAATCAATCCGGCACATTTTTTATGAGCTACTCAATCGCACAACCAGGATGCAGCAGAGCGTTCGTTATCGTTTTTAATTTTGCAGTTGTCAAAAATGACAGACATAATTTAACAGTACGCATATTAAGTAAAAACTAATATGAGAAAAAACAAAGATTGTTTTAATAAAACAAAGAAGAAAGCAGTTTGGAAGGTAATGCAAGTTTCATAATTATTTAAGGTTTGAGAGCTATTAGTGTAACGAACAGTTTTAGATGCACTGTATTACACACCTAAAAATCGAAGCACCAGGTTAACGTTTGAACCTTGTATTAGCCAATCTGCGATAAAGCAGACCCTTTGCGCTTTTAATCGGTTAGAATGAAACAAAAATTAATAAAATAAGAACAGCAAAATTTTTTTATTTAATTTTGTGTTTCGTTTTTGAATAAGAACTTCTTGACTTCTTGTAAACGGTTGAATGCTGCTACAGAATTCCTTGCGTTGTCACAAAAAATGTCGCACCCATCCGTTTTAGAGCATTCAGAAACGCTTTCGTAGACAAGTCCGAGACCACTAAATTAGGAATGGCCTTTGTGACAAGGCAAACGAATACAGCTAAGTATGATTTGGTAGGCGTCTTTCCTCGGACTCACAGATAAGTGCTTAGTGGACCACAAAAGTCTATTTCGTTCAAATGGTCGTGCTGGTTGGAGACGCTCTCTTGGTAGAGGTACCATGACTTGCTGCAAGAGTGTAGGCTTGTACCGAACGCAATGCACACATGAGCGAACGACAATCCAACATTCAAGGCGGATCAAGGCGACTAAGACCTTTGGGTCTGCATGGAAATTGCGAAAATGTAGATATCGTACATATGTCAACACGAATTGCGAGTTGCTCGGCAGAAGCAATGGGTGTTTTTGGCTGTCTGGTAATTCGGTGTAGTTCAGGCGCCACCCACTTTTATGAGCTCGAATCTAGTCGAGGTATCTATAAATGGAGTCATAAATTTCAAATTGCTTTGTAAAGGTTGGTTTTTCTTTAGCAACTGAAAATCGGCAGAGACGTTATGATGTTTGAGGCTCAATATTATGCAGTTTGATGCGTGTCGCAATTCGTCAGGTGATGGAGAAGCGGTAGTGAAAGTTAATTTCGTTCTGGTCGAGCCACAGAATCTATATACCCAAGAGACTAGACGTAAGCAATTGGGGTACGAGTTTTAACCATTTACGATGTCGATAATGTAGTTTGTCTCCATAGTTATATTGAGGTCGACTGGTGCCCTTTGATCCTGATGCAGAAAGGACGGACCATAAAACCAATTCGATGCTTTAAGTTTTGTTGTAGGGCAACGTCGAGACATAAGGTCCGCAGGATTCTCGCGCCTCGGTACTTGTCTCCAGTACCCACCTCTGCAGTCAACTCTTGTATGTCGGATACTCTGTTTCCTACAAACGTTGATAGCGTTATTGAGTGCTGTTGAAGCCAATGCAGAACTGGTTTTGGATCGGTCCAGAAGTAACTGGTTAGCGGTTGATCCGTAAAAATATACTTTATTTTTGCATAAAGAGAAGCCAGAAGATACTCACCGCAAAGCTCAAATTTGAAAAGCGACTTTTTTTTAACTGGAGCGACTCTTGACTTTGATGTAGCAACTGAACTGCAACATGTTCGCAGGAGTCTTCCGGACATACACATATAGAGCAGTCGTTTGCCCGAATTGATGAGGTGCGGGACGAGGCATCAAACCCTACTCGTAATTTCATTGATGTTCTGCTGAATTTAAGCACGCAATGATGCGGAATGTAGTAGTGTGGCTCTTCCAAGTTGGGTTTTGTTACTACTGACATGTGGCCAAGATCTTCGTACTCTTTCATGAAGGCAATGTACTGCGGCCGAATTTCCGGCTAACGTAAAAGGAGCTTATCTAACGCGAAGAATCAGAGGCGAGCAATGTTGAAGGACTCTCCGAGACAAATGGGGTTGTCTTTGAATGGCAGACTTACAATAATACGACCAGTGTTGTCTTGAAAAGTTGTTTTTGCGAAACGCTGAGTAGGTTTTGGTGGCATATCGATGGCTTGCAGTTGCCATAGGCGTTGCAAATTCTCGTCGATGGAGATTTCATTTGACAGCATGCAAGATGATGACATCACTTTACATTCACCACGAAACCTACCAGACACGACACAACCAAACAACGTCTTCTGAAGCTTGGGTAAATTGGAACCCATTCGAATTTGGCCAACTCAAGATCATCAAAGAAGGTCTCTGTTCCTAACAGAAGGTCGATACGCTGAGGCTTGAAGAATGGCTCGTCTGATAATTTCGTATAAGCCGGTAAGTTCCAATTAGACGTGTTGATCTCGGGGTCTGGTGAGAAGTAATTCCGAGTTGGAACGACAGTTGAAATGCTGAAGTCCGCGATTTGTTGGTCGTAGTCGTACGGGCCTTAATACTACGCACCCCCTTAAGATGTCTCTCCCGACGAAGGCGAAGTTTTGGCGCGAAATCGTCAGTGATAAATTTGAGTTGAGAGCATGAATCTAGTAGGGCTCTGCCTAAATTGTTTGTAAACGTAGCATCCTTTACTAGTACCATAGCTGTTGCAAAAATCCCCTGACCACCTTCTGATGTGCCCATGTGCGAGTGGGTTGCTGCTGACTCTTGTGATAAAGTCTGCCAAGTCGGTCGAGTAGATTCCGAAGGCTGAAATGCGGTTGGTGCACAGATCATGCCTCTTGATAAGATCAAAACGTTCATTTGTACTCATCTCCTTAAACAGCAAACAACCGACAACTTTATGGTTGGAGCTTGAACATAGAACACAATTAGGATTAGTGATAGCAAATGACGAACTTCGATTGCGATTATTTAAGCGGGTAATACTTGTCAGTCTCGAGTTTTCGTTGTGATGATGATTCGGATGAGTGCAGGAACTAACAATGCCGTTCCATGACTTGAGTGCATTGCGACCAAGTCGGAAGCGATTTGTAGTCCAGAGCCTCGTAACATTTGCTTCTTATTTGCTTGCTAGATTAACATTGCTTGCGCGATATTCGTGGCCGTTCCCAATGACTCCAAAATGTTTATTACAAGAAGCGCTTTTTCTTGTAAAATGAACTCATAGAAAACTGGGAAAATGTGCGAGAAATCAAATTCGAAACTGCTTGGGGTGAGCGATTAATATGATATGTTTATTGGAATACATGCTAGATATGTACAGCAAAGCATTAACAAAGGCAAAGAGAATTAAGAGTGCAATAATGAGTTGGATTAAATGTAGATTAAGTGAATATTTAGTTATACAGAATGAGTATTACTTAGATGTAAGCTATTTCAATAGTAAGTGAGTGCATAATAAGTCAAATTAGGTCCCTCAAAGTCCGTCAGCGGTTGTACGTCCCCGTAAGTTCTACCAGAATCGACCATCCTGCTTTTATTCGGTCTCAAAAACTGATGCTTGTTTTTTCATTTTGTCTATAACAGCTTCTGTCCCACAATTTTTGTTTGGATAAAGCCAAGTAAGCTTTGTGAATGAATCAATTATAACTAATATATGCGAATAATTTTTGTATGTGGTTTGCATTGGGCCTACATGGTCAATGTGTAACGTCAATAATTGGCTATCGTCTTTGCATATTGGATTTGAGAAAGCCTTCTTTCGCCCTGTCTTAGCATTTATAACAATACACTCGATGCATGTCTGGACATATTTTGAAACTTTACTAATTTTGAAATATAAGACGTTTTCTCAATATAGTTCTAAGTCTTTTTTGCAGAAAAATGGCCCTTCTGGTAAGCTTCTTCAATTATTTCATCTTCCATCACATCTGGAACTACGATAAGCTCTCTATTTGGGTATTTAAATAATATTATGTCGTGTTTAAAAAAATAGTCTTCGTACTTTTCTTTAGCTACTATCTGTCGAATTGCTTTTACCCATTTGTCCATCTCTTGCGCTTCTTTCAACCTCTGCTCTAATTAATCTTCTACAATCGTACAGTATACGTACATGCGACTGAGAGCGTCTACGTGTTTCATCTAACACATTGTTGAACTCTTGTAAAAATAAAGCCCATCTAGAAAATCGAATTGAAACGTCTTTCGTTTTTATTGTCATCGTAAAATCATTACATTCAGTGGTTAACTTCAAGTTTTTACCAAGAATATGTATATGTCGGAGCTATGGTAGATATGCCAAGCAATAATGTATTGCTTGAGTGAAGCAATGGTGGTACACTGCTATTTAAAATAAACACTTGTTAGGAAAAACACTTGCTAAATAATAAAACTCAGTAAGCTCAGAGAAGCCAAATGTGAATAGTAGGCTATGAAATTGACTGAGATAGGAAAATGAGTTTGATGATGGAGTCGTTTTTGAGAAGCAGAGTGACGCGAACGGTTTGAGAAAATAGTGTAGCCACCTGCGAATCACTGCATATCATAAATAGCATAAACGATATGGAGAATTCGACATCAGAAGTGGAGCATGTGCCCAATGCCCTACTTAGTAGTGAATGTGAAAGTGATGCAGGAAAATGGAAAATGTTGTATGAACAACAAAATAGACAATTCTTGGAGTTAATAAAAACGCTCAAAGCTCCAAACAGTGATAGGATACAGTTGCCTGAATTTGATCCTGACGGAGCAGATGTAAGTGCACATTCCTGGATATCAACGGCCGATATTGTCATGGAAGGACACATATTGCAAGGTTCTGTGTTGATGTTATCGCTCACTCAAGCTTTGAAGGGGCCAGCTGCTACATGGCTGTCTCAAGTAGCATTTCCGCAAATGTCATGGAACGATTTCAAGGAGCTTTTCATCGCAAGATTTAGTTTTTCTGAGACCCTGGCTGCTTTCTTGATTCAATTACTAAGTAGTAAACTAAAGGATGGCGAATGTATAGCGTCATATGCAGCAGCGCTGATTACTTCACTAAGTTTAAAGCTGCAAAAAGTATCAACAGAACAAATTGCTGTTTCAACTGTTCTAGCACATATTGCTTAATTCGAGCCACGTATTCACCGTTTTGCCGGCCCAGCAAAATACTTCAATCAGCAAGGCTTGGGACAAGAATTCATCAACTTCGACTTCAACAAATATTGTCTGCTTCCGCTGTCGTGAGCCTGGTCACTATGCGTCGCGATGTCCAACCATATCAAAAGCAAAGGAATTGAATAATAAAACTAGTGGATTTTCTAGCCGACGTGTTGACGTATGCGTTTTGAATACTCCTTCAGGTAGTTTGCATCAGTCAGGTGAGCTTTATGCATTTTATTTTGATTCTGGAGCGGAATGCTCATTAATAAAGGAGTCTCTAAGTTCCAAATTTTGTGGTAGGCGAATAAATAATGTCGTCACGATGATCGGTATTGGTCAAACAAGTATAAAGAGCACCTTGCAAATTTTGACTTTGGTAGAGATTGATAATATAAAAATACAAATTCTCTTTCATATTTTACCAGATAATTTTTTGAAATATGATATTATGATTGGTTGTGAAATTTTGACACAAAGTATATGTGTTAAAAAGACTCTGAAAACTTTGCAGTTTTGCAAATTAGATTCTGCCGAAGTAAACGTATGTGACATTAAAAATGTTGACGTAAATTTTAATGACATTGATACTGATATTCCCATTGAACATAAACCTAAGTTGATTGAAATTTTGAACAAATTTAGAGACAGATTCATAGAAAATACCCCGTGTAGTTGTTTTAATATAGAGCCCATGCAAATTAGACTTAAAGATCCAAACAAGACAGTTTGTAGACGACCATACAGGATGAGTCCTGAAGAGCGCCGAATTGTTCGAAAAAAAGTTGATGAACTGTTAAAAACAAATGTTATTCGACCTAGTAGCTCACCTTTTTCAAGTCCTATTTTACTGGTCAAGAAAAAAGATGGGTCAGACCGAATGTGTGTTGATTTTCGACAACTGAATGATAACACAATTCCTGACCGATTTCCATTACCCCTGATTTGTGATCAGATTAATAGACTGCATGGCTGCCACTATTTTACCACTCTAGATATGACAAGTGGATACCACCAAATACCCGTCCATTCCGATTCGATTGAAAGAACCGCCTTCGTAACGCCTGAAGGTCATTTTGAGTATCTGGCTATGCCATTTGGGCTACGAAACGCTCCTGCAGCATTCCAACGTGCTTTAATGAAAGTTCTTGGAGAGCTTGCCAATACTTATGTTGTAGTTTACATGGATGACATCCTGGTTTTAGGAAATGAAGACTTAAACGAAAGTTTAAAAAGGATAGAAAATGTCTTAAGCACGCTTAAGTGTTGTTTTATGAAGAAAAAAGTGGAGTATTTAGGGTTTGAAGTTAGCAGTGGAGAAATTAGGCCAAATCCGAGAAAAATTTAAGCATTAATAGCTTTACCTCCTCCTCAATCTATTACTCAGGTGCGACAATTTATAGGATTGGCCTCATATTTTCGACAATTTATTCCTAAGTTTTCGCAAATCATGACGCCATTGTATAGATTGACTAGTGCCACTAAGACACATCTTGATTGGAATTCATCCCATGAATCCATAAGGAAAAAAATTATCTCTGTTCTTACAAATACTCCTGTTCTAGCCATGTTTGATCCAAATTTTCCCATAGAGTTGCACACTGATGCAAGCTCGATAGGATACGGTGCAGTCCTCTTGCAAAAGAACGATGACACGCTTCATGCAGTTGCGTATTTTAGTAAAAGTACGACTTCCGCAGAATCAAAATACCATTCATATGAGTTAGAAACTTTGGCAGTTGTTAATGCAATAAAGCATTTCAGGCATTATTTGCATGGCCGAAACTTTACGGTAGTAACAGACTGCAATTCTCTTAAGTCATCTCGCACCAAATTAGACTTAACTCCCAGAGTACATAGGTGGTGGGCGTTTCTACAAGCGTTTGACTTTGGCATTGTTCATAGAAACGGAAATCGAATGTGTCATGTAGATTTCTTTTCGAGAAATCCACTGCCTCTAAAGGCAACATCGAATTCACCGAAGGTTCAACAAAAAGAGATTAACTTTGCAGAACTTTCTAAAGACTGGATGTTGGCTGAGCAGCAACGCGATCCCGATATTGTAAAACTAATAACTGACCTTAAGGAAGAAAAACTTAATACTGATTTATCTAAAACGTACGAGCTTCGTTTTGGTATATTGCATCGTAAAATACAACGTCATGGTAGGACTAGATGTATACCCATGCTTCCTAGAGCACTGAGGTGGTCTTTTGTAAACACAACACATAAAGCATTAATGCATCTCGGGTGGGAAAAAAACGCTTGAAAAAT
Organism: Philophylla caesio; assembly: GCA_963971545.1. Taxonomy (NCBI): domain Eukaryota; kingdom Metazoa; phylum Arthropoda; class Insecta; order Diptera; family Tephritidae; genus Philophylla; species Philophylla caesio. Next base: position 28,952,436 of record OZ020609.1, on the reverse strand, counting down.
TTTATAAAATATATTGGTTTGAAAATATGGCAAAATTTACAAAAAAAACTTATTGACAATTGCATTACATGCAAGATTTCAAAATCCCACTCAGAAAAGATACAAGCTGAGCTCCACCCTATACCCAAAGTTCCAATACCTTGGCATACAGTACATATAGATGCCACAGGAAAACTTAGTGGGAAAAACGATAAGAAAGAGTATGTCTTTGTAATGATTGATGCTTTCACGAAGTTTGTAATTTTGTACCATACAACTCGCATTGATACTGCCAGCAGTATTCGGGCCATAAAATATTCCGTTTCTTTGTTTGGGGCACCTGTACGTATCATAGCAGATCAGGGAAGATGCTTTGCGAGCTCCGAGTTCCGTGAATTTTGTAAAATGCGTGGAATCAACCTTCACTTAATAGCAACAGGTAGTTCACGGTCCAATGGACAAGTTGAACGGGTAATGAGTACGTTAAAGAATATGCTTACGGCTGTTGAAACTAGTAAAGATAGTTCATGGCAAGATGCACTCCTCGATGTACAGTTAGCTTTAAATTGTACCGCTAACCGCGTTACAAAATCTAGCCCTCTTGAGTTGATGATAGGTAAAATCGCTAGACCTTAATTTATGCGATGGAAGTGACCAAGTCGTTGATATTGACGCAGTGAGACAAGAGGCCACAACCAATATTGAAAAAAGTGCTAAGTATAATAAAATTAAATTTGACCAAGGTAAAGCCAAAGTAAACAAGTTTGCTCTTGGTGACTTCGTTTTGCTTCAAAATGAGGAACGAAACCAAACAAAACTCGACCCTTAGTATAAGGGACCATTTAAAATTATTGAAATTTTAGATGGCGACAGATATGTAATTTCGAATCTTAGCTCCAAGAGGACTTATAAATACGCTCATGATCGGTTACGCAAAATGCCTGAAGGAGAAGTAGATTTAGATGTCGTAGACGCTGAGTAAAGAATTGTACATTAATTTAGTAATTTTCTAATTTCATCTGAATACATGTAGCGTAATTATATATTGAATATGTTCAATAAAAAAAAAAAAAAAAAAAAAAAAAAATAATAATAATTAACCTTTGTATACATTAATACTGGAAGGAAGTATTAATGGATGAGAAGTTGAAAGTCTCTAAACGCTGGCTAAGTGTTGGAATGGTTAAATGAAAGTAGTCAGTATCAGATGTGAGACAAGTTCTAACTCTAACGCTGGTTAAGTGTCAGAACGATATTGATTAAGCTGGAAGGAAGCGATTAATGAATGTGAAAATTACCGCACGAGGACGTGTGGTAGGCCAGAATGGCCGTAGTTGTATGCATGTATTTTAAAGAAAGCGCATGTATTCAGCTCTGAATTGAATTAATTTAATGAATTCTTTCTTTTAATACTTCTTTCTTTTGTACAATAAATTTAAATAAATGAAATGAATTATAAAAACTGAATTTAAAAAAAAAAAGAAAATGACGGTTGAATTGCATTATTGGGTCAGGAGTGACCGAGTATGTAAATCACACGAGGTCGTGTGTCTTGTCAGAATGGCCGTGTCGGAGCTATGGTAGATATGCCAAGCAATAATGTATTGCTTGAGTGAAGCAATGGTGGTACACTGCTATTTAAAATAAACACTTGTTAGGAAAAACACTTGCTAAATAATAAAACTCAGTAAGCTCAGAGAAGCCAAATGTGAATAGTAGGCTATGAAATTGACTGAGATAGGAAAATGAGTTTGATGATGGAGTCGTTTTTGAGAAGCAGAGTGACGCGAACGGTTTGAGAAAATAGTGTAGCCACCTGCGAATCACTGCATATCATAAATAGCATAAACGATATGGAGAATTCGACATATACATTTTCCATTTTTTCAACGCATTAAATATAGCCAACACTTCTAATTCATAGGAGCGATAGACCTTCTCTGCCGCCGATGATTTCCGACTCATGAATTGAACCGGATGCATAGTCAATGTCCTTTTGGAACTGTACACCTCCGTATTCGTATTTGCAAGCGTCCATGTAAATCTTCGAATAAGCATTTGGAGCGTGTAGTTTTAAAGCATGCGATTTAACTAATACCTTTGTACTGGGTTGCATATCAAATTAACACTTCGAATATTTTGAATAACTATATACATAGATATTTATATACATAAGAAAGCAATACAAAATTACATACACACATTTAAAAACTAAAAATTTTGAGTTGAAAGAAAAAATTTTATTATATTGTGTACAAGATTATTTCATCTACTTATCTGCGTAGGCTCCATTACTATTTTGTATAAGTGTCAGAAAATAGGCAAAAAAGAGAAGTAACTCGACTTTCGGCTGAAAAAAAAGTATAAATTGGGGTTCGAAGTTGAAAACGGTCTTCTTTCCTGGAACCACAGCCACGCGACGGTGTTGAACGTGAAGGTACAATTCTTAGCCGGTATTATAAAATTCAAAAAAAAAGAAGGAGGCTGTGTCAGAGACACGGCCATTAAGTTTAACGTAGAATACGCCATCCGATAAGACAGAAAACATATGTATAATGATAATTTATAATGATAAATAATACAAGCAAATGAATTTCTTTATTTGATAGTTACTTTTGATGATACACATAAGCTTATGATAGGAAAATAGGATAAAAATGTTTTTAAATTATCAATTAAATTTCTCGCAAAAACGAAGGCAATGGTAGTTATCAATAGTAAAGATAAATGATAAATAACAGACCCAAATCTATTTGATTATTTGAAAGCTACTTTTGAGAATATAGGCTTATGATAGGAAAAATAGGATAAATATGTTTTTAAATTAACATTTAAATTTCTCGCAAAAACTAAGTCAATGGTTGTGTTATCAATTGTTGTGGGAGCATCATTTCGAATATAATCCAAATTAAACGTATCGCTCATAAATTTCGTCAATCTAGTATTTGAAGTGATTTCTGTGTTAAAATCACCACCAATAAGCATACTGACATCTGTATCAACGGGGAAGTCTCTGTTGATTTGCGTACTTAAAAGAGAATATTTCATTAATGTACTATACAGCATCATTTGCTTGTCTACTTGAGAAACATTTGGATGAAAATACACAGTACCAATTACAAGTTTGAGCTCGTTATTAGTTGATATTTCTGCTAAGCAGATATCGCCAACGTTGCTATCAGTTAGCCTGCGATCTGAGCAATGAATTTGTGTTGATATGCAGTTTGCTAATATACTAAACGTCAACTTTCAGCTGTTGTCAAACAGCATCAATCACCATTGTTATTTTGCAGTAGTTGGCAGCGCTTTCTCTGCCTTTACTCTACTTAAATTTTCCCGCTTAAAAATATGCAATAAAATGAACGTCTATTCACGCTACAAACCCACCACTACTACACACTCAACCAAACACCACACACATATTTGTTTGGATGTGTTTATAAAATTTTCATTTGAGAAATTTAAATATTACGATGATATCAACCAATATGAAATGTATGTCAAACGAAAGCTAACATCTTCATTTGACTACAAAAAATTTTTTTTTTAAATTTATCTCGCCGTTTCCTTATAATTAAAGAAATAGAGATAACAACAATAACAATCTGACATGGGTGCCCATACCGTAAGGTAAGACGTATTCTACGCCAAAAAAAAAAACTTAAGCTTGCCGCGATTGAAAACGCTGTCTTGGCATGCTGAAGCTACAATCAACAATGACTGAAGCTATTGGAGTGACGCAGTACCTTTTTTCTCGCCAAAACGTATGGGTTAATACATTTAAAATTGGATGCAAGATAGTTTTTTAAGGAACTCCCACGAAACAACTCCTGGGACAATATCCAGTTTTAAATCGAAAGGTCTACTCCAGTCACAGTTGTCCATTTGCCCATTTGATTATAAGAAAAAGAAGATGTATTAAAATTAGAACACTCGTTTTGCAAAGATTTATATGTACATTCATATACATACATACATATGCATGTATGAATAACAAAACAAGAAAAATATGTATACCGGCAAAAAGTAAATCATTAATTTAGAGAAAATTGTGAGCATAAACGTCAGGCTAGGAAGAGAAGAATGCTACAGTTATGCCCAAGCAACTAACGTAAGCAATATCAGCAGCAATTAGTCTACGCGGTCTATTGCAACGCGCCTGTCGGTATTATTTTTATTTCAAGTGTTAAAATATAGTATTATACATTAAAAAAGGTTTAATAAACCTTTGTAAAAAGCCTTTTTGATCATCTACAAGTTGTTAGTGGTAGGATAAAACGGAAACAAAGAAATGTAATTTTGTAAAATTAAATTGTGCGAAAGATAAAGAAGAAGCATGTAGCCATGAAATGATAGTGGAAAACAAAAAGAAAAAAAAGAATCATTATATCGAAAATAAATAGGAAAATATGAAAGAAGTGTGAAATTAAATTGTAGTTGAAGAAAAGAAAAAAAAGATTGTTCCAATAAAAATAAAACAAACAGCATTTGAAGAAACAAAAAAATTAGAAAGTAATTGGAAAACGATTATACATATGTACATACATACATATGTGCATATATAAAAAAATATTTTTTCTTCAAGTAACCTAATTGTTTCCAGCTTAAAATTCACCGCTACAGCATCAAGGGAAGCGCTTCTTTTGCCACTGTAATGTGTGTATAACAACAAAGTGTACGCAATATTTAAAACCATGCTTATTTAATGTAGTTTGCTAAATGGTTTTTACATATGTACATAGGTATGTACACTTGTATATACACATGTATGTATGTGCACGCCTGAAATTTTCTGCTAGCTTTCTTTAAGAGAGTGGGCATGACTCAATAATGTAAGGTTGTGTTAATCAGGCAACAACAAAATGTCCCGTTTGACGACTATTCTACCGTATGTCAGAAACGGCTGCTTTGCTTTGTTTATGTATATATTTTCATGATACAAACAGCTAATGAAATCAATGGAAACAATTAAAAAAGGTAAAAACTATAGAAATGTACATACATATTGCAAATTAAAAGCATTATTTCTATTTTTAGTGAACTTCAATAACATATGCTAGCATTTATAACACTAAAGGAGCATTTGCAATGCCGATGGATTCAGTTCATTAAGCTCTGCGTCGCACATCAAGCGGAACACGGAAAAATTAGTCGCCCATCCTCCTAGGCTTTCCGCAAATATCGCACATAACTTAAATTTTAGTTTTTAGCAAGATTTTTCACAAAAATAACGCGTAGTCACAAAACACAATCCTGTCGCAAACGAAAATTGTAAACAATAAAACATAAACAAAGGCAAAACACGTGATAGTTTGACATACAGTTTTTAGACTTGTGGAATAAGAGGAAGCACGTATTTTATCGATGTCACCTGTAATAGATACATCTTGGAGAGTGGGTTAGAGCAATTCTCAGAAAAGAGCGCTATAAAAGAATACAGGAGAAAGAGCGAGAGAAAATATTTGTCCAAAGTATCGTTTTTTTGACAGGCGCAATTATATATCTTTATCCAAGTATGGTCTCAGATTTCTATCTCCCTTGCGTTTATGGTTTTGGTTTTTTTTTATCAGCCCATTTTCAAACTTCTTTCATATTGACATAAATAAATTAGATGTATTAGTACTAAGAGATAGAAAGAAGCAACAACTATGTTAATATCAATGTTAACCCTTAATAAGAGTTTTTTTGAATATACATAGATGAATTTGTATAAATTGAAATAAAAATGGCGTATTAAATTTGTTATGGTCCGAAACCAAAGGTAAAGTTGGTGTAGGTGAAATACGGGGCTTCAATTATATTTATATTTCAGCCAATTTGGAAGCCATGGTTGGGTGGGGGACAAGATGTTTCAACAGTTACAACAGCTACAACTGTTAAAATTCCAAATATGCGGATTGGTAGTCTTTTGTTTCACTTAACGTGATTTTATTGCTATGTTAATTTTTTTTTTGACTTGTTGTTGTCTGTCCACGAGTGTGCACAAGAAGTTTGTTTTTTTATATGGCTTGCCGGTGTAGTGGCCTTCTAGTGTTATCCTTTTTTTTCTTAAACCTACGGCAATGGCTGAAACTCCGGGCTGGACAGCGAGCAAGGTGCACATGGGGATAACAGGAGGCATATAATCGTCAGGGATACAGGGGCATTCAAAGCTACACTGCAAGAGAAACCATTACACCTTGTTCAATTGATTAAATGCGGATATCTCTTTGTCACCCATTCGAAACTTTGCATCAAGTCTTAATAGGTCTGTCAGGAGTTTTGCTGTTAATGTGAAGTTTTCGATAAACCGTCTAAAGTAAGAGGTAAGACCGATAAACTGCACTGCCTTTCCATTTTTTGACATGAAAAGTTTGGAACCGCTTCTGTTTTCTCCAATGATGGAGTAATTGTACCGTTTTCAATATTGCATCCTAAAAAATCAATCCTTCTTTGTAGGAATTGCCACTTTGACCACTTAATTTGTAATCCATTTTCAGCTACTACTTTCAAAACAGTACATAATCGCTCCAATCCTTCATCTTCATTTATCGGTGTATATAATTACATGTCCGCTGTGGATCAAAGGCCTGAATACAACATTAATATACCTACAGAAAACAGATGGAGCGTTTGAAAGGCCAAAAGGTACATAATTGAACTCAAATTGTCCGTTGTGGGTTATAAAAGCAGTGTACTACTTTGAATCATTATCAATCGAAACATGAAAATACCAATTTTTTAAAACTATAGCTTCTTCTAACCTATCGATCACATCGTCTATTAGTGACATAGGAAAATTTTCTCTAATAATCTTTTTTATTAAGTCGGTGGTCGCAGCACAATCGGTTCCTTCCATCTTTTTTCGACACTAACACTATTGGAGTTGCGTATTCAGAAACACTAGGCTGTATCATTTTACTATCGAGCCGTTCTGAAATTTGTTTCTCAACAAAGGTCTGGTTTTCATACGACATTCTTCTCGGTCCTTGATATACCGGAACTTCATCACGAAGAAAACCCTTCATTTCTACCATTTTTCAAATCAGGTTTATCTATTTTTGCGTTTTTAATGTAGCGTTTTAATAGCCGAGTAATTTATGTGTTCGTCTTTTATTAAATAAAATTTCAAATTTAATACGATACAGTTCATTTCAATTTTAGTTTAAAAACTTTCGATTGTGAAAACTTTACACCTCCCAATTCCGCACAATTATTTTTGCTTCAACTTATGTAAGTTGCTCTTTCATACCACTCTTTTTTAATGTGTCAAATCTCATGAGGCACAGGTTACAGCGTGTATCAATCAATGCTGAAAAATTTAAATTCCTTTCAATGAACTTTACATTTTTGAATTTTAACTCGACCCAGTCGTCTACTGTATTAGCTGTATTTTGTTTTGGCTTCTGTTCTTTTTTAGTCTATGAACGTCAGCTGCGGATACCTGATCAAAGCACTTTTAAGAGATGACCATGTTTGAATATTAAATTGACTGCGAATAAATAGCTTAGCGGCTCCTGACAGTAATTGCTTCGCATAAATAAATTTTTTGTAGGTCACTCCATCCTACAACTTGAGCATTTTGTTCGAACTCCATAAGCCATAGATGTACATCCGGGCTACCTACACCTTTAAACTGTGAAAGGCTATCAATCAAATCATTGGGAGAAAACTGAGGTTGCTGAACCACAACTCCGGGACGCACTGTTGCGTTTGTAATATCCTCATATATCGAGTGAGCCGATTCTTGCAGTTCTTTTTTAAGTCCAGTCGTCAGCAAATTATTTTCTCGCAATTTTTATTTCAATTGTTCTACTCACTTCTAAAATTTCGAAATATACGTAAGATGTCTTAAAATATAATTACTTAGCTCATAAAATATATTATAAATAAAATTGTGTACGCAAAATTAAAGGTTCGATTTAGTTTTATGAACAGTTTGTATTCGAGTTTTAAAAGATCTTTTTATTTCTTCTTGTAGTATTTCATATTAAATAATTTCATCTTTCTTCGCTTATTTAAAAATTTCACTTTTTGTTCAAGAAAACTTATAGCTAACGTAATTGACTTTTTCAATCCTATTCTTTCAACTTTGTTTACACAAATCTTTTTTAGTTCTCTACTTCTTCGGTAATTTCACTTGAATAATCTGTTAAGTATTTATTATTCTTCATAGCAATTCGCTTTTTACAACGTTTTGTTTTGATTCAGAATTTTAGTTCCTACATTGATTCTCGTCTTCTTCATGCAACTCACTACATATTCTATACATCTACATTTTCTTCATTTTACATTTCAATTTCGCTTTCGTTTAGCAATTCTTTATCTGTATCTTCCTTTTCTATCACTGCGATCCGCTTCACTGAAGCTTCGAAATTAAATTCCTTTTTAGATTATGGTTTGGTTGAGCCCCCAATTTGTGGATTTAAACACTTTATTAAAGTTTATTTAACATACATATGTAGTTGTATATTAAATAGAGTATTTTAAGTTTATTAATAAGTAGTTTTTCAAAACACAGTACCTTAAAAGTTTATTATTTAATTTAGATAATAATGACAAAACACGTCTACGCGTCGGTCTACTGATTCGGTCGAACTGATTCGATTTCTTGCTAAAAAATATAAGAAATCAAAAGTTGAAAATTTGTATACAAAATATTAATAGTTTTAAAAGAAAATAACATGAACAGAAAGATAACACAGTGTGACACTCAAAAATAACTGGGAAGTGATGTTATATTTCTTGTAGGTCTTATCGAGTAGAACGAGAATACAATTTTGGAATTTGTCAAACACCCCCAAAATCTCGACTTAACCTAAAAAACCGATTTTTTTGTGCTTTTGCGCACTTCTTAGCCCATATTTTAGCAAATTAACAACCGATTTTCATTCTAAGAACGGTTTAAGAAGAATTTGTTTTCATACCTACTTGTATTTTATTTTTTTTATAATATGTGTAGATCATTGTACCTCAAATTCGCAAAATTATGAGCGACGTTACCTTTATGAACAAGTTAAGCTGTGTTGAGAAACGTGCATGGAAGAGTTTTGTAGCGCTATGTGATAATTTCCTTGGGAACAATAGAAGCGACGACTACATCACGGTTGTAAACGAATTTGTAAGTGCATATGGTGAAATGGGTTGCAACATTTCGATAAAAATTCATTTCTTGCATTCGCATTTGGACTTCATCCCACATAATCTGGGCCAGTTCAGTGATGAACAAGGCGAACACTTCCACCTAGAAATGGCTACGATCGAAAAACGTTTCGAAGGAAAAAACAAAATAAATATGATGGCAGAATATTGCTGGTCAGTACAACGTGAAACTGACGATGCTGACCTAAGGCAAAAACGGTCAAACAAGCACTTTTGATCTATATATTTTCATTTAATAATATTTATTAGTAAATTAAGTTCGTTGTAAATTTTTGCAAAAATTTCGTTCTTATAAAAAGTAAAATAACTCAGTCACTTTTTGGCCGATTTTTTAAAAGAAACATTCGTTGAACTCGGTATTAAACGTACTCTTTGAATCTAATCAAAACTCATTTTGTGTTTTTATAAAATAGTGTGTGAAAATATCGCCAAAGTCAAAAAAAGAAGAAAAGGGTAGCAAAATTTAAGTTTGTTGTGCAAAAACAAGTAAATTTCTTCAGCTTTATTAAGACGTCTATATGTCTTTCAAAAGTTTTTGTCTGAGTTTTTCTTTCTGAAACCGTTCTTAGAATGAAAATCGGTTGTAAATTAATTAAGATATGGGCTCGTTCTACTCGATAAGACCTACAAGAAAAATAACATCACTTCCCAGGTATATGTCTAAGGCTCTTAGAGGAATACCGAATTATAACACGAATCACTAAACACCCGATTACAGTGGACGATATACGTCAATCAAAAAGAGCATATCTCGAAACTAAATTTAATGCTAACGTTTCCTCCAACGTTTTGTGGAAAAATATAAAATCAATGGGAGTCTGTAATAAGGATAAACAAATATGTTGCGTTGACGCCAATATGATGAACTCGTATTTTATAGGAATAAATAAGCAAACAAATCCTTCGTCTTATGAGATAAACCAGCATATAATCTCCAAATCGGGTTCTGAATTTACGTTCAATGTAGTCACTGAAGACGAAGTTGTAAAGAGTATCTATGCTATTAAATCGAATGCTATTGGTGTGGATGGTATTAGCCTGCGGTTTTTAAAACTGATTCTTCCCTATGTGCTTCCCTCGCTTACACACATAATCAATTTTGTTATAACCTCTTCTATATTCCCAAAACAATGGAAAGTGGCAAATGTTATTCCGATTCCTAAAAGTAAAATGTATGCCTGCCCTTCGAACTATAGACCTATCCGTGTTTTGTCGGCACTATTAAAAGTCTTTGAAAAATGTATCTCTAAACAAATAGTGTTACATATGAATGAAAATAACCTTTTAAGTGAGTTTCAATCTGGCTTTATATCCAATCATAGTTGCTCAACAGCAATAATAAAGGGAATGGACGACATTCGCCCCCGCCATTCGGCAGAGATATACCGAAATTAAGAACTTTCAGAATGACAGGAAATTCCACCGCTGCAATATTTACGAGGAAAAAAAATTCGAAGTATTCGTCCTTTCATTCGTGAAAGGAATTCCGGATTCCGATGACAGTTCTGCCCGATTGATTTAAACTAGAGAGCCGCCACCTCATTTGTCATACCAAAAAACTAAAGCTGTTTTCCTACCATTAATTCATACTCGTACTTACACATTTTTAATATTCGATTGCTGGGGGTTGCGTCATAATTTTTTCCAGCAACACCTACTCAAATTGCACTGCTCGCATGCAAGAATGTCAAAGATTAAGTTAACCAACTTAACAAAAAAAGAAAATAGAAAACAAAGCAAGACAAACGAAAAATATTTGTGTACAAGCGCAAAAAGAAATCACAATGTGAAGAATTAAAGATAGGCGGACTAGGCTATCCAGCCAAGAGAGCAAACGCAGACAATCGTTGCCGATACTCGTACGAGTAAATAAATAGTTGAGGTATACGTATGCGATTGTTATCGAAGTGATTAATGTGTGAATATGGGCGAGTGAACGGGCGATTGTCGTAGCAGGCATTGAATGACATGCCCCAAAGCTAAAACAATAAAAAAGGCGGGCAAAGTACGAGTAAAAACAAATATAATAGCGCAGTTACCCACCGACGTAGAACGGCCGAAAGTGTCAGCTGACCCGACCTATCTTATGAGAGCGCCTTGTTAATGAAAACTCACCACCGTAGAATTTTCGTGTTGACGGAGAACTTACGTAGGAAATCCAAACGAATTTGATTTTTTCCGTAGAAACGTATCACACAAGGTTGCCACCGCGTACTTTTTGAAATCATTAAAAAGATAGTTTCCCAAATACTTGAAATATTCTTAAATTATTAGAAAAATACCACCGAATATAGCATATTATATATATAATATATTATTAAAATAGGTCAGCACTTCGATTCGATCATTTACATTATAAAAATGTTAACTTAAATTGTATTTTTATGCAAAGTCATATGTATATATAAATCAATGGCAACATTGTATAAAAGTGAGCGAACTAAGAAAAAAGTAGCGAGTTGTATGCAATGAGAGAACAGCTGATTTCTACGCTAAGGCTACGGTAATGAGTTTTTGTAAAAATGAGATTCTACCGCCGTCTACGCTATGCACGTTCGTGGGTAACTGCGCTATAAGTGTTGCACATTAAAATTAACAAGTACACATAGGAAGAACATAGGATGTGCAAAAATAAAAAAGAAAGATGTTGCAGTTTTGTTGAAAATGAATGTAGTGGGAGACTTCGAAATGGCAAACGTGACCTATGCTACTACGGATATCTTAATTAAACAAGTTTTTATGTATACATACATATGTATATTAAAAACTATATATTCATCTCAAGAAAAACTGTTAAGTTGTGTCCTTAACTTTCGGTGGCGTCATAAACTTTGCCTTAATTAATATAACAAATTTTGCTTATCGTATGAAAATGCGCTTACAGCGTTAGGGGATTGATTGCGTTCTTTTTTTAATTTAGGGAAGAGACTTTGGATTATAATTATTTTTATACCGTATGAAAATTCAGCAAAATAAGTTTATTGTAAAAAAAACATTGTGCAAATTGTAAAGTAAAGCACCGTGACAATACTTTCGTATCTGTATACTTAAGAGAAATAAGTTTCAAGTCTAGTTACTTTTTCGCTTTTATTCGCAATTAAGTAAAGGTATGAATTTCCACAAATTTGCTCGACATATGCACAACATTCATCGGAAAAACCCTCGATGTATTTTTTATGAATTTATGTCTCATTTTGCTCATAATAGGTTATGTGACTTTGCGAAAAAGTAACTAGACTTGAAACTTATTTCCGTTTTGTATTTTTTATGAATTAAAACAAAAAAAAAAAATATTTTGGCAGGTAAGAAGACAAAACGAATGATGCAGAAATTATTCTTTTTGGGTCTAATTTCACATACAGTTCTCAGAATTGAGTCGGCAAATCATGTGTTGTACTGTGTTATATATAAGCTAATGTCAACTTAAGTTTTAAAAACATAGTTAATTGCAGTTTTTATTATAAAATCCTTTCTTCAATTATTTTTTCCTTACTTTTGCTTAACTTTTTTTTTAATACACATTGGCGTTAACAAATTTCATAAGTTTTGAAAAAAACCTTGTGGTATTCAGAAGTTGTCAGTATTTAAATACTCTTAGTTAGAGTAGATAAAGTTTAATAAAAAATCAGAAATAAGCGAGCCATTTTTCAATAGTAAACAAAACAAAAGCCAAACACTTGAAATGCTATTCAATATATCGTTCAATATTATATTCACTGAAGTCAAGTGCGTGACATCGAAAACAGTGAATCTAATCACCTATCCTCCCTTGCCACTATATAGTATACCATTTATATTAGTAATATGCATTGACTGCTAAATGTTGAATTCGCATTCAAATATTTTGACGTATGAATATATATTTCTGTGGTTTATAGATTTATATAGATAAATCGCAATTAGTAGGAAAACTGGAGCTAGGGAGCATTTAAGTGCAATATGAATATTTCAGTTGTAGAATAATAAACATCAATTATTTATTTAAATTTTTACGGTTTGGAAGGAGTAATAAGAACTTCATGTAGTTTTTTTTCAATTAATATAGATTTTATAATTAGCTTTTTCTATCAATTAAATAAAAGAAAAACAAATTGTAATAAAAGGTAAAATTGTCCTTAGAGTTTCTAAATTTAAGCGTTCATAAATTCATTCATTTGATAAGCATATTTAATTAGTAAAACTTTAAGAAAATATTTATTTTTTAAAGCTGTCTAAACTGTCGTTTACTTCTATTTTAAAACTATTTTCAATGATATAATTTTTAACAACTTTTTTGAATACCCACACCAATATATATTTTATTTTAAGTTAAAATAGTGGCAACGTCTTTTAATATATTTTCAAACGGGAGTTGTGTTAACTGCCCTACTCAAAAATATTTTTATATTTAACAACTTTCGTCTTATTCCGCTGTTTAATTTAGATATTTTAAATTATTTGTTTTAATTGAGCTAAAGGCCAATTTGATTGGAAAATTTATAGAGAAAAAAACACAACAACACCCAAAGCGGTAGAAGTTATAGTACTATTTCGGAGATCACCACATCTCCTCATCAGACTTCTTTCTTCACGGCTTCCGCAGGAGTCGAACCAATAATGAAATAAATAACCAGGTCAAAAAAACATAAATTATATAATTTTCGTTTACTATAAATTTTTTTTAAATTAAATTTTTTTTAAACTACCTTCGCTTAAAATCTTAGGAACTTGTTTCCAGTTTATTACTATTTTTATTTTAGCGATGTCAATATGGTGGCTACGTTAACCAAAACAAAAACCAATGTCGTCTTTTACTTTTTCTTAAAAACTTTTCTTTTCATATCGATCTTGTGATAAATCTGCATAATTACTCACCTTCCCAAATACAGCCGACCACCTCGGCCCTCAAGCAGACAGTGCGATCATACTGACTATACGGATAGATGCGCACTTTCGAGGCAAAAATGATCGGCTGCATGACATTTTCCACTTCACTGTAGGTGTTTATGTTACCGGGCAGTATCTAAAAGAAGTCAATAAATAAGAGTTATACTATTGAATACAGTTGAAAATATAAATAAATTATCAGCTATTTATTAAAAAATTAAATACTAAATTCTATATTCTTACCCTAAGTCTTAATATTTCTATATGTATATTGATACTCACTTTTCTTCTTTACAAATTTCTGCTCCCATATGTACATTAATTCCTATATTGTTTAAAATAAATAGTTTTAGAGTATGGTTTTCTTCTTTTTATTGTCCGACAGGGTGGAATGTTGATATTTGTTGGAACGATTTTCACTTTTATACTTAAGCAATTTTTGTGATTATTACACGTTAAAAGACTATGTCTTACTTGTGTCTAAATATTAAATAAATAAAATAAAAATAAATTGATTCTTTACAAAAGTACTGAATAAGATTTCAGATTTTGAAATGGGATTGTATTGTCAAAGCGGTATGCGTTTACAAATTTTTATAAATTTTATTAAGAAAGGTCATGCGGATAAATGTTAACGAATGACCAATAATGGATTTGAAAACTACATCCGGACGGAATGAAAATTAAACCTTAATCTAACAGCTTACGATTAGGAATCTATCTTGACATATAATGCTTTCACATCGGCAGAGATAAACCGAAATTAAGAACTTTCAGAAGGACAGGAAATTCCACCGCTGCAATATTCACGAGGAAAAACAATCGAAGTATTCGTCCTTTCATTCGTGAAAGGAATTCCGGATTCCGATGACAGTTCTGCCCGATTGATTTAAACTAGAGAGCCGCTACCTCATTTGTCATACCAAAAAACTAAAGCTGTTTTCCTACCATTAATTAATACTCGTACTTACACATTTTTAATATTCGATTGCTGGGTGTTGCGTCATAATTTTTTCCAGCAACACCTACTCAATTGGCACTGCTCGCACGCAAGAATGTCAAAGATTAAGTTAA
The DNA here is from genome assembly GCA_963971545.1 of Philophylla caesio. Lineage (NCBI taxonomy): Eukaryota > Metazoa > Arthropoda > Insecta > Diptera > Tephritidae > Philophylla > Philophylla caesio. Next base: position 28,937,376 of record OZ020609.1, on the reverse strand, counting down.
CCAACTTAACAAAAAAAGAAAATAGAAAACAAAGCAAGACAAACGAAAAATACTTGTGTACAAGCGCAAGAAGAAATCACAATGTGAAGAATTAAAGATAGGCGGACTAGGCTATCCAGCCAAGAGAGCAAACGCAGACAATCGTTGCCGATACTCGTACGAGTAAATAAATAGTTGAGGTATACGTATGCGATTGTTATCGAAGTGATTAATGTGTGAATATGGGCGAGTGAACGGGCGATTGTCGTAGCAGGCATTGAATGACATGCCCCAAAGCTAAAACAATAAAAAAGGCGACGTAGAACGGTCGAAAGTGTCAGCTGACCATACCTATCTTATGAGAGCGCCTTGTTAATGAAAACTCACCACCGTATAATTTTCGTGTTGACGGAGAACTTACGTAGGAAATCCAAACGAATTTGATTTTTTCCGTAGAAACGTATCACACAAGGTTGCCACCGCGTACTTTTTGAAGTCATTAAAAAGTTAGTTTCCCAAATACTTGAAATATTCTTAAATTATTAGAAAAATACCACCGAATATAGCATATTATATATATAATATATTATTAAAATAGGTCAGCACTTCGATTCGATCATTTACATTATAAAAATGTTAACTAAAATTGTATTTTTATGCAAAGTCATATGTATATATAAATCAATGGCAACATTGTATAAAAGTGAGCGAACTAAGAAAAAAGTAGCGAGTTGTATGCAATGAGAGAACAACTGATTTCTACGCTAAGGCTACGGTAATGAGTTTTTGTAAAAATGAGATTCTTCGGCGGGTCTACGCTATGCTACGTACACGTTCGTGGGTAACTGCGCTATAAGTGTTGCACATTAATATTAACAAGTACACATACGAAGAACATAGGATGTGCAAAAATAAAAAAGAAAGATGTTGCAGTTTTGTTGAAAATGAATGTAGTGGGAGACTTCGAAATGGCAAACGTGACCTATGCTACTACGGATATCTTAATTAAACAAGTTTTTATGTATATGTACATACATATGTATATTAAAAACTATATATTCATCTCAAGAAAAACTGTTAAGTTGTGTCCTTAACTTTCGGTGGCGTCATAAACTTTGCCTTAATTAATATAACAAATTTTGCTTATCGTATGAAAATTCGCTTACAGCGTTAGGGGATTGATTGCGTTCTTTTTTTAATTTAGGGAAGAGACTTTGGATTATAATTATTTTTATACCGTATGAAAATTCAGCAAAATAAGTTTATTGTAAAGAAAACATTGTGCAAATTGTAAAGTAAAGCACCGTGACAATACTTTCGTATCTGTATACTCAAGAGATGTATAATTTCTCTTATGAGTCCCTATATACTTCTCTTATTTCATCTTCGTCCACGTTAGACGATTAAATCTTCAAAGCTTTGCCTACTTAATATTGGTGATTCTGTCTTTATAATGAAAGCAATTCCAATTCGTTACATTTTTCAACGCCCTTATGAAAATGCTTTACTTTCTGTCAAATTATTTGGATACGTCATTTAGCTCAACCTAATATTCACCAACGCCGCCAATTTACTGTCAAAAACGTCAAATCAAAATGTCAAGCAAGATTAGTTTAGGAATTTGAGTTACCTTTTTTATGCACGCCGTTCAATTTCGATTCTTCCCATACAATTTGTGCATAAAAATTTTTGGACAATCAATTTCAGGTGAGTTTGAATATGGGTTTGGCAGGCAATACATTTTTGTCAAAATTTTATAAACTTCCGGCTTCAGATGTGTTGTACTTTTTCTGCTTCATTTAAGATTTTAAAAAATATATTATTGTACATTTTTTTAGTTTTGAAGTATCTGAATCCTAGTGCCATAAACTACCAAACAATCAGTGGAAACAACCGTCGAATATATTTTCAATTCGGCGACATTTTCTTTAATAAATAATAATTAATAGATTCAAAAGGCAGAAAAATAATATTTGACTCACTTCTTTGCCTTGCATGGGCTTCCAGCGTAGCCACTTCTCGAAACCCGGACGCCAATACTCTAGCACATAGGCCTCTGTATACTCTTGACCTTGACCTTTGCCAAAACGACCTTGAGTGCGTATCGCTGTGATGACATGGACTTGAAGCAAGTCAATTTGCAAATACTCTTTGAGGCCTCGCGAAACCATATGCTTTGGGCACCAAGCGCCACCATTATTGTCGACCTTCAATCTGAAATAGAATAAAGAGGGAAAAAAATATACAACTACGTAATACTTATAAATGAAAGTTGTTCGAATTAATAGAGCGTAAAAAGGAAAGGAAAAAAATATAATACACACATACTCACAAAAAATATTAATTTCACAAAGCGATAAGAAGTGGAAAGTAAAAAAAAAAACATTTTCATCATAAGTTTAATTAAAAATAGCAAATTCAATACACATGCTTCAATAGAGGAAGAGTACGAGTACAAGTGTGGGTGAAACTGTAATTAATATTATTAATTTTTTGTGAATTCATTTTTAAGGTAATTCTTTTGTAATTGATGCCTCACGATACTGCTATTAATTTTAATAATCAATATAAATAAAACATTCATTTTATTCAATGTTTTCAGATTTATATCAGTAGTTTAACGATAGCCACTGTTATAAATACCATTTTTAATCGTATATGAAAGTTGAAATAAATAGTGTATGTGTAAACAATGTGCGCATATTAAAACAACTAATTGCAATCGCATTTAACTTAAGCGGTCATTAAAGTGAGATTATCGTAGTGGATAATTTAACTTTGTGGAAGAACAAAAGTATCTATTAGAGTAGAGTATTAACCAAACCAGTAATTAATCACTGAGCGTTAATGATAATTATACGCATTAAATAGCCGTTAAACCATTTATTTTCGTAATATTTAAAATGTAAACTGTGTACAAATTTTTTTTGGATGTCACAACTTTTTAGGCTAATTAATTTCAGTACAACATACAGCAACTCAAAATTATTGTTTATTTTTTATAACTTTACCAGCGCTATTTCTAACGCATGAATGTATAACACTTCATCGAGAGTTTTTATATGAAACAAATTACGGAAGAGCGTCCGAAGTCCAAATGGAAAATGTGCTGATTACGTACGATTTTAAGCCGTCTTTTTGAAATATCTTTATTGTCATTCATTTTCCGCTCTCTAACTTTTATATTGATGGCATGTATTCAATGAACTATTGAGCTGCAAAAATATCGATTATTGGACCTGGATAAGTTAGGTTACTTTATTTTAGAATGGATTAAAAGCACACTTAGCTGAACGTAGTACTGTAGGAACGTCCATTGAGATAATAAATACGCAGAAGGAGAAGATAAAACGCTATCTACTAACAAAGTAAAATTGTTTCGCAGATAGTAAAGACCTCTTCTGATAGCATCAAACTCTCAGACGCAGTTCAGCCATGAAACTGCTGATGAGATGCTTCTACCCCTTCGTCATCCAAGAAGTAGCTAATCAGCATGGATTCCTGTGATCAATTCCCGGTTAAAACTTTCTCAGTTATCGAGTCGTATTGCTGCTTTTGAAAACTTTAGACCCATCCGTGTTCAAAAACTTCTGCAATTAATAAAATTGATTGATTTATCCAACGTTGTTTTCGAAAGTAAAATAAGTTATACGAGGGCACAGTGTAATAATATAACAGAAGCTGCTAAATGGATAAGCGCAACTGTGGGGTACGACAGTAGAAGATGAATCGTTACTAAGACTTTAAGATCAAGTTCAACGTAGAAAAAAGTGATTGCTTGAATTTCGAGGCTTTTTTCTGGGTATCACAAACATGAAAGAGTAATAAGTTGTTTTATTTCAGTAACGCTATAAAATTCTCATTAGAAGTTTTGTTAAGCAAGCAGGATAACATAAATTGTTCTACATTCCTGTATGTATGAACAAGAAGTCAACTTGCACAATCCTTTAACATACAATACAACGTCTTATTTCTATGACTTTGAGGTCTGCTTTTAGCTGTGGAAGTTGTTTTAAACTCTAGAAAAATCGGACTATCAAGCGAATATGAAGAGTTTGATAATTTAATTTGAATTGATAATTTTGCTATGAATTTTCGATTAGCTCTGCAAGCATTATCTTCTCGCTCTAGCTAAAACAACCATAGAAGAGTAGTATTTTTTCCTTTGCTACTTAACAAACCAACTAATTTTCCAAACAAGAATTTCTTATTTTTCACACTGATTGTTTCTTGTGCTTTGTACATTCATATGTATAAACTTACGTATATTGTTTTGCGGGACTGACTGGACCGAACATTGCATCTCCAGGCGACCCATATTTCAACATTAGCAACATTAAGAAAGGAAAGTAAAAGTGACATGGCAGCAGAAGGATGTGTAAGCATGTGTGAATATATATTTATACCTATGCAAATGTCAATAGGAAGAAAAGTAAAAAAAAAATGTTTATAAATTTATGTCTCATTGGATTTATGACAGTAAAAATTAATATTAATGCACACTGTCAGGAGAAGGACAAAAATAAGTCGTTAACTATGTATATACCCCTTATTTATTATAATTTTTAAAATAAATATGTTCATATATCTCAGCACATCTCAAACTTTGGTTTTTACGCCAAATTTTAAGTAAAACTTATTGTGAAGGTTAAAAAAATTTAGCCTGAACAATATAATTTAGCTTTAGCAACTTTGGCCATCGTGCTGTTTATGTCAACAGTATAAAATTCGCTTTGTGGCAATACACCCCAAAGGAGCACGTAAGGTCTTAAAATTTTATACTTTATATCTAACCTCAAAATATTCAGATTTTATTATTTGAAATATAATATTGTTTAAATCTAAAATATATTTTTATTTTGCTAAACGGCAGTTCAACAATTTTATTTTGGTTATAAAAAACTTCCCATACAACGCGGGGGCCACTGGACTGGATTATACAACACTATGTATGATATAAAAGCGTTTACAATAATATTACAACCCTAGTTTTACAAATTTAAACAATTTATTTTTCATCTAATTAATTTAAATTATTTTTCAATTAAAATATTGTTCATTTTGCTCGTGAAAATAAAAATCCCATTTTTTGAACTTTATACAAATTGTGCAATTAATACAAATCTAAAAAAAATTAAAACTTTAGGAAAATATTTAGGCTATAAATGGCTGCTGTTTTTTTTTGCAATTTTCTCATTCCCGCTCTTTCTCAGTTTCTTCCACAATTTTTAATCGTTGCGAAGGAGAGCCAATAAAAATATTGTTTAAAACCAACGGTAAATTGTAGGTAATAGAAACTTGCACTTTATCATACTTAATAGGAAAACTTTATGGACAATTTTAAATATTTCCTCAAAAAACTTTGAATTTATATGAAATTTTATTAATTTATTGAACAAATTGTTACAGTTAAAAAAATGGGGCTTGCAAAAATTTAACTGCATTTTAACTAAGAAATGATTAATATAAATTGATACGAACGAAGCAAAGAAATACTCCAAATGTATTTTTTATTTCAGACATAAACGTAAGAAAACATATATGTATGTATGTAGCTACGCAAAAAACCATGCACATACTCATATACATATGTAGTATAGTATGTATAAAAATAACTGAGCGCATAAGGATAATGTAGGTCATGGTAGTGGATTGGCGCTTGGCGAGGCGTGAAAATGTGAACAAACATAAAAGAAAGAAAAAAGTAAATACTTTCTCGTACACTTGCAATTCCATAAACTTGTGTTTACATAAATGCATGTATGCATATAACTCACACATATGAGAATATGCATTTAGTTATTCATGAGCCCACTTGCAAATATAAAAAGCGTAACTCAGCATTTAATGACATCGAAGCCAGGGCATCAGCTTGAATATTTGATATGTTTGCTTCTATGGTATATGATTATATCCAGATTTTTAAGTTTAGCAATCAAAAACAATGTAATTTTTTCTCGATTGACTTGATCAAAGATATTTAAAATTAGTTAGTTTCATCTACTGTTCCGAATTATCATCATGTCGACATATCATTTATTATAATCATTTGTTGCCATCATATTATTTCGGAAATGATACCATTATGCCTGCACATCATTTGATTTCATCACATAAAATAAAACTCATACCACAGGATTATTCAGATTTTATTTGAAACGAATTTATTGCTTCTTAAAATAAAATATCAATCAGACGATAGCATGACTTGTCTAAAAGTCATTTTTTGATTTAATAACTTTTATTATTGAAAATATAATTACGATAGCATAACAATAAATACTCGTGTCATTTTTTTTTGTTTTTTTTTATTTATTATATGTGAAACAACAATACAATTGTTCGGCTCGCTGGTTAAAAAGATTGAATATTTTCATTCAGTTGGTAAAATATAAAAGAAATAAAGGTAAATTACATTTTGCTCATGGTATACATAAATATGGATAGTCATTACGTTACTTGGACTTACACGGTTGTTGACAAATACTTTTCTTAAGTTTGTTAGTTTTGAGGTATATTGCAACTTTTTGAATATTTTCCAAAGAAGTAATTTTTAATACATCATATAACGGGTGTTTTTTTTAGGGGTATAGAACTTCGAATTGAAATAAAACACAAGAAAACCGTTTTAAGGTCCATCAATTTGGCTTTATTGGAAGGATAATTTTATGCCATTAATGTTTAAATATGATTTCGGGCATGTGGCCGCCGCGGCTGGCTCGAATAAAGCCAATTCTACAGGTCCAATTTTCAACCACTTTTTCGAGCATATGGGGCCGTATGTCGGCAATAACGCCACGAATGTTGGCTTTCAATTCCCCTAACGTTTCTGGTTTGTTGGTGTAGACGAGCGACTTCACATATCCCCAAAGAAAATAATCCAATGGTGTCAAATCACACGATCTTGGTGGCCAATTGACAGGTCCATTCCGCGAAATTATGCGCTCAGCGAATGTTTCCTTCAATAAATCGATTGTGACGTGCGCTGTGTGGCATGTAGCGCCGTCTTGTTGGAACCACAACTCATCCACATTCATGCCATCCAATTCGGGAACAAAATAGTCGGTTATCATGGCTCTATACCGGTCTCCATTAACGGTAACTGCCTCTCCAGCATTATTGCGGAATAAGTATGCCCCAATGACTCCACCAGCCCATAGAGCACACCAAACAGTCAGTTTTTGTGGATGTAATGGCGTTTCAAGGGTCTCATGTGGATTCTCTTCACTCCAAATGCGGCAATTTTGCTTGTTGACGTAGCCATTCAACCAAAAATGAGCCTCATCACTGAACAAAATTTTGCGATGAAAATTTTCGAAATAAATTTGCACGATTTGCAAGCGTTGTTCTTTTGTCAACCTGTTCATGATGAAATGGCAAACCAAACTGAACATAAATGACATTAGAGTTGCCAGATTTGACCACAAAATGCCAGTTTTATCTCTATTCGAAAAACAAACCTGTAAAAAAAACACCCTTTATGTTTTCGTCTTTAAATATATTATGTCTAATTAAAGCGAAATAAGGGCAATCCTTTAGTATGTGTGTAGTTGTTAAAGGTGACACACCGCAAAGTTGGCAGGGTGGTGTGTTGAGGCCCGTTAGCCGGAAAGAGTGTGTAGCGATGGAATGTCCTAATCGGAGCCGTGTGAATGCTTTGATGTCATTGCAGTTACACCAAAGAACATAAATACATTTATGTTCTTTGGTTACACGTAGATGGATAGGCGGGCTTTATTCTGTTTGTGTTGACTTCAGTATAATGGTGTTTAATGGACTTCCATAGAATGTCACTTTTTTTCTTTTTGGAGTGAGGAGACGAAATTTGACCAATCTCTCTTAACCAGATACTAAAAAGTTAATAACGGCTCTTTTCTGGCGGCCTTCGCCAGTTGATCTGCTAATTCGTTGCCTTTTATGCCACAATGGCCGGGAACCCACATTATTTTTAGGCGGTTATGGTTTTCAGTCAACTTGTTACGCATTGACGTTATAATATAACTTTTGTTATTGGAATTTAATACTGATGATATCGTCGACATACTATCGGTGCAGATTATGGTTTTGGTGTTTTTTTTTTGAGCGAGTTTGATTGCTTCCCAGATTGCGACAGCTGTGTATATGGACGAAAATGGTGGCAGTTGTCCTGAAGAAACGGTATCTCCGGAAGTGTTGATTGCAGCAAAGGAGGTATGATTTTTTGACATCGATCCATCAGTAAAAACTAGGTTTCTTTTAGGCAAAAAAGGTGTTGTGTTCGTTGAAGAGTTGTTGGTAGACACTTTTGGAAGTATTTTCTTTCTTATATTTTCCTGGGTCCAGAATAAAACTTGATTTTTGCACTGCCCAGGGCGGTAAACTACTTTGTGGATGTAAACGAGGCTTATTGATCCCAATTACTTTTGCAAATTCGATACAGTGCGAAATCGTAGATTTCTGCCGAAAGTAGCATTTGCGGTTGAATTTCGTGAGAACCATTTTATGAAGTAGGCTGCTTTTACAGACAAACAGCTTTGGAACTAATTTGTTTGTATTTAATTCCAATCTATCTTCAATAGATGACAATCCTGCTTCCTCAAGAATAAACTTCGTGGCGAACGGCTGTATGGTAGGGGGCGTAGAGTAGTTTGATATTGCTTTTGGCACAGTTGCCGTAGAAATATTAATTAAACAATGCTTTGAAGTTAAGTACTTTATTACACTAAGTCTGGCAGCCAGTTGCTTTCTAATATACAAACAGTGTTCTTTGAAGTTCAGTCTTCTATCAAAGAATATACCCAAAAACTTAAGACTATTTGTGTAGACAATATTAATATTTTTATATACTAGGTTTACATTACTACAGTTTTGTTTACGGCAAATATGAAGTGGTTTTACACTTCATTATATTAATGTTGGCTCCGGAATATTCCGACCAATTAGATAGTTCTGCAAGCATATCTTGAAATGCTAGTTTTACAATGTTAAGGTCATTAGTTTTGCTAAAGAGAAAAACATCGTCGGCGTAGCATATATGAGACACGTTTTTATGTTCGATGATTACATCGTTTATACCGTTGAAAGCAATGATGAACAAAATTACAGACAACGGCGAGCCTTGTGGAATGCCATTTTGAAGTTGGAAGGTGTCCGAAAAGGTAGAGTTCACTTTCATTTTAAACTTGCGGTTTAAAAGAAAGCTTTTGACAAAGTTAGTTATCCTGGTATTTATATTCCATTTTTCGAACTGACTGAGGACTACGGGGATACCCATTCTGTCGAAAGCATTTTCAAAATCAATGCTCAGGGTAGACACATGGTTTCTGCTCGAAAGGGCAGAAGATACGTAGTTCTCAAAAAAAGCAAGGCATCCATAGTGCCTATGAACGCTATTTGGTATGGGCTAATCAGCTTATTTTTAGAAATATACAATTTTCTCAAGGAGCTTTCCTAAGCAGCAGAGAAGATATATGGGTCTGAATCCTATAACTTCTTGCGATGCGTAATTTGGTTTTGGTATCGGTACCACAATAGCATTTTTCCAGATTTGTGGGTAGATTCCTTGAAAAAGAATGTTATTATATAAATTAATTATTCTAAATTTTAAACTAAGAGGTAAGTGTTTCAGCATGGGGTACGAAATCCTATCTCCCCCCTGTGTTTTCCCCACCAGGAATACGAGAGCTGATTCGAACTCAGTTAATTTTAGATTGGGTACTGGCAACCTGGTTGTGTCTTTTGTTTAGGATTTCGTTTTTAGCGGACACGAAATTTGGATGAAAATTAGAGTCCAGAGAGTAATTGGACCAAACGGTAGAAAAGTGATTAGCAATGTCTTTCGAGTTGAAGATCGGACCGTTTGCACTATTTAGAACTTGAATGTTTGTATGTGTATATGAGTCTGTGAGAGCTTTAATACCAGCCTAACCTTTTTTGGATTCGTTTTATGGTCAATTGTTTCAGAGAATCTGTTAAGACACTCCCTCTTAGCCTGCTTCTATTTTTTCCTAAACATCGCGTTTGCTTTTTTATAGCTAGCTAGATTAGCCTGAGATCTAGATCGTTTAAACTCCTTACATATTTTTTTCCTCTCTCAAATTTGCGAGCTCATTAGACCAATACGGCACAATTTTTTTTTGTACTTTCATTGTGGATTGAGGAATTGTGTAATGTGCTGCTGTTCTTATTATTTTCGTGATAATAGCTGCCTCGCGATTAATATTACTACTAAAGAGTGACTCGTGTGTGAGCTTAGAAGATATTTTTTCGAAGCTTTCGCAGTCTGCCTTATCAGGAAGGAACTTTGGACTTTTTGGAAAAGTGTTTACAGTCCTATTATATAAGACTGTTGGAATAGGAAAGTGGTCACATCTATGCAACTCATCTAAGGTGTTTGTGCTAAGTTTGGGAGCGAAATTTGTCGAAGCAGAGTGGACTCCACGCATTGAAGTCTCCAACAACAACAAAAGGTGTATCTTTTGCTTGTATAATGTTGTTCAAATCCCTATGTGTGAATTTCTATTGAGGGGGTAAGTATAGTGCAACTATTGTAAACTTAAAACCTAAGGAAATTTCTATTGCAAGTAAGGCGATGTTAGATTGTATGGGTATCATTATATGTGATATGTGTTTTTTGATTAAAATTGCTATTCCTTGTTTATTTTCTTTATTATGAGGCAGATTGTAGAAAAAACCATGATATTCTTTGGGGACAGCAGCCGACTTACCAGCCGCTAAATGTGTCTCTTGAAGAGCAATCATATCGGGAGATTGCTCTTTGATCAGTAGTTCCAGCTCAGTGTAATTGTTGTAAATGCCTTTTATGTTCCATTGCAATAACTTAAACATAAGAGACCTAAAAGAGAAGCTATGGAGTTTTTATTGATTGCCATCTTCTGACATATTTTGATCACGAGCATGAGTATTGAGGTCGCTCGTCGGGGAGCCAGTGATCTCTGTTGTGGGCGATTGTGAGAGATAATTGTTGTGGATGCTGTTTGCTTTTGTGAGAATATGTGAGAGAGTAGAATCAAATTGGAAAGAGGAATTAAGAAAACTTTGCGGGTCAGAATTGATGGTTTGATAAAAACGATAGTATGGTGGGAATATTGCTTGCTTGTTGGTTGTTATTGTTGTTTTCTGAAGTTGATGCGTTGTGTGCAATTATTTGGTGAGAATTTTCGAAATCGGTATTTTGTGATACGGCTATGGCATTTTGAATATTAGTAGCTTGTTGAAAGTTATTTATTTCTGGTGCATTATTCTTTGAAATATCGGTTGTTTTAATAGGGAGATTAGTTGGTGTAGTGGGTAAAATGGTGAAGGAGGTGGTATTCATTTGGCAAAGTGCTTATTGATTTAGTGTTGTTTTGTTTTTCACTGATTTTATTTTGGGCTTCTCTGGCTACAGTAGCAAAGGAGGAATTCAGCGGCGTGGGTGTTTGTGCTTTGTAGACTTGTAGAGCTTCGCGCATCGAACATTTATTTTGACATTTTATTTTTAGGATTTCTTTAGACTGTTTGTATTTTGGGCATGTGTTGGAGGAGGACGGGTGATCGCCGGAGCAATTGGCGCAGAACGTACGTGAGCATGGTGGAGGGTGGGGGGGTTAGATTGCATAGTTCGCAGGTAGGAGCATTATTGCAGCTTTTAGCTGTGTGTCCTAAAATCTGGCAGCTTTTACACCTCGTAGGGTAGGGAAAATATGGCCGAACCTTGGCGTTGCGCCAGGAAACTTCTACCTTTTCAGGGAGGCTGTAAAGGTCGAATGTAAGCAAAACAACAACAGTGTGCTGCAGCTCGTTGTTTACAAACTTCTTGAATTTATAGACCGATATAACGCCCTGGCTATTCATATTTTCAATAATTTCTTTTTCCTCGACATTATTTAAACAAGGGGCGTATATCGTTCCTTTTGAACAGTTGAAGTTATCGTTGTATACAGCATATATTTCTCATACACCAGTAAGTTTCTTAGTTGTAATACATTTTTGTGTTTTTAACTAATAGCAATAGGTTGCCGTCTCTTAGTTCTGATATTGATATGATTTCCTTGCTGATGGACTCCAAGGCCTTGTGCACCGCAAAGCAAGAGTATTTGGATATGGGCTAATTGGTGTCCGTAGCACGAATCGTAAGGAACTTTGGATTGTCTTCTTTCAACTGTGGTAGTTCAGGAAAATTTATTGGAGAATAGGATGGCTTTTTCCTTTTCAGATGGGGACTTGCGGCAAGCAGTGAAAACCGGTTGTCCCCGAGATTTGGTGGCCCGGGGGCCATACTCAGCCTTTCACAAGACTAAAAGCACTTTGATGTAAATAACTACCACCAAAAAGTATTTAGAAAGGAAAACTTGAGAGAAATAACACGCGCACGTGTGTCAAATACCGAGAAAAGTCAACAAAAGCAAAGAGTAAGCGAAATATGTGTGCTTAGAGCGAGTGCTCATATTATGGGATAATATAACGATATCTGATGTAGAATCAATATTTTTAAACTTGATGGTATCGTGTGATTGTATCCAAAAATTTTAAAAGCGAAATATTTCTTTCTGAGTCAATCTGGTAAGCAGAAAAAAACACCAATACACCTGAAATATTTTCCCCTGTTCCCCAGCTCATCTGTGGGCTGGTCCACGCCCAACAAAAGAAAGCGACGGAAAGCTGGCTAGGGAGACCTATATAGCTGATTGGCAAAACCACTGGAATAATGCGTCGAAAGGGCGCTGGACACATAGATGTATACAAAAACGTGATACTTTGATAAAAAGAAAACATGGTGAAGTAGATTTTTACCTATTTATTCCAATTTCTAAGTGGGCACGGATGCTTCAAGTCATATTTATACAAGTTTAAGCACGATGTCCACCCCTACTGAGATGATTGCGGAGACGGTGTTGATGGAGATGTCTACCACGTATTCTTCGAATGCCCAAGGTTCATCCGACAAACAGATAAATTGTAAGCTGCGGTGGGCGAAAACTTTTCACCACCTTCGGTAATAAACTGCATTCTTAAAGGAGAAAAGGAATGGACGACAGTAAGCGACATAATTACCACGATTTTGAAGCAGCAGCGGCATAGCAGTGGAAATTAACCGTTTCTAAAAAAATTAGAACTGCAAACAGGTCTGGAGAAACAGCGGCGTGCGAACCATTAAGCTCGGAATCTCGTCCGACAGTTCTTAGAAAACATGGGTGTCCTACTGTTAAATAATTATATAGACCTGAGATCGGGCGAACAGTTCATCAAAATTTTATGAGAAAACTACACCCCAGTAGTCGTCAAACTGGTGCCCCCAGATCTTCGAACAGGTCTGGAGAGACAGCGGCGTGCAAACCATCAAGCTCGTAATCTCGTCCATTCCGACAGCTCAAGAACCCAGCAAATCATGCTCGGAACCCCGTCCGTTCCGACATCCCTCAAAATGTGAAGCTCACTATCAGGCTGTTCGGAGTCTTGTCCATTCCGACAGCCCCCAGATAACCGAGGGAAGATGCTGCTTGGAACCTAGTCTGTTCCGACGGCTTCCCTTAGCAGTAGCGAAAAATGGAAGAAAGCTTGTGATGCAATAGCAGAAAAAATGAAGAGGTTGAGAACTCTCAACAGACAACAGCGTAGCAGCGGCGACTAACCGCATTTACCCCCCATGATGTAATGCTTGATGGCAGTCCTGACGAAAACAGGTTCATCCTGGTTTCAAAGGGCCACTTGAGGGTAGTGCGCTACCTGAAAAAAAAATAAAAAATATTTTTATACACGCGCGTACATATGTCTTATGTGTTCATAAGCGAGTGTCCGTAAAAGAGTATGTTGCCACAGATGTATTCTAGGGCCTTAAAATTAGCTTCATTTTGCAATGCTGCAATTGCATACAGATGGATGTAAATACTTAGGTACATAAATGCGGAGTGTACCCGGAATGACATGACTGTAAATAGCCGCAACACTAACGAATAGTTATGAGTATTTGCTCTATTTGAGTATGAGTAAGTGCGTTGGTATTTCAGGTACATGTGGGGAAAGTAAAATCAAATTAGAGGGAAAGCTTCAAAACAAAATAAAACTGGAGAAGAAAAACATTGCTTTCAGCTAACGGAGGTGGATAAATAGTTGTAATATGATATTAGATGCGTTGCGAAATCAAGCTAACAAGCACAGCAATGGTGGAAACAACAATAACAGATTGGTAATGGGGATCACACATTAATTTGGAAAATGTTAAACAAATTTCAACTTTGTGAATTTTAGGGAGCGAGGGCAATTTGGAGAAAAATCATACTAAAGTCAGAGTAAGGGAACAAATTCTGGATATTAAAGGGAAAGGAGAGACAGAATAATAGTTGGTTAATAAATATAAAGAAATTGAAATAGAGAATGAGGAGGAAAAAGAGACAAATATAGAGTAAACAGTAGCATTGCGATGCGTTGAAAGACAGACAAAGAAAGAGATAAAATCAGGATAGAGACAGAGGCGGCAATAGACATACAGATGGAAGAAAGTCATTGAAAAAGAAAATAAATACCATTAAGAGTTAAAGAAAAAGTATGATACAAACCCAATTGTGAAGCAGACAATTTAGTTGCTGATAGCAAAAAGGTAACCACGAGATAGACACAGGGAGGAAAAAGAGAAGCATATAGTAATATAGAGACAAGGATTGATATACATATGGAAATCAACATAAAGACTTAGAAAATAATAAAGAAAATGATAGCAATAGATAGAAGCATTGAAAAAAAGCAGTGCATCTCTTACAGATAAATAATATTAAGGATATCGAACAGGATATATAAACGCAAATAAGGAAGTATAGAAAATGGTACGACAGAGAAAGAAATCGAAAAGTGAAACTAGAGATAACGCAGATAGGCACAGATAAACTGATAGAGGCGAGTATGGGCAATCAATAGAGAAACAAAAGAAAACTTATAATGGAGTCGAATCCAGGCTAGAGAGTTGCACATAATATAAGTAGATTGTGGGCCTCGAAAAAACTCGTAATTATTTCAACTATATCTCCTTCTCTAAACGACTTTGTAAAAATACTTATTATGTGGATGTTCACTATTGCAACAAAAAGTTACATAAACCACTCGACGACGCAGCGTTCACGTCAAAAATGTAAACGCCCTTGAAAGAGTAGTAATTTTGGAGCGTAGCAACTACATTCAAGAAACTGGGAACAGGTTATTTTCGTAATGTAAACTCGCTCGCTAACAGCATTTGTGGCAAATTAAAAAATTAAATTGATTTTATTCCAGCCTAGCTCACTCACTCAAAACTCAATCGTTTTTGTTACATATGTATATAACATCCCCTTAGAATCTACAGCTTTTAAATACTAAAAAATATTGTATTTTTAATTTCATTACAATTAATGTATTTTAATAAAAAAAAATTCCTTTTATTTCTTAAATAATATTAGTATATGACGCATATTTTTATATGGATTTGATGCCTACAATGTATGTACATAGTTCAAAATCGTTGAACCATTTGAACCAAACCGAACCGCTGGTTAAGTAGCTATAGCTTTTAGTTAAAATGATTAGTCTTTCATGAGAAATAATAGTGATGAATTTAAATTTACATTTTTTATTGCTTTTTTATTAATATTCATATTTCATTCACTTTTTTATTATATTTTTAAGTAACGCCTTATGTCTAATTATGCTACATAGAGGTTACGAAAATTAACCAAACAAAAACAAACTCCATTTGCTCATGGACCATCAAATTACTTTGTTTGCGCCTATGCTTATGCTATTGTCTTTTGCTTCTTTTTGACAGCAAAACGCTTTTCACCTCGTGTGGTGATTTTGTTGAGCTTTTTTCTTATGAGGTGTGCCCAAGAATAACCTCACAAAATAGACCTCATAAGAAACCTCACAAATGTTTGCTCACAACTCAGTTGTGAGGTTTCATTAGAATAGGACTTTAAATTTAAATTTTTCTCAGTTGGTCACATTTAACCACACATATGTACAGCATTTTCCCAAGAAACATCCCACAAAGTTACCTAATAATACCAAGATGAGACACAACTAAAGAAGCAATTACTATTCGTTGTCTACTTTTTGGTGTTCTAGCCTAGCAAAAGTGTTGCACATGAATGTAAGAACATAGAGCTAGTGTTACAGCTATATTCTGTGCACTTGACAAATTAACAAAATATTGATAATTTATCAAAATTTGTATCAAGCAAGGAGCCCTTTGTTATTCTGTGGCAACCTTGATAAAACGTAAAGCTTCAGACTGCAGGGCTTTTCCCCACATGTGTGGTGAACAATATAGTGAAGCAGAAAAAGCTAATTTCTGTTTACTTTATATTATTCACGAAATATATTCTTCTACATCGTAAGTATTTCACATATTATTCATTAATTTGTAAAATAATATGTAAAACACGACCAAACGTGTCACGTGTCAAACAAAAATTTTGCATAAACTTGTTATCACTCAACGATAACGGATCACTAGCATCTCGTAAACTTCTTAAGTAATGCGTGCGATCTCTATTTTCACAATTTTCCTCTTCGTCAAACAATAACAATAAAAGTAAAATATCTTCTTCCTTCTAATAAATTAATTTTCACAACTATGCACAAAGAGTAAAACAGATGTTTTATTTGTCAAGAACATTTGACATCTTGACAGTTTATCAAGAAAAGAGCTTTTTATTTTTGACATAGAATAGAAAAATCTTGACAAATTGTCAATCTTGATAAATAAGCAAGATGTTGAATTTGTCAAGTGCACAGAATAAAGCTGTAAATGTATATTTGGTTATGAAACCTCTTTACTCGTGTAGCGATTTAATCGAATTCAGTATTTAAAAGAATAGACGGATGTAGAAAAAGTATTATTTTTGTTTTATTAATTTCCACCTAAACTTTCTTTTATAAAAATTAAATTAAAGTTTAAGTAGAATTTCCTGTTTTGTTGTACGTGTGTAGAGATGATGTCTATTCGCTGTCAGTGTCCATTTGAGAAGAAGGAACAACCAAGGAATAGCAAAAAACGAAAGCAAAAATTAAAGTACGATATTTGTGCTGCCGGATTACTCCGAAATATAATATTATAAAATGGGTTTCGATGAACTTGGTGTGCCACAATACTCCCCTTCTAGACGAAATCTATCAGTGGTTGTTTTTACGCTTTTTTTTGTGTAGGTTTCGTCGAAATATTGTCGGGATGGTTAGGTTCAATTCGTTCATCGAAATTCGACAAACATGCTGGTTTGAGCTTGTCGACGCTTATGTTGGTTGACCGGCCACGTACATATATTGATTTTAAAGTATTTCAAAGCACGGCGCATGACAGGAAATGGAGTGTCGTATGGATGCGTAAGCGATGGACGAATAGAGTCGTTGCGTATGAAGACGTGAGTGGCTGAACGAAGTGGTTGATTCACATATGGTTTTTGCGAAGAGTGATGCGCAGTGTCAGTGGGTATAAGACTTTGCATAGACGCTCGAAATTGTGTGACCGCCTCGCTCGTTGGTTCGCTGGTTTTGCTTGCATTGAAGAACCAGGAATTTTAAGTGTAGTTCCGTAGACTAACTCAGCATTTAAATCCGGCTTATAAACTACACGGAGGCTAAAAAGGATAGATGGTAAATTATATGTCCATTTGTTTGGATCGCCGGACAAAATCGCAGCCTTAAGCGTTCTGTGTAACCTCGCAATAATGCCATTTGATTGGGGGTGGTATGGTGTTGTTCGCAAATGGGTGGCGCCGATTGTTTTAGCAAGTTCGCTGAATACGCCTTACTCGAACTGCCTGCCACGGTCGGATGAAATGCGGCTTGGTACTCCAAATCGTGCTATCCAGTTATTCAGAAGCGCTTTTGCTACCGTTTCAGCACACATGTCTGGAACGGCGCGACCTCCGGCCAACGAGTTTAGCGATCTATAATAGTCAGACAATAGCGTTGACCCTCGCAAGGAAGAAACGAGCCGGCTTTGTCAATATTAATACGCGAATCGCTCCTTAGGCGGCTCGTATTTTACTAGGGGCGATTTTGTATCTCGGTGCACTTTAGCGCGCTGGTACGTTTCGCCGCTCCTCACGAAGGTTGCAACATCTTTACGGATACCTGGCCAGACGAACCGGCTGGTGATTAATTTTGCTGTGGCACGATTGCCCGGATCCGACAGGTTGTGAATTGCCGATACAATTTCATTTCGAAACTCCTTCGGAACGTATGGCCTATGGTAGCGTAGATGTGTCGCATATAAGCTGTTTGTCGCAACCTAGAATAGGGAATGGTTTGAGGTTAATAGAAGAGCTCGTACCTGCTTGGGCTTGCAGTCGTTGCAGCTCAACGTCACACTGCTGGGCGCACGCGATTTTCTTGTAGTCGACGATCTCTTCTATCGACTGAATGCGGAATAAGAAGTCCGCAGTAACATTGTCTTTCCCTGGAGTATACCTTATATCGGTGGTGAATTGGCCAATAAAATCTAGTTGGCGTATTCGTCGAGGGGGCGCTTTTTCAAGCCTTTGACGAAAGGCATATAGCAACGGGCGGTGGTCTGTAATGACATAGCAACTTCGACCTTCGATCATATATCGAAAATGGCAAATCCCTTGATAAATAGCCGTTAGTTCGCGATCGTAGGTTCTATAATTACGCTGAGCATCCGTTAACTTCTTTGAGTAAAAACCCAAAGTTTGAAATCCTCCATTAATTACCTGATGTAAAACCGCACCCACGGCCATGTCCGAAGCGTCAGTGTAGAGGGCAAGGGATCTGCCAGTTGCAGGATGCGCGAGATGTGTTGCATTAACCAACTCATTTTTGCATCTTTCGAATGCTGACTCTGCTTCCGTTGTCCATACTAAAGGCGTACGGTCCTTTTTTTCCGATAACTAGATTATGAAACTTTTTAATTCTTTTGCTACCCACGGCTTAGGAAAACTTTTAATTGCTGCGACTTTATCTGGCAATGGTTTAATTCCTTCAGAATTCACGTAGTGTCCGAGAAAATTTGGTTCGTTTCTACCGAACTCACAATTTTTTAACTTTAATGGAAGATGATATTCGCGATTTGCAAGTGCTCGCGGTGTTGTGTGTCCCCTCAGCACTTCGTTAATTAACCGCTGAAAGGTTTGCGCAGCATTACAGAGACCGAACGTCATGAACAAGAATTCGAATGACCCGAATGGCGTTGTTATTGCTGTTTTACTGATACCATCTGGATGTATGCGAACCTGATAAAAATCTTTCTGCAAGTCAACTTTGAAAAAAATCGTTTTTCCCTGTAATATATTTGTGAAATCGAAGAGGTAAGGCAATTGGTAGCGGTCTGGTACGGTTTGAGCGTTTAAAGCTCGATAATCGCCACAGGGGCGCCACGTTCCGTCGTTTGAGGGTCGACATATGCCAGCTTTTAGCAGAAATTCAAATTCTTTCTTTGCTGCGGCTAATTTTTCAGGTTCAAATCGACGAGGTCGACACGCTACAGGCTGTCCAGTTGTTTCGATCCGATGCAATATTGTGGATTTGTTTGGCGGGCAGTAAGGCAAAAGTCTGGTGATGTCAGCAAAATCAGATAAGATATCGGCGAATTGGTTCGTTGAATCAAATGTCTTGATTTCTACAGACATTGCAGACTTTGCGGGTGATGAAAGCACGGATTTGACTCCCGTTAGGTTGTCGCAGCTTTCTGTTTGTCGGACGTGATCCCGCTATGAACCAGAAGTACATCGTAGTGAACCATGCTTCTACATATGTTTTCGCTTGACATTGGCGGAATGGGCAATCTAGAGTATACTACTGCCACGTTTTCGGCCGGCAACGACTGAGTAGCCGGTGATGGGAGGCCACTGTCGTTCATAACCACAATTCGCAAAACTCGTGCTTCTCAGTTTGCGGGGTCACCAGTTTGGTTATGAAACCTCTTTACTGGTGTAGCGATTGAATCGAATTCAGTATTTAAAAGAATAGACGGATGTAGAAAATTTTTTTTTTTTGTTTTATTAATTTCCACCTAAACTTTCTTTTATAAAAATTTAATTAAAATTTAAGTAGAATTTCCTGTTGTGTTACACGTGTGTAGAGATGATGTCTATTCGCTGTCAGTGTCCATTTGAGGAGATCGTTCCTTCTCCAAGGAATAGCAAAAAACGAAAGCAAAAATTAAAGTACGATATTTGTGCTGCCGGATTACTCCGAACTATAATATTATAAAATGGGTTTCGATGAACTTGGTGTGCTGCCACATATACATACAAGCTTAGTGTATACTAAACATCTGCATGAATTAACTCGTTCATGAATGCACAACTTACTCGTTTCGTTTTTTTCGGTCGCGTAAAGCCGCTCACCATTTGAAATGGTCCGTATGAATGCAGGCGGCGAAGTTGTGCGGCAGTTGGTGGCTTTGCTATTGTCGAAGACGCAATTCGTTCGTTTCATAAGTAAAAGGAAGCCATGGCGCCGAACCTATGAATGCGAGCTTTTCAGGACGATTTTTGCGATGATATTGATATGGATGTACGTACATACATATGTGCTCACATTAATTCCATTTAATCATTATGAAAAGAGCCTTAATATATAAATTATTCAGGGTTTGGTGTAAACTTTTGAAACTCGTTTTGATAGTTTGTCGTTTAAACTAAGTTTAAACTCTGTTTGAAGTTTTTCAGTCAACCTTAAACGTTGTTAAAACTTCGTTTAAGCGACCGATATGTCTGGGTTGAACTTAGTTTAACTTGTCAGCTGATAGCTGAGTACTTTTTTTTAGTTGAAAAAAATTTAATTAAGCGCAAGGAAACTAACTTAAACTATTTTAGACTAAGTTTAAACCACCACTGAAAAACAGTTCTTAAATCTTTTTTTTTTTTAAAACACATTTATTTCTGGTTTTTTTTTTCAAATTCATTTTTTAGTAACATACATATATTTTAATAACATAATATGTACATACGGAGGCGGCTCAGAATTAATAATTTTCTTTTGAATTATTAAATTTTAATGGTGACGCATGTTTTTAATAATTTCTATTTAAAATCGAAATCCAAGTGCCTTTCTATTAAACATTATATTTTTTATTAACGTGGAGTTTAAAATAATTTAGAGGTGGTAAGCAAACAATTTAACGGTCCTAGTAAACAATTGCCCATTTGTCAAAAAAAAAATTTAAATCTACATCAGTTTTTAAACTTTCAAGATTTTCACTTTGTTGTTTGTTCAAAACTCAGATTTGCATGGTTTGTTTTTATAAAATGTACTTAATTTTTATTGCTAAATATTAATGAATATTAAACAAACAAAAGTAAAAATGTCAATAATTCTTAAAAAACGTATTTCATGTTTATTAGTAAAACACATTAAATATACCCACCAAAAATCATTGTTTGCGTGAATTTGAAAAAAGTCAGTGGACTAGATTTATGAATTGTGATCAATAAAAAAATAATCAAATGCTTATATTAATAAATTCATGCAATAGGACAATTAAGGGTTTTATGCATGTGTCGATTAAACAAAAGCTATCTAATACGATTGACGTAGTGGCGCTTCATATGACTAAATTCATAGATATGTACATGCATATGATATGTACAAGAATTGTAGAATACTCTTTTTGAGTAAAAACTTCTGAAGTGGCCCCCTCAATTTTCACAAAGTGTCAAATTTTGAAATAAGTATTTGCATTTTATCCCTTAAATATTCACAAATATATCAGTAAAATATTTCGCCGATATTCGATTTGTTTATAACATTTTTTGTTAATTTAATATTTATGAACTTTATTTTTGTAAAAGTGGTTGCAGCCAAAGTTTTAGTACGAATTTGATGAAACTTGGTGAGTATAAAAAAAAAGCTTTCTAAAAGACTACAAAAACAAAATTAAAAAATTTAAATTTTTTTTAATTTTATATAACTTTCTTTTTTTTTATTAAATTTTTTTTTAACTTCTCATTGCGATTTTTATCGCATTTAGGTCTCAAATTGTTCCTTACAATATTGGTTACTAATGTGAGCAACCAGGCTCCTCCGATATTTAATTTTTTTACTTATGCGTTTTATGACTAAAAGCAATTATAACCCAATGTTACTTTGGGTGGAAAGCTGTGTCATGGAGCTATATAATTTCAGGAGATGTGTTGAAATACTTTACCAGCAACAAATTATGTATGTATGTATTTATGTATATAATTATAGAATGGACAGTTAGGTGGCATAATAAACTCCTACTGTAAAGTGGAGTGATCTAGTGAATAACAGTCGATATTGCTGGTACATATTTTTACAAGCTCACAGAATGCATTGAGTGAAGTGTCAATTCAAACAATATTTGAACAATGGGTTGTGTGTTCTCCAAAAAAGATATTTATTGTGCGTGTTTTTGACCTTTTCTGATTATAATATCGTTTCTGTTAAATGATTTATTTTAAAATTTAGCAAAAAGAGACTTTGCATGGCAGTGAGCAATAGCATAAACATTACATGTGTAAAGAATATTAAATTATTAACATACATACATACTTAAGTATATAGAAAAAATTCGTCGCCCTGTCAAGTGTTGTAATCCTATGCGTAAAACAAAACACCAATCTATTCGATCAAATCTTTTTGTTGTTACGCACAAATGGAATAGAAAGTTTAAAAATCTTGTGGGCTTACATATATGCAATAATTGTCGAAGAGATATATATAGAAGCGATAATGATGAATTTATTTTTGATTCGTCTCAAAGCGAAGACACCGTCAAAGCTGTGGCAGAAGAGCCATGTGATTTGATCGAAGAAGAGGATAGAACAGACCCCGCGTTTGAATGCAAGACAGTCGACAATAATATAAAAGTGGATAAAATTAACACAATACTAGAAGTAATGGGTGAACGCAAAATTAAGAAACTGCGTTTTTCGAAAGTATGCTCAAATAATACGGTAAATATTTCTGAAATCATAAGCAATCCCGGCCAATGCAAAAAACCCTTACAAGCAATGTCTGACGAAGAAGCTGAGTTCATTGATGGAATTAAGATCGCTTTATCCAATGCAAATACTAAATTAGAAAAAGTACATATTCTTACTACAATTCCAGCTAGCTGGACCATCAAAAAGATGCGAACAGAGTTGCAAGTCTCTCGCAGAATGGCACGTCGTGCTAAGAAACTTAGACAAAATGCTGGACATGAAGCACGACCCGAGAAAAAACGAGGTAGAAAAACCGAAAATTGGATGGTAGAGAAAGTTCGGTCATTTTATTTGTCCGAAGAAAACAGCCGTCTTGCCAGGAATGAAGGACTACATTTCGACTCTTGTGAATGGCAAACGAGTTCATGTACAGCAACGAATTTCCTGACCAATCCATTTCGCTTTCGAAATTTCGTAAGCTGCGGCCAAAGGAATGCATTTCAGCGGGGCAGAGGGGAACACACACCGTGTGTGTTTGCAAAACCCATGAAAACTTTAAATTGAAAATTCTAGGTATAAAATTTGAATTGCAAAAGAAAAGAGTCCATTTCAGCAAGACCTACCATGATTTGATCAAATTATCAGTATGCAATACTCCATGCTCGAACTGTTTTTTTTCGGAATGCGAAGAATGTCCTGGTACCTCAGCGGTTACAAACGAGTTAACACAATTGATTGAAAAAAATAGCATTTCGACTATAAAATACAGTTTCTGGAGGAGTACAGATCGGTAATATAAAAACTCAACAATGTTAAATTTATTATTTTTTTTATCAAAGATTGCTGATGGTTTTTTTTAGATGTGAAATAGCGGAACTGAGAGCACCAGTTAGTGACTTCTTAAATGGCTTTCAACTAGACCTGCAACTTTTGCAAAACATGATTTTCTGGCAAAATTGCAAGCGTCTTACTTTAGAAGAAAGAAGGGTGAAATAGAGGAAGGAGAGGTAGTCGTTAGCTTGGATTTTGCGGAAAACTATTCCTTTTACATTCAAAACGTGATACAGTCCCATCACTGGAATAATAATCAGGCGACTTTGCACCCATACGTAATTTGTTATCGGGAAAATGGGCGAGTAAAAAACCTTAATTTCGTGGTAATTTCGGAGAAAAATTGTCATGATGCAAGCGCAGTGCACTTCTTTAACTCGAAGCTTGTTAAATTTATTTTTCTGATGGAGCTGCGTCGCAGTATAAAAACAAGTTTAACTTTGCAAATTTGGCACTCCATGAAAGTGATTTTAATATTAAAGCAGAATGGATTTTTTTTGCAACATCACACGGAAAAGGAGCTTGCGATGGAATCGGTAGAACCGTGAAAAGACACGCGTATAGGGCCAGTTTGCAGAGAGTTAATAGCAATAGAGTTACCTCTGCCCAAGAACTTTACCATTGGGCGCAAAACTTCTTCAAAAATATTTTTTTCGAATTTTGTTCGGTTAATGAACATGATATTCACGACAGACATTATGAAACTCGATTTGAAAAGTCAGTGGTAATTAAAAATACACAAGCCTTTCATCACTATATCCCATTAGATGAAGAGAATATAGAATGTAAGATTTTTTCAGAGGACGTGAAATCTACCATAAATATTATATTTAAAACAACACAAAACAACTGTAAAAAAACAGAAAAAATGCAGTGATGAATATTAATAAACATTTGCCTTCGTAATTTACTACAACAACAAACATCATTCATTTTGCCGCTTTGAAAAATATAAATATTATGTATCGGTATGTAGGTAGTCGGTGGAGTGGGTAAATAAAATTAAATATCGAAGGAGCCTTATGGTTGCTCAAAAATTTTTTTGCTCACATTAGTAACCAATATTGTAAGGAACAATTTGAGACCTACATAAATGCGATAAAAATCGCAATGAGAAGTTTTAACAAAATTTAATAAAAAAAAAGAAAATTTAAATTTTTTAATTTTGTTTTTGTAGTCTTTTAGAAAGCTTTTTTTTTATACTCACCAAGTTTCATCAAATTCGTACGAAAACTTTGGCTGCAATCACTTTTACAAAAATAAAGTTCATAAATATTAAATTAACAAAAAATGTTATAAAAAAATCGAATATCGGCGAAATATTTTACTGATATATTTGTGAATATTCAAGGGATAAAATGCAAATACTTATTTCAAAATTTGGCACTTTGTGAAAATTGAGGGGGCCACTTCAGAAATTTTTACTCTTTTACTACATCGTGATCTACATATGTATGTATATACACACATGCATACATACATACATCGCGTCATAACGGGCAACATGCTAAAAATAAGTATGTACATATTAATATGTAAGTGCGTACATGCAGAGAACGTGTCAAATATAAGTTCTCTGGTAAAAGCAGCTGGCGGTCATAAGGGACCTCGCTGTTTTTGAAGGTACTTTTGCATACTTTTTGGGTGCATTTAGCAAATATGTTTTGTTATTTTATTCGTTTCGTAAGTAAAATATAATTGCAAAAAAGGGGCTAGCAATGCAGCATACGCTCTCAATTAGGCAATGAGCATACACTATGAGGCTATGTGCATAATTGGTGAACGAATCGCATGTGTATGTGCATAATTTCGCAGCTGCCGTTTATAATGCACATTAATTGATTTCTAAATAAAATTTACATACTACTTTATTTTATTTTTCTTTTCATTTCCTTTCGCCTGCGGCGAATGTGTAGGCAATATGCTGACAAAATTATAACTAAACAACCTTCAAGTATGTACATACATATTTATGCTTGTTTTTATATGTACATATGTATTTGCTTTTATCATGCAATTTCCTTCGCATGTCCGCCCATCTATACAAGTATTTCGATATGTTTGTATGTGTGCAGTTGTGCTTTGTAAAGGGTGAATTATTTGCAAAACGCGGAAGTGTGTCAGCACAGAATGTAACAATTCTTGCTGTTTGCGCCCTAGAGTAGGCTACAGCGAAACGAGTGGTATTATGAGTGCCATTTCGAATAAAGAGGTACATACATATATGAAACTGTAAAAATATGTTTAAAAATTTAATTAAAAAATATTTTTTGTTTCATAACACAGCTTTGCGTGCTAGCTTTGAATTTGTCGGAGGAATTGATATGGTGAAGAAAACATCAGATTGCACATCATATTATATTGTATCATTTCATACTTTCAACAGTCTCTTATTTTCGAATCGAATATTTTAAAATTATTATATAAAAAATTGCAACTCAAAAATCAAATAATGAATTCTTGGAATTTTATAAAACTAAGCACATCCGTCTAGTTGAAAAGATGATATTCAAAACAATTAACATTTTTTTTACCAATCCATTTGCATATTTTTAGTGAATTGATTTATGAGAAAAACAATTTGAAGTAGTTGTTGTAGTTACCTCTTAGTTCTTTGTAATATGTAGGAGGGATATGATTATTTGAATATATAAGAAAGCAATATTTCCAACACTTCATTAAATTTTAAAGCAATTGAAAGATAATGAAATAGTAAAAAAATTCGCAAAAACAAAATCAACTGGATTCAATATGTTTTATCTTTGTTTTATATGTAATTGTAAGATAGTTACCGATTACGCAGAGAATTTACCTAATTCCAGTAAAATAATAAAAGACGTCCGCACGGTTTAAGAGACAAAGAAAAAGAGAAGGTTTTATTCATACAAATAATAATAAATGTAAATCATTATGTTTATATATTTAAAATCAAAAGCAAATTAAATAATTTAAACAAACTATCCGCAAGCTAGAAATGGTTTACTCAAGACCGAATACCTTGGAAAATTCTTCTAATTTTTGACCCGATATTGGTTTTGTTAATATATATGCTGGCATGTCCCTTGTTTTTAAATAGATCAGAGTGGCTCTTTTTTGAATGATTTGTTGATGAGTAAATTTGACTTTTACATCTATGTGTTTCGTTCGCGCTGAATATGTATTATTACATGCGAATTTGATAGCACCTTGGTTATCGCAATATAGATATACCGTTCCCGGAAAATTAAAAAAAATTTCTCTCCCTAGCCTTTTTAACCAAGTAGCTTCTTGTATTGCCGCGGTCATTACCATAAATTCGAGATAAAATGTCTTTAATATATTGAGTTTGATCTAAAGATATGGTGCCGGCTTTTCTATCGCGCGTAACTCGAACTCCAAGTACCAATGAGACTTTGCCCATATCCTTCATCTTAAATCGTGCGAATAACATTGCGGTCAATCGCTCCTTCATGACTCTGTCGTTAGAAAAAATAAGTATGTCATCGACATAAATATTGACGATGAAAATATGCTGGTCACCAACAATTATTTAAGTAAACGCATTGATCCGTCGATGAACGTTTCAGTCCGAAACTTAATAGTACTTCATTCAGTGTTGAATTCCATTCTCGGCTCGACTGTTTTAGTCCATATATCGATTTTATTAACTTGCAGCAACGGTCTGTTCCGTCGTTAAAGCCTTCCGGTTGTGCCATAAAAACTTCCTCCTCAAGCTCACCGTGCAAGAAAGCGGTAACGACATCAAGCTGGGGAATATTCAAATCGAACTTTGCTGCGACGGCCATCAAATAACGGATGGTGGTGAATCGAACAACTGCAGAAAACGCGTCGTGATAGTCAATTCCTTCGACTTGGGTAAATCCTCTTGCCACAAACCTCGCTTTACGCTGGACCATATTTCCTTCTGTGTCCTTTTTTGTTTTATATACCCACTTGCACTTTACCAGCTTGTTACCTTTGGGTAACTCGATTAACTCCAATGTTTTGTTTTCGTTCAATGAATCAAACTCAAATTACATGGTATGCTTCCACAAATCAGCGTCGTTGCTCTGCATCGCCTGCTTAAATTTCATAGGATCGCATGCAATAAATGCGTATGCAAACACGTTGAATTTGGATTAGGTTAGTCTGCATTTCTTGATGACTTCTGACGAGGCTCCAGCTGAATAAATTCACTTTCGTCAATTTCTGCGCTTGGTTCCCATTCGGTTTCATCACCCGACATTTCGACTATTGAGTCTGTATCAACTTTGTTCGGAATCGCCTGCGTTTCAATATTGGACTTACTTCCAATCGGCGAAGATGTAACAACTTGCGAATCACTTGGCGATGGCACCTCTTTTAGCGCTTTATTTGTCGGCGAATCTGCCTCCTCTGATTCAAAATTGTCATCTTCCGAATATTGTAAGTGAAATTCACTTGTATTTTCAATATCATCAGTAGTTACCTCACTACAATTTCTCCTTTCCCAAAACAGGACGTCTCTGCTTACAATCACCTTTTTCGTTCGTTCGTTGTACAGTCTGTACGCCTTGGAATCAGACGCATAGCCGATGAAAATACATTCGATTGATTTATCATCTAATTTCATTCGCTTTTGTTTTGGTACCTGAACGAATGTACGGCAACAAAACTTTTAGTAAAGACAGATTAGGCCTAATGTTTAACCAACACTCTTCTGGAGACTTTCCCCCGTACCCTTGCACGGGATGCGATTAATGATGTATGCAGCAGTTGTTGCTGCTTCCGCCCAAAATATTTTAGATAAACCCGAATCGATGAGTAAACAGCGCACTTTCTCCATAATTGTTCGGTTCATCCGCTCTGCCAGCCCATTTTGTTGAGGGCTATATGCTGCCGATTTCTGAACTTCTGAAATCGCTGATTGCAGTACTCGGTACCATTATCAGTCCTTAATAATTTTATTTTGTAGCCACTTTGTATTTCGGCCATTGACTTGAACCGAATAAAACAGTCAAATACGTCGCTTTTAGTCATGATTCAATTCATGGCTTTTAGTTTTGATTACATATAAAAACAATTTTTTTGAATAGTCGTCAACGAATGTGACAAAAAATTTTCATCCACTGAAAGATTCAACAGGAAGTGGGCCGCAAACGTCACTATGTACCAGTTCCAGTTTACACGTCGCACGATTTCCTACGCTGCTGAATGGTATACGGCTTTGTTTACCTTTTATACACGTGTCGCACATGCAGTTTTGCGCATGATGCAATAATAAAAGGTGTTGTACGTTGGCAACTTCTCGCTCTAAATCAGCCATCTTGAACGCCCTTAGAAACTGTGTTGTTTCTTTGCAGAATTCGGTTACCAGTTTTGTACAAAAAAAAATTGAATTGTAGCAGAAAATTAAGATTTTCATGTGGAATTTATAAAATGTATTATCGTTTGTTTTGACACTGTCAATAATTTTTCTCATTTGTAGAAAATTGGTTTTCTAAAAGCGAGAATTTTAATAAGTTTTTGTAGAAATTGTCAAGTATTTGTACAACGAAACCTTATTTGTTAAATTATTAAGTGGAATAAAGCTCTGGGGATCATTTCGGAAGACAGGATAAACCATTTTATTGACATTCCAATACAATATTTTATTGGCAAGAAAAAAATGTCCGTTTTTGATAAAGTATTAAAAATAGTTCTTTGGAACAAGCTAATTTAATATTCAATTTAACCTATTAATTATTAATTATACCATAAAAGCTAAAGGAACTCCTTGGACCTGAATATTTATGCTTTTTCAGTTATCTATTAGTATTTGTTTCCTAAAAATCCCGCCTTCAGTGTTTTATGCTCATAATCATTGAGGATTACCTTAAGTTTCTTCATGATCCAATGATTGGAAATAAACTATATTAATGTGGGAAAACTTTTCAGAAAAAAAGGTAATCGCTGGACAAACATTGTTATGTTGTTGTTGGTACGGTTTGAATGCATTTGCGTTATATTTGAACATTTTACATTAATTACTAAAGAATAATCATTATCGAGGAAGTGCGTCTTTTTAATTTTGGCATCCAAAAACTCTAAAATGTCGTACCGTGAGCAGCAATTTAAATACAAATTATGTTATTAATTTTTTTTGTCAGTTTTATGTAAATACCTTCACTTATTTGTACTTTTTCATAAGAACGTCCTTCTTTTATTCCCGTTTCTCTAAAACTTCCAAAATACAACATTGAACTAAGGCCGTTTAAACTTGCGCTGTCACAACTTACAACACCTTTCATAATTCCATCATGGTTTTGCGGATCCACAAAATTCTTAACTTCGCTCTTCAAAAATTTCATGTAATCGAAACTTGTGTGCCCGAGACGACGATGCCATAATGCGGTTCTTTAGCTGCAAACGATTTGACATTTTGAGCGACGTCTAATTTGAACAAATCATTTACTAAACTAGCGGTTTACGATTACGTTTCGGTTTGTGTCGAATATTTTACAGCCACTTTTAGTAAACAAAACTGCGTTGTTGTTTTTTACCATTTGGCTAACCGATAAAAGATTCGCACAAAATGCACATTGTTTATTTGTATTTCTTTAAAAGCGCCGTTATTTACTACTAGCTGTTTAACCGTGCCTCCACAATCTATTTTTATTTTCTCGTTGTTAGCAACTATTACTTCTTTTTGACTCGGTTTGGATTTATTTTTAATAAACGATATATCTTTAGTCATATGGGCTGTGCATCCACTGTCAATAAACCAGTCCGTAGGAAGGCACATCAAATAGGTAGCCGCAGCAAACTTTTTTTTTGAACTTTTTCATATTTTATTTTAATTTGAGTTGTCAAATTTTGAATTTCGTTGTGATAAGAATACTTTTAGTACAATTCAAGGTAGTTGATAAAATATTTTTGAAATTTTAGCTTTTAAATGCAAAAACAAAATATACAGAGCTAAACATTTTTTTTTTTAATTTTTCTACTGCTGCTACCTATTGAATGTGCCTTGGTCCGTAGGCAATTCACTTGAATGAGCCAGCAGCGACGAAAACAACATTGTTTCACTTTTGTCAAATTTTCGTTGCTCTCTCTTTTCTAGAGCCACAACCAAAGCAATGTTTTTTTTTCGCACTCTTAAATTTAGGCTTTTGTCTGGCAACAAGAGCCGCTTCACGCGATTCGTTTGCTTCGTTTTCTAACTCCAAGCCTTGCAGCAATAAATTCTTAACATAGTCAACTGTAATGTCTACACCAAAATTTTCAACAGCCAATATCATTGGCTTATATTCCGCGGGTAAGCCCACCAATATTAGGAAACCTGCTACTTCCTTATCAATTTTGAAATGCGTTTTAACTTTTGACCATTTTGCTTACATATTGTTCCATTGAGCTGCATTCTCTTTGTTTGCGAGATATGAACTGTTGTAGGATACCCAATTTTCGGCCAGCGCCGGTGTCATCGAATGGTGTTCCAGGCATCGTACGCCGTTTCAGCAGATTCAACATAGGCATAAGTACATGGCTCCAGCAATAGCGTTAATTCGCCTATTGAGATATTTAAGATCAGCATCTTTTTCCTTCTTATTCGCCAATTCCGGCAATTCCTTCGTGCAATTTTTCCATAGGCCTTTAATTATCATATTCGTCTTAGCTCCGACCTTTCATTCT
The DNA here is from genome assembly GCA_963971545.1 of Philophylla caesio. Classification (NCBI taxonomy): domain Eukaryota; kingdom Metazoa; phylum Arthropoda; class Insecta; order Diptera; family Tephritidae; genus Philophylla; species Philophylla caesio. Next base: position 28,906,078 of record OZ020609.1, on the reverse strand, counting down.
GCGTAGTTCTCTGGACCTTTTAGACGATTAAATGATAGTTGATGTGTAGCCATATTTTTTTTTTGCTTGTACTACAAGTATTACAAAAATATTTATTTCGACAAACTCGTGGAATTAAAACTTCTTATTATTAGACTAGAATATACTGCGGATGGCCCATAACCTGTAAGATATTTACCGATTACGCAGGGAATATACCTAATTTCAATAAAATAATAAACGTCCGCACAGTTTAAGAGACAAAGAAACAGATAAGGTTTTATTCATGCATATGTTATAAGCAAAGCTTTTGACAGTTGTATATTACACTGTTTCATTTGACGTTTAAAGACATTGCAATTTCGTTTTACAGCCCTATTCCAATACCCCCACAAGACTCGCCTAACTGACTGTTGTGAGGTTACCCTTATGCTGGCGTAAATTCAAAAGGTCAAATGCTCATAACTGTCAGGAAAGTTGTGATGTGCGAACGACAGCCTCACAATACGAAAGCAGCTGATTTTTATTGATCAATTATTACAATATTTTGATAATTTTCGTTCGCTATCAGGGTCGAGTGTTGATTTTTTTTATATAAAAAAAATTCAGGAATGGCGGAGTTATTGCTTGTTTGTGCAGCAGTACTGAAAGAGCAAGAGGAGCTAGTGCAGATAATGCAAGAGAGAATGTAAGAGTTAGGGGACGTTATACAACGTCCCCTTAGAATTTTAAATACTAAAAAATATTGTATTTTTAATTTCATTACAATTAATGTATTTTAATAAAAAAAAAATTCCTTTTATTTCTTAAATAATATTAGTATATGACGCATATTTTTATATGGATTTAATGCCTACAATGTATGTACATAGTTCAAAATCGTTGAACCATTTGAACCAAACCGAACCGCTGGTTAAGTAGCTATTGCTTTTAGTTAAAATGATTAGTCTTTCATGAGAAATAATAGTGATGAATTTAAATTTACATTTTTTATTGCTTTTTTATTAATATTCATATTTCATTCACTTTTTTATTATATTTTTAAGTAACGCCTTATGTTACATAAAGGTTACGAAAATGAACCAAACAAAAACAAACTCCATTTGCTCATGGACCATCAAATCACTTTGTTTGCGCCTATGCTTATTCTATTGTCTTTTGCTTCTTTTTGACAGCAAAACGCTTTTCACTTCGTGTGGTGATTTGATTGAGCTTTCTTCTTATGAGGTGTGGGCAAGAATAACCTCACAAAATAGACCTCATAAGAAACCTCACAAATTTTTGAGGTTTCATTAGAATAGGGCTGTTATTTTCCAATAGTAATGCCGCTTGTCGCCTTGCACAAGAAAGCATACAAAACTTTTAAACTGAATGTACAAAATAATTTCTTTATTTGTAATTTACGTTAGCCCGACATCTATCGGTCATATTAGCTTGAATCCCCTAGCGACAAGAAATAAACGTCAATAGGTAATAACTTGTTTACCTTTTCTGTGTCAAAAAGGCGGAAGCCCAGGATAGTTTTCCTTTTTGATAAAGCGCTTTACCGCAGCTCTTTCCTCGTGGATTTCGATCGTGTCGGTTGTGTGCGCTTTAGCTTAAGTAAAGTTTCAAATTGAAGAAAAAATATGTTTCATCATTATTGTATATCATTGTGCGAAAACCTTTTTTTATCTACTGATTAAACTTCTTTCATCACATAAAGAATGTAAGAGTTTATCTCATTAATGAAATACTATAAAATGCAGTGAGCAATAGCTTGGCTTTATAGTGGCGTATGTCAAAAGTAGCCATCTGCTACAAGAAACCCGCAATCCATTTTGCAAGCTCACCTTTGACTTTAACTTACATATACGCAATAAGATACTCTGGAATCGACGCATTTCTTCCGCACCCTACTTGTGCCCCATTTGGTGCCATTTCCTTAAGGGTAATTGACTTCTACATTACTCATAATAAGAACTTTGGCTGACTTCGTAAATGCATATTACAAAGCATTAACTGCGAATTATTGCGCAACTAATGCAAAACCTAAATGTATGGCATTACTGCTTTATAAACCTATGCAATAAATATTGCAGATGCTTATGAACGCAGCTATGCGAAGTTTGAGAACTTTCAAAGTTTTAATAATGAGCGCAATCTTAAAAAAATTGTTAATAAACGCAATAGAATCGGCTGAACCAACATCTAGCAATATTACTTACTTAATTGGCGCATTAACCGCCTAAGCGATTTTGGCCGAGGTCAACATAGCACGCCATCTGTCCCTATCTCGTGCTAACTGGCTCTAATTGGAAATACCAAGTATAGCCAAGTCTTTTTCCACTTGGTCTTCCCAACGCAGAGGAGATCTTCCTTTTCCTCTGCTACCACCCGCGGGTACCGCGTCAAAAACCTTCAGGGCTGGAGCTATTTCATCCATTCGTACGACGTGCCCTAGCCAGCGGAGCCGCTGATTCTTAACCCGCTGCTCTATATTTACGTCATTGTATAGCTCGTACAGCTCGTCGTTCCATCGTACACGGTATTCGCCGTCGCAAAGACACAAAGGTCCATAAATCTTTCGAAGAATCTTTCTCTCGAACACTCCAAGAGCCCTCTCATCTGATGTTTGCATCGTCCGTGCTTCTGCACCATACTATAGGACGGGCATGATGAAAGACTTATAGAGTATGGTTTTGGTCCGTCGAGAGAGGACTTTACCGTGCAATTGCCTACTCAGTCCGAAGTAGCACTTGTTGGCAAGAGAGATTCTGCGTTGGATTTCAAGGCTGACACTGTTATTGGTGTTAATGCTGGTTCCTAAGTAAACGAAGTCTTCTATTTTTTAAAGTTGTAGCTGTCAACAGTGATGTTAGATCCCAGTCGTGAATGCGCCGACTGTGTATTTGGTGACAGGAGATACTTCGTCTTGCCCTCGTTCACCTCCAGACCCATTCGCTTCGCTTCTCTATCCAGTTTGGAGAAGGCAGAACTAACTGCGCGGTTGTTAAGGCCGATGATGTCAATGTCATCGGCGTACGCCAGCATTTGCACACTTTTAAAAATGATGGTGCCTGACCGATTTAGTTCTGCGGCTGGAATAATCTTCTCCAGCATCAGGTTATAGAAATCGCTCGACAAAGAGTCAGTTCAGACAGGGTTGAAACCTCGTTTGGTATCAAACGGCTCGGAGAGGGTTTTCCCAATTCTGACGGAGCTGATGGTGTTGCTCAACGTCATTTTACATAGCCGTATAAGTTTTGCGGGGATCCCAAATTCAGACATTGCGGCATATAGGAAACTTCTTTTCGTACTGTCGAAGGCGGCTTTGAAGTCGACAAAAAGGTGGTGTGTGTCGATTCTTCTTTCTCCGGTCTTTTCCAAGATCTGGCGTATTGTGAATATCTGGTCGGTGGTAGATTTACCAGGTCTAAAGCCACACTGATAAGGTCCAATCAGTTTATTGACGGTGGGCTTAAGTCTTTCACACAATACACTTGACAGAACCTTATAGGCGATGTTAAGAAGACTAATCCCGCGATAATTGGCACAGACTGCAGGATCACCCTTTATGTGGATTGGGCAGAGCACACTTAAGTTCCAAGCAGCTGGCATGCGTTCTTTCGACCATATTTTAGAGATGAGCTCGTGCATGCACTTAACCAGCTCCTTTCCGCCGTACTTAAATAACACAGCTGGTAACCCGTCAGCCCAGGGCGCTTTGTTGTTCTTCAGCCGTTTATCGCTTTCCGAATTTTGTCATAGTCGGGTGATGGTACATCACGTGTATCATCATTGATTGGGTATTCGGGTTCAACATCTTCTCCATCGTTGTTGCAGCTGCTTCTATTAAGCAGTGTGAAGAAGTGCTCTCTCCATAATTTAAGTATGCTGTGGACATCAGTCACCAGGTCGCCGTTTTCATTCTTACAGGAATTCGCCCCGCTCTTGAAACCTTCTGTTAGCCGCCGTATTTTCTGAAAAATTTTCGGGCGCTATTCCTCTCGGCCAGCATCGCAAGCTCCTCGCACTCACGCATTTCGGCCTCTTTTTTTTTCTCGCGAAAAATGCGTCTTGCTTCCTTCTTCAACTCACGATAACGCTCCCGCACAGCTCGCGTTGCGCCCGATCGCAGTGTGGCTCTGTAGGCAGCGTTCCGTAGCGGCGCGACATTCCTCGTCATACCAGTTGTTCTTTCGGGCTCGCTGAAATCCGATGGATTCTTCAGCGGCGGTATGTAGACAGCGAGAAATATGGTTCCACTGCTCGGAAATATCGTTCTGTTGAGTATTGCTCTCAGAGAGCAGGAGTGCAAGTCGAGTGGCGAAGTGGGTGGCTGTCTCTTGCGATTGCAGCTTTCCGACGTCGAGCTTTCCTTGTGTCCATTTGCGTGCGCTTTTTGCTGCACAGAGGCGCGTGCGGATCTAACCTGCCACAAGAAAATGATCCGAGTCGATGTTGGCTCCTCGGATCGTGCGCACATCTAGAACACTGGAAGCGTACCTTCCGTCTATCACAACAATGTCGATTTGGTTTCGTTTCTTACCATCTGGAGACAGCCACGTAGCCTGATGTATTCTCCTATGCTGGAACCTGGTACTGCAGACTACCATGTTTCGGGCTCCGGCGAAGTTGATCAGTCTCAATCCGTTATCGGACGTTTCGTCGTGGGCACTGAATTTTCCGACTGTCGAACCAAAGATGCCCTCCTTGCCCACCTTGGCATTATAATCGCCTAGCACGATTTTTATATCGTGTTAGGGGCAGCGTTCGAACGTGCGCTGCAGGAGTTCGTAGAAGCAATCTTTGGTCCCATCGTCCTTCTCTTCCGTCGGGGCATGGGCGCAAATCAGGGAGATGTTGAAGAATCTCGCCTTTATGCGGATTGTGGCGAGACGTTCGTCCACCGGAGTGAACGACAGTACTTTACGGCGAAGTCTCTCTCCCACCACAAATCCGACACCAAGGGCCTACCGTTTTCTTGGATGGCGGTGATGTCAGCCTTTGCTCTGCTGAGGACATCAACCAGCCGGGCAGAGGCACCTTCACAATTAAGGGTCCGGACATTCCAGGTGCATGCCCTCAAATCATTGTCGTTTAAACGTTTGCTGTGGTCGTCATCAAAAAAGGGGGGGTCTCATCCGAGGCTTTGTTATCCTTTTCATTGGAATAGGTTTTTAACGTGGCGGGTTCCAAGCCCTACGCACAACCCATTGCTGGGCCTGGAAATTTTAAGTTCGTATATATAGCGAGCCGCTTGCTCCAAGACAGACGCCCGCTTGCAACCGCACCTCCTGGTGAACAGACGCTGCGGACTTTAGTAGACCCTTAAACCGAATATGTCGGAGTGGCTCCACTAAAGCTCTCTATTAGCCGTGACCCATGGCTCCACACGGGTTGGTTACCGTATCTCGCACATGGGTTGCTCACGTTGCCCAGGGTGCACGAACGTGGGCGTAAGAGTAGGGATTGAGTACAGCCGCGCAACTGTAACCGCATACCCAGGTGGCGTGTGTTATGTATTCAACATATTAGTTATAGGAGAAACATCGTAAATACAAAAAGCTTTTGCCAATCTATTTTGATGATGGAGGTTGATGTTTTCTACTCCCATTTTCGAATGAGGCGCGATACTTTTAAGGTACATATGTAACTATTTAAGGTAACTTATTTACAATGAATTGCAATTATTTAGATTTTTCAAAAATTGTACAGCATGATCAAGCGCGTTTGGAAATTGCGCACCAAAGGTCGCGTAAACATTCCACTATGTAAGGCCTTATATGTAACTATTTGGAAAGTCAGCAACAACACATCATTCCGTGATATCAGCGATCGATTTGGAGTGGCTATTGGTACTGCATATAAAGTGTTCATATTGATAATTAAACTTATTTGTCGATTGAAAAGCGAGGTAATAAAGTTTCCAAATACGCCTGACGAACAAAGGAAAACAAGCGAGAAATTTTTAGCCAGTCGCCGCAATCCGTTCCCGCCCTTAGAGATGTAGTCAGTTTCTATAATCGTAAAGGAACCTACTCCATCATTATACAAGTAATTAACTGCTTAATTTTTGAATATAAATATAATAAAGTTATAATTAATATATTACAGGTGAAAGGGGGATATTCGGGTGGTCGTTATTCCATTTTAATGAAAACACTTTAGTCAGGATGACGTATCCCTTTCATTGTTTATTTTGGTGTATTGGTTTGATAATATTTAAGAAATAACAAATTAAGTAAAAAAATAATAATTCAGTTAATATATTTTAAGTTTAAACGTTTATTTAATTCCGACGGACTGGACGATCTAACTTACTCAACCGACGTTGCTCAACAATTGTCGGGAACGATGACAATGGCTGCCTCTTCGTGTTGGTTGCTTTATTGTGCCGGTATAAGGTGATGCTTATACTTAAATGTTATAAAGTTATATTTATTCGTCGTTTACACAGGCTATTGCTGACAGTGAAATGAAATTTACTAATGTATTCATAGGTTGCCCTGGCAGATGCCATGATGCAGCAGTATGGCAAAACAGTTCCTTTAAAAGATCAATAGCAAATAGAGTTATTGTAATATCTCAATACTATCATCTGCTTGGAGATGGTGCGTATCCACTCGAGATGAATTTAATGGTGCCCTACCGAGACAATGGCTTTTTAACCACACAACAGTTTTGAGTTCAACGCGCGTTTTCGTTGAGCAAGCTTTTGGTATTTTAAAAAAGAAGTTCAGAATTTTAAAATTTATTTATTGAAGTGCGCTCGCACCTACTGAAAATTATTGCAATTACATGCATTATACTTCATAACATAATTATTATGAACGCAGGAACAGACAGCGAAATCAATGAAGACCTACAGGATGATAACGAAAATAATAATAGAAAAGAAGCTATACATCAGTCAGCACAGAGAAGAAAAGCTGCATCTAAAAGAGATGCTCTTGCCACACTTTTTTCTGCGTAAATTTATGAAATACATGCCTTAGTAAAATTCACGCTTAAACTTGAAAGTCTTTAAAACTGAATACCAAAAAGATTTCTAGAAATTCTAGTTGAATTGTTCTATTCATTCTAAACCATTTTAAGTTTGGACTTATAGTTTTTGCATAGTTAGCTAGACTTATAAAGAATTAGCAAACATTAAATAAACAAAAGCAAAACATTCAATGCTTTTTTAAATCCCGCATCCATTTTTTTCCAATAGTATAACAAAGAGAATAAAAAACTAAAATAACTTGTATGCTATAAATTTAATACTTATAATACTCATACATTTAAATTATTCAGAACACCCTTGTTAATACCCTAGATAAACATTTAATTTTTCTGCCATTCTTTCGAATAAGAGGCGAATCTGCTTTAGCTCTTCCAGCTTCTCCCTTTCTATAGATACTTTATCTTTTTCCGTTTTTAAAAGTTTTTGAATTGTCGCTTCATCTTTTTCGGATTCTTTTGTTAAAAAATCAATCACATCATTTTTTTCGCCTTATAACAATGGTCGGTGTTAAATTTCTGGATGGCGTCTCAGTATCCGAAGAGGTTGCGCTTTCACCTGTTAGCGTATTCAGTAAGTTTTCAATTGAAGATTCCGTCATGTCTTCTGGTAGTTGAACGCAACTCCGACTGCCAAAAACCTCATTCAAAGCCTTAAAATACTCCCAGTTTGTTGCACTTTCTCCTGAGGTATGATTTCGTTTTTTGATTCGTTTATACGTAATCATTATATTCATAAAACAGCTGTTTTATTTCATCTTTGATAAAAGGAAACGTTGCCTCTACGTCTTTGATTTCTTTGATAACCTGCTCCCAAATGGAATTTTTCTTTCTTTTATTTGCTATGAAATCTCCTTCATGCCGCAACCTAGTCATAGATAATATGATACGAAACTCTCTCTCTCTTTGCTACTGAGCTGGCCCCCTGAACTCTCGGTTCGAGTTGGCAACACTACCGAATAAGGGGACCATGAACAGCTGATACGCAAAAAGACGCGCTACCAGAGGCAAATGCTTGAAAAAAGCTTTAAAATCAATGAAATTTTATTTGGATAAAAAATATAATTGATGTTATTATTTAACGAAATGGGTGTTAAAAGATAAATTTCATAGTTTAGTGATAAAAAAGTACTTAGGTTTTAGCTTTACTTGAAAATATGATTTTTTATTAAAAATACATACCATAAAGATATTTTTTCAAAGAGAACTGGACATTGATTCCATTTAAAATTGCCGTAATACGATATGTAATCATATATGTACATAAATATTTATATAAATAAATTTATATTATATTATAAATATTTATATTATAAATATTTATATTATAAATATTTATATAAATAAATTTCATGGTTTAGTGATAAAAAAGTACTCAGGTTTTAGCTTTACTTGAAAATATGATTTTTTATTAAAAATACATACCATAAAGATATTTTTTCAAAGAGAACTGGACATTGATTCCATTTAAAATTGCCGTAATACGATATGTAATCATATATGTACAAAAATATTTATATAAAAATACGCATCTTGTTTTGAGTTCATATTTTCGGCTATAGGATAGCGCTTTGTACATAAGTATGTAAATGAATTTCTGTGATTTTTGTAAGAAAGAAGATGATATCGTGTATTTCTTCTTTTTTTCATAGCATTTGCATTTATTCTATTTACATACTTCAACGATTGTGTGAAAACTGCAAAATCCCCAAAAAATAAAATTAATACTCCCAAACCACATTTCTTACATAGGGCACTATGGGAAAATGTTTTAAAAAATGCGGATTTTGGCAGCGCTCTCACGAAGCAAAGAGTTTCGTATCATATCATCTTTGACCTAGTTGTAATGAGGAGCATTTTCCGCTCGTGTGTCCATTTCCTTTCGCTAAAATTAGAAAATTTTGTAGAAAATTTTAGGTTTTTAAATTTTACTTACTTTGGTGATAATGCCGCCATTTCCAACATAAATGCATGAATAAAATTTGTCATGCGTAAAATAGACAACTAATACGCATGAAAAAGAGTTGCCATTAGCAAATGAACATACTGCATTGTCAGAAAATAAAGCAGAGTTGTAAATGAACATTATGCTTTGCAATATGCATTTACGAAGTCAGCATTTCTCTTATTGTTTTTTTTCTTTTATTTTCGAGCAGATTTGGCACCTAATCAGCAATAAAAGCTAATTGAAAACCAAAACCCATAACCGACCGAAAAATCATTTAACTACCACCCTCATAGCCATCATGTGCTAAGATATTACATATGTACATACATACGAACATACATATGTACATATATGGATATGCGCTAAGCTGCTCTTTTTTTCCACCTATTATCATTTCGGGAGCAGCAATCAGCGCAATATCATCTCACATGGACATTTCCCGTCATCCCCAGCAAAGTGATCGGCATCGCATATGTAACAGTGAAGAAGTTACCATCCACGTGTACTTCCACTGCAAAGCCTATCGCTTTTCCACGGTGTTGTTTTTGCCTTTAACTGCTCATATGCAAATTTAGAAAAGTTGATTTATCTACAATATTAGTAAGACATAAAGCCATAAAAAAAGTGACTTATATGGCCTCATTTTCTTTTCTTATTTACATGCTTTAAATTTCTTGGATGAGCAAATTATTAGTAAAAATATACGTATATAAATTCATAAAATGATAATTACGAAAAAGGTTAAAAAAAGCGTAATTTATAAAGAAAGAAAGTGTTCGCTAAAATTTAAAATGATGCAAAATTTAATTAATTAACCGACCTAATGTTAAAATTGCATATGTAAGTACAAATGTACAAATGTACAGTTAAAACAAACATACATACCTAATTATGCATGCTGCACCAAACATACGTTCATATACATACATACATAATTTCTAGCATCAACCGCACATCGAAAGATCTTTCGTCGTTGGAGCATAATAATGTAAGTGATCTTTAACTTTTTACATACATTCTTACATACCTATAATTCTTTTACAAATGCATATACCTAAAATAAAAACAAAGTTGAAGTTAGTAGGCAAGATTTAGGTTTTGTTATTGTTTGTTTTTGGTTTTTTTTTTGCAAATGTTGACACCTGCAAAGTCAAAAGCATTTTCTTTGGTGCATACCTATTATTTTTATCATAGCTAGTTAAATACATACATACACACATGCGTTTAAGTCGCACTCTTTTCATTTTAAGATTTCGTATTAGAAAAGGAAAAGAGAATTAACATACCTCTTAATTTGCCTCTCGGCTGCATAAATCGTTTTGGACATATGTTTGTATGTAAGTATTTTTATTTTGTTGATCGACAGTCGTTCTTATGAATCGCATATTAAAACTTAATATTGTTAAACAATTGTTAAACAATAAAACATATATTCTTTACATATTCACATAACTAGCATATACCTACATATGTAGATATATTTTTATTATTGCATTATATTGTACGTACATATGAACATAAACATTAATCTTGCTTTTCAGCATGATCTCATACGCTTGAGCCATAGTTTTTTTCCTTTTATATTTCGTTAAAATTTTTTCTTTTTATAGTATAGAAAAATCCTAATTTTGAATTAAAACTACATTGTATTTGAAATCTTTTAGAAAGAATTTTAAATTAAATTAAGTTTAATTAAATCTTTGTAAAAATCTAATCATGTGTTAATTTGAGCTTTTTGGATTACGGAACCATGCATCGACACAGTGTGAATAGAGGCATTAGTCTCTGATTTTTTTTAAGGGAGCACAAGGAAATTTTACTGTGGCAGTGGACGATTTTAATGTTGCGCTCTCATCTCGCAACAACAGCAACAACAGGCGATTGTAAGGATCTTAGCTAGGTTAGTTTCTTCTCTATTCTATTTTCTTTCTACAATCATTAGTGTGTAGTCCCTGTGTGCCTGTGGAAAATAAGTGTTTGTTTTCCCCTATTCCTTCTCTCCCCTTTCAACACGCGATTTTTTTTTTGTTTCTTTATTGTTTCTTTGCTAACGAGCAAACACCCAGCAGTCAATATCGACCCCACCCAAGCCGACAATGTCATCATTTGATATCGATTAGTGTAACTTCAAATAAGGCACTTGAAGGATTTGAAGAAAATTATTTTGTGTAGCATTTGTTCAAAGAAGTACATACGTAAATAAATAAAACTAAGTATAAGTTTTTTAAAATTAGGTTTATTTTAAAAAGATCACCTGCCTTTGATTTTTCTCCGTACATTCCATTAAAACGCTTACTTAACAATACTCTTGATTATAAAGACGTCTCTTAACTTCTATATTATAATTACCTCTTTAACAATTTCTTCAATCCTTTTTTCCAATCTGCTACGGAGTCTCCCATTTTAATGCTTTTATAACTGATGTTCATTTAAACTTCTTCCACTAAACTACCTTCAATTCTACTAAAAGAAAAAGCTGAAGAACCACTTCCTGGCATGGAAAGCCCACCACTTTCTGCTAACGTTTTGCTTAACTTTCATAATGACAGCCTTCGTACCTTGTTAATGTTTACGAGTTCGAGTATATTTACATTTTTTTCTTGGCCAACACGTACGAACACATACAAAAAAGTACATGAAAATAATAAACGAAAAATTGTTTGTATCATGGCTGCTGACGTCAGTTAAATGGCGGAAGGTTTTTTAATTAAAATTTCCAGAAAGTGTGCGTTACTATATGTGTTTTTTTGTGTGTGCATGTGTGTCTTAAATGCTTTTATTGATTCTGCGAGGTTTCGCTGTTGAAATGAGGTGCGTCATTTCAGCGATGTGAATGCCTTACGCCGGCATCCTTTTCTTATTGAACATTTTTGGCACCATTTGGCACCAATGGTTTCTTTTCCTTCAATTCCTACCACTAAGCAACAATTCTTTGTAACATTACGTGTACTTAAAGGGTTAAGATGGCAGCGGAAACACGTTTGTTTTACACACAGCTGCTTGAGATGTAAACTTTCAAATGTTTACTGCAGGAGTGAAATATTCAAAGGGTGTGGAGGAAAGACCAAAATTCGAGAACATTGTGAGAAGGAAGACATTTAAACATTTTAAAATATTGTGTAAGCCCAATTTACATAGAAAGCGAGAACATGTAAATTTTTAAGTATTTAAATCAAATGAAATAGATCGAATCAGAGTAAAATATGAAAATGTAAATTATCAATGAATAATTTAAGCAGGAGTTAAATCATGTTAAGTAAATAATATCAGTGACGAAAACGGTATTTATAACTAAATGGATATTGATATTAGTAACAATTTCAATTAACAAAACGGTATTAGTAAAAACATACTTAAGTTGTAACGATATTCTTAATAACGATAAAATAAGTACAAATATATAAAAGTTTACCATAAACATATCGATCTCCAATATAATTGTGAAAAATGAGAAAAATCTAAAACGATAATTAGAGTCATTTGCTAATAGAAAATAAGTCTAACTTAAAAACATTTGAGTAGCTAAAACAGTAAAAAAAAGAAAACTACAAAATGAAGGAAAAACTATATCAATTATAAAAATAACATCAATATGCTATCAATAATTATACTGATAGTGATAAGGAAAAATATAAATCTGAATGCAAACAAAATACAGTTGACAATAAAATTATCGATTATAGGATTCTTTTAAGGCTGTTGAATGATCAGTACTGACAGGTTTTGCTACTATTTTATGACTTAAAAAATAATTTTTGATATCGGTATAAATAATCTCAGTGGGCACGAAGTTTATAGTCGGTTCTGATATCCTTATGAATATTTTATCACTAAGATTATTTATAATCTTACACTATATACATAGCTCAGTGGTTGGCCGAGCTTCTCCTACCATTTGTGGTGTGCGTATTTATATTATACCACAAATGGAGGGTCCTACAGATTTGTGCCGCCTCCGAACGGCAGATGTAATTAATTAGAAGCTTTTAAATGACAGAAATACCTTTGGAGGTTTGGCATTGCCTTCCGAGGGGTGATCGCTATTAGAAAAAACTTTTTCTATGATTTAGATTTTACTTTCCCTGACTGAGATTCTAACCCTGATCTCAGCGGTATATCGAGTTATTGCACGCACCACTACACACTCGACCAACGCGGCTAAATCAGTTCTAATGAATACTAATGTTTTTGCAAAATTTCAATTTAGCTGCTTAAATAATCTCTACGATTTTCACTGGGAATATAATACCAACAATGACAGATACTTTTGCAAAATTTCATATCATTAGCTGATTAAATATAGGAGTTATGGCTCAAAATGCCATATCTGAACTATCGGTTGTATGGCATATATATGTACATATGTTACATTGCTCCGATTTAAATTTTCACTGCTTTTATAGGGCTAATAATAGCGAAACCTTTTGCAAAACTTCAAACCTTTAGCTGCTTAAATGGAGGAGTAAAAGAGCAAAATATAATATCCGAACAATCCAAGTTTCATTCAAATAGCTCAAAAATTTAGGGACAAGTTTGCGTTGAAACTGACGGACAGACAGATGAACTTGGCTAAATCGGCTCAGCCCATCATCCTGATCATTTAAAACTTTACGTACGCCTTTAGAAGCGCAAATATGTAAATATTTATGTACATAAGGATTGTATAGATCTTGATATGTACTTATGTACATATGTATATACTAAATATATTATCGAAATAACGCATGTTTTGTGGTTGAAGTATATATTCAAAGTGAGCTTGTAACAGCATTTGGGTAAAACTACTGACAGATGGGCGTAGTTACATATGTAGATAAACGGGCTCATATTTGTGCATAATATTTTATACCTGACAGGCGACACTTATATGCATTTCGATTACATCTGATTTGACGAACGAAATCGACCTCAAAATGAAAGTAGGGGAAATAAGATTGGCAGCTAATTAAATGGGAAAATATCATTACGAATTAAAAAAAGCTTAAAATTATTATCTTAAAGTTGCTTATAAAATAAAAATAACTAATACATTGTCACATACGTAATCCTTGGCAGGATGCCAAAGCCTTGTGTGGTTACACTTCCCGACATTAGAGAAAGGAAACTGTGCAAATGTGTGAGTATATTATATTTGCTGTGAACGATATAAATAATTTATACACATGTAAACTATTCCATGAATGATCGATATAGCTACTTTTGGAACGAGACGAACCTTCAAAGGCAGTTTTTATTTCAAAACAAATGCATTTCGCAGAATTTGTGGAAAAAATGTGGGCATTGAAAACGTGAACAACGATATGAGGCACTGTATTCCACTTCATAAAAGAGTTATCATTGTTCGCTTTGGAATATAGAACTTTTGCAAGTCAATAGGATGCAGTACTGTTGGTGAAATTGTTGTTAATTTTTGCCAAGCAGTTTGCGAAAATCTTTCCGACTGCAAGATATCCTGTCCTCCAAACCCACAAGAAATCTAAAAAACCGCATTTAATTTACTCGCATATGCCTCCCAAACCACCAACTTCTATAAATCTTCTCTGGCGCTGTGCCAGCTGAGAATAAAAATAATGGAGATTAGAGCGCAATATGTGGCTGGCTTGTCTAGCATGCGTATCATTATTGAGGAAGTAAACACTCTAAATTAGCTTATTTGTTATTAAAATTTCAGTTTAAAAATACCCCTATGTCCCATTGTCGCACAAATATGTCATTTCAAAATTTGAATAGTAGATATCGATCGAGAAGAACGGTTGATTTGCTTTTACAAAAAAATTAAGCTTTAATTTTATAAATAGTTTAGATTTTGATATGGTTAAAATAATAAATATATCATATCATATCATTTTTTGTGTACGTCTTTATATTATACCACAAATGGAGGGACCTGCAGATTTGTGTGCACTCCAAACGGCATACTTACATATGTATTTAATGAGAAGCTTTTCCATGGCAGAAGTATGACATTGTCTGTAGAGGGGTGACTTTTTCTATGATTAACTTTTTGCTTGCACTGACTTATATACGAACCTCGAAGTCAGCGGTATATCAAGTTATAGCACGCACCGCCACCAACTCGACCCCAGCGGCTACTGGTTAAAATAATGGTAGTATATTAATGTTACTTTACTGGCTCTGATAACCAACCCACTAAACCAAAGCATCCGACTTTGTCGGAAATCAGACTTTTCTGAATAAATTCGAAAGTCTTTCGCTCTAGCTTAACTAATTCGCAACCATTTCGTAAAGAATAACTCGAAATTAGTAGGCTTTGCTTTCATTCTAGTAAAAAGACAAAATAGAACGCATTTAAAGTGAAAACGCAAAAGAGGTAACTCAAATAATAAAAATGTCGCGACAAGCTCAACATAAAAGTCGTAAAAGACAAACAAAAAATATTTTAAATTATATATTGCATAATCAAAGTGAAGATGAATTGGTTGAACATGTGCAAATGATGTGTGAAAGCAAAGAAAATAACCTAAACTGTGAAATTAATATATTTTCCTCTTGCAAAGATTCAGTGCCAGAGAAAGGTTCAGAAAATGCACAAATGATGTGTGAAAGCAATGAAAAAAACTTAAATAGTGAAATTAATATATTTTCCTCTTGCAAAGATTCAGTGGAAGTGAAAGAATCAGAACATGCCAAAGGTCGCGAAAGTTTTAAAAATTTTCTTATGTCGTGGTCAATCAGATATGGAATTTCTGCAAACGAACTTTTGAGGCGACTCAAAACCGAAGGGCATGATTTACCTTGTGACATCCGGACCCTGAAATCAACTCCCAGAGAGACCAACATTATTAGCATGGGTGGAGGGTCGTATTTCCACTACGGCTTGAAGAACTGCCTTACTGATTTTATTATAAATATGCAAACTCTCCCACAACTTCCAATAGCAATACATTAGAGTTGAACTTTGGAATTGACGGACTGCAGTTATTTTCTTCCTCAAAGCAAGCTGCTTGGCCTATAATGATTAATGTTTCAAAGTTTCCAGACGTTTTTTTAGTTGGGTGTTATGTAAATTCGGATTTGGCGTCCGAAGTTCTAAAACGAAACCAGAAACTTCTGACATATTTTTAGAGCCTTTTATTATGGAGCTCAAGGTGTTGCTGCGTGAAGTTTTTTATTATGATGAAAATGCTTTTTCCATATCGATTGGAGCATTCGTTTGTGACGCCCCTGCCCGAGAATTCATTTTAAATATTAAAAGCCATTCAGGGTATTATTCATGCTCTAAGTGTACTCATAGAGGTGAAAGATACTTGAGGCGAATCACGTTTCCCCCAAGTGAACAGAGCCTACGAACGGATTCATCATTTAATAAAAAATCACAAAAAGAGCATCATTTAACTGCCGATAAAATTTTGTTGGACACAATAAACATTGGCTGTGTTACTCAATTTCCGATAGACTACATGCACTGTGTTTGCCTAGGGGTTACTAGACAGCTTCTTAAGCTTTGGATCAAGAATAGAAGTGAAAAATATTCATTGTCAAAAGCTCAAATTGACAGATTGTCTTTTGAAAATATTGTACTGAAGAAACAATTTTCTGCTGAGTTTTCTCGAACACCAAGAACTATTGATGAATTGGATAGATGGAAGGCAACCGAGTACCGGTCTTTTTTGCTATATAGTGGGCCGTATGTGCTTCAAAATAAACTGGATGAAGAACGTTACCAACATTTTTGCAAATTGCATTTTTCCATCCGAATATTATCCCATCCCGAGCTATGCTTACAATTCAATTCCATCGCTAAAGACCTCATTGAAGAATTTGTAAACGAGTTTGTTTATCTCTATGGCCAGGAATCAGTAACCTATAATTGTCTCAGTCTAACTCATTTATGTAACGATGTCGGGAAATATGGCTCTTTAAATAATTTTAGCGCATTCAAATACGAAAATTATCTTTTCCACTTAAAAAAAACAATAAAAAACGGTTCTCGTGTTTTAGCACAAATATCCAACAGAGTTATTGAGAAAACTTACATTATAAAAGAAAGTATTAATAGAGAAATATTTCCTTCTTTAAAAGGCGCTCTAAGGAATAACACTTTGCAGACAGTCATATGTGAACATTTCAAATTGTCTGCACGTCCCCGAAATGATTGCTTCTGCGTTGAAAACAAGATATATTTTGTAACGAAAATAACTGCTGAAAACGATGATATATACGTCTTTGCGAAGGAAGTGAAAAATCTACAGCGCCAATTTAGTTTTGAAACCAGAAGTTATATTTTGAACATTTACGAGACCAATCGCTTACTTTTATCTGACTCCCAATTCAAGTTTAAACCGAATAACATTGACTGCAAATATCTTCATTTTCATATAGAATCGTATTCAAAACATTCCTTTGTACCACTGCTGAAAAATGAGTAATAGTTCAATAAATATTTCTGTAGCAGAAGAAGATGGTAAAGTATTTCACATGCATTGAAAAAGATTTAATGTTCTGAACAATAAAGTATTAAACATGCATTCAAGTAAACGTAACTTTCATATAATTCATTCTCGTATTTATGCAGCCATTAGTCCGGAGCCGCAACTTTCGTCATCTATGGATCAGACTCCGGGAACTCAAGAACAGCTGACATGTGAGTGAGCTTTTGTTGTTGATAAAGTAAAAAAGTTTAATTTGTTTGGCTATAAAGTCTTAACTTTTTCAACAGGAAAACCCAAATACGTATAGTTTTTCTTATTAATTTTTTACAAATAAAAATAGGAAATTAAAATTTTATAGTCAATTATTATTCCGTCTATCTTGTTGATTATATGTTTATAAGTTGATTTTATATATCTTTTTGTTTAGATAATCAAAATTTGCTAGAAACGCTGGTTAATCAAAATAAACAGTTGATTGAAGAAAATAAAAACCTTCGTGAAGTCAACAGTAAAATTTACGAACGCTTTACGGAAGAATTCGTAGGATTAAAGCGATCCATAGAGCAGGTCTTAACGTCCTTCAACGCACATTTTGTTCAAAACTGCCAGGTCTTCCATTCACAGAAGTTAGTGAAGTATTGGACTTTGAGAAGCTCGTGCAAGATGACGAAGAAATAAAACAAGACTTGGTAAGTTAATGTACACAGTTTTTATATGTTGAAGTAAACTATGTCTGTATTAATTCATCATTGTAATGACCTTTCTTATCTTTTTTTTAGATAACGAAGTTCGATAAGCAACCGACAGATGACCTGAAAAAGTTTATATTTGCCCACTTAAAGTCCATCTTCATAAACGATTCTTTGGCTTCTAATTTTTCTTGGACAAATGTTAACAACAATATAGCTGTCAAAGACTTCATATTCGTAAAAGTTCTTAAAGGTTTGTAGTTAGCAAATGGTTAGTACTTTCAAATATCTAATTCTTTCGTTTATATGTATATGTAGATTCAAGCATGGAGAACATACCCCAAACGAACTACTCAAAAATTGACGAAACAATCAAAAAATTTTTTAACGGCGCCAAGGACAGGAAAGCCAAACAAACAAAACGTACGAATACACAACATGAATAATTTGTTATATAATTAGTTTAACTATTTGTAAATGCAAACGATAATAAATAAAAATATAAATGTATGAATTAAAAAAAAATTAAATTTCATTAACAGAATAGGTAGATTCTTAAAGATTTCGAATCGAAAATTTCTAAACGAATTCGCAAAGATTAAATTGTACGGATTTCGTATCGACAAATTCGTTTCGATTTAGTTAAGGCAACTCCTCACGATTTAGTAGAGAGCATACTTTACGAAATCGTTAAGCTATTTCTTTACGAAGTCGTGTCAACCCTCCCATACATTTTTCGTTAAGATTTCGTAAAAAAATCGGTTCCGATTTCGGAAAATTCTTAAGACGCGGCGTAACGATTTCTGTAAAAAATCGGAACAAATTGTTTAGTGGGAAGATAGACCTTGCTATGATAATGTTCACAGGTTTTCTTGGTCGATATTTTCTGTTGGATATAATTATCAAAGCAAAATGGATACGTCATCTTATACCATTATATGATCCCAACATGTGCTACACACAGTTCTTTAAATAATAGTTTGAAGATATCAGATCTGTTTTCTGTAGTATATAATTGTAATTACTTAAAAGAAAATGAAGACATCTGAATGAATATGAAAATTCGGATGTAACACATAATGGTATCAGAATATATGTCGATTTGATGGGATTTTAGGCGTATTTCCAAACAGCTTTTAAATCAAGCATCGCTTTGTTTTGCACAGGAAGAATAAATTAATATAACGATTCCATATGTCACGTCAGACACTCAAAACAAGTTTCTTGTAAAAGAAAGATTAAAGACACACAGACGTAGATTTGCCAACAAATATCACATGGCTACTTTTTGTATGTTAATTTTTCAATATTTTAAGGCGCTTTAACGAATCATTAATAATTATAAGTTACTTGTACATTAATATGGCGTGCAGAAATTAGCTGCTTATAGAAAAACAATAATCTGTAAGAAATAGACTGTCGCGAGTGAGTACACTTGTTGTATTAAATTGTAAGAAAGGAAAATGAAACAAGTAAGAAATGCTAAATTCGGGTGAAACCGATTTTTATATACCCTCGCGATGTATTTTTGTATGGGCGGTGCCCATAATTTCATAAAAACCCCGTTTCTTTGTTTCAAATCGCAGCTAGTTTTAAACTTTACTCAATTTCTTCCTATAGATACTGAAAAACGAAGTAATTTGCAGTTTTCAAAATTTCCGTTTACGGAAGTTGGGCGTGGTTAAGGTCCGATTTCAAAAATTATTGACGGTAATGCTAATGGTATCAAGAACAAATTTGTTCACCAAATACCTTACATCGTTATTGAGATAACTACAGACGTTTGTTTATAAGAGGGCGTGGTAACGCCCATTTTTTCAAATTTCATACAAATCAAGTTTCTTAATTTACTATCTCTCTAAATATCAAATTTTAATTAATATGTTCCAATAGATAAAGAAAAATCGAAATTTTAGCATTTTTTTTATTTTCCGTTATATGGGAGGTGGGCGAGGTTATGGTCCGATTTCACAATTTTTTAACGATGATAACAGAGATATTGAGGAAAATTTGTTCACCAAATTTTGTGCCCATACATTACACAGTTATTAAGATACAGACATTTTTTTCTAAGTGTGCGTGGCAACGACCATTTTTTAAAATTACATAAATACCTAAATTTTTAGTTCAAAATCGCTACAAATACCGAATTTCACTAAATTTGTTTTAATAGATACCAAAAAAACGGAGTTTTTGCATTTTCCAAAACTTCCGTCATATGGGAGGTGGGCGTGGTTATGATCCGATTTCAAAAATTTTCTACGATAATAATAGCGATGTCAAGGAAAATATGTCCACTAAATTTTGTGACGATAACTAATGCTGTTAGTGAGATTCCGAAAATTTTCCATAAAAAGGCGTGGGAACGCCCATTTTTCAAAATTTCATAAATACCTAATTTCTTAGTTCAAAATCGCCACTTACTTTGAAGAATCAAGGAGATCACATAGCCAGCCGCCACGCTTTATAACCGTTTAACAGGTAACCTAATTTTCACATCATAAATTGTACCTTTTGATCCATATGTTCAACCAATTGATATCAATAAATTATTAACATTAATTTAAATCATCTTTGTCGTTTCTTCATTTCAATACATCATCGGCGCGAGTGAACTACATCTATTGGCAAGGTCGCGCGGATGAAGATGGTCCTTCGCAACCGTTGAAAGGCAACATTTAACATTTTTAATTCCCATCAGCATACCAGCGCACAAGGATAACCACTACCCATCAGCTATACACACTTCAACACAATCATATACATACATATATACAGTCCATTCTCACAACTATCAGCTATACGAAATCATCACAACCATCACCATACACACTGCTAACAATCATCAATATACACATACATTTTATCAGTCACCCATCAACCAAGAAAGTGGTTCTGATTCATTTGCACAAATAAAAAATAAAAATTTAAGCTTAACTTCATTAAAAAAAAAAAAAAAAAAAAAAAAAATTAAGTGAGTAAGTGCTGAGTACATACAGTGCGTTGACAATTTCTTTAAAATTGTTTTTGCTGTGTCTGTCCGCGAGCACAAGAGTGCGCTTGTAATTCACATTCTTTCAAAATATTTCGTTCGAGTATTCACATTTGGCAAATAAAAATTGCAAAAAGGTTTTTTAAATTCAATTAGCGCATTCGTGTTGCAATAAGGTTGCGTTAATACAAACACTTGTAATTACCACGTCTGTCCGCCAGCAGGCAAACATAACCTCAAAAACCCGCACACCTTTGTATAATTTTTTTTTTTAAAACACAAATTCACTGAGCTCTTTGTATTGTTCATTCTCGCTGAGAAATTGTTTTGCTCTTTGGTGCACTAATTTTAATTCGTTATTACAACTTATTTTGATTATTTTCGGTTTCGTATTGCAAGTAAGGCACGTTTGTACATATTGGCACAGCAACTTTCCTGGTTGTCATACCTCACATCAACGCACTGCTTTGTATATACATACACACATACATATTCACTTTGGTACACATTTTTTATTTTGTTATCACTTTGGCAACATTGTTGTATTATTAAAGTTGCATAAGCTTTACATATATAATTTGCACTATTATTGTTTATGTATGTATATTAATCTGGGTGGCGAGCACTGAAAAAGAATTTTTTTTCATTAACTTATATATAAAAGACATACATTAATATAAATTGCGTAGAAAGTTTTTAATCAATAAATTTGCATATACCTTATACCAATTAAACAAAATATATTTTACTCGTTATTATTGGAATTTGTGGTGGAATTTTTTCGGTTGGTCATTCTCTGATTCTCGCACATTTCAAATTAGTCCTTACTAAATGGATACCTTTATTCGTCTTGCTGATTCTGTAGCAGAATTTGAATCTGACTACAATATTGCGCCACAGTCCGATCACACTAAATTTACCCTTAACATCCAACAGGATGAACTAAAATGTATATGGGAAAAGACGAAAAAGGTATATGATGATCTCTTGAGTTCAGAGGGGCTATCAGCCAAAGATTTGGGCGCGATAAAGAAAAATAATAAAAGTGCCTATTATTGCTATTTACGCTGCCAATCTAATATGGCTAAATTGGCTGAACAGTTGACAAAATGTGAAAAAGAAGTAGAAGATAGGTCGGTGCAAGAACACAATATCCGCCTTCCTCCTTGTGATACGGATGTGTTTAAAGGCGACTATTTATCATGGCCCACGTTCCGGGATATGTTTACGGCCATCTATATTTGGAATAAACGACTTTCCCCAGTTGAGAAACTTTTTCACCTAAACCAAAAAACGCTACGGGAGGCCAAGGACATTGTTAAAAAATGCCCTTTAACAAACGAAGGTTTTGTGACAGCCTGGAAGAACCTCAGTGACAGATATGAAAATAAACGAATTTTGGTGAACGCGCAATTAAAAATACTTTTCAATTTAACTGCTATTGAAAACGAATGCGGTAGTTCCATCAAAAGACTGCAGAGTGATATTAATAATTGCATATCATCGCTTCAAAGCCATAAGATTGATATATCTAACTGGGATGCAATAATTACATATCTTTGCTCCTCCAAACTTCCAGAGAGCACTCTGTAATTATGGGAACAATCAGTTGTGAACAAAACCGACATATCCAAATGGGAAGACATGGATAGGTTTCTGTCAAATAGATTTCAAACGTTAGAAACCGTGTCGGATTTAAAATGCAAAAAGGCCACGTCTAAGCCTCAGAAATACGACGTTGAAACGCCACACAAACGACTAGGCTCTTTTCAAACTAGTCTTTCCAAATACTCGTATGTGTGCAAAATGTGTAGAAGCAGTGAGCACAAACTGCATGCATGTACTAGATTCCGCAATCTGCCTGTTGCCAACAGGATAAGTTTTATCAAAGACAACAATGGTTGCTTGAATTGTTTGTCTTCGGGACATTCGGTGTCGAGATGTACAAGCTCGTTTAACTGCAGCACCTGCCATGCTCGACACCATACGCTTTTGCACATTCAAACTTTTCAGCGAAAAGCAACAAATAAAGGAGAGAATCCTTCGGACGATACTCCTTCAACATCCAGTCAGGGGCGACAGCGGCGCGAGTCTGTAAAGAACAACCCAATTAGTAATGTTAAATCGCATTATTCTAATACTAGGAAAGGTGTATTACTGGGCACAGCAATAGTTCACATTCACTATAATGGCATAAACTATTCAGCTAGAGCTCTAATCGATTCCGGCTCTGAATGCTCTTTCATCACAGATCGACTCAGGCGCCGAATCAACTTGCCAACTAAAAAAATGCATGCCCAAGTTTCGGGCATCAACAACTCAGTTTCTTGCATTAATTTTGCCAAACCTTACTGGAAACCTGCCAACATGCCACATTAGCGAACAAACGCAGCAAGCCTTTCCAGATCTCGTGCTGGCAGATAAAAGATTCTTCATTAATGAGCATGTTGATCTCGTTCTCGGTGGAGATATCTATCTACAAATAATATTGAGCGGCATTAAGAAAAATGTATTAAATACACTTCTTGCCCAGGAAACAGTGTTTGGCTGGATACTGACTGGTCATGCTGATACAGTACATCCAACAAACAAGCGCGTGTCGTTTTTTAATGACGTAGCCTTGGATAGGCAGCTAAGCTCCTTTTGGGAACTAGAAGACATTCCAAGGGGCAAAGTTCTAACACCAGAGGAAGTCCAATGCGAGGAGCTCTACCGGAAAACTACAAAGCGAACCGAAGATGGAAGATACGTTGTATCTCTACCATTTAGAAAGGATTTCCCAGAGGAGATAGAATTAGGGCCCTCTTTAAAAATTGCGTGTGCCCAATTTTACAGAAATGAAACGCGCCTTAAGAAAAACACGCCATTGCAAAAGGAATATAACAGAGTGATGGAGTATGAAGCTCTGGGTCATATGGAGAAGGTAACGACTAAAGTGTCGGCATATGCTGTAAACAACTACTATTTGCCTCACCATGCCGTAAGCTCTACAAAGGTGCGAGTAGTATTTAACGCCTCATCTCCTACGACTAATGGCATCAGTCTTAAGGACGTACTGCTTCCAGGACCAGTGCTTCAAAATGATCTGCTAATTTTAATCCTCCGCTGGCGACTCTTCAGATACGTCTTTAGTAGCGATATTGAGAAGATGTACAGGCAAATTTTAGTATATTCACAACATATCAAATATCAACGAATAGTTTATCGCTCTTGTCCGGACGACCCAGTAAGTCTTTACGAGTTGAAGACTGTAACGTTCGGTATAAACTGTGCTCCTTATCTCGCTATAAGGACACTACATAAATTAGCAGAATACACCGAAAGCTCTTATCCAATAGCCTCCAATATTTTGCGCAAATGCATGTACGTTGATGATGTTCTCGCGGGAGGGCACACCATCGACGCTGCGATAAGAGCTAGGGACGAAATATCCAAAGTGCTACCCTCAGAAATACTTCAAGGAATCCAAAAGTCACATTTATTTAGTGAAGAGTTCTTGGAGTTCGAAGATACCAGCAGCGTAAAGGCTCTGGGCATAAGGTGGAATGCCCACTCCGACTTGTTTTATTTTACAGCCAAGCCTTTAGAAAACAAGGAAACCTTCACTAAAAGATCAATACTGTCAGCTATCGACAAACTCTTCGATCCATTAGGTTGGTTGGCACCAATAATAATCGTCGCGAAAATATTGATGCAAAACATCTGGTTAGAGGGAACCGGTTGGGACGAGACCGTATCTTCATCTACATTGAACAACTGGGAAATATTCATGGCTAATTACAAAGAAATTAACGATATACGAATACCGCGATGGGTAATTTTTTCGCCGACGGACAAAGTTGAAATTCATGGATTTTGTGATGCGTCCGAAAAGGCATATGCAGCTGCTATATATCTACGTGTGGAAAAAGAAAATAAGGTTTATGTTAATTTGCTACTTGCGAAAACCAGAGTAGCGCCAGTGAAAACGATTTCCCTACCACGATTGGAACTCTGCGGTGCCGTATTACTCGCGGAGGTCGTCGAGTCGGTGGTCAACAATCTGGACCTCGGCCACCTAAAAGTACATCTCTGGACTGATTCAACGATTGTCCTCGCTTGGATACAGAAACCTCCATGCCCATGGTCAACATTTGTGGCCCATCGAATAACAAAAATAGTCGAGACGGTGGGAAATTCGAACTGGTTGCATATAGATTCAGCCTCAAATCCAGCTGATCTAGCAAGTAGAGGTTTACAAGCACGTGAATTGCTCAACAACACTTTGTGGTGGCAGGGACCTTCTTGGTTGCAAGAAGATAATGCGAAATGGCCACCACAAGTCACGGCTTATAGGACGAACGTTGAGGAAAAAAGGATGAATATTCACGCAATGACCATAAGCAACGTGGACGATATTCTTGATCGATTTTCGAATTTACCGAGGGCTTTGAGAGTAATATCTTACGTTTTAAGATTCTCTCAAAGAACTCATCCAAAAACAAAAGCCTCTTTTAAATTAACGTCTTGTTTAGTTTCATCAGATGAAATTAAAGCAACGACTATACGCTTAATAACCATTTCTCAGAGGCAACATTACGGGAAAGAATTCGAAAGTCTTCAATCAAAAGAATCCAAAACTGAACTTTTACCTCTTAATCCTTTTATAGATAAAGATGAAGTCATAAGAACAGGTGGTCGTCTTGGAGCATCTCACGACCTAGCTTATAACGAACGCCATCCAATTGTCCTACCGTATAATTGTAGATTATCACGCCTCATCGTTTGTTTTATCCACCAGATCTCATTGCACGGCGAGAATCAGCTCATGCTGCGCCTGATACGAACCCAATACTGGATACCTCGAGTGAAAAACATGATCCGGTCCACTATCCACTTCCGCGGACGCGGATGCCGGGTTGCTAAGGGTTACGTTTGCCTATTTGTTTGCTTTGCTACGAAAGCCATTCATTTGGAGGCGACTAATGATTTGAGCACCCCATCCTTTTTAGCAGCATTTTCTAGATTTGTAGCCAGAAGAGGATGGCCAAAGAACATCTATTCCGACAACGGTACAAACTTTGTTGAAGCCTCGCGGTCACTGAAGATTGAATTCAAGGCCTTCATAAATGATGCCCGCAACAATACCTCTTCAAAATATGCTCATCAGATGCTTACGTGGCATTTTATACCAGCAGGTGCTCCCCACATGGGGGGATTGTGGGAAGCAGGCGTTAAGAGCTTTAAAAGCGACTTCAAGAAAATAGCCTCTGGTTTGAAATACACGTTTGAGGAGTTCAGCACGCTGCTCTTTCGGGTGGAGTCCTGTCTCAACTCGCGCCCCCTGAGCCCCTCTTCGAACGAGCCGTCGGACCTAGAGCCTTTAACTCCAGGCCACTTTTTAGTCAGCACCCATCTATTAGCTCCACCCGAGATAGATACCAAGGAAAATCCTGCCTCCATCGTAAACCGGTGGCAAAAATTAAGGGTGTTACATCAAATCTTCTGCAGAAGATGGAAAAGTGAGTACCTCACTGAAATGCAAAAACGCAATAAATGGAAATATCCAAAAACCAATATACAGAATGGAGCGCTCGTGGTAATTAGAGAAGACAACCTACCACCGAATGAATGGAGAATGGGAAGGGTTGTCAAAATACACGCAGGTTCCGATAACCTAGTCCGTGTAGTAGACCTAATGACCGAAAAGGGTCAAGTGACAATACCGCTTGTCAAACTGGTACTTCTTCCACCTTATAGCGAAGAAAACCCAACAAGCGATAAGTATACCACGACCTCTCCATTCCCCCCGTTCACTCCTCCCCACTCCTGAATTTCAAAAATTCACAGTTATTTTTGGCTACATAAAACTTGCACTTTTTCTAATAATTACCAAAAAAAAAAAAAAAAAAAAAAAAAAAAAAAAAAAATTTAATTATTTCTGAACTTTGAAACTGTAAAAGTTATATTATATTTATAATTAAGTTTGGGACTTGGGTTTTACAAAGTTTTTTTGTGCTAGAGAAAGAAGTGTTAAATGGAAATATATTGGTAAATTAATAAATGAAAAATAATTCGCGTATTCATCGATTTTTATATTTGGAGACATACCTTTGCAAAGTTATATAAATTACTTCAAAAGATATTTTGGTTTTACCCAAACGTTCGTGATTGGCAGAGGAACTTATCCCACTCTATCTTCAGTTGGAAATTCTTAGTTGCCAATTGCCATCTTTTATTATCGCTTTCGCAACTGACCATTCAACTAAAGTTTGATTGCTTTCGATAATCGGCCCATAATATCGATTCATTGCTAAATTTTTTTTTAAATCAAAAGGTAGTTGGAATATAACAATTTATGTAAAAGAGGAAACAACAATGTCAGTCGCTTACCACTTCATGATTATTTAAATGTATATCAGCAACAAATAAAATTTTTTTTTCTCTCCGTTCTTTTGGTTTTGTGACATTTATTGCTATCCAAAACAAAGTAGTTCATTTGATGATTTGTTTATTAAAGTAATTAATGCCTGCGGGTTTGCTCTTTATGCAAATAAAGTATTTAACATAAAAAATTAAAAGAAAATAATCATTAACGAAATAAGTGAAATTAAAACTTGTCTACTTTGGAGTGGGTCGGCATCAATTTTGCTGGCTTGGTTTAGCTATTACCATAGATCTTTAAAAATTTATTCGCCAATGCGTTGCACATTTTTTGAAGGAAATAGTTGTACTGCATTTGAATAGATAATGAACCTTTATGCGATTTCACTTAAGATTAGCAATTCACAAGACAAGGTAAACTTCTAGTTTAGAATTATTTATACATATGAAGTTCTTTCAAGCTCAAATGTCAGCAAATTTTAAAGCCCGAGTTGAACTTACATTTTAATTCTAAACCCCTAGTTGCATAATAACCTATGCTTAAAACATTGAATTCAAGTACAAAAATTTAGCGATTGAAATTAGTTTCGCTGATGTGCTGAATGCAGATGTATGTATGTACATTAGGGTGACAGTTAATTTCGAAAGTGATATTTTCTTTGGTCTCAGTATTTTTTTGTGTGTAGTTTTATTTAAAAAAAATTGTAGTAAAATTTCAAGGTCGTAGGAAGAGGATTAGGGGGCGCGTCGGCCCCCCAAAGTTACACAAAATACGTTTTTTCACGCAAATTCTTACTTTGACTGCTTGTAACTTTCTCTGTGTTTTTTTTTTTTAAACATTACTGGCGAAAGATGTTCATTAATATGTCTACAATAACATCTGTCAATAACATTTTTGTCTAATGTTAATATTTAATGAAAAAAACTTAAATATAGGAGAAAAAGTACGCCTCAATGTCGATTTATTATACTTAAATAAAATTACTTATATGATTCAAATTTTGGATTTTGTTCAGATTTATTTAATTAAAGATTCATATAGAAAATTCCTTATGATTTACGTAAGAGTAGCTTCAACAATTATATACAGTAAGACCTCGCTAGTCCGAACTTCAGACTTTTTTTGTTTACTTTTGTTTTCAAGTGTAAGAATTGTCTTTAAAAGTTTGCTTCAAATTTTTTTTGCCTGTATGCTGAAGCGATCTATAATATTGACAATTGTGACCGAGAATATTCCCGTTACAACCTCAACAATATTATTCTCAATGCTTGCGTAAGCTACCGACAAAAAATCAGCACCAATGTTTCTCGGAAAATAGATTCTTATTTTACAGTTATATGCAGCAGCCGCAAACATTTTTTAATAGCATTAAATTTGCAAAAAAATCATTCGAAGTGAATATTTGAATGTGAAAAGTCGAAAATGTCTGCTAGAAATTTACGTGAACGCATATATTTAATTGGTTATTGTACCAACTCAGTAACGGGAAGTAAACTACCCTCCAATATAGAAGTGTTGAAAGTTTTGTTTTTCAATTTACGTGTAGTAAAAAAAAATTTACGGGAAAGTTCAGATTTAGTTGTAAAAGAACTATTCGTGTTCTGGGAAAAAGCCCGCATTCCGGTCAAGGATAAACAACACTGCATTACAAATGTAGAGAAATTGTATTAAGAATGGCAAAGCTTTCAAAAAGATTCAAAGAAGACTTCTAATTTCCATAAGAGCAAAGTAAACACGTGGAAAGAAAAATTGGATATGCTTTTTGACGTGGCGCATGCAAGTGCATTAAAAATAATGTCGAATCAAGAAGATATTGATTTCTTGATAAGTCAACGAAAAACGGGGCGCCCAGGCTTTATGTATGGTATCGATTACGAAGAAGTACGCCGAGAGTGCCGACTTGAAGAACGCAACAACAATGTATTACAACAAGTGGAGCGGAATAATCGTGAAATTGCATTAATTGGTTCGTTGTATGTTATTGTTTATTTTTTATTTTCTTTAAATTAAGTCGTTTTTATTAGATGAAACTGCAGAGTTGGTGTCATCTGAATCTTCGGAGAATGATAACAGTTTTCCAGATATGGAATGTGACCCACGTTGTAGTCAACCTCCAGCCAAAAAATGTAGGGGAACAAATAAAATACTAACACCAAAACTGGCGGCCGCACTCGATGTCTGTAAAATCAGTGACAGACATGCGGTTCATCTAATAAGCGCAGTCGTTGAAGCTCTGGGTAATAATGTTGAAGATTATATTTTAAACCGAACGTCTGTACACCAGGAAAGAGAACAAATCCGTGAAGAAAGAATTTCAGCATTAAAAAATAAATTAAAATTAAATGAGCTCGACGCTATCTGCCTTCATTGGGATGGTAAACTTTTGCCGGCGCTGACGGGAAATGATAAAGTTGATAGGTTGCCTATAATAATATCGAGCGGTAAAGTTGAACAGCTTCTTGAAATACCTGCACTTGATTCCGGTACTGGAAAAGAACAGGCATCCGCTGTATGCGATGCTATTTATGAATATGGTCTGCAAAATCACATCAAAGCTTTAGTGTTTGATACAACAGCGGTCAATACTGGGCGTTTCAATGGTACCTGTACGTTAATTGAAAATAATTTACAAAGACAACTTTTATGGTTACCATGCCGTCATCATATATACGAGATTGTTTTAAGATGCGTTTTCGAAGAAAAAATAAGCTGTTATGGAAGTCCAAACGTTAAAATGTTTGAGAAATTTAAAAATGCTTGGGCTAAGATTGATGCTAAAAACTATGAGTATGGCATCAACGATCCAACTGTCAAGACGTATGAAAGAGTCTGCTGTTCGCATTATCGGTGCAGTAAATAATATCTTGGAAGAAAAACAACCCAGGGAAGACTAAAGAATTTTTGGAACTCACTTTGCTCTTCCTGGGTCAAAAACCAGAAAAGACACATCCAAACAGCCTAATGTTTCGATCGCCAGGAGCTGTTCACCATGCAAGGTGGATGGCAAAAGCGATTTACTGTCTAAAAATATTTTTATTCCGTAACGAGTTCCAGCTTTCAGCAACTGAATTAAATGGGCTTCGTCAAATTTGTGTTTTTATTGCTGAAGTCTATGTCGAAGCGTGGTTTTCTGCTCCTTTGGCCATTAAAGCGCCATATCAAGATTTTTTATTTTTACAAAAACTTGAAAACTTCAAAAAAATTGATGCTGCTTTATCTTATGTTGCTCTTAAAAAGTTCAGGAACCACTTGTGGTATTTAAGCCCTGAGGCGGTTGGTCTTGCATTTTTTGACAGCAACGTATCCCTTTTTTCAAAACAAAAAATGGTGGCGGCTTTGGAAAATGATTTTGAACAAGAGCAAAACACAAAGCGAGCTACAATAAATGATAGAGAAATCGTTGAAATATTCCATGACGGAATTGAACAGTTCGTCTCTGCCGAAAGATTTCAAATAAATACTGATTTTTTTAAATTAAACCCAGACAAATGGGAGCAGGACCAATCTTATTGTAAAGCGGCTGAACTGATGAAAAAATTAAATGTTACAAATGACACTGCCGAAAGGGGGGTTAAATTGATGGAAGAGTATAATAAACTATTTACCAAAAATGAACGCCAAAAACAATTTGTTTTAAAAATTGTTAGCGATTACCGCCATCGGTTTCCGGACTGTAATAAAAAGACATTGTCTCAAGTGCTTTAAACAATATTAATAAAAAGAGAAATCATATACATAAGTAGTTTTATTTAAGTATAATAAATCGACATTGAGGCGTACTTTTTCTCCTATATTTAAGTTTTTTTCATTAAATATTAACATTAGACAAAAATGTTATTGACAGATGTTATTGTAGACATATTAATGAACATCTTTCGCCAGTAATGTTAAAAAAAAAAAAACACAGAGAAAGTTACAAGCAGTCAAAGTAAGAATTTGCGTGAAAAAACGTATTTTGTGTAACTTTGGGGGGCCGACGCGCCCCCTAATCCTCTTCCTACGACCTTGAAGTTTTACTACAATTTTTTTTAAATAAAACTACACACAAAAAAACACTGAGACCAAAACAATAAAGAAAAAAAAATACTCCATACATTTAATTGTCACCCTAATGTACATACATATATGTATGTTTAAATGTGAACAAGAAGTGGGCACTTAGAACTCCATATGTACACATACATACATATATATGCATATATACAGGCTTTGTCAACCCCAAAAACTCAACGACAAGAGAGATGCTGTAGAAGCCTACCTTTTGCTCGTGAATAATGGTGGATTTTTAGTAAACATTCAAATTTAAGTATAAAAACTCAGTGCAGATCTCACATACATATGTAACTATGTATGTATAAATGTGAATAGTGCATATTACACAAATGAGATTCTTCATATTGCACTATAAGATACATTTATTTTTAATCATGTGTTTTTGTCTGTCTAAATGGATTACATACATAATTAGGTTTATTTCAATTGATTTAATGCCAGCTTTATCAAACAACGAACAGACCAAATAAGCAGCCTAATCGCGTTTTGCACATAGAATGCAAACACAAAAAGCTTTTTATCTTAAAACTATACATGGTTATATGCTGTTTTATGAATGTATTTATGTTATCTATACAACTGCTATGAATAATGACATTCGTTTGCCTTTTTATGTGCATCATAGTAGACGCATCATTAACGCCATTTAAAAATTTACCTTTTTGCCTTTTTTTGCATTGGTGTGTAAGATGATGACAGAAATGTTCGTTTTGATAGTTAGTAATTTATGTTAGTAGTTCAGACTATTAAAAGCCATAATCATTTTGCAAAATCCCGTTTTGCCCGGATCCCATCACAAGATCATAAAGAATATATTTTTTTAAAACATTCCACCTGTTTAAGCCGCCGCTTAAACAATTAGGCGGCCGTGCGCGTAAGAAGCCAACCGGCCGTGCGTTCAAGCCGTTCGGCTTTCGGAGTAGCCCGAACGCGAAGGCGCACAGCCGCCCATCTCAACGGCAGCCCGCCACCGGCATCGATTTGGTTGGGCCAGTTAACAAACTACACCCGGGAACCGCGCACGCGACTGCACACCAAACTTTTTAGTAAATACAAATACTTACATAAGTATATTGTAATTTGCACTGTCACTGTGTTGGAAAGTTGAATTATTAAATGAAAATGGTTAGCAAATTCGAATCCAAGTGTTGAATCATTCAGTTGGAAGGTGAAGAAAGTGGTGAGTGCGACAAGAGACCAAAGTGGAATATTTATTGGTCCTTCGCAGCCAACCTTGGCACAAGCCCTATTGGGAAACATAAATTTAGATACTTAAAAATACAATCAAAAACAAAAAATCGTTCGTTTGCAACTAAAAAATTTCATAAACAAAGTTACGAGTGCTACAAAAACCAAGAACAAGTGACAAAAAGTGATAAAAAACTGAAAAAAAAGTTACCTAAAAAAGCAAAGTGCGTACATAGGCACATACCGAAGTGAACAAATAAGTTTCAGCTTAAAAGCAAGGCGAATTCATTAAAACAAAAAAAAAATCAACTACATATAAAAATATTTTTAAAACATTTAAAACTAAATAAAAGAAAACAGTGAGCGCAAAAAAAAAAAAAACAACGGCAACAGCTTTAAGTGGCAACAGCAGCAGCATTTGCAACAACAACATTTGCGGCAACGTCAGCAACATCGCCAGGATTGATTTGCGGCAACAACAGCGTCAACGACCAACACAAAGGGACGTACACAACCACATTCATATACATACATAAGTAAGTAGGCAAATTTTTAATTTTCTTTAAAAATTTTAAACAATAAAATATCCTTCATTCCCTTGAAGGTTATATTGTTCTAAACAAAACTGCCAGTAAGTGCTTATGCACAAATGTACATACATACATAGGTACATACGTAGGCACATGCATATATGTATAAAAAGTCATAGAGGGCATTTTCCGTCAAGCCAAGACTGATTTTAATAAAATTGCGGGTAATTTCTTACCGCGAAAACCTTCATTTCGGTAATTTGCCGCTATTACCCAAAAAGCGGTATATATATATTCATTTACCGCAAATTTTTACATATATAAATATACATACATATACGCATGCATGGTGCATAATTAAAAAATATTCCGTTGCAGTTTTAAATGCCTACTGTCCCACTGTACATAATAAAATATCAGCAGATTACTTTCCCTACTTACCAATTTCTGCCTTTGTTCGCAAAGGTCGTTGAACTTAGCCAAAGTGCCGAAAAACATAAAGGCATTTTTTCCATATGCCAATTACATATCCGCGCCTACGCACATATGTATATTCACTCTTGCGTATTACATTATCTGATAATATTCGCTAAGCACCCAACTCTTTGTAACGAAAAGAGTGGCTATAATTTTTCAAATGATTCAGCCACCACGCAGCCAACGCTCTTTCTATGATCTTGGCTTCTCTTTTTTAACTACTTCGCTTTACTCGACCTCACTCACCAAGCTAAGAGAGTTGAAACAAAGCGCGCTCCCGACTCACCAAGTGCAGTATCCACAACTCACCTCAGCGTTGAGCGGCTTTTGGTGTATACATTTGCACTCTCCCGCATGCATACATACACTTCGACCTGTCAACATAAATAAATATTCACAGCTGAGCCATTACTCTGGCTTCATATGTAATCTACATACACACATACATACGTACGTGTTTGCTTACTTGCGCGCAAATATTTCTACAAACGTACATATGACATTAGCAGATACATGCATGCGAACAACGTAAATTGACACCGAAATTCCAAAAGATATTCTAATATTTAGATACAAAGAAGCAACCCATTAGGGAAGTTTCGCAACCAAAGGTGAAATTAAGCAATATCTTTCAGGTGTTCAATCTTAGATATATACACATGTTATACAATTTACATACATACATACGTATATAATATATATATATATCTTTAAACAAACATACGTATATTTCCACTACGTACATATATAAAAGTGAAAGTGTTTGCGTTCTTTTTTTGTGTTATATAAAATAAAAAATGCAATTCGCGGATTTTAGTTTGGCAGTCCGGTTTGCAAGCATCCAAGTTTAATACATACATACAAAACAAAAAAAAAAAACGCAAACACCGCCACAAAACCTTAGTCATTTGCAGGTTCTCTGTGGCACTAAGTGCAAATTTGCTAGTAATTAAGGTTTTTTTTTTTCATAAACTCCCACGCAATTTTATCGGCTACATATTTTCTTACGAGTAATTTTTTCTCGGCTTATCTCAAATGCCACTTGGACACAGTCCTCCAAAAATGTCAGACATTGAGACACGGTCAAAAACCGCTGCGCTAGAAGCCAGCGTGAAAACCAAAACTAAAACTTTTGACCCCTCCGCGCAAAAGTTTATAGCGGAAAGTGACAGTCTCATGAGATACTGTGCACGATTCAGTGATGCGCCAATTCAAGACCACACAGAATCGTATCTCATGATAAAAGACAAATCAATACATGATTGTTGGGCACGGCTTCAATCGGTTTATGATATGGTTTTTTCAAAAACAGATGATATCCTTCCGGATAATTTCAAGAATGCTGTTGAAGGCAAATACTATGCTTGCCTTGAACAATATGAGGTGACCAAAGCAAGAATTGCTGATCAACTCACGTTGATGAGAGCAATTGCTGAGCCGAGACCGGAGGCAAACGTCTGCCTACAAGTCCCACCTTGTGACACGGAGACATTTTATGGTGGTTATGAAGAATGGCCCGCTTTTCGTGACATGTTCACAGCGGTATACATCAACCATCCGAAGCTCTTTCTTGCTCAGAAATTGTATCACCTTCGATACAAAACCCAAAGAAAAGCCGGCTCAATTGTAAAGCAATGTCCGCTTAGCGATGACAATTTCGAGCTGGCATGGGAAGCTTTACGGTCACGATACGAAAACAAACGTATCCTGGTTGACAACCAGATCAAGATTCTTATGACGCTGCCCACTATCCAAACCGAAAATAGTGATCAACTTCAGAAGCTGCAAACCTCGATAAACAACTGTCTGTCGATTCTTCATTCCCAAGATGTTAAGACAGACAGTTGGGATCCCATCTTGGTATACATATGCTCATCAAAGCTGCCCGAAAACACATTGTCACTTTGGGAACAATCGCTCTCTTCCCGAAGAGATTTACCCACATGGTCTCAAATGGATGACTTTCTTACTTCAAGATACGAAGTAGTCAAAAGATTGAATCGGCTTCATCCAAGCCAAAGTAAAACAAAACCTGTCACTCATCAAAATGCTTCGCAAAGCAGGCCCTTTAACAGGACCAACGCTTTCGTGGCAGAATCGACGAGAGAAGTAGCCAATGCCTACTGCAACTCTCCTCATCTGATTAGAGTCTGCCAACAATTCAAACGAATTTCGGTTCCGAACCGTATACAATTCGTAAACCAAAGCAAGCTATGCAAAAACTGTCTTGCTAATTCTCACAGCACTAATGAATGCCCGAGCAAGTGGTCGTGTACACATTGCCAACAACGGCATCACTCACTGTTGCACGTCAATCCAAAGCCACAAGCTCGCCGCTCTAGTCCGAGAACCTTTGGTGCCTCTGCGCAGCACACTACTGCCACCTCGACATCTCCCGCTCGAAAAGTGCAGTCAAGCTCCAATTCCAGCGAGCAGCCGTGCTGTTCCAGACAGGCACACATACAATCATTGCATGCAGCCAATGACAGCAAAATTCTCCTTTCAACTGCCATGGTCGCAGTGGAACACGAAGGGGAATTGTTTCAACTTAGAGCCTTAATTGACCAAGGCTCACAAAGGACTTGTATTTCCTCTAAAGTTCAAAAACGGTTGAAACTTCCATTCGAACATTCCAACTTCGAAATCTCTGGCATGGGTGGACACGTCGTCCAAAACTCATCCAAACTTTGCCCTCTTACACTGGTTGCATCCAAAACCAAGCAAAGGATAAAAGTTCAGGCTATTGTGTTACCACAATTAACGAGGCATATGCCAACATTCTCCATTAGCCATGAACACTGGCAGCAGTTCAAAATCCTTGAGCTCGCTGACCCCAATTGCCACATACCAGCACAGACTGATATGGTCATTGGCAGCGATATTCTTCCACACATCCTGCTGGAAGGTATACAAAAGATTTGCGATACCATACTTGCGCAAAAGACAATATTTGGCTGGATTCTTAGTGGTCAAATAACGGAAAAGGTTGTGTCATTCTCGACACAAGTAGAAGAATGCTCGAACGCAGACCTCAGTTTACAACTGAGAAAGTTTTGGAAAGAAGAAGAAATTCCACAGCCTCCGCAAATTTCTCTGGAGGATCGGGCATGTGAGAATATGTATGCAACAACAACGACACGTGCTCCAAGCGGTCGATACATTGTGCGACTTCCATTCAAGGAAGATTTCCCCAAAAAACTCTTTATTGGCCATTCTCGGTCTGCTGCCCTCCTGCTGCAAAAGAAAGGGGACTTGGGCACACTGTACAACGATGTGTTGCAGGAATATCTCGACCTCGGTCACATGGACTACACCAAGCCTTGTGAAATCGTATCCGACGGCAAACATTTCTCCTTCTATTTACCGCACCATGCAGTCGTCAAACCAGATAAGGTGACCACCAAAATTCGCGTGGTATTCAACGCCTTCAAAACATCTGGATCAGGAAAGTCCCTGAATGACGTCCTGCACACCGGTCCCACACTCCAACCAGATCTCATGCTACTCATTCTGCAGTGGCGCATGCACAGATTCGTGTTCAATGGAGATATTGAGAAAATGTATCGTCAAATACTCATCCACGAAGACGATAAACATTTTCAGCGAATTTTATTTCGCAAATCGGCTGACTCTCCGGTCACCGATTACAATCTCAAAACCGTCACATTCGGCGTTAATTGTGCGCCCTATCTCGCTATCCGTACATTACATCAATTAGCTGATGATACGAGAGCGACATTCCCATTGGCGGCGCCAATACTCAGAAACCAGACGTATGTGGATGACATCTTCTTAGGCAGTCATAACATTGACGATGCCACCGAATCACTTTCTCAAGTGATAGAAGCGCTAAAATCAGCTGGTTTCGTATTAAAGAAACTGACGGCCAATCATCCGGCCATATTAGTTTCCAGTTTCCAAAGGAGGATCTTCTCGACTCCAACTTTTTAAAATTTGAGAGCGCTTCCACAACCAAAACTCTTGGTATTCGCTGGAACGCGCTTACAGACAAGTTTTCCTACACCATTCTGCCTATGTCAACAAAAAATGCCGTCACAAAACGACAAATTTTGTCGTCTGTCGCACGACTTTTTGACCCGGCAGGATGGCTGTCGCCAGTGATGATTCAGGCAAAGATTATGCTTCAAGAACTTTGGCTAGATGGCGTTGATTGGGATGAATGTGCAAAGCCCAAGGCTGTATCAAAATGGCAACAGTTCGCAGAAAATCTACCAGCCATCTGCCAAATCGAAATCCCTTTATGGGTTAATTTCTCTCCGAGCCAAGATACTCAAATCCATGGGTTTTGTGATACCTCGGAAAAAGCGTATTGCGCAGCGATCTACATCCGCGTACATACTTGCAACCAAATAAAATCCTCTCTTCTGGTTGCAAAAGGCAAAGTGGCACCAATCAAGACGGTAAGCTTGCCACGTCTAGAGCTCTGTGGCGCAGTCTTACTTGCAAAACTAGTCGCGGTTGTTCGAAAACAACTCGGCTTAGAAGTATGCAACACTTTCTTATGGTCTGATTCAGAGATTGTGCTAGCTTGGCTGGAAAAGCCACCGTGCACATGGAAAACCTATGTGTCCAACCGTACCTCTCAAATCCGAGAGTATCTTCCGAACGGTACATGGCACCATGTTGCTAGTGCTGACAATCCAGTGGACCTCGGCACCCGCGGTTGCAAACCCCAAGACTTGGCGATTTCCTCGCTCTGGTGGCATGGGCCGAAATGGCTTTCTTGCAACCCGGATTCATGGCCAAAATCAAAAGCGCGCAGCGCATCTCCTCCAGAAAAGCGCAAGATAGAGGCCTATCACGCGCTTGAGGAAGAGGTCGATTTTCTCGACCGGTTTTCATCCTTCTCTCGCGCACTCCGCGTGACTGCGTACATGTTCCGCTCCGTGAACAATGCGTGGAACAAATCTAAGAAGTTAGCCACACTCACTAATCCCAATCTGACCCATGACGAGTTCCAACAAACAAAAACGCGTCTTATCGAGACAGCGCAGTTACGTCATTTTCCGAATGAAAAAAGCGCGCTGCAGGATAAAAAACCCATTAGCAAAAAAAGCCCTCTTCTTGTCCTCAATCCGATAATGGACAAAGACGGTCTGCTACGGGTTAACGGGAGATTGGCGAATGCCACGTTGAGATACAACGAAAAACACCCAATCATTCTCCCAAAAAAATCGAGGTTCTGCCAGCTATATTTGGAGTTTCTACATTCGCTGCTTCTTCATGCAGAAATACGATTGATGCTCCAAATGGTAAGGCATGAGTATTACGTACCAAAGCTAAAACCTCTAATTAAACGATGCATTTTCCAATGCAAAGTGTGCACTCTTTATAAGCAACGAACACGCACACAAATAATGGCCGCTCTGCCCCCTGAGCGTTGTAATTTCTCATTACATACATACACAACAAAAAAAAAAAAAAACGCAAACACCGCCACAAAACCTTAGCCATTTGCAGGTTCTCTGTGGCACTAAGTGCAAATTTGCTAGTAATTAAGGTTTTTTTTTTTCATCAACTCCCACGCAATTTTATCGGCTACATATTTTCTTACGAGTAATTTTTTCTCGGCTTATCCCAAATGCCACTTAGACACAGTCCTCCAAAAATGTCAGACATTGAGACACGGTCAAAAACCGCTGCGCTAGAAGCCAGCGTGAAAACCAAAACTAAAACTTTTGACCCCTCCGCGCAAAAGTTTATAGCGGAAAGTGACAGTCTCATGAGATACTGTGCACGATTCAGTGATGCGCCAATTCAAGACCACACAGAATCGTATCTCATGATAAAAGACCAATCAATACATGATTGTTGGGCACGGCTTCAATCGGTTTATGATATGGTTTTTTCAAAAACAGATGATATCCTTCCGGATAATTTCAAGAATGCTGTTGAAGGCAAATACTATGCTTGCCTTGACCAATATGAGTTGACCAAAGCAAGAATTGCTGATCAACTCACGTTGATGAGAGCAATTGCTGAGCCGAGACCACCATCCCGCGTGGAACACCCCTCGGCGGAGGTAAACGTCTGCCTACTAGTCCCACCTTGTGACACGGAGACATTTTATGGTGGTTATGAAGAATGGCCCGCTTTTCGTGACATGTTCACAGCGGTATACATCAACCATCCGAAGCTCTTCCATGCTCAGAAATTGTATCACCTTCGATACAAAACCCAAAGAAAAGCCGGCTCAATTGTAAAGCAATGTCCGCTTAGCGATGACAATTTCGAGCTGGCATGGGAAGCTTTACGGTCACGATACGAAAACAAACGTATCCTGGTTGAAAACCAGATCAAGATTCTTATGACGCTGCCCACTATCCAAACCGAAAATAGTGATCAACTTCAGAAGCTGCAAACCTCGATAAACAACTGTCTGTCGATTCTTCATTCCCAAGATGTTAAGACAGACAGTTGGGATCCCATCTTGGTATACATATGCTCATCAAAGCTGCCCGAAAACACATTGTCACTTTGGGAACAATCTCTCTCTTCCCGAAGAGATTTACCCACATGGTCTCAAATGGATGACTTTCTTACTTCAAGATACGAAGTAGTCAAAAGATTGAATCGGCTTCATCCAAGCCAAAGTAAAACAAAACCTGTCACTCATCAAAATGCTTCGCAAAGCAGGCCCTTTAACAGGACCAACGCTTTCGTGGCAGAATCGACGAGAGAAGTAGCCTGTGCCTACTGCAACTCTCCTCATCTGATTAGAGTCTGCCAACAATTCAAACGAATTTCGGTTCCGAACCGTATACAATTCGTAAACCAAAGCAAGCTGTGCAAAAACTGTCTTGCTAATTCTCACAGCACTAATGAATGCCCGAGCAAGTGGTCGTGTACACATTGCCAACAACGGCATCACTCACTGTTGCACGTCAATCCAAAGCCACAAGCTCGCCGCTCTAGTCCGAGAACCTTTGGTGCCTCTGCGCAGCACACTACTGCCACCTCGACATCTCCCGCTCGAAAAGTGCAGTCAAGCTCCAATTCCAGCGAGCAGCCGTGCTGTTCCAGACAGGCACACATACAATCATTGCATGCAGCCAATGACAGCAAAATTCTCCTTCCAACTGCCATGGTCGCAGTGGAACACGAAGGGGAATTGTTTCAACTTAGAGCCTTAATTGACCAAGGCTCACAAAGGACTTGTATTTCCTCTAAAGTTCAAAAACGGTTGAAACTTCCATTCGAACATTCCAACTTCGAAATCTCTGGCATGGGTGGACACGTCGTCCAAAACTCATCCAAACTTTGCCCTCTTACACTGGTTGCATCCAAAACCAAGCAAAGGATAAAAGTTCAGGCTATTGTGTTACCACAATTAACGAGGCATATGCCAACATTCTCCATTAGCCATGAACACTGGCAGCAGTTCAAAATCCTTGAGCTCGCTGACCCCAATTGCCACATACCAGCACAGACTGATATGGTCATTGGCAGCGATATTCTTCCACACATCCTGCTGGAAGGTATACAAAAGATTTGCGATACCATACTTGCGCAAAAGACAATATTTGGCTGGATTCTTAGTGGTCAAATAACGGAAAAGGTTGTGTCATTCTCGACACAAGTAGAAGAATGCTCGAACGCAGACCTCAGTTTACAACTGAGAAAGTTTTGGAAAGAAGAAGAAATTCCACAGCCTCCGCAAATTTCTCTGGAGGATCGGGCATGTGAGAATATGTATGCAACAACAACGACACGTGCTCCAAACGGTCGATACATTGTGCGACTTCCATTCAAGGAAGATTTCCCCAAAAAACTCTTTCTTGGCCATTCTCGGTCTGCTGCCCTCCTGCTGCAAAAGAAAGGGGACTTGGGCACACTGTACAACGATGTGTTGCAGGAATATCTCGACCTCGGTCACATGGACTACACCAAGCCTTGTGAAATCGTATCCGACGGCAAACATTTCTCCTTCTATTTACCGCACCATGCAGTCGTCAAACCAGATAAGGTGACCACCAAAATTCGCGTGGTATTCAACGCCTCCAAAACATCTGGATCAGGAAAGTCCCTGAATGACGTCCTGCACACCGGTCCCACAGTCCAACCAGATCTCATGCTACTCATTCTGCAGTGGCGCATGCACAGATTCGTGTTCAATGGAGATATTGAGAAAATGTATCGTCAAATACTCATCCACGAAGACGATAAACATTTTCAGCGAATTTTATTTCGCAAATCGGCTGACTCTCCGGTCACCGATTACAATCTCAAAACCGTCACATTCGGCGTTAATTGTGCGCCCTATCTCGCTATCCGTACATTACATCAATTAGCTGATGATACGAGAGCGACATTCCCATTGGCGGCGCCAATACTCAGAAACCAGACGTATGTGGATGACATCTTCTTAGGCAGTCATAACATTGACGATGCCACCGAATCACTTTCTCAAGTGATAGAAGCGCTAAAATCAGCTGGTTTCGTATTAAAGAAACTGACGGCCAATCATCCGGCCATATTAGTTTCCAGTTTCCAAAGGAGGATCTTCTCGACTCCAACTTTTTAAAATTTGAGAGCGCTTCCACAACCAAAACTCTTGGTATTCGCTGGAACGCGCTTACAGACAAGTTTTCCTACACCATTCTGCCTATGTCAACAAAAAATGCCGTCACAAAACGACAAATTTTGTCGTCTGTCGCACGACTTTTTGACCCGGCAGGATGGCTGTCGCCAGTGATGATTCAGGCAAAGATTATGCTTCAAGAACTTTGGCTAGATGGCGTTGATTGGGATGAATGTGCAAAGCCCAAGGCTGTATCAAAATGGCAACAGTTCGCAGAAAATCTACCAGCCATCTGCCAAATCGAAATCCCTTTATGGGTTAATTTCTCTCCGAGCCAAGATACTCAAATCCATGGGTTTTGTGATACCTCGGAAAAAGCGTATTGCGCAGCGATCTACATCCGCGTACATACTTGCAACCAAATAAAATCCTCTCTTCTGGTTGCAAAAGGCAAAGTGGCACCAATCAAGACGGTAAGCTTGCCACGTCTAGAGCTCTGTGGCGCAGTCTTACTTGCAAAACTAGTCGCGGTTGTTCGAAAACAACTCGGCTTAGAAGTATGCAACACTTTCTTATGGTCTGATTCAGAGATTGTGCTAGCTTGGCTGGAAAAGCCACCGTGCACATGGAAAACCTATGTGTCCAACCGTACATCTCAAATCCGAGAGTATCTTCCGAACGGTACATGGCACCATGTTGCTAGTGCTGACAATCCAGCGGACCTCGGCACCCGCGGTTGCAAACCCCAAGACTTGGCGATTTCCTCGCTCTGGTGGCATGGGCCGAAATGGCTTTCTTGCAACCCGGATTCATGGTCAAAATCAAAAGCGCGCAGCGCATCTCCTCCAGAAAAGCGCAAGATAGAGGCCTATCACGCGCTTGAGGAAGAGGT
Organism: Philophylla caesio; assembly: GCA_963971545.1. Lineage (NCBI taxonomy): Eukaryota > Metazoa > Arthropoda > Insecta > Diptera > Tephritidae > Philophylla > Philophylla caesio. The sequence goes on along the minus strand of OZ020609.1, from coordinate 28,863,044 downwards.
CGATTTTCTCGACCGGTTTTCATCCTTCTCTCGCGCACTCCGCGTGACTGCGTACATGTTCCGCTTCGTGAACAATGCGCGGAACACATCTAAGAAGTTAGCCACACTCACTAATCCCAATCTGACCCATGACGAGTTCCAACAAACAAAAACGCGTCTTATCGAGACAGCGCAGTTACGTCATTTTCCGAATGAAAAAAGCGCGCTGCAGGATAAAAAACCCATTAGCAAAAAAAGCCCTCTTCTTGTCCTCAATCCGATAATGGACAAAGACGGTCTGCTACGGGTTAACGGGAGATTGGCGAATGCCACGTTGAGATACAACGAAAGACACCCAATCATTCTCCCAAAAAAATCGAGGTTCTGCCAGCTATATTTGGAGTTTCTACATTCGCTGCTTCTTCATGCAGAAATACGATTGATGCTCCAAATGGTAAGGCAAGAGTATTACGTACCAAAGCTAAAACCTCTAATTAAACGATGCATTTTCCAATGCAAAGTGTGCACTCTTTATAAGCAACGAACACGCACACAAATAATGGCCGCTCTGCCCCCTGAGCGTTGTAATTTCTCATTACCATTTTCTACCACTGGCGTAGATTTTGCGGGGCCATTCCAAAATAAAGCGTCAGTATTAAGATCCACTACGCTTCTCAAAGGTTATGTAGCAGTATTCGTATGTTTTGCCACAAAGGCAATTCACCTCGAGTTGTGTTCTGACCTCACAACCGAAGCTTTTCGAGCAGCGTTTGCTCGCTTCGTCGGCAGACGAGGTTTCCCCTCCAAAATGATGAGTGACAATGGAAAAACGTTCATTGGCGCTCAACGCGCAACTGAACGCGACTTCGTTAAATTTCTTAACGAATGCTCCACACACATTGTCCAAAACTATGCTCCTCAAGGCATCAATTGGCAATATATACCACCCGGAGCCCCCCACATGGGAGGCTTGTGGGAATCCGCAGTAAAAAGCTTTGAAATCCATCTAAAGAAAATCGCTGCATCCCACAAGTTCACATTTGAAGAATTCACGACGATATTGGTGCGAATTGAAGCGGTTCTCAACTCGAGACCTTTGTCCGCACTATCACAGGACCCGTCTGACTTTACAGCGCTTACTCCAGGTCACTTCATTCGAGGTGCACCGCTATTGGCCATTCCCGAGCCTAACGCTGAATACCTCTCTCTACTTAACCGCTGGGAGAAAGTCAAAGCGCTTCACCATCAATTCAGCCATAGATGGAAAGAGGAATATCTCAAAGATCTTCAAAAAAGATATAAGTGGAAAAATCCAAACCACAATCCTCAACCAGGCGATCTCGTCGTGATAAAGGAGGATTCGCTCCCGCCCACCGAGTGGAGACTGGGACGAATCGAAAGGGTTCACCACGGGCCTGATAACCATGTACGCGTCGTGGAGATCCGCACGCAAAATGGGGTTGTCACGCGCCCTTTAGTTAAACTGTGCCTCATTCCACCAGCGCAGCCTTCGCGCGACTCACAGTAAAGAAGAAAACAAAAATAAATCATATACCATCCCTGTATATTATGGATTTAAACATCTCGCTTTAAATGCTATCCCCAAGTACTTCTCGTTTCTTTGTTTGTTCTTCTACTTTCAGACCGAAAACCATAATGGCGACACGAAAGGCATGCCCTCTAGCCCGGGTGCAAGGGTATTGCGTCAACTGCCTCGTACTCACCCACACCACCGGTGAATGCGATTCGTCCGGCAGCTGCAAGGTTTGCGGGCTTGCGTACCACACGCTGTTGCATATGGCAGCAGCCAGTATCGGGCGCCTACAAGCGCGAAAACGGCCATCCAACCAGCGCGCAGGGGTACAGTAGACCAAATCAGCTGCGCGGGTAACGCCCTAAGCAGGGCAAACAAGTGCCTCAACAGCCACGTAAAAAGAAAGCCACTACCGCGCGCACTGCTGACGGCCTACAAACCCGGAGATATCGGGGACAAAGCACCACCCGTGTGCTAGGCAACACCATCCGCACCCTGAAAGAGCTGCAGGAGGCACTGACGAGCGCATCCCTGCAGGGCGGGGACGATGTTTAAGCCGCCGCTTAAACAATTAGGCGGCCGTGCGCGTAAGAAGCCAACCGGCCGTGCGTTCAAGCCGTTCGGCTTTCGGATTAGCCCGAACGCGAAGGCGCACAGCCGCCCATCCCTACGGCAGCCCGCCACCGGCATCGATTTGGTTGGGCCAGTTAACAAACTACACTCTGTTTTTGGGATTAGTTTCATTACCTTGGACAGGACGTAGAATAATAACACAAAGAACGGATAGAAAATCTTGGGTTGGGGCACTGCACACGCCAATATCAGGAAAGTCATTCCCAAACATGTTAGAAATGCACAAATCAACAATGCTATCAAAGCTGCCATTTTACGAATTATTTGTTCAATTTAACCACTTTTTTAAGCGAAATACCTTTGTGTTTTTACGAAAATTATGCTGTAGAAGCCTACCTTTTGCTCGTGAATAATGGTGGATTTTTAGTTGGATTCTCTCTGCACTGATGATGACGTTGATTTGTTGCAGTGCTGTCGTTGCTGCATTTGCATTTGTTGTTGTCGATTCAATGCATGCATGTGCTGACAAAAGGCTTGCAGGACCTCAAAATGTGTCATTAGATTCGCTGTTTGACTATCATAGTGGAGATGACGCGTTTTCGGCGCACCCAGACGCCGGAGCATATTTGTAAAAGTTTTTTTGTCCTTTCGTATCCACGGCCGGCGATCATCTTGTGCCTGGTATGGCGTCAGATGCGCATGAATTTTCATACCCATCCTTGTGAGACTTTTTAGAAGGCTTCTGGGCGGTATCCATGTATTATTCTGGCCGCCGTGCCCACCATATAGTCAATACATGCCTTTGATGCGTCGGATGCTAAAAAGGAGAAATTTCAATTAATTGGTTTGTTAGCAATTACAAACTAATTTTCTACACTCACCGCATGTTTAATTAATGAAAGTTGACAGCCATTCACGGAAATGGTTTTCACTTATGGTCCACAAAAATACCACACTTGCTTTCCACAATGGAAGTGTAAGAAAAGCAAATTCATTTTAGGGTGGTTACACACCATGGCTAAACGCTCGTTGTGACATCTTTTCAGATACGCATTTCGAAAATCAAAATGTACGCACACATTAAACGCACATATTCGATATATATTTTTTAATTAATACAAAAAAAAAAAAAATCGATGCTCTTTTTCTTGGTACGGAATATTTTCGGGCTTAATTTCTTGGGCTGCCAGGCCATACTGCAACATAAAAGCCATATTGCAACATAAAAATATTGCAACATAAAAATACCTCATTAGCGACATTCAATAGTTGCAGAGATATATATTTTTTTTATTAACTTAGTCTATCGCGAAGTGAATTCCCTCATCGGCGAATTCACAAATATACCTAAGCCATAGATGGCGCTGCTAGTTTCCTTCCATCACATCCCACATAAGGTCAGGTCAACACCAGCAACTATGTTTGCGGCAATGAGCGAACATAATGCCCAGTTTACACCAATGTATTCGTAAAAGATAAAATACTCCGCGAATATATATAAACCTAAAAATATGTATATGGCGCATTTATTTACTACATATCTCTTCACAAAAAAAAAAAAAAAAAAAAAAAAAATAATTAATCACTGACAGCTGAATGGAACTGCCTACTGAGTTCCACCATGAATTGCAAACCGGATTGTAGCCATGAGTCGATGTGTCGTGCTCAATTATTATGCCGGGTACACAAAAAAAAAAAAAAAAAAAAGCAACATATCAACCTATTTAAGGCAGAATGACACCATATACCGCTATGCGCAACAAGGCTGAGGCGAACCCCGCTCGATACCCGCAGCCCTGCAAATTGTGCGACAAGAGGCACCCGCTATGCTTGTGCCCAACATTTCGAGCAAAGAGTCCAGAAGAGCGACTACGTGCCATCTTGATGTTCCGGTACTGCTCAAACTGCCTCTCGATGGCCCACCGTGCAGTGGAGTGTACAAGCGAGGGCACATGTAAACGGTGCAGCGAACATCACCACACGATGCTGCATATCAATGACGGCGAGAAACCCAATCGGGTTCGACCGGCAATATTAGAGTCGATACCAGAAGAGGATGATCTGGTGTCACTCGATGCGTCAGATGTGGAAGCGGAACTTATGCCATTCCGCTCCAACCAAGTGCTACAAGACGGAGCGGAAACTAGTTCTTTCCCCCCGAATAGCTCGACCAGCGTGGAGCCTCGGCCTCTCCACGTTGGCTACGCAAGCGGATCGGAATCACGGCGCTTCCGACCGCTTCTAACACACGAGCGACTACAGTAGCGTGGATTGGAAGTCCAGCCCTAACAACCACCAAGGCGAAGGCATGCTCCTCAAACTCGACGCCAACGAAGCCACCCATACCAGCCGCAACGGAGCGCGGCCTTGGAATCTAGGCCATTCCAACCGTCGATGCGACGCGGTTTTCGGTCTGGATTGGTACAGCCGGCGTTTTCAATCCCATTGCCAATGCAATGTCTTACTCCGGTAGCCCCAACAGCGGTGGTAAGGATTGAAGCAGGAGGACGCCTGCACGCAGCGCGCGTTACTTGACCCGTGCGCAACGACATCTCTCATCGCCGAGGATCTCGTACGAGAGTTAAGACTGGTCACAACGAAAATTAACCACCAGCACGGATGCTTTATAAGGATGCGCGGTAAGCATGGTCAAACCACTATCGTGACAACCCATGCCGTCATCATCCGTAACTACCGGAAGGTTACGCCGATCGCCTCCGTTGAGTCCACGATTGCCGCCTCGTATGCCATCTTGAAGCTGGCAGATCCGAAGTTCCACATCGCCGCGCCTGTCCGGCTTGTACTCGGCGCGGACGTCATCCCAAAGGTTCTGCTGGGCGCTATTCCAGCTGGCACAATGGTCCCCTTACTAGCCCAAAACACGATATTTGGCTGGGTCCTTTCAGGAGGCTGCTAGTATCAGCTAGCATTATTATATATATATATAGTTTATCTTACCTATATAGTGTATATTATATATACAGTACATCGTACTTTTTAAACCATTTGAAATAAAAAAATTAAAAAAATTAAAAAAATAAAAATAAAAATCGATAAATAAAGCTGAATTACTATTCTCAAAAGTGCAAATGAAATTAGAACCAGTTATTTCCTTTCAATCCTCTCTTCCAGATAGATACTCAAATCTCAACACTGGTGGCGGAGACATAAATTTAGTTAACTTTAAGTCATACATTTTAAGATAAAGCTGGTGGCTGCCCTTTCACATTGATCGTTGCTTATCGCAAGGGGGCCGATATGTTTAGGCCCGTATACTAAATTCGCGGACAAATCGTACCACCCTAATGTTTTTGCTTTAACACTAACCAAACAGGCATTCACAATGACAGCTTTGCCTATCTCTTTCTCGTTGAACGGTCAGCTGGAAAATTTCCCATTTTCCCGCAAGCTGTTCAACGGGCCTTTCGTTGAAAATCGGAAAAAACAGTTTTTTTTTTTTTTTTGCCACTTCACTTTGAAGAATCAAGGATATCACATAGCCAGCCGCCACGCTTTATAACCGTTTAACAGGTAACCTAATTTTCACATCATAAATTGTACCTTTTGATCCATTTGTTCAACCAATTGATATCAATAAATTATTAACATTAATTCAAATCATCTTTGTCGTTTCTTCATTTCAATACATCGGCGCGAGTGAACTACATCTATTGTCAAGGTCGCGCAATCTATGTACCAAATTTCATTGAGATATCTCAATTTTTACTCAGACGGACAGACAGACATCGCTAAATCGACTTATCTTTTCATTCTGAGCATTTTGGTATATACATACATATATGTATGTCTCTTTATATCTCGATTAATTTATGCTGTTACAAGCAATCGTTATGCAAACAAAGTTATAATACCCTTGTGTACAAGCACGCTCGGGTATAATGAAGCGCTTCGTTGCGCTTACGCTGCTGTCTAGAATAATGTGCGCCGAGCACTTGAAGCTACAAAATATTAAACCAATTCTCGGAGCGGATATTATTTTGTAACATATTACATCCGCTGAGTCACTTCAAAAATTGGGTTGAATAAAGTAAAGAAAAAAATATCGGGAATTTAGTTGGAAAACAGAGATAGTGGAGAAACATAACTAGAATGCAGAGTTACTTATTTTTAATCATACCACACACTGTCAAGCGTATGCTACATTAAAGTATGTATACATGGGTGTAAATATAAAACAATTTAATCCGTTAAAAATGCAGACAAACAAGGCGAAAAAAGAACGTAGTTATGAAAATGAACGAATGAAAGAACTTCAATGAGTTGAATCAGTTTACGAAAAAAATATAATGGATTGAGGAAAAATCCTAAAATCATTGCACAAAAAGTGAGTGAGTGAGTGTATGTATTTATATTTATGTATGTATGAATATGCTCTTGTATATTATGTTTATGTTTGCATACGATTGCTTAGTATTTCATCAACCATAACTGTTGCTCCACATTTTATTCCACGTTGGCGGTAACTATGCTGTAAGAAGTATGTAAGTATGTAGATAAAATACGCCGCGACGCTAAAAATGCACAGCACTCAGCTACTACTTCGGCCTCCCTAGCCGCTATCTACTTCATTCTCTACAATTCACCTCTGCCAGCGTCCACTCGAAAATAAACAGGCGTCTCCTTGGCTCCAGAGTTTCTAGTGCGACTGATTCAGTAGAAGCGTTGATATACATATGTACGTAACGCGGCATGAGAAGAATTTGTGAGCTTTATGTGTCTCTACGTACATAAATACATATCTCCATCGTTGTTCATCAATACATTCACATTTATGTACTCGTATATGTTTGTGCTTGTATTTCTGCGAGAATGAATGAATGCGCGCATGTCGTTGACAGCTTATATTTTATATAGTATTTGCTGGAAGAATTAGAGCACACATGCTTAACTACACACGCACAAACATACAAATACACTTACATATTTTTCACAAGTCTAACACTAGAATGGTATATCAAGTACCATAGCTGTATTACCAACAAATATAGGTTTAGTTGAGTTGTGTTTTGCGTCTTTTCAATTGCCGCGAATGTGGTGGAATTTGTTTATTTTTGTTTTTGTTAATATCTTAGATACATATGTATATGCGTTACATATAAATTTGCTTATATCCAATAAGCCATATTCCAAACCTTTGCGAAATATCATCGAAACTAGGTACATATACATTCATACATATATCATATTAAGCTAAATTAACGTGGACGCCAATTTTTTATTCTTTAGACACATTATTTTCAACCACTTCCGTTTCCACACGGATTATTTAACCCTTAAATCATGCGAATGTCGCGTCCGTCATCGAGGTAAGCCATTCACATATTCATTGGATTTAGAAAAAATCGATCAAAAATCTACATATCTGTAGTAATTGCACTTAAAGCAGATATCAAAAAAAGATCTTCTATTGTTTATTTCAATCATATCTCGACATCATTTAATAAGCTGATGTGATAAAACCGCAAAGACTAAGTATGTAAATGTATCTCCTTATAAAAAATTGGTTTGATATTGAGAATAATCTATCGAAAATGTATTTTTATATGATGAGTCACACTTAAATTATACCATACTCAGAACATTTCATTTTTTTAAATAACAAAAATATTAGTACTATTTATCTCACGTTTATTTAATTGCAAATATTTTTTAATGACTTAATTCTCTAACAAAAACCATGCAAACTGAATTTTCAAGTTTGATATTATTTGGCCTTTTAACTATTTAGTTTTAATTTTTCATGAGATTTAAGGCCGATTGGTTTCTGGGAAAAATTATAAAGAAATAAACAACAATACCCTATGTTGGAGAACACTACACCTCCTCATCAGACTTCTTTTTTTTCCTTCAAGGCTGCCGTGGTTTAATTTAAGTATAACATTTAGTATAACAAAGCGCATGCTTCATGTGATTATATATCAGAGCTAGAAAATGAAGCAAATTCTAGCAAGTGTTTGATTTTCTTCCATTGCTATTTACACGATATTGAAACAATTTGAGAATATATTCCGAAGGAAAATGTTGCTTAAGGCTTTTTAGGGAAGTCATGACATGATTTCTTAAAAATAACATCTTCCCGATTCTATCGAACAACTAGTTTTTAATTTATGCTTTTTTCTTCCTCTCTTTCAACTATAAACACATAACCAAAATCGTAGCCATGATGGTATATACTATATAATTTTATAATTGAGCAAAGAAAAAAAAATTTTTTTTGATTATTTGTAAATGTTTAATAATTTACCAAGAATACCAAGTCGTGCTGTTATTGTAAATAACATATAATTTTCAAACGCCTTACTAAAATATATGTATATGTGTGTGTGTATCTACAAAACTAATTACTTAAATTACACCAAAGATACTTTATTTAAAATTATACCTTCTGTTTTAATATCAAATCGACGATGAGTACTCAATTATGGTTAAGCTAACAAGTCGTTCTTCCCTCGTCGAAGTTCGCAAAAAGCAAAACGCACACATAAATTTATATGTATGGACAGATCAGTGAAGCACAACGTTGGCAGAGCTACCAATACAAGTACATAATTTTTTGTCTTAGTATGCGAAAACTTGTCTCGCATAAAAATACAAACATCTGTAGATCATATGCACAGCACCACGCACAAAGGCAAACTGATTCGGTGGCAGCGTTGGGACAGTTCGCTAGCTGCGCACATACGATCTGTAGACCAAAGCCGAGCATTTATTTATTGTAGTTCGGTTGGAATTCGCCTTGAAAGTTGAGTTACTACGTCACTGATTACCAAATTTAGTGAGAGAAGAATAACAGACATGCGCAATGCGTATCCTTGTATATATAAACCTTGATAAATATGCTCTCAACAATTTCACTGCTGATTGTAGATTTCAAAAATTAACCGGCTTTAGATAAAAAGTTAATATCTGAGTCAGGCAGTAACTCTTCAAGAACTGCAACAATCGCAGATATCATTTAATTAATTAATTTACTACATTTAGCTTCCGGAAATAAAGTTGTTTTATTTTTCCAGTAAAATAAGGGTTTAAGAAAATTATTGAATTAGTAAAATGTTTCACCTAACCCCCATCTAAATACGGAATTGTACCAGATTACCTGATGAATTAGATGTCATAGACAACTTAAATGTTTTTAATTATTCGATACGAAACGTTAAAAGGCGTTCAGGTTTGCTACATAAATCTTTTAGAGCAGACATGCTGACAGCTCGCTGTGGTTTACTGGGTACATGCATCTTTCGCTCTACTTACATTTTCATAAGTTTCTTTAAAGTTCTAATACCATCGTCGAGTTCATTGCGTGGAAAAAATCCGGTATTGCCTGCGATTAAGGTGAAGCAACGCTAAGCTGACTCTCAAGTAGTTGTGTATCTAAATGTGTATGTAAATATGTATGTGCAGGCGTTTTAAAATATAGTGGAAAGTGAGGTGGCATAAAACTTTGGGAAGATGATGAGAAAAATATAAGAGCTTTTAATGTTAATTATTAATACAAGGTACTTGTGCACTCCACTTAGTTTTGAGATAGACCTCAGCTCCTCTGGAATATATATTCATTTAAATTTGTAAAAAAAATGTTCATTAATATTTCTAAAAACTATAGCAAAATCAACATTGGTTAAAATACACTGTTTATTAAAGATATCACAGGGATTGTTGAAGGTTGGTAATGCGAGAGCTTTCATTTAAAGTGAAATAAAAATATTTTTAATTATTATTTGTAAGAAAAACCTTGATCCGCAATTTAAAGACAGATTTAAATCACTTCCTAAAGGTAGAAGCGAGAGTATTTTTTTCAAATTAACCACAAAAATGAAATCATATCGTTTTATTCCGGTGCTACATAGATATAATTTTTCAACGTGGGTTTTCTGTTTTTTTTTTATTTTATAAAATCACAAATACATACATATATCAGTTGAACACAAATTCAACAGAAATTACCTAAGGGATGATGCATTTTGTTTTTTTTTGTTTATTTGATGATTTATCGCATTATTTAATTCTATAACGTGATATTTTTGGAAAGATATCTGTTAGTAATTGCTGTATTACAAAAATAATAATTTATTTCTTCTCGATCTAAAATCACAAAATATAAATTTTATATAAACTACCATAAAATAAATGTTTAAAGATATTTTAATGGTGTCAGATCATCTGCTGATGTAATGAAATATCTCGTTAAAATAAAAACAAATCAAAAAATGTCTTGAATAATTTAGTTGCGATCAGTTCGAATTTGTATTGATGATTTTTTAGGCTTGTCTGATCTATTGCTTGTTGATGCAAATAAAATACTTTTTATTTCATCTATGCCCGACGTTTCGCTAAATATTTTAGCATCTTCAGGGGCGGTTCTATTTATTTCACCAAAGAAAAATTTAAAAATTTATTACATGAAGTTGTTAGCACATAGAACTTAAACAGAAATAAACACACATATGTTTTTTACTATAAACGAACATGAACTTACAATATTGGTTTGTTTAAAATAAACTTAAGAGCTACATTTATCTGTACCACTTCCTGTGGTATTTTTGTCAATATTAATCGTTAGCGTATGCATAATATGTAAGCGGCTGCTATGTTGTCCGTATCTTCTTTTTTGTTGATTGTTTTCTCTCGTTTTTGTAAAATTCGTAGGCTCTCCAAAGTGTATCTTTTAATTTCTCTTTTTTCTTTGTCAATTATTTTGGTGTTGGCGAAATCAGCTGTGTGTCCGCTATTTAATATATGCTGGCTGAGGGCTGTGCTGCTCTTTTGTTTTTTTATGTCAGCTTTGTGTTCGGCTATGCGAACACCCAAAGCACGCTTAGTTGTGCCAATGTACACTTTGTTACAGCTTTCGTTGTTCTTGCCTTTGCACTCTATTTCATAAACTACGTTGCTTTGTTCTTGTAGGCTTAGTGGGTTTTTTGTTTTTGTGTATATTGTGGACAACGAGTGATTAGTTTTATAGGCGAGAGTAATGTCTTCTTCTTTTGCTATTTCGCGATCAAATTTTCCACTTAGCCTGGGAATGAAGGTGACGCTGCAGTACTTTTTTGTTGTATTTGTCGTTTCTGTGGTTTGTGTTTTGTTTTGATTTTTGCATTTCCCCGCTACTTGCTGGATTTAGATTTCATGTCTTATTTAGATTTCATGCGTTTGCAACAAAGCGAATTTTGTAAGGTGGCCTCAGTAAGCCGCTGATTGATTTGTTTCTTCTATCGCCGTGGTACAGCAAATGTCAAAATCATTTGTTTGTTGGTTGGTTTTGACATTCGCTGTAGCGAAAGCAGCAACAAAATAAATTTTCTTTTTTTTCTTAAACATTTGCTGCCACCTTTATTTATTTGCCTTGCGTTTGCAATCCCGATGTTTGACATGATAATTCGTTAATAGCTTTTTGATTTGTCTAATATTCCTTAAAAATATTGCTAAGAAAATCTTTTTTAAACGATTTTTCCATTTATTTATAATAGAAAAATAATAAGGGATTATTAGTTAACATACAAGCTGTAGCTACAGAGGCTGTCAATCTAAAAAGTACAAATCATTTTAGATTTCAGCATGCCTTCCGCATCTCAAAACATAGCTTCCAGATGCGTACCGGAATATTGCAACATATTCGGACAGCCCAGCGGGTTTAAAGACTCATATCTATCGCTACTTGTCCTTAAAAATAGGAAATAGGTAATGAACTAATTTTAAAATCCTCTGTGTTCGAAATCACAGAGGCTTTGAAAGAAATTGATTGCAAAATTACTCCCAGAGAAATTGCAATATTTAAAATTTACGAGAAATAATTGCAAATGATAATTAAAAAGAGAGCTTCTTAATTTTAAAACGCAGTATTCTACTTTAAGAAACTAGTTAAGCTTTCATTGAAGCATTGCTGTATATATTAATATGAAAGTATGCCATAGCCAAGTGTGAAGTGCTAAGTAATGTTTATGTATTTATGCGGATACCAAAGACGAGAGCAAACAAAACGACCGTAAGTAACCTCAAAGAAAGGGAAAAAATAATAAAAGGGACTACGACAACAACTGCAAACATATGTACATGAAAAATCACAACTAATTGTAATCACAGTAGCAGCGTAAAAGGCGATAAACTAAAAGTGAGTGATGCTAAGATGGATGAAAATTCTAGCTGGAAGAATAAATCGCGAAAAAACGAATGAAAAGGGTGAAGGAGTAGAAACAAGTTATAAGGAAGAGGCATATAGAGAATAAAATAAGTGGATTGTTTCAGGAACACACATAAAAAACATACATACATACGGTTATGGTTATGGTTGTCTGCCATGGGAATCGCTTTAATCCTCACTGTCTGTCCGTCCGTCCGTCTGTCTGTGGTTACAATAACTTGAGTAAAGATTTAGATATCTCAATAAAATTTTCCCAGGGTAGGTTGGTATTCAAAATGGTTAAGATCGGTCAATAACCACGCCCACCTCCCATATAATGCTAAAACTCCATTTTTTCGGTATCTATGTACTAAAGCAAATTGAGTGAAATTTGGTATTTGGAACAATTTTGAACTAAGACATGAGGTATTTATGAAATTTTGAAAAATAAGCGTTGCCACGCCCTCTTACGAAAAGTTTCCGTATCTCAATAACAGTGTTAGTTTCCTCGCGAAATTTGGGGGACGTATTGTCCTTGATATCGCTATTATTATTGTGAAATAATTTTGGAACCGGATCATAACCATTCCCACCTCCCATATAACGGAAGTTTTGAAAAACCTAGTTTTTTCGTTTTTCAATGAAATTGATGTTAATTTGATGTAAAGAGCGATTGTTAATAATGAAATTGAACTTTTATGAAATTTAAAAAAGGGCGTTGGCACCAGTTCTTATGATAAATTGTATGTATCTCAATAAAGGTGCTAGATATGGTAACTAAATTTGGTAAACATAGTGTCTCGATATCGCTATTATTATCGTAAAAAAAGTTTGAAATCGGCCCACCTTTCATACAGCGGAAGTTTTAAAAAATTCAAAAAAAATCGTTTTTCGGTATCTATTGGAAGAAGTTGGGTAAAATTTTATATTTCTGTAGTTTGAAATAAGGAAACTGGGTCCTTATGATATTTTTAAATATGACCGTGGCACTGCCCATACAAAAATACATCGCGAGGGTATATAAAATGCGGTTTCGTCCGAATTTTGTTTTCCTTACTTGTTTAATGTAAGTTTGCTTCGCCTCGCCCTTGCTTGTCGGCTATGTTGGCGCTAATGCGTTATATTTAGCTGCTCCTTTGTTGTGGGATTAAATCGAAAATGACATGCAAAGGAAATTTCTGCAACACAACTTGTGTCTTTTGCCTTTAGTTGACGTTAGTGTGTATTGACTTTTTAAATATTTACACTGCATTTATGGGCCATTGTGTCAAGTGGGTGGCATGGCTGGCAATGCAAAACGACTAGAAATGTTACACACGGTTGCAAAAGGATGGCGTTCAAAGTGTGCTAAAAGCAGCAAACAACATATACATGTACATATGTAAAAGGCGCACTTGGATAATAATGATGTTTGCAAATCGGGCGACAGGAATAATTATTCCTCAAACACATCAACTTTAATATGATACAATGTTACAATGAAAAAAAAAATGCTATTAGTACATAAGTTGAAAGTGAGTGGTATTGATAAGTATTTGAAAATATTGCGCTTGAACTCTTTTGCCTGTCAATATAACTCACATATTATATTTAGCTGCGCAGCTAAATGTAGTTAATGCAAGCCACTTACAAAAAAGGTCTAAATATATAAACATCATATGTTTTTTTTTTCATACGGACGTTGGAATAGCGCACTATCCATCAAGTGGCCCATATGAATCTTCGTTGAAGCCGACTCCCCGGGACTGCTTTCGCATTACAACAGGGAGGGGCCATGGTATATATTATGGCTCTCTCCAGAACGTTATTTCCATACTTACCCATCCACGTCTGTGATAAAGGAGTTCAAGAGCGCTTTTCAAACGTAGCACGTTATCCTGTGAAAAAAACAAGAGTAAAAAGTTTATATTAAAAACACAATATGCGCTATGATTTTGCTGACAGCGGCGCCGTTGTTCCTTTACTCTAAGCTCAGTCATAATATCTTTGCTTAATATTTTAACTGCATTTCAAACTTGTTTGTTATTTATCATATATGAAATCACATTTTATGGGATAGGGTTAGCCAGAATCAAAGTTTTTAATTTGTTTCTCTGTAATGCAAAAGACCATGTTTAAACAAGTACTCTCGGAAGCACCCATGTCCACTCAGAAGTAGGGTCATATAAAAATTAACCTCGCCATGGGATCTGTTAAGCCAGGCTTCTATATTGGGGATGAAAGTCCAGCGACCCGACGTAGACGCGTCCCACCTTTGTTGCCATTGGGTGAGGCTTTTTTGGCGTTCGACCGAAATGTAGCGTTTGGAGAGGGTTCTGCCTGGCCATCAGATCAGCAGGCATTGTACCGGCGATGACACAGGCGGCTGTTGGCAAGGCAACCACTGCATGTTAGGAAGACCATCAGGACCGGGAGCATTGTTGTTTTTTAAGCGCTTGGCCGCATTTTCGATTTCTGCTTCTTTTACAGGGGGAAAACGGGCATTTGTCAGATAGTCTATAGGCAATGGCAGTGTTTGAGACTCCGCCTTTGGAAAAAGGGTTTCAACCACTTCTTTAAACAGCGTCGGGCACGTAGGCATCTGCATTTGGCTTCCTTTTAACTTTTTCATCAACTTTTAATTTCTTTCGAAGAGCCTTAAATGCATCTCTTAGGTCCTCCGATCTAATTCTTTAAAATTTTCTTCTAGCGTTATTGCATTGTTAACTTAACGATGCTATTTCAGCCGTCCACCAGTATACAGGCTTGCGGCCAGTTCTGCGAACCTTTTTAGTCATGGAAGAATCGCATGCCTTGATGATATCTTGAGAGAGGGCGCCGGAGAGATTTTATGCATTTCCTTGCATAGTAAACACACTGTTTATATTGTTAAGTACTAATTTAAACATAGTCAAGTCAAAAGACTTTATGGACCATCTTCTTACGTCGTTTTGAATATTTTGGCGAGACTCCGCAACTGCGTATACTATTTCAATAATAATAGCTAAGTGGTCGCTATGCGTATATGTATCACTAATATTCCATGTAATTTTTGTTACCAATGATAGACAACAGAAAGCTAGATCGATAATGGAACCTCGACCATTTCTCTCAAAGGTATTCTTGTTGCCTATGTTTAACAGGAGCAGATCTAGTGTTGCAAATGCTCTTAGTAAGGCATGACCTCGGCTATTTGTTCTACTGCTGCCCCATTCTAAGGCCTATGCATTTAAATCTTCAGCAATTATATTGGGAGAGTGTGATGTGGCATCCTGTACCAGTCTGTCTAGGAATGATTCGAATTCCTGCTGACTGAGACTCGGTGGTGCATAACAATCTTTGTCTTCACAAAATACTCATGGCTGCTATGTTTCCGCTAATGCCTTTTGCCCCACAAACCCAAATCGCGGCTTTTCCTTTCATATGATATAAAAGGCAGTGCGTATATACATAAGTAATACGCTGTTCCTGGTAAGCCTAAATACAGATGTACATAAAAGCAGAAAAAAAAATAAAACAAAAAGTTAATTATAATAAAAACGTATAAAAAGAGTAAAGAGAAAAAAGAGTGAGCGAAAACTACTAGTATTTAATTTTTATGTGTAATTCGCTGGTGCAGTTACCTTTTTTTTATTACTTGTTCTCATTATATTCGAACTCGATTTTTTATTATATCTATATAGTATATACATATAAATAATTGCTGTTTGTTTGTCTTGCTAAAACTCGAGATGGGCTGGGCTGATTTCGATTTTGAAATGTTTTTTGCAGTCCAGGGAAGGTTTAATCGGTAAGGAAATATGGAAAATATGGAAAAAATTGCGAGAAATTTTATTTTCCCATATAAACTGATCTACCAACTCTGCTGTAAAAAATTTTATTCTCCCGGGGGGACTGGAAAAACGGTCCTAATTTCATTGTTATTGGCAAAGAAACCAACTCTTTCAGTCATTTATTAAAAATATTAACAGTACAGTGTAATGTAGCTAGCTATCCGAAATAACAGTTAATTTGCTGCTCAACTGCAGGAAAAATATTAAGTAGAAAATCACTGCAAAGTACTTCGCAATATTTTAAAGTCAACTGAATGCAATACTAAACTAAGCCGACATACAAACAAGCCGTCATGATGTGGTGGTCGCAAGAGTCAACAGCAGAACCTACGACTACGCTGCGGTTTATTGCGCACGCTTTGCGCATGCTCAGAACTTATTAACAAACAAAACTACATATGTAACTAATATAATTTTTTTAACAGAAAAACTTGCCTGTACATATGTATGTATTTATATAAGGATTTTTATATAATTCGAGTTACTATTGATTGAGTGAATATTTCAAATTGAAAGTGCAATCGCGCGGAAGCAATATTTTGACACATTCAAAGCAGCGCGCAATGAGACATGAGCGTTTTGTCGCCGCTATAGGCGCTGGCGCTATGGGGCAGCCATTGTTTGCGTAGAGTAATTGAAAGGCAAACAACAGGCTGAAGTGGCCAACAACTGCAGCAACCACTGCAATATATCTTACATACATATGTACATACATACATTCATATGTTTGTATGATAATATTCATGCAAGTGTGTAAAAATGTAGTTCGAATGGCTATGACGGAAAACAGTAGTAATATTTGCAACTATGTACTAGCATGTTGTGTCTATGTACGCGTATATAAGTACACGACTATGTACATATGTATATGAAACCGCTGTATACCAAACAAACAGCCCGCAACAGCGTTGCAGCAAATGGCTACTCGATTTTTGTTGTTACGCCTGCTGCTGCTGTGACAGCATGTACGTTGTTGGGGCCATGAAATTGGAAGAACTAAATTATGCATATATCTAGTACTTTCGCTCTTTGCTTTTGAAAAAAAAATAATTTAAAATATTTCAAATTTAAATAGCAGATTTGAAAACGTAGTCACATAGTGAATTGGCGGCTGAGTATGCAAAAATACGATGCAGGAAGTCATAAGTTCAATATATGTACGTCTGTGGTAGAAAGTTTGAATCATTAGCTGATAAGAAATAAATTCAAGTAAAATACTTCCGAAAATTTATTCGACAATGCGTAAAATTTGATCTGTAAACTTTTTTGAATGGTGACTTTAGTGGCAGAACATATTCAAAAATGAAGTTATCTTTTATCGAAATTCACTTTCTTTTCTAAAAAAAATGTATAACAATTTAACAAATTTGAATCAAAATTAAAATACTTTTTTAATAAATATTTAATTATTTTTCAGTATGCAGTTTAATAGTCGAATGATAATTAGTACGAGTTGTGTTCAAAAAGTAAAGTAACTTTATATTTTTATGAATAAATATTTAGTTGTTCATCAACTTACTACCAACTTAGAGCAGATCATTGCCAACACTTCAGGTATTTGAGAGCACTTGATTCAATTTTCACAGAAAATTTAAGCAAATTCTTTACTAAAGTTTTTATAATAATAGAAAATCGCCGAGCACAACAAAAAACCAACTAAATATCGATAATCGAATGTATGTGGCCCACGAAGTTTGAAAAGTCACCTTACTTTTTGAACACACCTCGTATTCTTAAGTGCAAGTTTAATGTTGGGATACATTACCGTTGATTTTTGAGAATTTTTTTAATGTATTTTTTTCGTATAATTATGCTTAGAGAATATCAACCATTAGTTCACACATACCAAAAGAAAACACATAGTTTCAGTGCTTTAGTATAAAAAACATACTCAAATAATTTTTGTAAATAAAACAAGTAGGACTTTTTGTCAGTTTTTTAATCGATCGAATTTTCAAATTGAATGTTATATATGAAAAGCCTAAGTTCTTGGAGACATAAACGTATTTCTCATTTAAAAAAAGTGTATTTTTGCACTTTTTGACTTCCGTACTAAAAACTAGGAAGTATTATATATATTTTTGTTATACTATTTACCATCTATACTTTGAGGATGCCTCCCAAAGATTTGGAGTTTAATAAATTTTACAAATAACCAGATGAACTTCGATTTGATTTGCGAATCCAAAATTCTTAAGGCATGTTGCAAAAAGTACTGCTTGTGATATTCAATACTTCTTCCTTGGGAGAAAAACAAACTTTTATAATACTATGTTCTGACTCAAACTCAAGTTTGAGATTTTGAGTTTATGAACAACTGTCAAGCGTTTTTATTGAGGTGTTTGAAAAATTTTGAGTTTAATTGACATTCGTTTATTTACTTCTCTATAAAAATATTCTTCTGTTTATATTTAAAATTTTCTCTGAATATACATACATACATACATACATACATATGTATGTATTTTAATAAATGTTTCAAGAGTATGTGCACAAACTTAAATAATAATTCCACAAAAAGCGGGGCGCAAGAAGTGCTTTTTCAAAAACACACATGGATGTTTTATGCAGGCCGAGATTTGGAACTCGACGGCAATTCTGCTGACAACGGCAATCGATGCCATCGCCTCGCACAGTGGGCAATAGAGAAGGTGACGGCAACTCCATCGTAAATAGCGATGGTGCACTGCCTCATACAGTGGCCACTTTATGGCTTTTGCCATGGTTTTGTAGTGGACACACGGTGACGCCAATAGTCGAGTGTGTCAAATCGCGGCACCCACCGCGCGGTAGCTTTTTCATATCCAAATATTCGTGTAAAGTTGTATGTTCCCGCTCAGTTGAGATGCCTACAGATGCCAATATCATTGGGTTTTATCGACGGTTTTTGGTGGGCAACCTAAACATTCAGCGTCACTAGTGATGATGCAGTATCCCCATATTATTTATCAAGCCTTTTCTAGGTTCCGTCCATAAACACCAAATAAAAGTGGGGTTTAAAGCGAGTTAGACGAAAAATATTTGTAGCTTTGTACGTTTCCACAACAGACGGTTCTGCGCTTCGAAGTGACTCGGGTTTCACCCGGCCATGGTCTGTTATTTCGGCGACATCACCGCACATAGGTTGCCGGACACTCCCAATCTTATCTATCCCTGGGAGCAGCACCTTGCAGCAGGTCTGCCCCTCATTATTCTGCACAGGGCGGGCTTAGAGCCCAACCCTGCTCAAGAAACCTATTTCTGCTGCATTTGTTAGAGAAGGCTCTATCCAAATTCCACTTCGGTGAGGTGTAATTCGTGCAACAGATGGTGCCATGTAAAGGTCTGCTCAGGCCCTAAGAAAACCAGGGAGTGATCCACCGCTTTTGTTGGTCAGTGTTGTTCGCGCAATCTAAGCCTCAACGGCACCCTCCTAGCCCCACGCACCCCTTTAGCGTGCACGGCCCCCATCAGCTCTCAGCCACACCATACCTCACATCCCCCCGCTCCACCCACTAACTGCTGTTTGTGCAGGGTCATTGTACGCCGGAATGCCTGCACAGTCAGGTGCAATGCCTGACGACGCCCTACCAGGATTATAGGTAGTTGCAGCAGCTCGCCAGATTTAACAATAACTAGCGCAGGTCTGTTAAATAGCATAACCTGGCGACCTATGTCACCTCGATTGGCAGATCAGCCGACTATGTCGCCTCAGACCGACGCACCTAGGGGGTACCACAGGGTGGCGTCCTATCCCCACTATTGTTTAACTTGTACATCTCCCCTCCTCGACAGAGGAAGTCACACTGATCTCGTATGCCGACGAATGCACGATATTGGCTACCGGTAATGGAGTTGATGACTTGTGTTCAAAAGTGAACAGCTACCTCCCTGAACTTGCTCAATACTTTACTGGACGAAACCTGTCACTTTGGCGTGCTAAGTCCAGGGCGATCTTTTTTACATCTCGGACTTAACCTCGACGTTCACATCGAGGGTACCCCGATTCCAACGGTTAACCACACGAATATTCTGGGGGTCACTTTTGAAAGCTTGGTCTCCTTCTCATCGCACACAGCCGCAATCGTCAATAAAGTACAGAGCCGCAACAAGGTCCTCAAGTCGCTCGCCGGCAGCACCTGGGACAAAGACAAAGAAACGTTGTTGGCAACATACAAGACTTGAGACATGTCAAAACGCTGCACTCCAGACAGCGACTGGATGTCTCCTGATGACTCCTGTGGAACACCTCTACCATGAGACTAACGTGCTTCCAGTCTGGGAGCATAACTTAATACTCTCAAAGCAGTGTCTGCTGGGGTGCCGCCGTCAGGGGCACCCTAATAGAGACTTGCTGGCACTGGAACCGACACCCAGGCAAATCAGTGGACATCTCTCGCAACTGACGAACGAGGTCCAGACCTACGTACGACGACCTTTGGAACCCATGACGTACCGACGATGTCTGGGCGACATTTACAGGGAGTCGGTTTCCAAATTCGTCAACTCCCAACCTGACACCCCTCTCCCTATGGTCCGACCCTGTTGAAGCTGCTTGTTTCCTGGATCTCTCGTTAGTTGAGCTTGGCGATAAAGATTGAGGGTTTTCGTCAGCCTTAGTGAGGTGTAGCTAGCCGCTACAACAATAACAACAACAACAACAAAAATATTTGTAGAATACATTTCGAGTTTATGCGTGGTGTTTGACGTTAAACTTCAAAATAGCTGTAATATTAGTTGTTGGTCAATCTTGTTTGTTTCCCTAATATTTATCGTACAAAGCGCGACACGCTATATGTTGTAGGCCACCAGGCCGCTCTTATGAATAATAACATCCAAACGGTTAAGCTTGTAAATTATCATTGACTTTATTTTAAAAATGTTGTCCTTATATACTAATTTCCTCACAGAGGAACTTATTCATAATTCTTAATTAACCAATGGGAAATCAACACAAAGTTTCAAATACTTTCTCACGCATTGATTTCACACGGTACTAAATAAAATATGATTAGGGTAAAATGCACTTAGTATTTGTTTTATTTATTGGCCTTCAAATTGCCGAAATGCAATGACAGCAATTTGATGCCGGAATGCCTTATGTGTTTTTGCTAAGCGGTCAATCACCAAAAGTACTTGTGCTTGTTGTGTAATGAGCTCGCTGTTCTGCGCCCAGACATTTGGTTTTATGTTGCACTTTGTGTGTGGTGTCTTGCGCCCGTGCAGTGTACATTATACGTGTGTGTGTGTCAGTATGTTTCATTATGTGCTATGTGCATTGTGTATGTTTGTATGTCTGTATGTTTGTTATATTGTGCGCAATGTGTATTGTGTGTGTGTAGCAGTTATGTATGTGCATACTACATCCTACCCCTTTAGTTAAATGTACAATTGCTGTAGTTTCTTAAAAGTTAGGCAAATGTGCATATTATGTTACAATTTATGTATATTAATATATTATAGTTTACAATTAATTATATGTTTCTAGCTTTAATTATATTGTTATTGTGTATTTTAACTAATTTATTTTCTATTTGTATAAAGCTATTGGCGCCTTCTTGTCTAATGACTTTGTAAGGGCCTTTAAAAATTTTATCAAATTTTTTCTTATTTCCTACTTTAATATAAACTAAATCATTATTTTTGAAATTACTTATATTATTGTTTGTTTGTTTCTTAATTCTATCAATCTTATTTTGTATTAGAGATTGATGAGCCATATTATGAGCATGTATAAGTTTCAGTTTGAGCTCTGTCAGATAATCATCAATATTGTATAATTTGTTTTTAGATTTAAGTATTTTGCAGGGTAGACTGCTGATTTTTCCAAACACTAGCTCATGTGGAGAATAGTTTGTCGTACAGTTTGGCGTTGTGTTGTAGCAGTACACGTAATAGGGTAATAAGTCTTCCCAATTGTCTTCTTTTTGAAGTGCTCGTAGGTAGTCATTTAATACTCTATGGTTTCGTTCTAATGCTCCTAATGTCTCATGGTGGAATGGTGCTGAAACCTTTTTGTCTATGTTTAATAGTTTACATATGTTGGTAAGTAATTCGTTTGTAAATTCTGTACCTTTGTCAGTTTTTATGGTTTTAAAACATCCATATTTTAATATGAATCCTTCAACAATTGTTCTTGCTACAGTAACTGCATCTTTACTTTGCATTGGAAATGCTGCTATATACTTTGTGAGTTCACATTGAAAAGTCAGAATGTATCTGTATCCGTTTGATGGACGTAAAGGACCTACTGTGTCAACTGTAATTGTTTCAAATGAAGTTGTTGGAGTGTCTGTCATGGTCATTTTTTCTTTTGTGTATTTAGTTACTTTTATTTCATTGCATAATTTGCAGTTATTAATATAATTCTTTACCATGTTACTCATGTTTTTCCAAACATATCTTTGTTTTAATTTTTTAATGCATCTGGAGATTCCTATATGTCCTCCTAATTCCTCATCATGATATTTGCTTATTAGACGCTTCATTTCTTTAATATTCTTTATTTCTTTTGGCGGTGTATATACTATAATGGCTGTATTAGTTTTCATTTCTTTTTGTAGCTTATTCCATTTTTCTTTAAATTCTTGCATGCTTATATATTGGAAAATTTTGTCTTCTGCAGAGACTGCTAATTTAGCTATTTCCTGTTGTTCTACGAATAATCCTAGCTTCCTCAGAATCAACGTCATAGTTGATAACGATTTATCGCTATATTCAACAACAATATTTTTCTTTTGTGCTACTATATTGGTCTTTATTATGTATAATAATAATATTCTTTTTGAATTGAAATTGCAATTTCTTTATATGCGTGACGTCAGATAATGACGTTGCTTCCCAAATATGAAGGTGATCAAGCTTCTCTTGAGTTGCAGCACTAGTTCTTTTTGCACGTTGTTTTCTTGCTATGCCATTTATATCTTCATTTAGCTTTTTGCTTTCTTTGCCATTTAATTTTTCATTTAGCTTTCCGCTTTCTATGCTATTTAATTTTTCATTTTCTAATTTTTTACTAATCGCTCTTGTAATTGTAAGCATATCATATGATGGTATCATTTTTCTTAATTCTTTTGATGTAATTTTTATTCTAGATAGTGCGTCTGCATTTGTATTCATCTTTCCTTGTTTGAAAATTATTTCAAAATCATAATCCATAAGATCTACTCGTATTCTTGTTAACTTTGATGACGGGTTTTTATGTGTGAATAAACTTAATGGTCTATGGTCAGTGTATACCATGAATTTTCTACCGAATAGGTAAGGTCTGAAATAATGTATTCCCCAATGAATGGCTAATAACTCCTTTTCTATTATTGGTTTGTTGACTTCATGTTTGTTCAAAGATTTACTCGCATATGCTATTGGAGTGTCTTCTCCAGGCGTCCCTTGAGATAAAACTGCTCCTAAGGCATAGTTTGATGCATCAGTAGTCAAAATAAAAGGTTTGGAGAAATCGGGATATTTCAAAACAGGTGGTGTCATTAGTTTTGACTTTAGAGTTTTGAAAGCTATTTCACATTCTTTTGACCATATAAATAGTTTGTTTTTCTTTAATAATTCATTTAGCGGTTTAGCTATTTGCGCAAATATTTCTATAAAACGTCTATAGTAGTTGCAAAATGCTACAAATCTGCGTACCTCGTCTGCATCTTTAGGACATGGAAAATTAGTTATAGTGTCATACTTATTTGGATCAGTCGTGATACCTTCTGCTGTTATAAGGTGACCTAAGTAAACTACTTCTGTTTTTAAGAAGTTACATTTGTCTGGATTTAGTTTTAAATCTTATTGTTTCAGTCTTTCGAATACATTTATTAAATTTTCATTGTGTTCTTTTAGAGTTGAACCAAAAATTATTACGTCGTCTACATATAAAAATGCAGCTTCTTGGAGTCCACTCAAAGCTATAGTCATCATGCGTTGAAAACTATTAGTCGCAATTTTTAAGCCAAAAGGTAGCCTTTTGAACTGATAATGTCCTTTATTAGTCGAAAAAGCTGTAAGCGGTCTGGATTGCTTATCTAAAGGTATTTGATGGAATGAGCTGGTCATGTCCAAGGTTGAAAAATATTTGGCTTTTCCTAATTTGTCTAACACATCTTCTAGTCTTGTTAATGGGAATTTATCATTTACAATTTTGTTGTTTAGTTGTCTGTAGTCAACTACTAATCTCCATTTAGTTTCATCATTTGTGCTTTTCTTTGGCACAATTAATAATGGTGAGTTATATGGACTGGTCGAATGTTCAACAATGTCCTCTTTATTTAATTTGTCAACTTGTTGGTTAATCTCTTCAACATGTGCATTTGGTAATCTGTAGTTTTTTATATAAACTGGAGTTTTGTCATGTACAGAAATATTCTGTGTATAAAAATTGTTTTTTGTTAAAATATCTCCTTTAAGATGAAATATTTCATTGTATTTGATACAAATATTTATTATGGATTCTTTTGCTTCTGGATCTAGGTTTTCAAAATTTATAGTATTTTTAATAAAATCTATTCGTTGTTTTGAATTAAATTTTGTGTCATATTTCAATATTGAAAAATTTTTTATTGGTTGTATGTGTAAAGGAATATCTTTAATTGTTATGTCACACTCATTTGTATTTATGAACTTTATATGTTTGTGACCTTTCTTTGGAATTATTGTGTTAGCTATAAATATGCCTGGTGTTATTTCACTAGCGCATACTAAACTGTCTTCATTTAAATCAACGTCTACTTCTTTTATAATTTCTGTTCGGGGTGGTAAATGAATACTTGGTAATGTGCTGAGTTTCATGTATATACTAGGCAAGATTATTTGTTGTTCTTCATACATAATTGTGATTACGAAAGTTTCGTAATCTATTTTACAATTATATTTAGTCAAGAAATCTCTGCCTATAATTCCGTCTGTAGATATGTTAATATTATCAAAAATATAAAATGTATGTTCAATATTAAGTTCATCAGATTGAAGTGAAAGTTTAGTTTTTGAATTTGTTGTTAATATATTTTCACTAAGTCCATTTATGTTATATTGTTGACAATTTGTTATTATACTGTTGTCTATTGATGATTTTTTTATAATAGAAATGTCTGCACCTGTGTCTATTAAAAATGCTATTGGTTTTCGTATTGTGCTTGATTTAAGTATAACGTAATTTGTATCTTTTTGTGCTATACTATACGTATTTAGTTTTTTAGTTATAGCCCCAGCTTCTTTCATCTGGGGACGTCCTAGTTTTCCTGAGAATTATGTCTTTGATTATTAGTATTTGTTCTGTTCTGATCAGAATTTTGTGGACGTCGGTTGTTTCCGTTGTCATTAGAATAATTTCTACTGTTATTGTTATTATTTCTGTTGTTGTTATTATAACTTCTGCTGTTATTGTTATTGTTATAATTCCTATTGTTGTTATTATAATTTCTGTTATTATTTGTATTATTAGAAACACGGTTGCGATCGTCATACCTTCTGTTTCTATTATTATTTCTTGTATTAAATGGTTGACGCGTGTTATTATTATAGTTATTATTGTAACTATTATTATTGTTATTTCTTGTCCGATATATGTTCGAGTTGTTAGTCGGTACATCTGCTTCTTGAGCTGTTTGCAGTGCTTCGGAAAAAGTCTTTGGTCTAGCCGCGAAAACAATTGATTTTAATGGTTCATTTACACCATTTTTAAAAGCGTTTAATGCCAATTGGTCATTGAGCTTGATAATTATCGATTTAGATTCTGAGCCTTGCTGCGATATTTGAATTTCATTAAGTGAGGCTGTTATGCTCTCAATCTTCGATGCAAAATTTTGCAATGGTAAGTTATTTTGTTTTATCACACTAAGCGTGTTATGTAGCTTCAGCGGATTTTTATTTAATTTATATAGTTTTTCAAGAGTTTCTTTGAGCTGATCAATAGTGGTTGGCTCTGTTTCTGCTAAAAGTCTGTTTTTTACTTTTTGTGCAATTTTTCCTGCTAATATATATTTTAATAGCATATTCTTTTGTGCATCATTGAGTGTATTTGGATAAAACTCAATGGTGTCTAACAATTTTGTAAGAAGATAATGTTCTCCTCCGAATTCGGGGATTATCTTAGAGGCAGTTGAAATATCAAAGCTTGCCATTTTGTTCTTTAGTAGTGAATAAATTTTGATTTTACTTTTTGTATGTTCAATATATGTATCTGAATATGTCCTAGTTGGATTCTTTTTTTTAAATTGGATAAAATGTTGTTTAATTTTTCCAAGTACCTGTTTTAAGCATGTAATAATATTTATTTTGAACTGTTATATTGGCTACTGATTTAGAAATCTACATTTTTACATAGTTTTTATAAAAAAAACGTATATTATTATAATAATTAACATTAGGTATATCAAATATTTGATATTGTGGTCTTCTTTTGCTATTACGTTGTCATTTACATATGCTGTTATTTATTACTTCTGTTGGTCCCTGCTGGTTCTTTCTTGGGCCGCACATTTTTTTTAGTTTTTTTAACTTATCTAAATGTTTATGCTTTTCTTCTCCATTCGTTATATGTATGAGCTGATAGACCTCTCGCAGGGCTTTTTTGTATTTTACGGATTTACCTGCTCGTGATTTTCTTCTAGGTTTTTCTGAAGTTTTTTGTTGAAATGTTTTATATTTGCTGCTTTGCTGATCCTTTCTTTTTTTATATTGTTCTAACGTAATTTTCTTTGGGCCTGAATTAATTGTTGTCGGTACGTATTTTGGGGCATTTGCTGGTGGTTCTTGCGGTTTGTACTCGAAAATCTTTGAGTATTTCAAAAAAATTTGATCAAACTCAGCTTTGCTGATCGTTTGATTTGTGTCGTCATTTGTTCTAAATTTTCAAAATTTTCATTTCAGAATTCTTTTCTCTTTTTAAATTATTATGGTCCTACTCCTTTAGTTAAAGGAGTTTGGCAGGATCATTGGTCGCCAGTTTGGCAGGATCGCCATGTAATATTAGTTGTTGGTCAATCTTGTTTGTTTCCCTAATATTTATCGTACAAAGCGCGACACGCTATATGTTGTAGGCCACCAGGCCGCTCTTATGAATAAAAACATCCAAACGGTTAAGCTTGTAAATTATCATTGACTTTATTTTAAAAATGTTGTCCTTATATACTAATTTCCTCACAGAGGAACTTATTCATAGTTCTTAATTAACCAATGGGAAATCAACACAAAGTTTCAAATACTTTCTCACGCATTGATTTCACACGGTACTAAATAAAATATTTTATTTATTTATTTATTTAAAAGAGAGACAATTATAAATAATTACCTCACTTACGAGCTAAAGCACTGGCTGCCAGGGCCTTCGGCTTAAGTATACATTGAATTCTAGGTGGTTATGACAATATATGAGAACATGATCGTTTGAAGAAGAAAAAAAATAATGGTATATACTGTATATTCAACTTTTAGAATATCTATTTTTAGGATCTTAAAGATAGTGGTTATACTTATGTATTATTATATATTTAATTTAGAGAGTGCTACAAATTTTGCAATTAGGTTAATACTACGGTCATTTGTTATTTTGAGATAGTCAGATGGTTTAGTGTTATTGAACAAAGAAAGTCGTATCTGTTGCATGTCTGGGCAGTTGTCGAGGATGTGCATAACGTTAAAATCGGAAGATCCACAACGCGGGCAGTTTGGTTTGGTAGTGCCATTCAAGAGGTGCGCGTGTGTTGCAAGTGTGTGACCAATTCGCAGGCGGGTAAATGTTGCTATATTCCTAGTAGGACAGCTAGTGCTGTAATATGGTTTCGATCCAGTAGGGTTACAGTCTTTATAATGGTGGTTGTAATCTCTCCACTCACTTGAAAAGGTGATACTAATAGATTGTTTTACCAGCTTACGTATATCTTTGTCGGTGAAGTGTTCAGATATATACAGAGGCTCGCAACAGGCTGCCTTCGCTCTTCTATCTGCAGTTTCATTTCCACGGATCCCTATGTGGGCAGGTACCCACATCATTTTGATTTTATTGCTATACTGCGTAATAATGTTACGGATTTTTTGGATCATTGGTATGCAATTTGATTGGTTAAAGATAGCATCGATGGCGGATTTGCTATCTGTGCAAATGACCGTTTTCTTTCCATTGCGGGAGGCAAATAGTACCGCTTCAAGTATTGCAGCTGCTTCGGCTGTGAATACCGAGCAGTACGGTGGCAGAGAATATACAGCAATGGTGGAACCCAGCTTATTTGTCACAGCAAACGCAGTACCTGTGTCGGATTTAGATCCGTCTGTATACACAACTTCCCAAGTATTGTTGTAATGCTCTAAGGCTTTGTTATGTAGTTGTTGATATTCGTTGTTGCTTGTAAACTGTTTGTGGTGTTGTTGTGAAGTGGTAATAAGTGATGTTGTAAGTGAAGAGTAGTATGGGGATATTGCTGTTTCAACCAAAGATGGAGTTGCGACAATGTTAAGTTGTTTCGCGATAGATAGGCAACGTGATATCGTAGATGGCTTACAGCTTACATTAGTGTATTTTAAAGCTGTTCTAACCTGTGTAAGCAGCAATTTGTTTCTGGCCTGAAATAGCTTTGGAATGAGCACCATCGTGTTACGTGCGATTCTTTGCGCAATATTTGGTAGTCCGGCTTCCGGTAAAATGGCTTTTATTGGCGAAGTAGGGAAGGCTCGAATACTCCTTCTAGCTGCCGCGTGGTATGGTGGAAAAATAAGTTTCATATGGGTTTTAGCACAGTGCCCGTATATCGACAGTCAATCTTAGATAACAATAAAGCTTTTGTTACATTAACAAGTGTGTTTGAATTACATAAGCTATATTTAGAAGACAAAAATTTTATGATATTAAGTCTAGATAATAAGCTTAATCTAACAGACTTACAATGCTCTTTGTATGACAAATTCTTATCAAATATTAAGCCTAGTATTTTTAAAGTATTAGTGTGGGGGATTTGGATGTTAAACATGTAAAGGGAGGGATAGGAGCAATTGTGCTTTCTGCAGATATGAAAGCTGGAGGATTTGCTTGCTGAAATATTGGCACCAGCCTTTTCTGACCATTTATTAATATCATTTAGAATTTTTAAAAATATATGCTTAACTTGTTGCAGATCTTTGATTTTTGTGAAAATTACGACATCGTCTGCATAAGCGAAATGTTCGACCCTTGGATTTGAGGAAATTATAGAACTAACTTTGTTAAACGCTATTATGAAAAGAGTTACGGAGAGGGGGGAACCTTGGGGTATGCCGTTGTAGAGATTATATATTTGAGATTGATGTCTGTTGGCGCAGACAACAAACTTGCGATTACATAAAAATGATTTTACAATATTGTAAATTTTGGTGCCAATTTTCCAACGCTTGAGTTCGTTGAGCACTATATGTGCTCCAACCCTATCGAAAGCCTTCTCAAAGTCCAAGCTTAATATAGAAACATGGTTTCGGGTTGCTAAGGCCGTAGAGGCAAAGTGCTCGAAGAATAGAAGTGGATCAATAACTCCTAATCCTTTTTGAAAGCCAAATTGGTTAGGGCTTATAAGGTCATCAGCTCTAGCATACCACATGATTCGTGTAGAAATTATTTTTTCTAAAACTTTGGACATGCAGGGGAGGAGGGATATGGGTCTGTAATTTTCTATGTAGGTGTTGGGTTTGTTAGGCTTTGGGACGGGTATGATTGTGGCTGTTTTCCACTGTTGGGGATATATTCCAGAGTTAAAAATTTTGTTGTAGAGGTTAACGAGTCTACTTTTAAGGGAGTTAGGGATGTTTTTTAGGATGGGGTAGGATATTTTGTCAGCGCCTGGTGTTTTTCCTGTTAGTGCTGAAATCGTGATGTCATATTCGCTTGTGGTAATATCGGCCTCAATCGAGAGAGCTTTTAGGGAGGGTGAAGGGTTAATATAGGGTTCAGTAATGACTTGATTTTTTAGTGAGTTAAAACTGGTGTGGAAAAAGGAATTTTCGGAAAGAGATGACCATGTTTGTGCAAATTTTTCTGCGATATCTTGGGGTGAGTATAAAGGCCCTTGGTCTGTGTGAATATGCGATATACCAAATCGTTTACTACACCCTGTAAGAGCTTTTATATCCGACCAAATTTTTTTGGGGCTCGAGGATGGGTTTATGTTAGATGTACTATTTTCCAGTGATATTCTTTTGGCCGACTTTAGCTCCTTCCTAAACACAGCGTTGGCTTTTTTATATTCTATAAGATTGTTATCGGTTCTATTCCGTTTGAATTTCGTCCACAAGCGTTTTTTATTATTTCTAAGGATAGCGAGTAAGTTTGACCAATAGGGCAATTTCGCTGAAAATTTTTTAGTGCTAGATTGGGGAATAGTTAAATGAGCGGCAGAACGGATAATTGATTTTATTGCAGTAGTTTCGGCATTTATATTATTACAGAGTGGTTTATTGTTGGAGAGAGATATGGCAAGCGAGCAAAAAGTTGGCCAGTCTGCCTTTTCTGTCAAGAACTTCGACCTGGGCTTCACGTTGTAGGACTTGGGAGTGGAAAGGGAAGTGATGATGGGGAAGTGGTCGCTGTTGTGGAGATCATCGAGGGTATGGGAGGTAAGTTTGGGAGATAGAGTAGCAGAAGCTAGAATAACATCGGGATGGGTAAATGTTCCATGTGTCGAAAAGTGTGTGGGTGAGCCGTCGTTAAGAACGACAAGGTCATGAGATAAAATTATATCTTCTATTATTTCTCCTCTTTTATTTGCAGCCGTGGAACCCCACAATGGGCTCCAGGCATTGAGATCGCCCATAATGATGATGGGGGTAGCAAAATAATTGAGAACATTAGATATATCTCGAACGTTAAAGCTTTGATGTGGGGGTATGTAGCAGTTAATGATTGTAATTTTGAAGCCAATGTCTACTTCTATTGCTAAACACGAGATATTGGAGGAAACTGGTATTTCTTTGTGGGTTAGGCTCTTCTTAATGAATACAGCAATCCCTTGCTTGCAGGAAGTGTTCTGGCTGCTATTATAAAAATAACTATCGTATTTATTAGGTGCGTGTAGCTTTTTATTAAATGGGAGATGTGTTTCTTGTATGGATATAATTTCTGGCGAAAATTCATTGATTAGTATGTTTAAGTCTGGATAATTATTCAAAAGACCGTTCATATTCCATTGCAAAATTCGCATCATTTACTGTGGTATTTGTGGGTTTGCGAAAGGTGGGAAGAGGGGCTGCATTAATGCAGGGGAAGAGAGATGGGAAAGCAAGGAAGAAATCATATTGTGTGTTGATGAGTCATCGACTGATGTAGTAGTTGTTGTGTTTGATATATGTGAAGTGATTTTGTTTTCTTTTGTTTCATTTTCTGTTGTTTCGTTATTTGGGGTATTGATGTTGTTTTTGTAATTAGAACCGGTTTTTTCGGCAGAAGTAAGTTGTGTAGCATTGTTGTTTTCTTGTACTTATATATTGTTGCTATTATTTTTTGCTATATCAGCATATGGAGTGGAACTCTCATTGAAGGTGGTAGGTATTTGCAATTTTTGGGATTCTTATTGCCTCACGCATTGAGCATTTGTTATCTGTTTTTATTTTTATTATTTCTTTCATTTGTACAAATTTGGGACATGATTTGCTAGAAGCCGAGTGACTACCAGAACAATTAATGCAGAAAGAACGAGAGCAAGGCAATGAAGTGTGAGGTGGGAGGGCACATGTGTCGCATACAGGGGCTTTATTGCATCGCTTTGTCGTGTGACCGAGAAGCTGACAGCTTTTGCATCTCATTGGGTTGGCATAGTACGGTCTTACCTTAGTGGTGTACCATGAAATATCAACTTTTTCTGGTAAATGATACATGTCAAACGTGAGAAGCACAACTCCACTTGGGACTGGATGATTATTGACATATTTTGGAAATTTAAAAATTGATACGACACCCTGTTCTTTCAAATTTTCTACGATCTCGTTTTCTGACACTTCATTTAGACATGGTGCGAAAATTGTACCTTTAGAGTAATTAAGGTTGTTGTGTAATTCTATTTTTACATCACATACTCCGTACAAAGTTTTTGTGGTTAGAAATTTTTGGGCAATGTGGTTGCTTTTTACTAATAGTAGTAATTTGCCATCCCTCAGTTCAGAAATATTCATAATTTCTGAGCTGACGTTTTTGAGGGCTTTGTGCACAGCAAAGCACGAGTATTTATTAAGGGGTTTTTCAGCATTTATTGCACTTACCACCAGGTATTTTGGATTTTCTTTTTTGACTGTCGGTAGCGTAGGAAAATCTTTAATTAAGCTAGGTTTTTCCTTTTAGCTTTAGGGCTTGGGGCTAACAGGGCAAACCTGTTATCCCCAAGCGAGGATCCCCCAGGGGGCATCCTTGTTATCAATCGTTAACTATGTACATATGTATAACAAATATCACTGTCTTATGAGAAAAAAAAAGAAACAAAGTTTCTTTTGCGCTTTGCGAATAGCACTCGAAAATAGGTGAGAGAAGAACGTAGGAAGTCACTCTGAGCACTATAAGCACAACCGTACACGTCGAGTATCAGTCGATGACTGTAAATAAAATATGATTAGGGTAAAATGCACTTAGTATTTGTTTTATTTATTGGCCTTCAAATTGCCGAAATGCAATGACAGCAATTTGATGCCGGAATGCCTTATGTGTTTTTGCTAAGCGGTCAATCACCAAAAGTACTTGTACTTGTTGTGTAATGAGCTCGCTGTTCTGCGCCCAGACATTTGGTTTTATGTTGCACTTTGTGTGTGGTGTCTTGCGCCCGTGCAGTGTACATTATACGTGTGTGTGTGTCAGTATGTTTCATTCTGTGCTATGTGCATTGTGTATGTTTGTATGTCTGTATGTTATCGTTTAGCATATTTGTATATTAGTTTGTAATATTGTACGCAATGTGTATTGTATGTGTGTGTGTGTGTATCAGTTATGTATGTGCATACTACATAGCTCATAAACTCGAGTAAACGGCGCAGTCTGAACATATTATAACGAAATTGTGATAAAATTGCATAAGCCTTTAAAGAGTTTTTTTGGTTACAACCTTTTTATACCTTAGTTGCTTCTTTTTTATGAAAAAGCTCAAAGACAGATTGGACATAAAAAGTGTTTTGGTGGAAAAACTTCTCATCTTTCTTTGCACAACTTAATATTTGGTATCGTTCAGAAAGATAAAAATAAACTTGCTTTTGTTTTTTATATATAAATTTGTCAGAGGTTGGTTGTATATGACACGGGGACAAGTTTTTGTTATTACGAATACTATGCGTGTATGAATCTAGGCCAGCACAAATATATATTTGGTTCACAACATGCGTACTTAATTTAACAAAGGTGTACTTTAGGTACTCGAACAATGAAATCCACTCAAGAGCTGTACATTTTTATTGTGTTTACCTTAATCTAATATTTTTTCAAATTTATTTAATAATTCAGTTCAATCACACAAAAATGTTGAGTTTCACTCTAACTTTTGTTGTTGCTTGTTTTTTTCACTTCATGCACAAGCATATTTTGCTACGTGTACACATACATACATAGTATATGATTATGATACATGAATGTGTAAACGTGTGCGGAATAATATGCTTTATTAAATTTATTTACTAAAAGGATGACACGATATGAAGACTGAGAGTGTGCGTTAACAAGGGAATCTCAAGAACGACACATCGTAAAGTTATAGTATATTTCCATAGTTTATTCAACTAAACAATAGCTTACCAACAAGTTATACCTTTCTGCAAAATTTTTATTGATCTGGTTGTAAAATATGTTTGTATTTGAAATCTATCGGTACTAGTGTAGAGTAAACCTGCTGTTTCCTCTGTGAATAATTTGTTTAAGTTTCAAAAAGATTAAGTACTCACATTTTAAATTTATTTATGTGTCCTTAAGATACAATCTCTGGGTTATAGTCAACGTAAAGGAGTTCGAGAATAGTATGGAACTATTACATCTTAAAACTCGATTTAATTTTTAAAAAATGATTTAAGGCATTCCTAAATACGCAACGTTTGTTGATGAAAAAGTTCTATATAAAAGATTATAATTTTCCATAGTCGTTCTTCTTATAATTTTTGCTGGCAGAATTAAAGTTGATTGTCTGAAAATTGCCTAGTAGGCGTTCTTTCTATAAAAATGGTGTTTTTTTAGACATGTGGTTTTTAAGAAGAAATAAAGATAATTATTTACTATATTGCTTTCTTCTTTTTATTTTATTTTTTTATTTAAGGATTTGCCATTATGTAAAAATGATTTTAGGCAAGTGACTGCCGCGGCTGGCTTGAAAAAATTCTAGCCGAGAAGCCCAATTTTCGACCACTTTTTGCAGCAGTTGGGGCCGTATATCAGCAATAACGCGCCGAATATTATCTTCCAAGGCGTCAATAGTCTCGGGCTTATCTGCGTAGACTAGCGACTTTACATAACCCGACAATAGTCCAGCTAATGCGCTCACCAAAAGTTTCCTTCAATAAATTGATTGTTTCGTTGGTTATATGGCATGTTGGAACCAAAGGTCGCCCACATCAACATCCTTCAATTCAGGCATGAAAAAGTTATTAATTATGGCGTTCCCAATTGACTGTAACATTATGGACGTCGTCATTTTTGAAGAAATATGGACAAATGATTCCACTGCCCATAGAGCACACAAAACATTGACTTTTTGAGGATGTAACGGTGTCTCAACAATGACTTGTTGATTATCATCACTCCAAATGCGACAATTTTGTTTATTAACGTAGCCATTCCACTAATAGTGAGCTTCATTGCTGAAAAATGTTTCTTGTGAAAATCGGAATCGGTGGCCATAGCATTTTGGGCCAGTTCACTGAACGTTGCTCCGGAGTAAGTCTGTTCATTATGAAATGGCAAACCAAACTGAGTATAAACCAAGTAACAGCTGTCGAAATGACCAACTCCGAAAAAGGCAGTGTCTCATTGAAAACCACACGTCTAAAAAAACACCCTTTACATAAATCGTTCTTCTATATATTTCCGGTGTATATGGAAACTCAGGCTCATATCTAACGATATTGTCTTTAACCCTTCACCTGCCTCTACATTTTCTTGTAGCCGGGTATGCGAGGAAATGGATTATAACTTGAAGTGACCGATTTAAATCCTGAGTCTTATGAGACATTACCCTTGTTTACATAATGGCTATCGCTATAACTGATAGTCAAAGTCTAGTAAAACAATCTATGAAACTATTTTCGATGTGTAAATAAATATCATAGCTCGATATGGTAAGATTTTCGTTCACTCAGCCAAAACTTCGCAACTGCTTCTGATGAATTTTGTGGGTTAAAACATTTTGAAAACAGTGTAGCACCCTATGGAAATTAGTGCGAACAGTTTTCCAAGCTAATGTAATCATTTCTAACTATTTCGGATGCATTTTAGGGGAGACCTTATTCTTTTTTCGTGCACGTTATTATTATTTCTGCCATGAAAAAGCTTCTCATAAAATACATCTGCCGTTCGGAGTCGGCACAAAACTGTAGGTCACTCAATTTGTAGTATAATATAAAGACGCACACCACAAAGGGTAGAAGAAGCTCGGTCAAACACAGAGCTATATAATGTAGGAGCCAAATTATTATTATTATAGTATATGTAGACCTTGAATTATAACACGTCTATATAGTTAAACACAAACTCAAGTTCAAGCAGTTCTGAAGCAAATCTTCTGAAACCAACAAAAATATTCATTTTTAAAGAGTACGTCTTTGGGCATTTGTTTGCTACACAACTTGTTAACTTTACTTTGCATTGCGTCACGAGTTTCAAACTTTCTGCACTCTTTTCCATTTCCTTTCCTTCAGCATCTTCTTCACAAAACAAGTATTGGTTCCGCTGTTGCGCAATATTTTTCATGCAACCATATCAAAAACTAAATTGCGTAGGTGCTATTCAAGCTTCAACATTCACACACACATTCACAGCGCTACTCCCTCAAATCCTTTCTTTGCTTCTGCTCAGTTATGCGCTGCTCTGCTCTGCCACATCGTTTTGTTTGCTTGGCGTTTTTTATATAATCATCGTTTTTTTTTGTGCGACGACAGCAATTTGCTGGAAAAATCACTTGAATGGGAATTAAAATTTGTTTACTTGCTCTCATTGTTTCGCAGGCATTGGGTATTTGTTGTTTTTTAATCTGTGCTATAATTATTATTATCAGTATTCTTATTGTTGTATTTCGAGCAAAGCTGGGGAAATTTGATTAGAATTAGAAATCAATTAGATTAGCAAAAAAAATCAATCTAATCGATTAGTTATGATTAGTTGATCATTTTTAACTAATTCTAATTGATTAGAATTAGTGCTAATCAAAAATGTAATCACGATTAGTGACGATTAGCAATTCTAATCAAAACTAATCAAAAAAAAAATTGATTAGATTTCTTGATTAGTTTTGATTAGCTTTGATTAGTTTCAGTAATTTAATAGAATTTAATAAAAAATTTCATTTTCAGGTTGAATATATGTATGTGTAAGCAGTTGTACGTAATGTAAACAGTTCTACATAATGTAGGCAATTGCAATCTGCGAATGCGTGAGTCACCCTGTTGCAAAAATGATACATACAGCTGTCATTTGCATATTGTTTACATTTTGTACAACGTGTTATTAGTTTCGTTTCGGAGGTTAAATTTGTTTGGTTTTTTTGTATTTTTGTTTAAAAATATATTAAAATTGTTTAAAATAACTGGTAAAAAATATTAACAAATATTTGCTGCATTTTAGTAATGGATATGTCAGATATTTATGTGGACGAAGATTTTTCATCAGATGATGTGTTCGCGGATCCTAACTACAGCTTACCAAAGGTGAGTCGGAAGAGAAGTCTAGAAGCGGATGAAGAAGCAGCTGTGAGTGCAAAGAGGACGTGTGCCGTTGGACAAATTGGATCAAAGCTTTTATTCACGGACAATTTTTATCTAGATGTGGAAAAAGATTGTTTAAATAAGTGTTGGTGATGTTCAAAATATGTTGTGATGTGGTTAAATTTGTTTGTATCTAGTTTAGCTGATGGTGTTAATTAGGGTATTTCTGGTTGGTTTATTTAAGTTTTTTTTTAAACAAATATCAAACAACCTGAAAATGAAATTTTTTATTAAATTCTATTAAATTACTGAAACTAATCAAAACTAATCAAGAAATCTATTCAATTTTTTTTTTTTTAGTTTTGATTAGAATTGCTAATCGTCACTAATCGTGATTACATTTTTGATTAGCACTAATTCTAATCAATTAGAATTAGTTAAAAATGATCAACTAATCATAACTAATCGATTAGTTTGGTTGTGAATAGTTTAAATGAGTGCTTCCGTTTCTAAACGGAAATATGTACGCTATTTGGGAATTTAAATAATGGTTTATTCAGAAGACTATTTGCTTCATTTTTAGTTTTCGAGTCAGTAGGTTGTATTTTGATTTCGTTCAATACTTTAATTTTTTATTCAATTGTTAAATTTACTTACGTTTCTATTTAAATGGTTTCGGTTTTATGTAAACGGGCAAAAAATTTGTTTACACTAAAATTGTAGATACATACATATTTAAAATAGGTCAGATGGAAAAACTGTAGTAACAATAACAATTTTTTAATTGAATTGTTTAAAGAAGCTTTTGCCATATTACTAAACAAGAAAACAGAGAATTTTATAATTTACTTATAATTTTATTTCTTTACGCAGCGTAAGGACGCAATCAACCTTAAGTTGCAAACCGTTAAATACAATGGTGCATACTGAACTATGATACATATATGAATATCGAATCGCTACTTATAAGTATAGATAGAATTTCTTCTCGAATAGTACCGAAATTTTAGGAAACTTAAAAGGGCACCCCAAAAAAATGGTTAAAAAACCATTCAAATAATAGTTAATTCCAACTAAAATAAAAAAAAGATAATATCCTGTAATATTTGTTGTTAATAAAATATGAATTGTTTCCCTAACATTCGTCGTACAAAGCGCGACACGCTATATATGTAGGCCACTAGGCCGCCCTTTTGAATAATAAGATCCAAACAGTTAAGCTTGTAAATTATTATTGACTTTATTTTCCAAATTGTTGGTCTTATATACTAATTTCCTCACAGAGGAAACTTATTTATAATTCTTAATTAACCAATGGGAAATCAACATGAAATTAGAAATATTTTCTCACGCATTGATTTCACACGGTACTAAATAAAATATGATTTGGCTAAAATGCACTTAGTGTTTGTTTTGTTTATTGGCCTTCAAATTGCCGAAATGCAATGACAGCAATTTGATGCCGGAGTGTGTTATGTGTTTTTGCTAAGCGGTCAATCACCAAAAGTACTTGCACTTGTTGTGTAATGAGCTCGCTGTTCTGCGCCCAGACATTTGGTTTTATGTTGCACTTTGTGTGTGGTGCCTTGCGCGCGTGCAGTGTATATTATATGTGTGTGTGTGTCAGTATGTTTCATTCTGTGCTATGTGCATTGTGTATGTTTGTATGTCTGTATGTTTGTATGTCTGTATGTTATCGTTTAGCATATTTGTATATTAGTTTGTAATGTGTATTGGTTATGTATGTGCATACTACATCCTACAGTGCAGTGTATATTATATGTGTGTGTGTCAGTATGTTTCATTCTGTGCTATGTGCATTGTGTATGTTTGTATGTCTGTATGTTTGTATGTCTGTATGTTATCGTTTAGCATATTTGTATATTAGTTTGTAATGTGTATCGGTTATGTATGTGCATACTACAATCCTCTTCTTATTATAATATTATTTTCAGTAATGAGGCGAATTTTCAGCTCAATGTACGTGACAGTAAGAAAAACTGCCACATTTAAGAACTTACGATTTGTCAAAAAATTGAGCTTTTGAAGGAAAAAGTCGATGAACGAGTTTTTTGTCGAAAGGGATCACTGCTCCTTAAAACCTCTTAAATACATATTTCAACTTTTCTCGAAAAGTAAGTGAGAATTGAAGCTTAAGAGTATGTCAAGTATGCATTGTGCATCAGAAGTATTTATTATGTAATATACAAAGTTGGAGTTCTGCGTATAACAATATTGCTTCAGGATATATTCTCGTCGTCCTATTTTTTGACATTAAGAAAAACAAAGACAACAGAAACAAAATTTAAATACATGCAAATCTGCATTTTAGTATGTATATACATAAGGAGATTTAAAAATCGGTTGCCTCAAAGGACATACTCGTACATACATATGTACATATCGTCGTCCGAATAAATAAATGTCGTATACGAAAATTGGGCCAAATTTAGTTAAGAATGCAGTTATACTAAACTAATTAAGATCTTTTAAATGGAGTTATGTGTTTTTAAATTTCTCTTTTAGTTTCCGAGATATTGAGCAAAACTTTGTAGCATGCGCAAGGTCGAAGCGATTTCGTTTATTTTTTTTTTTTCATATAAATTCCGTGCTTTGAGCGCTCAGAGAAATTTTGTCAAATGCTTAAATAACCATGGACAAAATTTAAAAATCTGTAAAATTTTGTAATATAATCTTTAAATTGTGTTCATATTGTGGCACGGAAAATTAAATGTTGTATGTGAAAATATTGCAAATAAAGTTAATAATGCAGATATTTTCTCTCTTATGATATCTTGTTTATTTTTCGATTAAGTATCACATTTGTCGTATGTCATGCACGTTACTGCAAAACTGTTGGCAAATGCAACATATGACAAAATTTTACTGAAGAAAATCCTTTACTGCATCCAATTAAATACAACATTCAATAAATGAAAAATAAAAACGTATAGAAAATTCACATGTTTTGTGTTTGAAATACATTATGTAATATTAATACTAAAATAGCCAACGTGTATTTCAAAGTAGTGGCAATATTGGGCATCAGCCCTCGAACAATGTTTCGGTCAAAAAATTCAAAGTGAAACTACCTCTAAAAATATGTATATCATGATTCCATCCATTCAATAAAATTATATTCAAGTGTATCTACTTTCTAAATATTTTTGTAATTTATACTTGTAAATATTTTTATAAACAAAGACAAGATACATTTACCTGTTTTATTTGTTGTTTAAAAATTGTAAATGATTTAACATTTACACAGCTTTGGTGCAGATAAGGCAGCCATATCTCTCTTTTTCTCTCTACTCTGAAGAAATATACTTCGAAATTTGCTAGCCAGAATTACAAACAACTTTTCCTAGGTATGTTTTAGTTATTTATGGTATAAAGCACACATTTATGCATAATACTGTTTTTGAAGTCGAAGCCAGTTTTTAATGCGGTTTTAAGAATTTATTGAAAACACCAAAATGGTTAAATGAAATGAACCACGATCCCTGTTGTTTTTTTAAATAAAAACATGCACCAATAAAAATTGGTCACAAATTTAATAACAGTCGAAAAGTTTTTAGATGAACTGGTGGTTTATGCCACAAAGGCGCAATTTTAACGGATCCATTCGTCTTCCCCGTACGGGATGTTCAACACTGAAATAAATACAGTTCAAGCGTCCCTTTAAAGTAAAACTTACTTATTTGCAACCGGCGTTGCGTTTTTGGCGATCTCCTTACTAAAATATATCAATGTTTTCATTCTTGTACTGAGAGTATTAAAAATAACTATAATGAATGGGCACTGTGAATCAATATACATATGTACATATATGTAAATAAAATTATACCTTTTGAAAAACAGCACTCACATGCATTTACATACATACATATATGCAAAAAATGTTTTTTCATTAAATGTTTTGAATTTTTTTCTAAAACGCTTAAGCCATTACCTTAACTTTTCCAAGCCATTATGCAAACAAATTCACTTTTACTGATTAATCACAAATACCAGACATATTAATTTTGAAGACACACATGTACGTATGCTCTTTTTGCCGAGCACGTGCGACCTCGGACCATAATAAATTCTTTTCGGCGGCTAAAACAAATTAAATATATCTCGATATAAAGTTATTCATATTACCGGCGGCAAATTGCACGTACTCTCAAAAAGAAATATATTTATTTTACTAATATAGACGTACCAAAGTAGCGAAAAGGATATGAACGTGTGTATGTATGTATGTATGTGTGCCGCAAATAAATGTAAGTTAAAGCAGTTATGCTGCAACTGATTGCGCCTAATCGAAAGTAATCACTGCAAGGACAAACAGAAACGGCCGCAAAGCAAAGAAGAACAATATAGTGTGTGCACATATACTAACACTATAGTCACAAATGACCATCACATTTAAACCAGGGTATGTATCGGCTGTCGACATCGACTTCGACTTCGGCCTCCGTGGAAACAATCAACAGTCAGAACAATGTGCCGCGTTGACCGACTAACAGCTGATTTGTTGTAATAGTATTGGTCTCAGCAGAAAATCTTATAGGAATACAAAAAAAACGAAAAAAATGCCGCAATCAACAAAATAAATTTTGTTCCAAATGGGCCGAAGAGAGTGGAAGAAATACAACAAATAAATATAATAAAACTGCCATAGTCGCAAGGTTAATAGCGAAAAAACGAAGAAACAGTTTTGCAAGGAGATGTGGAAATTTTCAAGCCTCCTCTTAGATTGGGCATTGTTTAGTGATTATTGTAGGCACTGAAGACCATACATAGCGCTCCACTCCTTGTCGGTGAGGCCAAACATGTCTCATAATGATTGGATTGTAATGGCGGTAGTGGCGCAGACACATTATAACTAAATATCAAATTAAAGTCGGCTGGCAGGTCGGCCGATCGTTGTCGACGTGACAGCAATGACTGGAATTATTGAACCCGAAATAATTTGTGGCAACAAGGTATATGATTGGGGTGTGTAGAGAAGAGAATTGATTGAGAAGAACATTGGCAAAAAAAGATAGCTGCAACTTAGTTAGTTCGATTACATACAGGTCAAGCATGTAATTGATTGCGTGTTACAATCGATTGATGATCCGTATGTATGGATATGTGTATGCAGGTAGTAACGTATTTTTTTTATTTGCTAACGAAATCTCACATTTAAATTTAAGCAACTTTGAAGTACTCAATAAGAAGAAACCGAGGAAACGATGGTACTATTGTTTATTAT
This sequence comes from Philophylla caesio, assembly GCA_963971545.1. Taxonomy (NCBI): domain Eukaryota; kingdom Metazoa; phylum Arthropoda; class Insecta; order Diptera; family Tephritidae; genus Philophylla; species Philophylla caesio. The sequence continues at coordinate 28,820,955 of OZ020609.1, read as the reverse complement.
ATGATTCATTTGAATAATATTACTCTTGTGTTTAAGAATACCCATTACATGATCTAATAATGTGTCGCATGATCAAGTTTACAATTTATTTAGTTACGAGTATCTGCTATTAAAGGCCTGCCCAAACAGACGTGGTACGGTACAAAAGAGTACATTCCCGTACGATATGCGGTATCAAAAACCATGGCGGTATATTTGAGCACTGAACCAGACGTGGTTTTGAAAGTACGGTACACAGCGGTACAAAATCATACCACTGTGTGCACAGTTGACCGCGAGGTAAAAGCAAACATATCGTAAACAGAGTTGCAATTTATGGCTAAAGTTCAGCCAAATATTTTATTTTTATATACTTTAAGTATTAACTTTTTAAATTCAATTTAAAAATACTCGTAACACAAAGTAAGTAAAATAAATGAATCCATTTTATATATGTATGTTGTGAAATATTTAATAAATATGGCAGTGGTGGTCAGATATATTTACGGCTATTATATTAATAGATGTTGAAATTCATTCGCAAAGAAGAGAAAATTGGAGCGTTTTACCGAGCTTTTGAAATGCTACCCAATTTTATATAATAATAAAAGTCCTGAATACAGGACAGACATACATACTTACATAAAAGAGATCAAATTTGGAAAACATTAATTGGTGAACTAAACGAAAGTGCTGCTAATAGCAATAATTCATGAGAGGAGCCCCTAATGATAGCCAATAAATAAAGTACATATGTACGTATGTATTTAAAAACAAATTTAGCAAAAACTCTTAAAATGGCAACAATGTTGTATACTATACCGCTCCGCGCCTGCATATCGTACGGGATTACACCGCTCTGTACCGTACCGCGTCTGTTTGCAAAGACTAAAATTGTAATTATTACAAAAATATATAAAAATATTTCGATATCAAAACACAATACGAGTATACATTTTCGATTGCACGCTAAATCCATTGAGGAAGTGATATTTTTGTCGCTGTCGGGCTTTAAATTGTGGATGTCAAAAATTTGTCGCCGGTCGAGTAATTTTAAAAATTAAAAGCTCTTAATTTTTTTCTATTCTAAAATCAGCGATCTTTTAATAACTAAATTTTTCAATATTATAATCAAAAACATTTTTTAAATTTTTTTTTAAATAAGTTCGAAATTGTTATGAACTTTTGGTGAGCTGTTATTAATTTGGTAACAAGTTTAAAGATTGGATATACATGGCGTTTGTTAAAGAATAAATGAGTTTTCTTTAATAGGAAATGAAAAGTCAAAACTTGTCAAAATGATTATATTGAAAGTAATACACAATATTTCTTTAAAAACTACAACTTTTGCAATGAACGTACACATACACATGTACACACCTACGTATAACATATACATAAAAGTGTCGTTGATAGCGGACAACATCTTTCTCGCGGTCTGATTTTTAAATAAAATTTTCTAGAAGTTCAGTGAATTTGTGGAAAAAAAAGTGGCGATCAAAAGGACCCAAGGGTTGGAGCTCATCAACTGCAAGTCAGCGCTGGTGGACAATCTATTTACACAACAGATAAGTACACAAGTTATTTTTTATTTATTTTCGTCGCCCTTCTGGGACGAACGAGTGTCCATACACAGCTACATACATACATATACGCACATACTTCAATAGTTGTGAGTGCGTGTGTACATGCATGCAATACAAAACTGCTAACAAGAAGAGCAGCAAACAGAGAGGTAGATTGCGAAGCCACTGTAGGTAGCTGTCAAACTTCTGATAGTGACGTGCAGATTGGCTCGCTCAGTAAACGTTACCAAATACGGTACTCGGTACGCGAGGTTAATAATTTAAACAAATTAACATTAAATTATAAAATCCGGTAATCCGAAATAAAAAGGCAATAAACTTATAAATACATATAATTCAAATAAAACAAAACAGTAAAACTAATTAATATAAATAAAATAAAATAAAATAATAATAATAATAATAATAATAATAATAATAATAATAATAAATAAAATAAAATAAAATAACAATAATAATAATAATAATAAATAAAATATAAACAAACATCATAAATCAAAATATAAATTTAACTAAAAAAAAAGCAAAGAAAATAAAAATAGACCAATTTAAAAGTAATAAGTAAAGAAGTAACTGTCTAACCTGAATAGACTTCTCTAAACAGGGAGCTAATACAAAAAAACAAAAATCTACAGTCGTACCGAGGGGGACTAGCGCAGGACGTCAACTCGCCTTGCGGTGGTTGGGTGCGTTCCGACCGCGCAAAAAAAAAAAAAAAAATGAGGAACTATGCCGTTAAATTCGGAGTCGGAGTCTCCTTTTATGAGGAGCTCGAGGACACTGAGGTCACCAGAGCGCCTCGCTTCGTCCACGCAGGAAGCTCGGAAAATTGCAGGAGGGACAGCCGCTGCTCGAGACGGGGACGATGCACATCCTGCAAACGCACCGCCAGCAGAGGCCGGATGCGCGGTCGCAAATTGCCTTAGCCAACGGGTCCAGAAAACTAGCGACTCGAATAGCGAAAGGTGTGAAAGTAAGGGTGCAGCGGGCGATGCTGATAGCGTCGCTGGTCTCGAATGCAAAAAAGCAGCGTTGGCGATGTATAAAAAAATTGAGGAGCTAAAACGGATGATGGACGGGCAAAGACACGTCAATCAACAAATGAAAAACGTCTTAGCAAGCATAGGAAAATTCTGCGAAGTGATAAGGAGCAGCGGCACTCCATCAAGTAATACGTCGGTAGACACAAAAGCTACTCAAACGGAGCTCAAAGTTGAACCTCCCAAACAGGGAAAAAGGCTAAGAGCTTCAAATGATGACGGTGTGGCTACGGAAAATCCGAGTCAACCATCTGAAAAGCGCGTACGTGTCCTTTCTCCCCGGAGCGAGAATGACCAACAAAGAAAAAAAATTATACGTAGTAAGGAACAGCCCAAGGTAGACTCGAATATAGAAAAAGCAAGAGTCACAAAAAAACCGGCAGAAAACCTGAGCGTAAAGGGCCATGATCAGGAGTGGACACAGGTCGTGAAGCAAAAGCGCCAAAAGAGCAAGTCCGCCCGTCCGGATGCTATTGTGGTTAAAAGCGCGGGAGAATGCTCATACGCTGATATACTAAGGATGGTAAAGACGGAAGAGAGCTTAGTAAGCTTCAGTGAAGCCGTCCAAAAAATTAGGAAAACGGCGAGCGGCGATCTGCTTTTCCAGTTAAGAAAGGCATCCGACACAAACACCGGCAAATTGCAGGCGGCTGTCGGAAAATTACTAACAGGTAAAGCCGAGGTAAAGGTCCTAACTGAGCAAGTACGCGTGGCAATTCATGATATTGACGAAGTTACCTCCAGCGAAGAGATGTGCTCAGCTCTGAACTCACTTAGCTGCGGCCTTGATGTAAAGACCAACAACGTTCGCTCTCTGCGAAGGGCATACGGAGGCACGCAAATCGCTACGCTTCTTCTCCCAACTGATACGGCAAAGACCTTGATCGAAAAGGGGAAGGTTCGAATTGGCTGGGTGGTATGCAGAATAAGAGAAATTCTACAACCTATGCGGTGCTATAAATGCCTTGATGTCGGGCACATCGCGAAGAACTGCGCTAGTACCGAGGACCGCAGAGGCATCTGCTTTAGGTGTGGACAAGCAGGTCATACTGCTAAAGGATGCACAAGTACGCCCAAATGCCTGCTGTGCGCCAAGAAAGGAACGGAAGGCTTTGACCATAGCACCGGGGGCGCCAAATGCCCAATATATCAAGAAGCCATCCGAAAAATGAGAAAGCTATGAGATTACTTCAGCTTAATTTAAACCATTGCCAGTCAGCCCAAGACCTGCTTGCACAAACTGTGAGGGATCACAAGATAGATATTGCAATCATCAGTGAGCCCGAAAAACAAAAGGACGGCGCCACATGGCTCCGATCCGCTGACGGTAAGGCTGCACTATGGATGTGCGGCAACGAACCTAAAAATATGCAATGTGTCTCCTCAGAAACAGGCTTCGTGTGCGCAAAAGTAGAAAATATTTACATATACAGCTGCTACATTCCACCCAGCATGCCGATTGCAGCGTTTGAAAGCATTGTGTTCAGCATCAGTAGGGATGCCAGCGATAAAAGAGATGTCGTAATAGCTGGCGACTTTAATGCTTGGGCGCAAGAATGGGGTTGCCCTAGAACGTCTCCAAAAGGAAAAGCCCTTTTAGAGGCCTTGGCATGCCTAGACGTAGCTTTGCTAAATACGGGTACTCAGCACACCTTTAACCGAAATGGATTTGGTTCAATTATCGACCTCACCTTTGTGAGCAGAAACTTGTATAGACAAGCAGATTGGGTAGTGAGTGACTGCTACACCCAAAGCGATCACGCCGCAATAATCTGCCATCTAAAATGTGATATTGCAAAATTCCAACGGGGTAATCGACCAGGAAGCTTCCGGGGCTGGAAGCTATCATCCTTCGATGCTGACTTATTCGTCGAAGCGTTTCCCGTGTCACATTACCAGAGGCCAGCAGAAGCCATGGCAAAGAAACTTATGACAGACATCCGAGCTACTTGCGATGCGTCAATGAAAAGATGCTCCTCTCGCAAAAATCGTAGTGCCGTTTACTGGTGGAACTATCACATCGAACCGCTGAGGAAGAGCTGCTTGCAGGCTAGGAGATATTTTCATCGCGCAAGAGGAAGAATAAACTTCATAGAAAGTCAAATAATATATAAGGCAGCACGTAACTTGCTCAAAAAAGCAATCAAAGATAGCAAGCGTCAGTGTTTTCTAGAGTTGTGCGATGATGCCGCGGAAAACCCATGAGGAACCGCATACAAGATTGTAATGAAGAGGCTCAAAGCCACCAAAGATGTAGTTCCAACTTGCCCACTGTTCCTCAAAACAGTAGTAGATACTTTGTTCCCTAAACAGAGACGGCTGGTCCCGCCGGTGCATAATGTAAATCTACATTTATTTGAAAAAGTAAATGCAGAAGAAGTCATACAAGCAACAAAAAGAATGGACATAAAGAAAGCGCCTGGGCCAGATTGCGTGCCAAACAAAGTCCTAAAAGTGGCTATCGATCACAAAATGTCGTCGCTCGTCTCAGTCTTCAACGCATGTTTTGCAGAAGGTTGTTTTCCATCGATTTGGAAACAACAAAAGCTCGTGCTACTTCCCAAGCCTGGAAAACCCACGGAGAACCCATCGAGTTACAGACCGATTTGCCTGCTAGACTCTACGGTTAAACTCTTCGAACGCATTATCTCCAACAGGTTGGAGGTAGAGATTGAGGCACTGGGTGGTGTATCGAATGATCAATACGGCTTTAGAAAGGGAAGATCTACTGTGCATGCTGTTACCGAAGTAACTCAGCTCGCGAGACAAGCAATCAGTGGGTCTCGATGGCTAGGAGGAGCCAAAGAGTACTGTTTGATTGTAACACTTGACGTGAAGAACGCCTTCAACTCGGCCAACTGGGCAAAAATCTTAGACACACTGGAACGCATAGGAGTATCACTCTACCTGCGACGGATAATGAGGAGTTATTTCCACGATCGCATACTCTGGTATGACACAGAGCAAGGAAGGAAGACGATGGATATTACCGGCGGCGTACCACAAGGGTCAGTCCTCGGCCCATTACTGTGGAATATCATGTACGGCGGCATTCTTCGGCTGCGGCTACCACAGGGTGTGAAGGTGATCGGCTTCGCCGATGACATCGCTGTGGTGATATCTGCCAAACACCTTCAACAGATATCTGACACAGCCACCACAGCAGTGGAGAAAATAAAGACATGGCTCGACCAACAGGGGCTAACGTTAGCAGAACAGAAGACAGAGTCAGTTCTTATCTCAAGCAGGAAAAAGCTGGAAGAGTTAACGGCTATCCTGTATCCACGAAGCCCGCGATAAAGTATCTAGGTATCAAAATCGATAAAAGGTTGACGTTTAAAATGCACCTTGAATACGCCAGCGACAAGGCAGCAACCACAACGACTTCTCTATCAAAAATTATGCTCAACGCGAGAGGACCAAAGCAGCGAAGCAAAAAGCTGCTGGCAGGAGTAGTTAGAAGTCAAATATTGTACGGAGCTCCGGTGTGGTTCGAGGCGGTATGCCACTCATCTTACTTCCGGGGCATAAAGTCAACTTATCGCCTGTGTGCACTCAGAGTATGCAGTGCATTCAAAACTGTGTCCGATGAAGCAGCTCTGGTAATTGCAGGTATGTACCCAATAGACATTCTAGCTAAAGAGTCTGCATATATATTCACAAGGATGAGGGTAGCAAATGAAGCCGCTCGCAAGGAAGCCAAAGACATAAGCCTAGCGGAGTGGCAAAATAAATGGGATCGCACGCCAAACGGGCGATGGACACACCGATGTATACCGAATATAGAGCGCTGGATTCAAAGAAGCCACGGCGAAATAGATTTTTACACGACCCAATTTTTAAGCGGTCATGGATGCTTTAAGTCGTATCTACATAGATTCAAACACGAGGTCGACCCTTACTGTGACTTCTGTGGTATCGGAGTAGTAGACAACGCGGAACATGTTTTCCTAATGTGCCCGCGCTTTATTCACGAGAGGAGCATACTCCAATCAGCAGTTCGAGAAAACCTTTCACCACAAGCGATCGTTAATTACATGCTGATGGGCAAAGACGAATGAAATTTGGCCAACGGCTTTATTTCATCGACGATGAAGGTTTTAAGAAGTGAGGAAAGAAGAAGACGCAGAAGTTCCACTACCATATAAGACGAGGTAAGAGGTCTTGTGTGCCCTAATGCATCACAGCAGATTGGATCCAAGGCCGTTGCAACCGCCAAGTGGTACGAGTGTACGAGCAGATTGGAATCTCGGCCTTTCCGACTGCTTTAGGCCTTCCGTAGAAACACAAACTCAGGCGTGGATGCGGATTGGAACCTAGGCCGTTCCAACCGTCAAACTACGCAACGAGGAAAAGAAAAAAAAATTATAACAAAAATAAATAACTTAATAATATAAAAGTGTTTTTCATACATAAATGCAGCACAGGAATTAATGCATCACAGCGGATTGGAACCCAGGCCGTTCCAACCGCCAAGTAGAGCATCCACAACCTCCGCTGGACCCATTAATCAAGCAGATCGGAATGTCGGACTTTCCGACTGCCCAAGGTCTTTCTGCCGAAACACGCACACTCAGGCGTCGACGCGGATTGGAACCCAGCGCGTTCCAACCGCCAAAGCTCCCAACGGGAGAAATAACATAATATAATATTATATTCCATTCAGTAATATATAAGTATTTTTCAGTCATAGACGTAGCAAAGGATTGAAGAAGCTGGGGCGGATTGGAACCCAGGGCGTTCCAACCGTCAAGAGCTACGACGCAAACCTGGTCATCGTCCAGTTGGTAACATTCAAATAATACGTTTACCTACATGGAATCACTCGTCGCATGCATATGTAAGTAAGTACATCGATGCCTTATTTATATTAAATAACTTAAAGGGGACGAGGCTGCGGCCCAAGACAGCTTACAATAGACTTAGAACGTACGATCGAGCTTAGTGCTCAAACCACCTCCCGACGGAATACCTGACGGTGGTACCGGGGGGTTCGGTACATGACAGTAGGAGGTTTAGTGCTGGTTAAAGTCCCACACTGACGGGGTACAGGCTTTCGATGCTTCCTCCTCGTAAAAAAAAAAAAAAAAAAAAAAAAACCTACGTATAACTTTAACACTTACCCTATAAAACATACGATTAGTCTAGGATGAACCCATGCTACTAAGTAATACAACTTCTGATCTCTTTATATGGAATGAACTGTTCCCTTTTGTTCGAGCATGTCCTATGAAGAGAAAAACAAAAACAAAAATCATTGCTTCGATCGAGATTCGAACCGTCTTCTCGAGGGTTGCTAAGCGAATGCTCAGCTTACATGCCAACGGAGCGCATAAAAGTTCGTTGCCTAAGCGCTTGCATATATCAATTTGTCTTTTATTATATCCGAAAAACATGAATACAGGACTAATCTACAATTATACCCCTTTGAGACTTGTTTTACGACTAATTAATACCCAATTGTACCAGATAGAGACTAATCCCGGAATACTCTTCTTAGAGATTAGTCGCACAATTTTTTCCAGGGTACTTTCAGGTTACCGTGGCATAGGTGCTAACCACAATCCCAGCAAACAAATAAGAAACTCTGTGGCAAAAACAAATAAAGTGAGTAACTAAAAATAAGCGATAGAAGCGAGCAATGCAGCAGAGTCATCAGCAATCAAATGTCAATGTCAGCGGCCAATGTTTGCTGTGCGTGTGTGTGTGTTTATGTGTTTTTGTATGTGTTAAAATAATATGTCATAGAGTGGGTTTAATGGCATAGAATGAGACTGCGAATTTCGCACTGAACGCAGCGTCACAAATTGAGTTGATGAGAAAAGCATTTCGTACTTTCGGTGCCTAAGCGTGTAGAAATTGATGCAAAATAAATGAAAAGAAATGTGATTGTTTTGTAGAGCAAATTGTAGTGCAAAGTAAAAGTAAATATAAGAAAAAAGAATCAGCAAAATCTGGTAATAGTGGAAAAAGTTTTAGCCACTTTTCGGACGCGTAGTGTGTAAAATGCCACTTAAACTTGGCAATTGACGAAGATTCGGTGGAATTTCAAGCAGCTGACGTACAAAGTTTCTACTACTGAGGTCGTCGTAGGAACTTTTCAATAAAAGTTTCAATACAACTCACTTAAGTTAGAGAAGTGCTATGAAGAAATGTAATTTCGTTCGATTAGTTTTTAATTTTCGATTTCCTTCTTGTAACAGTTTTTTTTTGCCATGTAGCACATAATTTTGATTGGCAATGATTCGGACGTTTCCACTTATTGCCCTTTTACACTTATTGCATATATTATTGACACACAGCACGCCAAGAAATTATGCCTGCATTTTTTCTCTATTCGCTTCCCCAAACACATTTACGCTCAAATCACTTTTGGATTTGCGTTAACGCGTTTACCATTTTATTGCATTAATGTTTTATTTCTTGCCTTGTTAATACTTTTTTGTAAGAATTTTCGAAAGGATTGCTGTTGGCGCGTATCTTTCGTAAATCCTCCTACACATATACATACATCCGTTGCAATGTTTTCTTCACTTTCCGCTTTTAGTAAGGCATTATACTTATTCTTCCGGCGCGTGTTGTGTAAAAGGTCTTTGTGGCATTTTCCTTCTCTCTCTGTCTCACTCTATCTCGCTGTTTCTACTCTTCTTCTTCGCTTGCCGAAGAAAAGTGTATATGTGCATATAATAGGTAGATCAGTAGGAGCGTGAATATGAAAAACATTTTTATTCAGCGTAATGTGTTGTTATGTGCTTTCTATATTACAAATGAGCCAATTTCTATGAATTAATGCCTTTTCCTTTGCTTTTTTTCTCATTCCCTTACCTCGCTTGTAGCGAAAGTCTCCGCAAATTTCATTGCAAATTTTATTAGATGTTTACGGTAAATTTTTTTGTGCTTTTTCAATATTTCTCCAATTTTGTGAAGTTGTGTTATTCCTTTCGAATTCGTATAAAATAAATTTTCTTGTCGCATACTAACTGATTTTATTATTTATATCTGTGATTTGTTTGCTCATTATTGGATTTGGTGGCTTGCAAAGCGACGTGTTGATTAAGTGTTGACTGGCTACAAGCCCGGTTGGAAATATTACGCATTTACTAAAAAATTTAAACATTGCACTCATATAACCCAGGCCTTTACCTAAGATCAACTTTTTAAAATATCGGAGTCCAGCAGCTGACCTTTGTATGATACCTAATTTAATTAAATTAGGTCCTACGCTGTAGTTCGACGGAAAATTCAATCAAACGATAAAGTGGAACATGTTCGCTATCCCTTTGTACAAGTACAATGTACTAGTTAGGGTTTGAAATTCGTTAGTAATTTTAAAATCGTGTTCGAAAACTATTTTATACTGAATATTTAACGAAAATCAGTAGATCAGTACTTTAGTTAAGCTCTTACAATGAAACGAGGCCCTTCAAAATTTGATATACATAAAAGATGTCATCTAATCCCTTTAAGGAAGGCCACGTCCAAGTGGGAACAACCAAATGCACTGGCACAAATATATATATATATTAGCAATTACGAAAAGATTTTACACATACATATTTAGCCTATTTACAAGGCATTCATATATGTACATATATCATCTTTCAGTCTCTATGAACATCTCTAAAAGTTTACTTGCATATTTGTATCTATTGGGTCGCCTTCTGGCGATATTTCATTTCTCGAATAAATTGCCTGTTGTTGAATTATTTATTTGTGTACATACATATGTACATCTTTGATTACTAGATACAACTTTTTTCTTTTTTTTTCTGAATTGCCTTTGCTAGCCCACACAGATATGGAAATACTCTTCCGTGTAGTAGGAAGAAAATTAATCGTGTGCCTTATGTTTCATTTTGATTTGTTTTGGTATGTATGTATGTATGTACATTTATTTTCTGCTTAGCTAGGTTTATTTCATTTAATTGGTTCGTTGTAGTCATTTTTATTTGGTGATATAAAGGTATAACAAATAATGTTCATATTTTTCTTGTAGCTGAAATAGTCTAGATTTTCGTAAAGTTAAGCTACATATCGTGAAGCTTTTGCTTAAAGGTAAGGAAATAAAAGAGCTAGTTATAACATTCAGTTTTTGCAAATGAACAGAAAAAATTTCTTTAAGCCAACTTAGAAATAAATATTGTGTCACAAGCAAATAAAATTAGGCTTAAAGCTTTTTATTGATAAGGTTTGGAAGCAGACAAGTTATGTTATTTAGTTTCTCCAAGTTTAAAAAAAAGTAGATAAAACGGATAGGCGATGCCCTCTAGGCTTAGTAAAAGCCACATAAAAGCATCAGTAAATGAATATTGTTGTAAAGCCTCGTATGAACTTTATAATTTGACAAATATTTTAGGTCGTTTTAATGGAGAATGGTGTTTTCTAACCTAATAGTAATATAAGGGCGCTTTATATAGCTCAGTGATGGCAGAGCTGCTCCTACCATTTTTGGTGTGTGTCTTTCGTTGTACAGTTTCGCAACGACTCCGTGGCAGAAATACCCTCGGAGGTTTGCCATTGTTTGGCGGAGGGTAACCGCTATTAGAAAAATAACTTCTCTAAGATTAAGATTTTACTTGCCTTATCTGATATTCGAACCTCGAGTTATAGCAGTTACACCCACTCGACAACAGCGGCCACTAATCTAGAGATGCTTTTAAGAGAAGAAAAAAATATGTACAAGAAATCCAAAGTGACGCTTACTACAGCTGACACAAATGTGCCAATCTTTCATCTCGCGGAACGAGCGCCGGGCATATGAAGCACCAAAGCGATATTCTAAATTAATATTTCCAGCGAAAGATGACAAACATGTGACCAAAAGTTATTTTTATGAGAGCCCATAATTTGATTAAGAGAAAAAACTCATCGTGGTTTAAATATTTTTTTGCCTAAAAAAGAGTGTTTACGGAACGACTTTCTGGTGTTATAGATAGAAAATTCAATCATCAAAAATAACTGAATTTTGGAACGATTTTCCGTCATCCCTTGTCAAGTTTGGTTTTAAGATAAACCGGTTTCGGCGTTATGCCATATTCAGTGCCGTTTTTCGTTTTTCAGTAGATTCCTACCCTGTCGGAAATTTCAACAACAACAAAAAAGAAAATCAAAAATAACCTCTAATACCAATGGATTGCATTTGTTCAACAACGCTGAGTCTGTAGCATACGTTACACCAAGTTAGAAACTCTCTTAGAAATTAAAAATTTTAACAATTTTTTATTATTCTAAGAAATGTAAAGTGTGGTTGTTTTATTGCTCTTTAGTGTAATTGTACAGAACGCAAGAGTTTAACATACCACTGTACTGGGTACTGTAGATAAACCTTATTAAACGAAATGCATTGGTAAAATTAGCGTAATTACATTAAGCATAAATATGTATGTAAGATGGTGAACTTGTCTCAATGCAGCATGCCGGTGGCATGCTCGGCTGCGAAGAGAGGACGAGTCAGTCGTTGATCAGAAGCCGTTCGTTAAAGTAGAAGTCGTTCACAATACAGTTTCATTTTATATATTTTCTTTTATATTCAAATATCTTTAAAATACTTTAATATTTAATAAATACTTAATTGAATAAATGCAACAATAACAATATCTGGTATAGTTAAACTATTCTACATTTGGGGGCTCAACCTGTTGTACCCGTTTTAAAAGTGTGAAAAAGACAGAATTCTAAAGGCGTCGCGAGTGGCACAGTTTCGCCGTCGCTGCGGTTTATTTTTGCATGTAGAGAGCGGTTGTTTGTGTGCAGTCGCGATCGAATCGAAAACTTCTGCAAAAGCGTTGTAAGGGACATTCTGCGAACGTTCGGTGAGAGCGCGTACAGCCGATTTTGTAAGTTGCAGTCGTCAGTAGCAGTTGGCAGTGTAGCAGTTATACGTCGTTGGAGTTGGCATTCATCGTCGCAGTTGTCGGCAAATGCGCAGTCGTCAGTAGCAGATGGCAGTGTAGCAGTTATACGTCGTTAAAGTTGGCAGTCATCGTTGCAGTTGTCGAAGTTTCGCAGTCGTTGGTGGTGGTTCGGTTTTTTTTTTTGCAGTCGTTAGCAGCAGAGCAGTCGCCGTTGGAATGATGAGAAAAACAAAACGTACACCAGCAAAAAGAGAAGAACGAAATCCAGAGCAGGAACAAAGTGAGAATGAAATTGAACTAGTAACAGCAATGTCTACGAAGGGTGAGTTAGTAAACGTTGAAAGCGACGCCAGTAGTAACGGAATGGAAGTGAAAATTCAGCAGTTGCTGCAGCTGCTCACGCTGAAGATTCAAGTTGACGAAGAGAGAGATAATAGAGTAAAAATATCAACGGACAATTTTGAGAAGGTGATCGGCGAATGCGATGGCCGCTCTGTTCCTATTGTTAAGTGGTTTCAAATATTCGAAGCAAATGCGGACGCATACGGTTTAACAGAGAAAGAAAGATATGTGCAAGCGAGGGGAAAAATGTGCGGAGCAGCGAAATTGTTTTTAGAAGCAGAGAATGTTTGCAATTACGTTGGTTTGAAGCATGCTCTGATTGAAGAGTTTAGCTCCAATTGGAATAGCGCAGAAGTTCATCAGCAATTGCGCGAACGGAAGAAGAAGCAGAATGAAACTTTTCATGAGTACATGTTCGAGATGAAAAAGCTTGCAAGCATTGGCAGCGTTGAAGAAGCAAGTATTGCGCTATATTGTTGACGGTCTTAACTTAAAGAGTGAATACAAATACACTATGTATCGTAGCAAAACGTATGCAGAGTTAAGAGAAGAGTTGTCTGTGTATGAGCGTTTACACATTAACGAGAAAAGAGATGGTAGTCCACGAAAACAAAATACGTTTAATAAAGAGCAGGTCGTTCAAAGTAAGAGAAAATAATACTGTTTTAATTGTGGTTCAAAAGACCACAAACGTAAAGATTGCAAAGCTGACACTAAATGCTTTAAATGCAACGAAAATGGCCACATTTCGCAAAATTGTAAGAATAAAGTAGAGAAAGTTAATCTTGTAATTGATCGCAGTCGCATTAAGCAAATTTTGGTAAACGATAAGATTGTAAAGGGCTTAGTAGACACAGGGTCCGACGTCACGCTTGTTAAAGAAAGTGTTGCAAGAACACTCGATAAAATTACCATAAATCCAAGTACATCTGTATTACGTGGATTAGGTAACACAACAACAAAGCCGGTTGGTGTGTTTGCAGCAAACGTGGTGGTCGATGCGCTGCATACCCAGCAGCAATTTGTAGAAATACCAGACAGTAAAATGGGGTGCGATGTTATTCTGGGATATGACTTCATCAATAAATTTCGACTAATTGCGGATGCAGATGGCTACAAATTCGAAAGTTTAGAGGGTAAACAAACAGTTTTGGATGACTACGCCGCAGACGTATATAATATTTTCGAGGCTCCAAACATAACAGCTCCGCCACAATTTCGTAAAAGAATTGAAGATATTATAAACGCAAGTTATCATTCAGAAGAGGTAGCGACAGAGCAGTGTCCCATAATGCTAAAGATTATACCCGATGGTATAGTCAAACCTTTTCGCCAGTCGCCAAGTCGACTTTCAGCAGATGAAGCCGTAGCGGTTAAGAACCAGGTAGACGAGTGGATCAGCCAAGGGGTTGTACGCAAATCCACTTCAAACGTAGCAAGTCGAGTTGTGGTCGTTCGCAAAAAAGATAACACGCTAAGAATATGCATCGACTACAGGAAGCTTAATAGTATGGTGTTGGATGATTGTTTTCCGGTGCCTTTGATCGAAGATGTGTTGGAGAAGCTTCAAGGGGCCAAGGTATTTTCAATAATGGACCTGGAGAACGGGTTTTTTCATGTCCCAGTGGAGGAAGAAAGTAGGGCGTATACAGCTTTCGTCACTAGAGAGGGTTTGTTCGATTTTAATAAGGCGCCATTCGGTTTCAAGAACTCTCCAGCGCGTTTATAAGATTTGTCAACCACATATACCAGGAGCTAATCAACGATAATGTTATGCAATTATATATGGACGATATCGTCGTTTTCGGGACAACGTCTGAAGAGTGCATGCAGAAGACAGAGATGGTTATAAGAAAAATCAAATGGAAGAAGTGTAGTTTTCTTCAGTCGCGAATACATTTTCTTCGGCATGTCATCGAAAACAACAAAGTCTGGCCTGGCAAAGAGAAGACAGTAGCTGTCAGTCGTTTTCCTACTCCGGCAAATGTGGAAGCAGTGCAAGCATTCCTGGGTCTTACGGGATTTTTCAGGAAATTTATTCCGCGGTATGCGCACGTAGCGCGACCGTTAACAAACCGATTGAAAAAGGACATGGAATTTCACATGGGTCCAGCAGAATTAGATGCAGTAAATAAGCTGAAAGCGCATCTAACAAGTGAACCGGTGTTGCGTATATACGAAAGAGGAGCGAGGACTGAGCTGCACACCGATGCATCGAAGGAAGGCTTTGGTGCTGTGTTGCTTCAAGAGTTTGACGGCAGGCTCCATCCCGTGTATTTTTGGAGTAAGAAGACATCAGAAGGAGAATCTAAAAAACATAGCTACATTCTGGAGGTTAAAGCAGCGTATTTGGCACTCAAGAAATTTCGCCACTACCTGCTCGGGGTCCGGTTTAAGTTGGTTACGGACTGCATCGCGTTCAAACAAACTACGACAAAGCAGATTGTACCACGAGAAGTCGCTCAGTGGGTATTGTACTTGCAGGATTTTGGTTTCGACATAGAGCATCGTGCGGGTGATAAGATGAAACACGTCGACTATCTCAGCCGTTATCCGCAGTCGGTATTAGTAGCCACAACAGAAGTATCAACGCGATTAAAGAAAGCACAGCAGAAGGATGAGCACATAAAGACGATTATTGAACTACTTAAAGAGCGTCCGTATGAAAATTACATGTTGAAAGGCGGCATGTTGTTTAAGTCAGTTGAGGGTAATGAGTTGCTGGTGGTTCCGAAACTAATGGAACGAGAGATTATAAAGGAAGCGCACGATTTAGGGCATTTCTCAGTAGCCAAGACTATGCATTCGGTACAGCAGCAGTACTGGGTTCCACATTTGGAAAACAAAGTAGGTAAATTCATCGCTAATTGTATTAAATGTATTGTTCATAACAAAAAGTTGGGCAAACAAGAGGGCTACTTGTATTGCATCGATAAGGGTGACACGCCGCTGCACACGTTGCACATTGACCACTTGGGGCCAATGGATGCAACAATAAAGCGTTACAAGTATATCTTGGCAATGGTTGACGGGTTCACCAAATTTGTGTGGTTGTTCCCAACAAAATCTACTGGACACGAAGAAGTAATGCAGAAGTTGAACGAGTGGTCCAACATATTTGGATTTCCAAAGCGAATTGTAAGCGACCGAGGTACTGCTTTTACGGCAAAAGGACTGGTAGATTTCCTCAACGAGCATAAAGTCGAACAGGTCTGGTCAACAACGGGGGTGGCCAGAGGCAACGGCCAGATTGAACGCGTGAATCGCTCAATTTTGGCGGTAATCGCGAAGCTGTCAGCAGATGAACCAACTTTGTGGTACAAGTTTGTGCCGCAGGTTCAGAAAGCAATTAATGCGCACGTGCACACATCTACGAAGTTGTCGCCATTCGAAATCCTGTTTGGCACAAAGATGTTAGGTCAAGCAGAGGATCGTTTACTCGATCTAATTGAAGACGAGATTGTTACGCGATACAACGAAAATCGTCGGACGTTGCGTGAAGAAGCAAAGCGCAATATAATGCAAGTGCAGAAGGTCTACAGGCGTAATTTTGACAAGAAAAGGTGACGGGAACACATTTATAATATAGGCGACCTCGTCGCCATAAAGAGAACGCAGGTTGTCGCCGGTCATAAACTTGCCAGCAAGTTTTTGGGTCCGTACGAAGTCACGAAGGTCAAAGCGAATGGCCGCTACGAGGTAAAGAAAGCATCACGCGTCGAAGGTCCGAGCGCTACTATGAGTAGTTGCGACAACATGAAGTTGTGGCGATTTGTCGAACAAAACGAAGAGCTCTTGTCATCTGGGACAGATGACGAAGGTCAAGAGGGCCGAATGTAAGATGGTGAACTTGTCTCAATGCAGCATGCCGGTGGCATGCTAGGCTGCGAAGAGAGGACGAGTCAGTCGTTGATCAGAAGCCGTTCGTTAAAGTAGAAGTCGTCCACAATACAGTTTCATTATATATATTTTCTTTTATATTCAAATATCTTTAAAATACTTAATTGAATAAATGCAACAATAACAATATCTGGTATAGTTAAACTATTCTACATGTATATAACATACATACGTATGTACACATACAAACGAGAAACCAGTTTTTCACTGTTTATCTCTGCACATAATAGCAGCGATCACTAGGGACCAGCTTTACGCTGTTCACCTAAGTAACCACAGTACATTAATACATCCATATAGTACATACAAACAAAGTACCAATGCAAGAGACCAGCTTTAAGATGTTCATCTAGCTAACGGCATAACAACATGACAATGCAGAGACTAAGGGCCAGTTTTTCAGTGCTGGTTTAAACTCAGTTTAAACTAAGTTTAGTTAAACTCAGTTTAAATTTAAACCTAGTTTTCTTGCGCTCAATTAAATTTGTTGCAACCAAAACGAAATAGTCAGCACGCAATTGATAAGTTAAACTAAGTTTAACTGTGCGCAATCGGCCGTTTAAACTCAGTTTAAACTCCGTTTAAAGTTGACTGAAAAACTGCATACTGAGTTTAAACTTAGTTTAAACGACAAACAGAGTTCAACTTGCACTGAAAAACTAGCCCTAAGACAAATAAGGTCGAGCGCTCAGAAGATCGGACTTTTATAGGTCAAGGCTACACTCTAAGGATGCTAACATTCAGCTTACATCAGCTGTTTGAACGGTCGCAATTATGGATAACAGTCATATTCATTATCAGCTGTTGATTATCCGAAATTATTGATAACAATCATTGTGCAATATTTCCATTAGTTGTACAATATCATAGCATTTATTTTAACATATTCATACATAGAAATTTTAATTTGAAGTAAATAAGTAAAACATATATAATCATGGGAGGACGGAAATATAATTATATACATAATGTCTACAATACAAATATATATATATACTTATGCTACAAAATTATTTATTTAATCGTTATATAATAAAGGTAGAGGGTTAAAATCAGCGTAAGTGAAGTGGAGCACTAATTGCTAGTACTTAACAAAAACTCATCCGAATATGTACCAGATCATTTCCTAGAGGTCGATATTGATATTAACAAAGGATTTTCAGCAATCAGAAAAATGCTCATGTCTGGCCACT
Organism: Philophylla caesio; assembly: GCA_963971545.1. Taxonomy (NCBI): domain Eukaryota; kingdom Metazoa; phylum Arthropoda; class Insecta; order Diptera; family Tephritidae; genus Philophylla; species Philophylla caesio. Next base: position 28,803,061 of record OZ020609.1, on the reverse strand, counting down.
ACCGTGACTGCAAACATTTCAAATTTCAAAGAAGTAGAAAGGACTTCGTCTTATTAGAAAAAAATGTTTACCTACTGAAAGGAACCGAGTTTCTTTGGGTGTACAACCAAGAAATGAAAAGTATAGTTTATTAAAATGATATTTGCTTATACATATGTATTACAAAGTTTAAGGTAAAAGTAAAAAAGTCTTAAGTATATACATATATATTTGCGTTACGACGATGTTACTGCGGCGGCGGCTATTTTACGACTTCCTCTACTGAGATGATCGTTAGTAGTTCGTTTGTATAAATGATGATGCCACTCAGATGGACTATTTCGTTTACATCGAATGGTTACCTTACAATCGGCTATCCTGTCAATGTATAGCGCCCTCGCTGTACTCGTTGTTGTCGTTATCGAAATCATCGCTGCTTTCAAATTTTGGAGGAAGTTGACACCATAATTTCAACTTATCAGATGAATAAACTGAAGTATAGTGACGTGATGTTCGTTCGGTGCTTGGCAAATCTTCTACTACGTAACGATCTTTACCAAGTGCTTGTTTTATTAAGAAGGGACCCTTGAAACGGGGTTCTAATTTTCTCGACGTACCAGTGCTGGAGGGTTCATTTTCTACTAACACCAAGTCATCGATTTTGAATTCTGTTGGTTTTGCATGTCGTTCATCGTATCGCTGTTTTGCTTGTTGTCTTTGCTGGTTTACTTTTTCAGCTGCTCGTATACGTATTTTCTGCATATCTTCTTCGTTGGTTAGATGATTTTTGTGTAATGCCAATAAAACTTTATTTTGAAGTATATCTCTCGGCGAAAAACTAAATAAAATTTCTTAGGGACTTCTCGTAGTAGTTTTGTTTTTCATTGTGTTTATTGCCCATTGAATATTAAATAAATTAGCGTCCCATCTTTTATCCACAGTTGTGCTAGGAAGCAACATAGATAAAAGTGTACGATTGGCTCGCTCTGCGTGACCGTTCGCTCGGGGAGTACGTACCGCATTTAATATATGTTTGATGTCGTTGTTAGCACAATAATTTTTAAAATCTTTCGACGTAAATGAAGTACCTCTATCAGTGATAATACGTTCAGGTACACCAAAATAACTTGTGACTTCGTGTAACGTTGCTAACACATGTTTCGTCGCTGTACTCTTTACTGCTTTGATAATAGTATACTTCGTAAATGCATCGACTAAAATAAGGATATGTTCGTTTCCTCTTGTACTTTTGATAAATGGGCCCAAATGGTCCATATGCACCGTCTTAAAAGGTGTAGGATCGATATTATCAAAATGATACTGCCCTTCTGTCCGTCCACCACGACTCTTGTTGTAAGCACATTCAACACATGCCTTCAAATAGGACTTAACAAAGTTTCGCATTCGCGGGAACCATAGATACGTTCTCATCTTGCTGATGGTCTTTTCTAAACCCAAATGACCATTTTTATCGTGACACTCTTCAACCATTTTGTGTCTTAGCGTTTTTGGTACTACCCATAATTTATTCGTGTTTTCGATTTTAAACAATCTACCTTTCTCAACACAAAATTCTTTCGAAGTCTGCTTATCTTTATTCTTGACCTTCTCGATTATCTGCTTTATGTTGTCATCTTGTATCTGCATACTAAATAACCAGTCATCATGTGTCATTGCTACTTTATCTACTTTTAATGTTGCAACATCAGTTTCGGTAGCATCTTCGTTAGGAGATCTGCTTAATGCATCGACGTGTTCCATACGCCTACCGTGGCGATGTTCAATATCGATATCAAAATCTTGCACTCTTAACCACCATCGAGCAATTCGTGGTATGAGTTCTCGTTTACTCATAGCAGTTTTAACAGCGCTACAGTCTGTTACAATTTTCACTGTTTTGCCATCAATATAGTACTTAAATCGCTCTAACGATTCGACTACAGCTAAAGTCTCAAGTTCGTAGCTGTGAAAATTTCTTTCAGTGTCGCTCGTTGATCTACAATAATTCAACCCGTCACATTCATTCTGCAACAACACACCCGCTAAACCTACTGAACTAGCATCAGTGTGAATTTCATGATTCGCATCTACTCGATATGCAACCAGTAGAGGTTCAGATGTCAGTTTCTGTTTCAACTTGTTAAAAGCTTCGTCTTGTTCAAAACTCCAAATAAACATCTCATCTTTACGCATTAATTTTCGAAGAGGTTCAGATATGATAGCGTAGGCAGGAATAAACTTACGAAAATACCCGCTTAGGCCTAAGAATCTTCGGACTTCAGTTACATTCATTGGTCGTTCATAATTTCGTATAGCTGTTGTTTTCGCTAAACCGGGAGTTAATCCATTCGGTGTTATACGATGCCCAAGAAAATCGATTGTAGTTTGCAAAAAGTTGCATTTTGAAATGTTCAACGTCAAATTAGCTTCTTTTAAAATTTTCAAAACTGCCTTTAGTTTTTGAAACATTTCGTTGACCGTATTACTACAAATCAGAATGTCGTCCATGTAATGAATCATGTTCTCTTTCGTTGCTCGTTCTTGAATTTTGGACATTAAACGTTGGAATACTATTGGCGCATTTTTAAGCCCAAAAGGCATTCTTTTAAATTCATATAAACCATCAGTAGTTACAAAAGCAGTGTACTTACGACTTTCTGGTTCAATTTCGATTTGGTAGTATCCACTATTCAAATCTAGCGTAGTGAAATATTTATATCGCGCCGCTTCCTGAAGACACTCTTCGATATTTGGAAGTGGAAATATTTCTTTCGTCATTAGCTGATTTAATCGCCGATAGTCTATGCACAACCTATCGCTGCCATTCTTTTTCTTGACAAGCACAACCGGACTCGCATATACTGACTCAGATCGTTGAATTATATCGTTTTGCAGTAATGTATTTACCATTTCTGCGACAATTTGTTTTTTTGGTTCTGGCACACGATACGGAGACTGAGATACAACGTCATTTGATTTTAATTTAATTTTCATTTTTACTATATCTGTTTTACCGAGTTCATTTAAATTATTCGCAAATACATCACAATTGTGCTTAATGATTTGTATTAAGTCTAATTTTACCGATTTGTCGTTTATTTCACAGTTTATTTGATCTTCACTAATGTTACACTCTATTTCTTTATTTTCAAAGTCTTTTTCGCGTTCTTGTTGTATTCTTATCTTTCCGTTTTGAATAGTTAAGAATAACTTACTGTTTGAAAAACTATCTTGCCCCAATAAGATTTCACTAGGCAACAATTCGTCATCAACGATATACATAGCAACCGGTATATTAATGCCATCTACTACTAAAATTGTACGCACTAACTCTTTAGCATGTCGAACACCACCACATAGTCCAGTGATTTGTATGTTACGCTTTTCATATTTACCGTTAATTTTATCACTCAAAGATTTTCTAATCATGCTACACTGTGCACCTGTGTCAATAAATGCTTTTATTGTTTTTCCATTTATTAAGGCGTCAACTTTAAAATGTTCATCATTCACACAAAACGCGTTTCGTACTTTTGCTACAGGTTTACATTGCAAATCACCTTTTGAATGCACTTTATTACATTTTTCACATCTTTGTTTTCGTTGAGGCTTTTGACAATTTATGGCTATGTGCCCGAATTCATCACAATTGTAGCACTTCACAGTTTTTGTCTCAGTTTGCTTATTAGAATTATAATTTTTGTTTACATTATTATTTTCTTGTAATTTTGCTTCACTTTTCGTTACATTTCGCATCGAACTTGTTGGTACATTCTTTTCATACTCTATCAATGTTTCTCTTAATTCTCTCATAGTATTTATTCTCTGTGCAGCTATTGCTACTTGAAGTTCACGATTTCGCAGTCCTTCTCTCGCGTATTTCACCATGGCTGTTTCACTCAACTTATACCGTCGCCCGAGCGCACAAACACGAAAACAATAATCGGCTACTTTTTCGTTTTGTTTACGCACAGCACTTTGCATTTGAAAATGTATGTCCGCTTCATCAGGGGAATTACCGAATTCATATTTTAAGCACTTTGCGAAATCATTCCAATTGGAATGTAGCTTCTCTGTCGCGTCGAGCCACAAACGCGCTGCTCCCTTCATGCGACTGTATATTGCAAGCAACAGGCACTTTTCGTCCCATTCATATGCACGAATAACACTGTTCACTCTCAATGAATTGTTCCGCTGACAGTGAAATATCATTTGTCGGATCGAAATCTGGAATAGTTTCGGCTATTTCGCGTACCGAATAATTATTTCGCGCTGCTGATATATTTGAATTTGTACAAGGGGAAGTATTAATATTTCTGTTTTCCACACTACTTGCACATTCGCTTCGCCTAACCTGGTTCTGAGGGTTGTTTTGAACAAAACTCAACACACTTAGTAGCATACCACGTAGCTCGTCCATTTGTTGCTGTACAGATTTTTGATGTCCGTCTTCATATTGTTCACTACTATCATCGCTCTCTTCACCGCGCGGCGCTTGTTCAAATTCGGTTTCGTTAAATTCTATTTCATCAGAGCCGATCACTTCACTCAACCGATTTATTAATGTTGCTTTTGTTCCTGTTGTTGGAGAATTTCTCTCTCGCAACAAACGCTTCAACTGCACGACAGTTAACAATGTGATTTTTTTCATTTTCGCAAATTGTCGTCTTTTTTGTGTTACCACAACTACATAAATAAATGTTCGTATGTATGCATACACACACGCACGATAGCCGTTGATTTGAATTTTGTTCTAGATGCTACGCCGCAAATTAGAACGTACATGTATGAACATGCAACATCCTTTACAACTATTACTTTGCGTTTACGTCTTTTTTTTTCTTTTACTGAAACTTGCAAATTTAGCAGAATTTCACCACTTATGCATTATAATATATGCCAACATTTTCCACAATTTAATGTTCTGCGTTTATACGTTTTGGAAACTTTCTTTCCGTTTGCTGTCGAACCAATTTTTAAAAAAAAAATGCACTGGTAAACGCTTAGTACACTTTTCGTTAATCAATTCCGACACAACTATTCAATCGCGCAACTTTATTCAGAAAAAAATGCACTGGTAAACGTATTAGCACAAATTTCAACGTCTTGTACGCGTGAACCGTCTCACTTCTGAATTGAAAGGAACCGAGTTTCTTTGGGTGTACAACCAAGAAACTGAAAAGTATAGTTTATTAAAATGATATTTGCTTATACATATGTATTACAAAGTTTAAGGTAAAAGTAAAAAAGTCTTAAGTATATACATATATATTTGCGTTACGACGATGTTACTGCGGCGGCGGCTATTTTACGACTTCCTCTACTGAGATGATCGTTAGTAGTTCGTTTGTATAAATGATGCTGCCACTCAGATGGACTATTTCGTTTACATCGAATGGTTACCTTACACTACAGATATGGCAAAAAATTGCTCTTACTAATAAATACTAATTTGGACCAAGTAAGCAAATAAGTAATCGAGTGCTCTCTCACCGGAACATATATTAAAGAAGATGAAGCTAAGAGCTATATAAGGAAAATACAGCACTAGGTGCTGTGTGAAGAAATCGAGGCATTAAAAATATCAATTGTCGAAAAAACTAGACTCAGTTGGAGGTATTCACTAGCCCGCGACACGTTTGTGTTAATCAGCAAAAATAGCCTACGCGTTTGCGGAACTCAACCCACAAACTTATTTTCGTATTTAGTTGAAGCGTTTTGAATCAACGAAGTGTAGTATCTATTCATAATTTAATATTCAACTCATTACGATAATTAAGAAATGGTCGTAATTGTTGTTTGTTTACTCACGAATTTTATTACTTCCCTAAAAATGCAATTTAAAAACCACAACAGTACTGAATACATCAAGCAAGTAAAACCTAAGGCAAATCAACTTCAAACTTTTACTACTTTTCTTTACGATTATTTATTTACGACACATCTACATAAATACAATGGACGTTGAAACTCAGGAAAGTTGTTTGAAAACTTTGAAGAGTACATTTTTATACGTCCTTTTTAATCCTTCTTTGATAACCCTTTTGAAAGTTGCTTAGAAGATAACCATACGTTTGAGAGACGTATCACGGTTTTCTTGTTGTAATTTTATGATAATAACTAATTTAATAAATATTTTTTTACTCACGTGGATTCTTTGAATATTTCCTTATTGTTTAAATGCATTTACATAGGTTTTATTAATTTTTTAATAAAAAACAATGACAATTTCATTCTTTCTATTCGCGAGAGGGCGGTAAATTCAAAAAGCATACGTCTCGCAAACGTAGGTTATCAAAGCAGGTTTAAAGGACTCTAACAATCTTACTTATAAATATACATATGTATGTCTGTAAAAATGTGTGCGCTTAGTATACAAAAGGCATATGTGCGCACAACTTGCTATTTGCATAATAATATATTTATTATATTGTTCATGTATAATCCCCAGCGTATTAGATTAAAAAAGAATTCCAAATATGTGATACAACGCAGCGGATGAGTTGAAAGGCATCAAAGAAGAGAGAGAGTAATACTATAAAGCTTGGATATGGCAATAAAGCTTTTTTGTGCATGCATTGCGTAAGCCTGCAAATGCTTTTAGGCACGTATGTATATATCTAGATACATTCTTACAAAGTGAAACGAGCGTTGGGGCAAGAGAGAGATTCTGAGAAGGTCTCAATGCTCTCTCAACCATTATACTTATGGTACGCTTTATATTTTTATAATTGTTAGAAGATTCTAGGTTTTTAAACTTCGTCTCCTTCTCAAAAAACCTGACGTTACTTGCACGACTTTTGTGGGCTCCGTATACTAATTTTAACATATGTACATACGTATGAGGAATTTTTATGCATTTTGTACGAAGAAATTTTTTTTTTTTGTAGTTAATGTGAGTTTTGGTTTATTTATTCATTTATTTCTTACAGCTTTATTAAGCCTAGTTTATAGATAGTTCATAAAATGTACAATTTATAGCCTAAACTAAAAATAAAGTTAAAGCTACTTATTTGGACCGCCAAGTATTAGTGAAAAATAACGGAGCAGACTTTCAAAGCATATTAACACAATGTTGTTGGTATCACTCGATTGCAATATATTGGCCATTTATGCATATAAAGTACGAAGCAAGCATCCATACGGCGATGCACGGATTTGATCTAGTGATGCTTTTTGAGATGAGATTAGCTTCGGCTATTCAATGGTTGCATATGGAACCGATACAGCTTTCTTGGAGTGTACAGTGTAAGAATTCATTGCGATTAATAGTTCAAAAGACCGCCGGTCTCACAATAAATTGAAAGGGTTCTAAAATAATTGTACAATTTCATTTTAAATCATTAATATTGTTACATTTAATATCATTTGGCAACTCATTAAAACATTTTAATCCTTTGTAATACAAATTACATAAATGCTTCTGTTTTACAAGCCGGAAGATTAAAATGATTTCTGTTACGAGTATTTTTTGAGTGTACATAATTGACATATTTTATATTACTCTTTAAATAATAGGGCAAGTTTGCCTCTATAATATTCTTAATAAACTTCATTGTATAGTAAAAAAGGTGCTGCTTAACGCTCACCCAGTTTAGTGTGGCCAGCATATCTGTAACAGGTGTGTCATAGCGTCATTGCTCGGTTCTTTGGCTTTTGCAACTTATAGATTTGACTATCTCTCATTATGAAGAATATAGTGGGACAGTAAACAAAATGAGGTTCAATTATAGATCTATACACCCTGGTATTGTATCTTCTACTTTAGTATTTACAGGTTCGTTGAGTGAAGAGTAATTTTTTAGCTATCTTTCCCACTATATAATAAATGTGCTTATTAAAGTTCAGCTTATCATCAATTTTTATTCCTAGATATTTCAACGTTCTACTTTTTCAATAATTTCGTTGTTTATACTTAAACTTTGCAATTCGTTTTCCTCAAAATTTCTCCTTGACATGACCATATATTTAGTTTTATTGCCGTTAAGTTTAAGTCTGTTCAAGCATAACCAATCAAAGACTTCATTTAGGTCATCCTGCAGTTTAGTTGATACGAGTATATCTCTGATATTATCTCCACTTAGGATCAGCAATGTATCATCAGCTAATAATTTGATATCGCAATATTTAGTGCAATTGTTAATATCATTGATGTAAATATTGAACAAAATTGGAGCTAACACAGATCCTTGTGGAAGTCCAACTGTAACATCTCTTTTATCGGATAGTGCCGATCCAATTGCTGTTTTTTGACTCCGATTTGTAATAAAGCTTTCAAACCATTTTAGTTTTAGGAGCAGCTTTTGGTCAATTGGCTCAAAAGCACGTTTCAAATCTAAAAAACAGCTACTACATGTTTTTTTTTACTCAAGTCTTCTTTCCATTTTGCAATGGCTAAATTTGAAGCACTTTCCCAAGAATGCCTCTTACAAACCCTGATTTCTGTGGTATAATAATTTTATTATCCTCTAAATAATGTATAAGCTGGTTTTTTACCACTGTTTAGAGTATCTTTTCATTTCATTTCATCAGCCCTAATGGTACTTTTTATTTTCTCTAATGGAACTACATTGGAGGTTTTCCATAGACGGGGACAACGCCTTTCTATAAGCTTTCGTTTACAATTTGATTTTTTAATACTCTAACAATATTAAGTATGTCTACTGCTGAGATTTTTTTGAAATTTTAGGGAAATAGTGCTATTTCTACTTATTGCAATGTCGTTGTACGGTACTTTAATATTTGTACTGATTTCCATAGCACTCTCAATGAAATACTTATTTAATGACTGTGCTATTTCATTTCATTCTCTTTTATGAAAGGTTGGTCGTTTATCACTATTTTATTTGTGACATTATTATCGTTTGACAAAGATATACAATTTTTGATGTGTTTCTACATAGCCTTGTTGTCCCCAATATTACAAGTTATTTTATGGTCCACGTATTTGGCTTTTTTAACTTTAATTAATCGTTTTTATCTACGCCTGGTAATGTTATATTCAATCAAATTTCCTGTTTGTAAGGTTTGTTTTATGTAAAATACCACTTAATTTTACAAAAATATTTTGGTAATGACCACGCAAATGTTCTTTGAGCAGTGAAAGCACAAAGATTCGTGTGTCGAAAGTTTTCTCATTGTTAGAAATATGGCATTTTTACTTTCCTTGAATAATTTCAAATAATTGTAGTGAGATCTTTTGAATTTCGAAATGTTAGACTTTGATAAGGAAATACACACGATGTTAACGCTAAGACAATTCAAGAAGATTTATTCAATAAAGTATATAATGTAAAGTACAGAGTAAGCACAGCGCAGTAAAGATAAATGACAATTTTAAAGCAGACAACGATTATGAATTAGGGTTGCATTTGGAAATGACTAAATATTACAAAAACAAATGTTTGCAAATTTGCTCGTGTTTAATCTTGGCTAAACTTTAAGTTAAACCGTCAGCTAAGTTATTTGTTGTAGAAATATGTTTAATATCAATTTCTTTTAATCTATTTTTATCATTGATATAATGAAACCTTCGCTTCGCTTCTTCGTCGCTTCGTTTGTTGCAAGAAATGAGGCTCCTTGGTTGTCACAGAAAAGAGGTGTAGGATTTTGCAAGTATTTCTAAAAACCAATTTCATTTAAAATGCTTCTAAGAAATACCATTTCTTTTGTGCCTTGACACATGGCTATGTATTCTGCTTCAATGGAGCTCAAAGCAATAACTTCTTGCTTCTTCGCTTCCCATTGTACCGGACAGTCGCCAAAAAGAACTACAAAGCCAGAATAAGATTTTCGATCGGCAGCGTCAGACGCCCAGTCAGAGTCTGTATAACATACAAAACAATTCGTTTTCATTAAGCGCAAACAAACGTCGCTTTTTTGCTTCAAATAGTGGATAACATGTTTGGCTGCAATGAAATGCTCGCTGTGTGGATGACTGCAAAACTGCGACAATTTAGAAACTGCATACGCTATGTCTGGTCGTGATATCGTCGATAAGTAAATTAGCCCACCAATTAGGGACAGATACCTTTTTACTTCTTCACCTGCGCAAGTCCACTTACAACATTTTCGCAGTACACAGCCGCTAGGTAATGGAGTAGGAGAACTGTTGCAATCTGCCATACCCCACTCATCGAGCATTTCGTTGATATGTGATTTCTGGTAAATTCTTATTTCACCACGATCGCCTTCTCTTTCTATCTGCATGCCGAGGTAATCCTGTACGGGTGCTCTGTTCAAAACATTAACGCCCTTTTCAAGTTCGTTTATAATAGACCAATAGACAATAGACGTGGTGGCCGCTGTGGTCGAGTTGGTGCGTGCTATAACTTGATATGCCGGTGAGTTCGAGGTTCGAATCTCAGTCAGGGCAAGCAAAATCTTAATAATAGAAACAGTTTTTTCTAATAGCGGTCACCCCTTGGAAGGCAATGGCAAACCTCCGAGGGTAATTCTGCCATGAAAAAGCTTCTCATTAAATACATCAGTGAGTACAGTCGCGTTTACTAAGCCGTGGGTGCTATTAATTAACACCAAGTGTCGCTCTGGATTTGAATATGCTAAACGATGACCAAAGCTCTAAGGAAGAAGAAGACTCAACATCAACTGCTGTAGTTTCTCACAAACCACCACCAATTTTTGTACCATAAGTGAGAGATATTAAAAAAATGTTGAATAGCTTTTCAAATGCTATCGGCAGAGAAAACTTCTCTTACAAGTATGGCAGAGACGGGCAAACAAGAATAACGACCGCAAACGGTGAATGCTACAGAAAACTTGTGAGCTACTTAGATTCCAATAGCATTATTTTTCATACATATCAATTAAAAGAAGATAAGCCATATCGAATAGTTATAAAAAATATTAATTTTTCAACTCCTACCGATGATATTAAAGACGATTTAGCGAAAAATGGGCACATTGTTCGAAATATTGTTGCCGATGTCAATATTTTTTGTCGACCTTGAACCTTCCGCAAACAATAAGAGTGTATACGATGTAAATCGTTTGTGCAATGCCGTAGTAAATACAGAGCCTAATCGAAAATTTAATGATTTAGTACAATGTCATCGCTGCCAAGAATTCGGTCATACCAAGCAATATTGTAAAAAACCGTTTAGATGTGTAAAGTGCGGACTAGACCACCCTTCGTCCCTTTGCCAAAAAAATAAAGAAACTCCACCGAAATGCTTTCACTGTCTTCAAAATCACACCGCCAATTATAAAGGTTAATATGTAAAAAGGACTATATTTATAATAAGGCAAGGCCCATCTTAGCAAATCGTTCAAATGTTGATCGACAATTTTACAATAAAAACTTAAGCTATGCAGATGTAACAAGAGTACTACATAGTTCTACTACAAACAATGGAAGCAATGACAAATTAGAGAAACTCGAAGAAATGATTGCCAAACAAATTGAGTTAACCACAACATTAATAAATATGATGTCATCTCTGTTAACTAAGTTATGCAATTAAGTCTGAAAATAGCGATTTGGAATGCCAATGGACTGAGTAATCATAGACTGGAAGTTGAATATTTTATAAAAGCAAACAATTTAGATATATTATTGGTCTCAGAAACCCACTTTACCACTAAATCAACGTTTAAAATAAACGGATTCGATCTTGTAACCTCAAACCATCCCGATGGTAAGGCACATGGTGGGTCTGCAATTCTCATAAAATCTTCAATAAAACACGTTGTTTTAGAGTTTGTCTCAGTACCATCAATTCAAGCTGCTTCTTTGAAAATCCCGACCATCGGTGGTGAGATTGTTATAACTTCACTGTATTTCCATCCCCATTTCAACATAAGCAAACACGCTTTTAAGACAATTTTCGACAAAATGGGTTCCAGATTTCTCGCTGGAGGTGATTTTAATGCCAAGCATCCTTGGTGGGGATCACGTCTCACGAATCCTAAAGGACGCGAATTGTATAAGTATGTTACTCAAAATAATCTAAACGTTTTGTCTGCTGGCAGCCCCACATACTGGCCAACTGATCCTAACAAAATCCCTGATCTTATAGACTTTGCAGTTTATGCCGGCATCGACTCAAATCGTCTTGAAATTTTTAACAATGAAGATATGAGCTCAGATCATTCTGCGCTCATTATCCATATGAATATTCCTGTCTCTGTCACATCTCGCAAGCAGCGTATTCTAAGTAAAAAGTCGAACATAAAAGTTTTTCAATCTTGGCTCGAGTCCCATGTAAACCTTAACATGGTAATAAAGTCAGACAGGGATTTAGATGACGCTGTGGAAAACTTCACTCAAAAAATACACGAGGCCGCTTCGTTAGCTTCTCCCACTAATTCAACAAATCCGCACTGTAGAAACAAAGTTCCATATTCAGATGAAGTAGCTCAAATGGTACAAAATAAGAGACGACTTCGAAGACTAAGGCAGAATAGCAGAAATCCAGGTGACAAAACTAGGCTTAACAAAGCAATAAAAGAATTAAAATCCAAGCTAGCAGAGCTGAAAGAAGAATCTATAGCTGAATTTCTTAAGAACGCCGAACCAAATAACAACGGCGATCGTAATCTATGAAGGGCCACCAAATATTTAAAACGCCCCCCGAAGCGGCAAGTACCAGTGAAAAATACTTATAACTCATGGTGTAGATCCGAAAAAGAAAAAGCCAACGCATTTGGCAACCACTTTAAGAAAACTTTTATGCCGTTCGACCTAAATAGTAACTACCAGCGACAGATTGTGGAATCTTATCTTGAATGTCCGTGTCAAATGGATAAATCCATACCTTTCGTAAAACTATCTGAGGTGCAAGCAGAAGTATCACAGTTGAAAAATACTAAATCGCCGGGCCCAGATAACATTGATGCTTGGACAATCAAACAATTGCCAAAGAAATGCCTGTTATTCTTAGTCCTAATCTTCAACTGTAGTTTTTGGCTAAGCCACTTTCCTACACAATGGAAATGCGCCGAAATTGTAATGATATCAAAGCCGAATAAGCCTGAAAACGAACTATCCTCTTATAGGCCGATAAGCTTGCTAACGATATTCTCAAAAATACTTGAAAGAATATTTCTTCGCCGATTATTGCCAGTTCTGGAATCCCTATCCGTCATCCCAGACCATCAATTTGGATTCAGCAACTACATGGAACTCCGGAACAGTGCCATCGAATCGTCAAAACCATTTTAAGATGTCTGGAAGAGAAACAGTGCTGTTCCGTAGTGTTCTTAGACGTTCACCAAGCTTTTGACAGAGTTTGGCACGCAGAGTTGTTATTTAAAATAAAAAAGACACTGCCAGCACCACTCTATCTATTTCTTAGGTCTTACTTAGACTACAGACATTTCTATGTTAAAGTAAGTGATGACACTTCCGAAATATACCAAATGAATGCTGGTTTTTATTTGTGTAAGCATTTGTATGTATATATTTCATACACTTCCTTTGAAAAACAAGAGTTTTGACCCATATTATTGACCTAGTTATGTCACAAATATCTATTTGCTTTGGAATTCAAATATTTTCTTTTACAATATCTTTAGGGAATTTCGGTTAGAATTTAATTATATGTATTGTATGTTCTCCGGGGTATTGTATAAAGAAGGAAGGGTTACATTAAAGGAAAAGATTAATAGCTATTTGGAATGTCAATCCCGGTATCTCGATATTAGTATATTACAATCCCGGGATTGTTGAAAATAAATAATTTAATAGAAGTTTAAATTTATAAGATTTTTATCATAAGTATCTTCCTATCAAGGGCGAAACAAAGCATTATTTGTAACACTATTTGATAAAACAGCTCCGCCAAGTCAAAGTTACTCTTAAAGCTTAATGTGCTCGAAACATGGACTTTGTAAAGTTTAAGTACTATATTTCAGAGCTGTTTAACTTATTCCTTACCACATGTGGAGGGTAATAAATAAACATACACTGCTTTAATCTTAAAACTACTTTTAATTTTTGTTCTCTACTCCTTACCACTGGTGGGGGGAAGTAATGAATAAAATAAAAGGGAAGGATCAAGAAATATATAGTGTTTCTAAATTGATAATCTTTCGAATTCTGGTTTATTCTAGTATTTACAGCTCTTTATATACAAATTCTTAAGATTACGTTGCTTAACTAATTATGTATGTATGTGTGTGTGTATTTATGTTTAGCTGATAAAGGACCAACGCATGCTCAAGCGTATTGATTCTTAATCTAAACAATGTACAAATGCATTGCTACATTTCTATTTTGTAAATGTGTATTTGTTTATATGTATGAATGTGTATGTTTATTTTAGAATAAGCAACATCATGAAATGAAATTATTAGCTGCTTATATACATGCATTTTATTTAACAACTGTGACTGACAACAAATGGTTTTTGTCAATATGTATTTGCTTATGTTTCTTTTACGAGCAAGTGTCTAATTTCATTATATATTTCTTGTGCGTGCTAATTATACTGATAGTACATTTGAATGTAAGTATGTATGTATGTACGTGTGTACACAATTTTAGTTTTCTATAGAAAATACTTATAAGTATTAAATTCTTATGTAACTAGTGGACTGTATATATGTATGTATATGTACACGTTCAAAGATATTTGAACATACTTATTTAAATGTGGCATCGCTTTAAATTTTATGCTGAGGAAATAAAAATTGAGAAATCTACTTTGAGTAATAAAGTGTTTAATAAACTCGTTTCAAGAATCAAAGTACAGAGGTTAATCCTGTCAGATGTGTACATTGGTGGAGAATGTCTTACTATGAAAGCGATGTTAAAAACACTAACGAGGAGATGGTTGAGGAGGCAGTAAGTCTCAAAGATAAATTCCATAAATTTTAAACGAGCGAGTGTCCAACAATAGAATGGCATACAATTTATCAGAATAAGAAATTATTATAATGGGGGTGATACAGGAAATAAGGAATAATTAAGTCAAAATGGAAGGGGTCATGCATTTAATTTTTACTTAATTTTTATATTATATTTAACGTCCGATTCTGGGTTCATAGATTATCAAACAAATAGGAATATTCAAAAGTTTATAATTTGTCAATAACATTTTTTATATAAATTATTAAGCAAAGAAAAAAACCGGTTTTGAATATTTGTTAATACATGATGATTTATAATGATATTGATCTCAAACAGTGATTAAAAATAATTTTGCTGTAAATTCATGCGGGAAATGAAAAGTCACTGACAGTTATAAACAGCTTGGTTTCCGATTATATTGTACATTTCTTATATTAAAATTCAGCATCAATTACAAAGTTTATTTTTGAAATTAAGTTCAATTATTTGTAAAACATTTAAAAGAAATAAATCCGTCACACCGCGCACTACTGCCTTCGCTGCTACTTTTCAACTGCCCTTTTCTCTCAGTCCTTTTCTATTTGTACCCTTTTCTTAGCTTCACTTTTCTGTTCCCTCATTATATTTCTTCCAGTCTGTCAATCGGTTATTTCCCTTTTGTTACAGTGTTGCAATTTTGGATCGTAGGTTCGTACGTTAGTTTTACGTGTGTGGTAGTCAGTAGTTACGTCCTGTCCGTGTCGACTTGTCAACCGATCCTACATTCGGCCATCCTGCAGATTCATTCGCCCCGAATGACCAAGGTTTCATGAATTCTGCTACGATAGACGTTTGACCCGGACCCTCGTGGTCTCCAACTTTCACGACTTCGTAACGACTGTGCTCTAAGCATTTAGTGATTTTATAGGGCCCCATGAACTTTGGCTTCAACTTCATTCCCGACCCAAATTGGGTACGTTTCATGGCCACCAACGACCTGACCTCGTAAATTCTATCTTTCTTTCTATCTGCGTTAAAAGTTTTCCTATTCTCTTGTTGGAGCTTTAGGATACTATCTTTTGCTTTGCTACGCACTTCCTCCCGTTCAGCGGCTAACTCTTGAAAGTTATCTTCGTCAACTAACTCCCTAAGTTCGGGGTTTTCAGGTACTCGCATTTCGATGCCCGTTAATATCCTAAACGGCGAATACTTGGTACTGCGAGGCGGAGTATTATTGATTGTTCTTTGCACTGTTTCTACGTATTTGTACCAATTGTTATCCGACCCGTGACATAACTTCGCTAACATCGGAATCACAATTCTATGCACCGTCTCTACTTGCCCGTTACTCCTGGGTACACCTGTGGTAATGAGGAGATGCTGTATATGTTCTTCCTCACAATAACTTTGAAAAATACCGGCGGTAAACGCCGTGCCGCGATCCGTAACAATTCTCTTTGGATTTCCGAACACTGCAGATTGCCCGCGCAATCTGTCAACTCTTCGTCTTTCATTCTGAATGGCGTGTTCTTTTTTAACAAATTCGATAATGGTTTAGCTAGTAGGGCGTACCCCTCAATGAATCTTCGAAAATATGACGTCAAACCGAGAAAACGCTGTACTGCTTTGACGCTTGTCGGCGTCAGGAAGTTACAAATCGCGCTCACCTTTTCGTTTGATGGTCTTATCGTCCCGTTCTCTATAATATAGCCTAAAAACTTTATTTTCCTTTGCAGTACCTGATACTTACTCCATTTAATTTGCAACCCGCTGGCTTTCGCCACTTCTAAGACTTTTCGCAATTTATTGATTCCATCTATCTCATCATGGGAAGGGATGACTATATCATCAATATATATTACTATTGTTCCCGATTGTATTAAATCCGTAAAGACAGCTACGATAAACCTAGAGAACACTGCCGGGGAGTTTGTTATTCCGAAAGGAACGAAAAGAAACTCATACTGGCCACCAAATGTCACCAATGATGTGTATTTCCGCGTGAAAAAACCCGTCACGTAGATCAAGCGTCGTAAATACGCTAAAGCCTTCTAATCTTTCTATGACGTCGTCGATCAACGGCATCGGGAAATTGTCCCGAACAATTTTCTCGTTGAGTTTCCTGTAGTCGCAGCACAACCTTTTCGTTCCATCCTTTTTTGTCACCAACACCACGGGTGACGCAAATTCCGAAAAACTGGGTTTGATAATCCCCTCCCACAGCCAATTCCTCACCTGTTCGTTTACTACCACCTTATCTGCATGCGACATCCTACGTGGTCGCTCATAGAGCGGACTCTCGTCATTCATTCATCTCCGCGTAGGCTTATAAGAACATATTAATGTACGAATTTGCGTTGCTTGCGCGGTTTTCAAGTGAGCAAGTTCTAGATTCTGTTTTGCCAATATCTACTTCTATGGCGCAAAGTTCCCTCATTGTCTCACTCAATAAATCTGTTTTGCTCTCTGCCACAATTCTCTTTTCGTTGTCGACCAACCTGATTCGCCTATCTTTCTCCATACTATTCTCTATATTTTTAGCCCTAAATTCTACGTTGTCCTGCGCTACGACTAATACTACCTGCTGCAGGATATCGTTGCCGATTATCGCATATCTCGTTCCGACACAACATGGAACGTCGTATTTACATATATGTAGCCCATCCACTTGTATTAAACACTCGAAACTATTTTCGGTTTCCAACTGAGAGTCGCTAATGCCTCTTAACGACCGCTTCTCCTTCGATAACTCAACGTCACCTAACAACAGCAACGTGTCGTGACGCATGAGGCACAGATCGCTTCCCGTATCTATCATTGCCGAAAAATAACGCCCCTCTACAGCTACCTCCTTGAAGAGTAACCCACTCTTGTTTACGCCATGCCCGGTATTGTAACAACTGCTAATCATATTAGCACTACTTTGTTCGTTCTTCCTTTCATTGCAATCGAGCGCTCTATGTCCCGCACGACCACACTTGAAACATACGAAATCGCGTTTCGGACAATTTTTTGCAAAATGTGTCTTATCGCCACACTTAAAACAATAACCACCCGACTTTGGCGCGATCGCCGGCTTAAATTTCACCTCATTTGTTTGCGGAGCCTTGCTATCCCCTTGTGACGTTAATGAGAAATTATTCTTAGTGGAACTAATTTTTTCATACACCCGTATTTGGTCTTTCAGCTCCTTCACATTTTTAGCTAAATATAACACAGTGGTACCGAATTCTTCTGAGTGCACTACGTAGCGCGTTCCACGAATCTATCCTAGCCGAACTTCGCGCAAAAATCCTAGCTGCACCTTTTAGCAACTGCTTAGCGTAAATAAACATCTGTAGGCTGTCCCACCTTACTGCCATTGCATTTTCTTCAAAATGTTCAACCCATTGCTCTACCGACGGAAAACTTGAACCAGAAAATTTATTCAGCGAATCTTGGATGTCACGAAGCGTGAAGCGTGAAGACGAAATAAGATACAATTTGGCAACAATGACTTATCTTAATTTTCTTAAATGTCGTCTGCTATAGTCTCCAACGCTGCAGTCATACAAAATTTTAAATTCCCTTCATACAGCCAACCCGTTTGACGTTCGAAGCGAATTCTGTGCTTACGGCTACGTACTCCTTGTGTACACTGGGACGGACACCTGCTATACCCTCTGTTGGCCGTCGTAGAAATTCAACGTAAAATTTTCCCCTTCACGATGTACTGCTGATGCATAACTTTAGCAGATTTTGTATTTCCACGCTTATTTGTATTCGCGGCCATATTGCCTACTGCTTCTTTTGCGGCAAGGCCGACCTTAAAGGCACCTTAAAGCGTAACCTTTGTTTGTTCGTACGGACTGCCGATGTATAAAATGCTACTTGCAGCCGAACTGTTGCCGACAGACACCCACACTTGTTTGTAGCAACCTTGCTGCCGACGATCAATCAACCTCCGACCTGTCTGTTTGCAGCCACCTTGCTGCTGCTGCGTTCGTTTGCGACCAACTACATGTGTTTGGCAGCCAACTTGCTGCCGTTTATCCACCAACTGAGTTCGTTTGCAACCACGAAACTTCGACAATGTTCGTTTGCAGCCAACTTGCTGCTAACGAGCATCAAACTACGTTTCGTTTGTAGCCAACTTGCTACCGACGATCAACCACGTTCGTTCTCAGCCTCGAACTCCCAACTAGGTTTGTTTGCAGCCAACTTGCTGCTGACGAACAACTTGATACACCCTTGTTTTTGCAGTCAACTTACTGCCGACGATAAACCAACCGCCTTCGATGCAATCAGCGAAGTTCCAACTTGTATGTTTGCAGCCGACTTGCTGCCGAAAATATCCCTTATGTACTAGCACACAATCTGCAGGCTACAATTTTGTACGTACATAAGTACATAAGTAAATGACGCGGTGTGTCGGTTATTTGCAGCCAACAGTAATTTTAAGCGCGTGAGCCATGTACCACATACTTGAAAAATAACGGACGATTTTGGGTAACGGAGCCCATGCTTCAGCCTTCACCAAATACGGTTTACGTTTATGCGTACAGTTTTTACTTAAAATTTTTTAGCAATTTAATTTTGTCTTTTACGAACATACATTTTTTCACAACGAAACACTTGCAAAAGTAGGCGTTTAATATTCGCAACTTCTGACACCATACATATGTGGGAAATGAAAAGTCACTGACAGTTATAAACAGCTTGGTTTCCGATTATATTGTACATTTCTTATATTAAAATTCAGCATCAATTACAAAGTTTATTTTTGAAATTAAGTTCAATTATTTGTAAAACATTTAAAAGAAATAAATCCGTCACACCGCGCACTACTGCCTTCGCTGCTACTTTTCAACTGCCCTTTTCTCTCAGTCCTTTTCTATTTGTACCCTTTTCTTAGCTTCACTTTTCTGTTCCCTCATTATATTTCTTCCAGTCTGTCAATCGGTTATTTCCCTTTTGTTACAGTGTTGCAATTTTGGATCGTAGGTTCGTACGTTAGTTTTACGTGTGTGGTAGTCAGTAGTTACGTCCTGTCCGTGTCGACTTGTCAACCGATCCTACATTCATTTGCTGTACCAAATATGTACTCGTATATTTGTACTTGAAGAATAAATTACTTTGTATGTTGGTCAAATTTTACGTTTATTTTTTTTTTGTGATTGAAGAAAATAAAGCAAACGATTTTATTTTTGCATTTGATTCTTCTTTATTTATAAATGATGTAGTCCATTCAATAGCATATCAACTCATTACTTCACTGAGACTTCATTAACACATAAACAGTTATGGTACATAGAAACAAACTGTAAAAATTCAGAATTTGTAAATCGCAAAAGTATTTTGCATCATTGGCCAACTCACAAAAGTATTTTGCTTAATTTTTAAATCAGTTATTTGGTGAAGTTTTGTTTACTTGTTGCAACTTTTAGTTGAATTTATAGTTACTGGTGCGTATTTCTATTGAAATTGTCATAATTTGAATAATTTCGTTTGTAATTGTCATCGTACAGGTCAATAAGAAAGATAACAAGCAGCTGTTTTCCCGAAAATAGCTCACAGCTGAGATCACCTGATTTTCACAGTTGATTTTCTGGGCACGGTTGTATTTAAAACTACAAAGTACTGACAGAGTTGCATGAAAAAAAAAGTAATTTTTTTAAAATGGTAGTTAAAATTTGTACTGACTTCCGAGGTAAAGAGCAAGATGCATTAGACATTTAAAAGTGAAAAATAATTAACTCTTCAGTCTAATTTTATTGTTTTTTTTTGAAGAATTTTACTTTGTTGATAAAGAAATATGTAAGATTAAAAATTTATAAAACTCATATGTAAATGGAATAATGTGCGAAATGTAATTTATAATAAATAAATTATATGTTAATACATTATTCTTCCAACTCTTCCTTGTTTTCTGCTTCACTGGTATTAAGAAGGTTCGTGTCTTTTGCGACACTCCCTTTTGTCATTTTCACTAATCCAAGGCCTTTTTTTTGATAGAGAGGATGCTAACAAATACGGTGTGGCCACAATGAAAGATGTTACGAAATGAGCGAGAGCTCGCTTACTGATCGATTTGGGAGCATAGACATATCTCAAGTTAGTGAGAATTGAAAACTAATATAATTTGTATTAAGTACAATTTAATATCAAATAAATGGCTGGAGTCCATAATAAAAGATATCCCAATTAAGTAGTGTCAGAAAGTTTTAACTTACCATAAGTGAAATCTTAATTTTTTGACTGCGAGTTCACCTAAATTAGTTGAAGTCAGTTGCTACAAGTTAAAATACAGTTGAATGCTATTTTAAATTAATTTATCAGAACAGATGTTGAGTCTGATCGCTATCAGAATCATATCTTATATCTATCAATATTGCATAGTTGTGGTCCGTAATCATTTCTTGATACGTACATATAAACCAAATTATGTAGGATTTCAGCGCACTCTCACATATCAATTATTGGAATCAATTTTGATTTTGAAAGCAATCATATTTTACAAAGCCCTGACTGATTAGATAATTATATGTACACACGTATGTGTTATTGCTTTATAGTAATAATAATGTAAATTATTCTATGTACATACATATGCATACATATATATTTCAAACTTTTGTAAAATTTAATTTTCCGAATACCATTTATTAATTTTTAATTATATGTAATTTTATTTCATAAATTGTGCAGAAAACGCGCCCGCGTGTACAATTTTCCGTAATTTCGTTATCATTTGAATTAATTAATTTCCGCAAGCAGTATGATAACCCTATGTTAAAGAAGTCGTTTGCTTTTCCTTGGTCCCACGATATTTGGCTAGACTGCACTCTTGGTGCTTCTTAAGCAACGTTCTCCAAATGGGCCTTTAAATTTAGTTAGGAGGCAATCACCACCCCCAAATATTTGATAGCGGGCTTGGTCGTGATGATGTCTGTCCCCACGTGAATATTCAGAGACTTTACGGCCTTTTGCTGCTTAGCAAAACCCCTTCAGTCTTGTGATCGGCCAGCGTTAAGTGCATTGATCATTGCATCTTAATTGCGGCTTCAAGATTTTCTAAAACCAAATTGTTCTGATTCATATAATCCTTTCAAGAATTTTCCCAAGAATGCATGAACATACATAACTTGTTAAGGGTAGTTTTGTGCAAATATAGATATGTATAACAAGTAAGAAAAGCTAAATTCGGGCGAAACAGATTTGTATATACCCTCGCGATGAATTTTTGTGTGGGCGGTGCCCATAATTTCATAAAAACCCCGGTTCTTTGTTTCAAATCGGAGCTAGTATTAAACTTTACTTAATTTGTTCCACTAAATACTGAAAAACGAAGATTTTTGCATTTTTCAAAATTTCCGTTATATGGAAGCAGGGCGTGGAAGTTGATCGTGGTTATGGTCCGATTTCAAAAATTATTGACGGTGATGCTAGTGATATCAAGGACAATATATTCACCAAATTTTGTGACGATACCTTACATCGTTATTGAGATACCTACATACGCTTTTCATAAAAATCAAGTTTCTTAATTAACATCTCTCTAAATATCAAATTTTAATTAATATGTTCTAATAGATAAAGAAACATCGAAATTTTTGCATTTTTATGGGAGGTGGGCGAGGTTATGGTCCGATTTCAAAAATTTTTAACCGCGGCTTTGAAGAAAATTTGTTAAGCAAATTTTGTGATGATACCTTACACCGTTATTGAGATACACAATTTTTTTTCCTAAGTAGGCGTGGCAACGCCCATTTGTTAAAATTTCATAAATACTATTACATATCATATACATGCATATGTACATATGTACGTACATATATGTGTGAACAAGTATGTACGAGTATATACGATTGTCCAACAAATAGGTACTGGACAGGTGCGGCAGGCAAGCTGCCTGACTTAGAATACTGCCCGTAGTATTCAATCAAATAAACAATCATGAACATACATACATACATAGGAGCGGTAAGAAAAACAAAAAGCATAAATATGTATGTGCATATACAATGCATTACACTTAACAAAATAAGCAAATTAACTCCATTTTTTAAGTCAAAATTGGTATTAGTACACATATATTTATAGATTATTTGTGAAGAATAAGCAAATTTTTCAATTGTTATTATTTTATGTTATATCCTTGTTTTAAATAGCAGATAGTCTTTGGGGTTAAATTTTACTATATTCTAGTTCTAGTACCCAACGCTGTGTATTTGGGATAGTTATCCTTGCTTTTGAATTAGAAAACTATTTTTTTATTAAAGTCACCCCGCGAACAGTAATTTATTTATCTAAAAAAAGCAATTACTAATACGAATTTTGTCTCTAGTAAATGAAGTTAATTTATTTATTTTGTTAAGTACAATGATACGTTATTGAACCTTACTATTATTGATTTTCATGCGAAATAAATTTATTTCACGGATTGTTTTATGAAAAAATTATTGATGCTTTTTTTTATGAGAAGGTGAACTAATACGAGTTCTGCATCCTGTAGATAAAAGTTCATAAATAATATTCACGAAATCGTCAAAATGTTTTTGAATAAACAAACCAAAAGATTTCAAAGCAGGGTTGGCATGGCAATACATGTTTGCATGGAAATATATGAAGGGAATCAGACTTTTAGTAGGCAATGAGCAATTTACGTTCTTCAAATTTTGTTAATTTTGACTCCAAAAACATAAAATGCATGTTTTGCTTGATAGTTGAGTATTGCTTAACGCGTTTTCTGTAATGATTATGCAATAAAATAATTCTATCTGCAAGATAAATATCTAAATTTAAAAAAATGTATGAATGAACATGTTGTGTATTCTACCAATGATTTACACGCTTATTGCTATTATTAAATCCTTTATTAATATACGCAAAAAGAATACAGATACTTGTAGCAAATTATTCAGTAAGAAAACAGTGTGTTGCTTGCAAGGAATGTAAATTAAAAAAGAAGGCTGGTCTATATTATACTTTGACACCTCGCTTTTTCCAGTCTTGCCACCTTATTATAAAAGATATGACAATCTCCCACGCTAATATCGCACATGATCGTCAAGGAATGCTGGAGTCTTCTTTGTTCTTGTTGATCTGCGCAGCTGTTGGTTGTTGCTTGTTGTTGGATGGCTCCGGCTGGTTGTTGCTTGTTGTTGGATTGTTGTTTCGCCATTCAATATTTATTTCCAATTCTGGTTGTTGGATTATTTTTGGACGTGGTTCTGGAGGCTTTGTAACGAGTTTTGCTTGGACATTTGATTTGTACAGCTGATTTACGTGGCGCTTTAATGAATAGCCATTATCAAGCTTCACCTTCAGAACGCTGGAATCATTACACGATCACCCTTAAATATTATGCCATTTTGAATCGAAAATCAGTGTGAAATGCCTTGCGTATAAGTACATGTAAAATTTGTCAATTGCATATATTATTGCTAGTGCCTCTCTATCCAGCTGGCTGTAGTTTTGCTCTGTTTTTGTAAGTGCCCGAGATATAAATGCAATCGGTCGCTCTTCACCCTTAACTATGTGTGATAATACGGCTCCAATTCCATATGGACTCGCGTCGCACGCCAAAATGATAGGTAAATCTGTATCAAATGGGACTAAGACTTTGTCTGTAATTAGTTCTTGTTTTAAATTTTTGAATGCTTCTTCGCATTTTCTTGACCATTCGAATTTTTTACTTTTCTCGAGTAACTGTCCCAGTGGGAATGTTAATGACGATGCTCTAGGGATAAACCTTGCATAATATGTAATCATACCTAGAAGTGATCAGAATTTTCTGGTTTTGGCATGTTAACAATTGCTTCAACTTTATTTTTGCATTTTGAAATTTCATTATAGCTTATATTGTAGCCCAAATATTGAATTTTTTCTTTGAAATATTCACATTTATTTTTATTTAAATGCACTTGATTTTTTTCTAAACGCTCAAAACATTTAACTAAACGTTCTTTACATGTGTGTAGGGTAGCCCCAAACACTATAATGACATCGAAATAAGATAGGGTACCTTCAAGTCCGGCTAATATTTGATCCAGTATACGGTTAAATTCACTCGGCGCTGTTTTTATTCCAAAAGATAGACGTTTCATTTGATAAGTTCCACGATGTGTAGAGATTGTTTGAATTCGTTGGCTGTCCTCATCAACTTCAACGTGTAAATATGCTTTAAATAGATCAAGTTTACAAAAATATTTTGCATTTTTCAAGCCTTTTAAAATTTCATCGATACGCCTAATTGGATAATGCGTTGAGATGAGCTGTGGATTAACTGCAATTTTGTAATCAACACAAAGTCTCACATTTTCATCTGGTTTTGGAATTACCACCAAAGGAGAACCCCAATCGCTCGTGTTTACTTTTGATATAATACCGTCTTTTTCCAAATTATCGAGTTCGGTTTCGACTTTTTCGCGTAATGCAAATGGTACTTGGCGTTCTTTCACAAACACTGGTTTTGCGCCTTCCTTAAGCTTGATGCTGGAACAAATGTTTGGTATGCACCCAACTCTTGGTTGAAAAAGATCGGTATATTTAGTTAGTATTTCTTCAATTGTATATGTTGTATTTGATTTTATATCGTGGATTTCTGTGTAATCAATTTCTTGTAAGTTAATATTTAGGTGACGTATCCATATACGACCTAGCAATGGCGAATGTTTCGATGGCACGATGTACATTTGTTCTTTCGAATGTTTGTTTTTGTATTTAACGTTTACGTCGACCACCCCCAATGGTACAAAAATATCTCCGGTATATGCTCGAAATGCAACATCGGTTTTACGTACTGGAATATTTAAATCCAATTTTAGAAAATCTTGCTCGGGTAAAAGTGTATAGCCTGCTCCCGAATCCACTTCAAATTTTTGATTTTCTCCTTCAATGCTTACATCGATGAAGAATTTTCTAATGTCATTTGCAGGGCAAGTGCTTTTGTTGTAAATGTCGATTATTTTATTTATGCCGTAATATTCTACTTCTATAAGAGTGTTCGTTTTAAAAACCCAGTAAAAATTAGCCAGTAAAATAATTCAGAGAGTAAGGCGTCTTACTCTCTCAAATGCAGAAAGTTACTGATTTTTGGCGAACAGGATTTAGTAAAAACTTGCAAGCAAGTTGAAATAACAGCTGTTTGCTTGCACAGTTGCATTTAAATCTGTGTGTGTCGACAGTTGCTTTTATTTATACAGTTGGTTTTTTGTTTTCTGCTTACAAGTTTTTGGTAAGTATTATAATAAAACTAATAATTTTATAGCTAATTCATATTTTTCATTAACTAGATATTGCAATGGAAAATAAGACGAAATTAACTTTGCAGTGTTCTCCAGGTACATTCCAAAAAGTCCAAAATAATAAGTGCAATAACAAAATATCAACAATTAAAATACATGTCCATACGTATACAAATACATATTTTCTAATTGCAGATATGGAGTACAGAAATAAAGTGCTACAAGATGCTGCTGGCGATAGTTTTTTTGAGAAAATTGAGTTTTCCCAATGTATTATCGACATTATGGCGGTAGCAATAACTTTGTTTCGGAATGCCTCTTGTTGCATTTGGTCGTCACCGCTCCCTAATAAATAAATGAATCCAAAAAGAAGATGTGTTTTAATTTTACAAACAGTATATTAAAATCGTATACCTTCAATGCTCTCAATTTGTGTTTACTCATTACTGACTGTGGGATCTAATACTGATGGCGATGACTCTACCGCCCTCTGATCACGAACACATTTGCCTTTATCTGCCAACTTTTTAATTGCTTTATTAAAATTAAGAAACCAAATTTCATAATGTATTTACTATTTGTAATATGTATTTACTTACTTCTTTTGTTAATAAATCACTCATAATTATGATTTTTCAAATTTATAATTTGAAATGTTGAATTGTTTTGTTGACTCAAATGCAACCATATGCTACAATCAGCTGTTCTTTCTTGCTTGCTAATTTGTGCTGGGACAAATTTTCCCAGCACGAATTAGCAACTTCCCCTCCAAAAGAAATGTCAAAATTGCGCTCTCTCCTTGCAAGTTTTGCAAGTTTTTGGCGAAACGAACACGATTTGGTACAAATTGGTACTGCCTTTTTACTGGGTTTTTAAAACGAACACTCTTATTATTAAGGTGACTTTTATTTGGCATTTCCTCAATATTATGGTTTGAATTTGTATTTTTGAGTTTGTTTTTTATGCATACTTTTTTTATATGTCCTGTTTTCTTACATATTTCGCACTTGAGGTTATGTTTATTTGCTTTGCATTCGTTTGCCATGTGATTATCACGTCCGCAACGTCAGCATAACCCTTCAACCCCCAGCTGTCGTTAGTTTATCTTTGAACTTCTATTTGAATTTTGATTTTTATTTTTATCGAATATATTCCTTTTTTGAAAATGCGTTTTGTTAATTTGATTTATTTCTGTGTTGTTAGTTGCAATTTCTTTGTTACCCATTTTAGCTGCTTCAAGTGCTACAGCTTTTTTTTCAATCGTTTCGAAGTCAAAATCGGAATTTTCTAGCAGTTGCTCGCGCATATGTTCACTCCGCAATCCTCTAATAAATTGTGCCCTTAGGAACACTTCGGAGACCGTTGCCTTACATGCGCACACAAATTCGCAGTCACTTGCACGTTTACGCAATTGTGCCACAAATTCTGCAATTGATTGTTTTTCGTTTTGTAGTTCGCAAAATAATTTGTGCTGTTCAAAAGAATGTATTTTTTTTTTGCAAAAATGTTTTTCCAATAAGACAATTAAAAGATTCAGTATTAGGATCAAAAGTTTCGAAGTTTGAAATGATGCTCACGTTGGTTGTCGAAGGCTGTGTCTGTGTTCGTAGCGCATTTGTCATGGCAGTCATTGCTGTTAGCAAATTTTGTAATTGCTGCTGATCCATATTTTATTTTTCACCTCGTCGCCAATATTTGTTGTGTATTCTACCAATGATTTACACGCTTATTGCTATTATTAATATACGCAAAAAGAATGCAGATACTTGTAGCAAATTATTCAGTAAGAAAACAGTATGTTGCTTGCAAGGAATGTAAATTAAAAAAGAAGGCTGGTCTATATTATACTTTGACACCTCGCTTTTTCCAGTCTTGCCACCTGTGATAATTGTAACACTGCGCACATCAAAAATGCCAAAAGGCAAACAAGTAACATATGAGATAAAAAAATATTTTATATATTCCCAATGAAGGAAACCCCACAAAATATGTTTATTTGTGTTATGTTCAGCCGATGTCGTCACACGATTGA
The DNA here is from genome assembly GCA_963971545.1 of Philophylla caesio. Classification (NCBI taxonomy): domain Eukaryota; kingdom Metazoa; phylum Arthropoda; class Insecta; order Diptera; family Tephritidae; genus Philophylla; species Philophylla caesio. Next base: position 28,775,031 of record OZ020609.1, on the reverse strand, counting down.
AAACGTAATAAAATGAAGTAAGGTGCGTGGCAGTCTAGAAAATTTAACCCATTGTGGTCGACCAGAGATACTGACGACAAGAGAGGATCGCTATATACTCAAATCAAATCGCGAAAATCCACATTTATCAGCACCAAAGCTTTACGACAAACATAAAGCATGTCTACACACCCAAGTTTCTGACGAGACAGTGCGCAGAGTGCTCAGGACGAGTCGCGTGGCTCGAAAAAACCACTTATTTCAAATATAAACAAAGAAAAGCGACTTTTATTCGCCAACACCTGCATAAGACAAAGGCTCGATTTTTAGAAAATTGTAATTTTTAGCGACGAAACCAAATACACTATCTTTGGATCTGATGGCCATCGTATGGTTTGGCGGAGACCAAATGAAGAGCCGCCAAAAAAACCTGAACTCGACCGTGAAACAGGGCGGAGCTTCAGTGATGATGTAGAGTGTATGGCGTCTAAGGGAGTTGGAAATCTTGTTTTTACAGACAGCATAATGCACAAATATTTATACTTGTATATCCACAAAAAAAGTTTACATTCCAGTGCAGGCAAAAAGGGTTTGTCAATAAACGGGTTTTTATTTTAGCTTGACAACGACCCAAAATATACGGCGCACAACGTTAAAATGTTGATACTTTCCAACAAAAAACATTTTCCAACACCCCTCAAATTCCTGTCACAAACCCTATAGAAAACCTAAAGGCCTACATCGAAGAGAGAGTGCATGAACACCAAATTTCATCAAAAAATATCTGCAAGGAGGGTTTGCTAAGGGAATGGTAAATAATACTATCTGACTTTTGTCGAAAGTTGGTAGAATCGATGCCAAAACGCTTGGAAGCGGTCTCTGAAAGGTACGGTTATCATATGAAATATCAGATTGTTTTTACATTAATTTATTTAGCACTTCTAGTCAAATGCAAACTATTTTTGTGAATTACCCAACGGTGCAAAATACTTTTGCGAGTTACTTATCCTGAATTATTTTCATTATTTTCCTGTATACCTTTATCTTTCTTGTGTTAAGGAAGTCTCAGCGAAGTAATGAGCTAATATGTTATTAAATTGACTACATAACTTATAAATAAAACAGAAACAAAGGCAAACTACATATGTGAGCCAGTGTACTTAATTACAACAAAGTTTTCTTCTTTGTTATACTCGTATTAATGTTCATTTAAATACTGCTATAATAGGACGATTACAGAAGTGTTCAATTTTGTTGACAATTTAAAAATTACGAATCAAAACTTCCTGAAATTCGGGATCCCGGGATTGTGCCGTGATTTGGTTTTCAGAAAATCCCGGGATCAATAAAATGCCAAAAATTGGCATCTTTAATGGCTACTAATGGTTTACAATACAATGTATGTATATCATAAAATTTTCTGAACGTTTTTAGTTTTTATCAATAAACGTGCGCCTGGTTAACAATTACATGTGGATCTTCAAGATGAAAACTGATTTAAATTAAAGATCTCAGAAATGCAACTGTTTAATCTGTTTAAGTATTTAGTTTGAGATTGTGCTCATAAAGCTTCATTACTTATGATTATTTCATTTACGTACATTTATGTTAAATAATATATTTTGTTAAGGTGTTTAAAAAATTTTTTGCATACGTATCTGTGAATTTGTGTTCCCTTATTTACAATAACTGCCTGATTCTGTGCACTTGATAAATTATCAAACATTTACCCCAGCAATCGGTTGTGCGCAGGGCTTGGCACCCGCCACGTAAAACCTCCAATTAAAAGAAAGAAAGTACCTCGGATGAGACTCTCTTTTTTGATTACGACCACGGCAAACGTATAAAGGAACACGGAGCAATAATCAACGCTGCCTACAGGGCTATATTGCAATCGAACGCAACGCAAGTTGTGCGGCAGCGTTATCGTGAGTTCCTGAATGAAGCAAGACGAAATTCGGAAAGCAACAGCACGGCTGAACAACAACAAGCCTTGGGGTCGATGGGTTACCAGCTGAGTTATTCAAATACGGCGGAGAGGAGCTGGTTAAGTGCATGCACGAACTCATTTTTAGAATATGGTCGGAAGAACGCATGCCTGCTGATTGGAACTTAAGTGTGCTCTGCCCAATCCACAAAAAGGGTGTTCCTGCAGTTTGCGCCAACTATCGCGGAATTAGTCTTCTTAACATCGCGTATAAGGTTCTGTCGAGTGTATTGTGGAAAAGACTTAAGCCCACCGTCAATAAACTGATTGGACCTTATCAGTGTGGCTTTAGACCTGGTAAATCTACCACCGACCAGATATTCACAATATGCCAGATCTTGGAAAAGACCCGAGAAAGAAGAATCGACACACCACCATTTTTTTGTTGAATTCAAAGCCGCTTTTGACAGCACGAGGAGAAGTTGCCTATATGCCGCATTGTCTGAATTTGATATCCCGGCAAAACTTATACGGTTATTTAAAAATACGTTGAGAAACACCACCACCTCCGTCAGGATTAGGAAGGACCTCTCCAAGTCGTTTGATACCAGAAGTAAATCGGTCAGGCACCATCTTTTATAAGAGTGTGCAATTGCTGGCGTACGCCGATGACATTGACATCATCGGTCTTAACAACCGCGCAGTTAGTTCTGCCTTCTCCAAATTGGATAGAGAAGTGAAGCGAATGGGTCAGCAGGTGAACGAGCGCACGACGAATTATCTTCTTTCATCAAATTGACAGTCGGCACATTGACGAATTTGCTTCACAAATTATCAGTTCAGTTTAAGACGCAGTAATTGTCATAAAAGATATGTTATGATTTTTTGATAGTCGTAGGAATATGGACGTAAATAATTGTATGTCCCGCCATAGAGAAAGGTATATATGTACATACATACATAGATTGGTTTACGACTACATTTTGGATATATGTATGTTGGTATAAGGTGTGTAGTTTTAGGCTTATTATTCAGCATACAAATTCGAACCCCTCGGTTAATCATCTACGCCGATGAAAAAATGTTTCTTATGATCGCCTAAAGCTATATTGCAGTACTAAGAAGATAGTAACACCGTCAGTCACACTTGCTACTAGTAGAGGGTTTTCAGCATAGTTTCGGATGCAGTAGTTAATTCAATAATCAAGCAATGAGTTCTTACAGTTAAGCGAATAGCTCAGTACGCACATAAGGTATGGAAAAAACTTGCAAGTGTGGAAGAAAAAGTTACTAAAATATCTGTATGAAAACAAAATGAAGATAATTAAAAAACCCGATGATGCGCTTCAGCTTCAAAATGACATTGACAGCTTACATCTGTGGTGTGTTAACTCTCAGCTCTCTTTAAACATAAAAAGCGCTTTAAAGTCACGTATGCGAAAACTCATAATATTTTGCTGACGTCTTATATGATTTCTCATTCTTTTTTACAAAGTTTGGACGAAATTAAAGATCTTGGCGTAATTTTTTCGATTAACTTTTCCTTTAATGGGCATATTTGTCTAATTATTTCGAAAGCTTACTCGGTTTTAGGTTTTGTTAGGCGAAATAGTTCCAAATTTTCTGACCCACATATTCTTAAGTTACTATATACGGCTTTTGTTCGTTCCAACTTGGAATATGCTACCTTAATCCGGAGGCCTAGTCAAAAAAATTATATAAATAGAATTGAACGGGTCCAAAAAGTTTTTCTTAAATATGCCTTACGTTCATTGTGTTTTGATGATCCAATTCCCTCTTATAAATCTCGCTTGCTTTTAATTAACCTTCCGACTTTGGAAGCAAGAAGGTCGGTACTTTCACTTTCTTTTGTTCATAATATCATCATTTGGGACATAGACTGCTCCTTTCTTTTGGAAAGACTTAATTTCAACATCCCTCAACGTAATCTTCGTATTTCTTTACATTTCTATGGAGGTAAATGTAAAACAGAATATTCGCGAAATGCTCCCCTTATTCGAGCGCTAATTAAATTTAATTCACTCTCGAGTTCCATCCAACTTGATTTTTCAATTCCAAAAATTTTTTTTCTAGTATTTTAAATTTAGCTATCTAGGTTTCTAAATCTTAATTTTAATTACTTTGTAAATAGTCTGTAAGAGACTTTTGTTCATAGACTAAGGGCCAATTTTAAACTCAGTTTAAACTAAGTTTAGTTAAACTCAGTTTATATTTAAACTTATTTTCGGTGCGCTCAAATAAATTTGTTGCAACCAAAACGAAGTAGTCAGCAAATAGCTGATAAGTTAAACTAAGTTTAACCGAGCACAATCGGCCGTTTAAACTTAGTTTAAACTCCCTTTAAAGTTGACTGAAAAACTGCATAATGAGTTTAAACTTAGTTTAAACGACAAACAGAGTTCAACTTGCACTGAAAAACTGGCCCTAAATAAATAAATAAATAAAAAGCAAGGACGAAGGCCAAATCGCCTTAAAATATGCACAAAAAACGACTCGCATGTGAACATACACGTATAATATAAGAAGACCCACTGTGTCACTAAACGCTTCAACTAACTGGTACCATTAAGCAAGCGCCATGTCAAAAACTCACATTCTACCTATGTATTGCTTGACATTTCGACATACAAACGCCCAACGCCATAATCATTATTTGGCTGCCTCCCGCACCCAACTCAACTCATATCAATTTATAACCTTTTGATTTATACGCACTGACATTTCATATTGTAAAAATGTCACGGCTTTCTAAATAATTACAATTTTCTTTTTGATACACTCGCTGTCGTTTAGTCATTTATTTTTGTTTTGATGTGTTACTTTTGTTTTCGCATACTTTTATGCGCATACAATAAATCAGTTTAATGCTACGTAGGCGAACGCATGAAATAAAACAAAGAGTATAATAATAGCAAGTGACGCACGAATGCGAAGACAGCAAAGGATGTAAATGAAAATGGAAAAATTAAATTTAAAAAAAACGAAATGAAAAATGCCAGCGTGGAAGTCTGACACTGCAAGGTGGTAGCTTAGCGTTTTCACTTTTAGCCTAGTGACATGTCAGCTTTCGATTGTCAACATTTGACTTTTAACAGAGATGTGCACTGTTCAGCTGACAACGAAACGGGGCGACAGGATTGATTGTAACCATCATGAGAAAATTCAGAAAAAAATCTATCCCATGCAGTTTGAAAATTATGGGCATTTAAGAAAAACCTAGAAATATGGTCAAACTGTAACTATTTTTTGGTTATTGCGGTTAGTTTTTATTATTTTTTTCATTTAAACTTTGGAACCTCAACCCTAAATAACATTTCTAGAACCTAAGTCAGAAATAATGACACAATTGCCAAAAGTTTTCTAGAATTAAGAACATTACCTTAGTTGGGTTCTTGAGCTGACAGAATGGCCGAGATTCCGAGCTTAATTTTGTTTAGGAACGGTTAATAACCACTGCTACGCCGCTGCTAATTTAATATTCTAAGCTGCTTCAAAATCGTGGCCATTACGTCCGAAGGTGTTGAAAAGTTTTCGCCCAGCAGCATTCGAGTTATCTCTTTGTCGAATGAACCTTGGGCATTCGAAGAATACGTGGTAGACATCTTCATCAACACCCCACTGATGAGCAGCTTCTTTAGCCAGTTAATAAACGGATGGCATGCTGGAGATGACTAGAGCTGCCTAGTCTGACACCGTTCTCAAAGCACTACATACTCGGAGAGCACACGTTGAATTTGATCCCCGGCATAAATATGGACATTCCACTACGCTTGCCAAGATTGAGGCTCCATATAAGATTTGGCTAGTTACAACGCTGGATAGAAGTCGCCGCCCTTCTGCTTAGGCCCTCGGGTGTTCAGCATTATTCTCGATAAAGCCGTGACTGTTGCTACTGCTTTGTTCTAAGCATATTTCAAATGTGCTTTGAAGGTTAACCTGTTGTCTATAGTCACTTCTAGGTATTTAATGGAGGACTTTGTTTTCACTATATAGCCGCCAACAATTTCAACCACTTCTTCCGGCTTTTTTTCTACTCGAAATAAGCACTGCTTCTGTCTTATGGCCTGCAAGACGCAGACCGGACGCGTTTAGCCATTCTTTTATTATGCTGACTGATATGTCCGCCTTAACTTTTATATCACCGAGATGCTTTGCGGTGACTTCTATCGCGATATTATCCGCAAAACCAGTTATGCTTCAACCTTCAGCCAATTCTACTCGCAGAACTCCATCATACATGATATTCCATAGCAGTGGGCCTAGAACGGATCCCTGTGGGATGCCACCGGTGACTTTCGTGTTTTTTCTGCCCTCTTCCGTTTCGTACAGTAGCATGCGATTACTTGTATGTATGTACATATGTATGTATGTATATATGTATGTATGTATATTCATATTTGAAGAATATACTATTTAAAGTTTATAAAAATTTAAATACCATAGAAGATTCGTGGCCGCTGTGGTCGCGTTGGTAGCGGTGCGTACTATAACTCGATATGCCGATGAGTTCGAGGTCCGAATCTCAGTCAGGGCAAGCAAAATCTTAATCATAGAAAAAGTTGTTTCTAATAGCGGTCACCCCTCGGCAGTCAAAGGCAAACCTCCGATGGTATTTCTGCCATGAAAAAGCTTCTCAAGCACTGAGCTATAAAGTGTAAGCGCCAAAATTATATATATGTGGGAACGTATGAACGGAGTATTATACACTTTAAACTTTATCAACGATTACAACACTGACTGAACGAAGGACGAGAGACTGAGAACGAACAGACTATACAGAGACTGTAAAACATTACAGAAGTCAGTTGAAGCACGACCATACGACCACTCGGTAATAATTGTAAGCGCGATATACTTAATACCTAAGTTGCAAATTTAATATTAATAAAACCTTGTATCATTATAAACTTAAAGCGTTTTATTCCGGGTGACAAACCACATATATGTGTATATAGAAGATGCGTATTAATCAAAGAAATTTATCTATGCAAATGTAAAACTCATTCTTTAAATTAGTAAGATTCTTTTTTACTTCAAAAATATTTCATGTTTTTCCGGGACAAAAACTATAGCCACTGATCTTAAGATTATTGCCACAACAGCGGTATTACATATTGGAGGACTACTAAAGATTTTCCGGCGTAATCTTCGCTTAAGCGATTAATTTTATGTATCATACATTTATCTACAGGTTCGGTTAATGTTTTATATCAATGAAAATGTGCAACGTCCTAGATAAAAACAAATTTTCAAAAATCTAAACTATCTTAATATTTTCGTTTAAAACTTTTCTTCCTGCCGTTCACCGTGCTAAATATTAGAGAACGTAAATTTCTCGACTTGGAAATTCTTAATCTATTACAGGTAAACAATATTTTAAAATCAAATAGATTTTGGTGCCCAACTGTCCAATCTTTCCAGAAGGTATCCCTCTTAAGTCGAAAGTTCTGATCAAGGGTACCCTGTTCCGATGTTCGTGTACCGTATTTTCCTTATGCCTACCATTGTTGCGAAAAAGCTCTAGGCAGAGTAGTTAAAAAATTCATCATGTGATCAGATGGGAATAAGGTTATTAAAGACTTTCCTCGTACTTAAAAATAAATCTAGCCTTTTTCATTTTAGTGTCTAAATCTAAAGTATGCTTTTTTGATATACGATTTTGACTGTGGCTCTTTTTCCCGCTGGAAATTTTTACAGGAGTTGCAGAGCTCCGTATTAGTAGTTTATTAAACTTTATAATTAATTTAGAGCTCAACTATAGTAACAACCAAAAAAAATTATCTTTTGGGAAAAAATAATACTGCGTGTTTCAAAAATGTAAAGGAAATACATATGATTATTTTTTAGGCTAATACAAAATATCTTACATTCCAAAAACCTATCTTACGTGTAGTTAGATAATTCACAAAGGCTGTAAATTTAAGAGATATTTCTTGTCATATGGACGACCAACCATTGCGAAAAATTGAAGTACCCGGATTTGTGTTTAATTTCGAAAATAAAAAGATTATTGAGACGCACCTATATTACAGTCTCTCTGTGTTAATACGAGTAAGTAACATTTTTTACAGCCAAAATGTAGCTAGATTAGGATGATTAATGGCAATCATGGAAACGATTCGAAGTGCGTGTTGATTTAGAAATAAGTTTAATCTGAAAAGAATATGTGCGATGGGATTTAAATCAAATGAAGGCTATTAAGAAATGAAAATCAAAATATCACTGAGTAAATGGAAATTTGTACATACAAATAAAAGGATATGATAAATTTAAAGCGTTCGTTTGGTTCCAATAAGTGCTTTTTTGATACATTATACATGCTTTACTTGATCTAATTCTCTTATGATTGTTTTTTTGAATGTTTTTGTAGTTTACTCATCTTGTTTTTTTTTTTCGATACATTTATTTTGTGCCTTTGAGCCACACGCTATTTACAAAGATGAACGCAATCAAATGACATACATAATTAAATGCTTTTATATTTATATTATTTATTTATATTTTTATGCACGCAATAAAATAATTGATATTAATTCCAACTGTCTCATTCTGTTAATGTATTTGTTGTGTGCTCTTTTTTATGTTGTTAATTTTATGTGGCATTTGCTGTTGGTGTGCGCATATAAAATAAGCAAACAAAAAAAAAAAAGGGTTATGTGCGATTGAATATTTGTTTGCCTTCGTGCGCCTATGATGCTACCATTCGAGAAAAAATTGAAAAGGAAATATTTAGAGGTGCATATACATATACTTACACATATGTAGCTGGTAAAAAGTTAATTTGTTTATGGCCTTTGTGAACGTTTGTGCTTTTGCCGTTTCAGCGATTCAGTGGGTGTTCATTCTTTCATTACTTTGTTTTGAACATTTACCTTACCAGCAATGATATATGAAAGTAAAAATACAACCACTCCATCACACAAACTCCCAGGCACATTTACACAATCCATCTACATACGCATACACCCCCAACTCCCACATGAGGATATATCAAACAATTTAAAGCAAGAATTGGCTTTTCATGTTCTCTTTACTCTTACGTATGTATGTATGTAAATTTGTATTTTCTCACCTGGCGTGTTGTGGACCTACATTGCCCATGTCATGCGCTGAGCTGGCGGTGATTTGCGTATCAGCGATGGCACCGGATTCCATGCCGAGCGGTTGTTTGCAGGTGCCTATAAGTATGCAATGGCGAGGTGGAAAAAATGAGACAACAAAACACCGTTAGTGAAGTAAATTAAGCGCGCGGGAAGAGGATTTATATACATAGGTATATAAAAATATTTACTTAAGCTGGTTGAAAGCATTGTTTACGGTTTACTTTTATGTATATTTTTTAGTATGATATTGCTGTCTCCTCTTTTAGTTGTGCATTTGCTTAGGTCATTAAAGTTAAATGTAAGTAACTGCTTACATTTTACCAAGCCCAAATGTAGGCTATATAATTAGAATAACGGCGGTATCAAAAGTCTTACGTGCCAACTGTGTCGCAAGTAGAATTTAAACTAGTTGTGAAGGGGTTGTGTTGTTTTTATGATTTAGGAAAACTTAACACCGATGTTTCGAGAGTCACTGCTTGGAGCCAAAAGTATTATCTAGATAAGGCCGACTCTAAAGCAATAATTAACTATTTGACATAATTTGAAGGGGATATCGGCAAAAAAACGGCTTCTTCCTTTAGGAGTAGGTTTTCGCAATTTTTTTAGTATGAAAATTCTTTTGTCCCATCTAATAAAATCTTTATGTTTATGCATATCTTTAAACGTATCAGTTTATATCATTTCATTAAATTGTTAATACTCACCACATTGTATTTCGATTGTAAACTGAATTACACATATGAAATGTATCGATTACCAATTGTACTCGAGTCTCGAACTAGCATTAATACATAACACTAAGTCGAAATATGTTTTAAGCAACCCTAACTTAACGAAGAGAGGTGCATGTACAACCAAAAGAATTATTAAAACTTCACTTGAATTCAAACCACCACCAGCATCGCTTTACTTTTCGGGTTCTCTCCACTTCGTATATTTTTGGCACTTTGCTTCCCAAATTTAATTAAAGTTAATACAGATCAACCATTAACTACAAAAAAGCTTGTAGTTTTACACATTAAATCTGTTAAAATTCTTGAATCAGATAATATTATGAAGTGGTTGTGTTTCTGAAAAAGAAATAAAAATTGCCAAATATGTAAGAATGTGTGTTTGTTAAAGTTATAGAAAAACTGCAAGTAATATTTTTATTTACATAATAAATAAAGTAATTTAGGAAAAAAAGTTTTTGAAAAGAAAAATGCAAAAAAATAAAATAAATTATGAGGTTGCTGGTGGATTAAAATATTCTTGAAACTGTTTCTCTCCACATATTCAAATTTGTGCAGAATGAACGTAGAATACTACAAAAAATTAAAACTATTATTCCAACCTTTATAAATATACTTCTCAGTCCAAATTATGCCAGTCGGCACATCGTCTGCTTCAGGCACATCGTCTGCTTCAGGCGCTTTATTTTGGTTGAAAAAACATTTAATTGAGAGCAAGGAAATTAAGTTTAAATTTAAACTGAATCTAACTAAACTGTGCTTAAACTGATTTTGAACCAGAATTTAAACCTTAAACGGCCTTATTATTATTCTCACCTTCCCGTTTGTTGAGTGGAAGAATAGGCAATTATTCCTATAGATCGGTATGGGCTCTTCTTCTTCAAACGTCTCAAAGTAATTTATATTTGAAATCGTTAAGAAAGGTTCTCCCATACGTCAAATGTGTTCTGGACTGATGTTCCACCTTCGTTATTTCTATATTCACGCTTAGTTCGAAACCAATGAAAACCCTATTACTTAGTTAAGTTAGTTAAAAATACATTGCTGGATTTTTTGCAGTAGTTGGATAGAAACATTTACGTATATAGAGAATTCGGATATTCCAGGTGTAAATTCGTTAATCGTAGTCCTTGTTTAATATTTGGGGAACGTTAATGTTTGGGAGATATTATTGCACTTATTTTTAGACGGCGGATCTCAACCCCTATTACTAAGAGTTAAAATAGGATTGAGATATATTTTTACAGCGATACACTAAATTTGAAACGCTCCATGGTTTTTTAAAAATTATTGTTTTTTCTGAGAATAAAATGAAATTGAAACCAAAAACTTACATTTAGGTAAAAAGTGGTATTTAATTAAAAATGTCTTAGTTGTAGATATGTACACTTATGTACATATGTATATATCTACAATTCTAACAATAAATATATTTCGGTATAAAGGCTTTGAAGCTGATATAACTAAATGCTAAAATTACCTTGAAGCGGCTGAACTTAAAAAATGTTCTTTGCACTACACCATTCATCGTTAAGTGAGGTGAATATTTATTGAAATTCGGTAAACGGAAAATTTATTAATAGGTGTTTTTGCTTACTTTGCCTTTTTTACTAGATAAATGGATTTTACGTTTTGCTTTTTTTCGATTTATTAACCATTTTAATTTGATTTTAAAAATACAACATTTTGTTGAAAAAGCAGCTTTTGCCCAAAAATAAAACAAATAATTAATATAATACAGCCGCTTTAGGATCGTCAGTTGCACGTGAATTGAACTGTAACCAAACAATACGCATAAATGGACAAGAAAATATTGCCGATAACACTAAAAATATAAATATATTAAATAACTTTGATTTTGGCGACCTAAATAAGGGGTTTTTTTGCTGGCTCGAGGTCAAATTTTTATAGTAATAAAACAAGAAATTTGATTCCTTTTGTCGATATATTTCGATTGCACTCCGGCAATCGTCTTCAGGGCAAAAATTATTTAACACGTCCGCTCCTTTTGACGTGGAGTTGTATACTAATTTTATGTTTATTTACTTGCTAGCAAGTGTCTGTACAAGTGAGCACAATTATCATTGTCCGTTTTGTAATTCAGTGTTTTGTTTGTCGGTATGTTGATGATGTGTAGCATTTTTAATGTAAATCGGTTGCTGTAGTGTTGTTCTTGTTAGAAAATCTTTGTTTTTTTCTAAATTTGGTGAGTGGCCGTTATTTCCACAGTAGGCCATTAGTGCTGTTTTTGGGAAATATGTACTATGGCACTGTTTGAAGCCCGATTTGTGTTGTGATAGTCTAGTTTTAAATTTTGATTTTGTTGTCCCTACATAAACACTGTCACAGATTTCGTTATTTTTACCATTGCACGGAATTTTATAAATAACGTTGCTTTTTTTACCTAGGGGTATTTTTGATTTTGTTCTGTTGAATACATTTTTTAATGTATTTGTGGGTTTGTCGCAATCTGATTTGGTTAGGCGTTCTGATAAATTTGGAACATAAATTACGGATTTATATTTTATTGGCTGTTTTTGACGTTGTTGGGATTTTGCATATAGTGATTTTCTTAATAATGTCTTAATTATATGATCCGGAAAGTCGTTGTTTTTTTGTGTAGGTTGTATTTCTTTCTCTAGTTTTTTGTGGTAATTCTCGTCGGATATTTCCAACATTCTACGTATAAGTTAGCGCATTGCACAGCTGCAGAGCTAAAACACCGCTTTGACGATTCTTAAGAATCATTCCCACGTTCTTGGTTGTTTGTAATAAGACTTCACTGCTGCCAAGCTGATCGACAATTCATCAGAATAACTCCCACGCTTGTCTTGCCGTTCAGTTGCATTCCCAGACGGACACCTGATAACGTACGTGACTTTGGGCAGCTTGCGGCGATGCAACTGGAAATGCATTCAAACCAGCATATAAACAGAGCTACTGGCGCATCGATACTAAGTCAGCCAGATCGGGCAGTGCATCTACACTAATACACCCATATCGACCAATCAGGGAGTAGCTACAAACCGCAAGTAGGGAACTAGGGAAAATTGTAAGACAATAAAGTTTAGTTCTAAATTGACATCAAGAGAATAAAGTGCATTTTACAAAAGTTATACAGCCCATTGCTGTATTTATTATTATCGTCTTAGGGTGTTTAGAATTAATATTAATGATTCGTCCTGATGATTTTGGTTTCTTGTACCACCTGAGTTTCAATTGATTTCCTCGTCTGATTATTATAGAGTCCAAAAAGGTTAATTTACCGTCATCTTCCAATTCTATTGTAAATTTAATATTTTTGTGAAAAGAATTTAGAGCTTCAAGTGTGTTTTGTATCTCATTTTCGTTAATTGTTGCAAATAAGTCATCATCATATTTAGTGAACACTCTTGTAATTTGTGTTTAATTTTTTTTATCGTGTTATCTAATAACTCTTCCATTATAATATTTGGGGGAGCAGGTGAAGCAGGTGAACCCATCGGCATGCCTTTCAGTTGAGTGTATACCTTGTCATTGAATTTGAAATACCTATTTTCTTTAATGCAAAAAGCTACTATCTCCATAAATAGTTGTTTTGGTATCAGTGTATGATCTTTTATTATATTAAGTGCCAACTATATCGGTATACTTGGAAACAGTGAAACTACGTCAAAAGAAATTAGTTTTTCATCGTCACAGATATACATAGGTGTTATTCAAGAACGATAGAATACAAGATTGCCCCTTCCCGACGAAAAATGATGTGAAGCAAAATGCGTGCAACGTCACGAACATGGTTTTTACCAATTTCGGCACTTTATGCAACATATTTATGTTCAAATAACTTCATTTATGCTCTGTCTTTAATTGGAGACCTTTAAAAAAACACTACAGAGTAACATTAGGAAACACAAGAAGCTTAACTTGGAACCAAGTGCGCAGCTACACCTTCACATAATTTTTAGCAAGTTTTATAGCCCCGTATCATTGATAGACTCTGTGATTTAACACTTAACACTGCGAACTTGAAGTTTAATAACTTTATTTTAAATAAAATTGCTTTTAAGCTCAAACAATTGTATGCTTACAAACATACAAACAAAACTAACCGCGTTCCCTGACGTAGCATACACAGCTGATTCTGTTAAATTTGATGATAGCGAATGGCGATTTGCGGAAGGCGCAACCTCTGTATTTTCTAAAGCGTGGATGTTATTGGTCCTTTTCTTAAATTCTATTGTGTTGTGAATATTGTAAATTGAGTTTGCAGTCAGTTTTTTTAGAATATTGATAATGTATTTGCATAGTCCATATGATGGTGCTCCAATGGATGAGCAAATCGGTCGAAGTGGTGTTCCTTCCTTATGTAACTTAGGTAGTCCATAAATCCTTGGTGGTAACGCTGTCGTTGTAGTGAGGATATTTCTTTCGGCCTCAGAAATGAGTTCCATTTTAAACAGTCTGTCTACTAACTCATTATTTTTATTTGTAACCTCGATGTTGGATCCTGTCTCTGAATTCGATATGTTGTCAAGTCATTCACAATCTTTGTCATTTTATTGTTGTATTCATCAATATCCATTCCTATTTTGCCATTAATTTTTTCTCAGAAATTTTCGTGTACGTTTTACCAGAGAACGTACATTACAGAGAAGCTTCAAGACCGAAAGACGGTGTGAATTGTCATAAACCATCAAAATTCCAATAGGCAAGTTCACCACTTTTGCAATTGAGAGCGATATATTAACAGAGCTGAGCGAGGCTGACATTTTAAACAGATCATGCATTTTCTTGATTATGTGTTGATTTCTCATTGAAATTAACAAAACTAATGATAAATTACAAAATATGTATGAAATTATGTATTATTTAAATATGTTTGCCCTAAGAGTCGAGTTTACATACATACATATGTATGTGTTGCATATTTAAAACCATACACATACACTGTTTGTTAGAAGTTACATGATCACAAGCTGTTTTGGCCGACGGCATTTTACATGCATATTTTCAATAAAGTGAAACGATTTTCCTTAAGTATTGAATTTTAAACTTTATTCATGTTCATAAAATATATATACATGTGTAATGTGAGTACTAGGTATGTCTGCTTAAGATTTGCTATAATTCCTGTGCACAAAGGCAAATGTTGATTTGCCGACGGAATTTTACATTCTCAGATATTGGTAATTTTTAGTTTTTTATATAAGTTATGACTTTAATTCGGTATATATTATTGATAAATTACTGCAATTTATTTCCTATACATGAATGTATATATGTACATATGTATGTACATTAGTATATACTATGCATAAGTTTAGTTCATAGTTGAAAATTTATTTATATTATTGAATGTACTATGTAGATATGTACATACATACATATGTATGAACATATAGTAAGTATACGTATATACTAAGTAACAATAATTATAAGATAAGATATTAATTAAATCTCAGCCTAATGCAAATCAATATTTTGCACATTATAATAATATGTACAATGTACATTGTACATATAATATAACTGACCTACATTACATATTCAAGGACAAATGACGTCCGCATACATACAATTATACGTACATATTGAAACATATCGACATGTGTACACTTCTGTCCTCACTTCCCTCACAATTGCAAACTCAATAGTTACGCCGGCGCCATAAATCCTAAACGATCTCATTCATAACTGGACGTGCGTAAAACTCGCCATTCATTCATAAATTGTAGCACAAATTGAAATCTGCCAGCGAAGCACATTTTTCGCGATCATGCAAAAATTTATAAATTTCAACATTTTCGTCTTCAGCTTTACAAGTACAGGGACGTTAGCTATTTATTACAAAAAATTAAAGATACGTATATATATATTCACCTAATACGAGATTACTTTACCAAATTTATATCTAGTTTATCAATATTTAACCATTACAACCCATTCTTTTGTAAAAAACGATCGAAAATATATCAATGCATTCGGTATAATTTCGCAAAATCGGCCTTGCCAAAATAATTACTTAGCACATCTTCATCACCTCCATACGCGCTGTGTACAAATAAATACATACATATGTACATATATGTAAATATGTCGTCGAATTTTGTCACATTTGAACAACAGTGTCGGTCCTCACTGCAATGGTCACACATTTAGTGCTATTTCTAGTCGGAGTAGGAAATCTACTAAAGTAGCAACACAAATTGGTAATACATTTTCGCTTTCAGATTACTTTAAATATTTATTAACTTAATATTTATTATGCCCTTATATATTATTGATTTTATCCTAGTTACATGTCCCCGAGAATGAAATAGTACCTTTTTGTACTACTGATATTTTTCCTTGCATATACATAGTGCGAACGAAAACTATTTGCACCCAACTCTAATTTATGGTGGTGGTTTTTTGCTTTCGTCACGCAGCAGCACTGTTGGAAGTCCGAGCAAAAGAAAACATTTAGAGTTCGAGGGTATTTGCAGGTATATATTTGCGTGTATATAAAACACAAACGCATGCTACCGAATTTGTGATATTGTTTACAAATTATTTGGTAGATTTCGATAACTTACCATAAGAATTCACATTTTATAGTATAAAAGATATATTTTTTATATTTTTTATTTTAAATCTTTAGTAATTAATGAACAATTCAATAATTTATCACAATTTCATAAAACAATTTTATAAAAATGAAATAAATGGAAAAGATCATGAAATAAGAAAAAAATATACTAAAATTAAATAAAAACAAGTAAGAAAAGCTAAATTCGGGCGAAACCGGTTTTATTTTATACTCGCGATATATTTTTGTATGGTCGGTGACCATATCAAATCGCAGCTAGTATTAAACTTTACAAAATTTCCTCCAATAAATACTGAAAAACGATTTTTTTTGCATTTCAGCAATTTCCGTTATATGGAAGTTGGGCGTGGTTATGGTCCGATTTCAAAAATGATTGACTGCTAATGGTATCAAGGACAATATGTTCACCAAATTTTGTGGCGATACCTTACATCGTTATTGAGATACCTACAGACGTTTCAAAATTTCATAAAAATCAAGTTTCTTAATTAAATATCCCTCTAAATATTAAATTTTAATTAATATGCATCAATAGATAAAGAAAAAACGACATTTTTGCATTTTTAAAAATTTCCGTTATATCGGAGGTGGGCGAGGTTATGGTCCGATTTCAAAAAGTTTTAACGATGATAACAGCAATATTGAGGAAAATTTCCTCACCAAATTTTGTGACGATACCTAATACTGTTATTGAGATACAGAAAATATTTCATAAGTGGGCAATTCTCATTTTTCAAAATTTCATAAATCTTTAATTTCTTAGTTCAAAATCGCTTCAAATACCAAATTTCACTCAATTTATTTTCATAGATACCGAAAAATGAAGTTTTACATTTTCCAAAACTTCCGTTATATGGGAGATGGGCGTGGTTATGAACCGATTTAAAAAATTTTCTACGCTAATAATAGCGATGTCAAGGAAAATATGTGACGAAATTTTGTCACGATACCTTACACCGTTATTGACATACAAAAATTTTTTCTTAAAAACAAAATTTCCTAGTTCAAACTCGCTCCAAATACCAAATTTCGCTCAATTTGCTGTAATAGATACCAAAAAAAATGGAGTTTTTGCATTTTCCAAAACTTCCGCTATATGGGAGGTGGGCGTGGTTATTGACTGATCTTGACCATTTTCAATACCAACCTACCCTGTCCAAAGAGCAATCTATGTACCAAATTTCATTGAGATATCTCAATTTTTACTACGGTAATAATAGCAATGTCTGAGAAAATATGTCCACCAAGTTTTGGGACGATGCCTTACACCGTTATTGAGATACAGAAATTTGTTCGTGGCAAAGCCCATTTTTTAAAATTTCATAAACACCTAATTTCTTAGTTCAAAATCGATCCAAGTACCAAATTTCACTCCATTTACTTCAATGGATACCGAAAAAATGGAGTTTTTGCATTTTTCAAAAACTTCCGTTATATGGGAGCTGGGCGTGGTTATTGAGTGATCTTAACCATTTTCAATACCAACCTACCCTGTCCAAAGAGCAATCTATGTACCAAATTTCATTGAGATATCTCAATTTTTACTCAAGTTATTGTAACCACGGACAGACGGACGGACGGACGGACGGACAGACAGTCAGGGCTAAATCGATTTCTCTTTTCATTCTGATCATTTTAGTATATATATGTCTATATCTATCTCGATTATTTTATGCTGTTACAAACAACCGTACTCGCCCAATAAAGGAAAAAATTATAACAAAACAAAATGTCCTCTTGAGCTTTTCTATTGACAATGCGCGCACTCAATAATGAAATGCAATTCGAGTAGGTTATAAAAAAAAAAAAAATTAGATATATTTTTATTTAAGTTATACACGATCTGAAAAAATATATTTTTTGCAGCATTTTTTCAAGTACGTATTTATTCAGTTGATACACTTTTTTTTATTAATTTTAGGTTTTAGTTGCCACACACACATGATCACACATTTATATTTTATACACTTCACATATCTGCTTCAATTCATATTTTTATTTTTTTCAATATAACTGTTTGTTTGATATTACATTTTAATGCATTTTCATTGTTGAAAGCGATTTGATAAATTGCAATTGAGAGTGCAGTAAAAATGAAAAAAAATTGCAAAAACGGGGAAAAATCGTAAAAAATGCGCGCATTTATAAAATCTAACAATTTAGTGAATTATAAAGTTCAATTCGCTTAGATGCAATTGCATTTTTTTTCCTGCTTCATTTAGGCAGCTTACAACAAATGCTTATATTATACATTGTACGATTGATTGTGCATTGACTTGGCCTTGAATTGTGCGATTATTTGTAAAAATTTGAAATTGATAGCAAATTGAAATTTGTGGATTAGGCCACTGAAAATTGTTATTATGTATACATGTATAATGTTTTAGAAATATTAATATCGAGAGAAGTTATTAGCAAATAATATTGATAAATAATAAAGCATTTTATTACAAAACTGAAGAGCGGATATGATTAAAGTGCCGATGTATCATTAGCCTAATCAAATGAATATTATAAAACACTACTGTGGAATTATTGTGATTTATCACAAATTTTATTTACTTAATCGAGGAAGCACTCATAAATAATTAAACCGTAATAATTGCTTTAATATACATAGACATTTAAAATTCGAAGTCTAAAGAGCAATACAAGAATTAAAGAACGGTTATAGGATACCTGTTCATTTTTTTCTGGCTAACTGCTGGATGATCAATCGAATTTTTTTCCGAACTACTCGTACAGATACCGAAATTCATTCGTCAAGGTATAATCCTTAATTTCGTGTATATTTTTTTAACGGCAACCCAGACGAGAGTTATGCTTATCACTTAATCTATACAACTATTGTTTAAGCAATTTATATTATTAGCATCAACTGAATATATATATATTTTAACAAGCTTTTACTACAACAGCCTTCCTTTTTTTTTGTAAAATAATTGTGAAATTTTCTCTAGAAACTTATGTATAAAAATTTAAAATCACGATATATTTATACTGGCAAGTCTTACTCTCCTTTCCTATTGCTGCAACCATTTAAGGAGTTATCAATAATAAAAAAAAACTCCCAGTCGATAATAAAAAGCATGGTTTGTCCAACTCAGACCACACGCGAGTTACGTATATGAATAACTCGGGTAATGAACCTGATAAATTTGCAGAATTCCTTAATAAAATTAGCCATTTCCTTTGCCTTTATGAAATTTAGCACAAAAGGTGCAAAAGAAAATTAGTAAGTTCATAATATTACCAAGAATCATAATGTTGTTGACAAATTATGATGTAAACCATTTAGTCAGCATTTAAGTACATAAGTAAATGTAAATTATTTTGTGAACCACTTAGTCAGCAAATAAGTATGTATATTAAATGTATTCGATTGTAAGCTTGAAGAGCAAAAATCAAAAGTAAAATCAGTCTTGGTCAATAGCACAAACCTGCCTGTTTAATATCGTGAAATATATTTTTGAAAAACGCTCGAACGCGAAGGAAATATAAAATTGGCGCAGTCGGTAGGATCTTTGTAAATAAGGGAAAATAAAGTAAATATCGCTATCAAAGGTCCAGTGATTCGAACCGCGTTCGGAAAAATCGTTTTACCCATTTCAATCCTGCGATTCTGTAGCCAACGATAAGACCAGACCCTCCAGGATATAACTAGAATAACTGAATAGTCCATTTGCTGTTTAGCAAAAACTGAAGTAGACACCACTAAAAGTGCAGTGAACGCTATTCAAGGAATAAGCAGAAGCCACAAAAGTGCAGTGAACACTTATAGTTAAAACAGACAAAAAAAAAAATAAAATAAAATATAAACGTTCAAAGTGTTGCGCGAGTGGATACAAAATAAGTAAAGTGTTCCACCGAAACCATTAACTTGAACATCACGAATTCATCAAAGAGGCAACAAATTTTCGACCAAAGGAGAATGGCTAACGAACAGGCTCAAATGCCCGCCGTAGACCTAGTAGAGAAGCTAGCAAGAAGAGGACAATAATTGGAGCAAATGCGGCAAGCCTATCTGGAACTACGGAGCAGAACGGAAGACAACAACAGCAGCAGACATGGACTAATGAAGACTGTGATAAGGTTACCCATCTTCACAGGAACAGAAGATATAACGGTCAACTCCTTTTTCAGCAGCATAGAATACTTGCTATCCACGATAAGTAGCAATGAACTACAGAAGGAGGTAGTGATATCAATATTCTACAGGACAATCCAAGGACAGGCGAAGAACATAATAATCAACATCCTACAGCCAGATAATTCGCAGCTGATCAAGGAAACGTTAAAGTTACGGTAACGACCAGATATCGAGCCTCATCACTTATATCGGAAGATATCCAACCTAAGCGTAAGCTCTGTTAATAAGTTAATGATTGAAATACAATATATAAAATATAAAGCGGACGAACTGACAGTTTACTATAGGGGTGACCACTACATCGACTTAAGTAACATGGACACTTTATTAATAAATACCATAAAAGAAATGACACAAGGAGTGTTGCTAGACAAGATCTATGATGAAGGAAACTTGAACAACATATTAAAAATAATGACGAGTAGAAGATTTGAGGATAGTAGTATTAATGCGTCAGGACAATACAAGCAAAATAATAACGGAAGATATAATATCAATAAGAGACCGACAAATTCGTGTAATTTCCAAACAAAACAAACGACAGGAAACCCTAGACAAAACTCCGGTCAATACCATCAGAATCAACCTAGACAAAATCAAGGGGAACCGATGGAAATCGACAATGTCGAAACTAATTCTAATAGACTCAATTGGCAGGAAACCCTATTTCGCAGCATAGCCAAAATTGCTTATGCTCGGGTAGGCAAAGCCAGGAAGGATCTTCATAAAATAATGTTAAGAGGGAAGAAGTAAGTAATAGTATTTTTTTTATGAGGGAGCCTTGGAATGCTTACCCAAAATAAAAATGAGGATTAGAGATAAAAGTTATGTAGCGCTTATTGATACGGAGCCAGTTTAAGCCTGATCAATAGCGAAATAAAAGATTTCCCAAAAATTAAACTTAGCAACCCACTAACATTTAGTACGGTGACAAGCGAGAATACTATTAACTACGAAGTGCACACATTGGCACCGGAAGAATTTAACTTACCCAGCAACGCCAGGGCAAGATGGAAATCCACTCCGCTCACAGGACGGAAGTATGACTTTATAATTGGAATATATGTATATGCTTAATTTTTTGAATGCTCCGATATTGAAAAAAGAAAAATAATTTTAAATCAAAGAGAATATTATTTTATAAATAATCCGTATAATTTAAATCAAATCTGTACTGTATTGGAAGCTGAATTTAGAAAGGTTAGCATTAGATCATCTCAATGCCGAAGAACATATAGAATTTACCAAACTATTAAAAAGATTTAATAAGTTATTGTTTAAAGAAGGTGACAGATTAACCAACACAACAGAAATCCAACACGAAATCAAAACCACAACGCAACAGCAAATAAATTCAAAGTTGTATAGATACCCCCCAACATGAAATGGAGGTTAGAAAACAAATTAGACAAATGGAAGAGCAGGGAATCATTCAAAAAAGCCACTCAAGGTATTCGAGCCCATTGATAGTGGTGCCCAAAAAGCTAGATAATTCAGGCGAAAAAATATATAGAATTGTAAAAGACTACAGAAAGTTAAATGATGGCACAGTAGATGACAAATATCCACTCCCAAACATTGATTATATTTTAGACAAATTAGGAAGAGCCCAATATTTACTATTTTAGACTTGGCAAAAGGGTATCACCAAATTTTAGTTAAGAAAGAGGATCGGGAAAAAACAGCATTTGTAACACCCCATGGACTTTATGAGTTCATAAGGATGCCATTCGGATTGAAAAATGCCTCAGCCACATTCCAACGGCTGATGAATGAAATCCTTAGAGATTATATAAACAGAACATGTGTAGTTTACTTAGATGATATCTTAATATTTAACACATCGTTGAGTGAACATGTCTGTCAAAGCTATAGGAGACATTTTTAAAGTCCTCGAAAGTAAAAACCTAAAAGTCCAAATAGACAAGTGTAATTTCTTAAAGAAGGAGACTGAGTTTTAAGGACATATTCTAACGAAAGATGGTATGAAGCCGAACCCAAACAAAATTAACGTTATCAAAAATTTAGAATTGCCAAAAACAGAAAGACAGATTAAAAGTTTCCTAGGAGTTACGGGTTACTATCGGAAATTCGTAAAGGACTATGCAAAAGTAGCACAGCCAATTACAAAATATTTGAAGAAAGGGACAAAAATTAATCTAAAGGACCCAACGTATATTGAAGCTTTTGAAAAGTTAAAAACGTAAATAAGTATGCACCCAATTTTGCGTTACCCAGATTTTGGAAAACAATTCACGTTGACAACAGATGCATCCAATTATGCGATTGGAGCAGTACTATCCCAAGAAGGACATCCAGTAACTCCAAGAACATTAAATTACCACGAAAGGAATTATTCGGCAACCGATAGAGTTCCTAGCAATAACGTGGAGTTTTAACTACTTTAGACCATACGTTTATGGCAAAAGATTCAAAATTTTAACTGACCATCAACCGATAAAATTTTTACATTCCACATACAGAGGAAAAGACATGTCACCTCGACATCAGAGATGGTTATTATCACTAGGTGAATATCAATTTGACATCGAAAATTTGCAAGGAAACGAAAATAAAGTAGCAGACTTTTTGAGCAGAATAGAACATAGTGAAGACATTAATTCCGAAAATATGGTGGAAAACAATACCAATATTTCAAACTTTACTGTCAATAATATAGAAGACGATGAAATAATGGCAACGAAAACAAGTACTTTGCATTATTTAGTCAATAACATAGATGATGAAACAATGGCAACAATACATTCAGCCGAAGAAGATTTAGGTGAGTATTTCCCAATTAAAGAAGCGATAGTTAGTAAATATAAGACACAAATTATACTAACGAATAATAAGGTAGAAGAATTCAAAATGTTGCATGGAAAAAGGATTATTTTTATTTCTGAACACGACTTCGATAAAATGAGTGAAACATTTCGAAAATATATCGGAAAAGGTAAAATAGGAGTATTTTCAGAAATATCAGAACGTAAATACAATATAGTGCAAGAAAAGCTTATTGAGATGTTTTCTAATGACAATCAAATAGAATTTATTAAATGTACAATGAGAGCGCAAGACATTGAGACAGAAGGCGAAGCAGTGAAGCAAATCTCCTTATATCATGTTAAAGAAAGCGTTCACTCAGGTATTCAGGAAACATATAACCAAATAAGAAATATCCAAAATTAATGGAACTAATTCAAGTTGTAATTAACCAATGTGAAGTGTGTCAAGAAGTAAAATATGACAGGAATCCCATTAAACCAAAATTGAAGTTTACGGAGACTCCTACAGGAATAAATGATATTGTACATATAGATACGTATCAGAGAACTGCAACGAGTGCAGAAATTGTGTGTATACTCGCGCATGTAGCCGTATTTTGCATGCTTTGCTGTTTTCGTGTACAAACCGTCGCTTGTCTGTTTGCTTATAGATCAATACGATCATGACGATGCATACATGCTCGCTACATTATCCGTCGGACAAATTTGCGTCAGCATACAAAGTTGCATGTATAGGGTGTTTTTTTTACGGGTTTGTTTTTCGAATAGAGATAAAACTGGCATTTTGTGGTCAAATCTGGCAACTCTAATGTCATTTATGTTCAGTTTGGTTTGCCATTTCATCATGAACAGGTTGACAAAAGAACAACGCTTGCAAATCGTGCAAAAAAAAAAAAAAAAAAATCGCAAAATTTTGTTCAGTGATGAGGCTCATTTTTGGTTGAATGGCTACGTCAACAAGCAAAATTGCCGCATTTGGAGTGAAGAGAATCCACATGAGACTCTTGAAACGCCATTACATCCACAAAAACTGACTGTTTGGTGTGCTCTATGGGCTGGTGGAGTCATTGGGCCATACTTCTTCCGCAATAATGCTGGAGAGGCAGTTACCGTTAATGGAGACCGGTATAGAGCCATGATAACCGACTATTTTGTTCCCGAATTGGATGGCATGAATGTGGATGAGTTGTGGTTCCAACAAGACGGCGCTACATGCCACACAGCGCACGTCACAATCGATTTATTGAAGGAAACATTCGATGAGCGCATAATTTCGCGGAATGGACCTGTCAATTGGCCACCAAGATCGTGTGATTTTACACCATTGGATTATTTTCTTTGGGGATATGTAAAGTCGCTCGTCTACACCAACAAACCAGAAACGTTAGGGGAATTGGAAGCCGACATACGGCCCCATATGCTCGAAAAAGTGGTTGAAAATTGGACCTGTAGAATTGGCTTTATTCGAGCCAGCCGCGGCGGCCACATGCCCGAAATCATATTTAAACATTAATGGCATAAAATTATCCTTCCAATAAAGCCAAATTGATGGACCTTAAAATGATTTTCTTGTGTTTTATTTCAATTCGAAGTTCTATACCCCTAAAAAAAACACCCTATATGTAACACACTCGCCGGCGACAAACGCTCTCGACACTCGAGTGTTGTTTGCGAGCCACTCGGGTTACCCGTAACAAGCAGTAGTTGATTAGCGATCTTAAAGGGCCGTACACATACAACTTTCCTCGCCTTACTTGCCAATTCGAACTTTAACAACAAAGCATGAGGTGTAGAAGGTTTGCTACATAGAACGCTTTGACAGTTTCTGCGATAATTGTTTGTTTTGAATTGCGATATGTGCTTATTCCGAGTATTTTCATTAATAAAAGAATAAGAAATGTGTTTTACATCTACTTATGTATGTAATAAACTTTATTAAGACTGAGATGTAACAAGTCTTCTTGCAGCATCTTTCGACAAAATAAATAAAAAGCGATCCAGGGGATTTTAGGAAAACGATGAGGGTGGTTAACAAAGAGGTGTTTCATTTGCTATTTGTTCATATTTCTCTTCTTTTCTCTTTTTAAAAGTAATTATATATGCAAAAATTATGAAATACAAGTTAATTCTCAAAATCGTGTGTATATGCACGCAGAAATAAAATGGAAATGTAAACAGTTGGTTGTCAAAGTGTACAAAAGTTGAGAGTTCGCCAAGATTTTGCTTTGCTTTACTTTTCTCGCCTTGTATTTAGCAGCACTCATATAACAACAGGTCTTCAACTTATCTGTCAAAGCGAAACTCTGAAGCAAAACAAAGCGAAAGTCTTATGTGTACGGCCCTTAAGTGTGTTTTCTATCATATTTTTTGTATTGTTTTTTTTTTACGTGAGATGGCAGATACATAGTGTAAGAGATTTTTTGAAATGTGATTTTTGTTCCTATAACTTTAATTTTCTATCTAGCAGATTAAGAACTTTGAAATTAAATTAAGTCTTATAAAATGTTTATTTTTTTTTTAATTTAACTCCTACTATACAACATTTTTTTAAATACTAACCCTACATGTTGGATCTCATAAAATGTTTTTGTTCAATAAATGTATACAATACATATTAATTAAAATTAACTAAGTCGTTTCTTTTATTTGTAAATAATAGGATAAATACTTATGGCGTTTTCTTTTCTACAGAAAATGTTGCCTTAACATTGCCCTCGCGCACGTACACACAAGAGCGGGGCAATGAAGTGCAACATTTTTTGTAGAAAAGAAATTGCCATTAGTAGATGCCCGAGTGCACTCGAGTGTGTACATGCGCAAGTTTGCGCCTTCACATGCACGGCCAATCATGTGAACTACCACACTCGAAAATGTAATGATATATCCCGCACATGTCAGCCTTATGTTTATGAGTGAGCATGAATGAGCGCACAGCAGCAGACGGCTGTGCTTGCTTGTATCAAATTTTAGGGATGATGAATATGCACACTCGAGCGTACTCAATGCCGTTCTCTGATACGTATGTCATGAAAGGCCAGCATTTCTTAACAGCCTTAGATAAATTCTCTAATTTGGTGCAGCCTATCCACTGAATGATAGAAACCATATAACGATTGTTGAACAGCTTGAGGATCATTTCGCTAAGCTAGGGAAGCCTAGGAAGATTGTAGCAGACAATGAATTTAAAGCAATGAGAATAAAAGAATTTCTAGATAAAGAAAACGTAGAACTTCACCTAACAACACAGGCAATGCGGATGTAGAAAGGTTTCACAATAACATAGCAGAGAAGTTTATAA
Organism: Philophylla caesio; assembly: GCA_963971545.1. NCBI lineage: Eukaryota > Metazoa > Arthropoda > Insecta > Diptera > Tephritidae > Philophylla > Philophylla caesio. The sequence continues at coordinate 28,748,462 of OZ020609.1, read as the reverse complement.
TTCTTTACAAGTTAAAAAAAGGGTTACCAGTAAAACAATTGATACAAAAGGCTATTCGAAACGATAGAGTTCATTCGACAATTAAATGTGCACCAAACGAGGTACAACATAATAAAATAGATCAAGAAGTAGTAAGAAATAATTTAGCAGCAATTAAGAATAAAGTTATAAATAAACTAAATAAGAAAAGAGAAAATTACGAAGAAAAGAGAACAGAAGGATTTATAAAAAAATATAAAGCCGTTAGGCATAAGGAGCAATATAGGTATAAGAAGGAAAATCTGAAAAATGTTCACCTTTCTAACATCAAAAAATCATTGAAATTTTCAGATATTCCAGCTGATAGTAATAATGATATTGACATGGACACCACAGATTAAGGGATTACTGACATCTACGGAATTAACGGATCAGCTAGGATTCATAGACATTTAAATGAGAACACAAGAAATAGTCAAGGATACCGATATAGTAGTACACTTAATAAACATAAAAGAAATGGAAAGCATAATTAACGAAATGACAGAAAATATTATTCTATTGAAAACGAACAACAAGGACTTATTACATTCAGAGTTATTAGAAGCAAGAAATAAATTAATGACGTTAATATCAAAAGTAAAAAAGAAAAGCAAGAGGTTTAGTTAACGCAGCAGGCAGCGTATCCAAATGGATGTTTGGTACGATGGACGACAATGATAGACAGACAATTCAAAATCATCTCCTAAGGACAGACGAGACGATGAACGAACAAATACACGTAAACGAGTATTTTAATTTAGCGTTAGAACAAATAAAAAATATTGTAAGAAGCGATAGAAAAGAAATTGAAAAAAGCTTTAATGTTATAAATAAAATGATAGACGAAGAAGATGAACAAAATATGTATTTAGAGCAAATGACAAAAATTCAATTATTAAAAAATAAAATAGAACAAATTCAAAATAATGTAGTTTCAGCAAAATACGGGATTATTAACCCAAATATTCTAACAAATCATGAAATTACCAAATATAATATTGATTTCAACACATTAAAATATGTTCAATTAGGAACAGCAACCTTTAATAACACTTATTTGATACTTAGCATTAAAATACCAAAAACTTTTATAGAAGCTAAAATAAGAAAAATTGTACCAATACCAAATAAAAATCAAAAAGAAATTGAAGCAAAAATAGAAAAAATTTTTACTTATGAAAACAAAACAATGCGATTTGAAGAAAATAAACATATTAGACAATTAAAACTTCCATTGTATAATTACAAAGAGTTGTAAACTAATATAAAACAAAGAATTAGAAATTATAGAGTTAGATGAAAAATCAATTATTGTAAAAAATGCAAATAATTTGGTAGTTAACAACACGTGTAACAAAAATCAAACTATTCTTAGTGGAAATTATGTAATTCAATTCAATAATTGTTCAATAAAAATCAATGTTTATTACTTTTCCAATTTATTTGAAATGGTCGAAAGAAATCTTATGAACACGAAGTACGAATATATTAAAAACTTTACAGAAAAAATAACATTAGATCAAATAAATTTCACAATAAAGTAATATATGGATGTAACATATTTATCACAATTTTAGTAATACTAGCAATTGCAATCTTGATAACGAAACATAGGTATATCAAAATAAAATTAAATAAACGAATTCAGGAGAATTCTAATCTAAAAGGGGGAGTAGTTACGTATAAGCATAACCCGTGTAATGAACCTGATAAATTTGCAGAATTCCTTAATAAAATTAGCCAGACAACAGGAAATTAATAAAAAAGTAATATGACACCATTTCCTTTGCCTTTATGAAATTTAGCACAAAAGGTGCAAAAGAAAATTAGTAAGTTCATAATATTTCCAAGAATTAATATTGTTGACAAATTATGATGTAAATCATTTAGTCAGCATTTAAGTACATAAGTAAATGTAAATTATTATGTGAACCACTTAGTCAGCAATTAAGTATATTAAATGTATTCGATTGTAAGCTTTGATGAAGAGCAAAAATCAAAAGTAAAATCAGTCTTGTTCAATAGCACAAACCTGCCTGTTTAATATCGTGAAATATATTTTTGAAAAACGCTCGAACGCGAAGGAAATATAAAATTCGCGCGCCACAAAAAAAAACGGACATTAACCGTACACTTCGTCAGCTAACTGACTAACTAACCGAACGGTCCGACAAACGTATTGATTGACTAAAGTTATTGCGCTTATTGATTGATGCAAACAAAAAGTAGTAACTTAAATGGCCTGATTGGCTGTTGGGAATAAGCAGCAGAGCAGATGGACAAGCAAGTCCCAAACGAGACACAACAGCCGAGCTGACTTTTAAGCACTCTGTCATAGTCACAGAAACTGACTGATTGACTGCTTAAATTCACTGACTACTAGCGCCTAAACAAACATACATACACTCCATTTCAAAATTATGAACGCACCACAATTTTTACTACTTAATTTTTCTTTTATATCTTAGCTGAGGCATTCCAAATGAAAGGCAAGGTCGAAATCTGCGATTTTTTCAAAATTGGTATACTTGTAATTCTTTGTGTCTAGAATGGTGTGATCAAATGATTTTATTAAAATTTTTAATATTTACGATTTTATTAAGATTTGCAAAATTTTGACACATTTTTTTTCAAGTTAAAAAATCGGCTAAAATATTAGTTTTAACAAAAAAAGTTATTTAGCATAAATTCTTTTAAAATCATTAAATTTTATGAAAAAATTCTTTTTAATGAAAAATTAGAAAACATTAATTAATTTTATTGCACAGATTTAATAATATATCTTTTTTTTTTTAATTCTTTTTTTCTTTGATAATCTGCATCAGAGAAAAAATCAAACTTTATTGAATTAAATTCATCTCTGACAATATTAAAAAGAAAGAAGAATCATCATCACTTTTAACGCACATTTTATAGCCAAAAGCCAAAGTAAATTTTTAAAGTCACTAATATTTTAGTTAAAAGAATATATAGTTTTAGGTCACTTTTTTGAAAATTACACTTTCCTAGTACAAAGTGCAATTCAAAATTACCACTGGAACAACAGTCAAGTAACCATACATCCTTTTGTTATTTATCGCGCGGAAAGGGATGAAAATAATGAAATAAAGCATGATAGTTTTGTTCTTATCTTATCTGTAATATACATGATACTCCTGCTCTTTTTTTGTTTCAAAAGAAAATGATTAACTGGATTACAATAAATTATAGCACAGCTAATGTTAACAAAATATATTACTTTACCAAGACTTTAATATAAAAGCTGAATTGCATTTTTTTGCCACATCACATGGAAAAAATTTTTGTGATGGAATCGGTGGAACTGTTAAAATATTTGTATAACGAGAGTTTACGTCGTCCTGATTCCTCACCTACACCAATTGACTTTTTTATTATTGTCATAGATGAATTTAATTCAATAGTTTTATTTTTGCTCTAATGCAGATAGTCAAAAAGAATAAAGTTTTTAAAAAATCGATTTCACTGTGTAACACTGAAAATGAACTTTGAAAGAGACCTAGCCTAGGCGTTAGGCCTTATAAAACTAAGAAAAACTGTATACTTGAAATTTGCGAAACACCCCCAAAATCTCATTTTAGGGCCAAAAAACTGTTTTTGAGGTCATTCGCTAGTCAATCATCAATATCTTTGCGAATTTTCATCGGATTCAAAAGTTGTTTATATATTTTGAAAGGTGACAAATCACTATTTTAATGGCATATAATTGATCAAAATCAAACGAGAACTGACGAAGCTACAGAGAAAAAAAATCGTAACTTAATAAAAAAAAATAAATTTTGAAACTTTGACTACGATTTTACGATAGTCTTAATTCAGAAAGGTACCTATCAAAGACAATATTATTAAAGTGAATTTAGTACTGCGTCGATTAAGCTATTTCAATCGAAAATCGGTTGGAAATTGACAGAGTTATTACTATTTAAATTATTTTAGATGATGACCATATTTAAAAATTCATACATTTTGATTATCTTTAAACTTCAAATTTTGTGACTTTTGTGAATATTGTGACTGAAAAAAAAAAAAAAAAAAAATTTAAATGCTAAATAACTTTATAGCTAAAAATGTTTGCTTGATCTTCTGCGTTTATAAGACGAGTCATCTGTTTCACGTTTGAGTGACCAGCAGTAATTAGCTATCATCCTAACTTGGTTCTTTCCTGTAAACCGTTTTTCAATGTTGGAGATTTCTTGGTGAAATCTTTCACCTTGTTCGTCGCTGAATTGACCAAGATTATCCGGGAAAAATTCCAAATGAGAATGCAAAAAGTGAATTTTTATAGACATGTTGCATCCCATTTCTCCATAAGCTTCCAAAAATTCATGGACCACCTCAACGTAATTTGATAATAATTCGTGTTTCCAAGAAAGTTTCGGCACAAAGAAATGAAACTCAGCCATGCTCTTTTCTCTACTGGGTTCAATTTTTTTATGAAGTCATCATCAGTCATAATCTTACGAATCTGCGGTCCAACGCAAACGCCTGTAATTCATGATCAAAATGAAAAAATAAATTAGGATGAATTCTTTTTGAAGAATTCTTGTTGGGAAATTTTTATAAGTACCTTCTTTAATCTTGGCCTCACTCAACTTGGGGAATACAAGTTTCAGGTGTAGAAAAGCCTCGCTGTTTATTTCGAGTCGTTTAACAAACTGTTTCATGTACCCCAATTTTAAATGCAATGGCGGCAAAATTATATCATCAGGCTTAACTAATGCAATATTGAGAACATTATTTTTGCCAATTTGAAACTTTCTCGGTGGCCATATGTTACACTTGTAATGATTTTTGGCACGACTGTCCCATTCACAAAAGTAACAAGGATATTTAGTGTAGCCACCTTGCATTCCAAGTAGAATTGTCAGGACTTTAAGGTCCGAGACAATCTGCCAGCCAAATTTATTGTATTTAAGCAATCGTAGAATTTTTTCCATCGTTTGATAAGTCTCTTTCATATCAGTAGCGTATGCCACTGGAACTGATGGCAATTCATTTCTGTTGTGCAGCAATACTGCTTTCAGACCTACGATGTTAGTCAATTGAAAACGAATTGATAAATTGTATTCAAATTTAGTTCTCTCACACTCATAACACATTAAATACTTACTTTTGCAAGAACCGTCTAGAAATAATCGCCAATCTTGTGGACAGTGCACGTGATCGAGTGCAGCAAACAATTCATCCACATCAACGCAATAAACTAGTTTGTTATTGGTGTCATCAGCTTTGAAAATGTGTTCGAACGAAGATAGGTCTCTGTCTCGAGCAGACGTTACTTTAAAGTTACTGTCTACTATATTCCACTGCTTTAATCTGGAGGCCAGAATCTCTGTCTGTCTTATAGACAGATCCATATCCCGCACAAGATCACAATAATCGTGATTTGACACGAAATGACGTTCCGTTTCTATTGCTTTGGTTGGAAGGTACGGTTCGTCATTTACCTCATTAGAAGATTTGTGGCTTGAATCAGGAAATGTAGCTGGATTTTTGTCTTTAGTTCGCTGAACTTGTTTTCCTCTTGGAATCGGTTTCGATACAGTCAACACATTGGCATATTCTATGAGGTGGCGACTTTTATAGTGGTGACCAGTGATTTTTGTTTGGCAAAAGTAGAAATCCTCCGGCTTGTGATATATTTGATAATGCCAAGCCATAGGAGTCACAAACGGCAGACGCTCGTCATCGCATTTACCGGTTTTCCATTGTTTTAATGTTGTACAGCACATCGAACAAATATATTCGGGTTCATACCAAGCACTTTCCACGTATGAGCAACTGAAAAAGAGGTTGAACGCTTCAACCACAGCTTTATTTGTTCTTAAATCGAACCGATATTTCTTATCAACAAATAGACCGCAGGCGTAACAAAATTTGTTGCGCCTATCACACATTTTACCACACTTATTACACAATATAATTGCGAAGCGGTCGCAAGGTTGAATTGACGGCGTAAATTTATTAGATGACCACTCAAAATTTTTGGAAATGAATGTGTTTAAAATAATTCCTCATACTTGCTATGTTTCTAGTAAAATAACGCAATGAAATGCGGTCAAAGTAGAAAAATTTAAAAAAAAAAAACCTTTCGCAAGGTAAATTTATTTAATAGCAGAAAAAATGTAATAGCTTCGTCAATTTTTGTCCGATTTCATTGCATGAGCACTCAAAATTTTTGGACATGAATGTACTTTGAAAATAATTCCTCATACTTGATATATTTTTAGTAAAATACTGCAATAAAATGCGGTCAAAGTAGAAAAATTTGAAGAAAAAACAAATTTTCCAAGTTTACCCGATGAAAACTTACAACACGCTAGCTCAAAAAATAGATCTTTATATTTAATTTAAAGGTATAATCCTTACCTTTCCAAAACATATTTCATATTGAAAATCGGTAAAGAAATGGCCAAGTAATGAAAAGATTAGCGCGTACAATTCCGAAGAACGGTTTTTTAACGGTAAAGCAAGATTTTGAGGGTGTTACAAATTTTCCAAAAACCGTTTTGAGTTATATTCGACCAGGTGAACAATTTCCAATATGTCACTTTAAAAGTTCATTCAATTTTTTCCATTTTGTAACACTGTGTTTTCTAGCGCAATTCCAATCAAGGGCACGCGGTCATATCATTGCTTTATATCCTTGCAAGAAAATGAAATAACATGTAAAATAGTGTCTACGAATGATGACCCCGATTTAAAATTTTTTAAAATAATGTAACTAATAATATAATAATTTAATTTAATAAATGTAATCGAGATCAATCATATGTATCTAGTAAGAAATGCAATATTATTAAATATGTGCCATAAACTTAATTAAATAAAAACGAAATATGAATAAAAAAATGTGAGAAACATTGCTTCTTAATCATATTGTCATTTAAATATGCTATAAACCGTAGAGGGGTTTGTATGAGAAACGTAATTTGATTGTAGCATAGAGGGCAACCCGTCACAAAATATTTAAACATTTATTACTCGAAAACAAAACGTCTTTTAAATTTTTCTAGCGTTTTACGGACACTTTAAAGATTCTATGTTTTTTTTTAAGAAAATCGGTGGTCTCCTTCATAGTTTTTAACTAAAAAAAATAATTAATATATTGAAAAAATTATTTAATTTTTACTAATTTTTCATTAAAAAGACTTTTTTCATAAAATTTAATAATTATCAAAGGATTTATGCCAAATAACTTTTTTTGTCAAAACTAATACTTTAGCCGATTTATTAACTTGAAAAAAATGTGTCAAAATTTTGCAAATCTTAATAAAATCGCAAATATTAAAAATTTTAATAAAATCTTTTTATCACACCATTCTAGACACAAAGTATTACAAGTATACCAATTTGGAAGAAAATCGCAGACGTCGACCTTGCCTTTCATTGAGAATGCCTCAACTGTAAATAATTTTTAATTAAAATACAGCTAAAAAAAACGTATTCATATATAAATTAAAGTTTTAAACGTTATTCGAAATTTATATAAATTAAAGTTTTAAATGTTATTCAAAATTTATATAAACTAAACAAAATTTCATCAACATTTCGAACTTTTTTAAATTATTTTAGGATATACAATTTTAGTATAATAATCTGCGAGTTTGAAATAGGTATATTTTAGCGTTTAATTTGAAATTTTATTTATGGAAGAAATTGCGAAAGAGTATCAGTAAAAAAATTATCAAAACTCAATGTTAGGTTGAAGACAGTTTAAACTTGCGCTCTTCATATTAAAATTGAAGGGGCTACAATGTTGGGTACTCGAAGATTTAACATTTTGTTTTTTAAAAGAGGAAGGATTCATATTTTAAATAATGTAATGTTTGAAGCTCGCCTTATTATGGTCTTAAATAAAACAAATATATATTTAATAGATGAATTTCAAAGAGTTGTGTTTGGTGAGATCATATTTATGACATGCGGTATACATACATATTTGAAATTATTTGTATGCTACCAAAATTCGGATGGCCTCGTAAGCAATTGCTGCTGAATAGCTAAGCCAAATTTTCAACTCACTTGTCTTGCTCGCTACTCCTACAATCAACCTCCTTCCCTATCCATCGGATCGTTCGAATCGAAAGCTCGCTGAAATCTTTCACAAACAACTTTAAGGGTCAATCAAGTCTTACGAGCAACAAGGCAAATCATATAAATAACAGCAACAACAACATCGTCGGCGGTAACTCTCCACAAGAGAGCCTGGCCTACAGCCTTACACATACACACACACACACACACGATCACATACAACTTGCCCAACATTCGACGACCTTTTGCGTTCATGTTTATTAATGAACGCGTTTTGACCAAAATGATGCCATGATGTATATACATACATACATGGCTAAATATTTACCGAATTTCAGCCTCTTACCAACAGCGTTTAGTTGTATGGGTGTTTTTTTTACAGGTTTGTTTTTCGAATAGAGATAAAACTGGCATTTTGTGGTCAAATCTGGCAACTCTAATGTCATTTATGTTCAGTTTGGTTTGCCATTTCATCATAAACAGGTTGACAAAAGAACAACGCTTGCAAATCGTGCAAATTTATTTCGAAAATAATGGTTCAGTTCGCGAAGTTTACCGTGAGCTCCGTCCATTTTATGGTCGACATAATCGTCCATCAGAGCAATTAATTCGGTTAACCATGGATCGTTTTCGCACTACGTTTACTCTATGTGATAATACGCATCCGCAGAGACGTCGAACAGTGCGCACCGAAGAAACAATTGCCGCTGTAGAGCAAAGTGTTGAAGAGGACCCGAATGAATCGATTCGCCACCGTGCACAGCAATTGGAGCTTTGTCCATCAACTTTATGGAAGATTTTGCGCAAAGATCTTGGCTTGCGACCTTACAAGATCCAGCTTGTGCAAGAATTAAAGCCGCGAGACCATGCAATGCGTCGTGATTTTGGTGTATGGGCCGAAAATGAGATTGATCTCGATGCTGATTTTCATCGCAAAATTTTGTTCAGTGATGAGGCTCATTTTTGGTTGAATGGCTACGTCAACAAGCAAAATTGCCGCATTTGGAGTGAAGAGAATCCACATGAGACCCTTGAAACGCCATTACATCCACAAAAACTGACTGTTTGGTGTGCTCTATGGGCTGGTGGAGTCATTGGGCCATACTTCTTCCGCAATAATGCTGGAGAGGCAGTTACCGTTAATGGAGACCGGTATAGAGCCATGATAACCGACTATTTTGTTCCCGAATTGGATGGCATGAATGTGGATGAGTTGTGGTTCCAACAAGACGGCGCTACATGCCACACAGCGCACGTCACAATCGATTTATTGAAGGAAACATTCGCTGAGCGCATAATTTCGCGGAATGGACCTGTCAATTGGCCACCAAGATCGTGTGATTTGACACCATTGGATTATTTTCTTTGGGGATATGTGAAGTCGCTCGTCTACACCAACAAACCAGAAACGTTAGGGGAATTGGAAGCCAACATTCGTGGCGTTATTGCCGACATACGGCCCCATATGCTCGAAAAAGTGGTTGAAAATTGGACCTGTAGAATTGGCTTTATTCGAGCCAGCCGCGGCGGTCACATGCCCGAAATCATATTTAAACATTAATGGCATAAAATTATCCTTCCAATAAAGCCAAATTGATGGACCTTAAAACGATTTTCTTGTGTTTTATTTCAATTCGAAGTTCTATACCCCTAAAAAAAACACCCGATAATTACGACAACGACATATCCCTCTCTCGAATCCTACATCATCACCACAACAATGATACCAATGGTTAAAGTGATTTCATATTCTACTTGCTAAAGCCCAATTCAAATGCGTTGAATATCTTGTGGCTCAACTAAGTAGCATTCATGTTTTTGTTGGTGCTTCATTATAAACATTTCTGTCGCCTTTATTATGATTGCTTGCTGCTGTTGCGGCTATTGGACGCGGTTGAATGGCTACTTACGTTGCATGAATTTATTCATCAATATTTGTGTGGCACCTACTCAGTGGTTCTCATAACTGACATCCATTGTTCGATAGCTGGCAATCTATTATATTGCTGCTGGTCGGTCACTTGGGCCGCAGGAAGTTGTTGATGGTTACGACTTGATGAGTTGGCGTTCATTTAGTTGCGGTTGATAGATTTGTTCGCTAATTTATTTTGGAAATATCGAATGAGGGTTGGGGCAGTGAGTGGGCCGGTGAGTGCTGTCAACTAGTGAAGATAATTTATTTTCTACAGAAAATTTAATGTTATATGCACCGGAGTTTAGTTGCAGAGGCTTCCCACTGTTAAGATTTTTCGCATTCACTTCAGTTTTTATTTTTCAAACCCTTAGTTTCTTAAATCTCTCTTAAGCTTTCAAAAAATTGCTTGAACCTTCTTTAAGATTCCTTAACCTTTTCCCTGCATTTGGTCAATTTTTTGTTCAAAAAAAAAGTCTGACATTCATTGGCCTGAAAATTTTGAATTTACATAGCTAAATATACAAATGCTCCTACTGTCTCGGTCGCATAAAATTAAAATACTTTTCCGCGTATTTGTGCAGTTAATTAAATTAGCGTTTTCAAAAATGTGTTTAGCTTTCTCTGTGTGTTGTTGTAATTTATTTTTTATGGTTGTTGTTATATAAGCTGCAGTTTTGCTTTTCAATTTGAATTATTTCGCATTTCGGTATTTTGCGCAAACTTTTTGGTGCGTCCGCCAGCTTCTATCCTCCCTCACCATACCACTTCGCTATTGAGCAACTTACTTTGTATTCTACTATATTGCCATTATTCAATAAAGTTAAAATTCTTTGTTTGTGCATGTGTTTGCTATTGTTTGTATGCTGCTGCTGTCTGTGCACTTGTTTGCAAATCCACTGTTGCTTGCCAATTCGATTTGCAATGAATGAAAGATCGCCCACGACAAAAGTTGTTGCCCAAAACAAAGTTGCCTAATTGATGTATGAGAGCTCCGTTGTTGTTGCTAATATAGTTGTAACAACAATAACAAGAACAACAAGGAGTGCACCAACAAGCGGCAACAGCAACAACAAATTCACCTTATGTTGAGTTTTCCATTATACAATTTCGGTTTATGTTTTGCTCGCGCTCTTAAAAATTTTGTAACTGGATCCGCCACATTTCGGCGTTTCTAGCCACTGTCCATTTTCCAATTACTTTAGCGGGCGCTCTTGCCGTCGCCAGCACCTCGTTCTTCAATCCTTTTTTCGCTACATTTGCTTCATTGCGCCGGTTCTTAGGGCTAAATCTCCATTTTCTTTTCTAATTGACGTGAATTTGCACCGGTGTTGCCTTTGCTGCTCGAGGTTACTTGTTGGTATTCATTGTTGCTGGTGTTATTGCACCATCTATTTGCTTGCTAAATATACTAGCACATAGCAATTTTTAGCTTTGCACTTGTAATAGCTTTTGGTAGCTCGAAATATTTATTAAACTCAATGAAATCTGTTACGCTGGTCTGGTGTCTGTGCGCCCTGTTGATCGCTGCTCATCTCTCCGTACATACATTTACGTACATACATATGTACAGTACATACTAGGGACGTCTATTTTGGCCATTTTATTTATCCCGGTATTTTCGGGATCTGAAAACAAAATCCGGGAAATTCCCGGGCTCCCAAATTTCACGAAGTTTTGATTCGTAAATTTTAATTTGTCAAAAATGTAACACGTCTGTAATCTTTGTATTATAGAATTATGCAGAATAACATTAATACTCGTAGAACAAAGCACGATTTGTTGTAATTCATGTATGTATTTATTGGTATTTTCAAGAATAAAAAATAATAAAATAATTTATACTTCAAGTACAAATATAAACATTTGGTACAGAAGCAATTGTGACTACATAAAGTAAAATTATTTTTAATTACTGTTTGAGACCAATATTAAATAATAATGTAGTATTAATGCAGATTTATATTAATACTTGTAGAACAAAGAATGATTTGTTGTAATTCATGTATGTATTTATTTTTCTTTTCAAGAATAAAATATAAAAAAATAATTTCTACTTCATGTAAAAATATAAATATTTGTGCAGAAGCAATTATACCTACGTAAAGTAAATTTATTTTTAATTACTGTTTGAGACCAATATTAAATATTAATATATTACCATCAGTAAAAAAATACATCAAGTAAAAGTTAAATATATTACCTATTCCATTTTGAGCGATGCAGAATTATTACTTATTTTGATCAAAATACAATCTTAAACAAATAAAAGCTTAAGTGTGTTATCCTCCAACCTGGACCTAAATTTGTTGCATTTAAAATCTGCAGTGGAAAAGCATATACTCAACACATGTTGGTTGGATTGTCGACAGAAAGTTAAATGCTCTCTATGGGAATTAGCCTTTTCCGCCCCATTACAAAAATTTCTTTTACCAAACCTTGTTCAAGCACCTCGTCGTTAGTTCTATTAACATCGCTTTCATAGTAAGGCTCATTTTCTACTCGAGGAGGATATTCTCCAGCTCATTTATAATGGCAAGGCAAGGGCAAAACAAAGCCTTTAGGGAGTTAACAAGCCGTGTTATTTGTCATATTGTGTTATCGTATTACAAAAGTTGTAAACTGGTTGTTTTTGTTTCTCAAGTTAAATTTTTTTATTTCAATACAATTCTGAAAGGTATGTTTAGTGTGTTATTTGTTTAATTCGATAGGCTCTTTTTGTTTTAAATAATTTGAAGTTTATTTTTGTTTGAAAAAATTAAAATTAAAATTTTTTAAAATAAATGGATATTAAATACATTGTTTTCTGCAATTCCGGGATTTAAATAGACTGATCACAGGATATTCGGGAGTTGAAAAAGGGCCGAAATCCCGGTAGCCCTGGATTGACATGCCTAGTACATAAACATGCATATAGTTTTTGCCTGTACTTACACACGAGTACTTACAGATTTTACTATTTAACATTAGAAATTGTTTTTGCTTTGTTATTGAAGTGGCTGCAGTAACTTGTAGCACTACAAAAGCTTTAGGTGGCTTTATTTTTATATATATATATTTAGACATGAGTCCCTCTCACAACATTGTAACTATACATTTTTGGTTTAAGTTAGCGCTGTATTGTTGTTCAGTTTTGGCAATTATTTTACCTTAATTGATGCCACAATTTTTTAATTGGTCAAATGCAGTATAGTGCTCATAAATATAGGTACACATAAATACTACATTTACTGATCCGTTTGACCTGATTTATCATTAAGTTGAGGTCGAGGCAGATCGTGCTATGAATTCGAATTTACTTTGTTGTTTTTGTTTAAGTTAGCGAAATTGTTGGTTAGTTAGTATGGGACTCATCATAAAAAGTACTAAGCTTATCACAAAATAATCCCCATCTAATCCGAAAAACTCCTGAAGCATCACGAAATGTTCCGAAGTTAGTCTTGCAATGGCAATGTATACATATTAAAATTCCTTCTCCTGTCGCAAAAACAAAAACAGATCTTTCCAAAATGATACTGAAGATAGGAGAACGCCACACTCGGTTCGTGTCCAAAGCAAATTTGACAAGGGATGGCGAAAAATCATTCTAATATACATACTGAAGAATGCTACAACTAGTACTGAAATTGTTTCAGTTTTGACGCGCTGTGACATCTTCAGTGTCATTTTATAATCCGAGCAAAGTGTTGCGAAAGATTCTTCCAGTATGCATCCTGAACTAATCTAGGGCTAGTAGCAAAATCCTCCAATATTTAAAATATGGAATCCCCCAGCTTTCCATTTATAGTAATTGTAATTATTGATTGACTTACGTCTTTTTTACTTATAATAATTTTGTCTGGGTCAGAATCTTACACGTTCTACTCTACAGACGAAATGTAATATGTATTTTCCGGACACCTCAGAAGTTGCTACGACAATTTTTCACTTTTTTTTTAGCGAACAACAAGGTACACCACAAGTTAGGAGTAAAAGTTGTGACAGATGAACTGACTATAAAAACTCACTGCCTGCTCCTTTGTGAACGTATCTGGCACTGTTCAAACTTACAATCACAAAGTGGGTAAACTATAAACGCAATAATTACTGAAGGGCAGTAAAGGCCTTAAATATGCCAAATTAATTGGAAATCCTTTGCTTGGCGCTGAGTCAACATTATGTTTATTTTTGTTAAACAGTAGCGCGATTCACTAACTCTTAACAATTCAATATGTTGAATTGCTAGTTAACAATGTTTGCTGTTTGCAATAAAGAATGTGCTATTCACTAACTTATGCTTAACCACACTGAACAGCTGATTTTTCTTATTTATTTTAATTAACAAAAAGTAGCACCTCTGCTTTACGAAATGTCAAAATACGCGAAAAGCACAAAGAGGAATGAGAAAAAACAAACTAATTTCATCGCGCTAATAGTCTTCGAGCACATATTTCAACAAAAGGGAAGAATTTTGAATATATTTATTTAATTTTATCAAAATATTGTTTATAAATATTTTGCTTTTGTTTTAGAATGGCATCAACGAGTGCATCCGCAGCCAAACGGAGTCGGGCGTGGACAGAGCAACTCCTTGCGTTGCTCGACTTTTTGACGGATCACCAGGGGCTAGCCACCGGCAAATTCCAGCGTCTCCATGGGAAATTGAAGAATGAAATGAAGTGGGCGGAAATGGTAGACAAGCTAAACGCCATCGGAGGTGCAGAAAAGTCCGCCAAACAATGGCGCACGGTAAGTAATAACCCCATTGTGTTCGAATGTACCCACAATAACCGGTGCTGTACGCGCAGAATGGAAATTATGAAAAACTGAACTGCGAGTGTATAAAGGAGTGTATCGCTTTATTAAGAATGTGTTATGTACTTATAATGTTTGTGAAAATAAATATTATTTTTCTTGTATATATGCAAGCGCATATTGCGAACACAATCCCATATATTGCCACTGCCCACAGACGATCTTTGTGTGTACGTATACATACATATGTATGTATATTGATTCTACCTGTCGATTTCTAATTATGCTTTTTTGTCTAAAAGAGGTCTGGCGCGATTTAAAAAGTAGCACCAGTGTCCGAGTGCGCGACCGGAGAAGGCAGCAGTCTTTAACCGACAACAGGCCCTTAAAGCAGTCACCCTTAACGTAGCTGGAGGAGCTTGCCAATGGAATATTAATTATAATAAATAAGGTTTATAAAATTTTTCTGTTTATGTTGCAAATGGGTTTATTTCACTAATATACTTATATATATGTATGTATGTACATTTAACATTCATTGGTTTAAATAGTAAATCATAGGCTAAATAAAATATATACGTTTTTAGTAAAACAGTCATGTTAATTTAAACGGTTTAGTTAAAAGTTGGAACTTCAAATTTATAAAAAAAATAATAAAACATATGTATGTAAGTATATGTATATGTATATGTTGTCAAAAAAAGAGCTACTGAATAGCAGTATTGTTAACTTCTGTTGTTTAGCTGATTTGGCAACTTCGAGTGTTGTTAAAAAAGTTACTGAATCGCACTACTGATCGATCATAACAGTTAGTGCTTGAAACTAGCTCAAATTTCCCATTGACAGGTCAGTCTTATACGTACTGAAGAATAAATGACATAGGAGCACACATTATGTGATTTTCTCTCATTGACCAAACTAAAATGAAACTATTTTAGCATTTATCACAGAGGTTGCTAGTATGTTGCGAGAGGAACATATCAGTGGGATGTAAAATATTCTTTAAGTCATTTGCTTTCTGCGGTATCCGGTTTCAAATATAGATATCTATAATGTTTTATCAGAACTTGCCACACTTGCTGAAAACAGCACTCATACTAGATACCGCTCACCCAGTGCCCAATTTCCAGCCAAATCCTTTAAAATTGGCCCATCATGGATATCATGGCCTATATTCATTAGTAAGATTTTAACCCATTCTTCGACGACGATTTTGACATTAAAAAAAAAAAATATTTCTCGGTAAATGTCATACTGAGCCTAGCTACTATACCATAGGGCTAAGTTGTCTATTAAGTCATGTATGTACATATATGCCTTCCAATGTAGTATGTATATAGAGAAAATTATTGTGCAAGAAAGTGGCACTCATGACGACACACTGTAGCATTGAAGTTATAAAAATATTAAAACTGATAATACGGACAAATACGCTCTGCCTTTATTTCAAGCTTTGCCAGCAATCGCCTTGGAAGCTTTGTTCATGCCTTACATTTATGGGACACCTGTGAGGCGGCAGGGATCAGTCATTCATAAAATAATTGATGTTAATGCTCAAACAGTTTTCCTAAAAATAAGTAGTTTCTCTAGAATTTTATTTCTGAACCCAAGGCGCTCATTAAAATATAATTCTGCTTAATGACAACCATTTCACCTAAGGAGTATTTATTAGGCTATATTTTTTTCTTCTTAGGCATTTAATTACAATTTTCAGATGTTCCTTTGGCAAGACGTTCGATAAAACGACTTGATGTTGCCTAGTTATCTTACATATTCTATGAAAAGGATATTTCAGATTTATAGAACAACAAAAAACACTGAACAAGTTTCGCTTTAGAGCTTTTAATGCTCTTTCTGTGAAAACAAAAATTTAGATGAAAATAGTGTCTAAATAAGATTTACCGAATCCCAAATTAACATCAACACCAACTAGTAACTACCGAATTCGCGTAAAGAAAAGAGGCAAAGTTTGGATTATGACGAAGTCGTCCAATGACGCGTATCGACATAAACAGCAACAGCCAAATAGTAGCCAAAGCTAATAGCGCGTAGTTTATGAGTGCAACAGCGCACAGGCATGCCGATAACAACAAAAACAAAAAACAATACGCGCAACAACGATAGCGCCGATAGAGTTTGCTGGCAATGGCGCCGCTCTAGTTGTCTTGCCTTTATTTGTACACGCCCGAATTTGTGAGTGTGCGAATATTTAGTGTAGGTTTTGCAAGTGTTAAGAGCATTGTTGCGCTTGCTGTTGTTGCCGCGGTCGGCGGCGAGGCGGAAAGTTGCGTGAATTTGTATGCTATGTTGTTCTTGCTTTTGATTGTTCTCGTCTTTGCTTTTTCAGTTATTAACGCCATGGTAATGTTTATTCTCTGAGTTGTTGTTGTAAGCGTTGTTGGTGTTTTTGCATACAAATACTTGTTTAAATATAGCGCCAGTTTGTTGCACGGCTCATTGGTTTTATGCATGGCATGCAACAACACATCGACAGCGCAACAGTTGGTTGTGGAGCTTCCAGTTGCTGTTGGTTGTGGAGATTCCAGTTGCTATTGGAATATTGGCAATGTTAGATGGAGTGAAAAAACTAGATAAAATGTATTCCAATTTTATTTCCTGCTTAATAGCCGTGTTACATTACATATTTTGATTGTTGTTGTTGGCAATCAAGCGTTACAGTAGTTTATTGCTTTAAAAAAATTGTCTGTTTAATATTTGGTGAAACATATGTACTAACCCTGATAGTTCCATTTTTAATGACATTTCCTAATGGATGTTTTGAGGGTTAAAATATCTTATAAAAAAAGCAACTTGCCGAATTGAACTGCAGAAGTCTGAGGACATTACGTTTTTCGAACTCGTGTTATACGAGTACAAGATATTTTCCACAAATTAATTGCACCTTCAACGAAAATGTTATAACTTTAACCCCCCGTAAAAAACTCAAACTCTCTGGACTAGTTATATCTTCGGAAAAGTTGGTCTGGATGATATTCTCTTCCATAATAATTAGCATTTGTTCATGTTGAATAACCACAGTGGGAGAATACAATCCACAAACATTAGGCGCAAATTCGCAAATTCGATAAAGATAATCGACAATTTATCGGAAAAAATCGAAGACGTTATCGTAAATAAAACATTTAAGAAGGCTGTATTTGGCTATGCCGAAGGCTTTATGAACGGTCGAACTGTATGAGAACCATATATTATATTTATTCGATATTAATTATTTCCATCGCACCAAATTTATTATACCATTTCTATGAAAGGTATAATAACAGACGATATCTAAAAAATCGACCATTAACAAAGATTAAAAATAATTAAAAATATTCCTAACAAAAATCTATGATATTTTCGATAAAAAAGGATACATTTTTTTGATTAAAATCGAAATTGATAACAACAAATAATTAAATATTTTCGATTTTTATATTATCAATAACGAAGACAATTGTGGTTACGGTATTGAGAACCAATACGATATCGAAAAAATAATTTTTAAATCCGTTTTTATATGTTTAAATATTATCGCAACATTTTTATATTTTTCGATTATCGAGTTTTTTTTCAAAGATTTTTAAGTGGGAACTTTTCTATGCATCATTTTCATTGAAAGCTATTAGCTAAATAAATTACTAAATTTGAATGGCTTTTATGTTAGCTATCTTTAAATCTTTTAAATTATTGCAAATACAATCGACGCTTAGCAAAAAGAAAATCTAGATCGCACACAAAAACCAATAGCAGATGCGAATCAAAGCCACAAAATTGTCAATATATATTATGCCAGGAAATGCCATTGATTTGCATGTGAAGTTAAAAAACCTCAAACCCACCAGCAGCGATTTGTATCCTAAATGCATGTCGACAACAACATGGAGAAAAAATTCCGTGAAAAAAAATAAAACAGTCCCGCGACCAATTTTGCATGTTTATATATAAATCAGTGCGCCTCTATATTGGCACAAAGGTAAAAGTCTGTGAAATAGCTAGCACAGCAGTGCCAGCTGTCAACTGCCAACTGGTGGCCAAACGTTATCAGCGAATCGCGCATATGAAATTTATCGCTTACATTACATTCTGCACACAAAAGCGCGCAAGAGCACGCGATAGCAGCAGACAACAGCAACAACAATGAAATAGCATTCGTATTTTGCATGCGCACTGCGATTTTCCGCCACGGCTTTGCAACTATTAATTGTTATTTAATTTTTTCAACACTTTGGCTTGGAAGGAGCGGCTTGGGACGAGTAGCTCGTTTGGTCGGTCATACACACACACAAACACACATATACACAATTTATATGCATATTTTGATATGCGCTCGCCTTAAGCGGACTTGCGAGGTTTGAGAAATTTCTTAAAACTGTATAGTTGATATCAGTGAATGAAATCTAAAAGGCAAAATCGCGCGGAGTAATAGATAAAACTAGTTGAGCAACAACTATGATTCGCCCAACACATATGGTAAACTGCTTTTGGTTGGTGGCAAGAGTAGTAACATATGTACATATGTACTACAAGGTGACTCAAAATCCTTCAGCTACAATTTTTACAAAGAACGATAAATGTGTGCGCAGATTTGACATTTGCGAAGTAAAGAAATACAAAATACTACCCTAAAGAAATCAATAGCTAAACTTGCAGATTTTGCGGCTTTAGCCACTCTCCTAAAATAGTAACTGAAAACTCGAAATACTGTCAAGCGCTGCTGGCGCCGTAGAAGTTGTTCCGCAGCGAATCTTGCTGTTAGCTGTGGAGATGTCGCAAAGAATAGCGGAGTAACGACAATATGACGAATCATGCAATAAAGCACAAATCAGCGGATTTTCACAACAATTTGCTTGTTACAAACTGCGGATAACGCAAAAGGTAAATCTCCCGGAAGTCGTGAGCTGCTTGATCCGCACACAAAAGAATCGCTCTGGCCACTCCCAAGTGAACCGCAGCCATAAACTTTCCCCACTTTCGTGGACTTCTGCACACGGATCCATCCTCCTTACTGAAGCCTTAATGATACTTAATTTCTTCTAGAATGTTCCTCACCAAACGACTTCTGTGATCGGAGAGCGCTAAAGAGTAACGTTCACGACTTTTTCCTTTCTTAATTGGATAAATTTGATATGAAACCGAAGTGTTTTCCCGTTCACCCACAATATACAAGGCTATTCCTAAAGTCCCCAACTTATACCAACAAGCCTCAGACTCTTGAAGACTTAAAAAACGAACCTAACACCGGAAGTTCTCGGTGGAGTAATGGAAATAATAATAATAATAATTCTGACGTTGACCGAAATTATTTAGCAATTTTTTGGACGACAAATAAAACACCGAATGAGCACAACCGAAAACTTGCACTTGCAATGCACATTGGATGACCACTTTTGTTCCACCTAGCACACGTTGTTTTCTACAACGATAAACCCATTAAAATAACGTCACTTGAATGGGGCGTAAATGTATGATAGATAGTACGTCTAATTTGACTATGCTGTAATATTCCTCACATACTCGCTTACCTTAACATACGAGTATGAACACATATGTATGTTTGTAGTTGATAGTCAATTCAGTTTGTCAGTATGACTATTCTTTGACATTTGCCCGCACCACTGCTCTGTTTACACTCCAATGGTTTTGCTCGCATAGCACTTTTCACTAAAACCGGTGCTGCATCACACCACCAACGGTTGATACCTGAACGTTTAAGATCTTGTCAGTTCGGCGTAGCCGCTACTTAATTTTTACAAACGTATGTGTAAGTGTGTCTGGCCTAAATAGCGTCCTACATGGGTCATATGTATAGTATGTTATTGTTTGATTGTGGTTGCATCATCCAATCACGACTTGTCCGCTTAAAGGCAATTTTAATCTATAGTTTTCCAGTTTACTATGCTTTTTTTAATGAGCTGTTTTGATCGCTATAAACTTGGTAGTCATTCTTGTAAGTCCCAATATTGTTGTCATCCGTTAAGCTCCGGCGATTAAAGCTGCAATCAAGGGAGCGGTCATAAAGTTGGTAGCGGCGGCATAGTCAAGTTAGTAGTACAGAGTAGTTATTTCCGTTGACACAATTTAATCAACAGTTTGTTTAGTTTACTAGATTGGCGGTGTTATGCAACTTATGGCAGTGTGGATTGGGATTGAGGAATGAGTGGTGAGTTTCGAAACTTAGCGAAATCGTCAATACCAAAGTGTGTTTGAATTTGCCAGTAAGGCTACCAACTGCGTTACTAGGCAGCGTTTAGATATGTGAGCAAACAAACAAATGGTTCCCGTTGTCCTGGGAATGGCTAGACGAAGATTACTGTCTGCGGTTCAAGCAGTTTACCACTTTAAATGGTTTCATCCACGTTTACAGCACACATTGCAGGTTTGCACTTAATTCTCAAAAAAATTTAAAATGAGTTCTTTGCGGGTTCATAACTGAAACTGCCTCAGTAAGCTGATGGAATGAAGTTTGAACAGTTCAAAGTGAACTCGAAAAAATTGGTAAGCAATTTACACCCAGAAACTGGTGATTGAACGTTCGGCGAATCCGGACTCAAGCTGTGCATATGGGTATAGCGGCTATTCACAACAAATCACTAATCGTGTTTGTCGTAAATCAATATTCTTTTTTGATAACCACTAAAAGCGCGTTTCAAAGTCCTTAAGTCGCCTTGATTAGAGCAGGGAAAATCAACACTAAATATGGTGGATCGTTTGCTCATTCAATTTCGCGTTGTCGTATGCCATCTACATTTAACGACTTCACAGGTTTACACAGTTTTTGACATGATCACTGCTCATAAGCGTTTCTAAGTTAACTTTCAGCGCTGATTACGAATTCGTCACCCTTTTTTCGCCATCAGGTCAAGGTTTTTAGATAACTGATATACGCGAATTATCAATATTGCACTATTAATTATTGTTTTACTAGACAAAATTTCTACAATTTAAAGTGAAGTGCAGTCGAACTGCGTCGTTTGTAATTGGCAGGATTTGCTTCACGTATCAGAGACTTACAACAATCGCTAAGCATACTCTCATCCCAAACACCTTTGTATTTTTTTTCGATTTTTGTAAAACTTTTTCGCTGATAGTATCGTCCAAGTTGTCAGGAAAGAAATGTTGATATTGTAATACGAATAACGATATATCGCCATATCTATATTTTGAAGGGACGATGTTGATAAGATATTATCGGTTATGACTAATATCGATAGGTATGGCATGTATCGTTATTTAACTGATATCGCCCACCTCTACTCGCTAAGAAAACGAAATAGTACCATTATACGAAAACTTAAATATCCGACCTAATGGCAGGAAATGGGCATCATATCTGAATTCGGGACAGAAAAATACGTGAGGAAACGCTTCTGTCTTTTTGTGTGAAAAAATTTACCGATATGTGTAAACCTTTGCGCTCAAAGGTTATCAGCCTTCCCTTGTTTGTATTTTGCTATAAAGACCTGGTAGTTTCAAAATGTTTCCTTGCGAATTCACCAACAAACACATTTTTTGCCGACTTTAATACCAAATATGAAAGGGAAGGAATCTGGTCCTGCAGTTAAAGAAGATATATGTAACTAGCTTGCATGACGAAAACTTCGCTAATGGAGTGAGATCGATCGACTTCGCCGGTATCCTTATTAACAACTCAGCTTGTTGCACAAAGCTGCTTGGTAGTCTAAAAATTGGACTGAAGCGAAGAAGCTAACATCAACAAATATTTTTGTAAAGTAAAACCGTCAAACCACGAGTATACTCACTGTACCGGCCAATAACGATTACACTGCGGAACAAAATTTTGCGGTCGGAGATTTTTAAGTCGATTTAGTGTAATTTGGGGGCGCTGATTACGAAAATAATATTAGTTTTGTCGAATTGGCTGTAGTTTTTCAGATAAAGACTTTTAAATATTTCACGAAAAAACCTAATTAAAAATACCAATATGTATATATAAAAAGCCTCCAATGTTGGGGATTATAATCGGGAATGGCAATAAACCAGAAGTATTGTTACAATATACAAGATTGTCTTCTTTGGTGAAGTAAGGCAGAAGGTGTTGCTCTTTGTTCCTAAAGGCTGTAATAGCAACACCAGGTTGTAGACACGATTTTTGTTTTAGCCTCGAAGGCAGAAGTTCAGACGACTTTTTTGATAAATTCAAGTCACGAACCAAGTCATTGAGCTCTTCTGTAGAAAATCCCTGTTTCGTACAACTACTTTCTCAAACTCACTTTCACTGCTATTTGTCGGATTTTCTGATGTCTCTTTTCAACATCATCACAGTTTGCAGCAGATGATTGTAAAAATACTGCAATTGGCAAATGATGACTGTGCAATACGGGGGGTTTAGCCGAGTTTACATTAGGATAAACCCAAGTACGTTTTTTATGCCTGTTGAAACCTTTCATATTAACTGCACAATAGTATAGGCTCAGTCCATATCATCGGAACTCCAAAATGAAGACCTGGGCACCCAATTTTTATTCTTTTGTGCAAGGTTTCTCCCAAAATATGCTTCATAGGTATTTTTCACAAACTCTGTGATTGGTTTTCTTTGCGTTTTAAGGAAAAATTCCCACATATATAGCAAAAATTGTTGGGGTCGTTAGCACAAGGTTTACGTTTCGAACTCATATTTTTCAAGAAATAACGAACTATAATACTCGAAATAAGACACAAACTGATAACGTCAAGGTCAAAAAGCAGATATTTAGGCGAAGTCGTCGGATTAATGTTTAGTTGTATTAACTCACCCGACTTAACCGGCTGACATTGCTCTCTTGCAAGGGAAATAAAATATTTAAACCAAAGAACTACTTGTTTTAATAATTTATATAACAAAACTTATTGAGGAATAATTTAATTAATACAACTGTGTTAAGGACTTAACTTAATGTTGCTCACTCTGGCAGCACAGTTATTGCATATTCTTTCTTTAAATCTTTATTCAATTACTTTCAGCAGCTTTAACATCGAATTCGCTTTCACTGCTATTGAATATTTGTTGTAGTTTACTTTGTCATTGCTGAGCGCTATTTATGTATTTGTACTTGCATATAACTGCACATGAATTCATTACTTAGTATAACGTGATTTCTCTTTATGTACCATATATGAACCTACATACATCAGGTGATTTAAGGCGTTTACTTTGTCTGTCGACATGCGGTCGTAAGAATATTCTTATTCATTCCATAATTAACCTCACTACGAAAAGCATCAGAATAAAATGAATTTCCATTGCGGTACAGTAAGGACTTGTTTTATTAGTATATAATCAGCTTTAGTTGGTAACAAGTCTGAATAGATTGCCGAACTACAGTTCTCAACAAACTGGAACTGGGTCATATAACTTTTACATTAATTTCTTAAGTTTCGTTTATCTCAAGAACTAGAGCCAATCCAATAAAAGTAAAAACACCGTTCCTAAGCCTGCTACTAATGTTAATAAAAACTATTAACAAAATCATGACCGCAGGTTTTTTTTTAAATTTTTTTACGCAGTGTTATTAAAGCATATCAGTGAGTCAATCTAGACAATTCTATTAAATTTTGATGATTTTAAAATTAAAATTATTAACAAGGGCAGCTGGTTATTGTTAATTTTTTAAGAATTAATCTGAACTCTCCAGAATTTTTATATATATTCGCAGAACTCCATTTTCGGAATTAGTGCTGTTTGCTACTGATTGATAAATGCAAAGAAGTCTGTCGGTTAAAAATGTGCCATTATGATGAAATATTATATTATGTATAGCTGCTGCATATCTCTAGCTGTAGCTAAAGGGTCGTAATCTTCGCGTTGTTCAACATTGTTATTGTTTTTTGATTATTTTTTTTCTGAGTTGGTGGTACTTTCTTACAAGCTTGCTTTTTGAACTTATATTTTTCTGCTACGCACATCAACAGCCAAAATATTATCATTAAGTGAATAATTAGAAGCAATCATTCAGGGCTTAAGCGTTATAAGTCAAAGCATACAATTAGAGACCACCGACACTCAACATGAAATGAAAGTAATGAAAATTCTTAAGAAAATAAATGAATGCAGTTGAGAATACGAAGTGAAAGAAGAAAATTTGTGCTGAGTAAATAGGAGCTAGAGTAGAGGCTGAGAGAAGTGGCTTTTCGAATGTACAAGAAACCAATAAAAAAAAACGATAAATAAATTTAAAGTTATTTTTTTTTTAGTTTTTGCTTATTAAGTATTCGACTCGTATGCAACAAAGAGCGAGCGAACAGACAACATGTGGCATACATTGCACCAGCAGCATGCCACATGAACAAGAAAGGCGCTTTAGCTGGCAGTACAAGTACAAAAATGGAAATTTTTTTATTAAAACAATATGCGGGTTGTCAGCAGTCCTCTTAATCATTATCTACAAAATTGGGGGCGGGAAAACTTCATATGTTGTTAGGCAAACAAAATCATAAATATCAAATAAACAACTTTGGTGAAAGGGACACAAGTGTGTTAACGTCCAAACCAAAAACTAATTTATAGCATCGCAATTACTTAATTATTTGCCATGCCAAACATACATACTCGTATTTATATAAACAAACCAGTTCACAAATACAGGCACATTTATATGCAAGCAAATAAATATAATTATTATGATTATTATTTTGGATGCTTCACAGCTGCTCAAGCGCCCAAGCAATTGAATGTTGGCCACATTACTTGATGTTGCTGTTGCTTGTAGTGCCTATCTGTGCTGTACAGATATTTACGTATGTATGGACATATGTATTTAACATTTTGATGAAAGATTGCTTGTAATGAATTACGATATTTAATTATGAAAATCAATTTCGTCTTCTCAACATGCCATTTGCCTTTGAAGATGGACGGCTTTTCTGAGTTTATTTTGAGATTTATGTGGGAAGCAATGGTCGATGGAGTGGGAAGTTATTCCTTGTGAAATTTATTCTTAAAATCGTTTTATTTAATTACAAACGAATGTAGATATGTTTGTATGTCCTCGTATATGTATTCACAAAAAATATGCTAATGTGTACGTGGATTTGTAAAATAAGAATTTGCGTCACAATTACAAATCAAATTTTTTTTTTCAAGTTATCTACTGTGAATAATGAACTAATATAACCTAGTAAACTTTCATTAGACGTTAAATTTTTTTTTTGAAATAGCTTTAACTGAAAGCCTGAGGGAGTTTTTGTAATTTTTTAGTTTAACTTTGACAAAGTTTAAAAATAATAAAGAAATTCAAACAATTGAGCAAAATTAAAGTAAAATTATCAATTTAGTTGTATGTATATTCTTTTGACTGAAGTAAATTGTCAGTAAAATACAGAAATATTCAAAATCATAATCAACGAAATAGTTTAAATTTTTCTTTGTTCAAATGTATATAAACTATTTTTTTAATAATCTTAAAATATATGTAAATGAAATATTGGAAATGTAGTGTGTAAACTGAATTAAAACCACAATAATAATTATATCGAAACTGGTCTTATTAAGCTAACATTATATCGCCTAGTCAGAATTTACAAACAATTAATTGACATAATGAAAATTGTTTTTTTTTTGTTTTGTTTCTTTTTCTCTATTTCTTCCACTTAGTAATATGTACTTTTTTTTCGATATAATAAAAGAAAAAAAATACAAAATTTAAATCATACATATTCGCTTCTTGCTGTTTGTTATTCTGCCCTATCGCTGGAGCGATCGTTGTAAGATTTTAGTAGATTATGAAAAAGGCATCACTGAGTTCGAATGGCTACGTCGTAGATTCGAAATTTGTAAAGTTGCATCAGCGAGCTTTTTCGTAGCGCCATTTCGTAGATTTTTATAAGAATTTGTTACGGCGTTTTTTAGTTGTCGGATAAAAGTATATAAATAATATTCATATTCTTTACTATAATTTATAATAATACAGAAACATTGTTAAATTGTGAGTATTAAGTTTGATAAGAATGCTTTTATTTAAAGCACTTTTCTTTCTTGTTAGTTGTTTTCCATTTGGGGTTAATCATTTTAACGACGCGCTCGCAATGAACTCGGTTGCTAGAATTTTTGCAGGAACATCCAGAATTTGGAGGGGATTACAGCAAATCCGAAAAGGAGGAGGTGGAAAACTTTTGGAAAACCCAATTTTACACCCGGAAACCTCGATTTTGCATAGAAGTCCATTTTCGCATTTTGTTTTTCCTCGTTATTCATTTCCAGCTTTATCCATAGAGGGCATAGCCCTGACTTTTTTCGAGTTCATACGGAATCAGCGATAGCAAATTTTTCGTATTCGTATCGGAAGAATGCGTTCGTAACTTTTCTACTACATACTCAGCGATAGGGGGTGCAATGGGGTACAGTGGTGCTTCTGGGTATGCGGTTACAGTTGCGTGGATGTACTCAATCCCTACTCTTACGTCCACGTTCGTGCACCCTGGGCAACGTGAGCAACCCATGTGCGAGATACGGTAACCAACCCGTGTGGAGCCATGGGTCACGGCTAATAGAGAGGGAGCTTTAGTGGAGCCACTCCGACATATTCGGTTTAAGGGTCCACTAAAGTCCGCAGCGTCTGTTCACCAGGAGGTGCGGCTGCAAGCGGGCGTCTGTCTTGGAGCAAGCGGCTCGCTATATAAACAAATTTAAAATTTCAACCACCAGCAATGGGTTGTGCGTAGGGCTTGGAACCCGCCACGTAAAAAAACCACTTCCAATGAAAAGTGAAGCAAAGCCTCGGACAGGACCCCCCATTTTAGATGACGACCACGGCAAACGTTTTAAGGACCATGATTTGAGGGCATGCACCTGGAATGTCCGAACCCCTAATTGGGAAGGTGCCTCTGCCCGGCTGGTAGATGTCCTCGGCAGAGCGAAGGCTGACATCACCGCCATCCAAGAAATGCGATGGACGGGGTAAGGGAGGAAAACGGTAGGCCCTTGCGACGTATACTACAGCTGCCATGTAAAGGAGCGCAAACTTGGTGTCGGATTTGTGGTGGGAGAGAGACTTCGCCGTAAAGTACTGTCGTTCACTCCGGTGGACGAACGTCTCGCCAAAATCCGCATTAAGGCGAGATTCTTCAACATCTCCCTAATTTGCGCCCATGCCCCGACGGAAGAGATGGACGATGGGACCAAAGATTGCTTTTACGAACTCCTGGAGCGCAGGTATAAGCGGTGCCCCCACCACGATATAAAAATCGCGCTTGGCGATTTTAATGCCAAGGTGGTCAAGGAGGGCATCTTTGGTTCCACAGTCGGAAAATTCAGTCTCCACGAGGAAACGTCTGATAACGGATTGAGACTGATCGACTTCGCCGGGGCCCGAAACATGGTAGTCTGTAGTACCAGGTCTTAGCATAGGAGGATACATCAGGCTACGTGGCTGTCTCCAGATAGTAAGACACGAAACCAAATCGACCATGTTGTGATAGACGGAAGGCACGCTTCCAGTGTCCTAGATGTGCGCACGATCCGAGGAGCCAACATCGACTCGGACCATTATCTTGTCGCAGCCAAGATACGCACGCGCCTCTGTGCGTCAGAAAGCGTGCGGAAAGGCACACAAGGAAAGCTCGACGTCGGTAAGTTGCAATCACAACAGACAGCCACGCACTTCGCTACTCGACTCGCACTCCTGCTCTCTGAGAGCTCTAAACAACACAGCGATATTTCAAAGCAATGGAACCACATATCTTGCTATTTACGTACCGCCGCTGAACAATCTATTGCTTTCCAGCGAGCCCGGAAAAATGAACGGAAAGATGCTGCGTACAGGGCCACGTTGCGATCGGGCGCAACGCGAGCCTTGTGGGAGAGATATCGTGAGTTGAAGAAGAAAGCGAGACGCATTTTTCGAGAGAAGAAGAGAAAGGCCGAAATGCGTGAGTGCGAAGAGCTTGAAATGCTGGCCGACAGGAAAAGCGCCCGAAAATTCTTTCAGAAAGTACGACGGCTAACAGAAGGTTTTAAGACCGGGGCGAATTCCTGTAAGAACGACCACGGCGACCTGGTAACTGACGTTCAAAATATACTTAGTTTATGGAGGGAGGACTTATCCACAATACTTGGTGGTAGTGACAGAGACCACCTTGGAGAAGATGATGATTCCGAAACCCCAATCAATGACGACGGAATTCATGTTCCGTTACCCAACTGCGATGAAATCCGTATAGCAATAGCACGGCTAAAGAACAACAAAGCGCCCGGAGTTGACGGGCTGCCAGCTGAGTTATTCAAATACGGTAGAGAAGAGTTGGTAAAGCGCATGCATCAGCTAATCTGTAGAGTATGGTCGGACGAATGCATGCCTACTGATTGAAATCTAAGTCTACTTTGCCCAATCCACAAGAAGGGTGATACTGCAAATTCGCGCCAACTATCGTGGTATAAGCCTTTTTAACATTGCATGTAAGGTTCTGTCGAGCGTATTGTGTGAGAGACTAAAGCCCACCGTCAATGAACTGATTGCACCTTATCAGTGTGGCTTTACACCTGGTAAATCTACCATCGACCAGATATTCACAGTGCGCCAGATCTTGGAAAAGACCCAAGAAAGAACCTTTTTGTCGACTTCAAAGCCGCTTTCGACAGCACAAAAAGAAGTTGCCTTTATGCCGCAATGTCTGAATTTGGTATCCCCGCAAAACTTATACGGCTATGTAAAATGACGTTGAGCAACACCACCAGCTCCGTCAGGATTGGGAAGGACCTCTCCGAGCCGTTTCATACCAAACGAGGTTTCAGACAGGGTGACTCTTTGTCGTGTGACTTTTTTAACCTTAGGCTGAAGAAGATAATTCGAGCCGCAGAACTAAATCGGTCAGGCACTATCTTTTATAAGAGTGTGCAGCTGCCGGCGTACGCCGATGACATTGACATCATCGGCCTAAACAACCGCGCAGTTAGTTCTGCCTTCTCCAAACTGGATAGAGAAGCGAAGCGAATGGGTCTGGAGGTGAACGAGGGCAAGACGAAGTATCTCCTGTTATCAAATAGACAGTCGGCACATTCCCGACTGGGATCACAAATCACTGTTGACAGTTGTAACTTTGAAAAAGTAGAAGACTTCCTTTACTTAGGAACCAGCATTAACATCAATAATAATGTCAGCCTCGAAATCCAAAGGAGGATCACTCTTGCCAACAAGTGCTACTTCGAACTGAGTAGGCAACTAAGCAGTAAAGTCCTCTCTCGACGGATAAAAATCACGCTCTATAAGTCTCTCATTATGCGCGTCCTAATGTATGACGCAGAAGCATGAACGATGAAGATATCTAATGAGAAGGGGAGTGTTGGAGAAAAAGATTCTCCGAAAGATTTATGGGCCTTTACGCCTTTGCGATGGCGAATACATTAGAAGATGGAACGATGAGCTGTACGAGCTGTACAATGACGTAGATATAATGCAGCGAATTAAGATCCAGCGGCTTCGCTGGCTTGGTCATGTCGTTCGAATGGATGAAAGCGCTCCAGCTCTGAAAGTATTCGACGCCGTAGCCGCCGGTGGTAGCAGACGAAAAGGGAGGCCTCCTCTGCGTTGGAAAGACCAGGCGGTAAGGGACTTGGGTACGCTTGGTATTTCCAACTGGCGCCAGTTAGCGAAAGAGAGAAATAACTGGCTTGCTGTGCTCGGCCAAAATCGCATAGGCGGTTATCGAGCCAATGAAAGAAGAAGAAGAACTCAGCGATAGGGCTTATTAATTTTATAGCGATTTTTCATTTTGTAACCAATTTCTTTACATAATGTACAGTATACATTTTTTGTACCTAAATGTCAATGTATATTGAACAGGTAAGAGCACGGAAAAATCCCATGTGTTTTGTTCTTGCCTGAGACCTCTAATGGGTCAACCTACGAAACAAGTTTGCCAGTTAGGGAATGTAAAAATGTTTTGGCAACAGAAAGTGAAATTATATATACATACATATGTATGTATGTATATTGAATTTAATATGTGCATGATCAATTTAAAAGTGAATGTCAGGAATATGTGTCTACAGCATTGTATGGATGCTTTAGCATTTGTAATTAGTATGCAATGATGATTGCTTTATTTAAAACAAAATACGCAAAAGATTTAATTCACAATTTGATTGCTTATAAAAACGGCAGTTTGCTTTGAAAATATGTATTTAAACAAAGTAAAAGGCAAGACTCATTAAATCAATATGCCATGTGTAAAAGATAAACAAAGTTTGGCAGTTTAGGAGTCTCATAATATAAAATCAAATCAGCTGCTCTGCTGATACTACCCATTTAATGTTAATTTACAAGAATCAAGTATTTTTGAGCAGTCACTAATTGCGCTAGTATAGTAATTTTCCCTCTCATTTGCTTTTCTTCTCTTAACTATCGATCATAATTATTGAAATTTCTGCTATTTGATTCTCATCGTAGTTAAATTAAATCTACTTACATAGGTACACAATAACTGTTCACTTTGATTTCTTGCTTTATACACCACAACGGAATATTACAATTTAAATTATCATAATTTGTTGCGTAATTAAATAAATACAAAAGTTGCAACACTTTTGAATTTGAATACAATTTGTAGGTGAAATGGAAATATTGGATAAAATGTTGACATTATTGGTGGAAAGCGAGTACCTGGCACCTGGATGTTTTACAAAACAAGAGTTGCAATAAAATCGGCACCCAAAAGAGGCGTTGAATATCGGCGGCAAAAAATACGAAAACTGCAAAAGTCTAAAAAGTCCCTACCCTCTACTAGAGCGAGTTCGGGGGACGTGCAAATAGTAGTTATATTGGTTATAGTTGTTTTGTAATTGTAATTGTAGTTTTCTTTTTTATTCTGCACACTTACCAATATCGAGCGCATAACAAAATGTGCCGCTGCCGCCGCCACTACCACCTGCACCTCGACCATGCCAACTGCTGCAGCTCAATAAAATTAAAGTCAATGTCAGCCAACATAAAGTTTTATTTTTATTTACACCATGGCGCTTAATGCGGCAATAACTTTTCAAATAATTTGTTGCGCAATACGAACAATGGCTAAGCGAGGCATATGCGACGCGGCAGCTGGAGGCCGCGGGTGGCTGCCACCGCCGCTGCTGTTCGTGCTGCTTATGCTGACGCTGTTGATGCAATTTGAATAAATTCAATTGTTGAATTTTTATTGTTGCCATTTTTTGATATTTTCGTTTATTCTCGTTTGACTTTTCGCATACACTGTTCGCTAAATTTTCGGATTTTTATTTTATTTTCGACAATTTGTAGTTGTAGGTTGTCCAGTAAAAGGTTGTCACCCCGTCGATTTTGTGTGCGAAATGTGGCATGAACGAGTGAAAAAGGTTCATTGTTTAGTTGCTATCGCAGGTGTGGTTCTTGCCGTTGTTGTTCGTGTCCGAGGCGAATGTCAATGTTGCTGCTGCTGCTAATCTGGCACTGCACGTAATTTCCAGCTGAACGATTGCAGTAACACTTCGTATAACGGCACGCTAGTGGCATAACTACGACGTAATAGGCGACTATGTAAAATACTTTGCAATGGAAACTTTGCACAAATGGCAACTTAATTTAATTAGAATCGAATAGAAAATTAGAATAGAAGAAGTGAATCGAAAATGTTTAGCAAATCGAAAGCGCTTTGGCTTATCGTAACGCGGTTTAAATGTTGTTCTATGTAAGTAGCTGAAAAGAGAATATGTAAATAAAAGTTATTGCAGATATAAATTAATAAAATGTACATTTAATAATGCAAAATTGATTAAGGATTAATATTTGGGTAACTAAATGTCAGAATAATTTTAAAAATTAAAAGTATGGACATATAAACTCCTGCATATAGATATTAACATTAATAAAATATTGTTTTTTAACTGAAACTTATTTATCGGCGGAAGTAAATTGAAAAATCAGCATAGCGAATGGGACGGAAATGGTACACGGAAGTTAATGGGGTCCTTAACCAGGTTTTTTGACAAACCTAAAGCCACTGTACCTAAATCCACCACACATAATCTCACACTCAACTGAACCTAGTAACACTTAACTTCACCACACTTCAACTCAAAACACCTCAACCGCTCAGACCTTAATCCACTACATCCGAACCAACCATAGCTAAACTTATTACAACTAAATTTTCCATATCTAAATTCACTATACAATACCAAAAGCCATTTCACATGACCACACTTCCCCACACCTCTACGTTCTACACCTCACCTGATCTCGCCTTTTCGCATTCCACCTCCTTCATCTCACCTTATCTTATATCACCTCACTTCACCTCATCTTCTCTCCTCAAAGAACGATTATTATAAAGAATCTCATTCGATCTGATTGGATTTCGATGCGGTGAAATAAGCCGATATAACTTGCCTCAGGGAACGAAACGTCATACAACTTCATTGTTATGTATCAAAATATGGAGCAATTAAGAACTAAATTTAGAGATGTTTCCATGTAAGACTGAGATAAATTTACAAAACTAACGTGAGTGAGTGATGTACCTAACCGCCAGAAACAGAATAACGTGAAAATGTGCTGTTTTCTCCAAGTTTCCAACCTATTTATGTATACCTTTTGAAATTTCTTGAATTTGCCTTGTGTTTGTCAGGCTCAAATGGCTTAATTTTAAACAACGTGTGAATGATGAAAATGCCCAGATAAAAGTAGAAAGTATCAAGCAATATTTATAACCAAATGAAACTATGATCTTACCTGCCTTGCATTTAAGGAGAATTTAAAAAATGTATATTTGCTCTTTGTTTGTATAATGTTTATTTATTTTGCATAAAAGTCAAGCTCATTTTGTAACAAAAACCGTACAAGTCCACATTTTAATACTTATACAACATTTTCGTATATGTTTGAAAAGAGGATTTATATGGTTTTTAATATAAAACGAGCTAGACTTTGTACAAAATTAATAAATTAAAACGGCGAAAAATTATCGACGACAAGACAATTCGAATTCATTTTATGGCAAATTTATTGTAATATATTGTTCTTACAAATTGGCGGTTTGAGTATTTGTGCCTTTAGTTAGTAACTTTTTTAGTTAGGAAGTTCATTTTTAGTTAGTGTTCAAGCACAGGGATTCATCGCTGCTATTGTCGCACCCTTTATCATAGTTAGCGCACCTTCACGTTATCACACATACTCTTCGCATCATCATCGTCATCATCTGTTTACTCTCTTCGAAAGGAGTTTCAATCCCACAATTCCATCGCGCCCACTCCTCACTCTTGCGCGTAATACGCTTGCACATTAGATGTCCCCACCTACGACAAGCAGTGGAAATCACGCCACCTAGGCCCAACAACAACCACCCAGCATAACTGGTCATATCCCGCTAGCAGTCAGCACAATTTCCTATGCCAGTCTACTCATGTACAAATGTACATACGAACATAAATATGCCGTCGTTAGTTTTAAGCATTTGCACATATGCACATATGTACACCCGTACATACATATGTTTATACATTCATACATATACAGTACTAGTCTGTAACCTTCGAGTACAGCTCTGGTAATTTGAAAAAGACAATTACAGTCCATCGATTGAAACGTTAACACGTACATTTTTCGCAGCTAATCATTAAATAAAGCCAACATTTCAGTAGAGTAAATTCCGGTGTTCATTTTTATTCAAGGGCATAAAAAACTCTTTGTGCTCCAACATAAAGGTCCTTCGAGCCGGATCTAAAGATCGGTTTCGCGTTAATAATTGTTAACTTCAAGTGCTCAATTTTGCGTTCGTAATGCCCAATAGCCAGGACTTTCGTTCTCATGACGACGAATCAACACCAACACAGATTGCTGCACCGGGTAACATTCGAGTGAAGGTTCGCCAGCGGGAATCACTACTGCAGCGCCTTGAAAATTCTCGCGCAAACATCGCGGAGCTAACCACCATGACCGAGCCAATGCTCAAGGTCAAGCTCGAGATGTTGCAGCGTCAACTAGACAATTTTGAAACTATCCAATCGCAGTTGGAAGAACTCGACGAATCACAGTTAGATGGAGAGTGTCGCACCAACTGCGAAGATGCATATTTCACAGTTAAAGCTGCCATTATGGAGAGGATCGCTCAGCTTCGTACCGCTGAACCTGAAGCCTTGAGTAGCACCCGCATTTCATCGTCAACCTCGCAAACAAGGTCTCACCTGCCGAAGCTGCAATTACCAAAGTTTGCGGGCCACCATGCAGACTGGCTAGATTTCTTCGACATGTTTGCGGTATTAGTACACACAAACAACGAGCTATCAGAGATAGAGAAATTTCAATACCTGCGATCTTGCTTAACCGACAGTGCAGCGCGCCTCGTGCAGGCGCTAGAGGTCACAGCGATCAATTATCGAAAGGCCATCGAATTACTTACCGCACGATATGACAATAAACGTCTAATCTTTCAATCACATTTAAAAAGAATCTTTGAAATACAGCGTGTGTTAAAGCCAAGTGCATCCGCCCTACGCGAATTCATCGATATGGTCAACGGCAGCATACGCGCTATGGAGTCATTAGCATCGAAATCACAGATAGTAGATGGCATAATTCTGCATCTGCTTACCTCTAAGCTCGATGAATCCACTCAATCCAAGTGGGAGGACGAGGTCGCCACCAAATTGAGCAGCACCACTTCACCGTTGAAATTGCCGTCGTGGGAAGACTTAGCTGGGTTCCTTGAACGCCGATGTCAGAATTTTAACATCATCGAGGCAAGCCGAAGCCTGCCAACTCCCTACTTATCGGCAAAAACATCGCCATTATCGCCATCGACAAAGCGGCGATCATCGAAATCTCATTCCACCTTCGTTTCAACACAAGCCAATAAATGCCATCTATGCGACGAGCAAACCGCTCACAATGCTTTCAACTGCAACAAATTTGCAGCATTAGATCCAATGCAGCGTTTTGCACTGGTCAAGCGAAAACAACTGTGTCTGAATTGCTTGGGCACAAACCATTCGTCAAGCAATTGCCCATCATCCAGAAGATGTCAACACTGCAAGGTCAGCCACCATACGCTATTGCATCGCCATACACAACAAGGTACGCCTCACCGCCAGGAAACCAATGACGTACCTTCCCCGTCGCCAACAACCATGCACGTTCACAATTGTCACAGTGACGTCATTCTCGCAACAGCTTTGGTACAGCTGCACAATAAGCACAACACCACAACAGCACGAGCACTTCTTGATTCAGCATCGCAACTAAATTTCATAACGGAACACATGGCTCAGACACTTAAACTCCATCGCAGCAAGACAAGTATGGAAATAAGTGGAATTGGTGCGGTCACTACAAGGTCACATCAAATTGCAATAGTTGAGTTCAAATCACTGCAATCAGGATTGTCGTCAGTAATAGAGGCGGTAATACTGCCATCAATTTCTTCGAATCAACCGCAATATCGCATCAATATTAACAATTGGGGTATACCTAGCAACATCAACCTTGCAGACAATCGATTTAATTACCCTGGACCTATTGATATCCTCATCGGTGCTAGTTTGTTTTTTGACATACTTTCAGTAGGTCAAATCAAACTAAGCAAGAATTTGCCGACCCTACAAAAATCGCAACTGGGTTGGATCGTCGCTGGAGCCATAACAACACATTCATCACCTTCGTCTTCTTCGTCTTCGCAGCCGACATTATCATCGCCACCAGCAACACCACCTTGGTCGTCGCCACCCACATCGTCATCGCTACTAACGTCGGCGTCGCTGTCTTTGTCGTCTCCGTCACACACATCAAATTTTACTTCGCTCATTATTCATTCACCACCTGCATTGGATACTCTGTTAGAGAAATTCTGGAAATTAGAAGACAACTATCATCGTCCATCAGCAATGCGGACCGCTGAGGAACAAGAGTGCGAACACTACTTTGCGCAAACAACAACACGTTGCCCAGTAACAAATAAGTTTATTGTTCGCCTTCCCTTTTCTACTAGCCCAAGCAAACTAGGGCAATCATATAACATCGCTCGTCGTCGATTCATATCAGTAGAGAAAAGAATGCTGATAAACAACCCGGTTGAAATCGAATACAAGAAGTTCATGCAGGAGTACATCGACTTAAAACACATGGTCGAGATTTCAGCAGACCACGTATCATCGAAAGTAGGCACATGCATCCCGCACCATTGCGTGATTAAGTCGGATAGTTCGACCACAAAACTACGTGTTGTGTTTGATGCCTCCTGTCGTACTGAAAGTGGTATCGCTCTTAACCAAGTACTTCGGGTTGGCCCGACATTGCAAGACACTATATATACAATACTTCTTCGTTTTCGCACATATCGATATGTTTTAATGGCCGACATAGCTAAAATGTATCGGCAAATCATGGTCGATGAAAGAGATGCGAGGTGGCAATGTATTGTATGGCGAACCTCTCCAAGTGAACCGTTGACCACTTTTCAGCTACGGACAGTAACCTACGGAACTAGTTGTGCCCCGTTTCTAGCGGTGAGATGTTTGCAACAACTGGCATACGACAATATTTCCACCCACCCTATTGGATCTGCTGTCACTCTTCGAGACTTCTACGTCGACAACTTGATGACAGGTGGCGCCACAATTGAAGAAGTTAAAACAATCAAAGCGGAAGTCACCGATTTGCTCACCAAAGGAGGATTCCCTC
Source organism: Philophylla caesio (assembly GCA_963971545.1). Lineage (NCBI taxonomy): Eukaryota > Metazoa > Arthropoda > Insecta > Diptera > Tephritidae > Philophylla > Philophylla caesio. Next base: position 28,711,121 of record OZ020609.1, on the reverse strand, counting down.
TCCGAAAATTTGCAGCAAATCACCACAGCATCATCGACGACATACCAGAGGCAGACAAGGAACCAATAATAGATGTTGAAAATATTGACTACATTAAAACATTAGGTTTAAGGTGGTCACCGGCAACCGACTGCTTCTTCTTTTCATACTCACCGTCTCAACAGCACGTGCTGAAGGCCAGCAAGCGCTCGATACTCTCGCAACTAGCCAGCTTCTTCGACCCGCTCGGATTAATAAACCCCATCATCGTCAGCTGTAAAATATTGATGCAAGAATTATGGAAGTTGCGCCTCGCCTGGGACGAAAGCGTACCTCTTGTTATTCAAACACAATGGGCTGATATATGTCACCAACTCAATTTCATCGAACAAATTCATGTGCCAAGGTTCGTATATTTTGACTCTCATACTAAATTACATGCCTTTGCAGACGCAAGTACCAAGGCTTACGGAGCTTGTGTTTACGCTGTATCTCATGTTGATGGGTCTCCACATACATCGCTTATTACCGCCAAATCAAGAGTGGCGCCCACCAAAGAAATCACCCTACCAAAATTAGAGCTGTGCGCCGCGCTCCTGTTAGCAGAATTGCTGGAATCGTTGGTAGCAACCCTCACAATCAATCGCTGCAACATATATTGCTGGTCTGACTCCACGATCGCCCTGTCGTGGATACAGGGTGAGCCTTCGCGTTGGACCACATTTGTTGCCAATAGGGTAGCAAGAATCCAACAGCTTACAGCTGACTACACTTGGCGTCATGTATCGTCCGCTGAGAACCCTGCGGACTTGGTATCACGAGGAGTAAAGGTGAACGATCTCATCAACAATAATTTTTGGTTTCACGGACCACAGTTCATACAACTAGAAGAAGAATACTGGCCCTCTAACCCAATCAAGGCCACCGTCAATTTGCCGGAGCAACGCAAACAACGTCACACTCTCCTAGTTACGCAAATCGAAGACATCGTTGCGGATCACAAATTTGTAAATAGCTACTTCAAGTTTCTTCGCATACTTGCATACATGAAACGTTTCGTCGACAAACTTCGCAAACTACCAGTTGAGTCAGGTGCAATAACCGCGCCGGAATTGGACGACGCCTTGATGCTAGTGATCCGCTACATTCAGCAACAATCGTTCCCTGACGAATACAAAGCGCTGCAGACAGGCAAATTAAGTCTCCAATCCACGTTAAACCAACTTTCGCCATTCTTTCACAATAGGATAATTCGTGTTGGAGGGAGAATTGCCAACTCATCGCTGTCATTCGACGCCAAGCACCCAATTGTACTACCGAAGTCACACCCGTTCGTGCGTACTATCATCGAGCACCTTCATCGTCGTCATTCGCACGCTGGCTGTCAAACACTGCTGAGCATCATAAGAGACAGATTTTGGATCATAAATGCTCGAAGCATAATTAAACAAGTAGTGCATCGTTGCATTTTGTGCTACCGCAACAAACCACAACTCCAAAACCAACTCATGGGAGCATTGCCGCGGGAACGAGTTGAATCGTCGCACCCATTTGCTGTAACGGGTATTGATTATTGTGGCCCGTTCCTAATAACGCAACACATCCGAGGCAAGGCTCCAGTCAAGGTATACATCGCGGTATTTATTTGCTTTACCACCAAGGCAGTACATCTTGAGCTGGTCCCTGACTTGACAACCATGGCATTCATAGCGGCCTTAAAGCGCTTTATCGCCCGTCGCGGTAGATGCCACACGATTTTCTCCGATAATGCCACAAACTTTGTAGGAGCAAATCGTGAGCTTAAAGAAATGCTAGCATCGTTTAAATCCCAACAACACATCACTGCAGTCGAGGGATTTGCTTCTGAGGAAGGAATCATTTGGAAGTTTATTCCTCCACGTTCGCCTCATTTCGGTGGACTTTGGGAAAGCGCAGTGAAGCAAGCCAAGTTCTACCTGCGCCGCACAATCGGAGCAAACATTTTAAATTTCGATGAGCTTCACACGGTCTGCTGCCAAGCCGAAGCCATGATCAACAGTCGACCCATCACCCCATTGTCGAGCAGCCCAGATGATCTTAGTGCCTTAACTCCAGCACACTTCTTAATTGGACAAAGTTTAACCACCATTCCGGAGCCATCACTATCACACATCAATGTGGGTAAGCTGAAAAGATATCAGGCAATCCAGGCAATTCAGCAACAGTTTTGGCAGCGATGGCAATCCGAATATTTGAAGGAGTTGCAACGGCGAACAAAGTGGCGTGTATCCCAAGAAAATTTAAAGGAAAACGACTTGGTGCTCATCAGAGACGAAAATACCCCACCCTTCAAATGGCCTTTGGGACGCGTTATTGAAACAATCGCAGGGATTGATGGAATGGTACGAGTCGTCATAATAAGGACTGCTAATGGCACTCACAAACGAGCAGTTGCTAAAGTGTGCAAGCTACCCATCGATTCACAAACACAACAGGAGTAAGTCGTTGAAAGCACTGCCTTCAAGGGGGAGGATGTTCAAGCACAGGGATTCATCGCTGCTATTGTCGCACCCTTTATCATAGTTAGCGCACCTTCACGTTATCACACACACTCTTCGCATCATCATCGTCATCATCTGTTTACTCTCTTCGAAAGGAGTTTCAATCCCACAATTCCATCGCGCCCACTCCTCACTCTTGCGCGTAATACGCTTGCACATTAGATGTCCCCACCTACGACAAGCAGTGGAAATCACGCCACCTAGGCCCAACAACAACCACCCAGCATAACTGGTCATATCCCGCTAGCAGTCAGCACAATTTCCTATGCCAGTCTACTCATGTACAAATGTACATACGAACATAAATATGCCGTCGTTAGTTTTAAGCATTTGCACATATGCACATATGTACACCCGTACATACATATGTTTATACATTCATACATATACAGTACTAGTCTGTAACCTTCGAGTACAGCTCTGGTAATTTGAAAAAGACAATTACAGTCCATCGATTGAAACGTTAACACGTACATTTTTCGCAGCTAATCATTAAATAAAGCCAACATTTCAGTAGAGTAAATTCCGGTGTTCATTTTTATTCAAGGGCATAAAAAACTCTTTGTGCTCCAACAGTTAGTTTTAAGTTAATATGCGCGCTGACCGTTCGCTTTAGACTTTAAAATTGAATTGTACAAAACTCCACTTGTAATTATGTATACTTATATGTTCGTACACGTGTGAATGCTGGTTTTCTTCTGTTTTCGCTTTGTACTGTGATCCTTACTTCCAAGAAGTGCAAGGATGGCAGGGTTGCCGTAGAATAGGATTTTAGGATTGAGTGTGGTGAAATTACAATGTCGTTTTCGTTATTAACCCGCTTTCTAGAATCATGAAAAAATGTAATTTGGTCATAACACATTAGGGGTATTCATCTAAACGTGCAAATGCCTCACAACCGCATAAATCTCGTAAACGTTGTTATTATTTTACGAAAAACCGGTTTATTTACGAGGTTTACGCAGTTACGAGGCATTTGCGATTTTAGATGAAAACCCATATTAAATATTTTCAGATTAATTACTGTCCGATAAAGTTATATTCCCTTAACGCTCGCATTGCCATCTGTGTCATGGCTTATTCTCTGGGAATTATGTTTGTAAGGTCTTTAGTATTTTACCAGGCAAACGCTGATATGTTCAAAAATTTGAATAGATCTACTTTGCATCACCACAGAGTTGCAAAGAATTAGGGAAGATTTTCAACTCCGTCTCTTTTATGCAGCCTAATTTTTGAATTAAAAATCCTCACTACTCTCACACTTTCAACAGCCAACAGATTTTTTATTTTATTTTAAACAAAATCTTGAATCATCTCAAAGTAGTATACCACAAAGGGTATACAAATACCTACAAAATATTGAAAGCAGTCGAAGTTGACCTCTGGCATCGTACAGTTGGCTGAATTCCGCAACCCGTCTATTCTAAAAGATTTCATATTGCGGCCCTGGCGTCTGAAGCATGTAACGAACACCCTCGACAAGCGGCAAATAACAGCCATTCATTTCGCCATTTATTCAGTCATTCATACGTTTTCCTAATTTATAAAAATGCGCCTGCGCCGGTGAATTTGCTGTGGCAACTGTTAGTTAGTGTTGCCAAGGATAACAGGTGGAGGATAAATTGCAGGCTGTAATGGAAAATGCCCTCCAGACGAACAAAAAACAAAATAAAAAAATATAAAGACAGCGAAACATTCAAAGCGGTGTGCAGTATAATAAAATTTTTGTAGTAAGAATATTAAATATAATTAGAAAAAATGGAAGTTGAACTTGAAGAAGCGCAAAGCGTAGGTGTAGCATACATGTGTTCTAGTTGGGATTACCTGAAAAAGTAAAAAAAATGTCTACCTTTAATGAATGAATGTCCCAAGAAATGTTTGAATTGTCTTCCAATTTTTAAAGTAAAGAACACACTGTACTTAAAGTTCGCGAAAAAGAAAACAAAAAAACTCAAACCCGCTTTTAACACGTCAGCAAAGAAATTCGAGTGTGAAAGAAGGAACATCTGTAGCTTGCCGCTAAAGCGAGTCAATGAATGTCGGATAGACATTTAACTGTTTGGGCTGAAAAAAAAATTTGTAGACAAACCGACTTGCAAACAAATAAATGTATGCATATTCATTTGTGCTCAACGCTATAGCATATGCTTGCGGGCATGTACAATTTATAAAGGCGACAATAGACAGAGACGCACACATCATGGCCAACAACAACAAATTGCGCGGGCAAACACAAATTCGAATGCGAGTCGGTCGTGGATTGTGCGCCACTGTGCACAAATTAATATTGTGCCATTTGGCTGAATAGCGGAAATAAAATAATGAGTAATAAAAAACACGCCAATATGAGAAGGGCGAGCGGAAGAATGTGGCTGACTAGCCGCCTACATTGCCACCTTTGCGCCTTGCTGCCACTTATTTGTGAAAAAAGCAAAAAAATTACACTCAGCGCCTTCTTTAATTTTTGGTAGCCCGCGAACACCGGTATCTTGTTGCTCTTATTGTTGTTCTTTTTTAAATTTCTTGTTTTTTACATATTCTATCTTGAATGCGCCTGTTTTTTGTCTGCCACATAACCTGCCACATTTTCTTTTTCTTTCTCTTCCTATTTATTTGTAAAAAAAAGCAAAAAAATTACACTCAGCGCCTTCTTTAATTTTTGGTAGCCCGCGAACACCGGTATCTTGTTGCTCTTATTGTTGTTCTTTTTTAAATTTCTTGTTTTTTACATATTCTATCTTGAATGCGCCTGTTTTTTGTCTGCCACATAACCTGCCACATTTTCTTTTTCTTTCTCTTCCTATTTTTGTTAGCCATATGCAGCTAAAAATTAATATTATTACATAGCCGCGCTTGTTGCATTTTGCTAACATATGTTCTTACTTGTGTATATATGTACATATATGTTTGCCCAATGCAATTTAGCTGTTGTTGCTGTTCCGCTTCCTTTACTTTGTCGCTAAAATGACAGGCCACACAGCGTCTGGCGCGTCTCCTTTAATTAATTTATGCTACACATTCCAGGAATGACGGCGGCCGCTCCGGCTGTCGCTGATGTGAAAAAATATATGCGTGTACATAGGCATGTCTGTATGTTCGTACGAAGAAGTAAAAATTGCAAGTAAATATTTGTGGAGCACTACTTTAAGGCAAACATAAATTGAAACGTTTCTACTATTTACTTTTTTTATATTTTTTTCGATTTACTTATATACAGTTCGTTCTCTACAAAGGCGATATATGTAAACCAATTTTTAAGTTTTACAAACAGTTTTGGAAAGATAACTAAACGTCATAAAAGCTTCGAACTTTTTAATAGCATATCTTTGTAATTTTTTGATTAATACGCTTTCTTGTTTTTGCCATTTGATGTATGCACGAGAATTTGTATGTGCAAAACTCAACGACATTTTCTAGCCACTTCGCTTGCATATTCAAAACATTATAAGTTTTTTTAAGATACAAATTTTGATAGAACATTGATAAAGTATTATAAATTAAGTATTAAAAGGATACTTGGGTTTATCAGACTGTTTTTAGAGTAGAAATTTTAATCGATATATAATAGCCTCCTTTAGTTTTATTCCTTAAAATATATCTTGGATAAGTCTCTATTTTCGACTAATTCTAAACATTATGAATATATTATCAAAAAGATAATCTCTTCTTATTCACCACATATACGAATTCTGATCAACATGTTTTTCTTGTTTACCTACTAAAGGTTTTAATAGAATATCGCATATGAATTTAGTACATGAACTTTCGCAAGTTCGTTGTAAATGCGATTATTTTAATTTAATTAACCACTCACCTATCCTATAAGTAGTTAGTTCAGTAGATTTTTCCTCGAAAATCTTTTAAAACTACTTTTGGTGTTTCACTAGCTAGTATTTTGGGTCCTTTATATAAATGTCATCGAAGTTGGTTAAACTACTGCTAAACGTATTCCGCTATGCGATTTTTTAGTAACGCGCTCTTTTTTCAAGCACATTTTGACATACATATTATCTTCGTCGCATATTAAGAACCTCCGCTGTGGTCGAGTTGGTGCGTGCTATATATGCCGGTGAGTTCGACGTTCGAATCTTAGTCAGGGCAAGCAAAATCTTAATCATAGAAAATTTTTTTCTAATAGCGGTCACCCCTCGTCAGACACTGGCAAACCTCCGAGGGTATTTCTGTCATGAAAAAGCTTCTCATAAAAACATCTGCCGTTCGGAGTCAACACAAAACTGTAGGTCTCTTCATTTGTGGTATAGTATAAAGACGTATACAACAAATGGTAGGAGAAGCTCGGCCAAACACTGATCTCTATAGTGATTCGTATTAGGTATACTTAGTAAACAACAGAAAAGAAATCACACTTTATTTACTTTTCGTTACACTTAGCTGGTTAAGTGCATGCACGAGCTCATATCTAGAATATGGTTGGAAGAACGCATGCCTGCTGATTGGAGCTTAAGTGTGCTCTGGATAGAGAACCGAAGCGAATGGGTCTGGAGGTGAACGAGGGCAAGACTCGAATACCGCCTACTATGGAACGATGAGCTGTACAAGGACGTAGACATAGTGCAGCGGATTAAGAACCAGCGGCTCTCCTGGCTAGGTCACGACGTACGAATGGATGAAATACCTCCAGCCCTAAAGGTTTTTGACGCGGTACCTGCTGGTGGTAGCAGAGCAAAAGGAAGCCTCTGCGTTGGAAAGATCAAGTGGAAAAAGACTTGGCTTTGCTTGGGATTTCCAATTGGCGACAGTTAGCACAAGGTAGGGGCAGCTGGCGTGCTTTGTTGACCTCGGCCAAAATCGCTTAGGCGGTTGATGCGCCAATTAAGTACAAATACACTTAGTTGAGGGCAGCAGGCCCTTCTAATAGCGAAGAGGTATTTATAGATGAAAAATACAGAACCACATTTGATTAGTCAATCAGAAGTACATGACATTGTTAGAGATTTAGATTTGACTGAAGAAAAATTTGAAATATTAGGCTCGAGATTAAAACAATGGAATCTATTGCAAACCGGAGTTAAAATTACAGATTCTCGAAAACGTCACATTACCTTAGCTATCTTTTATTCAAAAGAAGATGGATTAGTGTTCTGCAATAATATTGATGGATTAATGTCAGCATTAGGTCACAAGCATATATCAAAACATGAGTTCAGTAAGTGATAAACACGGTGAAAGATTTCATCAAGAAATTGCAGAGTACGAGAAGCGTTATCAGGGTAGATGGGAGCCAGCCATGTTTGCAGACTATTGTTGGATCCTCCAGAGGGATACTGCCACTATTGGCTACAAGAGGAAAGCCAATCGTTCAAAAATAATTTTTTTTTAATGTAGAATAACAATTTATGTGTCCGCTTCAAATAATTTTTAATGAAATCGTATAAATGCATAATAAATACATAATTTGAAATTAAATTTATATAGCGATAAAACAACAGCCAAAGAATTAGAAATGTGGATAACTCTTCCAATCTACAAAGAATTTATGTATACACATCGAAAACGAATGAGCTGCCCAAGCGATCGTTCTTTGCACGAACGCTGGTACAGAAAATCATTGTATACAATCTCTCACCAACGAAAAAGTAGGCAGTGCAATCGCGAACTCTCGTTTGCTTAAGAGTTTATCTGGAGCTAATATGAGAAGATCGTATTTTTAATCGATCGCGATCGAATTTTTGACGGCTCATTACAGAAAGCGTGATTGCAAAATTTTTTTTAATTTAGTCTGTTATAATACGAATGAAAGCAAGTTACATGCAGTTAATATTTGTAATTATTTTCTTGAACATTCGGTTTTTTCGATGGGTAAAGTTTCAAATATTGACATGACAAAACTGGTTGCATATAATAAGGACACCAATTTTTCAAAGTGCCTTTTGTGCGAAAAACTACTTAAACTACTACATAGATCTTTATATGTATATATGTATGTATGTATGATTTTGAAGAACAGGCAGAATGCAGCAATTTATTTGTTTGGTACAAGTTCATGAATGCTGCAAAGTTTCATGCACATAATATGTATATAAATATGTACATACATATATACTAATTCAGCAAAAAATACTTCCCTTAACGAACAACTTAATGCTAATTAAGATCCTTAAAACCCTCAAATATGCATCCATACATGTTTACGGTCGTTCGTATTGATCGTGAGAGATCGTAAATGCTTTTGCTCGCCGTTCAACGTTCGCGATAAGTTAGAAGCTTTTGCCGCGATTAGTCGCGAGAAAGATCGTATTTTGATCGTTCTCCGCACCCTGGTTTTGCCTAACAATAATGGATTTTTATTTTGCACGCCCAAAATGCTTTTAAATGAATAATCATGCCCTTGTACAAATAGAATCTTATCAGCAAACAAAAATAATGTATCTTCTTACTGCGGAAAATTTCTTTTATATGCAAGTATATAACATACCCGTGCACTTTCTCAAATTCACCAATTACACTGTCGGCTATAATTTCCATTAAAAAAAATCCCAAGCCGGATAATTACAGCGTCGCAAATCGTTTTTTAAAAATATTTATTCATTTGGGCTACTAGTGGACAGTAAATAAATAATGAGAGGTGGGAGGTTCAAACGTAGCCTCAGAAGTCGTTGAAGCCTCTCAAAGGCGGCAACGAACTTTCACCTTCACGCTGCCGTCACAATACAATTTTGCGAGAGCCAACCACATTTTCAAACAATGAAATCACACGCTATTTAAATTGGCTAAGTGGAGAGGAGCAGGAGAAGGAGGGAAGAGAAAATAGCGGAAAACAGACGCGGCTGGACAAGACAATGTGCAAAAAGCGCTGCATGCGTCGCAAAGTAAATAAGACCAAAAAAAGATGTCAAAAAAGAAAAACAAAACAAAATGAAGAAGAACACTTGTGTGTGAACAACTACAACAAATTCTTGCGCTTGCATAATGTTATTCTTTGTTAAGTTCTTAGTTATTATTGTTCTGATTTATTCTGTTATTGTTTTTATTGAAAAACTTTGTGCCTTTTCAATTTCTTTGACGCAGCCAGATCGTGGCGAGACCAGTGCTCACAGTTTTCTCAACATGCTTTTATTTATCCCTCCCTGTTTGGTTTAGGCTGGACATGTGTGTTAGATATGATCAGTTATCGCGGCCTCCTCGAAATATAAATATATTCGTGGATAAAGTCTACCAAAATATGCGGGCAAGTAGGTAAATATGCGGTATTTTTTTTTGTGCTTGTAAAAAAAAATAACCGGAAAGTTAAGGCATGTATAGGCTACAAACATTTTTCCAGTACGTTTCGCTTGGATCTTGTGCGACAAGGTTTCTTCATGATCGCTTTGCTGTTTTCGTGGCCATACATTCGCCCATTAATATGTCAAGCTTGCGGCCTATTAAAATTCCCTTTCTTACTCCTGAAGCCCTTTATTGCGTCGGGGGATGTGTATGAATCATATTTGTTTTGATCAACCACATTTTTTTAATCTGGTTAAAAGTGTAGGGTATTTCAAGCCCCGCGAAACTAGTGCCAATTAAAACCTCTCCTCTTTCTTCACGACACTCCTCGCTTTAAATTTCGTCATTAAGCATTAACAATAGACCATGTTTCATTTGTCATTATGCTTTGCAGATTTTCATTTCATTTTAACATACATATGTATGTACATACATATTTCACTTCATTTTATTTTATCTATTTTTTTTGTGGAAAAAACTCCTCCGACGGTCTTCTTGTATTCGCACATTTTGGGTTATGGACTTGAATTTACAACGGATGACATCCTTGAAATGTTGCTGTCATTGTGTGGTTGCAGCGCGTTCATTTGCTTTGTTCGACAATACTTTTTCATATTTTTTTGGGTAAAAAATGTTCAGCAATTTTTCATGTCGTCATTGAGATCATAATATTTTTTTAAATTTTTTTTTTGTTTATTTTTTTTTTTTATAGTCGCTGACAATGCAAAGCATGCGCAAATGTGTTTGTAAGTGAATTTATGTGTGTGTGTGCTGCCAAGTGCGATAAACTTTCGCTGTATAGTGTAGTTTGCGCCAACGACACGCCGAAAATGGCAACACTCATGCCAATGCTACACATTCGAGTTCGCCGGGAAACTGTGTATGAATGTACATATGTATGTATTTATAAGTTTGGCGGCAAAACTGTGGAAAAATATGAAAAATTTCATAGCGGAAATGCATGCAGTGGAAGATACAGCAGCGGCGCTGGTACAGCACCAACAACAACAAAGCAAGCATTAAGTGAAAAACTATTTTACACCCTAACGGCAGTTTTGATTCAAGTTCTCTGCAGTTTAAAACTTTTTGCTTGCCACTTCTGTTCTTTATTTGGTTATTTTCGTTAGTTTTAGCTTTTGGTCAATGCCATTTGGCGCATTGTTTCCCATTTTGTTGCCACGTCCGACCATTATTGCGACCATCTAAACACTTCATCATCATTGTTACAGCAACAACAACGGGGTATTACAGCAATCATGCATCAGCGGCAACGACAGTAATAAAAGTCTAACGACACCACCGTCGCCAATTCTCATTCAATAGACATGTGTTAGTGTGTGTGTGTGCTATTGTATGTATGAGGAAATGTTACTAAGGCTTTTACTCCATTTTTTTGCTCCCCATTTTTTAAATGGTATTGTTGGGGCGCGCTTACTGCCTGAATTAAAAGTCCTAAATCCATTTGGTGCATTTTTTAGGAACTTGCCGCTCCAACTTTATCTGTCCTCCATGAAAAGTCACGCGACGGTGCCACGAAATGAGCCGACAGACGTCAACAGATGTGCGGCGGAAAATGAAATAAAATTCGTCCAGTAAAAAATGTGCATTAGCAAAGTTTGCCATTGTCTGGATAATGCTCGCGCCGATTTTTTCTTTGAGCTTTGAGTTGTGGCTACAAAATGATGCTCTGAATTGCCTCCTGTTCGTGTTGTCGTTTAGTTAAAGTGATAAAAGTGCTAACTTATTTACTTATTTCAATTTATTAAAATAAATCTTGTTATCCTTATATAAGTATCAATAATAAATTGAATTCGAAGAATATTTAGGGATAAATCGAGAAATAGAAGTACATACTACATAAATACTTTTTTCAAGTTACCAAATATGTTTGAAGTCAATACTTTTTACTGCAAGCCAAGTAGGCATCGAAAAAATACTCTTTACATAAACAGCTACAATTTTATTATAATATTGAAAAAATCTTCCAAGAAAATACTTACGAAAATTGTATAACCAAACAAGTTTTCAAAAACACTATTGGAACAGTGCAGTGCATCCGAAACGTAAAAATTGAATTGTTCCGTTTTAGGCTCATCAGGAATTGGTACAGATTTGTCACGAGTTTGCACCAGACAACTCCTGTAGCGAAATCTAAAACCTTCTCATCTTCTCTTAAATTTTTAGTAAATTAACCTCCTATAATAATTTTTTGGATGAACATTAACTGGTAAAAGTAGATCACTTACGACATAACGGACATATTAGGAACATATTTCTACAACGTGATTTCTTTTTTGGTTTCAAAATCTAGCTCCCCATAATTTTATGTGGTTCTGATTTGAATAATATACATATATTGACATGGACATCCTTATAAGTAGTCTCGTAGGACCCTTGATGGGCGCCCATTTATTGAAATTTATAAAACTCATTAGAGTCAACATATTTCTTACTTATTCGCTTAAATTTCTTTAAAGTGTTATTTCTCTAAATTGCTCTATAGTTACGATTTACTGGAACTAAGCATCTTCAGAAACAAATCTGCCATATATTTTACATACCTTCAAAACACTCGTATGACCCTTAAAAATTTTAGCATTCGCCTATTTTTAGACATTTCAAATCATACACAATCAAAAATGCTACCAACTTTTAACCAATTTATCAATGCTTGCGCTATGAGTCTGCACAATGTGCCAGCCGCCACCATCGTCTACTCGTATGCCTTCCAACACTCATTAATCTATTCTTCACACCTCGCGCCATTTTGTCCGAGGCTAAGAAGCTAATAAATTTTCTATTGTAGCATACACTTAGGCACTTTCGAGTGCCTAAGCGGGCAATCAACTGGCACGTTTACGAATGAAGTGGAAATAGGTGAATAGAGAAAGAGAGAGCGGGATGTGTGAGCAGTAGATGGTGGTAGCGCACAGTGAGACAACGCCGGCATTAAATACAAGGAGTCATTGTAGAGCTCTGAAATTTTGCACAGGTTATTTTTGAGACAATTCCAGTTTTAAAAAAAAAAATTAAGAAAATTCGCCCACTTTTACGCCCACCTGCCATACAGTCGAAATTTGTAAAATGCCGTATTGTCCGTAATACTTTAGGTATAACTTTCAATTTTGGTATACTTGAATGTTATATAGTTACAAACATTATTTGAAATAAAAATTGAACTTTGGCCCACTTTTAACCCCATCACCCATACTACCTCAACATAAAAAGTGCCATATTTTCTAAAATATATTAAATACAACCTTCAAATTCGATATTACTGTAATTTATATCCTTTAAAAAGTTTCATGCAAAAATTACAATAACACGCCCACTAATACGCCCACCTCCCATTGAAATGCAATAAAAAAAACAATATTTTTTTTTCATTCAATCAATAATTTTTTAACATCATCATGGTATTCTAATTTTTTCAATTTGTTTCTCATTCTAAATGAATTAATATAAGGATCTGATGATATTTGCAAATAGTGCATTACATCTTCATTCGTAGAAATACGTGAATTTTTACGAGAATGGAATAGCCTACAGTTTCTATACTCCTTATTCATTGCTTCTTGCGCTTCTTCGGATAACATTCCTGTAGCAAAAAAAAAAGTTAATATTAAATAAAGTTTAAAAAAGTAGTTTCAAAAATAAAAATTGCAAACGAACCTATTGGCAATATAGCCTCAGATACCATTTTGCTGCCGTGAATGAGAACTTTATGCACAGTGATGGGCATGTAGTACCAGCCATAAAGCTCTACATATAATTTTGCAGTGTCCATGCAATACGTATGGAATTTACCAACATCTATATTTTTACTACTATTTATAGTATTTAATATAATTTTAAAGCGGTGAATTAAGTCTACATTTACACCAGTTATGTCAGCGGTTATTTCTGGATCTTCAAAAAATCTTCTAGACACATCGACTTTTAAGCCCAGAACTAATAAATGATCTTTAAAGCATAATTCTGAATAACTAACAAAAAACAAATGTAATTTATTACTATTCTCTTGCACAATAAGTGAATAGTAAACAATTAAAAAAAATAAAAGTAAAAAGTTGTAAACATGCTATTGCATGCTAACATACGTATAGCGACAGAATGTGCGCGTTACGTACTTTTTGTAGTTTTTTTTATGTTTAATGTGCTTTTGCAAACTTTTGCTATATGTCCTCTACTTTAAATTAAAGCTGAGACTTCAAACTTTCATTTGGTATAAGTCTGCACCTAGGGCGAGGGGCTGCTCTATATTTCCTAGGCCATTGAAAATGCAAAATGTTTTTTTTTTAATTTATTTTTTCATTTACTCATTCTACAATAACTAAATTAATTAAAAAAATACTTTAAAGTTACATTTATTATGTATTTTTATTTTAATAAGCTTTTGATTATTACATATTGAACTAACATATTTCAAGCGCGTTGGCATACCTCAACTTTGACTTGCTCTAGACCAAAAAGTAATGAAGTTATGAGGCTGAAATTTCAGGGAATTGTTACTCATATATCTGTTAATATACTGTGAAAATTTCATCCAAATTGGACGACACGTCAAAAACCATTTTTTGCCGCGGTTACTATTGGGCTGTCTCACTGTGTAGCGTACCCATTGACTAGGCAAGCTAACTTGTTCAATGTCAGCAGCGTTTACGCGTTGGCTAAGTGACACTTTTATTTTTGTACCATTATTGTCAGCGAAAATTTTCCTACTAAGCGGCTGGGTCGTTGAGTCTATGCTTCCGATTCGCATGTTAGAAGACGGCGACTGCGACATCACTGTATGTATGCACATTTAATGAGCTCTCTGGGGCGAGCCGCCTTCTCGTATACACCCACAAAACTTAAGTTACACAAATTACCCATGAAAGTGGGTGTGCGCATGTGTGTTCATGTAGGGTGCTCATCTCGTATGTGCGGTTTCAGGGCTTGTTATATTGCAATTCTAGGCGCGTCGACACTTCTTCATTGCCTTATTTGTTGATAAGTACAAGTGTGTGTGTGTACATATATAAAATGCCAACGTCGTCTTTTGTCATCTCTTAGTGAGCGACCGTAGCGCAATCTAGACGATACGTTTACTTGCCTGCCAGCAGCGAACCTGCTTGCCATTCAAAGCCTGTCAGCTGGGTTGCGCCTGCGGCTGTACGTCGCACTTTGGGCACGCCTTCGTAATCATTTTTGGCGTTGACACTTGACACTCTCGGTATGCAAACATACTGACACATCGTATGGGAAGGAAGCGTATGTTGGACTCTTGTTACAATTATTTGGCCATGTTTCTGTCGACTTCCGTCTTCCTATCGAAATTTGTTGCACGAACTTTTGTTGACTCACATTTTCATGATTCCTCTTCAATTTGGTACATTACACTTTAGCCTCTAGAGCTGTGCAATTTTTCTGTGTACACATTTTTTCCTTCTTCTTTTCCCTGAGAAAGTTTTTTGTGTCCCTTGCCTTATGGTATGACAACTTTGTTGCTATTTGGCGTTGAGTTTTTCTTTTTATTTCTTTCATTTTTATTTCTTTTATTGCTAGTTACTGTGGGTATTGACTATTACTTTGAAAAATTTGTGTCGAACACTTGCCTAGCCTCAGGTAGCTACCGCCGCCCTTCGTAGTCATCCTCTCCTCGCCTTACTTGCCTATCTTTTCACCTTCGATGCTGCATATGCACTAACTTTTGTTGCTTTGGCCTTTTCTCTCTCTATATACATATATGATTATTGCATATCGATATGTAACTGGCGGCAGTGTTGTTTCTGCATGCTTTTCCTTCTTGGTTATTGCCGCGTCTGCTACTGCTCTCGCTGTTTGTTGGCAGACTTGTGATTTTCTCATTCATGCCAAGCTCGCTGCAACAATTTTTCTTACTCGCTTTTTTTACTATGTGCGCGTTGTTTGCTGTTTGCTAGCTGTAGTCTGCCCACTTCTAACATAATTGATTTGTGTGCGTTTAATGGTGCCGCATTAAGCTGCAATCAATAATGTTGTTATTCTTTAAGCTATACTATTGTTGTGTTGCTGCTGACATTTATGGTAATTTTTATAATGAAAATGTTGAAAAATGTTGTCGAAAATTGCCAAGGCTTCAAGCAGAATTGTTTTGGAATTTCTTTCCCTTTGCTTACTTCAACTTATCCTTCTGGTCATCTTAAATGTTATGAAAATTATGGTTAAAGTGGTAATAATCATCACTGTGGCGACAGGATTGCTGGCAATATATAAAAAGCCAGCGGTCATAATGCTGCAGTAGTCAGCGAAATGTCAGCACATTAAATCTTTGTATTGTAAAATTTATGATAGCCGAAATGTTTTAGAAAAAATTAGTGCAGTTATGTTTTTTGTTGAAATCAATGCCCTAAAGGAAGAAAGCTGAATGTGAGGATGACTAAGGACTGCTTTAGAAATTGGCATCCAAAAAACTTTCTGCTAACCCTCAATAGCTTGCTGTTTGTAAAGTTTGAGGCATAATTTCCTTCAAAGAAAACTCTAGATAACTGCTTGGTACAATTAACAGGTAGCCGCATTAAAAAAATTTCAACCCTGCTTGTATTTTGTTGTTGTTTACAAAATCTAAAGTGCCTAAACAGAAACGTCAAAAGTGGTGATTGAAAACACAGTTTGACAAATCAAAATCGATGTCAAAGTAAAAAAAGTGACTAAAGAAAATTTAATATTGAAAATTTATTGTACCAAGCTATTCACTAATTAATTTTTCAGACATTTACCCAGAAAACAAACGTTTTATTGAGTTCGGCAAACGTGCTTTCATACACACAAGTCAAACCGTTTAATTTTGATGCCAATAAAATCAAATATGGACCATACGAAAATATTGCAGGTATTCCAAATTATATTTAAAAGCTGAGTTATACCAGATGAATATGATATATTTATATACTTGCAGCATTTACCAATCAGTCACTTCTTGAACACTATAAAACCAACGCCCATTTCTGACCACTACTCGCCTAGAACGTACAATAGAAGTATCGCACTGGGGAAATATTGCAGTTAAGAAGAATATTTTCATGCAACACACTGGCGCATTACTAAAAGGCTCATTTTCACGTTATCAATTCCAAAAAGACGCCCGTTCTGGTCATGCCGTAAAATCATGTAAAACGTTATTGCCTGCATCAGCAGCTGAGGTTTACTATTTGAATATCTCTTCAATGCCGAGACAGGTATCAATTAAGGATGCGTCTGATTGATCACATCTGCAATATGGTTACTAATGAAGCTGAAATTAAAATGATATTACCTGAAAGAGTTTCGAACATTGAACTAACGACACCGTAATACGTATGAAGATGGTCTAAATATTTATTGTAACAAAAAATGTCATATCAACTTAAAATGTGTATTGATATATGTATGTATGTACATAAGTGCTAATATTGACATTGATTAAAACGGATAAAGTGTATTAACTTTCGTATTACTATTGTATATATATTAATATATTAATTATATTAATATATTAATTGTTGGAACAGAATTAGGCATCAGATGCGTTCGTTGTGCTCCACCAATCAAGTCAGATTTCGCAAAATGGTCCATACAAACCATTTAGTTTGCTGGGAACACGATACCGCAAGCTCTGTTCCAATCAGCCAATCTCCGCGGTTTCTTTGGTACTTTAAAAAAGGGACCACCCCCTTTAACCCATCTTTTGCAGCAAATTATACACTTTCCCATTGTTTTTCGCACTATTTATTCAAAAATTACGATTTTTTCACTTCTAAACAAACTTTGACGAATTTGTTTATAAACAAAGTTTGACAATTTAGATTAAATGCATAAAGAAAAAAATTCCAAAATGCAACCCTGAAGCGGCTACCTATTAATTGTACCAAGGATAACTGTTAGTTTTTCAATTAATTTTCAATATTCTCCATTCAACCAGAAAAACGCATTGCCGAAAGTAGTTGGTTTGTTCTGAACACCTGCATATTTTAGAATTCACTCGCCAGAGAGCTTTGATCACGTGAAGGATTAATTAAGTATGAAGAAGTGTAAGAGAGCGAACTGCTGTTTCGAGATACTTCAGCTTTAGGTGCGGCAAGTATTAAAGCTTTACAGCCGTCTAATTTTCTTAAAAATCTAGAATCATTTCTTGTGTCTGTCAGCAAGGCTGTCTGAAACGCTAGTAAAACTTTGAAAGCCACTTTCCGACTCAAAGTTAGATTCAATTTACTTTCCTTTGATTGTGAGTTTTGAGAAGTCGTCGGCAATGCAGAAAGAAATTTCACAATTTATTAAGGCATACAATTTGATATATTTGATTTTTTTCCAGCTGTCGTACAGGCCCGCCGCACTAACTGTAATGTTGCCAGTAGTCATCACGCTGTCAGGTTTTTTGCCTGTATGTCTGCCTGTCAGACTGCTGCGCTCTGTGATTGTATGTTTGTTTGTTTGTATGTCTGGAGTTATGCTACGTTTTTCACCAACATCCCATTAAAATGGCAACTATTTTATTATTTTCGTGCGTGGCTTGTTGTTTGTGTGGAAACATACCATTTTTTATTTGACTTTTTTCTGCTTGTCGTTTAGAAACTTTTTCCTTTGCTTTAAGTGTTTCTTGTAGATTTTTCGCTTTGCTAAATGTTATGTCTTAATTTTTACTTGCCAAGCGGGTGAAAGGCGTTGCTAGCAACCATGTTGGTAGTGTGTTGAACATTTGCAGGAAATGTTGTACGTGTGTAGTAAGTGTGCAACTAGGCGGCGCCTGCATTGAACAGTGCAGTGTCTTGTTGCTGACAGCATATACATAACTATGTTGCCTTTGCTGTAGGTGTTTGCTTCAGTAGGTGTTGACATTCATGCCGTAATTTGTTGCATATGCCACATGTACTCATAGCACTGCTTGGCTTGTTAACTGCGTTTTGCAGCATTCCTTTGTTTTGAAACCCATAAACACCTCCAACATTTCAATAACAAAAGTTAGTGCCGTTGAAGTGTTTTGGTGCTTTAGCGGCTCCACAAAGATACATACCAACAATGGCAATGCGTCAGAATTGAAGAAACGAAGCTCAAACATAAAAATGTTAGTCTGACTCTCCAAAACTTAATTACTTTTGTTATTTTTGACCTACACACTATATGAGGAAAATGAGAAGAATTCCAATGCTATATCGCTTAATCAAAAAAAAAAGTATAAAAGTTCAAAAAAGACCATAAGAAAATAAAGTAGATGAAAGGATTTTAAAAGAAGTGCATAGATTTTTTAACCTAATAATTCACATGCCAAGAACAGATAAAGAAATTCTTCAAAGACCGAAGGTTCCTATTATTTAATCAATTAGTAATTTTTTTATAAAAAGTACTCGTTTTAAATAGAGCAGAGAGATATATGTTGTGACAAGTGGAGTTGCTAGATGACGGCCACAGAAATGGTTTGACTAACATCTTCGGAAAAAGTGCATAAATCGATTTCAATCAATATTTCATATAAGTTGTATTTGTATATGCAATTTTCACTTGCTAGATGGCGCTACGATACAAATTTATATTAGAAGTTCCATACAGCTCAAATGCAGGAGGTAAAGCAATTACGTGAGAATTAATTCTTTTAACAGAGAGTTATCAGCGTTGTTATTAGCTGAATAGTTAAAAATAAATGTGATTTTTTAAAGGAATTGTAATGTTAGTATTTTAGTTGGAGTTGCCACCTAACTGTACAAACATATTCACCCTTATCGTGAGTCTCGTTTTCGCCCGCTTATTATGAGTTTCGGGCGAAAATTTTCCGCTTTCGAACATGATTTCGCCTTATCGGGAGTTGAATTTTTTCACTTTTTTTTGAGAGGCGAACAATATACACGGATTCCAAATGTAAGTTGCATCTGTTTTATATAAGATATATAACAATTATTAATAGCAATTTTTTACATATGTAATCTATAATTCCAGGAGTAAAACAATCAATAAAGTTTAAAGTGAGATACTTTTGAGTAGAATGCAGGAAAAGCCAGCAATCGCAAGAGGATTTGTTAAGGAAAACAAAGAAAATGTAACTGAGTTTTGGAAAAGGCTGGCATTGGAGCTACATAGTTCGGGACCACCCATGAAAATGAGTGCGAATGGAAATAGGTAAAATTTTGATTGTATGATGTATTGATGTAAAATTAGATCTCAGAAATTTATATTCTTATCCAAAATAGGCTTGGAATGACCAAAAGCGGTATGTAAGGAAAAAGGCGTCTTTAAATAAGTGTTATGAGAGAGGGACAGGCGGAGGCCCTAATAGGACGCAAAAGCGTTCGCCAACAGAACAGGCGATAAATGAGCTGGTCGGAATGAGAGAAGATGTGGAAGGTGTCCCACATGCACATTCAAAACCATACCATTGTTGAGGAACATCTTGAAGTTGAAGTGGTTGCGGAGTGTAATAACACTCCTGAAATTCCTCATGTAGAGGAAACTATTGCATCGCCTCTTATTAACTTGCCACCAACTGGGAGGAGATATAATAAAATTTTTGTTGTTGTTTTTTTTACTCCAACAAGGTTGAATATAATATAATAAAATGTCCACACAGGAAGTTGTTCAAAAAGAACTGGAGACGCAAGCAGAGCTGTGCTCTAAAGTTTCAGAAGGGATATCGCTTATGATTGAAAATGCTGAACAAACAAGGTCTAACTTTAAAAGGCTGAACCGTTCCTTAGCCTGCCTTAATAAACAAAAAAGTAGGGAATTTGCTGAGTTGAGGCGACATAACCTCGCAATCGAACGAAAAAACGATGAGGATACATACATACATATATTGCGCAAAATGCTGCTACTAAAGCAGAAAAAAATAGATCTTTTGAGGCACACCATAGGGCGAAAGCAAATGTAAAATGTGGTATATGTAAATTTTTTTTTGAATTTATATTGAATTTTTTTTTACTTTAGGTTAGGGTTAAATTTGAATTATTTCCATTTGTTATGTGGAACACTATGTATATATTGAACTGAAATTCGTGATATTTTTATTGAACTATATTTATTTTAGGCTTAGTTTAAATTTGAATTATTTTTGTTTGTTGTAATGGAGAAAAGCACTGAATTTTATCTTGTTTTAGCATTGATTTAAAAAGATTTTATAATTTTTGAATGTAATGGATATGTTAAGCAATGTTGACTGATTTTAAATTTAGTTTTTTGAAACAATTAAGCTATTGACTGAATGTACATATCTGTATTGCTGTACCTGACAGGAGCTCTTAAATTTGAGTTCTCACATACTATATGATGTTAAGTATCAAAATAAAAAAAAGTTTAGTAAAATGTACGATTTCAGTATTTTATGTTTTCAAAAAGAATTAGTAATGTCAAAGCGAATACGGCGGCCTGCCGCTAAGTATCCAGAGCTCCCATCGGTAGCTTGAGAGTCCACAAATGTGTTATTCTCATTATCGGTTTCAAATATTTTTATATTTAATGAATCAAAATTGCTTTTATAATGAATACAAATATTGTGCAGTGAAACACACACATTCATAATTTGTATTGCTTTTTTAGGGGCGTTGTAAAGTTCTGGTGCGGATAACAAACATCTCCACCTATTTTTAAGCACACCATATATCTTTTCAATAATATTTCTACACTTGGAATGTGTTTAATTAAATTTAGCGTTTCTTGACGCTGGCTCTAGTGATCTATGTGGAGTTAGAAGCCATGGCTACAGAGGATACCCAGCATATCCTAAAAAGAAGTTGTAAAATTACAATCTTTTCATTTTATGACCATGTGCATATATGTAAATACCTAACAACCAAACGTTTTCTGGACTCTGCAAGTAAGCTCGCTCCATCTTCAATTTTAAGGCACTCACACTCCATATAAAGGAATCATGACATGCCCCCGAGTGTGTAGCATCAACAAATCGCATCCGAGTGTGTAGCATCAACAAATCGCATCCTGAGATTTGTTTGTCGATGGAGAGTCAATATTTATATGCGTTCCATCAACACAACCTACAATGCCGGGAATTTTGAACTTTGTGTAAAATTCTTAAGAAATTTTGCGTTGTTCTTCCATCGTTGGCCATTTTATCCACTGCGGGCATAATACGGACTCGAAAGTTTGCAAAACTTCAGACAGGACCTGACTAAAAAATGATTGCGCTAACCAAATTTCACAGTCCTTACCAAAACCTTTTTGGTATCCACCTTCAGCGAGAAAGGGCAAGCACGCGCTGAGCTTAACAACTGGCGGAATGGAAAATTTTTGTTGTACTGGTGGTAACAAAGTGGTCAGCACGTCCAGTAAATACTTAAACGCATCTTTATTGACTCTGTAATATTTCAGAAACTTGAAATAATTATAATTGTATTAAAAAGTGCATGAATGTTTACCCATAATTTCTACAAAGTCTCTGGCATTTCCAGTGGATTAGATTTATCTCTTAAGTGTCTTAATCCTGCACGTTGAAGCTAGATTTCCTCATCTTCGCATAAAATTCTCATTGCAATGGAATACATTTTTCAAAATTACTATTTATTTGGTCTATTTGATTATTGTACACTTTCATTAAACAAGTAAACAAATTTCAGAGTTGCAATTTCCATGTTTGAATTTTTCGAAGCGAAATTTATTCCGGGCGAAACTTACAATAGGCGGAATCAATTCGGGCGAATGAAAAAGTTTCGGGCGGAAGTCACGATAAGGGTGATTAATTAAATGCCCTACCCCCCCCCCCCCCCCCTGAAGGAAGTGCAAGTGGAATGCGAAGTCAGACTCAGAGATTCAAGGATGTATGGAATAGGTCAATTCAGGCACGGAATGATCATTAACAAATTACGATCGCAACAAACTTAGTTATGGTTTAAAACCTTAGACGCAGTAACAAATTATAAGTGGAATTCCCATACTGTAAAGGGTCGAGTAGTCGGAAAAGATAAAATCGTCATCTAAATCTTTTGCCTGGGAAATGACGCTTGCATTTTCCAGCCGGAAGTTGTGGGCAAATTATAAGGGGACAAAACATCGCTGGAATAAAATAGTTAACAATGTACTCTAATAGCTTAGCGTTGCCCTTATAATTAGCATTTCCGGTCACCAAATCTCTGCTTGTTCAGATAAGGAAGAGAAATCTAAGCTCAGCTAGGCACTTAAAATAAAGGTTCCTCTGCGTTTAATTGAAACTGTACGGAATTCCTTATTATCAATAAACTATTAACAAAAATATTTATAAAAAGTTACTTTGTAAATCAAGGTAGTATTTTTAAGGACATTGCTGAGGTTGGTGAGCTTTAAATTTATAAATAATTAAACAAACCGTTTAACCTAATTTTTAATCCACATCAATAAACTTATTAAATTTTACTAATCATACAAACAATCATTATCAAACAATTGAGATTGTTAATAAAATGTCAGAAAATTTGCCGTTCAAATTAAAAACAAAAAAAAAAATTCAGAAAAACATTTAAATACAAATCACGTAGATGTCCACAAAATTATAGGCAATTAATGCTAACTCAGCCACAAACAAAGTAGAAGTGCTGCGGGTGTGTGCTTGCCTGTGTGAAAGCTGGAGAGCCCAAATAGTGCAGCTAAGCGAGGCCGCCAGCAAAAATCCAAAGGTGAAAGTTAGAAATGAAGAAGAAGAGAAACTGTCATGTCATTGAATTTAACAGATTTAAAATCTATTTTCGACCAAGGCAAATATCGGAGCAAAGCAGTACAAACACTTACAAATACACACAAAAAAACATGCATGTATGAAGATAAATTGTATTTAGGAGAAATGCCAAAGCAAACTGTCAGTTAGGCTTCCTTAAGCCCAACTGCTCACTGATGCAACATTGTACACAAAAGGACATACATACACAAATACTGCAGAAGGAAATGTAAAATTATATTGCCAAACATTCCGATATTTCATCATTGTTGACAAAGTGCATAGAAAAATAATTTTACATATAAAGTGCAGTGTGCTGAACGGTCATCTCAAATGTATTGTACTCTTCTACTGTTTCTCTCCTTCTCAGCTCTATTGAAAAGCATTTTTTTTTGGTCCGTACAATTTTCAGTTACAAAGCATAGCAGCTGCTTTGACGTTTATCCACGTAGCCCACCTGGTTGGTATGAATGTGTTAGCACACTTTGTGAAGCAAGAGAGTTGGAACAAGTTGGGGAATACATAGTAAATGGAGAAAATTTTGACAGTTGGGGTAATGTGCAAATATTTATCGATTGTCAGTGACAAGACGTAATTTGCAATATTGTCAACGGAAAACAAACAAAGAAAATTCATACAGGTAATACAATTAGATGCATTGATTGTAATTTCTAGACCTTTCACCTACAGGTAGATATACCAACATTGTTTATGACCAGTTAACCTTTCTTCGAACAAGCTTAGACACAGGAAATAAGCGATTCGGCTGGTTCAATAACATCGACTGATACGGGTTCAAACTTCAATTGCGTCTCTTTTGTTAACTTTATTGTGGCTAACCATATTACCATGGAATATTTCTAACAAATAAAAATCGATGGGGTTGTGTAAATCGTTTAGCCATCGGTAGGCATAAAGCTGCGATATTTTCTTTGATTCAATTATTCCGTAAGGATGCATTGGGTTAAAAAACCAACACTTTTTTAAAAATATTTCGTACAAATCCTTAAGCAAGTAAAGGTAAACAGTAAAGCCAAAAATTTTTTTTGAGATGGTCATGGTTCTGAAAGTTTAACAATGACCACTGTTGTCTCACGGCGAATAAGAAAAACGTGTATACGTTTTCAAGCAACCCAATTGCGGTATATTTAACAAAGTGGTTTTCCTTTGTTGGAGTAGTGACAAAATTCGTTATACCAGCACATCAAATGAACCTTTAGAGTATATGAATAGGAAATGAGGCATCCTAAAATTTTAGAGGTCACTGAACACGAATGCATACAGTGGTTGTTCTCAGTGGCGATGGCGTAGGCTCACACAACTGTCAAACTGGCTATGTCAACTGACAGCTATGTGAGAGACCGGGGACTAAGAAATAAACCTGCCTCGGAAACTATAGCGAAATAATGGTCACAGAGATTGGAGGCATACAGAAATATGTAGTAAATATACATAGAAATAATGGCCAAAGCTAGAAACTAAATAAACAGATTAGAGATTAGAGATCTGAGATAGCAACGAAAATCACTGTCAGATACCAAATCGAAAACCATACGCATAGACACAGATAGATATCAAATACTAGAGACAGGGCCGGCGGAACACTTTCAGACCGAGTGGTCTTTGCTTTCCTCCATTCTGGAATTATCTGAAGTTTTCCGAGTGGGTAGGACTACCTATACTACCATAGGCTTTTGCCGGTCCTGACTAGAGAGATGTGATCAGAGATTTGAAATGGATTCCACACGCAGAACACAGAGACAAAAGCTAGAGATAGAGAGTGGAGGTAAAGGCCAGCGATGTAAAACTTACGATGTTATACACATTTACTCAAAGTTGAATGGAAGAATTTTAAGAAATTACTACTCCAAAAGTCTGAAAAGAAAAAGCCTTCTTTGGAAAAAAAATGTTGGGGCATTCAGTGACTTAATTGGAGAATCATTCCTTTCCTTTGACATCTGATTGAACAAAGCCTATATGTTATACGGACTCTATGAAGTTAAATTTTTTCAGAACAAATAACTTCTAAGTTTTTAAAGATTTATCGGCATTCTTTGAACGTTTTGCTTGCTTGGGTAGATTTTTGTGCTGCGTAATGCTCGAATTCTGTCTTCACTATTTGTGCTAGTGCTTACATTTGTAGTGCCATATTGGCAGTTACAATTTTGCACTTAAGCCAGCATTTTTGCACGCCCATTGAGGTCAAAAGGATAAAGGATAGATAAAGCCACCTACGATGTAGTTGCTACGACTAGTGCGCAAATATATACAAACATATAAACGAACACGCTCAATTGCTTGGACAGGGTGTATAGCTGGCCAGACAAATTCACTGAAGCAGCGGAATAGCTTTGGAAGTACAGATACACCCCAACTGAGTTGCAGCAGTGAGCAGCAGCTTACCAATTTGTATAAATGCCATAGACTGGCTGAAACTTTTTGGGTCCCAAAGCAGTCAGCTTAATTCTTTTACACTTGGAAGTACATATTTGCGCAGGCATCGTAGATCAATAAGGATTTCCGGTTCAATTTCTGTGGCGTCCGTTTTCATTTTTGTTTACTTTTCAACGTTTTTGCACAATTTTGCTTCTTAAACGAATTGTATGGATGCGAAAATAGGGCAGCTTTTTAATTTTTTTCATTGTATTTGCGTGTTTTCTCTTATTGGCTTCCCTGTGTACTTTCGCAAGCATGAATTGAATTGTTTTCTCACATTGCCTGCTTTTAGGCGGTAACGGATGCTGCACTAAATTTTCTTTTTGTTTTTTCCATCATTTTCACCAATTTAAGCAAATTTTGGGACTTTTTCCACCATTCTCGACAGCATTATTTTTTGGGTTAGAGTTTTTCACGGTTGTCGCTTTGCTTTTCTTTAACGTCCTCTCCACTGCCACGCGTTTTCACTTGTCAGTTGAATTGCCGGATTTTCATTGGTATTTGGTTTTTGTTACGATCACATTTTTCTCCCCTTATATTGTTTTTTTCACCCATTTACTGTTATTTGTATTAAATTTTTGTTTTCACATTTTCTATATTTAAACGTCCGCCCATATTTTTACTTTTTCTATTTCTTTACTGCCCGCAGGAACTTCTGCTGCCACGCTATTTTCTTGATTTTCCTGCTTGATTTCTTTTCCAATTTTGAAAGTGTCACTTTATTCGCAATGCCATTAATCAAAAATTGTTTAAACAAGCGTGGTTGCGTAAATGCGTACGGAATTAAGGGGGCGTAAAGGTTTCGCTGCTGCTACGAGTATGAATGTAGGGTTTTTGCTCAAAGACAATACATAATATGCTACATTTAAATTTCTTTTATATGAATTAAATATGAGCTTTTATAACTAATAACTTAGTCAAAAGGAGAGAAATTGATTTTCTGAGTACGTTTTGAGTATATACATATGTACACAAAAAATCTAAAAAATAAATACCATAAAAAGTTTAAAGTAACTAAATTACCATTTTATTATGAACAATATCATTTATATCTGAAGAAATTGAATGACCTAGATAAGTTACTCTACTTAAAATATATTAATAACTTGAAGTTAATATAAAAAAAATGCGAAAGCATTCTGGAGTTACATAAAATCCTCAGTCGTTTATAGCGATAAATGTGCGAGTAGCGTTGAAGAAGCAGTTAACATGTTTGCTGAGTTTTTTTCCTCAAACTTTGTGTCTGATTTGGATCATAATAACGCCAATGTCTTCATTCCTGAATGCAACCTTTCGTTTGGATCGCTGATATTGTCTGAAGATGATGTCAGTAGAGGTATCGATTCAATTAAATCCTCCAACCTGATGGCCTCTCGGCCATACTTTTTAAAAAATGCCGGTCGCTAATTCAACCATTGACATTAGAATCAGTTACATCTTAATATAAAAAAATGTGCACATTGTATTTTCACTAGAAAGCTCATACCGCTTCCAACACGTTATTTCTGGATCGTTACTTAATTGTGCAACTGAAGTTAAGGACCTTGGTGTTTATTTCGACACAAAATTAAGCTTTTCCACGCATAGAGTCTATATAGTCAGCAAGTGTTACGCAATGTTGGCATTTGTTCGTCGTAGTAGTGTTTCGTTTTATGATCCGTACACCATAAAGATGCTTTACATTTCCCTAGTAGATAAGATCTAGATTACCTAATTCGTCTAGAGCGAATACATAAAAAATTTATCAAATTCGCTCTTCGTTCTTTAAATTTTAGTGAACCCAGTCCCTCATATGAATCACGCTGCCAACTTTTAAGCTTAAAAACTCTTAATAACAGATATGCTTATCTTATCTTGCTTGTTCTTTTGTTACCAAGCTCTTGTGTGGTTTAGTTGACTGCCCTAACCTCTTAGAAAGAATAACTTTTAGTGTTCGTATGCGTAGTCTACGCAGTGTTCCAGTCTTTTACCTCGGGCTTACAAAATCTAACTATGAAAAGTATGCTCCCTTAATGAGGACTCTTTCGGAACTAAATTATGTTCAAAACTACGAACCGTCCTTATCTTGTGGAGCAGTACATAGCTTATTGTATACTTACTTCAATTAGTCTTAAGTCATTTTGTCTTATAGTCAGTAAGAATTTATTGTTCAATTGACTGAAATAGATAAATAAATAAATAATTAAAATATATATATATGTATGTAAGTAAAATTTCTTAGTATGGAAGTCCTAAAAACAATTTAGTAATAGACTTAAGTTGCTTATATAAATAGTAGTAATCGATCTCTACTCACGAAATAGAAGTATTTAAATCGGAGGGTAATCATATCGATCAATTCTTTTATTGCTTTTGTCAATATTGAAAATTGATAGGGCAATTTTTTTATTTCAGTTAAAGCTGGAAGATAACATTGTAACACTTATTTATACTTGCAATGCCAACGATATGCATTTTCTATGTTATTGTGTGGCAATATAACAAGTTAATTTTTAATTGTTTATGTGATTTAAGGACAATTAGTTTTTGGCAAAAGTTATAAGGAAAAAACGTTCGTTTTTCATTGTACATATTTGCTGCTCTGTAAAGTTTACACAATGACTTCTGGCTCTCGGATAGTTTCGCCTTGCTATTGCATTGCCGGCGCAATGTCCTCGCTGCACCAGTACACTTATGCTCGTCTGGACGATACGGACTTTTTTCTCATAGAGGCGTCGCAAGCTTCTTTAATACTCGAGCGTATGCATCTTCCAACCAACTGAATTCGCCCTTGAGTTGTTTTGTACCCCTTCTTTATTTTTTATCGAGAATATTAAATTAAAAACTGCAAGTGTTTTTGGTTTGAACTCCAAATTGAGTCTGACTTTATTATATTCTGCAATTCTTAATCTAACCTTCACTGATGTCGGTTGCTGCCATGGGATCTATTTTGTTTTATTTGTAAAATGTATAGTTGTTATTATCGTTGTCAGCAGTTTTCGTGCGAAGGCATTCCTTAACTAGCTGTTTAGTTTTATTTCTACATTGTACTTGTATTTTGAGTGATGATGCAAATGTCACATTATTTGAATAGTTAATATGTTCATTGTCAGCAAAAATGGTGGGAAAGCGGTTGCATTCCTTAACTCCCCCCTTTGTTAGATGAATTGTACCGATTCAAAGACGAGTAGTAGGTGATCCTTCCCATCATTTGGGACTTGTTTAATATTTACTTCCACCTTGTTTTTCCTATTTATCTTAAACTTGCAAATTATTAAAATTATTATGACTAACGTCATTGTAGCTATTATACTGTTTGCAATGAAGCAATATTGCGGCAATTAAAGGAATACGGCCAATGCATGCATGAAGGGCCAAGAAAACCAAAAACAAACCTATATGTTCTTCGCAATGGACTTTAGTGGAATGAATTTGAGTGTATACAAATATTTCTAATATCAAATGAACTTTTAGAGGAACCCTTTACCAACAAACAGAAAAACAAATTTCGAAGATCGGTAATTTTTTCGCAAAGCTATCGAATTTTCAAAAAAAAAATTAACATGCACCAATAGAGCAAAATCGAGTCTTCAGTCGAATTTTCAAAAATTCCCCACGACGAAGGAACTCAAAATCAAGCAAAAAGGTAAAATTTGTGTCTCATGGATTTCGATGTAGATACTTTAAAAAAAAATTATTGGAAAAAGACCTAACCCTAACTACCTGGACGATTTGAGTTGAAAAGACCCATAAAGAATGTCGAAGGGTTTTTTGTTTGTCACTGAGTGTATTGTTTGATTATAGGATTGGGCTGCTCTAATTATTACCTCTATGTCATTTACTATTTTAAATTCTTCTCTAATGCAATTTATATTATTATTGAATGCACCCTTTCTATTGGCTCATTAGTTGTTGAATGTTTAAGGTAGCAGTATTTTATTTGTATTTCATTCTTTCTGCAAAAGATTTAAATTGAGCTGAACTAAACCCTGCTTCATTATCGCAAGTTATCATTTTTACTTCGGGAAAGCTATGTAATGCTTCTAATACTTTATCATGCAGCTTAGTTTTATTATCGATGTGTTTTATTACTAAAAACTTTGAATACGCGTCCATTACTGTTAAGAATTTTAAGTTTAGCGCAAACAATATGTCAATATGAATCTGTTCTCCCTCCTTACTTGGGATTGGTGCCTCACCGATGGGTATTTGTTTGGGGTTTCTATCGTACTTCTTTTTATTGCAAATATCACGATTTCTAATAAATTGTTTAAATTGTTTTTTCATTTCAGGCCAGTAGTAATCTTTAAAAATTTGTTTAATATTTTCCTTGTAATTTTTTTGTGCTCTAGAGTGGGTTTATCTAAAAATCTTCTCCTGGTCTTCGGCGTTGATTATATCTATTGCTACTATATCTGTGTGAAATATTTTCTTCAATATTATATTCCTTAAAATTTGTTTATAATAATAATAATAATAATCCCAACGGTTGTATCCCTCCATACCCGCCCGACCGACGCGAGGGGCGCATCCGCATGACGCACGGATATATAAAAAAAAAAAATTTTGTTTTTTCATATATATTGCGCCGAGTCATGAAAGGCAGAGGTTTGTTAAGTGTCGAGATCTAAAACTGTTCAGCTACAGAACAAATGCTCATCAGCTGATCGAATAGTAATATATGTATATGTATGTATGTATTAATTATTGAGAGGATTAAGTATAGTTTTCTTTATGTAAAAAAGTGAGTCTGAAATATCAAAAGAACCGGAGTGAGTGTTAAAATCCTGACACAAACTACGGAGTGGCTCATTTAACGCAAAATTACTTTTACATGGCTTCAGAAAGAGAGGCCGGAAATGTCTTGAAATTCTGGAGGGAACGTTAAGTTTTATTTCGCTAAGAAGAGATGGGCTAGAGATCAAGCCTGTCAGTAACTTGACCAAAAATACAATGCCTAGCATTTCTCTACGACTAGCAAGTGTAGGAAGATTAATGAGTTTTAAACGACTTTTATATGGCGGCAGGTTGTACTGAGAATCCCAACGAAAATTCCTTAAAGCAAAAAGCAGAAATTGTTTTTGAATGGACTCTGTCGGAATGAACTTGATAGCGCGGGTTCCAAACAACAGATCCATATTCCAGTATGGGCCTCACTAACGTTGTGAATAGAGCCTTCGTGATGTAAGGGTCATTGAATTCTTTTGACCACCGTTTTACAAATGCAAAAACACCCTTGGCTTTGTTAACTGTAACATTGATGTGAAGATTAAAATTAAATTTCGGGTCCATTGTAATTCCAAGATCAACAAAGTTAAACACTTGTTCGAGGTTATGGTTACCTATTTCATAAGATGTTGGTTGAACTGCTCTGCGAGAAAAGCACATTACTTTACATTTTTTAAGGTTTAGTGGCATGTAATTTATTCCACACCAGTTAGTCATGCTATTTAAATCCGCTTGTAGTAAGGACCTTTCCTCAACAGAATGATACGATCTAAAAAGCTTTACATCATCAGCATACAATAATTTATTACAGAAGGTAAGTCATTTATAAAAAGTAAAAACAGAATCGGACCAAGGTGACTTCCTTGCGGGACCCCTGAAGAAACATGAATAATGTTTGAGGAACTATTTTTAAAAAGAACTCGTTGTGTTCTGTCAATGAGGTAAGAAGCCATCCAACGAAGGAGATTAGGTTGAAAACCAAGGAGATCGAGTTTATGGATCAGTAAAGAGTGACTTACTCTGTCGAATGTTTACTTCATATAAGTCTTCTAGATTGCAATTTATTGCTGTTAAAAGATTTCTATCTAATCGTTTTGTTATTATTTCTTTTAAAAATTCCATGCCTTTATATTTAATATGATGCCTGAATAAATTAAATTTTTTTGTTCGGAAATGGTCATTAATATTATCCTTGTTTGGTATTATTTGCTGAGGAATTGTGAAAAATATCTAAGCTTTCTGCTGAATGTGCAATTACTGTTAAGTCATCGATTTCTCTTTCTAAATTGTTATTGTTTAAAAACTGTCTATAATAATAATATAATAATAATCCCAACGGTTTTTACCCTCCATTCCCGCCCAACCGACGCGAGGGGCCATCCGCATGACGCACGGATTTAATTGTTTCTTTTTTTGTTTGCATGCCGAGTCATGAAAGGCAGGAGTTTGTTGGTGTCGAGACTCTAAATTGTTCAGCTACAGAATAAAAGTTCATCAGCTGATTTTAAATTTAATTTAATTTGGATAGTAAAAGTGGTTTTAAAGCGAAATTGTGTATGTAATCCATCATCTATTGAGAGTGCAAAGTATGGTATTCTTTATGTAAAAAAGTGAGTCGGAAATATCAAAGGAACTGGAGTTTAAGTCCTGGCATAAACATAAACAACAGAGTGGCTCGTTTAATTAAAAATATTTTTGCAAGGTTTCAGAAAAAGAGGCCGGTAATGCCTGGAAATTCGGTAGGGAACGTTTCACTTCACTTCGGCCAGAAGAGGTGGGCTAGACGTTAAGCCAGTCAGTAAATTGACAAAAAATAGTATGCCTAACATTTCCGTGCGACTAGCAAGCGTAAGAAGATTAATAAGTTTTAAACGATTAATATAGGGTGGCAGGTTATATTGGGAATCCCAGCTAAAATTCCCAGCAAAAAGCAGAAATTGTTTTTAAATTTAACCATCGTTTTACAAACGCAAAAACACCCTTAGCTTTGTTGATTGTAGCATTAATATGAAGATTAAATTTAAGTTTTGGGTCCATTGTGATACTTAGGTTAACAATGTTATATACTTGTTCAAGGTTGTAGTTACTTATGTCAAAAGAAGCTGGTTGAACTGCCCTGCGTGAAAAGCACATTACTTTACATTTTTTAAGATTTAGTGGCATACCATTTATTTCACACCAATTAGACATGCTATTTAAGTCCGCTTGTAGTAAATACCTTTCATCAACAGTTTAAATGATCTAAAAAGCTTTACATCATCCGCATACAAACAAATTTTTGAATATTTCACAACAGAAGAAACATCGTTTATAAAAAGTAAGAACAGAATCGCACCAAGGTAACTTCCTTGTGGAACCCCTGATGATACATGAATAACGCTCGAAGAAGTATTTTTAAAAAGGACTCGTTTTGTTCTGCCGTGCAGATAAGAAGATATTAAACGAAGAAGATTAGGTTGAAAACCATGGAGATCGAGTTTATGAATATGTAAGGAGTGACTAACTTTATCGAATGCTTTACTAAAATCGGTGTCTAGAAAGCGCATCTGCTACATGATTGGTATTTCACGGTTTATATGTAATTTTAGCTGCATATTCTTCTATTAATGCATGCCACCTTTTCGTTTTAGAATTCGGGTTTCTGGCTGACACTGCGAATGTTAAGGGTTGGTGGTCTGTATGTATTTCTAAATCTGCTACTCCGTTTAAGTAGTTTCTTAAATTGTATGGGCCTTACAATTGCATATAATTCCTTTTCATTAGTCGCATAATTTTGTTCGGATATATTTAGGGTTTTCGAAATGAACGTAATGGGTTTACTGTCTTGTGATAGTACAACTCCTATGGCTTCATTGGAAGCTTCTGTTGTTAGAATAAATTTCTAATTCATATTAGGTTGTGTTAATTCTACTTGCTGGATTAATTCATTTTTTAGTTTATCTATTGCATTTAATGCCTCTTCATCAAATTCAATTCTGACATTTTTTGACTGGTTTTGAGAAATTCTTCCATTTTCTCCTGCCAAAGATTTTGATAATGGTTTTGCTATATGTGCAAATTAAATTAATTGCCTTAGCGTTCTTGGTAGAGGGTAATTTCCGATTATTTCAATTTTCTTTTCATCTGTTTTAATAACATTGGTAGCCCAAAAATTCTACACTTGCACTGTGTTTATTATTTTATTAAATGGTCATAGTGCCCGTCAGCGTCGCTAGAGTAGAGTATGATATCGTCTATATAGATATCACAAAATTTCCCTACGTATGGCCGATAAATATTGTCCATAGCTCTTTGAAAAATCGAAGGGGCATTCCGCAACCCAAAAGGCATACGAATATATTCATATTTCCCGTTGTTCACAGAAAATGCCGTTTTTTCTACATCTTCTGGATTCATTAATATTTGGTGGAAACCAGATTGTTGAGAAAACTTTCGCTTTTCGTAAATTGGAAAGTATTACATTGCAATCTGGAATAGGGTACTACTATCGTTTTCTCGTTTAACTTTTTGTAGTCAATTACCATTCTCATTTTTTGAGAACCGTCTTCGTTGGAACCTTTCTTGGAGGCCAGCCATATGGGTTAATTATAGGGGCTCTTGCTTTCTTTTATAATATTTTGTTTTAACATATTCCTTATCCCTTTATTAACAAATTCATCCGCTGATAGAGGATAAGGATATTGCTTACTCCAAATAGGACTGTCTGTAATAGCCCTAACTTCTGCGTTTACGTCCGTCCTAAAAGGTAGTGACGTATCTATTTACCCGTGTTCATTTGAAATTATGTTTCTAATCATCCCTCAAATACTTTATTTGGTCTAATTCCGTTTCGTCAGGGGTATACAATTTGTCTTTATTACTATTAGATATGAGTGAATTGTGTTCGAAATTCAACTTTATATTCGCTTTGTTTAGCAAATTTATGCCTACTAGCATATCACTTTGTAAATTGTCCATTTCATAAAATCGTGTTAGGTGATTAAAGATATGCGCATTACAGGAATGGGTAATTGTTGTGTAGCCATTTATCTTTTTTACGCGTTTTGCAATTTCTAGTTACTGCGTGTTTGGTAAAATATTTGGTTTACAATAGCA
This sequence comes from Philophylla caesio, assembly GCA_963971545.1. Lineage (NCBI taxonomy): Eukaryota > Metazoa > Arthropoda > Insecta > Diptera > Tephritidae > Philophylla > Philophylla caesio. Next base: position 28,676,516 of record OZ020609.1, on the reverse strand, counting down.
ATTTATAGCTCCTGTATCTACCAACACTTTTGGTTTTCTGGTTATCCCTCGCAATTGTCGGAATATGTAAGGAAAGGGGTTGCTTTGTCTAAATAAGCATTTTCTTTGATATTATTAATCCTTTGTTGTTTTTGTTAAGGCTGGTCGCTGTTGACTGATTCACGATTTCTTTTAGGAACCCTATCGGGATAAGTATTATTATTTCGGGCAAATTGTTGCCCAGAAGGATATTGCCAAAATGGTTGGGAGGTTGGTTGTCTAAATCGGACAGTATTATCTACTTCCATAAGAGTTGGTTTGGATTGGATTTGCCATCCAAAGGTCCTATTATCATAACCAAACTGCTTTTGCCTTTGAATAAATCCCAAATTATTAAAATGTTGGTTATTGTTATAATTTTTTCTGTAGGTGGCCCTGTTGTTATTTAAATGATTATTTTGTCTTTGTAGACTGTAAGTATTTGCAAATTGCATGCTAATCTGATTTGATTCCATCTCTTGCTAAAGCATTGAGCAAATCTATCGGATTTAATGACATTATTATGTTATTAAGAGGAGCGTTGAGTCATGTTATAAAGGCTATTAAGGCATCTGCGCGGTGCCTTTTGTTATATTCCTTAGTAGTTCCAGAATGATTACCATAGCGTCGTTTGCTACACCAGTAATTTTGTTCCTCAAAATTGTCAGCGCTGCAAAATATTTACCTCTTCCCTTTTTATATAAAAACATTGTATTATTGGCAGCTTCTCGCCAACTAACGTATCCTTTATCATAAAATTCAGTAATGGATTTTATAATATCTAACGTTTCGTCACAAGTTATTTCCACATTTATTGTTTGAGGCTTGAGTTCAGTCACGTTATTCACATTTGTTACATTGCTCAATTGTATTTTAATATTTTCTAAATCTTGTTTAAAACCTTGTGTTTGTAATGCAATTATCTCCATTATGTAGCCATTTTCACTTTCTTTTTTTTTTTTTTTTATTTTATTTAAGCTTATATAACAATACAATTATCATACAAACTACAAGTAAACGCAGCGCTAGCTTCAAAGGCTTTCTTATTTTGCCACTTTTCACCAAAAATTTCAAAATATTTATAAATTTCAAACTATATTTACTTTTCTCCTTCTAGCTGGGTATATGATGATCTTCCTTGGACGCTTTGTTGTGGGAGGTCCTTTTTATGGATTATCTTCCTTCTCCTTAGTTTGGAGCTCCTCGAGGTCTTTTATTTTTCCAGATTATCTAGGCTTAATTGATTGTTGAGCAAAATGTCCGAACAGAAGGTTTGAAATTTTAAAGTAACCGCTATCGCTTATTATTTCTCCTTTATGTCTAACGATATTTTTTAGTACGAAGGAAAAAAAATTCATTCTTAAGGATGGTCCGAAAGTCCTTTTCCGATTGATTTTAACTGTATTTTCACTGATGCCCCACGTTGGGCGCCAAATAAAACCGGCAAGTGTTTTTGGTTTGAGCTCCAAACTGAGTCTGACTTTATTATATTCTGCAATTCTTAATCTAACCTCGACTGATGTCGGTTGCTGCCGCTGTCGTTGCAGCTGCAGCTACTATGGGAGCTATTTTGTTTTATTTGTATAATGTACTTGTATTCGGAGCGACGATTCAGATGTCGCATTCGAATAGTTGTTATTATATTATTTTCTTCTTTTTCTTGTCCGACAGGGTGAATTGTTGATATTTGTTATTTGATATTTAAAATGAAGTTGCTCCAAAATCGGTCGGTGTGGAAATACATAGTACGAAAATTGACACTGAAGATGGCACAACGCCGAAACCGGTTTGTCTCCAAGCCAAATTTGACAAGGGATGACGGAAAATCGTTCCAACAAATATCAACAATTCACCCTGTCGGACGAAATTTGACACTGAAGATGGCACAACGTCGAAACCGGTTTGTCTCCAAACCAAACATGACAAGGGATGACGGAAAATCGTTCCAATAAATATCAGTTGTTATTATCGTTGTCAGCAGTTTTCGGGGGAAGGCATCCTTAACTAGCTGTTTAGTTTTATTTCTACATTGTACTTGTGTTTGGAGTGATGATGCAAATGTCACATTATTTGAATAGTTATTATTTTCATTGTCAGAAAAAATGGTGGGAAAGCGGTTGCATTGCTTAAGTTATTATTGCCTTACTTACGAAAGTAAGGTCAATTATGGACCCCCTTCTTTATGTCGAACGCACTCTTCAAAAGTGGCAAAACTCTAGATATTTAAAGCATTTTATTGGCTGGATTTTCATAGGTATTCGGGAGACTACCCAGCCTACTCTCACTTTACCCCGGCAATCAATTTGTTTGCAACTGTAACTGGAAGAACAAGTGTTGCTCCTTAAAGACTTCACGCATGTTTCAGCAAACTGAATCCCATCAAACTCTTTCTCTAGTGCAGTACACAGCTCTTGTTTGCTTGTAACTTTGTCCAGGTCTCTAATTTCTAAAGGTGTTTCCGCTGTTAGTGTCTGGGCTGAGGCTTTATCGCCTAGCGCTGCTTTAACCGCATGTTGTAACTTCAAACATATTTCTATTGTGGGTCGCTTTTTACAGCTTTGAGTACATCTGTGTATGTTCCCCCGCTATTGATCTTTATGAAAAGCGCATCTGGGCGTACCGCCCTCCTATTCTTCTTTGTTTTGGGCAGTACCGTCTTCCATTGTGGTTCTTTCTGGGGACCTGATGGTATAAGAGGGCCAACATCTTTGTTTTTTACCTTTATAGATGCCGCTGCTTTATTTTGCTGCAATGGTTTTTTACCGCTTGTTGGCTTTCGGGGTTGTTTGCGAGGCTACATTTATCATATCCATTGGGGTATCAACGATTATCTTGCCGTATAAGATCGACTGCTCTGAAATAATGTCCCGCATCTGTTGACTGAAAAAATTTCCTTCTTGGATACAACCTCGAAACCCTTTTAAACTTCGTACGATGAAGTAAGTTTACCTATAGACAATTATTCAAGTTGGTTATGTCTTTCTGAAAATACCCCGAACATTGTGGTAGCGAAGTTTCAATTAGTGAAATACTTTCTTAAAGCAAGAATCAGAGTTTTAAAACCAACGTGATCCATTAGTGGGAAAGAAGCGGAAAATAACATTTATAATATCACATCGTGAATTTTATATATTAATTTCTTAAAATCTTACGAAAATTAGTAATATTCACCACACTAAGGGTTTAAAAAAATAGGCGCCATTATATCTTGGGTGTTTATACCAAGCGGAAGTTCTGGCCATCCAGGAGGCTACACAGCACCTAATCAAAAACCCTAAAGAAAGCAAACAGGTCTTTATCTTTTCTGACAGCCAAGCTGCACTGAAGGCGCTAGACTCCTGTATAGACAATACAAAGTCTCTCACTGAATGCCGCAGATCTCTAAACGAGATGGCTCAGCATTATAGAATTCAACTCATATGGGTGCCTGGACACCGCGATATCGAGGGCAACTGCAAAGCGGATGAACTGGCAAGGAATGGTACGACCACCCCGATCCTTCCGAGTAGGAACAGGTTAGGTATACCACTTGCCACTTTTAAACTACAAATCAAGCATAACACCATAAAGGTGGCGAATGAACGTTGGGGTAGTCACCCACACTGCGAAATCTCCAAACTCACGTGGCCGTCTTACGATAAAAGGCGCACATCAAACCTTCTGGGGCTAACGAAGCAGAAGAAAACGTGGAACACCTACTTTGCCAATGTCCAGCTTTAAGCAGAAGAAGACTTTGCACGCTTGGCAGACCAACTCTACAAAGCCTCGCGGAGATAGCGCTAATAAACCCAAAAGCACTGTCGAAATTTATCAAGTCAACAAAATGGTTTGAACCCGATGTGCAGGAGAATTGAGAAGCGAACTCGCATATGGCAGTACAATGGGCCACGCTAGGGCTAAGTGCAAGGGAGGGTTCTCTTCCCAGCCATTCCAACCTAACCTAACCTAACCTATACCCAAATCTTTTCAATTCTAATTTTTAATTTAAAACAATTAAAGTGTTAACAAACTCATAAGAATAACTAAATATCTATTGCAAGCAGATGTAACTGTATCAACAAGCTTAGCAGCTGATGCTAATAAACAAAGTGAACTCCCATCAAAAAACAAATGAATAATGCAAGATTAATAAATGAGAAATTGTGCCTTGCGCAGGTCCGTTACTTTTTTGCTTTACGGTATTGGCATCCAGCTGCTCAAAATGACGTCACATCGGCAAAGTTTCTTTAAAATTCTAACACGAGTGAAGTGAATATTTGGTGTTCTATAATTTTAAAGGTTTAATTAAAGTTTTTTGTGAAGTGCAACGCGATTTTATTATATTATTCGAACTTATCAAGCAATTTCCAATCAAAATGAGAATACGTTATTGATGGTGTGACGTACATGCGCAGATCGTAAACAGGTTTTGTTAGCTGTCGGCGCAATCTCTTCTATATCAACCTTGTGAATAATGAGTAGAACTGTAATAAAACTGCAAATTGTTTAATGTGTCCCACACACGCACAAACAAACAAACATTTTACGATGGCTTCATATCAAGTAGACTAGTACAGCTAACGCAGCGCATGCGTGCGATCAAGTAACAAGCAAAAGATCGAAACTATGGGTGTGATAAATGTGTAGATCGTTAAAGCGAGTGCGTAAAAGCGGAGCACTAAAAAAGCGAGTATATTAAAAAGAGACACAGGTGAAATTGCGAATAAGTATGCTTTGAACACTTTGAAGAGAGCAAGCGACAGGCACTATTTGTCAAATATTAAAATACACACGCTCTTATGCGCACAGTTATTTAGACAACAGCACGACTTCACGGCAGCGTGCTTGCAGTTGTCGTTGTCGCTAAATTAAATCCATTTCTAATGTTGCCGACGACAATGAGCAGCTTAAATGTGAATTGTAAAATTTTTCAAAGTTTTAATATTTCATATGTAATAACAATTTATCATTTGAAACAAATGAATCGACCATTTTCTTATTTTTTGCGCAATTAATTTTACTTACATATGTATGTATATAAAAGTGATGAGAGAAGAGTGATGTCTGAAGAATTTAACTGCCAGTAGAGAATTTATTAGCTGCACCTAAAACAGAAGAGGCCACCAAGTAACGAATGACTGAAGAAAGTGAAGGAGAATTTTGTGTTTTTAAAGCCGACCATAAAGTGCAAATTAAATTTGCTGTAACAGAGATGCTTACGCAGGATTTATTACACAAGCAGCATCGGCGGTATTGGACTAAAATATGTAGATTAACCTAATGTGTTTGCATACTATTTATTTTTATTTTACAAGAGAATTTAGCACTAAATCCAGCATAGGCAATTTCTTCTTGAAGATTTTATCACGTCGTTCGTAATGTTAATATAAAAGATCGCTTTTAAATCTCTGGCAACTCAATAACTAACGAGCGATTCGCGATGAAGTTGCTGCTGAAGCTAATTACTCTGCTGACATTACTCAACCTGCTGCAAGCTGAAGAGGTACAGGAGTCGCGTTTCATTGACGAAAATTCAAACAAATTTTTCTATCTTACAGCACTAATAGCGATTATAGAACTAACGCGTCTAGCGAAGCCATCAAACCATGCCTGCAGCGCAGCGAAACACCTGTATGCTTACCTCTCGCAGAAGGGGAAATTAACATTGCAGGGCGAGTAGCAACCGCAATATCCCTAGCATCCCTTGAACGTTGAATATACTTTGTTGCCGCATTCACAACTCAGTCAATCACATCTTATAACTTAAACTAAGGATGTAGCTCTGATCTACAGCTTATCAGGCGCTTGTGGGCTTTCATGCAATCCTTGAAAAACCTCAACCCCAGCTCGCGTCACAAACTCAGACGCAGCACCAGCAATAGGCACATCTTCAGCAACAGCTTCTGGTGCAGCTACAGAGACAGCTTGAGCTCCATCCCAACCCTATCTACCCAAATGGCAATCCTTCAGTTGAGCAATCGAAGGTACCCAAATTTACCGCTGCTTATTCAACACTGGAGCAGAATCAACCATCGCAGATCGCCAACTCTGCTGTGGAACACAAACACCCCGCTTATTTAGGATGTCCAATTACCTTTAGTTCAGCAATCAAGCAACCAATCAGTTGGCCTATCAGCAGGCGTATTAAGGACCTTCTTATCAGCACTATGCTCCAACCAACTTACCAGCGTACATTATTATTAATCCCACACTCGGCTGCTGCAGAGGATGAGTCAACGAAGTCCCCTGAGGTGGAGGAGCATATAACAGAGCTGCAAATCGAACCTATTCTTAACCCCGCTTCAAACTCGCTTTCTAATGCCGATCGCAGTTTAGCACTGTCTCTATTGAAACAATCTCATCACGCCGAAATTCAAATTGCTTTACTGGAGCTTTTGAAGCGTGAGCATTTGAAGCGCAATATGCAAGAAAGGGTGGCGGCATTAGATTTTAGAAATTATGATGCGAATAGGAAGTGAGTACCATGGTTAATTTTTATAGAAAGAAGTTGAGAAACGAAAAGTAAACCTTTATTTTGGAAAACAAATAAACCATAAACTTTTAAATTAAATACAAATTGAATGTTTGTTATATTGAAAGCTCGTACTCGTATATATCACTACTTTTGAAAACCCCGTTTCAAGCAAGTAAGTCCAATCCGAGGCTAGGGAACATTTTCAATGACAGGTGTTTCTCTGTCCATTGCTTGTTAGACATAGCATTTACTCGAGCAAGGATTTTGATAGAATTTGTTTTCAGAATAGTAATGAAACAGATGTTGGATGGCTTCAAAGGGTGCCAACTGATCATTACCTGCCGTCCTAGCTTTCGGTCATACCAAGTTATTCAATTGTTGTTCCCTTTGTTCTACAAATCGTCTTCCATGTTTCGACATACATACATACAAAATACAATAAAATATTTCTCAGATGTTACTCGGCATTTAACTAAGCTCCTGTACCACGTGTTTGCATAGCCTAAATGGAAACTGTCTTACCGCTAATAGGCAGCTCCAACTGCTATGTTAGTTCACAGCGGAACTGTTGCCTCATCCTCCTTTTATTAGTCGTGGTTGCCACCATCGTCCTAAATTACGGGCTCGGATTCTTCTTAAAGAATGGTTCCAGTTTAGAAAATAACGGCGTAATCGAAGCGCTTTTTGGTATAGCCTTCTTACTTATATCTGCTGCTCTCGATATCTTTTGGGCTCGCTGAAACCAAATATATCCTTCAATTCTAATAATTAATAAATTCTCTACAATGTTTGTTAATAACTTTAACAGTAAACTTGGCTCTCAGAGAGCAGATCGTAATTAATTACTGTCAGAAAACTTACTATATAATTTTCTACACCACAAATACTTACTCTATTGGAATACTTAAGATTTCTGTAAGTTTCTTCACCATTATATTAATTCAACTATATAGTACATATTCCAAATTAATTGCAATTTCTTTTTAGGTTCTGTGGTTGAAAATTCTTGCTTTTCAAATGACTTCGTAGCTCTGGTATTCCCAAGTGTTTCCTTACGAAAAGGCAAACAATGTAAATGAAACACCTCGTTGCTTGCATTAAAGCAAAATGTCTAAACAAATCGCTTTTGTTATTTCAGCATTAATATTTCAGTATTATTATTACAAAATTCATTTGGTTGAGAAAATTCCGGGAGGTTTGTAAATATAAAAGCTACACGCTTACGACAAACTACAAGTACATAGTTGTAGGGGAGAATAAAGGAGTCGTAAAAAATATATTTGAATTTAAGCGGCAGCACAACGGACGTTAGATGGTGCAGAGAAGTAATTCAAAGCCAACTAGAATGAATTTTAAGGAGAAGAAATACCAAAATAATACTGAAAGTTGCCTTTGATTTTTTCTTGCCTTCAAGTCCCGTGAGAAATTTATAGTACCTAGAATTTGCTGTTCAAATGCTAACATGCGGATATGTGTACTTGTTTCAAGCGTCACATGTTAAACTTATATTCTTACATACATACATACATATAGAAACCTGCGTGGTATTTTACTTCCACTCATTCCTACTTATCTCACCGCAGTCCATATTTTTTTCTTACTCTGCTGTATTTTTCCGCTAATTTTCTGTTGATGTGTTTTTTTACAAGCTTGTTTCTACTTCTCTCCCTCTTTAAACCTTAATATAATATACAACTGCAGATGAAATATGTATTTTCAATTCCCTAAACTAACGGACACTAAGCATGAAACTACTATACCCAGCTTTATCCACTAGCACAACACACCAACGCCATCAACTTCCTCCATCGACACATGTACGCCCGCACAGCTGTGCGCCGATCTGGAACCTGTTGGCTGCTCTGTGCCGTGGATTGTTGTAGTAAAGACATCCAGGCAGTTAGCCAGCTATTCCACCAACGAACCATCGAGCCATCAAAACCACCCACCCGTTTATCTTTACTAGTCAACCAGCCAGCGAATCAGCCAGTTAGCCAGTCGTGATATTGCATGGAACTTGCAGTTAGTCTGAAGTTATCACCAAGCAGACAGCAGGGCAGCTAGACAGTCGGCAAGCAGTCACTCAGTCATTCACTCTATTAGCTAAGAGTCCAACGCTTTGGTTGGCAGTGCTTTAAGACGGGCTGGAGTAGCATAAATGCAGACTGTGGCTTGAATTTCATGAAATGAAAGGCAACACCTGCTGCTGAGTACGTTTTGATCCTTTGTTTTTCGGTATAATTTCACCTTTTATGTTACAATAACGAAACAATGATGTACGAGTAGTAGTTGTAGACAGTTAGGCATTGCTGGCGCACGGTGCTCGAAAGATGGTTGATTTTGTTTTTAAATTTTTCTTTACTTGAGGTTTTTAACAAAAATAAACTAATAAGACTATACATATTACCGAAGATCCATAAACCAGACTTGCCTCTACTACCAATTGCTACGTCGATAAATATCCCTTAGAGCGGTCAGAGTGGAACCCGAAAAGCGTATCACTCTGTAAAAGTTAAACCGCAAATGAATTAGGATACAATGCAATAGCAATTTCACTTTATGAAGTATGGTCGTGTGGTAAAAGAGGTTAATGAGTATGTACAATATGCGACGAAAAGCACCTTCACATCTTTATGTCTTGGAACTGTATGTGAAGAAGATTTTGCACAAACGCAAACCAATGCAATGCGTTTTGCTGACCTTTAACTTACGCTATATATCTACTGAATAGACTTGAGTACTTGCGGACAAAAACTGCCACACTTAAACTAATCACACATAAACTCTTCCTACGCGAATATTTTCACCTCTCGACCCCACACTTTACTTCCCTTCATTTAGCTTACCCTACTTCAACACAATTCATCTCACTTCACCTCATCGCAAGTCAAAGCAATACATAACTAAAATGTATTTCTTAAATAAGGATTAAATCGATGAAAATACTTTATTTTCAAAGTGCGGCAGGGAGCACTCTCTTTATTTGTTTATTTTTATATATAAATGTCTATGCAAATACAAAATGATTAAAAAACAGTATGGGTATTCGTCTAAACGCGCAAACCTGTTTTTCATACAAAAAATAAGAAAGTTAACAAGGTAACGAGGCATTTACACGTTTACCCAAAATATCTCTGTATGTATATGTAGTTATGTAGATAATAAATAGGAGTATCCAGTTTTAGTAAACGTAAAAAAAATTTAATTTGATGCATAAATACAAAACTTTGTATTTTGTATGAAATTTGTTTCCTCAAACTACTGAAATGTTTTAACGATTTTAGTTCATTTTGAATAACAATATAAGTTTACCTCTTCTTCCAGGCAGAATCTTATGATGCTTCAAATTTTTTCTTAGTAGTCCATGTGAATTTAGCTCATTCCTTCAACAAGCAGCAACAACAGTAACAAAAACACCAGCAATCCCAATAGCAACTTCAACCACATCACGAATTTCTGTACTGAGCGTTGCTTAATGAATCTGTATGATAATTATTGTTGTTCTGCCATACATCCAGCATACTTTGTAGTCAAAGCTCTTACAAATGGCAGTATTTCAGTTTTGTTTGTGGGGGCTGTCGGTGAATTTGTTTCGGTGCCTGTGCATAAACGGACATGCGCGTATTTATTTATGGTATATGTATTTGCCTGGGTGTGTGTTTGTGTGAAAACAAATGAGCGCTGATGCTGTGAATACCTCTTACATTTGATGAACAACAATGCTCTGCATGGTTGTAGTTTTACAAAATAATGTGGGCTTATGATTTGTTGGCAATGAAGTTCACGTGCACTGAGTTGAAGAGATTAGTAGTATGAAGTGTAAGTTAACTCTACTACAGCAACTCATACGTTCACTAATTTAGCCAAAATAGCTCACCTTCACTACCCACAGCATAACGCTGTGTATTTTATTTCGATTTTTTTTTTTGTTTTTATTATTATCGGCTATATTAATACCATATACTCATTTGGCTTTGATTAAAGTACATTTCAGTGCACTTAATAAACAATTAAAGTTCTAAAAAGAACGAATTGTTTAACTCCAAGCGACTAATGAGCTTAAATTAGTTTAGCTGAGAAAAAGAGCGTATCGGCCGGTAGTAGAGATTCGATGTAATATGATAAGTAATATGCAATAAATTCTTTGTATATCCGTTGGATTCGCATGATTTTTATCTTTCTTACGTCAACGTTCTTTGGGTGATTATCTCTTACCGTCGTTCCTGCTGCCGTTTTTGCGTCTCCGCTGTAGTGAACAACATCCTAATCATCATCGCTGGAGCGATAATACTCATCACTATTGAGAGCCACAATCATCACTATAGAGCGAAATCTTATTGCTGTTTTTTGTTATGCTGTCTAGCTAAACTATCCAAGGTTCGATGATCTATCTACTAACATCACTTGTCTCAAAAAAGGTTGTTCTAAAGCAGTGGTCGGCAAAAGTTGAATTGTGACTATGTTCGTAAGCACAAGGAAAGTGCTCCGCATAAGCATCTCAATAGGAAATTGCGGGAATTTAAACAAAAATTGTATTTATAAGTAGTATCAATATTTTGCATATATTGACGTTCTATGTACATACATACATATGTACATAAATACAAACTTTAATAAAACAATTCATTTGGATTCACCTATGTACGTCAAATTCCGAAAACGTATGTACATATATCTATTTATATGTATAAGACGTCTGCATGAATGTAGTAATTAGCCGTTTTAACACATTCACACGTAAGCGCCACATTCTACACATTCTGCTCACAGCAAGCGCGATGACTGAATGAGTGTGCAGATAGCTGAGAATACTGCGCTTAGTCGCAATCAGAAAAAGAGGCATTCGATGTACAAAGAGAGCCAAATATGTTGTACAACTAGTCATGCGCATTCGGATGTATGAGACCACATCCGGCTGTATGAGACAACATTCGACTGAAAGTTTTTATGACGGCGCCAATTTTTGCAAATAATAGCGGCTACATTATGAAAGCAATTAAATAGAAAAAATTCAATAATTGCATGTCTCTTCATATTTACGTACATACATGCATAATCTACATTGAGTTTTACTGAAATTAATAAGTAACTATAAAATAAATGCATACACATATAATAAAGTCAATACACATTTGTATGAAAATATGTTCATTTGTAGGCGCAAATGTAAATAGAAAGAAAACAGATTTAGAAAAAAGTTCACAATGCTTTTTATATATAGAATTACTTAAGACTCTCATTAAAATGTTAGAAATTTTCAATTTCTCATTAAAACGTTAGAAATTTTGGATGGAAAACTTTGATATTTGAAAGTTGTGTGCACTCTGTACAAGTTTTGAAACTTTAATTGATATTGTTCTAGTTAAAGGTTGCGATATTATTTTATAAATAACACTGTCCAACAAATGAAGACTTTTTGAATGGAACAGAATAGCGACCCCATAATTCTGAAAGGGTATGTTGAGTAGATCATTTTTGTAGAACAAACTTATGGTCCAGCACGTCTGAGTTTTTTTTTTCAGTGGGTCAAAGTTTTCATTTTTTGGTCGAAGGGAGCATTATACTATATATATGAAAAAAATGTTGTAAGTTAATGTCTGAGAGAATTCTTATGGTCAGAGTTGTATTGTGGAATTGTATGAGGATTATTTTTGTGGAAGATCTTAACCCTCTAACTGGTCTCTTTATGGGTCAATTTGACCCTTTTTTCGAGAAAATCAAAAAATATCCTTTAAAAAATGACATTTAAGGATTAAAATATTCTACGAAAATGTTTGGCGGAAAATTTCAGGGGGGGTCACCAAAAACACCATTGTTGTAAATAAAGCTCTTTACGATTAATTGGCAAAATTACACGCCAACTTCTATAAAAAAATTATAATTTTGTTTTAATAGTGGTTTATTATAGTATGTACATATTTATTTTTTTGCTTCAGCAGTAGTATGACAATGGATTAAAGATTAAACTTAATATGCTTTCCTGTATTATGCTTGACGTGAATGTTCCGATGTGTCAAGGTTTCTGTACAAGCCCCATACGTATTCAGCAAGCATTACACTTTGGGATTTCCCTTTGAATCTTTCTTCCAATACCTTTATATCCTGATGAAACCTTTCACCGTGTTCATCTGAAACCGCTCCAAGGTTTTCTTTAAAAAAATTGAGATGAGAGTGCAGAAAACGCAGCTTTAGTGACATCTTAACGCCAATATTGTTAAAACCGATTAGCATGCATTCAATATTTTCTGCATAGTTTTGTGCTTTTGAGTTTCCAAGGAATTCTGATATAACCAGCTGCATAAAGTCAAATGCTGTCTTTTGCATATCCGACAGATGACCATAAAATTCTTCATCTTGTAATAATTTTCTTATAATAATATTTTCTTTACGTTCTTCGAAATATTTAATATGATAATGGCTGCTGGTAGCACGTTAATCCCATTTACAAAGAAAGCACATATATTTTGTGTATCCTGTTTGCATTCCAGTCAATATTGCAATCATACTTCCCATTTATATTTATAGTATTCAATTTTATTTAAGAGATTTGAAATATTTGCGTATGTTTCCTCCTTTTTTGTGGAATACGCAACTGGTATTGATGGATGCTGATTTCCATTGTGCAGTAAAACTGATTTTAATCTGTGTTTTGAACTATCTATAAATAGTCGCCAAGCGGAAGAGTCCAGTGGAAGCTTTAGATATTTTAGAACCTCTTCAATACTGCAACAGTATACAAGTTCTTCTGATTTTTTAAAATAACTTTCCAGATCGGCGTGTCTTTTTCTTGGCGATGTAACTTTTACATCGGCTTTTATCAAATTCCTGTTTTTCAATCTGGAACATAATATTTCAGCTTTCTCTTTTGTTAGTCCTAAATCTCTTACAAGATCTTCAAAATAAGCTTGGTCTTTCAAATTAGGACATATGTTTAAACCATCAGGAGGCAAGTAACTTATATATGATATGTTTTCAACCGCCGCTGTTATTTCTGTATTGGCGTAAGTCATATTTGCCGAAAATGTATGTGTAGGCGGTTGAGGCACCGGAACACCTTCACAGCGCACTTCTGGTAAAATGACATTATTTGTTGCTTCTTATGTCATTATCGCGTAGTGCCTTTGGCTTCTACCAAATTTGTAATTTACGCAGAAATAGCATGTATCCGATTTGTGATCTTCAGGTTTAATCCATATAATAGGCGCAGAAAATGGCAGCGCCTTAGTACCGCCTTTGTACCAGGCCAAAAGACCACTTTCGCAAGTAGTACATACAGTTTTTGGTATCCAAGCTTCACATAAAAATCGTATTCCAAAGAAAAGAAAATATGGTTCTTCAATTGTAGGGAATATCTTTCTTCTGCTTTGATGGTGCGTCCACAAATAAAACAAAACCAATCTCTTAATTTGCAAACAGAATCCGCCATGATTATTTAACCTTTAATTGTTCTTTTTTTATATTAATTTAAGTAAAAATCACACAAGATATGTACTGCTTAGTAGCTCAATTATGCTTAATTTTATCAAACCCGATTTGTAAGTCACAGCTGATTTGTAAGTCACAGCTGACTAGACGCGAGAACTCAGTGTTTGGCCCGGCCGAACTTGAAGACGTTTTTACCTGCTTTGTATATGTTGGCGTGCCAATTAATCGTAAAGAGCTTTATTTACAACAATGGTGTCTTTGGTGACCCCCACTGAAATTTTCCGCCAAAAATTTTCGGAGAATATTTTAATCCTTAAATGTCCTTTTTTAAAGGATATTTTTTGATTTTCTCGAAAAAAGGGTCAAATTGACCCATAAAGAGACCAGTTAGAGGGTTAAGATATTCCACAAAATTAATCCTCATACAATTCCACAATACAACTCTGACCATAAGAATTCTCTCAGACATTAACTTACAACATTTTTTTCATATAGTATAATGCTCCCTTCGACCAAAAAATGAAAACTTTGACCCACTGTAAAAAAAACTCAGACGTGCTGGACCATAAGTTTGTTCTACAAAAATGATCTGTAATTAACGGAAAGGATTTGTGTTAAAAAACATTGTAAGTATTGCGTACAACTGTAACCTGTTTTTGACGCTGAGGTACGTACGTATTTATATACGTACATATGTCTATTTATATGTGGGTATAATGTATGGTAGTAAAACCCTTTTATAAATATTCGCTAGCTTTTTCGCATCCGTAAATATGCATGTATCTACATATGTATATGTATGTATATGCAGCCTACTTACTAAGTGCCAGGCCATTTGCTTATATATGTACATGTGTATTGTACGTATGCATAGAGTGTGTGTCTGCGCTTGTGAACACATTTGTATGTATATACAAATTAACGACTTGTTAATTACAAAGTCGAAAAAAATTAAATATTTATGGTCAAGAAGACCTTTATTGGTTGAAATCAAATTCTTAACTGACTAACTTACGATTAACATGTTCTTAATATTACCTAAATCTACTTGCGTTAGCACCTTTGTTAACGTCCACTTATGCGGCGCGTGGCGGATATTGTTCCCAATTGTTTGGTTTCTGTTTTGTCGACGTCTGGAATATTTCATATTGTGAAATAGTTGACATCGGCTGTTATTGGTTTATTGGCAATATTTCTGGTGTTAACTCCTGCACCTCCAAAAACAAACGTCCCCGTTTGTTCTACTGGGTTACTGCATTTGACTTACTAGGGTTATTGGCTCTGTTAACTGTTGTATTTCGGATATTGTGAGCTCTTTAGGGTCACTCACGTTTACGTTTACGTTATAGCTTGACCGCTCTACCAGCTTCCTTTTGAAAAGTTTCCTTAGAATTGATGCGATTACTATTGCTCCTACGAAAATCAGACCAATGATAGAAAGAGATAGATTCGTGATTAAAGCTGCTCTGTGGGTTATATGTAGTGCTTTTAGGTGTTTGGTGTTGTTCATGTGGAGTTCTTTCAACATTTCCAAACTCACGATTTCTTCTTCCCTATTTGAAGGGAGATTTGGTTGCAGAATTGCGGGTAGTGGTTTGGTGCTTAACGTTTCTCTAAAGGTATATTTTTTTCGTCAATACTACCTGTAGAATTGTGGTATTGTACTGCGTTTGATGCAGTAAGATTCATCTTTTGGTTGTCGATCTCTATTGTGCCATTATACTGATTTAGTAGTATGATGCCAGGTGAGATATTTTCTACTGGTGAAATGTGCTGATTGTTTATTATAGTGCATTCTGCTGGTTTGCTTCAAAGTAGTCAAGGGACGCAAGTAGTATTACTAATATCTATTAAACTCTTACGGCTACAAATTCTTATATTATTATGTTCCTTACATTTATTCTTAACGCCAAAAACTTTGTTATTATTACAAGTAACTATATCCTCATGGGGGATTTAATTAATATTTTTTCCCATTTTTATTGGTTTTATCAAAATTGAGTCGCAAGTATCCTCATTTGTTAAGGGTATTCCGACTATATAAAGGAACATTGTATTGTTTGAGGCAATTTTTATATTTGCTAGTTCTAGTGAGTCTTCCATATTATTTAATGTAAAATTATTATTTTCAAATACAGATTTTATTAATCTAAGTTCATCATTTGACAAAATATATGAATTTACGATGCCGGCCTTTGCCCAATGCATTGCATAATCTATATTAATTATTTCCTCTTTAATAATTTTTAAGTTATATTTTATCTCAACAGCCAAATTATGATTTATGTCTTCGTCCTTTCTCCGTGATAACTACACTGGATTTATCTCTCTTTTATATTTAGCTGTGAGCTTAGATCCTAATCGTTTGTTTATTTTAATATATATTATTTCTCCAGGAGAGTAGGTTTTCGTTGGTTTTCGAGTTTAATTGTGAAATTTTAAGTCTTTTGCTTGTTTTTTCTAAAGAGTCATGATATTTTGTCGTCTCGCTTTCTCATATTGCTCTGGGTCTATTGAAACGCGTATACCAAAAAATGTTTCTATTGTTTCTATTGTTCGTTTCCCTGTAGCAGAGTGTATGGAGTAGTTGTATTCGTATGTGCAGCGGTCTAGGAGTTCCTGAAAGAAGCGATGGGTATGTTCGGTTTTAAGACAACGCATCACTTCAGATAGGTTAGAATGAAATCTTTCTACCTGCCCGTTAACCTTGCTCGCGTAGGGGGGTTTGGTCTTCGACCATAAATTATACTGGAGCTGAATTTAGGGATTTCTTGTTATCAATGACTATTGTTTTGGGTACACCGAAAGCGAAAAGTATTTGTCGCAATGGTTCTCTGATATCCTCTATTGCTGTTGATTCTATTGTACTAACTTGGGAGAATTTATCTACTGCAGTGAGTACCAGTTTTTTTCTGTATTGTAAATATCGGCTGTGCGTCAGATCGCCCAAAACCTAATCGCCCAAAATCGAAAAATGTCAAATCGCCCAAAAAGTTGGGCGATTGGAAATAATGTCTAATTTCCTAAATGACAGATCGCCCAAAAAGTTGGGCGATTAGAGATATGTCTAATTGCCCAAATGACAGATCGCCCAAATGTCTAATCACCCAAATGTCAAATCGCCCAAAAATGCAAAAAACTTCTTGTCAACTTCTGTAAAAGGGAAAATGGTTAGTTCTTTGAAATAGTTTTCCTGTAATAATTTTCCCTTTTACAAAATGTTTACTTCTTCCTGCCAACATATTGTAAAAGGGTGAATTAATAATTCTCCTCTATAATTCTCCCTTTTACAAAATGTTTACTTCTGTAAAATGAAATATTAGTAAAATACATAATTATAATGCTAATTAATCTTAATTTATATTTTGCTACATATTTATTCACACAACTTCATAACATAATCCCTAACATAGAGCTATACAACCCCTAAAACCCCCCACTTACTACGATACTTAAAGTAAAAGGGGAAAAAAAAATCTGAGAGGGTATTGCTTTTAGTTGAGAGCATATTTACCGTACTTTTATTTTATTATTTTGACAAATTTGCTAAAAACAGAAAATGTCAAATCGCCCAAAAAGTTGACATATGTCTAATTGCCCAAATGACAGATCGCCCAAATTTTTTTTTGGGCGATCTGACGCACAGCCGTAAATATCTATATGGACTATTTCACCGGATATTCGGGAATTGGGGGTTGGTGTAGTTGTGGTTTATTAGAACGGCGGTCGTATTTGTTTTCTTTACAAATTTTGCATTGCTTGATTATATTTTCAATTTTTGCTCTCATCTTAGGAAAGTAACATTTTTGTATGAGTAGTTTTTTATTTTCTTCCCTATTCCTGTGCGCTCGTTTGTGTTCTTTCAGTATTTCTTCGTTTTGTGCGTCTTCATTTGGTATGTCCTCTACCTTTGTTTGGGTATATCGGATTTTATAATTACAAAAGTGGAGTGGGTATATTACTTGTATTTGACCCATTATCTCTTCAGAGGTAAATATGCAATTTATCACTGAAGGATTTAAGTATCGCTTTAAAAGTGGGATTAGGGAAGCCACTTTTTAAATCGATTACTGAAAATATTCGGTTTTCTCCAAGTTGGGACAGGACCTCATTTATCTCTGGTATTGGGTACCTGTCTGCAATTGTAACCGTATTCAGTTTCCTGTAATCGATTACCAGTCTGAAATTTTGTTCACCTGAAGCGTCGTCTTTCTTCGGACGACCCATACTGGGGAATTTTATGGTGATCGTGATTGTCTGATGATGCCGTCTTCTAATAGTTTACTTATTTGTTTCTCTACTTCCTGTTTAAGGCTAATAGGATATGGATGTGATTTGGAATAAATGGGTGTATCTGAATTTGTACGTTCATATATCGGCTACTACTTTGGTTGTGTAAGTCAACTTTTCATTCGGGTCTGAAAATAAACTTCGGTGTTTCTGTACGAGTTGTATAATTTCGGTTTTTTCTAATTCGTTCATATGTTCGTCACGTATTTGTATTGAGTTAACATCCTGTGCTCTGTATTGTCGGACTTGGATTTTATGTTTGTTTGCTACGACCATAAAATTATCTTTAGTGTGGATTATTGCTGAAAGTTGTTTTAGACTATCGTTTCCTAGTATGACATGAAAAGTGGTGAGAGTTGGTAATAGAAAAAATTTTAACTTGCATTCTTCGATATTGAAAAGATTGAGAAGTGTGTGGTGCGTAATTTTTATTTTACCACCTACGGAATTTGCGTGAAAAGGGTTATCATTTTCTTTGGGATTTTTGACCAAACTTCATTGAATATAGTTCTGGTTTGAACCAGTATCAACCAATATTTGTAAAATTTCGCCGCACTTCGTTTTGTTGGTTATATTGCTGGTTAAATCGATTTGTGTTCTGATTTATAGATTGCTGGATATTAGGTGGGTAATAATTTTGTTGTGTGCGTTGATAGTTGTATGGGTTAGGATTTGTCAAAGGTTGCGGTAGATAGACTAGTTCAGGATGGAATTTTGTCTGTGAAATTTGTTGGTTTTGTGGTAGGGAGAATCTTGGTTGGGCAAACTGTTGTCGTGAATTTTGTTGGGTAAAGCCCTGTTGTCGAGGCGCGTTAAAAGATTGATTATTTGCGTGGTAGGCTCTGAAATTCTGATTTTCAAGTTTTAGGCAGAGGTGTAGGGCTTCAGGTAAGCTCTTTGGTTCTTTAATACCGAGAAGCCTAGGCAGATCGCCAGAAAGTCCTCTGACAAAAGTATCGAGGGCAGTGGAACGATAATTTTCTGTCAACAACTGTACTGCTTCTTCTCCGACTTCCATGCAGCCTATTTTATTTAATATTAGTGATAAATGTATGTATACCTTTTGGTAGAATTCGTTCACTGTCAGTCTACCTTGTACGAGACACGTCATTTGGTATTCTAGCGTACCTATGTCCCGTTTGTCAGCGTAATGTGTAGTTAAACAGCGAGAGATTGCTGTCCAGTCCAATGGTGTATTGTAGGACTCTAGTGCAATATCTGCCTTTCCGAATATTTTATTGCGTATTACATTTAGGATGCCGAAGTAGCGTGGCGTGCCTTTTGAAGGTTCGTATATCCTCAAAATGCATTCTCCGCTTTTCTTCCAGGAGCTCAACTCTGAAGCGTTTCCTGAAAATTCTCGTAATGAGCGTACTACATCTGGTATTTTATCCATCTCGCTCATATTATTTTGAAATTGTATGTATATTGTTTGATCGGTTACTATGGGATTTGTTGTGTTATTAAGGACACTTTGAACTAAGTTGGGTCCATTTGTTTCTAGGGCTTGGGTTACTATAGCTCTAATTATGTTTGTCAATTCTGGCGAAATTTGGTTAGCCGGAGCGAAAGGTCCTTTTGAAGCAGTATTCCCTAATGGTGGCCTAATTAGGTTGTTTGGGTTAGCCATTTTTTTCAGAGGTCCTTATGTAATTTTGTTTTGTTTTAAAGATATATTATATTATCTTTTCTATTTTGTTTCTTATAAAAAATTATACATTTTTTTTTATACAAGGTGGCGCAAATTTGCGATTTGTGTAATAAACACATGCGAAATACACGTTAATAAACAATATTACGCTACACTGCTCCAGAACGCGGAATATTGCTGACTATTTATTTCACCAATAATCGGTCGGTGACTTTGGCACAACGTGAATTTCGTCGCAGATTTCCTGGCCGTCCAACGCCTACTGGTGAAACACTACGACGTTTAGCCGCTCGCCTCGAAGAGACTGGCACAACACGAGATACTGCCAGGCGTGGCAGACCCCGGAGTAGCCGTTCTGCAGAGAATATTGCTGCTGTAGTCGAGGATGTCATGGAAGCGCCGTCGACATCAACCAGACGACGTGCCACGCAAATGGGTATCAGTCGACGGTCTTTACAGCGAATTTTGGTACAAGATTTGAAGATGTTTCCGTACAAAGTCCAGACGGTGCATCAGCTGTTAGCTGCTGACCGCCAATCGCATCTAACATACGCTCAAGCCATCCTTAATCACCACCAAGAGGAAGATGATTTTTCATCAAAAATAATCATGAGTGATGAGGCCCATTTCCATCTTAGCGAGTACGTAAATAAGCAAAATTTACACTTCTGGGGCACTGAAAATCCGCGTGTAACCCACGAAGAGCCATTACACCCGCTCAAAGTCACTGTATTAAAGACCAAATAAAAATAATCCACAAGAAGAATCAAACTTTTTAATTTTTTCTTTAAATTACAGCCAAAAAACATCGGAAGTTTACTTTTGCGCCACCTTGTATATATAAGGCTGTGCAAGCCTTATTTTATTTATATAATAAACGATTTTGTATTATTTTTAAACTTGCTTAGTATAAATTTCACTTTTACTAATTTCGTGAGAGGAAGAGAAAGGGTATCTTTCGTTTTTGATTCTTTTTAAAAAATTTCACAATCTTAAAAAAATTGTTTTTCTTTGAAGGATATTAAATGCAAATACAATTTCCACAATCTTAACCTATTTCTTACATTAACATCAGCTTCATGGCGGCTGGCAATGATGATTTGGTCCTTTTTTCCCTTCTGGATACTACTGGATCACCGTCTTCCTTAGATGTCGCCTTCCTTCCTCAAGCGTGGGTAAGGAATTTAAATGCAGCTGCTTTCTCTTTAGCACCTTTTTACCGAAAGCACTGCATATGGTGCTTTTTTACGAAACTTCTCGTGCCGTATATTTTAGGCTCGGGTGCCAATTAACGACTTATGAATTACAAAGTCGAAAAAAATTAAATTTTTATGGTCAAGAAGACCTTTATTGGTTGAAATCAAATTCTTAACTGACTAACTTACGATTAACATGTTCTTAATATTACCTAAATCTACTTCCGTTAACTCCTTTGTTAACGTCCGCTTATGCGGCGCGTGGCGGATGTTGTTCCCAATTGTTTGGTTTCTGTTTTGTCGACGTCTGGAATATTTCATATTGTGAAATATTATTATTATTATTCAATATTAGGAAAAATATACAAAGTATTATTAAACCTAATCTTATATAAGAGTACGAGCTACTAAGGCCATCGACTCTGATAATAAAGTTAAGATTATAACTTAAACATACATTGCTATATTTTATTTTGTAAGTTACATTCGGCTAGATAATTAGAAACTCTTAAAATATTTGCATATGAAGGTGTTATCAACAATTCTTGATAATTTAAAAAAATATTATGCTTTTGCCTAATATTCGCTAAAACTGAGCATTCGTTGAAGATGTGATCAAGTGAAACCGTATTCGTGCAGAAAGGGCATGACGGAATTGTGTTACTGGTGAGAAGGTGCTGATGAGTGATTTGTGTGTGTCCAATCCTTAGACGTGTGAAGATGGTTGCTTGCGGGCGAGATATGTTACTAGGGTAAACCACTTTGGTACGTGTAGGGTTAATGGTAGTGTATCGGTGGACGTATTGGTTCCAATCTGTGCGTTGTGTCTCATAAATGTGGCGATTCAGCATTGAGGAAAGGTCATTTCGGTCATGTGACTCGTTCTGGAAAGTCGGTGCTGACTCGAAAAACCGGGCTGCGTTGTCTGCATGTTCATTCCCCGTGATACCAACATGTCCAGGTACCCAGAGCAGTGCGACTTTGTAAGAGTAATGCACAGGTCACGGATTTTTGAAATAAGTGTAGTCGTGTTGCGTATGTTACAAACTGCAGTCAAACAGGAGATGCTGTCGGAGCAGATGACAAACTTGCCTTTATTATGTATGGCGTATTCTAATGCTCTGAAAATGGCGAAAGCTTCCGCAGTAAATACCGATGAATACCAAGGGAGAATTCCGCCTAAATTGCTGTCCAATTACTATCTTCATAGAATTTCATTATTTCCAAAAAATGTTGCTGAAATATTGCATTACTAGTGCTGGTCTTTTTGAAAGTATAGAGAGACATGTTGATGGTGTCCTTATTTAACAGCCACTCAGGGTGTTTGTTAATTCGTTAATTTATTTCTGAGGCTAAGACATTGAGATCGAAAATTAAACCTATTATCAAAAATTACTCCTAAAATTTTTAAATTGCTTACGGATTCTATTACAATATTTTCAAAAGTTAATTGTGGATATTCACATTTTGTTTTTTTACAAATATGTAGTAGTTTACATTTTGGAATCGAGATAGATGCTCCAGATGTTAAGCCCCACTTTTTAAATTCTGAAAGTATTTTTTTGAAAAATATGGTTTACAGCTTGAGGATCTTTTATATTACTAAAAATAATAGCATCGTCAGCGTACATTGTGAGATGAATGCCTTTGGTATTAAGGCATATTTCAGTTAGCTTATCAAAAGCGATAATAAATAGCACCACCGATAGCGGGGAACCTTGCGGTATACCATTTTTAAGAGGGTGTAAGCTAGATAAAACATTGTTAATGCGAACCAGAAATTTGCGGTGGGTCATGAAAGCTTTTACTATTTTAAAAGCTTTTGGACCTATATTCCAAGCTACTAATTGACTTAGCATTGCATGGACTCCTACGCGATCAAAAGCTTTCTCGAAATCCGTGGCCAGGATAGTGGCATGATTTTTGGTGGAGAGAGCGTCAGATACAAAGTGTTGGAGTTGGATGAGGGAATCCATTGTACTGTGCTGATGTTTGAAGGCCGTTTGATTATGTTTTATAAAATCATTTTTTGTAACGAACCAAGTAAGACGCCTGGAAATAATTTTTTCGAAAGCTTTGCTTAGACAGGATAGCAAGGAAATAGGTCTATAAGACGAGGCCAGGTTGTCGGGTTTGTTTGGTTTGATAATTGGAACAATGGTAGCTATGTGCCAGCTATGTGGGAAAGATTCTTGGTGGAAAATTGTGTTGTACAGGAAAAGTAGTTTTTGTTTGGCTGCTGTAGGAAGGTTTGCAAGCATTGGGTAGGATATCCTATCGATGCCTGGTGTTTTACTTTTGACATGTTGTAGAGCGGACTCCAATTCACAAAAAGTGATTTTACCCTCTAGTTGTCTTGCTGATGTGGAGAGATTTGCCGCGGTGTGGGTTGCAGATAACCAATGTTGTTTTTCCGTGATATATTCTGCAGAAAAATTGCTATCCTCGGAATATGAAGACCAAAGTTGGGAAAAGTTGTGACGATTTCTTTGGGGTTAGTCACTAGATTTTGGTTAATCTGGATTACTTTTATCGGGCTGCGAGGGGCGGCAGTCAAGAGTTTAATGTCTGACCATAACTTTTTGGTAGTCGCGGTAGGAGAGATCTTTGAAGTGAATATTTCAAAACTATGCCTTTTAGCAAGCTTAATAGCTCTTTTAAAAAGAGCGTTTGATTTCTTGTAATTATTTAGGTTATATTCAGACATTGATCTCTTGAAAGTGTTCCAGTATTCAACTTTTTTATCTCGCAGATGTTGAACCAAATAGGAAAGTCTTTTGAAAATCTAGGTTTTGTTTGAGGAATGGACTTATTCGGTGAAGAGCGAATAATTTTTGTGAACGCAGATACTTCTTTGTCTATATTGTCGAATGGATATATGTGTATGCTTTTTATAATTTCTCTTTGAAACAAGTCCCAGTTTGCTCGTGAAGTTATTAATTTGGGGGCATGGTTATATTTTTCAAAGTGGAAGTTTGTTTGAAGGGAGATTAATATAGAGAAATGGTCACTACCTCTGAGAATAGAGGAGACTTCCCAGTTAATCCTGGGTGAGAGCTGGGGCGACGATAGAGAAAGGTCTACGTTTGTAAACGATGAATGGGTAGAAAAATGTGTGGGGCGCCATTATTAAGAAGGATCAGATTGTTGTTTAAAATGAAATTCTCAATTAAAGTACCCCTTTTATTTGGCGTGCGGGAACCCCAAAGTGGATTCCACGCGTTGAAGTCGCCTGTCCACAAAACAGGCGAGCCTAGTTGAGAAAATAAATCGTTTAAATGAGTATCATTAAAAATTTGCTGAGGGGGTATATACGTATTCGTGATGCAAAAGTTAAAATTTAAGTTGATTTTTAGGGCTATTGTGGATAGAGTGGAATTTATATCAATTACTTCATGTGGTATGAATTTTTTAATTAATATGCAAACACCTTGTTTTTTGGTTTGAATGTTGTGTAAATTCGAAAAATAACCACTGTATTGTTTAAGATAGAAAATGTTATTGTTGGGAGTTGAAGGGGTATGTGTTTCTTGAATACAAATAACATCTGGATTTTGCTCTTTTATAAGCAGTAGGAGTTCGTCGTAGTTGTTGTTATACCCGTTTATGTTCCACTGAACAATTTTAAGCGTCATTTATATGACAGAAAAAGAAAAAAAACAGTTGCTTATATGCATGTACATACATATGTATATGATTATGTTGTTGCGTGTGTAACATATCCTCTTCGGACGTAGTTAGTTCTTGAGCACAGCTTAGTACTTTTGAAAGAGAAGGAAGAGGTTGGAAGGGTGGAAATTGGAATTGAGAAGATCGAGAGACTGGTGATGACGTTTGAGAGAACGGTGAGTTTGTTTCAGAGGATGGCTGAAGTTGGGAGAGAGGTGTGCTACAAGATGTGTTATTTGTTGCGATTTTATTGAAAGCTGTGAGTCCAAAAGAGATATCAGAGTTTGTAGAGTTCAGAGGGGTACTTTTTTTGTTTGTTTTTGGTGTTGTTGATATGTTGCTCTCTATTGTTTGGATTCTACTATGGGCGATTTGAAAATATTAGTTTGTTTTAAAGAATGAATGCTTGATAATTGATTATTATTTTTAATATTGTGTGTTTGATTGTTTGTGTGAATATTTCTAGGGAGATTAATGTTATTGGAGTCAATGGAAATAGAAGTGTCAGCGTTACTGTTTGTTTGCGTCATGTTTTCGCCATTGTTATTAATAGCACTTGAGTTGGATACGGTTGAAGCATATGAGTAGTTGGGTTCGTTTGCTGGTGATAGCTGTTGCTTATGAATTTTTATCGCTTCACGCAATGAACACTTGTTTGTTGTTTTGATTTTAATTACTTCTTTAGCTTGCAAAAATTAGGTACAGTCTTTAGAAGACGATAGATGTTGTTGGAAACAGTTGGCGCAAAAAACGCGTTCGCAGTCAGATGGAGAGTGAGGAGGGAGGGCGCAGTTTACGCAAAGCGGGGATCGATTACAGCGTTTTGCCGTGTGTCCGAGAAGCTGGCAAGATTTGCATCGCATCGGAGAGGGAATATATTGACGTACTAAAAGTTTGCACCAGGCAACGTCGATTTTACTAGGTAAATTGTAATGATTAAAAGTCAGTAACAAAACTCCTGAGGGATGGGGTTTACCTTCAATAATTTTATTGAATTTGAACGCTGACACAAGTCCTTGTGAGCTGAGCTCATTTACGATTTCATCCTCTGACACGTTATTTAGGAAAGAAGCAAATATCGTTCCCTTTACGTGATTGAGCTTTTCGTGTAAGGTGGCTGATATGGGACATATGTTCGTTAGTTGTTTAGTTTTAATGAATTTTTTTGCGGTTTCGTTGCTTTTCACGAGCAGAAGTAAATTCCCATCGCGAAGGGTAGATATGGAGTGGACGTCACTACTAATTTGCTTGATAGCACGATAAATAGCGAAACAAGAATACGAAGAAAGGGGTTTGGCCGTGTCACAAGATTCAATCACTATGAATTTGGGGTCGTCAACTTTTAATTCAGGCAGTTCGGGAAAATCCGAAAACAAGGCACTTTTACCAGTTTTGCGTTTCTTTTTTCCTGGTCCTGTATCAAGCAAGGCGAAACGATTCGCCTCGATATTGGGCGGCCCCGGGGCCATTTTGCACGTGGGATTAAAGTTTTCTGATTTGAAAAGTTTTTGCAAGCAAACAAAAGAAAAGAAGAATAAAACAGAGCGGATTAAGCGTATAGCGGTAGTCCGAAAACTGTAAGAATATAAACTCGAATAACACTCAGAATGCGAAAGAGACGTCTTGTCGGCGCGAGAGCTAGTCGATGACTGTATTGTGAAATAGTTGACATCGGCTGTTATTGGTTTATTGGCAATATTTCGGGTGTTAACTGGAAATAGTTGACGTCGGCTGTTATTGGTTTATTGGCAACATTTCTGGTGTTAACTTACATACATGCATACACACATATATTCATATCATATTCTGTATACCTTTAAAAAAAAATTTTAAAGTTACTGGTTCTGATTTTTGAAAATGGAATTGCACTATAGTTTTAATAGTATTATAAAACATATTCATTCATAAGAATTTTCGAATTTATTCCAAAAAACCATTAAAATGCATTAATTTTGCGAGCTTTCTACTTACTATATCTCGAAAATAAAGAATTTAACTACTATTGCATATACCTATGTATGTATGTACATTGAGTTGTGGAAAAGTAATCATATCAAAAAAAACAACTCAGAAAATATTTAAATATTCAAATTTCAAATTTTCTTTAAATATTATTTGGATAATTTAATGAAGTCAAATGTCCACTAATATTTTATTCACATCAATATTATTTTAAGACCTAAATAATAATAATATTGTATAAATAACAACAGTTAAAAGAATTTTCTAATCAGTTATCCATCAGCTTTAATAACAAAGTAGTTACGTACACACATAATAACAGGCATCGCTAGCTGAGCCTTACATATGTATGTACTTATGTGCCTTTGGTGGTGTCTCCCTGCACAACGTCCGCCACATTCGTCACATTCGTGCAATTTCCGGACAGGCCGTGAATGCATGAATGATCGATGACTATAAATGAGCGTAGCGAAGAGAAAAATTTGTACATCCCTTAAATCATAAGCAGAGAGTACCCATATTGGTCTCTTTTTTCTCTGTAAGTACACATATTTATGATGGCATGAGTGCATGAGTCGAATGAGCACCGCATTCACATCGGTATTCTTATGTGGTGTTGAGGCAAGATCGAGTTTCTAGACTAGCTACTTTGTGCTTAGAATCAGAATTGAACTTGACGAGATTATTAATGCTTTTGCCGCAGCCAAAGCGAGGAAAGCTTACTTGAAAAATCTATATATGTACGTACCTGTATTAATAAGCAAAAAAAAAATTAACATATTCTAATGGCACAGTGAATTCAACATTCTGTTCACTATATTAATTCTTAATATTAATTTTGATATGTTTACAATAATCTATGTAATAAACTTAATCTCTTTCATATGTATTAAAATAGTATACCTATTTTAAAATAAATGAGTGATTGTAACAATAAATATTAATTTATGCATTTATCCGAATTGTACAACAGTATTGTAAAGTTCACTTGGCATCCTCGTTATGGCGACATGAAATAGTTCGGTTCGGGGAGTTGATTTGTAACCGCTGAGTTAAGCGCACGCTTCGCGCAATAATTTTATTATATAACATACTTTTTAATATCTTAAATTAACTTAACTACATTAAATAAACTACAATTTAATTAATATTACAAAAGTAATCGTGTTTTATTAAAAAGGTTCATCCTGACAGTTTACATATTATAGAAACATGATTCTACACAACTACGCATTACCTTCATAACAATATACTACAGATAACACTATGCAATATCAAAAAAAAATCACCGATATCCCGAGTGGCGATTCGTATTAGGTATACTTCGTAAAGTAATAAGGGTAATCTTACTTTATTTACTTTTCGTTATACTTAGTTGAGGGTAGCTATAAAATTATATCATTGGTGTCTACAAAAGTCATCAAAACATTTAAATTATTCATAAATCTACAAAATGCCGCGTGTTTGTGTTAATTCTCCTAGCTTATTTTGTTACGTTTGTGGTCAATTTACTCCTGAAAGTGAAAAAAGCCTATTTCGCCTTTGTTTGAAAAATGTTATAAAGCTTATTTTACAAATGCCATTAGATATCAAGGCAAATCATGGGTGCCGAAAGTGTCTTGTTTAAAATGTTATAAATATTGCACGGGTTGTTACAAGGGTAATATTAAACAGATGCCTTTTGGTGTACCAATGCAGTGGCATGAACCCAAAAATCACGTAGACGACTGTTACTTCTGCTTAACAGCTGTAAAAGGTTTTTCAAAAAAATTAAAACACTCGGTGAAGTATGCTACTGTGTCATCAGTGTCAATGCCGCTACTACATTTTCCAGACATTCCAGTACCGGAAAGATTTTGTATTTCGTCAAGTTTATCGACTATCGAAGAAAAAGATGAAGCAGGCCCTTCTAATAGCGAAGAGGTATTTATAGATGAAAAAATACTAGAACCACCTTTGATTAGTCAATCAGAACTGAATGACATTGTAAGAGATTTAGACTTGACCAAAGAAAAATCTGAAATATTAGGCTCGATATTAAAACAATGGAATATGTATATTGCAAAGTGGAGTTAAAATTACAGCTTATCGAAAACGTCACATTACA
This sequence comes from Philophylla caesio, assembly GCA_963971545.1. Lineage (NCBI taxonomy): Eukaryota > Metazoa > Arthropoda > Insecta > Diptera > Tephritidae > Philophylla > Philophylla caesio. The sequence goes on along the minus strand of OZ020609.1, from coordinate 28,647,744 downwards.
TTAGCTACCTTTTTTTCAAAAGAAGATGGATTAGGTCTCTCCATATGAAAGAAAAGTGGTAGCTTTGCATATGTAAAATACTTACCGCTTAAGAGGGCTTTTAGGAAACCGTATTATACGGCTTATGACTCTTTGGAGCAGACCTTTTTGCCAATAATTTTCTCCATTATTTTATCATCTAAGCCAAATCGAGCAGATTGGTTTAAATGGAAAATTAAAAACAAGTATTTTATTTTAATTCGGAAATGTTATCCGCTTTTCCTTTCCGGAAATATGAATTAACAAAAAACTTGCATAAATAACAATGCATTCACGAATGTCTATAGGTATCCATATGTATATAGTTGTGGCATATCGCGTTCATATATACATATATATATATACGAGTAGTCACATATATAAACATATTGAGATTTTCAAAAACAATCTGCATTTCCTCAACGACAAATCCCATAAAACTCCTTTAACATAACCGCAGCATGGAACTTTTGAGTGCTACAATCAAAATAAAAACAAAAACATAAAGAAAAATAGAAAAGTGTTAAAATAGCATGACACATACAAACAGCTGGTTATCATACATGTGTATGTTCACGCATGATGGAATAATAAAAGGTGTTGTACGTTGTGACAGTGCCAGTTTGAACGCCCTTAGCTCAATGTTGTAGTTTGGAAGTATTAGAGAAACGGCAATAAAAGAAGGCTGTTCTTAAAAAAAAGTAAAAATGAGTGAAGATATTTACATAAAATTTAACCACAATGATTGGAATATTATAAATTTTATATGAAAACTGACAAAAAAAATTTAATAACATCATACTTTGTATTTAAATTGTTGGTAAAACCTGCGCACAGTACGAATTTTTAGTGTTTTTGGATGCCAAAATTAATAAAGACAAACTTCTTCGGTAATGATTATGCTTTAGAAATTAATGTAAAATGTTTAAATATGACGCAAATGCATTCAAACAGTACTAAAACCATAACAATGTTTGTCCAGCGATTAACTTTTCTTCGGAAAAGTAGAACCTCACGGGTTTTCCCACATTAATATAGTTTATTTCCAATCATTGGATCATTAAGAAACTGAAGGTAATCCTTAATGGTTATGAACATAAAAGCACTGAAGGCGGAATTTTTAGGAAATAAATACTAATTGATAACTGAAAAAGCAGAAATATACAGGTCCATGGAGTTCCTTTAGCCTTTATGGTATAATTATTAGAATACAACATCCATAGGTTAAATTGAATATAAAATTAGCTTGTTCGAAAAACGAGCGGAGAAAACTAAAAATTTACATTGACGAGACGATCGAGTCGGTTGAAGGCGGCATCCATAGGTTAAATATATTTTTGATACTTTATCAAAAAACGGATATGTTTTTTTCTTGCCAATAAAATATTGTATTATTGTTTATCCTGTCTTCCGAAATGAACCCCAGAGCTTTATTCTACGTAATAATTTAACAAATAATCTTTCATTATACAAATACTTGACAATTTTTACAAAAACTTTTTCAAATTCTCGCTTTTAGAAAACCAATTATCAACAAATGAGAAAAATTATCCAAAATGTCAAAACAATCGATAATACATATTATGAGTTCCACATGAAAAACTTAATTTTCTGCTACAATTAAATATTTTTTTTTGTACAAAATTGGTAACCAAATTCTGCAAAGGAACAACACATTTTCTAAGGGCGTTCAAGATGGCTGATTTAGAGCGAGAAGTTGCCAACGTACAACTCCTTTCATTATTGCATCATGATGTACACGTATGTTGTTGAAAATTTAAGTAGTGAAATGAAAAGCAAACGAACATTGTAGAAAAGAAAAAATTTGGAAAAAAAGCGAAAATGGTAGAGAACGGTTTGTGAAGACGGCAAGGCGTTGCTGAATTCATGTAAATTAAAGTTTAAAATTTTTTTTCAAATTTCAAATTTTTTCCCATTTTTAACAGAACTCCCAAATTTTTCAAATAAATCTTTGAAAACCAAAAACAAATTGAGTACATAGTTTATTCTTCATTTAAATGTTATATGTACCTTTTAAGTGGCTAGGAAGAGTCTCTTATTATTGAGAAATAATTTTTTATAATATTTTAATTAAACTACATTTCATTTTAATTGTTTATAAGCTTTTAGGCCGACTGGTTTTGAGGAAAATTATTAATTATAAAAAAAACAACAATAGTCAAAGCGGTAGAAGTTATAGTACTATTTCGGAGATCATCATACTTCTTTCTTCATATTTCGTAATACTTAAGTTATATGGCCGAAAAATAATAAAGATGTTTTCGCTCTCATACAAAATCCTTTCCAAGTCTAGGGTCAAACCAATTAAAAAATTAAACTCAGTTCAACAAATTCATTCCTTAAATTACTATTGATTTCGACAATTTTTTTATGGACGATCTTCTGATATTTCTTAAGCTTTTAATATCTAAAAAAGCTGAAAGTAATATTAAGCGAAAATTGCACTAAAATTTGAAGGATTACAAATTACTCGATATTTTTTTAAACTTTTGCGTAATAAATTTTTTTGAGCAAAATTTTTGACTTAAAAAAAATACATAAATTGTATGAAAATGTTTCAATATATGTTGAAATGGACTGTACTAGTGCAATATAATAATATATATGTATATAATATGCGTAATATGTATACAATACTCGTATAGCGAGTGCCGGATGTTACATTCGCAAACTGGAAAGCTTTGTCTGCAAAAAAACCTTTTAATACTTTCTGGTTATTTTTGCAAATAATATTTTAACTTCTCCACCAACCGAAACATCAGTTCGGTTCCTCAAATCGCACAACTGGCTGTTGCTTCTCGTTGGAAAAACTCCGGATGTGCGCCGGGTCTGGAGCGAAAGCATCAGGTGCTACGTTTTGTGAAGTGCAAATGAACACAAATGTACATACGTACATACACATAAAATATAAAGCTATCTTTATTTATCCTGGCACATACATTCACACGCATACACACACACACACACACAAACGCTTACGCTTTTGAACATTTTCATGATTTTTTTTTTCTCATTTTAGATGTGGAGTTTTATTACTACAAATCCATTTGTTAAATTACAAACACACGGCAGTTCAAATGCGTTGGTAAAGAGTCTGTTAGGTAAGTCTTTGTTTTTTTATAATTTTTGTTTTCGAGCTTTTTGCATCCGAACACAATTTTGTGGCCTTTTCTCTGCTTGTCTGTGAGTTGTTTTTCCCCATTTTTCGCAGTTGTACCTTTCGAGTTGAGATATTTTCAGTGTTTTGCTGTTGCTGTCATAAATCTTTATGGACATATATTATTTATGTGCATGCATCTCTTTTTTTCATAACTTATTCAACAAAAAAAAAATTCATATGTATATATGTACGAGTATGTCAGCTCACTGGCTGTTCATATCTTATGCCTTCGCCGCATTGACGCGATTGTGGTTTCTGTTCTAATCCGTCTAACTGACAATGCTTCGTTCATCTTCTCTCACAACTCTTTGGATTGTTGCAGTTAATATCAATATGCTTTTATATGAAAAAGTTAGACTGATTACAACGTAGTGTAATTGAACTAATTTAATAGATGTAGCTCGGTCTCCTAAAATAGATTCGCTCACATATTTAATGCTACATAAGCTGAACATTATATTTGTAAGCAGAAATTTGTAATCGATTGTTTTGAATCTCCCTCATCGAATTGAATTCTTGTGTAACGCCATTCATAGAATAAAATTTCGACGAAGGACTGAGACGAGTCGACTTAACGCAGACGCCTTTCGCAACAGAGCCCAATGAGAAATACCGATACTGAAAATAAGTATGCCCGCTACAACATTAATCCGCCAACTGTTGAAGAACTTAGTGAGGTGTATTTTTCGTGAAAAGAAGATGAACGTCAAAGTAAGCGAGTTCAAAGCAATAAAGTTGTTTGCAGCCGGACAAATTTCAGAAAATTCCACCAGAAGATGTGTTTGCTTATAGGTTTCAAGAATGCGGCAAATTCCTTGCGTGAACAAAATTTTGAAAATACTTAATTTATAGAGCACGTTTTTCTCCACTTTTCTGAATGGTAAGTATGTTTGTAGTCAAAATCAAAGCACTTACTCAATGAACTATTTAAATTGTATTATTCATTTAAGAAATCGATTTTAAGTAGATTATGGGATAGTAGCTGAGTTTATATTCCTAGCAAATACGTTGATTAACGTCGTCAGAGCTGAAATTGATACGGAACTCTCTGAAACAGACAGGGTTATTCGAGCTGCAAAATTCAGTCTTAGAAAACATTTTATTTTTTTATAAATGAAGCCTCAACGATAGGGATGCTGAACGAGCACGTTCCTAAGACAGGCGAGTCTTCGTGATCCTGTTTATTTGCGAAAGAAAAAAATTTAATTAGTTTTGTACACATTTGAGTTTTGGTTAATGGCATATAAGCGATTACATATTTGTCACTTTCATTGAATAAGTTCTCTGTACTTTTTCACCAAATAGCAGTTATTTAATTAAACTCAAGTTTATTGTAAATTAATGTATGAACTTCGCATTCACAATCCTATTGCTTTTCCACATTCTTGGCAATTTTTAATTAAATACTCAGTACATAATTTAATTATTTAAATGAACTCGTCGAATACACAAAATGTCTATAGACAACAACGAGTTTTAATTAAATTTTGAAAATATAGAGCGACATAAATATTTATATTTTGTGATTCTATGAATTTATGTATGTTTAAAGGTACATACTACATCGGTTGACCGAATTTTATTTGAATGTGTTTATGTATATATTTAATTGTCTGGTTGTACGAGTAAAAATTTAAAGAGCAGTAAATATAATGCAAGTATATTTAAGTATCTTCCCTTTCAGTCATTCACAACTGAATGTACGACTATTTATGAATTATTAATTAACTTCCACTTTGTTGGCCAACCCCTGATGCAAGTTTATATCTTTGTAGGTCATATTAACTATAACCTCCATTAGACCTCGCCTCAAATTTAGTTTTTCGAATTTTGCATTTGGGGATTGGTTAAATGTGCGATTTGATGTAAAAATTCATGTGGTAAAATTTGAAGTCGATCAGAGTGTGCCAACCCGTGCCACAATGAGGTCAAGGTTCAAAATATATAGAAAAAAGTCGTTTTTTCATTGATATTATAAGTCAGGAATTTTTTTTTTTTTTTTTAATTTTTTCTTTTTATGTATTTCCTTCAATTTTTTTATTTTTCGTAAATACTCTTCACGTATGAAAGAAATATTTGCAACTAACACAAGAAAACTAAATCAACTGTACTCGTTTTTTTATGTTGATTTTAGTTAGACCAAATTGTATTTGTTTTTTTCAAATAGTGCATGGAACTTTTTAACAAAGCATACATATCTACGTAGCACTAAATTTATCTCAGTCTTATCTACATATAAAACAACTCTCAAAAGTTGAGTGAGTCACAACACAACACAACAAAAAATTTAAAAGTTAATTGCCATTCCAATTATTGAAGTTGGATCTGGAGCAGCAATCGCACAATCAATATATGATTATTTAACGAAAATGAACATGATAAATTCATTAGAAATGCTGTGCTTTGACACAACTGCTACCAACACTGGTCAACATAATGGGGCAGCAATGTGCTGGAGAAAAAATTAGATCGGAGTTTGATGTGGTTACCGTGCAGGCATCATATTGCAGAAATCTTACTGCGAGCTGTTTTTGAGGTATATTTTGGAAAATCTAGTGGTCCAGAAGTTGGTATATTTGAACGTTTTTCACGGGAATGCAACACTTTTAAGTTGGAATATTTCAAAGTTGGTATTATGGATGAAGAGGTGCAACGTGCTGTAAGTGTCGAAGAATGTAACTTCAGCAAAGAGTTTTGTATTAAACATTTAGAAAAAGACCATATTATAAAGAGTTATTACAACTTACGTATATTTTTCTTGGTGGCAGCATCCCAAATTACGCATTTCATGCACCTGGGACAACATCCCATGCAAGATTTATGTCGAAAGCCATATATGTTTTAAAAATATATGCTTTACAAAAACAGTTTCAAATGTCTTCCAGCCAGTTGAATGGTTTGCGAAATATTTGTATAATTCTGGTACGCCTGTATATTCCGTACTGGTTCAGAACGACTTATGCTGTCGAAGCACCAAATAACGATTTACAGCTGGTTATAAAGATTGCAAGTTATATTGACCCAAACATATCAATACCACTATTAGCAAAAATCCGAAACCACCTATGGTATTTATCGGAAGAGTTAGTTGCTCTTAAAAGAATTTCAATCTAAAGATTTGAGTTGCTTTGTAACACATAAAACTAAAACTTTTTTTTGCACGTTTGGAAATAGACACCAATTTTTCAAACTTTGATCCCTCAAATTGGCACGAAAGAGCAGAATACATTAAAGGAGTTCAAATTCTGAAAAATATTAATGTTGTTAATGATGCTGCTGAGAGAAAAGTCAAACTTATTACAGATATTAACCGGTCCTTAACACATAGCGAAGAAGACAAGCAGTACTTGCTTCATGTTGTTTAGAAGTACCGAAAGCAATTCCCATCATATACTAAATCGTCGCTCTTATAATAATTTAATACTATTAATTCTCTTCTTTCTTTTTAATGAAATCTTTTAATATAAAAAATTGCAAATTAAGAAAACATTACATGCATTGCATGTTTTTTTTATAATAAATAACTTGTCATCTATGAAAAAAACGATTTTTTTATATAGATATATTTTGAACTTTGACCTCATTGTGACACGGGTTGGCACACTCTGATCGACTTCAAATTTTACCACATGAATTTTTACATCAAATCGCACATTTAACCAATCCCCAAATGCAAAATTCGAAAAAAAAATATTTCCTTATAAGTGAGGCGAGGTCTAACCTCCATATTCTAAAACTAAATGAGCAAGACAAATGCGCTAATTTAACATTAAAAAACAAAGTTATTTCGCAAAATTAAAAATAGGCAATGAATTAAATATCTATGTATATTAAACTTCTTTATAAATGATATAAACATTTTTATATAAAAAACAAGCAGCGAAATTTTACCTCAAAAACAAAAATTGTGTGCATATTTGTGTTCAATAGAGATGTCATCCATTTGAAAATGAGAATTATTAAAAAAATGCATTGTGTTATATGTTTAAATTTTCCTTAGTAGGTTTACGAAGTGAAACTTTTAAAGCTGCGGTAGTAAATTTAAATATCGACATGATTAATTTGACGGAAATAGTGCGGAATTGAAATAAGTATTTCTCATACCTAAACTCACAACAACTAAGTTCACCATTAAACTCACCATAACAGCACTTCCCTAAACTAATTAAAAAAATACATATGTGTTTTTTTAAGAGACTCTTTTTGAGCGGCGGAAATAAAACCAAAACCCAAAAAGTGGGAATGCTTCCGAATAGAATCGTTTCATGGTAGGCGGCCAAAGGAGTGTTACTTTCTGTCACCATTCCTGAACTTACCACAATGACACTCACCATACCTAAACTTCAAACATCTAAGCAAACCAAAACTACCATGCCTCGCAACACTATATTACTCACCCCAAATTAATTTCCTGCACCATATTTAATCACACCGAAACTTACCATATCTAAACACGCAAGACCTAAACTCACCACATGTGTACTCTCTTCATCGCTCTTCAACAAACTTCACCTGGCCTGATCTTCCCTTACCTTAATTAATTTTACTTGGACCCCTACATCACTTTACATAACGATTATTTCCGAAATTTTATTTACGCGTAAGATTCAATTACAATGTAAGCACTTTCATTAATTGAATTATGCTGTATAAATACATAGTTGTTTGCAATCTACATATCTACTGATTCAACTTCGTTTTGGTACGAAGTATACATTTCTATACTAGTACTTATAAATAAAGTGTAACTAAAGTATCTGTTCTGTTTAGTAATGGGCAATTTTGTTTCCTAAAAAAATGAAAAAACAATAAATCATAGTTAAAACGAAAAACTGAAAAGAAACACAAAAGTAAAAGCTTCCTGCCGGCAGCAACAACCAGAGCCGCTGTTGAATGCATAGAAAACATGAACAATACAGGTAAGACAAGGGTGGACAACAGCCCAGCTGATGTAAACCAAAGGAGCGAGTTCATTTAAACATTGGGAGGAGCATTAATTGTGATGAAACATTTCAAATTTCAAACTTCCTGTAAAAAATCGAAAAAACACAGAAGTTGCAAAAGTGGACGCATGAAAACTAAAACAGCGATGAAGTATGACGACATAAAAGAGTTAACGACAAAAAAAATTTCCAAGCGAAACGGAAATCCATTTTTACCGCTGGTATTGAAAATTCTACAATCTGTACACCAGAGACTTAAAGGATGTGCAATGGTGGCAACGGAAGAGGAGCAACGAAAAATCGAGAAACCGCTGCTACATAACTGGCGGCGTTGAGGGATGTGTTGTCAAAAAAAAAACACACACCGAAAATTGTGTGGCGAAGAAGGAGCGCTTTGGAACTGAAACAAGCAAAATGTGAGCAACAACAAAACTTTCCAAGAACAGGTGGGCATACCGACAGCAAGTACAGCTTATGCACATATACATACATGCGATACATATGCACTAGAGTAAGAATATACAAAATACGATAGGCATGTCAATCCCGGGATTCAGGCCTTTTTAGCTTCCGAATATCAAGGGATAAGTCTTTGCAAATCCCGGAATTGTGGAAAACAAAGAATTTAATAGCTATTTATTTTTCAAATTGTGTATCATTCTTTTAACCCTAGAACACACACCCGGGTACAAATGTATCCACTTTCAACTTTGAAGTGTTGTAACTTTTGAACCGTTATACCTCTATACCGCTATCTAGGAAGATTATTTAGTTTTGAGTTCAAATTCAAAATTTTAACCAGATCGGACCATTGGTTCAGGAGCTACAGCCTTCCAAACACATTATATACGTAAACACACACCCGGGATACGTTTGTACCCCAATAGTAAAAATGCTCATAATAATAAAAAAAAACATTTTTTAAATTATTTTTTTATTTGAAAAATGAAAAATATTCATTTCACACATTATATTATTGACTTTTATTATAAAAATTTTAAAAATGCATCTTATATCTAAGGAAAATCATGGCAAATAGAGCAATTTGTTGATGTGACCGAATGTTCAAGACACATTGGCTTCTTACATTTGGCGCACAGCTTTCTGGTTTTTCTACGGCGTTTTTTCCTCTTGTGCGTAACATAAATAGCAAGATCCGGACACAGGTTTTGGCGTGCGCGCTGCGGCAGATGTTGATGCTGCTGTTGACACCATTGATTCCACCGGTCGGTTGAAATATGCTTCAATAGCAATTTTAGTCGAAAAATTTCGCGTCACTTGACGATTTATGGCTCTGGCTTCAATAATGGGCATACACAATGCTTCAGCCAAGCTGCGCAGGATCTGCTTACGCTTGTTGTTTGTTCTCCAAGGCAACATAGGGTTATTCAAATCGTAGACAATGTAGGCTGCAAGAGCTGTAATGTCCAACATGTTGAAGAACATCGCTAGTGGCCATCGTTTTGTTTGTCTTTGTGTTGGATATTCCGCAAACATTTGGTCCATTCGATCAACACCACCTTTGGTACGATTATAATATTCAATTATTTCAGGTTTCCCACTGTCAGCTATTTCAGCATCATTAAGCATGGTCGAAAGCAAAATTACTGCTTTATTTTTTTTGGGAACATAAGAGCACATTGTCACATTATTTTTGAAGCCATATGATGTTGAACCAATTGTCCTGTTTTTGTTCTGCTTCATTTCTTGAGGAATATATGATTTGTTTTTGCGCAAAGTTCCAACGATCGTGAGTTTCCAGGTGAGAAGCAGTTCTGCAACTGGCAAGGTCGTAAACAAATTGTCCATTGTAATGTTTCGGCCACTTCCTTGGTATTTGACAGACAAATCCTTCATCACTCGTTCGCCTTGGTTCGTTTCCCTACCAGTTTCTGCTTGGCCAGTATATATTTGTTCATGCAGTGGATGTGCATTTGTGGCATCGCAAATCCACCAAACCTTGACACCATATTTAGCAGGTTTTGACGGTATGTACTGCGTAAACCGTGTGCGTCCACGGTAAGGAAGTAATTTTTCATCAATCGTCAAGCATGAGCTGGGCTTGTAATGTGCAGCAAGATTATTGTTCGTCATCGTCCACAACTCACTGATCGATGCTGCTTTATCAGTTAGTAAGCGTGTTGCACGAGTGTTTTTATCGTCAAATCTTAGGAACCGCAATATCGAACAGAAACGGTTGACTCCCATTATGGCGCGATATAAAGGATAGTTTTTGACGCTCCATAAATCTCGAACATGTTCTCCATTGCTATGGTTCGCACCAGTCATAATAAGTATGCCAAAAAATGCATACAGCTCTGTTATTGACACAGGCGTCCATGACTTAGGAGTTGTGTTTGGATGCGCATTGTTGTAAGCATTATAAGTTTCTTTTGCTAACTTATTTGTGTGGCGCATAATTATATCAGCCATTTCAACGTTCATGAAACATTTGAATGTTTGCTCTATTGACAACATTTCAGTGCATCTAGCTGGTCCAGAACGTTCTCTTATAATATTTTGTCTGAGTACCTGACGACTTACATTTGGTTCTTTCATCCACTCAGTACCATCACGTGCAACAAATTTTTCGGCACTAGCAGGTAATTCATTATTTTCTTCTACTTCTTCTTCTTCATCGTCTTCTTCATCATCCTCATAGTCCGCATAATCAGGTAATACTTCTGCGGCACTTTGCGAAACTTCAGCATCGTCATCAGCAATTTCAATGTCATTGATTAGAATTTCTTCTTCATCTTCTGAGTCAAAGTCATAGGGAGCGTCATCGTCACAAATTTCATCAAATAAAGATTGTATATATGATTCTCGCTGTTCCTCAGTTAGCCTGCATAATAAAAAAAATTAGTATATGTTTACATTGTTGCTTATTTTACATTTTTTACCTTCTATATGCTGCACTTGCTAAAGTTGCAGTCATTTCGTATCCAGTTATTTATAGTTTCAGTTATATTTATTTTCACTTATATTTTCACTTCTTACACTTTTGAGCACCAAAACAATAATGAAAATATCAACAGGCAGCATTTATAACAACACCTCGTGTGAAAACAACCCTTGCAGCTGCATATAAAATACAAAAACCAGTTATACCAGTGTATTTGCTACCTATGTACCCATACCTTGCGCGACCTTTTTGCACATATCTTTTGAACCAGGTAGAATATTTCAATGAAATAAAAACCAAAATGTGTACTCGTTGTTACTCTACAAGTATATTATTATAAATTATATTATTTTGTTTTGCATTTATCAGGACAACAACAAAAACAAAAATCCACTGTTGCATATCCTGACTTTATTTGCCCATATCGCTGGAACCAGTAGGAATATTCGAATGAAACAAAAGACAAAATACTTGTTATATATTAAAATATACATTTCAAATCATAGAAATCGGTTGAATAAGCATTAAAAAAACCGCAAAATAAGGTCCCGGGTACAAACGTATCCCGGGTGTGCGTTTACGTGGTATTTTCTGGGTGTGTGTTCTAGGGTTAAACTCCCTTTTCAATGGCAAATAAATGTTTTATTTTTGCCATTATAAATGAGCTGGAGAATATCCCACTCGCAGCTTGTTAACTCCCTTAAGGCTTTGTTTTGTTCTTGCCATTATAAATGAGCTGGCGAATATCCCACTCGAGTATAAAATGAGCCTCATTATGAAAGCGATGTTAATAGAACTAACAACGAGGTGTCTGAAGTGCATAAGGCAGAAAGTCTCAAAGATAAATTGCATCAAGTTTTAACGAGGAACTCGCAATTGTCCAATAATCGAGAGGCATATAATTTATCAGATGGCTGGGTAAAAGAAATTGATAGTTTTTGTAATGAGGCGATAAAGACTATGTCCTACAGAGAGCATTTAACTTTTGTCGACAATCGAACCAACAAGTGTTGAGGCACAGCAGTGATTTTTCTCTAGCCTAACCTAACCTAACATGGTTTACAAGCTTGCTGCCAGCGACATGAAAACATGAAAAACAGAACTTCAAATTCGGTATATGCATGTGTGTGTTTGTTTGTATATATAAATAAATAAAGTGGTAAAATCAGCAATATATATTTTTCAACAGATTCCAAGGAGAAGCCCAAAGGCAGAGACTACATAAAGGGGAGAACCCAACCGACTATGCTGAAATCGGAGGTGACAAAAGCAAACTCGGAAAAATATTGATAGGCAAAAAAAACCCGGCAAAGCAAGCTGGTCACTGCTAGCTGAAAGAACAAGGAAATCGTCAGCAAGAACCACAACAACGGCAAGAGATCGCACTCAAGTGAAGGAAACCGGTGAAGCGTACTGCCCACAAGTCAAATGTCGGTAGTAATATTTGAAATGTCCGAAAAGTGTCCGACTGGCCTGTGTCACTGGTCCAGACCTCGTCACGCAAATACACGCAAACACACACATGCATTTTTAATGTATTTAGCTTAGCCAACGAGTTGCAAGTCAAGTAGCCAAAAACAAGAATACAGCAAGAAATATGTATGTAAACAATAGAGTAGGAGTTTGTGATATACACAAAGCTGAACGTTTCTACAACAAGCTTTTATTTCCGTCCGCCGTCCGAGCATATAGCGGGGACGGCTATAGGATATAGCTGGATCCTTATAATATCACACACACTTGCACACCTTCCTTTACCATTTGAACATTCTTTGTCCGCTTGTTTGAGTAGCGAATAGCTTCGGTCCAGTCAGCCAGTCAGCCAGTCAGCCACTTACGAATATTGACTGACAGTTACTACGTGCATGCTTGTTGTAGTTTTTGTTATATTCTCTTGATGATGTCTGACTGTAACAGTATGCAATTGCACACAAATACTACAAGTAGCCAGACTTTTATGTGTTTTTTTTTTAGTTTGTTTATTTATGTTTAGTATGCGCTCACACACACATAAAGTTATTCACTTGCACATGTCTGCAGTCAGCTGGCCGGTAGACTGCAAAACTCCGCAGCTTGCATACTTTTATAACTTGCCATGGTTGTACATATGTGAGTGGCAGGGCGAACAGTCGAGCAGGATTCAAGTTGTCCCTTTGCGTATACATGTAAATTATGGTATAGCCTTGTGGTTGCTCGTTTGGCATTAAGTCGATTTTTCGACCAGACTTTCCTGTTAGGGAGTAGAATGGTGTGAGTGAGGTGTCGTGGAATGACATTCTGGAGGCTTAGTCAGCTTCGAAATAAATGCCTTTGTGTCCTTTGTTCTAATATTAAGAGTAAAAAATAGAGCAGTATTTTCCGTTTCGAATACCTTTCCTCCTTATTGATTCTGTCCAAATTTTTACTTCAAAATTTTTCTGTTTCCAGAATGGAAGGTGATGTTTTGAGCTCAGGGTAGAGAAATTTCGCTATTGCGCTAGTACTTATTTTCGTCTCCCTGTTTTCTTTTTTGAGTTTCCACGTTTAGTCAGCTACGAAGTTTACAGCCCGGAACAAAAATGTGCCTTATGGAAAAATATTTATACGTTTCGAGAGGATGCCCAGATGTTTCTTAACTAGTTTAAGTGCAACACATGTATACTTAAGGCTCTGATAGTCTCCTTTCAGGGCAATGTGTTCATAATGACAGTCACTCGTGCATACACATCAGTCTTAAATCCTGAACTTAGCGTTGACGAGAAAACTTCTGGTGGAAGACCCTCCATGCCTTACAGTTTCTATTAATCTGTAAAAACGCAATATTAAACTACTGATACCTGATACCTGATACAAAGTACATGACTTTGCCAGTACGCAGCAAGTGCAGGCCAACCAATCGTGAAGCGATCAAATATCGGATATTCTACACATATGTATGTACATAGTAGAATAAGTTCAGTTCATCTTGCTAAGGTTGTCGGCAACACCACTTTTGGCCATTTATTAAAGAGTGCCAAAAAATCTAACTGAAGGTATGAAAGGAAAAGCTTGTTAAATGCTAGGATGTTCGATTATTTGACTTTTTTATAAAACCGGTTTTTGAATTTAAAAAAATACCAGTCATAAATTATTTAAATGAAGAAAAAACCTAGTTAACCGGTTCTTGTTCTAAATATGTAAAAGGCTACATCAACGTACATTCATGTAACTAAATGTTATTATTCTAGGGAAGAAATCTTTTGAAAATAAATTATAGTTTAATGTCCGAGTTAGTTAAGAAGACTGATACTGCAATCTAATAAACAAAAATCAAAATTTAGACTAGTGGACATCATTTGGTTTCAAAATAAAGTCTCTTAATTATGAACAGGCGATAAGCACGTTACAAAAATTAAGGCAAACACAAAAAATAAAAACATAAAAGCTAAGAAAGGCAACAATCTTCAACTCATACATAGTCTCAAATTTTAAAACTTTAGATTATATCAAATTGAACGAGCTAGAAGGACTTTTTGTCTATACGGCGTTGTACAATTTTTCTGCATTTTTTCTGCAAATTATTTGGATTTCGTCCTTTACAATTGATAAGCACTTTGTGGTAGCCGTTTCAATAAAATCATAATGGATATACAATTAGTCGATGTGCTCCCATCTTTATATTATTAATCAAGTGCTTCCCAACTACGAAAAAACCGGTTTTGGAGATTTAAAAAACCCGATTTATTCGATATTCGAAAAATCAATATTTTTGAAAAAACCGAAGAAAACCGGTTTGAAAAAACCTAAGAAAACCGGTTTAAAAAAGCCGAGTCAATCACCCTAATAAATACTATCAAGTTCAAGTCGGCCAAAAGAGATTGTTACACCAGAAATCGTCGATAAAATGCTTGGAATGATATTGGATGACCAGATAATGAAATTTCGGGAGGTGGCTGGTCGCATCGTAACAGAGCGGGTACATCACATTTTACACGAATAATTGGATATGAAAAAGCTTACCGCGCGATAGGTGGCGTGATTGCTCACCTCGACCATAAGCGCAACTGTGTTACCACTTCAAAACCATGGCAACAATTCATTGATTGGGCTCTTAACTGCTACCCCATCTAGCATATTATCCAGGTTTAGCCCCATGCGACTATTTGCTATTTCGAAACCTAAAGATTTTGCTGGGTGGTTAAAACAAAGAAACAAATGTCAATATATTTAAAAAGTCACTAACTTTACATCGAATCACGCAAAATAGCCTTTAAACATTCGGGTATTTACTTCTCTTAATCAACATTTTTTTCATAGTGTAACCAAACACGACTCAATCGATAACTATGCAACTAGACATCAAAGCAATTCCGCTTCATTAATTCAAATCCATGCATCTTTTGTGCAATAAGTTAATTTTCTAAATACAAAACTCTTTACAATCATTCTTTTATGCTTCTTCAGTGATTTGCCGTTTCGCTTATTTGCTATTCGCATAGTGATTAATTTAATTTTTTCCTTCGCTTTTCCAGCACTGCTGCTTAAACTAACTGAACAGTGGATGAGTGTTGTTCAAAATTGTGGGAGAGTGACGGTGTAAAAAAAAAAATGGTAAACATGTAGTTATTATTTTCTGAAAATATTTTCATTTTTTAGAGGTTATGACTTGAGTGAACTTATCATCACAGAATTAGATGCGAGTTATAAGCAAGATAGTAAGGTTTTAATATTTCTAGAAATATTTTTATTAGCATGCTGAGTATTACAAACTTTCGTTAAGTAAACAAATTATATAATGAGAAATTGGTTGAAGAAGCTTAGAACTTTGACGTTCGGCTTAGGTTTTAGGCGAAAAAATAAGATAAAAAAACATCCGGTCATGTATAAGTTGCTTTAAAAAATGTTCAAGTCATGCCCCAAAAGGTATGCTGCATAGGAATAAATAAAATCACTTTTTCAAAGGCAACCTGTTTCTGTATAATAACTATGTTGTGTATATACGGTGCCTAGAACTACGCTGCGAAAGATTAAATTTAATTTTTAAGCAATGTACATAGAGCCCAAAAATTGTTTTAAAGGAACATTTTACCCATTCTATCTTTTATTTTTGTGGTTCATTTAATCTGGAATAAATGAAAGCATGGCCGCTGTGATCGAGTGGGTAGCTACAACTCGATATGCCGCTAAGTTCGAGGTTCGAATCTCAGCTAAAGCAAGTAGAGTCTTAACACATAGAAAAAGTTTTTTCTAAAAGCGGTCAGTCGTCGGAAGACAATGGCAAACCTCTGAGGATATTTTTGCTATGAAAAAGTTTTCATAAATACATTTGCCGTTCGCAGTCGGCACAAAACTGTAGGTTCCTTCATTTGTGGTACAATATAAAGACGCACACCACAAATGGTAGGAGAAGCTCGGTCATACATTGAGCTACATATATAGTGTAAGCGTCAAATTATTATATTATTATATAAATTAAATGAAAATTGAATTTTCTATCAAACATGCTTAACATTATCAGAGTCAATTTAAATAAGTATTTTAACGAAGATCTACTTGGAATTGGTTTTTAACCCCTATAGTTTAAACAAGGGAAATTAAATAAAATAAAATTATTTAAAAATTTGTTCGCAAGCAAAAACTTTCATAGAGAGGAAGTTTTGTACGTGAGTATTTTTTTTTTGCCAACATAATATGCGCCCAATAACACTTAGTCAAGATATTTTTGAAATGTCAAAAATCCATCGTTATTTTAAGCCATAAAAGTATACTCAGAAAAGTCCTAAAAAAAATTTTCACGCGGATTTTTTGAACACTGCTGTTGATTTTTTTTATTTTTTAAGCGTTTCGCAAGAGCAATGATGAACGTTTAGCGAAATTTCGTCGAAATTTTAAAAATGCTAAAGAGTGCTTCCGGAATTTATATAAAGACATGCAGAAATAGAAATCTCATAGCCTTTTAACAACTTATTTTAAGAACTGAAGTATGGATTTATTCGTCGTTTCATATAATTTTTGGTGATCACAATATGATTTTTTGGCTAAATTCTGTAAAACAGAGGGCTTTTAACATGAATCAAAGCATAGCGAATATGTACATACATATGTAATAAGTTTGTTTACTTCTCCAAATTTGGGTTTCGGGTTCGCAAAATCGGAACGAAAAAACAAATCAGAACTGAAATGTGGTTATTTTACGCGAACAAATTTCTGTCCAAGTAAGCCGCGGTAAAAAGAGATCGACTGTATAATAATAAAACAAAAAAATCTAAAATGTTCCGTAGTTTTAAGTTTTTTCAAGAGCATTTACATTCTAATCAGTTCTCCCACAACCCATAGAAATTTGCCTACGTCTTTGAAACATTATTTTGCTATCTCCTAACTATCTATGCATGTACATATGTATATTAAATTTGCTTCTTTTCCCAGCTTGCCAAGTAACCAACAACTGCGCGCTTGTTTTACGTTCATTGGGTTTATTAATTCAATTCAATTCAATTCAATTCAATTGAAATTCAACTCAATTTCGAGACGAGATTTCTCCTTTAACTATTCAATAGATACAACTAACTAGCAACGTGCGTGTGGCGAGTATACAATCGTAAATGCAAGTCGCTATGAAGCGAAAGGAAACTTCGAGCACTTGATGCAAATGAATGCTAAATGTTGAATACTGAATGTTGCGATGCGCCAAATGCTCTTTGTTTGCTAGCGATCAGACATGATTTAAACGCCTATTTATCTTAATTAAGCGCTGAAAAAGAGTAGTATTTTTATGTGTGCGTGTGTGTGTTTTGAAGTCACCGAACGCTCGAACTAGTTTGTGTGTGTAGGGCTAGTGTATTATTTGTACAAAATTGATAACTTCATTTACAAATTAATGCGCTGTGGTATTTTGAAAAAAAGTAGCGATCATTATTTCAGCATAAATGTGGAAATCACAACACTATGTGACATTTTGTGGTACACATAATTCACTCAATTTATATGCAATCGCACACTCAAAAAGTATTATATAAGAGGCTATGTACGCGATTTGAGTTTGAATGACCATCTTTTGCTTTTGTTTATTGTATGTTTTGTAATATACGCATCTACGCATGTATGTACGTAGTTGTTGTATGTACTTTCCCACCATTTGACTGTTAGCGCTGAAGTGCGAATTGAGGGTATCTCCTGCACGCATAAACGCGCAAAAAATGCTCAAATGCCACAAACATCGGCGCTCCAACTGTCGCCTATATTCGCTGTAACATGCATACATTTAATTGCCTAACCAAGGCAGCGAACCCTGTCCGCCTGTCCACTGGCCTGCCAGCTATGAATTGTTTGTTGGCATTGCATACTTTTTGGCGTGCAAGCGTGAATTTATTATCAACAAAGCTGACTTATGATTCCTCAGCCACAATTTACTGACCGCTAACGAATACAAACATATACAAAATTATATAATTGTGTGTGTGTGTGTGTATGCGTATATATATAGTTATCGCTTTGTGCGACTTTGGCATATTTGAATTTACGTTGTTGTAATTCTTTACTTTGGCGTTCCGAGCATGATAAACATACATACGTACATATGTACCTATGTATTTGAGTATATTTTGAAATGTAGTCCACAACATTGCTGACTGCTTTGTCAGCTACGGATACTCGCAAAATATTATAAGCTTATCAAGTTCGTCGGAATTTATGTGTTGATCGCGGAGCAGGTGTGTGGACACGAGTGATCAAATATTTAATTTTTCATACCACTTTGACAGGTGCACACCTGTACAATATTAAAAATTAATTTAAATTTAAATATTTCAAATTCATACAGTTCATTTCTTTAATAGAAATATAAACCCTAATTTGAAATTTAACACAACATAAATAACACAAGTCTGCAAAAAAAAAATAATTGAGAGCTGTTTTGGTTTTTTTGTGTAATTCTTATGTTTTTGGGTGTGCTGAATCCGAAAATAACTATAATTTTGCCATAGAACGTCACGTTTTCTGGCAATCCTTTTGGTACATTTTCGCTTATGGGAAGTATCGGGAAGGTCTCTTTGAAGAGTTCAACAGTAGTTTGCCATCATTAAAACGCTCCATCTTTCCTGGTATCTTTTTTCCATCTCCTTAATATCTTGGTGAAATCGTTCAGCTTACTCTTCACTCACGTCTCCTAATGAAGAAAATGCACTTTTAACTCATCAAGCAACCTAAAGCTTGAAATGCCTTTAACATTATTTTCATGATTTGTTTGTAGTTAGGATCTTTGTTATTGCCTAAATATGTCTTTATGACCTCTTTAAAGGCAATCCACCCTTATCTTGGGGAGGATCTGCCATGGTTGTGAACAATACTGGATCAGCCATAAGCCATCTAATATATGGTCCAACGAAAACACCTTCCTTCAACTTTGCCTCCGAGTGGCCTGGAAACTTTGATATTAAGTATTTGAGCAATTTCCATCTCTTGGAAGTGACTTTACAAATTGCTTCATCAATCCCAGCTTTATGTGAAGCGGTGGTAGAAGAACTTTATGAGGAGGCACCAAAGTTTCATGCAGGACATTCTTTTCGCCAACTTTAAGCTCCCTCGGAGGCCAACACTTTTTGGTCCAGTGATTTGTTCGGTCTCTACTATCCCATAGACACAAAAAGCAAGGGAATTGGTAAACCCAGATTGTTGTTCGAGCGCCAAGCCCCAGATTTTGAAATCACCGCACACTTGCCAACCGTGG
Organism: Philophylla caesio; assembly: GCA_963971545.1. Taxonomy (NCBI): domain Eukaryota; kingdom Metazoa; phylum Arthropoda; class Insecta; order Diptera; family Tephritidae; genus Philophylla; species Philophylla caesio. The sequence goes on along the minus strand of OZ020609.1, from coordinate 28,628,014 downwards.
TCCATATATTTTAACTTGCAAAGAATCAATTCCAAGTTCTTGTAGGTTTGCTTGAGGTGTACGGAATGACCGACAGGAATGGAAGTATAGAAACCGCCGTTGTGAAGCAGAACTGCTTTAAGGCTTCTTTTTGAAGAATCTATGAAAATACGCTACTCTGCTGGGTCGTATGAGATCTTAAATGTATCCATCAAACCTTCTACACTATCGGAGCGCGCACGTTCAGGTTACAATTAGGAAGTTCACAAGCACTGTCGTATCTCGTATTTCGTCGTATCGCTTATTAGAATAAACTAGTTTAAACTTGTTGTTATTGTTTCACATGTTAAATTTTCGTATTTCAATCCAACTCTGAAAGGTATGTTTAGTGTGTTATTTGTGTGTTTTATTCGATCAGCTCTTTCCGTTTATCATCATTTTAGGCTTATTTTTGATTGAAAAAACGTTAAATAAAGTCAAATAGTGATGTATGTACGAATACATATTTTAAAGAAACCGACCGCTCAAATTTATTAAAAGTGATTTTTGCGGATTAATTGCTTGAATACCACATACTATAGTAAAGGAAATAACATAGTGCGTTCACAAGCTCCTCTGTTAATTAAATAACGCACTAAATAATACTCCCTAAATATGTTAATTTTTGTTAATGCAGCTCACACAGGGTGTTCCTTATTTTGAATTTAATGATAGTTATGGTAAACATTTAAAAACAGTAATCAAAATAAAATTATACTTATTATTAATGCCTACAAGTTTGCCCAACCCTTTTTATAATACAATTTTGCGTTTTGTAAAATAACCTTACGTTCTGGAATTTTTTGAGTATTTTTTTTAGTGTTCAGAACACCTAAATACATAGAAATCAAATGGAAATATCCAGACAGCATTTTTATTGCGAACCTGTGTAATTTATCATAAGTTTATCCAAACTTCAAACCCTTCCCAGAATGTATTCGAGTCAGGGTTGGGCATAGTGCACTGAAAAAGAAATGCATTATGCGTTCCACTATCAAATTATCTTCAGTGATAGTTAAAAAACGATTTGAGCTTTCACTGAAGATTTAGTAATAGTGAAAAAAAAATTAACAATCACTAAGTATTTAGTGACAGTGAAAAAAAAACACTATCATAATACATTTACATTGAAACAAAAAATGCATTATCATTAAATATTCAGTGATAGTGAAAACCTTTAGTGATAATTAACATTTTTCAATAATATAACACTTGTTAAATGAGAAGAGTTTTTCCCACTCTAAGCTCTCGAAAATTAGAGGCGCGCGCGTGCTGACGTGGTGCAAAGTTTGAAAAAAAGAAAAACCAGCTTGTATCTAGGTAGAAGTTGAAGAGAGCGATTATTTATTTCACCAGCTCTTTTTATACAGAATGTAAAGAGCTTATATTACAGCTAGTTTAGTGAATACAGTGATGCAATTTAACTCAGTAGAGATTGTGCAACTATGCCAAGGCTAGTTTTACACGAATTAATTTCCTTATAAATATTATTAACGTGTTAAGGTAGCAAATTGTATAAATGTATATGACTGTATGGAAATGTTTCATAGTAATTGAACTGAGCGTATGTCCATACGCACTCATTTAAGCGTTGACCGAACATCCCGGCCCCCTTGAAAGATCTTTTTCAAGCCAAGAGAGGTGCACGTTTGTGGATAGGTCGCCGAATGACACCTTTCGCAGTTTGTACGTCAACGACTCTGACACTTTGGTCCTTGCCAAGAATAACATTGATTATTCACCCCATCGGGCAACGTAGGGGAGGTACATTGTCTTCATGTACTATGACAAGAGCACCTTTAGCAATATTGTCGCACCTTTTGGTCCACTTATGGCGTGTCTGGAGCTCGTTCAGATAGTCAGTTGACCATTGCTGCCAAAATCGTTGTTTAATGGCACTGATACGAATCCAATGGTCTAGGTGACTGATGTCCCTGTTTGCTGTTTGATGCTCTGGAAGAGACTTTATTGCGCTCCCAACCAGGAAGTGCCCAGGTGTAAGTGCTTCAACGTCACTAGGATCGGACGAAAGTGGCGAAATCGGACGGGAATTGAGTATGGCCTCTATTTCAATCAGCTCCTCAAAGGTTAGGCGCGCATTCCTCACTGTGCAGACTTTACCGCCGCCTCCCACAATCCCCCAAAGTGAGGTGCCCTGGTGGAATAAAACGAAAATTTATAAATTCATTGGAACAGAAGTTATGTAGTTAAATATGTTTGGTTTTTGGGGTTAAACAAAAATGATTTTAATTCCGCCAGTTGGTTGCTAGCTCCCACGAAATTAGTCGCATTGTCGCAGAAAATATCAGTTGGTAGTCCTCTTCTACCGATCATGCGCTTTAAGGCTGCGATAAATGCCTCTGTGGATAAGTCTGACATAACCACAATACGCACAGCCTTGACAGATAGACACACAAAGATTGCAACGTACGTTTTGTAGGGCACCTTGCCAAGAATTCGCAAATAGGTATTAATTGGTCCACAAAAGTCAACAGCGCATCGCGAAAATGGACGAGAGGGGTTGAGACGTTCGACCGGAAGATTACCCATTACCTGTTGCAGCAGACGAGGTTTGTTTCAAATACAGTGAATACACGATCTAACGATACGACGTGTTAGATTTCTAGCATTGATTACCCAAAAGCGCGCTCGAATAAGTGATACTAACGCCTTGGCACCAGCGGGATAATTTGTTACGTGCAAATGCCGAACCCAGCCTTCCACGAAATCGCTGGTGCTCGGCAAAATGATTGGATGTTTTTGATCGTACAACAAATTTGCAAGCTCAAGACGACCACCCACTCTCAATAAGTTGAAACCTTCAATAGTTTGCAGAAATTGATTCAGGTATTTCTGCTGTAGTCGCCGGATATCTTCTTCGAAATAATGATGCTGCAAATTCCATACGATGCAGAGCATAGCCGTTTCCATTTCCTGGGCAGAAAGTGAAAGCACATTAAACTCCTTTGGATGCAGTGACCTGATTGATAGTTTTCTATAAAAGCGAAACATCCAAGCCACGATACGTAAAATTTTCACATGCGAACTATGCCTTGTTATCACTTCGAGTAAATGATTGAGTTTTGGCGCAACATGAAACATCGATTTTCTTTTCTCTTTGTCCACTTCTGCGAAGTCAATGTCGTCGCATTTATTTTGTGGCCATTGCTCTTGCTTTTGTAATAAAAATTGCGGACCCGTGTACCAAATTGAATCAGCGAGCTCTGAGACAGTTGACCCTCTCGACACAATGTCAGCCGGGTTGCTATTTGTTGGTACGTGCCTCCATTGACACGACGTTGTAATATCTTGAATTTGTGATATTCTGTTACCTACGAATGTGGATAATGTCGCTGAATGTTGCTTTAACCAATGAAGAACGATTTGCGAATCTGTCCATAAATACACTTCTGTGGTATATTGAGCAGAATACGATTTGATTTTATTATACAATTGTGATAAAAGATGGGCCCCGCAAAGTTCTAGTTTTGGTAATGATTTCTTTTTAGTCGGCGCAACTCTAGATTTCGCTGTGAGAAGTTTTACGGAGGTGTCGTTGCGAGAATTGACTACTCGGATGTAAAGACAGCATCCGTACGCGCGAATTGAGGCATCGCAAAATCCATGCAACTGTATGGATACGGCATTTGCCGTCAAGCAATAGCGAGGTACTTTAAGAGAAGTGATCCCATGCGGTTTTCAAATTTTGCGGAATGGATTCATCCCACGTAATCTTTAGAAGCCACAGTTCTTGCAAGATGATCTTAGCTACGATTATAATAGGAGATAATAACCCAAGAGGGTCAAAAAGTGATGAAGCTAACGATAAGATTTTTCGTTTGGTGCATTTGTTATCAACTTTAGTCATTGTGTTACTAGAAAACAAGAACAAGTCACTGCTTTGATCCCATTTTATGCCCAAGGCGCTTGTTACAAACGAATCATCTAAATTCAGATCCTTAATGGTTTTGTCGTCTCTGAAGCTCCGATGATTAGAATGCCACTTGTCTAATTCCATACAACCTTCCTTAAGGATTGCAGTGACTTCCTGCTTAATTTGTGCCAGCTCTTCAGGATTTTCCGCTCCACCTAAGAAATCATCAACATAAAACGACGATTTTATGGCCTTAGCTCCGAGCCTATACTCAGATTCATATTGATCAGCAAGGTAATGAAGGCTCCGTACAGCTAGAAAGGGTGCACTTACTGTACCGTAAGTTACAGTGTATAACTGGTAGGTTTTGACTTGTTCGTTTTCCGAATTTCTCCAAAGTATATATTGAAAGCGACGATCACGTGGATCCAAAAGTATCTGCCGATACATTTTGACAATGTCTGCTGTAATTGCGAAGCGAAAAAATCGAAACCGGATGAGCAAAGTGTACAACTCGCTTTGAATAGTAGGTCCTACTAGCAGTAAGTTATTAAGAGTTTTCTGAGACGTTGTTCGACATGAGGCGTCGAAAACTACCCTCAACTTTGTTGATGTGCTGGTAGGTTTGAGCACGCAATGGTGGGGAATGCAGTAGTGAGGTTCGTCAAACGTAGGAGCTGTAACTAAGGTCATGTGCCCCAAATTTTCACACTCATTCAAAAACGTTGCATATTGGTGTCTAGTTTCTACGTCTTGGGCCAATCGGCGTTCTAATGAATTAAACCTCCTTAATGCGGTATTATATGAGGAACCGATAGAGGAAGGTATGTCGTTAAACGGTAATCTCACAACAATCTTACCATCAGAGCTACGAGAAACTGTTTCTGAAAAAAGTTTTTCACACATTGCCTGATCCTTTGTCCATTCATTTGGTTTGCCGTCCACCTCATCAAGTTTCCATAAATATTCCAAGTGTCGGTCAACGGTTTCCTCAACTGTCAGTAAACATGTAGGCTGTGATGAATTACGTATGAGAGAAGATTTGTATCGGCCCGAAACAATCCAACCAAATAACGTTTTTTGTAGGGACGGCAAGTTGTCACCTAATCTGATTTGGCCAACTGATAAAGTGTCAAAAAAGCTTTCTGTGCCAAGCAGCATGTGTATACGTTTTGACTTGAAAAATTCATCGTCAGCCAGTTGTGTATTTGGAGGTAAGTTCCATGAAGATATATCTATTTCAGATTCTGGCTGGTATGAAATGTGAGAAGTAATGCAAAATGAAAGTTGTAGTTGCAATTCACTAACGCGGGATTTGACTGAGGTAGAGATTTTGTGCTTAATGTTTGTGTGCGAATCGCCTATGCTAAGAATCTGCATCGAATGTTTTTCTCTTGGTAAGCGCAGTTTCTGTGCAAACTCTTCAGTCATAAGATTGACCTGCGAACACGAATCGAGTAAAGCCCTACCTACCTGTTAACATCCAGCTGCATCACGCACAAGCACAAGAGCGGCAGCAAGAATAACTTGCTCTAACGATGATTTGCTGCGATGAGTGTGAACGGTAGCAACGGTGCCGGTGTTAATATCGTTTGACGCGCTGTGCGAAGGTGAGGTTGTGGATGATGGCGACGAGGAGGGTGTTGCGGCACCGGATGACTGAGTGCGATGTAGGAGAGTATGGTGAGGTTGAGCGCATAGCTTGCAGTTAAATGTGGAAGTGCAATTGGTTACCTTATGATTTTTTGACAGGCAGTTTATACATAGCGAGAGGCGTTTAACAAATGCAAAACGCTCAGTGACATCCATAAGTTTAAAACGAGAACATTGGTGAAGCATGTGATCACCTTTAGAGCATAAAGAACATGTACGTGTTTTGCAAGCCATTGTAGAGCTATGTTTTTGCAATTTAGTTTTGTTGCTAAGTTTCTTATACTCAATTTTTGGAGTTTCAAAGCAGAAAGAATGAGATTTGTCGATTGACTCTAAGAATTGACAGCGCCTTTCTAAAACCGTAGCGCAGTTCTCCCAGGTAGGTAAGCCTTTGAAATCTAAGGACTCTTTCCATTTTGTCTGAGTCTCCTCATCTACCTTTTCTATAACTAAATAGATGAGCATCGCGTTGCAAATATCTTGATGATTTCCCAGCGATAAAAGTGAACTATAGAGTGCGGAGACATTGTCGACAAGACTGCGAAGTTCACTAGCATTCGGCCTTTGAATTGAATTAATTTAAAATACTGAAGTAATGTTTTCCATAAAAATTAAAGTGTTGCTATCATAACGATCCTTCAGTCTCTCAAGAGCCTTTGTATAATTTTCATTGGTCACTTGAAAAGCGTTAACCGTTTCTAGGGCTGCGCCTTTGAGGCACTTACGCAAATGATTAAATTTCTCGATATTCGACAAACTTGGTTGTCGATCAATTATTTGCTTAAATGAAGTTATGAAATTTTTGTAATGCGAATATTTTCCATCAAAGGTAGGCAGTTCTAACTGAGGAAGTTTTGTGTGCGACACAGGGAACGAAAAGGTTGTATCGGATACCGTAAGATTATGAATATCTTCCCCCAATTGTGTTTGTATTGCGAGCTTAATCGAAACATATAGATCTTCAATTTCTCCCCGCGCGTTATCTTCCGGCTCCAATTTTTCAATGTTCGATTGAATGGCTAGAATTTGTTTAAAATAAGACTCTAATATTCCTAGGCGGCATTTCAGCTCTGCCGTCGAAAGAGCTTTCCCTTCCCCTCTGCCATTTGCATCAATAATGGTTTTGATACGAGAAATATTTCTCTTGGTTGTAATACGCTGACTTCTATATTCCTCAAGGGTAGTGGCCATAGTGGCGCAGCAGAGAACGAAAGAGAGCCCAGGGAGGAAGTGATAAATAAGAGTGAACGCTAGCAGCAAGTGATTCAATTGACAGAGCTGCAGGTACTTAATGCAGTGTATACACTCCAATTATCTTTACCAATGCGTAAGGTGTATAGTTAGTGTTTTGACAGCTTTATTATTACACTGTGTACACATACGAGTATATACATACAAACATGTGTTGCTCAACTTACTTGTATGAATATTCCGCGACTTTAAGTCGAAAATGCTTGTTCTTCTGCTGCCAAGAGTACAAGCCTTGATTACAACATTTCATCTTGAGCTGACGAGCGTTGCGAGATCTTTTAATGTTCCTAGTGATTAGTGTTGTGGTACAGAATTTTCTGCGATGGTTTCTACGATGCGTTGCTGTTGCGAGAAGGTTGGATGTTGCTAGCGAAAAGTGTTGCGATGCAAAATGGCCAGAGATTCTTCTTTCGATAAGTTGTATTGGGCGAAAGGTTGACTGCTGTTGAAAATGTGTTGCTTCTTTGGCACACGCCTTTACTGCTCACTTTGATGGTGGCAATGTTGTTCAATTTCCCAAAAATGATATTTTACTAACCTTGTCTGAACGATTATGAGCTACAATGACTATGGAGTCCGTTTTACGTTAAACTGTAAGTGAATATTTGCTAGGCTGCTCTGTAGTGACGACAATGATGAATGATGCTTGTTGTGGCGGCTGTCCAATGAAACCTCCAGAAGATCGCGAGCGATGGAATGGTAAAATGACGAAACAATTTGCGATGTGAAAATCTTTCCTCTACTTGCGGGCAAAATTCCTCAGGTGTTTTTTGAAATTAGCGCAGGTTTCTTGATTTTAGCTAGTGATTTTGCACGTGCATGTTAAATTAAAATATAATTCAAATAAAAATCACACAATTGATTCTTTGCCACTAGACATCATTGAGGGTTTTACTATATCTTCGGAAAATGTCGAACTTGCAATCGAAATCAATAGTTTGGATCATGAGGGTCTTGCTCCCATTTTTTTTAAACTACATTCTTATTTCATATCAATCCCAACAGCCAAACGTTTTAACAAGTGTATAGATAACGCTATTTTTTTGGATACTTGGAAAGTGTGTTCAATTGTTCCTATTCAAAAATCAGGCTATCGCAATAATGTATGCAATTACAGTCCCAGTGAAGCAAACCACTTTTTCCAAGTTATTTGATTTCGTGCAAAAAATAAAACTTTATAATCAGGTGTATTCATCAATAACCGAATGCCAGCATGGTTTCATGCCACTAAAATCTACTTGCACCAATCTTACGCTCATTTCTAATAAAGTTATTATTGCATTTGCAGATCAATTTTAACTTGATGTTATTTATACAGATTTTTCAAAAGCCTTCGACAAGGTTGATCATAATATTCTATTGAATAAACTCTCTGCATTTGGAATTAAGGGAATTCGCTTAACATTTTTCAGTAGTTTTTTTTATCTGGAAGGAACCTAATCATTAGTAAACGCGTGGTCTGGCATACCACAGGGGACACATTGCGGCCAACTTCTATTTTTAATTTTTATTAATGATTTACCAAATCACTTTCTTAAAGCGAAATGTTTAATGTTCGCGGATGATGTGAAGCTGTACTTAAAAATCCGTAACGTGACTGATTGCAGAAATCTTCAAATTGATCTTGAAAATTTCCATACGTGGTGCACAGTAATTAATTAACATCTAAATGTGTGGCTGTGGTCGAGTTGGTAGCGGTGCGTGCTATAACTTGATATGCCGGTGAGTTCGAGGTTCGAATCTCAGTCAGGGCAAGCAAAATCTTAATCATAGAAAAAGTTTTTTCTAATAGCGGTCACCCCTCGGCAGGCAATGGCAAACCTCCGAGGGTATTTCTGCCATGAAAAAGCTTCTCATTAAATACATCTGCCGTTCGGAGTCGGCACAAAATTGTAGGTCCCTCCATTTGTGGTATAATATAAAGACGCACACCACAAATGGTAGGAGAAGCTCGGCCAAACACTGAGCTATATAGTGTACGCGCCAAAATTGTATATATATAAATGTTCAAAACTGCTGTGTTGTATCATATTCAAGGATAACTAATCCTTATAATTTTAATTACAACTTGGATGGAAAGATATTAAAAAGGGATAATAAGATCTGATTTTCGATTCGAAATTAACTTTTGTGGAGCATGTGGACCATATTGTGTCTAAAGCATTTTCAATGACTGTGTTTATTTGTAGGAACTCTGAAGATTTCTCTGATCCAATGACTTTAAAAGCGCTATACGTTTCGTTGGTGCGCAGTCTTCTAGATTATTGTTGTATAATATGGAACCCTTACTAACAAACCCATTCAAATAAAATAGAAAGATTGCAAAGAATTTTCACTAAGTATGCATTATCCAAATTCATTGGTCAAATGGCTCTCCTGATTATTTGGGTACGCGTAAACTGTTGGGCTTACAGAGCTTAGCTGATAGAAGAAGTTATTTTTCAATTATGTTTATATACAATATCCTAAATGGCAAAGTAAATTGCAGTGAAATTTTTTTCCACTGGCGCAGAGGAAGGAAGAGGTGTGTTGTATTTTTTTTTTTAAATTTATAGTACTCGTATTAGAACACAAGTATGTATATTTCAAAGAACATGTATGTACGTACGTATACTCACAAAAGATAGAAATCAGTTCATCTACTCGTGCTGCTTCAAGCGAGTGATTTCAATCGAACAAAACAGTAAGTAGAATAAATGCTTTGATCGATCTAAATTCAAACCACGCGCGAAAGATATTTAAAATCCGATAGAATAAAAAAATGTATTAAAATTATTTAGAAAATGGATATGTAGTTGTCGATTTTCGCGTGATGCTTCTGTGACACACACTCTGAAATCCACACAATGTTACGACACTCTTGCTCCTTTAACTTCAAGTAAGCGTAGAAGACACCAAAGTGGAACAAGTTAGACAATTATGTGCCGAAAGATTTAATCGTAATGATGATGGCACGGCGATCGGCCTCAAAAGCTAATATTTCACACATGACATCAGCAGTGGATCCACCCAAATACTTGCAGAATTCATAGAAAGCCTCTAGTACAAAGTAATACGAATGACCTCAATGTTCATTTCATCTAAATCTTGTTCAGAAATACAATCAACAAAGAATGGAGCCAATGGTGTGTCGACCAACACAGCGTTGTACAACTCAGCTGGTGTGGCAGCGAAATTAATTGCTCCCATCTGCTCGAAACTGCCAAACGGATGACACTTGGGAATCAATTCGGAAATTGGGCGTTGATGGAGTGTACCAGTTATGAGCAAAATTATGTTATCAATCATAAAACATTTTTTTTATAATAAGAAAGCGGTGCAAACACAGCAAGAACGCTATGTGATATATAATGCTTTAAACCATTCATTGTCCTACAATCCTACTGTATACTTTGCTATACGAGTAAGCAATTTTTTTTTCATTCGCATGAAACTTTACTATTACTTTTTCGAATAGTTGTCTCGTTTCCGATATTAAAAACGATATGTAATGCATTATTTATGGAAAGTTATGCCGTAGAACTATCGCATATTGGTATGTGTTGAAATACTACCAAATGCAACTATGGTTACATATTGCAATGGAGGTACTAACACTGATGTGAGCTGTCACTTTTATACATTCGTTTTTGCCATTCCTTTTTTTCTTCATTGGTGCTAGCTTGGCACACTTTCTTTTCTATTAACTATTAACTAAAATGTTATTTAAGTATTTTGAATAATTATACAACTGAATTTCTTCCAAGATCGTTTTAATTCTATTCGGAGCTAGTAGCTACAACAGTATGGCATAAAAAAATGTATTATATAACACATCTTTGTATCCGTTATTCTTACTCCATAATAATAAAAAAAATAACACTTAATTTAAAATATAAAAGTGTTTTTCAATTTAATTTCTTTATTCTATATTTAATAGTTTTTATATATGCAACAGGATCAATTCACAAAATTTTATTTATATGTATTTGTTTACTCCGATCGCTCATTTGGCAACTCTTACCACTTTCGTCAAAAAGCTCTGCTCACAACTACGAATTTTCTGAAGTTCGTGAGAGAGCCGATTATGGTTTTTCTTTTAGCGATCCTCACAGACGATAGCCGGTGGTAAGTTGAGTTCCTGCAAAGATTTTAATAAAACATTTTATATTACAATTTGTATGCTTTTTATTTTCACTCCCTTTGGAAACCAACCCTAAAATCTCCCCGAGCTCATCATTTGGTCCTTCAACCCGGATTTCCACAGGCGGTAAATTTAAAAAATATATACGGGTGTTTCCGTAAATTGGCGGAAATACATAAACGCGCATACATACGTACCTACATAAAACTTACAACAACAATAATCAACCACACAAACAACAGGTAACATTGTAAATTAAAAAGAAAGGTGCAATCAACATACATACATATTTGATTTGCATTTATAAGCGGTGAAAAATTAGTGCTTTGCTTTGCATATTCAAAAATATTAAGGTAGTAAAGACTATTCTCTGTTAGTGTACTTCGATAAGTACAATACCTTAAATAATATTTCTCATATATTAAAAATAAGCCGCTCCTTTTTATTTACATACCTACATATCTGTACATAATATATACATACACATAAACCTCACATATAAATCTTAAATTTATTTTATATGTTCATATACATTTTGTTTCTCTCGTCTTTGCGCCGAATTAAATTTCATATATTTAACTAAACTGCATATTTGCACTCTCCTCTAGAGTGCTGCTGTACATAAACATATTTACATATATATGTACATATTTAAAAGGCTACAAGCGGTAGCTGGTAAATTAAAATAAGAGAAAAGACGAGAGAATTTGCATTAAATTTGCGCTTACCATATATGAAATATATACATACATGTATGACACATATGTCCGTGCATATAAATTATATTGCCGCTACAATTAGCGTATATTAAATAACAATACATATAACATACATATGTATATGCGCGAGTGAAAATAAGAGTGTAAATAACAAAAAAAAAGAAAATAACAAATAAACAAACAAATCAGTAGTTAAGAGCTGCAGAATATTAGTGCAATAAAAGGGCAGCGCAGCAGTGATTGAGAGCAGCAGAATAGCAGTGTGGGAGCAGCGCAAAAGTAACGGCAAGAAGGATAGAGTACAAGATTGCGCCTTCCTGACGAAAAATGATGGGAAGCAGAATGCGTGCAACGTCGCTGGTGAGAATAGAGAGAGAACGGAAGAATTCAGTACAGCAATACACCTGAGTACATGTACACACATATTGTGGGCATCAGATCATTAAATGATGGCAACCCCGAAAGCGCAGTATCATTACTGGCATCATCGAGATTGGAAGGCAAGAAATATTGAGTATCGTACACGATCGCATGGAAAGAACACCACATTGTAAATTGAGTTAAATATTAAATTGTTAAGTTATTCCGCTAATGTAAATACTTGCTAATAGTTGTATTAATAAATAGTTAATAGTAATATCTAATATCTTTCGCGTATTACTTAATAATTCGGACAACCTACGTAACAAGAGCATAACAGTGGCGACGAGGATGTTGGCAGCGTTGTTGCTATAAATAAAAATAAAAATAAAGGCAACAAACAGAAGCGAAAAGCTTCGGCAATTTTTTTTTATATATTTATCGGTGTTTGCGGATCACATAGAAGTATTCAAACACACAACTACACAACATAAAATAAATAGCGGCATTACAAGCATTGTTCCAGTCGAAACATCGAACGATTGTACCGGTAGCTGGCACTCACATAGCAGCAACAGCAACGAGCGAACAACAACAGCATCGCTCGACGGCAATCAAAATGGCATTGGACAGCGTAGTGGCGAAATTGTTAGTACAACAGCAAGAAGCATCAGTACGGCAGCAACGGTTAATTGAAACACTGGCGAGTTTGGTACAGAACAACAAACAAGGCGGTATACAGCAACAGCAGCAGCAGCAGCCAGAGGACTTAGTGGACATCATTTCGCGCGGTATTCATGAATTTATTTGTGACCCAGATAATAATCAAATTTTTTCAAATTGGTTCCGCAGATATGAACAGCATTTTATGGAAGATGCAAAATCATTAAACGACGCTTGCAAAGTTAGACTTTTATTAAGAAAATGAAGTCCACAAGTTTACGAACAATACGCAAATTGTATTTTACCTAAATAATACAGTTCAGAAATTAAAAAATCTTTTTGATCGTCAAGAATCAATATTTAGCGTGCGTTATAAATGTTTGAAAATCACCAAAGAAGAGTCTGAGGATTATACCGCATACTCAGGTCGAGTAAAAAGTCAATGCGAAACATTTTTTCAAGGAAAAATGTCCTCTGCTGAATTAAAGGTTCTTATATTTATATGTGGACTTCGATCACCGGTGTATAACGATATTCGGGAAAAATTGCTTTCAATGCTAGACACAAATGCAGATACGACATTGGAGCAATTGACATCAGCAGCGCAAAGGCAAATTGTTTTGCGTAACGATACAAAGCTTGTAGAAACCACAAATCCATCTACGGTTAACGCGATTTCTACAGACAGGAAGTCAGAATTTCGTACAAACATAAGCAAATAAATCATACAAACGAAATACCAAAACGTCCATGTTGGCAATGCGGAGCCATGCATTTTGTTAAATATTGCACTTACTCACAACACAAGTGTAAAGATTGTGACAAAATTGGGCACAAAGAGGGGTATTGTAATTGTTTTGCTAAACGAGCAAGTACTGTAAGCACAGATCAACGTAAAATTAATCGCAATACGCAAGGTAAATTTCGGCAACGTAAGAATTTTCAAACAAAAGTTGTTGCTGCTAAGCACCGTGTAATGAGCATTAACAATACTATTGCGCAGCGCAAGTATATTAATATTACCATTAATTCGTGCCAAATCAAGCGTAACAACTTTGTCAAACTTAAATATATGTATTTGGAGTAGATCTAATTGAGAAATTTGAATACTGGGATACACCCATTCCTTCCGTTTGCAATGTTATCACTGGCAATATGAATAAAGATGCTATACTTAAAGTCATTTTAAGTAAATACCCAGAAGCGGTCCAACAGCATACAGGACACTGCACTAAATTTAAAGTAAATTTATAAACAAAACCTAATTGTAAACCTGTGTTCAAAGCGAAAACACCTGTACCATATGCATCACTAGCAGCAGTAGAGCAAGAGATAAGCAGGCTACAAGGCGAAAATATCATCACACCTGTCACTCAATCAGATTGGGCAGCACCCATAGTAGTTGTACGTAAGCGAAATAATCGTATTCGAATTTGTGCTGATTATTCGACAGGCTTAAACGATTGTATGATACCGAACCTGTATCCGATTCCGCATGCAGACGATATATTTGCACAAATGTCACGTTGCAAATATTTTAGCAAAATAGATTTATCTGACGCTTACCTTCAATTGGAAGTCGATGACGAATCGAAGAAAACTCTCACCATAAACACGCACAAAGGTCTTTTTACATTTAATCGTTTACCTCCGGGATTAACATCTGCACCAGGTGCTTTTCAAAAAGCTATGGAAACGATCCTCAGAAAATTAGAAGGAGTTATTACATACCTTGATGACGTCATTATAGCAACACCTACAATTCAAGAAAATTACGATCTAGTCATGAAAGTAATGGAAAGATTCAAAGAGCACAGTCTCACGATAAACTGGTCAAAATGCGAAATTTTTAAAACGTCAATAAAATACCTGGGACACTACATTGAGGCAAAGGGTATACATCCGGATCCATCAAAAGTGAAAGCAATTACTCTCATGCCAAGGCCTACAAATGTAAGCGAACTCAGATCCTTTTTGGGAGCAATCAATTACTACGGCAAGTTTATAAACCACATGAGAAAAATTCGATATTCGCTGGACGAGTTATTGAAAGCAAACAAAAATTGGGAGTGGACTTCGGAATGTGAGAAGTCATTCAACGACTTCAAACAAATTTTACAATCGAAACTTGTGTTGACGCATTATAACCCTTCATTTCCTATATCTGTGGCAGCAGATGCATCTATTGTTGGTATAGGAGCACAAATTTTCCACACCTTTCCAGATTGAACTAAAAAAGTCGTATATCACATTTCCCGAACACTTACATCGACGGAGCAGCGGTATAGCCAAATAGAAAAAGAAGCGTTAGCACTCCTCTATGCATGCACAAAATTTCATAAAATGATATACGGACATAAATTCACGCTTTTAACGGACCATAAACCACTGCTTACGATTTTTGGTTCCAAGAAAGGTATTCCAACGCACATCGCGAACAGATTACAAAGATAGGCATTAATTTTAATAAGCTACGATTTTCAAATTCAATATGTCAAGACCACGGAATTTGGGAATGTTGATGTACTATCGCGGCTCATAAGTCAACAAAAACAAAAGGATGAAGAATTCATCATAGCAAAAATTTTTGTTGAAAATGAAATAAAAACTATATTTCAAGAAAATTTAAAATCGTTACCAGTAACACTGAATATGGTAAAAAAGGCTACGCAGCAGGATTAAACACTCTGCAAAATCATCAAACGCGTTAAGGACGGATGGCCAAAATCATCAAAACAGCCCGATGCGGACGAAGAGCAATTTTTCAACCGAAAGGATTCATTGTCAGTTGTCGACAATTGTCTTATGTATTCAATTCGAGTGGTAATTCCGGAGATTTTTCGAAAACGTATTCTTAAACAGCTACATAGCGGACATCAAGGCAGCGAACGTATGAAAGCGATTGCACGATCGTACACGTACTGGCCAAAGATCGACGCAGATATAGTAGCGTTTGCGAAGCAATGCCAAAATTGTGCGTTATCTGCAAAATCTGGGACAAAAGCCAAACTAAGCTCATGGTCAATCATACAAAATCCTTTAGATCGAGTGCATATCGACATCGCGGGACCTATTCGAGATAAGTACTATTTCGTTATGGTAGACGCGTACTCAAAATGGCCGGAAGTAGTGCAAACAACTACAATTTCAACAAATGAAATCATCAATCACTTGCACGAGTTTATCAGTAGATATGGACAGCCGAGAACCATAGTTTCGGACAATGGTTCGCAGTTCACCAGTTCGCAATTCTCTCAATTCTGCAAGGAGAGGGGAATACAACACATCTTCACACCACCATATCATCCCCAATCGAATGGTCAAGCAGAGCGTTTTGTAGACACCATGAAAAGATCATTGGCAAAAGCAATTTCCGAACGTTCATCGAATGATAAGTACAATCTACTTGTTTTCCTTTCACAATATCGGCCTACTCCAAATCCAAGTGCACCTGACGGTCATGCGCCATCCGAATTGTTTATTGGAAGGAAGATATCAACTCCGTTAGACCTTCTAAAGTTTCACGTTGTATCTCATAAAAAAAATACAGCGATGGAAAATGTCTTCAACAAGAAACACGGGGCAGTTAAGCGAAGTTTTAATTCCGGAGACAAAGTCTTTGCAAAGGTATTTCATAACAACGAATGGTCGTGGTACCCAGGCACTGTCATCGAAAAAGTCGGCAGCGTTTTATACAACGTTCTTGTGAAATCCAGATTGCGAAACGAACTAAAGCGATCACACGTAAATCAACTACGAAACCGATTTTGCGAAAATGAGACAAGTAATGAAGAAAATAGTCAAGAACTTACTCCAGCGACTGTCGAATCTTATCCTGATCCGGTACTACGACGTTCAACAAGGCAACGCAGACTTCCCAGACGTTACCTCTAAAAACGAAGGGGGATGTTGGCATCAGATCATTAAATGATGGCAACCCCGAAAGCGCAGTATCATTACTGGCATCATCGAGATTGGAAGGCAAGAAATATTGAGTATCGTACACGATCGCATGGAAAGAACACCACATTGTAAATTGAGTTAAATATTAAATTGTTAAGTTATTCCGCTAATGTAAATACTTGCTAATAGTTGTATTAATAAATAGTTAATAGTAATATCTAACATCTTTCGCGTATTACTTAATAATTCGGACAACCTACGTAACAAGAGCATAACACATATATTAAAATTCATTCACATGTACAAACATACATATATTAAAAATTGTCGCTATTAAAAATTGTGTGCACAGAACCACGTTTTTAAAGTCGCCTCCGCATTTAGAGCTGTCGCTATTACAATAAATGACCGCACACTTCATTTTTAAACTCTTTGTTTAAATAAATTCACACAAAATCACCGAAAGTAATATAAGCACAATTGTATGTTTGTAAAGAAATAATTGTAAATAAATTACCTGTGACGTGGCATAAACAGCTGATTCTGTCAAATTTACTGAGAGCGAATAGCGGTTTGCGGAAGGCGCAACCTCTGTATTTTCTAAATCGTGGGCATACGGCATACTCTGGCCAAAGGAAAATAGCGGGCATATGACAGTGGGCTCATCACGGCAAAAAAGTGAGCAAATTAATAAATTTTAAAATTTATAAGAATACAATTTTTTATGTGTGGTTAAAAATTGAAATTGAAATATATTTTGTGAAATTAATTGTATACCGGCAAGCAAGAGCAAATAAAATTATTTTAAAGTGCATTTTGATGTGTTCATTTGTTGTTGCGGTTAATTAACCATTGGCACAGTGTTTGAAAGGAAGTAAAATGAGTGAATAATTTATAAAAGTTTAATTTTAAAAATAAATCGATTTTTTTATTTTTGATTTTTCAATTCAATGTTTGATAAATAAATTTAGAATATTTTTGTTTGCAAACAAAAAATTTAATTCGCGGCATAAATTCGATACATTTAAGCGATAATAATTTCAATATTCATTCAAAATTAAAATTTGCGAGTGTTCCAAATTTTCAAAAGAATTTTCCAAATTTATATTTGACCAATACTGTGCTGCAACCTCGCAATTTCAGACAGCATCAAGTAAATACTTTATTAAATATTTTTATAAAGGTTTTTGGTTATCGATCATATATCGATACAACTATATATGAGTATTTATTTTGGCTTTCTGAATTTAAAATTAGTTCATTCAGACTTTCTGGTGCCTGTGCTGTGGTGAAATAATAATATTTTTTTTTTTTTTAAATTTTTGTTTTATTCCGCCAACTTTTGTTGAATATAATTTATATTGAGCAACATTTTTGTTATATTTTTACACTTGCGTTGCGTGTCAAGTCGATCATTTATCGAACATTTTGACAATTTATTAAATTTGCCTGGAACTTTATTTACATTTTAAATATTTCTATGGGGATTGATTTAACATTTTAAATAATTTTTCGATTTTGCTTTGCCATTTAACAACTTTCCAATTCTTCTGAAATTATAATGGCATTGACAAATAAATTTTATCAAGCAGCAGATGCGCTTTTGGAATTTGAAGCAAACATTTCGCCTACAGTCGCAAATCGAAGTACTTTCTCCCTTGAAGTTCAGCAAGAGGAGTTAAAGTCACTTTAGGCTGAAGTAAAGGCTGACTATAAAAATTGTTTGTCTAAAATAAGTTCAGCGGGTAATGAGAATGCAGTTGAATCTATCAAGCTCAAATACTCAAACTTTGAGTTTGTTTGTTGCGGAGCTATGATGAGGGAACAAATTCATAACCTGACGACGTTCAACCAAAATACAAATTCAACGATAATTCAACCAGAACGGTTGGTTGAACCGCCAGTGCTGCCTAGTCTCCACCTGCCCCCATGCGATACCGAAATATTAATGGTGACTATTTAAAATGGCCCTCATTTAGGGACATGTTCACCGCTATTTATCGGAATAACGCGCGATTATCTCCGGTGGAAAAACTTTTCCACCTAATTAAAAAAACCCGATATGAGGCGAGGGAAATAGTTCAAAAGGCCCACCTCACTAATGATGGGTTTGCGTTAGCTTGGGCAAACTTAAGTGATAGGTATGAAAATAAAAGAATTTTAATAAACTCGCGATTAAAAATATTATTCAATCTGCCACATATTTCCTTAGAGTCTGGGACAGCGCTAAAGAAAATGCAGCGTGAAATTAATATTTGCATTTCAGCACTACAACTTCAGGTCATAAGCGTTGAACATTGGAATGCAATTTTCACATATTTGTGAAAGAAAATACCCTTGCTCTATGGGAACAGACTCTGAAAACAAAAACGGAGATTCCAAAGTGGGTGGACTTAGATGCATTTCTGACCAACAGGTTCCAAACTCTTGAAACAGTTTCCGAACTCAAGGGGAATTCTAACGTCCACCTCAAACCTAGTATGGCAGCAAACAATACTCGGCCAAATAACTTCAGGCCGTATTATAATATACAAAATAAGAGAATAAATACGCATCATGTAAAGACAAATAATATAAGATGCAAAGTTTGTTCTTCTCAGGCTCATATACTAAAGACTTGCCAAAAGTTTTTAGAAATGAGCCCGAATGCAACGCTTTCTGCCGTCAGAAAGTATCACCTCTGCATTAACGTCTTATCAGATGCGCATGAAATAAACGACTGCAAGAGTAGTTTTACATGTGCAAAATGCAGAAAACGGCATCATACCATGCTCCATAGAGATCAAAGTGAGGAACCTTCTACCTCAAGTTCTCAACAGACTTCAACTTAGTCTCATACGGCGTTTATAAAAGCTAATACATCAAGTTGCCCTGTTGACAAAAATAGAAGTATGCTACTTGGGACTGCTATGGTGACCATTTGTCATCAAAATTACACACATAATGTCAGAGCTTTGATAGACTCAGGATCTGAAGGCACTTTTGTCTCTGAACGCTTACAAAAGCGCCTGAAGTTGCCAAGTAAAGGTATATCTGCACAAGTATCGGGTCTAAACGAAGCCATATCTGGAAAAGTTCAAAAGGTCTTTCCTTTAGTATTGGCTCCCCACGTAATAAAGATTTCCGCATAAAAGGGGATGCCTTAGTACTTCCAAAGCTGACGGGTTCGCTGCCATCGCATTCGATCAGTGAAGCAATCTTAAAAACGCTTACTGATTTACCATTGGCAGATAATAACTTCTTTAAAAGTCAACCAATTGACTTGTTAATCAGTAGGGATCTTTATTCAAAAATCATTTTGAATGGAGTAAAGACAAATATCCTTGGCTCACTGATTGCTCAACGTACGGTGTTTGGACGGATTTTAACCGGACCCGTACCAAGTGGAAGGAACCTTAAACCAACAAATTATCTCACTTGTTTCAATGAGGTCTCATTAGATCAACAACTCACAAAATTTTGTGAGTTGGAAGAAGTACCAAAGACCAAGCTTGTAACGGTCGAAGAAGAACAGTGCGAACGACTTTACACAGATACCACCTTTCGCTCCCGTTCAAACTCTTACCTCCAAATGCACATAAACGCGCCTCTCGCCATATCGCTTTGAGACAATTTCTCAGAAGTGAAACGTCTTTGTGCAAAAAACCCTAATAAAGGAGTGAATCGTGAACCCGCAGGGCATATCAAAGAATCCTCTTAAGAGATTCTTTGGACGGGGAGATCATGGACTTTCAGTTGGACAGAGTCACCTTCGGCCTTAATTGTGCCCCTTATCTGGCAATCCGCACCTTTTTGCAACTCGCCAAGGACTCCAAATTGAATTACCCCCTAGCATCGGAAATCCTCAGCTCTAGTACATATGTAGATGCTGTATGAACTGGTGCACATGATGTACCCGAATCAGTAAAATCACGAGATCAGCTTATTGAGGCCTTAAACTCGGCAGGTTTCCCACTCAGAAAGTGGACTTCAAACAACAAAGAAATTCTGTCAGGCCTGCCGAGCAACTACCTGCTAGCTTCTGATTTTCTGGAATTACACAACTCCAGCGAAGCTAAGACTTTAGATATCCGATGGAATGCTAAAACGGATCAGTTCTATTTTATGGCAAAATCTTTGGACAAAAAAGATTCGTTTACGAAACGAGAAGTTTTGTCTACGATTGCCAAGCTGTTCGATCCCGCAGGTTGGTTAAGCCCAATAACCATAGTAGCAAAGATGCTAATGCAACAAATTTGGTTGGAACAAACAAATTGGGATTAGAAGGTAAATCCACAGACTCTCGGTGAATGGCAGACATTTTTGGATAACTACCCCCATATTAATTTTATAAAAATCCCCAGATGGGTTAGTTATACTCCAAACTGTCAAATACAGTTTCATGGATTTTGTGACGCCTCAGAAAAGCGTACGGGGCTGCTATATATATTCGGGTACAGGACACTAGTTTGAATGTTCAAACTCATTTGCTTCTCGCAAAAACAAAAGTTGCTCCTGTCAAAACCATTTATATACCCAGACTAGAGCCAAGTGGAGCTGTTCTCCTCACGAAAATGGCAGATTTTCTCCTGCCAAAAATGGGTATAGAAAGCCAAGGGTTGTACTTCTGGACCGATTCCGCAAGTGTTCTCGCGTGGCTTAAAAAACCACCTTGTTCGTGGTCTACATTTGTAGCCAACCGCGTTTCCAAAATTTGGGAAAGCACAATGATCGAGAATTAGAATCATGTAAGTTCTGAGGATAACCCGGCAGACCTCGCTAGTCGTGGTCTTTCTCCTCAAGAGTTAGGAGATAGTCATCTTTGGTGGCATGGTCCCAAATCGCTTAACCTCAGCCAAGAAATCTGGCCAATCTCTCAGCCCAAGGATTTTGAAACCACACTCGAATCTAAGCGGGTTCATCCTGCACACAAAGAACTCTCGAATTCTTCTTCCATCACTCCTGGTGAGGTTAAATTCGTTCAATCAAGGCTTATCCAAATCTCCCAAAGAGCGCATTATGCCTCTGAATATTCGGAGTTAGAAAATAACAAGCCTGTGGAAAAAAAAGTCTACGATACCATCGTTGACCCCATATATTGACGACAGTGGACTTCTGAGAGTCGGTGGAAGACTGAATAATGCGCCTTCAATGAGCTTTGATGAACGGCACCCAATAACATTGCCGTATAATTGCCGATTCTCTAAACTAATGGTAAAGTTCATTCATTTGGTCTCGATCCACGGTGGCAACCAGATAGTTTACGCATGCGATATTGGCTGGTAAAAGCAAAAAACCTCATAAGATCTACTATACACCATTGCAAAACATGCGTTTTGTATAAAAAACGGGAACAAACGCAGCTAATGGCTGCTCTCCCGGCGTCTAGAACGCAAATTTCGAAACCATTTGAAGCAACTGGTGTCGATTTCACAGGCCCATTTGATGTAAAAAACTTTACAGGTCGAGCTTGTTTAATAACAAAGGGCTATGTGTGTGTCTTTGTCTGCTTTTCTACAAAGGCCATACACCTTGAAGCCACAAGTGACCTTTCAACTGCCTCGTTTTGTCTGACACGATTTGTCTCTCGTCGTGGTTGTCCCAACCATATATATTCAGACAATGGCATAAACTTCGTTGGCGCCTCAAGAGAAATCAAACGAGACGTAAAGGCATTCCTTAAAATTTGGCCTGAAGCCATCTCCAGTAACCATCGTTTTGCAGAAATCAATTGGAATTTCATTCCTGCAGGGGCTCCTCATATGGGAGGTTTATGGGAAGCAGGAGTAAAAAGCTGCAAAGCCCACTTTTGGAAAATCACGGGTTCGATGAAATACACTTTCGAAGAGCTTTCCACTCTATTAGCTAGAATCGAAGCGTATTTAAATTCTCGCCCCATAAGCCCAATGTCTGAAAATATTAATGGCTTTGCACCCCTTACACCAGGACACTTTCTGTTGGTGCACCTATTCTTGCAAAAGCCGAGCCAGAAATCAATGATAACCCTATATCATTCGTTAACAGATGACAAAAATTGAAAGGTATGAACCATATGTTCTGAAGAAGATGGAAATCTAAATATTTGTCAAAACTCCAAAGGCAGTATAAGTGGAAGTATCCACAGAAAAACCTAGCTGTCAGCGACTTAGTAATTATTCGCGAAGAAAATATACATCCAAATGAGTGGAGATTAGGTAGGGTAGTAAAAATTCATGCCGGACCTGATACTAAAGTACGAATAGTCGACGTTCAAACCCAACGAGGCATAATTAGTAGACCAGTAGTCAAACTAGTGGTTTTACCAAACGAAACTCACTAAATGTAAATATTCTAAACTAATGTTATTTTCTCACTTAGAAAAATGTCTCAAGTCGATTGTGGTCTCTGCAAAGCGAATCACCCTCTACGTTGAGAACGGCGCTAATGTATCGCTATTGCTGCATTTGTCTCGCTGCAACCCATACAATAAGCGAATGTGACATTGTGTCCGGTGCAAACGATGCGGAAAGGCTTACCACACGATGCTGCATAATGACGTAGTCGATGACGTACTAGATAAAGACGTGGTGTAGCTTTCCTGGGCACAACAGATGGATCTAGAGGACGAGTTGTTAGCACAAATCGAAGCTGACAAGCAGAAAGAAGCACCGCCCACTATGACGACTGATGACGCACTCGCACACCCATTACGAACACCGCTCAATAGGACGCTGCCAACTTCTCGACAACCTCAGCGCATACCACTTGCTCATGATCGAGCCAGACTCGACTCGTCTCGTCCACTTAAGCGAGCTGGTAACTTCCGATCGGACTGGCGGCATGGAAACGATCGACTGAGACTCGACTCGTGTCAGCGGCGTAGCCCGGACCGAACGGGACTCGACTCGTCCCGTCGGCCACCCCAGCCGAAAAGTCGGCGCGGTCAAAGTGCTCGTCGAAGGAGAAATGCGCGAACTATAATTGAGCAGCGAGCAGCAGCCCTTCCTTGGCAGCAAATGTTGGCGCTATCACCAACGGCTTTAGTGAAAATACGTGCTGCGGATCATTTTTCCGTGGTTCGTGCGGTGCTTAATCCAGCGAGTCTGACGACCAGGATCTCTGATGAAACCGTGGCAAGACTTCGGCTCCGCACTCACAGACGTAGCGGCGGTCGAGTGTGCGATATCACGCTACGCAGCAATCTTGGCGCACAGAATGAAATATCAGTATGTGCGAAGGTTGAACACATCATCCCGACGCCGACTCCACTGCGCTCATTAGCACAACACACAGTGGGAGTTTTCAAAAATTTAAGGCTAGCCGACCCATCGTTTTATAAGGCATCACCGATCCAAATGGTACTTGGAGCTGACCTTTACGCGAGGTTGATGCAGCCTGGAGGAGGATTTCTAGTATTCTGAGAAGAAATTCTTATCATTGGGTGTATGCGCATTTTTACGGCTTTGCTTCTGTGGCGATAGTGATGCTAACTTCGCTATTTATCCTGGTAGCTTTGGAAAAGTATTCGTTTGGTTAACTTTGTTTTGGATCCCATTTCCGTGGCGACTTATTTCAAATTTGTATTCAAAAATCGTTCAATTGTCCTTAAAAGACATACTGAGAGTTCACTAAACATAAAAAGAAAATTTAATCAAAAGTTCTGCAAGCTCAGGCAACAACATTTAAAAAAAATTACCAATGTCGATATAATATCTTTTATTCTTTAAGAACCGTAAAAACACCAAGTAGCATGGTAATATTTCTTAACTTCATGCTATGAAGAAGGTTAGAAAAAATTCGTTTCATATACACATATAAATTTCAGAAGCATGCTTAATGGTTTAATCTAATGGGTCTTTTTTAGCGATTACGAGGTTTGTCTTTTCACAGCACTAATAATGATAGGGTGAATAAGAAATATAATCATCAACTTATTCACATATCGTTTCTGTCCAAAATTTGGTACATAGATTGCTCTTTGGACAGGGTAGGTTGGTATTGAAAATGGTCAAGATCAGTTAATAACCACGCCCACCTCCAACATAACGGAAGTTTATGAAAAATGCAAAAACTCCGTTTTTTCGGTATCTATTACAGCAAATTGAGTGAAATTAGTTATTTGAAGCGATTTTGAACTAAGAAATTAGGTTTATGAAATTTTGAAAAATGGGCGTGAAAAAGTTTCCGTATCTCATTAACAATGTTAGGTATCGTCACAAAATTTGGTAGACATATTTTCCTTGATATTGCTAGAAAAGTTTTAAAATCGGATCATAACCACACCCACCTTCCACATAACGGAAGTTTTCAAAAATGCAGAAACTCCGTTTTTTCGGTATCTATTACAGCAAATGGAGTGAAATTTGGTATTTGGAGCGATTTTGAACTATTAAATTAGGTACTTATGAAAATTTGAAAAATACGCGTTGCCACGCTCACTTATGAAAAAATTTCTGTATCTCAATAACGGTGTAAGGTATCGTCATTTGGTGCACATATTGTCCTTGATATTACTAGCATCACCGTCAATAAAATTTTTGAAATCGGACCATAACCACGCCCAACTTCCATATAAAATTCAGTAAAGTTGAATACTAGCTGCGATTTGAAACAAAGAAACGGGGGTATATAAAAACTCGAATTTGTTCGGATATAAAACTGCTTACCCAAATATTTTTTGAACGCTCTTAATAAAATCTTTAAAAATTGGACTTAAATTTGGTAAATTGTATAATGTTTAAGGCTTTAATTTATATAAAATGTTTAAAAAATAAACTATATTTTTATAAAAACCTATTTAAAAAAATTTGACATGAAAAAAACATTGCTAATAACATGATATTTTTGGCGACCTTTCCATTTTAATTAAATTTATTGTGTTAGCCGGCTCATTGCTAATAACTTTAAAAAACAAACATTCAACCTTTTTTGCTCGCCAATGTAAATATAAAATGCAGGTAAAAAACAAACATTCAACATTTTTTGCTCGCCAATGTAAATATAAAATGCAGGTAAAAAATGTTAATATAAATATTAACTGCATTGGGGTTAATGACTTTAGATACTTGGCCTTGAATATTTTAAGCATATATGTAATTAGTAAATAGGTGACAAATGAAGAATAACATATTATCGACGAATGCTGCGGTGGGCAATCAGTGACCTAACAGCATCGTTTAGTTACAACGCCTATACACCAAAAAGCATTTTTCCAACAAATTAGTTGATAACTAATATCAGACGTAATATATAAATTCACATGTGTTTAGTAAATGATCGTTTTTCACTAAAAGTATAGTGATAGTGCAATCTTTTTTAACTAACACTAAAATTTTAGTGATAGAGAAATTTTTTTGAGTCCCTGCCATGATGCTAAAGAAAAGTGTTTTGAAGTTAAATGTTATCAAGAAATTTATGGTGCCTTGGAAAAGGTGTCACGAGCTTAGAGAAAAAACTATTGCAGCGGCCAACAACTCTTAAAAATACGTTTTAAAACGTGATTGAACTGTTGTTTCTTTCGTTCCTTGCGATTGTGTCTTTTCGTGGTCAGGGCACGAAATATTCGACATGAATGTACTTTTCACAATGGAAAACGAACTACTACTGAACGATTCATACAAAAGCACTCAAGTTCCCAACTCTAATGAACCAAAAAACTGCGTGCTCGATCAAAGGCAGTTTGTAAGGCAATAATGCGGGTTATATTCGAATGAAATGTAATTGTGGTAGGCTCAAAACTTGTTTCCCAAGCACACTGGAAAGTTTGCTCATCGTACTTAATACAAAGATCGAGGTAGGAGGACGCAGTTTAATATGGACCAATTTACTTCTCGTTTAGACGAGCCTTAGCTCATTTCAGCTGATTTGGTAAAAGTAATATTCTGAGTTATATTCATTTTGTCCGTAGTCAACTCCATCAGAGCTCGTAGGTCCTTTATTCTATATTCTGAAAGAAATTTCGACACCGCCCTGTCCGGTCTTTACAAAAAACACTTGAATCCCTCGCAGGAGTCTATATCGCACTTACGTTGCTCACCAATCGTATTGCCAGCTAATTTATGTATATGTAACATTTGTTTAGTAATTTTGATTTCTTAGAGTAAGATTTTTAGTTTTTTTTCATCAACATTGACTTTTGAGAGTCGCATATGACCCGCCTACATATGTAGCTTTGTAACAACATTTTTCGGCAGTTTTCAGTAAATTTCTCAAATCTGGTTCCTTTTTCTCCTCCTCAAATTACCTACGGATACATATCTTGATGTTCGTACTTACCATAACGAGCATTTAATTCAAGATTTATGCTCAAAATGCCACCCAAGAAAATATTAATTATTCTGATATCAAACGGCCACATATGCTGAAGTCCAAACCACTACACCACAGTAAAGCTTCACTAGGTTAAAATGCTGAGTTAATAAGTGCTTTATATATACAGCGCCCCTTTCCGCATTGTGATGCGCACGGATGGTAGCAAAGAAGCTTCTCAAAAATAGATGGTCTGCTTCGTTAAGAAAACATGTATCGTTACATGCATTTATGAATATACATATGTGTACCAATTTTTCACACGATAGCTACTTTACTATGAAATACATATATGCTTACCTTCTAACATATCGACAACAAAATAAGGCATTTATAAAAATATACATACATATACGAAGCACTGAGAACCTGTGACGCTCCGTTGATTGCATTATAATAATTTAAGTCGTAAATATATTTGGCTGTAGAGGTGAGTCAGAGTGTACTGAAGCGTTGAGTGTGGGAAGGTACAAGTGTGTACAATGACGTGGTAGGCAACGTGGTAGGTACAAATATATTTTGGGAGGCGGATACGATGATATGTGGCACAGTAATTCATAACTTCATCAGCGTGATAGTTACTTATATGTAGTTGAGATGGAAAATGTTCAGAGAACGGTAAGGTAATCAACTAAAACAAAAAACAAGAAATAAATTAAATAAATGGAACAGGAAAAAAGTAATAAAAACAACCACAGAAAGGTGTAGCTGGGAAAAGAAGCAATTTACAGCAATCAATGGATTTCGTACAGCGGGTATTAAAGCCAATTACGACTTACATACTCATGTGCGGCCAAAATACTTTTTCGACCATGGAATTTAATATGGAGAAAAGAGAAGAAAAAGTAAGGAAATTACAAAATAAGTAACGTTGTGTGTGAGTATAGAAAGATAAGGGCGAAAAAGGTAAGCAAATATGTTGATGGGTTTTCTTAATGTATTAAAATTATCTGCTATTAATATATTAAAAAAACAATTACTAGTTGCTACCTCCAGTGGTTTTTAAAGCATTTACTACACGTTCCACATTTTGAAGAATGCTGCTGATTTGAAAATATTGAAAATCTTTTTTTAATCTCCAAAAGTAAGCATTTACCTAGCTGTAAATTTAAAGCCTTTGATAAATAATTTTACATCCAATACATTTTTTTTGAAATGGAAACCACAAAGTGGTTATTAATTAGATAAGACCATTATATATATTCAAAATCCAAAAAATTTGCAGAAATAACGGAGCAAATGTATTTTAGACGATTTTATATATTTATACATATGTATATCATAAGAGGAGGGCAAAACCTTGAAAAATTGTATAACGCCTTACTGACAGTAAGTCTTTCTAGCTCCCTCAATGTGCTCAATGTGGAATTCAGTAATTTGGGATAATCTCAAGTTTTAAAATTAGATACCTACTATCAGCCATGCTCCTGTTTTCACTTACTTTTGCGTTTTGCGATATGATTAAATTCGTACGTTTTCATTTTAGGTGCTCCGGTAAACGCGACTTTTTGTTATCGATATGTTCCACTTTGTCAACATAAAACATTTGTTTTGATTATTTTAGAGGTTCGATCAGCGAACAAAAATGCCTTTTCTTTTTACACTTGCATATTTCGAAGCGAAAAGGATTCAGAATAAGCTTTTTTTTAAGAGCTTCTGTGAATTTATTAAACATGTCAGACGAACGGTGAGTTGTAAGCATAAAAGGAAAACTGTGGCACTTATTAGCACATATATTGCAGGTTTTTAGACTCCTTTCGAGTGGACAAGCACACATTTCAATGGATTTTGCAACAGATTTTAAAACATTTTGATTGCCGGGGTCAACACAGCCGGCTCTTTCTAGTTGTGCGTTGCCAAAGGACCATCATGTCAACAATGCTTCACAAATTTATTCCCATAATGGAAACGGTATACTATTGGTATTTTGCCGCTTATTTGTTGCTAATTAGTTGCGAAAAAATTTATTTAGTCGCTCTTTTTGTTCTTAATTTTTTGGGGTGATTTGCTAAGTTGATATGAAGTTAGCTCAGCACCCCCTTCGAAAATGAGTAAAAAGCGATATAAAAATTTCAAAACTAGTCCCAATTTGTTGCTCATTAGTTACGCAAAAACTATTTTATTTGGACTACAAATTTTTCTATACCCGAGCGTACTTGTACACAAGGGTAACTTTGTTGGCATAAAGGTTGTTTGTAATAGCAAGAGGAATCGATTTAGCCCTGACTGTTGTCCGTCCGTCCGTATGTCCGTAGTTACAATAAATTGAGTAAAAATTGAGATATCTCAATGAAATTTGGTACATAGATTGCTCTTTGGACAGGGTAGGTTGGTATTGAAAATGGTCAAGATCGGTTGATAACCACGCCCACCTCCAACATAACGGAAGTTTATGAAAAATGCAAAACCTCAGTTTTTTCGGCATCTATTACAGCAAATTTGAGTGAAATTAGGTATTTGGAGCGATTTTGAAATAAGAAATTTGGTATTTATGAAATTTTGAAAAATGGGCGTTGCCACGCCCACTTATGAAAAAGTTTCCGTATCTCATTAACAATGTTAGGTATTGTCACAAAATTTGGTAGACATATTTTCCTAGATATTGCTATTATTAACGTAGAAAAGTTTTGAAATATAACCACGCCCACCTCAAACATAACGGGAATTTTGGAAAATGCAAAAACTTCGGGTTTTCGGTATCTATTACAGCAAATTTGAGTGAAATTCGGTATTTGCACCGATATTGAACTAAGAAATTAGGTATTTATGAAACTTTGAAAAATAGGCGTTGCCACGCCCCCTTATGAAAAAATGTTCCTCAATATCAAAAAATTTTGTAAATCGGACCATAACCTCGCCCACCTTCCAAATAACGGAAATTTTGAAAAATGGAAAAATTTTGCTTTTTATTTATCTATTGGGACATATTAATTATAATTTGATATTTAGAGAGATAGTTAATTAAGAAACTTAATTTTTATGAAATTTTAAAAAATATGCCCGTTAAAAACAAACGTTTGTGGGTATCCCAGTAATGATGTAAGGTTTCGTCACAAAATTTGGTGAACATATTGTCCTTGATATCACTAGCATCACCGTCAATTTTCAAATTTTTGAAATCGGACCATAACCACGCCCAACTTTTGAAATTTTGAAAAATGAAAAAAACTTCGTTTTTTTTAGTATTTATTGGAAGAAATTGAGTAATAATTAATACTAGCTGCGATTTGAAACAAAGAAACGTAGTTTTTATGAAATTATGGGCACCGCTCATAAAAAATACAGCGCGAGTGTATACAAAATTCGGTTTCGCCCGAATTTAGCTGAACATCTAAAAAAGTTCAAAACGTTCTTAAAACGATTTTAGCCACGTTTATAATTAAGAACGAAATTAGCAGCAAAATACCAATAGTATACCTTTTTCGCGATGGGTGCTTAGCTAACTTCACGCTCTTCACTTCTATAGGAAGTATCAGCTGCCTCAAATCGTCGGTTGCGTAGGTAGGACGCACATTCGTTTACTTAATTGTATTTTTCTACAGGAAATGACACTTTAGTTTAAAAGCTATGATTGTAAGTAGTAAGATATGAAATTAATTGGAGTTAATTTTTCATATTTTAGTTGTGTAACATGCAAATTATGGCAATAGACGCCACTCATCAAGGTTCATGCCATGACTCCTTCATTTGGAATAATAGCGAGGCCAAAAGCTACTTAGAAAGAAATATAAGTGACTATTTCATTTTGGCAGACTCTGGATATGCTCAAGAGAGGTTCGTGTTCACTCCTTACAGAAATCCAGATCCCGGAACTTTTCGACACAAATTTAATTCCAAGCATGCCGCTGCACGTAATACGTTGAACGCACTATTGGAGTGCTCAAAAGCAGATTTTGTTGCTACAACGCGGTTTAAATTATGAGCCTAAATTTGCTTGTCAAGTTATAAATGTATGTTGTGCATTGCACAATATTTGTCAAAGGCAAAACAACGTAACAGAATACGATATTCACTACAGTGAACCATTTGAAAGTTCTGGTGCGGAAAAATATTATGAAGATCAGCAAAGTGGCGAGCAAATGCGAGATGAAATTGCTATGCTTTTACAAAACAATGTTATTGTTTTAATTACTTATTATTCAAATTAAAAATTAAAAATAAATTATTCATATATATCACATTTCATTAAGTATAATATTCGTAAGGCAATATTCTAAAATCTAAGAAAAAACAAACAAAGTATTTGTTCTGGTGGAACCCAATAGTTTCGCCGGTACGAACTCCAACAAGTATTTTGTCAAATAAATATAGAAGAAAAACAGAGGTATTAGTATTAAGAATTAAGGTTTATTAAAAAAGGTTTAAGCATCCACATGTGCATGTAGATGCAAGCATATCAAAAAGAGTATATAGGAGAGTATATAAAAAGTATGTGTGTATGTAAATACAATGATGATAATTTACCTACGAAATGCTCCGTCTTGCACGAATTGCCGCTTGATGAGATAGAGAAAAAGCTATAAGTTCGAACGCAGTCTTGGCTTAAATACTTATTTATGTTCGAAAGAAAGCCACCGGCTTTCATCCAGTAAAACTGTAGCTTTGTAGCGAACAGATGTGGAGGAAAACGATCAGTGGTTCCCAACAATTAAATTGAAGGCTTTTGGCTTCAACATTGCCGCCAGCCTTGCAATAATAAGGGATTGCAATAATCATATTATAACATATAACTAAATTAATGGAAATGCAAAATAGTAATAAGCATACAAATATAATTCATTAATTTGTTGAACATTATAAATTTATTCTTAATTTAATATTTAATGCCATGCGTGTAAAAATAATATTGTTGAGCTTTAATATCAGTAATTCAATAATCCAAAATTCATTATAAATATCGTATATATGTACATATATCTATAGATACATAAATAAAAAACTAAGATCCTTGAAGGGATCGTTGTGCCTTAGAGGGCGCATGGGCCAGAGAGGACCCATCCAAAAATAGTATTCTGGGCAGTAGGGTTCCCAGGATACGTTATTATTTCGCTACGCATGATTTTGTGGTACACATCGCCGCCAAAAACTAAAGCAACCGCGGAAGCTGTACAAAAACTGGGATCGGCCAGTTTCATGTTGCAAAATTTTTCCTTAACAGTCGCATTCAAATGTCGTGCAGGAGTTTTTAACCCGATCTCCGGTAGAACTTTCGTGGAAAATGAAAATCGAATGCACGGGTCACTCGAGGCGCTGATGCTCAGCTCACACATCTTAAGAGTGGCTACCGGTAGAGTCGGAACGCATAATTTTTCTACTAAGGATTCGCATACCTTACTCATTTGAGAGCAAGGATCAAGTAAAGCTCGGGTTAAGTGTTTGCGACGGTCGATGTGAACGTACAACCGTAGGTAGCACCGTCATTGTTCCCGATAGCTGGGTGAGCAGAGGTGGCAGTTGGCGACGTGGCATGAGACGATCGTTTGCATGCAGAAGTGTGTGATGCTGTTCGTTGCAGTATGCACACGATCCTTTGCTGCTGCAACCTTTGCGAGTGTTCGAATACGCTAAGCAGCGCGAACAATACTTGTGCAGTATTACGAGGCGAAGACGTCGTTCATAATTGGCGTCGAGAAAGCGCCTGCAGTATCGAAGAGGGTGCGATAGAGGGCATACCCGACATTTGATGGTGTTGGAAGTGTGTGTTTTCTAAGGTGGCGTTTGTCTTCGTAACGCTGATGGCGAAGCCGATGGTGATGTGGGTGGTGAGGAAGTAACCGCCATTAATTCCATAGTGTCAACTGAAAAGGTAAAATAATTTAATTTTCATGTGGCTGAGTAATTCGGCAAAACAACCAGCTTGACTATGGGACGCGTTATCATTCCCCTTTGTGTGCGTATATCTGCTACGCGGATTCGTTTATCGTTACCATAATAAACCTTGGTAACCCTGCCCAAGCGCCATTCATTAGGAGGAAGGTTCTCATGTCTAACTACTACTAAATCATCAACCGCTAAATCCCTTTGAGGGAATTTCCACTTGTAGCGTTTGTGAAGCTCCTTTAAATACTCCTCCTTCCACCTAAAGGAGTGTTGCTGGCTCAAAGCTTTTACCTTTTGCCATCGATTAATTAACGAGATTGGATTACTTTCTATAGAAGGTTCAACAGGCGAGAGGATAGGTCCACCAGTAAGAAAATGACCAGGCGTGAGTGCAGCGTAGTCCGCAACATCATTAGAATTTGGTGAGATGGGTCTCGAATTAAGGCAGCCTTCAATGCGACACAGCAGTGTTTGGAATTCCTCAAATGTAAATTTATACGATGCAGCAACACGACGAAAGTGGAATTTAAAGCTCTTAACTCCAGCCTCCCATAATCCACCCATATGAGGAGCGCCCGCTGGAATAAAGTTCCACGAGACTTCTTGAAGGCTGTACAAAGAACATAGAGATTCCTGTTATATTACAAGGAATTTTTTGAAGTCTTTTTTTAAAATTGTCGAGGCGCCTACAAAATTCGATCCATTATCTGACAATAGGTTCTCTGGACAACTTCTTCTAGAGACAAATCTGGAAAATGCGCCAAGAAAAGTTTCTGTGGACAAATCGCTAGTCGCTTCAAGATGAATTGCCTTTGTAGAAAAGCATACAAAAATGCTCTTCAGGCAGAGCGGCCATAATTTGTGAATGCTCTTTCTTTCTTTGAATCACGCATATCTTACAATTATGAATTATAGATTTAATAAGATTTTTACCCCTTGGAATCCAATATTGTTGCCGAATGAGGCGGAAAACCAATTGATTGCCTCCGTGAAGAGATATTCGGTGTACAAATGTGAGAAGCAACCTTGACAATGCACAACTATATGGTAGTAGAATAGGGTGTCTTTCATTATAAGACAAAACACAGCAATTTGCAAGACGCCCATTCACTCGGATAACACTTTGGCTGTCCAGAAACGGGTTCAGTGTGAGAATTTTGCTCTTCGTTCCAATTGAAGTTTTTGCTGTTAAGTTCCTATGTTTTCCGGGAAATATATAAGCTGTGCCAAAATTATCAGACGAATGCGAATCTTTGAGATTTCTTCTCCAGAAATAGATAGCGAGGGGTATGAATAAAATCTACGAGTGTTTTTGTTTGTCCTGTGATAGAAGCGAAAAACGTATGCTAGAACACGTAAAGCTCGAGGGAAAGATGAAAATCTCTCCAAAAGATCTTCCAATTTCGCAACTGTAGAAGTGAAAGTGTTAATTTTCCTAGCCTCAATCGTCACTTCATCAACCTCTTTGTCCAACGATGGCCAAAAAACTGCGTCTTTCTGCAACCAAGACGGGCCACACCACCATAACCTATTAGAACATAAAACCTGTGGATGCATCCCTCGAGTGCCCAAATCTGCAGGATTTTCTTTTCAATGCACATGGCTCCAGCGTGTAAACCCGACTGCTTCTTGAATCTTTGCTACACGGTTAGCTACGAAGGTGGTCCAGGAACATGGCCGTTTCCTCAGCCATGAAATAACAATTGTTGAATCTGTCCAACAAAAGATCTTTTCAACTTTGCAAGGAAGTTCCTCTAGCAAAGCTTTAAGCATTTCTGCTACCAAAACCGCACCACATAGCTCTAATCGAGGAAGTGAAACCGTTTTAATTGGCGCAACTTTCGTTTTGGCTAAAAGAAGATGACAAGATGCTAATTCCTGGCTTTCAACCCTCAAATATATCACCCCCGCGTATGCCTTTTCCGACGCGTCACAAAAGGCATGAATTTGAATTTGAGTTTGACCTGTGTATTCCACCCATCGCGGGATCTCAATGCTTTCTATAAACCTATAGTTTTCGACAAAATCTTTCCACATGGAAAGTGTTTGCAAATTTAAGGGCTTGTCCCAGGGCGTACCATCTGCCCAAATCTGTTGCATAATAGTTTTTGCAACAACCACAATTGGTGCGAGCCAACCAGCTGGGTCAAAAAGTTTTGCTATAGTTGATAAGACTTCCCTTTTGGTAAAGTTTTCTTTAAAGGTAATAATATGCACACTAAAGTAAAATCTGTCTCTTCTAGCATTCCACTTTATCCCTAGTGCTTTCGTGTTACTATTTTCATCCAGAGTCAAAAAATCTTCTTCTAGTAGATGATCCGTTGGGATACCAACCAGAACTTCCTTTGTGTTTGCAGACCATTTTCGCAATGAAAAACCTGCACTTCCTAAGATATCAATGAGCTCATCACGGGCTTGTACAGCTGTTGAAAGATCGTGGAATCCTGCAAGAACATCATCTACATACATAGAATTCCTAAGTATTTGAGCTGCTAATGGATGCGTATCCTGTGAGTCTTCAGCCAACTGAAGAAGTGTCCTTATCGCTAAATATGGAGCGCAGTTGACTCCAAAGGTTACCGTTTTTAGTTGAAAATCTTTAATATCGCTACTTGGATTATCTCGGAAGAGAATCCTTTGATACGGCCTATGAGCGGGATTTACCAAAATTTGGCGGTACATTTTTTGAATGTCGCTATTAAATACGAACCTATACATTCGCCAGCGAATAAGCAGAAGGGTTAAGTCTGCTTGAAGCGATGGACCTGTGTGCAGAATGTCGTTAAGACAGACTCCATTCGAGGAATTGTTCGAAGCATTGAATACTACCCTTAACTTCGTGGAAGCGCTTTCTGGTTTTAAAACTGCATGGTGTGGAAGATAAAAGTGTTTAGGAAAATGCTCAAACTGAGGAGGTTCTACGATCTCCATATGATTCAAGTCCAGGTACTCTTTGACAACATTGTCGTAGTCATTTTTCAGCGAAGGGGTTTTCACTAACCTGGTTTCGTTTCGAATATATTGTCGAAAGGCAATTTGACGAAACGCACCTAACTTTATATCTACTGGATATGTATTTTTAAATGGCAATGATACCACATATCGCCCCTCCGAATTACGAGTAGTTGTTTTGACATACAACTCTTCACAAAATGAACTCTCTGCTGGTTGAAACTTCTTTTCTGGGATTTTCTCTAACTCCCAGAACTTGCGCAATTGACTTTCCAAAGAAATATCCTCTCCCATTGAGACTTTGGTAGCAAAGCAAGAGACGTGTGCAGTGGGAGATGCCCCAGTGACAATCCACCCGAACACGGTCTCTTGGGATAGAAGGTTGTTATGCAAACCGCGCTTCACTCCATCTAGCATTACTTTAGGGTATAAATCCCCTCCAATCAAAACATCTACCGGACTACTTTGATAAAACTTTGAGTCTGCTAAGGGTACCTTCGGCAGCTGTTCTAACATTGATCCATTTAAGGACGTTGACGGCAAGTTTCCAGTAATTTGTGGTAACACAAATGCAGAAGCTTCTATTGATAGGTTAGGATCACGTGGTGACCCTATTATAAACGAACATAATTTAGAAGAATTGTTTGCCACCTTTTGGTTCAATCCTGAAATAGTTGCATTTGTTTTTGAACAAGGCAGTTTTAACATTTTTCGAAGGCGTTCCAAAATAAACGAGGCCTCGGAGGCCGAATCAATCAACGCACGAGCAAGGTACGTGGAGCCCAAGTGGCAAATATTAATCATGGCGGTTCCAAGCAGAGCTGACGACAAATTGGTGGTCGTTCTATTTGACATTGAGCATCTTGCCGAAACAGTGGACTGTATATTAGCATGGAAAGCTTTAGAAGCACTACCTTGATTTGATACCTCCTTATTCGAAAGGGTGTTGGAAGAAACTCTATGTAATAAAGTGTGGTGTCTGCTATTGCACGTAGTGCATGAGAACTGACTCTTACAATCTTTAATTGAATGACCTTTAGAAAGGCAATTGAGACAGCAGTTATGTTTTTTTAATTTGTGCGTACCTATCATTAACTGAAAGCAATAAAAATTGTTTACATAATCGCAGGTGATGTTGTTACTTCGGGCACATGATCCAACTCGCTTGTGTCCTAAAGAGTTGTTTGAATGCGGAAAAGTTCTTTGTGGTTGGTATGAAGAAGTCGACGAAGATGAACCTTTCACATCCACAATTGGCTCGAGTGTCCTTTACCGCTGAGTAAGGAAGATATCCATTTGGGTCCAGTTGGGTATAGCTGTTTTATCCAGTAATGTCTGCTCTCACATACCAAGAGTTGTTTCCGGAAGCCGGTTAGAACATAAATATATAAGAATTGCATCCCAGTTGGAGACATCTACATCATACATCTCTAGTGCTGATAGACATGCGTTAATGCTTCGTTGCAAATCTTTTAATACTTGTGAACTTTCAGTCCGAATGACTGGAAGTGAAAACAGCAACTTTAGCTGGCTATTTACCAAGACGCGTTTATTCTCATATGCTGTCTTCAAATTGGACCAAGCCATGTCAAAACTTTGATTCGTTAGTGGAGCTTTATTAACGATATCTCGCGCTTCACCACTTGTTTTTTGAATTAAGTGGTAAAGTTTTTCTACACTACTCAGACGTGAGTTATTTATGTAAATCGCTGTAAAAAGATCCCGAAAGGATGGCCATGAAATATAATCACCTCGAAAAATATCGGTCTCGCACGGTGGCAGATGTAAATTATTTGAAATTCCGGCTACTTGGGCAGGGGAGGAAGGAGATGTTTTTTCTGTATTTAGACTACACATTTGCGTGAATTCGCTTATACGAGTAGAGCACGAAAGATAGTCATTAAAAGTCGCAGAATGTTTAGCCTTTACGGCTTCTACTTCATCTTCATTTTTTAAGGTTTGCAAGCATTTCTCATATGCCTCTTTCGTTTTGCCCCAAACCTCTCCTAGCTCAGATTTCAAAATATCTAAGGATATTTTCGAGTGCTCACTCAAAATAGATTCGTTAAATCCAGCATTAAATTCGACAACTTGATCAGAACACCGCGTAAACCAATTAAAGGTTGCCATTTTAATGTAGAAAAAGGTGAAGAAGTTTAAATAAGTTGCACAAAGGGCAAGATGCGCGCCTCCAAATAATAAAAAAAAACAATTAAAAATATATAAATTGTATCTCTTAAAGGATCTCCCTTACAAATTTCCTACTGGGTCTTGTACTTGTATCTTACAATGCATGTAAGTATCTTCATGCGCCACTTGTCTATTAAAAATTAACCAAGCATAGATACTGCCCGAAAAGATATTTATATACTCGTATGTAAGTATGTATGTACGTGTGAACTAACAAAAACGAAAATGCAAATAAAACAAGCGATGAATTGTACCCACACGTATGTATGTAAATTTACCCGCCTATGATGCGAAATGTATGTATGTACAATGCAGAAACCAATGTGTATAAAAAACAATATACATGTTAACCTGGCATACGTTAACAGTGCCAATAAATAAAACTCATTCGTCAGCAATACAGCCCAGACACTGTGTCAGCACACGCGCAGCCGAATTGCACAACTTTTCCCACACCACAGCCCAGACGCTGTGTCAGCACACGCGCAGCCGGAATTGGCGAATTCTCGGAATCCTGTTGCAACCGTCCGGTGCATTTAGCTTAGCTCTTAGGTTAAGAACAATTGTAAATTCAGTTTTAGAAATAAACTCAATTAATAAGGTCGTGTTGACCAAATAAAAAGATTTTTTTTATGCAAAGTAAACTATAAATCTTTAACTGGCGCCCAACGTGGGGCCTTCGTTGTTGCTAATATCGTGTGTGTGTCGGTAAAAGTCCTTACATGACTAATAAAAAACGCTAAGGCTAAGTGATTTAACAAATTCGCATTTAAAGTCGCAATCGTTAAAAAACAAAAAACCGACCATCTACAGCCTTAACGTCCACGCGGTTATTGTACAAGGCGCAAGGAAAAAAGGAAGCAGCAGCCTAGGCCCCAGGATCCGGTGAAACGCATAAGAGCATCACCGCCCAGGAATACCGCCCCACGGTAAAGGGAAAAGTGTGCAGGAAAGGGCCCCTCAGTAGCAGTTGCAAACAGGAGACGTGAGACGTCAGCCGCCGCACCATTATGATAAGAATCCTAATGTAAGTTACATATATTAAGTAAATTTGAAATTAAGTGAATAATTTGTGAAAAGTGAAATGTCAAAATTTGAATTTGAAAAATATCAGAGTAGTTGAAACTTACCAAAAGAAAAAATTGAAAATATTCTTAAAAATAAAATCTTGAAATAATATAAAGAGCAAAGAATAAAATTAAGTGAATCAAACATTTTTATACATAAAAAAAGAGAACATACAGATACATATATTTCATTTAGTTTTAAGAGAACAGTAAAAATTTTAAACTTTAAAGAACGGCTTGTACAGCCAATAACAACAAAAAATACAGCCATATAACATTGCTTAATTCTGCGATTCCTACCGGACCCTCCAGGATAGAAAAGCCCTCCTTCCTAGAAGGAGTTACTAAAAACAAATATTAATCATACTTATAACAAACGGCTTGTACAGCCAATAACAACAAGAACCAAACCATATAACATTGCTTAATTCTGCGATTCCTACGGGACCCTCCAGGAAAGAAAAGCCCTCCTTCCTAGAAGGAGTTACTTAAAATAAATAAAAATCATACTCCTAACTAACGGCTTGTACAGCCAATAACAAAAACAAAAAAATTCCATAACACTGCTTAATCCTGCGAATCCTACGGGACCCTCCAGGGTAGAAAAGCCCTCTTTCCTAGAAGGAGTAACCAACAAAAAATAATAATAACAAAACAAATTAGATTTAATTAAAATAATAAGACTAACTAATTAACTTAAACTTGATACAAACTTTTTAAACAAATTTCTTATAATGGCAAACCCTTCAAACCTCGTCCGACCTCCCGTGCTAAATACACCTTCTACCCAACCGACTCCTTCCTCCTCTAACGCAAATACTTTCAACATGGAACAATTAACAAACGTTGTAACAGGTGTTGTGAATAACATATTCAGACAAGAAGGGCGAAACCTAGTTCAAGCCGCCCTTAATCCTAATGCGAACTTTTCCAATTTTACTGATATATCCATTGACGCAAACTTTTCAAATAATGTCTCCGAGTTAGACAAAATACCGGACGTTATTCGATGCCTCCGCGAATTTTCAGGAAAACCAGGCGAGTTCAACTCCTGGAAAAAAAGTGTAGATCGAATCCTTCAGATCTACGAGCCCCAAAGAGGAACCCCCAAGTACTATGGGATCCTCAACGTCATACGCAATAAAATTGTTGGCAATGCTGACATTGCTTTGAAGTCATACAATACTCCACTCGATTGGAAAGCTATTTCCAAATGCTTGACCCTTCACTACGCAGACAAGCGCGACTTAGGTACACTCGAGTACCAAATGACCTCGCTTGTGCAAGGAAATTCTACTATCCAAGAATTTTATCAGCGAGTCTACTCTCACCTTTCCCTAATCCTCAATAAGCTAGGATGCATGGAAGTCGGCGTAGAAGCCATGCATCTACTAACGCGCACGTATAGAGACAAAGCCCTTGACACCTTCATTCGAGGACTTAAAGGAGATTTACCCCGACTCCTTGGAATGAGAGAACCAGCAGACCTCCCGCAGGCTCTCCACCTCTGTTTAAAGTTAGAAAACCAAAACTTCAGATCATTTTATGCCTTAAACAACAATAGCCAAGCTGGAAAAGGACAAGATATTCGTCCACCCCTCCCTCCCAGAAGAATGAATAATGAGTTCTACCCCGAATTGGCATACATGCCCCAACAAAGGTTGAACCCAACCACACTCTACAGACCACCGCAACTTAATTATATGTCCCAGCGACAACCAAATCTATATTCGCAACAACCAAATCTATATTCGCAACAACCAAATCCATATTCGCAACAACCAAATCCATACTCGCAACAACCGAATAATCCACCACCGCGACCATTCCAAAAACCCTTACCGCGACCAGAACCGATGGACATCGACCAATCGCTACGCACAAGAAATCTAAATTACATGAACAGACCTCGTCCTAATGACCCATCTAACAAAAGACCCCCTACCAGTAACCCACCGGTACCAAACAAGATACAAAGAAATTACCACATAGACTCAGATACCCTTTAAAACACAAACCAGGACGAATACTCTCACACGACAACCGACCAACAGACTAATAATGACGCAGGATATTACGACGAAGACCGACAAGATGACAGTTATATCGACACCACTGATTTACATTTTTTAGAATGAGTCACTCTTCTCTGCCCTACTTTGAATGCAGACTGAAGAGTGGAGACATAGTAAAGTTTCTTATTGATACAGGATCAACAAAAAATTACATACAACCTTATATTGTGACAAATCCTATTAAAAATGAGTCAAACTTTTTTGCAAAATCAATAGCTGGTGATATTGAAATAAAGGAACACACATTTATAAACCTTTTTAATACAGACACTAAATTGAAATTTTACCTCCTTCCAACACTAAGCTCATTTCATGGTATCCTTGGAAACGACAGTCTTAAAGATCTCGAAGCTGTTATCCATGTCAAGGATAATTTCATGAAAATTAAAGGCAATTTTAGAGTAAAAATAAATCAGCTTTCTTCCAAGTCAGTTAAATCAATTAATACCAAAAAAGACCACATGACATTAGCTAATCCAATTAATTTCAAAGAAGACTACATGACGCCAATTTACTCAATTAATATCGACGAAGACGACATGCCACCCGAACCAATAAACTCCTTATCCATAACTCAACACAGCGACGAAAGTTCTTCTGACTATTTAATTCCCCATGTAGAAACCCCAATAAACGTTTTTAAAAGTCAACTATTTTTAAAAACAGGGACAACTTCAACCTACCAGTTTAAAATTATCTTTCCTACGTTCCACAGACATATTTTTGAAGAACCAGAATACAATTCAAATATACTAATAAATCACCTCAAAAGATATCTTAATCCCTCTGTAGTTAACTGTATAAAAACAGATGAACGAACCATGGGCAAAATCCAAGAAATATACCCAACACACTTCAGGAATTACAAAGTCCGCTTCACACAGCTTCAAGTTCAAGACCTTACAAATGATCAAGAACAAGAAGAGATCATTATCAAGACCCACAAAAGAGCACATAGAAATTGTCGAGAAAATAAAATTCAAATTCTCGAGAATTTCTACTTTCCATCAATGACGAAAAAGATCAATAGAATAATCCAAAATTGTTCAGTGTGCAAAGAAAACAAGTATGATCGCCACCCTAGCAAACCAGAATTAGGAGAAACACCTATACCTCAGTACCCAGGACAAATTTTACACATCGATATCTACATGACAAACAAAAACATAGTTTTGACTGCAATAGACAAATTTTCGAAATACGCACAAACCAAAATACTGAAATGAAGAGCAATAGAACATGTAAAGGAACCTCTTCGAGAGCTACTTTTCCAGTTCGGCGTACCAGAATCTGTCGTATTTGACAACGAAACAACCTTTAACTCAGCCACCATAAAATTTTTAATGGAAGATACCCTTAACATAAAAATTTTTAAAACACCGCCTTATACAAGTTCCGTTAATGGTCAAGTGGAACGTTTCCACTCAAATCTCTCGGAAATAATGCGTTGTTTAAAAGCAGAACGCAATTTCACATCATTCGCCGAACTCCTTGATAATTCCGTATACGAATACAATTTTACGATTCACTCAACCACAAAGAAAAAACCAATAGAGGTATTTTTCGGGAGGAGAGTCTCCACGGACCCAAGTCAATTCCAAAAGGCAAGGGAAGAAAATATCTCGGAATTGAGAACTAAACAGCTAAAAGATCTTACATATCATAACAAAAAACGCCATCCTTTAAAAATTTATCATCCCGGAGAAACCATTTACATTAAAATAAACAAGAGACTAGGAACAAAAATATCCCCCAAATTTAAAAAAGAAGTAGTAAAGGAAGACAAAAATTCCACAATTTTAACCGAATCAGGAAAAATAGTCCATAAAAGTAACATAAAAAATCAAAACTAATTTTTTTATTTTTCAGATGTGTTTTAATATCCTCTGCCACTGCGACAATAGACATTTACGACTACTCCACGGCACAATTAGTGACTATAAACGACGGACTAGCGAAAATCCAGAACGGAGCCTTCAGGCTAATACATGTAATCGACCTTGGTAAATACGAACAATTTCTTACGGACTTAACCAAATTCGTTTATTCGGACATACCTGCTGACAATATCCTCTATCCCACCCTAAAGCACGAATTAACCCAAACCCTCCAAATTTTAGATACAATAAAACCAATTGAAAGAAGATCAAAAAGATCAATAAACATGTTAGGAACGGCTTGGAAATTTATCGCCGGTTCCCCTGATCACGAAGATCTGGAAATAATATACAACAATTTAAATGAAATTAATAACAATAATAATAAGCAAGTACTTATTAATGAAATTTTTAACGAAAAATTAAATAACTTTACTAGAATAGTAAATAAACTTTTTAACAACATAAGAAAAGATACATATGTTAAAAATGAAACAATTATTAATTTACAAAATAGAATAAGATTAATAAAGGAATAATTAATTAACGTTAAGTACGCCATACAATGGGAGAAAAAAGATATTTTGAACACATTGATGTTAAATAAAAATGAAATTGAAATCGCTTTAGAAAAGCTAGAAAATGATGAAATTCCATTCAAAAATGCCGAAGAAGCATTGAAATTTTCAAATATTAATATTGTAAGCAAAAATATGACCATTTTTTACTTGGTAAAGATACCATTAACTTTTAAGGAAACTTTTCAAAAAATTATTATAAGACCTGTTGTCAAATCGGATAAATCTATTATAGATATTGAATACAATAAAATTTTAAAAGGAAAGAAAGAAATATATGGAATAAAAGAAATATGCGATAGCTATAAGAAAATTTAAATTTGTAAACAAAATCAAATAATTAATATAAGTAATAACACATGTACACCTAGAATAATTAATAGTTCTAATTCAAATTGCACCAAAAGCAACGGGCACCACATTCCACAAATTGAAGAAATTAAAACTGGAACTTTGCTGCTCAATAATTTTAAAGGACAACTAGATGCAGATGGAACGATCACAAACTTGACAGGAACGCAGCTTATTAATTTTCATAATTCAACGCTGAAAATAAATAACCAAACTTATATAAACTACGACTTAATTCCATTTACCGCAATCCCAGCAGTCCTGCAACCTGCACCAATTGAGAAAAATCGAATTGAGTTACTTTCCCTGGAAGCCTTGAAAGAATTTCACATAAACAACATTCGCAGAATAAATATCCTAAAGGCAGCGACGATATCCAACAGCTCACTTTCGCTTGGAGCCGTTGCAGCTACCTCAATCGCAATAATAATTTTTTGCAAACTTTGGAAAAAATCTCAAAACAAGATAATAATTTCATCAAATCACGATGCTATCTAGATCCCTTCCACAAACCACCGCATAAATCAATTTAAAGATCCATCTAATGATATCCCAACATTCATAAATTTCAACAACTTACCTTATTTCTAACAACGCTCGAGGACGAACGTTTTTAAGAGGGGAAGTGTTAACCTGGCATACGTTAACAGTGCCAATAAATAAAACTCATTCGTCAGCAATACAGCCCAGACACTGTGTCAGCACACGCGCAGCCGAATTGCACAACTTTTCCCACACCACAGCCCAG
Organism: Philophylla caesio; assembly: GCA_963971545.1. Classification (NCBI taxonomy): domain Eukaryota; kingdom Metazoa; phylum Arthropoda; class Insecta; order Diptera; family Tephritidae; genus Philophylla; species Philophylla caesio. The sequence continues at coordinate 28,583,526 of OZ020609.1, read as the reverse complement.
ACGCTGTACTTTTAAAAAGAGAAAATAAGTGAAATATGAACAAATAGCAAATGAAACACCTCTTTGTTAACCACCCTCATCGTTTTCCTGAACTCCCCTGGATCGGTTTTTATTTATTTTGTCGAAAGGTGCTGCAAGAAGACTTGTTACTTCTCAGTCTTAGTAAAGTTTAATACACTCGCGAATTTCAAACATACATAAGTAGCTGTAAAACACATTTCTTATTCTTTTATTAAACAAAATACTCGGAATAAGCACATATCGCAATTCAAAACAAACAATTATCGCAGAAACTGTCAAAGCGTTCTATGTAGCAAACCTTCTACACCTCATGCTGTGTTGTTAAGGTTCGAATTGTCAAGTAAAGCGAGGAAAGTTGTATGTGTACGGCCCTTAACTGTTAAATATTAGAGACACTTGAACATACATATGTACGTATGCACTTCTTATATTTGTACATATAAATGTATATATGTATATACCATATATTAAACCCCGTGTGTACTTCAACAAAGATTTGAAAAAAAAAAAAATTGTATGTATGTATATATTTTTTAATTAAAAGTGATGAAGATATATTTAAAATGAATAATATTTATTATCATGATAGCCAATATTAAAAGGTTTTTTTTTTTTTTTTTTTTTTTTTTTAATGCAAGAAGCCAACAAATCAATGTGAAAAATGGTCACGATATTGTAAGTGTATAATTGCGAATATTACAAAGTGGTTTTTAAGGAAATTGAACTGTGATATATAAATGAAAAATATAAAGTTGTCTTACAAAGCAGTTAGGTATGTAGACATATTTAGCATACCTACATATGTATAAATATACATACATATGTATGTGTATAAAAGTGTATACCAAGTAACAAGGTTAAAGACAGACCCTTACGGTATTAAATACTGGTTTCTAATTTGGTAAACTCCGAAAACTCTTAGTTTTTTAAAATGTTTTTATTTAGCTTCGACTTCTTATTTTTTAACTTTTTTTTGTTGCTTAACTTGTACACTATTGATTTTGTAGAGAACTTTTAATAGTTTAACTTTCCTTACACTTTGTTGTTGTACACCTGGGGGTTACTAATGTAAGTATGTACGTATGTACACCAGAATACTGCTCTTTTTTTTTTTTTTAAATTAAATTTCACTTTATATGTAATTACATCTCTTAATTTAACACGAATTTCACTATTTTTAATTTAGAATTTTATTTTGGGGATAACTCTATTTTTTATCGTTTTTTAATATTAACAAGCTCAACAATTTAATATTTTTACACGCACCTGTTCTTTATTCGCGGCGGACTGATGACTTATTTAATTTCGTTTTGTTCTTTGGTGTCTTCGTTTGGATGTAAGCAGATGTGTATGTGGATGTGTCACTTCAGACTTCTATGCCTTTGCCTCTTTTTTGTAGCTACGAATATTGGAAATTTCGTATTAACTCCAGACTTTTCTTGTAGTTCGACGGTTCGTAAGGACCAAATGTTCTGGTGGAACCCAATAGTTTCGCCGGTACGATATCCAACAAGTATTTTGTCAAATAAATATACAAGAAAAACAGAGGTATTAGTATTAAGAATTAAGGTTTATTAAAAAAGGTTTAAGCATCCACATGTGCATGTAGATGCAAGCATATCAAAAAGAGTATATAGGAGAGTATATAAAAAGTATGTGTGTATGTAAATACAATGATGATAATTTACCTACGAAATGCTCCGTCTTGCACGAACTGCCGCTTGATGAGATAGAGAAAAAGCTATAAGTTCGAACGGAGTCTTGGCTTAAATACTTATTTATGTTCGAAAGAAAACCACCGGCTTTCATCCAGTAAAACTGTAGCTTTGTAGCGAACAGCTGTGGAGGAAAACGATCAGTGGTTCTCAACAATTAAATTGAAGGCTTTTGGCTTATGAAGATCAGCAAAGTGGTGAGCAAATGCGAGATGAAATTGCTATGCTTTTACAAAACAATGTTATTGTTTTAATTACTTATTATTCAAATTAAAAAGTATTAATACCAAAGTATTAATACCATTAATTATGCATCATCATAGTGAGCAAAGTTATTCTCAACCATTATAGAAATTGATTCCGAAATTTGTTTTGCTACGTCAAGCATTTGCCGTTCTATTTTTTCCACCTTCTTAAAATGTTATGCTTGATTGACGCTCATATTTTCCATATGATCTACAATTTGGTTTACGGCCTCTACTTGTACGGTGCAAAGGTTCTGCAAATCGGAAGTCATGCCATTTTTTTGCTGATTATTATTGCGACGACGTTTTTTTCGCTGCACTGCCTCTATTCCATATAATTCGAACGAAACATCTGACTTAACGAAATGGCCTGACTCAATAATTTCTATGGTCAATTGCGGATTTTTAGCAATATTCGCAGCATTCGAAGAGTGACCCTTGAGTGGACTTTTGACTCAGTATTGACTTGAGACCAACTGGTCTAAAATTGTAAATTTTGTCTATTAGATACTGATACTGTTTACTGAATTCGGACAATAAACTACATTTTATTTTAAAAAGATTTATTTCATAGAAATAATTGCATTTAGTTACATGTGCTTTTTCTTACTTGGAACAAGAACCGGGTTTTTTCTTGATTTAAAAATTAGGAACCTTACTCAAACTTTATCTAAATACTTGATCCTTCTTCGCTCACAGCCATTTATAAACTTTTTAAATCTTCCACGTGTTGCGCCAAACAGCGGTTTAAAGATTTGTGACAAGTTTTCGCCTCAACAAAGAAAAATTTGTACGATTTGTTTGTGATCTCCTCAAATACATATGTATGTACACACATTCACATTATGTGTCTGGTAATACATCTCATTTTTCTTGCACAGTTTATTTTACATATGTACATAAATACAAATGTTTTTCAGACATAAATGCAGCATAGGAATTAATGCATCATAGCGGATTGGAACCCAGGCCGTTCCAACCGCCAAGTAGGGCCTCCTCAACGTCCGCTGGACCCAATAAACGAGCAGATCGGAATCTCGGACTTTCCGACTGCTCAAGGTCTTTCTGCCGAAACACACACACTCAGGCGTCGACGCGGATTGGAACTTAGTGCGTTCCAACCGCCAAACCTCACAACAAGCGAAAAATATAATATGCTATTATACAATAATATAAAAGTATTTTTCAGTCATAGACGCAGCAAAGGATTCAAGAATCTGGGGCGGATTGGAACCTAGGGTGTTCCAACTGTCAAGAGCTACGGCGCAAAACTGGTCATCTTCCCTTTGGTAACTTTCAACAAATAGGTTTACCTACATGGAATCATTCGTCGCATGCATATGTAAGTACATCGATGTCTTATTTATATTAAATATCATAAAGAGGACGAGGCTGCGGCCCAAGACAGATTACAACAGACTTAAAACGTACGATTGAGCTTAGTGATCAAACGAACATTAAATATGAGTAAGTTGACGGGTCGGAAGGCGAAACTGTCTGTACAAAGAGCATAACGAATATTATATACATACGTATACATACATACAAGGAATCTTAAGTTGGAAGTATGGGAAAATAATTTCTCATGAATATTTATTTCAAAGGACTGCTGGGCCTAATACTCGTAGTAGTTCAGAACATGTGTTTTTTAATTAGCTAATAGCTGCTGCTTTGTGCCATGTGAATGTTTGAAAGTAGTGGACATAAAAATGTTAATCCTTATATTACACAGTACGACAAAATCTAATTTTTTTTCGTACACATGAGAAATGTTAACAGAATATGAAAATAGGCTTAAAATAAAGATATACGTATCTCGGCGTTTTGCTGTAGCACGTCAGAATTTTGAGAAAATCGATTTTTAAGCTTCAAAGGACCGTGGAGGTTCACTGCTAATGTAATACTATTTGAAAAAGTTCTATAAAAGCAGAGTGAACTGATTTTAATGCATGAGTTATTTTTGATAAGGTAATTAAATTTGGATTTTTTTTATTAAGAATATTTTTTTTTCTCCGGTAGATGGCGCTTTAATTTTCATGTAAAGTTAAAAAATAACCTCCGCCCTTGGTGTAGGGGGGGAAGGAAAATTGGTTTGTAAGAAAAAATTAAAATTGTACAAAAAGGTACTATCCTTGGTGAATCATTATGTATAGACATTTTTCATTTCGACATTACTCCGATGCTGCTCAAATTTTCTTCCCTCCCTACTCAAAGGGGGGAGGGGTACAAACGAAACAGAAGGTGTTACAATTGGGTACCCAACTAGTACAATCCATTACCATATTAAAAAAATTTTTTTTTTTTAATCCGATGTCAACTTCACATAGCTGCAGGTTCTTGTTAGTCGCTCTGAATTTCTTACATTTTACCACATAAAAACTAAATAGCTCGTCATTCGTTGGTCAGTCAAAGATCACTGGAATATTGCATAAAACGAAAAGCTATGTATGTAATTTTTAGAATTACATTCTTTGTCCTCACCTTTGTATGATGCGTTCGTAGGTATTTCGTACTATTCCGTAGGGCGGAATATTAGAGAGATGTGAAAGAAGCTCACTTTGATTTAATGATTGTATTGTTGTTATTGTTTATTATACTGAAAGAACTTTTATTTCGAACTTAAAAAAATTGTTAGCCATGTTTAACCGTTACTATTGAATTAAAAAAATAAAATACCATATGTCACAGTTATTATTGGACTATTTCCCAAAAATTTGGAAAATTGTACTTTTATAATATGGAAAAAAGAAAATTCTTATTTTCGGTTCCTGGTTCAAAGGCATCACTTGTAAGACTATGATATACGTCCTCATTCTGACGATATCATCCACAAGAAAGAAGAATGAAGAACACATAACCAATTGAGGGTATGGTGCAAATGACGTTTTCTGTTAAGATTGCAAAGAAACTTTACTCGAGCTTAACTGATGACGGAATAATGAGATGTACGAGGTTTACGAGGGAATTTACTGCAGCGAATTAAAATCCATCCACGAAATATGAATAAAATTTTTACAAATAAAAGTTACGGGTAAATGTCAAAAGTGCATGAGTTACGGGAGCAATGAGAGCGCTCTGGTGCCCTTTGTAGGACTTGTACAAAATGTCTTAAATGGTTAAAGCATCATTGAAGAGAAATCGTAACGAAACAGCTTTTGGAAGAATGCCTAAAAATTATTTGAGAATAACCACATCAGGGATCAATAATTTTTTATTGAAGACAAAAAAACTGTTTTTATTAAAATGGTACAATGAAAATATATTTAACAAAAGAGCAGAGCAGCAATTGAACTACATATGTATATACCAGCGATCGGCACATTTAGCATTTCCTATAGCAGGCTAGAGGCGAGCAATTTTACGCGTTTACTCTGTACGATATAAAAAAAACCTGTACTAGCGCACGATGTTCAGCGTTTTGCAATTGTGTTGGTGCCGCTTCGGCAAAGCAAATCAAGACAGTTGCTGTTCAGCTTTCAACAAGGTAAGACCTCGCTGCGCAACTTTTTTAAATACAAAAATATTTTACACTACAAAAAACAGAAAAATGAGTGAATTTTTTTTCAATGAAAATTTGGCTGGCGAGTCTCAATGTTTAATTTGCCACCAAATTTTAGGTGGTCATAATATATATTTTTTAAAAAGGCATTATAAAAATAACCACAGCAATTATGAATTGCTTGAAGAAAATGAGCAAGCTCAAATTCTTTTAGAATAAAATGCTACATTTTTTTTACAGTACATAGCTTGCCACATTGACAATAACGAATTAATTGTACCTACCCCAAATTGACAATATTGAAAATATTGTACCGCAACATATAATACTTCAAAAATATAAAATACCTTTAAAAAAGGCGTCTTATATGGTTGCTTTGGGTCTGGCGAAGCATTGTAGGCCATTTCAAGATGGGGGTTTTGCAAAAGATTTGTTTGTAAATATTTTGAAATGCTTTGGGAAAGAAGGGGAAGAAATGGCCCAAATAATAACATAAATTCCTATGTCTGAGCGCACAATAACCCGCATAACAGAAGATATCAGCAAACATATTTTTAACTGCGTGCTTAAGCGTCTGGATGAATGTTCCTTTTTGTCGATCTGTCTGGATGACAGTACTGATATCCATAACTTAAGTTAGCTTGTAATATATATCAGAACAGTAAATAATGAATTTGAAGTTTTTGAAGATTTTTTTTGTTCAGTTGCTTTTGATAGGCACGTAAATGGAGAGAAAATATGGGAAACTGTCAACACACGTGTCTTCTCTTACGTCTCCACAAGCAAATTGAGTTCTGTGTGTACTGACGGTGCTAATGTAATGACCGGGAAAAATAAGGGGTTTGTGGGATTTTTATTGAAAAATGGAGTAAAAGTTCCCAGTTTTCATTACAGCATCCACCAACACGCTCTATTGGCAAAAGAGCTAAATTTGACGAATGCAATGAAAACTGCAATTTTAATTATAAATAAAATTAAAGGAGGGCATAACGCTCTAACACATCGTAAATTTAAGTCATTTTTACAAGAAATAGAATCGGATTACGGTGATTTGCTACTATTCACAGAAGTCCGCTGGCTTAGTAGAGGGAGAAGTCTTGCAAGACTTTTTGAGTTAAGAAACGAAGTTCTGCAATTTTTTAAAGAAAATCCGTCACCAGACAAGGATGTATTAATTCTCTAGAAAATAACGAGTTCCTCCTTGAGTTATCATTTCTTTCTGACATTTCAGATATTATCAATACAATAAATTTACAATTACAAGGAAAAAATAAATATATTTTCGATTCAACGGTCACAATTTTTCATTTTGGTAAGAAACTATCACATTTAGAAAGTCAAGTACAAAACAATAATTTAGCATCTCTACCCAAAACAGCCAAACTTCATAGTCAATCTCCAATTCCAACTAAAATAGCCCAATTCAAAAATATTATTCATAATTTATCAACCAACTTTGCAGCCCGATTTCATGACTTTGATTTTTGATTTTGAATTCGTGGCATAATAGACCTTCACAATAACACACTTGCATGCAATATGGAAGAACTGTCACAACCTTTAAGAGAGGAAATTCAAAAAATGTTGACGGATTTTGATTTGCCTTGTACAACTGGCAAAGAATTTTGGAGAAATGTGAATGTAGCAAATTACCCTCATTCAAAAGAAGAAATTTTAAAATTATACTCCATATTCCCCACAACTTATAATTGCGAAACAACGTTCTCAACATTAAAAAACATAAAAACTAAAAATAGAAATAAAATTTCCAACAAACATTTAGATGACCTGCTCAGAATAAAATGCTATAATGAAGAAATAGACCTGGACCAAATAATTAAAGAACTAGAAAAAAAAATAAAGTGAATTTTTTATTGATTTGTCAACTTGTGCATTTTACTCAGTGTACCACCATAGTTTCCAACACAAGCATAGAGCAATAAAAGTATAGTTGTGTTAGTTTGCCGATCGCTGGTATATACATACATATACATAAAAAGGTACGCACATCATTTCCACTACTTTCTGACGCCACTGCAGCCACAGTGATGATAGCCTCAATGTCGCAACCAGTACTTGAGTTTATCAATAAATCACCATTTGTCATGCCAAGCGACAAACACTCGAAACTGGACTCTACAAATATAAAACAATTCTGGTTGAGGGTGTATGCATTTGTGTGTATGTAAGTTAAGTTTCTATTTAGTAAACTTCATTTTTAAAAAGTAGGCGGACTCGTGTCCGCGTCTTTATTAATTTAACTTCAGCTTTAGACTAATTACAATAGAATTCTTAATTCTACATTACACCTTTTGCTACCTACGGTCACGTTGCACTTTCATGTGCCAAATTCAATATTAATTGCTGATTAGCAATATTGCCCAATTATTTCCCAATTTGCTGATATTAAGCTTAAACGGTTTCCAGTAGGTCACCAGCGCATTTCTCCACAGTCAGCGGTTATGCAAATGCGCGTGTAGGGTCGTTAACCGTAACAGTTGTGGGTTATGACCAACGTTTAATTATTTGTGTAAACTGTTGTGTTAACTTGTATGTGCATACTTGCCTATGCCTGAGCTGAGCTCGTTATAAGACAATGCTTCATAATATTGAGAAAATTGAAGGTTTTGGCGTAGCAACAGCTGCAAATAAAACTGTAAATGATTAGGTGCCATGAAGGGTCCAACTTAATATATGACGGATTTTTTTGATGCTCATCTATATAAATATATGTATATAGCTCGCATGTCTCTATATTTTCTGGTGGCTACCGACCAAAGTGTTTAAGTTTGGTATTATTCCTTATTACCTTCCACTGCCTAGGATGCATGAGATTTGCTATGCAGGAAAATAAATCATTTTAGTAAATTAAATAAATTCCTCCAACGACAATATGCTTTATGTATTAGTATGGTTGCAGCATTGACTTGAAATATATTGTTATTTTGATAATTTTGCTTATTTGGCGTGCATTGATTTAAGGCTTGACTGTGGGCCAGAAGTTTCTTGATTGTTTTTCTTTTTGGATTCGCTGACTATGAATCTAAACTCAGATTTATAAACTTCACCGAAATTAGACTTTTATACATAGCCCAAAAACTTTGTTTCACATTGCCTATGTATATAAAGTTGGTTTTTTAAAAGTCATATGACTTTTTTTTGTTGTAGAGTGTTAAAAACCGAATACAAAAGCTGTAATAGTATCGCAAATTTTTTAATTTCAGAATTTGTTTTAGTATGCATGGGCTATAAACCATTTAATAAACTAAAAAGTAAGTTTGAAGTCTCAAAAAAATATCTAGTGTTGAAGTTAAAGCTATACAAATCAGTCGCCCTTCATGATGCTAGCTTTTCGGATGTGTTTCTTCGGTGAAGGAGCACCAAGCTTTGAATACAAAATACCACAACAAATATCTGGAAATCTTGCACCAGTTCCTAATTGTTCTTGGAGACACTGCCTTTGTGGGTTATTCTGTCAATGAAAAATCGACGCCCGCCTGAGTTGTATTTCCCAGGCTGAATGACATGAGTATTTTTGAACAAATATGTCGATTATGTTTAATATGATTTTTTGCTTGAAAGCTGATGGACTAACGCAAATATGTTTTTGATAAGCTTCTCTTACTTATCTTTCAAAGGAGAATAGTTACACTGACTCTTTTCTGTGGCAATCATCTAAGTTTTAACTTAACTTAATTATGAACTCACACAATTGGTATTTGGGGCTTTCTTCAGTCATACTATCGACTGGAGATATTGGAGCGAATAAAGTCGAAATCCTGTAGGTAACTAGCAGCTAAGTTCAAAACTATGCTGAATCCTTTAGTTAAAAAATGTATTAATGGATTATAGAAAAAAAGTGGAGAACTGAAGGACACCGGGGTTTTTATTGTCCATGCACCAAGTCATCTCCACATATCGTTTCCGGAACATCACAAGATTTTTGACAAAGGAGTCCCTAACAATTACAGGCTCGATATACACAATTTCAAGCACCTCATTATCAGTCTGCCATGATATGCTTAGGGACTACCAACCAAATCTAATAAAAGCTTAGGGTTCATTTCGGTGTCTTACAACCACTCAGTGCTGATCCAATTGTCAAACTCAGACTCCAAACTACCAAAGCTGTCCTTTACCAAGCCTTACAAAGTCATTATACTTGAAAGGGACACATGTAAAGGGATGGTCAAAGCAATCAATAAAGGATCACAGGTGTGGTACACTGACGCATCCAAACTCACAACAGACCATATAAGAGGTCCATCCCAAGAAGCCTCTGAAAAACTTCTCAGCAGAGAGGATCTTAGAACTCAAAACGGCTACTGGACAGGTCACTGCAGGCTGAGACACCATCTTCACAAAATAGGACTCTCTGAGGTAGCAGCCACAAAACCTGGCTTAGATGCGGAGACCTCTGAGCATATACTTTGTGAATGCCCAAGTTTAAGTGGACTCAGGCTTATACTCCTTGGGGAGCGAATATTATCTCCTTCCAAAATATGGACAATCACACCCTTTAAAGTGCTTACCATAATAACCCAAGGATTCAGTGACAAACTTAAAGGGTTTGAACAATAGATATTGTCAGGTCGAAGGGCTACTATGCCTTAATTAAATAATAATAATAAGCCTATCTACGGTCGCAAAAAGGACAAGATATATTAAGACAGACCCAGGCGATGTAGCCCAAAGCACGGTTGGGTAACTGAAGGGAAGTCTGCCAAGATTAATTCAGAAACTTGGCTCTAAATTAAACTATTAAATGGTTGATCACTTTACGGGTGACCAAATTAGACTTTAGAATTATTTTTATTCAATTTAAATATTTTATTTTTACTACTATTTATTTTATACATCCAGTCAATTTTATACAACAAGTAAATTAATAATAAAAAATCAATTGCAAAATATTGAAAGACAAATTTGTATTACCAAAGTAGATTAATTATAAACCCTACATATAAACAAATGTGTATATGAAAATAAAAATATTAAAAAATGTTTTAATTAACAAATTAGATTAATTATAAACCCTGCAGAGACCAGTAAAACTTTTCCGTAACAAGCCTTCCTGGGTAGTTGAGTTTACTGAATAGAAATTGTTCATCCGTTAAACCTCTCCTGACCATACCTTTTTTAAAAAGTAATTATAATAAATAAAAGGGAGTTAATGTACCACAATCGATTTTTGGTATTTTCTTTAAGTTGAGATCACATAAGTTAAAAAAAATCCCATTTACAAAGTAACTAAAACACAAGAATAAGTATTTAATTTAATTAAAAATTCAAATTTTTTTATATAAAAACTTATACAATAGATTCTTAAAGTAGCAAATAAAATAAAAGCAAGCCATATATTAATTTCTGCTTGCACAATTTAATGGAAGTTGCTGAAGTTATACCTTGCAAGTGTTAACCACAAAATGCCTTTACACTACATTAAAAAACAATATATGTATATGTACTCGTACATACATAAGCTTCTACAAACATACTTGCATACAAATATATGACAGCTTACAAAAACATTGTGCGGCTTTACTGATTTGCGGTTAACTTGTAAACAACTATTCCAACAATTGTAATAAAAGACAAAAAGACAACGAAATATGTACGAACCAAGAAGAAGAACTAGAATAACAATAATATCATATTAAATGAGTGCAAGAGTAGGCATTGCCGGCGGCATTAATGGCACAAAGTCAGAAGTAATAAAATTAGGGAAATTCTAAAAATACCAGACATACATACATAAAGAACAACAAGCGTCGCGAAAGGGCTACCATCACATACACTTGTGTATGTATGTATGTATTTACATGTGGTATTTACTAATGTATAAGTACTACATTCAAAAGTTAAAAATTTCACGAAATTTGTAACATGAACTGTCTGTAAACACTGACAACAACAATAACAGCAAAACGATAAGATATTATGGTAAAATGCACCCGCTTGATTTTACTAAGAGATACAAAGCAGACACATGAGAAATACTCGTAGTTTGTGGTGGCGGTTAAATAGGGGCAGGCATATCTGAGTGGGCATAAAAATATATAGTTATGTAGCTTTTCATTTCAGACCTACTAAGCTTCGGACGCTGTGGTCAAGTGGGTGTCGGTGCGTGTTATAACTTCATATGCCGCTGAGTTCGAGGTTCGAATCTCAGCCAAGGCCAGTACAATCTTAATCGTAGAAAAAGTGGTTTCTTATAGCTGTCATCCCTCGGCAGGCAATGGCAATCCTCCGAGGGTATTTCTGCCATGAAAAAGCTTCTCATAAGCTACATACGCCGTTCGGAGTCGGTAGAAAACTGTAGGTCCCTTCATTTGTGAAAGAATCTTATCATTCCGAAATGCCTTAAAAAATCTGAACAGATATGCAGATACAACACTGTGGACAAAGAAGAAATTTTAGTTTAATTTGAACTGTCTTACTTCGACGAAAGAGCGACCAAGGCATAACAATTTGAGCATTTTTATGAGTGTTAGAAATTTAAGACCAGCAAACCAGGCAAATTTTTTTAAGTTGAACAAAAGTAACAGAGCTTACACAGTGTCGAAGCCGAAAATTAACGAAAAATCTTTTTATTTTAGAATTATACCAACTAAGAAGCTGCCACTCACAAATTGCGATACTGACCACAGTGCCTACCGACATTGCCTGCAAAACTGTATTTTTAATGCTAGTTGTCGCATGATTCAGGCTCGAGATCTTAGATCCTACTACTACTGAAAATAAATAGTTCCTCTTTTGCCAATGAGCATTCAAAACCGCAAAACTTAATTCAAAACTTTTGGAAATTTTTTATCAACAAAATGTTCGCAGGGTATCTGGTGATACATTTCTTTGCAAAATCTCTCCATAGTTAATAAAATTTAAAAAAACTCGAAACACATACTTGATTGCCAAAGAAAGCAACCGGAAGCAGTAGGAACTACCGAGATCGTAGACATTGCCATTGATTGGGATTGTGTGTAAGTTTGACAATAAAGTGTCCGAGGACCAAAGAGTGATGGCTGACAGAACACGTGTGCTGATTATGAGTGAGGATCACACTTACTCACACGCATTCCTACACATGCAATTTTACTCATAAAAATGATACTCATAAGTATGTTTGTCATACAATGCGGATAAAATTTAAACAAAAAATTTACGTTGTTGTAACTAAAGATGATAAAATATGTATGTAAACAAGATGTGAACAAAATGTTACGAATGACTCTGATACTAGTTCGTGTGGAGAAAATATTGCACTAAATACGAGATCTATTGGTGGAGTAACTAACTACGAGTTAGTAGATAAGGCGCGTGTATGAGAATATGTAGGTTTCTCCTTGCACGGCGGATTCTTTCTTTCGCAGGAACTCTAAAGCAGCCAAATGGTGAAATAAATGGAAAACGTGCTGCTGCTCCCAATAAACAAATCATTTCGCTAGCTGAAAGTAAACACACTTATAGTTGTAGAAAAATCTGTACATTTATACCTCTATGTATTTCTTGTGTTGTGTTAGGTGGCGGTTGTATGTGAGTGTGTAGCTTAGCTAGACATTGGCTATGAAATATAGGTGAATATATATTTCAATGGGAATTTGTACACACAGTGGCATTGAATTACCAATAAAATAACAATTAGTCGACGCCACAATGTGCTCGTGAAAAGATACCGACTAGCTGAGAAGATGTGGTAAGCATTGAACGTTCTTCCACAAATACAGATTTACGTTAGTAAGTGTTCACTCATGCCTAAAGTGACTCAGATGCAAAATGGTACAATGATCGATATATATCGATCATTCAAAAACATACCGCGACAGAGGTAGAAAATAATTAATTAATTTTATTTAAATATATCTAAAATGTTATATGGTGATTTTTTTTTAATAAAATAAATGTTTTTATTGATGTAACGAAGTGAACGACACTTTTTAGAATGAAATTGCATATGCCATAAAATTGCATACTCCAAATTCTTTTAAATATTCTGATACATAAATTAAAACATTTGAACATATTTTGTGCCGACTGAAAATTTAATAAAGGAATAACTTACTATTAAATTTTTTTTTAGACAAATCACTATTACCATTTTAATCACCACTGCACACATCTATAAATATTATAAAACAAAGTCTAAAATTTTGGAAAGAGCTAATCTCGGGCACTTCTGAACGGATTGGGATGCAACTTTTTTAAATTAATGCATGCAGTTAGCACTACAATGATAGCTACTTAAATTAAAAATTAGCCTATTCATTTCTGAATATCTATATAAATAAAAAATAAGACCATGCTTGACTTTAGTACACTTATGAAACTGAATTTCATTGTAAAATGTAACTACTTTGAAGAAACAAACAAAAATTGTAAGCTACTAAGACTATATATTGTAAGTAAGACTGTCCTAATTGCGGCAATAATTTTAAAAGTTGTAAAAGTATGTACATGTCTATACATACTACGATATTATATGTATATATGTACATGCGTATGAAAATCAAAAATCAGAAACTATAACCAAGAAAATCTAATATTTGTCTATGAAAACTACCTGTTAATAAAAAATGTATTTTAATGCCAATATAATCGAATTTGCACATACATACTCTGGTGATTTGTACGTATGTAAATATGTACATATTTCTCTAAGTATAAAAATACATAGTCTTTAAGAGGCGATTTTGGAGACAACAAAATTTCTCCACTTAAATGTTTGTAATTCAAAATCAGAAACATACAGTTTAAATAGCAACTCAAGTCCCTTCTTCCAAATTTTCTGGCAGGCTGTACATGAGAATTATACATGCTGGAAGTGCGAGCTTAAAATTTGAAAACAGGTTGTCGCAGATTTTGGAAAAATATATTAAAACTATTTTGTAAATATCGAAGGGATACGTATCTCATTTTCAATTTTCTTGAATTTATTTTCTACGTTGCAGTTAAAAAAAATCTTAAGTTATTATTCAAACATGCAAATTGGCTATTTAAATTTTATTTTTGGTTTATAGATTTTTAATTTAAGTTTGTAACTAAACGAGTTATTTGTAAAATGACCGTTCAGAAAGCATTTTATACATAAACATAAACCTATATTTATAAATTTGTAGTGTCCTATATCCATTAACCATTTCTTTCGAAATTGATGCGTAAGTTCTCTATTTTTCATTCTTGGTTTTCTCTTTTAACCGTGGCGTATTAAAAATATGCACAAATAAATAAACCAATGGTGACTTAAAAACGATAATGTTTGATTAGCTTTCTTTTGACGATCGAATGAAGAGACGAAAACGAGGTGATGACGCATAATGTTCGATTGTATGTATATTAAAATATACGTGCTCGTCAAAACTTAAATTTTCAAATGAAGTCCTAATGAAGAGACGACAAATTTGAACAATGAGTAAATTATTTTATCAATTTTTTCAAAATTTCTTTTGCCGTCAAATAAGCATAAATGAAATATATTTACCAATATGTCATCAGTAAAGCAATGCCATGGTTTTCTTGTCAAAATATTTCTTGCTTATGGTCTTTATTTTATTTTACGTATTTGTCACGGACTCTTTTATAATTATATACAAAGAAACAAATTATGATATATTTTTGTAAAACACGCAACTGCAAAAAACAATTCCCGGAACGAAAATATTTTCACATTCGATGGAAACACGTGGTATAGAGGCCGTTTGCATTATCTCTGGTTAAGCGCTTAATCGAAACTAAAAGCGATGAATAGTAAACTGAATTGTTGCTTACCGCCGGTAATTTTAACCTGAGATGGTGAAAACGTTTTTAAATGTACGACGATCAGAAATATAATAATAATAATGTATGTATATAATTCTATCAAGACTTTAAGCACAATGAGATAAGTACTCTTTATTTCAACCCAAATTTCGCCCTGGCGTTCGTTGATTTTGTTACAAATCGATTACTAATAGCCGTGCTCCCAGTTTCACATTTCAATTCCACAATGTGATTTTAAAAATTTCCTGTGAAAATGAACTAGTGTGCTCGCAATTTCACAAATTTCTTCGCATATCAGGTCATCCCTGTCACACATATCGGTTATCGTTGTGGCAATTCAATGAATAACTAATACAGAAATTTCATAAATGGCTTCTACACACATCAAAGAATATTATTCCATTTGAAAATAATTAAACATTCGCACACTTTTTGTCATTTACTTTTCATTTCACATACTACAACCAAGCATTCGGATTCAATTCACAAAAATGTATGTGAATGTGAAATTGGGAGCACCAAACATGTAATTTCAAACCGAATCCACAGGGAAATTTTTGAATGTGAAACTGGGAGCACAGCACGGCTGTATGACTGATTCCACATTATTGTTAAAACT
This sequence comes from Philophylla caesio, assembly GCA_963971545.1. Classification (NCBI taxonomy): domain Eukaryota; kingdom Metazoa; phylum Arthropoda; class Insecta; order Diptera; family Tephritidae; genus Philophylla; species Philophylla caesio. The sequence continues at coordinate 28,567,674 of OZ020609.1, read as the reverse complement.
CTTTTTTTAACTAATGTTATTTTAAAGTATAAACGATTAAGGGTTCAGCGTTCGCTACTTTTTAATGAAAATTTTATGGAAGTCTCCACACTTAACTCAACACCCCTAAACTCGCCACACCTTAACTCGTCACCATACACCAATGAAGATCGGAACAGGGATAAGAGAAAGTAATGTGGCAATTCCTTATAAAATAAGCAAAGTATGGATAAAATAAAAATGTAATAAGTGTCATTAAGCCAATTAACTTCAAGATTTACTCTAGAAAATGCAATACAAAATCAGCAATTTGTATGTCTGGTGTAAAAGAGAATGATAGTTTTTCTTTATAAAACAAAGCTAAAGTAAAATAAAAACAAGTAGGCTTCACACCTTTCATGAATGGAAGAATTGGATGAGAGCCATATTTAATATTTATTCGATATTATTGATTTTGACCGCTATTATAGTCCCAATAATATTTAATATTTGTGGAGTTTGGGTCCAAAATGCAATAAGAACTATCGGTTGTATTCCAGCATCATATATGATATATTTATCCAATCTTAATGATTTTCACTGCTAAAATAGTTCTCATAATAGCTATTGTTGCGAAACCCCTGCCTTTCGTATGTACGCATAATATATATTTGGAGGTCTTAAAAGGTGAAATCAAAGTCGTATGCCTTTTCGCTGTCGGACGTGAATGAGAAATTGGTATTACCGCTTGCCTGTGCTCTTCTTATATTCGAGTTGGTTATTTCCAATGGATGGAATGCACGTAAAAGCAATAGCAATGCGACAACCGCAAAGTTCTCTCATCGTCGTTTATTAAATTATAAAAGAGCACATAATAAGTAAATCTAAACTACTTCTTACAGTGGCCAAAGAAGAATAATTCTAACTAAAAATAATTCATGAAAGTTCTTGTTGTGATGCTGGAGGCACCACAGTACTCCCCGTTTAATGAAAGCGTACAGGTTTCCTTATGACTCGTTTTGGTCTCAACTGTAATGGTTGGGACTCTTCATGGAGATTGACTGGTTGTTTTGTTAGTGGATACTGGTTTTGTTTTGGATCCACTTCTGTGGGTTCGTCGCTTACCCACATAAACGCTGGTTTTAATCGATCGATGCTGATGTTAACTTTCCGCTGGTTGATTAAAATTGTAAAAAATTTCGTATTTCGATTGGTTACCTTATATGGCCCCTCATACGGCGATGTTAGTGATGGACGGACAGAATCATTTCGTACTAAAACATGTGAGCACTTCATCATATCAGGATGAACATAGCTCGTCACCGTTGAGTGGAATGTGGTTTGTGTAGGACGAAGTTGTTCCATTACGTTTCTTAAGTTTTGTAGAAATTCGAACGGAGTTTGCACAGAGCGGGCTTCTTCTCCTGGTATCTTCAACGTCATGCCAAACAACAACTCGGCGGGGGATGATTTCAGATCCGGCTTGTATGATGTTCTCAAGGAAAGCAGAGCTAAGGGGAGTTTGTCTGTCCAAACTTCTTTTCCGGCTGCCAAAATAGATGATTTTAGTACTCTGTGCCATCTTTCGATTATGCCGTTGGACTGGGGGTGGTAAGGTGTCGTTCTAATGTGCTTCGTTCCTAAAATATTGAACAACTCTTTCAGTAGATGGGACTCAAACTGGCGACCTTGGTCGGTGGTGATGAATTGCGGGCAGCCATAGCGTGCTATCCACGTAGTAACCAAAGCTCGTGCCACCGTTTCAGCCGTCATATCCGGAATGGGAACAGCCTCCGGCCAGCGGGTGAATCGGTCAATTAAGGTCAAACAGTAACGCTGCCCATTGTGAACTGGAAGTCGACCGATTAAATCGATATTGACGTGGTCTAGACGTCGCGTTGGCGGTTTGTATTGTTGCAACGGCGATTTAGTGTGCCGATTCACCTTCGATTTCTGGCATGGAATACAACAGCGCGTAAGGAGTGCAGTATCTTTTCGTATATTTGGCCAAACGTAGCGTTCAGTAACCATTTTAACTGTAGCTCGTGTACCCAGGTGGGACATCTCATAAACATTCTTCATTATGTGTGTTCGAAACTGGTTGGGTACGAACGGACGTACCGTTTTCGAAGATACGTCGCACCATAACTCGTTCGTACTACCTGGAATTTTTGTAGTTTCAATATTAGTGATGTTGTGTTACCTCTGAGTAATTCCTGTAGTTCGCGATCGCTTTCCTGCGCCTTGGCTATTTCGTCATAATCGATAGGGGATTTAATTTCGAAAATTCTTGACAGAAGGTCTGGTAGGTGATTGTTAGAGCCATTTATGTGTCGTAAATCCGTAGTAAACTGGCTTATAAAATCTAGTTGTCGCCGTTGGCGGGGCGAAGCTTTATCGCTGCTCTGTTGAAACGCAAATATAAGCGGCTTGTGGTCGGTCAGTATGTGAAATGCCCGGCCTTCCAGCATATATTTAAAATGCTTAATGGCTTTAAAGATAGCGAGGAGCTCTCTGTCATACGTGCTGTACTTTTGTTCTGCAGTTGTCAGCTTGTTTGAATAATAACCGAGGGGCTGTGAGCCCTTTTCGGTTAGCTGATTTAGTACAGCTCCAACTGCACCATCCGACGCGTCGGTGGCCAAAAACAAAACGGCTGTTTGGCGTGGGTGTGCAAGAATGGCAGTATTTGCTAGTTCATGCTTGCATTTTTCAAAAGCGGCTGTTTGCTCGTCACTCCATTTCAGCGGCGTTTTGTCATTTCGCTTATTCCCAGGGATCATTGCTGTTAGTATTCCTTGATAAGTGATTGCGCGTGGCAGAAACTTTCGGTAGAAGTTTACTGTAGCCAAAAACTTTTTAAGTTGGTGTGCGACTAGCGGCCGTTCGAATTTCTAAATCACTTCAACTCGTTCAGGCAAGGGTTTAATACCACTCCGCGTAACCAGATGACCCAGAAACTTTATTTCTTCCACAAAAAACTCACATTTGGCCGGATTGATCGTTAAGCCGTACTTCTTTAGGCGTTCGAAAACTAAACGCAAGTGGCTTTGATGCTCTTCTTGGGTAGTGGATGCGATGAGTATATCGTCGATGTATGCAAACGTGAACTGCAAATCACGCAGGGCTTCATGAATAAGTCTCTGAAACGACTGAACGGCATTTCGCAGTCCAAATGGCATATACAAATATTCAAATAGGCCGAACGGAGTTGTAATGGCCGTCTTGTGGACGTCTTCTGGGTGAATCGGTAGTTGATGATACGCCTTTTGTAGGTCTATCTTGCTGAAAAATTCTTTTCCCTCCAATATGAAAGTGCAGTCTTGCAAATAGGGTATCGGGTACCTATCTGGTATGGTCTGAGTGTTTAATCTTCGGTAGTCTCCGCATGGGCGCCATCCGCCATCAGTCTTCCTTACCATATGCAATGAACTGGAGTAATTGCTTTTTGATGGGCGAATAATGCCTTGTCGTAGCAAGTACTCAAATTCTTCTCTCGCTATACGTAGTTTTCCTGGGTCGAGCCCCCGTGGACGGGAGAACAGGCTGTCCGAATGTTTCTATTCTATGCTGTGTTGCAAACGCGCTTTTCCGTGCGGATGATAAACGAGTAATGTCGTGGAACTCGGTTAACAGATTGGCACATTTCGAAGCGTTGTCGAAGGTTCTAATTGTGATTGCGCCTACCTTCTGCACGCTGCACGGCGCGTATATCTTCGTTAGGCTGTCGATTAGTTTGTTATTTTTAAGGTCAATAAGTAATCCATAATGGCGTATTAGGTCTGCTCCTATAATCGGCGTTCGCACATCTGCAATAGTAAACATCCACTCGAAACATCTTCTTAGGCCGAGGTCGAGGCTAAGACGTCGTTGACCGAACGTGGCGATTGTCGTACCATTTGCGGCATAAAGTTTCACGGAGGACGGTATCGTCGTACGGGTAAATGCCGTGGTAGAACGGAGATATCAGCGCCCGAGTCGATTAAAAACGAAATAGCAGATTTCCGGTCGTTGATTGTTAGGCGGTTAACGCTGGCGTTCACCGGACACTTTGCGCCAGCAACCGCTTCGGTTCAATTCGGGCTGCGGTCACCCCTGCTGGGTTTGTAATGTTTGCAGGGTGATCTACAATTTTTGCTGGCAGAGCCAAACTTTACTCGAAGTTAGCGCTTGGGCTATCTCTGCGGCGTTCGCGAGACTGTCGCCGAGATCTGGGTCTGGATCCTTTCCTGTATGTGCTGCGGTGAGTGTGCAATCTGTCAAAGCGTTGCGCTAGTGCATTAATAGCACTTTGTAATTCACAGTACTCTGTGTTATTGAACGATTTTTCTCCACACGCGGATAATGTAGGTGCAGGGCGGCCACTGGTGCTATTCACCTGTAGACTAATCCTGTCGACGATGGCGTATGCAATTTTTAGATATTCCTCTGGTGGGTCTGAAGACGCGGCTACGGCAGCTTGAGCGTAAACTGGTAGACGTTTTGCCCACAGGTTTTTCACTGCTGATTCTCTCATTGTGTCGCCGACTAATCGCATCATTTCCGTAAATAATTGACTTGGCCTTTGGTCACCTAACTGGGCTTCGTTTAACGCTTGATTTAGACGTCGCTGTTGACTGTCGGTGCAGAAAGTTATTAATCGCTGCTTAACAAAATTATATCGCCCCTGGTCAGGTACATCGCCTAACGTGGCTAAGAAGTCCTGTAGCATACGTGGTCCAAGCGCTGCCATCACCGTGTTGAATTTTTGAGTGTCGCTTTTTATACTCATGGCGGGAAACCAATAGTCGAGGCTTAGAAACCACCCTTCGATGTTCCTGCGATCAATAGTTGGCATATCGATTTTAACGGCCACTGCATTAACATCTGAGAGTACTGCGGGTGCTTCTGCCACGACCGTAGGGGTTCTCGCAGCTTCTTCCTTCGATGCCACTTGTGCTGGTGTATCCGATAAGTCCTTAGTTGCCATCCTCGCTGTTTTTTTACTTGATAGTTTTTCTTGTTTGACTTTAAGGTTACAGTTCTTAGTAACTGTCGATGCACGTGTTTTTTTATCACGTCGGGGTCACCACTTTGGAGGTCTTAAAAGGTGAAATCAAAGTCGTATGCCTTTTCGCTGTCGGACGTGAATGAGAAATTGGTATTACCGCTTGCCTGTGCTCTTCTTATATTCGAGTTGGTTATTTCCAATGGATGGAATGCACGTAAAAGCAATAGCAATGCGACAACCGCAAAGTTCTCTCATCGTCGTTTATTAAATTATAAAAGAGTACATAATAAGTAAAGCAAATTGTCTCCTTATGCGCACAAGCAGGTAGGTAATAATTATAATTTGGCGGAATATATTTATGTACCATGTTTATGTACATATGTGCTTATTTGCTTTCATTATGTACATTCATATAACCGTTTCGTCTAGTTTTCTTTGGTTGTCAACTGCAGTGCGCAATGCATTTTCCTGGCTGCGCAGATCCATAAACCGTAAATGCAGATTCTTAAGTATTTAGCGCATATGCGTAAAAATATGCTTGCGGTTCGGCGTGATGACATGTTTGCCGATCAGCCAGGAAGGTGGGAATACGTACTGCGGTAAGTAATGCATAGTTTAACTTATTATATTGCTTAGATTAATATGCCAAATATAATATGTATGTATTTAATTATCCATTATTCAATTGTTTTATAAATAAACGTAACCCAAGCCAAAAAAGGTCCACTGGATCGGCGACAGCTATTATTTGTGCAAAATTTTAAGATTTTAGCTGCTTAAATGGAGGGGGTTTCTGGCAAATTGCAATATCTGAACAATCGGTTGTATGGGAGCTAAATGTTATATCTCTTTGAACAGTACAATTTTTACTTTACACATACTTATGTCTAAAAATGACTGATATTTGTGCAAAACTTCAAGTGTCTAGCTATGCAAATGAAGGAGTTATGGCCAAAAATGCAATATCTGAACTATCGGTTGTATGGAAGCTATATGTTCTATATATCCGATTTTAATGATTTTCACTGCTAGAATAGTTCTCATGATATCTACTATTTGTGCAACATTTCAAGACTTTAGTTGCCTAAATGGAGGGATTTTCGAGCTAATTGTAATATCTGAACTATCGGTTGTATGGGAGCTATATGTTATATCTCTTTGATCTTTATGATTTTCACTTTACTCACTTTGTAATAATGACTGATACTGGTACCAAATTTTAAATCTTTAGCTGATTTAATAAAGGAGTTTTGGCCCAAAATGCAATATCTGATCAATCGGTTGTATGGCAGCTATATGTTATATTTATCCGATTTTAATGACTTTCAAAATTTCAGGACTTTAGTTGCATAAATGGAGCGGTTTCGTGCTAATTTCAATATCTGAACAATCGGTTGTATAGGATCTTTATGTTATATATCTATCGATCTATAGGATTTTCACTTTTCTATAGAGCTTAGAATAGTCGACATTCAAACCTCTGGCTGCTTAAATGAAGGAGTTATGAAGTAAAATATGATATCTGAGCAATCGGCTCCTATATACGTTATAGTCGTCCGATCTGGCGGGTCCGACAAATGTCTAATACATTATAAAAAGGCAGCTGACTGCCAAGTTTCATTCATCATTTCACAGCTCAAAAACTGAGGGACTCGTTTGCATTCAAACAGACGGACAGACAGACAGACGGACATGTTCTGGTTCTTAAAAACATCGGACCAAAGTTAATACACCATTTCCATAAAAGGTATGGAAAACACACAAAAAAGCGAAATGAATAAACATAAAAAGGGGCAGGAGATGTGTTGTTCAAAAAGTCAAATTTCAGCATACCATAAACAAGTAGGAGAGAGAAAGGGAGGGTTCCCGAGCGTCAAATAGGAGTATGAAAAAAAATTTATTTTTACTTTTCAAGCAATAAATTTAAAAATGATTTAGGAACTGTGTGAAAACACGCTAAGGCATATGACCCGCATAATTTTTTATATAATTTACAGGGGCAATATTTTTAATACTATTTAGTACACATTTGATTCTGTACATTTATTTATTTAATGATATCTGATACAAATTTATTTTAACTATCATGTCAATATTCATTCACACCAACACTCGTACTTTTACAGCCTACACCCTGCATACTTTTATTTGTTGTTTTATTTGCTGTAACCAAAACAAAAACCACAATGTAGTAAAACTTTTACTATCCCTCTCACTATTTTTATTGGCTAAACTGCCACATAAAATTTGTAAACGTAGTAAACAACTATGATTCAGTAGTTTGGGCAGTGTTTGAGAGGCGAAGACGAAGTAATATCAGTTTTTATCTGTATTTTTATTTTATACTTAAACTTTTCTCCTTCCTTCCTTCGTTCGGTTGATAGCGAACGCACTAATTTAATTTCAGGAACATTTCACGTACTTCCTGTGCAAAAGTTTGTGCAAAATCAACGAGCGAAATCAATAAATGCTTTCTCGCTCGACAAAAAGTTTTTGGGTGACATATTTTTTTCCACTTTTTTGTTCCATAGTTGGCCTTTACACGCTTTCCAATTAACTACAAGCGACCAAGTGATAGAGATACTATGACTAGGAAGAAAATAAAATTATTATGAAATACCGACATCCCATAGGAAAAGATTTTTGCTATATCTATATACTGCTAAGCTTTGGTCTAGAGCGATTGCAAATCAGTTTGGGTGAATATTTATCCTTTGACAGGCAGAATTAGGTACCTTTGAGCGCTGGTATGTTCGAACTTTAATTGTGGAAAAGTTTCAAATATATAAATTTGCTGGTAAGCCTTCGCTACACTCGTCTAAAAGCATTAAATATGAACTACGTGAGGAGCTGAATCTTTCGAAAGTGTATGAAGCTGAAAAAACATTGAATGCAGGAAAAATTTGTGAAGAGTGCTGAGGTGATTCCACATCTTCCACTTCCGAGCAACTGACCTGCTAGGTCTCAGACAATATGTTAAACACTAAGGTAAGTGCACCTAATCCTGTGGTAGTACGTAATTCCGTGGCATTCCGAATTTTTTGTTTAAAGAAGGAATTGGGAGTATGATGCATGAAATAAGAAATACTAGAATAAACTAAACCTGAAATTGTAAAGAGTAATAATTTCAATTCTGATTGTACGTATGGTAAATACTTTTAAATTATTGAGCAGTTGAAAAGTGGTACCTCAGATAATATGTACGTCATATAAAAGTGTGTAAGCAAAATGTTAAGGACTCATGTATATATTCTTAAGGCTATGAAATTTAAATCAAAAGATTTTTGGAACTATGATTTGATTTTGACATTCGGTAAACATCTGTTAACTTACTTGTGTACTATCTAAATACATGTAAATATATTTCATTACTTAAAAATTGATATTTCGGATTCACGGAATTATGTACATTTTAAGTTTACAATGTACCCTACTCCGTGCCTATCACGGAATAAGGGTTTTAAACACTTTAAATTTTTGTTAATTTGATTGATTTTTTTATAAAACTTTCTCCCACAAAGCGATTATATCATCAAATAAAACCCGGAGGAAATTATTGAGCTATTTCCGTGCTACAGTTTTATTTAAGCGAATGGTTAATATTTTAATAAATGTATTCCGTGGTATACCACGCATTTACGTTCAAACAGTGAAAAGAGAAGCACCTAATTGTGTGGCATTAATTCACAAGAGCCAATTTTTAAAACTGGCCAATTTTTCTTTGGCTACCTTTTCTCTATTCAATATAAGAAGGATCTTGTACGAGTATACTCGCTGAGCTGAAAAAGGAACTTCTTTTCTAGAGTACAATTATAGCGGCATCGTTTTAAGGCTAAACTTTATAGTCAACTCGGCAGCGAATCAACTCCTCATACAGTCGCTGTGACACTGAACCGATAGCAGTATACATTTAAATACATTATACATTTTTTTTTTATGAAACTACAAACCAACACTATCAGCCGTGCTGCCAGTTTCACATTTCAATTCCACAATGCGATTTAAAAAATTTCCTGTGAAAGTGAATTAGTGTGCTCACAATTTCACAATTTCTTCGTATATCAGGTCAACCCTGTCACACATATCGTTTATCGTTGTGGCAATTCACAAACAGATGTTGTTGAAATTTCCCTTTCGGATTCATCTATATACATATGCTTTTTTGAAGAGTCATCAACAAAACACTTAAAAATAGGCATATTTTAATGAATAACTAATACAGAAATGTCATAAATTGCTTCTACAAACATCAAAAAATATTTTAAAAATTATTCCAATCGAAAATAATTAAACATTCACACACTTTTTGTCATTTACTTTTCATTTCACATACATCAAAGCATTCGGATTCAATTCACAAAAATGTACATATGTGAATGTGAAATTGGGAGCACCAAAAATGTGATTTCAAACTGAATCCACAGGGAAGTTTGTGAATGTGAAGCTTGGAGCTCGACTGTATGTACTTAAATAGGTTTCCTCTGGTATTTTAATCTTCCCTGTAGTAAATATATTTGTTCTCTCACATCGGAACTAACAAGTTCGTTTTAAAAATGCTCAAAATTTACCAACACAACAATTTTACATATCTTTTAAAGTAATATGTGGTCGGCGGAAATCCTCGGACTGAACCCTCCACTATGGTGCTTGGTAATTGACTCTCTTCTTGTCACTCTTGATGACTCGGATATCTACGCTCAGGCCTATGCGGACGATGTGGCCTGTATAGTCGCGGGCCCATCTCTGTCGGCTGTTTGCAGGAAAGCGCAGACAATACTGAATAAGATTGACACCTGGTGTGACGATATTGGACTATCCGCAAACCCAACCAAAACTAGTGTTGTTCTCTTCACTCGGCGGAGAAGGTTGGATGGCCTCATTCCTCTCACACTTAAGGGAGTCACAATTCAGACTTCTCCCGAAGTGAAGTATCTAGGAGTAATTCTGGATGCAAAACTGTCGTGGAAATCTCACGTTAAGCACAAGACCTCTAAAGCATTGACAGCATTCTGGCAGTGTAAACGGGTCTTCGGCTAAACGTGGGGTCTATCACCAAAGGGTATCCTCTGGATATATACCTCTATGATCAGACGCATAATAAGCTATGCTTCAACGGTATGGTGGAGCAGACTCTCAATTAATAGCGTGGGGGACCTGCTTGCTAAACTTCAGAGAACAATCGCCGTGTGCTGTACAGGGGCATTCTCTACTAGACCCGGTGCTGCTCTTGACGCATTGCTGCACTTACTGTCACTTTGTATATTCATACGTGGGGAGGCCCTAAAGCCCACCTGAGGACTTAAACGAAACGGATGATGGTATAAAACGGAGCTGGGTGAGGCGGAAATTGCTGGCGGCAGAGATATGGACACTTGCGTCTTTTCAATGCCACAGGATAGTAAGCCACCGTTACCTTTGCTGATGAGACTCTATAACATTGAGTTCCATGAGGCTGAATGCTGTTTCAACACCAACACTGAGCTCGGTCTTTTACGTTGTCGAATCTTTACTGATGGCTCCAAAATTTACTCTGGGCCAGAATCTGGAGTTTTTATAGAAGATAATGGGGATAAGCTTCACTTTTCTCTTGGGGAAGATGCCTCGGTCTTCCAGACCGAAGTATTTGCAATTTTCAAGGCCATGGACTACGTGAAGGAAAAAAGGGGGAGGGGGGGAGTATACGTGTCTGCAGTGACAGCCAAGCTGCACTCAAGGCATTGGCCAGCCCTCTAACTACTTCCAAACTTGTTCGGCAATGCAAGTCTCAACTAAACTATGTTGGTAAACATAATGAACTTGCTTTACTCTGGGTGCCTGGTCACTCCGGAGTACCTGGTAATGAGACATCTGACCACTTGGCCAGAATTGGCTCGGATCAGGTGTTCCTTGGCCCGCAGCCAGCTATAGCACTCCCACCTTCGGCCATCGATGCCACGATCAGAAACTGGGTGAATACTTCGCTCAGCAATGACTGGGAGGCATCGAGAGTTTGCAGATGGGCAAAACTCATGATACCTTCAATCTCACCTGACAATGATAGGCGTACATGACAACCCCATATGTCCATCTTGTTCTGAAGAGGAAGAGACGGCGGAACACTTTCTGTGCTTCTGCCCCGCCTTTGCAAGAACTAGGTATGAGGCATTTGGTCGCGACGTGTTGAGAGACGAACACCTGAGCTCTTTGACACCCCAAAATCTACTAAGATTTATTCGTAAATCCTGCAGATTTAAAACAGATTAAAAGGAACATGAAAACAGTACAATGCACAGCATGCAGTCTGAGTGCTGTTTTCTGCACGCGTTGTTTCGTGCCTGATTCCAACAAAAAAAAAAAAAAAAAAAAACCCTCCGCAAGTGTGCCGACTGGTAATGAGTACTACAGAGCAATCCCGTACGATGTTGGGAGGTACTCAGCTAAGCTCAGGAATCAGTGCTATGTACTTAAGCTTCCTGATAGCTCTGTCACATGGAAATGGTTCTTGAGTGGTTTTGAGGTAGGGGCTGGATCAAAGTGTCATGCGTACCATGCTGATGATCAGCCTGGCTGGGGGCCCCCAAATAGCCCAGTCTCGGAGAGTAAAACAACAAGCAAAAACAACGAGACCGGCACTCGTAAAAAGTCGGAAGGGCAGTCGCCCAAGAAAAATGAGGCCCGTGTGATGCAGGGTCCTTCAACGAGCCACGATGGGGCTAAGCCAAGAGGGGATAGCAAACTTCTGGCGCTGCCGAAGTCTGAACACCCCATCAAACGTAAAGGGGCAGGAAGTTTCCGAGAAACACTCTTGGCACTGGAGAAGGCGGTCATGGTATGCATCCTGCTACCAGGGAGAAAACCAAAAGCAGCTGTCGGGCTTCTCGGGCGCCACTTGATACTCCTACGGCGTTAACAAGGCCAAATTACAAGTCAACTCGTGCGGCAGCAAATACAAGACATCGGAAAGCTGCTATTCGGATTCTGAAAAGGTCCAATTCATCAGATGATCTCTGCAATCGGGCGCTGCCCGATGATCGAACAGAGATTTTGGCAGAGATTGCGTGGGAAAAGACCATCGCGCATCAATTAAGCGCAATTAAGTGGACCAGGATAGTGGGGATGAAGAGATCTGTCCGGGGGTTATGCGTCCTCCGCTTCGTCACTGGGCGTTGGTTTCACCTTCCACAAATACACGGAGGATGAGCTCATGTCAAGCGATGGAGGCGGGTCAACATAACAGTGGTGAAGAGGGATGGGGGATGCGATCCAGATGGTCCGTGTCATCCAGATAAACCCGCACCACTGTAAAGCAGCATTCGCTGCACTGCAGCTCCAGTTAGCGAATAAGGGGGCACCAGACAACGCCCTAATCCAGGAGCCTTGGATTATTGGGCATAGTATTTGTGGACTAACGGCTGCAACCGTAAGTGGAGCAACTACGGATAAACTTGGGGCCTGCATTCTTGTTAACACAAAATTTAAATTTCTTTTTTTTCCCCAATTTAGTGACGAGGACACAACAACTGTGAGCATGGAGGTCAATGGTCAGGTGATCCAGCTCACCTCAATGTATCTGGCTCATGACAAACCAATCCCCACACCGATGGTCGGAAAGGTAGTGGAGCATACCAAAGGCATGGTCATAATTGCAGGTAAGGCGAGTGCGCACCACTTTCTATGGAATAGCAGCGACACCAATGAAAGAAGTGAGTTACTATTGGAATTTATACTAAAAGCTTACCTAGGTGTTAGTTATAGGGGATCCAAACCCACATTTGTTACTAGTAGCAGAAGGGAAGTTCTGGACGTGACCCTCGTCTTGGAAAAAGCTGAGGCTGTGATCACGAACTGGGAAATGCTCGACGAACACTCTTTTTTGGACCAGCGCTATATCTGTCTTGACCTAGAGGGGACTCCGTCTACGACCGAACCATTAAGAAACCTAAAAAATGCCGATTGGTCTAGATATAGGTTGGAATTAGAAAAGTGTCTCTCTGGCATACGAGTAAGATTACCGGTTAGCCCGTGGTAGCTAGACTCTATGGTTGGGCAGTTTATCACAGCATGTAAGAATGCGTTAGAACTGGCCTACCTCATAAAGAAGCCGAGAGGCAAGAAGAAACCTCCATGGTGGAATACTGACATCGACAAGGCCCGCAAGCTTTGCCGAAAAACCTTCAACTGCGCCAAAAGGAACCAAAGCGACTCACTATGGGAAATTTATATGTCGCACTTGAGAGAATATAAAAAATTAATAAGACACTCGAAGAGCTCTTCATGGAGGGAGTTCTGTGGCTCCCTGCAAGCCGTATCTGAGGGATCAAGACTCTAAAAGGTCCTCTCCAGTTCACCTCGTGTAGCTCCCAGATGCTTGTTAAGGTCTGACGGGACGTGGACGGAGTCTGGAGACGACACCCTGGGCCTTCTCCTGGATACACACTTTCCCTACGCTACAGCCATGCTGTCAATAAGTCCAGCTACAGAGAGAGATCGGTCGGTGCACGCCAACTTCCTCGCTTTGCAGAAAATAATTTGGGCTACAGAGTCCTTTAAACCTTATAAATACCCCGGTCTAGATGAAATCTCACCGGTGCAGATACAACAATCACTGGCTGTATGCCATATATTTAGGGGTGCTAAGCCTCAACCATATTCCCTAAAACAGGGAAGATATCCCACGTAAACCCCAAGGATTTTAGGCCGATGAGCCTCACCTCCTTCCAACTTAAGACTTTAGAGAGAGTAATTGATTGCCACATCAGGGAATCAATTGCGGACAAACTTATGTCTCTCAACACGCTTACCTAAAAGGGAAGTCAACTGAAACAGCGCTGCATCAAATAGTGTCGTAGATATATCGAGCAATCTTTACATGTCAAGGAGTATACCTTAATATCATTTCTAGACATCGAGGGTGCCTTCAATAATATAGAACCCCGGGTGATCACAAAAGCTCTGATGAACCTGGGCGTCGATCTCCAGTAGGTTTCCTTTGCGCAAAAATTGTTAACTAACGGGGTTGTGAGGGCTCAGCTGGCGAAAGCAACATTAGAACGCTGCACCAGCAGAGGAAGTCCGCAGGGCGGAGTCCTTTTGCTCTGGGTGGTGGCCATCAATGATCTACTGCGGATCCTGTAGGAGGAGGGAGAATCTAAGGTCATAGCTTATGCCGACGATGGTAGTAAGGGGTAAATTCCCACATACGCTATGTGACATCATGAAGGAAAAAACTTAACAAGGTCGATAAATGGACCAAACAAATGGGTTTGGGGATGAACCCTAGCAAAACCGAACTTGGTCTCTTCACAAGGAGATATAAGACCCCGCAACTAAGGCTTCCCGTTCTAGGGAATACAGCGCTAACGCTTGGGGATAGTGACAAAAAGCTTACATGGGCACAGAGCATCCAAGAGCGCATATGGAAAGCAACGGTAGCCCTCTTCAGTTGTAAGGGAGCTATTGATAGGAAATGGGATTGTCCCCAAAAGTTACTCAGTGGATGTACACCGCGGTGGTTAGGCCAATCTTGTTATACGGGGTCTTGGAGTGGTGGCCATGCCTTGAGAAGAAAACATCATCACTAGCACTCCAAAGGGTGCAAAGGTCGGCGTTGATTTGCATTAGCGGGGCCTTACGTACGACTCCCTCGGAGGCATTGGACTCAATATTAAACATCCTTCCAATTGATATTATGGGGAAGCAAATCGCGGCACGCGCCGCTCTCAGACTGCGTGTCCTGCCAGGTTGGAAGGCTAGCAAGGAAGTTCATGCAGCAATCACAAACAAACTATGTTCGCATGATACGGACTACTGTGTGCCATCCATAAACTTCACAAAAAAATTTAATATCTTGATTCCCGACAGAGACTGGTACTCTGATGGAATCACTGTGGCGGAGGGGTCACTTCCCTTCTACACTGATGGCTCAAAACTCGAGAAGAGAATAGGAGGAGGGGTGTTCTCAGCCCAAATAGGATGTGAAAAATCTTTCCGTCTCCCTGATCACTGCAGCGTTTTTCAGGCTAAGGTCGCTGCGATACAGGAGGCAGTAGAGTATTTAAGAAGAAGAAAGATAAGATGCGAATAAGTCTTCATATTTTCCGACAGTCAAGCTGCACTCAAAGCACTGGACTCGGTCAACAGCAACTCTAAAACAGTGCCAGCCTGCCGCAATTCTCTTAACGAGATGCTGAGCAGGGCAAGTCTGTCCTTAGTTTTATGACTTATAACAGGTCACGTACTGATCGGATGGCATGCAGAGAGACTCGTTGCCCCCTATAATGACTTCTGCAGGAGCTGCAGAAATGAGGAAGAGCCCGAAACCATAAGGCACTTTATTTTCGAATGTCCCGCACTATGGATGATAAGAATGAAAGTTTTAGCAACCTGGCCAGTGTAGAGGCTCGCAGGATTTTAAAATATGCCGAAGACTCACGATGGTTCGAGTAAGGGGATCTTTGATCCAGGTGGTACCACAATGGGCCTATTAATTGCCTAGGTGTGTCAGTTTGGTCGCTGACAGCCTCTTCAACCTAACCTAACCTAAAGTAATATGTATGTCTAACTTAAACTGTCAAATGGTGAATGTGGCCAAGTGCCCAGACTCACCTACTACATACCGCGCTTCAGCTACGAAATACCAAATTCACATTTTATAGCAAATCGATTTCAATAAAATACAATTTTTGTTCTCACGCAAGCCCGCACACAAACATTGTTAGAGCTATGTAAACGTAATTTTCTATTTTCTGCAAAATTTCAATAAAAGGCAAGCAAAAAATTAGCTAAAAAAATATGTAGCAAAATACCACTAGTCGGTTTGGGCAAAAGCGGCTTCACAAGAGGGAGACGAATATAAGGCACAAATATAAAAATGAACAATTTTCTTAATACAAACATACAGAAATATATACATACAAACGCATACAAACACATATTTTATAACTAAGTGAAAACATGATTCTCTCTAAAAGCCATCTTACACAAAATATACAAACCCATATAACAAAGTAAAGGATATAGAGGAGAAAGAAGAAAAAAGCAAATCTTGAAAATGCCAAAGCAAAAAATTTGTTGCAAGCACGCAAGGACACTGTTATAAAGCAGCGTAAACCTTACACACACACACACTCAAACACCCATACACGAGTGTATGGAGAACATTGAGAAGGCGGCGAAAAGTGGTGCTAAAGGCATTTAACTGCTGGTGTTCGCATCTGTGTGTGGGTGTGTACATGTGTGTGACATTTGAACGTGTGCTATACAGGTCATTAGTTGTTGTTCGGTAGCTTTTCTAGGTCGTTTTTCTATTTCATTTTTACTTGCATGCTTGCCTTTTTCTCACTATTCTGCTTCACATGTAACATAAAATCACATAAAAAGGAAACTTAAATAAGGGATACCAAAAATATATATTAATGTGCAAATTCAAATTTCTTTCAATAGTTGAACGTTCTTTATATTTAATAACTATTTTTAAATTTACCAATCCCATGCTTTGGGATACTTGTTTTCTTATTTGTTTCTTTCATTTTTAATGCATTCAGCGTTTTTTTTATTATCTTGAGTACACCTCTGATTTCCTTTTCAACCTCAATAGATCCAAACGAACGACAGGAATCTATTCAAAATAAAAATACAAATATGTCATTAAAAGAAAAAGCAGTCACAACCAGTTATTTTAAATAACTTCACCTTTTATTTTTGATGTATTGCGCGCACGTGCACTGGTTTTTAAAATTGGAAACATAAAATGAAAATATGTAAAACAATTTTAAAACAAAAAAAAACGAAATTGTCAAAATAAATTTTCATTCAATGGAAAAGCATGCTTCGATTTTGGGGAAATTTTGCATTGCATTGAAGTTAAGTTATATATAGTTAGGTTATAAAAGTTAACTACAAGTGTGTTTTTTCGTAGTCGACTACCGAATTGCTTATAGGGTACATACATACATAGGAAATAAGTATACATATATTCTCGTTACTCCTTGTTAGTTGTCATTGTTACTACACTCACACAAACACAAATCCACACACACGCAGTGTTGATAACAGCTGCATTATCTGCTTGATTTGTCGATTGCTCTAATTTCTTTCCAAACCCAATCAACAGACTGAAGGCCAAAATCATTTGTGTCAGGGTGGCTGAAGCGCAGAAATTCTCATTTTACGAGCAGAAACTTTTAACTCAAATGTCTTTAAAACGTGTGCCGTTTGTTTGCGTTGTTTGTTCATTTCATTTAAATTTGTTATTAAATAGCTATTTAGTTGCATTAAAAAGCTATAAAAGTTGAATTCTTCCAAAATCGATCTTTAATTTCGTTGGTGGTTTAAAGGGGTGTTTGCTCTTTCTACGCCTAATGCGTGTGGTTAATTTATATCGCTATTTGATTTATTCAATAAATAATTAGCTTTTGTGAATTTAATTGAAAACAAAACTAAAATTTGATTGAGTAAAATAATGAGTATCACTTTAAGATTGAAAAATTTATAAATCGTATTAATCTTGTAAAGGTCAAGGTTTACGAGTTCAAAAACCTATAAAAATAAAAGCGTTGATTTTGCAGCTTGAGGAAGAGTAAATTGTGTTATGCATTTTATTTTGGAATTTAAAAGTTGTTATTACATTTTATTACATACAAACATATTGTAGTTGAGTCACAGTTAAGTGTGGTATTGAAATTGTATAAAAGTATTTAACGCATAATTTCAAGGTCTACATCTAATTCAAAATAAAAATTAAAATATAATTTAGCTGCATCTAGTGAATAAGTTGAAACTCTGCATTTATTTCACGCTTATCCTAATGGAAAATTAAAAAAAAAAAATAAAAAACTTTTAAATATTTTTAAGCCTTAAGGCCGATTGGTTTATTGGAAAATTATTAGGAAAAAAAAGCAACAATACTCAAAGCGTTAGAAGTTATAGTACTATTTCGGAAATCACCACATTTCTTTATCAGACTTCTTTCTTCTTGGCTTCTGCGGGAGTCGAACCCGCAACAACATGCGCAATACTTAAGCCGGCAGCTAAACGCATTCAGCTTAGCTTACGCAGTGTGAGCTGTAGTTATTTTTCCTGCTTTCCCTTCACAACTTACATCAATCAAGTGCGGCTGTACTGCCGCTATTTCTACTTGACTGTGTAGTTGTTGTTTGTACAATTTCTATTTTGTTAGAATTTGTTTGTATAAGGCTGGCTCTTCCTTTTTATACATTTTATTTGTTATTGTTTGGCCAATTAACTATTTATTTTAAATATTTTAAGCTTTAAGGCCGATTGGTTTATTGGAAAATTATTAGGAAAAAAACAATACTCAAAGCGGTAGAAGTTATAGTACTATTTCGGAAATCACCACATTTCCTCATCAGACTTCTTTCTTCTTGGCTTCTGCGGGAGTCGAACCCGCAACAACATGCGCAATACTTAAGCCGGCAGCTATTGCGCATGTTGTTGCGGGTTCGACTCCCGCAGAAGCCAAGAAGAAAGAAGTCTGATGAGGAAATGTGGTGATTTCCGAAATAGTACTATAACTTCTACCGCTTTGAGTATTGTTTTTTTCCTAATAATTTTCCAATAAACCAATCGGCCTTAAAGCTTAAAAATATTTAAAATAAATAGTTAAATGGCCAAACAATAACAAATAAAATGTATAAAAAGGAAGAGCCAGCCTTTTACAAACAAATTCTAACAAAATAGAAATTGTACAAACAACAACTACACAGTCAAGTAGAAATAGCGGCAGTACAGCCGCACTTGATTGATGTAAGTTGTGAAGGGAAAGCAGGAAAAATAACTACAGCTCACACTGCGTAAGCTAAGCTTCTTTCTTCTTGGCTTCTGCGGGAGTCGAACCCGCAACAACATGCGCAATAGCTGCCGGCTTAAGTATTGCGCATGTTGTTGCGGGTTCGACTCCCGCAGAAGCCAAGAAGAAAGAAGTCTGATAAGGAAATGTGGTGATTTCCGAAATAGCACTTTAACTTCTACCGCTTTGAGTATTGTTGTTTTTTTTTCCTAATAATTTTCCAATAAACCAATCGGCCTTAAAGCTCAAAAATATTTAAAATAAATAGTTAAATGGCCAAACAATAACAAAAACTTTTTATCAATAAATTTTGAATTTAATATGGCATAAAGTGGCGGTCGAAATAATAGTTTTGCTTTATATTTAAAAATTTTAACAATTTGCCATTTCCTTATAAAAGTTCAGATAACTTTCTAACAAAAATTATACAAGCGCAAGTTTCACACTTTGTATACCCTTAAAAAAAATTTTTAAATACTAATTAGAGTTTTCAAAAAATATTTCGGTACATAGTTATGTAGCGCATTAAATTTTAGCCTCACAAAGTGCAAGCTTCAGATATGTATCTAAAATATACCGATTGTTTTTGGGATTTTGTTTTTGGGGTTTTGTTTTTGTTGGGGGTGTTTCGATTTTATTCTTTACAACGCAAGGGCGCAATATTTTTTAAATGGAAGAATACGCAACACTCTTAAGCTGTTCTCAAGACAAGAGTAACTCTTGTACCTCACGACTGAATGGAAATGAATTGCTTTGAGTTGAAATATCTCGTTAAGCATTAATTACAGTTCGGTCTACACTGAGTATGTAACTGCTTAAGCAGTCTTGCGTTACATAAAACATAGTAAATAGTGGGATTTTTAAATACTAACTGCTTAAGCAGTCTTGCGTTACATAAAACATAGTAAATAGTGGGATTTTTAAATACTACATGACCCATGTTTCATTAATTCCATTTTGTGCTTAAATATCTTAACTGTATTAACAATCCTCATTGATATTGAAACAGTTCGGCATATAAAAAATATTTCATAATCATCCCGACTACAGCGCCATCTGTTCGTTAAAATGTTTGCCTAGGTTTGTATTTCTTAGCGTGGTATTAATATAAGTTATGAACATGGAAAATATTTTTTTTTTGCTTTTTATACTGTAGTGCTTTAGCAATCAGTAATAATTTTGAAAAGTTCGCAAAGGTCCAAAGGCTATCGTTAGTGATCAGTGCACCCCAGAAAGATTAGAACATTTCACTTTAATTATCTCCGAAAAAGAAGTGGTCGAAAAAAGTAATCTCAGGCAAAGAGAATCCAGCTAAAAGATCCATGCATATAGCATAAAAGCGGAGTGGTCTTGGGTGAGTTATCGTAGTTGAGGAAGATCATAATCGGTCCGCCCCTTTTTTTATCAATGCGACTCAAGTTTTTGTGGATGCACATTTTCACCAGCCTGACAGAGATATACTTGGTTGGACTAATTTATTTTCTTCCAGAAGACTTTACTTTAGAAAATTACATTTGTACAAATTTCAGCAATCAAATCGATAAATAAATAATTAGATAAACAAGCGCCAATAAACGATAATTACAGAAAAAATATATCCAAATAATGATTGCATGTAGTGGTATGGTTGTGGTGATCAAATACGATTAAATTGCAACCATGTGACATGTATTTAAGTCAATACGCTCCATACTACTTATATATATGCTGGAATATTTACAAATCTTCCTTGCCTCATGGGGAAACGGATACACAGCAGAAGCTCACATAATTAAATTGACATTAGATGCCGTTAACTTATCTAATGTCGTTAACGTAAAGCGTATGTGCTAAATATATAGGCAGGGTGGCGCTAGCAGTAGGAGGAAAATGAATGACTAAGTAGGTACGAAGCGATGTTTCAGTTCAGGGCTGTAAGTAAACAAAAATAGGAAATTTAGATAAACTTTTGCCCCCAATTGCCTTCCAATGCACGCACGCACGCACAAACATACACACACAGGCACGCACATACTCGTATGTATTTATTTAACTATTTTAAGCACCTAACAGTCGACGAATCGAGTGGAAAAATATTTTACAGCTCGTACAAAGTATGAATGTTGTAGCTACTCAGTTGGCTTACTCAGTCGGAGCAGGGGCGGGTAAGAGGTTTTGGCCGCCAACAATTTACCCATCGACCAAAAAGTAAATTAAACACATGCGTGGAAATTAAATGAAAATCGGAGCAGCAAGGCAACAAGGATACAAGGATTATTGCCGCACACAAACAACTACTATACACACAGCCGAGCGCTCGCTTTAGTTCTTAACCAAGTAAAGTGAAAGATGTTGAACAAATTGCTGGTGAGCGACTGAGCGGGCTGTTATTTTTGTTGCTTGCGCTGTTGGCAGTTAGGAGCACTTGAGTCGAAACCAAACTTGACTTGGAAAGTTCGTAAGTGAAAAAAAATAAGTAGAAACACACACACTCACACACACCCTCGCTTATAAGCTTACTGCACGTGCATAACACTTATATTAAGTATACTCATTATAACCACTTTTAGTATGTGCAATGATTTACTAAAAACATGCTGTTATTAATTTGTAGGCAAACAATTTCATCCTTTTTCATTGCCCAAACTTTAAGTAGGCTGTGCATAATATATTATTCTATGTCAAATACAAAAAAAAACTTTCCAGTACAATAAACGGGATTTAAATATGAGGACACAATTTATTTCCTGGTTGGTTGGTTGAAGCGTTGCCTATACCTGTAGTGACAAAGGCCCAATTAGCGCTGGAAGCACCATTTTGTTACGCTATTTTCGTGGAACCTCTGGTATTTCCTGCGGTCTTTAGTTTTCGAACCACTTTGCTACTTATACTGTTTATATTACACCTAGAGATCTCCCTCTGGTATTTCCTGCGGTCTTTAGTTTTCAAACCAATTTGCTACTTATACTGTTAATATTACACGTAGAGATCTCCCTTAACTCTTGGAAGAAATCCCAGTGTTTCTTGTCTGAGTCGTGCCAGATCTGGGCACTCACACAGATAGTGAAAAATGGTTTATCTGCTGTATACGTGTGATTATTGAATGGAAGGCCAGTCAGTGGCCCGTAATTGTAGCTGTTAGGCGGAATATTTCCTTCCTTGATCTATTGAGGAGTTCTACCGTTACGAACGAAATTGTATTAAAATCATTGGGAACACTTCCGATATATTAATTAATATTGCAATATTGAATTTAATCTCTGCAAATAATTAATAATAATACCTCTCATTTGGTATAACTTAATATTTAATTACATTTTCAAGTATATTAAAATAGGTGGCAGCCTAATACGAACCTTCTCAATAGCAACACCAAATGTATAATAATAATAATTTTGGCGCTTACACTATATAGCTCAGTGTTTGGCCGAGCTTCTCCTACCATTTGTAGTGTGCGTCTTTATATTATACCATAAATTGAGGGACCTACAATTTTGTGCCGACTCCGAACGGCAGATGTATTTAATGAGAAGCTTTTTCATGGCAGAAATACCCTTGGAGGTTTGCCATTGTCTTCCGAGGGGTGACCGCTAATAGAAAAAACTTTTTCTATAATTAAGATTTTCCTTGCCTTGTCGAGTTATAGCACGCACCGCTACCAAGTCGACCAAACGTATAAGCTAAGAATAATAGAAGGTAAGGTCTACAAAATAAAAGTCGTGAAGCCATTTCTGAATAACCTCCAACAAAATTCACAGGCACGAAGGGACGAAAATTGTTAGGCAATAAAACCTCATAATAACTGTATTGGTGACTGAAAGATCCCATGTTTGTATCCTGAGTGAAAAACGTGACAGCAGAAGCTAGCGTCTGTGGGCTAAGATTCAATAAAAGACTGCCAATGGAGACGTTAACAGTCATATTCCGGGCGGAACACTTCACTATCGATATACATATGTATGTGCTTGCGAATAGTGGCGGAACGTATTTAATTAGACTGATTGGACCTTATCACTGTGGCTTTAGACCTGGTAAAGCTACGATGGACCAGATATTCACAGTACGCCAGATCTTTATGTATGTGCTTGCGAATAGTGGCGGAACGTATTTAATTAGACTGATTGGACCTTATCACTGTGGCTTTAGACCTGGTAAAGCTACGATGGACCAGATATTCACAGTACACCAGATCTTGGAAAAGACCCGAGATCGAAGAATCGACACACATTTATGCCGCAATGTCTGAACTTGGTATCCCGACAAAACTTATACGGCTATGTAAAATGACGTTAAGGAACACCACCAGCTCCGTCAGGATTGAGAAGGACCTCTCCGAACCGTTTGAAACCAAACGAGGTTTCGTTTTTGCGATGGCGAATACCGCGTACGATGGAACGATAAGCTGTACGAGCCGTACAAGGACGTAGACATAGTGCAGCGGGTTAAGGACCAGCGGCTCCGCCAGCTAGGCCACGTCGTTCGAATGGATGAAATAGCTCCAGCCCTGAAGGTTTTTGACCGCCAACGAGTAGGTTCCAGAGGAAGAGGAAGACCTCCTCTGCGTTGGAAAGACCAAGTGGAAAAAGTATTGGCTTTACTTGGGATTTAAAATTGGCGCCACTTAAGGGAATTGAGTTTATTTTGCTGCACTCTAGAGCCGCTACTTCTCTTATAAGTAGAAGGTGAACCATGCTGTTCGTCGGGCTTGTTTTATAATGCCTTCTCACTTTGCTGTAACTAAGCTTGTACAGTTCTGATGTCAGGACTTGGTTGCAGCGAGGCTGAGCTTCAAGGGCAAAATTGGCAGGAAACATTTTATTATTGCCTCCGCTTATTTTTCATACGACTCTCTGCTACCGCCACCTCCAGGGAAGGCGGAAACCGAAACGTCGAATTGATCCTCTGTTGCCATGCTAATGCCCAAAATAACAGCAGCAGCAAACTTAACGCGAGGGGATCGGCTTTTCGAGTATATACTGTCAAATGGGCTGAGCATCTTTAATGTGGGCTCTAAGCCAACATTTTTCAGGGCCTGGGGGCAGGAAGTGATCGATCTTAGTCTTGCTAACTCTGGGTTAGGGTGGTCAGTCGTGTTGTCCAGCTCGAGTTGGCGACCTTGAAAAATATTTTCACAGCGTCGCTCGCACTTGCTTATATTCCACAATCTTGGAGGCCGGTAAATGTCGCCTTTATACCAAAGGTTGGCAGGGATGACTACGCTAGCCCCAGAAGCAACATATCTATTAGCATGACATGATTCATGCACAAATGTCTGGAAAGATTAGTAAAGCTACGCATTCGTAGGGAGGCGCTCTCATCACATCCTCTGTCTTTGCATCAACATGCCTATATGGCGGGACAATCCTGTGAGACGGCTTTGCAAAATCTGGTTGTTGTGATCCATCACCCTTCAAAATAGAGATATCAAATTTGACAAGTTTGATAATTCTAAATGTAAACAAAGTGTATGCGTTTCTACATGTTGCTTGAAAATATATTTATTTTCAACGCAAACAGTGCAAGATGCATCATATTACAACGGATCCTCAGGAAGCATTGCTTCTGGTAACAAAACTCTGGAAAGACTCACGAGGTATGCCTTCAAGAATGCAAAAATGGTCGGAACGCACTTAACTGTTTGCAGAAAGCGGCATGCTTAAGTTCTGTTCCAATTGGATATTTAAACAAGATCCGACCATTCCCCGTCTTTCATAAAACAATGTCCCTTTCCTGGGTATGTGTATACATACATACTTATGTACATACGTATGTCGGTTTCCCAAATCACGTTAACGCAACATTTTTTTTAATTAGAAATTAAAAATATACAAAATGTAAAAAAAAAATTGTTTTGTAAACAAAGTTTTTTTGTTGTTTTGGAAATAAAAGTTTGTTTTGTAAACAAAGTTTGACTTGGTATGAACCACATATATGAAAAAACTCCAATCAGCTGATATCATTATACTACCTGTTTATTGTACCATCGGTAGATCTTTCGCTGGAAAATTGGATTCGTTCAATGCAGGCGCAGCTGATTATCAGGATCAGGCAGAAGAGGATCAATACCTAAAGTGCGGAGTTAATAAGGGTGTCCTCAGGGCGGTGTGCTTTCCTCTTTGCTTTCGTGCTTGGTAATTGATTATCTTCTTGTCACTCTTGATGGCTCGAATACCTACGCTCAGGCCTATGCAGACGATGTGGCCTGTCTAGTCACGGGCCCATCTCTGTCGGCTGTTTGCGAGAAAGCGCACAATATAATACTGAATAAGATTAACACTTGGTGTGATGATAATGGGCTATCCACAAACCCAACCAAGACTAGTGTTGTTCTCTTCACTCGGCGGAGAAGGTTGGATGGCCTCATTCCTCTCACACTTAAGGGAGTCACAATTCAGACTTCTCCCGAAGTGAAGTATCTAGGAGTAATTCTGGATGCAAAACTGTCGTGGAAATCTCACGTTAAGCACAAGACCTCTAAAGCATTGGCAGCATTCTGGCGGTGTAAACGGGTCTTCGGCAAAACGTGGGGTCTATCACCAAAGGGTATCCTCAGGATATATACCACTATGATCAGACCCATAATCAGCTATGCTTCAGTGGTATGGTCGAGCAGACTCTCAGTTAATAGCGTGGGGATCTGCTTGCTAATCTCCAGAAAACAATAGACGTGTGCTGTACAGGGGCTTTCTCTACTACACCTGGCGCTGCTCTTGACGCATTGCTGCACTTACTGTCACTTTGTATATTCATACGTGGGGAGGCCCTAAAGGCCACCTGAGGACTTAAACGAAACGGATGATGGTATAGAACGGAGCTGGGTGAGGCGGAAATTGCTGGCGGCAGAGATATGGACACTTGCGTCTTTTGAATGCCACAGGATAGTAAGCCACCGTTACCTTTGCTGTTGAGACTCTATAACATTGAGTTCCCTGAGGCTGAATGCTGTTTCAACACCAACACTGAGCCCGGTCTTTTACGTTGTCGAATCTTTACTGATGGCTCCAAAATTGACTCTGGGTCAGAATCTGGAGTTTTTATAGAATATAATGGGTATAAGCTTCACTTTTCTCTTGGGGAAGATGCATCGGTCTTCCAGACCGAAGTATTTGCAATTCTCAAGGCCATGGACTACGTGGTGGAAAATAGGTGGAGGGGGAGGAGTATACGTGTCTGCAGTGACAGCCAAGCTGCACTCAAGGCATTGGCCAGCCCTCTAACTACTTCCAAACTTGTTCGGCTATACAAGTCTCGACTAAACTATGTTGTTGGTGAGCGCTACTAATTTTGTTGTGGTTTTTTTCAAGAATTTTTATTTTTTTGTTGTTTTAGGCATTATTTGCAGGTTTTTGCTTTGAATTTGTCATATTCTTTCTACAATAATTTGCATACGTTTCTTTGTATATCTTAGAGTTTGCTTATTCTAACATTTTCTTTCTTATTTTTGTTCAAAGGGATTTGTTAAAATATTTGGGTTTCTTATATTACTGATATATCAATACGCAATTTACTGTAAATTTATACATAGTTGCTTTCTTGTTTGATGGTCAGCACTTCATACTAATTTACTATGTGCATATTTGCTTATCATAATGTGACTTTTTATAATTTTTGTGGCCTTTGGTTGGGTATTTGTTTTCCAACTGATTTTGTTGTCTTAACCTGTAATTATAAGCGAGCAATTCTGAAAAATCAAAAATAAATTTTTCTAATTGTATAATTTTTTTCCCCCACTATTGTACGAATTTCTTTGCGCTTAACCTTATCTACTCAAATATTGATTTTTTCGAGATTGTCGAAGACGGATCTCGTGGGTTTTCACCATATGACTGCTGATGTACCAAACAAAACTGGTAGACTTTACTCCAGTCCCATCAAATGCTCAAAAGGTCGAGACCTATCAAAATCGAAAGTCGCTTACGCTGAAATCATACGATATGTACGTCTATGTAGGAGACGTATTATAAGAAATTAATATTATGTGCTAATTTATAACAAGATATTAATAAAAAAATCTCTAGATCAGATATTTCAATATTTGGTCTTTAAGAAAGTCATAGATATTTAAGAAAAATCTTTTTTAATATCCCAAAAAAAAATTATAGATGCTATTGTTTTCTAAAAATGATCAGAAATAGCAGTATTTTTTGTGTGGGACTTAATCAAGGCAAACTCTTTAAAGGGGGCGTTATTATTAAAAAAAAATAATAATAATAATTTGGCGCTTACATTATATGTATATGCACGTGGCTTCCCGGCATAACCGAAAAAGTCACTCACAGCTGTTTTCGAGAAAACGCGCCCTAAAGTTTCGAAGCTGTATGAAAAATGCAGTTATTCGGATTGGAAATGTCGAGAATTCAGCCACAATATTAAATATAAAAGTACTTATTTACATTCTTTCGAATGATTAAGACCCACAGATGTCAAATTTTGCATTAACGCGATTTTGCAAAAAAAGTTACTTTTTCGGTTATGCCGGGAAGCCAGATATATAGCTCAGTGTTTGGCCCAGCTTCTACTACTATTTGTAGTGTGCGTCTTTATTTTCTACCACAAATGGAGGGAACTAAAGTTTTGTGCTGACTCCGAACGGCAGATGCATTTGATGAGAAGCTTTTTCATGGCAGAAATACCCCCGGAGGTGCTTAACAAACGAGATAAATGTGAACATAAATTTGCTGAGAGACAAATTGCAATTGAGAAAACAAAAAACAAGCGTATCCTACGTTTCGCGGACGTGTATTATGAAATCAGAATTTAATTAACCAAAAGCACAATATTTTCATGACTTGAAAAATAGGCGGGTTCTACTCCCGCGGAAGCCGTGAAGAAAGAAGTCTCATGAGGAAATATGGTGATTTCCGAAATAGTACTATAACTTCTACCGCTTTGGAGTTGTTGTTTTTTCTTTAATTTTTGCAACAATAATTGACCTTTAGCTCATTTAAAAAATAAATTAAACATGTTTTTTTTATTATACTTTGAAAATGGAAGTAAAATACCAAGACGAAGGCTTCCTGGAAAAGAAATCTGAACTAAATTGGTTAAGTGTAATAAAAATAATAACCATCATAACGATATCTCTATAAGAACCCTGGAATTTTCTCTTAAGATTCAGAAACCTGATAAATTTATATATACATATTTGTATTATTATTGATGTAATAGGTTCGTTGAGAAATGCGGTACCATTCTTAGCGAAACAATTAATAAAAAAGCACAAAATAATTAACTTTCAAATATTGCAATGGATTTGTTTTAAATATAGAACGGAGTTATTCCAAGAATATATAATACAATCAAATACTAACAATTAAATAAAAAAGGTCATCGGAATGCGGCTTCATCGGAATTTCGAGTACAATGGTCAAAACAAACTAACAACCCAAGACAACGAACGACCTCCAACAAGAATACTTAGATTTGGGTGAAACACAAAGCGACCAGAAAGCTAAGTAACAGGAGAAGCGACTGCGTTAACAAAAAAAGTGAGAGCAGCCACTAGTTAAGATGGTTGGATGAAATATATAATACTAGTCCTGAGTAAATGTCGAAGCACAGCGAAACTAAGGGGCGAATTTAAATGAATATTAATTGAATAATTATGAAATCAAGGACAAACAATAATAAACAAACAAAAAATTACAACAATAAGAGAGACATTTTAGACAAAATGGAGGAAACCCCATAGTTATATGCAACTTATAGCTGTGTGCAAAGATGATAAGTTATTGGCGAAAGGAGTGCAACTGCGAATGGAACATACATACAGAAGACGTTGACGCAACAAAGTATAAAAGCCAGCTATAGAAACAAAAACAAATTTCTAACTCTATAACAACATTGGCAACATTTTCGTTGACTTGATGGAAAAGGAGTAGAAAGAGTCAGGAAAAGGGAAAGGAAAACGGAAACGCAGAGTAGCATTTGGCATTTCGTTGATGGCGGAAATAATATGGCTGCAAAAAAAGTCGCAGACTGTTGCCTTGAAATAGGTAAATAAATGGGGAAATATGTATAGCAAAAGGGAAACATTGCATACCCTGTATAGTATGTACGAGTATATATTAGCTAGAATAACATTTATGCTTAAAAAAACAATGTGCGGTAGGAAATTTCCAAGAAGAAGTGTGAGTAAATGTAGAATGTCCAGAAAAGGGCAATGTTGAGGGTTTAAACCGAATGAAGTGCCAACCATCTGACTTATAGGTAAGTTAAAAAGAAGCTTATGTCTTAGCGACAAATTTCAAAGTATGTACTAATGTACGTACATGGGAGTACAGCTACTTTATAAAGGACAAAAGACGTTGTATTTAAAAAAGCATATACGAAAACCACAGCGCCACGTATCATAAAAAATGGCTAAATATTAAGACAGTTTGAAATTATTAGAGGTATATGTGATCTTGAGGAAAACGATGTTTTTTGAAAGTTCGCGTTTGTATTAATTTCTGGAACCTAAACTCAACATAAAACTAAGCATACATACAGCCACCCTTAAACTTACCACTCTAAAATCATCTCACAGAAACTCTCCACACGCCAACTCACTTCATCCTTCATTACCTTACGTTACTTCAAAACAAGTCACCTCACCACAATACACCTCACCACAATACACCTCACCACAATTCACCTCATCATATAAAGCGGATCAAGTCATAATTATAATAATAATTTGGCGCTTACTCTATATAGCTCAGTGTCAGAGGGACCTAAAGTTTTGTGCCGACTCCGAACGGCAGATATATTTTATGAGAAGCTTTTTCATGGCAGAAATACCCTCGGAGGTTTGCCATTGTTTGCCGATGGGTGACCGCTTTAGAAAAAAATATTTTCTATGAATTATATTTTACTTGCCCTAGCACGCAAGGCTACCCACTCGACCAGAGCGGCCAGAGGATCAAGTCATACTCGTAATTAAAATGACTTCATAAATTCTGATTTCGTCATTTTAAATTTCGCATAACTGTTATGTATTCATATTTTATATTGTGCTAAGTTCAGTTCAATGTAACTGCATGTTTCAGAATAACAAAACTATTATGTTAAGTATTAAGAGGAGCTGGTATTTCAAAGCGCGGCCCAAGCCGATCTCTCTTTTTTATATAACACTACGCTCGTGTTTTTCCTTTTATGTCACATATTAAAAAAAATATTAATATGTACGAAATATTAGTTGTAAAGGGTATTTTTTTTTAGATATGTATGTGCTTTTTAAGGAGAAATAAAACGCGTATAATTGAATGCTATGGTCAAGAATTTAGCTTTATTATAAAAATAAGGGTTTGTCATTATGTTTTAAAAATATATTCGGGCAAATGGGGGCGATCGAATAAATTCCAGCCGAGAGGTCCAATTTTCGACCACATTTTGCAGCAATTGGGGCCGGATGACAGCAATAACGCGCCCAATATTCTCTTCCAATTCCAACTTCTAAAAAAGCATTGCCTCATTGAAAATTAAACGTTTTAAAAAAACACCATTTATGTTAACGGCTAATAATGAAAAGCCACGTTAAAATTTGTATTAACAGAACAACTATCAAATTTAAAACTTGATAATTAAGGACAAATTTAAATGTTGCATGTTGATATTTTTATTAAATGCGTTTCCAGAATTTTCTTGAAAATTAACAAATAGTTCGATAGTGAAGGTCGCAAAGTTTAATAAATCACATTCGAATTGAAATTTTTTTTCGAACTTACCCCAAAACTGAATCACTTTCATTGCCAGAGAAGCTTGTTCGCTATGAATTTAATGAAGTCTTGCACATTTGCCAAATATCTCTTCCGCATTTATTGATTTTTAACACGAAAGGGAGGAAACCACGCATTGAATCGAATGTAAATTTGATAAACAAATATTATCAATCAAAACTTTGGCCTTTGATTTTCATTTTTATATTGCACTGTGTTACTAAAACCAATTTTACATCTTGCCGATAATTCAACATTTTAAGGAAGAACATTTTCGCCCGCAATTTTTTCTTTTAATGCAAGTATTTTTTTGCGCACCGTAATTTTTATGCAAATTTTCTAAAATATTCTACCAGCACCCCAACGAATATTGCCATTAGCGTGGGTAGTGTCTAGACGTCCGCTAAACGCGTATATAACACGCACACAAACACGGCAGGTACAAAGCAAACGAACGAGCGAACGGACGCGAATTTTCAGCCCGAAAATTAAACTAAAAAACGCAAACCGACGACGAAACGCACGTCGACGCCACAAGTCACTAAACGCGTTCAACTTTGTCAAGAGTTTCGCTTCGACTGGCTTTTTTGGCGTCCAATTTCCGTTTCCTTGGAGCAACAACAAAGGCAAACGCCACACGGCATAACTGTAAAAACGATTTGTGCTGCTGCTGCTCTCATGTAATCGAAAAACAACGAAACGAGCAACGAACAAACGATGCGTCGCAAACACACGAACTTTTGGCAGAGGTGAGCGCCAAAAAATGGCACAATTTACACACGCACGTGTATGTATGTGTGTTTATAGTATAAACTACACCCATATATACAGTATAAACTTTACACAGAGTCTCCTTGCAATACTGTTTTATGCTTGCTCCTTGTATATTGGAATGGTTGGTGGAGACGTTTGCTGATATGATAGTAGCAAACGCAACAGCTGCTGAACTGAGCGATTTCAACGAAACCAAATTGCGAGAGCAAATATTTGATTTTGCAATTTGTG
This sequence comes from Philophylla caesio, assembly GCA_963971545.1. Taxonomy (NCBI): domain Eukaryota; kingdom Metazoa; phylum Arthropoda; class Insecta; order Diptera; family Tephritidae; genus Philophylla; species Philophylla caesio. Next base: position 28,536,257 of record OZ020609.1, on the reverse strand, counting down.
CCTTGTGAGAATATGAAAATAGAGAAGAAGAAAATTTTTAGTGGATCAGGCAGTTTGTACTGTGTAGATAAACTAACCGAAATCTTTCATCAACTCTTATCTTTGGATGACCAATTCCAAATTCAAAACCAAATTACAGATAAACAACGTATAAGAGAAAAAACACTCATTACAGTGCTGCTAATAATAGTCATTTACATTTCTGTTGATTACTTTCTGTAATGTGCCGCTGAGTTACGTAGCAATACTTCTTTGCTCTATGAACATTCAAATTAACATAACAAATATGAGAATAACAACAGCTTACAGAGCGTAAACTTAGCTCTACACGATAAGGCGCTGAAGTGGGTTCCAGTCCCGTGAAAATCTTAAACGAAGAAGTCTGATGAGAAGTGGTCATCTACGAAATATCAACTATGTATGAATGTATATTTACTATCGCTTTGAGTATTGTTGTTTTTTTCTCAACGATATAAAATAAGTTAAATGACAAGAAACTAACAGAAATGATATTAGTTAGGTATGTATGTACATATGTAAGGATGTATTGTATATGTATACACACTTCTTTTGTAAATTGCGGGCTGCTTAAAAGCAACACTACTGCAAGCAGAGAATGTAAATGTTAGTAATATAATATAATTTTGGCGCTTACACTATATAGCTCAGTGTTTGGCCTAGCTTCTCCTACCATTTATGGTGTGCGTCTTTCCTTATACCACAAATAGGGGGACCTACAGTTTTGTGCCGACTCCGAACGGCAGATGTATTTTATGAGAAGCTTTTTCATGGCAGAAATACCCTCGGAGGTTTGCCATTGCCTGCTGAGGTGTGACCGCTATTAGAAAAAACTTTTTCTATGATTAAGATTTGATGTTAGTAGTATATATAAAATTGTAAGTTTTACATAACTACATATGTCGATATTTACTAATTAACAGACAACACACACGAAAGAAATCTCTGAAGTCGCCCATACTGTACATGACAATAATATGTTCAATCAAAGTAATTAGCTCTCTGTTGCGTTTGAATTCTGCTGTAGCAGGTCAAAATTATATATATTTTTTTTTAATATTATATACATATATGTACATAAGTGAAGCATAAAAATATATTTTTCGTTACAAAGCACTTCACAATGACAAAATAAAAAGTAAAGTTGTTTACACATACATAAACTTAGTTGATGGAGAAGGAATCTGGGAATCATTTAAAATCTCTGTAAAGAGAAAGATCAATTTTTATAATCCGTTAACGCAAAAAAGTAGCGCAGATATACATAGAAGAAAGAAAACATAACAACGTGAAAATCTGGGTGTTATAATAATAATTTGACGCTTACACTATATAGCTCAGTGTTTGACCGAGCTTCTCCTACCATTTGTGGTGTGCGTCCTTATTTTATACCACAAATGGAGGGACCTACATTTTTATGCCGACTCCGAACGGCAGATGTATTTTATGAGAAGCTTCTTCATGGCAGGAATACCCTCGAAGGTTTGCCTTAGCCTGACGATGGGTGACCACTATTTAAAAAAAACCTCGAACTCATCGTTATATCGAGTAGAAACACGCACTCGACCACAGCGGCCATCTGGGTGTTATACCAATTGTTTAAATAAGCCCCTCAATTTGTAGAATTGTGTCACAAGCAAAAGCAAGCTGACACAGTATAAAATAGTGCCGGAGTGCGTGCTGAGTACGAAGGTTCAAACCTCAGCAGGGTTACACGTCCGCTAAAATCATAGAAAGGGTTATTTTTGGACTTTTATTTAATTTGAAATAAAATAATCGGTCAACACTGGTTTTATTTTTTTAGTTTAGTAATACCAGTTACAGTAGGCCGCTTATCCAAAATTTAACAAATCCGGTATAATTTTTGGTATCAGTGTTTATTTTTATTTAAGGTCCCTTACCAAAAAGATGGATAAATAAAAATAATCCATTATTCTTGTCCAGAAGGTTCTGTGATCAAAGGAACATTGATTATTTTCTTCTACAACAATATTTTGCACCAGAATTTTATAACATCGAAAAAAATAACTGTTATTTTAGGTCCCAGCTCTGAATGGTATATGCATTTAAGGGGAGAGCCTTTTTGATGGCTGAAAGCACTCGGAAGTGTAACTATTGCTTGTCGAGGAGCAACCACTAGTTATAAAAATTACCTTACAAAAATTTAAAATTTCACATCACTGGCCAAAATTTGAACCGTGCCACTAAGTTTAGTTACTCACGAATATATTGAAACCCTGTTTACATATAATATCAGCTTAACTCTCTACTTGAAAAACGGTTGTTTTAGCTCCCAAATCTTTTTTGAAAAATTTAATCCTCAAAGCAAATTGAGATGTCAGCTATTTGAAACTTTTGTATTACATTCGTTCAATACTTTTTTCATTAGAGCACAAGTACCAACTCTAACTTACCAAAGTATTTTAAAGCACAAAATCATTTTACTTTTATACATATCTTCCGTAATTCACATACAAATATGCTCGCCATATAATTCTCATTTTCCTTAATCTACTACTGTACTGTACTGTACTCAACTCCTTTTTCACTTTTTTCCAGCAACGTGAAGAGAAACATTTCAATTTTCATTTCGTTTCACCTGTATGTACATTAAATATTTAAAATTATTGATTACATTTTGCTACTTTTTCTCACCTTTGTAACGGGAAGTGCCTCATGCCTGCTTGTCCGACTGGCTGCCTGTATACATACATACATACATACATATGTATGTTCCAACTCTTGCTGCCCGCTCAATGCAAAAGGAGTAATGCGCAACTTTTATGCTCAGAAAAAACAGAAAAAACTAAAATGAATAACGGAAATTATACTCAACAGCAACTGAAACTTCGTAGCCGATGGATAAGGCAACTTCGGCGCAGGTTACTTGCTTACTTCATTCACATTTATTACAGGTTAGTTGCCATTAAGCGTCAGAAAAATAAAATGTCCTGCAAGAGTGTAGAGCGAAAGACATAGCAATAGAGAAAAGTTGAGTTTGATAACGTGAGAGTTTGTGCGAGATAATTGAAGATAAAGCGATAATTGTTGCTTCACTTAACGGAGCGCAATGGCACGACAAACAGTGAGTAAATCGGCATCCTAACAAGGATTCGTTCGATATTTCTTTTATCTCATTCCAGACCAGATAACTTGTATTCTCTATTTTTATCTTTTGCGCTCTCACATATGAAGTGCTTACATTTTCAATGCCGCCGCCGCCGCTGCCGTCACCACCGTCTGTTGTCATAAACGTTAATGTAATTACGGAGTTAGGTTACGCATGAAGTGGTAGGTTGAAAAGTTGATGAGCTTATTTTTACTTCCAATGTAGCGCCTGGCTGCCATCCTCTACGCTTTTCCCTGTTAACTCTCACCTCGATGGCCTGGGCGAATGCAGTTGGTTGCATTACTGCAGCGAAAGTGTGAAAAGCTTATTTATGTACGTACGCTCGTAAGTTATCCAGGCACAGGAGTTTTTGTTGCAAGGACATTTAGTTCAAGTGTTTGCCGATCGCTGTATGTGTGTTTGCTTGTAAATGAATGAACTCGAGTCCATACTTACACAATGAAAACCTTGAAAAATTTACGTAAATATTTCATAAATTTTGTGACAGTTTATGAAGTATTTTACTTGCGGTCAAGGCGAATTCAGAGAAGGTGGTATATTCCCATCAGATGATTGCTTGTTCTACCTTGTGGTTATTGTTGTAGCGGCTAGCTACACCCCACAGGGTTGACGGGCTCCCTCAATCATTATCGTCAAGCTTAACTAACGACAGGTCCAGGAAACGAGCCGCTTCAACAGGGTCGGACTATAGGGGATGTGCCTGGGTGTCGGCTCCAGTGCAATCAAGTTTCTGCTAGGATGCCCCGGACGGTGGCTATGGATAACAATGAGTTTGATCCACTCTCAAAGCCATTTTGCTGCAAGTACAATAAACATTTTATAATAATAAAATAAGGAAAATTTATGCATAAAATTATAAAAGGCAGCGAAGTTTAGTGAAAAGGTCAAATTAATAGAAAACGAAAATTATATAATCCTTACTTTTGATTAATTAGTTGAAAATGTGAGTATTAATGACTTGATAAAGTCTCATTCCTCAAGTAAATTATTTTCTAAATATCTGACTCTCGTACCCTGAAGTAGAAAATATATTATTTTGTTCGAACCTCCGAAAAGGTCTATAAAGCAAAGTTACATTTTGCAAACAAGCTGACTGACTTTTAATGGTGTTTTACAAGCCACGAAGCAAAAATTACAGAACTAAAGCTTCGGAGAATGTGGCCAGAAATGCCTGGAAACTCGTTTCACTTCACTTCGGCCAGAAAAGGGGGGCTAGAAATTAAGCCTGTCAGTAACTTGATCAAATATAGTCTGACAGCCAGACTGCTATTAAATCTCTAAGTTCATTGAGTGCAGAAGGACTCTAAACCGACTGGCAGATATGTGTTACGTGTGCGTTGTATGGGTCCCTGGCCATAAAGACATTCCTGGCAACTGCCTGGCTGATTAGCTGGCAAGGAAAGGGACGTAAATAACCACCATTAATTCTGCTCTAGATACGGGCATACCTCTAGCATCCTACAAACACATATTAAGATCTGAGCTTATGGAGAAGTTAAATTTAAGATGGGTCTCGGACACCACCTGTTATGCCATTAGACAAATCTTTCCAGTAGTTGATGTGAAGCGCTCTAAAGCTTCACTAGGCTTGACCGCTTCTCTCTTAGATTAGTGGTTGGAGTGATAACCGGGCACTGCCTTATGGGCACTCATGGAAAGAGACTAGGCTACCCATCCAATGATTTCTGCCGCAGCTGCCGGAACGAGGAAGAGGTGGAGAGTATTGAATAATATCTCTGCCACTGCCCCGATCTGGCCAAAACGCGCCACCAATTCTTCAAAAATTCAATTTATAAAGGATGGGAGGGAATTAAATGGCTAACTCCAGTTGTGTCACAACGGCTATTTCTCTTTTCAGTCTAACTCTGCAACGTTCTCCTGCATATTGGCAGCCACTCTAACCTAACGTATCCTAACCTAACCAAAAATATTATTGATTCAAAGCAAACATATTTTGCGAGGATCAAGGCCGATATCATTATAGTCATTGTTCTTGCGAATGGTAGATTTATTTTTACAGTTATTGTTATAATTAACGTTATTTTAGTTGTATAGTTATCGTAATCTTTATAGTTATCGTTTTTGTTAATTAATCGTTATTGTTATTGTTAAACTTATCTTTGTCGTTATCATTAGCGTATTCACAATCGTTATTTCAATAACAAACGATTCCATTATCGTATTAAATTTCGTTATCGACATCGTTATCGTTATAGTTAGCGTTATCGATATTATTTGTGATACTGGGTTATTTTAAACAATTACCTACTAAATAGGGTGACTTAACCGGTTTTTCCAAACCGGATTTTTTAGAAAAAAGTCGAATAAACCAACATCCTACTATTAGGTATTACTGAAATTTTTTTAAATTTAAAAATTCGAGCGAATTGTTTCTTGCAGGGACGTTACACGCGATTCGTCTAAGATGAGTCCGGGAATAGTCGCATAGGAGCTGCGCCCTTTTGTTCGAGCATGTCCTATGAAGAGACTAATTGTCCCCGCCTATACCCGAATGTGTATAAATGACGACCAGTCTATTTATAAAATAAAAAATAAAAATCTTTGCTCCGAGAGTGAGAATCGAACCGGCTTCCTAAGGGTTGCTAAGCGAATTCTCTGGTTACATACCAACGACGCGCATGAAATTTTGTTGCCTAAGCGCGTACGTACATATATCAATTCATCGTTTATTATACCCGAAAAAGCTGAAAATAGGACTTATCTACAATTATACCCGTTTGAGAATTAATTGCGACTAATTAATACCCAATTATACCCGAATGAGACTAATCCCGGAATACTCTCTTTAGTGATTAGTCGCACGATTTTTTGCAGGGGTATACTATATACTAAAGGTCTGCATGAATGCGAAAAAATGGCTTAATGAATCACTCATACAAATTTTAGCTTCGAACTCATTTAAATCATTGCTAATGAAAGCAGACTCAAACTCAATGTGGGCATTTGGTGGTCAACAGGATGGTACGTATGAATTCTATCCTCAGCAAAATCCGGTTTCCACAGCATTCATGTACTTTGGTTTGAATGAACATTGTAGAAAATGTGAGTGGTATGAATGGAACTTGTGAGCAGAGAAAGTTGAATGATGTTTGAGATCACTAATAAATATTCTAGTGCAGTGGGTAATTCGAATGATTAAATTATGCGAAATAGTTAAAAAGCGAATGTGATGTGCAACGGTTGTTGACAGAAATACGCAGTTAATATAACATTTATTTTTAAAATAAATACATATGTATGTATGTACATATTACTTGTATCAAAATTAAGAGTAATAAATTGTATAACACGCCCCCGAAAAATGTGTGGTATAGTTGAAACCGGTCTTACGTACTTGTGTTTGCATAATGTATGTATGTATGTATGCATGTACATATATAGAAGACCCCAGTTGCGTGAACAGGATAAGAAAATGCAATAAGGTACACGTGTACACGTACCTAAATTTTAATATGTACATATTTTTAGCATGTTGCCCGTTATGATCCGATGTATGTATGCATGTGTGTATATACATACATACCTATATCACGATGTAGCAAAAGAGTATTCTATAATTCTTGTACATATCATATGCATGTACATATGTATTTTTTTTTTTTGTTTTTTCTAGAGGTGGCACAAAGCCTTGAAAGCCGAAGTGTGGGACTTGCCTTTCGACTCACCGCACTAAAAACACACCCCCGCTCCGTTTCCCTCGCTCCGTGGAACTACCGTTAGAAATTACTTCGCGGAGGGGGAGCGGCCTATTGCCTTTCTATGAGTTTCTGCGGAGTTGCTCCGCTTGACGCAGTTTAGTTAAGATTTTCTTCGCCATATTGCAGACAACGGACCAATTTTCTTTAGACTCGAGCATAGTATCTACCAGGTTTTTAACCGAAAGCGATTTCCCCAACTTCGTGCTCGAGTCATCCCTTTGCAAACCGCGGACAGACAAAAAAACAGTGTTCAGCGTCTTCAACCACCTGATTTGCACAGAAGGTGCAGTAAGGGTCATCATCATGTTTAAACTTATAGCAATAGGACTTAAAGCAGCCATGCCCTGTCAATATTTGGGTAAGGTGGTAATCCACTTCACCGTGTTGCCTCTCTAACCATTTCTCTTACGAAGGAATAAGCCTACGTGTACAGCGTCCCTTACCCGTAACGCTCCAACGCCTCCGCCACAACTGCAAACAGTTTCGCCTCACCGCCTTACGTTCTGCAATGTTCGATGGGGTTATCGCAGCCTATTTTATCAGGATCTCAATTGGGCAGAGCCCAGCCACTACTAGGGCGGCATCTTCTGACGCTGTTCTGAACGCACTGCACACCCGGATAGCGCAAAGTCGATACAGTGATCTGATCTCTCGTGCGTACGCAACTTTTTCAAGCGCCGCCGACCAGATTGATGCCCCGTATAGAGGAACAGACCGTATTACGCTAGCGTACAGTTGTCTACTTTGTTGCTTAGGTCCTCCTATATTTACCATTAGCCTCGATAGCGCTGCTGCAACTTTCTCAGCTTTCTCGACTGCGTATTCTAGGTGGGTCTTAAATAACAATCTAGCGTCAAACATAATGCCTAGATATTTCAGGGCAGTTTTCGAAACAATTTCATGGCCTCCAACTTTAATTTTAACAAACACTAGTATTTTTCTACTGCTAATTAACACTGCCTCAGTTTTCCGCTCGGCTAACTGCAGGCCATTTTCTTCAAGCCAATTCTGTATTTGCGCAGTCATTAAGTTTGCCTCTCGCTCAACGTCTTTTATATGCTTGGCAACAATAACCAACGCAATATCGTCCGCAAAACCAACAATTTTTGACCCTGTAGGTACTTGTAAGCGCAGAATGCCGTCGTACATAATGTTCCAGAGCAATGGTCCAAGGGCGGATCCTTGAGGAACTCCTCCGGATATATTATACTCGTTGCTGCCTTGGTCTGTATCATATACTAGGACTCTATCTTCCAAGTAGTTACTTATTATTTTTCGCAAATATCTTGATACTTGAAAACCACGGAGAGCTTCGACAATTTTCTTCCAGCTAGCGGAATTAAACGCATTTTTAACGTAAAGTGTCATGACCAGGCAATATTTCTTAGATCCGCCTTTCCATCTTACTCCACTTATCGCTTCTTCTGCCAGCTTCTTAACAAGCATAGCCGCGCCTACTGTTGATCGCTTTTTTCTAAAGCCGAACTGCGTTTCTGAGAGGTTTCCCCCTGCTTCTATTTCTGTAATCAGCCTATTGCTTAAAATTCGTTCGAACAGTTTTCCGGCTGTGTCAAGCATGCATATTGGGCGGTATGCTGACGGGTCACCTGGGGGTTTCCCGGCCTTTGGTAGAAGTACCAGTCGGTGACGCTTCCATATTGGTGGAAATATTCCTTCTTTAAGACATTCATTATACGTGCGTACAAACGCTTCGGTGTTGGTATTTGCAGTTATTTTCAATATGTGGTTGGGGATAAGATCAGGACCTGGTGCTTTTTTTCTTTTAGGCTTTTAACGGCTATTAAAACTTCTTCTGCCGTAACTGGGGGCGTTTCGTTTTCTGTAGGGGGGAATGTTTCCCGGTCAAAGGGTGGTTGGGCTGGAAAAAGTGCGCTTACTATTTTTGCCAACTCTCTAGGGCATGAAATTTTCGGTTGTAATGACTTTTGTATCTTTTTGGTCAGGACTTTGAATGCTAAACCCCAGGGATCTTTATCTGCGCTGTCACATAGACTTCGAAAACATTTCGTTTTGCTGGCTTTTATAGCCCGTTTCAGCGACGTGCGCTTTTCTTTATATTTTCTTTGCTGCACCGCAAAATTTGCGCTTCGATTTCTAGCTCTCTGGTACTTTCGCCTTGCGCTGTTACATTGTCGGCGTAAGTGCGCAATCTCTTCGTTCCACCAATACAGTGGTGAGCGTCGGGAAGATGCAGATTTTCTTTTCATCGAGGCGTCGCATGCTACTTTAATACCATTTATTAGTTGGTGTGCCAAATTTATAGCTCCTTCTGGGAGGATTATATGAGTTACCATCACCTTAAGACCTTCTTCATCTAATGTATGCAGTTTCCAGCCAACTGGTTTTACAGTCGAGATATTTTGTACCCCTACATCGTTTTTTATCGAAAATATGATAGCTTGGTGGTCGCTATGCGTATAGTCTTCGCTTACATGCCACGATGTTCGTCTAAAGATTGTATTGCTAACGAAGCTAAGATCGATAATGGACCCTCTTCCATCTCTTTGGAAGGTAAGCTTATCGCCTGTGTTAACAAGTGTAACTTCTAACATTGATAATGACGGATCCTTTGGCGTTTGTTCGTCGGCTGCCCCATTCTCGGGCCCATGCATTAAAGTCACCTGCAATTATCACTGGTGATGTGGCTCTCACGTCGCTTATCAGACCGTCTAAGGTGGTTTCGAATTCAGTAAGGCTGTAACTAGGCGGTATATAACCACTATATAAAAATATCTTCGATATTCTAACGCAAACGTAGCATGGTTTCGCTTTTAATTGCTCAATCGCAATCGGCGTTGTAGCACAGCTCCATACCGCTGATTTCCCGTTAGTGTCACTAGCCCACAGTGGGGTTTTACCGATCTTATACGGTTCACTAAGTATTGCTATGTCGATATTTTTTCTACCACCGACTGCTTCAGAAGCTCTTGTGCAGCCTTGCAATGGTTTAGGTTTAATTGCAGGAATTTCATTGTGCTCTTGCTTTCTTTAACGCCTCTAAATAAGATGGGCACTCTCTGCCACCGGTTCTGTGCTTCACTTCTGGCGCATTTCTTCTTGAACATATTGCACATTTTAGTTCTTTTTTACACTCGGCAGCTTTGTGGTTCGGGTCTCCACAATTAAAACATGTATTTTTTACATCAACCGAACTTTTGCAGTTTCTAGATAAGTGGCCAAACTCGAGGCATTTGAAGCATTTTATTGGCTGTGTTTTCACGCGTATACGGGCAATTACCCAACCAACTCGCACTTTACCGACTGCTAGTAGTTTGTTTGCTACTGGGACTGGAAGCAATAGTGTGGCTGTTTTAGTGCCGCAATAGGCACCTCTTAGTGACTTTACGCTAGTTTCGGCAAACTGTATTCCGTCAAACTCTTGCTCCAAAGCGGTACACAGCTCTTTTTTACTTGTTATTTCGTCCAAGTCTCTTATTTCAATCGCCGTTTCAGCTGTTAGCGTTTGTACCGAGGCCTTTTCACCAAGCGCGGACTTAACCGCACTTTGTAGCTCGTTAGTGTGCGTATCCGTGGGTTTTGCTAATTGTATAATAAGATCCCCACTAGCAGTCTTTCGGACTTTTGTTATCATGCTACCAACATGTTTCAGCTGTGGATCACTTTTTACTATTTTTAGCACGTCTGCATACGATCCCCCGCAGTTACTTTTAATAATTAGTGCATCGGGGCGTACTGGCTTTATATGTTTTCTTTTGGACTGTATTGTCATCCACTGGGGCTCTTCCCTAATTTTAGGTACTTCAAGTGGGCCATTTGTTTTTCTCTCTTTTTCGGTTGGCACTACTCTACCTTGCTGAACTTCTTTTTCTCCCCTGTACTGGGCCTTGCGCATGGTAGCTTTCGGAGAATTCTGAGAAGATACGCTTGTTGTTTTTCGAGGGGTATGAGTCTTTGTCTTTTCGTAGAGTATCGACAGCTCGGAGATTAAATCTCGCATCTGCTGGTTTACTGACCTTCTCTTACCGTCGTCCATCATGTCGTGGAGCTCACGTATTTTCGCCCCTAGCTTGACCCACGCGGGACTTTTCAGATCAGTGGGCGGTTGTTCGGGCACTGGTGAACATGTACATATGTATGAATTAAGTCATACGAAGCTCCACTTCGTCAATCGTATTAGATAGCTCTTGTTTAATCAACACATGCCCTATTGCATGAATTTATTAATAAATATAAGCATTTTATTATTTTTTTATTGATCACAATTCATAAATCTAGTCTACTGACTTTTTTCAAACTCACACGAACAATGTTTTTTGGTGGGTATATTTAATGTGTTTTACTAATAAACATGAAATGCGTTTTTTAAGAATTATTGACATTTTTACTTTTGTTTATTTAATATTCATTAATATTTAGTAATAAAAAATAAAGTATATTTTATAAAAAAAAACCATGCAAATCTGAGTTTTGAACAAACAACAAAGTGAAAATCTTGAAGGTTTAAAAACTGATGAAGATTTTAAATTTTTTTTTGACAAAAGGGCAATTGTTTACTGTGACCGTTAAATTGTTTGCTTACCACCTCTAACCACGTTAATAAAAATATAATGTTTAATAAAAAGGCACTTGGATTTTGATTTTAAATACAAATTATTAGAAACGTGCGTCACCATTAAAATTTAATAATTCAAAAGAAAATTGTCAATACTGAGCCGCTTCCGTATGTAATTATTGTGTTATTAAAATATATGTTTCTAAATAATGAATTTGAAAAAAAAAACACCAGAAATAAATATGTTTTTTAAAAAAAACATTTAAGCACTGTGTTTTAGTGGTGGTTTAGTCTAAAATAGTTTAAGTTAGTTTCCTTGCGCCTAATTAAATGTGTTGCAACTAAAAAAAATACTCAGCAATCAGCTGACAAGTTAAACTAAGTTCAACCCAGCCATATCGGTCGTTTAAACTAAGTTTTAACCCCGTTTAAGGTTGACAGAAAAACTGCAAACAGGGTTTAAACTTAGTTTAAACGACAAACTATCAAAAACGAGTTTCAAAAGTTTACACCAAACCCTGAATAATTTATATATATTAAGTCTCTTTTCATAATGACTAAATGGAATTACATACATACATACATATACATACGTATGTACTCGTACAATGCTTTGCTTAAGTATGTACATACTACATATGTACATACATACATATGTGAGGATGCTTTAAGTCGTATATGGTCATGGATGCTTTAAGTCGTATCTACATAGATTCAAACACGAGGTCGACCCTTACTGTGGATGCGGATTGGAACCTAGGCCGTTCCAACCGTCAAACTACGCAACGAGGAAAAAAAAAGTATAACAAAAATAAATAATTTAATAATATAAAAGTGTTTTTCATACATAAATGCAGCATAGGAATTAATGCATCACAGCGGATTGGAACCCAGGCCGTTCCAACCGAAAAGTAGAGCATCCACAACCTCCGCTGGACCCAATAATCAAGCAGATCGGAATCTCGGACTTTCCGACTGCTCAAGGTCTTTCTGCCGAAACACGCACACTCAGGCGTCGACGCGGATTGGAACCCAGCGCGTTCCAACCGCCAAAGCTCCCAACGGGAGAAATATAATATTATATTCCATACAGTAATATACAAGTATTTTTCAGTCATAGACGTAGCAAAGGATTGAAGAATCTGGGGCGGATTGGAACCCAGGGCGTTCCAACCGTCAAGAGCTACGACGCAAACCTGGTCATCGTCCTGTTCAAATAATACGTTTACCTACATGGAATCACTCGTCGCATGCATATGTAAGTAAGTACATCGGTGCCTTATTAATATTAAATAACTTAAAGGGGACGAGGCTGCGGCCCAAGACAGATTACAATAGACTTAGAACGTACGATCGAGCTTAGTGCTCAAACCACCTCACGACGGAATACCTGACGGTGGTACCGGGGGGTTCGGTACATGACAGTAGGAGGTTTAGTGCCGGTTAAAGTCCCACACTGACGGGGTACAGGCTTTCGATGCTTTCTCCTCGTAAAAAAAAAAAAAAAAAAACATGTACGTACATCCACAGCAATATCATCGCATAAATCTTTCTGAAAAAAAATTGCTGTTGTGTTTTTGCATATCACATTTTCGAGTTGATTTGAATTATTATGAATTTTGATGAATTATAAAACGTTAAGCCGCGCTTGTCTCATTGTGCTCGCATTCATAGGTTAGGCGCCATGGCTTCGTTTTACTTATGAAACGAACGAATTGCGTCTTCGGCAATAGCAAAGCCACCAACTGCCGCACAACTTCGCCGCCTGCATTCATACAGACCATTTCAAATGGTTAGCGGCTTCACGCGACCGAAAAAACCGGTACGAGTAAGTTGTACATTCATGAATGAGTTAATTCATGCAGATGTCTACTATATACACACACAAACAAAGAATCGCACATCTTACAAGTCTAACTTAAGTGCAAAGTATCCTTTTAGATGTCTGCCGTGCTAAATTATTCATGACACACAAACACATGCAGAAGCACACGCACGCACACTTTCAAAAAGCAAATGTGTTGAACAATAAAACATAAATAAATAAAAATCTATTCGAAATGTAACTACTACTCCGTTCGATAGCTTTTCACCTTTTTGGCACTTTTCAAGCACAACACATTTCACAAATTAAATAATGCAAGCTGAAAAATAAAATAAAAGGTAAACACGAGCATGCCGAACAAATTGAAAAACAAAAAGTTTGTAACATATAAACTAAGAGGTAAAGCAACAAAAAGGTGAAGATGAAGAGCATAATAGGAATAATAAATGTATCGATGCGTGAAAAGTTTGCAGACATGAAAATGAAGATGTTGAGAGCAGAAATATATGTATGTAAGTAGAACCAAGCAAGTATTTGCCAATATGTGTGAACTCCATATATGTTCACAAGTGTGTGCGTATGTGCTTAGATATGCACTTGAAAATATGATAAGATCGAGAAATGGGTGTAACAGCTAACAAATAGATTGCCAATAGGAGTAGAGTGTATCAACTCTGGAAGTGTGAATTGATTAAGATGGCGACACTTATGGAGGCAAAGTGCTTTTACTTAATCGTCAATGCGACTTACATACATACTAACTCGAATGTGCAATTATAATAAAAAATGTATTAGAGAATATTTCGACATACCCGGCAGTGAGAGTGAATGATAAAAATACTATTAGGCAAAAAAATATGTAATATATGAGTAAAACAAATTGTTTCAAAGTACTTGGAAGTGTTGATACTAGAAGGGCGCTTGATGTGCCAACAAAACTGGCGACGACAAACAAATACGACGAGAAAGACATTTTTGCTAGTAAATTTCTTATTAGCAAAAATTTGCAGCCGTCAGTTATATATCAAACTGAAACGAAAGCGAACATTTCGCTGGACATATCCAAGAGGTTTGTCAAAATGATAAAAATATATTTACATTCGGACACCTGTGATTAAAATGCTGCATATTCTACCTAAGAAGTAAAGTTTTATTTAGGAACACTTCAGAAATATATCCCTAATAACCCCGATTTTTTTAAATTGCAGCACATATTCTGGACGTGGAGTCGTTGGGATCTTGGCAACGTTTTAAAGGGAATTGTCGCCATGTTGCCTGGATAAAAGTTCTTTGCAGTTTTATCCTTTGTTTCGAAACACCTTTCTTGACGACTCAGCTGGCCAGGCAACTCCATTAAAAGAAAACTTGTCACCATGTTTTATAGTTTTAATAGTGTATTTGTGCTTATATTTCGTGTTCGGGGGATGGCGCACACATATTCGGAACCCCGTTCCACCATATATAACAAATTTTCTTTCGTCCGTCCACAACATGTTGCGCCATTTCTAAGCATGCCAGTTGACGTGTTCATGAGCAAATAATTTGCAATACCCTGCAAGAACACGATGGTAAAAGAAGGTCAGTAAACCAGCAGATGCGAGATTTAATCTCCGAGCTGCGGATACTCTACGAAAAGACAAAGACTCAGACCCCTCGAAAAACAATAAGCGTATCTTCTCAGACTTCTCCGAAAGCTACCATGCGCAAGGCCCAGTACAGGGGAGAAAAAGAAGTTCAAAAAGGTAGAGCAAAGCCAACCGAAAAAGAGTCAAAAACAAATGGCCCACTTGAAGTACCTAAAATTAGGGAAGAGCCCCAGTAGACGACAATACAGTCCAAAAGAAAACATATAAAGCCAGTACGCCCCGATGCACTAATTATTAAAAGTAACTGCGGACGTGCTAAAAATAGTAAAAAGTGATCCACAGCTGAAACATGTTGGTAGCATGATAACAAAAGTCCGAAAGACTGCTAGTGGGGATCTTATTCTACAATTAGCAAAACCCACGGATACGCACACTAACGAGCTACAAAGTGCGGTTAAGTCCGCGCTTGGTTAAAAGGCCTCGGTACAAACGCTAACAGCTGAAACGGCGATTGAAATAAGAGACTTGGACGAAATAACAAGTTAAAAAGAGCTGTGTACCGCTTTGGAGCAGCAGTTTGACGGAATACAGTTTGCCGAAACTAGCGTAAAGTCACTAAGAGGTGCCTATTGCGGCACTAAAACAGCCACACTATTGCTTTCAGTCCCAGTAGCAAACAAACTACTAGCAGTCGGTAAATTGCGAGTTGGTTGGGTAATTGCCCGTATACGCGTGAAAGCACAGCCAATAAAATGCTTCAAACGCCTCAAGTTTGGGCACTTATCTAGAAACTGCAAAAGTTCGGTTGATGTAAAAAATACATGTTTTAATTGTGGAGACCCGAACTACAAAGCTGCCGAGTGTAAAAAAGAATTAAAATGTGCAATATGTTCAATATGTTCAATAAGAAATGTGCCATAAGTGAAGCACAGAAAGCGAAACCATGCTACGTTTGCGTTAGAATATCGAAGTTATTTTTCTATAGTTGTTATATACCGCCTAGTTATAGCCTTACAGAATTCGAAACGGCCTTAGACGGTCTGGTAAGCGACGCGAAGGAAGGAAGGGCTTTCATCACATAATTATCAATGTTAGAAGTTACACTTGTTAACACAGGCGATAAGCTTACCTTCCAAAGAGATGGAAGAGGGTCCATTATCGATCTTACCTTCGTTAGCAATACAATCTTTAGACGAACATCGTGGCATGTAAGCGAAGACTATACTCACAGCGACCACCAAGCTATCATATTTTCGTTAAAAAACGATGTAGGGGTACAAAATATCTCGAGTGTAAAACCAGTTGGCTGGAAGCTGCATACATTAGATGAAGAAGGTCTTATGGTGATGGTAACTCATAATCCTTCCAGAAGGAGCGATAAATTTGGCAACTAATAAATGGTATTAAAGTAGCATGCGACGCCTCGATGAGGAGAAAATCTGCATCTTCCTGACGCTCACCAGTGTATTGGTGGAACGAAGAGATTGCGCACTTACGCCGACAATGTAACAGCGCAAGGCGAAACTACGAGAGAGCCAGAAATCCAAGCGCAAATTTTGCGGTGCAGCAAAGAAAATATAAAGAAAATCGCACGTCGCTGAAACGGGCTATAAAAGCCAGCAAAACGAAATGTTTTCGAAGTCTATGTGACAGCGCAGATAAAGATCCCTGGAGTTCAGCATTCAAAGTCGTCACCAAAAAGATACAAAAGTCATTACATCCGAAAATTTCATGCCCTAGAGAGTTGGCAAAAATAGTAAGCGCACTTTTTCCAGCCCCAAGTTACGGCAGAAGAAGTTTAATAGCCGTTAAAAGCCTAAAAGAAAAAAAGCACCAGGTCCTGTTCTTATCCCCAACCACATATTGAAAATAACTGCAAATACCAACACCGAGGCGTTTGTACGCACGTATAATTAATGTCTTAAATAAGGAATATTTCCACCACTATGGAAGCGACAACGACTGGTACTTCTACCAAAGGCCGGGAAACCCCCAGGTGACCCGTCAGTATACCGCCCAATATGCATGCTTGACACAGCCACTGTTCGAACGAATTTTAAGCAATAGGCTGATTACAGAAATAGAAGCAGGGGGAAACCCCTCAGAAACGCAGTTCGGCTTCAGAAAAAAGCGATCAACAGCGGCAATGTTTGTTAAGAAGCTGGTCATGACACTTGGCGTTAAAAATGCGTTTAATTCCGCTAGCTGGAAGAAAATTGTCGAAGCTCTCCGTGGTTTTCAAGTATCAAGATATTTGCAAAAAATAATAAGTATCTACTTGGAAGATAGAGTCCTAGTATATGATACAGACCAAGGCAGCAAAGAGTATAATATATCCGGAGGAGTTCCTCAAGGATCCGTCCTTGGACCATTGCTCTGGAACATTATGTACGACGGTTTGAGAGTTTGTTAAAATTAAAGTTGGAGGACATGAAATTGTTTCGAAAACTGCCCTGAAATATATAGGCATTATGTTTGACGCTAGATTGGTATTTAAGACCCACCTAGAATACGCAGTCGAGAAAGCTGAGAAAGTTGCAGCAGCGCTATCGAGGCTATTGGTAAATATAGGAGGACCTAAGCAACAAAGTAGACAACTGTATGCTAGCATAATACGGTCAGTTCTTCTATACGGAGCATCAATCTGGTCGGCGGCGCTTGAATAAGTTTCGTACGCACGAGAGATCAGATCACTGTATCGACTTTGCGCTATCCGGGTGTGCAGTGCGTTCAGAGCAGCGTCAGAAGATGCCGCCCTAGTAGTGGCTGGGCTCTGCCCAATTGAGATCCTGATAAAAGAGGCTGCGATAACCCCATCGAACATTGCAGAACGTAAGGCGGTGAGGCGAAACTGTTTGCAGTTGTGGCGGAGGCGTTGGAGCGCTACGGGTAAGGGACGCTGGACACGTAGGCTTATTCCTTCGTAAGAGAAATGGTTAGAGAGGCAACACGGTGAAGTGGATTACCACCTTACCCAAATATTGACAGGGCATGGCTGCTTTAAGTCCTATTGATATAAGTTTAAACATGATGATGGCCCTTACTGCACCTTCTGTGCAAATCAGGTGGTTGAAGACGCTGAACACTGTCTTTTTGTCTGTCCGCGGTTTGCAAAGGGATGACTCGAGCACGAAGTTGGGGAAATCGCTTTCGGTTAAAAACCTGGTAGATACTATGCTCGAGTTTAAAGAAAATTGGTCCGTTGTCTGCAATATGGCGATGAAAATCTTAACTAGACTGCGTCAAGCGGGCAACTCCGCAGAAATTCATAAAAAGGCAATAGGCCGCTCCCCCTCCGCGAAGTAATACCTACGGAGCAGGGGTGGGTTTTTAGTGCGGTGAGTCGAAAGGCAAGTCCCACACTTCGGCTTTCAAAGCTTTGTGCCACCTCTAGAAAAAAAAAAAAAAAAAACCCCGCAAGAACAGTGCCGGTCAATTAACATCTGATGGTCAGTGGCTGAAAAAATTTTGTCAGCACTTAGAACAAAGTTGCTATCAGTTTCTTTCTTCTTACTGGGTCAATGCTATAAAATCAAATAATATTTCCTTTTTTTGTTTGTTTAATTAAACAAGTTTTTTTATTTTTCCACATAAATTTTATTGATTTACTACAAGCTAATAACTTTAATCATGATAAAAAAATTAAATATATTTTTGATGAACTATATTTTGCGCAGAACTGCTTTCTGCGTAACCCTCGTTCGTCCGTCCTGAAAAAAATGTCCCTGACCAGACAAACTACGGCTACTCCATCAGTATTTTTGCGCAGAGCTCTTTCATGTTATATATTAGAGTAAGAAATCCTCTTTTCTTTATAATTAGCATATAGATGGGCTATTATTTTCATTTAAAACTTATCTTTTATAAAAACACGACAGAGTTTTCCGAATACTGCGCGCCATTTGCAAAACTCCTATGAATTTATTGTATATTTCTTTCTCGCATATGCGAAATTAGCCTAAATGGTCATTGTCTCTTTTGTGCAACTATAAATGACAACTATTTTACCGGTCATCTTACGGTCAGTAAAGATAAACATGAAAACTTCGTTGTTTCATTCTCGCATATATCCAACCATAGTTGCGAGTGTCTACTTTTGGCAAGCACCATGGCAGTCATTTTACCGGTAAGCTGACAGTCAGTGCTGATTTTATGAATGAGAGTGTATTGGTAATTCTGTGAGCATGTTCTTGTAGGTTATTTACTTACAGAAAGTTTCAGCCCGTTTTTATATGTCCAGCGGACGGTAAAGGATCAACTTTACTATATCTTATAATACGCCTATTACCTACACTTGTGATTTTACGCATACGAACCCCATATTCACGGTTTTTTTTTACAACAAAGCGTTAGCGTTGATTTGTGTTATTATATTGATTTAAACATTTTAATGAATTGAACTCTTTTAAAAAAAATGTGTTATTGAAGTTGTTCTAACGGTCTCTTATTAGACGCCTACGTATATTTAAAATTACTAATTTAATTTATTGCCGCAGTGGCCGTCTGAGTATATTTTATACATATTAATTCCTAGATAGTTGGATAGTATTGCGTTGAAATCGAAGTCAATTCTTCATTAATTCACTGGGTTGAAAAGCCATTTATTTTGAAATGTTTACAACTTTTGAGATCTCTTGTTATTTTCGGAATGACAAATAAAAAAAAATTTGGATTAAAAATGTCTTAAGTGGCCCCTAGATGATCAATATGCATTGATAAATAATAAAGCTCTCAATACAAATTTCAAAGAAATACTTAAATATAAAGTCAAGATATTTGGAGCTCTATTGAACGATTAATGATATCTTGACCAAGTTCACCCTGCTTAAGCTAGCTTTTTTTTGATACCATATTCAAATATTTACAATAAATTTATCAAATTTAAAATTTGTTATCAAAACAGCACAATTATATTTCTTTCTTTAAACCTTGGGACAAAACATTTTACTTATATTTCTTTCTTTCATACTATAAAATTAAAGTTTTTGTGCAAATACAAACCTTAAAAAATGTTAAGCATTTTATGTTTTGATTGCTATACGGTCATTAACATTTTAACATTTTTAAATAAACGTTTATAAAGTTGTAATACATTTAGTTTAATTCATAATAAATTATCATTCATGAAATATTAAAATTGTTTAATTTAAATTTAATATATTTTAAATCTTTTCCCTCTAACCCCCACACTTATCAAAAATAATAACTTATCATAATAAAGTATCATTCATGATATATGAAAATTGATTAATTTAAATTTAATATATTTTAAATCTTTTCCCTCTAACCCCCACACTTATCAAATATAATAACCGTTAAAAAACATTTTTAATCTCTCTAAATGTGGAGTAACAGATATTGTAAGTCTGTGACAAAAAACACTTTATTGTGAATACCCTTATTTTTTAGTTTTATAATCTGGCAAAACTACATATACTAAAGATAGTGAAAAATATTGTTATTTAACCCTTCTGCACAAATTGGGTCAAAATGACCCAAATTTAAGAAACAAACGCGTATTACCATGCCTTAGGGTGGTTAATTGCTTATAAAACCATTTTGATATCCTCAGTCTGAGTCTTATGATGAGTTGTACGTACACATTTTTTTTCCAGGACGAGCCAGTTTTTTTACATAATTTTTTAAAAACTTTTCGAACGCGTATACAATTTGTGGGTCATTTTGACCACCAAGAAAATGTATGCTCTAATGTGACTAAAGAGAAAAAGCGTGCTAGTGCTCATTTGTGAATTTTGCGGTGCCTAGTGATAACGGTATTGAACTTTATTTTCTGATTTTCTTTGATGCTATGTATGTACATATGTATGTAGTTGGTGAATTTTGTTTTGCTCTGGGATAACTGTATTCTACTAAATACAGCAAACATACGTCCAAGCTATTGAAAATGTTGTCAGTTGTGTGATTTATTTCAACTGTGAAGACGCTCGGGTAGACAATTTTTTTGCTCAGTGATATGCGAATGTAAAAATCTGCGCAATTAAAATGCAGCGAAGAAACCAGGTAATAATTTAACTTTTTTATAATATTGCGATTGTTTTATTATATGTAGGTATGTATTCATATTTGTATAGATTCTATCACGTCAAAAAATTGAAGAAATTGTCAATGATGATGACGATTCACTTGATGAAGCGTCTGATGAAGATCAAGATTTTCAATGTGATGAATCTGAAATAAATGAGTCTGATATATCTACAGATTCTTTTGATAGCATTGAAAGTATTAGCAGAGAAACACAAGGAAATAATGAATGTTTTCCCGCAAAAGATGGTACGATTGTTTGGTATAAAGATCCTCAACAAATGCAATGCCGTAGAATGCGACAAGAATGCAATCTTTCAAATAAACCAGACCCTTCGCAACATGTACGTTCCTTGGTTGCTAGCATAAAAGGTGCTTTCGATTTATTCATTTCACTAGAACTGAAACAAATTATTGTTGAAATGACCAACCTCAAGGGCGTGCAGTTATATGAAAGTAAGTGGAAGATCATTGATATAATGGAACTGGAAGCATACTTTGGGTTGCAGATCATGGCTGGTGTTTCCAAGTCTAACGGGGAAAGCTTGAAATGTTTATGGGATGAAACAAATGGAAGACCCATATTCCGCGCTGTTATGCATATTGAACGATTTATGCAAATTTCACGATGCCTCCGTTTTGATAGCCATGAAGATAGGGAAACCAGAAGGTTACGTGATAAGCTAGCTCCAATAAGAAAGATTTGGGACAAATGGAGCAAAAATCTTAACCCGATGTATAATTCAAATGAAAATGTGACCGTCGATGAGCAGCTGGTACCTTTTCGTGGAAGATGCTGTTTTAGACAGTACATACCTTCCAAACCTGCCAAATATGGCATAAAAATATGGGCTCTTTGCGATTCCAAGTCCAACTACGCATGGAATATGGACGTCTATCTAGGAAGGGCCAGAAATACACAGCCAGAAAAGAACCAAGGTAAGAGCAATCAACATGAGAAAAATAGCAGTGCAACAAACAATACAAAAATATTTTCTTTAGGTGAAAATGTAGTTTTAAATCTCACACGCAATTTGGGGAGAGGTTATACCGTCACGTGTGACATCTTTTTTAAAACCTACAATTTGGCTGTCGAATTGCTACGACGTAAAATAACGGTAGTAGGAACAGTTAGAAAGAACAAGAAGTTTCTTCCCCTCCAAGCTATTGATGTCGGGAAAAAACCAGAGTATTATTCGGAATTATTTTTTACACAAAATGTGACTGTTGTGACCTACATGCCAAAGAAATACAAATTCGTTGTTGTAATGAGTACTCTTCATCATTCGGCAGAGACTAGGTATGATCAGAAAAAGAAACCAGAAATAATACATCACTATAATGCAACTAAAGCAGGTGTTGATGCGCTGGATCAGTTAGTAGCAACGTACTCATGTAAACGCCAAACGAAACGATGGCCAGTTGCACTCTTTTCCAATATGGTCGATGTTTCGGGGTATAAGGCATATGTTATATGGACCGAACTTAATCCCGAATGGAACAGAACTAAAAACTTTAAGCGGCGATTATTTTTAGTAGACTTGGCCACATCTTTGGTACCCCGTATATTGCCCGCCGAAAGCGAATGCTCTATGGTCCTTCTGCAAAAAGAGTTGTGGAAAACATCCAGGAAGCAGTCGTAGCAGACACTCCCAGTTTATCCACGGTCGTGCAGCCTCAAGATTATCCTTTATGCTTCTTGGGTAAGAGACAAAGGTGTTTTTATTGTCCACATACTAAAAACTCCAACAAGCATTCAGTTCGTTGCGATAAATGTTTGAAATTTATATGCAAACATAGTGTAAAGGCATTTATGTGTATAAATTGTCAGAATTGATGTATTTTTTACTGACTTCTATTGAAAAAAAATTTGAATTTGTTAATTTTATGTTTGAATAATAAAAAAAATGAGTTTGCCATTATAATTTTACCATACTGACGTGTTTTTGCTATTGAATTGTTTATGAGGGGTACAATCTCAATTTGTGCAGAAGGGTTAAGGAAGTTTCCATGTTTTCTGCCTCGTTGTGAATCACCAAAGAGTGTATGGGGAGATATTGCAAAGTCATTCAGAAAAATTTAAAGAAAATACAAAGTAAGTGAATGCTATGGAATGTGATCTTTTGTTAGTAATACATATTGGGCTATAAAAAAACAAAATATTACAGTACCTATAGTGTTTTTGGCTTCTTGAGTATCAGCTATTTGTTAATGGTATATTGAAATTGGTATGCAATCTATGTACATATATTTTGTATGCATTTGTTGCACTGTTATTATTTTTAGAATTATGATGCGAATTAACATAATTTTCAATAGACACATAAGATTGTAAAATAAGCAAATGTGCAAGGCAAGCTGTGAAACGACCAATGACATGCGGTGTGCATGGCAAATTGTGGTAAATGTAACGAATAAAAAAACATAGAATTTAGTTATAGAAGAAGAAGGTATGCGGTAACTTACGAAAAGTGCAACGAAAACAGATTGCAAGAGATAGAAAAATGTTAAAGCGCCCACACAAAATTTATTTTAATACTAAGAACCCTTATCACATCAAATGATTCATTTATTCAACAAAAATTGTAGGTGTTTTAAAAACCTATACGAAGTCCACTTTAAGGCGCATAAAAATTGAAATGTCAGTTTTATGACAGCCACAGAATGACTGCTGAAGGACGTGAATTGTAAAAAAAATCAAATGAAAAGGAAACGAAATGACAAAACATTTCTCCAAAGTGTTAAAGTGCTGAAAGTAACAGACGTTTGACTTCTCCAAGTGTGCGCCGTCCATATGCAACTACTTCAGCAGCGGATTAGTCAATACTTCTACATACACTTATAGAAGAAAAAAAGAAATACTAAAAATGCCTGACAGGTATTCATAAATATGACGGCTGCATTCTAAAGGCGAACAGCACAAATCAGTGAGCTGTCAATAAGAGCTGGCTAACACTTGTGGCATGCAACATATGAATTTATACATGTGTGCATGGATGCAAGTTTGTATCTATGTAGTGGTTTTTGTTGGCAACAGCAAACATGTGGCCAAGTAACATGTCCGGAAACTAGCAAGCAAAAAGAAAGGACCTACGTGCAAATGTACGTAGAATTATGAATTGTAACTGCGCAAGGCAAGTGAATGAAGATATTTGCGTTGAAAGAAATGAAAAGCAAATTATGGAAAGAACTTACATACTAAAACTATTGGAAATGAAAAGTTCGAAAATGGGAAATCGAAGCAATAATAACTGAGAGGTTTTACATGCTTGGAATAATAAGGCAAAAAATGCCAAGAAAGTAAAAAATCGATCAAAATTCTTCAATAAATCGTATTTACTTCGACCGGCTTAAATTGCATTACTCGACAGAGAATTGGATTTTCAGCTCAACGAAATCCACACGCATTCACGCAAACATGCATACATACAGATAAACAGACACAAACAAGGGCTGAACTGTTTGGCAATTGCGAACTGTTGCATGCACTTATTGTTCCAATAATCCAGTGCTATACTCATTTTCACATACAAACACTTGTACATACGTACGTACGTACGTAGGTATGTATATCTTCATAGGTATTAAAAATAGTTACTGTTCATAGCAAATCCCAATTCAACTGTCAGAAATATGTCGACAATGCTTTGTAATGCGTTTGACGTCGGAAATGCCGAAACTAATTTTGTTCAGATTGTGTGCACAAGGAACTTCTTCTCTATATTTTTTATTTGTTTTATTTTCATTATTTGTTTTGTTTTCGCTGCTATTTACATGCTTTGCTCAGTGTCGGCATTGAGTGGTTACACGTCCAAAGGTGCTATGCATGCGTATTTTCCGATTGCCGACGGACAAGTAACGTAGCATTACGCGTGTATCGATTGTAAGCTTTGTTCCCTCTTACACCCTGGCGGCCAGGTGAAGAATTAATTGTTGGATTTTCTTTAGTAAATACACTGAATGAATTTTCCATGTCAGGGAATGCAGTAATCCGGTGTAGGTTTTGAGGAGTGATGTGAGAGATATGTCGTTGGCGTAATAAGGTAACGATGCTTTTGTTTAAATCTTTATAACATTTTTTTTAGAAAATATTTTTAAATAAAAACAAGCATACATAACTATGTATGCATAGTACATTTGTAAATATTCATACATGTATGGCAAATTTGTATACTCCAATTACTTAAATAATCCATGTAGGCGGTATTACACCAACCAAAATAAGTTTCACCGCGCAGAGGTAAGACATGCGCCGACTTATTGATTGCACCAAGAGTGCGGTCAGTTACTCATTGCAACTTCGATATCAGAATGGTTATTAATCTTTCTGATCGAAAATACAGAATTGAGCAATTTAACTGCGTCCTTTCTGACGGAAATCTCTGCGGGAAGAGCATTATAATGACCACAAGTTCAAAAATCATCTGCTACTCCGCCCTTTTCCTTTCTTTCAGGATTCGTACTATTCGTAGAATAAATTCAAAAAACTCTTTTTCAAACTACTAGAGTGTCCAGCTCAACCCTTCATAAGAGAGCGATCTCATTGGTTGGAGCTGCCTTTTAGTATTAGGGATTAATCCAAAATATATTGATCCCCCAGAGTCCTATTTGGCATACCTCTGCATTTCCCTTTTACCGCATTGATATCCGCTTCCTTCAATCGAGCTTGTAACCTCCGTAGTGATATCTGCACTTTCAAATTTGTAAAAAAATTGGCTTTTTATAATTTCTAGATCATTTTAATAAATCAATAAAACATTGCAATGTAAATTCATTTCATTGCATTTGAAATATTCAATAATTTTCATTAAATCTACAAATTTCTGGAAGTGAACTTTTTACATTGTATGTATTTTTACTACTTTTTGTGATTGGTGAAAGATTTATTTGCTTTTGTATAACATTTGAAATCAATAAAATCTTTTATAAAGTGAAAGAGTCAAATGTCTCTTGAAATTCACTAAGTTAAAAGAAATAGTTTCCGAAAATGCTAATAAAGACTTAAATTGCCACTCAAAGATTTAATAAAATTGTATTATTGCCAATTTTGAATTGTCAAAGCATATATGGAGGTTTGGACGAGTGAAGGAACCAAAAGCGAACTTCAGGAAAAGTACGGCAAAAATGCATAGGTACATATGTACGTACGAGCTTACACCCACATATATGGGACAATAAATTCGCAGAATTGGAAATTTAAACAATTTAATACGAGCTACAATACGGCAACAATTACAACAAAAGCAATGTCATAGGGCAGTCAAGTCCAATATGCTTAATAGCATAACAAATATGTAAACAACCCACAATGGGCAATGCAGGATACATATGTACAGATGTAAATATGTATGTCGGAGGAGAAGAAGTAGGCGGAAGTGGAGGAGAATTAGGAAAATGCAACAAAACACATGAACAGTGTATAACAAAACCGTGGCAAGAATACTCACACGTTCATATATGTACATATATATGTATGTACGAGTATAACTAGGTGAGAAAAAATAGTAACGCAACGAACTGATACATTTTTAATCTTTATTTAAGTTAGGTATCGGCTTTTCCAACTCAACTTGGAATCAGAAATATGACTCGGGCAAAGGATTCCGATTATTACATACAAACTTGACCTTGAAAACTCGTGCTCCATCCTCGCTCTCCCATTTGGGGCCTCTCTGAGTGCAATCATTTTCTAGGCATCAATACAATCAAAACTTTAGCCAAGTCGATGATCCTATTCAGCTCGCCTGAGATGACTGCAATATCAGCCATAAGCACGAGTCAATGCGAATGGAATAGATAATACGCTTGTGAAGTAGCTCTGGTAGAGTTTTGAAAAGACTCTGTAGGTACAGTAATACTTCCATTAACGATATGAAAACCTTGGGAAAAGCAACAATCACCTGGAAGATTAGATACGTAGAAATAAGAGATATTTTAAAAAGCACCGACTGATGCTTCATATTCTAATAATAATGCAGTTTTGAGACACAGGGTAGCTGAAATGCAAAATTCTTTGGTTCCAACTCGCTTTTTCTGATATCATAAGCGGGGACACGCTTCTTTCTAGGTCCATTCTGGTTACCTTTTAATATGACTACTTTTATTTTTCACGCAGATGTTTGTGTATTTACATGTGTGGGAATTCATATATGTATCCCGTTAGGGTATAGACGAAAGTCAAATAAACACCCACTTACTGGCACCTGTATGCACATACGCGAATGCATAAATAAACACATGTGTGATTGTACGTACACATTCAATTACAGGGCATTCAAGATACACAAAGCACACATTTGCAATAGAGCAACAACAATAACAATAATAATAAGAACAACAGCAAACACTTCACGCCTTTGCACCGAACTGAACAGCAATAGCAAAACACTTGAGGCACACTAGAAGTGCTACAACAAATCCAATTCACTGTAATCAGGGCAGCGGTAAGCGCGCGGCAACAACAACGAAAAAATAAACAAAAACATAAGTCATCAAGCTCAAGCAGGCACTCAAGCCACTAAGCTAACAACGGCTTCAACAGCAGCTCCATGTCCAAGGCTCCAACTATAACTTTATCGTCAACTCTGCAATATCAGTGACAGGCAAAAGTGGGTGAAAACAAAAGCCAACAACAAATTCAATGCGAATAAGCTTTAGCAAATCAACAATAACATCAATGAAATTCTCGCTGCCATGCAACACCTGTGCTGACGAGCTTCATCTGAGAAATTGGCGCACTGAAGACTAAATAAAGCTGCACGTTGGAGCGTGTTGTAGAAAGGAGTTTATGCAACGGACGGAACTCTGAAATTTGGCAGTCGTCCTTGCTCTTCGGTCGGTCTGTTGTCGTTCATTGTTTTAAGCAGCTGTCAGCAACATTGGTAACATTTGATTGGTTTTTAATAACATATAACAACACCAACTACAATTGACAATCGCAATATTAAATTAAGCATTAGTTTTGTTATTTTGTTTTCCGGCAATAATGCAAACACTTAAAAAACAATAAGAAAATCGGTGTATTGCATATGTATGTGCCGCTGTCAAAGTTGAAAACTTTGCGAACTAATACGATGTTGTTCTTTGCTCCTTGAAATCTCGACGTAATTATGAAAACTTTTTGACTCATTGCAAGGACTTTAATATCAAAATGTCTTTAGGAGGGCCATGAGTAATCTTCCGCTTTTGGCTAAGGCTATAAAGAAGAGTGTGGTGCTTTAGTAACCCTATTTAATACGAGAACTCGACTCTCCCTCAGTTTTGCTTATTAAGTTTTTCAAGGCAGAAAACCCTAAAGCTTAACACGTACGAGTTGACCACGAACTAATGCTTTTGGCCTCTGATCAACAAACTACCAGCACTTCTGCCAAGCATTTCGTTACAAGGTTATTTAGGCAATAAACTCAGCGGTTGATATACGTCTAAGCAATCCATTTTCTAACTATGTATATATGTGGAGTGCAGTTCCAAGCTTCTGGGGAAATCTTACGAATAAACGGGTTCATTTTACAGGGCAATTTCGTTTGGAAAGACGCCTTCTAGAAATTGTCCGATGGAAGTGTGGTCAAAAGCTTTGAAGACTATTTTTTTCAGCTGTGCTTAGATCAGGATATGCTGCAAATTTTCTTCATGCCCATGGAAATGCCGGTTAAACTGTGAGTCGCAATGATGCTGTTTTAGGTTTAAGCATTTAAGCGGTGAATGTACTAAAGTCAACCACCGAATATTATTATTCTATGTGAAGAAATAACATTGATATTTACCATTTGCTCTACTGCTTTTATGAAGAGTTGAAAAAGCCGTTAATGTGAACACTAGAAAAATGAGACTAACATCTAACCTAATTCATCCGATATTTCCATAGGATACTGGACACTGGGTACTTATACGGCAAGCCTGGTGCCAAGTATTACATTTCCTGAAGTAGTTGCAAATCAGCAGGTGAGAAAGTGATGGTAGATTAGTAACCAACTTTCTGGGCGTGGCCGGAAATCATTCATATTCATATATATATATACATTTATTTACTAGTGCGTAAAGGACACTTGCTTACCTCTTTGCTACTACTGCTACTTTGAAGTTGGAGGAACTTCAGACTTACCTTTATATTCGAAATATATTTCATTACTTAAATCCTTAAGTGCAATGGTTACACCCCATGACTCGATGATTGTTATCTGCGACTTCAATTTGTCGAGCATATCATGGACCTTAATAGAAAATCATAACATTCCGATTTTATCAAGGGATATGTATAATGTGTTCTTAAAATATGTGCCTTAATAAAATTAATATAATTCCAAAAAAATTTGGAGCGATCTTAGATTTTGTTTATGTTGCTGATAGATCTAAATCATCCATAAATCGGTGTGACCCATTGGTTCTCCCTGAGGATTTTCACCAGCCTGCATTGAGTTAAATTACGAAATTGTTTATGATTTCAAATTACAATGATAAATCATGTAGCTCAAGCCCACGTTTTATTTTCGCGAACGCCAATTTCAAGAAATTAAGTTGTGAATTGTCAAAATTAGCCTGGCCGACGTATTCAGAGGATGTTGAGCTCATTGTCCAGCAATAATACTATATACAGCTTATTTCAAAAGTTTGTCCCTAAACGTGTTTGCGTTAATGAAAAACAATCTTAACCTTGGTTTACAAAAGAACTTAGAAACTTACAAAACAAATAGTCGCGATCTTTTTTGAATAAGGTAACTGGTTTACACACTGATTATAAATATTAAGTACTCATAAAGTACACTACAAATCTTATTTATGTTAGATTAAAAAGAATTTTATACAAAACCTTTAATCATTTTATGATTTCTTTAACTCGAAGCTCAGAGTAAATGGTTTTCCGTCCGCCATGAAACATCAAAACATCGTGTCAAGTGACAGTCAATCTATCTCCAACATGTTTTTCCAGTACTTCAGGTCCAATTATTCTTTCAACTCGCCTACAAACAAAGATTATCCATACAAGCACTGCCCGATGACCACCGCTATCATTCCTGCTATATCTCCCGAAGAAGTGTTTCATTACTTAAGTACCCTAAAGGAATCTTATAAGTCCGGCCCCGATTTGATCCCGACTTATTTCCTTAAAAAAATTTGCTGAATATCTGTTTGAACCCTTAAAGAATTTATTTAACTTTTCTCTTAAACTTGGAGTTTTCCCATTGGCTTGGAAGGAATCGTTCATTATACCCCTACACAAAAATGGAAGTAGGTCCCCGATTGAAAATTATCGGGGCATAGCAAAGCTTTCTGCTTTTCCAAAATTATTTGAAGCTATTGTTGTTGACCGTTTAACATATTCCATATCTTCTGCTATTTCTACCATGCAACATGGGTTCTCTAAAAGAAAATCAACTAATACAAACTTACTTGAGTTTACAACACATATATCAAACAGATTTAGAGAAATTATGCATACCGATGTTATATACACCGATTTTAGTAAATTATTCGATAGAGTTAATCACTCGTTACTTATCCATAAACTCGATCTCCTTGGTTTTCAAACTAATCTTCTTCGTTGGATAACTTCTTATCTGCACGACAGACCACAACGAGTCCTCTCTCTCTAGAGTAACCTCTAACGAATAAAAAACATAAAATAAAAATCGTATTTTGTGTTAATTACTTCTGCAAAGTTGTTACTTGTGTGGAAGAAGTTTTACTTGCCAATAGCTGGTGTATCCATATTATTGTGCTGAGTTAGCCGTCCACCACATCTACATACATACATCTATGTACATATGTACGTCACTAACGCTGTTTTCATTGCTGTTTTTCTTTGCTGTTTTATTCGCATCAGCACTTCTATCATCGCAGTCGCTTACGCTCTGTTCGCTCTGCGTTCACTCCAGAGTTTACCGCTTCAGTTCCTAGCATTACTATTGCGCTCTTTTTTATTTTTTCTGCCGCTCTCACAGTGTTGTTGTGAGCTTTTTTAACTAATTTCATATGAGTATCATGTCAACACGCACTAAATCTGCTCGCCTAGAAGGCACATCGCCGCATAAATCAACACCTCAACTCAAATCGTGCAAACCTGACGGCGAGCCATCTCTTGCTTGGCTATCACGTCTGGAAAATAAAATCGATAGCATAGCGGAGCAGATAACCACTCGTATGAAGGAAGTGGAGAAGAGAGTAATGCAGAGAATAGGTAAGATAACTGCTGATCTGGCCAATGTCAAGCTGAGTATGAGCAATTTTGAGGCCAGAATAACTAAGGCCGAGTGTGAATGTGCACGAAGTGTGATTCTGCGTAATGACATACAGCGATTAAGGGTAGAACTTGCTGAGCAAGAGAATGGTGGCGTCGCAGCGGACGTCATTTTAAGTGGCATTCCGCGCGAAAAAGATGAAAACGCAGTCAAAATTGTCAACAAAATCTGCGAAGCATTAAAAGTCGACAATATGCCTGTACGAGCGGCCTTCCGTGTGCGCACTAACAACGCAACAATTGCACCACTCATAGCAAAGCTTGCTTCTCCTCACGATCGCGCTTTGTTATTAAAACTTCTATAAAATTAACAAGAGAGGTCTTCAACTGCGCGACATTAGTCGTGTATCAGAGGAGAGATTTTTTTTAAACAAGTGTCTCACTAAATCTACTCGTGAAATAATGCAGTTCGCCACACAGTTGAAAAAGCAGAAGCGTTTATCATCTGCCTTCTCAATAAGGGGAAGAGTATTCGTTCGAAAGCAGCCGAGAGAAACTGCAGTCAAGGTGCTTAGCAAAGAAGACATTAACAAACTAATTCGATGCAACATGTGACAATCATTGTATGCTCATTTTACTAAAATTGTCTAAGCTCTCTATTCTTCTATGCTTATATACTTTACGTTTATATT
Organism: Philophylla caesio; assembly: GCA_963971545.1. Taxonomy (NCBI): domain Eukaryota; kingdom Metazoa; phylum Arthropoda; class Insecta; order Diptera; family Tephritidae; genus Philophylla; species Philophylla caesio. The sequence continues at coordinate 28,504,537 of OZ020609.1, read as the reverse complement.
AATTTTAAGCAAGATTGCAGTTTTTAAGGATTTGTGCAATGTTTTCTCACTTTCCAACGTAGCTTCTCTTTTCCTACACTTCCTCTCTTTCATTGCTATTTCTATCACCTTTAATACATTTGGCAAAGTCTGCAATTTCGATGTTGTTAAACAATAATGTTGATAATCGCTGCGGCGGTTCTAGAGGCTGCACTTATAATATGATACGCATACTGAGTAAACAAAAAACCGGATTTAAGATATGTCACACACTGAACCAAAAACCCTACGCTATATTAATAAAACTAGTTTATTGATTGATTGTACATAGTCACAATTAACATTTTATTGTCAGTATTAAATATTTATTTAATGTCAATAAATGCGTTTATTATTTTTAATAAACGATTATTAAAAAAGTTTATTAAAATTTTCTGTGACGTATTCTCTTACAGTCTGTCGGTTGAAATCAGTTTTAATAAACGATTTATTGTCAGTATTAAATATTTATTGAATACAATTAATATATTTATTGTTAGTATAAATAGTATAAGTATAAAAAAGTGTTCCAATAAATCTTTAATTGTGAGTATAAATAGTTTAATTGGGATAATAAAAAGTTTATTAAATGTAATTAATTTCTTTATTAAATCAAATTAACACGCGGTTATGCCGAGCAACAAGAATTATTCTTCAGTGAAAAGTGAACGAAGCAGCAGTGAATAAAACAGTGAAATAACAGCTTAAAATCAAATAAAAAGGTTTAAGGTGATATTAAATTGAAGCCATAATTGCAATTATAATAATAAATAAAAATAATAACAATAAAAAAGCATTTATTTCCCAGAAAGTGGTTGATAAAATGATTTGTTTGAAATGTGCAAAAAAATTTAGTTCATGTGCTCTTCTTTTTCGGCATTTTAAGACTCTTCATGGCTTAAAGCATTTTAACGAAAAACATTCTTCAATAATGAATAATGAAACTTTTAATCAGAGTAAAGGAGTGCCCTGTTTCTTTGATACAAATGAAAAAAGAGAAAAAGGAAATCCAATTACAAATTTTGCAATTCATTCCGCTAAGGAAGTAGAAAATACTACCGAAGCTGAAACTTTAGATTTGACATCAGTTTTCTTACAATCTGCATTAAACTTTAATCTTTCCCTTTATAACCGAAATAGCATGGCAAGAAATGATGCTCTATTGATTTAAAACAATACAATAAAGCACGACACTCTATCTGTCGAAGAATTTGAGAGATATTGGAAGGCATGCAGCAGGCACAGGCTGTGCAATATAAAAACTGCAGCAACATCCATGGAAGTGTTTGAAAGTTGGCCGGAATACAAATTGCCAACCGGATATAGACTGGTAAGTGGTTTTATTATATTATTTCCTAGTCATTGAATGAATATTTTTCTAATAATTTATTTTATTGAATATTATAGATTGAGATAGACTTTACAGTCCTTTTTCCGACAGCGTCTTCGGTTTTAAATACCTGGGACCAAAAAAAGTTGTATACGGTTTTGATGTCGGAGGGCCATTTAAATAGCAAGACTATCAAAGATATGCTAAGCGACATCGAAAACTTGAATAAACGTAAAAAATATGAAAACCCCATAAAAATGCATCTTAGTAATTTTTTTTCTTTCTTCTTTTATTTTCAGCTAGCCAAGAGGCCTGCCTACTCTGGGCCCTGCACGGTTGCCTTGTGCCGTGGCAAAAAATTATTAGAAAAGGAGTGGACGGCAAAAAACAAGTAACGCGGTTTACAATAAAAGATTCGCAAAATGCGTTTCTTATGATACGTCCATCGATCGAGGCTCTTGAAGAGTCTATTAGAGTTTTAATTGAAGAAAAAACCCCCTATTCAGCCCTTCCTTATCATTATCGGCAAGGATATAAAAAATGTGGATAAGGTATTTGTCTATTTCGACGGGATAAAATTTTCTTTTAAAAGTATAATAAGAGCTACTGACATATGTTTCAAAATATTTCATGTTTTTAATTTGGAATACCCAAAATCATGCGAAACATTTTGGACGTTCATAGAAATGTGTTATTTTGAAATGCCTGTGAAGTCAAATTTTCCTAAAGTAAATATTTTATGTAATGCAGTTAAAACTAATAAATAACAAAATAATAATAATAAATACAAATAATTCCATAATCGAAAACAGTGTTTTTTATTTTCAATTAAATAAAAATATTTTATAATTTTATTGAGCTCAAGGCCAGTTTATGGAAGATTTGTTAGTGAAAAAACAACAACAGTTTTTAATGGTTGAAGTTATAGTACTATTTCGGAAATCACCACATTTCCTCATCAGACTCCTTTTTGATTTTTAAATTAAATTATTTTTAATTTAATTTTCATAACCACTTCTCTCAGGCTTTGAACCCGGGAGCTCGGAGTTGCAGAGCCAATACGCTACCTATTGTGCTACGCTAGCCGAGTTGGCTGTTGTGTTTATTTCATCTTCCTTAATAAAAATAGTAATTAAGTTCAGTAAAATATTAATAGGTGAAGCGAACTTTTTATTAAACATTTATTAAATTTAATAAAAATATTTATTAAATTCAATAAAATATTAATAGGTGTGGCGAACTTTTTATTAAACATTTATTAAATTAAATTAAAATATTAATTAAATTTAATAAAAATTTCTTCTAGAGCAAATTAATTTTAATGTACCCTCCCGTGCAACGAGAAATTTTAAACCACTTTTCTTGAAACTATGCAGAACTAACTTTGAGTTGAATGAACCGTTTCGGGGTTTATGCCAAGACTTTAACAATCATTCCAGCACCTTTGATGTATCGGACTCACTTTTTATAATTAAAAGAACTATTCTATCCTCTCTTAATAACAGCTAACGATCCAATTTTCTTACTTTGCATTTCTCTAACTTTGTATTCGGCTGATGAATTCTTATTCTTTAGCTGAGCAGCTTGGGATCTCGACGCTTAACAAACTTTCTTCTGTCACGACTCGGCACCTAAGATTTGTATATTTAAAAAACATGCGTACGTTATGCGGATTGAGCCCCTCGTGCCGGTTGGGCGGGAAAGTGGGTTTCCGTTGGGTTATAAAAAAAAAGTTCAATAAAATATTAATAGGAGTAGCGAACTTTTTATTAAACATTTATTAAATTAAATAAAAATATTAATTAAATTTAATAAAAATATTAATTAAATTTAATAAAATATTAATAGGTGTAGCGAACTTTTTATTAAACATTTATTAAATTTAATAAAAATATTTATTAAATTCAATAAAATATTAATAGGTGTGGCGAACTTTTTATTGAATCTATTTGAAAAATTAATAAACTTATTTATTAAAATTAATAAATTATACGTCCTGCCAATAAATACTTAATAGAAATCAAAAAATTTATTTAATAAATAATTTTATTAAATTCAATCATCGATGTGCATTGTGACAATTAAATAATTTATTAGCTTGTTTTTAATAAAACTTTAATTGTGACAATGTACTTTTTTATTGATATTACGTACCTTTTTGGTTCAGTGCATTAATGCTCAAAGTCTTCCATCAAAAATTGATGAGTTTAGAATCTGAACTTTAGATACATCTTTGAATGTTCGAACGTAGATGTTGTGTGTGTGTCGGAGACTTGGTGCTCTGCGTGTCAAAAGGATGGTTTGTTTAATGTAGATGGGTATAAACTTTATCGCTCAGATAGGCTTGGGCATGGTGGTGGTGTTGCTATATATGTAAAATCGTGTATTTCATGTAAACTAAAATGTGTATCAGTAGCTACTGAGTCTATCGAGTACATCTTTGAGGAAGTAGCATCTAGAATGAATAAAATGCTTTACAGACACATTAATTATATTAATTTTGTAGAGTTTATCGAAAATACCATACTCGGATACAGTGATATTGTTTTGACTGGCGATTTCAATAGTGATTTGCTTACTGACAATAAGTTTTCATTTTGCATGCAAAATCTCGGTCTTCTGCCTATCAATGTTACGATACCTACACACTTCACTCGGACTAATAGCACACTTCTCGATGTATTTTTTGTAGATTCAAGATCAAAAGTACATATGTATGACCAATTATCAGTGCCGAACTCTTCTAAACATGATCTAGGTTTTCTTACTTATGACTTCCATTTAACTTGTAATTATCTCTCTTACACATATCGGAATTTTATAAATATTGATTATCACCAGTTAGAGCAAGCGGTTGATGCAGTATATTGGGAGTCAATTTATTTATTTATTTATTTGCTTTCAGTCTACAAAGAAATTTCTTACAGACTAATTGATAAATTTAATTAAATAAAGCGAGTAAACTTAATTTAAACCTGTATAAGTTAACAATAAAATCAATAACATTATTGTAGGTATTACATAAACGCAGGCATCTAGCTATCGGCTTGTTATATGAGTAATTGTTCTTATGAAAAGGTTCTACAAATAAGCGCTTGTTCCTAAGATCTCTTTCAGAATTATACATAGTGAGAAAGTTACTAAGTTGTTGGCAATTTATGCTACCATTAATTAATTTGTAAACGAAGGTTAATGAAAGACAAATTCTTCTCTCGTGGAGAGATTGCAGACCAAGCAGTTTCCTTCTACCAATATATGAAGGAGGACCATCTTGCCAGTGCAACTTCAAAAAAGCAAATTTCGTAAATACCCTTTGGACTTTTTCAATCTTATTTGAGTGGATCCAATAGTAGGGATTCCATACCAAAGCACAATATTCCAAGCGACTTCTAACTAATGAAATGTAAAGAGATTTTAAAGTATTGGGGTCCTTGAAGTCTTCAGAATTTCTTCGTATGAACCCAAGCATAGCGAATGACTTAGAGACAATGTAATCAATATGTTTTGAAAATGAAAGTTTCGAATCAAAAATAACCCCCAGATCCTTTACTTCATAGCTACGTTTGAGAGAACAATGGCCTAGAACATAACTATAAAGAATACTCTCAGGCTTCTTAGAATAAGTCACAACGCAACATTTATCAATATTAAAGTATAAATGGTTGTTGATACACCATTTCTCAAATTCAATAAGATCGGCTTGAAGATTGATACAATCTCCCAAATGACGTACTTTCAGGAACAGCTTAACGTCGTCGGCAAACATTAAACATTTAGAAAACTTAAAACAGTTTGGCAAATCGTTTATAAAAATTAGAAATAGCAGCGGACCGAGGTGAGTCCCTTGGGGTATGCCTGACCATGCGTCAACTAAAATTGTTGACTCAAATGAGTCAACTTTAACAACAAGCTTACGACCATTCAGGAAACTGAAGAAAAAATCAAGGAGCTTCCCACTTATACCATAACTACATAGTTTATCCAAGAGGATCGTATGGTTAACTTTATCGAACGCTTTAGAAAAGTCCGTATAAAGAACGTCCATTTGAGCTTGTTGCTCCAGAGAGCTTATTATATTATTGGTAATAAGAGTCAGGTTGGTTTCTGTCGACCTACCCGGAAAAAAGTCATGCTGGTATATTGAAATGGCACTGTGGACGTGTTCAAATAATTTATTATTGATTATAAAGTCAAACAATTTCGCCAGCGTGCTTTGTTTGACAATAGGCCTATAATTGTTAATATCATTACGATCGCCAGATTTGAATATAGGGACTATGGAGCATAGTTTCCAAAAATGGAGATAAATTCCATTATTCAGACAATTTTGGAAAAGGAAAGCAACTGGTTTAGCTACTTCCTCTGAAAAACTTTTGAAAAATATTGGGGAGAGTCCTTCTACGTCAACTTTCGGACTAGATTTTAGATTTGAGATTGCAGATAGTACGTCATCCGCAGAGATATCAAGGCAATTCAAGGTATTTGCTGAAGGGAAACTATTGTTAATGAATGGCGTATCATACTTAACATACACTTTTTGAAAGAATTTTGCAAAAAGATTACACGAATCCAACACATTATCGGACACTGTACCATCAAACTCGAGGGTAGATGGAAGACCAGTAATTTTCCTTCTACAATTAACATAGTGCCAAAAACCAGAGGGGTTGTATTTTAATTTCGATTCAACATTTAGTACATATTGCCTAAACAGAAAATTATATAAACAGTCAAACTGTTTTCTCAAGTTAATGAAATTAAGACGATCAATTTCATTGTTGCTTGCTTTAAACTTCTTAAATGCTTTATTTTTAACATTTTTTAAATGGCAAAGCCTTCGATTAAACCAAGGTGGTTTGTTCCCCATCGTCGAGTGTCTCATTGGGACAAAGTTATGGATGGCTTCGGCAAATTTCTGTCGCATGACGCCATAGGAGGAAATTAGATAATGTGACTGCATTAATAACTTTCAATCAATATTATTCAGAAAGTCCTTGATTGCAATATGATTTGCCTTGGAGTAATCGTATTCCAGCTTGATGTCAGCTGTTGCACTGGCAAACTTATAGAATGTAAACTTTAGGACAAGCGCCTTGTGGTGAATACTATTTATTAACATTGGTGCTAGACATTCATCGCAATTGACCTTCAAATCGTGAGTTGCAAATATAAGATCTAAAGTTTTACCATTATCGTTTAAGATGGAATTACACTGTCAGATTTAACATTAGATGGTAAAAGACTATTTTCAGATCTAAACCAAGAGATGTTAGGTAAATTGAAGTCACCAAGGAAAATAATCTCGTCACTATCCTTAAAATTATTAACAATAAAGTTAAAATTATCCAAGTGATTTTGGTAGATATTGATACCACTGCTCGGTGGAATATAAGATAATCACCCTTATCGTGAGTTCCGCCCGGAAAAAAATCCGCCCGAAATTTTTTCATTCGCCCGAATTGAATCCGCCTATTGTAAGTTTCGCCCGGAATAAATTTCGCTTCGAAAAATTCGAACATGGAAATTGCAACTCTGAAATTTGTTTACTTGTTTAATGAAAGTGTACAATTATCAAATAGACAAAGTAAATAGTAATTTTGCAAAATGTATTTTATGCGAAGATGAAGAAAACTCGCTTTAACGAGCAGGAAGCACTGGAAATGCCAGAGACAATAAAGATGCGCTTAAGTATTTACTGGACGTGCTGACCACTTCGTTACCACCAGTACAACAAAAATTTTCCATTCCGCCAGTTGTTAAGCTCAGCGCTTGCTTGCGGTTTCTCGCTGAAGGTGGATAACAAAAAGGTGTTGGTAAGGATTGTGAAATTGGGCTAGCGCAATCGTCTTTTAGTCAGGTTCTCTCTGAAGTTTTGCTTTTCCTGCATTCTACTCAAAAGTATCTCACTTTGAACTTTATTGATTGTTTTACTCCTGGAATTATAGATTACATATGTAAAAATTTGCTATTAATAATAGTTAAATATCTTATATAAAAACAGATGCAACTTCCATTTGAAATGAAAATGAATCCGTGTATATTGTTCGCCTCTCAAAAAATTGTGAAAAAATTAAATTGAAATGGCTACTTTTTTCGCCCAGAATGAGTGCTGCCGATAAGGCGAAACAATGTTCGAAAGCGGAAAATTTCCGCCCGAAACTCGTAATAAGCGAACAGTGAAAAGTGAACTATTTCGGGCGAAAACGAAACTCACGATAAGGGTGAATAAAAATATAACAGACCTATTACCAAATTTAACCTTAACACAAATCTGTTCAATCTGCTTATCAACAATAATTAAACTAATAATATTACTACATAAGTCGGCTCTCACCACAAAAAGAACACCGCCACCTCTTTCCAGGCCCGATGCTTTCGGGCAGCGATCAGTGCGATACACAATGTAGTAGTCATCAAAAAATTCAGTTGATAATATGGCATCATTTAGCCAAGTTTCCGTGATAGCAATAAAATCGTATTCATGCAAAGATAGTTCACGACGAAACTGTAAAGATTTTGTACGCATACCGCTTACATTCTGGTAATACAATGTATAATTATTAACTGGCGCATTAGCATTGAGGTTGGGAGTTGAATCCGCACTCATGTGGTTGGCGTTGACTCTATGGGCTTTGGAAAAAACTTGAAGGGGCGCACTTCAACATTGGATGGCTAGATATTCAAATCGAGTAATTTATTATAATGCAAAGACGGTATCCCCAATTTAAAATTTACTCTTTTCAGTGATTCAATAACTGTACCACTTTTTATAAGTTTAAAGCAAGAAAGCAAAGACTTGTCAATACATGTATGTTTGGAAACATATTCGACAATATTCCCCGATGAAACTGAAGGCTTAAAGAAGGACAGATGAACCCACTTTAAGCGAATATCGACGTCCAGTTCCGCATTAGAATTACATCCAACAGCAAGAGGCTGACGTTTTCTTATCTTTTTGGCACCAATGTTATTGTTGCGAATACCATTTGACGAGTTGTTAACAGCAACCGCTCCATGACATCAGCAAATGAACAGATACACTTTCTCCAGTCTAATATTAACATACTTTATGAACGATTTGTGCCACTCGTAACGAAACTCACCCCTGCCAAGAGTCGTCCTTGGTTTAATCACCATATAAAAAACCTAATTGTTAAACGAAATAAGGCATATTCAAAATGGAAGTGATGCAAATCGGATGCGACATATAGTGACTTTAAAAATCGAAGAAGAGAAGTCACTAAAGCCATTAAATTGCAAAAATCAGCGTATTATGAACGGCAATTTAGCACAGCCATAGGGTCAAACCAAACATGGAGACGTATCCGCGAAATTGGCATTGGAAAGAAAAACAAATTTTGCCCACGAACCTTTAGATGCAAATGAGTTAAACGAAAAATTTGTTGAGTCCTCTACTTCTAATGGTACTATATATTACGATCGTTACAGTGATAAAATAAGTGTTGTTGTGCCTAGTTTTTGTTTTAAGTGTGTTGATAATTGTGATGTTGTCCAGAATACTTGGTATCAAATCGAATGCCACTGGTTTTGATGGTATTAATCCGAAATTTGTGAAATGCTTACTGCCTTCAATACCGTCTTGACCATGTCGGCCTTTCCTGACTGCTGGAAAAAGGCCAAAATCATTCCTATCATGAAATCTACCTTATTTATCAAAGGTTCTAGAGCGCATCATGCACACTCAGATCAATCATTTCGTTAGTGAAAATTCATTGGTGAGCCAATATCAATCTGGTTTTCGGAAAAACATGAGCTGTGTCACAGCACTCCTAAAAGTCTCAGATGACATAAGGGTAAATATTGACACTAACAACGTAACCTTTTTAACCCCGCTTGATCACTCTAAGGCCTTTGACTCCGTGGATCATGCTCTTTTGTGCTTAAAACTTAAGAATTTATTTAATTTCTCACTGTCAGCACTAGGCTTAGTTAAAGCATACCTCCATGGCCGTTCACAAGCAGTGTGTGTAAAAGACTCTATATCAAGGCCCCTGAATCTAACTAAAGGTGTTCCACAAGGATCAATTCTTGGTCCATTGTTATTTGTGTTATATGTCAATGACCTCCAAAATGTGCTAAAACATTGTAATGTTCATCTATACGCAGATGACGTCCAGTTGTATCTTGGTTGTCCTATGGACTCTATCAATTCCTGTATTGAAAACTTAAACAATGACCTTGATGAAGTAAATACGTGGGCCTGTGATAATGGCCTGGTTCTGAATCCCAATAAGTCCCAATGCATTGCTATCTATAAGAAAAAATTTAACGTTGATCAGTGCAATAAAGTAAAATTAAATAACTGTGTGATCAAATTTGTGGACACTGCTAAGAATTTGGGTGTAATTTTTAATAGAACGCTGACATGGAACAATCACATTTTTAGTGCAATCGGCAAAGTTTATGGAATACTGCGATCACTATGGAGTATTCAGTACTTTACTCCAGTGAAGATTTGATTGCTTCTGGCCAAAACTTACCTTCTACCTACATTACTTTACGGCTGTGAATTGTATGCCAGCTGTGACAGCGTATGCAATAGAAAGATTAATATCCTGTACAACAACATTGCTCGATATATTTACAGCATTAGCCGTCATGAACATATTTCTGCTTTTGCCTTAAGGATTTATAATATTCCATTCGGCGACTTATTGAAGCTTAGATGTTTGACATTGCTACACAAAGTCATAGTCACACAGGACCCCGATTATTTGAAAGAACGATTTCAATTCACCAAATCTTCTCGATCTCTTTCTATAAGCAATATTAAATTTACGTGCTTAGTATCTGAACGTCAGTTTTTCGTTTTCTCAATCCGTCTTTGGAATACCCTGCCCGCGGCGATAAGATTTTTGAAAAATACTTACCATTTTAAAAACGAAGTAATGCGTCATTTTGCCAAATGAATATTATAGGTCTCTCTTCCTGTATTTTTCCTCGCCATCTTTCGTCTCTTCTCATTTTTTAATATTTATACTCTTTGTATGCTCTAATATGTAATATGTACTAGCTATAAGTTTATATTTTATTTTAGATTGTAAGATATCATACACTGTAAATATAACTACTGGTTGTTGTGTGTGATTAATTAAATAAATAAATAAATATCAATGCTACAGTCAACAAAGCTAAGGGTAGTTCTGCGTTTGTAAAACAATGGTCAAAATAATTCAGTGACCCCTACATAACGAAAAGGCGCTCTTGGTAATCTTCCTACGCTTGCTAGTCGCAGAGAAATGTTAGGCATAATATTTTTGGTCAAGTTACTGACAGGCTTGACGTCTAGCCCACCTCTTCTGACCGAAGTGAAGTGGAACGTTGCCTCTCGAATTTCCACGAATTTTCGGCCTCTTTTTCTGAAACCTTGCAAAAATAATTTCGATTTAAACAAGCCACTCCGTAGTTTATGCCAGGACTTTAACTCTCACCCCGGTTCTTTTGATATTTCCGACTTACTTTTTACATAAAGAATACTATACTTTGTGCTCTCAATAGATTATGGCGGCATAAGAATTTACCGACCTAATGTTGGCTGTAAAATTTTAACTGAAAGTTTATTTTTGCAAGTCCGGTGGCTTAGTGTTCTCGTATTTCATGTTATTTGACATTCTTTCGCAACATTATATCGAGTACAAAACGATATCATGTTTTATGTACAATTTTGTAATATATATGTATGTATGTATATTTACCGATATCGCTGCACGTTAAATCATTCGATTCCTACTGGAAAAATACTAGCGCTACTCATCGGACGTGTTACACGTTCTATATAATAAAAAGCCAAGTAACATTAAAATTAGAAAAAGATGTTTGTCTTGATTCGACACTACTGGCCACAAGAAATATTGTGGTTGTAACATACGCTCCTCTAATGGCAATTACCACATGATGATGGATTACATACACAATTACGCTTTAAAACAGTGTAAGCTTAAATGTATATAGACTTTTATTAAAATTAAGAACGCTGCTATATCGAATTACTAGATGTATAGTACGCGGTGGAATACAGGACATAAATAAATTAGACAGTTTAGGGTTTTTAATAATAGAGTTAATTATATTATAGGCAAACATCAGCGAGGAACAAGTTATTCCCTCATACAAAGCCTGGAGACCAAGTAATTTACTACTGCTGGTATCCGACGGTAGGCCATCGGGCTAACGTGCGAGTAGTTTACGGAAAGCTATTTAGGTATATAATTTTTGAACTCCCTTAATTTTATATGGTTGCATTTTATTGAGCAATAAGCAATACTTAAGACGACCTCTTACTAAATTAATAATAAGAGCCTTTAACGTGATTAATTCGTTAAATTCTCCGGAGTTACACCAAATAAAGCCAATCATTGCAAAAGATTTCGAAACAATTCTTACCCCGTTTACACGACACATTCGTGATTCGTGAAGGTGTAAAAGAAAGTTTTTATTTAAAAGCTTTTAATTTGGGACAAATAAATATTATTAGTGATTTTAAATTTTTAATTCGTAAAAATGGAGTTAACTAATTTTTCTTTTTATTTTATTTTACATATTTTAAATATATAAATTTTTTCTTTGATTTCGTCTACTATTAATCCGAATTATGTATCTTTTACATTTAACTACTCCACCCTTAAATATTTTAAAATTCGAATTAAAACATATTGCATTACCTTCTTCGCACGAGAGGTCAGATAACTGTATCGACTTTGTGCTATCCGGGAGTATAGTGCGTTCAGAACAACGTTTGAAGAAAATTTCCTAGAAAGATGCTGTTGACTAATATCGTCTTAAGAGAAATGGTTAGATAAACCACACGGTGAAGTGGATTACAATCTTACCCAAATATTGACAGGACATGGCTGCTTTAAATCCTACCCATACAAGCATAAACACGACGTTGAAGATGTTCAGAAATGTTTTTTTGTCTCTCCGCGGTTTGCAATTAAAAGGCATGAACCGAGCACGAAGTTGTGGATTTCGCTTTCGGTTATAAACCTTGTAGATACTATACTTGAGTCTGAAGAAAATTGATCCATTGTTTGCAATATGGTGAACCAAATCCTAACTAAACTACGTCAGGCGGAGCAACTCTGCAGAAATTCATAGATAGGCAATGGGCCGTATCCTCTCCGCGAAGTAATACCTACTGGTCGTTCCACGGAGCGAGGAGAACAGAAGGCAGGCCCCACACATCGGCTTTCATTGCTTTGTGCCACCGCTAGAAAAAAATACATACATATTAACATGTCGTTTGCCGTTGGATAACTTATACGTATATCCATGCATGCATGTTAAGTTAATGAATATAAACATATAAATACAATGTACTCTTTCCTCATTGTATAATTTCAATCTAAATATAATAATATGCCTCAAAATAGTCAGATCGAAAAAATTTTTTTTGTTCATTTGCCACATACTCCAGTATTTAAAAAGCACACCTCTTTTCCTCCAATCTTCATTGCAAATAGGGGAAAAAGGAACCACAAATTTTATGTTCGGGTATTTATATAATGATGATGATAAGGAACAATTAAAGCCAACAGTTAGTCCAATGTGGAATTCCTGACCAAGCATCGATAGTATAATCAAAGAAGACTTAGCGGCACCAATTAATACAAATAAGTAGTTTCCTATTCGATAAAAAACTGGAGAAATTATTAGTTTTCCATTATCAAATATATCAAAAGATTTTAAAAAGCCTGTGTAAATGACGTTGAGTTCAGTGCTTTATTTTGGTAACTAAAGGCCTGTAGTTGCAAATATCATTCTGGTCACCGGACTTAAAAATCGGATTTAATGTATATAATTTCTAAGAATCTAAGAAATGTGCCCACTTCAGACATTATTGAAAGAGAAGAGCCAAGGACTCTGCGACGGTATTCGAATATATTTTGAAAAATAACGAACTAAATCCCTCACTATCAGACTTTGCACTGCATGTCAGTTTCATAAATTGACAGAAGAACATCATCGGAATAGGTGAAATACAGGTATGGGTGAAGGGGTACTCTTTGCATAGAGTGTGCTAGTGTTAGTACCTCAATCGTCTTCCTTTTTAGATTTGTTTTTTATTAAATACAGTTATATATAGTTTTCTCGCAAATGCAGATACTAATAGCAAATATTTCCTTTTGCAATTTGTTTACATTAAATATATTCCATTATTTTCTATGAAACAGATATTGGAAAGAGCAGCAACTCGTAAAAGTATCCAAATCCGCGGCGGTGAATGGTAAATACATAAATGAGAGTGTGAGCACAAAGTGCGATGGATCGGATAGACGACGCGATGCGCTCACATGAAACGCAATCAAAATAAAAGCGTGCGTGCAACTATAACAACAACCACAGCAATGACAACAAATAGGAAAACGATAAAAATAAAATAAAAAAGTAAAAAGAAAAATGTATACGCACACTTGCAACTTTATTTTTCCGATAGTTGTTTTTACTCTGCACGCAAAATTGCGCACAATTACACATACACAAACACAAACGCGTGCATTTGTTATCAATCGATTTGCACAGCAAACGCACGGAAATGCACGTAAACGTGCTAGTGAAGAAACAGCATTTGTACGCCATCGAATGCGTTAAACTCAAATTTATTTTGCAATTTATCATTCAAAACAAAGAAGGTGGGGTACATACTCAGAAAAATATATGTATGTATGTATGTCCAATGCAGACGTGTATATACTGGTGCATTTGTGTATCACAAGGATATGGAAATGTGTATTGACAAGGATATGGAAATTAATTTTTAAGGTAAAGAAGCGACTTATTTTTTGAATGTATGTAAACATATGGTCTTATGCAGCGCAGGGATAAAATTGCGATTGCAACGCAACATACATTTTGAGCTCCTTAATTTGGCAGCTCTGAGTTTTTGAACTTCAGTCATGCGAATACAGTACAGCTGAGGAGAATAAGCAAATGAAACAATTTGACGTTAAGTCTAACAAAGTGCAATAAATCAGCTGTTATTTCAAGATTATCGTTTATGAATCCTCCTTGGTCCTTAGTAAGCATGACTTCAAAATCAAAACAGATAATCGAAGCCTTCGGTGGTTGAGACTTTACTTTTCATAAAATTTCTCTTGCAGAGTCTCTTTTGGGAATTAATTCAAAGACAAAATTTGTATTCCGTTTAATTGAAATTAAATTTTTAATAAATAATTACTTTTTGGTTTATCAATAATTACTCTCAAATAAAAATGTTCAATATAGCATGCATTCACATAGTTTATAATGTATCGATGGGCTTATTCTAATTGCCATTTAATATTCTGTTGGCTGACAAAAGTGATTATCTATTAGTTAAAATTTTGCAGACATCAGCTTAGTTACGTACGTAGGTAACATTTTATTTATTTATAAGTTCATATATCCATGTTATTCGTTATGCAAATGTATATGTGGAGGCAACCACTTATCATTTTCGAAATATTAAATTTTATACAATGAGTTTTTGCATTTTTGATGTGTAAACATCTATAGCCGCGGTAGGGCAAATCTCTTACGCTAATACTACCATAAAAACTCCATATAAAAAAAAGTAAGACGTTTTTGATTGGTCAAGAACGACTCTGTGTGAAAATGCGTGTGCCGTCTGACGTATGGGTTAGTATTATATTGACCCAGAAAGCAAAATCAATTAACTTTGTGTTGCATGCAATTAGGCGCATAATTTTTATAAACTATGCGGCTTAAAGCATAGGGTGTTCTCTAAATTTAGATTGACACAGTTTAATCGGTTTGCTGGTGCACGGGAATTAGGAAACAATTTTCAGTGGCATTCACTTATCTTGGGTGGAGATTTAAATTTTAATTTCGCGGAAACAGAAGCGGTAACACTCAATAAATTTTTGTTTGATGCATTCTTTCTATTATTCATAGTTTTATACTTAAGCCCCATAAAAATTAATTTCTCCTTGAAAAATTGCAAATTGCTCATTATTCTCTTCCCACTATTCTCCCCCTATTCTTTGTTTATTATTACTCAAGATATTTCATCCGCAACGGGATTGCGCAATCTTGTATTCTATCATTCTTGGTTTGATGGAACAAAAAACCTGTTTGATTTGTCCGAACATACACCTGTCCACTTGACAGCAGAAATGCAGTGAAGAGAATAATGCACGAGTTAATGCCAATAAAGGCTGTTAATGCAGATAAGCTCCCATGTCTGTCTTGGGTATTATCTACGTTCTTTGGTATTGACACAAATAGCAAAATTAATTATATTTAATCGGGAGCACCCTGTACCTTTGAGTTGCATGCAATTAGGCGCAAATTTTTACAAACTGTGTGCAAAGAACGTACATTATCTACGTTCTTTGCTGAGTGAATTAGAGCACAGCGTGTTCTCTAAATTTTGATTGAAATTCCCTTATTCGCTTTGCGTTGGTACTACTTTTGAACAGCTGATCGCTTTGTGTTTCTACAACTCAGCTGATTGGTGTTCTTTAAAACAATAAATTAAACGTTTAAACTGGAGGTATATAACCGAAATGCAGGTAATATTCATGTTTCTAAATAAATTACAGGTCAAATACTAATATTAATTATTATTGTAGAGAACATCGCAATCATTAAGAAGATCCAGAAACGCTGGATATCAACGTGCCTACCGAGAACGTCAACGCCAAAAAGAAATTAATAGGCTACGTGGACATTTACAGCAGCAACAACAACAGCAACAACAACATTTACAACAGCAACAACAACCAAATTACCAAAACATTGAATTGCAATATGAGCATTATCTTAACCATGTTAATGCCCATAAACAATTTAAATTAAAAATGATCGACAACGACTTTGGATACGCATGCGCTGTGTGTGATAGATTGTGGTTTAAAAACGACCTTAAAGCTATGCCTGCTGGTCGTTTTTTCCAGACTACTTACCAGTATTGAATCAAAGGTGTACGTTTCTTATTTTAGCTATCATAAGCCTATTTTAACTATTGCAACATAAATAATAAAATAAATTAAACAAGATTAATATGTATGATTGACTTAACCCTTGAATGCCCATGATACCTTTAAAGATGCAACCATTATTAACGAGATTGTAAAGTATTATATAGGGGTTAATATTTCTAAATACTGCAAATTTAACAGTTTACACATCTACCTTGAGTTCAAACACTCACATCTTTTTTTTATTGTAAACTAAGTATTAAATTAATTTTGTACATTGCACAACACTTCAAATTTGTTTCAGAGTTACATGAAATATAAGTTAAATTTCTTAAAATAGTAGTTAAAATTTGTACTGACTTCCGAGGTAAAGAGCAAGATGCATTATACATTTAAAAGTGAAAAATAATTAACTCTTCAGTATTATTTTATTGTTTTTTTTTTGAAGAATTGTAATTTCTTGACATAGAAATATGTAAGTTTAAAAATTTATAAAACTCATATGTAAATGGAATGATGTGCGAAATGTAATTTATAATAAATAAATTATATGTTAATACATTATTCTTCCAACTCTTCCTTGTTTTCTGCTTCTCTGGGCATTTTGAAGGCGTACTTTTTCATTTGCAATGTGCCGTCAAGTAAGAAGGCTAGTGTCTTTCGTGACACTTCCTTTTGTCATTTTTACTAATCCCAGGCCGTTTTTTGATAGAGAGGACGCTAACAAATGCGACGTTGCCACAATGAATGATGTGACGAAATGAGCGAGAGCGAGAGAGTTAGTGAGAATGGAAAGCTGAGACCATTTTTATTAAGTGCAACTTAATATCAAATATATGTATGGCTGGAGTCTCTAATAAAAAGAGATCCCAATTAAGTAGTGTAGGAAAGTTTTAATTTACTTTAATTTTTGACTGCGAGTTCACATAAATTAGTTGAAGTCAGCTGCTACAAGTTAATATATTATTGAATGCTATTTTAAAATAATCTATGAGGACTGATATTAAATCTGATCGCTTTCAGAATCATATCTTATATCAATCTATATTGTACAGTTTTGGTCCGTAATCCTTTCTTGATACGTACATATAAACCAAATTATGAAGGATTTCAGCGCACTCTCAAATATCAATTATTCGAATCAATTTTGATTTTTAAAGCAATCAGATTTTGCAAAGCCCTGACTGATTAGATAATTATATGTACAATCGTATGTGTTATGGCTTTATAGTAATAATATTGTAAATTATTGTATGTGCATACATATGCAAACATATACATATGTATGTATATTTCAAACTTTTGAAAAATGAGATTTTCCGAATACCATTTATTATTTTTTCATAATATCTGTCAAAATAAGTAAAAGAAATAAATTTGCCCAAATCCCTTTAAATACAACAGTGAACTTAACATTTTCTGCTTGTCATTTTGTTTTGATCTCACTATTCATTCAATTTAAAAACCAAAAATTTTGTATTTGTATTTCTGAAATTGTGCAGAAAACGCGACCGCGTGTACAATTTCCCGTAATTTCGTTATCATTTTAAATAATTAACATCCGCAAGCAGTATGATAACCCTATGGTAAAGAAGTCGTTTGCTTTTCCTTGGTCCCACGATATTTGGCTAGGCTGCACTCTTGGTGCTTCTTTAGCAACGTTCTCCAAATGGGCCTTTAAATTTTTTTGGGAGGCAGCATTTTGCTGCTTATGCATGAACATTCATAACTGGTTAAGGGTAGTTTTGTGCAAATATACATATACAAATAATACTAATATTACATATCATATGCATACATATGTACGTATACATATGTGTGAACAATAGGGCGGTTAAAGCTTCCTACAAAAAAAATCCATGGTGAATATGTTGAAACGCTTTTTGATTTTATGGTTTGATGAAAAATTTATAGAAAAAAAATGTAAGGTGATTCGGATAAGATTTTGAACTGCTTATTGGACATCAAAGATTGGAGGGTGATATATAAAAGAACAAAATTACCATTGTACATACTTGTACGTGTAATACTTTAAACGATATCTGATATTTATATTCGACTCACGGTTATTTGCTTTATCGGAGGTAGTATATACAAGAAAACAATGGTAGAGATGTGATTGCATTAAAGCATATTTTGAAAATGTATTCTGTAATTTGGTATAATCTCTAGTCACAAAATTTTGAACTATAAGTTAGAGATTTTTGCCTTTCCTCGTTTTTAGATTATTATAGTTTGTGTTTATTTAAATTTTTTGTGACCTGCTTCTACCCTGGTAACTATATAGAGTCGTTATTTTGGGACTGGAGGATTTATTTTCAGATTAGTGAATGCCAACTGGTTTAAAATTGTAACTTTTGTCTCTATCAGAGACTGAGACTGCTTACTGAATTCTGGCCTATAAGTGACTATCAGCCCAATCACTGATTCCGAATGAACTCCCGTCGTGGCGAAATCTCCCGTCACGAATTCGGGAAAAATGCAATCAGCAATTTCGGCGTTTTCGTAGTTTGCGTTGTCAACTGTTACGCTAAGTTCGAATGAGTGTTACCAACTTTTTACATGAAACTCAACGGTTTTTTGTTTACTTTTTTAACAGCAGTTAAAAGAAAATGAATATATTTTCACAGGGAAAGTTTACAATAGTTATTTAGATACAAAAAATAATTAAATGAGTTTTATTGGCAAATCCTTTTTATCGTTTCTTCTGAATTATTGAATGTGTGTATGTAATTGCTTTCTTTTCTCGTTGCTCTGGGTTCAATTTTGTTTAGATATGGCTTCCGAAAGAGAATAACAGAAACAAAATATCGTTCTACTTTTTATAATAATTCAAAAAATTTGGAAACACTTTTACTTTTTTTCCAGGTGTTTGTTGTTGAAGTTTTATGTTATATTGGCACATTGGCACTTCTTCATTTTTAATTACTTTGGCGAAAAATATCCACTTTGTTTCTAGTTCAGTTGTATTTATACCCGCGCACTTGTGAACAAGGGTATTATAACTTTGTTCACATAACGGTGGCTTGTAGTTTTAAACCCCTCTTTCAAGTAATTCTTGGAAATAACTTTGTGTAAATTTCACACCGTATATTAACAACAAAAGTTTCCTGCCATTTACATACAGACTTAGGAGGATTTGTATATGTGTGTATCTACATACCATATATACGTTATTATTAATTTATGCGTCATCCATAAAGAAATAATTGTAAAAATATTCAAACACAAGCGTACATACAGCCGTGGTAAAAATAATAATCACGCAAGATTTTGAAAATTCTACTTTTTTTTTATAATTTTGTCCATTAGTTTCTTAATTATCTTAAAATAATTTTAAACGAATATTAATTTAATGCTTAACATGTTTATGTATTATGATGTATATTGGAACGATTTTCCATCATCCCTAGTCAAATTTGGTTTTGTGACATACCGGTTTCGACGTTGTGCCATCTTCAGTGTCGTTTTCGTTCTGAGTAATTAGTGTTGGTTGTGGTGTATTTATTGCTGTCCATTGATTTTTAGTAATTGGATTCAGTTTTGCAAAATGTTTGCAATATTAAAAATCTTAAAAAAAAACTCAAACTACATTCCGGAAAATTACTTAAAATATTTAAAATATTATCACTGAAATTTTATTTTACTAACAGTTTTCTCTGTGGAAGGAATTTCGAAAGAGCGTCAAGAAAAAACTTTCGTAGCAACTAGAATCTAGCACAAATGCTTAAATTAAATGAGCTACCTATCAATACAACCAAAAAAGCTTTATTTTTTTTTTTAAGTTTAAAGTTTTGATGACATTTTTATAAAATTTAATAAGTTGTTTTTAAAGGTGTTTTTTAGATAATTAACAATGTTGTAACTGAAAGATAATTTTGAATAATTGGAGGATTAAGTAACTGTCCAAGTATGTTAGGTAAATTCTTGTTTGCTGTTTAATTTATGAACAGAGTGTAGCATCTACATATGTGTGTAGGATGCAGCTAATAATAAATAATTTTTTTTAAACTACTATATCCACATACATATGTCAGCTATATTCATGTTAACTCAAAAACTCTCAGAATAATTGCAAAGTATTTTGTTTTCAAAAGAAATTAAATGCCGTCGCATTAAATAATTTAAAAGCGAAAATGTCCATTGGGACAGCAAACAAATGTCATTGTAAAATGATGCACATTTTGTTGTTGTTTTTATTGTACACTTAGTTGTATTGGAATGGAATGGGAATGGTTTTTTGTTTAAATCGCTGTTGTTACTTTTGTTGTTTCTGTTCTTAGTTGCTGCTATTATTATTATTACTCATTATTGCTTTCCTTTTTGTATCGCAAGCTTTTGTACGGCCAATTTGAATTGTTGTCAGTAAATCAAACAGGCAAAGAAACAAAAAACAAAAACAAGAACAAATGAGTGCATAAACCAATAAACATTTTGGTAAATGACCTCAGAAGTAACGAACACTTTACACAAATGATCAACAGATTGTGTTTAATAATTTAAAAAAAATGTGCAATTTTCGGAAGAACCGTAAGGGTAGAAGAAAAAGGCTATTTAATTTATGATACGAAATCGGCTTCAAATACTCATTAAAAAAGAGCTAAATATTCAAAGGAAATTTCTAAAACATTCACTTAAAATTATTAAGAAAACTAACCGAATTTGTTCTAATTGAAGTAATTTTGGAATTTTTTTAGATCGCTAAATATAAAGCTAATATCTAACGAAAGTGTCTTTAAAAATACTTTTGGTAAGCCGCGAAGCTGCCACATAATCAACTTAAGACTTTAAATTTGATGAAGACTCTATATGAACGAAATTCGTTAGCTATACCTTTATAGATTATTTAAACCATATAAGTAATAATAACACAAGTCTGCAAAAAAAAATAATTGAGAGATGTTTTGGTTTTTTTATGTAATTCTTATGTTTTTGGGTGTGCTGAATCTTATTTAATTTGGTCATAGAACGTCACGTTTTCTGACAATGTAGGTCTTTATGTTAAACAAGTTATCATCTTAAAATAAAATATAAAAGATAAAATTTTATTTCTAAATTTATAATTACGTAACAAAACTAATTTATTTATGTAAAATACATTAATTAGTAAGCACTAAACACATTTCTTTTTATCAATGAGAATAATTTTGGTATATTTTCGCTTGTGGGAAGCATCGGAAAGGTCTCTTTGAAGCGTTCAACAGTAGTCTGCCATCACTGAAACGCTCCATCTTCCCTGGTATCTTTTTTGCATATCCTGAATATCTTGGTGAAATCGTTCACCTTGCTCTTCACTCACATCTCCTAAATTTTTTGGAAAGTAGTCGAGGTGGGAATGAAGAAAATGTACTTTTAAACTCATCAAGCAACCTAAAGCTTGAAATGCTTTTAACATTCTTTTGACGATTTGTTTGTAGTTAGGATTTTTGTTATTGCCTAAAAATTTCTTTATGACCTCTTTAAAGGCAATCCATCCTTCTCTTTGAGGATCCGTCTTGGTTGTGATGAATAGTGGATCAGCCATAAGCCTTCTAACATCTGGTCCAACGAAAACACCTTCCTTCAACTTTGCCTCCGAGAGGCCTGGAAACTTTGATATTAAGTATTTGAGCAATTTCCATCCCTTGGAAGTGACTATACAAATTGCTTCATCAATCCCAGCTTTATGTAAAGCGGTGGTAGAAGAACTTTATGAGGAGGCACCAAAGTATCATGCAGGACTTTCTTTTCGCCAACTTGAAGCTCCCGCGGAGGCCAACACTTTTTGGTCCAGTCTCTACTATCCCATAGACACAAAAAGCAAGGGAATTTGGTAAACCCAGATTGTTGTCCGAGCGCAAAGCCCAAGATTTTGAAATCACCGCACACTTGCCAACCGTGGTCCTTATATTTTAACTTGCAATGAATAAATTCCAATTTCTTGTAGGTTTTCTTGAGGTGTACGGAATGACCGACAGGAATGGAAGTATAGAAACCGCCGTTGTGAAGCAGAACTGCTTTAAGGCTTCGTTTTGAATCTATGAAAATACGCCACTCTGATGGGTCGTATGAGATCTTAAATGTGTCCATCAAACCTTCAATATTGGTACAATAAACCAACTAGTCCTCTTGGACAAACTAGGAAGTAAACATGTTTATGTTTGTTAATGCAGCTCACACAGGGTGTACCTTATTTAGAAATTAGTGATAGTTATGGTAAACATTTAAAAACAGTAATCAAAATAAAATTATACCTATTATTCGATGGGATTCGCCACACAATCTTCCCACTTACACTAGTCGTTTAAAACTTATTAATCTTCCTACTCTTTCGAGTCGCAGAGAAATGTTAGGTATAATATTTCTGGTAAAATTAGTCAATGGATGGATCTCAAGTCCATTTCTTCTAGAGCAAATTAATTTTAATGTACCCTCCCGTGCAACGAGAAACTTTAAACCACTTTTCTTGAAACTATGCAGAACTAACTTTGAGTTGAATGAACCGTTTCGGGGTTTATGCCGAGACTTTAACAATCATTCCAGCACCTTTTATGTATCGGACTCACTTTTTATAATTAAAAGAACTGTTCTATCCTCTCTTAATAACAGCTAACGATCCAATTTTCTTACTTTGGATTTCTCTAACTTTGTATTCGGCTGATGAATTCTTATTCTGTAGCTGAGCAGCTTGGGATCCCGACGCTTAACAAACTTTCTTCTGTCACGACTCGGCACCTAAGATTTGTATATTTAAAAAACATCCGTACGTTATGCGGATTGAGCCCCTCGTGTCGGTTGGGCGGGAAAGTGGGTTTCCGTTGGGTTATAATATTAAGCCCAAAAAAAACTTTTTTATAATAAAATTTTGCGTTTTGTAAAATAACCATACGTTCTGGAAATTTTGGGTATTTTTTTAGTTTTCAGAACACCTAAATACCTAGAAATCAGTTGGAAATATCCAGACAGCATTTTTGTTGCAGAACTGTGTAATTTTTGCACTTATTTATGGAATTGAAAATTTCGTAGTTTGAGTTCCAGTATGTTTTCTGACCAGGGACCGAAAATCGACCTTCCAACTTTGCAGTCATACTCAAAAATAGGTCAGCAATTCTGAGAAAAATGTTTCCAATTCTAATGCATGATTAAATTTATTTTTTGTTTTTCCTACAAAGTACGGAACTTGCATGTGCATGTTTTGACGAGATCATAGCAGAAAAAATTAAACACCTAGCACTTACTAAAAAAGCGGTGTGTCGTTTTGAGTTTTTCGATCAGGCAAAATATATAAAACTCAAAAATTAATTTTTATTTATGAGCTATAAAATAACGCTCAATAAATGATGAAAAAAATAAAACTCAAAAAATAATCATTATTTTTGATGAAAAAAATAATAATCAAGAAATATCTGATTAATAAACAGCAACTCACAAAATAAGCATAACTTCAGAGCGAAAAATTAACACGCGAAAAATGACTTTTATTTTTGATCGATATTAAATACTTATTTCTGAACAAAAAAAAAATATCGATAGAAAAAATATTTTAATTTTTGATCAAAATTTTAAACATCTTAATATATTGATTAATTATAAATTTTTTTGATAAAACTCATAATAATTACGGTCCCTGTTCCTGACTTTTTTAAAGACGCAATAAAATATGGTTAGCGAACTTATCCACCATACTGTTTCACACAATAAAGTTGGTAGAAAGAAAAAATATGATGCAACCAAAAGTGAGAACAGTTATGTCCGGATACCCTAAATTACTGATTTGTTTTTATAATTTACTCTTACCAACACAGAATAACGGTCGCAAATCCTGCCTGAAAAAGACTGCAGTTAGGGGTAAGGAAAGTTTCCAACTGAAGCCAAACCCGTTCTTCAGGCATTACTTTGTGACTTGTAGAGCCTTTAGCCACTAATTTTTTGTGAAGATATAAATGGAGAAACAGCTGCTTGTGGGCTATCTAAGAAATCTTTAGCAATAAGGCATTTGAAATCTCAAATAATGAAGATATGTCCAAATTCTCAGTCACGTTTGCATCTAATGTCATTATGTCTGATACCAGCCCACCTTCCAGCAGCATTATATGCAATATCAACTATCTCTTTATGAAGCATAGGTTCAATGCCGATTCAAGTCTTCCGCTGTACCTGCTTCACAAGTATTGTCTTCTTTAGTGCATTTCTGTAGTCGAGAACTCCATAGATTATTATACTCATAGGCCATAATAAGTTGAGTTTTAACAGCAACTTACTATCAAGAATCGAGCTTAAGTACTTGAAAAGAGCATAGTTTTAACAGCAACTTACTATCAAGAATCGAGCTCAAGTACTTGAAAAGAGCATAGTCAATGCGTAAGTAAACAACTCAAGTTCATTCTTAAATACAACGTATACAGGTTTCACACTAGCAGACTCATATAGCGTTGGATTAGATGGTCTAGGAACATACGTCTCATTAGCGACACGTCATTAACACAGGCAATCATGCGGCAAGCTTTTCTCTCCAGCACCTGACTGAAATTTATACAAACAATTTTCTATCATAACGGTCCTCGTTTTTTGTGTTTGCTGGGATTTAAACACGCACGACTAGTAATACAAAATTGATTAGTAACAGACGGACAAGCAGACGCTACAACAAAAATAATGCATCTACTTATCTCAAATTCACTCGCATGAAATTTGAGACATTTTTTTATTGCTATTTAGTTATTTTTTTTTATTTACTTCTTCAATACTACAGCGACATCGTGTCACAATAGTATTTAAGAACATGTGTATTATTAAAATTTAATGAACATAATACAAAACGTTAATGATGCTCCTAAGTGGAAACAATAAAAACAAAAAAACAACTATCTTGAAAACAAAAACTTTAACTCAAATTTAAATGAGAACAAAAGCGATTGAGATGCCAATGACAGTGGCGAGAGAAAACAATAGCAATGCATTAAAACAATGAGAAGTGAGAGTATAAAAACAAATAAGAGAGTTAAAAAAAAAAACAAAGAAAGGGGAATAAATAGAAGGCAGACATAAATACTCGAATACGTTTGCCCAAGGCAGATTTAATTTCGTTTGTGAATTGCCAACTTTTGTTTTCACTAAACTGAATTTCTGTACTGCGGTTACCCGTTAGATCTGCCTTGCGATTACCCAAAAAAAGTGTGTAAAACTGTAGAACGAATTATTATTTAATGCATTTAAATGTAGTTACTCGCATACAAACACACGTCCATTTGTTTCATGGATATACTGATATGATATGAAATTCACAAAACTTGCTCTGACAACAAACGCGTCAGAGCGATGAGATCTAATTTTGATTTTAAATGATCCTGAAGTGCCGCTGAACTATCACATAAATATTTATTTGTAAAAATAATAACAATTGAGTGATGTAAAGGAAGACTGCCCAATGCGCAGCTACGCTATTCGTTTTTCTTCGATCAGCTGATTGTGAAACCGTTCCTGCGAATTTTTAGTATGTAACAAGGGAAAATGATTTCCCTGGGGCTAGCGCCGCGCACTAATTAAAAAAATAGGGAGAAAAGAGAGAGTGATTAGTAACCAGGCAACCGATAGATTCGTTAACTTTCAAATTTCATTGAATGCCTTGGATGTTTCTTCTGTTTTTTATATAATTTTATGGACAGGCAGAACTCAGAATTTTGAATTATAATTTGTACAAAACTTGCACCGTGTAAGTCGGGTGTAAGTATTTGCTTTCTGTATTGGCGTCACACAAACAGCTGATGCAGTAAAAATCGCAAAGAGTAAAGTAGTCAATTCTCACACTGTATCGTTAACAACTAAGCTTCTATACAATTCATCATTGCCCCTTTGACTGCTAGCCACCTGTGCTTACTGTTCCGCCTGCTTTCTTCTTTTTCAATTTCAATATATGTATGGAATGTTTTTTTCCTTTTTTAATTGGCGAATATATTTCTCCTTGCTTTAGCTTGCAGCCACTGCTTTTATGGCCACATTGCATGACAGTAATTACAAAATAAATGCAAACATCTGTAAAAGATCACATAGTGGCACCAAAGACTTTTTGCCAATGCGACGCTGACACTCTGACCGGCGTACTCATCGCAGGGTTCGCTCGAACTAAAGTGTCTCCGACGGCCCTCGCTGCCACTGCTGCAACGCGTCTACCAATCGTTAGATGTATGTATGTACATGTGTGTGTTCATGATGGCTTGCAGCTAATAGTGTAAGACATTTCATTTCAGTTGTGGTCACCGATGTTGTGTTGTTGCTTATATTCTTACGATTATTTGTGCCTGCAGAAGTGGCAACTAAATAAGTTATACATATGTAAATGTAAAAAAATTAGAAGAAAGTAAAAAAAAAAAATAAAGAAAAAAAGAAGACGGAGTAAAATAGAATTGCATAAAATGTGCAAAAAAAGGAAATGATATGAATTGAAAATGAATGGAAGTGAAAATAGCATGTGCGTTTTGCGGCATACTATATGCAAATACATACAAGTTAACGCGGCCGGCTACTGCCCACTTGCACTGTTCCCACGGCTGGCAGCTACACGTGTCGCAGCGTCAGCATAATTGCATTTCACACGGTTGCGAAATATGTGTGCTGCGCATTCTACCGAAATATGCTACCGCTGGGAAGTCAAGGCCAATGCCGCTCGCACCCAGACAGTGAGCGCACCCTTACGTAAGGTTGGCAGCGCGCGACATTATAAGAGGGAGCAGAACCTGGAGTTGGAGGCAGTTGCTGTTGGGGCGTGAACTTAACTTAGCGTAATTATTTACTTGTGTGAATTACTATTGATAAAATAAACTTGTAACGTTGTATAAAACTAGTGTTGTTCCTTTTGGGCAAGTTGGCCCTCCATTTTTTTTAGTGTACAGGACCTTCAGTCCTTTAACTGGCGCCCGAGCAGGGACCAGGAGTGAAAGTGTGAAGCAAAAAATTGAAATTGAAATTAAATTAAAAAGCCGATTAAAGGCTAGAGAAAAAGTTTAACAAAAAAAGCCAAGAGCTATAATTGAAGTGAAAAAGGATAAAAGCTAAGGACTTTATTAAAGTGAAAAAGGATAAAATCTAAGGATTTTTATTAGAGTGAAAAAGGATAAAAACTAAGGAATATAACTACAGGAATACAATTTCCTTGTGATTGCGAAAATCAAAAAAGGCTACGAGGCCATTGCAGTGAAACCATATTACAAGCTCCTGAGAGGCCATACTATTATACGAAGCGCTGAAAGCCCGCATATGCAAATATTGGTATTGTGAGTATAGAATTGTAAACGATTTCCTTTTCAGAAAAACTATAAGATGGAGGAATTAAAATCGACCGTCACCAGCCTCACAGGCGCTGTGAATGCAATCCTGGAGAAAATGAACTCGCTCGAAAGACGAGTTACTCACTTAGACACTGTAAGCGCATCAGCCGCGTCCGCTGCTAGATCAGGGGGAATAGATAGGGTAGAAGAGGTGCCTCTTCAGGCTCCAGCCACTGAGCTAGAACTTAAAGAGATTAGTCGCCTTCCAGACTGTGTGAAGGAGCTTAGGGTTTTCGATGGCAATCCCGTCGAGTATGTATCCTGGATACATGCTGTAGAGGCGATTTTGTCGGACTTCAAGGTTGTCAAAGGTAAACCAATATTCAGGGCCATAATGCAACATGTTCGGCAAAAGGTACGCGGCACTGCCGATGCGGCACTGGTTTCCTACAATATTTTCGACAATAACTGGACAAAAATAAAGGAGTGCCTTTCGTTGCACTACGCTGACAAGCGTGATATTCGTACATTGGAACACCAGTTGCATCAGTTGCAACAAAAGGGGTCCAGGATTGACGAATTTTACGCTGTCGTCAACCACCAATTTTCTTTGATTATTAATAAAATCAAAACAGAATCCTACACGGAGGAGACGGTGAGAGTGCTCATAGACACCTATCGAAACAGGGCACTCGACGTATTTATACGTGGATTAAATGGCGAACTATCAAAAATGCTTTTAATCCAAAGGCCAAAAACCCTACCAGAAGCTTATTCAGCATGTCTGGAAATTCAAAACGTAAATTTCCGCAACTTCTCAATTCACAGTTCTCAGGCAACCAATCAAGTGGTTGTCCCAATCAATAATGTTCCAAGGCCGAATGTAACTTACGGTGGTAGGCCACCAATACCTCCAAGACCAACCTGGCGGCAACAGGATCGCCGTCCACAGTTCCAACCGCGGGAACGATTCTCCGGAAACGTGAGTGCCCAGCCATCTCTTCAATCTTCTGTACAATCCAAAAACCCGCCTGTGGAAAAAATGGACGTGGATGGATCTGTGCAGACACGCGCTGTTAACTATATGAATAGGCCGAATCCTTACAAAAGAGGAGCAAGGTCGGACAATCTCCCACGGAAGCACCAGAAACTATTCTACTCATCCACGGGCACAAATGAGGAAGAGTTAAAAGGCAATGAAGAGGGGGATTTTCTCTCCGGGGGCCATCTAGCGTACCATACCTAGGATATACACTCCCGAACGGCCGCACTCTCAAATTCCTTGTAGATACGGGGGCAAATAAGAACTTTATAAGCGAAGCGGTCGCAACAGAGAGTGCTCCTGTAGAGGAAGTATTTAAAGTGCACTCAGCGGGGGGAACAGTGCCGGTAGAAAAGAAAGTGTCCCTAAACTTTTTTAAGGATGTTGGCCACAGCTCTAAAACAACCTTCTTTGTGCTTCCTGGACTAAAATCCTTTGACGGTATCATTGGGGATGATACCCTTAGGATGCTAGGAGCTGTTGTAGATAGGAAAAACAATTATTTAAAAATTAACGAATTTAAACTACCTTTAAAGGCCAGAATTTCAAATCAGGTCAACTATTCCGTAGGAAGTGGTGTATCCACAGAAATGGAACAACGCGTAGGGAATATACTGCAAAAATATGCAGATCTCTTCGTGCCACTTAATGGTAGTGAATTAATAGATACCAGCGTTCGAGCTGAAATACGAACTAATACTTCCGATCCTATCTACAGCAAAAGCTACCCTTACCCAGGCTGCATGAGAGATGAAGTCGATAGACAAATTCAGGAACTCCTCGACGAGGGTATAATTAGGACATCTAAGAGTCCTTATAACTCTCCGATATGGGTGGTCCCGAAAAAACCGAAACCAAACGGAGAAAAGCAGTACCGTATGGTTATTGATTACAAAAGGCTAAACGCTGTAACAATAGCTGATACCTACCCGATACCAGACATTAACGCAACTCTTAGTAGTTTGGGAAAAGCCAAATACTACACGACAATTGACTTAACGTCAGGATTCCACCAAATTCCTATGAAGCCCTCGGACATAACTAAGACGGCTTTTTCGACCATGAACGGCAAATACGAGTTTTTGAGGCTACCATTTGGTCTTAAGAATGCGCCCGCAATCTTCCAGCGAATGATAGACGACGTGCTAAGACAATATATTGGTAAGATTTGCTACGTCTATATCGACGACATTATTGTTTTCGGTAAAGACGAAGAGGACCATCTACAGAATGTCGAAAAGATTTTCGCTAGACTACTTGAAGCAAATCTAAAAGTCAATTTGGAAAAAACGTGCTTCCTAGAAACGGAGGTAGAATTTCTCGGGTACATCATTACGCCGGAGGGAGTGCGGGCGGATCCTAAGAAGGTAGAGGCTATAAAACGTATTTCTTCGCCTGAAAATTTAAAAGACTTAAAGAGCTTTCTAGGTATGACCTCTTATTACAGGAATTTTTATCGCGATTATGCCAAGGTAGCAAAGCCTCTTACAAATTTGACGCGGGGGGAAAACGCCCAAGTCAAAGCAAATGTTTCAAAGAAAGTCAG
This sequence comes from Philophylla caesio, assembly GCA_963971545.1. Classification (NCBI taxonomy): domain Eukaryota; kingdom Metazoa; phylum Arthropoda; class Insecta; order Diptera; family Tephritidae; genus Philophylla; species Philophylla caesio. Next base: position 28,474,416 of record OZ020609.1, on the reverse strand, counting down.
TATTCGATTAGATGCTGAGGCTTCACAGGCGTTTGGTGAACTTAAACAATTACTTATTTCTGCAGACGTCCTTGCATTCCCAGACTTTGATAAAACATTCAATTTAACAACTGATGCCTCAAATTTTGCAATCGGTGCAGTTCTGTCTCAAGGTGAAATAGGGAAAGATAAACCTATTGCATATATCTCTCGTTCCTTGAACAAAGCAGAGGAAAACTATGCCACGAACGAAAAGGAGATGTTGGCGATAGTGTGGGCATTGGACAACCTCAGGTCATATCTGTATGGAGCAAAAAAGATAAAAATATATACCGACCATCAGCCATTGACATTTTCCTTAAGTTGCCGAAATTACAACGCTAAACTGAAGCGCTGGAAGGCCCGCATCGAAGAATACAATTGTGAAATTATCTATAAACCAGGTAAAACAAATGTAGTCGCCGACGCACTTCCCCGCTTGAAAACAGAAGTTAACGCACTCACCGACTCCATTGTAGCCCACCCACCATCGGTATTGGAGGATAATCCTACAGGAACCACTGCGGATGAAGTGGGATCGGAAACTGACACTGCCACTGAATGCACTATGCATTCGGCCCAGCAGGATAATTCCGACCTCATACCACATGTGGAAGCCCCTATCAATGTCTTTAGGAACCAATTGATATTCAGAGAGGGGGATAACCCTCGATGCCTTGAAGAACCACATCAAGGCTACCGCAGGTTTTATATCTCATTCCCAGAGCAGGATGGCGCCGCATTGACCACAATTCTAAAAGAATGCCTTAATCCAAATGTCATTAATGGCATAAAAATTCCAGAAAGATTTCTTACTCTGCTACAGGAAGTTTATATAGGAAACTTCCAAAGATATCGGGTAAGGATAGCGCAAAGAATTGCGGAGGATGTAACGACCATGGATAGAGTGTTTAATATTATCGAGAATGAACACAAAAGGGCTCATAGGAACCCTCGTGAAAACAGGCTGCAAATACTCGAGAAATATTATTTCCCTGCAATGGCTAGGCAAATAAGAGACTACGCTAAAAATTGTGACATCTGCAAATCGAACAAGTATGATAGGCATCCATCTAAACCCTTCATCCAGCCCACCCCAATACCAAGCTATCCTTGCGAAATCTTGCACATCGACATTTTCGAGATTGATAAACAAAAATACCTCAGTGCACTCGACAAATTCTCGAAATTCGCGAAACTATTTTCAATCAAAAATAAATCATCGATTCATTTACGCAAGAAATTAACAAGTCTCTTGCACTACTTTTCCGTTCCTAGGATACTGGTCATGGACAATGAAAGAGGTTTTTTGACACCACTAGTCTTGAATTATATCCGTTCATTGGGCATAGAAATTTACCAGACTCCTACTCAGCATAGTGAGGCCAATGGTCAAGTCGAGCGTGTGCACTCTACGTTAATAGAAATATATCGTTGCATCGCAGACGAATTCAGTAGGCTCACACCAAAGGAGCGAGTTTCAATCGCAGTAGATCGCTACAACAATACTGTTCATTCCGTCACAAAGACGAAACCGGCAGATTTGTTTTTCAATAGATCAAGCAGGATTAACTACCAGGGGTTGGTTAACTTTAGGGAAGATACTTACGAAAACGTAAAAGCACTATTGCAGAAAGAGCAGGACGTTAGAAATGCAAGAATTAATGCTCGTCGTACAGCACCACGCAATTTTAATTCCGGCAATAATCTGTTCATTGCAAACAAACAAATAAAAGGCAAACATAAGCCTCTTTACAAACAAGAAACTGTTGGCGAAAACAGAAATGTAACTATTGTTACTGAAAGTGGAAAAAAATTCCATAAAACTGACATAAAAAATGTCTAAGATAACATTGGTCAGAAGGTAAACTCATGCATAGATCCTTAAGCCCCAGCGGTCTGGGTACAAGTTTTTGTATTTGATCAAGTCATGTTGGTTCAATTCCAACTTACTCGATGGTTCGAGTGACGACAGTCAAAGTGGTTCAACCCCACCAAAGGACTATGGCTTTAATTGACGTGAAGTATCTCGTGCCATGAGTAGGCCATTTGCAACTATTAACGCTTATGACTAAAAGGGAATAACGCGAGCCTTCCAATGTCATCTGAGATAATGCCTATATTCCGATGCAAAGAAAACTGCATAATGCAAATGCAAGAAGAATGCACAGCAAATAATTTTAAATAAATAATTCTAAATGATTGATTTCAAACGAATATTTTAAATAATTAATTTCAAATAGTAATTTGAAATAATTAATTACAAATAAATTGAAATAAATAATTTCGAATAAATAATTCATTTTAAATAATTAATTGCAAATAAATAACTTCAAATAAATAATTTTAAATAAATAATTCTAAATGATTGATTTCAAACGAATATTTTAAATAATTAATTTCAAATAGTAATTTGAAATAATTAATTACAAATAAATTGAAATAAATAATTTCGAATAAATAATTCATTTTAAATAATTAATTGCAAATAAATAACTTCAAATAAATAATTTCAAATAAATAATTCTAAATAATTGATTTCAAACGAATATTTTAAATAATTAATTTCAAATTCAAATAAATAATTTGAAATAAATAATTTCGAATAAATAATTCATTTTAAATAATAAATTGCAAATAAATAACTTCAAATAAAAAATTTGAAATAAATACTCTGAAAACAACAATCATTTTATAAAAAAAAAAAAAAAAAAAAGGGATATCATTCCCAAGGAAAAAGAAAAATTACTAACAGCAATTAACATTACTAATACTAACCAATAAACAAATTACTAACACGGAAAAAAACATATAAAAAGAACAATTACTAACATTATGCTAATAAACACTTCCACTTCTGGGTCCCAATGAATCCTTCTCATTTTTCTTTTATTCCTTGTAACGCCCCAACCAACTCAACTAGAATAATAATATAGATTAATTTAGAGTAATAAGAATTGTATATCCTGTAAGCAAGCCACTACTCACATCACTGGAAAATAATAATTGTGTAATTGTAAAATAAGGCAATTTAGCATGTCAATAGATAAAACAGCGTCCTTTGGACCAATTGCAAAATATGCCTACATAGAAAGATCAAAAATTGTAATATCAAAATATGCTTAGGTTAATTAATTTAAGTATACACGATATATAATTAGTATTAATTTATTTCATATATGGGGGTAAGACATAACATTAAGCAAATCAAAAATGAATTTAACACCCACAGCATCAGCCTTTGCGCAGCCGCGCAAACCTATGACCTATTCAAAATCGACTCGCCTCTTGTGACCATCCGGGACGGATATGGCTGGGTCATCGATGGACATTTTAAGCTGATACATACCATTGACTTAGCGAGCTTCGACAAAATCGTTGACAGACTAGAGGAGGCCATCATCAACCTCGACTCCAGCAGATCCGACACAACCATTGACGTCCTGAACTACCAGATAGAGAAAATAAGATCCTATTTGCGCGAATTAAAAGGCCCCGAAGTAATAAGGATGAAGCGTTCGATTAATTGGATTGGCTCTGCCTGGAAATGGATTGCTGGCACTCCCGATGCAACAGACTGGGATGACCTTCTTCAAAAACAAGATATTCTTATGAGCAATAACGAACAACAGTATCAGGTAAATTCAGAAATCTTCAAAACAACTCATGAACTGTTGCAGGTGATCAACGGAATTGTTGCCATCACAAACGACGTCCAAGATCGCAGCCGACTAGAGCAAATTTCGCAGGAAATCCAGAATAAAATCACCATCCTCAAAGAAGACGTCTATGAGCTAGTTCGTGCGTGTCAAATGGCTAAAGCTGGCGTCGTGAACAGTAATCTCCTGAGCAAGGAGGAAATCAATCGACTTATCAGCGAGATAGAAGTACTACCATACAGCAACGTCATCGAAGCTATAGAATATAGTAGGCCATCGATCTACACCAATGGATCTCTTCTTCTGTATGTGCTGTCCATGCCCAAGGTTATGCACACCAGATATAACCACCTGATTGCTCGAGCTGTTCAACAGGATGGACATCAAGTGGAACTAAACTACACAACTATGTTGGCGAACAAAAATCAGACCTATGGCATTAAGGGTAATTGCCTACACCTTACGGCAGCGATGGTTTGCGGACAAGAATCCCTCGACCTACTAGCGGAAGATGGCTGTTTGCCTCGTCTTATCAAAGGAGGAGAAACAAGCTGTCGATACCTTACATTTAACGAGTCAGCTATTGAAGTGATCAAGGAGGAAACCATCTACCTAAATAACTTCAACGGGAGCATTGGCTCAGGTAACACCGCTAATCAATTCTTAGGCTCTTTTATCCTTCAGATGAACAACGAGTCGGTAAACATCAACAACCATACTTACTGGAGTACTAGTAGCTCAGAGGTGCAGTTGCTACCACCCGTTCTTACCAATGTGAGGAATAAATCCTTGGCAGTGAATCTCGACCTTGTCCACGGAATGACGTCAAGCAACATCAAACTCTTAACCTACCTTAAGAAAAAAACCGACTGGTCCATTGTTTCCGAAATCATGGGATTTGTCCTTTTGGCGATGGTTGTGTGGATCATATGGAAGAAGATGACAGCAGGAATGAAAATCCCCGAGCTTAAGATATCATTGCTGGACAGAAGCCTCCGTGGCCAACAACACGGGGACACTCCTCGAGCACCTAATCTGCGGGACGCAGATCTTTGAAGGGGGAGGAGTTAACGCGGCCGGCTACTGCCCACTTGCACTGTTCCCACGGCTGGCAGCTACACGTGTCGCAGCGTCAGCATAATTGCATTTCACACGGTTGCGAAATATGTGTGCTGCGCATTCTACCGAAATATGCTACCGCTGGGAAGTCAAGGCCAATGCCGCTCGCACCCAGACAGTGAGCGCACCCTTACGTAAGGTTGGCAGCGCGCGACATTATAAGAGGGAGCAGAACCTGGAGTTGGAGGCAGTTGCTGTTGGGGCGTGAACTTAACTTAGCGTAATTATTTACTTGTGTGAATTACTATTGATAAAATAAACTTGTAACGTTGTATAAAACTAGTGTTGTTCCTTTTGGGCAAGTTGGCCCTCCATTTTTTTTAGTGTACAGGACCTTCAGTCCTTTAACTTACATATACTTAATAATAAAGGCTATTCAACCAAATATTAGCCATACAACATTTCTAAGACTTCTTACTCACATTATTTGACACTTTTTAAGTTTGACCCTATTTTAATGTCCATTTAAAAAACGACGTTTAAGAACCTTTTTAATTATTTTTTAGTTTCAACAGGAATTTTTCTTTCTTTGATCGTATATATATAAAATAAAATGATATGAGAATTAAATAAAATATTTAATAAAAAATTATTGCTTTTATTTAAAAAAATATTTATTATTGAAATTGTATGAGAAGCTTGGCCGCTGTGGTCGAGTTGGTAGCGGTGCGTGCTATAACTCGATATGCCGGTGAGTTCAAGGTTCGAATCTCAGTCAGGGCAAGCAAAATCTTAATCATAGAAAACGTTTTTCTAATAGCGGTCACCCCTCGGCAGGCAATGGCAAACCTCCGAGGGTATTTCTGCCATGAAAAAGCTTCTCATTAAATACATCTGCCGTTCGGAGTCGGCACAAAACTGTAGGTCCCTCTATTTGTGGTATAATATAAAGACGCACACCACAAATGGTAGGAGAAGCTCGGCCAAACACTGAGCTATATAGTGTACGCGCCAAAATTATATATTATATATTATATATATGAGAAGCTTGACCCTATTTTTTGTCCGACACTGTATGTAGGTGCTGAAGGTGCTGCTCGAAACCTCGTCCGTTCCGACAGCTCTTAGAAAGCATGAGTATCCTACTGTTAAACAATTATATAGACCTGGGATGCAGATATTATTATATGCCACCTAGTCAACATCGGACGAAAATTCACCAAAATTTTGTGAGAAAACTACACCCCAGTAGTCGCCAAACTGGTGCCCCCGGATCTTCAAACAGGTCTGGAGGGACAGGGGCATGCGAACCATTAAGCTCGGAATCTCGTCCATTCCGACATCCCTCAAAATGTGAAGCACACTATCAGCCCCCAGATAACCCAGGCAAGATGCTGCTTGGAACCTCGTCTTTTCCGACGGCCTCCTTTAGCAGTAGCGAAAAATGGAAGAAAGCTTGTGATGCAGTAGCAGAAGAAATGAAGAGGTTGAGAACTCTCAACAGACAACAGCGCAACAGCGTAGCAGCGGCGACTAACCGCCCTTCCTCCCAATGATGTAATGCTTGACGGCAGTCCCGTGGGGAGCGGAATTCGACGAAAATGGGTTCAAAATATATGTGTGTAAATGTGTGAGTCAGAGCAAATGCTGCGAAGCGGAAAGAAAACTCTGCGCGCCTCAAATGAGGTGGCTAGTCATAATTATAATATACTGTTAAAATAAATAGAGCGGTGTTATAGTGTGATGAAGGATAGATAGGTTTAAAAATATACTCATTTGCGGTATATTTATTGCTCCATATTTATTTGGCATGTAAATTCAAAATACGCCGTTACGAATGCAATAATTCGGAAAGAAAGACAGAGGTGAAGGAAATGCCACTGGCATTTTAAATATCGATAACAATAAAATTGTGCCCATTGATAATAATAATAATAATAATTTAGCGTTTACACTATATAGCTCAGTGTTTGGCCGAGCTTCTCCTACCATTTGTGCTTTTTCATGGCAGAAATACCTTCAGAGGTTTGCATTGCTTGTCAAGGGGTGACCGCTATTAGGAAACACTTTTTCTATGATTAAGATTGTACTTGCCCTGGCTGAAATTCGAAACTCGAACCCAGCGGCATATCGAGTAATAGTACGTAGCGCTACCCACTCGATCACAGCGACCACTATAGACAATTTAAAATATCAATTATTATTGCAATGTTATTGATTGCAATATAAAGACGCACACCACAAATTGTAGGAGAAGCTCGGCCAAACACTGAACTTTACAATGTAAGGCAAAATTATTATTATTATCATAAGGCAATAATTCGTTTTATATCAATTAAGTAACTTACATTTTTTTGCTGTGTCATTCTTAAATAAATATTTATTATAATTATGTTCGTTTACAAACTGCGTATAGGGGTCAACAAAAATAAATTTCAAATATCCGTGTGCTCACTCAGCCAGCTGAAAGATTCGGCAATACTTTTCGAATTTATTGATAAAGGTGCCAGGCAATAACATAAAAGAACCACCACAGTTTTCCAGTTCAAGGTCTAATACTTGTATTTGAAAATTCTTTAGTTTTCTAACGAAGGAAATGGTAAATGCCAAGCGGCTCTTTACAATAAAATGGATTAAACCTGAAGCGACATTTCTCTAAAAACAGTGATATGTGTTTAAAAATTGGCCTCTATACTCGTATTCCTATAAGCCTTTTCTTAAGTCAATATAAACATATATTTATTTATGAAGATTTTCCTTAGTTAAACTCACAAAAGGTTGAGGAGAAATGCAGCATCAGAAAGGATCTTGATAAGGTATTTACAGCAACAACTTCAAAATAGTAACCGTCAATATGTGATCCTATGTATTAATAGGCATACATACATATGTACATCAGTGAGCATCACTTCCGTATATCAACCCTAATATATTTGTATATTCAAAGACTCACATAAATAAATATATACACGACCTTACATACCATATATATGCAAATACATATGCACATGTACATACATACATATTTATAGTGCAAACAGTCACCGCCGTAACCGTCCGTTACGTGTCAGCTGACACGATCAAACATATACCTTGTAAATGAAAACTCACCACCGTGTTTGATTTATTATTAAAATAACGTAAAAGTGATGTTTAATAATGTTAATTAAAGAAAAATTTACTATTTGGATTTGATGGTTTTTGGCATTGATTTATTTTACGACGAAAAATTGTAATTGATAAAGCGGATGCGTGTAAAAGTATGCATGCAAACAAATGAATGGCAACATTGTGTTCATGCAAGCAAACGGATATATAAGTTTTGCTGAATTTTGTGTATCTCACATCAAACAGAAATGGCACAATTACGGCGGTGACTGTTTCCACTATTATAGCGCAGTTACCCACCGACGTAGAACGGCCCTAGGTGTCAGCTGACACGAACTATCTTATGAGAGCGCCTTGTTAATGAAAACTCACCACCGTAGAATTTTTGTGTTGACGGAGAGCTTACGTAGTTTCCTACGAATTTCATTTTTTCCGTAGAAACGTATCACCTGATTGTTCTCTCTCTCATCATTCTCATACAAAGTTGCCACCGCGTACTTTTTGAAATCATTAAAAAGTTAGTTTCCAAATACTTGAAATATTCTTAAATTATTAGAAAAATACTACCGAATATAGGATATTATAGCATAATATATTATTTAAGTAGGTCAGCACTTCGATTCGATCATTTACATTATAAAAATGTTAACTAAAATCGTATTTTTATGCAAAAACATATGTATGTATATATAAATCAATGACAACATTGTATAAAAGTGAGCGAACTAAATAAAAAGTTGTATGCAATGAGAGAACAGCTGATTTCTACGCTAAGACTACGGTAATGAGTTTTTGTAAAAATGAGATTCCACCGCCGTCTACGCTATGCTACGTACACGTTCGTGGGTAACTGCGCTATTATACTTACACAAGCATTACTGCCAAATGTTCTCTTAATTGCTTACATCCGCACCATGTGCTCTCATGAGCCCACATACAAATGTTTGGTAGCGTAATTATACACTTCATCCCTGGAAGACACACCATTTGAATATATCATTTCACGCTGTCTTTGTCACAGATGCCAAAAATAAATGCGAACAGAGCTACCAAAGGGCCTATCGATGTCAAATTAGAATTGGGCAGTGCAAAGTTCGAATTGAGGGAGACATTGTAAATGAAAAAAATAAATATCCTTCAATACAAAATATTAAATACACATCTTTAACTTCTTAATTAGTAAATGCAATAGTAATTGCTTGTCGGCGCCACCTAGAATACGATCCACTCATGCCATTGATGAGGCAGTGGGATTTTTAATGCCTGCTTTACGTGATAGTTTGGATAAGGCCTGTCCGGCGCGAATACTTCTTAGCCGCACGTCTGTTTCCTGGTGGAACAAGCAGCTGCAGAAGATGAGAGGTGAATCGAGAAAATTTCTTAACCGGGCCCTCAAAACTAATCTTGAGATGGACTGGGAACAATATCGCTTCACGCAAAAAGAGAGGCTAATTCGCTCTGCGAAAAGGAACTCTTTTATAGAATACTGCAGCGGGATTGAAACCTTGGGTTAAACAGCTAGACTGGTAAAAGTTCGGAAAAAGGATCAACCCGTAAAGCTGGGTTCCCTCAAGAGGCCTGATGGCTCTTTCACAGTGACCAGGACTGAGACTTACTCTCTTCTTCTAGAGACTAATTTTCCTGGAAATCAGGTGATGGTTACCCCTTCTTCTCCCTCGACAACGGAGGGAGGGAATGCGGGAACCATCGCGACAAGGTATAACTGGTTTGTTGCCAGAACTGTGGCGAGGGAAGATGCCATGAGATATGCTATTGAATCTTTTGACAGTTTCAAATCTCCCAGTCCGGCATCTCACCTATTGTACTAAAAAAAGCCTTCCTCCCATCCTGTGTCTTTGCATGGGGAGGTCGTCGATAGGAAACAGTTCGCCTTAAGGGTGCTCTTGACAATGCCACCGTCGATGACATGTGTTCTGCTGCTCTATGGCATGTGGTAGATTCTTCGCTGGTAAATTGGATTCGTTCAATGCTGGCGCAGCTGATTATCAGAATTCATGCAGAAGAGGATCAATACCTAAAGTGCGGAGTTAATAAGGGTTGTCCTCAGGGCGGTGTGCTTTCCCCTTTGCTCCGGTGCTTGGTAATTGATTATCTTCTTGTCACCCTTGATTACTCGAATATCTACGCTCAGGCCTATGCGGACGATGTGGCCTGTCTAGTCACGGGCTCATCTCTGTCGGCTGTTTGCAAAAAAGCGCACAATACAATACTGAATAAGATTAACACTTGGTGTGATGATAATGGGCTATCCACAAACCCAACCAAAACTAGTGTTGTGCTATTCACTAGGCGGAGAAGGTTGGATGGCGTCATTACTTACCGTCACTTTGTATATTCATATGTGGGGAGGTCTTAAAGGGAACCTGCAGACTTAAAAGAAACGGTATAAAACGGAGTGGGGCGCAGCGGAAATTGCTGGCGGCAGAGATATGGACACTTGCGTCTTTTCAATGCCACAGGATAGTAAGCCACCGTTACCTTTGCTGATGAGACTCTATAACATTGAGTACCCTGAGGCTGAATGCTGTTTCAACACCAACACTGAGCCCGATCTTACACTTTGTCGAATCTTTACTGATGGCTCCAAAAGTGAATCTGAGTCTTGGTCTGGAGTTTTTATAGAAGATAATGGGGATAAGCTTCACTTTTCTCTTGGGGAATATGCCTCGGTCTTCCAGACCGAAGTATTTACAATTCTCAAAGCCATGGACTACGTGGTGGAAAATAGGTGGAGGGGGAGGATACGTGTCTGCAGTGACAGCCAAGCTGCACTCAAAGCACTTCCAAACTAGTTCGGCAATGCAAGTCTCAACTAAACTATGTTGGTAAACATCATGAACTTGCTTTTCTCTGGGTGCCTTGTCACTCGGGAGTACCTGGTAATGAGACATCTGACCATTTGGCCAGAATTGGCTGGGATCAGGTGTTCCTCGTCCCGCAACCAGCTATAGCACTCCCACCTTCGGCCATCGATGCCACCATCAAAAACTGGGTGAATACTTCGTTCTGCAATGACTAGGAGGCGTCGAGAGGTTTTAGATGGGCAAAACTTATATTACCTTCAACCTTAGAAGGACTATCAAAATACGTGCTTTCACTTAACAGCCGAGACTGCAGGCAACTTGTTGGACTGTTGAACGGTCACTTCACGTGGCATATACACCTGACAATGATAGGCGTACATGACAACTCCATATGTCCATCCTGTTTTGAAGGGGAAGAGACGGCAGAACACTTTCTCTTTGACACCCCAAGATTTATTCGTAAATCCTGCACATTTAAAACAGATTAAAAGGAACATGAAAACACTACAATGGATAGCATGAAGTCTGAGTGCTGTTTTCTGCTCGCCCGATTCCTACAAAAAAAAAGTTGTTTGACTCTAAGGGAGTTTCTTAATAATATAATATAATAATTTTGGGGCGTACACTACATAGCTTAGTGTTTGACCGAGCTTCTCCTACCATTTGTAGTGTGCGTCTTTATATTATACCACGAATGGAGGGACCTACAGTTTTGTGCCGACTCCGAACGGCAGATGTATTTAATGAGAAGCTTTTTCATGGCCCTCGGAGGTTTGCCATTGCCTGCCGAGGGGTGGCAGCTATTAGAAAAAACTTTTTCTATTATTAAGATTTTGCTTGCCCTGACTGAGATTCGAACCTCGAACTCGAACTCACCGGCATATCAAGTTATAGCACGCACCGCTACCAACTTGACCACAGCGTTTCTTAATTACAATATGGGTATTCATCTAAACGCGCAAATGCCTCGCAACTGCGTAAACCTCGTAAACAATCCGGGTTTTCACACGGGTTTAGATGAATACCCCTATTATTTTAGTAAATTTTAATTGCTTGAAATTCACAGAGAATCAAGAATAAATAACTTATTGGGTTAGGTACAAATATATAAAAGGCTCGGAATTACAATGAAAGGTGCATTGGCTTGTAAAGTTTTGAACTTCAGTTTATATGTGATATCATTCGGTTTCTACAAAAAATTGCGAGTATAATAAAGGCAAATCTCATTAAGTGTTTCACGTTTGAATACTTTACAATAGAAAGGAGAAGCCTCTTAGAGAACTTCTAGTTTCAATTGACTTAATAATTTAATTAAGTTTTACGGCACACTGCTTTCAGCCCTAACTCAGTTTATTTGTGGTCTAATTAGAAGAGTTGGCGTTGTACCAACAAAATACTCGCATAAGCTCTACAGTTTAAACTACTTAGAACTATTTTTGCAGCAGCTTCTGGTTTGCACTGCCTTTTTCACCAAATATCATTTTAATACTTTTAATTATTGCAAAGGCCTCCCTCCGTATTAGCCATCCTTCGGAAACAAGTTGTGAGTTTGACTTTTAATGCCGAAAAATTTTGCCAATTGTCCGTTCAACAGAGAAACCGACAATGTTAACTGAGGTCTATGCCATCATACCAATAAGGATTACGCGATTAAAGCTGTGTATATCTAAATTATCATAGCTTAAGTCTGATTAAGGGTTATCCGAAATCTTCAAAAAATCGATTTACCTTCAGCTCAATGAGAGTATTTCACATATCTAAGACTTAGGGAGTCTTTAGAGTATTTCTCTGACTCCCACGAGACATTAAAGTTTTTTCTGCTAAAATTATAACTTAAAATTACTTAATATTGAAGCGGCTTAAACTAGCGACGATCGCTTAGGGAATGTTTTACGACAGAACATATGGAAAATTTAGCACACGCTGCACAAGTAAAATATATATTATTTGGTTTATATGCATGAAGATATGCGTGTGAATATCCAATGAATGTATGTATGTGTGATATATTAATCCAGAGCAACCGCTTATTATAACAATATAACCTTGTGGTAATTGTGGTAACTACACATTTACTATCTCCTCATGGGGCAAGGCCACAATATAACACAATAACTTGCGATACACGTCTTTTTGCCCATGCTTCCTTTTGTATAATAAAGTTTGCAACAAAAGATCTAAGAAAACACAACAACGTAGCGCAAATGCTAAGGAGTTGCAGCGTCGGAATGAATATCCCGGAAGAATCTAAATGGAAGCCAACTACTTCTTACACCTCTATACTTAAGCAATTCGGCATTAGTTCTCCCGCCTCTATGTGTTTATATTGTTATTGTTTTTTAGTACGTATGTTCTTGTTGTTGTTGTTGTTGTTGTTGCAATTGTGACAAAACAACCGCTTTCTCCGCATAATTTACGCGTTTCAGCAGTTGCGTCCGTCCCTTTTACTAAGTCTACCGTTTGTCGTCGTCGTTTAAAACCAGCGCCTATTCAATTGTTTAAGTGTTGTTTTGTTTTTGTTGTGGGTGTGTGTGTTTTTTTTTTATATACACACTTATATACGTGCGTATGTATGGTTGATTTTGCCGCTGAAAATTGCTTTGTGCTACTTGAGATTATGATTTTTTAATGTGTGGTGGCATGATGCCAAAAATGCCAACGTTCATCACAGCTACAGAAGGGCAAAAAAACAAACAACAAGCAGTGCAAGCAGAGAGCAAAGAGGCTTCAAGTGACTGCGCACGGAGTAACTGGCGTACAGGATGCAGAGGAGACATGAACTATAAAGACGATGATTAGCGATTAAACGTTTATGCTTTTTCACCCCTTTTTTGCTACGAATTGTTGTTGTATTTTACAGGCGCATAAATACACACACACGCGTATACTTTATGCAAATACACATGCACTTTGTTGTGCCACATCATTAAACCGCTTTAGTAGTTTTCGCCCATGTCTCCTTAGTATTTATTGCTCAGAGCGCTCTAGGAACTTTCATTTTTGTTGTAGTTGACACAATTTTATTCTTGCACGGATATTAAGCATGTGCAGCTGTATTGTGCAACCCGACAGTAAGAAAAACTGATTAGATGGCTTGTGAGTGTGAATTTAGTAGGCCTCATCTTTTGTAAGCGAGTTGCAAAAGAACACTAGGTAGCTTATCGTATAGCGAGGATAGCAACAATAAAATATAAACGATTTGAGTTGAAAAAAGCGGGTTGAAATAAACTCGCTAAAAAATTAGCCGACCTCATTGAAAGTGTTGGAAAGTGAGAAAGTGGTGCTATTGTGAATAATCATTGGAAAGTACCAAGGGAAATTAGGAAATTTTCAGTAAAAAATCAAAATAAGTAAAAAAACAAGATAGAGCAGACGTAAATAACATGACCTCTTATAAGAATGTCTCTTTTGTTTTGTTTTTATAGCAAATTTTACAAACGACCATTAATTTAGACAGACTAGTGTTGTAAAGTGTATTTAAAATATAAGAGAGTTGATTATAAGCGAGTTAGGCGTTCTTTTGCAAGTCGCTTACAAAAAACGATAATACAATAATAAATCGATAAATTGATATCATAGTTGGTCGAGAGCGATAAAAATTACTGCGATAATTATAATTATATAATTATAATGATAAAAGCACCAATAACTTAGTAAATTTTACGAATGAAAAATTTAAATTTGCATCAGGCAACACGGTTAGCTCCTCATCGTATTAAAATCTCGTTTAGCTTCATATTTCAAAGTGACGAGTTGTTTCGAGGGAGAGCCGGGTTGTTAAGTGGAGGACTTCAATTCGATATAACGGTAATTTCGTAAATTTTACGAGTGTTTAGTTGAATCATGGGGAAATTTTCAGATTAAGCTGGACCCCTAAATTTGGAGGAAATCAAAGCTCTTCTAGAAGAACTCCCCGGTACACAATTGTGAATTGTGTTGGGAAATACTGCAGATGGCCCATTACGGTTTTTTATGTTATGATAAATATTGCTTGCATCAATTCTTGCATTACTTATAATCATAAATGGCAAAGAAATGGTGTACAACGAGTTAACACAAAGAGTTTAAGGATACATCTTTATAAAGTTTTGGTATAATCTTGGCTTGAGTATCGGTTTTAGTTGCCAACTTTGCAACTATCTACCCTGGAGCAAAATTGTAGGTGTTCGGACTCTCTGGAGATCCTGGAGAAGAGACAGGGCCGTGTCTACTACGGCCTAGATGAAGTGACTCTACGAGTCTATCGCGGTAATGCGCAGCTTGACTCCGGCGCAGGAATTTCAATATTGTGGAAATTGACTTTTCCGACGCGGAAAGCGGAGCCTCCTCGCATTCAAATCTTGCATCTGCGATGCAAATGATGTATGCTAAGGAGGAGCTGTTTTTTAGCTAAGGGAAGTTAGCGCTGACGTCACTGTCGATGCGGTGGAGGTGATGGATAAGCTCCATCGTTACAGGGCAGCATCCGCTGCTCTCCTGAGTCTCCTACTTGGCGCCAACATAGACATCGCACTTCTCTAGAAGCCTTGGGTTAATAACTCGGTGGTCTGCGGTCTAGGTGCGGAGAGCTGCTTGCTCAGTGTGGTAAAGGTAAAATAAGAACCTGCGTAGTGCCAAAGAAAGATTTAAACATTTTTCTTCTACCCTGCTATTGTGACGGAGATATGACGACAACGCTGCTGGAGATCGGAGGAAAGTCCTTGCTGCTGAGGATCCCACTTTTATTACTAAAAACCGACAGGACGTCATAGACCTCACATTATATAGTGATAAACTCTATGGTAAGGTTACAATCGGAAGGTTCTTGCTGAACACTCCCTTTCAGACCATGAAACCACTTTAGATCCAAAGGTTCGTAAAAACCTGAGAAACAATGACTGACTTCTGTACAGGGAAATTCTCTTAAATAACCTACCACATCCAGTACCGGTAGAGTCCAATAATATTGATAAAATGGAAGACATGGTGAATTTTTTTACTGCGACCTGCTCGCGGGCCCTGGCCAAAGCGTAGGCCTCACTGGTGGTCCCGCGATTAGGACTCGCTGCGCAAAGATTGCAGGAGTCAGTTTAACAGGGAAAACAGGGAGTCGGGAATCTTAATGGCAAACCTATAAACGGCTCTTGCGGACCTACAAAAAAGCCGTACGCGAAGAAAAAAAGTCCTCATGGATGAATTTTTGTACTGGCATTAAGGGCGTCAACGAAACTGCTTGACTAAGAAGAATATTGTTAGGCACAACAAAGACGATTGGGTCCTTACAGAGGCGGAATGGACGACAACGGGAAAAGAAACGGTCGAACTGCTTCTCGACATGCACTATCCTGAAAGGCACTATCCAGAGACATATCAATGGGAGTCTAGCTTACGTGGTACTGCGTAACTATAGCTTTATTCCGCACTGCACAGATCACTGCGTCGATACTGTGGTCGGGGACATAAAATTCGCGATGTTGATCCCAGGTAGGGAGGAGTGGTCAAGAAATGTCTATACTCCACCTGGAAGTCTAACGGTTTTTACAGATGTTGCGAAGCTGAATGGCAGAGTGGAAGGAGAATTCTTCTCTCGGGACCTATATCTGAGCTGTTTCTTTCGGTTGCCGGATCCCTGTAGCGTTTTTCAAGCTGAGGTTTCAGCTATTAAGGAGGCTATGGATCTGTTACAAACTGATTTAAAAGGCGAATACATCTTTATTTCGTGAAAGCCAAGCGGCAATATTATACGGGATTGCAGGAGATCGCTAAGCAGAACATGCTGAACCTCATTTGGGTTCCAGGCCACATTGACATCGAGGGTAACTGTGAACATACGATGGAAGGAACAACCAAGCACATTCTTCCCGGTAAAGAACGCGCTGGTATGCCCTTTGGTACTTGTAAGCTCCTTTTAAAATAATTTGCTTATGCTCGTGGAAATGACAGCTGGGCACAAACTACGACTTGAAGGATCATTAGGCAAACTTGGCTCAGAACGGGATGATATATCCAAGGTCATTGGAGCTCTAACAAAAGCAGCGCTGGCGAGAAGCATATCACGCTTTCTAAGGAACTTCATTTTGGAGGCCTCGAAGAATTAGGTGATACAGACCCAAGATACTTGACGAAATTCGTTCAGCGAGAGGGAGTGAGCGTTTAGCTGGTGGTATTTCAACGGGCATCTACTTATGGCCTAAGTGTGTCGCTTAATTATCAGTGACAGCCACACATACCTACCTACTTGCCTACCTGTACTGAGCTAAACCCCACAAGTATCAAGGGACAATCAGAGAAACCGTTAATAATACGGTAAATTAATAATCTCCTCTTTTGCACAGTATATAAAAAATAAGAATAATCCGAAATTTAAGGACCGTGGTGCTTTTTTAACTCATGCAATTTTATTTATCGAAAGCTGATCATAAGGCCTCCACATAAAAACAGCATTTTCAAAATGAGGCCGAACCAGAGATCTAAGTAATTGCATCTGTGTATATGGATCAGAAAATTCAGAAGAATTGCGTCTAACGAAGGCTAAAACTCACTGCCAAGGAGAATTCATAAAAGATGGTGTTAATCAATTAGCTGATTGGTGGTTGGTTGTCAAAATCAATTATTTAGTTGCAAATTATCAATTGTTTCGTTTAACTACAAGAAATTTAAAGATATGGTTCACTATAACATTTGGCGGTGACTCTAGTAGTGTAAAAATTATTTCGCGAAATTTAAATACAAAGGAGATAAAGTTTGACAATAACCCAACAAAGCGTTGCATTTTCAGAATCGCTACCACCTTACATGAATTCGCCTTGCTCACTACAATTTTGATATAAAATGACTTTCAAACGAAAACTTAATGCCAAACAATTATGGATTGTTTTATGGGATTGCATTTTATCTTCCATCTTGCACTTTAAAAAAATTTTACTCCTATTTTAAGTTATTTATTACTTGACTTGTGGCGGCTGTGGTCGCGCAGGTAGCGGTGCGTGTTGTAATTATTATTATTATTAATTGACTAGTCTGGAAGTGGGGCTTTGTTTTCGGCTGATGGTGTCCTCGGCTGAACTGATAAGCGCAGTATGATATACGAGTATGTACTTTTACATACATATGTAATAGTGTATATATGTGGTACATACATATGTCATGAATATGAACATCAACGCGCCGAATTCCTGCCGCAAGGACATGAGAATGACATACTAGACACTCTATACAAATATACATAATTATGAACTAATATATAGTATCCTTGTGGTATTGCATTTAGTTTAAATTTTTGTTCATTGACAAAAGTTAGAATTTTTAGTACTGGAAAATTGAGTCGTTACATATTCGGCTTATCTTTAAGAAATATTCAAACGGTCACTTAAAAACTAATAATAATTTTTGAGAGATGATGGAGTTTAAAGTACACTTTGATTAACAGCGAAAAATCAAAAGACATTTAAAAATTACGTAAGATTTTTTCAAGATGAATGAAAACGCCGCGTCGACGTCAGTTTCAACAAGTGCAGCAAACGAGAGATACCAGAGAAGGAAAGGAAAGACAGACGTATTTTTAAGTATGGCCGATTTAAGTAAAGATAACAAGACTTTGGAGCAAGATGTATTACCCTGCTTTCATGGAAAGCGAGTATAGAAAAAACGAAATGGTGAGCTCTATGAGCTTTATAATAACATGAACATTGTCAAACGCATATATATTCATAACAAATGAAGAAACTCTGCTAAAAACATTGATCCACTCGGCGCCCAAGGGTGGGAAATGAAAGGAGAGGAAGAGAAAGAAAGGAAATTTGTTGTCTAGTTCAAAAGTCGTTTGGCTTATACCCATGCTAACAAATGGAAAACAGAATTCGGGATATTTAAGGCCGCTATTATGAGTTGCTACTCTCCAAGGACGTCTTTTTCATGCCCTTACCAGTTCATCTTTTACTCAGTTACCTAGCGTTACGGCATGTTCGTGGGCCCATTTCACTCATATTTTTATGATGTCAGCTCATTTAAGTTTAGATTTCCGAAATGTTGCATGGAGTATGAGATGGGCGTAAAAGAAGCCCCAGTACAATAGCAAAAACTTTCTCAACTCTTCTTCAGGTCTTTTTTTTATATCTTCATTTCATATACTCCACATATTCTGTGGTAATTTAAAACGCTCCTCTTTAATTTATGGTTATTTAATTGTATGCCAAGTTTAGATATATTTCCTTTTTCCTCTCAACGGAAACTCAAGTAAGTGTTGTCACCTTCCGTTATATCAGACTCTTTACTATCTAATCCACTTGCATACATATGTAAATACAATCTTACAATTATACATACATATACTCATCAATACATTGATCTTTAATACATATGTAGCTGTGCACAGCCCGCCACATCCTTACCAATGCAACAACAATGTGGCTTAAAAAATATTGCTAAAGCACCAGCTTCGCAGACCAGCCGGCAAGAGCACATGCATACAAATTTAAAAGCCTGTTCATATGTTCTTGCCTTTGCATCCATTCGCCTGCGCTCAGCTTATTGCTGTTGATGTTGCCGCTCCACGCTTTGGGATGCCTTTTACAGAACGCCTATGCTGATGTCGCTGCCCCTGTCACCGTAAACGCCGCCGTCGGTACAACTGTTGGCATTTTAAGATTTCTCTTTCGCATTTCTTGCAGTTATTGCACGCCTCAAGTGCAATTTTAAATCAAGCAATGTCTGCCTTAACATTCGCGCTACTGCCCAAGCGACTACAGACGCGCCAGCTGATGCTGCAACTGTCGCATTGCCCATTGCGCCTTTCTTTTCCACTGCTTACGCTCGCAATTTTTTTTTTTTTATACATATGTGTCTTGATAGCCACTGATGCCTGCCGCCTGTCGTTGCATTTCATTAAAAATAATTTAATCCACGCTGCTTTTGGCGCTTTCGTACATCAATCAATGACGATAGTGTATGTTTGTGTATAGTTCTGAATATGTCTAAATTCTTCTTCTCATTTTGCTGCTGCCACATAACCTAAGATTATGAAGATAGCCAAAGTTGTTTTAACAAGGAAAAAATAGTGGTTATAAAAAAACTGATGAACAATTCGTCAAAGGAAGGATAATCGATATGCTTGTAGCTGCTAGCAAATAAATGAAGTTTGAAAATTTAAGCTGCCTTTTAATATTTCTGGCATTTATGTGAGAATACATGACATATCTTCTTACCCTGCGGTACTTGGAATCTAAAGTAGTGTTGCCGTTTTCACTACGATCGTAGTTTTTCACTTCACATTAATGGCCATCACTTCTGCACTTCCTCTTTGACCAAATTCCTTCGATTTTGAGCGAATAGAATTTCCCAAAAGAAAAACTAGATTTCATTCTCTGAATTTACATGCTCAATACTTCAGAGAGTTGTTATTTCAACCGCCATAACTTAATCTTTGAATTTAATAAGAGATTATTTCAATAAAGACAATTTCTTAAATTGGATTCCAGTTAAAGACGTTTTATTAAAATACACACGTAGCAAACAACGATTTGCAATTTTTGTTCTCTTTGAAATTTACCTTCCAGTATTATTAGTTTGTATAAGTGTCAGGGTTTTGATAAGTAAATATACATATATGTAGCATCACCACCACTCTTGCTAGCGCGATTAAGCAACTTCAAAAATGTGGTAACACCGCGATCGACTTTGACGTTTTCTTTTTGTACATATTTCACTTTTGACAAAAAAAATAAACGATCCTTTTTTTATTTTCACTGGTAAAGCAAAGACGTTTTTGGTAATAGCTCCACATTGGTGACCCCGCACGTTTTGAAGAACTTTTTAAAATAATTTTTTGCTTTTCAAAAAGAGTCTCGATGAAAGCCACATACTCGTAATTTCAGAAGGAGGGAACTTCGTTGAAAACGCGAGCGTGCAGCATATTTTACCACAGATGCGTGAGGACAATGTTGAGGCGTATTTTTATTCATTGCAATTTTGGTTCGTTGCATCGTTGGCAACTTCTCGCTCTAAATCAGCCATCTTTAACGCCCTTAGAAACTGTGTTGTTCCTTTGCAGAATTTGGTTACTAGTTTTGTACAAAAAAAATGTTGAATTGTAGCAGAAAATTAAGTTTTTCATGTGGAACTTCTAATATGTATTATCGATTGTTTTGACATTTTGGATATTTTTCCTCATTTGTTGATAATTTCTTTTCTAAAAGCGATAATTTGAATAAGTTTTTTTAAAAATTGTCAAGTATTTGTATAATGAAAGATTATTTGATAAAATATTAAGTGGAATAAAGCTCTGGGGTTCATTTCCGAAGACAGGATAAACAATTTAATTGGCTTTTGCAATAGTATTGGCAAGAAAAAAAAATATCTGTTTTTTGATAGAGTATCAAAAATATATTTAACCTATGGATGTTATATTTTAATGTCCGTTTTTGATAAGGTATCAAAAATAATTCCCCATAAAATCATCTTCATAGAGGAACTCCCATTATTTCTCTCCCGCCTTCAACCGACTCGATCGCCTCGCCAACGTAAATTTTTCGTTTTCTCCGCTCGTCAAGTATTTGTATAATGAAAGATTATTTGATAAAATATTAAGAGGAATAAAACTCTGGGGTTCATTTCGGAAGACAGGATAAACAATTTTATTGGCATTTGCAGTATCAACAATAATTCTCCATAAAATCATCTTCATAGAGGAACTCCAATTTCTCTTCCGCCTTCAACCGACTCGATCGTCTCGCCAACGTCAATTTTTCGTTTTCTCCGCTCGTCTTTGGAACAAGCTTATTTTATATTCAATTTAACCTGGGGATGTTGTATTCTAATAATTATAGCATAAAAGCTAATAGACCTGTATATTTATACTTTTTCAGTTATTAATTAGTATTTCTTTCCTAAAATTCCCGCCATCATTGCCTTTATGCTAATAACCATTGAGGATTACCTTCAGTTTCTTCATGATCCAATGATTGGAAATAAACTTTATTAATGTGGGAAAACTTTTCCGAAAAATTGTTAATAGCTGGACAAACATTGTTATGTTGTTGGTACGGTTTGAATGCATTTGCGTCATATTTAAACATTTTACATTAATTTCTAAAGAATAATCATTATCGCAGGTTTTACCAGCAATTTTAATACAAACTATGATGTTATTAATTTTTTTTGTCAGTTTTCATATAAAATTCATAACATTCCAATCATTGTGGTTAAATTTTATGTAAATATCTTCACTCGTTTGTACCTTTTCCTAAGAACGGCCTTCTTTTATTCCCGTTTCTCTAATACTTCCAAAATACAACACTGAGGTAAGGGCTAGAGGTGTCAAACTATCGACGGTACTATCGATAGTATCAATAGTTTTTTTGTGCCACTATCGATGAGTAGTGATAGTTTTTTTCGAAAACGCTTAAACTATCGATAGTAATAGTTGACTATCGATAGTTGAACACCTCTAGCACTACTGATTTTCCTCATAATTTCTCCATTTTGTGTAGCTGTGCGTCGGTTTGGTAAGTTTGCTAGCTTTCTTTTTTAATGTGATACCAATGTTAAACTTTGCTTTTATACCAATAATTTACTAATAGAAGCGGTGGATACTCGTGGTGGCTTTTTTGACGGTTCCAAGTTTTCAGCAGCAAAATGGAAGTCATAGAGGATAATTCTGCAGGTATGTATGCAAATTTATTAGATCGTGATTTCGGCGTAAGTTAGGAATGTGGGACCGTACTAAAGGATTTTAAAAATATAAAAGCATATTGGTGCAAACAATATTAACAGTGTTATGAGGTGTCCCATAAAATGTGCACATAAGAACAACAATTATACGGCTGGGGCTAACTGCGAAGCCGATTTTCTGGCTTGTCAGTTTCACTATACCGGAGTTTTTATTCAAACGAACTTCGGACCAAATTTTTAAGTCCTGAATTTCAAGTTGCGAAATGGCTCCTAGATGGAACGGTGGTGCTAATGCAACCTATCAATTTGTCAATGGTATGCAGTTTTATAGTCCAATAAATTTAAGTAGGTATAACAAAGAGAAAGGGTGAATTTGCTGAAAAATCCCGTTGAATTTTAATACATGTTTTTGCAGTTCGTAATTTTTTTTATATGGAAGGAAATGCGTAACACCGCAAGCAAAAAAAAGTTATTAAAAATCAGCGGGATTTTTCGGCAACTTTACACTTTCACTTTGTTATACCTCCTTAAATTTAATGGACTATAAAACTGCATACCAACATTTTTTCTGAAAATTCGAATTAAAAAGTTTGAAATTTAGAAGAAACTTTGTAGAGTTTTTCTTTTTTTGCACAAAGGTTGAAATTTCGATTTTTATGGGGTTTGTTAGCTAATGAACAATATTAAAAAAAAGAAAATAATAAACACTAAACAAGCAACCTAAAACTAGTCAAAACTCGTCAAAATGTATTGTCCCTATTTATTTTTACGACACTGTATACAGAGGCTCAACCAAGTAAACGCATGAGAAGATCTACTTCCGACGTTTGGACGCACTTTGTATTAGATTCAGAAAAAAAAGTCGCTAAATGCTTGATATGTAAAAAGCCAAACAAAACGAGCGGAAACACGTCGAACCGTATCGACCATTTGAAGCGTACGCATCCTATACTTTCCAAGCCTGAAACGCCTAAAAATACAATAAGCGAATATTTCCGAAATAACAAGTATGATAATAACGCTGTGCGCAAAGCAGAACAAGATTCACCTCTAACGCGCATGATTGCCATTGATGTACAGCCGTTCCGCATAGTTGAAGATAAGGGATTTAGAGACTTTGTAAGCCGCCTTGAGCCGAGATATGAATTACCGTCTAGAAATACCATTCAAAAAGTTCATTTGCAAAAATTATATGGCGATGTTGAAGGCAAATTACAAGATTTTCTAAATCAATCCGAGAGCTGTGCTATAACCACCGACTGTTGGTCATCAAAGGCAAATGAGAGCTATTTGACTGTAACATGACATTTCTTAGCAAACGACTTCAAACTGCATTCAGCGGTTTTGACAACATCAAAGCTAGCAAATGAGCTTAATCACTCAGCTGAAAACATTTCGGAATCATTGCGGCAGTGCATGCTTAAATAGAAAATATCTCACAAAGTTAACTGTGTTGTAACAGACAACGCTGCGTCAATGATAAAGGCTTGTGAATTAATTCAGAAGAAACAGCATTCCTGTTTTGCTCATTATATAAATCTTGTTGTACAAGATGCTTTGTCAACTGAAAAGGGGAAAACGTTGCTAACAAAGTGCAAACGTATAGTTGCAAATTTTAAAAGTAGCACTATTGCATATGCAAAATTAAAGAAAGAACAGGGCGCCGAATGTCAATATGGCCTGACACAAGAAGGGCCAACCAGGTGGAGTAGTGCGTTTGCTATGGTGCAGCGAATTCTACTTTTAAAAGAAGCCATATCTGCAGTGCTTTTAAGCACTCGCAAATCACCTCCGGTTCTAACAGCAGATGAAGTTTTGCCACTAAAAGACATTTGCTTATTATTGGAACCCTTTAACAAAAATACAAGCATCATACCAGCAAATAAGTATGTGACGATTTCGCATGTAATTCCCATAGCATGTGGCTTATATTCAACTATGTTGAAACTGGAATCGAAATTACAAACTGTAGAAGGATATGAAACTTGCGTATATTTAGCAGAGAAAATCAAACAGAGGCTGTTCATTTATGAATCTAGGAGCGCCTCTATGCAACGACATCGGCCAACCCAACTTCAGTAATCACCTCCCTCACTTGGCCCGCAGGTTTCCTTGCCTTGACAATCCGCCAAACTACAAGTCCCACGCAGATGATTGCGCAGCATAATGCTCCGACGATAAATGCTAGACGATACAACCGGTCAACATCGATCTCTTCCTTAAACTGTTGTATTGCCTCCAGATTATGTTCATTTAAACTATGAAGATAAGGGAGACTGAGGACATCGTGGCTGGCCGTGATGTTTAACAGAGGAGAGTTAGCGATTCCGGGGACTCTATTCTGTATGTTATTGTGGTTGATGAACAGAGTCCCATTTATTGTGGCCTGTTTATTAAAGGTGATCATGTGTGTACCACGCACCCACGTTTCTGAGATGTTGTCTATTTGCACCTTCGCTGGCCGGTCGTTGATTATGAGCATACCGTCATCTGCCAGCGTCACAGGGCCCAGATGGCTTCGCTGTATTTCGCAGTGAGCCACACCACCAGAATGGAGCTCTCCAGCGCACGAGCTTTCCAATGATAATTGACAAAATACAGCGCCCGGAGAAGCGATGCAATTCTTGAGGGTGTGTGTCTTTCCTTCACACTCCGCTATGATGTTGTTAGGCATCCGCAAGACGAAGTTCTCGTGAGCGACGGGGAAGATGGTGATCTTTTT
The DNA here is from genome assembly GCA_963971545.1 of Philophylla caesio. Lineage (NCBI taxonomy): Eukaryota > Metazoa > Arthropoda > Insecta > Diptera > Tephritidae > Philophylla > Philophylla caesio. The sequence continues at coordinate 28,449,379 of OZ020609.1, read as the reverse complement.
ACACGCTAATTTAATTTTAGGAAACTTAATGACGAAGTTTATTTCGTTAGGGGATTGGAGTACTTTAACGGACGACACGGACATAAGATCCCCTTGGGGGTGTTAGTGGGTTCCTCTAGCCAAACGGATTTCAAGTCTGTGTGATCTAAAATATTTGGGCTAACAACATTTACCTTTGCGAGCGCTACAGCAAACATTAGATTTTGCACCTCCATCATTATCATTCTATTTGTGGCCAATAATGTTTCATACAAATGGCCTGTGTCTATTTGTGTATCTTTAGCTGCTTTGAGAATCTGGTTGACGGTAGAGGTTAGTTGATTTATCTGATCCTGAACTTTTGTATTAATTTCTATCTGTCTATTGTTTGAATTTATTAGTTGAGCCTCTGTAATTTTAATATTCTCCAAATCTTTAGAGTCTGGTGTACCCGCCACCACCTTTAACATGGTCCCTAGGAAATCTAAGCTCCTAGCCATCCTGTGGTATGCGCCTAGTGCTTCCACTAAGTGCCGCATATGAGCAGTATCCACGCTCAACAACTCCTTCATGTGTGATTGCGGGAACATGTCGAACAGCTTGACCGTTTCTTCCACTACACGCATGTATTCCGAGAGATTTGCCGAATGCTTGACATAGGCAAACTCCTCCCACACCAGGACGCGACCATCCACAATAGGAATGTACTTGGCGTGCGAATAGTCAGTGATGTGCGCACGGGCCAATGACAAGGATAAGAGGAAGATGATTCCAGACCTGTGGAATGAAATATTTACTAACTTTTTTCGTTAAAAGGCATCCCACCACCGTAATATGAACTTAAGTGAAGGTATGACGCAAAGACCTCTTATGATTAATTAAACCTATGCCAAGGGGCTGAAAGTTATATCTAATAAAAATGTGCCAAAGGGCCATTAAGTTTAACGTAGAATACGCCATCCGATAAGACAGAAAACATATGTATAATGATAATTTATAATGATAAATAATACAAGCAAATGAATTTCTTTATTTGATAGTTACTTTTGATGATATACATAACCTTATGATAGGAAAATAGGATAAAAATGTTTTTAAATTATCAATTAAATTTCTCGCAAAAACGAAGTCAATGGTAGTTATCAATAGTAAAGATAAATGATAAATAACAGACCCAAATCTATTTGATTATTTGAAAGTTACTTTTGAGAATATAGGCTTATGGTAGGAAAAATAGGATAAATATGTTTTTAAATTAACATTTAAATTTCTCGCAAAAACTAAGTCAATGGTTGTGTTATCAATAGTTGTGGGAGCATCATTTCGAATACTATCCAAATTAAACGTATCGCTCATAAATTTCGCCAATCTAGTATTTGAAGTGATTTCTGTGTTAAAATCACCACCAATAAGCAGTAGTTGGCAGCGCTTTCTCTGCCTTTACTCTACTTAAATTTTCCCGCCTAAAATTATGCAATAAAATGAACGTCTATTCACGCTACTACACACACTCAACCAAACACCACACATATATTTGTTTGGATGTGTTTATAAAATTTTCATTTGAGAAATTTAAATATTAGGAAGATATCAACCAATATGAAATGTATGTCAAACGAAAGCTAACATCTTCATTTGACTACAAAAAAATTTAAAAAAAAATGTATCTCGCCGTTTCCTTATAATTAAAGAAATAGAGATTACAACAATAACAATCTGACATGGGTGCCCATACCGTAAGGTAAGACGTATTCTACGCCAAAAAGAATAATCGAAATGTTGTTACTTAAGGTTGTCCTTATGGACCACCCTCCCTTTAATGAGGACCGTGGTCCCCAGGTCCGCTTCCACAGCTCGCTCTTCACATAAAGGCGTGAGCTTGTTGCCAAGCCTTCTGTTGGACTTAACCAAAACTTTTTCGCCAACGTCAAAGACTCGATTCTGCCGGGAAGCATTTTCCCTAGCTCTCAGTGCAGTCTGGGTCTGTCTGATCCTGTCATGGATTTCTTTACTATCCTGACGTTGATCAGAATTTACTTGTACCACGTCTACTGGTGTTTTGTCGATAACCGAGTGTATTGATTTGTTGTACTCAACAGTGGCCAACAATATGACTTCCACAGTGTCGCTTATGCACTTGTCTATTTTTAGACACCTGGCGAGTTCTAGTAGAGTGCTATGAAAGCGTTGTACCTGTCCATTAGAGACACTATGCAGAGGGGGTGCGTTTGATATACTGACACCGAAATTGTTTGTTAGCATGGTCCTGATAATATGGGAATTCAGTGACGGCTCATTGTCCCAATAGACCGAAAAGAAATTCATAATCTGAAGCAAGGCTGGCTTTAAGTCTTCAATAGGGTTGTACGACAGCAAACTTAGAAAATTTGTCAATGCATGTCAGAAAGAATTTCCTATCAGTAGAAAAAATGTCAATGTGCAGCATTTCTCCTACATATGAAGGGATTGGTGTTTCACCAATTACCTGTTTTCTTGGGTGTCTGTCGTACTTAGCCCTAGCGCATGTCTTGCAGTTGTGGACAATTTCATTTGCCAATTTGGTCATCTTCGGGAAATAGTACTCCGAAAGTACCTGCTTGACATTTTCTTGGGCCGACCTGTGGGCTCTATTGTGTTCAGTAGTGAGGATTTCAGCCCTCTCCTCAGCCGCGAATATGTCCACCACTCGATTTTTGCAGTGCCAAAACTTTGTAGCTGGGAATCTCCGAACTACTTCGTCCTGTATCATTGCAAGTGTGTGTTAATCACAATGAAAGGCGTTTACTCCTTTAGGTATAATTATATCCACCAGCTCGCCTAAAATGGAGTCCTTGGAGGTGAAGCTAATTGAATGCCGTCTCTTATTTCCAAATAATATGAAACTGCGTTTCAATGGGAATCGCGCTTCTTCTAGTATTATCGGGTTTTGAAAACAATTTAAATGCTTGTTCGTTGTTTCAATAGTGTGCGTGAGTGACAGCTCACTATAAATTGTTGCGGCACAGGACTCGGCTTCTTGTTCTTTAATAGCGTTAAGCTGCTGTCTGGACAAGGCATCTGCAACCAGATTCTCTTTGCCCGGTTTATAGAAGATTCGTGCATTAGACTCTTCAATACGCGCTTTTTTATCTTTTATTTTAAGCATTGGGATTCGATTCCGCTACTGCAAAGGTTAAAGGTTGGTGATCGGTAAAGATATTTATATCTTTAACCCCACATATATAGTGCCGTAGTTTAGCCAGTGCCCATATGATAGCCAATAGTTTCCTTTCATTGGTAGCATAATTGACTTATCTGTCCTTCAATGATCTTGATATCATTGTGATTGGGCGTCCTTCTTGGGACAAGACTGCCCCTATACCATAGGCTGAAGCGTCGGTCGTTAGATCGAACGGCTTCTTAAAGTCAGGGTAACTGAGCATAACGTCCTCAGATGCTAAAATATTTCACAGCTTTTGAAAAGCTTGTCGTTGAGATTCAGAAAATTGTAATTTAATATTTCGCGATCTGTGTCTACTGACAGTACCATTCTCACCTTTTAGTATTTCTGAGATGGGTCTCGCTATTGTTTCAAAAATCTTTGATGAAACATCTATAGTAACTAGCGAGGCCCAGAAATGGCCTAACTTCGAATAATGTTTTAGGTTCTGGAAATTCTTGTATGGCTTTGACTTTGTCCGGATCTGTTGTTGCACCAGAGCTAGTGACTATGAATCCTAGAAAGTTCACGCTTTTCTTAAAAAAATCTTGATTTTTCTGCAGACACCCTCATATTTGCTTCATACAGGTTCCTTAGAACCCAGTCTACATGCTTTACATGTGACTCTTCGCTTTTGGAGTATATGATTACGTCATCAACGTAAACATAGCAACACTTGCCGATCTGCTCCCTGAGAATATCGTCGATAGTCCTCTGGAAGATGCTGGCTGCGTTTTTAAGGCCAAACGGTGGTCTTCGAAATTCATACTTCCCTCCGTTCACCGAAAAGGAAGTTTTCTCTCGGTCACGCTCTGCTAGTATGATCTGATGATACCCAGACTTAAGGTCTAGCGTTGAGAAATATTTGGCCTTGCCAAGGTTACCCAATATCATTGAAATATTTGGCATGGGGTACCTATCAGGAACTGTGCGCTCGTTTAACTTGCGAAAGTCTATAACTAGGCGCTTATTCCGATTACCTGCTTCGTTGGTGCCTTTCTTATCGACAACCCATAATGGGTTGTTACACGGGGAGACTGACTTTTGGATTATGCCATTTATAAGAAGATTTTGAATCTCTTTATTGACGAGTTCAGCTGCTCCCATGGGATATGGGTACAATTTTGCATAAATGGGTTCCTCATTTACTGTACGGATTGTTGCTACAACCGAGGTGTTGTGGGGTAGGGCTTCGTTGGGGCTCGCGAAGGCTTTCTTCCTGCCAGTAAGCATTTTTAAAAAGGTACTCTTTATAGCTGGGGGTGCAACCGAGCAGTCTACGTTAGTGAAATTGACAACTGCCCAAGTGTGGAAAGAAATTTTTTCAATTCTTGAGCCCCATTTCAGTTGGCCAGTTGCCAAACAAAGTGATGCCCCTGCCTGTGTTAACAGGTCGAACCCTATTATTCCGTCGAACGTTGACAGATCTGACAGTATAAAGAATGTAGCTTTTTTATTGAACATTGACACAAAGCATTTCTTTGTGATTCTAGTTGTGCCATGAATTGAATGAATGGAAAATGGAGATTCTACTGATCGGACGCCTTTTAACCCCTTATACGGTCGGATGAAGTTCTTAGACGCGCCCGTATCAATTAGGAATTTCATTATTGTCCCCGCTACTCTTCGTCTGATGATCGGCAGCAAGGACTTGCCTCTAAAAAATTGATGGCGTCAGAACCATCACTACCGGTATCGTAATCGATTTGCGCTACTGCAGCAGCCGCAGCACCAGCGTAATAATTTCCCCTTTGGCCAGCATCCTGAGTGACATGGTTCACCCTTTGCTGTTTGTTCTGGCCGCCTGTGCGATCAGAAGTGGCTGTCCTCTTATTCCTGTAGGTTGGGGTTTGGTTGCTTAAACGGAACTTTGAAGTTGAGGGATCAACTTCCATGGGGACCTGCATGTTGCTGGCATTTTGCTGCTTGCCGCTACGCTGGTCGAACTGACCCTGCTGCTTGCTAAAGTGTGGATTTTTCACGCCAGCCATTTGTGCATTGGTTTGTGGAAAACTCTTATCTTGTTGTCGGCCTTGAGCTTTGGGGTTTGGCCTACGTTCCCTCTCTTCCTGGCTTTTTGCAAAATTGGCCGCGAAAGTGTACCTTTCATGGTTAGCTTCAACTTCCTGCGCAAGGGCGAGGGCTGAAGGCAAGTCTTTGGGCATTGCTGCGAATAGTACGTCAGTAAGGCTACGCTTAAGGCCCGAAATAAACACTCGTAGAGCGTCATCTCGAAATTTTGCGCACAGGCCTTTGGCCATTGCTGGTTCATATGACATGTTGACTTTGTTAGTCAACAATGTGAGTTTTTGTTCAACTTCATCATAGTACTGCAATAAAGCCAGGGTACCTTGCCTTAGGATTCCCAATTCCTGTTGTATGACATGAATAGGGCGTTTGTCACTGTAAGTGAAATCAAGACGGCTTATGATTGCGTCAAAGTTCAGTTCAAAGTTCAGCTGGACCCCTAATTTTACTTTTTATAATTATCACTGACAGGTAGTGGCATGAGCTGCCATTGTGTGGTTTAAAAATGTGATATGCGGCCGATGCCCCTTGCCTCCAAGAGACGTAAGATTCTTGTGCGCCATGGAACTCAGGCAAACATTTGTCGGCATCAAGTGGCTCGTCACAACGAATATCATTTATTATTTCTATTGCGGTGTACACTTGCACTTCTGGAGTGGCGATGTGTGTTGAAGTAATCTGTTCAGACAATTCGTTTACTTTCTGAACTAACGCTTGCTCTCTTTGTCGGTTTGCGGCCGCCTGCTCAGCTAATGCGCTGGTTACAGCCGCCTGCGCTATCACTCTAAGTTGTTCTGCATCCATTCTAGTGGCTGCGCGGGTAGTTGTAAGTGCACGTCTCGGTGCTGGTATCTGATGCCGACTATCGGAGTCTGACTCTGAATCACTATAATGACGGCGAGGGTCTCTATACCGTAAGGATGGGTCGCACATGAGCTATAGACAGCGAACACAAAAAAAATTCGAGTGCTAACAAAAACAATGACGTTTAAAACTCGGCCGATTGTATTACGCCTCAGCGCTGAACGGCAACACAAAATAAGGGACAAAAGTAAAATAAACAATAAACTCAAGCGCAAAAGCTATGTGTGCTTGATATGAATATAGCCGTCCAAATGCTACTGTTTAGATTAATCTAGTGTCAACCATAATTCACAAAGACAGCATTAAAAAAAAACTTTCAGTTGCTTTTTATTATTATTTTTGATAGCGATTGCCGATCGCAACGCTCGCAAAGGTATGCGAAACAAAAAAAAAACTGTTATATACCAACACTTGAAATTCGTTTGTACTAAAGAAATGCCCACTTACATTATTTGTAAATGTGTGTTTTCTTATACTATGTCTCGCTGCAGTTATTTGGTGCTCCAACGTCGCAGTCTCCGCTGTCCAAATCAAGCTTCGGTGGATGTGTTAGATTGCTTAGTGCTTCTGTTTTCCGGAAAGTTGTTTGCCGCACTGCACAGCTCTGTTGCGTGGCTGTGTTCAAATTTTATTTGTACTTAAAAAAATTGTTTTTCTTCCACTGGGTTAGAACCACTTATTGGGCGCAAATTATATTATTTCTTATTGAGTTTTAAATGAAAGCATTATTATAGCGAAGAACGATGGTGTTCTGTCGCTCGCAATTATCAAACTGAATTTTACATTTCTACATATGCTTAAACTACCGAAAAGCGAAACATAAAGTTTCGCAATTCGTTTCATAGCGGCCACGCAAATATGCTGTGTTTGCCTTCTATGCAACGACATCCGGCCCAAAGCTTATTCAGCAGTTGTGACTGGAGTCGTATGGAGGTCAATAGCCTAGCATTCGTTGACTTTAGTTAGCTTGCATACATACATATGTCTGTATTTATATATTCTTTTGAATTTTTACAAAAACATTATATTTGTTAATGTGATATACATACGTATAAATGAATTTTATGTAAAGTTAATCTATGAATTTTGTGTGAAGTATGCATATATAATTCACATGCATATATACATATGTATATTTACAGAGAAATAAAAAGTTTTGTTTTTGTTTTAATAGTCAAGCAGTTTTTCTCGATCATTGTGACTAATTTAGTATTGTTTATTTTCCCAATCGCAGGATTTTTTATTTCGACTTCGGTTCATTTTATTATTTACATTGACTATCGATAGTAGCGTTTGACACAATCGATAGTATTGTTGCAAACTATCAACGAGTAGTAATAGTTTTTTTCTAAAACATGAAAACTATCGATGGTGGCATAATTACAACTCTAGTAAGGGCGTTCTGTGGCCGCTGTGGTCGAGTTGGTAGCGGTGCGTGCTATAACTCGATATGCCGGTGAGTTCGAGGTTCGAATCTCAGTCAGGGCAAGCAAAATCTTAATAATAGAAAAAGTTTTTTCTAATAGCGGTCACCCCTCGGCAGGCAATGGCAAACCTCCGAGGGTATTTCTGCCATGAAAAAGCTTCTCATTAAATACATCTGCCGTTCGGAGTCGGCACAAAACTGTAGGTCCCTCCATTTGTGGTATAATATAAAGACGCACACCACAAATGGTAGGAGAAGCTCGGCCAAACACTGAGCTATATAGTGTACGCGCCAATATTATATTATATTATAGTTAGGGCGTTCTATCTGGCGCTGTCCAAGGCGAATTGATGTTGGTAGCGATTCTAAAAATGCAATCCTTTGGTGGGTTATTGTCAAACTTTATCTCATTTGTATTTAACTTTCGCGAAATAAATTTACGCTATTAGAGTCATCGCAAAAAGCTATAGTGAACCATATGTTGAAATTTCCTGAACTTAAAGGGAACAATTGATTATTTGCAACTGAACAATTGATCTTGACAACCAACCACCTCTCAGCTGATTAATTAACACCACCTTTAATGAAATCGCGTTGGCGCTGTCACAACGTACAACACCTTTTATTATTCCATCATGCACATACATATACATATAATGAATTCTAACCCGTACCTCAGGTACTTTACTGATGTGAAAGCAATTTTTGATTTGTTTGTAACTATTTTATAATAAAAACTGAAATATATTAAATTAAGTAATCCACGAAAACAAATCCTCCAATATTTTGTTTAATTTGCTATATCTCGAAACTTGTTTACGATACACAAATACCATCACTGCGTACCTGTAACCTGCAACATATAAATGTGTTTTTATTAAAAATAAATATTAATAGTTCACAATTTTATTAAGCTCTAGACCAGTTTATGGAAGATTTTTATATATAATTAATTAATTAAAAAGAAGTCTGATGAGGAAATGTGGTGATTTCCGAAATGGAACTATAACTTCTACCATTAGACAGCTTTTGTTGTTTTTCCAAACAAAAAATCTTCCATAAACTGGTCTCGAGCTCAATAAAATTGTGAATCTTAACAAAATTTGTATACATAGATGAGCACGCCTAAATGCATTCTAAACTTAGTAAAGCTAATTAAATATAAAGAATTGCTAAAAACACAAACAACAACCACATAACCAAGTTTAAATAGCGGCAGACAAGCTGCTCTTGTTTGTAGTTGGTTTGTTTAAGGAAGATGGAATAAACACAAGTAGTGTTGGCTCTGCAACTCCGATCTGCCTAGTTCAAAGTCTGGGAAAGTGGTGTGAAAAATAAAATAAAATTGATTGCATCGTCGGTATCCGAAAAAAGAAGTATAACGGTTGGTCTGCCTCAAGGTTCAGTTCTGGCATCTATACTGTTTAATATATATATAAAAGGCGTCTCGATCTGTGTTAAGTGAAGTGACATTTATCTTTTTGCTAATGATACGTTAATCATGATCAATGGCGACAATATTCCCTATATAACGTCAAAACTACATTATGATTTAAATGAGATTTATAACTGGATGTGTTAAAACAAGCTTAAATTAAATGTTAATAAAACCAAATATGTGGTCATATCCAGAAGAAATCGTGATATGGGCGAGCTTAGTAACATTAATATAAACCATCCAAAAATCGGAAAAGTACAAAATATTACATATTTGGACGTAAAAACTGATGAAAAGCTGGAATTCAATGAACGTATTAACCATACGGTGAACAAAATTGCAAAACAATGTTCTTTATGCGACGTATTTGCAAACTCTAGAAAAGAAAATATAAAATTATGGTTTATAGATCCACCATCGAGCCGCTCCTCAATTACTGTCCCACGATTTTTTTCATAATGAATGATAGCCATATTTATAAACTGCAGAAACAGCAAAATCAAGTAATGAGATTTATTGTTTGGAGACGATATGACACACCAATCAGAGATATGCTATAAGCCCTTAATTGGCTAAGTGTTAAACAACAGCATTTCTATTACACAATCAAATTTGTCAAAAATATTATAGATAACTTAAAGTATAGCGTTTAATATACACAATAAAGATACTCGTAAAAAAAATATTTCAAGTTACCTATGCTAAAAAGTGAATCTGATAAATGTTATATATACTATAAAAGGTTATAATAAGTTACCAAATACTTTAAAGCAACGTACGACCATTGTTTAAATATTGTAAATCCATCAGTATATACTGTAATGTACATATGTCCTTAATTATATTATAATATCTGTTTTCCGTTTACTATAGTTCCGTATTTTAAATTTCAATTGCATTATTGAATGATCAATAAAATGACCTTATTAGACTTAAGATATCTATTATGAAATAATTAGGTTAAGTCTACAACTATTGTAAAGAGTGTTTAAGCCGCCGCTTAAACAATTAGGCGGCCGTGCGCGCAAGAAGCCAACCGGCCGTGCGTTCAAGCCGTTCGGCTTTCGGAGTAGCCCGAACGCGAAGGCGCACAGCCGGGCATCCCAACGGCAGCCCACCACCGGCATCGATTTGGTTGGGCCAGTTAACAGACAAAAGCCGGAAACCGCGCACGCGACTGCACACCATATTTATCAATAAATATATATATCTAGCTACATATACATATGTACATTATAATTTTAATTTGCACTTTGTTGAAAGTTGAAGTACCTAATTAATGAAAATTCAAAGCAAATTTGAACTCCAAGTGGTTACTCATTTAGTTGGAAATCGAAGAAAGTGGTGAGTGCGACAAGAGATCAAAGTGGAACAATTATTGGTCCTTCGCAGCCAACCTTGGCACAAGCCCTATTGGGAAACATAAATTTAGATAAAAAATACAATCAAAAACAAAAAATCGTTCGTTCGCAACATAAAAAAAAAAAAAAAAAAAAAAAAAAAAAAGTTTCATAAACAAAGTGTTACGAGTGCTACAAAAACCAAGAGCAAGTGACAAAAAAAGTTACCAAAAAAAAAAAACAAAGCAAAGTGCGTACATAGACACATACCAAAGTGAAAAAATAAGTTTTAGCTTAAAATCAAGGCGAATTCATTAAAACAAAAAAAAAAATCAACTACATATACAAAATATTTTTAAAACATTTAAAAAAAAAAAAAAAAAACAGTATTGTGTAAAATAAAACATAAAAACCACAGAAATTTTACAAAAGTTACGAGTACTACAAAAACAAAAATCTGTGAACAAAAACTGAACAAAAACAAAGAAAAAAAAGTGCGGCAACAACGGCAACATCTTTAAGTGGCAACAGCAGCAGCATTTGCAACAACAACATTTGCGGCAACGTCAGCAACATCGCCAGGATTTGCGGCAACAACAGCGTCAACGACCAACACAAAGGGACGTACACAACCACATTCATATACATACATATTGTACATACAAAAAAAAAAAAAGGAAGTTGTAAGTAGGCAAATTTTTAATTTTCTTTAAAAATTTTAAACAATAAAATATCCTTCATTCCCTTGAAGGTTATATTGTTTTAAACAAAACTGCCAGTGAGTGCTTATGCACACATGTACATACATAGGTACGTAGGCACATGCATGTATGTATAAAAAATCATAAAGGGCATTTTCCGTCAAGCCAAAACTGGTTTTAATAAAATTGCGGATATTTTCTTACCGCGAAAACCTTCATTTCGGTAATTTGCCGCTATTAATAAATTTACAAAAAAAAAATTGGGGAAAATAATCCGTTTTTACCCAAAAAGCGGTATATATATATTAATTTACCGCCAATTTATACATATATAAATATATATACATACATACATATACGCATGAAGGGTACATAATTAAAAAATATTCCGTTGCAGTTTTAAATGCCTACTGTCCCACTGTACATAATAAAATATCAGCAGATTACTTTCCCTACTTACCAATTTCTGCCGTTGTTCGCAAAGGTCGCTGAACTTAGCCAAAGTGCCGAAAACACATAAGGCATTTTTTCCATATGCCAATTACATATCCGCGCCTACGCACATATGTATATTCACTCTTGCGTATTACATTATCTGATAATATTCGCTAAGCACCCAACTCTTTGTAACGAAGAGAGTGGCTATAATTTTTCAAATAATTCAGCCACCACGCAGCCAACGCTCTTTCTATGATCTTGGCTTCTCTTTTTTAACTACTTCGCTTTACTCGGCCGCACTCACCAAGCTAAGAGAGTTCAAACAAAGCGCGCTCACGACTCACCAAGTGCAGTATCCACTACTCACCTCAGCGTTGAGCGGCTTTTGGGTGTATACATTTGCACTCTCCCGCAAACATATGTACATACACTTCGACTTGTCAACATAAATAAATATTCACAGCTGAGCCATTACTCTGGCTTCGTATGTAATCTACATACACACATACGTACGTGTTTGCTTACTTGCGCGCAAATATTTCTACAAACGTGCATATGATATTAGCATATACATGCATGCGAACAACGTAAATTGACACCGAAATTCCAAAAGATATTCTAATAATCAGATACAAAGAAGCAACCCATTAGGGAATTTTTCGCAACCAAAAGGTGAAATTTAGCAATATCTTTCAGGTGTTCAATCTTATATATGTATATACACATATTATACAATTTACATACATACATACGTATATAATATATATATATATATCTTTAAACCAACATACGTATATTTCCACTACGTACATATATAAAAGTTAAAGTGTTTGCGTTCTTTTTTTGTGTTATATAAAATAAAAAAAATCCAATTCGCGGATTTTAGTTTGGCAGTCCGGTTTCCAAGCATCCCAGTTTAATACATACAAACCAAAAAAAAAAATAAAAAAAAAAAAAAAAAAAAAAAAACGCAAACACCGCCACAAAACCTTAGTCATTTGCAGGTTCTCTGTGGCACTAAGTGCAAATTTTGCGAGTAATTAAGGGTTTTTTTTTCATAAACTCCCACGCAATCTTATCGGCTACATATTTTCTTACGAGTAATTTTTTCTCGGCTTATCCCAAATGCCACTTGGACACAGTCCACCAAAAATGTCAGACATTGAGACACGGTCAAAAACCGCTGCGCTAGAAGCCAGCGTGAAAACGAAAACTAAAACTTTTGACCCCTCCGCGCAAAAGTTTATAGCGGAAAGTGACAGTCTCATGAGATACTGTGCACGATTCAGTGATGCGCCAATTCAAGACCACACAGAATCGTATCTCATGATAAAAGACAAATCAATAGATGATTGTTGGGCACGGCTTCAATCGGTTTATGATATGGTTTTTTCAAAAACAGATGATATCCTTCCGGATAATTTCAAGAATGCTGTTGAAGGCAAATACTATGCTTGCCTTGAACAATATGAGGTGACCAAAGCAAGAATTGCTGATCAACTCACGTTGATGAGAGCAATTGCTGAGCCGAGACCACCATCCCGCGTGGAACACCCCTCGGCGGAGGCAAACGTCTGCCTACAAGTCCCACCTTGTGACACGGAGACATTTTATGGTGGTTATGAAGAATGGCCCGCTTTTCGTGACATGTTCACAGCGGTATACATCAACCATCCGAAGCTCTCCCGTGCTCAGAAATTGTATCACCTTCGATACAAAACCCAAGGAAAAGCCGGCTCAATTGTAAAGCAATATCCGCTTAGCGATGACAATTTCGAGCTGGCATGGGAAGCTTTGCGGTCACGATACGAAAACAAACGTATCCTGGTTGACAACCAGATCAAGATTCTTATGACTCTGCCCACTATCCAAACCGAAAATAGTGATCAACTTCAGAAGCTGCAAACCTCGATAAACAACTGTCTGTCGATTCTTCATTCCCAAGATGTTAAGACAGACAGCTGGGATCCCATCTTGGTATACATATGCTCATCAAAGCTGCCCGAAAACACATTGTCACTTTGGGAACAATCTCTCTCTTCTCGAAGAGATTTACCCACATGGTCTCAAATGGATGACTTCCTTACTTCAAGATACGAAGTAGTCGAAAGATTGAATCGGCTTCATCCAAGCCAAAGTAAAACAAAACCTGTCACTCATCAAAATGCGTCGCAAAGCAGGCCCTTTAACAGGACCAACGCTTTCGTGGCAGAATCGACGAGAGAAGTAGCCTGTGCCTACTGCAACTCTCCCCATCTGATTAGACTCTGCCAACAATTCAAACGAATTTCGGTTCCGAACCGTATACAATTCGTAAACCAAAGCAAGTTGTGCCAAAACTGTCTTGCTAATTCTCACAGCACTAATGAATGCCCGAGCAAGTGGTCGTGTACACATTGCCAACAACGGCATCACTCACTGTTACACGTCAATCCAAAGCCACAAGCTCGCCGCTCTAGTCCGAGAAACTTTGGTGCCTCTGCGCAGCACTCTACCGCCACCTCGACATCTCCCGCTCGAAAAGTGCAGTCAAGCTCCAATTCCAGCGAGCAACCGTGCTGTTCCAGACAGGCACACATACAATCATTGCATGCAGCGAATGACAGCAAAATTCTCCTTCCAACTGCCATGGTCGCAGTGGAACACGAAGGGGAATTGTTTCAACTTAGAGCCTTAATTGACCAAGGCTCACAAAGGACTTTTATTTCCTCTAAAGTTCAAAAACGGTTGAAACTTCCATTCGAACATTCCAACTTCGAAATCTCTGGCATGGGTGGACACGTCGTCCAAAACTCATCCAAACTTTGTCCTCTTACACTGGTTGCATCCAAAACCAAGCAAAGGATAAAAGTTCAGGCTATTGTGTTACCACAATTAACGAGGCATATGCCAACATTCTCCATTAGCCATGAACACTGGCAGCAGTTCAAAATCCTTGAGCTCGCTGACCCCAATTGCCACATACCAGCACAGACTGATATGGTCATTGGCAGCGATATTCTTCCACACATCCTGCTGGAAGGTATACAAAAGATTTGCGATACCATACTTGCGCAAAAGACAATATTTGGCTGGATTCTTAGTGGTCAAATAACGGAAAAGGTTGTGTCACTCTCGACACAAGTAGAAGAATGCTCGAACGCAGACATCAGTTTACAACTGAGAAAGTTTTGGGAAGAAGAAGAAATTCCACAGCCTCCGCAAATTTCTCTGGAGGATCGGGCATGTGAGAATATGTATGCAACAACAACGACACGTGCTCCAAACGGTCGATACATTGTGCGACTTCCATTCAAGGAAGATTTACCCAAAAAACTCTTTCTTGGCCATTCTCGGTCTGCTGCCCTCCAGCAATTATTTAGAATGGAGCGATCGCTGCAAAAGAAAGGGGACTTGAGCACACTGTACAACGATGTGTTGCAGGAATATCTCGACCTCGGTCACATGGACTACACCAAGCCTTGTGAAATCATATCCGACGGCAAACATTTCTCTTTCTATTTACCGCACCATGCAGTCGTCAAACCAGATAAGGTGACCACCAAAATTCGCGTGGTATTCAACGCCTCCAAAACATCTGGATCAGGAAAGTCCCTGAATGACGTCCTGCACACCGGTCCCACACTCCAACCAGATCTCATGCTACTCATTTTGCAGTGGCGCATGCACAGATTCGTGTTCAATGGAGATATTGAGAAAATGTATCGTCAAATACTCATCCACGAAGACGATAAACATTTTCAGCGAATTTTATTTCGCAAATCGGCTGACTCTCCGGTCACCGATTACAATCTCAAAACCGTCACATTCGGCGTTAATTGTGCGCCCTATCTCGCTATCCGTACATTACATCAATTAGCTGATGATACGAGAGCGACATTCCCATTGGCGGCGCCAATACTCAGAAACCAGACGTATGTGGATGACATCCTCTCAGGCAGTCATAACATTGACGATGCCACCGAATCACTTTCTCAAGCGATAGAAGCGCTAAAATCAGCTGGTTTCGTATTAAAGAAACTGACGGCCAATCATCCGGCTATATTAGAACAGTTTCCAAAGGAGGATCTTCTCGACTCCAACTTTTTAAAATTTGAGAGCGCTTCCACAACCAAAACTCTTGGTATTCGCTGGAACGCGCTTACAGACAAGTTTTCCTACACCATTCTGCCTATGTCAACAAAAAATGCCGTCACAAAACGACAAATTTTGTCGTCTGTCGCACGACTTTTTGACCCGGCAGGATGGCTGTCGCCAGTGATGATTCAGGCAAAGATTCTGCTTCAAGAACTTTGGCTAGATGGCGTTGATTGGGATGAATGTGCAAAGCCCAAGGCTGTATCAAAATGGCAACAGTTCGCAGAAAATCTACCAGCCAACTGCCAAATCGAAATCCCTCGATGGGTTAATTTCTCTCCGAGGCAAGATACTCAAATCCATGGGTTTTGTGATGCCTCGGAAAAGGCGTATTGCGCAGCGATCTACATCCGCGTACATACTTTCAACCAAATAAAATCCTCTCTTCTGGTTGCAAAAGGCAAAGTGGCACCAATCAAGACGGTAAGCTTGCCACGTCTAGAGCTCTGTGGCGCAGTCTTACTTGCAAAACTAGTCGCGGTTGTTCGAAAACAACTCGGCTTAGAAGTATGCAACACTTTCTTATGGTCTGATTCAGAGATTGTGCTAGCTTGGCTGGAAAAGCCACCGTGCACATGGAAAACCTATGTGTCCAACCGTGCCTCTCAAATCCGAGAGTATCTTCCCAACGGTACATGGCACCATGTTGCTAGTGCTGACAATCCAGCGGACCTCGGCACCCGCGGTTGCAAACCCCAAGACTTGGCGATTTCCTCGCTCTGGTGGCATGGGCCGAAATGGCTTTCTTGCAACCCGGATTCATGGCCAAAATCAAAAGCGCGCAGCGCATCTCCTCCAGAAAAGCGCAAGATAGAGGCCTATCACGCGCTTGAGGAAGAGGTCGATTTTCTCGACCGGTTTTCATCCTTCTCTCGCGCACTCCGCGTGACTGCGTACATGTTCCGCTTCGTGAACAATGCGCGGAACAAATCTAAGAAGTTAGCCACACTCACTAATCCCAATCTGACCCATGACGAGTTCCAACAAACAAAAACGCGTCTTATCGAGACAGCGCAGTTACGTCATTTTCCGAATGAAAAAAGCGCGCTGCAGGCTAAAAAACCCATTAACAAAAAAAGCCCTCTTCTTGTCCTCAATCCGATAATGGACAAAGACGGTCTGCTACGGGTTAACGGGAGATTGGCGCATGCCACGTTGAGATACAACGAAAGACACCCAATCATTCTCCCAACAAAATCGAGGTTCTGCCAGTTATATTTGGAGTTTCTACATTCGCTGCTTCTTCATGCAGAAATACGATTGATGCTCCAAATGGTAAGGCAAGAGTATTACGTACCAAAGCTAAAACCTCTAATTAAACGATGCATTTTCCAATGCAAAGTGTGCACTCTTTATAAGCAACGAACACGCACACAAATAATGGCCGCTCTGCCCCCTGAGCGTTGTAATTTCTCATTACCATTTTCTACCACTGGCGTAGATTTTGCGGGGCCGTTCCAAATTAAAGCGTCGGTATTAAGATCCACTACGCTTCTCAAAGGTTATGTAGCAGTATTCGTATGTTTTGCCACAAAGGCAATTCACCTCGAGTTGTGCTCTGACCTCACAACCGAAGCTTTTCGAGCAGCATTTGCCCGCTTCGTCGGCAGACGAGGTTTCCCCTCCAAGATGATGAGTGACAATGGAAAAACGTTCATTGGCGCTCAACGCGCAACTGAACGCGACTTCGTTAAATTTCTTAACGAATGCTCCACAGACATTGTACAAAAATATGCTCCTCAAGGCATCAATTGGCAATATATACCACCCGGAGCCCCACACATGGGAGGCTTGTGGGAATCCGCAGTAAAAAGCTTTAAAATCCATCTAAAGAAAATCGCTGCATCCCACAAGTTCACATTTGAAGAATTCACGACGATATTGGTGCGAATTGAAGCGGTTCTCAACTCGAGACCTTTGTCCGCACTATCACAGGACCCGGCTGACTTTACAGCGCTTACTCCAGGTCACTTCATTCGAGGTGCACCGCTATTGGCCATTCCCGAGCCTAACGCTGAAGACCTCTCTCTACTTAACCGCTGGGAGAAAGTCAAAGCTCTTCACCATCAATTCAGCCATAGATGGAAAGAGGAATATCTCAAAGATCTTCAAAAAAGATATAAGTGGAAAAATCCAAACCACAATCCTCAACCAGGCGATCTCGTCGTGATAAAGGAGGATTCGCTCCCGCCCACCGAGTGGAGACTGGGACGAATCGAAAGGGTTCACCACGGGCCTGATAACCATGTACACGTCGTGGAGATCCGCACGCAAAATGGGGTTGTCACGCGCCCTTTAGTTAAACTGTGCTTCATTCCACCAGCGCAGCCTTCGCGCGACTCACAGTCAAGAAGAAAACAAAAATAAATCATATACCATCCCTGTATATTATGGATTTAAACATCTCGCTTTAAATGCTATCCCCAAGTACTTCTCGTTTCTTTGTTTGTTCTTCTACTTTCAGACCGAAAAACCATAATGGCGACACGAAAGGCATGCCCTCTAGCTCCGACCGCAGAGACAGACAACTGTCTGCAATGCAGACTCTGCCATCGCTACCACGCCATTCGGACCTGTCCAGCCTTCAAGGCAATGAAGCCACCGCAACGGTCAGCCGTAGCCCGGGCGCAAGGGTATTGCGTCAACTGCCTCGCACTCACCCACACCACCGGTGAATGCGATTCGTCCGGCAGCTGCAAGGTTTGCGGGCTCGCGCACCACACGCTGTTGCACATGGCAGCAGCCAGTACTGGGCGCCTAAAAGCGCGAAAACGGCCATCCAACCAGCGCGGAAGGGTACAGAAGCGCAAACCAGCTGCGCGCGCAGTCCAAGAAAAGCGCAGGCAACGCCCGAAGCAGGGCAAACGAGTGCCCCAACAGCCATCTACGAAGGAAGCCACTATCGCGCGCACTGCTGACGGCCTACAAACCCGGAG
Organism: Philophylla caesio; assembly: GCA_963971545.1. Classification (NCBI taxonomy): domain Eukaryota; kingdom Metazoa; phylum Arthropoda; class Insecta; order Diptera; family Tephritidae; genus Philophylla; species Philophylla caesio. Next base: position 28,430,893 of record OZ020609.1, on the reverse strand, counting down.
ATATCGGGGACAGAGCACCACCCGTGTGCTAGGCAACACAATCCGCGCCCTGAAAGAGCTGCAGGAGGCACTGACGAGCGCATCCCTGCAGGGCGGGGACGATGTTTAAGCCGCCGCTTAAACAATTAGGCGGCCGTGCGCGCAAGAAGCCAACCGGCCGTGCGTTCAAGCCGTTCGGCTTTCGGAGTAGCCCGAACGCGAAGGCGCACAGCCGGGCATCCCAACGGCAGCCCACCACCGGCATCGATTTGGTTGGGCCAGTTAACAGACAAAAGCCGGAAACCGCGCACGCGACTGCACACCATATTTATCAATAAATATATATATCTAGCTACATATACATATGTACATTATAATTTTAATTTGCACTTTGTTGAAAGTTGAAGTACCTAATTAATGAAAATTCAAAGCAAATTTGAACTCCAAGTGGTTACTCATTTAGTTGGAAACGAAGAAAGTGGTGAGTGCGACAAGAGATCAAAGTGGAACAATTAAAGAGTTAGGCTCTGAAGAGCTGTAAGAAATAAATAATAATAATAATTAAATAGAAACAAGTCTGATGAGGAAATGTGGTGATTTCTGAAATAGTACTATAACTTCTACCATTACAAAGCTGTTGTTGTTTTTCCAAATAAAAATCTTCCATACATTGTTTTGGAGCTGAATAAAATTGTGAATTATTAGTCATTTATAAGGCCAATAAAATTCTTAACAAAATTTAAAAAGAAATATTAATAAAATACATTTTCTCATTAGTAAAAAAAATAAACTACATATAAATTGTCTAAAGAAGGTTTTTTGCCTAAAGCAATTAAGGCATATTTTATTTCGATTAGCTTCGAAAAACTTCGAATACTTATAATAATAATAATTTGGAGCTTATACTACATAACTCAGTGTTGGACCTAGCTTCTCCCTATGTGGTGTGCGTCTTTATATTATACCACAAATGGAGGGACCGACAGTTTTGTGTCGTCTCCGAACGGCAGATGTATTTTATGAGAAGCTTTTTCATGGCAGAAATTTCTTCGGAGGTTTGCCATTGCCTTCGCCGTTGCCATTTGCCGCTATTAAAAAAAAAAGCTTTTCTATCATTACGATATCACTTACCCTGGCTAAGGTTTGAACTTTGAACTCAGGGGCATATCGAGTTATAGCACACACCGCTACCCACTAGACCACAGCGGCCACATACTTTAAGAAAGGAAATTTTAATTCTAATTTTGCCTACGTAAACATCAACACAAAATTCAAGAATAAACACAAGTCTATGCAACTGTCTTAATGTTAAAGCATCCAAATATCAAACCAAGATAAAATTGGATTGCATATGTTGATGAACCTGGTACGACCGGAAGAAGAGCAACCACATTCCAACCTGATCACGCTAGCCATTTGGAAAGTATTTAAGAACGTGGCACTTCTAAAATCGTGGGAGCAAACGAGCGACCCGGTAAAATATTTAAACGTTTATTTGGACCAGTTTATACGACCTCTGTAGTATCACGTCACCAATATTGCATTGAATGACCTAAACTTATGGACAAGCGGAGAATGATGGAACCCCTTAAAGTCTTTAATAAAGTTAGGTACAATCGTGCACCCTAGTATTATCATGCAAAATAGTACAAACATGCCTTAGACTCAATTCTTCTGCACTTGATCATCAGCTTTGTGTATATCAGCTACATACATACTCGTATATCTCTCTCTTTCGGATGATATCTCAAATGCACTATCACTATAACTACTTGACAATGAGTTTATGGTACGAAACCACAATAACAATCTCTGGGCGCTTACTTTGTATCGAAAAGGATTTCAAAACCATAATGTTTCAAAGTCTTAGTCGTCCGAATTGGAAAAAATGTACTATCGAATGAGCTATAGAATAAAGGCCCAAGTCATCAGTACATAGTTACATGCCATCCTAGAATTAAAAATGTATCTATTCTAGACTAAAGAACTTACATGTAAATCGAATTAGAATCTGATATCAGTCAACGAATGTCAAATTTCTTCCTGTATGATGCAAATTGCTGAGGTATTTTGTTAGCGGAACGGAACGGGAATTACACCTTCTTTGTAAGTTACGAATTTTCTTTCTCCAATGTCGAGAAGTTTAACCACACAAGGCTTTGGCATCCTGCTATGGATTACGTATGTGACAACGTATTTTTGATTTTTATTTTATTAAGCCACTTTAAGATAAAAATTTTAAGCTTCTTTTATTTCGTAATGATTTTAATTAGCTGTCAATCTTATTTTCCATAATTTCCATTTTCAGCTCAATTTCGTTTGTCAAATCAGCTGATGTCGAAATGCCGACAAGTGTCGTCTCTAAGGCCTAAAATATTATGCAGACATATGAGCTCGTTTATGTGCATAAGTGCCCCCGTCTGTCAGCCTTTAAATAATACAACGAAGTAGAGATTGATGATAACAAAGGTTAACTGGTGAAAAATTAAGCAAGGCTGCAAAGAAATCGTCCAGGCCTGACGCGGTCATAATGTCGAAAACTGATTTGTATCAATTTAAAGTTTAAATTTTAAACCATTGCAAGGCAGCACAAGACCTAAAGCAGGAAATCTACGAGCAAGATATTGATATTGCACGCGCCACCAAGTGAAACATTAGAGGCGTATAAAAACATGCTTAGTAAAGCACCTCTCGGTATATCTGGAGACTTCAACTAGAGGGCTGCATGAGCACATTCATTTCTTGTTAGCCGGATTACACGAATGTGAATGCGATGCTCATTCAACTCAGGCACTCATGCGATCATAAATATGTGTACTTACAGAGAAAAAAGAGACCAATATGGGTACTCTCTGCTTATGATTTAAGGGATGTACAAATTTTTCTCTTCGCTACGCTCATTCGATCATTCATGCATTCACGGCCTGTCCGGATTTTGCACGAATGTGGCGGACGTTGCGCAGGGAGACGCCACCAAAAGCACATACATAAATAATATTGATGTGAATAATATATGTATTAGTGGACATTTGACTTCATTAAATTATCCAAATAATCCTCAAAGATAATTTGAATATTTAAATATTTTCTGAGTTGTTTTTTTGATATTATTACTTTTCCACAATTCAATGTACATACATATGTATGTAGGTATTAATTAATTATAATGGTTTTTTGGAATAAATTCGAAATGTCTTATATATCAATATGTTTTATAATACCATTGAAAATATAGTGCACTTCCATTTTCAAAAATCAGAACCAGAAACATTATAGTTTTTTTTTCAAAGGTATACAGAATATGATATAGGATCACACACAGGAAGGGAGTATATGTATGCATGTATGCACATACATACATACATACATACATACAATGTGTTCACAAGCGCAGACGCACACTACCCAGCAAACCATATGAGCTCAGAATGAGCGCATAAAGCACTCTTTCCTCTGAGCGCTCACACTCATAATGAGCTCATAAAACAATCATAAACAGTCATAAAACGCTCGTATTTGAGTGTCTTTTTCTATGAAACTGGTCACTCATAAAAGAGCTCTCAGTTTCATGCATAAAGCAGTCTTTTATGAATGAATTTCTGCACGCATTTAGAGCTCTAAAACCAGTGCATAAAAGAGTCTTTTTTGACCTTTTTTTTCCACGCATTAAGAGCTCTAAAACCAGTTCATAAAAGAGTCTTTTCTGACCTTTTTCTCCACGCATTAAGAGCTCTAAAACCAGTGCATAAAAGAGTATTTTTTGACCTTTTTTCCACGCATTAAGAGCTCTTAAACCAGTGCAAAAAATAGTAATTTTTGATGTTAAATATTTCTATGTATGGACCTAAAATAAAATAAATAAAAAATTCAAAATTATTCAAAATAATTCAAAATATAAAGTATTATTTTAATCATTGACAATAAATATTATTACTAAAAAAATAAAATTAAAGAAAAATATATATATATGCACAAAAAAAAAAATCAAAAATAATTAAAATTAGCAAATGTTTTCATATTCATTGACTTAAATATTATTATCATTAAAGAAACAAATTTTTTTCTTAAATTAGATATATGTACATATGTATTTACACAAAAGAAATTAAGTCTTATTCATTGACTTAGAATATTATTATTATTAATGTAATATTAAAGAAAATAATAAATTATATTTACACAGAAATATTTAAGTTCCATATTATTTTTTAAATAATTTCTCCTGGTATTTAAGTCTATCTTTTGCTGTCTGAAACCATCTTAAGCTGCAGTTATTAAATATTTTTTCATCAACATTTAATTTGCGGTTAAAGGCTCCTCTAATTATTGATGTTATATTAAAAATTACAGACCACTCAGCTATTCTGTCGCGTATACAAGTGTCAGAGCTCATAACATCTACAAAATATGTCTCATCGACTGTACTATTTAAATGTTCATTTGCAACATTTTTTAAAACAACTTCACTATGAACATTTTCTTCAACAACATGTGCACTATTCCTATCTTCACAATTTATTGCTTCAATTGATTTCTTAACTTTTTTTGTACGAAGTTGCTTAATTACTAAGTTACTTTCTTTTAAGCTTGCTCTTTTCATTATATTGCTTATTATTATATTTATTTATAAAATTAAATCACTATAACCTCAGCACAAACTCACTCTAAACACGTCTTCACCTTTTCAAAATTACAAGCAAACTAACTTATTTTTCTTTATTTTGCATTTCACATGTTTATATTTACCGTTACCGAAAACGATCATCGTGCAGAAAAAACTCATAAAACGCTCATATTTATGCGCACGTGCAGAAAAGACTCATAAAACACTCATATTTATGCGCACGTGCAGAAAAGACTCATAAAACACTCATATTTATGCGCACGTGCAGAAAAGACTCATAAAACACTCATATTTATGCGCAAGTGCAGAAAAGACTCATAAAACGCTCATATTTATGCGCATGTGCAGAAAAAACTCATAAAATGCTCATATTTATGCGCACGTGCAGAAAACACTCATAAAAACGCTCATATTAGAGCTCAGAACTAAGAGCGCTCCGAAGCTGGTTTGCTGGGTATGCATACGCACAATACACATGTGTGTACATATATACGAAAGGGATAATCACCAAGTTGAGCAAATGGCCTGGCACTCAGTAAGTAGGCTGCATATAAATACATGTACATACATGTATATTTACGGATGTGAAGAAGCTAGCGAATATTTATAAAAGGGTTTTACTACCATACATTATACCCACAGATAAATAGACATATGTACGTATATAAATACGTATATATATATGTATGCACCTCAGCGTCAAAAGCAGGTTACAGTTGTATGCAATACTTACAATGTTTTTTAACACAAATCCTTTCCGTTAATTCTTTATAAAATAATATCGTATTTTTTAACTAGAACCATATCAATTAAAGTTTCAAAACTTGTACAGAGTGCAAACATTTTCCAAATATCAAAGTTTTCCATCCAAAATTTCTAACGTTTTAATGAGAAATTGAAAATTTCTAACATTTTAATGAGAGTCTTAAGAAATTTTGTATATAAAAACATTGTGAAAATTTGTTCTAAATATGTTTTCTTTCCATTTACATTTGCGCCTTTATATGAACATATTTTCATACAAATGTGCATTGACTTTATTATAAGTGTATGCATTTATATTATAGTTACTTATTAATTTCAGTAAAATTCAATGTAGATTATGCATGTACATATGTATGTACGTAAATATGAAGAGACATGCAATTATTGAATTTTTTCTATTTAATTGCTTATATAATGTAGCCGCTATCATTTGCAAAAATTGGCGCCGTCATAAAATCTTTCAGTCGAATGTGGTCTCATACAGCCGGATGTGGTCTCATACATCCGAATGCGCATGACTAGTGGTACAACATATTTGGCACTCTTTGTACAACGAATGCCTATTTTTCTGAATGCGACTGAGCGCAGTATTCTCAGCTATCTGCACACTCATTGAGTCATCGCGCTCAGAATGCGTAGAATGTTGCGCTTACGTGTAAATGTGTTAAAACGGCCAATGAGTACATTCATGCGGACGTCTAACTTCAACGCGTGGGGGGTCGAATAGGGTAGCCCAAAAACAACTCCATGATGTCAGGCGCTGCTTGAATCCCTTGCAGTCTTAACATCGTGTTACTCAATAAGGGAATGAAAAACACCTACCAAAAAAAGCAATGCGCGGTCGATCATTGATCTGACCTTCAGCAGTTCTGCGATATCTAATAAAATAACATGGGATGTTTCCAAGGAATTTAAATTCAGTGACCACTTTGCTATTAAATTAACATACACCCGCATCGAAACTCTTCGAATTAAAAAAGCGCCGAAAGTGCAAAGCATTGGTTGGAAAACAAAAATGTTAGACACATCCGATGGAAGCACCGAAAGCCCTAACACATGCGCTAATGCACTGTACAGCTGGTCACCGATATCTGCGATGCATTAATGCCACGCAAAAAGTGTGGAAACGGGAGAACATCAGCTTGCAGGTGGACAAAAGAGATAGCGGATCTGCAAGGAGAATGCCTAAGACTGCGGCGACAATACCAACGGCAGAGGGCGGGGAACAACCCCGAGCACAAATACTGCGAAAAGAATTTCAAAAAAGCAAGTGCGAGGTCTTTATGGAACTTATTAAAGATGTCGACGACAATCCTTGGGGCAGCGAATACCACATCGTTCTGCAAAAATTAAAAGGGCCAAGTCGCCAGTATGCCCACTTATAATAAAGCGCATCATCTCAGGGCTTTTCCCGCTGCAAGAAGCATGTAGCGCAACAAGAGAGCTAATAGTAGATTCTGCCGAGATTCCTCCGGTAACAAAAACTGAAGTGCTCGCTGCTGTAGCAAAAGTTAAAAGCAATAAGTCGCCAGGTATGGACGGAATTCTAAATAGCATTCTTAATACATTATTAAGAAGAAGACTGAAATCTTTAGCAATTTGTACACGAAGTGTATTCCAAAGAAATGGAAGCGGCAATGGCTAGTTTTACTACCCAAAGACAATAAGCCCCCAGAAGAGCAGTCATCATACAGGCCTCTTTGTATGTTGGACACAACATGGAAAATACTGGAAGGAATTACGACTCCAAGAAATTACGGAGGGTGAGCATACTCTCGAATCGACAGTATGGCTTCGGGAAAACGCGGTCAACAGCGTACTCTCGAATCGACAGTATAGCTTCCGGAAAACGCGGTCAACAGTAGACTCCATTGCGGCTGTTTGTGGCATAGCGCGCAAAGCGCTCGAAGGAAAAAGGTGGCTTGAAGGTACAAAGCAGTACTGAGCTGTAGTTACGCTGGATGCAAAAAATGCATTCAACTCCGCCAACTGGAACCACATAATCAAGGCGATGATAGATATGAAAACTCCAGATTACTTGACCCGAATGCTTCTTATCTATTTCAGCGAAATAGAGCTCTTTTACGATACCAATGAAGGCCCAAAAAAGTATCCTGTCACTGGTGCTGTGCCGCAAGATTCGGTCCTCGGACCAATCCTTTGGAACATTATGTATGACAGAATTTTAGAAAATAAAAAAACCGGAGGGCGTGTCTATTATAGGCTATGTGGATGACATAGCGATTGTAGTGGTGGCAAAACATCTGGTGGACGTGTCGCGTTTTTGTAGTAAAACAATAGCGTCAGCAAAAACTTGGCTGCAGAACGCAGGACTAGAGTTGTCTGACCACAACACAGAGGCATTGCTCATGAAAAAAGCTGGAAAATATTAAAATGCGCGTTGGAGACCACACCATAACGTCAGCGCTAACCTTAAAATATCTCGTTCTCGTACTTGATCCTCGACTGACTTTTAAGGAACACATGAAATATGCCAGTTAGAAAGCAAGGAAAGTCAACATGGCTCTGCCAAGACTTATGCCAAATATGAGAGGCCCGAAACAATAAAGATGGACGCTGCTTGCGAGCGTTAGTTCTTCCATCTTAATGTACGCTGCCCCAATCTGGGCAAACACAACTTCTATAACTTCATACATGAGAGCACCAGCCTCAGTGCACAGATTATCCTTTCTAAGAGAATGTTGTGCGTTCGTAACAGTGTCAGATGACGCCGCAAATTTGCTGGCCGGAAGACGTCCGGTAGACATAGCCGCAAGAACGGCGGCAGAAAGAAAGCGCAGCCCAAACGACAATATCTACATAAATACAAACACGTTGACCACCTACTGCCACCTTGACTGCCTATATTGCGATGGGAAAATTGAGAACGCAGAACATATACTGATGGACTGCCACAGATTCGATATAGAACGCAACCATCTCGAACGCTATATGGGAAAAGCAGTGTCCCCCGAAGGCTTGCTGAAAGCTATGTTGTCCGAAGAGGATACTTGTAACAAATGTGTAGAAATAATCACGGCAATAAAAAGCCGATTAAGAATAGACGAGCGAAACGCGAATCACGCAGATTGAAGACGAAGATTAACGTCCAGTGCCTGCCCTGCGAAGTAATATCGGAATTGATAGTCCCGGAGGGGTGCCACATCTTCACTGTTTTGCAATTCATCTATACTAACAGTTTCCGAATGCCCATCCCTAAACTCCTACCGGTCAACTTACCTCTCACAAGATCCATACATGATACTATCCGTCCCTAGCGAAAATAATATAGGGAAGTTATTCAACTTTTTAATAGTAATTAATATTCAAAAACTAATTTAATACTTTTATTGTAAATAACAAATGTACCCGCTAGCCCTAGTAGCTAGTGTTAAGATTTATTATACTTTTAATTATAATGAATAATAAATAATAATAATGAGCTTACATACATAATTGCTGTTCATTTCCACGAGGCTTTATTTGATAAAAACAAAAACGAATGTAACTTATGCAAATCTTTTTTTAAATTGTTCGTCTTTAAACAAGCCGATTCCGGAAAAAAAGTTTGATTTAGCTTATTTCTTTTTACCATATAGTGTCATGCCAACAACTAAGTTAAAAATAATAAAAAGTTTAAAATCCAATATGAAATCTACTACTTTTGCAGCAACCTCATTATTTACCTATGACAAATACACGCCCCCGGCTGTACGATATCGTTTTGCGTGTGCCACCCCACAAAATATGTAAAACTTAATTAAATTACAAATTATTACACGCTTGACATGCATCCAAGCAAATATTAAATTTAATAATTCATCAGATTGTAAGATAATATTTGCCTAGCATATTAAGCGGAGCAGTGGGATCGAACACCGGCAGTGGCACCAGCAACACCAGCTACGCGCCACTAAGCAACCGCCGACGCTTGTGTCGAAGTCATAGGGGGGTAATCGAGCTTATCAGGCGGACGTCAAAGGTCCGGCAAGCGCACATTCACCTGTACAGACAAATGAGGGAATATGAACGCTGGGATCACCGCCACAACATGAGCTAAGCACGCGACCAGACGCGCGCGCACGTTGAAAGTGGGTAGTTTGCTTTGTGCTAACAAACGCTATGATTTAACTCCAGTTTAATGTTGTTGTTGCTGTTAAACAAGTTTTTAAAAACCCACAAACAAAAATTTTTTTAGCTACCGTTTCGCGTCTTCCCAGGCGGAAGTAATGGTGTTTGAGTTCCTGCAAGAATTTGCTAGACATGTCTTCTAGGAAATTCATAATTGCTTATAAGTAACAAAAGTGGTATAGTACAATTTTTACTGTTAAACGTCATATGTAATCGGAAAATTCAATGTAACAGAAGAATGGTTTCTGGTGGAATTTAATTTTAGCAGAGAGGCTGAACCCCTACGCCGCGATTCGGATGATGTTTAGGTTAGTACCAGACTCCATCGACGAAGAATATCTGCATATACAAAAATCCTTAACTTATTATCCGTGGATGGACAACAAAAGTAAGGGACCAAGGGACCCTTCATAAAGAAGACAGGTGACTGGCGTACTTGAGTTATTACAACATCGTATTTATGTTCAGATGCGGTTTGTGTGTGTTGGTAAGGTGAAGAAAAGTACGTGTTTAAAAAAATTTAAACGCCAGAATGCGCTGAATTCTGTTATTAAATGTTTTATATCCATGCGGACTTGTCTCATATTTGAAATATGTTTTAATAAGGGAAATTAATGTATGTGAAAACAATAGTCTCGAAACTGATTTAGGTTTGCTGTTTAAGTTTTAAGTAGCTTGTTTCTTAATAATTTGTCATCGTTTAGGAATAATTAAAATCTATGGCTGAAAAGCAACATTAAAATCGAAAGCCTTTTATATCAAATTTGCTATAGGGTTGCAACAGCTTATGCACTTTTTTACGCACTTTGACTCCTTATAATACTCAATCATCTTTCGGTAGCACCGAAACCACCCCTTTTTTCTACATCAACCATCATAGACTTTGCCTCAGTTAGCCAGTGGCACTAGCGCAAAATTTTTATGGCCAACGCCACGCAGGACGCCTTGTACCGCCAAGCCCACAGCCTGCCCGCTGCACGCACTTTTTCACCGAACCTGTAGCAATGACACGGGGAGTTGCCATGCTTTCCACAGCCGCAGTCGAAGTCATAGTTTCAATGCAATGGCCGCGCTGGGACGCTGAAGTGGAGTGGCAAACGCGTGCTTGTACCGTTAAAATCGATGGCACTGAGAAGTCAAGAGGAGGAGGGGCATCGGCAAAAGAAATTGAATATGACCAGCATGAATAGATAAACGATAGATTTGTGTTATATTTTTGGCATTCGTGAGTGGATGATAAGTGTGCCAGTTGAAAATTGTAATTGAAATGCAAAAAATTTAAAAAAAATTGTAAAAGCAAATCGCGCTTGCGCTGGGTGTGGATAATGTGTAGAATTCCACGGCATTTATTATAGGTATACTAACGAACGTAATAAAAAAGATGCACCCTCTAGCACATAAGTTATAAAGTTAGTAGAGGAAGTGCATTAGCCCGACACGCGTTACGAGGTCATACGCACGCTTCGCAAAACAACAAAAGACAAACAGAAAAAACTAAGTTGTTACTGTTGGGTTTTTTTAATTTTTATTTTTTCTCGAAATTAGTACAGCTTTTTTCCTTGTTCATTGTTTGTTAGCTACCAATTGACTTTCAATATCTATCTACTTTCATTATTGCGCAGTTTTCTCAAAATTGTCTCTACTAGCTGTACACAACAACCCCTATATTAATACATGCATACGTTGTATAAATTAATTTCGCCAGGAGAATTTGTTGTTCATCGTTCACCGTTCAGCGTCGAGAGTTACAGTTCACAGAAACACGTCAAATTGTATAGGAATCGACACACTGCAGATACTTGAAATCGATAACAATTACCAGTTAAGTTTGAACATTAATTTAGAACAATTACACACAAGACAATAGGAAAAATTACTCGGCATACTAGGAGAGATAGCGAAAAATTGTTAGCAAATTAAAGGGCAAAGGGCAGTGACAAAATGTATCAACAAATTGGTGCGAAAGCTTTCAGAGAAGAGAAAAATAGGAAAGGTCAGAGCAGTAGTATTTCGGAGGGGTAACGAGATGGTGAATAAATATTTTGATCCTTTGAAAAACTTGAAATTCGGTATATTGGAAAGAGACAGAAAAGCATTATATGTACATATATAGAATTTAAAAATTTTAGTTCCCTAAGTATGATAAAAAAAATGTTCAGAAAGTATTCTTAAATGCATGTGAAGTTCTTTTTTGTTAATTTTGGAGGTTAAACATTACCTGTCGAAGGGAGACCGCTATTAAAAAAGAATGTTTTTATATGATTAAGATTTTACTTGCCCTGGCTGAGAATGGAACTTCGAAATCAGACTAATAGCACGCACCGCTACACACTCGACCACAACGGCCACATCAGTTATATATGTATATGCTACTTTTAAATATGGAGGGGAAGCACTCTGTTCCTCAGCCTTATGTAAATTGACATTTAAAAAAGTCTAAAATTGACTAACGCTACATCCTCTCCAGAGCTTTAATGCTTCAACAGACGATTCTTTCATGTGCTGTTTAAAGTTTTGGGCGTACTTCTTTGAAACACCATGAGTAACCCACGCTCCCATTTTTTCAAACCATTAAGCCAACTTAAACTTTAAGGGGATGGAGTCAGGGTTTCTCGATGAAACCAGTCCTATAAGGTACTTCGAAAAAAGTATCCAATATAAAATTTAAGACTATGCCTTTTGAGATTTTAAGTAAGTTACTCCGAAATACTCCTCTGATCTTATCCATATGTACGAGTATACGCTTAAAGTCAGCTAGATTTTCAAACGCGAAGGGTTCCCTTTGAAAAAATTACCTTACGGAAATATCAATGATTAGCTGTTTAGAGTTTCTAGTATATTACTTTCAAAAGATTCAGTTTATAAAGCCATTAACAAGCCAGATCTCCTAAACAATTCAGTATCTGAACACATGATCCCACAAAAAATACTACGACTTGCTATTTGGGGTTTTCAGTAAGCTTATACGGCCAATTGAGCCTGATAAACGATCTACATAGTTCTTCTAAAGAAAATCAAATAGGTGGTTTATGATTATACTCCTATCATGAAGTAGATTACATTTACATATACATACATACATAGTAGAGTACATTATAGCGAGATATTCAATCAGCAGTGTGGCTGCTGTGGTCGAGTGGGTAGCAGTGCGTGCTATACCTCGATATGTCGCTGATATCGAGGTTCGAATCTCAGCCGGGGCATGTAAAATCTTAATCATAGAAAAGTTTTTTTCTAATGGCGGTCACCCCTCGGTACGAATGTCCATTTTGAATGAGCTCAATTAGGCAATATCTGTAGTTTAATTTGACAATCATTTGTAACGCTGAGTTTCGAATTTTAAAAGATTACACTTTATCCGCTTGTCAAATCTTATGTCTATCCCTTTTCGATGCCACCGGAAGAAGAAAGAATAAGATGGCGGACCCTTCGAACAGGGTAATTCATACTAAATATGCCAAAATAATAATATAAAGGGTGATACATGCAAACTAAATACTATTGAAAGCGGGTGACATTACATCTCGGCCAATCTGAATATTTGTCCAGCGAGCAATACACCTCTCTAGTACTTGTGGAATTTACGGGGTACAATCTGACAAACTTCGTGAAAGCGTCGACAACGACAAGTATGTGTTTACGTTTAGACTTAATTGCTGGTAGAGGGCCAAAGTGATCTAAGTGGAGTGTGTCAAACGGTATAGGCTTCTTAGGTATGCTAAAAATATTGCGCTCATTTGGTGCAGAATAAATAACGCACTTGATGCAATTCCGAATAAACTGGTTGATTTTATCTTTTATGTTTTCGAACCAATATTTTACGTATTTGATTTTAGCACTTTTCCGTGCCTAGGTGGCCGATTTTCTCGTGTATTTTACGAATTACGTTTTCTTGCATCTCTGGAGGAACGCAAATCATAGACTTCCCACCTATGTTACGACATGCCAGTCCATCTACAAGTTGGTATTCTACAACCTCCCCTTTTTCTAACTTATTCATAAGCTCATTGAGATTCTCGTTCCGGTTCTGTGCAATTTGGATTTGAACATCCACATCATTTAAGTCAACGACAGCTACTACTTCGCATTTATTGATATTGTTTGTCTCGCCCTTATAGCTGGACAAAAACTGAGATTTTAGAGAACAGAGTTTCCGAGGATTTGCAGTGCCAGTCGTTTTATCTATTATGATTGAGTAAAAAAACAACAAAATACTTTTATGATTGAGTTGATACAATCGTATTCTTTGTTGGGCAATGGGCTTCTGCTGAGAGCATCTACATGACCAAGGTTGGTTCCAACCCTATGCTGTACAGAGTAGTCAAAGTTTTCCAACTCTAATGCCCATCGGGCTATTCGGGGATTAATTTGCTTCTTGTTTAAAGTCATAGTTAACGAGTTACAGTCTGTAATAATTTTGAATGGTACACCCTCTTAATATATTCTAAACCTGCGAAGAGCATAAATAATTGACAGTGCTTCCAATTCGAAGCTATGGTACCTCGACTCAGCAGGGGTAGTTGTCTTCGAAAAATACGCAATTGGATGAAATTTTCCATCATCCTGCTTTGTAGTAGAACATACCCAAACCTAGGCTTCTTGCATCGCAATGAAGTTGTGTTTCACGGTTGCGGTCATATTGCCAACAGAGGTGCATTAACTAAAATACCTTTTAAATCCTTAAAAGCTTTTAAACAATAATCTGAGAATATGAAATCAACATCTTTACGTAGCAAATCCAACAGTGACTTAGCGATTTTCGAAAAGGATGGTAAGAACTTACGAAAGTAGGAAAACAAGCCAATACAGGAACGAAGCTCCTTTTGATTCTTTGGGAGTGGATAATTTGCGATTGCTTTAATGTGAGATTCTGATGGTTGTATTCCAGATGAAGTGACTAAGTAACCTAAGCACTCAACTACGTTGTAGCAAAACTTACATTTCCTAAGCTTTAGTTCCAAATTTGTTTCATACACTTTCCTAAGCACTTTTGACATTGATGTGATATTGAAAGTTGTTAGAAGCTATTAATATATCGTCGATGTACACGCATATTTCTTTTGTTTCTATCAGATCTAAACAAATCTCTGAAAATTAGCCCGAATGGCATCTTAATAGCCCGAATGGCATCTTAAGCCCGAATGGCATCTTAATATACTCAAATTGTCCATGTGGTGTTACGAAAGAGTTGAGCGGAATAGAGCACTCTTCTGTAAACCACTTCTTTCCTGGCATATAATCAATGCAGTCCTCTATTAGCGGTAATGGGAAGTTGTCCCGAATTGTTTTCTTATTAAGAGCCCTATAATCTATGCACATACGTGTTTCCCCATTTCTTTTTTTTACCAAAACGATGGCGGAAGCATAAGGGGAGTTTCTAGGACGTATGATTTTACGTTCGATGAGGTCATCAGTTATCTTTTGCACCTCCTCCTTATCCCAGAACTATAATCACCTAGGCAAGCAACAAAATGGGGTATTATCAGTCATTCGGATTGCCATCTTATAGTCGTATGGCTTCTTTTCAGTCGTGGTGGGAGATAAATATTCACCATCCAGAATTTGTCGTACAGCATCGCGTTCTCTTTATTATAACCGGGCCCTATATCTATTTCAGACTGGACTACACTTTCGTCAATGACACCTATTTACTTCACTGCTGAAGCAAACAAAGTCGTTTTTGTTATCCGAATAGTCACATTTCCTAAGTCTCTTTTCTCATCATGTCTCTGAGCGCATCTCCGATACATTTCGTTTAATTTGTTCTTATTACTAGCCGACTCCTCTACACAGTCACCATCAACAGTTTCACAAATACTCGAATCAGATGCATAAGGTTTACATTTCTCTTTATTAAATTCATTTCTCTTCGAAGTTGAATTTTTTATGTTATTAAATTCAGTAAGTTTGACTGCACACAGAATGGTGCTTCGCAATAGATGGTAGCTTTGGAAATTGTTCAGCAATCGATTTTTGTACAATACTAATTGAACTACCGGAATCGAAAAGAGAAATAATATTTGTAAAACCTGACCATCTGCTTCGACTTCGTTCATAAAAGGCCATACTTACCTCTTGCTTAGCTTCTAAGTAATTATAACCAGCTGCGGAAATAGCTGCAGCATTGGTCAGTCGGCTCTTCTTCTGTGGGCATTTGCTGTGCGTGTGTCCGAGTTGGTGGCAGGTAAAGCACGAACCTGCTGGTCGTTGTGGTTTTGGGCAGCTGCTTTGGTAGTGGCCGAATCGCGAACAGTTGAAGCAGCGTACAGCTGAAAGATCTTCGGAGGTAGTCGTTTTTGCTTCTGAACGCGATGTCACTGCAGCTAGAGGTTTACGCAATACAACGTTCTGCCACCGTTGCTCGTAACGCTCCATTATTCTCACGAGATCGCTTACTGTGTTAGCGCCATACAGGATGCTTATGTTGTTACTATTGTCTGGAATTCCATAAATGATGAGATCAACCAGCTCTTGTTCGGGTATATCCGACTGGGCGGAAATTGACTGCATTGCAACAACATAACTCACACAAGACTCCGACGACTTTAATTTGCGCAAACGTAATTGGCGGTAGATCTCTTGAAGCGAATAGTTGCGTTTAAACATGGCACACAACAGCGACTTCAGCGTTGAATAATTTGCAAGGCCTTGATTTAACACAAGTTCTTTGGCTGTGCCGGTCATACTTCGCCTCAGCGCTAAACATTTATACCTTTCAGCATAATTATTTGCATCGGCATAATCTTTGAATTGTTAAAACCACCGATTAATGTCATAGTGGTTGTCGCCGGTGAATTTTGTGACTGCTGCGTCGAGTTCATCGAAGTGTATATATTTAACTACGCGCATGCCTAGGTCTGGATAGATTTCTGTTAGTCGTGCTTGTGCTTGAAGATCTTCTAGCTCTCGTCGCAGCTTTAAAATTCTCAGCTGCTCTTGGAGAAGGTTTGCTTCATCAGATGGAAATGTATTTGTCGGTGTATTAGGGTAAACAGAAGGGCTAACAATGGCGCCGTAACCAACATCAATTTTAGAGGCGGCGGTTGTAGCGACGGCGGTGGCAGTTATTGCGGCAGCGGTTTCAGCATAAATCACATGCCCAGCGGAGGTGACGGCGGCAGAAACGTCGGGGGCAGCGGGTATAAATTCATCAGATTGAACAGCAGTGGCAGCGGAGGAATTTGGTTTACCCGGTAGCGTAGAAACACTATATGCAGTAGGCGCAGCTGATCCAACTTTTTGGCTTGCTTTATTTGTTAAAATGGTGGAAGCACCGGCTTCGCTGGAACGATTGCTGACTCCCGTCGGTTTTACTGTAGCCCGTATATTACGCATTTCCGTGGTTAATCGCGCTTTATATACATACTTATATATTTTTCCGAAAAACGTTGTAAAATGTTGCTACTTTATTTTTTTAGATTTTTATCCGCTTGCCAATCTTATGTCTATCCCTTTTCGATGCCACCGGAAGAAGAAAGAATAAGATGGCGGACCCTTCGTACAGGATAATTCATACTAAATATGCCAAAATAATAATATACAGGGTGATACATGCAAACTAAATACTATTGAAAGCGGGTGACATTACACATTGAATATTATAATTTTACGAGATATCTGATAATTCTAAACTTTACATATAAACTCCCAAAACAAACTCTCCAATCCCCCACTTCCCGTGCGCACATGCCTGGCTGCATCTACTCTTATAACGGACACAATGCGCTATACTTTGGTAAATGAGATTTT
The DNA here is from genome assembly GCA_963971545.1 of Philophylla caesio. Lineage (NCBI taxonomy): Eukaryota > Metazoa > Arthropoda > Insecta > Diptera > Tephritidae > Philophylla > Philophylla caesio. Next base: position 28,413,645 of record OZ020609.1, on the reverse strand, counting down.
TTTGGTGTAACGCAGATTCAAGAAATAAAAGATGCTCCAAAAAAAATTAGCAAATAAGAGAAGACTAAAATAAAATTAGAGATGACAACTAGCATTGACCATGGAGCATTACTTCAACTCCGCAATGAACAGCCCCGCCGCTGCTTTCCACGTGTAAGTAATTTTCAACAGTTTTTACCCATTTCAACACACGATGACCCAATTTAAGCAACACAGATGGGACAATCATACGAGTAACTACACTAAAGCTTTCCACCTTCCTTTTCAAAATTTTGTTTTGTCACGCTGCAGAACACCTCGCTGTAGGTTGCCAACAGACCTTTTGAAGGCGCCGGCGCCTGGAAACTGTTGAATGCGCAAATTAAATAGGAAGATTGGAGTAAAATTACGGAAACGTGTGCGAACTAAATATAACCATTGGTATGTAACTACGAAGAATTTTTATGAGTTATTATGCGTTGGCTGTTGGTTAACAGAAGCAATGGCTGTTTGGTGGCTGTCAATACGTTCTAGCGCAGGTGCAAAATCAAATCAATTAGTTTGAAAATCAATTATATCACAAGTTCTGATGAGCAATGAAATGAAGGAGTTGAGCAAAAAACGAGAGCAAAGTAAAGTAGTAAACTAAAGTAAACTCCTTTACATGAGCGTGTTTAAGTGTAGGTATGACAGAAACACACCCCTAAGAATTGAGAAGTGGAATATGATGTGGTAAGCAGGAGATAGGTAGGCAGCGTAGTTAGGTGTTGTCAAAATGGGAGTCTGATCGAAGCAAACTTGGAAGCTGGTCGGTAAACATACTTAAGGAGGTAAGCTTTAATGTTTGAGTAAAAGCCTTCATAAGTTCTGAAAGAATTCAGAAAAAGAGTTGAGAGTATTAACATTTCAGTCGAGCAGAGAAAGTAAGTCATATTACAGACGTAAAATATAAAATCTGGCAATTTTTCCTTTCCAGCTATCACGAACTATCTTCGAAAAAATCAAAATAACTTTCGGGGAAAACGTAGGCATCACTAATTCCAAAATAGGAGAGAAATAAGTCTGTTATTTAGGGAGCAATTTTGCAATTAAAATGGAAGTTGCTGCAAAATTTTAAGTTATTCTCCTTTATATATAAAATTTCTTAAATTAAATGTTTTTGTTTGATATTTTGCAGCTCAAAAACAACAAACAAAAACCAACCAAAAATATTTAGAGATCTAATGGAAGCGGAGCCCGAAACTTTTTGTATGAAGTCCTAAGGCGTCAAGTAAATACCTGTAGATTAGCGCTGAAGCTCATATTCTCGTCCTTGGGCCGCCAAGTTCATAGTACCACGCAATTTTTTCAGCATGAGCGGAGGAGGGGTAGTAAAAATATAATTCTCCATTGCCCTTTACTCTAAAAGTTGCGCTAAGTCTCTCGAGACCAGATTTTATTTAACATCGTAGGTAGTTCAGATAACTCTTCATTAAACGAGTTAATTAATAGCCTTATAATCAAGAGTGATTTAGCAATGCAAAGTTGGATAAATTGTCTTTAACGTAGTTTACTTAGATAAATTATGCTCAAATCTCTATGCTAGCGAGAATACCTATTTTATTATGAGTAAAAAACAAACATACAATCGAGACAGGGACCGTTATCGCCTTCGGCAATCTGGTGCAGGGAAGTATTTTTCATCAGATTGAAACATTTCCAACTTTTGGCCCGGATATGATCTAAAATTGCTAGGTTTACAGTCATTGCATGATAGAAGAATATACTTTTCATTAATTTTCGTTTACAATGTTATCAATGAGAACATTAACTGCAATGAGTTGGCTAACCTATTTCAATCTCATATTCCTCCTTGATGTCTAAGAAATAGTCATATATTTGGTCTTCCAACTTACAAAACTAATTACTCATTGAAAGAACCTCTTGTACGATGTGCCCGATTTCAATGTTAATTGAAAAGATTTAAACTTGATCTCTTTACTGTATTCAATTAGTCTGTAAGATACCTTTTTCTTTTTTTTTTATCGTAACTAGTCTGTAAAATGTGTTTTCTGTAGACTGAAATAGAATAAATAAATAAATGAAAAAAATAGACATCCAGTTGATTATCGGTAAGTTAGGATTAACTGTTTCAAACGAATTACACATCAGAAATATGTTCGTGATTGGCTTTACTTTATCTCAGCTCGTAAGGATTTTTTTATCTTTAAATGATCCGATTTCGCTTTGCTTGCTTGGGATTTTTGAAATTCATTTTTATTTTGATGCCTATTTGGTTGGGAAATCAAAGAGTTACATCATACTCTCCTATGGATTCTTGAAAGAATTGGCAATAATAATGCGTAGTTTTTAATTAAAACCTGAGAACATTCACGACCTTCACTTTAACCTGTCTTCATGCTTTTATTCAGTCATAAACTGGTATTCTTTATTTTTTTAGACATATTAGTGTCTGATCCTTTGGAGTCTTAAATCCCTAGCAGGTTTCTTCAAACTTCAAAATACTTTGTATTTGACAGCTTTTGCAATACACAGTTGGAATCATTCGAGCTTGAGAATAAATATTAGAATAAAAGAAAATAGACGCGTATGAAATTGTCGTTTACCAGTTACCATGCAAATGTATCACAAAACAACACAAAATCGTTGCTCCAGCATAGAATTCGTTGAAATAAAGCAACATGATAGCAACAGTGTAAACAGTATCAAATTGTCATTGCCGTCATAAATGCTGCAATAATTTTCAGCGCTCGCAGCTGTTTTCCAATGATTGCATAAAAGTTTATATTGTAAACGAAAGCATCCTTACGCTAAATTTGTGTAGCGTCTTTAATTCACCTACTTTGTTTTTGCCGGTTGTGTGCCTGTCTATCCGTCCATCTGCGAACGCGTACCTTCAGCAGCTCTTCTTTACATTTATTGAGCTTAGATTAAATATTGCACACTTTGGATTCGATTACATTGCGATCAACGTGACCAGCATAGCTAAAATTAAATCACCTTTCGATGGATCCTTTCACCGCCTCGCTTAAGAAGATAGCTTCTTAGCTTCAGTATTTGCGCGCAACAAAAACCGAATTCGCGACTGTCCTTCTACGTGACATAGCAAAAGTGTGCGATTTTCGAGCCATATTCGACTATTACCCGCTACCGAATTTAAATCGTGCTCATTTAACGCATTTTTTTTTTTTCTTGAGAGTTTGGTATAATGCAAATTTTCCCACAATAAATGATGAGCGCTCGCTCCCATTTCATTGTTGCGAAATTTAAGAGCGTGAAAATTCAATTAATTCTTGAAATTCAATGCAAAGTTCTAATCAATATGCTCGACGGCATCGACGTTGAATCACTCGGCAATCTAAGTATTTCCTGAAGCTCAAAGCAGACGGGAGACGCGTTGCCTGCAGTCACAAGATTTTTAGCCAGATTTATTTTTACTATCATTCCTCATCTTCGGTTGCTTTCTTTTGTATATTTCCCTTCTCACTCTCTCTACTTCTCTTACATGTACTTCTGACTGAGTACGTCTAACTGCCGCTCGCAGTTACCATTTGTCATGCCTCTCATCAACACTATCTTCACGTGCGCTTTTTCAATTCATTTCAATTAGTTGCCATTCTCTTGTCATTTAAGTTCTGTTCTAAATTGTCATTTAATGTTCAAATTTGCTCATAAATTGGCGTAAATTAATGCAGCTATAAGAGGAGCGTGAATGGTATGTAAAAGATTTACTTAGCACATACACAGCCAGAAACGCAGTCCACATAATATCAGGCACAAAAACCCTTGAATCTTTGCTTTGGCGCCAACTTTGGTTGAACGGACGCTTGGCGGTGGTTTGTGGCAGTGGACGGTAGAACGTTGCATCTTCAACACATTGAAACGAATTCAGGGGTATTCTTTAAATTCTTCTTTCAGAAAACAGTTCAATCTTTCATGGCTGTATGTCGGTCGGTATTATAAGTTTACGAACATTGCTTTACGATAAATATTTTTACAATAAATTTAATCAGCCTTTGTTAATTGTTAAAATTTCGAAGTGCAGCAAACTCATGAACATTTTAATCAAATATTCTTTTCTTGAGCGCGCATTTAATCACAATTTTAAATTCTTACAAATAAAAATACCATAAAAAGCTGTAATAACAATAAGCAAATAGAAGTTAATAAAAGAAAAATAAAAATTTAAAGAATGCGATTTCAGCGCTGTGAAAAAGTACGGAGGTAAATTTAGGGCATAAGGGACACAACAACGCCCTGAAATTTAGAGATAAATAGATAAATTTATATGTAAATTTATGTGTGCATGAACAATCACTTAAATACATATTTGAATAGATATGTCCATCTTTCTATGGAAAATGCGTGCCTGCCGCACTGCTATTTTGCATTACCATCGAGTGTTAAATTGATTCGATTTGCGCAGCTGTTGCATTGATGCATAGATAAATAAGGCTCCACAGCGTTGTGAACAACGACACTAACAATAACGGTAACACAACTGATAATACCAATGCTGAAGCCATTTCCTACAACCGACTGCCATACAATCAATATGTTTGTGTCTGCAATTTGACATGTGTGTCACTAATTGTTTGGTCAGCATTCAAAAACATGTTCGCCTTCAGTGCTCAGCAGGGCTGTAAAATAAATGAATTTGTGAAAATGTTGTTATTATACACAAGGATAGATCAGACTAGTTTGTATGGAGGGATAGAGGTACTGCAGTGATTGTGTTTCTTGGCGAACGTGCCCGGTTTTGAGGGTCCTACGTTCTTCGAAGTTGCGCTTGTCTTTAATGTGAGTTTGGTCATGGCAGCTGTAACATTTAATTCATTGTTGTGTCGCGTCGCTGTATGTTGTTATTGTAGTAGGTTTCCTAAAGCATAACCGGCAGGAAATAAACATAACTAAGCTAGAACTGGTGTATTTGAAGCAAGTTTTGTTTGTGTCTAAAAAATCGACTTAGACACACTAAGCCAGCACTGTGTTTTTTAATTTAAAAAATCTGCTTGAGTTAAAGAAATGTGAGTTTAAATTTATTATTATAACTTATACACTGCGGTCAGCATTTCTGCTTTGATGCGAACTGACATTAGGAAATAGGATAAACCAACAAAGCTTGACGATGCTCCACCTCTAAGAATGTAATGAGCACTGGGTACCTAACATAATTCTCCACGCCGTCTCCTTCAATATCACTTCCACCAAAGTACATAAATTCTTTACTTTCTCGGTAAACAGACGTCAGTTGAATTTCCGGTAGCAAAGCTAAAGTTAGTCAGGAAAGCAAACGCGCATTGAGCTCCGCAGTCGAGTAAATAAACATACTTCTCAAAGAGGATTCTGCTCATTGGAAAATCTGTAGAACATAGAGGGCTGATAAATTGTTTAAGCAGGAATATACCATGACGAATCCGAAATATTTACAGGAAACCGCTAACTTGGCGGTATCAGGGACTCCAGAGTGTCCAGCATGAAACAAGGCATACAACGGTAGGTTAAGGCTACATCATAAAAGTAAATATTTTTATTAATCGATAAATCCAAATGGTTTGACGTAACTGACTAATCAAGACAGCTCTGTCAGGGTTTAATTTAAAGCATATCAAAACGATGCTTTAATACGAGGTCATTCAAGGCTAAAGTCGATCTTATTTTGGGTTAAATAATTCATATTCAATTATTTCTCAGTAAGGGTAAGAGTTTAATGTATTTGATAGCGGGTGAAAAGTGATGCCGAATTAATTATAATATTTCAATATATACTTTTCGATTATTTTTCCAATACCAGTGTGTTAATGCGTGAGTTAACCAATACGAAGCAGTAGTTTACAAAAATTTTATAAAACAATATTTGAAATCTATGCAACCATCAATAAATTAAATGTTCAAACTCGTTGCAAAATTAAAAAATAAAGGTTCAAAAAGTGGTTATCGAAATTTTTCATTTACTTAAAGCGATTTTTTAGAAAAAGCTCGGTATGTAACCGCATATAAATAAAAAACCAACACGCGTTTTATTTTTGCTTTTTGAAGAGCATCATTTTAAATACCATTAGACATTTATATTTGAAGCCAATCAGATCGAAGCAGTTTGACATAGTGCTTACCAAAGCGAAAAATTCAGCTGGCGTCTCAACGACACCTTATTTATTTCGCCTTGGTATGTACATAGTTATAGTTTATTAAATTTATGTATCATAAGGGGCAAGGTGGAAGGAAGGTGGCTTCGATTACTGGCTGTTAGCAAAAATACAAGGAAAGAAATACACGACTGTCTTATTTGTACAAGTTTTATTAGGCGAATGAAAAAATATGAAAATTCTTTACTGACAACATAAACTTAAGTTATATTGGAACGATTTTCCGTTCAGAGGATCCATTTGACAAGCAAGATGTGTAAAAGCTGGCCTGTGAATGCCAATACAGCTACAGAGGACAAACAGGACGGAAAATATGTAAGAACAAGATTCCGCAAAAAAAAGGTACGAAAGCCGACCATTGTACCTGTCAATCACATGTTCAGCAAATATTAAGAAGGCAATAAAACAAGTTCATGGGAGCAAAGAACCTTTGATGGATGTGTAATAAGCGAGCGAACACATACCTACTCCGACGCAATATTCGATTTCTAGCCTTAAAAACGCTGGCTTTTTTTGCAATTTTAAAAGCCAACTAACTTTCATGAAAGACAAAAGTTAAAAAAAACATTTTCGAGTTTTGTCGAGTACACAGTTTTATAGTTTTTTAAATTTTGGTACCATAAAGTGAAAGTTTTCAGTACATGTAAATTAATGTTGATTTATGTATTTTTTTTGGCTGGCAAAGTAGCGCCAGCAACGATAACTTTCAGCCACTTGATTTTTGCACTACTATATTAAAAATTAATGGGCTATAAAGCCGCAGTATATAAAAATTTAAATTTTAATGAAATTTTTTTTTAAATTTTGTATATATTTTACAAAACTTGTGCTTTTATGATTTTTATTAACGAACTAATTCAGATTATAATTGATAGAATCATTAGAAATTATATTAACTAATTCAGTTTATAAAAAATACTTGGACATACGAGTACATACATACATACGAGTATATGCACCCGCGTACCATGATTCATGTGTTTAAACTTTAAAGCTGTGCGGCATTTGTATTGTATGGTTTATGTTATTAGGTGTCTGTCCAGGATATCAACCGTGCACAATGACCCATTTATTTCATAGCTAGGTATACATGTATGTATGTGTGTATGTGTGTGGGCATGCCACAATAACCCAGCAAAAAACCGGTAATCGCTTTTTAAAGTAATGTGTTCCAGAAGGCATTGCCTTAGAATGCCTTATTTTTGCTTTCCCTTCTTTTCCGCATTACCGGTAATGCATAGTAGAATAAGAATCCGATAAACGCGTTGGTTTACATTACCTAAATTTTTTCCCCTTCCGTGACAGATTACGGGTAATGCAAAATGGAATAACTAAATCCCGTTACTTTCTGTGGAAATTTCCATTGAATAATTATGTTTTGCATTGTTTGATTTAGTGTTAAGTTGAATTCAGTGAGTGAAGTGCTATTCAGAAGCAATAAGCTAAAAAATAAATATAAATAATAAAACAAAAATAAATAAAGTAGTGAAAATACATAATATTGACACTAGTGTGTATTTATAAATCAGGAAATGGCCGTGAAATTCGTGACTTAAGAGGTATGTATGTATCTCTCAGACTTATTCAAACTAATTAAATATTTTCTAACTTCACTGTAGATAATCAATTTTCATATATTTACCTATTTTTTATTTATTTAACTATTTAAGAAGTACTAGTAAAAATAGAAATTTAAAATAGAAAAATTAAGAAAATTTTAAATAACTAATACATTCAAACGTATTAATTTAAAAATGTCAGGGACTATATTGGAACTGAAAGGAAATATGTATATGTAGAAGAGCTAAAATGTATTTTGGTAGAAAATATTGCTGCGACAGAAAGTTTAAAATCGGAAATTAATGCAATAAAAGGTTATTTACCAACACTGTACTGACTAAGAATCCCCATATATAGAATAAAATATAGAATTTTATAGAAAATTAGTAAAAACCAATAAAGAAAAATAAATTGAACTATGTACATATTTTTATTATTACAAGTGTACATACATACATGCATACACTTTCTGCACGAATATAGCATGTAATTTTAATACTTTCTTTTCAGAAGCTACTCAGAAACTTAGAGTTTCAGAAAAAGAGTGAATACACCAGTTGCGTTATGCAATGAAATCAGTGAAAAATCGGTACCACAAGGCCTCTTGTCTGAAGCGAAAGCGCCCTGAAGCTATACTCGAATATAGCGCAGAAGAAATAAATAATATTGAATAAAAACTTAGTAAAAAATAAAAATAAAATTTTTTTATAAATTTATATGTATATATATATGGATATGTATATGCAGAAATAATTAAATTGAATTATATTCTATGTATATAATTATTATTTTTGTCTAAATAATTAACTATTTTAATATGTATGTATGTATAAGCAAGAACTGAAGATTGAATTCGTGAAAATTTTAACTTTTATTATAAATGTTAATAAAGTTGTGAAATCTGAATTGAAGAAAAAAAATTTAACATCTTAAAACACCCTGTTTTCTGATTCTTTAAACCGAACATGTTCATGCATTCTACGTTCGCTTCTCTGTAAGGCATTGGTAATTCGTTTATTTTCAATCTTTAGAGCAAGGTATTCTTACTTCGCTTCTACGGTGTTAGTGTATCAAGGCATTCTTCATTCGCTTATCTGTAAGGCGTTCTGCAGTCGTTTCTCTCCAATCGTTTAAACAATTTGTTCTCTGATTGTTTGTAGGTAATGTAGGTTGCAAGGGCTTACGGCCAATGACATGCCCATGTTAAAGTAATGAATTCCAGAAGCGAAAGGGTAAGCGATTGCTACGGTTTATTTCGATTCCACTTTTATTTATGCGGTAATCATGTTTTTGCTGGGAAGTTAAGTGCTTAAATGCTTACTTGAATTACTATTTGAAGCAAATCATTTGCGATGCCATTATGCAGCTTGACTATATTAAATTAAATTTATTTAAATCGTATTTAGTAGACGTTTATGTGTTGTTGATACTAGCATCTTAATACTAATTTATGTGGTAGTAAGGAGCGTTGTTTATCGAGCTACATATACATACATATTCGTAGTAATGGCTAAACAACTATGTACATTAATGATCTAGTTAGAATCGCATGGTGCAGTTCTGCTGGTTATGATAAAAAGGTTTTCATAAAATGTTTGTACATGCATTTGTAACGTATTTCAAAAGTAATATTTATAGTTGCAATAAATGATAAATGGATTCAAGTTGAATTGGAGTTTATTGAGAAGATTTCCAAGCCTAACTGGTTGCCCATATTGATGGTTATCTTAAACTGGACAGCTGAGCTCTATAAGAGGTTCATACGCTTAGAAAAAAACATGTCTCGAACGATGCTGGTAGAAGTTTTGGTACTACCTCGGTCAAACTTTATATAACTTTAGGACATTTTTTGTCCTACTCCATTCATTAAGACATCGGAGGAACTCTACCGAAAGATGTCAATGTGGTGATGATAATGAAGATGAGCATAAGAATGACGAGAATGAATTTTAAGTTTTCTCCCTATTTAAGAACATCCACAAATAACTATTTAAGTTTAGTGTATCAAAGAGTGGAATATGGTTCTCTTACAACATTTTTGAACATTTTTGAAGACAGTGAAATACTTACAGCCGTGGAAGAAGAGGGAGAATTAAAAAAGGATGAAGAAAGCATACTCAAAGGTAATGCGATATTTTCTTGCATTGGTTTTAAGGCTAGTCATGCTTCAGACATTCAACATGCCACTGTATGCAATCACTTGTCACACTTGCACTAGCCGAGTGTATTTTCACGCTTGTTACGCGCTAAATGCTTCGGTCGCTTGCAGCCTATCGTCTGCCTGCCGCTTCACAGTGCGCTAATTACGCGCTTAGCTGTCAAATGACATGGGTATGTGCGGCTGGCAGCGACTTTTATCGCAACGTTTGCATCTAGGCACATGATAAGAGCGGCTCAAGTAAGAAGCGGCAGCAATAATAAAAACGACAACAGGTAACAACTTGCAGCATATGCTGCAAGCCAGAAAAAGTCTTGAAAATGTCAGAGTTACGTGAGATATATGTATGTACGTAGCAACGATATGGGGGACAATTATTTGACAGAAATAGCAAAGTCAACTCTTTACATTTTAAATGCACAAAGTAGTCCTCACAATAGCAACAACAACAGCAACTAGCATGCATCCACATAGTTGTAAATTCCTTCAATGATAGCTTATCGGCCTACCTGTGGAACGCGTTTGTGTGTGTTTTCGTTTTGGCTTTGACAGTTGAGTAAAACCACACGCTTTCACAAGCTGGCTCTCCAAAAGGTCGGCATTCGTCTTACTCTCCGCCTGTCATTTGCATAGTTTTCTGATAATTTGTTGCATTTTTAATCGACTGTCAGCACAACGTATGCAAGCAAGTGTGATCCCAATACATACATATATACATATATATTCTTTGTATTTGTTGTTCGTGTTGGCATTGCTTATGTCCGTAAAAGGGGCACATATTTTTGACAGTTGATTTATGTACAAGTAAAATTTGACGAACTTCGTGCTTTCCTTTCCATTTAATTTTCTGTCACATTTTTTGATTGTTTTCGTTTGTCTTTTAATAGTAGAAATTCGAGTACCTGTGTTATTTTAATTTTTTGGAATGAAATGCGTGCAGTAACCCTTGCTCATTGACTAGAACTAACTCCAAATAGTGTGTGATAGAGATAACTTCTGGCTTTATGGCGGCTACAGCATGGATAGTCTAGGGTTTGACAGTTTGGAAACCAGGCAGCCAGCTCTCGGAAACAATTAATCGTGGCATTTTTCAAGTAATTTCAGTTAAGTAATCTTTAATTCCATCATTAATGAATGTATACATACGAGTAATTTAAAAAAAACAACGAGTCGTATTCAATATATTTCTGAATAATCTGCAAGTAATCGTGATTATTTAACATCCATACATGTATAAAAAAATCTTAAAAAAACAATTTTTATCAATAAACAAACATATATGTAAATATTTTTAGTAGTATCTAACCATTTTTCAAATTTTCTTGACATTGGTTTATTTTCGATTGTTTTATAAAATTTATTGATTATATTTTTCCCTTTTTTGTTTGAATTTATGAGCACTTTTTAGCGTTTGTTGGTTATTCTTATCATTGATTTTTCTGTTCAATTTTCATGGGTCATGATTTTAGATTTCAACGAAAGTTAAAAATGTTGTTTTTGGGGAAATTTAAGGAGACACGTACTTTTTCTTTTTTTCCAAAAAATAATTTTTCTAATTTTTTCGCAAATCGATTTCTCTCGTTCGTTTCACGAACTTATTTTTCAAACACGCATAACTTCCACAATTATTAACCGATTAAGCAATTTTTTTTTATATGTTTGTAATTATCTATTCTTTTAAATACAAGCGTCAGAAAAAACATGTAAATTTTCATAATTTTATTGTTTAACAATAAACAAAAAATCCAAAAAATGTTCAAAATTTAATTTTTCTTTTTATGTTTTTCAAAAGTTTTCTAAAGAAAATATACAGTTGAAACTTTAATATGGCCAACTGCCAAGTAACAGAAATTTTTGTTTTTGAAGTTATGATTTTAATTTTTTTTGCCTTTTTTTTATTGTTATACAAAAAAATATAATAATAGCGGTCACCCCTCGACAGGCAATGGCAAACCTTCTGCCATGAAAAGCTTCTCATTAAATACATCTGCCTTCGGAGTCGGCACAAAACTGTAGGTCCCTTCATTTGTGATAAAATATAAAAACGCACACCACAAATGGTAGGAGAAGCTCGGCCAAACACTAAGCTATATAGTGTAAGCTCGAAAATTATATATATGTATACATGTAAGGTGGCAACACTGAACGTCTGTCGCATGTGGCAACGTATTGAGGGGGAGAGTTCTAGCCGAGTCACCACGAGAGTCAGTCAGACATTGTTTGAACATTAATTGAATTGTACTTTTTACTTCTATCTCATGATTTAATTATAAAAGGTTGGATACTTATTGACGTTTAAGTTTTCCGACTGCCTTGTAAGGTTGCATTTAGGAAGGTCTGATAAAGGGGAAAATATTTTATCACTTTTCGCGCAAAGGTAGTAGAAAAGTAGGTTACTAGTAGCGAAATTCGGTTTTTACATAGAATGAAATATATTTGCAGAAATTTGATATTTTAATTTAATATAATATAACCGAATATTCAATTACACATGTATGTATATACATACATATGTAGCACCTTAGTACAACAAATTGTATAAACAAAAAAAAGCAAGTGTAATTTAGAAGCAAATATTTTTTACACATTTTGTTAACAAAAACAATGTAATTTCAACTATCACATTGGAAAAATTTTGATAATAAATTTTTCTTTAATTCAATATCAATTTTAGCAACCAAAATAAGAGGTATCTATTAAAAGCCCAGTAACCAGGATTGTATACATATTTCATTACAATTTAAAACTTTTTTCAAAATATTAATTACCATTTTTGTAGATAATAAAATTGTCAGATTCAAGTCACTAAAAATGTAACATTAGTTGTTCGATAAATTTTTTTTTTATGTGGAAAACACCACAGAATACCTTCATCAAAATATTAACGGAATTTTTATTGATATATGTACGTCTGTTAGAAATCAAGTAAAGACGTTAGTCAAAACTGGTCAAAATACTAATAAATGTTCTTCTATTCGATATTTTAACTGTATAATTTTATGGTTCTTAATATTTATATAAATTCTTTTTTTTTTAATTTTATGTTATTTTATATAAAATATTTACAGTAAAAAATTTAAAAACAATAAATGCTTTCTTGGAAAAAAAATATCAAACAAAATGATCTGACCTGGCCGGGAATCGAACCAACGACCAACTATTTCATACATGCGAAGAAAAAAAATTGCAACTCCTGTTCGCTGCTAGATAACCAAGGCTACTGGAAAACATACGAGAATGCCGTCAATTCGATTATTTAATGTAAGGCATTCTGAAATAATTTAAAAACTACAAAAAGGCAACAGTGTTGCCTGCCAGGCCATTTCACAAGAAAAGTACTAATTTCCACGTGTTTGAAAACATTTTTTTTCCTTAAATTAAAAGAGAGCAACACAGACTGCCTTAAGGCAGCGTGCAAGAGTGAGACTAGGCAGTTATCCAACCATGTATAATTGAATCATGCTTCTATCTCAAATACTTTTAATTAATAATAAATCACACCATGAATTATTACATGGGGGCTCATCCGTTTTGAACGTGCGCATATTGGAAACTGAGTAGAATGATTCATTCCGCGAAAAAAGGAAAGCCGGCGCAAAAGAGGATCACAGAAAATAAATTTGACATAGAAAAATCTGGTAAAAAAGGTGAAATAACTCAGAGAGGAGGCAGAGCAGGCGAAGAACGCGGTAATCGAATTTTAAAAGAAATAGAACACAGCAGAAAATTTGAAACGGGAGAAGCAGAGGTTGCAGTAGCAGCAGAAACAGTAGAAATAAAGCAATTCAGCGAAATAAACAGCAGAACCGAAGCTAGAAGCAGCAGAAAATTTGAAACAGCAGAAGCAGAGGTTGCAGTAGCAGCAGAAACAGCAGAAATAAAGCAAATCAGCGAAATAAACAGCAGAAAATTTTAAACAGCAGAAGCAGAGGTTGCAGTAGCAGCAGAAACATCAAAAGCAGTAGATTTAGAAGAAGCGAACGTAGAAACAGGAGCCACGATAAACGAAGTCGAAAGAGAAATGGCAACAAACATAGGTAACGGCGATTTCAGCGAATTGATCAGAGCGTTGACAGAAAGTATTGAGCAAAGCGGCAGAAATAATGTAACAGTTGATAATTTTGCAAAAGTAGTGCCAGAATATGACGGCACGTCAATCCCTGTACCAAAGATGATATGATACGAAACTCTTTGCTTCGTGAGAGCGCTGCCAAAATCCGCATTTTTTATAACATTTTCCCATAGTGCCCTATGTAAGAAATGTGGTTTGGGAGTATTCATTTTATTTTTTGGGGATTTTGCAGTTTCCACACAATCGTTGAAGTATGTAAATATAATAAATGCAAATGCTATGAAAAAAAAGAAGAAATACACGATATCATCTTCTTTCTTACCAAAAAATCACAAACTAATGAAATCAACACGAAAACAATACCAAATCACAGAAATTCATTAACATACTTATGTACAATGCGCTATCCTATAGCCGAAAATATGAACTCAAAACAAGATGCGTATTTTTATATAAATATTTATGTACATATATTACGGCAATTTAAAATGCAATCAATGTCCAGTTCTCTTAGAAAAAATATCGTTATGATATGTTTTTTTTAATAAAAAATCATATTTTCAAGTAAAGCTAAAACCTAAGTACTTTTTTATCACTAAACTATGAAATTTATCTCTTTACTTAAAGATTTTAACTCCCATTTCGTTAAATTATAACATCAATTAAATTTTTTATCCAAATAAAATTTCACTGATTTGATAGCTTTTTTCAAGCATTTGCCTCTGGTAGCGCGTCTTTTTGCGTATCAGCTGTTCATGGTCCCCTGATTCGGTAGTGTTGCCAACTCGAACCGTGAGTTCAGGGGACCAGCTCAGTAGCAGAGAGAGAGAGTTTCGTATCATATTATCTATGCCTGTACGTCAATGGCTCAGCAACTTTGACGAAAATGCAGATGCATATGGTTTGAGTGTGAGACAAAAATATGTCAACGCTCGCAATAAGATGAAAGGGACGGCAAAATTGTTGTTAGAAACAGTGACGGTTTCAACCTACGAATCATTATGCGAAAGAAACAATCAGAGAATTTCCATGAATATGTTTTAAGTATGCAAAAAATTGCTGCAATGGGAAATGTAGAAGAGGAATCAGTTATAAAATATATTTCTGATGGTCTGCAATTGCGTGATGACCTGAAATATCCTCTTTACAGTGCACCAACATTTAAAGAATTAGTTAAGCGCTATGAATTGGTAGAGTCGTTGGGAAAAAGCTACATACCAAACAAGCGTCAACAGGTATCACAGTACGAAAATAACAAGGGTGGTAAAAGAAGCGAAGGTAAACATTGCTTTAATTGTGGTTCGGCACAGTATAAGCGAGCAGATTGTAAAGAGCCAACAAAATGTTTCAAATGTAATGGCTCAGGGCATATTGCATAATTGGGTAGAAGCTAAAAAGAGCATTAATTTAGTAAGCCAAACTCGAGGTAAATTAATGAAAATAAACAGTAATGAAATTTCGTGCCTTGTTGATACTGGAGCGGATGTATCGTTGATGCGAAAAGGCAAGTATGAAGAAAAATTTGGCGACTGTGAAATGGGCAAAAGTTTTGCAAAGCTGTATGGTTTGGGAAATATTGCCACGCCAGTATTGGGCAAGTTCGAAGCGCAAGTGGAAGTAGACGGGTTAAGCGCACGACACAAATTTCTAGTTGTACCAGATACGAAAATAAATGTAGATGCGATTATTGGTTTTTGCAACTCCCCAGCGGTTTTCATACGATTTATAAACTACGTTTTCAGACAGTTAATAAACGAAAACATAAGGGAGATATACGTCGATGATATTGTAGTCTTTGGACAATCGGCTGAGCAATGTTTGGAAAATATGCGAAGAGTGTTAGCGCAAGCGCAAAAGTTTCGTATTGAAAAATTGCAAGCTGCTAGAAACTTTACCGTCATGGACCTGAAGAATAGTTTTTTTCACGTTGAGGTTAAAGAACAAAGCCGCAAATATACAGCGTTCGTGACCAAGGAAGGGTTGTTTGAATTCAACAAAGCACCTTTTGGTTTTTGCAACTCCCCAGCGGTTTTCACGCGATTTATAAACTACGTTTTCAGACAGTTAATAAACGAAAACATAAGGGAGATATACGTCGATGATATTGTAGTCTTTGGACAATCGGCTGAGCAATGTTTGGAAAATATGCGAAGAGTGTTAGCGCAAGCGCAAAAGTTTCGTCTACAGATAAATTGGGCAAAATGTAAATTTTTAAAAAAGAAAATAGTTTTTCTGGGCCATGAAATCGAAGATGGGTTTGTATGGCTGGAAAACGTGAGAGGAGTACAGGCTTTTCTCGGGCTGACGGGATATTTCCGCAAATTTGTGCGAGCCTATGCGATCTTAGCTAGGCCTTTAACGCAGTTACTTAAAAATGATGCCTTGTTCAAGATCGACACTGAAGAATTGCAAGCCATAGAGAAATTGAAGAGGGCATTAGTACAAGAACCGGTACTGAAAATTTTTAATTATAAAGTAAAGACGCAATTGCATGTTGATGCATCCAAGAATGGATTTGGCGCAACGCTTGTTCAGCAACATGACAAAAAATGGCATCCGGTATATTTTTATAGCAGGAAGACGACGAAGCAGGAGGAAGCACTGCATATTTACTTCTTAGAAGTAAAGGCTGCTTACGTAGCAACAAAGAAGCTGCGTCACTACCTTTTAGGTATGGAATTCGATTTGGTAACCGATTGTGCAGCATTCAAACAAACAGCAAACAAGAAAGACGTACCTCGTCAAGTCGTTCAGTGGTTGATGTATCTGCAAGATTTTTCATTCAATATAGAGCATCGCGCAGGCAACATAATGAGACATGTAGATAGTTTAAGTCGGTACCCCGTGATGATTATAACATCTGAGATACACGCGCAATTTCGGCGAGCACAAAAAGAAGACGATCAGTTGGCAGCAGTTATTGAAATTTTAAAACATAAGCAGTATGCCGACTACATTTTCAAAAATTATTAATTTACAAACAGATAGATGGACAAGAACTGCTGGCAGTACCTAAAAGCATGGAAAGAGAAATTATCAGAAATGCGAACAATTTTGGTCATATGGGCGCACAAAAGACAATACATACGATACGTCAAGAGTATTTTATACCACAGTTGGAACGCAAAGTAAATCAAATAATTTCAAACTGCATAGAGTGCATAACGTATAATCGTAAGTTAGGCCGGCAAGACGGTTACTTACACTGTATCGACAAGGGTGACAAACCGCTTTGCACTCTACACGTTGATCATTTGGGAATGTTAGACACAACTTCGAAAAGCTACAAATACATATTTGCGATGGTTGACGGATTCTCAAAATTCACTTGGCTTTACCCAACAAAGACAATAGACGCGTTAGATGTTTTAAGACACTTAAATTCTTGGGTAACGATCTTCGGTAGTCTGCAACGAATTATCAGTGACAAAGGTGGAGCTTTTACGTCGAAGCTATTTAAAGAATTCTGCGAAACGCACAAAATTGAACACATCGAAACAACAGCTGGTGTAGCCGGGGTAACGGCCAAATCGAGAGGGTAAACAGAGTAATTCTTTCGGTTTTGGCAAAAATGTCAGCAGCAGACCCAACTAAATGGTAAAAATATGTATCACAAGTATAACGAGCAATTAACGCGCATGTACACTCTTCTACAAAGTTCACTCCATTTGAAGTTATGTTTGGGATAAAGATGCGGAATGAGACGGACACGGACTTACTAAACATCCAAAAAGACGAATTAATAACTTCCTTGCAGGAAGAACGCAACAGCATCAGGCAAGAGGTCAGAAATAACACACTTAAGGCACAAGAGAACTACAAGAAGAATTTTGATCGAAAACGCAAAGGGCAGCATGGCTATCGGCTGGCAGACTTAGTGGCTGTTAAAGTTACACAGTTTGTAACCGGCAAAAAATTGTCGAGTAAATACATCGGTCCTTATGAAATTATAAAAGTTAAACAAAATGGAAGGTATGACGTAAAGAAAGCTGCCGAATTTCAAGGTCCAAAACAAACGTCTACAAGCGCGGACAATATGAAACTTTGGCGTTACATTCAATGTGAGGACGATACTGACCAGGACGACGATAATGCGGAGTCATCTGAGACAGATGTAAGGTGGCCGAGTGTAAGGTGGCAACACTGAACGTCTGTCGCATGTGGCAACGTATTGAGGGGAGAGTTCTAGCCGAGTCACCACGAGAGTCAGTCAGACATTTTTTGAACATTAATTGAATTGTACTTTTTACTTCTATCTCAAATACTCTTTAATAATAATAAATCACACCATCAATTATAACATACATATATGTATAAACAAAAAAAAATATTAAAATTTTCATGTATTTTCTGACACTTTAAAGGAAAAGATAATTACAAACATGTGAAAAAAAATTGCTTAAATCGGTTAATATTTGTCGAAGTTTTGCATGTTTTAAAAATAAAGTTTTTGAAACAATCGAAAGAATCGTATTGACCAAAAAAATGAAATTGCAAAAAAATTACAAACAAATACGTGTACCCAAATATTAAAGTTTCGTTAAAATCTAAAAGCATGACCCAGAACGACCGGACGTTTTGAAATGGAAATGGCCTTTATATGTAGATACATTTTCGATTTTTTATTTTGTAATTTTTCTTGATTGTTATTGATTTGAATAGCCAATTTCGATTTTTTTTTTTGATTGCCTGACTACATTTGATTTTACTTGATTTATTCATTATTTGAAACCATGTTGATTATTTTTGACTATTTTTATTTGGAACATTAATCGGCTCATTATTTTTGAATGTGTGATCATTTTTAACAGTCTGGTAATTAAAATCCGATTTTCGTGATAAATTGTTGATTATTTGAATATATCCTTTTACTAATTCATTGATAATTTCTTTATTTTCTTGACTATTTTCTTTAATTAGTTTTTGATTTGTTTACCATATTTGTTTGTGCGTTACATTTAGGCGTTGCTTTTAAACATTTTTTGGATGGTTATAATTTTGCGATGCTGGTTGGAGTTTTTAAGTTTCATGATATATATTTTATTATTTTATTTTTAACTTAATCGATTTTTATTTAAATTTTAAGGTATTTTTAATTTTTTAGTTAAATTTTCTTGGAAATTTTTAATCAATAGCGATTATCTTTGAATTTACTTGACTATCCGACTATTTTTATTTATTTTGATTATGTTTTCATTTATATTGTTTTTAATTGATTTACCTTCAAACTTTTGACTTGTATTGTTTGTTTTTGATTGCCGATGTAAGTTTGTTTCCTAACGATTATATGTAATGTTTCCGATTTTATGCGATTCTTATTAAATATCCTTGGTCTACTGCTTCGACGATTTTTTGATTACTTAATAATTATTGGTTTTTAAACAATTGGATATTTTTCTTGACTATATCTACTGGTTTTTTCAATTTTCTATGGTTGTTTCTGAGTGCATAAATAATTTTCATTGTAGTTGACATTATTTTTGAATAATATGGAAATTCTACGTTTTTGTATATTTTTATTTTGTTTAATTAGTCGAAAACTTTGACTTTTGTTATTAGTTGATTTCTTTTTGATATATTATTAATTTCCTGCAATTCTCTTAAATAACCTTTCTTGGCTTTGATACGACCAGTATTTAGTTATTATAAAAGAAAATGCTTTATTATTAAATACAAAGGATGTTTTGATATTATGCTTGAGCTTCATGCCTTTCTAGTACTGAAATAGAATAAATAACCAATCGTGCCGAAATTTCATTCACCTGGTATTCTTTGAAATCATGACCGCCTTTTACTGTGTGACTAGATTGCGTTAATATTCTTCTCTTATAATAATAATAATAATCCCAACGGTTTCATCCCTCCATACCCGCCCGACCAACGCGAGGGGCGTATCCGCTTGACGCACGGATATAAATATAAAAAAAAAAAATTTTTTTGTTTTCATATATGTTGCGCCGAGTCTTAAAAGGCAGATGTTTGTTAAGTGTTGAGATCTAAAACTGTTCAGAACAAATGCTCATCAGCTGATCGAATAGTAATATTATGCATGTATGTATGTATCAATTATTGAGAGTATTGAGTATAGTTTTCATTATGTAAAAAAGTGAGTCTGAAATATCAAAAGAACCGGAGTGAGTGTTAAAATCCTGACACAAACTACGGAGTGGCTCATTTAACTCAAAATTACTTTTACAAGGCTTCAGAAAGATAGGCCGGAAATGTCTTGAAATTCTGGAGGGAACGTTTAGTTTTATTTCGCTAAGAAGAGATGGGCTAGAGATCAAGCCTGTCAGTAACTTGACCAAAAATACAATGCCTAGCATTTCTCTGCGACTAGCAAGTGTAGGAAGATTAATGAGTTTTAAACGACTTATATATGGCGGCAGGTTGTACTGAGAATCCCAAATTCCTTAAAGTCATTGAATTCTTTTGACCACCGTTTTACAAATGCAAAAACACCTTTGGCTTTGTTAACTGTAACATTTATGTGAAGATTAAAATTAAATTTCGGGTCCATTGTAATTCCAAGATCAACAAAGTTAAACACTTGTTCGAGGTTACGGTTACATATTTCATAAGAAGCTGATTGAACTGCTCTGCGAGAAAAGCACATTACTTTACATTTTTTAAGGTTTAGTGGCATGTAATTTATTCCACACCAGTTAGTCATGCTATTTAAATCCGCTTGTAGTAAGGGCCTTTCCTCAACAGAATGATACGATCTAAAAAGCTTCACATCATCAGCATACAATAAAATTTTTGAATACTTTATTAGAGAAGGTAAGTCATTTATAAATAGTAACTCAGAATCGGACCAAGGTGACTTCCTTGCGGGACCCCTGAAGAAACGTAAATAATGTTTGATGAACTATTTTTAAAAAGAACTCGTTGTGTTCTGTCAATGAGGTAAGAGGACATCCAACGAAGGAGATTAGGTTGAAAACCAAGGAGATCGAGTTTATGGATCAGTAAAGAGTGACTTACTCTGTCGAATGCTTTACTAAAATCAGTGTATATAACATCAGTGTGCATACATTTTCTGAATGCATTTGAAACATGAGTTGTGAACTCTAGCAAGCTTGTAACTGTAGATTTACCCTTAGAGATACCGTGTTGTGTGCTAGAAATTGTAGAGGATATGGAATACCTTAAATGGTCAACAACAATAGCATCGAATAATTTAGGAATAGCAGAAAGCTTAGCTATACCGCGGTAATTTTCTATATATATATTAAATGCCTACAAACACTTTTTTATTGCGCTCTTTTGAGTATTGAAAGTAACCTTTATGTATTAGTATACTAGTATATCGAATATCTATACTGCTTCTTTTTAAAACGATTTCTTACTACTTTTTTAACGATTTAATACAACAATATACTGCAATATTGTAGGAATTTGTAGTTATATTACTTTTCTTTTCAAAGTTTTCCCAATTAAAAACTCCATAAATATGGCCACCCAGGTGTGTAAACCATGTCACTCATATCTACATAGTTATCATTTAATTCACAAATTAAATTAAATCACCAAAACCTAAATATTTATCAACAACAAGTTAAACTATAAATGTCACTTTTACGACGATACTAACAAGCAAACTCATAAAGTGTTGAAATAAAATGCTAAAGTAACAAGAAAAATGCAGCGAAAGCTGAGGCCGTGCTAATAAAAGATGAAGATAGCAAGCTGCAAAAAAAAATAGGCTAACATAATATTTTGAAGCGGAAAATGAGCCAGCTGCAAGTTCCAAGCTGCAATCAATAGTTAGACGAGAAATATGGACGAGCAGTTGAAGGAATACAGGCAGACATATGTAGTTAGGCGCTTCATTGACGATGTTCTGTACATATATACATACATATCTATGTTCATTTGTACCATGTGTGTAAGCACATGGAAATTTAATTTGTGAAATTACACAGGTTGCCAGTCGCACAAGAAGCTGCCGCTGCAGTGGGAGCCAGTGGCAAGGTGAAGCTACATATGTAGTGGCAACACTTGGCCACATAATCGTAACTTAACAGGAAGTGATGGTGCCGAAACGTTGCAATAACAAAAACTAAGGCTACCATTTCGACTCACACACAAATGAAAGTATAACTCTTCACGCTCGTAAATGTCAGTGATCCAAAGTAGTGAGGAAAGAAAAGCATCTGTTGCAACTCCAGTTGTTGCTGACAGCATCCCCTAACGCCTAGTTGTGCACTGATATTGGCAGCTGATTGCTGACATTTATTCTTATTGTAGTTGTTCTTGTCAATACCTATGAAGTTTAGTTGCTGCTGTTGCAATAAAATTTTATGACAATCACCAATGAGTGCAACGTAGCAAATCGAATGGTGTCGGCGCGGCAGCAGCCTTTAAGTGGCCGGACAGGGCGCCGTAGTACTATACTCCGTTATGCATACGAGCATAATAATATCTATATATGTATAAGTATATATTCCTTTGCTCGGGTGCAATGTGGCATATCACAGCCTGCAGGTAACACTTTAAAGTTGCTTACTTTTTTATATTGCATGTTATGCAGGTGCTAATGTGTGTTTGTTGATGGTTTAGAGTAGACAAGTTTATTGTGCCCGCTTGATTGTTCACCTATGTGGATATGTATTTATGTACGTAGGTATGTGTACATACGTACCAAAATATTATTGGCATAGCAAACAACCAGCTGAGTATGTGAATTTATTCGTCTGGGTCAATCGAATGGGCCAACAAATGTTGCCAGTTCCGGGTTGTTTTAGTTTCGAAAAAGAAAGGACAACAAAGCATATCGTGTATTTATGAGTAGGTAGTAAAAAATTGTATTCTACAATAAATTACAGCGAACAATATTACGAGCTCCATAAATTGTTATTGCAGCCACGTCTGTCGCGATCATAAGTTCAACGATTTCAAAGCATGCGTTTATAGCTCTTCAAACAACTAAAATATTTAGTTTATATACATACATTTCATCGAATCTACTAAGCGAGAAATTCAAATCTTACGGCGGTTAACAATAAAGTACTGAAAGGATTTTAGGCCTGTCAAAAGCTTCATGGTAAAACTTTGGAAATATCCTTCAAACGGGCGTACTACTCTAAGAACGATTGTCACCGTTGCGGAATTGACATACCAAACAAACAAGTGCAGACACCAGACTGGTGTTGCCAAAGTTGCAAGTGATAGAAGATAGACGTGCCGTAGTTAGTTCTGCAAAATAAATTGGAGTTGTAGTTGAAATAGCAGGTGTTTTGTGGGGCTCCGCCCCACAACATACCGAAGAAGTGTCTAGGAATCCCTTGTAAACTTTCCGGGAGTCAGTGGTATTGGTTTTTCGACGGGAGACCCAATAAACTCGCGTTTATAAAACTTTTCAAATTTTCTTCTTCTTTTTTTTTTATAAATGCGCGAAAATAATAAAAATAAAAAAATTTAGTGAGAAAATATAAACGAGACTGGTAAGAGGCTTTGTTTAATTGTCAACGACAGCTGATCTTGTCACCCCAAGCAGAAACAGTGTAATCAGCTGTTAGTGAAGTTGCAAACCTTATAGCTGCAAAGGCGCTGTAGTAGTGTAGTTAGAAGATCACTAGGGTAGGTCATAAACATAAAAAATAAAAAAATAAAAATAATAAAAAATAAAAAAAATAAATTAAAACAAATATAATAGCAATAATCACACTAAATTAAACCAATTAAAAAAAAAAAATTAATAATTATTAATAATAAAAATAATCAATAGTAAAAATAGAAATTAAAACTAACAGAATACCTAATAAAATTTAGTAGTAATAATAACAATAACTGTAACTATACGATTTAAATAACTTTTGATATATAACATACAAATAATAAGGCAAAAAGAAAAACTTATATATGAGTGTTACTAGGTCGCCCGTACAAGGGCGAAATATCCCAGAGGATGCAGGTCTCCCCGCTGCCATGTTCGCCAGTTCCCGAACAACCGCCCGCAGATCTGCAAGGCCCCGCATGGGTCAAGCTAGGGGCAAAAATATGTGAGCTTCACGGCATGATGGACGATGGTAAGAGGAGGTCAGTAAACCAGCAGATGCGAGATTTAATCTCCGAGCTGTCGATACTGTACGAAAAAGTAAAGACCGATACCCGTTCAAAAGCTATAAGGGTAGCCTCGCAGACTACTCCAAAAGCTTCCACGAGCAAGCCGCAGCACAGAGAAAGGAGAGAAAATGAAATGCAGCATGGTAAATTAGTTGAAGCAGGATATGAGAGAAAAGCAAATGGCCCACATGAAGTAACAAAAATGGCTGAAGAACCCCAGTGGAAGACAGTACAGTCTAAAAGAAAGCCTAAAAAAGCAATACGGCCGGACGCACTGATTATTAAAAGTAACTGCGGGGGATCATATGCAGACGTGCTAAAGATAGTCAAAAGCGACCCACAGCTTAAGCATGTTGGTAGTACGATAACCAAAATCCGAAAGACGGCTAGCGGGGACCTTATACTCCAATTAGCAAAACCCACCGATACGCACACTAACGAGGTACAAAGTGCGGTTAAATCCGCGCTAGGTGAAAAGACCTCGGTGCAAACGCTAACAGCAGTAACGGCGATTGAAATAAGAGACTTGGACGAACTTACAAGTTAAAAAGAGTTGTGTACCGCCTTGGAGCAAGAGTTTGAAGGGATACAGTTTGCCGAAACTTTCGTAAAGTCACTGAGAGGTGCCTACTGCGGAACTAAAACCGCCACTCTATTGGTCCCCGTTCCAGTAGCAAACAAACTGCTAGCAGCCGGTAAAGTGCGAATCGGATGGAATTGCGCGTATACGCGCGAAAACACAGCCAATAAAATGCTTCAAATGCCTGGAGTTTGGCCACCTCTCGAGAAATTGCAAAAGTTCGGTCGATGTTAAAAACACATGTTTCAACTGTGGGGAGCCGAACCACAAAGCTGCTGAGTGCGCAATATGCTCAAGAAGAAATGCGAAACAAGTAAAGCACATAACTGGTGGCAGAGAATGTCCTTTTTACTTAGAGGCGGTTAAAAAAGCACGAGCACAATGAAGTTTCTGCAATTAAACTTAAATCATTGCAAGGCTGCACAGGAGCTTCTGGAGCAGTCGATAGTAGAAAAGAATATCGACATAGCAAAACTAAGTGAACCGTATGAGATCGGAAAAACCCCAATGTGGGCTAGTGACACTAACGGAAAATCAGCGGTATGGAGCTGTGCTGAAACGCCTTTTGCGATTGAACAACTAAAAGTGAAGCCATGCTACGTTTGCGTAAAAATATCGAAGCTATTCTTATACAGTTGTTATATACCGCCTAGTTACAGCCTTACTGAATTCGAAACCACCTTAGACGGTCTGATAAGCGACGTGAGAGCCACATCACCAGTGATAATTGCAGGTGACTTTAATGCATGGGCGCGAGAATGGGGCAGCCGACGAACAAACGCCAAAGGAAGGGCTTTGCTCACATCATTATCAATGTTAGAAGTTACACTTGTTAACACAGGCGATAAGCTTACCTTCCAAAGAGATGGAAGAGGGTCCATTATCGATCTTACCTTCGTTAGCAATACAATCTTTAGACGAACATCGTGGCATGTAAGCGAAGACTATACGCATAGCGACCACCAAGCTATCATATTTTCGATAAAAAACGATGTAGGGGTACAAAATATCTCGACTGTAAAACCAGTTGGCTGGAAACTGCATACATTAGATGAAGAAGGTCTTAAGGTGATGGTAACTCATATAATCCTCCCAGAAGGAGCTATAAACTTGGCACACCAACTAATAAATGGTATTAAAGTAGCATGCGACGCCTCGATGAGGAGAAAATCTGTATCTTCCCGTCGCTCACCACTGTATTGGTGGAACGAAGAGATTGCGCACTTACGCCGACAATGTAACAGCGCAAGGCGAAAGTACCAGAGAGCTAGAAATCGAAGCGCAAATTTTGCGGTGCAGCAAAGAAAATATAAAGAAAAGCGCACGTCGCTGAAACGGGCTATAAAAGCCAGCAAAACGAAATGTTTTCGAAGTCTATGTGACAGCGCAGATAAAGATCCCTGGGGTTTAGCATTCAAAGTCCTGACCAAAAAGATACAAAAGTCATTACAACCGAAAATTTCATGCCCTAGAGAGTTGGCAAAAATAGTAAGCGCACTTTTTCCAGCCCAACCACCCTTTGACCGGGAAACATTCCCCCCTACAGAAAACGAAACGCCCCCAGTTACGGCAGAAGAAGTTTTAATAGCCGTTAAAAGCCTAAAAGAAAAAAGGCACCAGGTCCTGATCTTATCCCCAACCACATATTGAAAATAACTGCAAATACCAACACCGAAGCGTTTGTACGCACGTATAATGAATGTCTTAAAGAAGGAATATTTCCACCAATATGGAAGCGTCAACGACTGGTACTTCTACCAAAGGCCGGGAAACCCCCAGGTGACCCGTCAGCATACCGCCCAATATGCATGCTTGACACAGCCGGAAAACTGTTCGAACGAATTTTAAGCAATAGGCTGATTACAGAAATAGAAGCAGGGGGAAACCTCTCAGAAACGCAGTTCGGCTTTAGAAAAAAGCGATCAACAGTTGACGCGGCTATGCTTGTTAAGAAGCTGGCAGAAGAAGCGATAAGTGGAGTAAGATGGAAAGACGGATCTAAGAAATATTGCTTGGTCATGACACTTGACGTTAAAAATGCGTTCAATTCCGCTAGCTGGAGGAAAATTATCGAATCTCTCCGTGGCTTTCAAGTATCAAGATATTTGCGAAAAATCATAAGTAACTACTTGGAAGATAAAGTCCTAGTATATGATATAGACGAAGTCAGCAAAGAGTATAGTATAACCGGAGGAGATCCTCAAGGATCCGTTCTTGGACCATTGCTCTGGAACATTATGTATGACGGCATTCTGCGCTTGCAAGTACCTAAAGGTTCAAAAATTGTTGGTTCTGCAGATGATATAGCGGTGGTTATTGTTGCCAAGCATATAAAAGACGTGGAGCGAGAGGCAAACCTCATGACTGCACGAATTCAGACATGGCTGGAAGAAAATGGCCTGCAGTTAGCCGAACAGAAAACTGAGGCAGTGTTAATTAGCAGCAGAAAAATCCTAGAGGTTATTAAAATTAATGTCGGAGGACATGAAATTGTTTCAAAAGCTGCCCTTAAATATCTAGGCATTATGTTTGACGTTCGATTAGTATTTAAGACTCACGTACAATATGCAGTCGAGAAAGCAGAGAAGGTGGCAGCAGCGCTAACGAGGCTTATGGTAAATAAAGGAGGTCCTAAGCAGAAAAGTAGGCAGTTGTATGCAAGCGTAATACGCTCAGTACTACTATACGGGGCACCAATCTGGTCGGCTGCGCTTGAAAAAGTTTCATACGCAAGAGAAATGAGATCACATTATCAACTTTGCTCTATACGAGTGTGCAGTGCATTTAGAACAACCTCAGAAGAAGCGGCGCTAGTAGTGGCTGGGCTCTGTCCAATCGAGATCTTGGTTAAGGAGGCTGTAGAAACCCCACTAAGTATTGCTGAACGCGAGGTGGTGAGGCGAAACTGTTTGCGTATGTGGCAGAGGCGGTGGAGCGCTGCAGGTAAGGGACGCTGGACGAATAGACTTATTCCGTCCTTAGAGAAATGGTTAGATAGGCCACACGGTGAAGTAGATTTCCACCTTACCCAAATATTGACAGGGCACGGTTGCTTTAAGTCCTATTTATACAAGTATCAACATGATGATGACCCTTACTGCACCTTCTGTGCAAATCAGGTTGTTGAAGACGCCGAACACTGTTGTTTCGTCTGTCCGCGGTTTGCAATTGAAAGGGATGACTCGAACACGAAGTTGAGGAGATCGCTTTCGGTTAAAAACCTTGTAGATACTATGCTCGAATCTAAAGAAAATTGGTCCGTTGTTTGCAATATGGCGAACAAAATCATAACTAAACTGCGTCAAGCGGAGCAACTCCGCAGAAATTCATAGAGAGGCAATAGGCCGCTCCCCCTCCGCAAAGTAATACTTAACGGTAGTTCCACGGAGCGAGGGAAACGGAGAAGGGGTGGGTTTTTAGTGCGGTGAGCCGAAAGGCAAGTCCCACACTTCGGCTTTCAATGCTTTGTACCACCTCTAGAAAAAAAAAAAAAAAAACCATACTGGTACAACTGAAGCAATTGGTTTTCTTTAAAAGGCCTCTAGCTTTACTTTTTGAATAAGAGGATTGTTTGAGTGTTTATATCTCCGAAACACCATAGCCTTAAAAAGACGATATCAGGGGTAAGTTTAGAGACACAAAAATAATCAATAAATATCCTGTCATCAAATTAGTAGACTAAGTGCTAACAGAGATATCCCCTTTTAAGCTCTGCAAGGTTATACCTAATACCTGGTAGGTTTATACGAGCAACGATTTTAGAGAATAGCCTTACTTTCACGAATGCTCCATAGAATTTGGGACCTTATAACCGCTATGCCAGATAATTATGATCATAACTAAACAGTTTTAAAAGCAGTTGACCCTTGCAAAATATTGTTCAATTTGTAGACGGTTAAAAATACGATGACCAAATAAAATAGTTATTTTCGTGTGGTTTTCGGGTGCTGCTGACTTTGATGGACATACAAGTGCAGATACTCTCACCGAAAAGGATCTGGAAAGATTAAACCAATGATGCATGTTTAAAATTAAATGCAGTTCAAAACTATTTAGAACTTCCTATGAGTTTTATGATGGATACATAATTTTTGAGTTAAATTTCGAAGGATTGTTTACTAGCGTGGGGAAAATGCACACCCTCAAATGTTGCACAGTTTTATGCGTGATTCTTTTAGTCTTAAAATGCTCAGAAAACAGACGTTATAAGGTACATAATAACGACCATTTAATGAAATTAATCTACGATGGACGTTTAGAGGTGCTCAAAGATGCTTTGGGTAAAGTAAAAAACTGCTTCAACTGTTTTCTGAAGAATTCCTGTACTTTATTAATAATTTAAAAATTTTTAAAATCATAGTTTAAATAATAAATTAAAAAAAAAGAAAATTAACTTAGATTATGAAAATTGGGGTAAACTAAGTCATGTTCATTAAAATTCATCTGCAATTAATTAAATTAAAGAGCTTTTACAAGAATCATACTTATTTTCAATCAAACCAATTACAAGAGGAGTGTCGACAAAATGTATTATGTGCATATGCAAAATACTCACTTAAACTCGTTTAAACTCATACACAATGTGCATATGTAGATAAATAATAATGGGCGACGATGTTTTGTGTTTAAATATTATTAAGGTTATGCTGTTGGTTATCGTTCGTTGTACGCCAATTTTATTGAAAGAACTCTTGTTAATTTTCTTCTTACTCATTGTGCATTTCTCTATTTTTAGTTTTACGTTATGCTTTTTTTAAATCTGCGGTTTTATATCCTTTTTTGTTTACTTCTTTTAATATCGAGTTGTGTATAGCAGTCTTAATAAAAGATTATTTTTATTTTTAAATCTTTCAAGTGCTTGCCTATGTTATTCTGGGCACTAAAACTCCTACCACACACTTCAAAATGCAATCGTACTTACTTGATGTTTCTTAACTTTTTCTTGCTTTGTTATTTTCCTACAATATTAGACTCGCTTAAACAAGTGGGTTAAATGATTGTGTGCCTTCGCCCAGCATTCCTACATTTGTTAACGTTCTTGGTTTTTTATATTATCCAAAAAAAAGAGAACCATAATAATAATAACATAATGTAAATAACCCTTTTGATAGAAAAATTAATATAGGAAATTTCCAAATAGGAGTTAATCTAACTATTTATTTTCTTTACATTACAAAGTCATTGCAATAGAAAGAAAAAATCAGAAGAAAATCCCGGTCTATACTTTTATTCGAAGAAAAGAACTTCATGTTTGTGAAATCCAAAGTTTTTTGGAAAATGAGAGTACGAAGTACATTATTTTCGAGGCTCTCATTTTTGAAGGAGCTCGAAGGAGCTCTCTGTCATTACTATTCACCGCTTGAGAAGCTGTATCATCTTCTTTGCGACACCACAATGGTTAACATTACTTTTATTAGATCTATTATCCCTTCCACTATATTAAATTGACGTTCGCTGATATCTTTCGGGTATCATAAAAATATATCTCGTGTTTAATTTGCGACGTAAATGAAAATCGTTTAGATTTTTTAAATAAATAGTTAATAGCATTGAGTATAACTTTCATATCTCATTCGGCACTTAGAATTGTGAATACTTTCACTCCTTCTATGTGCACTCCTGCAATTGTCATTTGCCTTATGGGAACAACGTCACAAATGCCAAGCGTCTGGCGACCTTAAGGCAAGTACCAGTGCATCCCGAGCATCAAATAACTATGCATAAAGGATTACTACACAACGTTTTTAGAACATGAGCTCATCAATTATTGCTTTCCAAATGTTTTAAAACCTCGGCGATTGTCACTTTTTGGAGGTTTATCTCCAACAGCAATGAAACAATTATAAGTTGTTTATTTTATTTTCGCTATTAATCGACAGATGGCGGTTGTGCCGGACTGATCTTTATCGACACTCTTTGCTCGGTCTACAGGAAACCACTTTTAATTGTTTTTCATTTGCAGCATCTCTGGTTGAAATTACTTGCGGTTAGCTACAATTCAGTGCTTGCTTATCTGACGGATGGTCTTAACCGGCGCTTTAAGTTCCGGTTAAGCGCTTTACCGGAAATGGTGCAAACGGCCCTAAGAGTGGAATCAGTCCAGCAGTGATAAACTATTGATTATTTATATTAAATAACTTAAAATAAATCATTAAAAGGAATTTCACACATTTTTCGGCAGTCAAAGTCCCTGAGGTCATCAATAATTCGAATTGGTAACCTCCTCATTTTTAAAAACAAAACAAGAAAAAAATATCAAACCCATAAATGGTGATCACTGTGAGAAACCAATAGAGAAAAATACGAAAACAAAAACAACAATTTTGAAAAAAATTAAATCCACCAATCAGACTTTTTTTTATCATCCATCTCGCTTTACCAATCGCGGCGCTGCATCTCTTTTTATTTCAGTGCTTTATATTTGTATATATTGAAGGTACATTTTGTTACCATTTTTCGAGTGGTTTCATGAAAACGCGTCTCATTTAAAATGCCTAATGAGGTAATAAATTTTATGGAATGCGTCTCGGTAGCGTCACATAAACTCTCCAGTTGGTGTAACTTGTATACCACAGAACTGCTGGTGCTGCTGCTGCTGATTCTTTGTCTTCCAACAACGGCACGTCTGCGTGGCTGCTTAAATACACACACATACTCGCATTTGTTTGTTCGGCTGCCTCTCTAACTGCCAGCCTATTCGATACTTCAACACCACAGTTTAGTCTAGTTTAAATTTAGACACATAAACACATATACACACATAGGCTCACTTGTTTAAGTATGGGTTTCGATTTCGGTTTTAGTCTTGCCTAGTCATTTATGCTTATATTTGATGGCTATTCCAACAGCTTGAATGGTTTTTCGGTTGTAACCCACACACGTGTTGTGTCTCCATTGTGCAGCGTGCATTCCGAGTTATATACCTATAGTACATACTTGTAGATACATATGTACATACAAAATCAACTGCATTCGAAGTAATTCGTTAGCATCTTATTTCATTAAAAACAAAGTTTTTACATCTGTTTGTAATGATAGCTTTTGCGCTGCGCTTAATCGTCCGATTTAATAGCCTTTAAGCCGTTCAGAGCAGTTCATTATTGCTTTTATTTTCCTGGCTTTACTCTCTGAGTTCTTCTATCGTTTCATGGCTTACGATTTTCTAGTTTATTTCCATTGATTTTGTACGGAAGTTGGACGCTTCTTTACAGTTTTCTATGATTTTTTGTTGAATAAATATAATGACAATTGTATGATTCATAAATTGTCATATCCATTGATGAGAATAATTGATCGCTTTGTTTTTCGGTCATAAAATCTTACTGCTCAGAAAATGTGTTGTTGAAAGATTTCTTCAGTTTAGATTGTAACTTTATTCAGTTCCTTAGGATAGGATTCCGTTCCAGAAGACAAACAAGTTTTACATATTTTCTGCAAAAAGCATTAGTGTCATTAATACACATGCACATAAGACCCATATATTATTAATCAATTAAAAGTATCTCATTCACTCTTGTATATGCAGCTAACTGTTGGATTCTAATGAGATATTGTGGAGCTTTCAATATATTTAAATTTGCAGACGGTTATTCTACAGAATCTATGATCAAAGGGAAAATCTTGCCAATACTGCAACCAAACCCAAATAGTTTGAAAGCCGAAGCAGTTTGTCAAAAAAATATACAAAATGTTTTTATTAAAGACAAAGTGCTTATCGAAATATTTTTTGTTAATGTTTATTAATTTTGCATAAAGTCTAGCTCATTTTATACCAACAACCATACAAATCATCTTTTTAAACCTTGTACAAAAATTATAAAACATTAACGCATTTCCAAAAGAGTTCACAACATTTTAATCAGAGCTTTTAGAAAAAATATTGATATGTATTTTTTATTTCATTAAATGTTTGTGACATTTTTTTGACACCATATTAGCTGTGTTTCTTTACTTTTCTAGCTAATAGTTATCAGGAAGAAGAAGAATGGGGAAATTGAGAGAATTACGCTCACAAAGAGCGACATAAAGAAAAAGTAAAGAATCGCAAACTAGCAGAAATTAGCAAGTATACAGCTGCTCGTAATCGTATTTTATGTTTCAACCGTATTCACAAATACTTATGTATATCCAAAACTTCATCAATATTTAATGATTAGCTCATTTTTATTTTCAAAAATACCAAAAATATGGAGAACCAGAAGACCTGGCGAACTTCGCCCCGCCCAAAATGTATTAGTAGTATATGAAATACTTTTTGAACTCTGTTGTACACGTATTTAATGTTGAGTGTTGAGTATGAAACGGACACCTGAATTTCGCATTCGTTTTCGTAGCTTCCTACTTTTCTTTATAGTTATAGAAGATTTACCAAGTTAAATATTTCGTCGTCCCAGTTAAGATGTATACTTTTCTGTATATCTCGACTCCAGCGCTACGAAGCAAATAATTGAAAAAATTAAATCCTACTTTTTATCATGTAAGTAGAATACAACATTAATTCCATCAAAATCGGTTCAGAACCACGACTTTTATAAAAAAACTCGACTCCAGCGCCGCCTATTTGATAAACTTTTCGCAGAGACATTTTTCTTCCTCTTATTAATAGACTGTGGTGGGGTAATAAGTTACGGCTTCTACTCCATCACCATCAAGGTCCACAAGAGGGCGGAGGGAGCCAAACAGACGGACAAGACGGGCAACGCCTCGAGCGCACCCGATTCCGTTACCACTCTCACTGGCGAGGGGGCCAACAAACCGGCAGACACCTCGAGCGTCCCTAAGGCCCCGGAGCCAGAGCCGAGCGCCCTGTGCGCAACTGAGGACATCCCATCGGGGGTATCGGACGTCGCGACGGATGCTGAGAGCGAAACGGGCTACTTGATTTTATATTAGCAAATAATCTATATATATGCAACCGGGGGAACGATCCCACCTTCATGACCTCTGTCAGAAGACAAGTGCTGGACGTCACCATCGCATCAGGCAGCATGTCAGACCTGATAAGCAAGTGTCCAAAGAGCACTCCTTCTCCGACCACCTCTACATAACTTTTAAGATCACACACAATTCTATTACTCTAACGGCGTAAAGGAATAAGAGGCGGACGGATTGCCAGAAATATAAGAACGTCCTTTCAGCCTCTCTGTCCAGACACGTTTATCACGATAGGCTAGGCCTATCGCAAACACCTGACGAAGCGAGTAACTCAAACACGAAGGTCGTTTCTCGCGGTGAGCTGGACTCACCGTCAAAAATAGATAAAGCAGTAGACCTTGTAACAAACGCTTGCAACTCTGCTTTCAGAATCTCCTGCCCTAAGACCCTACCAAAGGGTAAAAAGAAACCCCAGGCTAAGAAAGGTTCTCTTCAAAAGTGCTCCAACGATAAATTCTATTCAAAAACCAAACGGAGAATGGACATCTACAACCGACGAAATGCTGGAGCTACTTATGACCACCCACTTTCCCGGGTGCTCTGATGACTCCAACATCTTGCCAGGTCTCCAAGCCAACTCACTCTTAGGGAATACCGCAGGGGACATAGTGAGCCACGACAAGGTGGAATGGGCAGTAATGTCCTTCGAACCGTACAAATCTCCAGGACCAGACGGAATTTTTCCCGCACAACTGCAAGCGACGAAGGACCTTCTTTGTCCACTGCTTACACAGATTTTTACAGCATGCCCTACCTTCACCCACATTCCTAATGAGTGGACGAAGGCGAAAGTCGTTTTTCTACCGAAGGGAGGCAGGGCCGGTCACGCAAAACCCAAGGACTTCAGGCCCATAAGCCTCACCTCATTCCTAATCAAAACCCTTGAGAGACTAATAGATGAGCATCTTCGGCGAAATATTAGGAAAGATAAACTCTCCTCCAACCATGACATCGTCTCAACGATTGAGAAAATATTGGTCATAAAAGAGTTCACGCTGGGGATCTTTTTAGACATCGAGGGAGCTTTCAACAATGTCTATCCCGAGGCCGTTATCGAATCACTCCGTATGGTGGGGATACGGCAGGGACTGGTGGAATTTGTGGGGCCACTACTCAGGAAAAGATTAATCTTCTCAACAATAGGGGACAGCTCTAAATCCAAACATGTGGCTAGAGGTAGACCCCAGGGAGGTGTTCTGTCACCTTTACTCTGGAACCTTACTGTAAACGACTTACTCTTAAACCTCAAGAGCACCGGCTGCAAGGTCGTTGCATATGCTGATGACTTGGCAATAACAGCAACGGGCAAACACCTTCAAGTCCTAAGCGATTTATTGCAAAACGCTCTAAATATCGAACCTCGCTGGTCTGTGGAATGTGGACTTAATGTCAATCCCACCAAGACCGAAGCAGTGCTCTTTAAAAGGAAATACAAAATTCCCGCTTTCAAACTACCATCCGTAAACGGAGTAGGTAGTTCTCAGTCTCTCAACCGAGGTCAAATATCTCGGAATTTTACTAGATAAAAAACTAGACTGGAGGCGGAACACTGAAGACCGCTCCAAGAAAGCTATTGTTGCTCTATATGCCTGTAAGACGGCCGTGGGGAAGAAATGGGGTATAAAGCCACACATTGTACACTGGATGTACACAGCTGTAATAAGACCAATTCTCTACGGGATCGTCGTATGGTGGCCGGCATTGAGCAGGACTCTTACCAGAGTCAAACTAGAACGGGTCCAGAGGGCAGCCGCAATGCTCATCACGGGAGCACTGCCCTCTACACCCACCAAATCTCTGGAAATAATGTTAAATCTCCCACCGGTGGATCTCTACGGCAAATTTCTGGCGGCCTGCAGTGCTGCTAGGCTAAATGTGATCCTTCCGTGGAGAAATCTCAACTCCGGGCACGCAAAGGTCCTGGAAACTCTGCCCGACAACCCGATGAGGTTGGATTACTTTCTACACCCTCCATTCTCTGGAAATAGATTCTCCACAAGAATCCCAGAGAGGAGCGAATGGATGGGTACCGTGGTCCTAGATCCAGGATCGACGGCTGTATATGCACATGGTTCCAAGTTAAACGAAAGAGTAGGCAGCGGGATTTACTCTGGTGAACTCGATCTAAACCTCAGTCTTCGTTTACCGGACCACTGTAGTGTTTTCCAGGCCGAACTAAATGCAATAATGGAAGCAGCTCGTGGCCTTACAACGTGCACCTCCTTAGAACGAGGCATTAACATTTATTCTGACAGCCAGGCTGCTATCAAATCTCTGAATTCCTACGGTACAACCTCCAAGTTAGCCTTCGAATGCAGAGCAGCTCTAAACCAGCTGGCGAATATTTGCTCCGTACATGTTGTTTGGTTCCCTGGCCATAAGGATATCCCTGGCAATATCCTGGCTGATGAACTAGCAAGGAAAGGGACAGAACTAACTGTGATAAACTCTGCTCAAGAGGCGGGTTTACCATTAGCATCTTATAAACACATATTAAGATCTGAGCTTATGGGTAAGGTAAATTTAAGGAGGGCATCGGAGCCCACCTGCCACATTACAAGACAAATCTGGCCAGAAGCCGATGAGAAGCGCTCTAAAGCTCTCACGATGCTTAGCCGCTCCTCTCTCAGATTAGTATTTGGGGTGATAACCGGGCACTGTCTCATGGGCACGCATGGGGAAAGGCTAGGTTACCCAACAAATGATTTTTGCCGCAGTTGCCGAAACGAGGAGGAGGTGGAGATTATTGAGCACTATCTCTGCCACTGCCCTGGATTGGCCAAGACGCGCAGTAAAGTTTTCAATGGCTACTTTTTGGACTGTTTAGCTGACTTGAACTCGGCAAACATTTCCAACTTTCTACTCTACATCAAGCGCACTGGATGGTTAAATTTTTGAAAGAAGGGAGGGAGGGAATGCATGGCTTATGCCAGTGGTACCACAATGGGCTTCTCATAGCCTAAGTGTGCCACCGTGCTCCGGTGCGGTGGCAGCCACCCTAACCTAACCTAACCTAACCTAATACCTATATTTTGTAAATAAACCGAAAACCCGGTTTTTTGAATGCAATCGAAAGTTTTAAAATTTTGATATCATTATCAACATATGTTTTTTGTAAATATCTTCGGAACTACATAACCGATTTAAGAGTTTGATATCCCGTTTTGAAAAATTTGACAACGGCTTTCAAAAAAAATAAAATAAAATAAAAAAAGCTAAAAAAAAATAAAAATATGTGTATAAGTTAAAACATTAATTGTTTTGAGAGTTAAAAAAAATCTTTTTGGGAGACGTGCTCCTTTATTCACTTTCAATTTCTAACTGATTATTACAAAATGTGTGTATTAGAATTAAACCTATGTTTGCCTTGCTGCTGCATTGATGGAATTTGCTGACACTGCGCTTCCCACAGGTGAAGTTGTTTTGCCCGTTCTCACGGTTCGCTCTACACGTGTCGCAACGTCAGCAAATTGCTGTCTGGAGTTGTGTGCACTTTTTTATGTTACACAAATATGTGTCGTGCTAACAAACCCCCCCCTAAGATTTAAACGTCCTCGTTTGAAGTTTTGTTGAAAATTTGGTTAAGTCCTTCCACTGCATGTTCCGTTAACTCCATGGACTGTTTTTGCTTGTTTTCCTTGGATGATAAGGCTGCTTTGGTTAGGAATGTAATTATGATTATCAGTATAATGATAAGGCTGATATTTGCGTAATATTTTAGTTGGTTTGCGTATTGTGTGAGGCTTATTTCCTTTGTATTATTAACATTTAGCTGTTTTAGCATCTGTAGGGAAAGTGTTTCTTCGCTTTTGTTTGGTATTGAGATTGGCTGAAGTATAGCAGGTAGGGGTTTATTTGAAGATTTTTCTGCGTTAAAAAATTTTTTTCCTTTGATCTGGATTGTAGCGTTGTTGTAGTGAATCATAAAAGTACCATTAAGGGTTGTGAGACCCTGATTTATTAGGATATCACCTCTAAAATCGTTCAGGAATAGGATTCCAGGTGATAGTTCTTCGAAGTCTGGGATGTGCTGGCTATTGGTGACTGTGCAGTTTGGCAAACGGCTCTTAAGGAGATTACTGATACAATAGTCATTACTTAAATCTAATAAATTATTTCTTAAACATATCTGTAGTGAATTATATTGTTTACAATTGGTTATTATTCCGTAAAGAGTCTTTTCACATCTAAGAATTGAGTTAAAATTTATTTTGTTGATGTGGTCGTTTCTTTTGACTGCTCTAATATCTATTGTTTTACAAATTTGGTTTTCTACTGTGGGCAAACTTACAATGTAAAGTATTATTTCTCCGTTGGTCGCTACTTTTATTTCTGCAAATTCGAGAGCTTCGTCCAAATTAATAAATGGAATATTGTCCTTATTGAAAATTTCTTTAGCAATGTCTATTTCTTCACTTGACATAATAAATGAATTGATTATATTGGCTTTTGCCCAATGTATTGCGTATGCGATATTTACGACTTCTTCTTTAATTACTTCTAATTTGTATTTTAATTTCAAAAAGGATTCTATTTCTTTGCTTTTATCACCTTGTAAATCTTTTATAATATGATTTGTAATATTTGTAATTTCATTAATTTTCTCTATTGTGAGCTTGTTTATAAGGACTTGGTTATTGTTATTTTCTAGAACGTTATTTAATTTGTTTAATACGATTTCATGATCTTCGTGGTCTGGATTTCCTGCAATCCATTTCCATGCACTGCCTAAGAAATTAAGTGATCTTTTGGATTTTTTTTCAATTCTTAGATTATTTATGTGAGCCTTTATTTGGGATATTAGAAGGGATATGAAAGGATAATTCGGGTTTTTGGAGAATATTTCAGTCCCCGTCGTCATTTCAATGTGCTCCAAGATTTCCGTATATTTGTCAATGTCGATTTCGTGTATTATTCTAAATGTTCCTGTCTGCAGTTTGGTCTAGAATTTGTACCTCTGCGAGGCATAGTGGTAAGAGAAGCCTGAAAAATAAATTTGCTATAGTTAGTTCCTTATCCTGCTTTGTGTATGATTTGTCCTTTTTCGGTAACTACGGTACTATTTCTATCCTCCTTAACTATTTCTCTACTAAATAATTTGCTTAGCTTAGTTCCTAATCTTCTATTTTTCTTTACGTAAATAATCTGTCCTTTTAAATAGGATTTAGGAGTTTTTTTTATTCCTGTTATGGTATTCGATGTCCTTATTTTGTTTTTGTGCTAGCTTTTGTAAATTTTCGTGTCTTGTTTTTTCTATGTCCTCAGGTGTAAATGTCACATTTCGTCCAAAAAATAAATCGACTGGTCTTTTCTGTGTAACTGAGTGAATGCTATGGTTATATTCGGATACAGCTCTTTCCAACAATTCTTCAAAATTCCGGTGTCCTCCATTTTCTTTAATGCAACGTGTTATTTCGCTGAGAGTGGAATGAAATCTTTCCACTTGCCCATTTGCCTGGTTTTTATATGGGGGCGTAGTGTAAACTTCTATTCCCAATTCATCTTTCATCATAAATTTAATTGAGTCGGAGTTGAGCGATGGTTCATTATCGATTACTACAATTTTTGGAACACCGAAGAAAAATAATATGTCCCTAAAGGACTTCTAACGTCCTCGATGGCCCTACTATTCAGCATTTTTGTTACCGCATATTTCGTAAACTTATCTAATGCAGTCAGAACTTTTTTTCCTTCGGTCAGGAAGATGTCTATGTGTACTGTGTGTCCTGGGAAGGTTGGTAGTGGCGTCGCTGCTAATTTTGGCTGATTGGGTTGTCTCTCATATTTGCTTTCTTTACATACCGTGCAGTTGGTTATCATTCGCTTGATTTTGTTCATCATTCCGGGAAAATATGTTTTTTCGATAATTTGTGCCTTGTTTTCGATCGCGTTTCTATGTGCTCTTAAATGCTCCTTCAGTATGATGTTTTCTTGTTCCTGTTCACTAGTTATGTCCTCTACTAATTTCTGTGTGTACCTGCATTTGTAGTTGCTAAAATGATGCGGATAAACGTTTTGAATTATACCCATGGTCCTTTCATCGGTGTGGATTCCATTAATCACGGACGGGTTTAGGTATCTTTTGAAAAACGTTACAACCTTTTGCTCATCGAAAGATGGTTCTTTTATTATGTGACGGTGCATTGTTGGGAAAATTATTTTAAATTGGTAGGATGGTGTTTCGGCCTGCTCGAGAAAAATTTGATTTTTAAAGACATTAATTGGTACCTCTGCGCAGGGTATTAAATTATGGCCTGAGCTATCATCACTGTGCGTAGTAGATGTAAGCGAGTTTATTTGAGTGGATATTCTTGATAGGGCATCTGCCACAACATTCGATTTTCCTGGTGAATAGATGAGTTCATGATTGTACTCTTCTAAGATGGCTTTCCATCTTTTCATCTTGCTATTGGTATTTTTGTGACTTAGCGCATATGTCAGCGGTTGATGGTCAGTAACTATTCTTATTTTTTTAGAACCGTAAAGGTAACTGTCTAGAGAGTTGAGAGCCCAGATTATAGCAAGCATCTCCTTCTCGTTGGTAGCGTAGTGCTCCTCTGCTTTACACAGAGTTCTTGAAATAAAGGTGATGGGCTTGCCATCTTGTGATAGAACGGCTCCGAGAGCGAAGTCGGAGGCGTCTGTGGTCAATTCGAAGTCTTTTTCGTAATTTGGGTGAGAAAGGACGATATCTTTCGATACTAATGTATTTTTAATTTTGTTAAATGCATTTAAAGCTTCTTCATCTAATTTTATATTCATTTTTCTAGATTTATTTTTTGAAGTATTTCCAGCTTCTCCTCGAAGGAGTGCGGTGAGAGGTTTGGCTAATTTAGAATAATCCCTGATGAAACGACGGTAATATCCTGACATACCTAAGAAGGATCTTAATTCTCTCAAGTTTCTTGGCACTGGGAATTTCGCTACAGCCTCTACCCTTTTGGGATTAGATTTTATACCTTCAGGAGTAACAATGTACCCTAGGAATTCGACTTCCTGCTTTGCGAATTCGCATTTATCCAATTGAATTTTCATATTAGCGTCTTCCAGAGTTTTGAATACTAATTCCATATTTTTTAAGTGTTGCTCTTCATCCTTTCCGAATATTATTACATCGTCGATGTAAACATAGCATCTAGCTCCAATATGTTGACGAAGGATGTCGTCTAGTGCCCTTTGAAATGTGGAAGGGGCATTCTTAAGCCCGAAGGGCAGTCGTAGAAATTCGTATTTTCCATTGTTTATGGAAAATGCTGTCTTTTCTATATCGGATTCGCGAAGTGGTATCTGGTGAAACCCGCTCTTTAAGTCAATGACAGTAAATAGTTTATTATTCCCAAGATTTGCTAGGACCTCGTTAATCTCGGGTATGGGGTATTTATCTGGAATTGTAACGGAATTAAGTTTGCGATAGTCAATAACCATTCGATACTTCTTCTCGCCAGAAGCATCCGTTTTTTTATCGACGATCCAAACTGGGGAGTTATAGGGAGATTTCGATCTTCTTATTATTCCGTTAGCAAGGAGTTCTTCGACCTGGCGTTCGATCTCCTGTTTAAGAGCCATTGGGTATGGGTATGGTCTAGAGTAAACAGGGGTTTCGTTGACTGTCCGGATCTCACCTTTAACAAGGGTAGTATATGTGAGCTTTTCGTCGGGATCGGCGAGAAGGTTTGGACATTTTCTGATAATGTCGTTTACTTTATTTTGCTGTACTAGGGAAAGATGTGGAATATTGATTCCAACATTATTAACTTCTTGTGATATCCTTTGCTTTAGAGGTATAGTTATATTTTGGCAAATCGTCATTAAATTTTTGTCTGTATGGACAATTGCCCTTAATAATCTGAGAGTGTCATTGCCTACTATGCCGTGGAATGCCTTTAGCGTTGGTAATATAAAGAATTTTATTTTTCCGACTTCTGGTCCGAAAATATCCACAAAGGTGTGGTGCGTAATTTCGATCGTACCGGCAACTGATTTTACTGTGAAGGGTTTTTCGTTTAATATTGGGTTCCTAATCCTAGTAGACTGGATATAATTTTTGTTAGATCCAGTATCAATTAAAAAATCTATTACGTCTCCGCTTCTTGTTTTAAACTCGTAATAGGGCAGCGAAGACGGGGCTAGTCTAAAAAATGAATAGTGTCTGGTTCAGCGTGGTCTCGTTCATTATTGATATAGTTAACTTCGCGTTCCGGTGGTGGATCCACTGGTTTTGCCGTGCCATAGTTGTTATGGTAGGAATCGTTGTTATAAATGCCGTACGGGTCTGGCTCCCCTTGGTAATCAGTGGAATTTACTGATCCTGTGTTTGCATAGAAATTCCTTTGCACCTCATTTGGAGGGTGCATTGGTTGAGTAGAGAGAGGGCGTTTCTGTGGTTGTTTGTTGTTAATATCAGGTCTATTTTGGTAATTGACCTGCCTTGAGTGTAGTGAATTGTCCACTTCCATCGGGACTGGTGGCTTTGGGGGCAAATTTGGTCTGTTATTAAAGGGAGTGTTTACTGGATTCCTAAATCCTGGTAAATTATAGGCGTTATTTGTTTGGTTTTGTGGGTAGTTATAACTGTTGTGCGGAACAGCAGTTTGTTGAACTCTGTAGGCGGGTGGAGCATACGAGTATTGGGGTGACGGTTCGACTGCCGGCCGAATATTTGTTGGCCGGAGATTTGTCTAGGTGAATGCGAATAGTTAAGCTCGGGATAAAAAGGTTTATTGGTATTAAATGTCGTATTTTGACGAATAGATCGCGACGGTGGTTGATTCATTGACTTGTGCACATTATGTGCATGATTCATTCGGAAGGACATATTATCCAATTTTTGGCATAAATGCAGAGCTTGAGGCAAGGTTGTAGGTTCCCGAATGCTAAGAAGTCGAGGTAGATCACCGTTCAGCCCTCTGATAAACGTATCGAGAGCTTTGTCCCTATAGGAGTTCGTCATTGTCTTTATGGATTCGTCGCTTAGATCGAGGCACGCTATTTTATCCAAAATAAGTGAAAGGTGCTGATACACCTTTTGATAAAAAGTCGGGATATCGTCGTGACGTTGAGCCATTTGTCATTTGGTATTCTAGGGTACCAATGTCCCTCTTGTCCGAATAATGCATCATGAGGCATTTTCTAATTTGCGTCCAGTCAAGCGGAGTACTATAGGACTCCAAAGCCGTGTCGGCATCACCTACTATTTTGTGTCTTACTGTATGTAAAATTGAGAAGTATTTTGGTGTGTCCTTAAGCCCCTCGTATGCTTTAAGGATCCTATCCACGCTTTTCCTCCAGGAGTTGAATTCTCCTGGACGTCCTGAAAATTCCCTAAGATATTTAACCATATCTGGGATCCTATCTAGTTCGTTTATATTCTGTGCGTTCAGCGCCACTGCGTGGTCGGGTTCTCTAGAATCGTTTAAATTAGGTGCACTCATTCTCCCGAGTACTTCCCTCACTATTGCTTCTATTGTCATAGTATTTGTAGGATTTGGGATAGTAGGGGGTTCGGTAGCTCCGTAATCTAATCTAAGCTGATTTAGTTGCTCAATTAATTCCTCAGCAGTGTCTGGCATATTTAATTAGTTTGTTTCGTATATTAATTTTTTTTAAATCTGTTTTTAGATTAGTTACTTATCGCTTAATTTGGAGTTTAAATTATATTAGCTTGGCGTAGCTCTGTAATTGAATTGCAATTTCTTATTCTTGAAATATTAATATAGCGAAGCTAAAATTTAATTAGTTATTACAATTTCTTAACAATTTCCTTATCTTTTAATATTCGTTTGACGCAACTTAATTTCACTTAGTCCTTTAATATTTAATTTTAAAATTTAACTTGTATAACTTTTGCACACTTTTTTTGTTAACTTAATCACAATCTCTTAATATAAATTCCTTACATTAATATCCAGCGTGACATCTATGGGATTTTTATGGGCGCTCTAGGATGGTCCTTTTTATTCGGTACTGGGGTCCCTCGGCGTCACTGGTTGTCCTCCTGTCCTGCTACGGTAGCCGCTTGTTGATTTGCTTATTTTTATTTTTCACAATCACTTAATCGCGTAGCCGTACTTTTTGATGTTCGGGCTTTTTACTACGTTCGCGCGCTGGTCCCTGCTCGGGCGCCAGTTAAAACATTAATTGTTTTGAGAGCTAAAAAAAATCTTTTTGGGAGACGTGCTCCTTTATTCACTTTCAATTTCTAACTGATTATTACAAAATGTGTGTCTTAGAATTAAACCTATGTTTGCCTTGCTGCTGCATTGATGGAATTTGCTGACACTGCGCTTCCCACAGGTGAAGTTGTTTTGCCCGTTCTCACGGTTCGCTCTACACGTGTCGCAACGTCAGCAAATTGCTGTCTGGAGTTGTGTGCACTTTTTTATGTTACACAAATATGTGTCGTGCTAACATATACACTGTACATATTACATACTTACATACATACACATAGATAGCGAGTAAATGGCACACAATTTACACATTTTAAAAATTCTAAAATATTTAGTTAAGTACGGCACAATGTTATTTTTGTTTTAACAGTTTTTCATCTGGAATTCCGCTTTCACTATCACAGACTTTAATTTTCTTACTTATGTTTTCACTTGAAGCGCGTGTGAATAAAGCTTGGCGAATTGAAAACAGCGAAATTAAATTCGCTTTTGGCCTCGCTATTATTAAAAATGAAAGAGTCGTGGCATAAACCAGGATGAGTGGCGTCTATTGCCATAATTTACATGTTATAGTTGCAAGCCTAAAACATGAAAAACAAACCTTAACTAATTTCATTTCTTACTACTTACGATCATAGCGTTCAAACTAAAGTATGCCTTCCTGTTGAAAAATAAAAATTCATTACGGATGAGCTTAAGTAAACGAATGTGAGTCCCATCAACACAACCAACGAGTCGAGGCAGTTGATACTTCCTATAGAAGTAGTCTCGGGATTGTTGCACTAGTTGTGGAGTCATTTGCAGGGTTATAGCATCTCCGCATAAGATAATTTCCATTATAGGAATAAATTTGTGTAGCACCTTTCCAAATGTCCTTCTGCCTATGTTGACATGATGGTCCTTTGCAACGCATAACTGAAAAGAGCCAGTTGCAAGAAATCGCAGAACTGCGGCTAGTTGTGGGGATTTTGGCAATAGAGATGTTTTTAAATGTGGCCCAATATTTGGCAAAATCCATTTTTTTTCCTTCAAAACATGCTAGTGTAAAAATAAATGGCATTTTCGTTTGTTGATTGAACCTTTGAAATAATCAAAACATATGTTTTATGTTGACATGAGACAAAGTGAAATGTGGAACATATAGATAACAAAAAGTTGCGATTACCGGAGCACCTAAAATGAAAACGTACGAATTTAATCATATCGCAAAACGCAAAAGTAAGTGAAAACAGGAGCATGGCTGATTATATAAAATTGATTTTATGGGAAATGTTTGCATTGTTTCGCTCTCAAAGTACT
Source organism: Philophylla caesio (assembly GCA_963971545.1). Lineage (NCBI taxonomy): Eukaryota > Metazoa > Arthropoda > Insecta > Diptera > Tephritidae > Philophylla > Philophylla caesio. The sequence continues at coordinate 28,368,677 of OZ020609.1, read as the reverse complement.
AAACCGATTTTAATAATTCTTTTTTTTTTAAATTAAGCCTTTCAGCCGTGCTCCTAGTTTCTCATTTCAATTCCACAATGTGATTTTAAAAATGTCCTGTAAAAGTGAATTAGAGTGCTCGCAATTTTACAAATTTCGCATATCAGGTCATCCCTGTCACACATATCGGTTATCGTTGTTGCAATTCACTAACAGCTGTTGCTGAAATTTCCCTTGCGGATTTAGCTATGTATGCTTTTTTGAGGAGTCATCAGCAAAACACTTAAAACTACGCATATTTCAATGAATAACTAATACAGAAATGTCATAAATGGCTTCTACAAACATCAAAGAATATTTTGAAAATTATTCCAATAGAAAATAATTAAACATTGACACACTTTTTGTCATTTACTTTTTATTTCACATACAACCAAGCATTCGGATTCAATTCACAAAAATGTATGTGAATGTGAAATTGGGAGCACCAAACATGTGATTTCAAACCGAATCTACAGGGAAATTTGTGAATGTGAAACTGGGAGCACGGCTATTTGTTGAGAACTGCTGAGTGGCATACTTATTTTTTATTATTGTAAAAAAAATACCTTTTTTTTGGCGGTAAAGTTACAAAATATTCAAAGCAATATGCTTAGATCTACGGGAGTTTTTAATCGAAATGGGCAAAGAAAAAATATTTGAAGTTTTTATTTTGAAATATACATCGAATAATAGAAAAAAGTGTGAAGAAATTTTTCCATTTTCAAAATGGTACTAATTTATCCAGAGGACTTAACTTTTTCATATGAAGAAAAATGCTTATAAGATTTCGGTTTACCCGAACCTAACCGTGGCAACTGGAACTTATACAACCTTTTGTATATGCGTGAGACAACGTTTAATATTAATCAGCTACAGGAATTTTTATTCGAACATGAACGAAATCTAATATCAGATCAGTTACTAATACTATATGATAAGGTAATATCTAGCGTGCACAATAACACAGGAAATGTTTTTTTTTATTGACGCGCCTTGAGAAACAGGAAAGACGTTTCTGACTTCACTTCTTTTGGCGAAAGTTCGTAGTGCAGCCAAAACTCCTGTTGCTGTAGCCTCTTCTGACATTGCTGCAACTCTAGGGTAGGAACTGCTAACCTCGCATTCAAACCACCTCTTAATTTTTCACTAGAACATACCTGTATATGTTCGATAAAAAAAATATAGTGCAGTCACTGTTGTGTTCCAAAAAGCATCGCTTATAATATGGGTTGAGTGTACCATTTAGGATCTTCTTTGGCACACAGGCAGATATTGTCAACGCATGCCTGAACGCAAGTCTGAAGTGTGGTCACATATACAGAAACTAAAATTGTCTATCAATATGCGAGTTCAGCTTAATCAGTTTGTTGAATACCTACTGAAAATAGACAATGGTACCATATCCATCACTCGCGGAATGTTGTGTTTAGAAAAGTTTACAACAACTAAAAATTTACCCTCTCTCTTACTTTTATCTTTGAACTTTTTGTTTATGGTTTTTTACTCTTGATCAACGTAATACTTTTTTCTTGGTATTCGAATTTAACTTTATTACATTTAAATAATTTTATTAAATGACTTTTATACCATAGGGGAACCAAACAGTTGTATATCATTCGCAAAAAAAAAAAAATACAGGGGCAACGCCACGGGTATGTGCTAGAACATATATAAAATATTTCATGTGTGAAAAAAAACATGTTATTAATCTAAACTGTTCAGATAAAAACTACAGCAAAAAAAAATTTGAGACTAACTTTTATATTAAATAAATAATTTTTTCTACCAAAAGCTTTCGTCTACGGACCAAGCTACCAAAGGTAAAAGAAACTACCAATTTTGTTCCAAATATACCAACATGGCAACGCTTGCCAAAAGCAAGAATGCAAAATAGAGTTCCCAATGCTTTCAAATTTGCAGATAATAAAATTAATTTCACATCACCAGTAAAGTTGTACATATTCAGAAAATTTTTATTGGTAATATAAAAGTTTTCCGTAATCAGGAAGTCTTACTGGTAATGAATATTTTATTTCATTATTCGTAAACCTTGATAACTGTGGTATTTTTCAAAAATCAGTAAAATTTTACTGGTTATGCTTGTTTTTGTCTCGATTTCGTGTACTTAACATATTATCAAATTGTTTCAAATACATATCCAATACTTAAAATTGTTAAACATTTTGTATTATTAAAAAAATATATTCAATGTTATGGTTTTCGCATTTACAAGCAAAGAAAAAAGCACTTATAAAATGTTCGCTTCTTCTTTTCCAATAATCATTACATTTGGTGTGCAACACACTAACTTGGCAACAATGGCATTGCTCATTTTGACTACTGCTCGCTTAATATGTACCGTTTGCTCTCATATTTCTCTCTCTTTGCACTCTAAGAACAATGTTCGTATATATATAACATATGGTCTTATATTAGGAGCAAACGTACTTAACTCATAAACCTTGTTCTTAACTCAAGCCCAAAGTTCTTGCTTCAAGAATAGATGGTGAGTTTTTAGGAATAATCGTTACTTTTTTAAGAACAAAGAACAAGAACACAAAATTCTTAATATAAGAAAAAAGTGCTGGATTTTTGTACTTGTTTTTTCTGAGTGTACATACAGAAATTTATGTTCATACAGTGCCGCTCATTCGCTTCAATACAAAGAATAAGCAACATTTATTTTTATATGGCAGACAGTCGCGACAACCTTAGCAAACAAAATCCTAAAAAATCAACGGCAACGTTAAACTTTCATAATACTTAAATTCAATGGGATATATAAAAGCAGAAGTCGGCGCAAACCGTGTCTAGAGAAACGCCGCAAGGTGGTTTGCTTTTACCCCTCCTCTAAAATCTGACTGTAAATTCTGGAGAAGTAATATTATCCAGCCACATCAGAAGGCATCTGAGACCCTAAATTCTTGTAAAAGGGCTATTGGATGGAGATGCGGATCTATGCAGCGTTATCGAGACCGATTATTCTCTATGGAGTTATCGTATGGTGGCTTGCCTTGAACAGAGCTGCTAATCTTTATCTACTTAGCAAAGTGCTGAGGCCCAGTATGATCTGCATTAGTGGAGCGTTGCGAACAACATCAAATGATGCCTTGAATGTCCTTCTGTACCTTCTACCACTAGAATCAGTGGGTCAGCAAGTAGAAGTTCTTGCCGTGATTCGGTTAAGACAGACATGTCAATGGGAGTCTAGTTTACGTGGGCACTCATGCATTCTGAAAAGCTATAGCTATCTTACGAAATACACATATCGCAACGTAGGTACAGTGAACTTGGACAGAAATTTGGCGATGCCGAAGTTGGTCAAGAAATTTCTATACCCGACCTGGAAATTTCACGGTCTGTACGGATGGTTCGGAACTGAATGGCAGGGTGGGAGTATGGGTCTTCTCGTGGGACCTATCTCTGAGCTATTTCTTTCGGTTGTCTTACCACTGTAGTGTTTCTAAGCTAAAGTTTCAGGTATTAAAGAGTATCAGGACATGTTACATACCGCTTTAAAGGAAAAAAAAATGTCTATCTTTAGTGATATTCAAGCGCCAATTAAAGCCATGAGCTCAGCTACGTTTAAATGAAAGATTGTACTGCATTACTGCCGATCTTTACAGGAGATGGCTAAACAGAACAGGCTTAACCTCATTTGGCTTCCAGGGCACAGGGAGCGCTGTGAACACAAATACACAACATTTATATTTTTAATTCAATATAGTTTATTTTACAATATTATATGGTATATATCGCTATTTATACTAATTTTACAAAAAAAAAATATCAATCCCTTAACGCAAAAGAGTGTACAATATTTTTTGTTATCCCATATTTAGCTAACATTAAACAACTGGATGATTTGCGCACTCGAGAGCATGCCACGTATAATTGTCCGTGTGAAAAACATGGTGTGATCAAATCTAAGCCCCAAACAGACATCGTTTGACCTTGAGACTTATTGATAGTCATCGCAAATGCCAATCTTATTGGAAATTTAAGACGTTTGAATTGGATTGGCACATCTGTGAGTATAATAAGGATCCGTGGTAGTAATATATTTTCACATCGAAATTTGCCATTTGAAATGATGGCTTCGACAACGTTTTTCATAAATTTTTTAATAACTAATCGCGTGCCGTTGCATAGCCGTGGTGGGTTAAAATTACAAAGCAAATTTTCCGGAGATCCAACCTTCAGTTGTAAATTATGCGGCGGCATGCCTGGTAAATCTAATGATAATTCACAGTAGAGATGGCAAATATTTGCGTACCTGTAACTTTGTCACTGATACTAAAAACTCACTGGTCACTGCATATAAAAAAGTAGCAGTAACAGTCACAATTGTTGTCCGGGCTCGCGATATTTTAAAGCATTTTAATTAAATATATCTGAATTTCTGTGAATTATGTTATTGAAGCAGTTATGTAGTCTTTTACTTCACGTTCCATTAAAATTTTTGTGAAATTGTTTCCTTTGCATCTTTTTCTCGATGTTTTTGTCACAGTCACAATTTATAATCACAGTGACTGGAATATTACTGTCACGAGTAACACTGTTCCTGAAAAGTGACAAGTTCGTCCATCACTTATTCACTGCTTGGGTGGCATCCATGATTCATGGGTGGCATCGTAAACCGTATCAATAGTAGATTTGTATGACACCAAGTCTCCTGGAAATAAATATTGTATTGGAGATTTATTTTGTTGACGTCACCACGATGACGATGACTTAAAGCAGGCGTATATTCCATCAGCATACGTTGAACGTGGAATGGCGAAAAGGGTTTGTCTAAAATCTCCTGAAAGGAGTACCAGAGCGCCGCCAAATAGTTTGTCGTTGTTTTTAAGATCTTTCAATGTCCTGTTCAAAAGCTCAAGCGAATGATTGTGTACCATAGTGCATTCATCCCAGATGATAATTTTACATTGTTTCAGCACAGTGGCCATGGACGATTGTTTTTTTATGTTACACACTGCATCTGAGTTATTTTGAATGTTTAGTGGGAGCTTAAATACTGAATGAGCTGTTCTGCCTCCATCCAATAAAGTTGCCGCAATGCCAGACGATGCAACGGCGAATGCTATGCCATTATTCGATTGTATTTCTGCGAGAATTTGCGAAATAAGAATGTACTTCCAAAAAAAATAATCCACCTTGCCCTGCCGCAACTGCGAGTATAATGCGGTCGTAAATAGTTATTTGTTCCTAATTCATCTGTGGGAAAATGCGTGTAGCAATCGCTGCCATTTTTAAAGTATTTTATTTTAGTTCGCGATTCATTTCAGTGTTTATTAAATCAGATGCACTTCGATTTGACGAACACATACCAAAATGACTGAGTTGTAAGTTGGCAATGGTATCGTTAAATCGTTGCACCGTGTACGATGTTGATGCAAAACATCATCACTCATTGAATCTTTGTGATTATACCACAATGTCTCTGCTCGGGCCGGGAAACATGTAGTCAACACCATAGCGAACAGTGGACGAATTTTCATTTAAATAAGTTGGGACGTGTATCAATCGGTGTGCCTTGCTTGCGGGGCATCCATTTCTTTGTTTGAGCCCATGTGAAATAGCGTGGTACCTCGGAATTGAATAATGTCCGTGCACAATTCATCTATTTTTCAATGGCGAATCATAAAAAAATTAAAATAAAAAATTTTGTGCAAAAAAATATAAAAAAGGTTCTTAGGGTGGACCACCCTCATCACTTAAGAGTATAAAAACATACATAATTTCATCAAAATCGGTCGAGCCGTTTCGGAGGAGTATGGAAACTGAAACTGTGACACGAAAATTGTATAAATTAGATTTTTCGAATTGTGTTTTATTTTCCTACAATGTTTCAAATTTTATTTAATATACTCGTAGTTAATGTTACATATATGATGAACTGAATTTTAATAAAAATTAAAAAAAAATTAACAAATCAATATTAGTGGCAAACCATGTCATTTTGAATTTGTTTGCGAAAGAAACGGACACCACCGTATGTACATATGTATGTATACTTCATATGAACTTACTCACGCAATATTTTAAGAACTTTTTAGGGAATGCCGTTATATTCAATTTTTGTATAATAATGTGATTGTTTTAATTTGCTTAATATTGTTGAATATTTTCGGTAATTTTTTTCCTAATGGTCATTGGCAATTTCTTCTATGTATACACATAGGAGAAAATTTCGGAAGTGTTAGTAAAAAAAAATTTCAAAAATCAACGAAAAAATGTATACACTTCACACTGGCAAATTGTTCGACTAATATTTAAAGGGATACGAAACTGCGAACTCGAAAAAATATAATTTTTGTAACTTCAAAATTATTATCATTCTTTTTAATTAATATACATTTTGTATAAGATAAATTAAAATGTTTGTATATTAGATAAAATAAATATTAAAACTGCTCCATTTTAATGTACGCATATAATGGTAATAAAGAATAAATAAGAAAATAAGTCTTATGAGGAGATACAGTAATATTCGAAATGCGCCTAAAATCTCTGTATAAATAAACAAAATAGTTTTGCCAAAACTTATTTTTCGAAATCGCACCGTAAAATTATTTTATATTAGCGTTGTACCCACCATTCCTACCGAATAAATTACAAATGAGAAACTTTAAAATCATATTTTCCATGTAAACTTATCTACATATATATCGTTTTTGAGCTAGGGGTTGGATCAAGGTGTCATGCGAACCGTGCTGAAGATCAGCCTGGATGGGGGCCCCAAAATAGCCCAGTCGCTTACGGAGTATAGAATATGTTTTTATTCTATTTAAAAAATTTTATTTTTATAACTTTTCTTTTATACATTCAGAAAATTAATTATTAAAAAATCAAATTGAAAAATATTGAAAGACAAATTTATATATGAAAATAAAAATATTAAAACAAGTTTAAATTAATAAAGTAGGTACATATATTATAAACCCTACATATACTCCCCCTCCAATAAAAAAAAAAAATTAATTAATATTAAATGTAATTTTTTTGGTTTTCTTTGGAAGTGTTAGTGAACTGGAATTAGGAATTGTATGTGCAGGTTTTAATAAGTCTATGGAAATTGTTTTGATTAAGTTACCTTTTTGAATTTTGAATACTTTATTGTGTTTAGAGATAACTTTAAATGGGCCTTCATAAGGTGGTTGTAGATTTGACTTATGAATAACTTTAACAAACACATATTCGCAAGTATCCAAATTTTTGGGAACTAAAAAATCTTCTTTATTATGATGTACAATTTTTGATCTAGAAAATCTTCTTGAATTAGAATTACTTCTATTTCTATTTCTAGATCTTGATCTAATTTGTAATTCATTAATATCAGAAGTAATTTTGTTTAAATTTTGATAAATTGCAGTAGTTAATTCTGTTAAATTTTTAATACATTGTTCGAGGATGTTATTTTCAACACTTGCTATTGATAAAGATTTAGAAGATTGAGATTGATTTAATAAATCAAAAAGTTTATCTGCAAGAATAACATTTTCATCTTTATTTTGATTATTACTTGATGTTAAATGAATTTGTATCTGTTGTGGTAATTTTCGGATCCACAATTTGAAAAGTAATTCATTACTGACGATAGAATCAGAACCTATTAGAGACTTCATATATCTAAAAAGTTCTGATGGAGAACGATCGCCTAGTTCTGTATTTGAAAATAACTTTTCTAATTTTTTTTCTTCGCTAAGAGAAAATCTTTCACACAACGCTTTCTTAATAGTAGCGTACTTATTCATAAAAGGAGGTGGATTGATAACATCCAAAATTTTGGAAATTGTTTCACGTTGTAAAACAATAAGTATGTTTTGAAATTTTATATTATCGTCTTGAATATTATTGATTTCAAATTGTCCTTCAACAAGAAGAAACCAAGCTTCAGGACATTCTTCCCAAAATGGAGGTAATTTAATTGATTTTGAAAAATTTGTTCTTAAGTTATTAGTGTTTTGAGTTAAATTATCATTGTGTAAATTTTGTGTAGTGTTTAAGTCTGAAGTGTAAGTTGGATTGTTATTTTGGTTTTCCATTGTTGTGAAGTTGCGTGTACGTATAGGTGAACGTGATAGTGGCATATAAAAAAAATAAATTGGAGAGAAAGTTTACAAAAGTAAATTAAATATAAGTAATAATAATAATTTAAATAATATTAATATTAAGAATTAATATTTAATATTTGTAATAATTTTATTTTAATAAAAGATTTAAGATACGAACTTGATTGCACACAAAATGTTCAGCAAAAAATGGTTGTAGTATTTGTAATTATAAAAGAGATTATAGATGATCTGGAGTGTTATTGCGTTGTTGTAGACACTGTGATGGTTGTAGCGACGTTAAATGTGAATATTTGAAGTGATGTTGTGCGGATTGTTGGTGCTGAATTTGATGTTGAATGTTGAGATTGTTTATTTCGCAATGTTTTAATTCAGGAAAGTAGTCAAATTTATAACAAATCGCAAGTATGGTTTGTGCTTTCGGTATTCGAGTATTCGCATTCTTGGTTTGCTTGCAACGTTCGGAAATGCTAACTTTGTGAGTGCACAAAATGTCCTGGGTTAATGTTAAGCCAGCTTCTAACAATTAATAACACGTTGAATCGATGATTTCCCTTTATTACAAATTCTTGTGAAATATTACTGCAAGATATGGTGCGTCGGCTGGTGATCAGTAAATTTGATTAAAAAATAGTAGCAACGGTCGCACGCGCGATTTTGGTCAAAAATACTGGATCTCATTTTGTAGCGTTATATGTAAAAACGGGAGTAAGTGACCAAAGTGAAAAAAACGAACGGGTTCACAATTGTTATTATTGTTTCAATGATGGTTATTGATGAATTTTTAAAATGAGTACTTATAAATGCAGGATCGCCAATATAGAATATGTTTTTATTCTATTTAAAAAATTTTATTTTTATAACTTTTCTTTTATACATTCAGAAAATTAATTATTAAAAAATCAAATTGAAAAATATTGAAAGACAAATTTATATATGAAAATAAAAATATTAAAACTAGTTTAAATTAATAAAGTAGATACATATATTATAAACCCTACACGGAGCCCTCTGGGAACCGGGTCGCACCCGGTTGTATTAATGGCTTTACCCTGGGTAATGCGGATCTCTGCCTGAGGTGGACGAACCCCTTTATCCGCTTCTCGTGGGATTTAAATTATGGACACAACAACATTGACAACAAAAACCAACGAGACCGGCACTCGTAATATGTCGGAAGGGCAGTCGCCCAAGCCAATTGGCTTAATATTGCGGTATATTTTCGTTTTTTGTCCTTATGATCCTTGGCAATTTCTTCTAGGAGAAAACTTCGGAAGAGTGTTAGTAAAAAAAAAATTTCAAAAATCAACGAAAAAATGTATACACTTCACACTGGCAAATTGTTCGACTAATATTTAAAGGGATACGAAACTGCGAACTCGAAAAAATATAATTTTTGTAACTTCAAAATTGTTATCATTCTTTTTAATTAATATACATTTTGTATAAGATAAATTAAAATGTTTGTATATTAGATAAAATAAATATTAAAACTGCTCCATTTTAATGTACGCATATAATAAATAAAAAAATAAGTCTTATGAGGAGATACACTGATATTCGAAATGCGCCTAAAACCTCTACCACTAAAACTGTTGTTGTTTTTTTCAATTAAAAATCTTTTATTAAATGCTAAATGTACGAGGAAAGTACGCCTATTTATCTTGTTGTACTTATATCTTACAAATAAAATATATTTGTACAATATTTTGTCATTGACAGCGAGTGCAGCGAGATAAACCGAAAAAACATGGTTGATTGCCTTAAAATACCATACAACTTTTATCATACATATATATTAGATTGCTTCACCTAATAAGAAACAAATTTCGGTGTCATCTTATCGTAATATTAAGTGTTTTTGAAAGGCGATTTAGAAAACAACGACGTTTTTGTCCACACAAGGGTTCTCATTTCTATATCACTCGTCCCCACGTTCAACCTTTATAGTCAGATCTTAAAGCAGAGTGTATGCCTAGATTTTTTTTTTTTATTATGACAAAGTGTTTGTTTATTTTTCTGTTGGCCTAGTAAATGTTAATAATTTACAATTTTATTGAGCTCAAGGTCGGTTTATGGAAGATTTTTGTGGAAAAATAAGAACAGTTTTTAATGGTAGAAGTTATAGTACTTTTTCGGAAATCACCACATTTCTTCATCAGACTTCTTTTTATTAAATTAATTAAATTTATTTTTCATAACCACTTCTCTCAGGCTTTGAACCCGGGAGCTCGGAGTTGCAGAGCCAATACGCTATATATTGTGTTACGCTAGCCGAGTTGGCTGTCTGATGAGGAAATGTGGTGATTTCCGAAATAGTACTATACCTTCTACCATTAAAAACTGTTGTTGTTTTTTCACAAAAATCTTCCACATACTGGCCTTGAGCTCAATAAAGTTCTAAATTATTATGACAAAATATTAACACGCATAATTTACAAATGAGAAACTTTAAAAACTGATCTACATATTTATATCTATATATGGTTTTTGAGCTAGGGGTTGGATCAAGGTGTCATGCGTACCGTGCCGAAGATCAGCCTGGCTAGGGGCCCCAAAATAGCCCAGTCGCTTACGGCGCCCTCTGGGAACCGGGTCGCGCACCGTTGTATTAATGGCCTTACCCCGGGTAATGCGGATCTCTGCCTGAGGTGGACGAACCCCTTTCTCCGCTTCTCGTGGGATCTAAATTATGGACACAACAACATTGACAACCAAAACCAACGAGACCGGCACTCGTAATATGTCGGAAGGGCAGTCGCCCAAGAAACAGGAGGTACGTACGATGCAGGGTTTCCACCAGCCAGGGCAGGACAGTCAACCTCTGGCGATGCCGTGGCTTGTATCTCCCCAGAAACGCATAGGGGGCGGGAAGCCTTCGAGACAAGTTCCAGGCACTAGCAGAGGCAAAGTTGGTAGGCAGTTTCCTACCATGGCGACTGCTAAAGCTAGTGCGCGGATCCCTCGGGCGCCACCGTAAAAACCTACGAAGTTTACAAGGCCGGACGACAGGCCACCCCCCGAGGCAGCAATTTCACGGCACAGCAGGGCTGCCATCAGGATTTTTGAAAGGTCCAAACTAGCAGAGGAGCTCTGTAATCGGGGGCTGCCGGTGATCGTGCTTAGGTTCTGGCAGAAATTGAGTGGGCAAATGCTATTATGCCTAAATTCCAGTTAACAACTCCAGAAGGGCAGAAAACTGAAACCAAGCGCGACAGATCGATGAAGGTTGCGCAAAACAAACTCAAAGGGTCAAAACCCACGGCCCATCATTTGCGGAAGTCGCAAAGAAAAAGATCTTCCTGGGTGTTGTGGATGAAAATCACGATGAACCGGTGCTGCGAGCCCATTGAAAGTGGGTGGAATCCGAATTATCGGACATCTCGGTAAGCGTGCTTCGCGCAAACCCTGGACCACCACCGTCTGGTCAAAATGCGGGCTGGTTCCAGGGAAATATAAAGGTGCTTGCATGCGATGACACCAGATCTGCGGAGTTATATAAGAAGGCAGCGGCCAGTTTGGACGATGTCTACCCGGTTCCGAAGCTCCGGGCTATGGATTTCCGGGAAGTCCCATACAGACCAAGGACAAGGGTGTTCATGCAAAGTCTGCGAAGCCAGAAGGTATTCTGGAGAATATCCGGCTATTCAATCCGGCGCTACTCGGAGAAAACTAAAAGTTGCTGAAAGTGGAGAGCACCATAAAAGCGGCGCGTCAGGTGGTCCTGATGCTAAATAGAGAATCCCTACCGTTTCTGTAATTGACGGAAGAGACCATCAGATATGGGTTTGGCACCGCTCGTGTTAGGGTGTACAATAATGATGTCAATACCTCACCCAACGTAGACTGGACTGTTGGGCACGGGATCTGCGGACTCCAGACGACGGAGTATACACTGGTAAGTGGGGCAACTGAGGGTAGATCTAGGGCCTGCATTCATGATAACTCAAATCTAAAATTTCTGTTTCCTCCTCAATTTATTGATGAGGACACCACAACCGTGAGCCTGGAAGTCAATAGTCAAGTGATCCGGCTGACCTCCTTGTACTAAGATCATAGATGGCCAGTTCTCCTAGACCAATTGTCGAGCAGGTCGTTGCCGATTTTATATTGAAAGCTAACCTAGGCGTAAGTAACAAAGATAGTGAACCCACCCTTGTACTTCATAGAAGAAGGTAAGTACTGGGCGTGAAGGTAGAGGCTGTGTTCAGAAACTGGGAAGTGCTTGATGAGCATTCTTTTTCAGACCATCGCTTTATCTCTTTCTGCTTGGAGGGGGTTACACCTAGAACTGAACCCTTGAGAAAATTAAAAAATGCTGGCTGGTGTAGATATAGGAAAGAATTGGATAAGCGACTTCCAGGCCAGCGAGTAAGAGTACCGTGTAGCCCAGTGGAGCTAGCATACTTGGTAAACCAGTTTACCATAGTTTCTCACTTAGGGGACTATAAAAAGCTCTTAAAGAAAAGGTATTCTTGGAGGGACTTCAGCGGCTCTATGGAATCTGTGTCAGAGGGATCAAGGCTGAGAAGGGTTCCCTCCAGCTCCCCCCGAATAGCTCCGAGATGCTTGCTAAGGTCGGACGGGACGTGGACGGGGTCGGCAGCGGACCCTGTCAGACTTCTCCTAGAAACACACTCTCCGTTCGCCGTGGATGTGCTTCCTAACTGGTCGACTACAGTGAGCGAACAATCGATGGATGCCGACTTCCTTACAATAGAGAAAGTGACCTGGGCAATTGAGTCATTTAAACACTACAAAGCGCCGGTTCCAGATAAAGTCTCACCGGTGCAGCTTCAACAATCATTGAAGCTAAGTGCAACTAGGCTGTATGCTATGTATATAGGGGTGCTAAACCTCAACCAAATTGCTGAAAAAGGGGTTGTTTTTATCCCCAAATCAGCGAAACAAAACCATGTCAATCCGAAAGATTTTAGGCTATTAGTCTCTGTTCCTTTAAGCTGAAGGCATTGGAGTGAGCAATTGATTGTCGTATTAAAGATTAAATAACGCACAAACTAATGACTTCCCAGAATGTTTTTTTTTTTTTTTTTTGTTGCAATCAGGCACGAAACAACGCGTGCAGAAAACAGCACTCAGACATTGTACTGTTTTCATGTTCCTTTTAATCTGTCTTAAATCTGCAGGATTTACGAATAAATCTTAGTAGCTTTTTGGGGTGTCAAAGAGCTCAGGTGTTCGTCTCCCAACACGTCGTGACCAAATGCCTCATACCAAGTTCTTGCAAAGGCGGGGCAGAAGCACCGAAAGTGTTCCACCGTCTCTTGCTCTTCAGAGCAGGATGGGCATATGGGGTTGCCATGTACGCCTATCATTGTCAGGTGTCTCTGCCACGTGAAGTGACCGGTCAGCAATCCAACAAGTTGCCTGCAGTCCCACCTGTTAAGCGATAGCAATTGTTTTGATAGTCCTTCTGAGATTGAAGGTATCATGAGATTTGCCCATCTGCAACCTCTCGACGCCTCCCAGTCATTGCTGAGCGAAGTATTCACCCAGTTTCTGATGGTGGCATCGATGGCCGAAGGTGGGAGTGCTTTAGCTTGCTGCATGCCAAGGAACACCTGATCCGAGCCAATTCTGGCCAAATGGTCAGATGTCTCATTACCGGAGTGACCAGGCACCCAGAGTAAAGCAAGTTCATTATGTTTACAAACATAGTTTAGTCGATACTTGCATTGCCGAACAAGTTTGGAAGTAGTTAGAGGGCTGGCCAATGCCTTGAGTGCAGCTTGGCTGTCACTTCAGACACGTATACTCCCACCCTCCCCCTATTTTCCTTCTCGTAGTCCATGGCCTTGAGAATTGCAAATACTTCGGTCTGGAAAACCAAGGCATGTTCCCCAAGAGAAAAGTGAAGCTTATCTTTATTGTCTTCTATAAAAACTCCAGATCCTGACCCAGAGTCAGCTTTTGAGCCATCAGTAAAGATTCGACAACGTGTAAGACCGGGCTCAGTGTTGGCATAACACCAGCATTCAGCCTCAGGGAACTTAACGTTATAGAGTCTCATCAGCAAAGGAAACGGTGCCGTACTATCCTGTGGTAATGAAAAGACGCAAGTGTCCATATCTCTGCCGCCAGCAATTTCCGCCTCGCCCCACTCCGTTTTATGCCAATATCCGTTTCTTTTAAGTCTGCAGGTGGCCTTTAAGGCCTCCCCACGTATGAATATACAAAGTGACGGTAAGTGCAACCATTCGTCAAGAGCAGCAACAGGTGTTGTAGAGAATGCCCCTGTACAGCACACGGCGATTGTTCTCTGAAGTTTAGCAAGCAGGTCCCCCACGCTATTAATTGAGAGTCTGCTCCACCATACCACTGAAACATAGCTGATAATGGGTCTGATCATAGAGGTATATATCCAGACGGTACCCTTTGGTGATAGACCCCACGTTTTGCCGAAGACCCGTTTGCACTGCCAGAAGGCTGCCAATGCTTTAGAGGTCTTGTGGTCAACGTGAGATTTCCACTACCGTTTTGCATCCAGAATTACTCCTAGATACTTCACTTCGGGAGAAGTCTGAATTGTGACTCCCTTAAGTGTGAGAGGAATGAGGCCATCCAACCTTCTCCGCCTAGTGAAGAGAACAACACTAGTTTTGGTTGGGTTTGCTGATAGTCCATTATCGTCACACCAGGTGTCAATCTTATTCAGTATTGTCTGCGCTTTCCTGCAAACAGCCGACAGAGATGGGCCCGTGCCTAGACAGGCCACATCGTTCGCATAGGCCTAGTCATCAAGAGTGACAAGAAGAGAGTCAATTACCAAGCACCAGAGTAAAGGGGAAAGCACACCGCCCTGAGGACAACCCTTATCTACTCCGCACTTTAGGTATTGATCCCCTTCTGCCTGAATCTTGATAATCCGCTGCGCCAGCATTGAAGGCATCCAATTTACCAGCGAAGGACCTACCCCATGCCGTAGAGCGGCAGTGCACATGCCATCGAAGATGGCATTGCCAAAAGCACCCTCTATGTCTACAAAGATGCCCAGGGCGAACTGTTTCCTATCGACGACCTCGCCAACTCTGACAACCAGATTTTGCAAAGTCGTCTCATAGGATTTTCCCGCCTGATAGGCATGTTGATGCAAAGACAGATAATGTGATGGCAGCGCCTCCCTACGAATGCGTAGCTCTACTAATCTTTCCAGACATATGAATGATGTCATGCTAATAGGTCTGTAGCTTCTGGGGCTAGCGTAGTCGTCCTTGCCAACCTTTGGTATAAAGGCGACATTTACCAGCCTTCAAGATTGTGGTATATAAGCAAGTGCGAGCTACGCTATGAAAATATTTTTCAAGGTCGCCAACACGAACTCTCTTTCCGTGCAGAGATATTGTACCCAGTCCATCTCAAGATTAGTTTTGAGGGCCCGGTTAAGATATTTTCTCGACTCACCTCTCATCTTCTGTAGCTGCTTGTTCCACCAGGGAACAGGCGTGCGGTTTAGAAGTGGTAGAATCGGACAGGCCTTATCCAAACTATCACGTAGGGCAGTCGTTAAAATATCTACTGCTTCATCAATGGCATGAGTGGATCGTATTCTAGGTGGCGCCGATATCTGATTTCCAAGCTTCTCCCTAAAACACGACCATCCGATTTTTCAAGTTTCGTACTGGCGCAGGGCACATATCATCCTCGCCAAGTTGAAACTGGATATATCTGTGGTTCGAAAGCGAGTCTTCACTCAGGACACTCCAGTTTAGGACTGACCACCCTAACCGAGAGTTAGAAAGAGTAAGATCAATCACTTCCTGTCTCCTGGGCGTGAAAAATGTTGGCTTTGAGCCCACATTCAAGATGCTCAGCCCACTTGACAGTATATACTCGAAGAGCCGATCTCCCCTCGCGTTGCATTTGCTGCTGCCCTAGATTTTATTCTGGGCATTAGCATCGCAACAGAGGACCAATCCGACGTTTCGGTTTCCAAAATACTCCACAAGACTAGCCGCCTTCCCCGGAGGTGGCGGCAGCAGAGAGTCATATGGAAAGTACGCGGAGGCAATAATGAAATGTTTCCACCCATTTTTGCACTTGAAGCTCAGCCTCGCTGCCACCAAGTCCTGACAACAGAACTGTACAAGCCTAGTTACAGCAAAGTGAGAAGACACTATAAGACAAGTTCTCGGTCTGACCGAGCTTTCGTCATATAAGATGTTGGCACCACGTAGGTCACTTAGTCCACAGGATTTTTGTTTGAAAACCCAGGGCTCCTTAATAGCAGTTATGTAGGGTTTTGTGTGCAGCTTGGTTAACCTTCTACTTATAAGAGAAGTAGCGACTTTAGAGTGCTGCAAATTGATCTGAGTTGCCGTCACTGGACGGTACCATGCATCGCCTTGGTCACCCATTTGGGATCAACTATTAATGAGACGGTCCCGAGGAAGAGACTGAGGCGATTTCCGTACTTAGATCCCAGGATATCCACGGAGCTCTGGTCCATTTTCACTACCAGAGTAGCACCTTCTCTACCTTCCCGGTTGCTACTCTTTTTGTGAGAAATGACCCGCCAGTGCTTGGTGTTCACTCCCGGTTTTTGGGCGCGGAAACAGGAAAGCACATCTGCGGTCTTCAGATCTGGATCTGGAATCCAGCAGAGCGCTTTTCTGAGAGGCTTGCACTATGTGCGGGATACTTTGCACCACAGCCTTGAGCCAATCCCAGTTTGCTCGGGAGAGGCAGTTCACCATAATGGTTCCATCCCTCTCCTCATAACCACGGGCATTTGCTGCAGGGCCGGAGGCAATGACGGCTCGGATCAGATGACTCTTGCAGTGTTTTACTTCTGCAGTAGTCATCTGCCGTGTCGAACCCGCCCTCCCAATTACGGCAACCAGTGGAGGATCTTTCGCGGTCTCACAGTAAGTTGACCGGGCCCCCAGTCGTCCTGACGTATTTGGGAAGTTTTCGTTATGCAAGGGCATGGCGGGGACAGTTTTGCCTCGACCAACCCTCGCGTCACTACCTCCCTTGTATTTAGGCGAGGGGTTCGTGCCGCTCGAGGTCTGTCTGGCTGATACCGCCCTCTTCCGCCGCTGTCCTTGAGTGTTCGCACAAGATCAGAATTGGGCAACGCCGCACCAGTACCCGCCGCACGATGCCTCGAAGAGACATTGGGGCAAGCACTGGTGGGTGTCGCCGCAGTTTTCCTTTTCTTGCGGCATCCGCCAGCTGATTTGGAAGTCGCTGCATCCACCAATGTTGCACTGGCTTCTGGAGTAACCTCCTGGACCGCTTGCTAGATGCAGCAACAGGAGTCTGAATGGCCACCCAAGAGGGTTTCCCCTGCTCGCGTTTCGCCATCATCCTACTTCTCCTCTTATTATAACCCAACGGAAACCCACTTTCCCGCCCAACCGGCACGAGGGGCTCAATCCGCATAACGTACGGATGTTTTTTAAATATACAAATCTTAGGTGCCGAGTCGTGACAGAAGAAAGTTTGTTAAGCGTCGAGATCCCAAGCTGCTCAGCTACAGAATAAGAATTCATCAGCCGAATACAAAGTTAGAGAAATGCAAAGTAAGAAAATTGGATCGTTAGCTGTTATTAAGAGAGGATAGAATAGTTCTTTTAATTATAAAAAGTGAGTCCGATACATCAAAGGTGCTGGAATGATTGTTAAAGTCTTGGCATAAACCCCGAAACGGTTCATTCAACTCAAAGTTAGTTCTGCAAAGTTTCAAGAAAAGTGGTTTAAAGTTTCTCGTTGCACGGGAGGGTACATTAAAATTAATTTGCTCTAGAAGAAATGGACTTGAGATCCATCCATTGACTAATTTTACGAGAAATATTATACCTAACATTTCTCTGCGACTCGAAAGAGTAGGAAGATTAATAAGTTTTAAACGACTAGTGTAAGGGGGAAGATTGTATGGCGAATCCCATCGAAGATTTCTCAAAGCAAAAAGTAAGAATTGTTTTTGTATTGACTCTAGTTGGTCTGAGTGGACCTGATAACGAGGATTCCAAACTATGGAACCATACTCCAGTATTGGTCTTACTAATGAAGTAAAAAGTGTTTTAGTTATATACGGGTCGCGGAATTCCTTTGACCAACGCTTTACAAAAGCCAGTACACCCCTTGCTTTATTAACTGTGGAACTAATATGAAAATTAAAATTGAGTTTACAATCCATACCAACACCCAGGTCAACAAAACTGTTTACATGTTCTAGGACGTAGTTATTTATATTGTAGGAGGCCGGCTGAATGGTTCGTCGAGAAAAGCACATGAATTTACATTTGTTAAGGTTAAGCGGCATATAATTAATACTGCACCAATTGACTATGCTGTCCAAATCTTGCTGTAGCAAGGATCTTTCTTCAGCCGAGGCATAAGTCTTAAAAAGTTTAACATCATCCGCGTACATCAATATTTTAGAATACTTTACTACTGTAGAAATGTCGTTTATGAATAGCAGGAACAGAATCGGTCCGAGGTGGCTGCCCTGAGGAACTCCCGAGGAAACATCGATGATCCCAGAATGAAAATTTTTAAAAACTACCTTTTGCGTCCTACCGGAGAGATAAGAAGACATCCAACAGAGGATACCAGGTTGAAAACCAAGCAGATCTAGTTTACGGATGAGTAAAGAGTGACATACTTTGTCAAATGCTTTACTAAAATCAGTATATATAACATCAGTATCAATGCATTCCCTAAACCCATTTGAAACATGGGTGGTAAATTCAAGTAAATTTGTAATGGTCGATTTGCCCTTACAGAAGCCATGTTGGCAATTTGCTATTATTGAGGAAATCGGATAAGTCATTTGATTGGTAACAATAGCTTCAAACAACTTCGGGATAGAAGAGAGTTTAGCTATACCACGATAGTTTTCAATAGAAGACCTGCTTCCAGATTTATGAAGGGGGATTATGTAAGACTGTTTCCATATTGACGGAAAAACTCCTTGCTGGAGGGACAAATTAAACAAGTTCGATAATGGCAGGTACAGGTGCTTTGCACATTTTTTTAGGAAACATGTCGGGATCATATCAGGGCCGTACTTGAATGATTCTTTTAAAGATATTAAATAATGAAAAACATCATCTGATGATATGACTGGAATATTAATAGAGTTATTGGGGCTCAGCTTGTATGGATAGGAAATACAGTTATATTTAAATTGAGTGGTGTAGTTAGATTTAAAGAACTGGGCAAATAGATTGGCAATAATCTCGTTATCACATGACACAGTACTTTGATATTTCATTGCGGAAGGGAATGCATTTACTCTGCGCTTAGAATTAACGAAACCATAGAAAGCTTTCGGGTCGTGGATAATGTTCATTTTCATTTTATTCAAGTATTTTTCATAACAGTTTTTATTTAATTCTAGATATTTATGTCGCAGGACTGAATAATTAAGATAATCCACATGACGACCAGTACTTTTATATATTTTAAAAGAACGCGATTTTTTATTTTTTAAAGTTCTCAAGTCTTTAGTGAACCATAAAGGGGCTGATTCATCACGAATACAAGAACCTTTAGGTACATGTTTAAGAAATAAGTTGTATAAAGTATTGTTGAAGTCCAAAACATTACGCTCAATATCGCCATTGTAGTAAGGCCAAGTTATTTTAGATAAGTCATAGTTTAATTTTTTAAAATTAGCTTTTCTAAAATCGAAGCTGTCATTAGAATTAAAAGCTTTCGATCCAGAAACCCGCTCTCCGTCTATGATCTCGTATGACAATTCAATTGCAGGATGATATACATCCTCAGGCAAAACCAATGGATCACATCGATTTAAGGAGGCCCTGTACATGTTGTCAACAAAAACCAAATCCAAGACCCTCCCCAACTTGTTTTGTAGGGTATTAACCTGGTTCAGACAAAGTTCAGTCATCCCCTCCAGAAAGGCGTTGTTAATGGAAGGTACGATATGACCATCAATCATATTCCAAGAAATGTTTGGGAGATTAAAATCACCCAACACAATCAATGAGTCGGGAGGCCTAAGCATTGAGTCCACAAT
Organism: Philophylla caesio; assembly: GCA_963971545.1. NCBI lineage: Eukaryota > Metazoa > Arthropoda > Insecta > Diptera > Tephritidae > Philophylla > Philophylla caesio. The sequence continues at coordinate 28,348,568 of OZ020609.1, read as the reverse complement.
CCCAAGTAAAGAAATATGATCACTATATACCGACAAGTCAGACTGAGGAGGTATATAGCAGAGGGCTAAATAAATATAAGACTTGCTTAATTGCACTCGTATGCACTTAAATTCAGCAGACTCAATGATAGGGACGTTAACCACTTCAGATGGTAATGAAGAATGGACAGCAAAAAGAACACCTCCACCGATCCTGCACTCTCGATCATTTCTGTAAATATGATATTCACTGCAAAGAATCTCCGAATCAAAAACGTGAGGTTTAAGCCAAGTTTCAGTAAAAGCTATAATGTTAAAATTACAGTGATAACTCTTCAAAAGCAAGTCAGTTAGTTTTGTATTCAAGCCTCTAACATTTTGGTAATATATATCAAGTTTAGTTTTTATCAGTTTTTTGACTCCGGATTAGGATTAGAGATTTTTGCTAAGTTTTTATTATTTATGTTGGGTTTAAACTCGAATTCGCGAACAAAAGCCCCAGTCGGCCAAAAAGAGCTATTTAAAAGTATATTAAAGTTTTCGGAAGTTACATCGATTTTAAATGAAGAAATGTTTCTCTTGTAATTAAAGTTAAATTTCCTGATAGTTATGTCATCAGTCTTAACCTTAGATGAAATGTGAAACTTGATATCCTCAACTGTGGTATCACTGGAAAATCTTGATATAAAAATAGATTTTCTCTGAGGAACCACAACCAGCCCCCTAGCAGGCGCCACAGAAACCCCAGCAGAATTTTTGCTTTCGCTGCTTTCCTTTTGAACTGATCTCTGTGCAGCAGCTTTTGATGTAGAAGGTTCAACAGCCTGAGGACAAGGCGAGGAGAAACTAATCAACTCCCCTGAGGGAGAAGAAATAATTGTCGTCGGAATAGGATTTGGCTCAGCTTCGTCAGACGGACTCTCAATACGTTTCCGTTTACTATTACGGCTAATAGGAATACTCGTATTCTCTAAGCATTTAAAAGAATTAAATACGTTTTCGTAGTGTTTGAATTTTTCGGTAAGAACATTTAGCTCCTTACCAATCTCAGAGAAACCGTTCCTACACTGCCTAAAAAATTTAAAAAGATCAACTTCAGTTGACCTACATTTCAGACAAGACCAGCGGACACCCTTACCATCATCAATCAAATCTAACACTCTACCTGTCAAACCAGCACACTTCATGTGGGCAAGCCCATCGCAAAGCCAGCAAGACACAAAGCGTTCAGACCCACTCTTAACTTGGCAGTTAGGATAATTACAAGACATGGTATATTATTTAGGAGAAAATTAATTAGAATTAAAATTACAATTTATAGGACTAGCAGAAGATAGGATCTAACAGTGGTAAGCAGTTTAGCAAAAAAAGCAGTTTAGCAAAAAAAGCAGTATAGAAGTCGGTAAGGCAGTTAGAACAGTTTGGGATACACAGTTTTATTGACACTTAACAAATCACGCAAACAGCTGTGAAAGCTAAAAGGAGTAACAAAGAAGAGTGCGCGCACAAACAGCAACAGCCGCAAATGCAAAAACAAAACAATTGGCAACAACAACTGTACTACTGAAAGAGGACCCACTTCGTCATTGGCAGGAGACTTTAGCAATGGTTGGGGCCTCCAGAATCCGTGCCCCTGGCGCAACTGCGGGTGGATTTCCACATGCGTGGGTACCACCTGGAGTATCATAACATATTTGTTGTGCCATTGCCATACTGTGCAGTTTTGTCCCAAACTGCCAGGGTTGGTGGGTATTTTTAAGGGATTTTTTCCCGTCATCCTCCTACTTCCCGAGATGCATGACTGCCAATCAGGACACATACATCAATAGGATTTTAGTCGCCTTTTACGACAAGCATGCCTACTGCGGATATGTTCTCATGCGCCTAGTCCGCAGGCTACCAGAATGCTTACGTGAAAAGGAAGTCCACTGAAACGGCGCTTCATCAAGTTGTGTCGTATATAGAGGACTCCCTACAGATGAAGGAGTACACACTGATATATTATTTCTAGATATTCAGGGTGCCTTCAATAATATAGAACCTTTGGCGATCACAAGAGCTCTGGCGAAGATGGGCGTTGATCAACATCTGGTTTCCCTCGTCCAAAAACTACTGGTTTACAGGGTTTTGAGGACCCAGTTGGCGGAGGGAACTTTAGAGCACTGTACAAGCAGCGGAACCCCGCAAGGATGGGGACTTTCTCCCCTTCTGGGGGTGGTGCCTATTAATGACCTACTGAAGGCCCTGGAAGAGGAGGGAGGATCAAAAGTAATAGCTTATGCCGACGACCCCTCGGTGGTAGTAAGGGGCAAATTTCCTCCGACGCTGTGCGACATCATGCAGGAAAAACTTTAAAAGGTAGAGAACTGGACCAAAGGTAAAGGTTTGGGTGTAAATCCGGACAAAACAAATATTTTTTTTTACAAGGAAATATAAGATCCCACCTCTAAGGTTTCCCGTAGTGGAAAATAGCGTACTGAGGCTAGGGGACTTCGCAAAATATCTAGGCACTGCATATACACAGCCATAGTCAGACCAATCGTGCAGTATGAGGCATTGGTGTGGTGGCCATGTCTCGATAAGAAAACCACACAATCATCACTGCAAAGGTGCAAAGATCGCCGCTGATATGCATAGGTGGCGCTCTGCGTACAACCCCCTCAGAAGCATTAGACACCATACTAAATATCCTCGCGATTGATATCGCAGGAAAACAATTCGCGGAGTGTTCCGCTCTTAGACTACGGGAGTTGTCAGTATGTAAGTCTAGTCAAGTAGGACACGCGACAATCGTAAACAAATTAGGCTCGCAAGATACGGATTACTGCGGTCACATTCAAAGCTTCACAAAGAAGTTCAACATACTAATTCCTCAAAGAGACTGGTGGGATTAAATATCCCCTGGACCGGAGAAGTTACTTCACTTCTACACTGATGGCTGAAAGCTTGACACCAGAGTGGGAGGGGTGTTTTCTCAGTTCAGGGCCTTTGCGTCTTTCTGAGCACTGCAATGTTTTTCAGGCTGAGGTTGCTGCTATACAGGAGATGGTGGACTACCTAAGGACATAAGAGGTTGAATTCAAAGATATTCAATGATTAATTTTTTCCGACATTCAAGCAGCACTAAAGGCACTTGATTCGGTCAACTGTAACTCTAAAACGCTCGCTACCTGCAAGCTCTTTCTGAGGGACTTAGTCCTTAGTTTTAGGAATTATAACAGGTCATATACTGATCGGTAGACACGCAGGGAAACTAGGTGTTCCCTGCAATGACTTCTGTAGAAATCTGGGGTATACTTTTTTAATTTGATATCAAATTTGAGGAGTTTGATAGTTCTAAATGTAAACAAAGTGTACACGTTTATACATTTTGCTTGAAACTACATTTGTTTTCAACGCAAACAGTGCAAGACGCATCATATTACAACGGATCGTCAGGAAACATTGCTCCTGGTAACATTACTCTGGAAAGACTCACGAGGTATGCCTTCAAGAATGCAAAAATGGTCTGAACACACGTAACTATTTGCAGAAAGCGTCAATTGGATATTAAAACAAGATCCGACTTTTATAAAACAAAATGTAAACAAAGATGGTTTTGTAAACAAAGTTTTTTTTTGTTTGTTTTGAAATTAAAAGTGTGTTTTGTAAACAAAGTTTGACTTGTTATGGGCCACATATGTATGTATATGAAAAAACTCCAATCAGCTGATAACCTGTTTATTGTATCATCGTTACAAACAAATTAATAAAAGAAGTTTATGAATAATATACGACACAAATGGCTATAGTAGGAATTTTTTTCAAAATTGCAGCTTATGCCATTAAGATTTAACTGCGTAGGTTTGCGAAAGTATATAATTGCGTTGGGTGACCTCAAAGTCGTCTTCGAATAAGCCAATATATTAGGAGCTTTATTCGGAATCACCCCATTAAATGTTTATGTTGTATTTGTGCATTTTTCAAGATATTACTATATTTCTGTGCTTAAAAATGACATTTGTTTATAATATTTTTTGTGTATGCTGTTATTTCAAATTACAAATGCAAATAATCTACGATTTTAGCAGCTTCTCTCCTGCATAGTTTTCTAAACATATTTTTTCTTCTTAACAATATAACTATGCACCTCTTTTTACACAAATAACCAAAAGGTGTGAAGAACTCAGGGATTAAATAGTTTATATACATGATAATTTTACTTCAAAAGGCGCTCCCTAAAAATGTTTAAACTCTGTTAGATGAACGTTACTACTCCAAGAACCTTCAGAAAAAGGTGCTTTTCTTGAAGTTTACATAAAACATTCTAAAAAAGCACATAAATAAGACTCCTTTCGTATCCTTACTTCGGAACGCTCTCTTTTTGATTAACTGGATAGATGTATTTTTGATTGTATATGTAGTCCTGTTTTTGAGTTCTAATTGTATGACTGCCACAGTTTTATTTAGCTTTGGTTTGGTAAACATAACCTCATTTTCTTGTCTCATTATTTTCGAATGCAATATAACTACAATGCTGTGAAAGAGGTGGACCAACAAAAAAAACCAGCTTACAACGACATCAGAGGTAACTGAATGAGGTAAATGGCTGTAAGTGAAACACATTTATGATTTCTATTGTATAAATGTTATGTATGTATGTCTGTGACAACGTTCACTATCATACAAATAATTACTTACATATACAGGGTGTATTAAACCGATAATTTTATTAAGTAAGTAGATAGGGTGTTGGTTTTTGATACTTTATTTCACTTGCTGATAATATGCTTACTATTAGGTTGTCTTTCTGTTAAAATCCTTCCTCTTACACATATGTTTCGTGTATGAAAATTATATTTGAAACTTGGAAATGTTCTCCAAAATCTCAATGCTCAATTAATAAGCGTCCAACTATCATACCAGTTAATGAACCAATTAACACATGCCTCAGCTTTCTACTATTGTTTAACATTTAGCAAATTGAAAATGTATACCTCGACAAGCCATGATAGATGGTAGTCAGAAATTACCGTGCCGAGTTAAAAACTAAAAATACAAAATTTAATTGATATAGTAATTTGTTATTTAAATGTGAAATATCATTTCGAATATCAATTTGAGCTGCATTTAAAATCAATACATTTCTCAAATCTCAAACGTTAGTTCTCAAATGTATCCCGTTGATAAAGTTTAAACTGAAAAACACCTTTTTATAAGGAATTTTGCCTTATTTTCAAATTGATAATTATTGAATTCTTAATCACATCTCAAACGTGAGCGAGCAGATAAAAATGGAACTCTTATGGAAATATTTCTTTAGAGCTGCCTTGACATTTTTGGAGCAAAGTGTTGAAAAAATGTTCCCAAGTGTCTTTCAACCCGGATTCAAGTTGAAAAAATATTTAGAATAATTTCAGAAACTGTTTGGTTTCAAATGGTAAACTAAATGTTCTAAGTTAATTTTATTATCTTTATAATTCATAACTCAACTTCATTGAGGCTGTTGGAATGGACGGGAATCCGAGGAGGCCGTCGGAACGGACTTGGTACCGAGCGGCTTCTTGCCCGGTTATGTACTCGGCTGCCAAATAGAGCCTGATGGGCTAGTTCCCTTGCTGCGCAGGCTCAGCGAATAAAATGACCGAGGTGGTCCAGCAAATGAATACCAAGAGCCGCACTGAACTGCAGATGAAGAGCGTATGGTTCCAGCCCTCATATTCTCCTCACTTTGACGCTTAAGATTTACTACATCTAACGGAGCTATACTTTGTGTGGGTGGTCCAACGAACGAGATCCATATCCGCACCGAGTTTGCTGGAGGCACCCATTATGTTAAATGCTGTGCAGCCGAAGATCCTGGTGGGCAAGTTCTACGACAGCATTGCCTCAACAGGTAGAGGATGCCGGATGGTCCGGCAGACGAGTGCTAAAAGCCGCGGTTATGAGTCTATGTACATATGTATGTACACATGCTAACAGGGTTTTAAAACACATACATTTATGTAAATATACTAAAGTACATTTATAATTGTGTAGATATGTGCATATGCGGTCTGTTTTGTGGCATAATGTTGCTCATTTGTTATTATTATTTCGCTTACGCAGAGCAAAACACAGAAACTATAAATTCTTGCTGACAGAACTAAACATATATTACATATTAAATGTTTACCGCTTTAGTTGGCAAAATGCACGACAAAACTTATTTAAAAACGTTAATTTTTAGCGGAATGCAAGCAATGGCGTACCCCAAAGAGGGTTGAGGTTGTTTGAGGCTAAAATTTACTCCAAGATCATGAATAAGCTTAAAATTGAAAGAAGCAAATTTTCAAATACAACATGCGAGAATTAATATATTATATTTTAAGTATTTTGCTTTATTTTGAATTAGGATTTTTATTTTGTGAGTCAAAGTTATGTTATTGCGAGCCAAGAGAGTATTCTCGAGAGTTTTTTATATCGAAAATCTTGTAATTGAAACTTATAAGTTTATTCTACTATAATTTAATGCGCTATAAAACTACATACTCCAAATTTTAATATATATTCTTTTATTGTTATAATAAAGAATATCATAAATTTTGACTAAATTATAGAATTGTTAATGAGGCATTCCATACTATTTCAACGAAAAATTTAGTTTCTTTATAGATTTTTATGTAAATTGTGTATGTTGGAGAAAAACTCATAATATATCATAGAACGACTGGAAATTAAAAAAAATTTCAAAAGTTATGCGACTTTAAAAATCTAAGCTGTCTCGGCATTTGCCTTTGTTTATCAATTCACAGTATTAATTTTATCAAATAAATTATCAAGTTTTTTTATAGACAAAAAGTCAGAGGTTTATAAAAAATGTTTGTTTGTTTTTTAAAGCAAATTTTTTTTAACCTTTATTAATAAAAAAAATCCATTTGCTAAACAATCATGTTTGCACGATTTTAAAAATTTATAAAAAATATATGTGATAGAACGCATTACAAGAATAAACTGACCAATTTTTAAAGGTTGTCTTTTTTTAGGGCCTGAGATATTAATTTTTTCAAGGAGCAATGTTTTATAAAATCAAGTGTTTCGCTGAGCACATTATCCTTAAAAGTGTAATCCCCTTAAAATATTTTTCTGGCAGCGCCCCTAAATATAAGTATATCGTATGTAAGTATAAGTATAAAAGTTAAGTTCATAACAAAATAGACCCATCTGCGCATTCACTTTTTTTGTCTCTTTCTGTATGTGCCATATATTCATACAAATATGCTGGTATGTGCATAATCGTGCCGCTAACAATAGTACTTTGCACATTCTCAGACGCGCGCCTCTCGAACAAAGTTCTCCTTCCAATGCAATCACTTTAAACCAGCCACTTGTCTTAATGTCTTCCGCGCGCATTTCGTTTAAAAGCTTGCAGTTACCTTTACTTTACTTGCTTCGGCTATAGGTGTTTTTTTTTTGAAGTTGTTGATACTATTTTTTGCGGGCCAAAGTATTCTTGCCACACATACTTACATATATAGCTTTGTAGTTGAGCGCACTTGCTAGAAGTCCTTTCGTCGTCGGCTAAAACTGGGCCAACTGACTGCCGCTGAAACGCATTTGGCGCCTTTTCTACGGCTCTGGTAATAACAACTTTTCTTATTGTTTTTCATATGTTCTCGGTGTACTGCTGCTGCTATTGTTGTTGCTGCTTTAAATTACGTTGTAGTATAGACACGTACGCATTTGATTGTTCTAGCACACATACATACGCACATATACGCGCTTGTGACCTTACTACATTCGCCTTACCAAGTGGAAAGTACTGCCGCAGGTTATAGCTTTAGTTACCCCAATTCTTGCATTTCATTTCCATCTGTTCATCGCGCGCAACTCTTTGTACATTTTCCTCACCGTTTTGTCTCATTTTTTTTTTTTTTTTGCCTCCCTTGCGTCGTTGCTAAGAAATGCATATTTTCACTATTTTATTTGTTTACTTATTTAACTACTGTTCTGCATTTTTGCATTTAGGAAATATACCCGCCACTATTGTCTTTCCCCTTGAAATAATATTTGCCTCAAATGCGCCCATCTGTGTACCTTTTCGCCTTTCGCTTTCCTCTTCAAATAGCTTTTCCGCTTTTGTTCTTCATCGTCTCTTTCTTCCGTCCTCGCTTTTCCACATTTTATCTTGCTCGCAGAGATATATTTATTTTAGCTCCTCTGTCACTAGCTTTTATGCAAATTCATGCATCTCTACATGTTTATTATACACACACTACCAGTTTTGTTTCTATGTACTCATATTAAATATTACGTGGAATATAAATACAAATTTTTATTTGCAAATTTACTGGCTTTCTTTGTATATGCTTTATTGAATTAACTGACATGTTCTTAATGGGTAAACACCTTAGTTCCAGGTAGAAGTAGTGTTTGCGTTAGCTCGACCGAAAACTGCTTCTTCTGCATTTTGTTATATAAAACATGTTGAAAGCTTTGCAGCTCGCTATTTTGGTTTTCCATTGGACATTTCGGAAATAGTGTGGGATCAAAGCGGTACAATATCAGAACCCATTCTGGACTGTTTAAGAAGCGGTCCGGGATTTATTTAGATTCGTGACGAAAGCTATTGAGAAGAGTTTCAGTGCAATTTCCGGACTAAATCACGACTTTTTCGGAACGATTTTGGCACTATTAATTACCGACTTTTTCAGGACCGTTTCCAAGTTTTTGACGATTTCGAGACTAGTTCAGGTTTCGGACTGTATCGGTAACGTTTCAATACCTATTGCAGGAAATTTTCATTACTTGAAAATATGAGCGTAACTGATGGATAATTTCGGAACCAGACTTGTTGGAAGCTATTGATCGACTTATTCGAGAACATATAGAGATAGTGCGAAATCAGTCTCGCTATAGTTTTGAATTATTCCCGAAGTGGTCCTTAAGCGGACAAGGCTATTCATAATTCCACCCTAAGCTACTCGATACATTTTCACTTGACTAAAAGAAATATTATTTTTCAATGATTAAAAGAGAAGCGCGAAAAAACAGCATTACAACATAGTGTAACTGAGCAACATAAATCAAGATGTCGATTCTTTTCTCCCTTGCACGTTGCACTATCTGATATGCTCAAATATGGAAAATTTGCAACCTTTATATGATAGTACGAAACTGAACGTAAAGTGGGTCTTAAACTTGGCAAAAACAAGTTCTGATGTGGTCACTTAGAAGTCTCAGCATCTTTAAAAAGGAGTTGCTAAACTGTACCTTAAGTCGGTGTTGATCGATATGATAACTAGGCACATGATTAAAGTTTAAGGTGAATACCCTCCTGAGTGGAATTTGTGAAATGGGAAAAGTTAAAGAGAAAAATATTGTACGAAAAATTATCATAAACACTGGGCTTTTACAAGGCACACAAAGTAAAAGACCTGAACAGTGGTCAACCAACAAAGCAAAAAACCAAAAAAACACGAGAAGGCGAAAACATGGAAAGGAAGAAAGTCGGTAATTTTAAAAATTACAGAACAAACCCAAACACATATGGCTTGATGACTAGCACACACATACACTAAAAGAGAATTAGACATAAAAAATTTAACACATTCTCTGTGGTGTTTATATGCAAAGAGTGCCAAACCACCTGGCTTGATGAGAGTTCGGCGGTGGCAAGTATGCATCGACTAACCGCCACTGTCGTTGATTTTGTAGCCAGTACCCTGAGTAAAGTCGCACACACTTTCGCCTCAAATTTATACTTCTATAATAGTAGCTCTGCCTTTATTTGAGAATGTACTTTAAAATATTAGTTCCCCTCCGGCTTACTGAACATATGTATGCAGTTGTAGCTGTATGTATGTATGTCATATTTACAAATGTGCAAAATTAAGTTTTTTATCCCTTTCTCTCTCACTCTCCCGCAGTTTCTTTATAATAAATTTATAAATGAAAAATTAAGGCAACGCGCGTGTTTAAGCCACTAACCCTCCTTTGACAGCGAGCTAAACCAAAGCAAGCAACCGACCAACCGCCCTTCCTGCAGACACAACTGGCGAATCGTCCAGTCAGTCATGTAGCCAACCGAGTTACCAGTCACTGGACGTTCTCCATTCTCCAGAAGAAATACACACACACACGCACACATTCACACTTAGAAGCACACAATTTGCAAGTCTCTGCGCGCTGCTAGAGACTAACTAACCCTTTAAGCTGGATACCCGAGGCGTATGAGCAACCTCAGCACAATTACAAGGCAGCATAACAAGCCAGGCGTTGAGAAGTGAAGGGGCGCCTTACCATTTCGTCCTTGCATATGGCATTAACAATATTTTTACAATTTTTGCATTTTTTCGTTGATTTTTTTTTTTTTGGTTTTACTCTCTACTCATTACTTTCGACCCATTTCTTCGTAATTTGTATTTTTTTGCGTTTTCGTTATTGTAAGTTTTTTTTATTTTTGTTCATTGTCCACTGTTCACAAATTTGTATGTTACTAAGCTCTGCTGACCGCTCGAGTGGTTGGACGAATGTTTGCAAGCAAAAAGAAGTTAAAAGCAAATTATTACGTCTCACGTGATTAAATCCAACATACACATACAACAACGACAACAGCAGCACTGCAATAAAACAACAATAAAAAAAATTAATGTATTATTGTATGTACGCGAAAGAGAGTTGGTTAGAGGCGAGCTGAAATAAAATATTGCTTCAGTGAAAAAGGTCAGCGCACTGCATAAGTAGCGGCACTTTACGACTGACTATGAATGGCTCGCTAGGGGAAATAAATTTGTTGAGTTGGTGGTGGGAGTTAGCAGGTGGTTGTGGTCCGTTGTAGTTGGCATTGTGATATTTCTGAATCAGCGTGCTGTTTGGTGCGTTGGTTTGTGCACGAAATGAGAAAAAAAATCAACAAAACCAAAAAATAGAGAAAAAATATTAAAACGAAAATGAACTAAGAGTAAATATGCAATAAGTAGTTGGAGAGCGTGGCCGCTGTGGTCGAGTTGGTAGCGGTGCGTGCTATAACTTGATATGCCAGTGAGTTCGAGGTTCGAATCTCAGTCAGGGAAAGCAAAATCTTAATAATAGAAAAAGTGTTTCTAATAGCGGTCAGCCCTCGGCAGGCAATGGCGAACCTGCGAGGGTATTTCTGCCACGAAAAAGCTTCTCATTAAATACATCTGCCGTTCGGAGTCGGTACAAAACTGTAGGTCCCTCCATTTGTGGTATAATATAAAGACACACACCACAAATGGTAGGAGAAGCTAGGCCAAACACTAATATATATTATATATATATATATAGTTGGAGAGCGTATATTTTTAAGTAGTTAATAAATGAAGCGCAAATAATGCAAAAAAAAGTTTCAAGTATAACTCATTTAAAAAAGAAACGAAAAAGATTGAAGCCTGCAGTGAACATAAAATATATTTTAAGTTTCAAGGACATTACTGACGACGTTGTTATAGTTATCGGATGCCTATCCATGTTGTTATCGCTTTAATTTCAGTTCCCTCTTTCGCGTTCAAAATCAAAAATTATATTTCAATAACATAACTGATAATCTAAATACTTATGATTCGTTTCGATTGTATAAACAAATTTTGTCGATATTAGCGTGCAGTCTTCGGCGACTACTGACAACAGTAATCTTCATCCATCACACATAACTGAGTGACCGTATAATATGTCAGAGTAGGTGGACTCGATAGAAATTGACAATGGTAAGTGAATAGTTCAGAATTATTTTGCTCTTCACGATTAGCTAAGGCTTTGGAAAAATAGTTCCTTAACTATTCTCAGTCGGAGTATCTCTTCGTCGGGATAAAGGGTTCAGATCTAATCTGTAATTAGCTGCAGCTTTCCTGTCTGGAATATGTGCTTTCTAAGCCTTGTGATTTTTTTCACTCACATGACGAGAGCCTTTGGTATCGCTTTATTCTGGCTTATTCTGCGAATGCAGTTCAGTATTTCCATTTTAAGTTGAACTCAGGTCACTAATTTTTAGCCTATACCAACATCTGAAGTATGCTTGGATATTTTCACATTGGTCCCACAGCCCTGATATTAGGACAAAAGATTATCGCCCCAATTAGTTCTGGTTATTTTTGAGCCGTTTATACAGGGTGTCCCTAAACTCAACGTCAAGCCGAAACGAGGTGACAGGATTGATTGTAACCATCATGAGAAAAATCAGAAAAAAAATCTATCCCATGCAGTTTGAAAATTTTAGGCATTTAAGAAAAGCCTAGAAATTGGGTCAAACTGTAACTATTTTTCAGTTATTGTGGTTAACATTTCTAGAATCTAAGTCAAAAATAATCACACAGTTGCTCCAAGTTTTCTAGAATTAAGACTATTTGTTAAACTATGAATTTAAAATTTTTATAATTTGTCGACTATGAAAGGCCCTCCTTTAAAAAAAATGTACTCAAGTGCCTTAGTAAGTGTCATTAGAAGTTTCGCCATTAGAGGATATGCTCGGCTAATAAGTAGATCATTTTTTAGAAGATGTAGGGCGCGTATTGAGGCTGATGGTAAACAATTTAAACATTTATTGTAATAAAAAATGTTATTTCCCTATCTGACTTTTATTCCAATAAACCTAAACTAAACTAGGTCAAGATTTTTCATTATTTTATTAATTTTACCTACTTTTGTTGACTTTGGTAAAGTGGCGTCACTATCTATCTCGCTCGCTCATGCCAAACATGTCCACACATCTCTCTCATAATTTTGCCGTAAAATTAAAAACCTACAAAGAGCTTGTGCGAATAAAAAACATTTGAACTGAGTAAAATGGGTTAGCAAAAATCGGGTTACTTGAGGTTTTTATTTTTTTACTCGTTTTTTAGTATGAAACTAACAAGTATTGTACCATTTTACAATCCTGATTAAATTCGCGAACTTTTAATGGCACGTGTTAAGGCCCTTGAGTACATTTTTTTTAAAGGAGGGCCTTCCAAAGTCGACAAATTATAAAAATTGTATTTAGGGCTAAGGTTCCAAAGTTTAAATGAACGAAAATAATAAAAATTAACCACAATAACCGAAAAATGGTCAATCGTGTAACCCCGTTTCGGCTTGACGATGAAGATGGGTGACATAAAGGCATGAAGCCTACCCGGAAGACTTTCAACATATTTACGGACGGCTCTAAAATGAAAGACGGTGTTGGACCGGGGGTATACTGCGTTGAACTTGACATCTGGCAGCCGGTACGGCTAACGCACCACTGCATTATATTCCAGGCAGAAGTTTTTGCTGTGAGGAAAGCAGCGGAGCTAGCCTACACCAATACGGACAGCAACTCGAACATCAACTATATGTCGAAAGTCGAGCTGCGATAAAGGCAATCAGTTCACACAAAACTACGTCCCAGAATGGCATAAGGAGCAGGTAAGCAATATACAAGGCAGCAGCAAACAGGTGGCTGCATATCTATTGTGTACCTGGTCATAGGGGGGTAGCGGGAAACGAATTCAATCTCTACACAAGTTCGCCAAAGGCGTTGGCTTCCACTACCGATCCATTTAAGGATAACTCCACCTGGTATCACTAGGAATCAACCAGTCTATATGAGGCTCTTGGCCAGCCAGATTATCTTAAAATAATTTACGTGAACAACTTAAGTTAGACTCGATTGCTTTTAAATTCAAAGCTTCTTGCTGAAAAGCTTTTAAATATCTCATGCTAAAATTAAATATTTTTTATTTCCCCGCACTGTTTACTTATATACATAAGTCCATAACTGAATATAAATGTAAATAAACTTACAACACCCGCTTATTAAGTTAATTTCCTTTTACATGCGTTTTTATATCTTCCGCGGTTGCACCACGTACATATGTAGTGCATATACGTATAAATGCACTAATGCCCAACAGTTAAACATCAAACCTTTCAGATAAAACACTAGTATTCAACCAAAATTTCTTTTCTGAAATCGAACTATGTAGTTCGAAAAATAAAGGATTTGTTTGTATTGCAAAGCGATTTATTGTAAGAATAAAGAGAAATAAATGTCTCTTTAATAGAAAAAATATCTTATAATCTCTGCCTATGTGAAAATATAATGTTAGGCAAATGAATGTAGTTAGACGAGGTGTAGTGAGTTAGTTGTGCTGAAGTTAAGTGTGGCTTTGGTAAGAAATATTTAGTACATTGAAAATAATTTGACTTTTGTGCCACCTAGCGGAGCGCTTTCTCACTAAATGTTATCATCCCTCTAAGGACTATCCGTACTATATTTCTGTCGAATCGGGTCCATAGATAACATTTTTTGGATTATGTCGGCCATACTGCCATCTGAGTGAAATATATACTTACTTACTTGTACACGCTCTCATGCACAACTGTTAAACAAAAACCTTTCATTTAATTTGTTTCGTATAACAGCTAAAAAATGAATTTGAATATTAAAACACCCTCCTTTATAAACAGAATTTGGTAAATTTCGAGTTGATTCTGATGTAAATGGTATAAGACTGGTATATTCGTTTTAAGACAGTTTATTTTATTTATTTATTTATTATTTAGACACAAGTAAGACATAGTCTTTTAACGTGTAATAATCACAAAAATTACGTAAGTATAAAAGTGAATACTTTAAAACTATTTATTTTGAACAATATAGGACTTAATGTAGTGTACATAAGGTAGCAGAAATTTGAAAGGAAGAAAAGCGATTAAAAATATATAGAAATATTAAGACTTAGAGTAAGAATATAGAATAAATTGCCAATTTGAACTGCCTGCGAATCGAAATATGCCAGTTGCCATACTGATGACATCGACTTAAAATTAGAAATACCAGTTGCTTACAAGGAAAAAATATGTATTTGGCTTACTAGTTTGCCCAAGGATTAATGCAAGTTGCAAATTAATTTAAAACTATTGCATATGACTGCTGGGTACATAATAACACATAAAAAGTCAGGTATGCATATCGCTTTTATTAACTTTTGTTGTAGTTGGCTTTGTTAACAAACGCTTAACAGCAACTGTATTTCTGAATTTTTAATGTAATTTCTCTGCAAAGTATACCTTTGCGTGCATATTTAATTTAATGTTAAATATCAGCTATTTTGTTAGTCTTTTCTCGTTTTTTATAAATATTTTTTTTTTGTAATATCAGCACTTAACTTCCGTAGTACACCCAACTCTCTTTTTACACGGTTTCTTTTTACACGGTTGAAACAAATTTTTTTTTGTAAAAATTGTTTTATCTATGTAGTACGGTTTCAAAATCACTGTTCTGTAATTATGTTTGTTTTTACAACACTTGGCACCATTGCTGCAATGAAAATACATAGCAGCGACGAATAATTATGTAGCTATGTAAATATTTTTTCTTTATTTCTATTCTAATTTTTCTGTTCTTAATTCTGGATTAACCAGTATGAATTATGTATTTTAAGTTTTAATGCTCAATAAAATGCCATATGCACATACAATTTGTATGCACATCTGAAATTCTATAGTTTTCAAAATTTTTTACACGGTTTTTCGAAGTAAATATAGTTCTTTATTTCATCTTACACGGTTTTCAAATCACATGGAACGTATCTCCCATTTTACTATAGAAAACGCCTCTTTTTTATACGGTTTCTTTTTACACGGATTTCTGAGGAACGTATCTACCGTGTAAAAAGAGAGTTGGGTGCACGTTGTAAGTTTTATTGGTAGGTAGGTAGGTGGAACAATCATTTAACGGCCTTTCAACCCACTTATGTTTTTACTGGAATTTCTCGTGCGTATTGCAATGTTTAATTTATTATTTATATTGTCAATGGTTATGAATACTCTTTTTACACACATACACTCGCATGAATTATTTCTTATGTATAGTAATTTAATCTCGCTTATCACAAGCAGGCAACTCCCACGCACAAGTGTTGTAAGTGAAGGCTTTAGGAAAATAACTTATATAGACTTAAAATGTATTGCGATATGGTTTATGAAACCTTCCTACTCAAAGCATAATTTTTATAATACAAAGCTTAGTAATTGACTCAGTTACGTAAGTCATTAAAAAAACTCAGAAGCAATTAATTTTTTCCTCCTCAAGAGTGCAGGACATCCCCGCACAATTTTTCTCGCGGTTTCAGGATCTTCTTTTTCGACAGTTTTGGTGGTTGTTGAAAGCCCTACGGCAGTGGACAGATCTCCTCTGCTAAGCATCAGGTACCTTGTGCCCATTTAACGAGCGACTCTCTCATAAAATTTATCTTAATTCAAATGCTGTACTCTTTCCTTGAAACTCGTCCGATTTGCCAATGTCAGGCAAGGTGCAGAGGCCTGGCACGCATACCAAATGAAGAGAGCTCGGAGAATAGCTTGGCTGTGAAAATAAATGAAAAAGCTTCCACTAGTAACTACACTTGCTCTTGAATATTCAATCGCTTTCTGTTTAGCAGAGATCTCAGCTTGAAAACCCATACCACTGTATGGTAAGAAGGATGAGTTTTTCAGCCCTAATTGAGCTGAGAAAACTCCACGTCCTATCCTATAATCTAGCTCCGTAAGGTCAGTAAAAAAGTAGACGATGTACTTCTTGGCCGAAAAGGATTTGCTTGGCCGCAGCTGTGTACAGCTAGTGCATCATTTTAGAAGGCAGATCGTATTTTTTCATATCGATTCCTTATAACTGTAGATAGCTACCGTTGCTTTCTAAACACGAACATGGGTATCCTGCAATAAAGTACTAATATGTAGTTAACATTGGACAAACACAAAAAGTTATCAAATAAAATAAAAGCTATACAATTTGTGAAATAGCTTAGCTATTTTTCGATGATTTAAAATTGATCAAATTTGACCCTAAGGACTTATAAAGGTATGAGATCAAAGAGTTTGAATTGCTTTCATGCAAACATTGCTTTTGAAGCAAAACTGCTTTTTAATCTTAAGTTTTCTGCTTTTGCAATTTCGTAAGAAGAACCGCATTGACGAATTTGGAAAAATATTCGCTAAATTAAAAAAAAATATTTGTCTGTACTTAAGTAATTAATTATTTTTATACGTCACATACCGTAGACGAAAATTGTTATGAATGATTTATGTATGAGTATATGTACCTTTATATATGTATACGTATATACATATGTCGTGAGATATATAAATGTACCTACACAAACTTATTTATTGCTTCTTGGCTTCCTTTTGAGTAAAGAAAAAATAAACAAAATTATTACTCTCGCGCATGGTACAATTTGAATACTTAAGCAGCACTTTCACCTTTGAAAGTGTATAAGAATACAAAAATATAAACATACATACATATATGTATGTATGTGCGAGTATAAACATATGAAGTCTCCGAAAATTCCCCTACCGACCATAACCGCAGATACAAAAATACACTTTTCATTACGCTCAACATCACTCATTCCATTAGTAACTTTCATTTTATTTCATTTTTATTTTGTTCGTTTTCAGCTTATATTCGATTATCCTTATTAAATTGGCGGCTGGCTTACTTTGCTCGCGTATTCTTTCTGTGATAATTCTTCCTAACACGATTTTTATGGCATAACCTCAAGCGCGAGAGCGCATTTCTTTGATTTGTTTCTTACTTTTAGCGGCGTCCACGAAAAGGGATAATCACATGCGGCCATATGTAAGCTCACGTGGTTGTTTGTGTTCAAAATAAAATACAAAATATCCATTTCTCTCTCTAACCTCTCTGTAATAGTTCTGTTGTCCAACTGGCAAACCCTTCTCAAACTTTTACTTTAATTTTTTACATGGAATGTATAGAGATGTGCCAATTGTGTCATTATTTTTGACTTAGGTTCAAGAAATGTTATTTAGGGTTAAGGTTCCAAAGTTTAAATGAACAAAAATAATAAAAATTAACAACAATTACCGCAAAATGGTAACAGTTTGACCAAATTTCTAGGTTTTTCTTAAATGCGCATAATTTTCAAACTGCATGGGATAGATTTTTTTCTGTATACAAATATATGCATTTATGATTTTTTTAATTTTTAAAAAAATTATGCTGACAATACTTTTTATAGTGGTCAACGAAATAAATTGACTCAAGGTAAAATTTCTGACAACCACATATATATGGCTAGAAATTAGACATTTATTTCTTACATTTTTATTAATTTTACTGATTCTGAATTACCTCTAAAAAAGTTGTGAATTTATCCGCACGCTTATCGACATTTTGCTGAAATGGTCCTGAACAGGTCACGAAAAGTTCTGAAATGTTATTGGAAAGTACTTAAAATTCTTTCGAAATTAATACGAAAAAGTGGACATATTTGTTCCTAAATGTCCCTGAAGTAGTCTGCAAATTAGTTCCAAAATGAAGCCGAAATACTTATTAACTAGTTCTGCAATAGTCCTAAAATAAAAAAAAACGTAAAAGGAATGAAAACAACCTAGACCTAGTACCGAAATGGTTCTTAAACAGTCCTTAACAGGTCTCGAGACTGTCCCGAAATTGTCCTAAACTGTTCATAAACTACTTAAGAAATTTATTTCATTTTCAACCTTTTAAAAAACCTTGAAAAACGATTAGTCATCCTCAAGTTAGCCCCTGCCTTCATTAAATAGACAGTGACCCTCTGTAATTTATAAGTTTTCCTGAAACATATTTTTTTTAAATTTTGTTTGTTAAATTTTGATTTAAAAAAAATTGCAAAAATTAATGGCAATTATTAGTCACTTAAACCTAGAAACTCTGCTTTATTTTCTAGCCTTTATATGGTCCCTTTAAAGTAAAAATAATTAATAACGATTTAATAAAAGCAAATGAAATGGTGAATACTTTTTTTTCTTACAAATATAATCAGCGGTGTAATAACGCCGAAGTATTTAACTATTTAGAAGCAAATCTTATGCAACTGTGGAAGTAGCTTGTTTAGTTTTATTTACAATATATCTACTCGAGGCCAATGAAGTAAGTAAGTACTCGTAGATATATAATCGAATAAAATTTTTAATCAATATTTTTCCAAATACTTCTTTTTTTTCCTAAAGTTTTTAAGCAATAAGAAATTAATTTACTTATTGGAAGCATGGATGTTAGTTAGATGGCAGCGTGTAACTAGCTTTAAGCGATAATGTAATAGCCACTATGTAACTAGCCTTAAGCGATAATGTAATAGTCGTAAGTAAGCTGGAAAGTGTGTTCACACCCTAAGTTTATCCAGTTTGTAAAAAAAGAGTGCGGATAACGACCATTTTAAAGAATTAAACCAAAAGAATGGCTGATTTTTTATTGAATCACGAAGCCGAGCAGACGTTTTTATTTCAACTCGTGCGTTTTACAATATGTGTGTATGTATATAACTTAAATTACATTTATTGTACTAGCTCTTAACAAATTTCAACGATAGATACGACATCTTTTAAAAAACCAAAACTTTTGTAGTCAACAATTTTCAACAGAAACTCAAAATGTTACGATATATTTCGATAATGTTAATGTCAAGTAAATGAACACGACTACTTTCAGTCATTAGCGAAATTCATACAATATGATTATAATGCACAGTTCGAAGGTCGATTAAAAAAACATTCGAACTAACATAAACAAACGCCGAGATACGGGTCTTCTAATTTAGCCTCTATTTTCACCCCTCACTCTCAGAATCGACCTAACTTTTGCTAACCTGAATTTGTTCCACAGTGTTATTTAAGCGACAACTTGCTAAGGAAACATTTTCTACATAAAAGTTGGTGGTGGAAAGTGTTAGTGGAATGTTTGAAGGTTCTGGTGTATGTTTATTCGAATTTTGATAAATCCATAACTTTAAAATGAATATTTAATTACTTTGTTAGCAAGAAATTTATGTGATATGAATTTAATTGTAATGGCAGGTCTATTTAACCCTCTGCCGCGTAAATCGAAATAGTTTTCTTCTTTTCAACATATACACAACTTCGGTCATCACTGACAAACCCTCTTTACTCAATTACAAACATATTTCCAGTTTATGTATATATGCACATATAAACATGGACCATGAGTTTAGTGAAAAGTCGTAAGGTATTGCCAAACCCAAACACAAAAATGCAAACGAACGAAACATTTTCTAAATGGCAAAAACGAATTTAATGTAAAATTTTAATTAAAATGAACACTTGTCAATCAACAGAGCAACCGTAATGACACTGAAGCCCGAAGAACTGTCAAATATGTAGACTGCTGTTGGTGTGTGTGTCATACGGACAACAGCTTTAAACCATAAAGTGAGTCGAAATATATAAGTATGTGTACATGTGAATGTGAAGTATCCCTGCAATGAAATGCCAAATTAGTAAAAAAAAATACTAGTTATAACTAGAGTTTCCTGATTGAAATCGAAATAGTCCGAAAAGGTCACACTTTACCAAAGACAAATCAAATATTATTTGACAAATTTGACTTGTGTACATACATTTCTTGTATACATTTCTTTATTCTTTGTGCACTATTGGGGGCTATTTTTTGTTTGTTTTGAACTACACTTTTTCCAACAGTATTTCAGAAAAACACAAATGTATTTCAGAAAAGATCGATTGTATTTCAGAAAAACACAAATGAAATTCAGAAATGATTAAATGTATTTTAGAAAAACACAAATGTATTTCAGAAAAGATCAATTGTATTTCAGAATAACGCAAATGTATTTCAGAAGAACTCAAATGTATTTAAGAAAAGCACAAATGTATTTCAGAAAATACGAAATTAATACTTATACTACTTATAATAATACTTATACATACTATTATCTACTTAAATTTTCTTGTCTGCACCCAAAACACAGTAGTGAAAAACCGTTGCTTGGCGACAATGAGCAGGTGGCGATATTTACAACAGCAATGACAGTTACGCAGTTTTGCAGGGCAATGTTGAAGACCAAACAGGCGGAAGTACAAAGGACAACAGCGAATGGGGGGCATTAAACTCTTGTACGTCTGCCCGCAAACCGGTTTTCCTACCTGCTTGTTTGAGCCAACATACTGATAATGAACGAAGAGTGGCCAATGAATGATTAAAATTCCATGTAACTTATACACATACTTGTACGCATGCATAATAAACATAGCTGAAGAGGAAGGAATACTTAAAGCCGCATGAGCATAAAGCGTAGATGCCGGCATATCAAAAAGCAACACATTCTCTGACTGATGTAGTATGTATTTATGTGTGTAAACTTGCTTCAAATTTGGCGACCGCTTACAAAGGGCGTCCAAGTAGATAAATGCCAGACATGCCACTTAATGGCGCTCCGAACTCCTTTCAGATTTCAATTATACAGGAATTTAATCATTATTAAATGGCTATACGTCAAAAATAGTAATACAGTGAAGACTCGGCAAAAAGATCATAATATTCTTATTCGAATTGACAAGGCCACATATGTAAGCCCGAATTTATTAGTGATATTTTCGGTGCATGTAGATATACTTATGTAAAGCAAGCCAAATATTCACTATAAAATGAAGCAAATTTATGAACATCGCATCAGTCTTGAAAGTTAAAATTTTGGAAAAAAAATTTTTTTTTGCTGTGCGATCAACTTTTTTACTGTCTGAAATTTTTTTACATTTTTGATAAACAAGCTACGAGTTGTGCGATAAGTTGCACAGTTAAGCTTCATCAAATAAACATTGGTTGAAATATCTCTCTCGGATAGACTAAATGCAATCTTTCAACACATTTATCATTATATATAAAAAGAAAGATTTTATATGCTCTTTAACCCACCAGATGGCGTCGATTTCGAATTATTAATTATGGATTAAATTAGCAAATAAATGATTTTTCCAAATAACACCCCAAAAGTTAATAGAGGTGCCTTACCTTAAAAAAGCGTATGTGTAGATATAAGACATATGCAACATAAAAATATAGATAGAATATTTAACTTTTTTTTATGTATTTTGCAGTAAGGTTAACAAGATTTTTCAATAGAAAGCCTGCTGAGGCGATAGGTACCTATTTAGTAATTCACTTTTAGCAATAAAAGCTTATAAATTGAAATTAAAAACATTTGTTCCTTTAAATAAATAATTAAGCTTGATGGTAAGTAATCTTCGAGAGTCAAAAAAATACCCATGATTTTTGACAATTTCCTCTGCTTTTGCCTCCATATAACGCAAGAAAAGAATTCTTTTAATGGAAGCAAAACGAGAAAATTCTGAACTAAAAAAATTAAAAAATCAATAAAAAATTGTTGCCAAATATGTAACTTAATTGACGCATTCAACGCGTGTTCAACTTAGCACGCCAGCTTTCCCTATCTCTGGCTACCTGGCGCCAATTAGAAATCCCATGTAGAGCCAAATCATTTTCCACTTGGTCTTTCCAAAGCAGAGGAGGTCTTCCTTTTTCTCTGCCACCGCATTAAAAACCTTATATTCAAACTCGCGAACAATTGCCCCTTTTGGCCAAAAAGAATTGTTAAGCAAAGAATCAAAAAGTCCAAGTGCCACATCAACTTTAAAAGATGATACGTTACCTTCATATTTAAAGTTAAATTTTCGGATTGCTAAGTTACAAGTCTTAATTTTTGATGAAATGTAAAACTCTAAATCATCAGAAGAAGTGTCCCTAGCAAATCTTGAAACGAAAATCGATTTTCTGAAAGGAATCACAACCAGCTTCTTTGCAGATCAGTCAGTCTCATCCACAGGTGTTACAGTTTTTGAACTAAAAGGAGCAGATTGCAATAGTGGAAGCGATTGAGGTGGTGATGGACCCACTTCAGGTGAAGATACCTGAAAGTTTGCATGATTAGAATTGCTTTTATTAGAGGAAGAAGCGCGAATGCAGATAGCCCTTGACGAAGTTGATGAAGACGGACCCTGAGGCGGAGAGACAGAAGACAAAACATTAATTAGCTCAATTTGTTGGGGTTGCGGCACAACATTCTTTTGAAGTAATGTAAGAGGAGCGACAATACTTTCCTTGGGTGGACTGTGGGTCCGTTTGCGTTTGGTCTGTCTTACAGGTTGCAAAGTTTAATTATCTAGGCGCTTAAATGATTTAAAAACGTTTTCATAAAGTTTAAATTTATCATTAAGTGCCCGAAGGTCTTTGCCGATTTCAAAAAATCCTTTTCTGGTTTCTCTAAAAAATTAGAAAAGTTCAACCTCAGTTGATCTACATTTTAACATTAAGTCAAGGACTCTACCAATCAATCCGGCACATTTTATATGAGCACCCCATCGCACAACCAGCATGCAACAGAGCGTTGCTCATTATCGGTTTTTTAATTTTGTAGTTGTCAAAAACGCAAGACATAATTTAACAGTTGTCGCCGCTCGTTGTATAACCATGCAAATTTTGCAATAGGGATATCTCGCACGAATATTATTAATAACAAATACTTCATTCACCATGCTTCGTTCAGTTTCAGAGTTACACAAAAGGGAATAAATTCAGTGTTTTAATTACAAGCCCCCGTGATTCGAAGCACGAGTCGCAGAATCACCACAAACATCCAGGGCTCCTTGCGACGTCTTTTCCAACGCCGAACGCACTTGACCATCCGCCGGCGAGAAAGCCTGTACCACGATACCACGCTTCAACTGCCCGCGGCACTCGTTGTCGTCACGTATGATAGCCACAACGCCAGCCTTGATTGGCTCCACTCTTCGGAA
Organism: Philophylla caesio; assembly: GCA_963971545.1. Classification (NCBI taxonomy): domain Eukaryota; kingdom Metazoa; phylum Arthropoda; class Insecta; order Diptera; family Tephritidae; genus Philophylla; species Philophylla caesio. The sequence continues at coordinate 28,325,015 of OZ020609.1, read as the reverse complement.
CCATTTTGTTCTGCGATTCAACGTCGGCAAATATTCCAAAACCCACCTTTTCCAAAATGTCTGTTTCGATTGTTTCACTACGTGCCATTTGCTTTTTAAGACATCTATTTTCTGGCATTGCTGGTGTCTGTACAAAATTGGGACAACCCAGTAGGAAGTGGTTCGGGGTTAGCGGGTCCGCGTCTGTACTCTCGGCTGGTATGTGTGTTAGCGGTCGCGAATTGATTATATTTTCTGCCCCTATCAACAAGCTCTGCAGTGTGCCTACCTGTGGCGCTTTCTCTTTTAACGTAAAGTACAAGGCCTTCTTTACCGATTGAACCCTGCGCTCCCAAGCGCCACCAGCTGATGGATTCAACGGAGTATTAAAAACCCATTCGACGTTTCGAAATCGGCACTCTTGCTGCATGCCCTGCTCAATACTCGACAACTGTTCTTTGCTTGCGCCAATGAAATTGGTGCCTCTGTCGCTCCTTATTCGCTCGGGCACCTCTGCGATTCACAAAGTTCCTCAAACAAAGCACTACTGCATCCGTCGATATATCCCTTGCTAGTTCCTAATGGATCGCTCTCAAACAGGTAAACACGACAATCCACCGATTCTCTCGCCGTCGTCCGACTGCTACTCAGACTGGTTTGAAATAGTCTATGCTCGTATAGGTAAATCGGCGTCTGTATGGGGTGACGCGATCAATTGTGGAGTCTGTGGAACGGCACTTACGTCGTATCTCCTTTTTGTAGACTATAAGAGACGACGTAGGTTCGGAATCCAGAATTTGTTACGGATAGCACAAACAATCGCTACTTTGGTGTTGAAAAATTTCATGATAGCGCTGTAGAATTAATCGGGTCGAATCGTGCTCCTTTGGGAGAGTAATTGGTCTCTTTGTGCATATTGGCACGCAACTTGTGTTATCTAGACTTCCACCTAAGCGTTGTCTAGACTTCCACCTAAAATACGCCGTTTTCGTCTAGCACAGGGGTCAACTTCCACAGAGTACTCGACCTACTCAGCTGCATATTCTCTCGAAGAAAATATTTTTCATTCTTGAACTCTGTTTCCTGAACGATGCGACAAATAAAGTTTTCTGCATTTCTCAGCATACCAGCATCAATTTTCGTCGGTTGAACTAATTTGGCTTTGTCGCGGCATGAGCGAAATTTTTCAATCGCGAGCATAACCCAACATATAATTAAAAAAAAAGTTATAATTGGAGTATCTCTTAAAAGGAAACACATTTTCTTCGTTTTGGACAGTATACAACTCTTTGTTTAGTTTCGCTTGTTATTATGACATCTGGCATCAACGGCCAAGCCTCTTCGTCCAACTTCAAGAATGATGGGCCTTTCAGCCAGTTGGTATTTTCTGAAAAAGTTTGGAATCTAGTTCCTTTGTCAGCTGGGTTTAATTTACCCAGCACCCACCTCCACTGGCTTGGGTTGGTTATCTGTAAAATCTCGGAAATTCGGTTTGATACATATTGCTTGTATCGCCTAGCATCAGAGTGTACCCATTGAACGACCGTTTTTGTGTCTGTCCAAAATACCACATTTTGTGGCTAAGTGTCGTGGCTCGTGATGATAAATTTTTTTAATCGTAGTCCCAAGACCGCGGATTGTAATTCCAACCTCAGTGTGGATAAAGGTTTGATTGTGCTGCATCTCGACTTTCCGTATACTAATGTAATTTCGACATTGTCTTTGTAAGCAACTGCAGCAAATGCAAGCTCGCTTGCTTCAACAGAAATGTGCAATTCGATCTGCGACTCAGAATCAGTTAAATGTGGATGGTAGCACCTAACCGCTTTGAACTCTTTTACATGACTCAATCCGCTGTACCATTTGTACCAGTCGTCGTATATTCTCTCAGGTAATGGTTCGTGCCAACCAGTACTGTGCCGCCATAGTTTTTGCATTGTAATCTTCAAAAACAAAGTTACGTTACATGGAAACCCATACGGATCGAATATCGACATAATCAGGCTTAAAACCTCAGCTTTCGTTGGGCGTCGGTTTCCCGTCAATACTGCGTTTGGTACATTTGCAAACTTTAATTGAAAATGAAACTGGTCGTTTTCGGCATCCCAATACATGCCCAAAATCTTCTTCAAAGTTGACTCGGCACGGAACATGATTTTTATATTCGACTTTGACAATGAATTTGACATGAAATTAGCTGCACTGTGTATAAATTTAATTTGCGTCGTGACGTTAATCGCCTAATCGACCGACTTAAATGAGTCCACATAGTCGTCCACATAATGCCGATTGATTATGCCCTCTACTGCTCGTGGGTATTCGCTTCTATATTTTTCAGCATTTAAGTTTTTACTGTAGTGTGCTGAGCAGGGGTAGCAGATGGAGCCGAAGATCAGGGCCTTCGTTGTTTCCCCATTTCTCTACAGAAACCTTTGCGCACATCGATCATCGTTTTTATATCTACACGGTGAAACATCTCTTTGATGTCTCCGCATATGCCGATTTGGCCCTGGCGAAACTTAAATAATATAGACAGTAACGGCTTGGGTTTATATTCATCAGGCGCTCTAATCAATACCGAGTTCAACGACATACCATCTTTCTTTGCAGCGGCGTCAAATACAAGTCGCCTTTTGTCGTTCTTATTTACTACGAAATGTGGCAAATAACACATTCGTTCACTTACCAATGCGGATTGACGGGGCGTTAATTTGACGCCAAACGATTTGCTAACATATTCAGCAATTTTTTGTTTATACCAATCTGCAAAATCGGTATCCCTTAACATGCGCCTTTCAACCGCCTCTAATCGCTTCAGCGCCATCCCATAATTTTCGAAAAGGTAGACATTATCGCACTTCCATAAAAGTCCCGTTTCGTACCTGTGCCCTAAATACTTTGTGGTTTGTTTTTAAATGTTTTCAGCTCTTATATCTCCTGTTGACTTCACGCGCGGCAACGGCGCCTGCTTATAATTCTCCAACTCAAAATACTCAGACATTTAGTTATGCAAATCGTCTAAAATATTATCGTCAGTGGCCACATGCCTGACATTTCGCTAGTCGTCTTGTTTCCAAGCGATAAAAAAACTAGATGCGCCCTTAAACCGAGCACATCTGTTGTGCTTTCTTCCAATAAAGACACCTTGGCACCTTCGTCAATAAAAGCAATTATCTCTTTCGTTCCTTTTGGACCGCTCAGCTTCACCGGCAAATATTTTAATAACGTGTAACGATCAATCTGTGTGTTTTGCTTTTCTCTTTCGCATTTTTCAAGTAATTTTCAGTTTGGCAAACGCTTACAGTTATGCAGCCACTTACTGTAGCGACAGCTGACTGTTCAGGCACAGAGCTGCATTTCTCAAAAGCTTAAAATTAGAATTATGTAGAAGTCGATTATGAAACCTGCGGCGAGAATTAATCCCACACTCCCGCCGTTTTGCGGGTGTGATGACCCTCGTTGGGGCATCAAAAACACAACTGACGCTTTTTTATGATGATCCACCTCTGGGAGATTTCCAAATCTCTAAATTTCGGACATATGTATGTATAACTTGTGATTTTCCAAAGTGATTTGACCAATATCGTTTTTTCTATGCGGTTGAGCCTTTTTTAAGTTGTGTGTGTGGTTTGAGGTTAGAACCGATAATCGACTGCCGAAGTGACGGTTGACACCGACATTTTCGCATGTTCGGTAAGCGTCGGCATAGGCAATAAGGTTCGTAGGTATGTCGGCAGAGGTGACGTGGAACGGTTGTACACCAGCGTAATTAGCGTTTATGTTGTTTGCACTAGTATAAGTATGAGCAAAACTTACCTTGGTGGTTGTATTGTTTTAGAGGCATTTCGGCGGCGTCGGTGTTCACAGATATTGAGTCAGTGGCAGTGGTAAGTATAGGCACGTGTGCAGAGGTGTTACCTAGGAGCGTTTAAAAACGATGAACGTTGGCAAATTCCAAGCTGTCAGCAGAGACATAGTTGTTAGTAGAATATACGTCCGCGCGTTTAACGTAGGCAAACATAGTGGCGGCAGAAGTAGCATAGGTGTTTATGAGACGAACGTCGGCACGGTTGCGTTGGCTAGGTGTGCGTCGACAGGATTGACGCGCGATTGTATCTCCTTCCTTAGAATACTGTTTTCTTCCTTCGATGCTTCCAAGGATGCTTGAACAATTTTCATTTTTTCCCGTAGTTTATCCAATTCGATATTTTGGTTCACGGCAGTAGCTTCGAGTTCCTCTTCGCAGGCAGAGTCTTCGCGTTCCGACATCGCGTTCCTTGTTAAGTTGTAAGGATGATTCGGCATTGATTTTATAAGGCAGGATTTACTCCAGTCCAAATTAGGAGTAAGATATTAAAATAAACTGTCGCTGCTCGTTGTAACTATAACCATACAAATTTTGCGACGACGTTTGCAATAGGGATATCTCGTTATTAAGAACAACGCTTCATTCACAGTGAAATTGGTATTATTATAGTTTTAATATCTAGAAATTCAATTTTACAGAGCTTTTTTTATACACTCATGTTTTTTTTGTTTTTAAGTCTCACCTTACTCGTGTCGTTCCCTAAACCAAAAGGAGCCGTTTCGAAAAATAACGGGAGGCCGAAACCATGCTTCGTTCAGTTTCAGAGTTACACAAAAAGGAATAAATTTTGTGTTTTCATTACAAAATTATTACAAAGCTTAAATATATTTTAGTGGCCCGTGACAACAGTATTAAGTAAAAACCAATATGAGAAAAAATAAAGATTGTATTAATAAAACAAAGAAGAAAGCAGTTGTGAAGGTAAAAAGATGTATAATAATAATTTAAAGTCGGTTAACAACCACGTCCACAGTTTTTGAAAAATGCAAAAACTCCGTTTTTTCGCTATTTATTACAGCAAATTGAGTGAAATTTCATATTTGGAGCGATTTGAACGAATAAATTAGATATTTATGAAATTTTGAAAAATGGGCGTTACCACGCCCATTTATGATAAAGTTTCCGTATCTCAATAACAGTGTTAGGTATCGTCACAGAATTTGGTGGATAAATTTTCCTCAATATCGCTGTTATCATCGTTAAAAATTTTGAAATCGGACCATAACCCGCCCAACTTCCATATAACGGAAATGTTGAAAAATGCAAAAAACTTCGTTTTTAGTATTTATTGGAACAAATTGAGTAAAGTTTAATACTAGCAGCGATTTGAAACAAAGAAACGGGGTTTTTATGTAATTATAGATACCGCCCATACAAAAATACATCGGAAGGCTATATAGAATTCGGTTTCCCCCAAATTTAGCTTACTTGTTTTAGTATGAAGAAGTTTATAATATACTACTATTACAAGTTAAAACTGTAGAATATGCAACATTCTATATGAGTTAAGGAGCCGATTTGACAAGCGGAAACGAGGGGGCTGCTTTATTAAAGAACCTTTTATTATTGAATCATGCATATACATGTACATACATACATATGTACATACATACATATGTCAAGGGTTATTTTTATAAATAAATAAAAAATTTGAAGGTGGTGGGGTGCGGTTGCTTGGTCTTAGGTGCGCGAAATAGAACTCGCGGGACATTTTTCTTTTACATAAAAAAAATCTTGGCTTTATTACTCAAACAAGCACAATAATGTTTATACCTTGTAGTGGTATGGTTAACGGAAACAAAATATAATAATATTTGCATACTCTTAAATATAAGCTAGCGCAGCTGTAGAAAACCATCAGCAACATGAATGGCTGCTTACTACTCCTCTACCCACGTGAATTTTCCACCACCTCCACCGATCTGCACTTACTTACACACCAATGCACACCCAATCTCATGCATACACACAAGCACACAAACATTCAACGCCGACAGAGAAGGCACGGAGGTATTTTTTGTGCCCGAAACAAATTCTACCTGGACGAATTTTTACTATTTCTTCGGTGCTTTTATGCGCCCAAAAGCTGACTGACTGCTCGAATGGCTCAGTGCCTGTGCCAACATACAGCTTCGGATGTTGTGCTCCTGCCGTTGGCGCTACTGTTGCTATTGGTGTTGCGACCAAGCGCAGTATGCGTCAAAGGTATTGCATCCCAACATGCTTCAATAGGCAACACTGTTGCCAGTGTGGTACTTACCTTTAACGGTTCTTACGCCATGCGTGCTGTACACTTCAATGTTTACTTGTGTGTAATGATGGTGGTGAAAATTCGCTGGTGACCTGCCGTCAAAGAAAACGCTGAAATAATTAAAAGTCAAACTCCCTCGCCAATGACGTGAAGGTGTCCCGCAATACGATTCGGCGAATATTTTTTGTAAGGATGTGTAGGGGGTGTTGGCTGTCAAATTGCAAATTCGCCATGTTTATGACAACATAATATTTTCAGTACAGTGTCAATGGGTTATATGAGACGAAAAAAAAAATTTTAAGCTTATATGAAAGTAAGCAAAACACAAACAAAAAACTACAAAATTATAGATATTAAAAGATGTATAAAATGTGTATAGTTGTGGAACTGTTTTGTTATAAAACGGTTGCAGAACCAGTTTGACCAGAAAATAAGTGGTTAGGAGGTTTTAATTATACCTAAAAATCAAGTTTCCAATAAAATTTCTATTGAAAATGCTACTTACTTTCTCAGAGAAAATTTATCCCTGGCGCAATTTATATATTTTTCAACCCATTTTAAGTTTTTCAAACACAATCCTATACTTAAGTGTTGTAGTTAGCCATAAATTCTAGTCATTCAGACAGCAAAATATATATTCTGAATATTATTCGCAACAACTTAGCGCTGCAGCTGACCAACCAAAACGGCTGAAATAATACTACATTGATTTTTTCAGCAACAAAAAGTAATTGCAATTATATGGGTCCGATTTTAAAGGTTGAATATTTTTCCACAGCTGTAAATTTCTCGGTAACTTTCGCAGTAACAAACTCAATACAAACATACGTTTCCATAGAGAAAGTGAGAGAGAGAAATAGAGCATGTATCAATTCACTCCAACTCTTGCGAAGTGAAATATTTCTAAAAATGCCAACATGACGACCACGTTAATGGCAATTGTAAATTTTCAGTGCATTTATGACATAAATTCTTCATTTTGTGCTCACAACCGCTCATTCGCGAGTCACACAACATCCGCACTATTCACAAAAAAGCTCCAAGAATGCGCTGGGCGCACGTAGACATACATATGTACACATTACGCATGCTTAATACAAAATAGTCATAACTCAAAAATTATTCGTGTCATATATTCTAAAAATAGGTGGGTAAACAACTTATGCAAAGAAAATTTTAATTGTTATTACGAATTTTTTGTATTAATTGCAAAATTTTTTTTTTGCAATTCATAAGTAATCTGTTCGATCTTGTTTATTTTTGCTACCGTATTTTAAGTTATGTTATTTACCTTGTGTTCGTTATGTAGGGTTAAGCAAAATTTGGCAACCGAAGCTCTTAGCTTTTGCTGATTTAACGAGCAATGTTCAGCCTCAGATTCGATTTTGATAGCAGAGTGGCTATTTTGGAAGTTACCGCTACTAACAACATCTCTAGTTTTTCCAAGTGTGAGTCGGTCGAACCAAAACCTAAATCGCGTTGCTCCAACATCAATTTTTTCCGCGTCTTTCGATAGCTCAACGACTTTTGCGCCATATTGTACTTCTGCGCTTAAATGCATGTCTATTGGTGCTTGCTGCTATACCATGTATGAGAATTGGGATTATATTGTGTATAGAGAACTCTTAACATTCATTGTTATTTTTCGGTTTCGGCATATTGACTCAACGTTTTGTGGCCGCTATGCGCGCTGTAGCCATTCATATACCTTGAAATGGAATAAAAATGCAAGAGTAACGAACGTCGCTTGTCCTGCCACGTTGTTCCAATCCGCCAGCCGCTACCTGCCCTCCGCCACACCTGCCAACGGCTACGAGCTGTCAATAGCGAATACGCTGTTGGATAGAAAAAGGTAATAAAATATTGCAATGTACTCGGCTTCGCCTCTCCGCGTAAGGCATGCTTAGCTAATATTAAAGTTTTTTATTTGACGTTTTCATTTTGTGAAAAAAAATATTTGTAGCTCAGCTACTGGCGTAGTCGAGCGATGCTATGGAGTTTCTGCTATCGCTGCTTTGTGAGGCATGCAACTTGTAATGAAATACCTTAACGTGAAGCCGTGTATGCAAAAATTATAGAAAGAACAAAAATAAACCCAGGCACATACGAAAAAAGTAGGAAATCAAAATAGGTGAATTTTGTGCGAAAGAAGCGATATACATACATACATCCATACATTTGTATTTACTAGCACACATGTGTATACTAAATGAAAATATATTGGCAAAATATTCCAGGCGCAGTAAATCATAACTGTATAACGGTGAGCCATAAAAAAGGCGGTTTTGTTTTCAGAAAATTATATATATTTGTAAGGACAAGCTTCTGTTTTTAACCTTTTGGAAAAAAAAGCTTACTGGAGCGTTATATAAATTATCTCTCTGTTAGTACTGAATATTCTGCGAATTATCTCTACATACTCTTGGAACAGTAATTGTAAGGGTTTTAAAGTACACATCGGTTAACAGAAAAAACGAGTGTTATTATTATGAATTATATACGAGTTACTTTGAAGTTTAGTGGCGAGGTTAGAGTATCCTTTCAGAATTTCTTAGAGCTTGCCATTCTGACGTATTGATGGGAACTGCATATAAACTCTAAAAATTCTAAGGACATATATAAGAATCGCTCTTTTTTATAAGTAACAGAAAGACCCGAAGTCTGAAACTGGCTGTTGGTCATTAAATATTATTAGCTTTATCGCATTTATGTATTTTTTTGGACATGTGGTTTTGAATGAGGCAATACTTTTTTCAGAGTTGGTCTTACTTGCTTTATACTCAGTTAGGTTTGCCATTTCATAATGAACAGACTTACTCCGGAACAACGTTTGCAAACGTCGGTGAATGAGCCAGAACAAGATGGCCACCGATCCCGATTTTCACAAGAAAATTTTGTTCAGCGGTAAAGCTCACTTTTGGTTGAACGAGATGGCCACCGATCCCGATTTTCACAAGAAAATTTTGTTCAGCGATAAAGCTAACTTTTGGTTGAATGGGTACGTTAATAAACAAAATTTTCACATTTAGTGTGATGATAATCCAAGCCATTGTTGAGATGCCCTTATATCCTCAAAAAGTCACAGTTTAGTGTGCTCTATGGGCAAAAGTGAACCGGCCATAATTTTACAGTCAATGGGTAACGCTATGATTAATGACTTTTTCGTGCCTAAATTGGCGGATGTTGATGTGGACGGCCTTTGGTTCCAACAAGGCCACGCTGCATGCCATACAGCCAATGAGACAATCAATTTATCGATAGAAACTTTTGCTGAGCGCATAATCTTGCATCGTGGGCCTGTGGCGTGGCCTCTAAGATCGTTCGCTTGACTATTTTTGTGGGGTTATGTGAAGTCGCTGTGACTGCTGTGGTCGAGTGTGTAGCGGTGCGTAGCATTTGCAACGATACAATAAAACCACCAAACCGAAACATTGTTGAAGCGCACGCATGTACCAACCATTGCCTACAGCGGACGACAAACGTACATACATACATGCGCAGAACACAAACTACCTACTCTACCACAGAAGGCGACATACGTACACACAGGCGACTGATACTAATTACCCACCAGCCATTCGCTCACCCTGCGGACTGACTGGTCGCGAATTCCCAACCGACTTATGCTCCTTCCGATAGAGGAACGCAAAAGGGCATTCGAGCAAACCTGTCTTCCTAGGAGAGTTGAGCACTCAACTAGTCGGGAGATGCGGTGATGTGAATTTGCCACGTCCAGCACTCCCTGGCTCGATCAGTCGCACGTCCAGCTACTTTGATTCGGCTACTTCTGGTTGGCTGGTAGGTGGGATGCGCAGCCAGCACGGTGCACTCCCTCCCAAGCGAATCACTCGATTGACAAGTTGGGTGACGCGATGACGCCACTTCGGGGTCGTCCAGTATTGCCTTGCTGGACCAGTCGGGTAGCGCGATGACGTGCTCCTTGGGCATTTCCAGCACTTTCCGTTTGGTCCAGTCGCCTTGCTTGGCCAGCTGGGGACGCGGCTACGAACTTTCAAACACAAATTTTTAACGGAAAACCCTTTAAATTTTTTAACTTTTTTTCAGTTGCGCGTTTAACTGACAGTGCAAGTTAGTGTGTAAATTTTTTTAAGCTCATTTGGTTTACCTTTTGATATTTATGCGGTGCCAAAGCAAGGCAGGAACAAAAATGGTCGTCTTTTAAGTGGTGTGTATTTTTAAAGTAATATAAAAAGTTAATAATTTACAATTTTATTGAACTCAAGGCCAGTTTATGAAAGATTTTTTGTGATAAAACAAGAACTGTTTTTAATGGTAGAAGTTATAGTACTCTTTCGGAAATCTCCGCATTTCCTCATCAGACTTCTTTTTTATTAAATTAATTAATTTTTTTTTTTATAACCACTTCTCCCAGGCTTTGAACCAGGGAGCTCGGAGTTGCAGAGCCAACACGCTACATGCTGTGCTACGCTAGCCGAGTTTGCTGTTGTTTTTATTTCATCTTCCTTAACACGTGTGGCAGAAAACAACAGTAAATATATTATATGAACGATTTTTAGTAAGTTGATTTATAGTTCATTTGTGATGTGCAAAAGTTTGGTGTACTTTATAAAGTACAGTCGGCATCTACGATATCAAAATTTGTTTGTTACAATTGACGCTGAGGAGATGAGAGTTTTTATTGCGATTTTATTTTTATACGATATACCATAAGCTACAAACTGAAGGTTCATATTGGGCACTCGGCGAGGATCTTGGAGTGCCTTTAGTTTCACAAGCCATGAGCAGGAGCGGATTTTTTTCCATTTATTCGAAAAAAAAATTTTTAATATTTCAACATGAATGAAAACCGTATTGAATTTTTAATGGAGACAAAATGAATTAAATAAAGTACATTTTAATTTAAAAACATTAGTACTGCGCATATGTACATTCATCGGCGATATCGGATTTGTTGTTGTTTGGGAATGATTTTATGTAACCTCAAAAGTCGTTTTGAGTTGAAAACTTCGAAGTGTCAGTGAATTAATGTTTTTATATATTCGATTGGTTTTATTCAGGTGAACATTGCCAGCAAATAAGAATAAAAATATAAGAATGAGCGCAACTGGCAAAAAGTTAAGCGGCGCAGCAAACAAAAAACGTGCAGGCGGGAAATTGCAGAAGGACAAAGATTTATTGTCGAAAATCCCTAAACTTGATTGTTTTTTTCAAACCTCTCCAAAAGAAAATGACTCCGTCGTTGATCCTATCGAAAAAAGTAAATAAAATGCATTAATCAATCGATCGACAGCTAGGTTAGGCCACCTACTGTCAGAAATTGTGAGTTCAATTTGAATTCGAAACATTATCACTACAAGTTTTCAATTGATGAACAAATTAATCATATCGTGAAATCTGTGCCACCTAATAATGAAGGTTCGGGATCAAAGTATTTTGTGCCACCTCATAATGAAGGTTCAAGAACAAAGCACTTTGAAGGTTAGAAAACAGAAAACCATGTGAGATATGAGTGTTTTAATTGTATTTTTATTAATTTTTAGGTCAAGGTCTTGAAGTAGTGAAGTCACATCAGATCCTCCTACGGGTGATATACCTATTTAGAGAAATAAAGATTTGGATTTCCAACATTACCCTATTGAAGTGGATCAATTGATTTTGAGTGATGATCCCGCCGAATGGAGAATTGATGATACAATTCGTGGTCATGTAGGAACACATGGACGCAAAAAAATTCTGAAGCTGATTTCAGTCTTTCCAAACGAATTTATCCAGATGACAGCGTGAGATACCTGTCGAAAAATGTCTTTTATCGAAATCTTCAAAATGGAGAAAGAAGCCTTTGCACATGGCTCATTTATTCTGTTTCTTCTTTTTTCTTTCATTGGCTCGATAACCGCCTATGCGATTTTGGCCGAGCTAAGCACAGCACGCCAGTTATTTCTCTCTTTCGTCAACTGGGGCCAGTTGGTAATACCAAGCGTACCCAAGTCCCTTACCGCCTGGTCTTTCCAACGCAGGTTAGACCTCCCTTTTCCTCTGCTACCACCGGCGGTTACCGCGTCGAATACTTTCAGAGCTGGAGCGTTTTCATACATTCGAACGAAGTGACCAAGCCAGCGAAGCCGCTGGATCTTAATTCGCTGCATTATATCTATGTCGTTATAAGGCTCGTACAGCTCATCGTTCCATCTTCTACGGTAATCGCCATCGCAAAGGCGTAAATGCCCATACATCTTTCGGATAATCTTTCTCTCGAACACTCCTAGAGCCTTCTCATCAGATATCTTCATCGTCCATGCTTCTGTGTCATACATTAGGACGCGCATAATGAGAGACTTATAGAGCGTGATTTTTGTCCGTCGAGAGAGGACTTTACTGCTCAGTTGCCTACTCAGTTCGAAGTAGCACTTGTTGGCAAGAGTGATCCTCCTTTGGATTTCGAGGCTGATATTATTATTGATGTTAATGCTGGTTCCTAAGTAAACGAAGTCTTCTACTTTTTCAAACTTATAACTGTCAACAGTGATGTTTAATCCCAGTCGTGAATGTGCCGACTGTTTATTTGATGACAGAAGATACTTCGTCTTGCCCTCGTTCACCTCCAGCCCCATTCGCTTTGCTTCTCTATCCAGTTTGGAGAAGGCAGAACTAACTGCGCGGTTGTTAAGGCCGATGATGTCTATGTCATCGTCGCGAGGCGATTCTTCTTTCTTGGGTCTTTTCCAAGATCTGGCGCACAGTAAATATCGGGTCGATAGTAGATTTACCACATCTAAAGCCACACTGATAAGTTCCAAACAGTTCATTGACGGTGGGCTTTAGTCTCTCACACAATACGCTCGACAGAACCTTATATGCAATGTTAAGAAGGCTGATACCCCGACAGTTGGCGCGAATTGCAGTATCACCCTTCTTGTGGATTGGGCAAAGAACACTTAGATTCCAATCAGTAGGCATGCATTCGTCTGACCAAACTCTACAGATAAGCTGGTGCATGCGCTTTACCAAATCTTCTCTACCGTATTTGAATAACTCAGCTGGCAGCCCGTCAACTCCGGGCGCTTTGTTGAGCTTTAGCCTGCTATTGCTATACGGATTTCATCGCAGCCGGGTAACGGAACATGAATTCCGTCGTCATTGATTAGGGTTTCGGGATTATTATCTTTTCCAAGGTGGTCTCTGTCACTGCCGCTAAGTAGTGTGGAAAAGTGCTCCCTCCATAAACTAAGTATATTCTGAACGTCAGCCACCAGGTCGCCGTTGTCGTTCTTACAGGAATTCGCCCCGGTCTTAAAACCTTCTGTTAGCCGTCGTACTTTCTGAAAGAATTTTCGGGTGCTTTTCCTGTCGGCTCTTCGCACTCACGCATTTCGGCCTTTCTCTTCTTCTCTCGAAAAATGCGTCTCGCTTTCTTCTTCAACTCACGATATCTCTCCCACAAGGCTCGCGTTGCGCCCGATCGCAACGTGGTCCTGTACCAATAGATTGTTCAGCGGCGGTACGTAAAGAGCAAGAGATGTGGTTTCATTGCTCTGAAATATCGCTGTGTTGATTAGAGCTCTCAGAGAGCAGGAGTGCGAGTCGAGAAGCGAAGTGCCTGGCTGTCTGTTGTGATTGCAACTTACCGACGTCGAGCTTTCCTTGTGTGCCTTTCCTCACGCTTTTTGACGCACAGAGGCGCGTGCGTATCTTGGCTGCGACAAGATAGTGGTCCGAGTCGATGTTGGCTCCTTCGGATCGTACGCACATCTAGGACACTGGAAGCATGCCTTCCGCCTATCACAACGTGGTCAGCCAGCCATGTATGTAGCTTGATGAATAATTTTATGCTGGAACCTGGTACTACAGTCTACCATATTTCGGGCTCCGGCAAAGTCGATCAGTCTCAATCCATTATCGGACGATTCGTCGTGGAGACTGAATTTTCCGACTGTGGAACCAAAGATGCCCTCCTTGCCCATGGTCCTAAAAATGTTTGCCTTGGTCGTCATCTAAAAAGAGGGGTCCTGTTCGAGGCTTTGCTTTAATTTTCATTGGAAGTTGTTTTTTTACGTGGCGGGTTCCAAGCACTGCGCACAACCCATTGCTGGGGGTTGAAATTTTAAGTTCGTTTATATAGCGAGCCGCTTGCTCCAAGACAAACGCCCGCTTGCAGCCGCACCTCCTGGTGAACAGACGCTGCGGACTTTAGTGGACCCTTAAACCGAATATGTCGGAGTGGCTCCGCTAAAGCTCCCTCTCTATTAGCCGTGACCCATGGCTCCATACGGGTTGGTTACCGTATCTCGCACATGGGTTGCTCACGTTGCCCAGGGTGCACTAACGTGGACGTAAGAGTAGGGATTGAGTACAGCCGCGCAACTGTAACCGCATACCCAGAAGCACCACTGTACCCCATTCAACTGCAAAATGGGATTCACTGATTGGAAACATTCAACTCAACGGGTTAAAGAGCATGAACATTTTGGAAGCCACAAGAACAACGTATTGAAACTGAAACAAAGGGGTCATCAGAAATCAAGAATTGATAAAACGCTCGTTCTCCAATTGGATGAAGAAATAGATTACTGGAGGAAAGTTTTGAACCGAGTTGTTTCTGTTACGAAAGCTTTTGCATCCCGTGGACGTCCATTAAGGGACAGCGTTGAAAAACTAGGATCTCCAAATAATGGGAATTATTTAATGTTTTTAGAAGTTGTTGCAGAATGTGACCCCTTCTTGGCTGAACACATGAAAAAATTTGGCAACAAAGAAGTGGCAGTACAAGTTATTTGTCCAAAAACGATTTGTGAGGAGTTCATAAGCTTGATGGCAAAAAAAGTGATATCCACCATTTCACAGGAGATGAAAGCAGCAAAACATTTTTCCATCGTAGTGGATTCGACCCCTGATATATCCCATGTCGACCAACTATCGTTCATCTTCAAATATGTGAAATTCTCGATTTGACGTCACACTCACTTATTGTGTTTCTGTTATAAAATTAGTCGAATTGATCGACAACCCTGTATAGTCTGCTGATTTGTTCCACTCCATTTCAGTAGGAACACTCGATTGAAAGGGTTTCTGTAATCAAATTAAATGAAATATTGCCGATTGTTGTTCTCACTTGCTGTTGAGGTGATGAGAATTGCTTATTTAAGTGACTTTCATGTGTTTGTGTACACAGTTCGTTTAATTCAAAATGGAAGCTGGTGGAATTAAAGACCAGTGTAAGTATATTATGGTTATTATATTTTATATGGATAATTAAAAAAGCTTTTATGTATTTTTATTACAAAGAAATACGTCGGGTCGGGTAACCAATTACCAATAAACTCATAGGTAAAATAGAAACAATCTTTATTTATCAATATTAAATGTTTTGTTTACATATTTTGGTCAAAATGCTCACTTTTCACAATACGATTTTCTTAAATATGTAATTGCTAATCCGATGTCATGAATTTCCTGTCGATTTGCATTCCATTTCTCTCACTGTTCCATATCTTCTCGATTAGTTCTTACAGAAACACTCTTTCTCGATCAATCGACTTATTTGGATCGAATCGATGTGACGTCACCATAATCGACAATTTTTTCGAATTCTTACAGAAACGGGCTACAGTAACTAAATGTCACCCTACAAAAGCAAGTAAGGTTTTTTTTTGGAAATATTAATGGGCGGTTTGATTTGTTTGTCCAGGGCGCTTCTGAAGGTAAATCCACCACTGGCCATGAGAAGAGATGGTTTTCTTGAAATTAAAAAAGTTCTTCATCTTGCAGACAACAGAAATATAAATAATTCAACAGACAAAATGTACAAACTAAGGCCAAAAAATTTTAGTTGATGAATCAATGATTACATATTTCGGAAGGCATTCTGCGAAACAATTTATAAGAGGTAAGCCAATACGTTTTGGATACAAGGCATGGATGTTAGCTAGTTCTTGTGGCTATTGTTATTATTTGGATGTTTACTGTGGAAAAAATAATATCGAATCCCGAAATATCCCATTAGGTGCAAGTGTTGTGTTAAATTTTGTTGAAAAAATTCCCAATCCCGAGAGGCGTGCAATTTTTTTCGACAATTATTTGACCACTCATGCTCTAATAAGACAGCTAGCTGACATGAAGTTAAAAGCAAGTGGCACAGTTCGCGAAAATAGAATCGCGAACTGCAAAATTTAAAAAAAAATAACAGTTTTAACAAGCGATCACGTGGAGCTTTCGATTATAGATACGATACTCGCAACGGTATTCTTGCAGTTAAGTGGGCTCATAATATCGATTGTTCAATGCAAACAAGTTTTAATAAAATAACTCCGATGCATTATGTTAAGCGCGAGAGCGGAAGTAAGATAAACGTATCTAAACCAAATTTATATGCCACATATAATAAGTATATGGGTGTATTCGATAATGTCGATCAACATTTAAATGGCTATCGCATTGCGCTAAAAGGAAATAAAAGGTGGTGGGTAATTTTCACCTATATAATAGAATTGGCCATGATAAATGCTTGGAAGTTTTATGTATCACTCAAACATAAAAGTGATAAGTTCAAATATAATGGCAAACCCTTATAATAAAGCGAAATTTTTTGCCATAGCATTAAATTATAAAAGAATTATACCTGCAATGACTACTTAAAATATTTTGGAAAATATCTGTCTATACTTCCTTATAGTTAAATTGGCATTGCACCACGCCAACTTTCCTTTAGAGTGAATGTAGGGTGTGTATGAAGCGCAATACAGCGCACAGACCATCCTGTGCACCTAGCCTATCCCAGCCCAAGACCGTAGTGCACGATGAGGAATCGTACCCTTCAAGAGGTGACTGGACACTACGGATCTATACCCGGAAGGTGTCCCAACTACGCTCCCAACATAATCCTGGGTGTCATGCGTCACCGTGCCATTGGATGGTTTGCAATCAGGGGGCTTTGCGACTGTATTCGAACGGCGCCTCCCGAATACCTGTCCGCCTCCGGGGGTAACGGTGAACTTGCTGCGGCATGAGGCTCTGCCGTAGTCGGCCGTTCCCTTCCCCTTCCCTTTTTGCCGGTCACCAAAAGGTCTCGGCTAAGTAGGTGGCCAAAGTACCATATCTATAATGAAACGATGCAGAGTCCAAAAATGTTACTAAAACCACAGCCCTAGTGGGAAAGCCGCCCTCCAGGGAAACCGGCCAGCGGCCGCTAGCGAAAATGGAAAAGACATAGGACCTTCTCCCCTCCAAACCGTCGGCCGATGGTCGTGCCTTTGAAGCCAATTAGCGCTGCTGCCAAGGAGCACCGCACATTGACTGTACTGGACAAGACGGGCACATTAGCGCGGATAATTGGAAAACCGTGCTGATGACTCTCTGCAGGGTCTAGAAGGGCATACTTCAGAAGTATTCCGGCCATGCACCAGTCGTCCGCGATTCTGGATGGCATCAGAGGCGGATCAAGCTCGTCTCATGTGCAGACGTTCTACAAGGAAGCAATATCCTCTGTGGGGTAGCTGTGGCCCGGGGCAGACTTGACGGCCGTCCACAGGGATGAAATCGCTAAGCGTCCTCTTGCCTGCGCTAAGTACGATCAGAACCCTCTCAACCGCAGGAGATCCTTGAGCCCATGGAGAAGCAGCGTTGTGTTGACCTTGTCAACAACTCTGTTCTCGTGGATTGTGGTAGGGTAATAAGATACGGCTTTTACTCCGTCACTATTAAAATCCACAGAGCCCCTAACGGCCCGGAGCCAGAATCACCAACAACAGTGGTATCAGTCAGCACGAAAGATGCCGAGAGCGATACGGTCTCGTTATCTGCATTTGTCGGATTTGTTTACAGCCAGTGGGGAACGACAATTGAAGAGGACCAGCTTCTGGCATCGGAGCCTGAAAAAGTGTTATCTTATATTTTTCTCTAACAACACAGTGACGAAGATACCGTGAGCATCAGCGTCCAACTGGAAGAGAGAATGGTCTGATTTCTGGCTAGCTACATGGCCTATGATAGCCAATCTCCCCCACCAATCAGACTACACGTGCAATGGAGCTAAAGCGATACCAATACCAGGGGTGAGTGGCTACTTGATTTTATCTTATTAAATAATCTTTATATTTGCAACCGTGGGAACGAACCCACCTTTATCAACTCTGTCATAAGCGAAGTTCTGAACATTACCCTCGCATCAGGCGGTTTTTCTGAACTGATAAGCTATTGGCAAGTGTCCAAAGAGCACTCCTTCTTCGACCAATTCTATATAACTTTTAAGATCACTCTCAATCATACCACTCTAACAGCGTATAGGAACAAGAGGCGAACGGACTGGAAAAACTACAATAATGCCCTCTTAGAAGAGAACTCGGACGGCGACATGCTGAGAAAGGTTCTTTCGAAAAGTGCTCCCAGCATAAATTCTATCCAAAAACCGATTGAAAATGGACATCCACATGTGATGAAATGTTGGAGCTGCTAATGAACACCCATTTTTCCAGGTGACTTGACGACTCTAACACCTCGTCAGGTCCAATAACGAACTCTTCCATGGGAAATACCACCGGGGACATAGTGAGGTATGATAAAGTGCAATGGGCAATAATGTCATTCGAACCATACAAATCTTTAGGATTTTTCTTGAACCAACACGCACACTTAAAAGGTAAATCCGTGGAGACCGCTCTCCATGATTGAGAAAGGATTGGCCTTAAAGGAGTACACTCCAAGAAGTACGCCCCAAGGAGACGTTCTATCCCCCTTATTGCGAAACCTTACGGTAAACGATTTACTCTTAAACCTCAAGGACACTGGCTGCCATGTCGGAGCGTATGTGGACGACATAGAAATCTTAGCAACACAGATGTGTGTTGTGTGGGTCCCTGGTCATACAGACATTCCAGGCAACTGCCCGGCTGACGAGCTAGCAAGGAAAGGGACGGAATTAACTACTGTTATCGCTGCCCAGGATGCCGGAATACCTCTGGCATCTTGAAGACAGAGATTAAGATCTGAACTTATAAAGAAGGTGAATTCCAGGTGGCCTTCGGACCCAACCTGCCGACCGTCTCTTAGATTATTAATTTGGGGTAATAACCGGACACTGCCTTATGGCACGCATGGGGAGAGGCTAGGTTACGCAAAAAGTGATTTCTGAGGCAGCTGTCGGAACGAGAAGGAGGTGGAGAGTATTGAACAATAGCTTTGCCAATGCCCCGGTCAGGCCAATGCGCGCATGCTAGCCTTCAAACATTACTTCTTGGACTGCTTAGGCGTCTTGAACTCGGCAAGCATTCAAGATTTTCTTCTCTACATTAGACGTACGGGATGGTTCAATTTGTAAGAGATTGGAAGGAATGCATGGCTTAGACAGTGGTTTCACAACGGGCTTCTCTATTTTCTGGCTAACCTAACGTAACCACCTAACCTTCAAGACGGTCGAACACTCTAAGCTTTTGTTTATGTACTAATTTTGTGGAAGGGAAATGATTAACAATGGAAGGGTATCGCAAATAGCTCTCTTCGTCTTCATTAAGAAGGTAAGAAGCACTGTAAAATTTCTTGAGTAACTGCCTTATGCAATATTAGGTTTCAGTGGCGGATCCATGGGGGGGTTTTAGGGTCATAAACATAATTCGCTATAGAATAATTTCAATAATTCTCGCATGTTTTCAGGAATACATTTTTAATTAAAAATAGTCAATATTTGAACCACCTTCTCCAAATCCTAGATACGCTGCTGTTAGGTTTCCTTATGAGGCAGGATGCAATCAAAGCTTATTCAAGAATCGTACCGAGAATCTGATTCAACAAGTTGTGTATTAAACCCAGTACTTAGTACGATGAAAGCAAAACCATCTTAGGCCGTGACCTCCAATTTTTAATACACAAATTAAAGAAGTAGAAACAGATGCTTCAACATACGATTTTGGCAATCATAAATGAACTTAAGATATAGGCATCTATACTGTAAATCCTTATATCTCCTCAGAGGTTTTGGATATTTCTATAATAAGGTAAATAATCACCCCTATGCTGTAATCTGAATATTCGTAGTTACGAATTCGTGGCCCGTTCCGCAAATTCGAAAGTTGGTATGCTGAAATCCGATCGTAACTATCAACCGCGTTACCAACGAAAAATTAGAAAT
This sequence comes from Philophylla caesio, assembly GCA_963971545.1. Classification (NCBI taxonomy): domain Eukaryota; kingdom Metazoa; phylum Arthropoda; class Insecta; order Diptera; family Tephritidae; genus Philophylla; species Philophylla caesio. Next base: position 28,304,819 of record OZ020609.1, on the reverse strand, counting down.
TCGAAGTTTTTAATCAGCTGTTTTGACAGAAATAAATCAAAGTAAATATAATTGCAAGTGAAGAGTGAAATAAAAAAGAGTGTTAAAGCGTTGTTTTTTAAGTACTATTTAATTAATAATGGATTCAGTGGCCGGTGCACTTTTGTCCCCAGAAGAAGAACATGGCGCAGCTAACAGTTGCATTAATTTTCGAAGAAGAATGTTGCGAGACAGTTCTAATCCATTTGCCTTAAGTGATAAAGTGTTAGTTGAATAAATAATTCATTGCTATGTACACATGGTAACTAATCGCTTAAATATTTTTAAATTTGTTAAAAATTGTCGCCTCAACAAAGACGCTTTTAAAAGTGTTATTAATTATGGAGGAAGAGCTTGGGCCAAACGTCAAATCATCATCTGTGGCTACTATATGTAGGTTGGCGGCAATTTTGAGGTTCTTCGCTGAAGGAAGCTACCAACACGGTGTTGGGAAGGTTTTCGATGTGGGGCTGGCGCAATCAACGTTCTCGAAAACGTTAACAAAAACGTTCAACATTTTGGAGCGCCGATTATGTACAGCCTGGATTCAGTTGTCAACGGCGGAAGAGGAGAGCAAAGAATCCAAAATATGGTTTTGTAGGAAAACAAAATTTCCAGGAGTTATTATGTGTGTAGACGGAACGCACATCAAAATATTGCCTCCTATAGAAGAACCTTATCTGTATTATAATTGAAAAGGGTACTACAGCTTAAACGCAATGGTCGTAAGTAAACGAACACTAACAAATTTATTTTGAACATTCAATTTATTGTAAATTTATTTCATAGATTTGTGAGCATAAGAGGCGAATTAGGTTTGTTAATGCTCAGTTTCCTGGAAGTAGCCACGACTCCCACGTGTGGAATGTAAGTGATACCAAAGTTCACTTTTAAACAAGATATCGGCAAGGAGACAAAATCAGTTGGATATATTCGGTAGCTTATAAGTACAATTAGAGCAAAATATGCAAATTATAATAAACGACTTTTTGTTTTACAGGCGATGCTGGATATCCATTGCAGCCGTGGTTAAAAACACCGTTTCGCGAGAGAGTTATCGGCGTTTTAAAAAATAGATTTCAATGCTTACTAAACGCACCTTTTTCCAACTTGAAACATCTTTAGTTGGTGGTCATAAGCTGTTTAGCTGCTGAGCAACATCCTCCCAAAAAGCCAACACATCTTCTTTCGCTCCTTTTGCAAATACTTGTGAAATGTCCGGTCTTTTGCTCATACACTCCACCATTTTTTCAAATTGTGAGCCGTTTGTTGTAATCTTCGACCTGATAATATTGTAAATTAATAATAATTAATATATTTCTATCGTTATCGGTACTTTACTTACATATTTTTGCGTTTACACAATTTATTTTTTTATTTTTACGTATACAGAGCATGAAATAATTTTTGAAGGCAGCACAGTCGATATCTAGAACGCCGAATCTCATATTTTTGAACTAATATTTTTAACGACACCAAACCCAATGGATAAAACAATCAATGTGTAAAATCCAACCAAATTTCTCTAAAAAATTGTTGCTGAGTTTTCTAACTAAGCTCAGGGCTTAACATACCTTTGCTGTTAATAGTAAAACTCAATGCAAATACACCAAACAACATACACACACACACATACACAAGCACTCATGAGATAATATTTATTGTGTGCAAATATAAATCTTACAGCAACCAAAAATTTTCAATACTCGTACTACTTCTCGAATTTTATTGAAAGAGAAACGGCGCGCGAGGATGCGGTGCTCTACACCTCTGCACCGCTGCAGCAAGCAGGTAAGGTTTGGCAAAATTTTAGTATATTACAAAATTCACAAAATTCTTTATTCGCAGCATTGGCATTTGCACAATTGCGTTGTTTGGCTGTAGTAGCTCAGCTCCAGCTCACTCCTTCTACCAGGTTTACATCAGTGATCAAGGCTCTGGGACCAGCTTCCGGCAAACCACTTTGAGTCCTTCACTACTCATGTGGTCATTCCGATTCATACTGCTATTGCAGCACAGTGGTCACACCTACATACAGACATGCATGGTCACTAACACACTCTTACAAAACATATGTTACAGTATTTTGCATTCCAACGGTCGATGGGTGTATGCGTGTATGAGTATGTAAATCTTTTGGTATCCTTGGTATGTCACCTGTATTAGGGTAGCAACCGTCCCGTTCACTAAATAAGCAATTTCAATTGAAATATCCCAAAAACATTCCGAATGCGCAGCACTCACCCCAACAACACACAAATGCACAATAAGTCGAATAAGTCTGTAAGGCTATACATAAGTACATACATAGTACATACAAGTGGATCAAAAATGACATAAACTATCAGGAAAACAAATTTCACTCAACATTGTATGCAAGGTTTTGTGGCGTAAGGTAATAAAAATGGCAGAGAAAAAATATTTCGAAAATCTCTCAACTTCAATTGTTTTGGTCAAAAATGCCAATTTGTAAGTGTTCGCACTGTTTGCAAATCGGGTGCATTGGTGTGAGTTGTATACCAATGTATGTGGTCATAAGTGTGTATAGGACACTCAGGTAATTTATATAAAGGTGAAATGGAAAGAAGGAGAACGGTTCATTTCCATCTCGGCATCACCTTGAGTTCTCCTCCTCATAACAATTTGATAGTAAAGTATTTACTAACTTGTGACCGAAAAGAGAGATAGATGTCCTATAACTTTAAGTGCCTTATTAGAGAGAGGTATGGTATATAATGATGCATAAAAGTTGCACAAACGCACAAACGAAAATTCATTTTTTTCTCATTCCACTTATCACTGACTCAGTCTTCCTAATAAGTAATAAGGCCGCTGCGGTCGAGTTGGTAGCGGTGTGTGCTATAACTTGATATGCCGGTGAGTTCGAGGTTCGAATCTCAGTCAGTGCAAGCAAAATCTTAAAAATAGAAAAAGTTTTATCTAATAGCGGTCACCCCTCGGCAGGCAATGGCAAACCTCCGAGGGTATTTCTGCCATGAAAAAGCTTCTCATTAAATACATCTGCCGTTCGGAGTCGGCACAAAACCGTAGGTTCCTCCATTTGTGGTATAATATAAAGACGCACACCACAAATGTTAGGAGAAGCTCGGCCAAACACTGAGCTATATAGTGTACGCGCCAAAATTATATTTTATTATATTATAATAAGTTTTAAGCCCTACTTGTTAGGCCTTATCTGGGACTGATTTTGGAAACTCAAGATTTACCCAACGTACTGAAGGCCTCCTTCCTTAGGCGGGAGATATTCAAGCCTAAAAGAATTGCTGAAAGAATTTGAACTGGAGTGCCTCTTTGATGATTTAAAGGATATTTATATTAACTGATCATTATCAGGAAAAATAATAATAACACAGGTCTGCAAGAAAAATGCTGTCTGGATATTTCCAACTGATTTCTATGTATTTAGGTGTTATGAAAACTAAAAAAATACTCAAAAAATTCCAGAATTTAAAATAGCCACAAAACGCAAAATTTTATTATAAAAAAGGGTTTTTTGGGCTAACTTGTAGGCATTAATAATAGAAATAATTTCATTTGGATTTCTGTTTTTAAATGTTTACCATAACTATCATTAATTTCTAAATAAGGAACACCCTGTGTGAGCTGCATTAACAAACATAAACACGTTGTAACCTGAACGTGGAGCGCGCACGGATAGTGTAGAAAGTGGCGCGGTACAATTACGTGTTAACTCGTCATTGTTTTGTAGATCTTGGTTCAGTATAGTGCAAACTCGTCTGACAATTTCTGTTATATTTGTGGCGAATATATGATATTAAAGCAGCAAGTTAATATTACGGACTTTGTAAAAAAAGTATACTTCGCGTATTTTGGCTTAAAACTTAGAGATCGGGATAAAGTTTGGGCACCACATAAAGTCTGCAAACGATGTGTTAAAGATCTTCGAAATTGGTTTAATGGCAAGAAAAAAGCTTTCCGATATGCGATTCCTATGGTATGGCGCGAGCAAAAGAACCATAGTGATGATTGTTACTTTTGTTCGAGTAATGGGAAGGGGTATAATTCAAAACGGAAGCAGTCAATTTCATTTACTTCCTACTTTGCCCAAGAGGACGAGTTGGTTTATTGTACCAATACGCAAACGTCAAGCTGTATAGTTGTGTTTTCCCTGTGCTACTTTTTTCTTATTGAAATTTTGTTATTTCTTTTTATATAAATTAATAATTTGGTGATAAAAGATTTGGAGATTTATCTGTGCGCATTTACATAAAGCTAAGTATAATATTTGTTGAGCATTTTTTGCATTGATTTTATTACACTTTAATTAAGTTTTCAATTGCCGAGTAATTAGTTGATTTGCATTGTTATTTTTTCTTATTTATCTTCTCTTTGCTTCTTTTTTGCTTTAAACTTTGTGTACGCATTTTATTTTCTCTTTTTTTGATTGTCATTCTTTAAACAGCTGTTTGCGTTTAGATTTTTAGGTGTCTATTACTGTGTATCTAACTGTTCGTTGCATAAATAGCTCTCAAACCTTAAATAATTATAAAACTTGCATTACCTTCCAAACTGCTTTCTTCTTTGTTTTATTAATACAATTTTTGTTTTTTTTCTCATATTGAATTTTACTGATTAAATTATGTCTTGCATTTTTGACAACTGCATAAATAAAAGCGATAATAAGCAACCCCAACAAATTGAGCTACATAATTAATATTTTGTCTCCTGTCTCTCCGCCTCAGGGTCCGTCTTCATCAACTTCATCAAGGGCTATCTACATTCGCGCTTCTTCCTCTAATAAAAGCAATTCTAATCATGCTAACTTTCAGGTATCTTCACCTGAAGTGGGTCCATCACCACCTCAATCGCTTCCACGATTGCAATCTGCTCCTTTTATTTTAAAAACTGTAACACCTGTAGATGAGACTGACTGATCTGCAAAGAAGCTGGTTGTGAATCCTTTGAGAAAATCGATTTTCATTTCAAGATTTGCTAGGGACACTTCTTCTGATGATATAGAGTTTTACATTTCATCAAAAATTAAGACTTGTAACTTAGCAATCCGAAAATTTAACTTTAAATATGAAGGTAACGTATCATCTTTAAAGTTGATGTGGCACCTGAACTTTTTGATTCTTTGCTTAACAATTCTTTTTGGCCAACCAGGGCATTTGTTCGCGAGTTTGAATACAAGCCACATAAAAATAAAAATAAAATAAAAAACTTAGCTTCAATTCCTAATCGTGACACTGAGCCAAAAAACTAATTTTAAATTCTACTTTAAGTATTTTCTACCAAAACTATAGAGGTTTAAATACTAATTTGAACGATTTATATTTAAAAGGCTTAGGCTGTAACTATAACGTAATTTGCTTTACTGAAACCTTCCTAATCAATATCAAATTTATAGAAATGTCGTATGGACAGAATCGGTGGGGGTGTTCTTTTTGCAGTTCATTCTTCAATACCATCCAAAGATGTTAATATCCCCCTCATCGAGTCAATGGAATTTAAAGCAATACGAGTTATGGTAGCAAATGGTTTATTTTATTTAGCTGTTCGCTTCATCCCTTTTAACTCTGACTTATCGGTATATTCTTAACATATGGCGTTAGTTAGATCCTTAAGTTCAATGTTTACCGCACATGACTTGATGATTGTACTTGGTGACTTCAATATGCCAGGCATGTCATGGACTCTTATAGACGACTTTATCGTTCCAATATCATCAAGGGATAGATACAAAGTGTTCTGAGAGGATATGGCTGAGCTCTGTCTAAATCAGATCAGTTTAACTCCAAACTATTTGGGAACCATTATGGATCTTGTTTTTGATGATGACGTATCTAAGTGATCTATGAAGAGGTCCGAACCCTTGGTTATTCCAGAGGACTCTTATCACCCGATTGAGGTAAATTACGAAGTTCTTGGTAATTTTGGAAATAATGTTGATAAATAAAGTAGCTCAAACGCTCGTTTTATTTTCGCGAAAGCCAATTTCAAGAAATTAGATCGAGAATCATCAAAAATATCATGGCCGACTTATAAAGAATATGTTGAACGTTGCGTCCAGCATTTTAATAACACTATATTTAGCTTATTTCAAAAGTTTGTACCAAAACGGGTGTGCGTACAAACGGAGCAATCACAACCTTAATTTACTAAAGAACTAAACATTTAAAAAAATAAAATGTCGCGATCTTTTAAATTGTATAAAAAAACTGGTTTGCATACTTACTATATTAAATACTCAGTTATCCGACACGCTTATTTTGAATTAAATAAAAAATGCCACAGATCTTATTTGTACAAAGTTAAAAGGAATTTAAAAAAAAACCCTGAATCTTTTTATGATTTCGTTAACTCTAAGCGCAGAGTGACTAGTTTTCCGTCTGCTATGAAATATCAAAATACCGTGTCTTGTGACTCCCAATCAATTTCCAACATGTTTGCCCAATTCTTCAGGTCAAATTACTCTAAGGGTAAATCTACCGTTACAAACTTGCTAGAGTTCACAACTCATGTTTCAAATGGATTCAGAGAATTTATGCGCACTGATGTTATATACACTGATTTTAGTAAAGCATTCGACAGAGTAAGTCACTCTTTACTGATCCATAAACTCGATCTCCTTGGTTTTCAACCTAATCTCCTTCGTTGGATGTCCTCCTACCTCATTGACAGAACACAACGAGTTCTTTTTAAAAATAGTTCCTCAAACATTATTTATGTTTCTTCAGGGGTCCCGCAAGGAAGTCACCTTGGTCCGAATCTGAGTTACTTTTTATAAATGACTTACCTTCTCTAATAAAGTATTCAAAAATTTTATTGTATGCTGATGATGTGAAGCTTTTTAGATCGTATCATTCTGTTGAGGAAAGGCCCTTACTACAAGCGGATTTAAATAGCATGACTAACTGGTGTGAAGTAACTAACATGCCACTAGCTGAAACGGTGCTGTTATGCTAAGACGTGAGTAAGACGTGTTTTTGTGCCGCTGCAACTAATCACGCTTTAAACCGTAATTAACGGCTTCGAAATAAATACAACATTTTTGTTGTTAAAGTTGATGAACTTTGCATCATCGTCGCTGTGGTTGGTGACTTATCGTTTGCGTTAATAAATATTGATAAAAAATTTGTTTTCGGCAAGAAGCCCAAGTATGTCGACACAAAGGAAAAGTGCGCGCAATGCCCCCTCTCCTCAAAAAACTCCCGCGCTAAAGTTGCAAGGTAAAGGAGACAACAAAGGAGTAAACAGTCCAACTACAAAAAGTTTGTTTGAGAGGCTTGAAGTGAAATTGGAAGCATCTATTGAGAGCATTTTAACGAAGATAACCGAAAGCGAAGAGCGTGTTATGCAGAAAATTGGTGAAGTTTCAGCTGAACTTAGCAACTTAAAATCAAAAGCTACCTATCAAACACATTTCAACAAGTCCAGTGTGGAGATATATTTTCATATCGCGGAGAAATTACCTCTGGAGTACCCCAAGGCTCCATTTTGGGCCCTATACTTTTCAGTATATTTATTAATGACGTTGTTCACTGCTGTCAAAATGCCTCAATTCACTTATATGCGGATGACACCCAGATATACCTCTCACGTCCCAGTGGTCTTGGTGAGGACTTGGTAGCTAGATTAAATGAGGACCTAGTAAGAATTCAAGAATGGGCCCACGTGAATGGTCTCTGCTTAAATGCTTCTAAAACACAGGTGCTTCCAATTATGTGCGATTCTTTTGATCTCAGTAGTTTATCACTAGTTGTTCTAATTGGAACGGAACTGAAATTTCAAAACGTTGTGAATACTCTTGGTTTTAAAATGAACTCTTGCTTAACATGCAAAGACCATATACGTCACTGCATAACAAAAATTTACTTCACATTAAGAAATCTATAGCATACATGTTATTGTCTACCGATAAACACAAAACTCTGACGGCCTCTAGATTGTTTTTTGTTAGTGCTGTCAGAACTTGGAACTCACTACCAATTTCAATCAAATGTGTAACATCGATTGGATGCTTCAAAACGGCAGTTACAAATCTATTCATGTAATATCCTACCCCTTTCCCCTAATATATATACACCCTCCTTTAAAATCTTTTAATATTTCATTGTATTATAACTATCAATCTTAGTACTTTTTATATTTATTTTACTTACGATATTTCCTTAGGATTAAGTTCAATGTCATGTAAAAATAATCTATGTAATATGCGTACAACGAAAGGACCTGGTGTCTTACTGTGGATATAAAATTTTATAAATAAATTTTTTTTTTTTTTTTTTTATAAATAAACCTTAAAAAATGTAAAGTAATGTGCTTTTCTCGAAAGGCAGTTCAACCACCTTCTTATGACATATGTAACCATAACCTCGAACAAGTATTTAACTTTGTTGATCTTGGAATTACAATGGACCCGAAATTTAATTTCAATCTTCACATACATGTTACAGTTAACAAAGCCAAGGGTGTTTTTGCATTTGTAAAACGGTGGTCAAAAGAATTCAATGACATCACGAAGCCTCTATTCACAACGTTAGTGAGGCCCATACTGGAATATGGATCTGTTGTTTGGAACCCGCGCTATCAAGTTCATTCCGACCGAATAGAGTCAATTCAAAAACAATTTCTGCTTTTTGCTTTAAGAAATTTTCGTTGGGATTTTCAGTACAACCTGCCGCCATATATAAGTCGTTTAAAACTCATTAATCTTCCTACTCTTGCTTGTCGCAGAGGAATGCTAGGCATTGTATTTTTGGTCAAGTTACTGACAGGCTTGATCTCAAGCCCATCTCTTCTTAGCGAAATAAAACTAAACGTTCCCTCCAGAATTTCAAGATATTTCCGGCCTATCTTTCTGAAGCCTTGTAAAAGTAATTTTGAGTTAAATGAGCCACTCTGTAGTTTGTGTCAGGATTTTAACACTCACTCCGGTTCTTTTGATATTTCAGACTCACTTTTTTACATAAAGAAAACTATACTGAATACTCTCAATAATTGATACATACATACATATATATTACTATTCGATCAGCTGATGAGCATTTGTTCTGAACAGTTTTAGATCTCGACACTTAACAAACCTCTGCCTTTAGATCTCGACACTTAACAAACCTCTGCCTTTTAAGACTCGGCGCCCGTCGGTCGGGCGGGTATGGAGGGATAAAATCGTTAGGATTATTATTTTATTATTGAAAGTTTGATGGATACATTTAAGATCTCATACGTCCCAGCAGAGTGCCGTATTTTCATAGATTCTTTAAAAATAAGCCTTAAAGCAGTTCTGCTTCACCACGGCGGTTTCTATACTTCCATTCCTGTCGGTCATTCCATACACCTCAAGGAAACCTACAAGAACTTGGGATTGATTCTTTGCAAATTAAAATATAAATACCACGGTTGGCAAGTGTGCGGTGATATCAAAATGGAGCGTCTCAATGATGGCAGACTATTGTTGGACGCTTCAAAGAGCCCTTTCCGATGCTTCCCACAAGCGAAAATGTACCGAAGGAGTGTCACTGAGAAAAAGAAATGTGTTTAGTGCTTACTAATTAATGTATTTTACATAAATTAATTAGTTTTGTTACGCAATTATAAATAAAAATTTTTTTTTTTTTAATCTTTTTTATTTTATTTTAAGATGATAAGTTGTTTAACATAGACACCTACATTGTCAGAAAACGTGACGTTCTATGACAAAATTTAAGTTATTTTCGGATTCAGCACACCCAAAAACATAAGAATTACACACAAACCAAACAGCTCTCAATTTTTTTTTTTGCAGACTTGTGTAACAAATCACGTATAGATGTTTACAATATATACAATAAGAGGATTTGAAATCAGCAGTTTCACACTTTGGTCTACGTATTTAATTTCGAGAAAAACTCTTCGCTTGGAGAAAACAAAAGGTAAAACAATAATGTGGTCAAATTAGATATGTATCGGATCCAATTTATAAAAGTGGTTGCTTATTTAGTTTGGAATTGATGACGAAACAATGTCCGTACCTTCTAGAGTGATTGACTGGTTAAAATCCAGTAGAAATACGCAGAGTAAATCTTCTGATTCGGTTCCAATACACGCCTCATTTTGTGCAAGGTTTCTCAAAAAGGTAAGATCTTAATGAATTATAATATTTATTTATTAATTTATTAACCTTTCTTATATTGTGTCAATGTTTTAAAACAAGGATCTGCCGGCTTTGCTCAAGCAGACGTCCAACAGACATATTGGAATACTGCAAACAAAATAAAGTATTGGCAACTACCCTGAGAGATGATATAATCAGCATAATTGTTGAAGAAGTCGTTCTAAATAATATTACCCTTAAAGCGAATGATTTCTCCCCTTTTTTAGACGAGATTTGTTCAATGTTTCCTACCCAAAAAGAGATGTCGAGGTTATCCTTGCATAACATTTTCTGTGCTTTAAGACAATTACATTTTTTATGGAATCAATGCTCAACTTTGCAAAACCTGAGTTAATATCAATTCTTACACATACATATGTATGAATGTAGATAAAATTGAAAAACGAATTCCATCAAAAATTTGAAACCTATGTAAGCCGTTTATTTTAAAAGTGGCATAAGTGATGCCTTTTGATTTCAGTGGTCATTTACTTGTATCTGAACGCGTCTGTTGCTCGTTGAACTGCATCGGTCAAAGGTAAGAAGTTTTGTCATTAGTTTATGACGGTAGGACGAAATCCAGATGAATTCCCTTAGAAGTAACGAAATCTTTGAAATCGTGGCCGAAACTAACGGACTCGCGGGCGCCTGATTTGGTAATAGTGATCACATTTTCCTTAAATTTTCGTCAATAATTTTTTACCTTTAGATCAAAATTGATTTTAATATTATGTTCCCGAAAAAGGAACATTTGTTCTATTCCGAATGGGAAATATTTAAGGAACGGGTCCTGCGTTTCTACGAAATTACTATCCATAACGATTATTGCAAACAGTTAAAGTCATCAGCAAATAAAGGTGTGATTAAATCTAAATATTGTGTCATCCGTTCTTAATATACACATATTATATTTTTTCATCATTCGATTAGACGCCCAGGATTATATATGTGCCGTACTACTTAACGCAGTTTTGCCGTCTTCTGCAAGATTCAAAACCGATGCAGGAAAGCGCAATAAAAAATATATGAAGGTATTTGTTAGTAATATTCTGGTTGGATTGATCAATGACAATGTGATAACTCTGAAAGATATAAATAGGAGGAAAAAACTATTTCAGTTTGGGAAAATGGAAATCGGGAATAATTCTATTCCATTAAAACTTTTAAGGTTAAGATCATTTAATTTGAAAATGACAGCGAGTGAAGTACGCTGCTTTGTTCATTTTATACCGTTAATGATCTTATCCCTGCAGAGAATCCTCATTGGCATGTTTTACCAGTCTTACTAGAAATAATTGATTTTCTCTCAAAACCAAAGAACTGCCTTATTTTAAAATTTTGTTCGAAAGACACCATACTATGTATAAACAGCTATATGGATCTTTGAAAGCTAAACACCACTTTCTCGTACATTATGCAATTGCAATAAAAAAATGTGGCCCACTTAAATTCCTTTGGTGCATGCGTTTTGAGGCTAAGCATAAAGAAGCTAAAACATACTTTAACAATATAACGACCTTTTCTTAAATATTAAGTCTGGAATGAAATTTGTAAAAATTTTTACTAGATCATGAGAGTTCGGTAGAAGACATATTTTGTTTCAGTTCTGCTAATGAAATTGATTTATGTAGTTTCAAAAGAATTGAACTCTGAATTAGCTCAGAAAAACGGTGTAAATTTTGAAAACACTATAATTTTAAAAGAAATTGTATTTAAAAGAACGCTTTATAAAAGTAACAACTACTTAGCTATTAGTACATCAACTACCATTGAACTGTATAAAATGAAGTATTTTTTGTTTCAAAATAACAATATCTTTGTAATGTGTAATCAAATAGAAATACAAAACTTTAACAATCATTTTCAGTCTTATGAGGTAGGGTCTAATATTAACGTTGTACACATAAAAAACATTTCCGAGTTTATAAGTCCTCCTTTGCATTTATACTGTGTAAATAATGGTAAAAGTTATATAAGACTGAAGTATATTTAAGAAAAAAATGTTATATTGTGGTAGAACTATTGTACTTAATAAAATAAAATTTAGATTCAAATACTAGCGTTTTTTCTCAATTCCTACAGGGACGAATGAATTTCGAAATTCTGAACTATAAAAGTAGGAACATTACAGGTTTAAATCAAGAACATACGTTCTAAATATTAGACTGTAGCAATCTTAAATCTAGAACGACCAATTTTGATTTAAGAATAATTGTTCTTAAAAACGAAACAGTCTTAAATTGAGGCGTTCTTAAAATTAGATTATCGTTCTTGAATTAAGAATTTTCAGACTTAACAGACTTTCAACAATGGATAGACTTAATTTAAGAACGTTTTCTTGATTTTATCGCGTTAATTTTGTCGAGCGTATGTATGGCACACACAACCGAACACGCACTTGTACCGGCAGCCAGCATTGTTGTCTTTGGTGGAGTCGATATTGACTGCTGGGTGTTTGCTCGCTGGCAAAATAAAAAAATTAAAAAAATCGCGTGGTGTTTGGGGAAAAGAGGGGAAGCAAATAGTGCCGCAGGCACCCAGGGACTAACACTAATGATTGCAGATAGGAAATAAATATAATAGAGAAAGAACTAAACTAAATTAGCTAAGATCGCTAACGATAGCTGGTTGTTAATGTTGTTGCAAGATGAGAGAGCAACATTAAACCGCCAACCCTACCATTATTACATGTTGCCTGAGCCAAATTTGATTGTGATCCCTTAAAAAAAGTCAAAGACTAATGCCTCTATTCACATTATGTTCGATGCATAGCTCCGTATTCAAAAACTCAAATTAGCACATACGTAGTTTTACAAAGATTTTGTTAAACTAAATTTCATTGAAATTTTTTTCTAAATGATTACAAATACAACGTACATAGTTTTAATTCAATATTCGGATATTTTAACATAGTAATAAGGAGAAAACTAAATGAAACATATGAGTTCTTTCTGAAAAACAAGGTAAGTTTTGTTACGCAATTATAAATTAAAAATTTTTTTTTTTTAATATTTTTTATTTTATTTTAAGATGATAAGTTGTTTAACATAGACACCTACATTGTCAGAAAACGTGACATTATATGACAAAATTTACGTGGGTACATATAATATAATGTAATAATAAAAATTTATATAAATTTAAAAAGAATATAAGATACAATATCAAATTTTAACCGGCGAACAACAAAATCAAAATACTTACATACATACATGCCAATGTGTCGATTCCTGAGTCTTCTCGTATACTTATATACATATATTTATAAACAACAGGTAAGCTTGCAACATAGATAGTGATATGAATTGCGTGTTTCCTGTAGCTGTACATACATATGTACGCTATAACGAAGAATGACACTGAAGATGGCATAACGGCGAAATGGCAATCTGACGCAGTCGACGATTGGAACCGATGCCGAAAACGTATGATGCTTTAAAAATGCCTGGTATGAAAACCCCTACAATTCAGTATTAATTTCTTTTAAGGATTCCTATCGTATACCAGAAAATGGTTACGACCGCCAATTATATTTAGTTAACATCTTTTGAACCACATAGCCCTTTCGGATTTAATTCAGTGCAGAGCATGACTTCTAACTTTTTTTATCAGAAACATACATACATATATATTACTATTCGATCAGCTGATGAGCATTTGTTCTGAACAGTTTTAGATCTCGACACTTAACAAACCTCTGCCTTTTAAGACTCGGCGCCCGTCGGTCGGGCGGGTATGGAGGGATAAAATCGTTAGGATTATTATTTTATTATTGAAAGTTTGATGGATACATTTAAGATCTCATACGTCCCAGCAGAGTGCCGTATTTCCATAGATTCTTTAAAAATAAGCCTTAAAGCAGTTCTGCTTCACCACGGCGGTTTCTATACTTCCATTCCTGTCGGTCATTCCATACACCTCAAAGAAACCTACAAGAACTTGGGATTGATTCTTTGCAAATTAAAATATAAAGACCACGGTTGGCAAGTGTGCGGTGATATCAAAATGGAGCGTCTCAATGATGACAGACTATTGTTGGACGCTTCAAAGAGCCCTTTCCGATGCTTCCCACAAGCGAAAATGTACCGAAAGGAGTGTCACTGAGAAAAAGAAATGTGTTTAGTGCTTACTAATTAATGTATTTTACATAAATTTATTAGTTTTGTTACGCAATTATAAATTAAAAATTTTTTTTTTTTAATCTTTTTTATTTTATTTTAAGATGATAAGTTGTTTAACATAGACACCTACATTGTCAGAAAACGTGACGTTCTATGACAAAATTTAAGTTATTTTCGGATTCAGCACACCCAAAAACATAAGAATTACACACAAACCAAACAGCTCTCAATTTTTTTTTTTGCAGACTTGTGTAATTGTTATTTTAGCCGCACAAATCACGTATAGATGTTTACAATATATACAAGAAGAGGATTTGAAATCCGCAGTTTCACACTTTGGTCTACGTATTTAATTTCGAGAAAAACTCTTCGCTTGGAGAAAACAAAAGGTAAAACAATAATGTGGTCAAATTAGATATGTATCGGATCCAATTTATAAAAGTGGTTGCTTATTTAGTTTGGAATTGATGACGAAACAATGTCCGTACCTTCTAGAGTGATTGACTGGTTAAAATCCAGTAGAAATACGCAGAGTAAATCTTCTGATTCGGTTCCAATACACGCCTCATTTTGTGCAAGGTTTCTCAAAAAGGTAAGATCTTAATGAATTATAATAATTATTTATTAATTTATTAACTTTTCTTATATTGTGTCAATGTTTTAAAACAAGGATCTGACGGCTTTGCTCAAGCAGACGTCCAACAGACATATTGGAATACTGCAAACAAAATAAAGTATTGGCAACTACCCTGAGAGATGATATAATCAGCATAATTATTGAAGAAGTCGTTCTAAATAATATTACCCTTAAAGCGAATGATTTCTCCCCTTTTTTAGACGAGATTTGTTCAATTTTTCCTACCCAAAAAGAGATGTCGAGGTAATCCTTGCATAACATTTTCTGTGCTTTAAGACAATAACATTTTTTATGGAATCAATGCTCAACTTTGCAAAACCTGAGTTAATATCAATTCTTACACATACATATGTATGAATGTAGATAAAATTGAAAAACGAATTCCATCAAAAATTTTAAACCTATGTAAGCCGTTTATTTTGAAAGTGGCATAAGTGATGCCTTTTGATTTCAGTGGTCATTTACTTGTATCTGAACGCGTCTGTTACTCGTTGAACTGCATCGGTCAAAGGTAAGAAGTTTTGTCATTAGTTTATGACGGTAGGACGAAATCCAGATGCATTCCCTTAGAAGTAACGAACGATTTAAGCAGGAGAGGTGGAAATGACTTATGCCACTATGTCAAAGTCGGTATGCAAAAAATTGAATTTTATTTTGTTTTTTATTTTTGAAAAAATGTTTTGCAGGAATACTACTTTATACTAAGGAATGGAAGAAATAACCTAGGTGGAAAGCTTTTTGCAAAATATAAATATCAAAGAAGCAAAAATATAAATTGGAATGTTCTATTTGCAACAGTTCACAGTCCTCCTCTATACAACACGATGAATCTGAAAATACGAGCAGAGGCAGTGCTGACTGGAGTGAAATTTGTGATAAGTGGAAAAAGAGTTTCCTTATTAGACAAAGAGATTTCAAGACCATGAAAAACAGTGAATTTTTGAAATAGCGGCCGAAACTAACGGACTCGCGGGCGCCTGATTTGGTAATAGTGATCACATTTTCCTTAAATTTTCGTCAATAATTTTTTACCTTTAGATCAAAATTGATTTTAATATTATGTTCCCGAAAAAGGAACATTTGTTCTATTCCGAATGGGAAATATTTAATGAACGGGTCCTGCGTTTCTACGAAATTACTATCGATAACGATTATTGCAAACAGTTAAAGTCATCAGCAAATAAAGGTGTGATTAAATCTAAATATTGTGTCATCCGTTCTTAATATACACATATTATATTTTTTCATCATTCGATTAGACGTTTGCCGTCTTCTGCAAGATTCAAAACCGATGCTGGAAAGCGCAATAAAAAATATATGAAGGTATTTGTTAGTAATATTCTGGTTGGATTGATCAATGACAATGTGATAACTCTGAAAGATATAAATAGGAGGAAAAAACTATTTCAGTTTGGGAAAATGGAAATCGGGAATAATTCTATTCCATTAAAACTTTTAAGGTTAAGATCATTTAATTTGAAAATGACAGCGAGTGAAGTACGCTGCTTTGTTCATTTTTTACCGTAAATGATCTTATCCCTGCAGATAATCCTCATTGGCATGTTTTACCAGTCTTACTAGAAATAATTGATTTTCTCTCAAAACCAAAGTAAGAACATTACAGGTTTAAATCAAGAACATACGTTCTAAATATTAGACTGTAGCAATCTTAAATCTAGAACGACCAATTTTGATTTAAGAATAATTGTTCTTAAAAACGAAACAGTCTTAAATTGAGGCGTTCTTAAAATTAGATTATCGTTCTTGAATTAAGAATTTTCAGACTTAACAGACTTTCAACAATGGATAGACTTAATTTAAGAACGTGTTCTTGATTTTATCGCGTTAATTGTGTCGAGCGTATGTATGGCACACACAACCGAACACGCACTTGTACCGGCAGCCAGCATTGTTGTCTTTGGTGGAGTCGATATTGACTGCTGGGTGTTTGCTCGCTGGCAAAATAAAAAAATAAAAAAAATCGCGTGGTGTTTGGGGAAAAGAGGGGAAGCAAATAGTGCCGCAGGCACCCAGGGACTAACACTAATGATTGCAGATAGGAAATAAATATAATAGAGAAAGAACTAAACTAAATTAGCTAAGATCGCTAACGATAGCTGGTTGTTAATGTTGTTGCAAGATGAGAGAGCAACATTAAACCGCCAACCCTACCATTATTACATGTTGCCTGAGCCAAATTTGATTGTGATCCCTTAAGTCAAAGACTAATGCCTCTATTCACATTATGTTCGATGCATAGCTCCGTATTCAAAAACTCAAATTAGCACATACGTAGTTTTACAAAGATTTTGTTAAACTAAATTTCATTGAAATTTTTTTTTAAATGATTACAAATACAACGTACATAGTTTTAATTCAATATTCGGATATTTTAACATAATAATAAGGAGAAAACTAAATGAAACATATGAGTTCTTTCTGAAAAACAAGGTAATGTATATTTACATGGGTACATATAATATAATTTAATAATAAAAATTTATATAAATTTAAAAAGAATATAAGATACAATATCAAATTTTAACCGGCGAACAACAAAATCAAAGTACTTACATACATAAATGCCAATGTGTCGATTCCTGAGTCTTCTCGTATACTTATATACATATATTTATAAACAACAGGTAAGCTTGCAACAAAGATAGTGATATGAATTGCGTGTTTCCTGTAGCTGTACATACATATGTACGCTATAACGAAGAATGACACTGAAGATGGTATAACGGCGTAATGGCAATCTGACGCAGTCGACGATTGGAACCGATGCCGAAAACGTATGATGCTTTAAAAATGCCTGGTATGAAAACCCCTACAATTCAGTATTAATTTCTTTTAAGGATTCCTATCGTATACCAGAAAATGGTTACGACCGCCAATTATATTTAGTTAACATCTTTTGAACCACATAGCCCTTTCGGATTTAATTCAGTGCAGAGCATGACTTCTAACTTTTTTTATCAGAAACATACATACATATATATTACTATTCGATCAGCTGATGAGCATTTGTTCTGAACAGTTTTAGATCTCGACACTTAACAAACCTCTGCCTTTTAAGACTCGGCGCTCGTCGGTCGGGCGGGTATGGAGGGATAAAATCGTTAGGATTATTATTTTATTATTGAAAGTTTGATGGATACATTTAAGATCTCATACGTCCCAGCAGAGTGCCGTATTTTCATAGATTCTTTAAAAATAAGCCTTAAAGCAGTTCTGCTTCACCACGCCGGTTTCTATACTTCCATTCCTGTCGGTCATTCCATACACCTCAAGGAAACCTACAAGAACTTGGGATTGATTCTTTGCAAATTAAAATATAAAGATCACGGTTGGCAAGTGTGCGGTGATATCAAAATGGAGCGTCTCAATGATGGCAGACTATTGTTGGACGCTTCAAAGAGCCCTTTCCGATGCTTCCCACATGCGAAAATGTACCAAACGGAGTGTCACTGAGAAAAAGAAATGTGTTTAGTGCTTACTAATTAATGTATTTTACATAAATTAATTAGTTTTGTTACGCAATTATAAATTAAAATTTTTTTTTTTAATCTTTTTTATTTTATTTTAAGATGATAAGTTGTTTAACATAGACACCTACATTGTCAGAAAACGTGACGTTCTATGACAAAATTTAAGTTATTTTCGGATTCAGCACACCCAAAAACATAAGAATTACACACAAACCAAACAGCTCTCAATTTTTTTTTTGCAGACTTGTGTAATTGTTATTTTAGCCGCACAAATCACGTATAGATGTTTACAATATATACAATAAGAGGATTTGAAATCAGCAGTTTCACACTTTGGTCTACGTATTTAATTTCGAGAAAAACTCTTCGCTTGGAGAAAACAAAAGGTAAAACAATAATGTGGTCAAATTAGATATGTATCGGATCCAATTTATAAAAGTGGTTGCTTATTTAGTTTGGAATTGATGACGAAACAATGTCCGTACCTTCTAGAGTGATTGACTGGTTAAAATCCAGTAGAAATACGCAGAGTAAATCTTCTGATTCGGTTCCAATACACGCCTCATTTTGTGCAAGGTTTCTCAAAAAGGTAGGTTAGGTTAGGTTAGGTTAGAGTGGCTGCCACCGCACAAAGCACGGTGGCACACTTAGGCTGTAAGAAGCCCATTGTGATACCAATGGCGTAGGCCATGCATTCCCTCCCTCCCTTATTCTCAAAAATTGAACCATCCTGTGCGCTTGATGTAGAGTATAAAGTTAGAGATGCTTGCCGAGTTCAAATCGGCTAGACAGTCCAAAAAGTAACTTTTGAAAAATTTTCTGCGCGTCTTGGCCAGGCCGGGGCAGTGGCAGAGATAGTGCTCAGTGGTCTCCACCTCCTCCTCGTTTCGGCAGCTGCGGCAAAAATCATTTGTTGGGTAACCTAGTCTTTCCCCATGCGTGCCCATAAGGCAGTGCCCGGTTATCACCCCAACTACTAATCTGAGAGAGGAGCGACCAAGCATAATGAGAGCTTTAGAGCGCTTCCCATCAACTTCCGGCCAGATTTGTCTGGTAATGAGACAGGTGGGCTCCGATGCCCACCTTAAATTTACCTTATCCATAAGCTCAGATCTTAGTCTGTGTTTATATGATGCTAAGGGTAAACCCACCTCTTCAGCAGAGTTTATTACGGGTAGTTCCGTCCCCTTCCTAGCTAGTTCATCGGCCAGGCAGTTACCAGGAATGTCTCTATGGCCAGGGACCCACACAACACATACGGAGCACATATCTGCAAGATGGTTTAAAGCCGCTCTGCATTCAATGGCTACCTTGGAGGTTGTACCGTAGGAGTTTAAAGATTTGATAGCAGCCTGGCTATCAGAATAAATGGTGATGCCTCGTTCTAAAGAGGTACACGTTGTCAGGCCATTATTGCATTTAGTTCGGCCTGAAAAACGCTACAGTGGTCCGGTAAACGAAGGCTGAGGTTTAGATCGAGTTCGCTTGAGTGAATCCCGCTGCCTACTCTTTCGTTTAACTTGGAGCCGTCTGTGTACACAGCCGTCGATCCTGGATCCAGGTCCACGATACCTATCCATTCGTTTCTCTCTGGGATTCTTATGGAGAACCTGTTTGCAGAGAAAGAAGGGTGTAGGGTATATTCCAACTTCTTGTCGGGCAGAGTTTCCAGGACGTTTGAGTGCCCATAGTCAAGATTTCTCCACGGAAGGATCGCATTTAGCCTGGCAGCACTGCAGGCCGCCAGAAATTTGCCGTAGAGATCCACCGGTGGAAGATTTAACATTATCTCTAGAGATTTGGTGGTTGCAGAGGGCATTGCTCCCGTGGTGAGCATTGAGGCCGCCCTCTGCACCCGTTCAAGATTGGCTCTAGTTAGAGCCCTGCTCAGTGCCGGCCACCATACGACGACCCCGTAAAAGAGAATGGGCCTTATCACAGCTGTGTACATCCAGTGTACAATGTGTGGCTTTATTCCCCATTTCTTCCCCACGGCCGTCTTACAGGCATAAAGAGCAACAATTGCTTTCTTGGAGCGGTCTTCAATGTTCCGCCTCCAGTCGAGTTTTCTATCTAGTACGATTCCGAGATATTTTACCTCGGTTGAGAGACTAAGTACCATTCCGTTTACAGATGGTAATTTGAAGTCGGGGATTTTGTATTTCCTTGTAAAGAGCACTGCTTCGGTCTTAGTAGGGTTGACGTTAAGTCCGCACTCCACAGACCAGCGGGTAACAATATTTAGAGCGTTTTGCAGTAGATCTTGATCTTGATAATGACTTGAAGATGTTTACCAGTGGCTATGATTGCCAAGTCGTCAGCATATGCCACGGCCTTGCAGCCAGTGCCCTTCAGGTTTAAGAGTAAGTCGTTTACGGTAAGGTTCCAGAGTAAAGGTGACAAGACCCCTCCCAGGGGTGTACCTCTAGCCACATGTTTGGATTTAGAGCTATCCCCTACTGTTGAGAAAATCGATCTTTTCCTGAGTAGGAGCCCCACAAAATCCACCAGTCCCTGCTGTACCCCCACGATACGGAGTGATTTGATAACAGATTCGGGGTAGACATTGTTGAAGGCTCCCTGGATGTCAATAAAGATCGCCAGCGTGTACTCTTTTATGGCCAATCCTTTCTCGATCGTTGAGACGATGTCGTGGAGAGCAGTCTCCGTGGATTTGCCTTTAGAGTATGCGTGTTGGTTAGGGGAGAGTTTTTCTTTCCTTATATTACGCCGGATATGCTCGTCTATGAGCCTCTCAAGAGTTTTGATAAGGAATGAGGTGAGGCTTATGGGCCTGAAGTCTTTGGGTTTTGCGTGAGCAGTCCTGCCTCCCTTCGGTAGAAAGACGACTTTCGCCTTCGTCCACACATTAGGAATGTGGGTGAGGGTAAGGCATGCTGTAAAAATCTGTGTGAGAAGTGGACAAAGAAGGTCATTCGCTGTTTGTAGTAGTGCGGGAAAAATTCCGTCAGGTCCTGGGGATTTGTAAGGCTCGAAGGACATTACTGCCCATTCCACCTTTTCGTACCTCACTATATCCCCTGCTGTATTCCCTAAGAGTGAGTTGGTTTGGTGACCTGGCAAAATGTTGGAGTCATCAGAGCACCCAGGAAAGTGGGTGGTCATTAGTAACTCCAGCATTTCGTCGGCTGTAGATGTCCATTCTCCGTTTGGTTTTTGAATAGAATTTATCGTTGGAGCACTTTTTGAGAGAACCTTCCTCAGCCTGTTGGCTTCGGAGTTTTCTTCTATGTTATTACAGAAGTTTTGCCAAGATTTGCGTTGTGCTGTCTAAATGGCCTTCTTGAAAGTTTTAAGAGCGTCTTTGTATGGTTGCCAAAGACCCGTCCTCTTGGCTTGGTTAAAGAGTCGCCTGCTCTCTTTCCTGAGTGCTGAAATCTCTAGATTCCACCACTGGGGTTTCTTTTTACCCTTCGGTAGGGTCTTAGGGCAGGAGACTCTGAAAGCGGAATTACATGCGTTTGTTACGAGGTCTACCGCTTCATCTATTTTTGACGGTGAGTCCAGCTCACCGAGAGAAACGACCTTCGTGTTTAAGGGACTCGCTTCATCAGGTGTTTGCGATAGGCCTAGCCTATCGTGATAAACGTGTCTGGACAAAGAGGCTGAGAGGACGCTTTTATATTTCTGCCAATCCGTCCGCCTCTTATTCCTATACGCTGTAAGAGTAGAGGGATTGAGATTTATCTTAAATGTTATGTAGAGGTGGTCAGAAAAGGAGTGTTCTTTGGACACTTGCCAGTCGCTTATCAGGTCCGAGAGGCAGCCTGAGGTGAGGGTGATGTCCAGCACTTCTCTTCTGACAGAGGTGATGAAGGTGGGATCGTTCCCCCGGTTACATATATATAGATTATTTGCTAATATAAAGTCAAGTAAACACTCACCTCGAGAATTGGTGTCGCTTGAGCCCCATATTTCATGGTGCGAGTTTGAGTCGGCTCCAATTATGACCGGGAATTTTTCCTTGTTAGCCTCTTTGATGGCTTCCTTCAGTCTTGGAGGAGGAAGAGATTGGCCGTCGTGGGCCATGTAGCTCGCCAAGAGCCAGACGATGCTCTCTTCCAGCTGTACGCTTACGCTAACGGTGTCTTCGTCGCTGTATTGAGAGAGGAGAAAATAAGAATATACTTTTTTTATAAGAATAAATGCTCTGATCCTACCTGTCACTGGAGACGTTACTAGTTGGTAGGCGTCAGAGTTTAATCCACAAACCCTGTTCCTGACGATCCAGGGCTCCTGAACAAGAATAACGTCTTCAACCTTTTCGCTGAGACGAAGAAAAAGAGCAGCCGAGGCTGCTTTGGAGTGGTGCAGATTAATTTGCAGAATCCGCACCATCTCCGCAGTCTGCGATGTCCATTGCCTCTTGCTCCACCCTCTCGGCGGCGGCTACGACCGTGGTGTCGTGATCCGCCTCCTCAGGTTCCGAAGCCAGAAGCTGGTCCTCTTCGAGTTGCGTTACCCATTGGCTGTACACAGATCCCACGTATACCGACGCCGAGCCCGCGTCGCTCTCGGCATCTGACGCGGTGTCCTATACCTCCAATGGGACGCCCCCGGTTGCCTCCGTTGAAATCGGCTCGAGGTCAGTAGGGGCGCTCGCGGCATCTCCTACTTTGCTGACCTCTTCGCTGACAGAAGAAGTCGCTGGTCCGCTTGAAGCGTTGCCTGCATTCTCGGTTTCTCTAACCTCCGCCTTCTTGTGGATTTTAACCGTGATGGAGTAAAAGCCGTAGCTTATAACCCCACCACAATCCGCAAGAACTGTCATGGAAGCATCGTTGATGACCAGGTCAACGTAACGCTGCTTCTCCTTGCTCTCGCCAACTCGCACTATCCTCCAATCGCTGGTGGGTAGTTCTGCGTTGCCAAGGCGGATGAGCTCCAGGATCTCTTTCGGTGCTGATGGTTCCGCTGGGACCCAGGCCCAGGCTCGTGGCCGTTTGGGGATTTCCTCCCTGTGGACGGCTCTCAGGTCGGCCCCGGGCCACAGCTCTCCCACCGATGAGATTGCCTCCTTGTAGAGCCGTACTGCGCGTTCGTCCGCGCATGAGACGAGTTTGATTCGCCCTTGATGCCATCCGGCGTCGCGGACGACTGATGAAGGGCCGGGATACTTCTCGAGTATGCCCTTGTAGACCCTGCACAGACCCATCAGCACGGACTTCCAATTGTCAGTGCTTATGTGTCCGTCGGGATGGCTCTTGTCCAGCACGGCCAGTGTGAGGTGCTCTTTGGCAGCCTCGTTGAACGGCTTTGTGGCTACGGCCATCGACCGACGGTTTGGAGGGGAGGACGTTCTATACCTTTTTGAACCACTCGGAGTCTCCTCGAGAGATCGCTGTCTCTTTGAGGCTAATTCTCTCCGGTGGTCCAGTCGAGTGGGTGGTTTGTCTTTTCCGCCGTTCCCCAAGGGGCGCTTTTCGCTTGCGGCCATGACTCCCTTAGCCCACTCGAGTGAGGCTTTCTGTGTCTCCGTCAATTTGTCGTATTGCATAGCCTCCAGCCGTTTTATGACCTTCGGTGCTGCCCTACGATCGCGCTGGGCCCTGACGTGGGGCCTGATGGCTTTTGAGCAGCTGGGGCTCTGATCTGTGTCATTTGCCTCAGCTGCTTTCATGCCTTTGTTCTGCGCAGTGGTGGTCGCTTTCTTGTCCGTGGAGGACTCCTGCTCGACCACAACACTTTGCATAGAGGAGGTGGCCTTGATAGGCCTATGGGGGTTGGTCGCCCTTGGCTTTTCCACCGGAAACGACTTTCCCTCGGGGGGCTTAGTGCTTCCGGTTTCAATAGAGGGTGGTTTTCCCTTTAGAGGCATAACCACTCCTCCAGTCGCTGTGGGGGACCGAGTGTGTGGTTTGGGCCGTTGAGGCCCTTTCGGCACCGTCGATGCGGTTCCCGAAGGTTTTAGGGACTTTTCTTCGCCTTGTCCAGTGGCGGCACTACCCGTGCAGGGTTCCGAGGCTTCTCGATAAGGGTTCATTTGGATACTGGTTCTTTCGCCACCTAATGAGCCGAGACCGTTCGGTGGCCGGAATAAAAGGAAAGGGGAATGAAACGGTCGACTACGGCAGAGCCCCATGCCGCAGTAAGTCCACCGTTACTCCCGGAGGCGGACCGGTATCCGGGAGGCGCCGTTCGAATACAGTCGGAAAAGCCCCCTGACTGCAAACCATCCATGGGCACGGTGACGCATGACACCCTGGATTAGGGGGGAAGGGTTGTTTCGATACCCTCCGGATCTAGATCCATAGTATTCAGTGAAAACAGGGTCACCTCTTGAAGGGTACGATTCCGCATCGTGCACTAAGGTCTTGATGTGGGATAGGCTAGGTGCACCGGATGTCCTATGCACTGTGTTACGCTTCATCCACACCCTGCTTCCGCTCGACCCCTCTCAAAAAGGTAAGATCTTAATGAATTATAATAATTATTTATTAATTTATTAACCTTTCTTATATTGTGTCAATGTTTTAAAACAAGGATCTGACGGCTTTGCTCAAGCAGACGTCCAACAGACATATTGGAATACTGCAAACAAAATAAAGTATTGGCAACTACCCTGAGAGATGATATAATCAGCATAATTATTGAAGAAGTC
Source organism: Philophylla caesio (assembly GCA_963971545.1). Classification (NCBI taxonomy): domain Eukaryota; kingdom Metazoa; phylum Arthropoda; class Insecta; order Diptera; family Tephritidae; genus Philophylla; species Philophylla caesio. The sequence goes on along the minus strand of OZ020609.1, from coordinate 28,279,810 downwards.
GTTCTAAATAATATTACCCTTAAAGCGAATGATTTCTCCCCTTTTTTAGACGAGATTTGTTCAATTTTTCCTACCCAAAAAGAGATGTCGAGGTAATCCTTGCATAACATTTTCTGTGCTTTAAGACAATTACATTTTTTATGGAATCAATGCTCAACTTTGCAAAACCTGAGTTAATATCAATTCTTACACATACATATGTATGAATGTAGATAAAATTGAAAAACGAATTCCATCAAAAATTTGAAACCTATGTAAGCCGTTTACTTTGAAAGTGGCATAAGTGATGCCTTTTGATTTCAGTGGTCATTTACTTGTATCTGAACGAGTCTGTTACTCGTTGAACTGCATCGGTCAAAGGTAAGAAGTTTTGTCATTAGTTTATGACGGTAGGACGAAATCCAGATGCATTCCCTTAGAAGTAACGAACGATTTAAGCAGGAGAGGTGGAAATGACTTATGCCACTATGTTAAAGTCGTTATGCAAAAAATTGAATTTTATTTTGTTTTTTATTTTTGAATAAATGTTTTGCAGGAATACTACTTTATACTAAGGAATGGAAGAAATAACCTAGGTGGAAAGCTTTTTGCAAAATATAAAAATCAAAGAAGCAAAAATATAAATTGGAATGTTCTATTTGCAACAGTTCACAGTCCTCCTCTATACAACACGATGAATCTGAAAATACGAGCAGAGGCAGTGCTGACAGGAGCGAAATTTGTGATAAGTGGAAAAAGAGTTTCCTTATTAGGCAAAGAGATTTCAAGACCATGAAAAACAGTGAATTTTTGAAATCGTGTCCGAAACTAACGGACTCGCGGGCGCCTGATTTGGTAATAGTGATCACATTTTCCTTAAATTTTCGTCAATAATTTTTTACCTTTAGATCAAAATTGATTTTAATATTATGTTCCCGAAAAAGGAACATTTGTTCTATTCCGAATGGGAAATATTTAAGGAACGGGTCCTGCGTTTCTACGAAATTACTATCCATAACGATTATTGCAAACAGTTAAAGTCATCAGCAAATAAAGGTGTGATTAAATCTAAATATTGTGTCATCCGTTCTTAATATACACATATTATATTTTTTCATCATTCGATTAGACGCCCAGGATTATATATGTGCCGTACTACTTAACGCAGTTTTGCCGTCTTCTGCAAGATTCAAAACCGATGCTGGAAAGCGCAATAAAAAATATATGAAGGTATTTGTTAGTAATATTCTGGTTGGATTGATCAATGACAATGTGATAACTCTGAAAGATATAAATAGGAGGAAAAAACTATTTCAGTTTGGGAAAATGGAAATCGGGAATAATTCTATTCCATTAAAACTTTTAAGGTTAAGATCATTTAATTTGAAAATGACAGCGAGTGAAGTACGCTGCTTTGTTCATTTTATACCGTAAATGATCTTATCCCTGCAGAGAATCCTCATTGGCATGTTTTACCAGTCTTACTAGAAATAATTGATTTTCTCTCAAAACCAAAGTAAGAACATTACAGGTTTAAATCAAGAACATACGTTCTAAATATTAGACTGTAGCAATCTTAAATCTAGAACGACCAATTTTGATTTAAGAATAATTGTTCTTAAAAACGAAACAGTCTTAAATTGAGGCGTTCTTAAAATTAGATTATCGTTCTTGAATTAAGAATTTTCAGACTTAACAGACTTTCAACAATGGATAGACTTAATTTAAGAACGTTTTCTTGATTTTATCGCGTTAATTGTGTCGAGCGTATGTATGGCACACACAACCGAACACGCACTTGTACCGGCAGCCAGCATTGTTGTCTTTGGTGGAGTCGATATTGACTGCTGGGTGTTTGCTCGCTGGCAAAATAAAAAAATTAAAAAAATCGCGTGGTGTTTGGGGAAAAGAGGGGAAGCAAATAGTGCCGCAGGCACCCAGGGACTAACACTAATGATTGCAGATAGGAAATAAATATAATAGAGAAAGAACTAAACTAAATTAGCTAAGATCGCTAACGATAGCTGGTTGTTAATGTTGTTGCAAGATGAGAGAGCAACATTAAACCGCCAACCCTACCATTATTACATGTTGCCTGAGCCAAATTTGATTGTGATCCCTTAAAAAAAGTCAAAGACTAATGCCTCAATTCACATTATGTTCGATGCATAGCTCCGTATTCAAAAACTCAAATTGGCACATACGTAGTTTTACAAAGATTTTATTGAAATTTTTTTCTAAATGATTACAAATACAACGTACATAGTTTTAATTCAATATTCGGATATTTTAACATAATAATAAGGAGAAAACTATGAGTTCTTTCTGAAAAACAAGGTAATGTATATTTACATGGGTACATATAATATAATGTAATAATAAAAATTAATATAAATTTAAAAAGAATATAAGATACAATATCAAATTTTAACCGGCGAACAACAAAATCAAAATACTTATGTACATACATACATGCCAATGTGTCGATTCCTGAGTCTTCTCGTATACTTATATACATATATTTATAAACAACAGGTGAGCTTGCAACAAAGATAGTGATATGAATTGCGTGTTTCCTGTAGCTGTACATACATATGTACGCTATAACGAAGAATGACACTGAAGATGGCATAACGGCGAAATGGCAATCTGACGCAGTCGACGATTGGAACCGATGCCGAAAACGTATGATGCTTTAAAAATGCCTGGTATGAAAACCCCTACAATTCAGTATTAATTTCTTTTAAGGATTCCCATCGTATACCAGAAAATGGTTACGACCGCCAATTATATTTAGTTAACTTCTTTTGAACCACATAGCCCTTTCGGATTTAATTCAGTGCAGAGCATGACTTCTAACTTTTTTTATCAGAAACATACATACATATATATTACTATTCGATCAGCTGATGAGCATTTGTTCTGAACAGTTTTAGATCTCGACACTTAACAAACCTCTGCCTTTTAAGACTCGGTGCCCGTCGGTCGGGCGGGTATGGAGGGATAAAATCGTTAGGATTATTATTTTATTATTGAAAGTTTGATGGATACATTTAAGATCTCATACGTCCCAGCAGAGTGCCGTATTTTCATAGATTCTTTAAAAATAAGCCTTAAAGCAGTTCTGCTTCACCACGCCGGTTTCTATACTTCCATTCCTGTCGGTCATTCCATACACCTCAAGGAAACCTACAAGAACTTGGGATTGATTCTTTGCAAATTAAAATATAAAGACCACGGTTGGCAAGTGTGCGGTGATATCAAAATGGAGCGTCTCAATGATGGCAGACTATTGTTGGACGCTTCAAAGAGCCCTTTCCGATGCTTCCCACAAGCGAAAATGTACCAAAAGGTGTGTCACTGAGAAAAAGAAATGTGTTTAGTGCTTACTAATTAATGTATTTTACATAAATTAATTAGTTTTGTTACGCAATTATAAATTAAAAATTTTTTTTTTTTAATATTTTTTTTTTTTTTTAAGATGATACGTTGTTTAACATAGACACCTACATTGTCAGAAAACGTGACGTTCTATGACAAAATTTAAGTTATTTTCGGATTCAGCACACCCAAAAACATAAGAATTACACACAAACCAAACAGCTCTCAATTTTTTTTTTTGCAGACTTGTGTAATTGTTATTTTAGCCGCACAAATCACGTATAGATGTTTACAATATATACAATAAGAGGATTTGAAATCAGCAGTTTCGCACTTTGGTCTACGTATTTAATTTCGAGAAAAACTCTTCGCTTGGAGAAAACAAAAGGTAAAACAATAATGTGGTCAAATTAGATACATATGTATCGGATCCAATTTATAAAAGTGGTTGCTTATTTAGTTTGGAATTGATGACGAAACAATGTCCGTACCTTCTAGAGTGATTGACTGGTTAAAATCCAGTAGAAATACGCAGAGTAAATCTTCTGATTCGGTTCCAATACACGCCTCATTTTGTGCAAGGTTTCTCAAAAAGGTAAGATCTTAATGAATTATAATAATTATTTATTAATTTATTAACCTTTCTTATATTGTGTCAATGTTTTAAAACAAGGATCTGACGGCTTTGCTCAAGCAGACGTCCAACAGACATATTGGAATACTGCAAACAAAATAAAGTATTGGAAACTACCCTGAGAGATGATATAATCAGCATAATTGTTGAAGAAGTCGTTCTAAATAATATTACCCTTAAAGCGAATGATTTCTCCCCTTTTTTAGACGAGATTTGTTCAATTTTTCCTACCCAAAAAGAGATGTCGAGGTAATCCTTGCATAACATTTTCTGTGCTTTAAGACAATTACATTTTTTATGGAATCAATGCTCAACTTTGCAAAACCTGAGTTAATATCAATTCTTACACATACATATGTATGAATGTAGATGAAATTGAAAAACGAATTCCATCAAAAATTTTAAACCTATGTAAGCCGTTTATTTTGAAAGTGGCATAAGTGATGCCTTTTGATTTCAGTGGTCATTTACTTGTATCTGAACGCGTCTGTTGCTCGTTGAACTGCATCGGTCAAAGGTAAGAAGTTTTGTCATTAGTTTATGACGGTAGGACGAAATCCAGATGCATTCCCTTAGAAGTAACGAACGATTTAAGCAGGAGAGGTGGAAATGACTTATGCCACTATGTCAAAGTCGGTATGCAAAAAATTGAATTTTATTTTGTTTTTTATTTTTGAATAAATGTTTTGCAGGAATACTACTTTATACTTAGGAATGGAAGAAATAACCTAGGTGGAAAGCTTTTTGCAAAATATAAATATCAAAGAAGCAAAATCTGAAAATACGAGCAGAGGCAGTGCTGACTGGAGCGAAATTTGTGATAAGTGGAAAAAGAGTTTCCTTATTAGACAAAGAGATTTCAAGACCATGAAAAAGAGTGAATTTTTGAAATCGTGTCCGAAACTAACGGACTCGCGGGCGCCTGATTTGGTAATAGTGATCACATTTTCCTTAAATTTTCGTCAATAATTTTTTACCTTTAGATCAAAATTGATTTTAATATTATGTTCCCGAAAAAGGAACATTTGTTCTATTCCGAATGGGAAATATTTAAGGAACGGGTCCTGCGTTTCTACGAAATTACTATCCATAACGATTATTGCAAACAGTTAAAGTCATCAGCAAATAAAGGTGTGATTAAATCTAAATATTGTGTCATCCGTTCTTAATATACACATATTATATTTTTTCATCATTCGATTAGACGCCCAGGATTATATATGTGCCGTACTACTTAACGCAGTTTTGCCGTCTTCTGCAAGATTCAAAACCGATGCTGGAAAGCGCAATAAAAAATATATGAAGGTATTTGTTAGTAATATTCTGGTTGGATTGATTAATGACAATGTGATAACTCTGAAAGATATAAATAGGAGGAAAAAACTATTTCAGTTTGGGAAAATGGAAATCGGGAATAATTCTATTCCATTAAAACTTTTAAGGTTAAGATCATTTAATTTGAAAATGACAGCGAGTGAAGTACGCTGCTTTGTTCATTTTATACCGTAAATGATCTTATCCCTGCAGAGAATCCTCATTGGCATGTTTTACCAGTCTTACTAGAAATAATTGATTTTCTCTCAAAACCAAAGTAAGAACATTACAGGTTTAAATCAAGAACATACGTTCTAAATATTAGACTGTAGCAATCTTAAATCTAGAACGACCAATTTTGATTTAAGAATAATTGTTCTTAAAAACGAAACAGTCTTAAATTGAGGCGTTCTTAAAATTAGATTATCGTTCTTGAATTAAGAATTTTCAGACTTAACAGACTTTCAACAATGGATAGACTTAATTTAAGAACGTTTTCTTGATTTTATCGCGTTAATTGTGTCGAGCGTATGTATGGCACACACAACCGAACACGCACCTGTACCGGCAGCCAGCATTGTTGTCTTTGGTGGAGTCGATATTGACTGCTGGGTGTTTGCTCGCTGGCAAAATAAAAAAATTAAAAAAATCGCGTGGTGTTTGGGGAAAAGAGGGGAAGCAAATAGTGCCGCAGGCACCCAGGACACTAATGATTGCAGATAGGAAATAAATATAATAGAGAAAGAACTAAACTAAATTAGCTAAGATCGCTAACGATAGCTGGTTGTTAATGTTGTTGCAAGATGAGAGAGCAACATTAAACCGCCAACCCTACCATTATTACATGTTGCCTGAGCCAAATTTGATTGTGATCCCTTAAAAAAAGTCAAAGACTAATGCCTCAATTCACATTATGTTCGATGCATAGCTCCGTATTCAAAAACTCAAATTGGCACATACGTAGTTTTACAAAGATTTCATTGAAATTTTTTTCTAAATGATTACAAATACAACGTACATAGTTTTAATTCAATATTCGGATATTTTAACATAATAATAAGGAGAAAACTATGAGTTCTTTCTGAAAAACAAGGTAATGTATATTTACATGGGTACATATAATATAATGTAATAATAAAAATTAATATAAATTTAAAAAGAATATAAGATACAATATCAAATTTTAACCGGCGAACAACAAAATCAAAATACTTATGTACATACATACATGCCAATGTGTCGATTCCTGAGTCTTCTCGTATACTTATATACATATATTTATAAACAACAGGTGAGCTTGCAACAAAGATAGTGATATGAATTGCGTGTTTCCTGTAGCTGTACATACATATGTACGCTATAACGAAGAATGACACTGAAGATGGCATAACGGCGAAATGGCAATCTGACGCAGTCGACGATTGGAACCGATGCCGAAAACGTATGATGCTTTAAAAATGCCTGGTATGAAAACCCCTACAATTCAGTATTAATTTCTTTTAAGGATTCCCATCGTATACCAGAAAATGGTTACGACCGCCAATTATATTTAGTTAACTTCTTTTGAACCACATAGCCCTTTCGGATTTAATTCAGTGCAGAGCATGACTTCTAACTTTTTTTATCAGAAACATACATACATATATATTACTATTCGATCAGCTGATGAGCATTTGTTCTGAACAGTTTTAGATCTCGACACTTAACAAACCTCTGCCTTTTAAGACTCGGCGCCCGTCGGTCGGGCGGGTATGGAGGGATAAAATCGTTAGGATTATTATTTTATTATTGAAAGTTTGATGGATACATTTAAGATCTCATACGTCCCAGCAGAGTGCCGTATTTTCATAGATTCTTTAAAAATAAGCCTTAAAGCAGTTCTGCTTCACCACGCCGGTTTCTATACTTCCATTCCTGTCGGTCATTCCATACACCTCAAGGAAACCTACAAGAACTTGGGATTGATTCTTTGCAAATTAAAATATAAAGACCACGGTTGGCAAGTGTGCGGTGATATCAAAATGGAGCGTCTCAATGATGGCAGACTATTGTTGGACGCTTCAAAGAGCCCTTTCCGATGCTTCCCACAAGCGAAAATGTACCAAAAGGTGTGTCACTGAGAAAAAGAAATGTGTTTAGTGCTTACTAATTAATGTATTTTACATAAATTAATTAGTTTTGTTACGCAATTATAAATTAAAAATTTTTTTTTTTTAATATTTTTTTTTTTTTTTTAAGATGATACGTTGTTTAACATAGACACCTACATTGTCAGAAAACGTGACGTTCTATGACAAAATTTAAGTTATTTTCGGATTCAGCACACCCAAAAACATAAGAATTACACACAAACCAAACAGCTCTCAATTTTTTTTTTGCAGACTTGTGTAATTGTTATTTTAGCCGCACAAATCACGTATAGATGTTTACAATATATACAATAAGAGGATTTGAAATCAGCAGTTTCGCACTTTGGTCTACGTATTTAATTTCGAGAAAAACTCTTCGCTTGGAGAAAACAAAAGGTAAAACAATAATGTGGTCAAATTAGATACATATGTATCGGATCCAATTTATAAAAGTGGTTGCTTATTTAGTTTGGAATTGATGACGAAACAATGTCCGTACCTTCTAGAGTGATTGACTGGTTAAAATCCAGTAGAAATACGCAGAGTAAATCTTCTGATTCGGTTCCAATACACGCCTCATTTTGTGCAAGGTTTCTCAAAAAGGTAAGATCTTAATGAATTATAATAATTATTTATTAATTTATTAACCTTTCTTATATTGTGTCAATGTTTTAAAACAAGGATCTGACGGCTTTGCTCAAGCAGACGTCCAACAGACATATTGGAATACTGCAAACAAAATAAAGTATTGGAAACTACCCTGAGAGATGATATAATCAGCATAATTGTTGAAGAAGTCGTTCTAAATAATATTACCCTTAAAGCGAATGATTTCTCCCCTTTTTTAGACGAGATTTGTTCAATTTTTCCTACCCAAAAAGAGATGTCGAGGTAATCCTTGCATAACATTTTCTGTGCTTTAAGACAATTACATTTTTTATGGAATCAATGCTCAACTTTGCAAAACCTGAGTTAATATCAATTCTTACACATACATATGTATGAATGTAGATGAAATTGAAAAACGAATTCCATCAAAAATTTTAAACCTATGTAAGCCGTTTATTTTGAAAGTGGCATAAGTGATGCCTTTTGATTTCAGTGGTCATTTACTTGTATCTGAACGCGTATGTTGCTCGTTGAACTGCATCGGTCAAAGGTAAGAAGTTTTGTCATTAGTTTATGACGGTAGGACGAAATCCAGATGCATTCCCTTAGAAGTAACGAACGATTTAAGTAGGAGAGGTGGAAATGACTTATGCCACTATGTCAAAGTCGGTATGCAAAAAATTGAATTTTATTTTGTTTTTTATTTTTGAATAAATGTTTTGCAGGAATACTACTTTATACTTAGGAATGGAAGAAATAACCTAGGTGGAAAGCTTTTTGCAAAATATAAATATCAAAGAAGCAAAATCTGAAAATACGAGCAGAGGCAGTGCTGACTGGAGCGAAATTTGTGATAAGTGGAAAAAGAGTTTCCTTATTAGACAAAGAGATTTCAAGACCATGAAAAAGAGTGAATTTTTGAAATCGTGTCCGAAACTAACGGACTCGCGGGCGCCTGATTTGGTAATAGTGATCACATTTTCCTTAAATTTTCGTCAATAATTTTTTACCTTTAGATCAAAATTGATTTTAATATTATGTTCCCGAAAAAGGAACATTTGTTCTATTCCGAATGGGAAATATTTAAGGAACGGGTCCTGCGTTTCTACGAAATTACTATCCATAACGATTATTGCAAACAGTTAAAGTCATCAGCAAATAAAGGTGTGATTAAATCTAAATATTGTGTCATCCGTTCTTAATATACACATATTATATTTTTTCATCATTCGATTAGACGCCCAGGATTATATATGTGCCGTACTACTTAACGCAGTTTTGCCGTCTTCTGCAAGATTCAAAACCGATGCTGGAAAGCGCAAGAAAAAATATATGAAGGTATTTGTTAGTAATATTCTGGTTGGATTGATCAATGACAATGTGATAACTCTGAAAGATATAAATAGGAGGAAAAAACTATTTCAGTTTGGGAAAATGGAAATCGGGAATAATTATATTCCATTAAAACTTTTAAGGTTAAGATCATTTAATTTGAAAATGACAGCGAGTTAAGTACGCTGCTTTGTTCATTTTATACCGTTAATGATCTTATCCCTGCAGAGAATCCTCATTGGCATGTTTTACCAGTCTTACTAGAAATAATTGATTTTCTCTCAAAACCAAAGTATTCGGTTGAAGAACTGCCTTATTTTAAAATTTTGTTTGAAAGACACCATACTATGTATAAACAGCTATATGGATCTTTGAAAGCTAAACACCACTTTCTCGTACATTATGCAATTGCAATAAAAAAATGTGGCCCACTTAAATTCCTTTGGTGCATGCGTTTTGAGGCTAAGCATAAAAAAGCCAAAACATACTTTTACAATATAACGACCTTTTCTTTAGATATTAAGTCTGGAATGAAATTTGCAAAAATTTTTACTAGATCCTGAGAGTTCGGTAGAAGACATATTTTGTTTCAGTTCTGCTAATGAAATTGATTTAGTTTCAAAAGAATTGAACTCTGCATTAGCTCAGAAAAACGGTGTTAATTTTGAGAACACTATAATTTTAAAAGAAATTTTCTTTAAAGGAACGCTTAATAAAAGTAACAACTACTTAGCTATTAGTACATCAACTACCATTGAACTGTATAAAATGAAGTATTTTTTGTTTCAAAATAACAATATCTTTGTAATGTGTAATCAAATAGAAATACAAAACTTTAACAATCATTTTCAGTCTTATGAGGTAGGGTCTAATGTTAACGTTGTACACATAAAAAACATTTCCGAGTTTATGAGTCCTCTTTTGCATTTATACTATGTAAATAATGGTGAAAGATATATAAGACTGAATTATATTTAAGAAAAAAATGTTATATTGTGGTAGAACTATTGTACTTAATAAAATAAAATTTAAATTCAAATACTAGCGTTTTTTCTCAATTCCTACAGGGACGAATGAATTTCGAAATTCTTAACTATAAAAGTAAGAACATTACAGGTTTAAATCAAGAACATACGTTCTAAATATTAGACTGTAGCAATCTTAAATCTAGAACGACCAATTTTGATTTAAGAATAATTGTTCTTAAAAACGAAACAGTCTTAAATTGAGGCGTTCTTAAAATTAGATTATCGTTCTTGAATTAAGAATTTTCAGACTTAACAGACTTTCAACAATGGATAGACTTAATTTAAGAACGTTTTCTTGATTTTATCGCGTTAATTTTGTCGAGCGTATGTATGGCACACACAACCGAACACGCACTTGTACCGGCAGCCAGCATTGTTGTCTTTGGTGGAGTCGATATTGACTGCTGGGTGTTTGCTCGCTGGCAAAATAAAAAAATTAAAAAAATCGCGTGGTGTTTGGGGAAAAGAGGAGAAGCAAATAGTGCCGCAGGCACCCAGGGACTAACACTAATGATTGCAGATAGGAAATAAATATAATAGAGAAAGAACTAAACTAAATTAGCTAAGATCGCTAACGATAGCTGGTTGTTAATGTTGTTGCAAGATGAGAGAGCAACATTAAACCGCCAACCCTACCATTATTACATGTTGCCTGAGCCAAATTTGATTGTGATCCCTTAAAAAAAGTCAAAGACTAATGCCTCTATTCACATTATGTTCGATGCATAGCTCCGTATTCAAAAACTCAAATTAGCACATACGTAGTTTTACAAAGATTTTGTTAAACTAAATTTCATTGAAATTTTTTTCTAAATGATTACAAATACAACGTACATAGTTTTAATTCAATATTCGGATATTTTAACATAATAATAAGGAGAAAACTAAATGAAACATATGAGTTCTTTCTGAAAAACAAGGTAATGTATATTTACATGGGTACATATAATATAATGTAATAATAAAAATTAATATAAATTTAAAAAGAATATAAAATAGAATATCAAATTTTAACCGGCGAACAACAAAATCAAAATACTTACATACATACATGCCAATGTGTCGATTCCTGAGTCTTCTCGTATACTTATATACATATATTTATAAACATAAACGGCGAAATGGCAATCTGACGCAGTCGACGATTGGAACCGATGCCGAAAACGTATGATGCTTTAAAAATGCCTGGTATGAAAACCCCTACAATTCAGTATTAATTTATTTTAAGGATTCCCATCGTATACCAGAAAATGGTTACGACCGCCAATTATATTTAGTTAAAATCTTTTGAATCACATAGCTCTTTCGGATTTAATTCAGTGCAGAGCATGACTTCTAACTTTTTTTATCAGAAACATACATACATATATAATACTATTCGATCAGCTGATGAGCATTTGTTCTGAACAGTTTTAGATCTCGACACTTAACAAACCTCTGCCTTTTAAGACTCGGCGCCCGTCGGTCGGGCGGGTATGGAGGGATAAAATCGTTAGGATTATTATTTTATTATTGAAAGTTTGATGGATACATTTAAGATCTCATACGTCCCAGCAGAGTGCCGTATTTTCATAGATTCTTTAAAAATAAGCCTTAAAGCAGTTCTGCTTCACCACGGCGGTTTCTATACTTCCATTCCTGTCGGTCATTCCATACACCTCAAGGAAACCTACAAGAACTTGGGATTGATTCTTTGCAAATTAAAATATAAAGACCACGGTTGGCAAGTGTGCGGTGATATCAAAATGGAGCGTCTCAATGATGGCAGACTATTGTTGGACGCTTCAAAGAGCCCTTTCCGATGCTTCCCACAAGCGAAAATGTACCAAAAGGAGTGTCACTGAGAAAAAGAAATGTGTTTAGTGCTTACTAATTAATGTATTTTACATAAATTAATTAGTTTTGTTACGCAATTATAAATTAAAAATTTTTTTTTTTTAATATTTTTTATTTTATTTTAAGTTGATAAGTTGTTTAACATAGACACCTACATTGTCAGAAAACGTGACGTTCTATGACAAAATTTAAGTTATTTTCGGATTCAGCACACCCAAAAACATAAGAATTACACACAAACCAAACAGCTCTAAATTTTTTTTTTGCAGACTTGTGTAATTGTTATTTTAGCCGCACAAATCACGTATAGATGTTTACAATATATACAATAAGAGGATTTGAAATCAGCAGTTTCACACTTTGGTCTACGTATTTAATTTCGAGAAAAACTCTTCGCTTGGAGAAAACAAAAGGTAAAACAATATTTTAGCCGCACAAATCACGTATAGATGTTTACAATATATACAATAAGAGGATTTGAAATCAGCAGTTTCGCACTTTGGTCTACGTATTTAATTTCGAGAAAAACTCTTCGCTTGGAGAAAACAAAAGGTAAAACAATAATGTGGTCAAATTAGATACATATGTATCGGATCCAATTTATAAAAGTGGTTGCTTATTTAGTTTGGAATTGATGACGAAACAATGTCCGTACCTTCTAGAGTGATTGACTGGTTAAAATCCAGTAGAAATACGCAGAGTAAATCTTCTGATTCGGTTCCAATACACGCCTCATTTTGTGCAAGGTTTCTCAAAAAGGTAAGATCTTAATGAATTATAATAATTATTTATTAATTTATTAACCTTTCTTATATTGTGTCAATGTTTTAAAACAAGGATCTGACGGCTTTGCTCAAGCAGACGTCCAACAGACATATTGGAATACTGCAAACAAAATAAAGTATTGGAAACTACCCTGAGAGATGATATAATCAGCATAATTGTTGAAGAAGTCGTTCTAAATAATATTACCCTTAAAGCGAATGATTTCTCCCCTTTTTTAGACGAGATTTGTTCAATTTTTCCTACCCAAAAAGAGATGTCGAGGTAATCCTTGCATAACATTTTCTGTGCTTTAAGACAATTACATTTTTTATGGAATCAATGCTCAACTTTGCAAAACCTGAGTTAATATCAATTCTTACACATACATATGTATGAATGTAGATGAAATTGAAAAACGAATTCCATCAAAAATTTTAAACCTATGTAAGCCGTTTATTTTGAAAGTGGCATAAGTGATGCCTTTTGATTTCAGTGGTCATTTACTTGTATCTGAACGCGTCTGTTGCTCGTTGAACTGCATCGGTCAAAGGTAAGAAGTTTTGTCATTAGTTTATGACGGTAGGACGAAATCCAGATGCATTCCCTTAGAAGTAACGAACGATTTAAGCAGGAGAGGTGGAAATGACTTATGCCACTATGTCAAAGTCGGTATGCAAAAAATTGAATTTTATTTTGTTTTTTATTTTTGAATAAATGTTTTGCAGGAATACTACTTTATACTTAGGAATGGAAGAAATAACCTAGGTGGAAAGCTTTTTGCAAAATATAAATATCAAAGAAGCAAAATCTGAAAATACGAGCAGAGGCAGTGCTGACTGGAGCGAAATTTGTGATAAGTGGAAAAAGAGTTTCCTTATTAGACAAAGAGATTTCAAGACCATGAAAAAGAGTGAATTTTTGAAATCGTGTCCGAAACTAACGGACTCGCGGGCGCCTGATTTGGTAATAGTGATCACATTTTCCTTAAATTTTCGTCAATAATTTTTTACCTTTAGATCAAAATTGATTTTAATATTATGTTCCCGAAAAAGGAACATTTGTTCTATTCCGAATGGGAAATATTTAAGGAACGGGTCCTGCGTTTCTACGAAATTACTATCCATAACGATTATTGCAAACAGTTAAAGTCATCAGCAAATAAAGGTGTGATTAAATCTAAATATTGTGTCATCCGTTCTTAATATACACATATTATATTTTTTCATCATTCGATTAGACGCCCAGGATTATATATGTGCCGTACTACTTAACGCAGTTTTGCCGTCTTCTGCAAGATTCAAAACCGATGCTGGAAAGCGCAAGAAAAAATATATGAAGGTATTTGTTAGTAATATTCTGGTTGGATTGATCAATGACAATGTGATAACTCTGAAAGATATAAATAGGAGGAAAAAACTATTTCAGTTTGGGAAAATGGAAATCGGGAATAATTATATTCCATTAAAACTTTTAAGGTTAAGATCATTTAATTTGAAAATGACAGCGAGTTAAGTACGCTGCTTTGTTCATTTTATACCGTTAATGATCTTATCCCTGCAGAGAATCCTCATTGGCATGTTTTACCAGTCTTACTAGAAATAATTGATTTTCTCTCAAAACCAAAGTATTCGGTTGAAGAACTGCCTTATTTTAAAATTTTGTTTGAAAGACACCATACTATGTATAAACAGCTATATGGATCTTTGAAAGCTAAACACCACTTTCTCGTACATTATGCAATTGCAATAAAAAAATGTGGCCCACTTAAATTCCTTTGGTGCATGCGTTTTGAGGCTAAGCATAAAAAAGCCAAAACATACTTTTACAATATAACGACCTTTTCTTTAGATATTAAGTCTGGAATGAAATTTGCAAAAATTTTTACTAGATCCTGAGAGTTCGGTAGAAGACATATTTTGTTTCAGTTCTGCTAATGAAATTGATTTAGTTTCAAAAGAATTGAACTCTGCATTAGCTCAGAAAAACGGTGTTAATTTTGAGAACACTATAATTTTAAAAGAAATTTTCTTTAAAGGAACGCTTAATAAAAGTAACAACTACTTAGCTATTAGTACATCAACTACCATTGAACTGTATAAAATGAAGTATTTTTTGTTTCAAAATAACAATATCTTTGTAATGTGTAATCAAATAGAAATACAAAACTTTAACAATCATTTTCAGTCTTATGAGGTAGGGTCTAATATTAACGTTGTACACATAAAAAACATTTCCGAGTTTATGAGTCCTCTTTTGCATTTATACTATGTAAATAATGGTGAAAGATATATAAGACTGAATTATATTTAAGAAAAAAATGTTATATTGTGGTAGAACTATTGTACTTAATAAAATAAAATTTAAATTCAAATACTAGCGTTTTTTCTCAATTCCTACAGGGACGAATGAATTTCGAAATTCTTAACTATAAAAGTAAGAACATTACAGGTTTAAATCAAGAACATACGTTCTAAATATTAGACTGTAGCAATCTTAAATCTAGAACGACCAATTTTGATTTAAGAATAATTGTTCTTAAAAACGAAACAGTCTTAAATTGAGGCGTTCTTAAAATTAGATTATCGTTCTTGAATTAAGAATTTTCAGACTTAACAGACTTTCAACAATGGATAGACTTAATTTAAGAACGTTTTCTTGATTTTATCGCGTTAATTTTGTCGAGCGTATGTATGGCACACACAACCGAACACGCACTTGTACCGGCAGCCAGCATTGTTGTCTTTGGTGGAGTCGATATTGACTGCTGGGTGTTTGCTCGCTGGCAAAATAAAAAAATTAAAAAAATCGCGTGGTGTTTGGGGAAAAGAGGAGAAGCAAATAGTGCCGCAGGCACCCAGGGACTAACACTAATGATTGCAGATAGGAAATAAATATAATAGAGAAAGAACTAAACTAAATTAGCTAAGATCGCTAACGATAGCTGGTTGTTAATGTTGTTGCAAGATGAGAGAGCAACATTAAACCGCCAACCCTACCATTATTACATGTTGCCTGAGCCAAATTTGATTGTGATCCCTTAAAAAAAGTCAAAGACTAATGCCTCTATTCACATTATGTTCGATGCATAGCTCCGTATTCAAAAACTCAAATTAGCACATACGTAGTTTTACAAAGATTTTGTTAAACTAAATTTCATTGAAATTTTTTTCTAAATGATTACAAATACAACGTACATAGTTTTAATTCAATATTCGGATATTTTAACATAATAATAAGGAGAAAACTAAATGAAACATATGAGTTCTTTCTGAAAAACAAGGTAATGTATATTTACATGGGTACATATAATATAATGTAATAATAAAAATTAATATAAATTTAAAAAGAATATAAAATAGAATATCAAATTTTAACCGGCGAACAACAAAATCAAAATACTTACATACATACATGCCAATGTGTCGATTCCTGAGTCTTCTCGTATACTTATATACATATATTTATAAACATAAACGGCGAAATGGCAATCTGACGCAGTCGACGATTGGAACCGATGCCGAAAACGTATGATGCTTTAAAAATGCCTGGTATGAAAACCCCTACAATTCAGTATTAATTTCTTTTAAGGATTCCCATCGTATACCAGAAAATGGTTACGACCGCCAATTATATTTAGATAAAATCTTTTGAATCACATAGCTCTTTCGGATTTAATTCAGTGCAGAGCATGACTTCTAACTTTTTTTATCAGAAACATACATACATATATAATACTATTCGATCAGCTGATGAGCATTTGTTCTGAACAGTTTTAGATCTCGACACTTAACAAACCTCTGCCTTTTAAGACTCGGCGCCCGTCGGTCGGGCGGGTATGGAGGGATAAAATCGTTAGGATTATTATTTTATTATTGAATGTTTGATGGATACATTTAAGATCTCATACGTCCCAGCAGAGTGCCGTATTTTCATAGATTCTTTAAAAATAAGCCTTAAAGCAGTTCTGCTTCACCACGGCGGTTTCTATACTTCCATTCCTGTCGGTCATTCCATACACCTCAAGGAAACCTACAAGAACTTGGGATTGATTCTTTGCAAATTAAAATATAAAGACCACGGTTGGCAAGTGTGCGGTGATATCAAAATGGAGCGTCTCAATGATGGCAGACTATTGTTGGACGCTTCAAAGAGCCCTTTCCGATGCTTCCCACAAGCGAAAATGTACCAAAAGGAGTGTCACTGAGAAAAAGAAATGTGTTTAGTGCTTACTAATTAATGTATTTTACATAAATTAATTAGTTTTGTTACGCAATTATAAATTAAAAATTTTTTTTTTTTAATATTTTTTATTTTATTTTAAGTTGATAAGTTGTTTAACATAGACACCTACATTGTCAGAAAACGTGACGTTCTATGACAAAATTTAAGTTATTTTCGGATTCAGCACACCCAAAAACATAAGAATTACACACAAACCAAACAGCTCTAAATTTTTTTTTTGCAGACTTGTGTAATTGTTATTTTAGCCGCACAAATCACGTATAGATGTTTACAATATATACAATAAGAGGATTTGAAATCAGCAGTTTCACACTTTGGTCTACGTATTTAATTTCGAGAAAAACTCTTCGCTTGGAGAAAACAAAAGGTAAAACAATAATGTGGTCAAATTAGATATGTATCGGATCCAATTTATAAAAGTGGTTGCTTATTTAGTTTGGAATTGATGACGAAACAATGTCCGTACCTTCTAGAGTGATTGACTGGTTAAAATCCAGTAGAAATACGTAGAGTAAATCTTCTGATTCGGTTCCAATACACGCCTCATTTTGTGCAAGGTTTCTCAAAAAGGTAAGATCTTAATGAATTATAATAATTATTTATTAATTTATTAACCTTTCTTATATTGTGTCAATGTTTTAAAACAAGGATCTGACGGCTTTGCTCAAGCAGACGTCCAACAGACATGGTGGAATACTGCAAACAAAATAAAGTATTGGCAACTTCCCTGAGAGATGATATAATCAGCATAATTATTGAAGAAGTCGTTCTAAATAATATTACCCTTAAAGCGAATGATTTCTCCCCTTTTTTAGACGAGATTTGTTCAATTTTTCCTACCCGAAAAGAGATGTCGAGGTAATCCTTGCATAACATTTTCTGTGCTTTAAGACAATTACATTTTTTATGGAATCAATGCTCAACTTTGCAAAACCTGAGTTAATATCAATTCTTACACATACATATGTATGAATGTAGATAAAATTGAAAAACGAATTCCATCAAAAATTTGAAACCTATGTAAGCCGTTGATTTTGAAAGTGGCATAAGTGATGCCTTTTAATTTCAGTGGTCATTTACTTGTATCTGAACGCGTCTGTTGCTCGTTGAACTGCATCGGTCAAAGGTAAGAAGTTTTGTCATTAGTTTATGATGGTAGGACGAAATCCAGATGAATTCCCTTAGAAGTAACGAACGATTTAAGCAGGAGAGGTGGAAATGACTTATGCCACTATGTCAAAGTCGTTATGCAAAAAATTGAATTTTATTTTGTTTTTTATTTTTGAATAAATGTTTTGCAGGAATACTACTTTATACTAAGGAATGGAAGAAATAACCTAGGTGGAAAGCTTTTTGCAAAATATAAAAATCAAAGAAGCAAAAATATAAATTGGAATGTTCTATTTGCAACAGTTCACAGTCCTCCTCTATACAACACGATGAATCTGAAAATACGAGCAGAGGCAGTGCTGACTGGAGCGAAATTTGTGATAAGTGGAAAAAGAGTTTCCTTATTAGACAAAGAGATTTCAAGACCATGAAAAACAGTGAATTTTTGAAATCGTGGCCGAAACTAACGGACTCGCGGGCGCCTGATTTGGTAATAGTGATCACATTTTCCTTAAATTTTCGTCAATAATTTTTTACCTTTAGATCAAAATTGATTTTAATATTATGTTTTCGAAAAAGGAACATTTGTTCTATTCCGAATGGGAAATATTTAAGGAACGGGTCCTGCGTTTCTACGAAATTACTATCCATAACGATTATTGCAAACAGTTAAAGTCATCAGCAAATAAAGGTGTGATTAAATCTAAATATTGTGTCATCCGTTCTTAATATACACATATTATATTTTTTCATCATTCGATTAGACGCCCAGGATTATATATGTATGTGCCGTACTACTTAACGCAGTTTTGCCGTCTTCTGCAAGATTCAAAACCGATGCTGGAAAGCGCAAAAAAAAATATATGAAGGTATTTGTTAGTAATATTCTGGTTGGATTGATTAATGACAATGTGATAACTCTGAAAGATATAAATAGGAGGAAAAAACTATTTCAGTTTGGGAAAATGGAAATCGGGAATAATTCTATTCCATTAAAACTTTTAAGGTTAAGATCATTTAATTTGAAAATGACAGCGAGTGAAGTACGCTGCTTTGTTCATTTTATACCGTTAATGATCTTATCCCTGCAGAGAATCCTCATTGGCATGTTTTACCAGTCTTACTAGAAATAATTGATTTTCTCTCAAAACCAAAGTATTCGGTTGAAGAACTGCCTTATTTTAAAATTTTGTTTGAAAGACACCATACTATGTATAAACAGCTATATGGATCTTTGAAAGCTCAACACCACTTTCTCGTACATTATGCAATTGCAATAAAAAAATGTGGCCCACTTAAATTCCATTGGTGCATGCGTTTTGAGGCTAAGCATAAAGAAGCTAAAACATACTTTACCTTTTCTTTAGATATTAAGTCTGGAATGAAATTTGCAAAAATTTTTACTAAATCATGAGAGTTCGGTAGAAGACATATTTTGTTTCAGTTCTGCTAATGAAATTGATTTAGTTTCAAAAGAATTGAACTCTGCATTAGCTCAGAAAAACGGTGTTAATTTTGAAAACACTATAATTTTAAAAGAAATTTTATTTAAAGGAACGCTTAATAAAAGTAATAACTACTTAGCTATTAGTACATCAACTACCATTGAACTGTATAAAATGAAGTATTTTTTGTTTTAAAATAACAATATCTTTGTAATGTGTAATCAAATAGAAATACAAAACTTTAACAATCATTTTCAGTCTTATGAGGTAGGGTCTAATATTAACGTTGTACACATAAAAAACATTTCCGAGTTTATGAGTCCTCCTTTGCATTTATACTATGTAAATAATGTAAAAGTTATATAAGACTGAAGAATATTTAAGAAAAAAATGTTATATTGTGGTAGAACTATTGTACTTAATAAAATAAAATTTAAATTCACATACTAGCGTTTTTTCTCAATTCCTACAGGGACGAATGGATTTCGAAATTCTGAACTATAAAAGTAAGAACATTACAGGTTTAAATCAAGAACATACGTTCTAAATATTAGACTGTAGCAATCTTAAATCTAGAACGACCAATTTTGATTTAAGAATAATTGTTCTTAAAAAAGAAACAGTCTTAAATTGAGGCGTTCTTAAAATTAGATTATCGTTCTTGAATTAAGAATTTTCAGACTTAACAGACTTTCAACAATGGATAGACTTAATTTAAGAACGTTTTCTTGATTTTATCGCGTTAATTGTGTCGAGCGTATGTATGGCACACACAACCTAACACGCACTTGTACCGGCAGCCAGCATTGTTGTCTTTGGTGGAGTCGATATTGACTGCTGGGTGTTTGCTCGCTGGCAAAATAAAAAAATTAAAAAAATCGCGTGGTGTTTGGGGAAAAGAGGAGAAGCAAATAGTGCCGCAGGCACCCAGGGACTAACACTAATGATTGCAGATAGGAAATAAATATAATAGAGAAAGAACTAAACTAAATTAGCTAAGATCGCTAACGATAGCTGGTTGTTAGTGTTGTTGCCAGATGAGAGAGCAACATTAAACCGCCAACCCTACCATCATTACATGTTGCCTGAGCCAAATTTGATTGTGATCCCTTAAAAAAAGTCAAAGACTAATGCCTCTATTCACATTATGTTCGATGCATAGCTCCGTATTCAAAAACTCAAATTAGCACATACGTAGTTTTACAAAGATTTTGTTAAACTAAATTTCATTGAAATTTTTTTCTAAATGATTACAAATACAACGTACATAGTTTTAATTCAATATTCGGATATTTTAACATAATAATAAGGAGAAAACTAAATGAAACATATGAGTTCTTTCTGAAAAACAAGGTAATGTATATTTACATGGGTACATATAATATAATCTAATAATAAAAATTTAAAAAGAATATAAGATACAATATCAAATTTTAACCGGCGAACAACAAAATCAAAATACTTACATACATACATGCCAATGTGTCGATTCCTGAGTCTTCTCGTATACTTATATACATATATTTATAAACAACAGGTGAGCTTGCAACAAAGATAGTGATATGAATTGCGTGTTTCCTGTAGCTGTACATATGTACATACATATGTACGCTATAACGAAGAATGACACTGAAGATGGCATAACGGCGAAATGGCAATCTGACGCAGTCGACGATTGGAACCGATGCCGAAAACGTATGATGCTTTAAAAACGCCTGGTATGAAAACCCCTACAATTCAGTATTAATTTCTTTTAAGGATTCCCATCGTATACCAGAAAATGGTTACGACCGCCAATTATATTTAGTTAAAATCTTTTGAACCACATAGCCCTTTCGGATTCAATTCAGTGCAGAGCATGACTTCTAACTTTTTTTTATCAGAAACATACATACATATGTATATATTACTTGTTTTTTGTTGTTTTTTCACTCCGACAAGGTTGAAAGTTGATGTATTTTGGAACGAAAATCGACACATAAATTAGCAAATTTTTTCAAACAACACAACATTCACACAGCATTTAAAACAGTAAACAACTTAGGACGAATACAACGGACAAGTACAAATACAGAGGACTCACTAAACAGCCAAGGCGTATACCAACTGACCTGCGAATGCCAATACAGCTACATAGGACAAACAGGACGAAAAGTAAGAACAAGGTTCCGCGAACACATAAGGGATTACAACAAGAAGTCACGGAAACCCACCACAACACCTGAATCTAACTTTGCAAATCACATGTTCCACAGCAAATGTATACCAGCAAACATTAAGAAAACCGTAAAGGTATTGCATGTGCAGCAAAAAGGTCGACGCCTAAACGCACTGGAAAACATTGAGATATACAAACAGAAAACATTTGACGGAAGAATAATAAACGAACAGACGAAAACCAACTCGGACGTAATATTTGAGCCATTGAAACTTGTTTACAAAAAACAAAGCACGAACTTAGGTACTACCAAAGAAACTAACGCACAGGACCAACACAAAACATCCCACAGGACAAAAATTACTGACTTCTACCTACCCATGCATACCTAATAGGCAACCGTAAAAGAAAAAAAACTTCACGCTGACAAATAAACCCTAAACACAGGTAGCATACACCTACAAACATTTGTTGGCTGCTAGTTAACGATAGATACCGATACCTACGAAGGACCAAACACAATAAATAGGGACCGCCAGACGTAAACTAAACAGAACGAAAAATAACACTGAAGATGGCACAACGCCGAAACCGGTTTGTTTCAAAACCAAATTTGACAAGGATCGACGGAAAATCGTTCCAAAATACATCAACACTGAAGATGGCACAACGCCGAAACCGGTTTGTTTCAAAACCAAATTTGACAAGGATCGACGGAAAATCGTTCCAAAATACATCATATATATTACTATTCGATCAGCTGATGAGCATTTGTTCTGAACAGTTTTAGATCTCGACACTTAACAAACCTCTGCCTTTTAAGACTCGGCGCCCGTCGGTCGGGCGGGTATGGAGGGATAAAATCGTTAGGATTATTATTTTATTATTGAAAGTTTGATGGATACATTTAAGATCTCATACGTCCCAGCAGAGTGCCGTATTTTCATAGATTCTGGGATTGATTCTTTGCAAATCAAAATATAAAGACCACGGTTGGCAAATGTGCGGTGATATCAAAATGGAGCGTCTCAATGATGACAGACTATTGTTGGACGCTTCAAAGAGCCCTTTCCGATGCTTCCCACAAGCGAAAATGTACCGAAAGGAGTGTCACTGAGAAAAAGAAATGTGTTTAGTGCTTACTAATTAATGTATTTTACATAAATTTATTAGTTTTGTTACGCAATTATAAATTAAAAATTTTTTTTTTTAATCTTTTTTATTTTATTTTAAGATGATAAGTTGTTTAACATAGACACCTACATTGTCAGAAAACGTGACGTTCTATGACAAAATTTAAGTTATTTTCGGATTCAGCACACCCACAAACATAAGAATTACACACAAACCAAACAGCTCTCAATTTTTTTTTTGCAGACTTGTGTAATTGTTATTTTAGCCGCACAAATCACGTATAGATGTTTACAATATATACAATAAGAGGATTTGAAATCAGCAGTTTCACACTTTGGTCTACGTATTTAATTTCGAGAAAAACTCTTCGCTTGGAGAAAACAAAAGGTAAAACAATAATGTGGTCAAATTAGATATGTATCGGATCCAATTTATAAAAGTGGTTGCTTATTTAGTTTGGAATTGATGACGAAACAATGTCCGTACCTTCTAGAGTGATTGACTGGTTAAAATCCAGTAGAAATACGCAGAGTAAATCTTCTGATTCGGTTCCAATACACGCCTCATTTTGTGCAAGGCTTCTCAAAAAGGTAAGATCTTAATGAATTATAATAATTATTTATTAATTTATTAACCTTTCTTATATTGTGTCAATGTTTTAAAACAAGGATCTGACGGCTTTGCTCAAGCAGACGTCCAACAGACATATTGGAATACTGCAAACAAAATAAAGTATTGGCAACTACCCTGAGATATTATATAATCAGCATAATTGTTGAAGAAGTCGTTCTAAATAATATTACCCTTAAAGCGAATGATTTCTCCCCTTTTTTAGACGAGATTTGTTCAATTTTTCCTACCCAAAAAGAGATGTCGAGGTAATGCTTGCATAACATTTTCTGTGCTTTAAGACAATTACATTTTTTATGGAATCAATGCTCAACTTTGCAAAACCTGAGTTAATATCAATTCTTACACATACATATGTATGAATGTAGATGAAATTGAAAAACGAATTCCATCAAAAATTTTAAACCTATGTAAGCCGTTTATTTTGAAAGTGGCATAAGTGATGCCTTTTGATTTCAGTGGTCATTTACTTGTATCTGAACGCGTCTGTTGCTCGTTGAACTGCATCGGTCAAAGGTAAGAAGTTTTGTCATTAGTTTATGACGGTAGGACGAAATCCAGATGAATTCCCTTAGAAGTAACGAACGATTTAAGCAGGAGAGGTGGAAATGACTTATGCCACTATGTCAAAGTCGTTATGCAAAAAATTGAATTTTATTTTGTTTTTTATTTTTGAATAAATGTTTTGCAGGAATACTACTTTATACTAAGGAATGGAAGAAATAACCTAGGTGGAAAGCTTTTTGTAAAATATAAAAATCAAAGAAGCAAAAATATAAATTGGAATGTTCTATTTGCAACAGTTCACAGTCCTCCTCTATACAACACGATGAATCTGAAAATACGAGCAGAGGCAGTGCTGACTGGAGCGAAATTTGTGATAAGTGGAAAAAGAGTTTCCTTATTAGACAAAGAGATTTCAAGACCATGAAAAACAGTGAATTTTTGAAATCGTGGCCGAAACTAACGGACTCGCGGGCGCCTGATTTGGTAATAGTGATCACATTTTCCTTAAATTTTCGTCAATAATTTTTTACCTTTAGATCAAAATTGATTTTAATATTATGTTCCCGAAAAAGGAACATTTGTTCTATTCCGAATGGGAAATATTTAAGGAACGGGTCCTGCGTTTCTACGAAATTACTATCCATAACGATTATTGCAAACAGTTAAAGTCATCAGCAAATAAAGGTGTGATTAAATCTAAATATTGTGTCATCCGTTCTTAATATACACACATTATATTTTTTCATCATTCGATTAGACGCCCAGGATTATATATGTGCCGTACTACTTAACGCAGTTTTGCCGTCTTCTGCAAGATTCAAAACCGATGCTGGAAAGCGCAAGAAAAAATATATGAAGGTATTTGTTAGTAATATTCTGGTTGGATTGATCAATGACAATGTGATAACTCTGAAAGATATAAATAGGAGGAAAAAACTATTTCAGTTTGGGAAAATGGAAATCGGGAATAATTCTATTCCATTAAAACTTTTAAGGTTAAGATCATTTAATTTGAAAATGACAGCGAGTGAAGTACGCTGCTTTGTTCATTTTATACCGTTAATGATCTTATCCCTGCAGAGAATCCTCATTGGCATGTTTTACCAGTCTTACTAGAAATAATTGATTTTCTCTCAAAACCAAAGTATTCGGTTGAAGAACTGCCTTATTTTAAAATTTTGTTTGAAAGACACCATACTATGTATAAACAGCTATATGGATCTTTGAAAGCTAAACACCACTTTCTCGTACATTATGCAATTGCAATAAAAAAATGTGGCCCACTTAAATTCCTTTGGTGCATGCGTTTTGAGGCTAAGCATAAAGAAGCCAAAACATACTTTAACAATATAACGACCTTTTCTTTAGATATTAAGTCTGGAATGAAATTTGCAAAAATTTTTACTAGATCCTGAGAGTTCGGTAGAAGACATATTTTGTTTCAGTTCTGCTAATGAAATTGATTTAGTTTCAAAAGAATTGAACTCTGCATAAGCTCAGAAAAACGGTGTTAATTTTGAGAACACTATAAATTTTAAAAGAAATTTTATTTAAAGGAACGCTTAATAAAAGTAACAACTACTTAGCTATTAGTACATCAACTACCATTGAACTGTATAAAATGAAGTATTTTTTGTTTCAAAATAACAATATCTTTGTAATGTGTAATCAAATAGAAATACAAAACTTTAACAATCATTTTCAGTCTTATGAGGTAGGGTCTAATATTAACGTTGTACACATAAAAAACATTTCCGAGTTTATGAGTCCTCTTTTGCATTTATACTATGTAAATAATGGTAAAAGTTATATAAGACTGAATTATATTTAAGAAAAAAATGTTATATTGTGGTAGAACTATTGTACTTAATAAAATAAAATTTAAATTCAAATACTAGCGTTTTTTCTCAATTCCTACAGGGACGAATGAATTTCGAAATTCTGAACTATAAAAGTAAGAACATTACAGGTTTAAATCAAGAACATACGTTCTAAATATTAGACTGTAGCAATCTTAAATCTAGAACGACCAATTTTGATTTAAGAATAATTGTTCTTAAAAACGAAACAGTCTTAAATTGAGGCGTTCTTAAAATTATATTATCGTTCTTGAATTAAGAATTTTCAGACTTAACAGACTTTCAACAATGGATAGACTTAATTTAAGAACGTTTTCTTGATTTTATCGCGTTAATTTTGTCGAGCGTATGTATGGCACACACAACCGAACACGCACTTGTACCGGCAGCTAGCATTGTTGTCTTTTGTGGAGTCGATATTGACTGCTGGGTGTTTGCTCGCTGGCAAAATAAAAAAATTAAAAAAATCGCGTGGTGTTTGGGGAAAAGAGGGGAAGCAAATAGTGCCGCAGGCACCCAGGGACTAACACTAATGATTGCAGATAGGAAATAAATATAATAGAGAAAGAACTAAACTAAATTAGCTAAGATCGCTAACGATAGCTGGTTGTTAATGTTGTTGCAAGATGAGAGAGCAACATTAAACCGCCAACCCTACCATTATTACATGTTGCCTGAGCCAAATTTGATTGTGATCCCTTAAAAAAAGTCAAAGACTAATGCCTCTATTCACATTATGTTCGATGCATAGCTCCGTATTCAAAAACTCAAATTAGCACATACGTAGTTTTACAAAGATTTTGTTAAACTAAATTTCATTGAAATTTTTTTCCAAATGATTACAAATACAACGTACATAGTTTTAATTCAATATTCGGATATTTTAACATAATAATAAGGAGAAAACTAAATGAAACATATGAGTTCTTTCTGAAAAACAAGGTAATGTATATTTACATGGGTACATATAATATAATGTAATAATAAAAATTAATATAAATTTAAAAAGAATATAAAATACAATATCAAATTTTAACCGGCGAACAACAAAATCAAAATACTTACATACATACATGCCAATGTGTCGATTCCTGAGTCTTCTCGTATACTTATATACATATATTTATAAACATAAACGGCGAAATGGCAATCTGACGCAGTCGACGATTGGAACCGATGCCGAAAACGTATGATGCTTTAAAAATGCCTGGTATGAAAACCCCTACAATTCAGTATTAATTTCTTTTAAGGATTCCCATCGTATACCAGAAAATGGTTACGACCGCCAATTATATTTAGTTAAAATCTTTTGAACCACAAAGCCCTTTCGGATTTAATTCAGTGCAGAGCATGACTTCTAACTTTTTTTTTTCAGAAACATACATACATATATATTACCATTCGATCAGCTGATGAGCATTTGTTCTGAACAGTTTTAGATCTCGACACTTAACAAACCTCTGCCTTTTAAGACTCGGCGCCCGTCGGTCGGGCGGGTATGGAGGGATAAAATCGTTAGGATTATTATTTTATTATTGAAAGGTTGATGGATACATTTAAGATCTCATACGTCCCAGCAGAGTGCCGTATTTTCATAGATTCTTTAAAAATAAGCCTTAAAGCAGTTCTGCTTCACCACGGCGGTTTCTATACTTCCATTCCTGTCGGTCATTCCATACACCTCAAGGAAACCTACAAGAACTTTGGATTGATTCTTTGCAAATTAAAATATAAAGACCACGGTTGGCAAGTGTGCGGTGATATCAAAATGGAGCGTCTCAATGATGGCAGACTATTGTTGGACGCTTCAAAGAGCCCTTTCCGATGCTTCCCACAAGCGAAAATGTACCAAAAGGAGTGTCACTGAGAAAAAGAAATGTGTTTAGTGCTTACTAATTAATGTATTTTACATAAATTAATTAGTTTTGTTACGCAATTATAAATAAAATTTTTTTTTTTTTAATCTTTTTTATTTTACTTTAAGATGATAAGTTGTTTAACATAGACACCTGCATTGTCAGAAAACGTTACATTCTATGACAAAATTTAAGTTATTTTCGGATTCAGCACACCCAAAAACATAAGAATTACACACAAACCAAACAGCTCTCAATTTTTTTTTTGCAGACTTGTGTAATTGTTATTTTAGCCGCACAAATCACGTATAGATGTTTACAATATATACAATAAGAGGATTTGAAATCAACAGTTTCACACTTTGGTCTACGTATTTAATTTCGAGAAAAACTCTTCGCTTGGAGAAAACAAAAGGTAAAACAATAATGTGGTCAAATTAGATATGTATCGGATCCAATTTATAAAAGTGGTTGCTTATTTAGTTTGGAATTGATGACGAAACAATGTCCGTACCTTCTAGAGTGATTGACTGGTTAAAATCCAGTAGAAATACGCAGAGTAAATCTTCTGATTCGGTTCCAATACACGCCTCATTTTGTGCAAGGTTTCTCAAAAAGGTAAGATCTTAATGAATTATAATAATTATTTATTAATTTATTAACCTTTCTTATATTGTGTCAATGTTTTAAAACAAGGATCTGACGGCTTTGCTCAAGCAGACGTCCAACAGACATATTGGAATACTGCAAACAAAATAAAGTATTGGCAACTACCCTGAGAGATGATATAATCAGCATAATTATTGAAGAAGTCGTTCTAAATAATATTACCCTTAAAGCGAATGATTTCTCCCCTTTTTTTAGACGAGATTTGTTCCATTTTTCCTACCCAAAAAGAGATGTCGAGGTAATCCTTGCATAACATTTTCTGTGCTTTAAGACAATTACATTTTTTATGGAATCAATGCTCAACTTTGCAAAACCTGAGTTAATATCAATTCTTACACATACATATGTATGAATGTAGATAAAATTGAAAAAACGAATTCCATCAAAAATTTGAAACCTATGTAAGCCGTTTATTTTGAAAGTGGCATAAGTGATGCCTTTTGATTTCAGTGGTCATTTACTTGTATCTGAACGCGTCTGTTGCTCGTTGAACTGCATCGGTCAAAGGTAAGAAGTTTTGTCATTAGTTTATGACGGTAGGATGAAATCCAGATGAATTCCCTTAGAAGTAACGAACGATTTAAGCAGGAGAGGTGGAAATGACTTATGCCACTATGTCAAAGTCGTTATGCAAAAAATTGAATTTTATTTTGTTTTTTATTTTTGAATAAATGTTTTGCAGGAATACTACTTTATACTAAGGAATGGAAGAAATAACCTAGGTGGAAAGCTTTTTGCAAAATATAAAAATCATAGAAGCAAAAATATAAATTGGAATGTTCTATTTGCAACAGTTCACAGTCCTCTTCTATACAACACGATGAATCTGAAAATACGAGCAGAGGCAGTGCTGACTGGAGCGAAATTTGTGATAAGTGGAAAAAGAGTTTCCTTATTAGACAAAGAGATTTCAAGACCATGAAAAACAGTGAATTTTTGAAATCGTGGCCGAAACTAACGGACTCACGGGCGCCTGATTTGGTAATAGTGATCACATTTTCCTTAAATTTTCGTCAATAATTTTTTACCTTTAGATCAAAATTGATTTTAATATTATGTTTTCGAAAAAGGAACATTTGTTCTATTCCGAATGGGAAATATTTAAGGAGCGGGTCCTGCGTTTCTACGAAATTACTATCCATAACGATTATTGCAAACAGTTAAAGTCATCAGCAAATAAAGGTGTGATTAAATCTAAATATTGTGTCATCCGTTCTTAATATACACATATTATATTTTTTCATCATTCGATTATACGCCCAGGATTATATATGTGCAGTTTTGCCGTCTTCTGCAAGATTCAAAACCGATGCTGGAAAGCGCAATAAACAATATATGAAGGTATTTGTTAGTAATATTCTGGTTGGATTGATTAATGACAATGTGATAACTCTGAAAGATATAAATAGGAGGAAAAAACTATTTCAGTTTGGGAAAATGGAAATCGGGAATAATTCTATTCCATTAAAACTTTTAAGGTTAAGATCATTTAATTTGAAAATGACAGCGAGTGAAGTACGCTGCTTTGTTCATTTTATACCGTTAATGATCTTATCCCTGCAGAGAATCCTCATTGGCATGTTTTACCAGTCTTACTAGAAATAATTGATTTTCTCTCAAAACCAAAGTATTCGGTTGAAGAACTGCCTTATTTTAAAATTTTGTTTGAAAGGCACCATACTATGTATAAACAGCTATATGGATCTTTGAAAGCTCAACACCACTTTCTCGTACATTATGCAATTGCAATAAAAAAATGTGGCCCACTTAAATTCCTTTGGTGCATGCGTTTTGAGGCTAAGCATAAAGAAGCTAAAACATACTTTACCTTTTCTTTAGATATTAAGTCTGGAATGAAATTTGCAAAAATTTTTACTAAATCATGAGAGTTCGGTAGAAGACATATTTTGTTTCAGTTCTGCTAATGAAATTGATTTAGTTTCAAAAGAATTGAACTCTGCATTAGCTCAGAAAAACGGTGTTAATTTTGAAAACACTATAATTTTAAAAGAAATTTTATTTAAAGGAACGCTTAATAAAAGTAATAACTACTTAGCTATTAGTACATCAACTACCATTGAACTGTATAAAATGAAGTATTTTTTGTTTTAAAATAACAGTATCTTTGTAATGTGTAATCAAATAGAAATACAAAACTTTAACAATCATTTTCAGTCTTATGAGGTAGGGTCTAATATTAACGTTGTACACATAAAAAACATTTCCGAGTTTATGAGTCCTCCTTTGCATTTATACTATGTAAATAATGTAAAAGTTATATAAGACTGAAGTATATTTAAGAAAAAAATGTTATATTGTGGTAGAACTATTGTACTTAATAAAATAAAATTTAAATTCACATACTAGCGTTTTTTCTCAATTCCTACAGGGACGAATGGATTTCGAAATTCTGAACTATAAAAGTAAGAACATTACAGGTTTAAATCAAGAACATACGTTCTAAATATTAGACTGTAGCAATCTTAAATCTAGAACGACCAATTTTGATTTAAAAATAATTGTTCTTAAAAAAGAAACAGTCTTAAATTGAGGCGTTCTTAAAATTAGATTATCGTTCTTGAATTAAGAATTTTCAGACTTAACAGACTTTCAACAATGGATAGACTTAATTTAAGAACGTTTTCTTGATTTTATCGCGTTAATTGTGTCGAGCGTATGTATGGCACACACAACCTAACACGCACTTGTACCGGCAGCCAGCATTGTTGTCTTTGGTGGAGTCGATATTGACTGCTGGGTGTTTGCTCGCTGGCAAAATAAAAAAATTAAAAAAATCGCGTGGTGTTTGGGAAAAGAGGAGAAGCAAATAGTGCCGCAGGCACCCAGGGACTAACACTAATGATTGCAGATAGGAAATAAATAAAATAGAGAAAGAACTAAACTAAATTAGCTAAGATCGCTAACGATAGCTGGTTGTTAATGTTGTTGCAAGATGAGAGAGCAACATTAAACCGCCAACCCTACCGTTATTACATGTTGCCTGAGCCAAATTTGTCAAAGACTAATGCCTCTATTCACATTATGTTCGATGCATAGCTCCGTATTCAAAAACTCAAATTAGCACATACGTAGTTTTACAAAGATTTTGTTAAACTAAATTTCATTGAAATTTTTTTCTAAATGATTACAAATACAACGTACATAGTTTTAATTCAATATTCGGATATTTTAACATAATAATAAGGAGAAAACTAAATGAAACATATGAGTTCTTTCTGAAAAACAAGGTAACGTATATTTACATGGGTACATATAATATAATGTAATAATAAAAATTTATATAAATTTAAAAAGAATATAAGATACAATATCAAATTTTAACCGGCGAACAACAAAATCAAAATACTTACATACATACATGCCAATGTGTCGATTCCTGAGTCTTCTCGTATACTTATATACATATATTTATAAACAACAGGTGAGCTTGCAACAAAGATAGTGATATGAATTGCGTGTTTCCTGTAGCTGTACATATGTACATACATATGTACGCTATAACGAAGAATGACACTGAAGATGGCATAACGGCGAAATGGCAATCTGACGCAGTCGACGATTGGAACCGATGCCGAAAACGTATGATGCTTTAAAAACGCCTGGTATGAAAACCCCTACAATTCAGTATTAATTTCTTTTAAGGATTCCCATCGTATACCAGAAAAAGGTTACGACCGCCAATTATATTTAGTTAAAATCTTTTGAACCACATAGCCCTTTCGGATTCAATTTAGTGCAGAGCATGACTTCTAACTTTTTTTTATCAGAAACATACATACATATGTATATATTACTTGTTTTTTGTTGTTTTTTCACTCCGACAAGGTTGAAAGTTGATGTATTTTGGAACGAAAATCGACACATAAATTAGCAAATTTTTTCAAAAAACACAACATTCACACAGCATTTAAAACAGTAAACAACTTAGGACGAATACTACGGACAAGTACAAATACAGAGGACTCACTAAACAGCCAAGGCGTATACCAACTGACCTGCGAATGCCAATACAGCTACATAGGACAAACAGGACGAAAAGTAAGAACAAGGTTCCGCGAACACATAAGGGATTACAACAAGAAGTCACGGAAACCCACCACAACACCTGAATCTAACTTTGCAAATCACATGTTCCACAGCAAATGTACACCAGCAAACATTAAGAAAACCGTAAAGGTATTGCATGTGCAGCAAAAAGGTCGACGCCTAAACGCACTGGAAAACATGGAGATATACAAACAGAAAACATTTGACGGAAGAATAATAAACGAACAGACGAACACCAACTCGGACGTAATATTTGAGCCATTGAAACTTGTTTACAAAAAACAAAGCACGAACTTAGGTACTACCAAAGAAACTAACGCACAGGACCAACACAAAACATCCCACAGGACAAAAATTACTGACTTCTACCTACCCATGCATACCACATAGGCAACCGTAAAAGAAAAAAACCTTACGCTGACAAATAAACCCTAAACACAGGTAGCATACACCTACAAACATTTGTTGGCTGCTAGTTAACGATAGATACCGATACCTACGAAGGACAAAACACAATAAATAGGGACCACCAGACGTAAACTAAACAGAACGAAATATAACACTGAAGATGGCACAACGCCGAAACCGGTTTGTTTCAAAACCAAATTTGACAAGGATCGACGGAAAATCGTTCCAAAATACATCAACACTGAAGATGGCACAACGCCGAAACCGGTTTGTTTCAAAACCAAATTTGACAAGGATCGACGGAAAATCGTTCCAAAATACATCATATATATTACTATTCGATCAGCTGATGAGCATTTGTTCTGAACAGTTTTAGATCTCGACACTTAACAAACCTCTGCCTTTTAAGACTCGGCGCCCGTCGGTCGGGCGGGTATGGAGGGATAAAATCGTTAGGATTATTATTTTATTATTGAAAGTTTGATGGATACATTTAAGATCTCATACGTCCCAGCAGAGTGCCGTATTTTCATAGATTCTTTAAAAATAAGCCTTAAAGCAGTTCTGCTTCACCACGGCGGTTTCTATACTTCCATTCCTGTCGGTCATTCCATACACCTCAAGGAAACCTACAAGAACTTGGGATTGATTCTTTGCAAATCAAAATATAAAGACCACGGTTGGCAAGTGTGCGGTGATATCAAAATGGAGCGTCTCAATGATGACAGACTATTGTTGGACGCTTCAAAGAGCCCTTTCCGATGCTTCCCACAAGCGAAAATGTACCGAAAAGGAGTGTCACTGAGAAAAAGAAATGTGTTTAGTGCTTACTAATTAATGTATTTTACATAAATTTATTAGTTTTGTTACGCAATTATAAATTAAAAAATTTTTTTTTTTAATCTTTTTTATTTTATTTTAAGATGATAAGTTGTTTAACATGGACACCTACATTGTCAGAAAACGTGACGTTCTATGACAAAATTTAAGTTATTTTCGGATTCAGCACACCCAAAAACATAAGAATTACACACAAACCAAACAGCTCTCAATTTTTTTTTTGCAGACTTGTGTAATTGTTATTTTAGCCGCACAAATCACGTATAGATGTTTACAATATATACAATAAGAGGATTTGAAATCAGCAGTTTCACACTTTGGTCTACGTATTTAATTTCGAGAAAAACTCTTCGCTTGGAGAAAACAAAAGGTAAAACAATAATGTGGTCAAATTAGATATGTATCGGATCCAATTTATAAAAGTGGTTGCTTATTTAGTTTGGAATTGATGACGAAACAATGTCCGTACCTTCTAGAGTGATTGACTGGTTAAAATCCAGTAGAAATACGCAGAGTAAATCTTCTGATTCGGTTCCAATACACGCCTCATTTTGTGCAAGGTTTCTCAAAAAGGTAAGATCTTAATGAATTATAATAATTATTTATTAATTTATTAACCTTTCTTATATTGTGTCAATGTTTTAAAACAAGGATCTGACGGCTTTGCTCAAGCAGACGTCCAACAGACATATTGGAATACTGCAAACAAAATAAAGTATTGGCAACTACCCTGAGATATTATATAATCAGCATAATTGTTGAAGAAGTCGTTCTAAATAATATTACCCTTAAAGCGAATGATTTCTCCCCTTTTTTAGACGAGATTTGTTCAATTTTTCCTACCCAAAAAGAGATGTCGAGGTAATGCTTGCATAACATTTTCTGTGCTTTAAGACAATTACATTTTTTATGGAATCAATGCTCAACTTTGCAAAACCTGAGTTAATATCAATTCTTACACATACATATGTATGAATGTAGATAAAATTGAAAAACGAATTCCATCAAAAATTTGAAACCTATGTAAGCCGTTTATTTTGAAAGTGGCATAAGTGATGCCTTTTGATTTCAGTGGTCATTTACTTGTATCTGAACGCGTCTGTTGCTCGTTGAACTGCATCGGTCAAAGGTAAGAAGTTTTGTCATTAGTTTATGACGGTAGGACGAAATCCAGATGAATTCCCTTAGAAGTAACGAACGATTTAAGCAGGAGAGGTGGAAATGACTTATGCCACTATGTCAAAGTCGTTATGCAAAAAATTTAATTTTATTTTGTTTTTTATTTTTGAATAAATGTTTTGCAGGAATACTACTTTATACTAAGGAATGGAAGAAATAACCTAGGTGGAAAGCTTTTTGCAAAATATAAAAATCATAGAAGCAAAAATATAAATTGGAATGTTCTATTTGCAACAGTTCACAGTCCTCTTCTATACAACACGATGAATCTGAAAATACGAGCAGAGGCAGTGCTGACTGGAGCGAAATTTGTGATAAGTGGAAAAAGAGTTTCCTTATTAGACAAAGAGATTTCAAGACCATGAAAAACAGTGAATTTTTGAAATCGTGGCCGAAACTAACGGACTCGCGGGCGCCTGATTTGGTAATAGTGATCACATTTTCCTTAAATTTTCGTCAATAATTTTTTACCTTTAGATCAAAATTGATTTTAATATTATGTTCCCGAAAAAGGAACATTTGTTCTATTCCGAATGGGAAATATTTAAGGAACGGGTCCTGCGTTTCTACGAAATTACTATCCATACGATTATTGCAAACAGTTAAAGTCATCAGCAAATAAAGGTGTGATTAAATCTAAATATTGTGTCATCCGTTCTTAATATACACATATTATATTTTTTCATCATTCGATTAGACGCCCAGGATTATATATGTGCCGTACTACTTAACGCAGTTTTGCCGTCTTCTGCAAGACCAAAACCGATGCTGGAAAGCGCAATAAAAAATATATGAAGGTATTTGTTAGTAATATTCTGGTTGGATTGATTAATGACAATGTGATAACTCTGAAAGATATAAATAGGAGAAAAAAATTATTTCAGTTTGGGAAAATGGAAATCGGGAATAATTCTATTCCATTAAAACTTTTAAGGTTAAGGTCATTATTTGAAAATGACAGCGAGTGAAGTACGCTGCTTTGTTCATTTTATACCGTTAATGATCTTATCCCTGCAGAGAATCCTCATTGGCATGTTTTACCAGTCTTACTAGAAATAATTGATTTTCTCTCAAAACCAAAGTATTCGGTTGAAGAACTGCCTTATTTTAAAATTTGGTTTGAAAGACACCATACTATGTATAAACAGCTATATGGATCTTTGAAAGCTAAACACCACTTTCTCGTACATTATGCAATTGCAATAAAAAAATGTGGCCCACTTAAATCCCTTTGGTGCATGCGTTTTGAGGCTAAGCATAAAGAAGCTAAAACATACTTTAACAATATAACGACCTTTTCTTTAGATATTAAGTCTGGAATGAAATTTGCAAAAATTTTTACTAGATCATGAGAGTTCGGTAGAAGACATATTTTGTTTCAGTTCTGCTAATGAAATTGATTTAGTTTCAAAAGAATTGAACTCTGCATTAGCTCAGAAAAACGGTGTAAATTTTAAAAACACTATAATTTTAAAAGAAATTTTATTTAAAGGAACGCTTAATAAAAGTAACAACTACTTAGCTATTAGTACATCAACTACCATTGAACTGTATAAAATGAAGTATTTTTTGTTTCAAAATAACAATATCTTTGTAATGTGTAATCAAATAGAAATACAAAACTTTAACAATCATTTTCAGTCTTATGAGGTAGGGTCTAATATTAACGTTGTACACATAAAAAACACTTCCGAGTTTATGAGTCCTCCTTTGCATTTATACTATGTAAATAATGGTAAAAGTTATATAAGACTGAAGTATATTTAAGAAAAAAATGTTATATTGTGGTAGAACTATTGTACTTAATAAAATAAAATTTAAATTCAAATACTAGGGTGTTTTCTCAATTCCTACAGGGACGAATGAATTTCGAAATTCTGACCTAAAAATAAGAACATTACAGGTTTAAATCAAGAACATACGTTCTAAATATTAGACTGTAGCAATCTTAAATCTAGAACGACCAATTTTGATTTAAGAATAATTGTTCTTAAAAAAGAAACAGTCTTAAATTGAGGCGTTCTTAAAATTATATTATCGTTCTTGAATTAAGAATTTTCAGACTTCACAGACTTTCAACAATGGATAGACTTAATTTAAGAACGTTTTCTTGATTTTATCGCGTTAATTGTGTCGAGCGTATGTATGGCACACACAACCGAACACGCACTTGTACCGGCAGCCAGCATTGTTGTCTTTGGTGGAGTCGATATTGACTGCTGGGTGTTTGCTCGCTGGCAAAATAAAAAAATTAAAAAAATCGCGTGGTGTTTGGGGAAAAGAGGAGAAGCAAATAGTGCCGCAGGCACCCAGGGACTAACACTAATGATTGCAGATAGGAAATAAATATAATAGAGAAAGAACTAAACTAAATTAGCTAAGATCGCTAACGATAGCTGGTTGTTAATGTTGTTGCAAGATGAGAGAGCAACATTAAACCGCCAACCCTACCATTATTACATGTTGCCTGAGCCAAATTTGTCAAAGACTAATGCCTCTATTCACATTATGTTCGATGCATAGCTCCGTATTCAAAAACTCAAATTAGCACATACGTAGTTTTACAAAGATTTTGTTAAACTAAATTTCATTGAAATTTTTTTCTTAATGATTACAAATACAACGTACATAGTTTTAATTCAATATTCGGATATTTTAACATAATAATAAGGAGAAAACTAAATGAAACATATGAGTTCTTTCTGAAAAACAAGGTAATGTATATTTACATGGGTACATATAATATAATGTAATAATAAAAATTTATATAAATTTAAAAAGAATATAAGATACAATATCAAATTTTAACCGGCGAACAACAAAATCAAAATACTTACATACATACATGCCAATGTGTCGATTCCTGAGTCTTCTCGTATACTTATATACATATATTTATAAACAACAGGTGAGCTTGCAACAAAGATAGTGATATGAATTGCGTGTTTCCTGTAGCTGTACATACATATGTACGCTATAACGAAGAATGACACTGAAGATGGCATAACGGCGAAATGGCAATCTGACGCAGTCGACGATTGGAACCGATGCCGAAAACGTATGATGCTTTAAAAACGCCTGGTATGAAAACCCCTACAATTCAGTATTAATTTCTTTTAAGGATTCCCATCGTATACCAGAAAAAGGTTACGACCGCCAATTATATTTAGTTAAAATCTTTTGAACCACATAGCCCTTTCGGATTCAATTTAGTGCAGAGCATGACTTCTAACTTTTTTTTATCAGAAACATACATACATATGTATATATTACTTGTTTTTTGTTGTTTTTTCACTCCGACAAGGTTGAAAGTTGATGTATTTTGGAACGATTTTCCGTCGATCCTTGTCAAATTTGGTTTTGAAACAAACTGGTTTCGGCGTTGTGCCATCTTCAGTGTTATTTTTCGTTCTGTTTAGTTTACGTCTGGCGGTCCCTATTTATTGTGTTTTGTCCTTCGTAGGTATCGGTATCTATCGTTAACTAGCAGCCAACAAATGTTTGTAGGTGTATGCTACCTGTGTTTAGGGTTTATTTGTCAGCGTGAAGTTTTTTTTCTTTTACGGTTGCCTATGTGGTATGCATGGGTAGGTAGAAGTCAGTAATTTTTGTCCAGTGGGATGTTTTGTGTTGGTCCTGTGCGTTAGTTTCTTTGGTAGTACCTAAGTTCGTGCTTTGTTTTTTGTAAACAAGTTTCAATGGCTCAAATATTACGTCCGAGTTGGTGTTCGTCTGTTCGTTTATTATTCTTCCGTCAAATGTTTTCTGTTTGTATATCTCCATGTTTTCCAGTGCGTTTAGGCGTCGACCTTTTTGCTGCACATGCAATACCTTTACGGTTTTCTTAATGTTTGCTGGTGTACATTTGCTGTGGAACATGTGATTTGCAAAGTTAGATTCAGGTGTTGTGGTGGGTTTCCGTGACTTCTTGTTGTAATCCCTTATGTGTTCGCGGAACCTTGTTCTTACTTTTCGTCCTGTTTGTCCTATGTAGCTGTATTGGCATTCGCAGGTCAGTTGGTATACGCCTTGGCTGTTTAATGAGTCCTCTGTATTTGTACTTGTCCGTAGTATTCGTCCTAAGTTGTTTACTGTTTTAAATGCTGTGTGAATGTTGTGTTTTTTTTGAAAAAATTTGCTAATTTATGTGTCGATTTTCCTGTATAAGTTAATACTGTCCATGTCTTTCCGTCTTTATCCTTATCGCTTCTTTGTGGGGTCCCATTGTTTCTTCTGATTTTGTCTATCAGATCTTTTTTATATCTGTTATTGACCGCTATGTTGTAAATAATGTTTAGCTCTCTCTTGTGTGCTTCTGGTGTTAAAGGTGTTCGTTCTAGTCTGTCAACTAGTTGCTTTAACGCCGTATTTTTGTGCTGCTGAGGGCGGTTCGAAGTGTTATGAATTACCGTGTCTGTGGCTGTTGGTATTAACTTATACAGGAAAATCGACACATAAATTAGCAAATTTTTTCAAAAAACACAACATTCACACAGCATTTAAAACAGTAAACAACTTAGGACGAATACTACGGACAAGTACAAATACAGAGGACTCACTAAACAGCCAAGGCGTATACCAACTGACCTGCGAATGCCAATACAGCTACATAGGACAAACAGGACGAAAAGTAAGAACAAGGTTCCGCGAACACATAAGGGATTACAACAAGAAGTCACGGAAACCCACCACAACACCTGAATCTAACTTTGCAAATCACATGTTCCACAGCAAATGTATACCAGCAAACATTAAGAAAACCGTAAAGGTATTGCATGTGCAGCAAAAAGGTCGACGCCTAAACGCACTGGAAAACATTGAGATATACAAACAGAAAACATTTGACGGAAGAATAATAAACGAACAGACGAACACCAACTCGGACGTAATATTTGAGCCATTGAAACTTGTTTACAAAAAACAAAGCACGAACTTAGGTACTACCAAAGAAACTAACGCACAGGACCAACACAAAACATCCCACAGGACAAAAATTACTGACTTCTACCTACCCATGCATACCACATAGGCAACCGTAAAAGAAAAAAAACTTCACGCTGACAAATAAACCCTAAACACAGGTAGCATACACCTACAAACATTTGTTGGCTGCTAGTTAACGATAGATACCGATACCTACGAAGGACAAAGCACAATAAATAGGGACCGCCAGACGTAAACTAAACAGAACGAAAAATAACACTGAAGATGGCACAACGCCGAAACCGGTTTGTTTCAAAACCAAATTTGACAAGGATCGACGGAAAATCGTTCCAAAATACATCAACACTGAAGATGGCACAACGCCGAAACCGGTTTGTTTCAAAACCAAATTTGACAAGGATCGACGGAAAATCGTTCCAAAATACATCATATATATTACTATTCGATCAGCTGATGAGCATTTGTTCTGAACAGTTTTAGATCTCGACACTTAACAAACCTCTGCCTTTTAAGACTCGGCGCCCGTCGGTCGGGCGGGTATGGAGGGATAAAATCGTTAGGATTATTATTTTATTATTGAAAGTTTGATGGATACATTTAAGATCACATACGTCCCAGCAGAGTGCCTTATTTTCATAGATTCTTTAAAAATAAGCCTTAAAGCAGTTCTGCTTCACCACGGCGGTTTCTATACTTCCATTCCTGTCGGTCATTCCATACACCTCAAGGAAACCTACAAGAACTTGGGATTGATTCTTTGCAAATCAAAATATAAAGACCACGGTTGGCAAGTGTGCGGTGATATCAAAATGGAGCGTCTCAATGATGACAGACTATTGTTGGACGCTTCAAAGAGCCCTTTCCGATGCTTCCCACAAGCGAAAATGTACCGAAAAGGAGTGTCACTGAGAAAAAGAAATGTGTTTAGTGCTTACTAATTAATGTATTTTACATAAATTTATTAGTTTTGTTACGCAATTATAAATTAAAAATTTTTCTTTTTTTAATCTTTTTTATTTTATTTTAAGATGATAAGTTGTTTAACATAGACACCTACATTGTCAGAAAACGTGACGTTCTATGACAAAATTTAAGTTATTTTCGGATTCAGCACACCCACAAACATAAGAATTACACACAAACCAAACAGCTCTCAATTTTTTTTTTGCAGACTTGTGTAATTGTTATTTTAGCCGCACAAATCACGTATAGATGTTTACAATATATACAATAAGAGGATTTGAAATCAGCAGTTTCACACTTTGGTCTACGTATTTAATTTCGAGAAAAACTCTTCGCTTGGAGAAAACAAAAGGTAAAACAATAATGTGGTCAAATTAGATATGTATCGGATCCAATTTATAAAAGTGGTTGCTTATTTAGTTTGGAATTGATGACGAAACAATGTCCGTACCTTCTAGAGTGATTGACTGGTTAAAATCCAGTAGAAATACGCAGAGTAAATCTTCTGATTCGGTTCCAATACACGCCTCATTTTGTGCAAGGTTTCTCAAAAAGGTAAGATCTTAATGAATTATAATAATTATTTATTAATTTATTAACCTTTCTTATATTGTGTCAATGTTTTAAAACAAGGATCTGACGGCTTTGCTCAAGCAGACGTCCAACAGACATATTGGAATACTGCAAACAAAATAAAGTATTGGCAACTACCCTGAGAGATTATATAATCAGCATAATTGTTGAAGAAGTCGTTCTAAATAATATTACCCTTAAAGCGAATGATTTCTCCCCTTTTTTAGACGAGATTTGTTCAATTTTTCCTACCCAAAAAGAGATGTCGAGGTAATGCTTGCATAACATTTTCTGTGCTTTAAGACAATTACATTTTTTATGGAATCAATGCTCAACTTTGCAAAACCTGAGTTAATATCAATTCTTACACATACATATGTATGAATGTAGATAAAATTGAAAAACGAATTCCATCAAAAATTTGAAACCTATGTAAGCCGTTTATTTTGAAAGTGGCATAAGTGATGCCTTTTGATTTCAGTGGTCATTTATTGTATCTGAAGGCGTCTGTTGCTCGTTGAACTGCATCGGTCAAAGGTAAGAAGTTTTGTCATTAGTTTATGACGGTAGGACGAAATCCAGATGAATTCCCTTAGAAGTAACGAACGATTTAAGCAGGAGAGGTGGAAATGACTTATGCCACTATGTCAAAGTCGTTATGCAAAAAATTGAATTTTATTTTGTTTTTTATTTTTGAATAAATGTTTTGCAGGAATACTACTTTATACTAAGGAATGGAAGAAATAACCTAGGTGGAAAGCTTTTTGCAAAATATAAAAATCATAGAAGCAAAAATATAAATTGGAATGTTCTATTTGCAACAGTTCACAGTCCTCCTCTATACAACACGATGAATCTGAAAATACGAGCAGAGGCAGTGCTGATTGGAGCGAAATTTGTGATAAGTGGAAAAAGAGTTTCCTTATTAGACAAATTTTCGTCAATAATTTTTTACCTTTAGATAAAAATTGATTTTAATATTATGTTCCCGAAAAAGGAACATTTGTTCTATTCCGAATGGGAAATATTTAAGGAACGGGTCCTGCGTTTCTACGAAATTACTATCCATAACGATTATTGCAAACAGTTAAAGTCATCAGCAAATAAAGGTGTGATTAAATCTAAATATTGTGTCATCCGTTCTTAATATACACATATTATATTTTTTTATCATTCGATTAGACGCCCAGGATTATATATGTGCCGTACTACTTAACGCAGTTTTGCCGTCTTCTGCAAGACCAAAACCGATGCTGGAAAGCGCAATAAAAAATATATGAAGGTATTTGTTAGTAATATTCTGGTTGGATTGATTAATGACAATGTGATAACTCTGAAAGATATAAATAGGAGGAAAAAACTATTTCAGTTTGGGAAAATGGAAATCGGGAATAATTCTATTCCATTAAAACTTTTAAGGTTAAGATCATTATTTGAAAATGACAGCGAGTGAAGTACGCTGCTTTGTTCATTTTATACCGTTAATGATCTTATCCCTGCAGAGAATCCTCATTGGCATGTTTTACCAGTCTTACTAGAAATAATTGATTTTCTCTCAAAACCAAAGTATTCGGTTGAAGAACTGCCTTATTTTAAAATTTTGTTTGAAAGACACCATACTATGTATAAACAGCTATATGGATCTTTGAAAGCTAAACACCACTTTCTCGTACATTATGCAATTGCAATAAAAAAATGTGGCCCACTTAAATTCCTTTGGTGCATGCGTTTTGAGGCTAAGCATAAAGAAGCTAAAACATAGTTTAACAATATAACGACCTTTTCTTTAGATATTAAGTCTGGAATGAAATTTGCAA
This sequence comes from Philophylla caesio, assembly GCA_963971545.1. NCBI lineage: Eukaryota > Metazoa > Arthropoda > Insecta > Diptera > Tephritidae > Philophylla > Philophylla caesio. The sequence goes on along the minus strand of OZ020609.1, from coordinate 28,236,401 downwards.
AAATTTTTACTAGATCATGAGAGTTCGGTAGAAGACATATTTTGTTTCAGTTCTGCTAATGAAATTGATTTAGTTTCAAAAGAATTGAACTCTGCATTAGCTCAGAAAAACGGTGTTAATTTTTAAAACACTATAATTTTAAAAGAAATTTTATTTAAAGGAACGCTTAATAAAAGTAACAACTACTTAGCTATTAGTACATCAGCTACCATTGAACTGTATAAAATGAAGTATTTTTTGTTTCAAAATAACAATATCTTTGTAATGTGTAATCAAATAGAAATACAAAACTTTAACAATCATTTTCAGTCTTATGAGGTAGGGTCTAATATTAACGTTGTACACATAAAAAACATTTCCGAGTTTATGAGTGCTCCTTTGCATTTATACTATGTAAATAATGGTAAAAGTTATATAAGACTGAAGTATATTTAAGAAAAAAATGTTATATTGTGGTAAAACTATTGTACTTAATAAAATAAAATTTAAATTCAAATACTAGGGTGTTTTCTCAATTCAGTATTAATTTCTTTTAAGGATTCCCATCGTATACCAGAAAATGGTTACGACCGCCAATTATATTTAGTTAAAATCTTTTGAACCACATAGCCCTTTCGGATTTAATTCAGTGCAGAGCATGACTTCTAACTTTTTTTTATCAGAAACATACATACATATGTATATATCACTTGTTTTTTGTTGTTTTTTCACTCCGACAAGGTTGAAAGTTGATGTATTTTGGAACGATTTTCCGTCGATCCTTGTCAAATTTGGTTTTGAAACAAACTGGTTTCGGCGTTGTGCCATCTTCAGTGTTATTTTTCGTTCTGTTTAGTTTACGTCTGGCGGTCCCTATTTATTGTGTTTTGTCCTTCGTAGGTATCGGTATCTATCGTTAACTAGCAGCCAACAAATGTTTGTAGGTGTATGCTACCTGTGTTTAGGGTTTATTTGTCAGCGTGAAGTTTTTTTTCTTTTACGGTTGCCTATGTGGTATGCATGGGTAGGTAGAAGTCAGTAATTTTTGTCCAGTGGGATGTTTTGTGTTGGTCCTGTGCGTTAGTTTCTTTGGTAGTACCTAAGTTCGTGCTTTGTTTTTTGTAAACAAGTTTCAATGGCTCAAATATTACGTCCGATTTGGTGTTCGTCTGTTCGTTTATTATTCTTCCGTCAAATGTTTTCTGTTTGTATATCTCCATGTTTTCCAGTGCGTTTAGGCGTCGACCTTTTTGCTGCACATGCAATACCTTTACGGTTTTCTTAATGTTTGCTGGTGTACATTTGCTGTGGAACATGTGATTTGCAAAGTTAGATTCAGGTGTTGTGGTGGGTTTCCGTGACTTCTTGTTGTAATCCCTTATGTGTTCGCGGAACCTTGTTCTTACTTTTCGTCCTGTTTGTCCTATGTAGCTGTATTGGCATTCGCAGGTCAGTTGGTATACGCCTTGGCTGTTTAATGAGTCCTCTGTATTTGTACTTGTCCGTAGTATTCGTCCTAAGTTGTTTACTGTTTTAAATGCTGTGTGAATGTTGTGTTTTTTTTGAAAAAATTTGCTAATTTATGTGTCGATTTTCCTGTATAAGTTAATACTGTCCATGTCTTTCCGTCTTTATCCTTATCGCTTCTTTGTGGGGTCCCATTGTTTCTTCTGATTTTGTCTATCAGATCTTTTTTATATCTGTTATTGACCGCTATGTTGTAAATAATGTTTAGCTCTCTCTTGTGTGCTTCTGGTGTTAAAGGTGTTCGTTCTAGTCTGTCAACTAGTTGCTTTAACGCCGTATTTTTGTGCTGCTGAGGGCGGTTCGAAGTGTTATGAATTACCGTGTCTGTGGCTGTTGGTATTAACTTATACAGGAAAATCGACACATAAATTAGCAAATTTTTTCAAAAAACACAACATTCACACAGCATTTAAAACAGTAAACAACTTAGGACGAATACTACGGACAAGTACAAATACAGAGGACTCACTAAACAGCCAAGGCGTATACCAACTGACCTGCGAATGCCAATACAGCTACATAGGACAAACAGGACGAAAAGTAAGAACAAGGTTCCGCGAACACATAAGGGATTACAACAAGAAGTCACGGAAACCCACCACAACACCTGAATCTAACTTTGCAAATCACATGTTCCACAGCAAATGTATACCAGCAAACATTAAGAAAACCGTAAAGGTATTGCATGTGCAGCAAAAAGGTCGACGCCTAAACGCACTGGAAAACATTGAGATATACAAACAGAAAACATTTGACGGAAGAATAATAAACGAACAGACGAACACCAACTCGGACGTAATATTTGAGCCATTGAAACTTGTTTACAAAAAACAAAGCACGAACTTAGGTACTACCAAAGAAACTAACGCACAGGACCAACACAAAACATCCCACAGGACAAAAATTACTGACTTCTACCTACCCATGCATACCACATAGGCAACCGTAAAAGAAAAAAAACTTCACGCTGACAAATAAACCCTAAGCACAGGTAGCATACACCTACAAACATTTGTTGGCTGCTAGTTAACGATAGATACCGATACCTACGAAGGACAAAACACAATAAATAGGGACCGCCAGACGTAAACTAAACAGAACGAAAAATAACACTGAAGATGGCACAACGCCGAAACCGGTTTGTTTCAAAACCAAATTTGACAAGGATCGACGGAAAATCGTTCCAAAATACATCAACACTGAAGATGGCACAACGCCGAAACCGGTTTGTTTCAAAACCAAATTTGACAAGGATCGACGGAAAATCGTTCCAAAATACATCATATATATTACTATTCGATCAGCTGATGAGCATTTGTTCTGAACAGTTTTAGATCTCGACACTTAACAAACCTCTGCCTTTTAAGACTCGGCGCCCGTCGGTCGGGCGGGTATGGAGGGATAAAATCGTTAGGATTATTATTTTATTATTGAAAGTTTGATGGATACATTTAAGATCTCATACGTCCCAGCAGAGTGCCGTATTTTCATAGATTCTTTAAAAATAAGCCTTAAAGCAGTTCTGCTTCACCACGGCGGTTTCTATACTTCCATTCCTGTCGGTCATTCCATACACCTCAAGGAAACCTACAAGAACTTGGGATTGATTCTTTGCAAATCAAAATATAAAGACCACGGTTGGCAAGTGTGCGGTGATATCAAAATGGAGCGTCTCAATGATGACAGACTATTGTTGGACGCTTCAAAGAGCCCTTTCCGATGCTTCCCACAAGCGAAAATGTACCGAAAAGGAGTGTCACTGAGAAAAAGAAATGTGTTTAGTGCTTACTAATTAATGTATTTTACATCAATTTATTAGTTTTGTTACGCAATTATAAATTAAAAAATTTTTTTTTTTAATCTTTTTTATTTTATTTTAAGATGATAAGTTGTTTAACATGGACACCTACATTGTCAGAAAACGTGACGTTCTATGACAAAATTTAAGTTATTTTCGGATTCAGCACACCCAAAAACATAAGAATTACACACAAACCAAACAGCTCTCAATTTTTTTTTTGCAGACTTGTGTAATTGTTATTTTAGCCGCACAAATCACGTATAGATGTTTACAATATATACAATAAGAGGATTTGAAATCAGCAGTTTCACACTTTGGTCTACGTATTTAATTTCGAGAAAAACTCTTCGCTTGGAGAAAACAAAAGGTAAAACAATAATGTGGTCAAATTAGATATGTATCGGATCCAATTTATAAAAGTGGTTGCTTATTTAGTTTGGAATTGATGACGAAACAATGTCCGTACCTTCTAGAGTGATTGACTGGTTAAAATCCAGTAGAAATACGCAGAGTAAATCTTCTGATTCGGTTCCAATACACGCCTCATTTTGTGCAAGGTTTCTCAAAAAGGTAAGATCTTAATGAATTATAATAATTATTTATTAACCTTTCTTATATTGTGTCAATGTTTTAAAACAAGGATCTGACGGCTTTGCTCAAGCAGACGTCCAACAGACATATTGGAATACTGCAAACAAAATAAAGTATTGGCAACTACCCTGAGAGATTATATAATCAGCATAATTGTTGAAGAAGTCGTTCTAAATAATATTACCCTTAAAGCGAATGATTTCTCCCCTTTTTTAGACGAGATTTGTTCAATTTTTCCTACCCAAAAAGAGATGTCGAGGTAATGCTTGCATAACATTTTCTGTGCTTTAAGACAATTACATTTTTTATGGAATCAATGCTCAACTTTGCAAAACCTGAGTTAATATCAATTCTTACACATACATATGTATGAATGTAGATAAAATTGAAAAACGAATTCCATCAAAAATTTGAAACCTATGTAAGCCGTTTATTTTGAAAGTGGCATAAGTGATGCCTTTTGATTTCAGTGGTCATTTATTGTATCTGAAGGCGTCTGTTGCTCGTTGAACTGCATCGGTCAAAGGTAAGAAGTTTTGTCATTAGTTTATGACGGTAGGACGAAATCCAGATGAATTCCCTTAGAAGTAACGAACGATTTAAGCAGGAGAGGTGGAAATGACTTATGCCACTATGTCAAAGTCGTTATGCAAAAAATTGAATTTTATTTTGTTTTTTATTTTTGAATAAATGTTTTGCAGGAATACTACTTTATACTAAGGAATGGAAGAAATAACCTAGGTGGAAAGCTTTTTGCAAAATATAAAAATCATAGAAGCAAAAATATAAATTGGAATGTTCTATTTGCAACAGTTCACAGTCCTCCTCTATACAACACGATGAATCTGAAAATACGAGCAGAGGCAGTGCTGATTGGAGCGAAATTTGTGATAAGTGGAAAAAGAGTTTCCTTATTAGACAAAGAGATTTCAAGACCATGAAAAACAGTGAATTTTTGAAATCGTGGCCGAAACTAACGGACTCGCGGGCGCCTGATTTGGTAATAGTGATCACATTTTCCTTAAATTTTCGTCAATAATTTTTTACCTTTAGATAAAAATTGATTTTAATATTATGTTCCCGAAAAAGGAACATTTGTTCTATTCCGAATGGGAAATATTTAAGGAACGGTTCCTGCGTTTCTACGAAATTACTATCCATAACGATTATTGCAAACAGTTAAAGTCATCAGCAAATAAAGGTGTGATTAAATCTAAATATTGTGTCATCCGTTCTTAATATACACATATTATATTTTTTTATCATTCGATTAGACGCCCAGGATTATATATGTGCCGTACTACTTAACGCAGTTTTGCCGTCTTCTGCAAGACCAAAACCGATGCTGGAAAGCGCAATAAAAAATATATGAAGGTATTTGTTAGTAATATTCTGGTTGGATTGATTAATGACAATGTGATAACTCTGAAAGATATAAATAGGAGGAAAAAACTATTTCAGTTTGGGAAAATGGAAATCGGGAATAATTCTATTCCATTAAAACTTTTAAGGTTAAGATCATTATTTGAAAATGACAGCGAGTGAAGTACGCTGCTTTGTTCATTTTATACCGTTAATGATCTTATCCCTGCAGAGAATCCTCATTGGCATGTTTTACCAGTCTTACTAGAAATAATTGATTTTCTCTCAAAACCAAAGTATTCGGTTGAAGAACTGCCTTATTTTAAAATTTTGTTTGAAAGACACCATACTATGTATAAACAGCTATATGGATCTTTGAAAGCTAAACACCACTTTCTCGTACATTATGCAATTGCAATAAAAAAATGTGGCCCACTTAAATTCCTTTGGTGCATGCGTTTTGAGGCTAAGCATAAAGAAGCTAAAACATAGTTTAACAATATAACGACCTTTTCTTTAGATATTAAGTCTGGAATGAAATTTGCAAAAATTTTTACTAGATCATGAGAGTTCGGTAGAAGACATATTTTGTTTCAGTTCTGCTAATGAAATTGATTTAGTTTCAAAAGAATTGAACTCTGCATTAGCTCAGAAAAACGGTGTTAATTTTGAAAACACTATAATTTTAAAAGAAATTTTATTTAAAGGAACGCTTAATAAAAGTAACAACTACTTAGCTATTAGTACATCAACTACCATTGAACTGTATAAAATGGAGTATTTTTTGTTTCAAAATAACAATATCTTTGTAATGTGTAATCAAATAGAAATACAAAGCTTTAACAATCATTTTCAGTCTTATGAGGTAGGGTCTAATATTAACGTTGTACACATAAAAAACATTTCCGAGTTTATGAGTGCTCCTTTGCATTTATACTATGTAAATAATGGTTAAAGTTATATAAGACTGAAGTATATTTAAGAAAAAAATGTTATATTGTGGTAGAACTATTGTACTTAATAAAATAAAATTTAAATTCAAATACTAGGGTGTTTTCTCAATTCCTACAGGGACGAATGAATTTCGAAATTCTGACCTAAAAAGTAAGAACATTACAGGTTTAAATCAAGAACATACGTTCTAAATATTAGACTGTAGCAATCTTAAATCTAGGACGACCAATTTTGATTTAAGAATAATTGTTCTTAAAAAAGAAACAGTCTTAAATTGAGGCGTTCTTAAAATTATATTATCGTTCTTGAATTAAGAATTTTCAGACTTAACAGACTTTCAACAATGGATAGACTTAATTTAAGAACGTTTTCTTGATTTTATCGCGTTAATTGTGTCGAGCGTATGTATGGCACACACAACCGAACACGCACTTGTACCGGCAGCCAGCATTGTTGTCTTTGGTGGAGTCGATATTGACTGCTGGGTGTTTGCTCACTGGCAAAATAAAAAAATTAAAAAAATCGCGTGGTGTTTGGGGAAAAGAGGAGAAGCAAATAGTGCCGCAGGCACCCAGGGACTAACACTAATGATTGCAGATAGGAAATAAATATAATAGAGAAAGAACTAAACTAAATTAGCTAAGATCGCTAACGATAGCTGGTTGTTAATGTTGTTGCAAGATGAGAGAGCAACATTAAACCGCCAACCCTACCATTATTACATGTTGCCTGAGCCAAATTTGATTGTGATCCCTTAAAAAAAGTCAAAGAGTAATGCCTCTATTCACATTATGTTCGATGCATAGCTCCGTATTCAAAAACTCAAATTAGCACATACGTAGTTTAACAAAGATTTTGTTAAACTAAATTTCATTGAAATTTTTTTCTAAATGATTACAAATACAACGTACATAGTTTTAATTCAATATTCGGATATTTTAACATAATAATAAGGAGAAAACTAAATGAAACATATGAGTTCTTTCTGAAAAACAAGGTAATGTATATTTACATGGGTACATATAATATAATGTAACAATAAAAATTAATATAAATTTAAAAAGAATATAAAATACAATATCAAATTTTAACCGGCGAACAACAAAATCAAAATACTTACATACATACATGCCAATGTGTCGATTCCTGAGTATTCTCGTATACTTATATACATATATTTATAAACATAAACGGCGAAATGGCAATCTGACGCAGTAGACGATTGGAACCGATGCCGGAAACGTACATATGATGCTTTAAAAATGCCTGGTATGAAAACCCCTACAATTCAGTATTAATTTCTTTTAAGGATTCCCATCGTATACCAGAAAATGGTTACGACCGCCAATTATATTTAGTTAAAATCTTTGAATCACATAGCCCTTTCGGATTTAATTCAGTGCAGAGCATGACTTCTAACTTTTTTTATCAGAAACATGCATACATATATATTACTATTCGATCAGCTGATAAGCATTTGTTCTGAACAGTTTTAGATCTCGACACTTAACAAACCTCTGCCTTTTAAGACTCGGCGCCTGTCGGTCGGGCGGGTATGGAGGGATAAAATCGTTAGGATTATTATTTTATTATTGAAAGTTTATGGATACATTTAAGATCTCATACGTCCCAGCAGAGTGCCGTATTTTCATAGGTTCTTTAAAAATAAGCCTTAAAGCAGTTCTGCTTCACCACGGCGGTTTCTATACTTCCATTCCTGTCGGTCATTCCATACACCTCAAGGAAACCTACAAGAACTTGGGATTGATTCTTTGCAAATTAAAATATAAAGACCACGGTTGGCAAGTGTGCGGTGATATCAAAATGGAGCGTCTCAATGATGACAGACTATTGTTGGACGCTTCAAAGAGCCCTTTCCGATGCTTCCCACAAGCGAAAATGTACCGAAAAGGAGTGTCAGTGAGAAAAAGAAATGTGTTTAGTGCTTACTAATTAATGTATTTTACATAAATTTATTAGTTTTGTTACGCAATTATAAATTAAAAATTTTTTTTTTTTAATCTTTTTTATTTTATTTTAAGATGATAAGTTGTTTAACATAGACACCTACATTGTCAGAAAACGTGACGTTCTATGACAAAATTTAAGTTATTTTCGGATTCAGCACACCCAAAAACATAAGAATTACACACAAACCAAACAGCTCTCAATTTTTTTTTTGCAGACTTGTGTAATTGTTATTTTAGCCGCACAAATTACGTATAGATGTTTACAATATATACAATAAGAGGATTTGAAATCAGCAGTTTCACACTTTGGTCTACGTATTTAATTTCGAGAAAAACTCTTCGCTTGGAGAAAACAAAAGGTCAAACAATAATGTGGTCAAATTAGATATGTATCGGATCCAATTTATAAAAGTGGTTGCTTATTTAGTTTGGAATTGATGACGAAACAATGTCCGTACCTTCTAGAGTGATTGACTGGTTAAAATCCAGTAGAAATACGCAGAGTAAATCTTCTGATTCGGTTCCAATACGCGCCTCATTTTGTGCAAGGTTTCTCAAAAAGGTAAGATCTTAATGAATTATAATAATTATTTATTAATTTATTAACCTTTCTTATATTGTGTCAATGTTTTAAAACAAGGATCTGACGGCTTTGCTCAAGCAGACGTCCAACAGACATATTGGAATACTGCAAACAAAATAAAGTATTGGAAACTACCCTGAGAGATGATATAATCAGCATAATTGTTGAAGAAGTCGTTCTAAATAATATTACCCTTAAAGCGAATGATTTCTCCCCTTTTTTAGACGAGATTTGTTCAATTTTTCCTACCCAAAAAGAGATGTCGAGGTAATCCTTGCATAACATTTTCTGTGCTTTAAGACAATTACATTTTTTATGGAATCAATGCTCAACTTTGCAAAACCTGAGTTAATATCAATTCTTACACATACATATGTATGAATGTAGATAAAATTGAAAAACGAATTCCATCAAAAATTTAAAACCTATGTAAGCCGTTTATTTTGAATGTGGCATAAGTGATGCCTTTTGATTTCAGTGGTCATTTACTTGTATCTGAACGCGTCTGTTGCTCGTTGAACTGCATCGGTCAAAGGTAAGAAGTTTTGTCATTAGTTTATGACGGTAGGACGAAATCCAGATGAATTCCCTTAGAAGTAACGAAATCTTTGAAATCGTGGCCGAAACTAACGGACTAGCGGGCGCCTGATTTGGTAATAGTGATCACATTTTCCTTAAATTTTCGTCAATAATTTTTTACCTTTAGATCAAAATTGATTTTAATATTATGTTTTCGAAAAAGGAACATTTGTTCTATTCCGAATGGGAAATATTTAAGGAACGGGTCCTGCGTTTCTACGAAATTACTATCCATAACGATTATTGCAGTTAAAGTCATCAGCAATTAAGGTGTGATTAAATCTAAATATTGTGTCATCCGTTCTTAATATACACATATTATATTTTTTCATCATTCGATTAGACGCCCAGGATTATATATGTGCCGTACTACTTAACGCAGTTTTGCCGTCTTCTGCAAGATTCAAAACCGATGCTGGAAAGCGCAATAAAAAATATATGAAGGTATTTGTTAGTAATATTCTGGTTGGATTGATTAATGACAATGTGATAACTCTGAAAGATATAAATAGGAGGAAAAAACTATTTCAGTTTGGGAAAATGGAAATCGGGAATAATTCTATTCCATTAAAACTTTTAAGGTTAAGATCATTTAATTTGAAAATGAGAGCGAGTGAAGTACGCTGCTTTGTTCATTTTATACCGTTAATGATCTTATCCCTGCAGAGAATCCTCATTGGCATGTTTTACCAGTCTTACTAGAAATAATTGATTTTCTCTCAAAACCAAAGTATTCGGTTGAAGAACTGCCTTATTTTAAAATTTTGTTTGAAAGACACCATACTATGTATAAACAGCTATATGGATCTTTGAAAGCTAAACACCACTTTCTCGTACATTATGCAATTGCAATAAAAAAATGTGGCCCACTTAAATTCCTTTGGTGCATGCGTTTTGAGGCTAAGCATATAGAAGCTAAAACATACTTTAACAATATAACGACCTTTTCTTTAGATATTAAGTCTGGAATGAAATTTGCAAAAATTTTTACTAGATCATGAGAGTTCGGTAGAAGACATATTTTGTTTCAGTTCTGCTAATGAAATTGATTTAGTTTCAAAAGAATTGAACTCTGCATTAGCTCAGAAAAACGGTGTTAATTTTGAAAACACTATAATTTTGAAAGAAATTTTATTTAAAGGAACGCTTAATAAAAGTAACAACTACTTAGCTATTAGTACATCAGCTACCATTGAACTGTATAAAATGAAGTATTTTTTGTTTCAAAATAACAATATCTTTGTAATGTATAATCAAATAGAAATACAAAACTTTAACAATCATTTTCAGTCTTATGAGGTAGGGTCTAATATTAACGTTGTACACATAAAAAACATTTCCGAGTTTATGAGTCCTCCTTTGCATTTATACTATGTAAATAATGGTAAAAGTTATATAAGACTGAAGTATATTTAAGAAAAAAATGTTATATTGTGGTAGAACTATTGTACTAAATAAAATAAAATTTAAATTCAAATACTAGCGTTTTTTCTCAATTCCTACAGGGACGAATGAATTTCGAAATTCTGAACTATAAAAGTAAGAATATTACAGGTTTAAATCAAGAACATACGTTCTAAATATTAGACCAATTTTGATTTAAGAATAATTGTTCTTAAAAACGAAACAGTCTTAAATTGAGGCGTTCTTAAAATTAGATTATCGTTCTTGAATTAAGAATTTTCAGACTTAACAGACTTTCAACAATGGATAGACTTACTTTAAGAACGTTTTCTTGATTTTATCGCGTTAATTGTATCGAGCGTATGTATGGCACACACAACCGAACACGTACTTGTACCGGCAGCCAGCATTGTTGTCTTTGGTGGAGTCGATATTGACTGCTGGGTGTTTGCTCGCTGGCAAAATAAAAAAATTAAAAAAATCGCGCGGTGTTTGGGGAAAAGAGGGGAAGCAAATAGTGCCGCAGGCACCCAGGGACTAACACTAATGATTGCAGATAGGAAATAAATATAATAGAGAAAGAACTAAACTAAATTAGCTAAGATCGCTAACGATAGCTGGTTGTTAATGTTGTTGCAAGATGAGAGAGCAACATTAAACCGCCAACCCTACCATTATTACATGTTGCCTGAGCCAAATTTGATTGTGATCCCTTAAAAAAAGTCAAAGACTAATGCCTCTATTCACATTATGTTCGATGCATAGCTCCGTATTCAAAAACTCAAATTAGCACATACGTAGTTTTACAAAGATTTTGTTAAACTAAATTTCATTGAAATTTTTTTCTAAATGATTACAAATACAACGTACATAGTTTTAATTCAATATTCGGATATTTTAACATAGTAATAAGGAGAAAACTAAATGAAACATATGAGTTCTTTCTGAAAAACAAGGTAATGTATATTTACATGGGTACTATAATATAATGTAATAATAAAAATTAATATAAATTTAAAAAGAATATAAGATACAATATCAAATTTTAACCGGCGAACAACAAAATCAAAATACTTACATACATACATGCCAATGTGTCGATTCCTGAGTCTTCTCGTATACTTATATACATATATTTATAAACAACAGGTGAGCTTGCAACAAAGATAGTGATATGAATTGCGTGTTTCCTGTAGCTGTACATACATATGTACGCTATAACGAAGAATGACACTGAAGATGGCATAACGGCGAAATGGCAATCTGACGCAGTCGACGATTGGAACCGATGCCGAAAACGTATGATGCTTTAAAAATGCCTGGTATGAAAACCCCTACAATTCAGTATTAATTTCTTTTAAGGATTCCCATCGTATACCAGAAAATGGTTACGACCGCCAATTATATTTAGTTAAAATCTTTTGAATCACATAGCCCTTACGGATTTAATTCAGTGCAGAGCATGACTTCTAACTTTTTTTATCAGAAACATACATACATATATATTACTATTCGATCAGCTGATGAGCATTTGTTCTGAACAGTTTTAGATCTCGACACTTAACAAACCTCTGCCTTTTAAGACTCGGCGCCCGTCGGTCGGGCGGGTATGGAGGGATAAAATCGTTAGGATTATAATTTTATTATTGAAAGTTTGATGGATACATTTAAGATCTCATACGTCCCAGCAGAGTGCCGTATTTTCATAGATTCTTTAAAAATAAGCCTTAAAGCAGTTCTGCTTCACCACGGCGGTTTCTATACTTCCATTCCTGTCGGTCATTCCATACACCTCAAGGAAACCTACAAGAACTTGGGATTGATTCTTTGCAAATTAAAATATAAAGACCACGGTTGGCAAGTGTGCGGTGATATCAAAATGGAGCGTCTCAATGATGGCAGACTATTGTTGGACGCTTCAAAGAGCCCTTTCCGATGCTTCCCACAAGCGAAAATGTACCAAACGGAGTGTCTCTGAGAAAAAGAAATGTGTTTAGTGCTTACTAATTAATGTATTTTACATAAATTAATTAGTTTTGTTACGCAATTATAAATTAAAATTTTTTTTTTTTAATCTTTTTTATTTTATTTTAAGATGATAAGTTGTTTAACATAGACACCTACATTGTCAGAAAACGTGACGTTCTATGACAAAATTTAAGTTATTTTCGGATTCAGCACACCCAAAAACATAAGAATTACACACAAACCAAACAGCTCTAAATTTTTTTTTTGCAGACTTGTGTAATTGTTATTTTAGCCGCACAAATCACGTATAGATGTTTACAATATATACAATAAGAGGATTTGAAATCAGCAGTTTCACACTTTGGTATACGTATTTAATTTCGAGAAAAACTCTTCGCTTGGAGAAAACAAAAGGTAAAACAATAATGTGGTCAAATTAGATATGTATCGGATCCAATTTATAAAAGTGGTTGCTTATTTAGTTTGGAATTGATGACGAAACAATGTCCGTACCTTCTAGAGTGATTGACTGGTTAAAATCCAGTAGAAATACGCAGAGTAAATCTTCTGATTCGGTTCCGATACACGCCTCATTTTGTGCAAGGTTTCTCAAAAAGGTAAGATCTTAATGAATTATAATAATTATTTATTAATTTATTAACCTTTCTTATATTGTGTCAATGTTTTAAAACAAGGATCTGACGGCTTTGCTCAAGCAGACGTCCAACAGACATATTGGAATACTGCAAACAAAATAAAGTATTGGAAACTACCCTGAGAGATGATATAATCAGCATAATTGTTGAAGAAGTCGTTCTAAATAATATTACCCTTAAAGCGAATGATTTCTCCCCTTTTTTAGACGAGATTTGTTCAATTTTTCCTACCCAAAAAGAGATGTCGAGGTAATCCTTGCATAACATTTTCTGTGCTTTAAGACAATTACATTTTTTATGGAATCAATGCTCAACTTTGCAAAACCTGAGTTAATATCAATTCTTACACATACATATGTATGAATGTAGATAAAATTGAAAAACGAATTCCATCAAAAATTTAAAACCTATGTAAGCCGTTTATTTTGAAAGTGGCATAAGTGATGCCTTTTGATTTCAGTGGTCATTTACTTGTATCTGAACGCGTCTGTTGCTCGTTGAACTGCATCGGTCAAAGGTAAGAAGTTTTGTCATTAGTTTATGACGGTAGGACGAAATCCAGATGAATTCCCTTAGAAGTAACGAAATCTTTGAAATCGTGGCCGAAACTAACGGACTCGCGGGCGCCTGATTTGGTAATAGTGATCACATTTTCCTTAAATTTTCGTCAATAATTTTTTACCTTTAGATCAAAATTGATTTTAATATTATGTTTTCGAAAAAGGAACATTTGTTCTATTCCGAATGGGAAATATTTAAGGAACGGGTCCTGCGTTTCTACGAAATTACTATCCATAACGATTATTGCAAACAGTTAAAGTCATCAGCAATTAAGGTGTGATTAAATCTAAATATTGTGTCATCCGTTCTTAATATACACATATTATATTTTTTCATCATTCGATTAGACGCCCAGGATTATATATGTGCCGTACTACTTAACGCAGTTTTGCCCTCTTCTGCAAGATTCAAAACCGATGCTGGAAAGCGCAATAAAAAATATATGAAGGTATTTGTTAGTAATATTCTGGTTGGATTGATTAATGACAATGTGATAACTCTGAAAGATATAAATAGGAGGAAAAAACTATTTCAGTTTGGGAAAATGGAAATCGGGAATAATTCTATTCCATTAAAACTTTTAAGGTTAAGATCATTTAATTTGAAAATGAGAGCGAGTGAAGTACGCTGCTTTGTTCATTTTATACCGTTAATGATCTTATCCCTGCAGAGAATCCTCATTGGCATGTTTTACCAGTCTTACTAGAAATAATTGATTTTCTCTCAAAACCAAAGTATTCGGTTGAAGAACTGCCTTATTTTAAAATTTTGTTTGAAAGACACCATACTATGTATAAACAGCTATATGGATCTTTGAAAGCTAAACACCACTTTCTCGTACATTATGCAATTGCAATAAAAAAATGTGGCCCACTTAAATTCCTTTGGTGCATGCGTTTTGAGGCTAAGCATAAAGAAGCTAAAACATACTTTAACAATATAACGACCTTTTCTTTAGATATTAAGTCTGGAATGAAATTTGCAAAAATTTTTACTAGATCATGAGAGTTCGGTAGAAGACATATTTTGTTTCAGTTCTGCTAATGAAATTGATTTAGTTTCAAAAGAATTGAACTCTGCATTATCTCAGAAAAACGGTGTTAATTTTGAAAACACTATAATTTTGAAAGAAATTTTATTTAAAGGAACGCTTAATAAAAGTAACAACTACTTAGCTATTAGTACATCAGCTACCATTGAACTGTATAAAATGAAGTATTTTTTGTTTCAAAATAACAATATCTTTGTAATGTATAATCAAATAGAAATACAAAACTTTAACAATCATTTTCAGTCTTATGAGGTAGGGTCTAATATTAACGTTGTACACATAAAAAACATTTCCGAGTTTATGAGTCCTCCTTTGCATTTATACTATGTAAATAATGGTAAAAGTTATATAAGACTGAAGTATATTTAAGAAAAAAATGTTATATTGTGGTAGAACTATTGTACTAAATAAAATAAAATTTAAATTCAAATACTAGCGTTTTTTCTCAATTCCTACAGGGACGAATGAATTTCGAAATTCTGAACTATAAAAGTAAGAATATTACAGGTTTAAATCAAGAACATACGTTCTAAATATTAAACCAATTTTAATTTAAGAATAATTGTTCATAAAAACGAAACAGTCTTAAATTGAGGCGTTCTTAAAATTAGATTATCGTTCTTGAATTAAGAATTTTCAGACTTAACAGACTTTCAACAATGGATAGACTTAATTTAAGAACGTTTTCTTGATTTTATCGCGTTAATTGTATCGAGCGTATGTATGGCACACACAACCGAACACGTACTTGTACCGGCAGCCAGCATTGTTGTCTTTGGTGGAGTCGATATTGACTGCTGGGTGTTTGCTCGCTGGCAAAATAAAAAAATTAAAAAAATCGCGTGGTGTTTGGGGAAAAGAGGAGAAGCAAATAGTGCCGCAGGCACCCAGGGACTAACACTAATGATTGCAGATAGGAAATAAATATAATAGAGAAAGAACTAAACTAAATTAGCTAAGATCGCTAACGATAGCTGGTTGTTAATGTTGTTGCAAGATGAGAGAGCAACATTAAACCGCCAACCCTACCATTATTACATGTTGCCTGAGCCAAATTTGATTGTGATCCCTTAAAAAAAGTCAAAGACTAATGCCTCTATTCACATTATGTTCGATGCATAGCTCCGTATTCAAAAACTCAAATTAGCACATACGTAGTTTTACAAAGATTTTGTTAAACTAAATTTCATTGAAATTTTTTTCTAAATGATTACAAATACAACGTACATAGTTTTAATTCAATATTCGGATATTTTAACATAGTAATAAGGAGAAAACTAAATGAAACATATGAGTTCTTTCTGAAAAACAAGGTAATGTATATTTACATGGGTACTATAATATAATGTAATAATAAAAATTAATATAAATTTAAAAAGAATATAAGATACAATATCAAATTTTAACCGGCGAACAACAAAATCAAAATACTTACATACATACATGCCAATGTGTCGATTCCTGAGTCTTCTCGTATACTTATATACATATATTTATAAACAACAGGTGAGCTTGCAACAAAGATAGTGATATGAATTGCGTGTTTCCTGTAGCTGTACATACATATGTACGCTATAACGAAGAATGACACTGAAGATGGCATAACGGCGAAATGGCAATCTGACGCAGTCGACGATTGGAACCGATGCAGAAAACGTATGATGCTTTAAAAATGCCTGGTATGAAAACCCCTACAATTCAGTATTAATTTCTTTTAAGGATTCCCATCGTATACCAGAAAATGGTTACGACCGCCAATTATATTTAGTTAAAATCTTTTGAATCACATAGCCCTTACGGATTTAATTCAGTGCAGAGCATGACTTCTAACTTTTTTTATCAGAAACATACATACATATATATTACTATTCGATCAGCTGATGAGCATTTGTTCTGAACAGTTTTAGATCTCGACACTTAACAAACCTCTGCCTTTTAAGACTCGGCGCCCGTCGGTCGGGCGGGTATGGAGGGATAAAATCGTTAGGATTATAATTTTATTATTGAAAGTTTGATGGATACATTTAAGATCTCATACGTCCCAGCAGAGTGCCGTATTTTCATAGATTCTTTAAAAATAAGCCTTAAAGCAGTTCTGCTTCACCACTGCGGTTTCTATACTTCCATTCCTGTCGGTCATTCCATACACCTCAAGGAAACCTACAAGAACTTGGGATTGATTCTTTGCAAATTAAAATATAAAGACCACGGTTGGCAAGTGTGCGGTGATATCAAAATGGAGCGTCTCAATGATGGCAGACTATTGTTGGACGCTTCAAAGAGCCCTTTCCGATGCTTCCCACAAGCGAAAATGTACCAAAAGGAGTGTCTCTGAGAAAAAGAAATGTGTTTAGTGCTTACTAATTAATGTATTTTACATAAATTAATTAGTTTTGTTACGCAATTATAAATTAAATTTTTTTTTTTTAATCTTTTTTATTTTATTTTAAGATGATAAGTTGTTTAACATAGACACCTACATTGTCAGAAAACGTGACGTTCTATGACAAAATTTAAGTTATTTTCGGATTCAGCACACCCAAAAACATAAGAATTACACACAAACCAAACAGCTCTCAATTTTTTTTTTTGCAGACTTGTGTAATTGTTATTTTAGCCGCACAAATCACGTATAGATGTTTACAATATATACAATAAGAGGATTTGAAATCAGCAGTTTCACACTTTGGTATACGTATTTAATTTCGAGAAAAACTCTTCGCTTGGAGAAAACAAAAGGTAAAACAATAATGTGGTCAAATTAGATATGTATCGGATCCAATTTATAAAAGTGGTTGCTTATTTAGTTTGGAATTGATGACGAAACAATGTCCGTACCTTCTAGAGTGATTGACTGGTTAAAATCCAGTAGAAATACGCAGAGTAAATCTTCTGATTCGGTTCCAATACACGCCTCATTTTGTGCAAGGTTTCTCAAAAAGGTAAGATCTTAATGAATTATAATAATTATTTATTAATTTATTAACCTTTCTTATATTGTGTCAATGTTTTAAAACAAGGATCTGACGGCTTTGCTCAAGCAGACGTCCAACAGACATATTGGAATACTGCAAACAAAATAAAGTATTGGAAACTACCCTGAGAGATGATATAATCAGCATAATTGTTGAAGAAGTCGTTCTAAATAATATTACCCTTAAAGCGAATGATTTCTCCCCTTTTTTAGACGAGATTTGTTCAATTTTTCCTACCCAAAAAGAGATGTCGAGGTAATCCTTGCATAACATTTTCTGTGCTTTAAGACAATTACATTTTTTATGGAATCAATGCTCAACTTTGCAAAACCTGAGTTAATATCAATTCTTACACATACATATGTATGAATGTAGATAAAATTGAAAAACGAATTCCATCAAAAATTTAAAACCTATGTAAGCCGTTTATTTTGAAAGTGGCATAAGTGATGCCTTTTGATTTCAGTGGTCATTTACTTGTATCTGAACGCGTCTGTTGCTCGTTGAACTGCATCGGTCAAAGGTAAGAAGTTTTGTCATTAGTTTATGACGGTAGGACGACATCCAGATGAATTCCCTTAGAAGTAACGAAATCTTTGAAATCGTGGCCGAAACTAACGGACTCGCGGGCGCCTGATTTGGTAATAGTGATCACATTTTCCTTAAATTTTCGTCAATAATTTTTACCTTTAGATCAAAATTGATTTTAATATTATGTTTTCGAAAAAGGAACATTTGTTCTATTCCGAATGGGAAATATTTAAGGAACGGGTCCTGCGTTTCTACGAAATTACTATCCATAACGATTATTGCAAACAGTTAAAGTCATCAGCAATTAAGGTGTGATTAAATCTAAATATTGTGTCATCCGTTCTTAATATACACATATTATATTTTTTCATCATTCGATTAGACGCCCAGGATTATATATGTGCCGTACTACTTAACGCAGTTTTGCCGTCTTCTGCAAGATTCAAAACCGATGTTGGAAAGCGCAATAAAAAATATATGAAGGTATTTGTTAGTAATATTCTGGTTGGATTGATTAATGACAATGTGATAACTCTGAAAGATATAAATAGGAGGAAAAAACTATTTCAATTTGGGAAAATGGAAATCGGGAATAATTCTATTCCATTAAAACTTTTAAGGTTAAGATCATTTAATTTGAAAATGAGAGCGAGTGAAGTACGCTGCTTTGTTCATTTTATACCGTTAATGATCTTATCCCTGCAGAGAATCCTCATTGGCATGTTTTACCAGTCGTACTAGAAATAATTGATTTTCTCTCAAAACCAAAGTATTCGGTTGAAGAACTGCCTTATTTTAAAATTTTGTTTGAAAGACACCATACTATGTATAAACAGCTATATGGATCTTTGAAAGCTAAACACCACTTTCTCGTACATTATGCAATTGCAATAAAAAAATGTGGCCCACTTAAATTCCTTTGGTGCATGCGTTTTGAGGCTAAGCATAAAAAAGCTAAAACATACTTTAACAATATAACGACCTTTTCTTTAGATATTAAGTCTGGAATGAAATTTGCCAAAATTTTTACTAGATCATGAGAGTTCGGTAGAAGACATATTTTGTTTCAGTTCTGCTAATGAAATTGATTTAGTTTCAAAAGAATTGAACTCTACATTAGCTCAGAAAAACGGTGTTAATTTTGAAAACACTATAATTTTGAAAGAAATTTTATTTAAAGGAACGCTTAATAAAAGTAACAACTACTTAGCTATTAGTACATCAGCTACCATTGAACTGTATAAAATGAAGTATTTTTTGTTTCAAAATAACAATATCTTTGTAATGTATAATCAAATAGAAATACAAAACTTTAACAATCATTTTCAGTCTTATGAGGTAGGGTCTAATATTAACGTTGTACACATAAAAAACATTTCCGAGTTTATGAGTCCTCCTTTGCATTTATACTATGTAAATAATGGTAAAAGTTATATAAGACTGAAGTATATTTAAGAAAAAAATGTTATATTGTGGTAGAACTATTGTACTAAAAAAAATAAAATTTAAAATCAAATACTAGCGTTTTTTCTCAATTCCTACAGGGACGAATGAATTTCGAAATTCTGAACTATAAAAGTAAGAATATTACAGGTTTAAATCAAGAACATACGTTCTAAATATTAGACCAATTTTAATTTAAGAATAATTGTTCTTAAAAACGAAACAGTCTTAAATTGAGGCGTTCTTAAAATTAGATTATCGTTCTTGAATTAAGAATTTTCAGACTTAACAGACTTTCAACAATGGATAGACTTAATTTAAGAACGTTTTCTTGATTTTATCGCGTTAATTGTATCGAGCGTATGTATGGCACACACAACCGAACACGTACTTGTACCGGCAGCCAGCATTGTTGTCTTTGGTGGAGTCGATATTGACTGCTGGGTGTTTGCTCGCTGGCAAAATAAAAAAATTAAAAAAATCGCGTGGTGTTTGGGGAAAAGAGGGGAAGCAAATAGTGCCGCAGGCACCCAGGGACTAACACTAATGATTGCAGATAGGAAATAAATATAATAGAGAAAGAACTAAACTAAATTAGCTAAGATCGCTAACGATAGCTGGTTGTTAATGTTGTTGCAAGATGAGAGAGCAACATTAAACCGCCAACCCTACCATTATTACATGTTGCCTGAGCCAAATTTGATTGTGATCCCTTAAAAAAAGTCAAAGACTAATGCCTCTATTCACATTATGTTCGATGCATAGCTCCGTATTCAAAAACTCAAATTAGCACATACGTAGTTTTACAAAGATTTTGTTAAACTAAATTTCATTGAAATTTTTTTCTAAATGATTACAAATACAACGTACATAGTTTTAATTCAATATTCGGATATTTTAACATAGTAATAAGGAGAAAACTAAATGAAACATATGAGTTCTTTCTGAAAAACAAGGTAATGTATATTTACATGGGTACTATAATATAATGTAATAATAAAAATTAATATAAATTTAAAAAGAATATAAGATACAATATCAAATTTTAACCGGCGAACAACAAAATCAAAATACTTACATACATACATGCCAATGTGTCGATTCCTGAGTCTTCTCGTATACTTATATACATATATTTATAAACAACAGGTGAGCTTGCAACAAAGATAGTGATATGAATTGCGTGTTTCCTGTAGCTGTACATACATATGTACGCTATAACGAAGAATGACACTGAAGATGGCATAACGGCGAAATGGCAATCTGACGCAGTCGACGATTGGAACCGATGCCGAAAACGTATGATGCTTTAAAAATGCCTGGTATGAAAACCCCTACAATTCAGTATTAATTTCTTTTAAGGATTCCCATCGTATACCAGAAAATGGTTACGACCGCCAATTATATTTAGTTAAAATCTTTTGAATCACATAGCCCTTACGGATTTAATTCAGTGCAGAGCATGACTTCTAACTTTTTTTATCAGAAACATACATACATATATATTACTATTCGATCAGCTGATGAGCATTTGTTCTGAACAGTTTTAGATCTCGACACTTAACAAACCTCTGCCTTTTAAGACTCGGCGCCCGTCGGTCGGGCGGGTATGGAGGGATAAAATCGTTAGGATTATTATTTTATTGTTGTAAGTTTGATGGATACATTTAAGATCTCATACGTCCCAGCAGAGTGCCGTATTTTCATAGATTCTTTAAAAATAAGCCTTAAATCAGTTCTGCTTCACCACGGCGGTTTCTATACTTCCATTCCTGTCGGTCATTCCATACACCTCAAGGAAACCTACAAGAACTTGGGATTGATTCTTTGCAAATTAAAATATAAAGACCACGGTTGGCAAGTGTGCGGTGATATCAAAATGGAGCGTCTCAATGATGGCAGACTATTGTTGGACGCTTCAAAGAGCCCTTTCCGATGCTTCCCACAAGCGAAAATGTACCAAAAGGAGTGTCTCTGAGAAAAAGAAATGTGTTTAGTGCTTACTAATTAATGTATTTTACATAAATTAATTAGTTTTGTTACGCAATTATAAATTAAAATTTTTTTTTTTTAATCTTTTTTATTTTATTTTAAGATGATAAGTTGTTTAACATAGACACCTACATTGTCAGAAAACGTGTCGTTCTATGACAAAATTTAAGTTATTTTCGGATTCAGCACACCCAAAAACATAAGAATTACACACAAACCAAACAGCTCTCAATTTTTTTTTTGCAGACTTGTGTAATTGTTATTTTAGCCGCACAAATCACGTATAGATGTTTACAATATATACAATAAGAGGATTTGAAATCAGCAGTTTCACACTTTGGTCTACGTATTTAATTTCGAGAAAAACTCTTCGCTTGGAGAAAACAAAACGTAAAACAATAATGTGGTCAAATTAGATATGTATCGGATCCAATTTATAAAAGTGGTTGCTTATTTAGTTTGGAATTGATGACGAAACAATGTCCGTACCTTCTAGAGTGATTGACTAATTAAAATCCAGTAGAAATACGCAGAGTAAATCTTCTGATTCGGTTCCAATACACGCCTCATTTTGTGCAAGGTTTCTCAAAAAGGTAAGATCTTAATGAATTATAATAATTATTTATTAATTTATTAACCTTTATTATATTGTGTCAATGTTTTAAAACAAGGATCTGACGGCTTTGCTCAAGCAGACGTCCAACAGACATATTGGAATACTGCAAACAAAATAAAGTATTGGAAACTACCCTGCGAGATGATATAATCAGCATAATTGTTGAAGAAGTCGTTCTAAATAATATTACCCTTAAAGCGAATGATTTCTCCCCTTTTTTAGACGAGATTTGTTCAATTTTTCCTACCCAAAAAGAGATGTCGAGGTAATCCTTGCATAACATTTTCTGTGCTTTAAGACAATTACATTTTTTATGGAATCAATGCTCAACTTTGCAAAACCTGAGTTAATATCAATTCTTACACATACATATGTATGAATGTAGATAAAATTGAAAAACGAATTCCATCAAAAATTTGAAACCTATGTAAGCCGTTTATTTTGAAAGTGGCATAAGTGATGCCTTTTGATTTCAGTGGTCATTTACTTGTATCTGAACGCGTCTGTTGCTCGTTGAACTGCATCGGTCAAAGGTAAGAAGTTTTGTCATTAGTTTATGACGGTAGGACGAAATCCAGATGAATTCCCTTAGAAGTAACGAACGATTTAAGCAGGAGAGGTGGAAATGACTTATGCCACTATGTCAAAGTCGTTATGCAAAAAATTGAATTTTATTTTGTTTTTTATTTTTGAATAAATGTTTTGCAGGAATACTACTTTATACTAAGGAATGGAAGAAATAACCTAGGTGGAAAGCTTTTTGCAAAATATAAAAATCAAAGAAGCAAAAATATAAATTGGAATGTTCTATTTGCAACAGTTCACAGTCCTCCTCTATACAACACGATGAATCTGAAAATACGAGGAGAGGCAGTGCTGACTGGAGCGAAATTTGTGATAAGTGGAAAAAGAGTTTCCTTATTAGACAAAGAGATTTCAAGACCATGAAAAACAGTGAATTTTTGAAATCGTGGCCGA
Source organism: Philophylla caesio (assembly GCA_963971545.1). NCBI lineage: Eukaryota > Metazoa > Arthropoda > Insecta > Diptera > Tephritidae > Philophylla > Philophylla caesio. The sequence goes on along the minus strand of OZ020609.1, from coordinate 28,212,880 downwards.
AACTAACGGACTCGCGGGCGCCTGATTTGGTAATAGTGATCACATTTTCCTTAAATTTTCGTCAATAATTTTTTACCTTTAGATCAAAATTGATTTTAATATTATGTTCCCGAAAAAGGAACATTTGTTCTATTCCGAATGGGAAATATTTAAGGAACGGGTCCTGCGTTTCTACGAAATTACTATCCATAACGATTATTGCAAACAGTTAAAGTCATCAGCAAATAAAGGTGTGATTAAATCTAAATATTGTGTCATCCGTTCTTAATATACACATATTATATTTTTTCATCATTCGATTAGACGCCCAGGATTATATATGTGCCGTACTACTTAACGCAGTTTTGCCGTCTTCTGCAAGATTCAAAACCGATGCTGGAAAGCGCAATAAAAAATATATGAAGGTATTTGTTAGTAATATTCTGGTTGGATTGATTAATGACAATGTGATAACTCTGAAAGATATAAATAGGAGGAAAAAACTATTTCAGTTTGGGAAAATAGAAATCGGGAATAATTCTATTTCATTAAAACTTTTAAGGTTAAGATCATTTAATTTGAAAATGACAGCGAGTGAAGTACGCTGCTTTGTTCATTTTATACCGTTAATGACCTTATCCCTGCAGAGAATCCTCATTGGCATGTTTTACCAGTCTTACTAGAAATAATTGATTTTCTCTCAAAACCAAAGTATTCGGTTGAAGAACTGCCTTATTTTAAAAATTTGTTTGAAAGACACCATACTATGTATAAACAGCTATATGGATCTTTGAATGCTAAACACCACTTTCTCGTACATTATGCAATTGCAATAAAAAAATGTGGCCCACTTAAATTCCTTTGGTGCATGCGTTTTGAGGCTAAGCATAAAGAAGCTAAAACATACTTTAACAATATACCGACCTTTTCTTTAGATATTAAGTCTGGAATGAAATTTGCAAAAATTTTTACTAGATCATGAGAGTTCGGTAGAAGACATACATATTTTGTTTCAGTTCTGCTAATGAAATTGATTTAGTTTCAAAAGAATTGAACTCTACATTAGCTCAGAAAAACGGTGTTAATTTTGAAAACACTATAATTTTAAAAGAAATTGTATTTAAAGGAACGCTTAATAAAAGTAACCACTACTTAGCTATTAGTACATCAACTACCATTGAACTGTATAAAATGAAGTATTTTTTGTTTCAAAATAACAATATCTTTGTAATGTGTAATCAAATAGAAATACAAAACTTTAACAATCATTTTCAGTCTTATGAGGTAGGGTCTAATATTAACGTTGTACACATAAAAAACATTTCCGAGTTTATGAGTCCTCCTTTGCATTTATACTATGTAAATAATGGTAAAAGTTATATAAGACTGAAGTATATTTAAGAAAAAAATGTTATATTGTGGTAGAACTATTGTACTTAATAAAATAAAATTTAAATTCATATACTAGCGTTTTTTCTCAATTCCTACAGGGACGAATGAATTTCGAAATTCTGAACTATAAAAGTAAGAGTGGAGTCGATATTGACTGCTGGGTGTTTGCTCGCTGGCAAAATAAAAAAATTAAAAAAATCGCGCGGTGTTTGGGGAAAAGAGGGGAAGCAAATAGTGCCGCAGGCACCCAGGGACTAACACTAATGATTGCAGATAGGAAATAAATATAATAGAGAAAGAACTAAACTAAACTAGCTAAGATCGCTAACGACAGCTGGTTGTTAATGTTGTTGCAAGATGAGAGAGCAACATTAAACCGCCAACCCTACCATTATTACATGTTGCCTGAGCCAAATTTGATGTGATCCCTTAAAAAAAGTCAAAGACTAATGCCTCTATTCACATTATGTTCGATGCATAGCTCCGTATTCAAAAACTCAAATTAGCACATACGTAGTTTTACAAAGATTTTGTTAAACTAAATTTCATTGAAATTTTTTTCTAAATGATTACAAATACAACGTACATAGTTTTAATTCAATATTCGGATATTTTAACATAGTAATAAGGAGAAAACTAAATGAAAAATATAAGTTCTTTCTGAAAAACAAGGTAATGTATATTTACATGGGTACTATAATATAATGTAATAATAAAAATTAATATAAATTTAAAAAGAATATAAGATACAATATCAAATTTTAACCGGCGAACAACAAAATCAAAATACTTACATACATACATGCCAATGTGTCGATTCCTGAGTCTTCTCGTATACTTATATACATATATTTATAAACAACAGGTGAGCTTGCAACAAAGATAGTGATATGAATTGCGTGTTTCCTGTAGCTGTACATACATATGTACGCTATAACGAAGAATGACACTGAAGATGGCATAATGGCGAAATGGCAATCTGACGCAGTCGACGATTGGAACCGATGCCGAAAACGTATGATGCTTTAAAAATGCCTGTTATGAAAACCCCTACAATTCAGTATTAATTTCTTTTAAGGATTCCCATCGTATACCAGAAAATGGTTACGACCGCCAATTATATTTAGTTAAAATCTTTTGAATCACATAGCCCTTACGGATTTAATTCAGTGCAGAGCATGACTTCTAACTTTTTTTATCAGAAACATACATACATATATATTACTATTCGATCAGCTGATGAGCATTTGTTCTGAACAGTTTTAGATCTCGACACTTAACAAACCTCTGCCTTTTAAGACTCGGCGCCCGTCGGTCGGGCGGGTATGGAGGGATAAAATCGTTAGGATTATAATTTTATTATTGAAAGTTTGATGGATACATTTAAGATCTCATACGTCCCAGCAGAGTGCCGTATTTTCATAGATTCTTTAAAAATAAGCCTTAAAGCAGTTCTGCTTCACCACGGCGGTTTCTATACTTCCATTCCTGTCGGTCATTCCATACACCTCAAGGAAACCTACAAGAACTTGGGATTGATTCTTTGCAAATTAAAATATAAAGACCACGGTTGGCAAGTGTGCGGTGATATCAAAATGGAGCGTCTCAATGATGGCAGACTATTGATGGACGCTTCAAAGAGCCCTTTCCGATGCTTCCCACAACCGAAAATGTACCAAAAGGAGTGTCTCTGAGAAAAAGAAATGTGTTTAGTGCTTACTAATTAATGTATTTTACATAAATTAATTAGTTTTGTTACGCAATTATAAATAAAAAATTTTTTTTTTTAATCTTTTTTATTTTATTTTAGGATGATAAGTTGTTTAACATAGACACCTACATTGTCAGAAAACGTGACGTTCTATGACAAAATTTAAGTTATTTTCGGATTCAGCACACCCAAAAACATAAGAATTACACACAAACCAAACAGCTCTCAATTTTTTTTTTGCAGACTTGTGTAATTGTTATTTTAGCCGCACAAATCACGTATAGATGTTTACAATATATACAATAAGAGGATTTGAAATCAGCAGTTTCACACTTTGGTCTACGTATTTAATTTCGAGAAAAACTCTTCGCTTGGAGAAAACAAAACGTAAAACAATAATGTGGTCAAATTAGATATGTATCGGATCCAATTTATAAAAGTGGTTGCTTATTTAGTTTGGAATTGATGACGAAACAATGTCCGTACCTTCTAGAGTGATTGACTGGTTAAAATCCAGTAGAAATACGCAGAGTAAATCTTCTGATTCGGTTCCAATACACGCCTCATTTTGTGCAAGGTTTCTCAAAAAGGTAAGATCTTAATGAATTATAATAATTATTTATTAATTTATTAACCTTTATTATATTGTGTCAATGTTTTAAAACAAGGATCTGACGGCTTTGCTCAAGCAGACGTCCAACAGACATATTGGAATACTGCAAACAAAATAAAGTATTGGAAACTACCCTGAGAGATGATATAATCAGCATAATTGTTAAAAAAGTAGTCCTAAATAATATTACCCATAAAGCGAATGATTTCTCCCCTTTTTTAGACGAGATTTGTTCAATTTTTCCTACCCAAAAAGAGATGTCGAGGTAATCCTTGCATAACATTTTCTGTGCTTTAAGACAATTACATTTTTTATGGAATCAATGCTCAACTTTGCAAACCTGAGTTAATATCAATTCTTACACATACATATGTATGAATGTAGATAAAATTGAAAAACGAATTCCATCAAAAATTTGAAACCTATGTAAGCCGTTTATTTTGAAAGTGGCACAAGTGATGCCTTTTGATTTCAGTGGTCATTTACTTGTATCTGAACGCGTCTGTTGCTCGTTGAACTGCATCGGTCAAAGGTAAGAAGTTTTGTCATTAGTTTATGACGGTAGGACGAAATCCAGATGAATTCCCTTAGAAGTAAAGAACGATTTAAGCAGGAGAGGTCGAAATGACTTATGCCACTATGTCAAAGTCGTTATGCAAAAAATGTATTTTATTTTGTTTTTTATTTTTGAATAAATGTTTTGCAGGAATACCACTTTATACTAAGGAATGGAAGAAATAACCTAGGTGGAAAGCTTTTTGCAAAATATAAAAATCAAAGAAGCAAAAATATAAATTGGAATGTTCTATTTGCAACAGTTCACAGTCCTCCTCTATACAACACGATGAATCTGAAAATACGAGCAGAGGCAGTGCTGACTGGAGCGAAATTTGTGATAGGTGGAAAAAGAGTTTCCTTATTAGACAAAGAGATTTCAAGACCATGAAAAACAGTGAATTTTTGAAATCGTGGCCGAAACTAACGGACTCGCGGGCGCCTGATTTGGTAATAGTGATCACATTTTCCTTAAATTTTCGTCAATAATTTTTTACCTTTAGATCAAAATTGATTTTAATATTATGTTCCCGAAAAAGGAACATTTGTTCTATTCCGAATGGGAAATATTTAAGGAACGGGTCCTGCGTTTCTACGAAATTACTATCCATAACGATTATTGCAAACAGTTAAAGTCATCAGCAAATAAAGGTGTGATTAAATCTAAATATTGTGTCATCCGTTCTTAATATACACATATTATATTTTTTCATCATTCGATTAGACGCCCAGGATTATATATGTGCCGTACTACTTAACGCAGTTTTGCCGTCTTCTGCAAGATTCAAAACCGATGCTGGAAAGCGCAATAAAAAATATATGAAGGTATTTGTTAGTAATATTCTGGTTGGATTGATTAATGACAATGTGATAACTCTGAAAGATATAAATAGGAGGAAAAAACTATTTCAGTTTGGGAAAATGGAAATCGGGAATAATTCTATTCCATTAAAACTTTTAAGGTTAAGATCATTTAATTTGAAAATGACAGCGAGTGAAGTACGCTGCTTTGTTCATTTTATACCGTTAATGATCTTATCCCTGCAGAGAATCCTCATTGCCATGTTTTACCAGTCTTACTAGAAATAATTGATTTTCTCTCAAAACCAAAGTATTCGGTTGAAGAACTGCCTTATTTTAAAATTTTGTTTGAAAGACACCATACTATGTATAAACAGCTATATGGATCTTTGAATGCTAAACACCACTTTCTCGTACATTATGCAATTGCAATAAAAAAATGTGCCCCACTTAAATTCCTTTAGTGCATGCGTTTTGAGGCTAAGCATAAAGAAGCTAAAACATACTTTAACAATATAACGACCTTTTCTTTAGATATTAAGTCTGGAATGAAATTTGCAAAAATTTTTACTAGATCATGAGAGTACGGTAGAAGACATATTTTGTTTCAGTTCTGCTAATGAAATTGATTTAGTTTCAAAAGAATTGAACTCTACATTAGCTCAGAAAAACGGTGTTAATTTTGAAAACACTATAATTTTGAAAGAAATTTTATTTAAAGGAACGCTTAATAAAAGTAACAACTACTTAGCTATTAGTACATCAGCTACCATTGAACTGTATAAAATGAAGTATTTTTTGTTTCAAAATAACAATATCTTTGTAATGTATAATCAAATAGAAATACAAAACTTTAACAATCATTTTCAGTCTTATGAGGTAGGGTCTAATATTAACGTTGTACACATAAAAAACATTTCCGAGTTTATGAGTCCTCCTTTGCATTTATACTATGTAAATAATGGTAAAAGTTATATAAGACTGAAGTATATTTAAGAAAAAAATGTTATATTGTGGTAGAACTATTGTACTTAATAAAATAAAATTTAATTTCAAATACTAGCGTTTTTTCTCAATTCCTACAGGGACGAATGAATTTCTGAACTATAAAAGTAAGAACATTACAGGTTTAAATCAAGAACATAAGTTCTAAATATTAGACTGTAGCAATCTTAATTCTAGAACGACCAATTTTGATTTAAGAATAATTGTTCTTCGCGTTAATTGTGTCGAGCGTATGTATGGCACACACAACCGAACACGTACTTGTACCGGCAGCCAGCATTGTTGTCTTTGGTGGAGTCGATATTGACTGCTGGGTGTTTGCTCGCTGGCAAAATAAAAAAATTAAAAAAATCGCGCGGTGTTTGGGGAAAAGAGGGGAAGCAAATAGTGCCGCAGGCACCCAGGGACTAACACTAATGATTGCAGATAGGAAATGAATATAATAGAGAAAGAACTAAACTAAATTAGCTAAGATCGCTGGTTGTTAATGTTGTTGCAAGATGAGAGAGCAACATTAAACCGCCAACCCTACCATTATTACATGTTGCCTGAGCCAAATTTGATTGTGATCCCTTAAAAAAAGTCAAAGACTAATGCCTCTATTCACATTATGTTCGATGCATAGCTCCGTATTCAAAAACTCAAATTAGCACATACGTAGTTTTACAAAGATTTTGTTAAACTAAATTTCATTGAAATTTTTTTCTAAATGATTACAAATACAACGTACATAGTTTTAATTCAATATTCGGATATTTTAACATAGTAATAAGGAGAAAACTAAATGAAAAATATGAGTTCTTTCTGAAAAACAAGGTAATGTATATTTACATGGGTACTATAATATAATGTAATAATAAAAATTAATATAAATTTAAAAAGAATATAAGATACAATATCAAATTTTAACCGGCGAACAACAAAATCAAAATACTTACATACATACATGCCAATGTGTCGATTCCTGAGTCTTCTCGTATACTTATATACATATATTTATAAACAACAGGTGAGCTTGCAACAAAGATAGTGATATGAATTGCGTGTTTCCTGTAGCTGTACATACATATGTACGCTATAACGAAGAATGACACTGAAGATGGCATAACGGCGAAATGGCAATCTGACGCAGTCGACGATTGGAACCGATGCCGAAAACGTATGATGCTTTAAAAATGCCTGGTATGAAAACCCCTACAATTCAGTATTAATTTCTTTTAAGGATTCCCATCGTATACCAGAAAATGGTTACGACCGCCAATTATATTTAGTTAACATCTTTTGAATCACATAGCCCTTACGGATTTAATTCAGTGCAGAGCATGACTTCTAACTTTTTTTATCAGAAACATACATACATATATATTACTATTCGATCAGCTGATGAGCATTTGTTCTGAACAGTTTTAGATCTCGACACTTAACAAACCTCTGCCTTTTAAGACTCGGCGCCCGTCGGTCGGGCGGGTATGGAGGGATAAAATCGTTAGGATTATTATTTTATTATTGAAAGTTTGATGGATACATTTAAGATCTCATACGTCCCAGCAGAGTGCCGTATTTTCATAGATTCTTTAAAAATAAGCCTTAAAGCAGTTCTGCTTCACCACGGCGGTTTCTATACTTCCATTCCTGTCGGTCATTCCATACACCTCAAGGAAACCTACAAGAACTTGGGATTGATTCTTTGCAAATTAAAATATAAAGACCACGGTTGGCAATTGTGCGGTGATATCAAAATGGAGCGTCTCAATGATGGCAGACTATTGTTGGACGCTTCAAAGAGCCCTTTCCGATGCTTCCCACAAGCGAAAATGTACCAAAAAGAGTGTCTCTGAGAAAAATAAATGTGTTTATGCTTACTAATTAATGTATTTTACATAAATTAATTAGTTTTGTTACGCAATTATAAATAAAAAATTTTTTTGTTTAATCTTTTTTATTTTATTTTAAGATGATAAGTTGTTTAACATAGACACCTACATTGTCAGAAAACGTGACGTTCTATGACAAAATTTAAGTTATTTTCGGATTCAGCACACCCAAAAACATAAGAATTACACACAAACCAAACAGCTCTCAATTTTTTTTTTTGCAGACTTGTGTAATTGTTATTTTAGCCGCACAAATCACGTATAGATGTTTACAATATATACAATAAGAGGATTTGAAATCAGCAGTTTCACACTTTGGTATACGTATTTAATTTCGAGAAAAACTCTTCGCTTGGAGAAAACAAAAGGTAAAACAATAATGTGGTCAAATTAGATATGTATCGGATCCAATTTATAAAAGTGGTTGCTTATTTAGTTTGGAATTGATGACGAAACAATGTCCGTAGCTTCTAGAGTGATTGACTGGTTAAAATCCAGTAGAAATACGCAGAGTAAATCTTCTGATTCGGTTCCAATACACGCCTCATTTTGTGCAAGGTTTCTCAAAAAGGTAAGATCTTAATGAATTATAATAATTATTTATTAATTTATTAACCTTTCTTATATTGTGTCAATGTTTTAAAACAAGGATCTGACGGCTTTGCTCAAGCAGACGTCCAACAGACATATTGGAATACTGCAAACAAAATAAAGTATTGGAAACTACCCTGAGAGATGATATAATCAGCATAATTGTTGAAGAAGTCGTTCTAAATAATATTACCCTTAAAGCGAATGATTTCTCCCCTTTTTAGACGAGATTTGTTCAATTTTTCCTACCCAAAAAGAGATGTCGAGGTAATCCTTGCATAACATTTTCTGTGCTTTAAGACAATTACATTTTTTATGGAATCAATGCTCAACTTTGCAAAACCTGAGTTTATATCAATTCTTACACATACATATGTATGAATGTTGATAAAATTGAAAAACGAATTCCATCAAAAATTTGAAACCTATGTAAGCCGTTTATTTTGAAAGTGGCATAAGTGATGCCTTTTGATTTCAGTGGTCATTTACTTGTATCTGAACGCGTCTGTTGCTCGTTGAACTGCATCGGTCAAAGGTAAGAAGTTTTGTCATTAGTTTATGACGGTAGGACGAAATCCAGATGCATTCCCTTAGAAGTAACGAACGATTTAAGCAGGAGAGGTGGAAATGACTTATGCCACTATGTCAAAGTCGGTATGCAAAAAATTGAATTTTATTTTGTTTTTTATTTTTGAATAAATGTTTTGCAGGAATACTACTTTATACTTAGGAATGGAAGAAATAACCTAGGTGGAAAGCTTTTTGCAAAATATAAAAATCAAAGAAGCAAAAATATAAATTGGAATGTTCTATTTGCAACAGTTCACAGTCCTCCTCTATACAACACGATGAATCTGAAAATACGAGCAGAGGCAGTGCTGACTGGAGCGAAATTTGTGATAAGTGGAAAAAGAGATTCCTTATTAGACAAAGAGATTTCAAGACCATGAAAAACAGTGAATTTTTGAAATCGTGGCCGAAACTAACGGACTCGCGGGCGCCTGATTTGGTAATAGTGATCACATTTTCCTTAAATTTTCGTCAATAATTTTTTACCTTTAGATCAAAATTGATTTTAATATTATGTTCCCGAAAAAGGAACATTTGTTCTATTCCGAATGGGAAATATTTAAGGAACGGGTCCTGCGTTTCTACGAAATTACTATCCATAACGATTATTGCAAACAGTTAAAGTCATCAGCAAATAAAGGTGTGATTAAATCTAAATATTGTGTCATCCGTTCTTAATATACACATATTATATTTTTTCATCATTCGATTAGACGCCCAGGATTATATATGTGCCGTACTAGTTAACGCAGTTTGCCGTCTTCTGCAAGATTCAAAACCGATGCTGGAAAGCGCAATAAAAAATATATGAAGGTATTTGTTAGTAATATTCTGGTTGGATTGATTAATGACAATGTGATAACTCTGAAAGATATAAATAGGAGGAAAAAACTATTTCAGTTTGGGAAAATGGAAATCGGGAATAATTCTATTCCATTAAAACTTTTAAGGTTAAGATCATTTAATTTGAAAATGACAGCGAGTGAAGTACGCTGCTTTGTTCATTTTATACCGTTAATGATCTTATCCCTGCAGAGAATCCTCATTGCCATGTTTTACCAGTCTTACTAGAAATAATTGATTTTCTCTCAAAACCAAAGTTGAAGAACTGCCTTATTTTAAAATTTTGTTTGAAAGACACCATACTATGTATAAACAGCTATATGGATCTTTGAAAGCTAAACACCACTTTCTCGTACATTATGCAATTGCAATAAAAAAAATGTGGCCCACTTAAATTCCTTTGGTGCATGCGTTTTGAGGCTAAGCATAAAGAAGCTAAAACATACTTTAACAATATAACGACCTTTTCTTTAGATATTAAGTCTGGAATGAAATTTGCAAAAATTTTTACTAGATCATGAGAGTTCGGTAGAAGACATATTTTGTTTCAGTTCTGCTAATGAAATTGATTTAGTTTCAAAAGAATTGAACTCTGCATTAGCTCAGAAAAACGGTGTAAATTTTGAAAAGACTATAATTTTAAAATAAATTTTATTTAAACGAACGCTTTATAAAAGTAACAACTACTTAGCTATTAGTACATCAACTACCATTGAACTGTATAAAATTAAGTATTTTTTGTTTCAAAATAACAATATCTTTGTAATGTGTAATCAAATAGAAATACAAAACTTTAACAATCATTTTCAGTCTTATGAGGTAGGGTCTAATATTAACGTTGTACACATAAAAAACATTTCCGAGTTTATGAGTCCTCCTTTGCATTTATACTATGTAAATAATGGTAAAAGTTATATAAGACTGAAGTATATTTAAGAAAAAAATGTTATATTGTGGTAGAACTATTGTACTAAATAAAATAAAATTTAAATTCAAATACTAGCGTTTTTTCTCAATTCCTACAGGGACGAATGAATTTCGAAATTCTGAACTATAAAAGTAAGAACATTACAGGTTTAAATTAAGAACATACGTTCTAAATATTAGACTGTAGCAATCTTAAATCTAGAACGACCAATTTTGATTTAAGAATAATTGTTCTTAAAAACGAAACAGTCTTAAATTGAGGCGTTCTTAAAATTAGATTATCGTTCTTGAATTAAGAATTTTCAGACTTAACAGACTTTCAACAATGGATAGACTTAATTTAAGAACGTTTTCTTGATTTTATCGCGTTAATTGTGCCGAGCGTATGTATGGCACACACAACCGAACACGCACTTGTACCGGCAGCCAGCATTGTTGTCTTTGGTGGAGTCGATATTGACTGCTGGGTGTTTGCTCGCTGGCAAAATAAAAAAATTAAAAAAATCGCGTGGTGTTTGGGGAAAAGAGGGGAAGCAAATAGTGCCGCAGGCACCCAGGGACTAACACTAATGATTGCAGATAGGAAATAAATATAATAGAGAAAGAACTAAACTAAATTAGCTAAGATCGCTGGTTGTTAATGTTGTTGCAAGATGAGAGAGCAACATTAAACCGCCAACCCTACCATTATAACATGTTGCCTGAGCCAAATTTGATTGTGATCCCTTAAAAAAAGTCAAAGGCTAATGCCTCTATTCACATTATGTTCGATGCATAGCTCCGTATTCAAAAACTCAAATTAGCACATACGTATTTTTACTAAGATTTTGTTAAACTAAATTTCATTGAAATTTTTTTCTAAATGATTACAAATACAACGTACATAGTTTTAATTCAATATTCGGATATTTTAACATAGTAATAAGGAGAAAACTAAATGAAAAATATGAGTTCTTTCTGAAAAACAAGGTAATGTATATTTACATGGGTACTATAATATAATGTAATAATAAAAATTAATATAAATTTAAAAAGAATATAAGATACAATATCAAATTTTAACCGGCGAACAACAAAATCAAAATACTTACATACATACATGCCAATGTGTCGATTCCTGAGTCTTCTCGTATACTTATATACATATATTTATAAACAACAGGTGAGCTTGCAACAAAGATAGTGATATGAATTGCGTGTTTCCTGTAGCTGTACATACATATGTACGCTATAACGAAGAATGACACTGAAGATGGCATAACGGCGAAATGGCAATCTGACGCAGTCGACGATTGGAACCGATGCCGAAAACGTATGATGCTTTAAAAATGCCTGGTATGAAAACCCCTACAATTCAGTATTAATTTCTTTTAAGGATTCCCATCGTATACCAGAAAATGGTTACGACCGCCAATTATATTTAGTTAAAATCTTTTGAATCACATAGCCCTTACGGATTTAATTCAGTGCAGAGCATGACTTCTAACTTTTTTTATCAGAAACATACATACATATATATTACTATTCGATCAGCTGATGAGCATTTGTTCTGAACAGTTTTAGATCTCGACACTTAACAAACCTCTGCCTTTTAAGACTCGGCGCCCGTCGGTCGGGCGGGTATGGAGGGATAAAATCGTTAGGATTATTATTTTATTGTTGAAAGTTTGATGGATACATTTAAGATCTCATACGTCCCAGCAGAGTGCCGTATTTTCATAGATTCTTTAAAAATAAGCCTTAAATCAGTTCTGCTTCACCACGGCGGTTTCTATACTTCCATTCCTGTCGGTCATTCCATACACCTCAAGGAAACCTACAAAAACTTGGGATTGATTCTTTGCAAATTAAAATATAAAGACCACGGTTGGCAAGTGTGCGGTGATATCAAAATGGAGCGTCTCAATGATGGCAGACTATTGTTGGACGCTTCAAAGAGCCCTTTCCGATGCTTCCCACAAGCGAAAATGTACCAAAAGGAGTGTCTCTGAGAAAAAGAAATGTGTTTAGTGCTTACTAATTAATGTATTTTACATAAATTAATTAGTTTTGTTACGCAATTATAAATTAAAATTTTTTTTTTTTAATCTTTTTTATTTTATTTTAAGATGATAAGTTGTTTAACATAGACACCTACATTGTCAGAAAACGTGACGTTCTATGACAAAATTTAAGTTATTTTCGGATTCAGCACACCCAAAAACATAAGAATTACACACAAACCAAACAGCTCTCCATTTTTTTTTTTGCAGACTTGTGTAATTGTTATTTTAGCCGCACAAATCACGTATAGATGTTTACAATATATACAATAAGAAGATTTGAAATCCGCAGTTTCACACTTTAGTCTACGTATTTAATTTCGAGAAAAACTCTTCGCTTGGAGAAAACAAAAGGTAAAACAATAATGTGGTCAAATTAGATATGTATCGGATCCAATTTATAAAAGTGGTTGCTTATTTAGTTTGGAATTGATGACGAAACAATGTCCGTACCTTCTAAAGTGATTGACTGGTTAAAATCCAGTAGAAATACGCAGAGTAAATCTTCTGATTCGGTTCCAATACACGCCTCATTTTGTGCAAGGTTTCTCAAAAAGGTAAGATCTTAATGAATTATAATAATTATTTATTAATTTATTAACCTTTCTTATATTGTGTCAATGTTTTAAAACAAGGACCTGACGGCTTTGCTCAAGCAGACGTCCAACAGACATATTGGAATACTGCAAACAAAATAAAGTATTGGAAACTACCCTGAGAGATGATATAATCAGCATAATTGTTGAAGAAGTCGTTCTAAATAATATTACCCTTAAAGCGAATGATTTCTCCCCTTTTTAGACGAGATTTGTTCAATTTTTCCTACCCAAAAAGAGATGTCGAGGTAATCCTTGCATAACATTTTCTGTGCTTTAAGACAATTACATTTTTTATGGAATCAATGCTCAACTTTGCAAAACCTGAGTTTATATCAATTCTTACACATACATATGTATGAATGTAGATAAAATTGAAAAACGAATTCCATCAAAAATTTGAAACCTATGTAAGCCGTTTATTTTGAAAGTGGCATAAGTGATGCCTTTTGATTTCAGTGGTCATTTACTTGTATCTGAACGCGTCTGTTGCTCGTTGAACTGTATCGGTCAAAGGTAAGAAGTTTTGTCATTAGTTTATGACGGTAGGACGAAATCCAGATGCATTCCCTTAGAAGTAACGAACGATTTAAGCAGGAGAGGTGGAAATGACTTATGCCACTATGTCAAAGTCGGTATGCAAAAAATTGAATTTTATTTTGTTTTTTATTTTTGAATAAATGTTTTGCAGGAATACTACTTTATACTTAGGAATGGAAGAAATAACCTAGGTGGAAAGCTTTTTGCAAAATATAAAAATCAAAGAAGCAAAAATATAAATTGGAATGTTCTATTTGCAACAGTTCACAGTCCTCCTCTATACAACACGATGAATCTGAAAATACGAGCAGAGGCAGTGCTGACTGGAGCGAAATTTGTGATAAGTGGAAAAAGAGATTCCTTATTAGACAAAGAGATTTCAAGACCATGAAAAACAGTGAATTTTTGAAATCGTGGCCGAAACTAACGGACTCGCGGGCGCCTGATTTGGTAATAGTGATCACATTTTCCTTAAATTTTCGTCAATAATTTTTTACCTTTAGATCAAAATTGATTTTAATATTATGTTCCCGAAAAAGGAACATTTGTTCTATTCCGAATGGGAAATATTTAAGGAACGGGTCCTGCGTTTCTACGAAATTACTATCCATAACGATTATTGCAAACAGTTAAAGTCATCAGCAATTAAGGGGTGTTTAAATCTAAATATTGTGTCATCCGTTCTTAATATACACATATTATATTTTTTCATCATTCGATTAGACGTTTGCCGTCTTCTGCAAGATTCAAAACCGATGCTGGAAAGCGCAATAAAAAATATATGAAGGTATTTGTTAGTAATATTCTGGTTGGATTGATCAATGACAATGTGATAACTCTGAAAGATATAAATAGGAGGAAAAAACTATTTCAGTTTCGGAAAATGGAAATCGGGAATAATTCTATTCCATTAAAACTTTTAAGGTTAAGATCATTTAATTTGAAAATGACAGCGAGTGAAGTACGCTGCTTTGTTCATTTTATACCGTAAATGATCTTATCCCTGCAGATAATCCTCATTGGCATGTTTTACCAGTCTTACTAGAAATAATTGATTTTCTCTCAAAACCAAAGTAAGAACATTACAGGTTTAAATCAAGAACATACGTTCTAAATATTAGACTGTAGCAATCTTAAATCTAGAACGACCAATTTTGATTTAAGAATAATTGTTCTTAAAAACGAAACAGTCTTAAATTGAGGCGTTCTTAAAATTAGATTATCGTTCTTGAATTAAGAATTTTCAGACTTAACAGACTTTCAACAATGGATAGACTTAATTTAAGAACGTTTTCTTGATTTTATCGCGTTAATTGTGTCGAGCGTATGTATGGCACACACAACCGAACACGCACTTGTACCGGCAGCCAGCATTGTTGTCTTTGGTGGAGTCGATATTGACTGCTGGGTGTTTGCTCGCTGGCAAAATAAAAAAATTAAAAAAATCGCGTGGTGTTTGGGGAAAAGAGGGGAAGCAAATAGTGCCGCAGGCACCCAGGGACTAACACTAATGATTGCAGATAGGATATAAATATAATAGAGAAAGAACTAAACTAAAATAGCTAAGATCGCTAACGATAGCTGGTTGTTAATGTTGTTGCAAGATGAGAGAGCAACATTAAACCGCCAACCCTACCATTATTACATGTTGCCTGAGCCAAATTTGTCAAAGACTAATGCCTCTATTCACATTATGTTCGATCCATAGCTCCGTATTCAAAAACTCAAATTAGCACATACGTAGTTTTACAAAGATTTTGTTAAACTAAATTTCATTGAAATTTTTTTCTAAATGATTACAAATACAACGTACATAGTTTTAATTCAATATTCGGATATTTTAACATAGTAATAAGGAGAAAACTAAATGAAACATATGAGTTCTTTCTGAAAAACAAGGTAATGTATATTTACATGGGTACATATAATATAATGTAATAATAAAAATTAATATAAATTTAAAAAGAATATAAAATACAATATCAAATTTTAACCGGCGAACAACAAAATCAAAATACTTACATACATACATGCCAATGTGTCGATTCCTGAGTCTTCTCGTATACTTATATACATACATATATTTATAAACAACAGGTGAGCTTGCAACAAAGATAGTGATATGAATTGCGTGTTTCCTGTAGCTGTACATACATATGTACGCTATAACGAAGAATGACACTGAAGATGGCATAACGGCGAAATGGCAATCTGACGCAGTCGACGATTGGAACCGATGCCGAAAACGTATGATGCTTTAAAAATGCCTGGTATGAAAACCCCTACAATTCAGTATTAATTTCTTTTAAGGATTCCCATCGTATACCAGAAAATGGTTACGACCGCCAATTATATTTAGTTAAAATCTTTTGAATCACATAGCTCTTTCGGATTTAATTCAGTGCAGAGCATGACTTCTAACTTTTTTTATCAGAAACATACATACATATATAATACTATTCGATCAGCTGATGAGCATTTGTTCTGAACAGTTTTAGATCTCGACACTTAACAAACCTCTGCCTTTTAAGACTCGGCGCCCGTCGGTCGGGCGGGTATGGAGGGATAAAATCGTTAGGATTATTATTTTATTATTGAAAGTTTGATGGATACATTTAAGATCTCATACGTCCCAGCAGAGTGCCGTATTTTCATAGATTCTTTAAAAATAAGCCTTAAAGCAGTTCTGCTTCACCACGGCGGTTTCTATACTTCCATTCCTGTCGGTCATTCCATACACCTCAAGGAAACCTACAAGAACTTGGGATTGATTCTTTGCAAATTAAAATATAAAGACCACGGTTGGCAAGTGTGCGGTGATATCAAAATGGAGCGTCTCAATGTGTTTAGTGCTTACTAATTAATGTATTTTACATAAATTAATTAGTTTTGTTACGCAATTATAAATTAAATTTTTTTTATCTTTTTTATTTTATTTTAAGATGATAAGTTGTTTAACATAGACACCTACATTGTCAGAAAACGTGACGTTCTATGACAAAATTTAAGTTATTTTCGGATTCAGCACACCCAAAAACATAAGAATTACACACAAACCAAACAACTCTCAATTTTTTTTTTTGCAGACTTGTGTAATTGTTATTTTAGCCGCACAAATCACGTATAGATGTTTACAATATATACAATAAGAGGATTTGAAATCCGCAGTTTCACACTTTAGTCTACGTATTTAATTTTGAGAAAAACTCTTCGCTTGGAGAAAACAAAAGGTAAAACAATAATGTGGTCAAATTAGATATGTATCGGATCCAATTTATAAAAGTGGTTGCTTATTTAGTTTGGAATTGATGACGAAACAATGTCCGTACCTTCTAGAGTGATTGACTGGTTAAAATCCAGTAGAAATACGCAGAGTAAATCTTCTGATTCGGTTCCAATACACGCCTCATTTTGTGCAAGGTTTCTCAAAAAGGTAAGATCCTAATGAATTATAATAATTATTTATTAATTTATTAACCTTTCTTATATTGTGTCAATGTTTTAAAACAAGGATCTGACGGCTTTGCTCAAGCAGACGTCCAACAGACATATTGGAATACTGCAAACAAAATAAAGTATTGGCAACTACCCTGAGAGATGATATAATCAGCATAATTGTTGAAGAAGACGTTCTAAATAATATTACCCTTAAAGCGAATGATTTCTCCCCTTTTTTAGACGAAATTTGTTCAATTTTTCCTACCCAAAAAGAGATGTCGAGGTAATCCTTGCATAACATTTTCTGTGCTTTAAGACAATTACATTTTTTATGGAATCAATGCTCAACTTTGCAAAACCTGAGTTAATATCAATTCTTACACATACATATGTATGAATGTAGATAAAATTGAAAAACGAATTCCATCAAAAATTTTAAACCTATGTAAGCCGTTGATTTTGAAAGTGGCATAAGTGATGCCTTTTGATTTCAGTGGTCATTTACTTGTATCTGAACGCGTCTGTTGCTCGTTGAACTGCATCGGTCAAAGGTAAGAAGTTTTGTCATTAGTTTATGACGGTAGGACGAAATCCAGATGAATTCCCTTAGAAGTAACGAACGATTTAAGCAGGAGAGGTGGAAATGACTTATGCCACTATGTCAAAGTCGTTATGCAAAAAATTGAATTTTATTTTGTTTTTTATTTTTGAATAAATGTTTTACAGGAATACTACTTTATACTAAGGAATGGAAGAAATAACCTAGGTGGAAAGCTTTTTGCAAAATATAAAAATCAAAGAAGCAAAAATATAAATTGGAATGTTCTATTTGCAACAGCTCACAGTCCTCCTCTATACAACACGATGAATCTGAAAATACGAGCAGAGGCAGTGCTGACTGGAGCGAAATTTGTGATAAGTGGAAAAAGAGATTCCTTATTAGACAAAGAGGGCGCATGATTTGGTAATAGTGATCACATTTTCCTTAAATTTTCGTCAATAATTTTTTACCTTTAGATCAAAATTGATTTTAATATTATGTTCCCGAAAAAGGAACATTTGTTCTATTCCGAATGGGAAATATTTAAGGAACGGGTCCTGCGTTTCTACGAAATTACTATCCATAACGATTATTGCAAACAGTTAAAGTCATCAGCAAATAAAGGTGTGATTAAATCTAAATATTGTGTCATCCGTTCTTAATATACACATATTATATTTTTTCATCATTCGATTAGACGCCCAGGATTATATATGTGCCGTACTAGTTAACGCAGTTTGCCGTCTTCTGCAAGATTCAAAACCGATGCTGGAAAGCGCAATAAAAAATATATGAAGGTATTTGTTAGTAATATTCTGGTTGGATTGATTAATGACAATGTGATAACTCTGAAAGATATAAATAGGAGGAAAAAACTATTTCAGTTTGGGAAAATGGAAATCGGGAATAATTCTATTCCATTAAAACTTTTAAGGTTAAGATCATTTAATTTAAAAATGACAGCGAGTGAAGTACGCTGCTTTGTTCATTTTATACCGTTAATGATCTTATCCCTGCAGAGAATCCTCATTGGCATGTTTTACCAGTCTTACTAGAAATAATTGATTTTCTCTCAAAACCAAAGTATTCGATTGAGAACTGCCTTATTTTAAAATTTTGTTTGAAAGACACCATACTATGTATAAACAGCTATATGGATCTTTGAAAGCTAAACACCACTTTCTCGTACATTATGCAATTGCAATAAAAAAAATGTGGCCCACTTAAATTCCTTTGGTGCATGCGTTTTGAGGCTAAGCATAAAGAAGCTAAAACATACTTTAACAATATAACGACCTTTTCTGTAGATATTAAGTCTGGAATGAAATTTGCAAAAATTTTTACTAGATCATGAGAGTTCGGTAGAAGACATATTTTGTTTCAGTTCTGCTAATGAAATTGATTTAGTTTCAAAAGAATTGAACTCTGCATTAGCTCAGAAAAACGGTGTTAATTTTGAAAACACTATAATTTTAAAAGAAATTTTATTTAAAGGAACGCTTTATAAAAGTAACAACTACTTAGCTATTAGTACATCAACTACCATTGAACTGTATAAAATGAAGTATTTTTTGTTTCAAAATAACAATATCTTTGTAATGTGTAATCAAATAGAAATACAAAACTTTAACAATCATTTTCAGTCTTATGAGGTAGGGTCTAATATTAACGTTGTACACATAAAAAACATTTCCGAGTTTATGAGTCCTCCTTTGCATTTATACTATGTAAATAATGGTAAAAGTTATATAAGACTGAAGTATATTTAAGAAAAAAATGTTATATTGTGCTAGAACTATTGTACTTAATAAAATAAACTTTAAATTCAAATACTAGCGTTTTTTCTCAATTCCTACAGGGACGAATGAATTTCGAAATTCTGAACTATAAAAGTAAGAACATTACAGGTTTAAAAATAAGAACATACGTTCTAAATATTAGACTGTAGCAATCTTAAATCTAGAACGACCAATTTTAATTTAAGAATAATTGTTCTTAAAAACAAAACAGTCTTAAATTGAGGCGTTCTTAAAATTAGATTATCGTTCTTGAATTAAGAATTTTCAGACTTAACAGACTTTCAACAATGGATAGACTTAATTTAAGAACGTTTTCTTGATTTTATCGCGTTAATTGTGTCGAGCGTATGTATGGCACACACAACCGAACACGCACTTGTACCGGCAGCCAGCATTGTTGTCTTTGGTGGAGTCGATATTGACTGCTGGGTGTTTGCTCGCTGGCAAAATAAAAAAATTAAAAAAATCGCGTGGTGTTTGGGGAAAAGAGGGGAAGCAAATAGTGCCGCAGGCACCCAGGGACTAACACTAATGATTGCAGATAGGATATAAATATAATAGAGAAAGAACTAAACTAAAATAGCTAAGATCGCTAACGATAGCTGGTTGTTAATGTTGTTGCAAGATGAGAGAGCAACATTAAACCGCCAACCCTACCATTATTACATGTTGCCTGAGCCAAATTTGTCAAAGACTAATGCCTCTATTCACATTATGTTCGATCCATAGCTCCGTATTCAAAAACTCAAATTAGCACATACGTAGTTTTACAAAGATTTTGTTAAACTAAATTTCATTGAAATTTTTTTCTAAATGATTACAAATACAACGTACATAGTTTTAATTCAATATTCGGATATTTTAACATAGTAATAAGGAGAAAACTAAATGAAACATATGAGTTCTTTCTGAAAAACAAGGTAATGTATATTTACATGGGTACATATAATATAATGTAATAATAAAAATTAATATAAATTTAAAAAGAATATAAAATACAATATCAAATTTTAACCGGCGAACAACAAAATCAAAATACTTACATACATACATGCCAATGTGTCGATTCCTGAGTCTTCTCGTATACTTATATACATACATATATTTATAAACAACAGGTGAGCTTGCAACAAAGATAGTGATATGAATTGCGTGTTTCCTGTAGCTGTACATACATATGTACGCTATAACGAAGAATGACACTGAAGATGGCATAACGGCGAAATGGCAATCTGACGCAGTCGACGATTGGAACCGATGCCGAAAACGTATGATGCTTTAAAAATGCCTGGTATGAAAACCCCTACAATTCAGTATTAATTTCTTTTAAGGATTCCCATCGTATACCAGAAAATGGTTACGACCGCCAATTATATTTAGTTAAAATCTTTTGAATCACATAGCTCTTTCGGATTTAATTCAGTGCAGAGCATGACTTCTAACTTTTTTTATCAGAAACATACATACATATATAATACTATTCGATCAGCTGATGAGCATTTGTTCTGAACAGTTTTAGATCTCGACACTTAACAAACCTCTGCCTTTTAAGACTCGGCGCCCGTCGGTCGGGCGGGTATGGAGGGATAAAATCGTTAGGATTATTATTTTATTATTGAAAGTTTGATGGATACATTTAAGATCTCATACGTCCCAGCAGAGTGCCGTATTTTCATAGATTCTTTAAAAATAAGCCTTAAAGCAGTTCTGCTTCACCACGGCGGTTTCTATACTTCCATTCCTGTCGGTCATTCCATACACCTCAAGGAAACCTACAAGAACTTGGGATTGATTCTTTGCAAATTAAAATATAAAGACCACGGTTGGCAAGTGTGCGGTGATATCAAAATGGAGTGTCTCAATGATGGCATACTATTGTTGGACGCTTCAAAGAGCCCTTTCCGATGCTTCCCACAAGCGAAAATGTACCAAAAGGAGTGTCACTGAGAAAAAGAAATGTGTTTAGTGCTTACTAATTAATGTATTTTACATAAATTAATTAGTTTTGTTACGCAATTATAAATTAAAATTTTTTTTTTTTTATCTTTTTTATTTTATTTTAAGATGATAAGTTGTTTAACATAGACACCTACATTGTCAGAAAACGTGACGTTCTATGACAAAATTTAAGTTATTTTCGGATTCAGCACACCCAAAAACATAAGAATTACACACAAACCAAACAACTCTCAATTTTTTTTTTTGCAGACTTGTGTAATTGTTATTTTAGCCGCACAAATCACGTATAGATGTTTACAATATATACAATAAGAGGATTTGAAATCCGCAGTTTCACACTTTAGTCTACGTATTTAATTTCGAGAAAAACTCTTCGCTTGGAGAAAACAAAACGTAAAACAATAATGTGGTCAAATTAGATATGTATCGGATCCAATTTATAAAAGTGGTTGCTTATTTAGTTTGGAATTGATGACGAAACAATGTCCGTACCTTCTAGAGTGATTGACTGGTTAAAATCCAGTAGAAATACGCAGAGTAAATCTTCTGATTCGGTTCCAATACACGCCTCATTTTGTGCAAGGTTTCTCAAAAAGGTAAGATCCTAATGAATTATAATAATTATTTATTAATTTATTAACCTTTCTTATATTGTGTCAATGTTTTAAA
This sequence comes from Philophylla caesio, assembly GCA_963971545.1. Classification (NCBI taxonomy): domain Eukaryota; kingdom Metazoa; phylum Arthropoda; class Insecta; order Diptera; family Tephritidae; genus Philophylla; species Philophylla caesio. The sequence goes on along the minus strand of OZ020609.1, from coordinate 28,190,435 downwards.
ACAAGGATCTGACGGCTTTGCTCAAGCAGACGTCCAACAGACATATTGGAATACTGCAAACAAAATAAAGTATTGGCAACTACCCTGAGAGATGATATAATCAGCATAATTGTTGAAGAAGTCGTTCTAAATAATATTACCCTTAAAGCGAATGATTTCTCCCCTTTTTTAGACGAAATTTGTTCAATTTTTCCTACCCAAAAAGAGATGTCGAGGTAATCCTTGCATAACATTTTCTGTGCTTTAAGACAATTACATTTTTTATGGAATCAATGCTCAACTTTGTAAAACCTGAGTTAATATCAATTCTTACACATACATATGTATGAATGTAGATAAAATTGAAAAACGAATTCCATCAAAAATTTTAAACCTATGTAAGCCGTTGATTTTGAAAGTGGCATAAGTGATGCCTTTTGATTTCAGTGGTCATTTACTTGTATCTGAACGCGTCTGTTGCTCGTTGAACTGCATCGGTCAAAGGTAAGAAGTTTTGTCATTAGTTTATGACGGTAGGACGAAATCCAGATGAATTCCCTTAGAAGTAACGAACGATTTAAGCAGGAGAGGTGGAAATGACTTATGTCAAAGTCGTTATGCAAAAAATTGAATTTTATTTTGTTTTTTATTTTTGAATAAATGTTTTACAGGAATACTACTTTATACTAAGGAATGGAAGAAATAACCTAGGTGGAAAGCTTTTTGCAAAATATAAAAATCAAAGAAGCAAAAATATAAATTGGAATGTTCTATTTGCAACAGTTCACAGTCCTCCTCTATACAACACGATGAATCTGAAAATACGAGCAGAGGCAGTGCTGACTGGAGCGAAATTTGTGATAAGTGGAAAAAGAGATTCCTTATTAGACAAAGAGGGCGCCTGATTTGGTAATAGTGATCACATTTTCCTTAAATTTTCGTCAATAATTTTTTACCTTTAGATCAAAATTGATTTTAATATTATGTTCCCGAAAAAGGAACATTTGTTCTATTCCGAATGGGAAATATTTAAGGAACGGGTCCTGCGTTTCTACGAAATTACTATCCATAACGATTATTGCAAACAGTTAAAGTCATCAGCAAATAAAGGTGTGATTAAATCTAAATATTGTGTCATCCGTTCTTAATATACACATATTATATTTTTTCATCATTCGATTAGACGCCCAGGATTATATATGTGCCGTACTAGTTAACGCAGTTTGCCGTCTTCTGCAAGATTCAAAACCGATGCTGGAAAGCGCAATAAAAAATATATGAAGGTATTTGTTAGTAATATTCTGGTTGGATTGATCAATGACAATGTGATAACTCTGAAAGATATAAATAGGAGGAAAAAACTATTTCAGTTTGGGAAAATGGAAATCGGGAATAATTCTATTCCATTAAAACTTTTAAGGTTAAGATCATTTAATTTAAAAATGACAGCGAGTGAAGTACGCTGCTTTGTTCATTTTATACCGTTAATGATCTTATCCCTGCAGAGAATCCTCATTGGCATGTTTTACCAGTCTTACTAGAAATAATTGATTTTCTCTCAAAACCAAAGTATTCGATTGAGAACTGCCTTATTTTAAAATTTTGTTTGAAAGACACCATACTATGTATAAACAGCTATATGGATCTTTGAAAGCTAAACACCACTTTCTCGTACATTATGCAATTGCAATAAAAAAAATGTGGCCCACTTAAATTCCTTTGGTGCATGCGTTTTGAGGCTAAGCATAAAGAAGCTAAAACATACTTTAACAATATAACGACCTTTTCTGTAGATATTAAGTCTGGAATGAAATTTGCAAAAATTTTTACTAGATCATGAGAGTTCGGTAGAAGACATATTTTGTTTCAGTTCTGCTAATGAAATTGATTTAGTTTCAAAAGAATTGAACTCTGCATTAGCTCAGAAAAACGGTGTTAATTTTGAAAACACTATAATTTTAAAAGAAATTTTATTTAAAGGAACGCTTTATAAAAGTAACAACTACTTAGCTATTAGTACATCAACTACCATTGAACTGTATAAAATGAAGTATTTTTTGTTTCAAAATAACAATATCTTTGTAATGTGTAATCAAATAGAAATACAAAACTTTAACAATCATTTTCAGTCTTATGAGGTAGGGTCTAATATTAACGTTGTACACATAAAAAACATTTCCGAGTTTATGAGTCCGCCTTTGCATTTATACTATGTAAATAATGGTAAAAGTTATATAAGACTGAAGTATATTTAAGAAAAAAATGTTACATTGTGCTAGAACTATTGTACTTAATAAAATAAAATTTAAATTCAAATACTAGCGTTTTTTCTCAATTCCTACAGGGACGAATGAATTTCGAAATTCTGAACTATAAAAGTAAGAACATTACAGGTTTAAAAATAAGAACATACGTTCTAAATATTAGACTGTAGCAATCTTAAATCTAGAACGACCAATTTTAATTTAAGAATAATTGTTCTTAAAAACAAAACAGTCTTAAATTGAGGCGTTCTTAAAATTAGATTATCGTTCTTGAATTAAGAATTTTCAGACTTAACAGACTTTCAACAATGGATATACTTAATTTAAGAACGTTTTCTTGATTTTATCGCGTTAATTGTGTCGAGCGTATGTATGGCACATACAACCGAACACGCACTTGTACCGGCAGCCAGCATTGTTGTCTTTGGTGGAGTCGATATTGACTGCTGGGTGTTTGCTCGCTGGCAAAATAAAAAAATTAAAAAAATCGCGTGGTGTTTGGGGAAAAGAGGGGAAGCAAATAGTGCCGCAGGCACCCAGGGACTAACAATAATGATTGCAGATAGGATATAAATATAATAGAGAAAGAACTAAACTAAATTAGCTAAGATCGCTAACGATAGCTGGTTGTTAATGTTGTTGCAAGATGAAAGAGCAACATTAAACCGCCAACCCTACCATTATTACATGTTGCCTGAGCCAAATTTGATTGTGATCCCTTAAAAAAAGTCAAAGACTAATGCCTCTATTCACATTATGTTCGATGCATAGCTCCGTATTCAAAAACTCAAATTAGCACATACGTAGTTTTACAAAGATTTTGTTAAACTAAATTTCATTGAAATTTTTTTCTAAATGATTACAAATACAACGTACATAGTTTTAATTCAATATTCGGATATTTTAACATAATAATAAGGAGAAAACTAAATGAAACATATGAGTTCTTTCTGAAAAACAAGGTAATGTATATTTACATGGGTACATATAATATAATGTAATAATAAAAATTAATATAAATTTAAAAAGAATATAAAATACAATATCAAATTTTAACCGGCGAACAACAAAATCAAAATACTTACATACATACATGCCAATGTGTCGATTCCTGAGTCTTCTCGTATACTTATATACATACATATATTTATAAACAACAGGTGAGCTTGCAACAAAGATAGTGATATGAATTGCGTGTTTCCTGTAGCTGTACATACATATGTACGCTATAACGAAGAATGACACTGAAGATGGCATAACGACGAAATGGCAATCTGACGCAGTCGACGATTGGAACCGATGCCGAAAACGTATGATGCTTTAAAAATGCCTGGTATGAAAACCCCTACAATTCAGTATTAATTTCTTTTAAGGATTCCTATCGTATACCAGAAAATGGTTACGACCGCCAATTATATTTAGTTAAAATCTTTTGAATCACATAGCTCTTTCGGATTTAATTCAGTGCAGAGCATGACTTCTAACTTTTTTTATCAGAAACACGATAGCAGTTTTCGAACCAATTTTAAATCCTCGATGATTAGTGGTATATATAACCTTGCATTCATCGTCTCATTCAAGATTGAAGAAACGGTTGGAGTTAACTTCTTGGTGCAAGAACTTCAAGCTGAAAAATAACTAACTAGTGTTCGAAATTTTCAAATTTTTCGGAGCCTGATATCTCTCCTTGGGTTTCTAGTAAGAATTAGTGATTTAGTAAAATTGCATTAAGCCTACATGCGAGATTGACACTCTTAAGGTCATTGCAGTGAGGTCAATTAACCACCGGAAATATGTCCACCGCAAGTAGCATCTCCCTCGGAGCAACCGAGAATGTTTGTACAACTTTTTTTTTGGGTTCACATTGGGGTTCTCCTCTTCTTCTTGTTTATCTTATAAGATGCATGTCATTCGTCAGATAAGGCATATTCATCAAAGGCGTCTTAAAGCTTGGACTCACCAAAATCTAGCTTAGGCATTCAATTATACCAGACTATAATGAACATTAATGCTCCCTCATCAAAAAAAAAAAATCTCGGACATCTTGCACTCACACCATTTTTCCCAAAGTTAATTTCTAATTTTGACATCTAACACAAAAAAGTTGAGCAATAGATAGCAGATGAGTGGGCCGAAAAGGTACCTAGACGGATTTATTTTACTTATTTTTTTTTTCTTAAAAAGTTACCACGCGCACCGCAGCGGTAATGTGCCGGAAGAGGATAATCGAGTTTGTTAACATAACTTTCACCTTAATGTGGCAGCATAAATGAAGAAAAATTATATTAACGCCAAAGGACTGCCGCCAGGAAGGGACGAGAAGCGAGCTAACAGCTACTGAGCTACTAAATACGAGTATGTATGCTTCGCTTTGATGCGTGCGACTCAAAAGAAGGCTCACAAATGAACGAAACACGCAAACAAAAAAAACGAAAAATACATAATCTCAGGCTGGCGAGGTTAATTTGTAACCTAAGAAGGAGAAATTACATATCTTTGCTAAAAATTATTTTCTTCTCAACTTCTTGATAGTCTCCATGTATGTATGCTCGTATGTGTGTACGATGTATGTATGTTATGTAGACACATATTGCTCTTGGCTTTGTGTATTTGAAAATGTTTCTTCATATTTTTCAGCACCCAAAATCTAGCACGCGCTAGAACGCGACGCGGAAAGTCAATTACATAATCGCATTACGACTGATGTATGAGTTGGGCGTGACTTTCGAGATATCGTACAAACATATATTAAAAATAAGAAGAAGTAATATTGTTTTTTGGAAAAAACACTTTTTATGATTTTGAACACACTCAACAAAAATGCACAATAAGGATTTAATATCATATTTTGGCTGTCATAGGCAGGGGCAAATAAGTTACAAGTATAAATTAACATTTGGATATAGTGCACATGTTTATTCGTGAATTCGGTTCCACTGAATTGCAATATATTAGAGAAAAAAAAGCTGTGGTTGAGTTGGTAGCGGTGCGTGCTATAACTCAATATACCCCTGAGTTCGAGGTTCGAACCTTAGTCAGGGCAAGTAAAATCTAAATCATAGAGAAGGTTTTTTTCTAATAGCGGCTGGCAAAGGCAAACATCCGAGGGAGTAGGCACAAAACTGTATGTCCCTACATTTGTGGTAGAATATAAAGACGCACACCACAAATGTTAAGAGAAACTCGGCCAATCACTGAACTATATAGTGTAAACGCCAAATTATTATTATTATATTATTCATAAAATAAAATTCCTAAAATTTAAACACTGAAATAAACTGTTGAGATTACTCACCTGCAGTGCTGTTGTATACTGATAACGTTATAAAATTTAAAGCATTTTCCATCAACCCCTTCTAACTACAGTTATACTCAAGCTATTTGAACACACCGAAGGCAACCTCCAACCAAGTAATAAATATCCATCCAACGTGTGTGGCTACTATTCAGCAACAGCATACCCAATCGAAATCCTTAGATATGTATGTACCTACCTAAATATGTACAAATGTACCTGCGTACCTATGTACATATATACACTCTTTCTATCAACTTTTGAGAACTTCACTGTAGTCGCCGCCGCGCAGCTGTCACGGCTGAATGTTCTTCATAATAATATTTCATTAATGAATATTAATGTGACGTTTTTTTCTAAATCTTCTTCTTACTGTTCACGACATTTTCCTTTCGTTTCTTCTTCATTTACCAATTGCTTTTCGTTTTTGAAAATGTATGTTGGCTACTCGAGTTCCCCTGCTGCGATACCTCAATTTCGGTTGCGGTTGTTTAAAAATTTGTCGGCTAATTTCAATTATTTTTACTTGATTTTCTTTTAGTATATTTATTTCTTTTCTATTCATGCTCACACCATGGGTTCAAATTCTGCTGCTTCTGCCTTAATTTATACTTCTCTTATTCTTTATATATTTTTTCTCCCTTATCCTCCCCGAACTAGATATTTGTCAGTCTGCCATTAATGGCAACTCACCTGGGGTGTTCATCTATCGGTTTATTTAGGTGTGTATAGTATGTCCGCGGCGCGCTGTATTGAATTTGTCAAGCGTCGTTGTGTCCGAATTGCTTCTTGCTTTTGCTGTCACTCGTCAGCTTTGTTGTGTGGCAACAGGTGCTGCGGTTTTGTTCTAATACATTTTTCTTTTCTCTCGCTTTAGTTAACATGAATGTAAAATAATATTGTTATAAATCGTTTGCAGTAAATTATATACCCGAACGTCCTTGTATACAAGGGTATATTATAATTGTTCACAAAACGGTTGTTTGTAACACCTAAAAATAATCGAGATATATATATATATACATCTATACTCGTATACCAAAATGATCAGAATCAAAAGAGCAATCGTTTTAATCCTTCCACCACCTGCTTCTACTCAGTGTGCAAGTACACAGAAAAGAGATCCTCAAAAGCGTCTCTTGAATCAGCCGAATCAGCTCCAACATGTTTAAGATCGAGCATGAGATTAACTAAAGTGCTTAAAATGCTCCCAGTTTCGTTGATGAGTATTTATGAAAACGCCCAAGACTAGAGACTGACTGCCCATGAAAGTAATAACTCTCTTCTTTTCTTCCGGCTTGATCAAAATGAAGATATTATGACCCTTACCTGTTTACATATTCCAAGCCTTAAATTATGATTACGCTGGTAAGATTACTGAAATTACGGAATTTTATAGCTTCCTCAATGTACTTTGACTGACGAATGATTAGCGCAGCCTAAAGTTATGAAGGAGCTCTGAAGACGCTAAATGACAAATTTTGCGTACATTTCTTCTTCCAGCTTCCTAAAGTCTGGTTCAACATTGCCGTCGGAACTCGTTACACGCTAGCCTAGACTCTTTCTTTCCTTTCGAAATGTCGCAGCACTTTGAATTGTGGTCCTCGATATCGAAGGCAAAAGCGGTTCTGCAAAACATCTTATTTAGTCTTCTTCCATTCGATGTTTGTAATATATTCGCTTCACATAACCTCTTTTAGGAGGCCGGTTTGATAAGTCGGTGACATTTTGAATCTCCCACGCAGAATCTTTAAATTTTTCACTTCTGCCTTAACTTCCATTTATTAATAGACTAATGTTTATTCTTGACAGCCAGTGAAAGCAGATAACCTTTTGAATTTTGGCAAAAATGGAAAAAAGGGAATTTCTTGTGGTTATTAAGGACTATTTTTTGGGTAAAAAACCCTGCAACAAAACCAAGGAAGCACTTGGTTAATACTAGGAGGACACTGCTCTATCAATTTCAATGGTTAAGAAGTGGTTTACTGAGTTCCGTTGAAGTAGTTTCAGCACAAGTGACGCCGAACGTTACCACAGAAGTCGTCTTTTTTCTTTTTCGAAATCTGAAGAAACAGATAAGTGGTAAGAGGTTTGGGTCAAATATAGAGGTAATCACAGAAACAAATGCTTATTTTTCGAGTTTTGAGAAAAGCAATTGCAAGGAATAAAAAATTAAAAAAAATAAAGTTTATTCAAAAAGTCACTCACTTATCAAACCAAAACGCAATGTTGAGATGGTTAAGAATTTATCAACAAAATCACCCTTTTCGTGAGTTTCGCGTTCGCCCTAAATCTTTACATTTCAATGTGCGCTTAGTATAAATTTCGGGTGAATTTTTTTCCGTGTGAAACTTACGATAAGGGTGAATGAGAAGAACCAAATCGTACATTTTAAAGCATAATACAGGAAATGAGACATAGAACATGCATAATAGTGTCGAGAACTTATTAAAAAATACAAAACCATTTCACACCTATCTTGAAAAGTATATAACCGATGAGTGCGCGTAAACACGTATGAGCATACTTATGTACATATGCGCATCAAGATTTCAAGTTCTTTCCGCCGCTGCACTCCGACGCTGATAAAGCACCATCCATGTCAAATGACAACAACAAGAGTAATAATCAGTTAAGAGGACACACGGCAACAACAATCAAATTTTGTTTTACAAAAATGCGCAACAACAACTCTAGAAAAAAATGACGAACGTGAGATCAATGAAGGCACTTAGCTGTAGGCGCCGCAATTGCTGCTAAAAATTAATACAAAAATCGCTGTTGGCTTTAGGAGCGGATATCAAACAAACTGCTACGTATTTCAGAGTACATGTACATATATGTGTGTAATAGAGGTTGGACGATACATCGATGCATCGACGACATGGACAAATTCTTAAACAAAGTTAAGTATTATCAAAATGGCGCAGCTCGAAAGGATGAAATTGATCGAGCGGTAATGCGTATGATAGCAATTGATATGCAGCCATTTAGTATTCTGGAAGACAAAGGTTTTCGTCATTTAATAAATTTGTTGGATGCTCGATACAAGATACCCAGCAAGAACTTTTTTCGTAATGTGCTTCTTCTTAATGAATATCAAGATATGAAAGCTCGTCTTAAATCTGTTTTACAAAATGTTGCCTATGTTGCGCTTACAACAGATTGCTGGACTTCAAAGTCTCTCGAAGGGTATATTACGGTTACTTGCCATTTTGTAAATAACAAATTTTAATAAAATTCAGCAGTTTTGGCAACACGAAAACTCCGTACGTCCACAAATCATAATGCACAAAATATTGCAGAAACATTGCGGGTTATCATGGATCAGTGGGACATTTATAAAAAAGTTGTATGTGTAGTGAGCTCAAGAATCTGCCTTGCTTCTCACACACCCTAAACTTGATCGTCCAGCAAACTTTTAAATTGGAATGCCTAAAGAAAATATTTGGTAAATGCAAAATTGCTAACGCCAAATTAAAAGAGGAGCAGCAAGTGGATAACCCATTGGGTCTTATTTAGGAAGTGTCTACCAGATGGAACAGCGCCTTTTTAATGATGCAGCGAATAATTTTGTTAAATCCTGCTATTGCAAAAGTGCTTCTTAATAAGCCCAAAGCTCCACATCCGTTATCGGCTGACGATATTGGAACCATAAAGGTATTAGTTGGTTTATTAAAACCTGTTTATGACGCGACACAGCAAATTTCCGCAAACAAGACGGTTGCTAGTCGTATAAACACGCAGGTGTGCATGTATTTAGCCACTTATTGGCTGCTTTTTTGGCATGACACTTTTCAGCATTTCATATTTTTTCTTTGGTTGTCTCTGTTTTTATAATAATTTTTTTTCGTCTCCAAACGAGTTTATTATGCGACAGCATATTACAAGTGGGGAGGAGGCGCATCCTATTGGAAACCGAGTTGGAAATCAGTCAAGCAGTCGTGCATGTCAACCGGCAAGCCTGCGCGTCAAGAAAAAAAAACATTCACTGATTATGATTTTCTTGATGCTACCACATTCTCTGTAACAAAGAGACAAACCCAAATCGTCAAGGCGTAGATATATCAAGCAAAAGTGGAGTGCAGGGCCTTAATTTAAAACAGAAAGTAGGTGGTAATACGCAAGCCGCAGTGCCCTTCTCATCATTGCCGCATCGATTGGCACTTCGTGCACGTGTCGCTATCTGTAATTATTAAAATAGTTCTTATTTCTCTATTATTATTTTATATGTTCCTGCAACAAACGTCGAGCGCAATAGCTGACAATTTGACGGACTTATTGTTCTTTATTTTAATCGTCCAATATTGAAGAAGCAGCATGATTAAATTCTCAGAGAATGTAGTTTCTGTTCATCGTGGGGGACTGGTAACTGTCGCCGTGGTCCCATGTATTACAAAAGCGGTGATTCACTTTGGTTCGATTGCATACCGAATTTTGAATAAAACATAATTTAAGTTATGGTTGTTGGGTGCAATGATAAATATGTCGACGGAAATTTGTATGGGTGGAAAAGTATTATTTAGATATTGCGAGGATATATGTTGCCTTTTGACATTAAAGGTTCATTGCATATATTTTTTAGACATAGAGAACATCTTGGCTACACGAAAGCCGATGTTGGCTACATGAAAGCAGATACTAAAAGCAAAAAGAGTTCAGAGCATACTTAAAAAAAAAATACCGAAAAACCCACTTGAGTTTATGATGTCACCTTATCTGACATCGGGTCTTGCACTATAACTCTTTTCTTTTTCTTTTCAAGCATGGTTTAAACATTGTAATACTCGTAGATAGTGGCAAGCCTATTAGGTGTGGTTCAAAAGTAGCTAAAAAAATGTTTAACTTCTCATCCAATGCTGTAGGAATGCAAATGATCGAGATGCTATATTTTAAACATATGTACATGTTATTGGAATTTATTATGAAAACTTTGTATAACCTGTTCAGCTCCTTTTCTCAAGGACGGTGATGGCGGACGTAGTCTCCCCAAATTCCGCAATTCGATATATGTATATACTAGATGCGCCATAAAAACTTGTACAATTTTCAAAACTAATACGAATAAAAGGTTTCTCCGAATACAAGTACCTTTAATTTTCAACGAATTAAATATATCAAATATCCTCCACCCTCCTGCTGGTTTTCTCAACCTGCATCCCACTCTACGCTTAGTCAACGCGCCTCAGCTCATTTAGCATTGTCCTTCAATTTGCTTTATATTAAGTATTCACCTTCCATTGAACATATAATTCGTAAAGCCCTGCACTTTCTCACGCTTCTACACTAGGATTAAATCATTTAACCGCGGCTGTGCAATTTTCGGACATTTTTTCTTTCTATTATATTGTGTGCAAACGATTTGTTCGCAATTACTCACCGCAATTACGCGTCTTGCACAATGAACCGTCGGCTAGTCGGCTATTGGGGGCAGATCGACATGCTTTTGCTACCCTTCGGCTGCGCACGTGTACCCTGCTAGACTACCTTTAATATGCACTTACGAATGTACCAATCATACTACGAGTACGTATGTCTGGGTGTGTGTGTATGAACATAAGGTCCTGCGGTATCCTTAATTGCGAAGAAATTTTTAAATGAGCGGTTGCTTTTATTGCTGCTGTGCGTCATGTTTCTGGTGTTCATGGTGTGGCAGGCGTGGGAAATGCATGGTTTGTTATCCTGTTCCTCTACTCGTAGATCTGCACATTTTGTAAATTTTAGTAGTTAATTTTTAAGTGCGCCGAAGGGAATATGAGGTGAGCTTGCATGTCTGAAAATTAGCAAAACTTTATTTGATATTACTTATATCAATATATGTATGTTCATAAAATAATTCATTTCATGAGACTTACTAAAGATTAGTTATTTTAAATTTTAATTCCCACTTTAAGTAAATATTCAAATATTTTTTTTTTTATATATTTGCAGTGAGCGAAAATTAAATGCAAGAGCTGAATATTTATTGACAAAAATTAAAACATTTATGTAATACACCTAAAACCTATGTTACCAATATAAAATTTTACTAATTTTCTGAATTTTTTTTCTTCTCCAATATTTATTCAATATATACACCCTTTCCGTAACCAAACTTATTTGTTTTAAACTTTTTACAAAAGTAAGGAAATTACTCTTTATGGAAAATTATAATAGCTAAATAAAATTTCGAACTTAAATCTCATTCAAGAATCAATTTTTTCAAATTCTTTTTCTAATTCCTTTGGATTTTCTAAATTTAATTCAATTCTTATGCAAGTTGAAATTTGCTACAAATTACATTTTTTAATTATTAAAAACTACCAATGGTGAAAAACAATTATATTACAAAATGCGCATGAGAAGACTTAATTGAACAACGACAATTTTCTAAAATGAAGAAAATAAAACGTAATTATAAATTATTTTTATATTGTTTGTGAAATATCTATCAGTTTCTGAACAGAAATCCTCTGAGGAGGAACTTATAACTGGTGCATATATGTATTTGCTCCATGCTATCATATGCTTCTTCAGTTTTAACAATATATTGCTTTATACTTATGTATGTATGTATATCGGAGCCCCTCGATGATTCGTTTCTTTGTTTTGAGATCGTTCGAGATGAACGCAATGCTTCCGACGATAATAGCAAGTGAGCCTTTAAAACCTTTATTTACTTATTTAATATACTATAAATTTAAATCTAATTATTAATTTATAGAAAGGTTAAGCTCATTTTTGCAAACCGAACGAACCGTGCAGATTTGATGAGGTTCACAAAAAATGCTTTCGGGTATTATACATATATCGTATGTATACAGATAAGCTAAAAAAATATGAAAAAAATAACTTTTTCAAAATAAAATATTTGTGTGAGGCGGAAAATATTTAACTTTTCCCTGATAATAGGAAATTCAAATTACCAAAAACCGTGAACTCATTTAAAGAGGTTTTTGGAGTTTTTTTGTCTCTAAATTATTACAAATTTAGGGTTTCAGTTTCGTCAAACAACGATTTACTTAATATTTAAAAATATTAATTAATGTTTCAATTTTCTTACGAAACATATTTTTTTTGAATACTTTTATAAATGTCCAAAACAACATCTTGCCAGGGATAAAAATGTATTTTAAACAAATTTTTTGATTTGCGGTGATGTACAAGGCGTAATTTCTATTTTATTACAAAGTAAGTTAGACAGTTTTCCTAAGTGGAGTTTTAACTTTCAAATGATACCAAAAAGTCTAAGTTCTTCGACTATCGATGTTTTTCATTTTTGTCCACGTTGGGTGTACTGTGCGCCGCATTTAAAATGAGGAACGATCGTAGAGAATATAAGCATTGATAGTGGTGCATCTTTTCACTTATGCTGTAAAAGAGATTTGTTTACAACTTTCCAGAAATTCGATGAGGTGATCATACTTGCGGGAGAAAACACAATTCGTGCATAAGTTATAGGCAAATTTGCAGATAAATACCAATGACTTTGATGTGACATTAAAACAAGTTCCTTATGTGCCTAGAATTGAATGCAATTTTATTTATGTTGGAAAAACCGTTGAGCACAATATGAGAGTGATTTTCTCAAATAAATAAGCAATTGTAACTAATGCAATTAGCGACACTACTATTCAAACGCGAAAAATAAATGGTTTATTTTTATACAGATTGGCTGATAACAATTTATTTATTGCAAAAAACTCAGCTGCGGAGGCTATAAAGTGGCATATGCCACAAACAATTGGCAAAAAAAGAAATGGTACATGGAATTACAGCGAAAGTTACAGAACGTCTGGATTGTGATGTGTGTTTAAAAAGTAAATGCAGTGTAAAGCCGTTTCTTACTTCAACCAGTAGAGCCAATAAGGCACTGCAAATTATACATACAGATTTATGTGGTCCGGTGAGTAAAACCTCAAACGGAGGTGCACATTTTTTCTTGACATTTATTGACGATTGGCCTAGATTCGTTTTCGTATATTTATTAAAAAGTAAAGATGAAGTTTTCGAAAAATTTTAAATGTTTCAAACTTTTACTGAGCGCAAATGGAAAATAAAATAATGGTTTTGCGTAGTGACAACGGCACTCAATTCGTAAATAATTCTTTTAGTGAATATTTACAAAAATGTGGTATTAAACCATGATTAAATCATACAAGGTTGGATAATTATGCAGTTGTCTTACTCTTGCACGCTGCCTTAAGGTAGCCTGTGTTGCTCTCTTTTAATTTAAGAAAAAAAATGTTATCAAACACCATGATTCAATTATAAAAGGTTGGATACTTTTTGACGTTTAAGTTTTCCGACTGCCTTGTAAGGTTGCATTTAGGAAGGTCTGAAAATATTTTATCCCTTATCGCGCAATGCAGAAAAGTAGGTAACTAGTAGCGAAATGCGGTTTGTACATACATAGAATGAAACATATTTGCAGAAATTTGATATTTCAATTTAATATAACGTAACCGAATATTCAACCACACTTGTATGTATATACATATGTACATAGCACCTTAATACAACTAACTATATAAACAAGAAGCGCAAGTGTGTTGTTAACCAAAACAATGTGATATCAACCTTTTTTAAGTTTTTACATGCAGAAAATATAACTATCACATTTGGAAAAATTTTGATAATAAAGTTTTCTTTAATTCAATATTAATTTTAGCAATAAAAATAAGAGGTATCTAGTAAAAGCTCAGTAACCAGGATTGTATATATATTGCATTACAATTTCAAACTTTTTTTAAAATATAATTACCATTTTTGTAGATCATAAAATTGTAAGATTCAAGTTACTAAAAATGTAACATTAGTTGTTCGAAAACAAATTTTTTTATATGGAAAACACCACACAATACCTTCGTAAAAAAATTAACGGATATATGTACATCTGTTAGAAATCAAGTAAAGACGTTAAAACAGGGACATTCACCGTGCCACACACTCCCCAGCATTATAAGTTGCTATGCAAGGCCAAGTCTCTCGGTAACAGAGTACCAGCAGCTATTGTTCAATATCGCCTCAGAAGCTCGTGGCAAGTCTCCGTTGATCATTGCGGGCGACTTCAATGCCTGCGCAGTGGAATGGGATAGCAGATTAACGACTAAGAGAGGGGAGATGCTCCTGGAAACATTCGCCCAGCTCGATGTTACGGTTCTGAATACAGGCTCTGCGCTGACCTTCAGAAAAATGGGTACTGGCTCGATAATAGACATTTCCCTTGCAAGCGATTCGCTGGCCCAGAAAATCAAATGGATGGTAAGCGAGGAGTACACCCACAGCGACCACCAGGCCATTATAATAGATATAGCGGAGAAAAGAAACAAGCAAATGCCAAAGCTCACAGGACCAAAATAGAAGGAAACGATGCTCGATAAAGATGTCCTGAAGTATATGGTGAAAGAGCTTACAACTATTACAGGACCAGCAGAAGATGTGGTGAGTCATTTGGCTTCTGGCCTAACTGAAGCTTGCGATGCATCAATGCCAAGAAGGTCAACAAATAAGAAATTCGCACCGTGCTATTGGTGGAACAGGGATATAGAACTACTAAGAAAACAATGCCTAAGTGCTAGACGGAAAATGCAGCGAAGCAGAGGGAGGCCAGAGTTTTCCGATAACCTAAATGCTCTTAGAAAGTCAAGGAAGAGCCTTAAAGCTGCTATAAAAGATAGCAAACTGGACAGTTTTAAGAAAATATGCGACGCAGCAGACATAAATCCCTGGGGCACTGCTTATAGGGTAGTGCTAACAAAAACTAAAAGCGTTAAATCACCAAGCATTACGTGCCCAGAAATGCTGAGAAATATCATAACAACCCTTTTTTCACAAAGGGTCGAGGACATACCATCAGTCTTCCCATGTTATGAGAAAAGTGAAATCCCAAGGGTAACCGAAGAAGAGTTGCTAATTGCATGCAGGAAGATTCAAAACCGCAAAGCTCCAGGGCCCGACGGCATTCCAAATAAGGCCCTGAAGGCCGCTATTATAGCGCGGCCAGACATATTTGTGCATGCTTTCAACTCATGCCTTATAGAAGGTTATTTCACAGTTAGGTGGGAAAAAGCAAACCCTGGTGCTATTACCCAAAGGCAACAAACCCCCAGATGAGCCGTCGTATTATCGTCCGATCTGCTTACTGGACACGCTTGGAAAAGTTCTGGAAAGGATTATATGCAACCGGCTAACGTCGTTTGCCGAAGAAAATGGGTCTCGATGAACCAGTTCGGTTTTAGAAAATCCCGTTCCACGATAGACGCGATTAAGACCGTTGTCGACTTTGCATCGGACGCCATAAAGGGCAAGAGATGGCTTGGCGGGAAAAAGGAATACTGCGCCATAGTAACACTAGACGTCAAAAATGCTTTTAATACCGCAAGCTGGCGATGCATTATAAGTATAAGAATAGGCACTCCAAGCTATATCATAAAAATATTAGCGAGCTATTTTTCGAACCGCAAGCTTCTGTACAGAAGCGATAATGGGCCGGAGATGTATAACGTGACAGCAGGAGTCCCACAAGGATCTGTCCAATTTCAGACGAAGCGTCTTTTGTCATAGCTGGACTGATGCCAGTAGATATTTTGGCCCATGAAATGAAACGAATTTATGATAAGCTTTCCGAAAACAATGTAAGATTAAACCCAAAAGTAGTAAAGGCAGAAGAAAGGGAAAACTCAATGAACATTTGGCAGGCTCGTTGGAATAGCTCCCCAAAGGGCAGGTGGACCTACGAGCTGATACCAAATATCAGCAAATGGGTTGAGAGAAACCACGGTGACACAAACTTTCATTTAACACAGTTTCTCTCGGGCCATGGGGTGTATCGAAAATATTTAAAAAAATTTGGACACGATAGCTCCCCTTGCTGCCCAACATGCAGAATCAACGAAGAAGACGCAGAACATATTATGTTCCAATGCCCAAGCTATGCTCCTCAAATCCGGGCAATTTTGAACGGAGAAACCTTCATTGACTCCATGCTTCAGTCAAATGAAAAGTGGAATAAAATATGCGCTCATGTAACGCGCATTCACATAGACCTGAGAAACGCAGAGATGGCAAGACGTCGCCAACGAAACACGTAAGGAGCAAATAAGCTAACCAGCCCCGTGAGGTAATACCTTTTTTGGCAGTTCCGCGGGGAGAATGGTCGCATAGCAGTACTCATGAGAGTTACCTCTCCCCGGGCGTCAACAAAAAAAAAAAAAAAACACTCCCCAGCAGAACGGTGTGGCTGAGCGCTGCAATTGCACTCTTGTAGAAATGGCAAGACGTATGATTGTTGGTGCAGGATTAAATGAATCATTGTGGGCAGAGGCGATAAACACAGCAGCATACCTACGAAATAGATCGCTTACAAAAGCGTTGGACGGCAAAACTCCGTATGTGCTTTGGTTTAAGAAGAAACCGTGGAATCAAACCGAGGACGCAGGAGAAAAAGATACAAAGCCTATAAAATAGCAATATCAACCCATTGACAAAAGTGACAGCGAGTTCGAGTCCGCGAAGGAAGGCTTAGATAACAAGGAAGACCTATCCAAGATAGGGCCTGTGCGAGAGAAACCTATTCGTCCAGGCGGGCCAGGAAGGCCAAGAAAGCAATACAACGTTCTGAATTTCATAAGCGCAGATGATATTCCTGTTCCTGAAAACGTTCAAGAAGCATTATCTAGTAAGTACTCACGTGAATGGATGGCAGCTATGCAAAGTGAGTACAACTCTCTCTGAACCCTGCATCAGGTAAGAGTGCCTCAGGGCACTTATCACTTATTTCAACATATATGATATAAGATTACCAAAAACAATAATCAAAACCAATGCGTAGCTTTCCGTTAGATTCATAGTAATAACTTCTTTGAACATTGCAACGTTTTTCGGCCATGCGTTTAGTTTATGTCAACTATTCAGTGTGAGAAGTTCAATTGTGAGTATCAAGAATTGTGAAGGCAAAGTTTGTCTTTACTTGGAATGAATTATTCCATCATTTTAAAACTAAATCGAAGTGAAATACTTTTTATTCAAAGGGAAAGGTGTTATACTTATGTTTTGCAGACTTTGCGTTCATTAAAAACATGTAAGTGTGAAATTAGAAGCGAAAAACTGAAGAGTGCCTCAGGGCACTTATGCGCGTTCTGGTGCAAATTTATAGCTTCCTTGCATTGAAGTTTGTGTTATAATTCCGTTACATTATTTCACATTATTTTTATATTTATATAGTGAAAATTAAAGAAATGGCATTTAGATATCCTCTTTGAGCGACGATAAATTGCTGGAACTTATGAATTATATTGAGAGTGACGAGGAAAACGATTTTAGCTGTTCTGATGAAGATCCTAGCTATGTGCCTGATGAAATTACCTCAGAAGACGACGAGTTTATTTCAGAATGCCTGGAAAAGATTGACAATATTGATTTATATATTGCCAACGTAGGTAACATGTCACCGAATATTAGTTCGGCATCACTCGACTTGCCTTCAGCATCATCGACATTGATTTCCATATCCGAAAATAATGCATCCGATAAAAATCCAAAGAAAAGACTACGCTCTCCCTTACCAACAATAAATAATAATGGCCCATGGTGTGAAACATCTGCTAGTGGTTTCTTTGGCGCAAGTAAGAGTTGAGAATTAAATACATTGTTATTTCAAAAACAACTGTTTTATTTAATAAGTTTAGAATCATTAAGTAAGAATGCAAGAGAGTTTACGAAAATTCAGTGGCGACAGCGATCAATGGAAATGAAACGAATGATGTAGCCTTCAGAGGAAATGCTTCTTTACCACTTGAAATCAAAGCTCTTAAGACGCCAAAAGAAATTTTCTGCTATTTTTTTACAAACGAGATAATGCAAATGATGGTCGAGGAAACTAATCGGGCAGCGCTTACGCAAAACATCAACACCCAGTTCAAGACTGATGTTGATGAACTTTACCATTGCATTGAAATACTTATAGTATATATGTATGTCTATTTATCGATATCCGAATTTGGACAGCTATTGGGGACGTAGTTCCTTCGGTGTTATCAAACACCATGATTCAATTATAAAAGGTTGGATACTTTTTGACGTTTAAGTTTTCCGACTGCCTTGTAAGGTTGCATTTAGGAAGGTCTGAAAATATTTTATCCCTTATCGCGCAATGCAGAAAAGTAGGTAACTAGTAGCGAAATGCGGTTTGTACATACATAGAATGAAACATATTTGCAGAAATTTGATATTTCAATTTAATATAACGTAACCGAATATTCAACCACACTTGTATGTATATATGTACATAGCACCTTAATACAACTAACTATATAAACAAGAAGCGCAAGTGTGTTGTTAACCAAAACAATGTGATATCAACCTTTTTTAAGTTTTTACATGCAGAAAATATAACTATCACATTTGGAAAAATTTTGATAATAAAGTTTTCTTTAATTTAATATTAATTTTAGCAATAAAAATAAGAGGTATCTAGTAAAAGCTCAGTAACCAGGATTGTATATATATTGCATTACAATTTCAAACTTTTTTTAAAATATAATTACCATTTTTGTAGATCATAAAATTGTAAGATTCAAGTTACTAAAAATGTAACATTAGTTGTTCGAAAACAAATTTTTTTATATGGAAAACACCACACAATACCTTCGTAAAAAAATTAACGGATATATGTACATCTGTTAGAAATCAAGTAAAGACGTTAAAACAGGGACATTCACCGTGCCACACACTCCCCAGCATTATAAGTTGCTATGCAAGGCCAAGTCTCTCGGTAACAGAGTACCAGCAGCTATTGTTCAATATCGCCTCAGAAGCTCGTGGCAAGTCTCCGTTGATCATTGCGGGCGACTTCAATGCCTGCGCAGTGGAATGGGATAGCAGATTAACGACTAAGAGAGGGGAGATGCTCCTGGAAACATTCGCCCAGCTCGATGTTACGGTTCTGAATACAGGCTCTGCGCTGACCTTCAGAAAAATGGGTACTGGCTCGATAATAGACATTTCCCTTGCAAGCGATTCGCTGGCCCAGAAAATTAAATGGATGGTAAGCGAGGAGTACACCCACAGCGACCACCAGGCCATTATAATAGATATAGCGGAGAAAAGAAACAAGCAAATGCCAAAGCTCACAGGACCAAAATAGAAGGAAACGATGCTCGATAAAGATGTCCTGAAGTATATGGTGAAAGAGCTTACAACTATTACAGGACCAGCAGAAGATGTGGTTAGTCATTTGGCTTCTGGCCTAACTGAAGCTTGCGATGCATCAATGCCAAGAAGGTCAACAAATAAGAAATTCGCACCGTGCTATTGGTGGAACAGGGATATAGAACTACTAAGAAAACAATGCCTAAGTGCTAGACGGAAAATGCAGCGAAGCAGAGGGAGGCCAGAGTTTTCCGATAACCTAAATGCTCTTAGAAAGTCAAGGAAGAGCCTTAAAGCTGCTATAAAAGATAGCAAACTGGACAGTTTTAAGAAAATATGCGACGCAGCAGACATAAATCCCTGGGGCACTGCTTATAGGGTAGTGCTAACAAAAACTAAAAGCGTTAAATCACCAAGCATTACGTGCCCAGAAATGCTGAGAAATATCATAACAACCCTTTTTTCACAAAGGGTCGAGGACATACCATCAGTCTTCCCATGTTATGAGAAAAGTGAAATCCCAAGGGTAACCGAAGAAGAGTTGCTAATTGCATGCAGGAAGATTCAAAACCGCAAAGCTCCAGGGCCCGACGGCATTCCAAATAAGGCCCTGAAGGCCGCTATTATAGCGCGGCCAGACATATTTGTGCATGCTTTCAACTCATGCCTTATAGAAGGTTATTTCACAGTTAGGTGGGAAAAAGCAAACCCTGGTGCTATTACCCAAAGGCAACAAACCCCCAGATGAGCCGTCGTATTATCGTCCGATCTGCTTACTGGACACGCTTGGAAAAGTTCTGGAAAGGATTATATGCAACCGGCTAACGTCGTTTGCCGAAGAAAATGGGTCTCGATGAACCAGTTCGGTTTTAGAAAATCCCGTTCCACGATAGACGCGATTAAGACCGTTGTCGACTTTGCATCGGACGCCATAAAGGGCAAGAGATGGCTTGGCGGGAAAAAGGAATACTGCGCCATAGTAACACTAGACGTCAAAAATGCTTTTAATACCGCAAGCTGGCGATGCATTATAAGTATAAGAATAGGCACTCCAAGCTATATCATAAAAATATTAGCGAGCTATTTTTCGAACCGCAAGCTTCTGTACAGAAGCGATAATGGGCCGGAGATGTATAACGTGACAGCAGGAGTCCCACAAGGATCTGTCCAATTTCAGACGAAGCGTCTTTTGTCATAGCTGGACTGATGCCAGTAGATATTTTGGCCCATGAAATGAAACGAATTTATGATAAGCTTTCCGAAAACAATGTAAGATTAAACCCAAAAGTAGTAAAGGCAGAAGAAAGGGAAAACTCAATGAACATTTGGCAGGCTCGTTGGAATAGCTCCCCAAAGGGCAGGTGGACCTACGAGCTGATACCAAATATCAGCAAATGGGTTGAGAGAAACCACGGTGACACAAACTTTCATTTAACACAGTTTCTCTCGGGCCATGGGGTGTATCGAAAATATTTAAAAAAATTTGGACACGATAGCTCCCCTTGCTGCCCAACATGCAGAATCAACGAAGAAGACGCAGAACATATTATGTTCCAATGCCCAAGCTATGCTCCTCAAATCCGGGCAATTTTGAACGGAGAAACCTTCATTGACTCCATGCTTCAGTCAAATGAAAAGTGGAATAAAATATGCGCTCATGTAACGCGCATTCACATAGACCTGAGAAACGCAGAGATGGCAAGACGTCGCCAACGAAACACGTAAGGAGCAAATAAGCTAACCAGCCCCGTGAGGTAATACCTTTTTTGGCAGTTCCGCGGGGAGAATGGTCGCATAGCAGTACTCATGAGAGTTACCTCTCCCCGGGCGTCAACAAAAAAAAAAAAAAAACACTCCCCAGCAGAACGGTGTGGCTGAGCGCTGCAATTGCACTCTTGTAGAAATGGCAAGACGTATGATTGTTGGTGCAGGATTAAATGAATCATTGTGGGCAGAGGCGATAAACACAGCAGCATACCTACGAAATAGATCGCTTACAAAAGCGTTGGACGGCAAAACTCCGTATGTGCTTTGGTTTAAGAAGAAACCGTGGAATCAAACCGAGGACGCAGGAGAAAAAGATACAAAGCCTATAAAATAGCAATATCAACCCATTGACAAAAGTGACAGCGAGTTCGAGTCCGCGAAGGAAGGCTTAGATAACAAGGAAGACCTATCCAAGATAGGGCCTGTGCGAGAGAAACCTATTCGTCCAGGCGGGCCAGGAAGGCCAAGAAAGCAATACAACGTTCTGAATTTCATAAGCGCAGATGATATTCCTGTTCCTGAAAACGTTCAAGAAGCATTATCTAGTAAGTACTCACGTGAATGGATGGCAGCTATGCAAAGTGAGTACAACTCTCTCTGAACCCTGCATCAGGTAAGAGTGCCTCAGGGCACTTATCACTTATTTCAACATATATGATATAAGATTACCAAAAACAATAATCAAAACCAATGCGTAGCTTTCCGTTAGATTCATAGTAATAACTTCTTTGAACATTGCAACGTTTTTCGGCCATGCGTTTAGTTTATGTCAACTATTCAGTGTGAGAAGTTCAATTGTGAGTATCAAGAATTGTGAAGGCAAAGTTTGTCTTTACTTGGAATGAATTATTCCATCATTTTAAAACTAAATCGAAGTGAAATACTTTTTATTCAAAGGGAAAGGTGTTATACTTATGTTTTGCAGACTTTGCGTTCATTAAAAACATGTTAGTGTGAAATTAGAAGCGAAAAACTGAAGAGTGCCTCAGGGCACTTATGCGCGTTCTGGTGCAAATTTATAGCTTCCTTGCATTGAAGTTTGTGTTATAATTCCGTTACATTATTTCACATTATTTTTATATTTATATAGTGAAAATTAAAGAAATGGCATTTAGATATCCTCTTTGAGCGACGATAAATTGCTGGAACTTATGAATTATATTGAGAGTGACGAGGAAAACGATTTTAGCTGTTCTGATGAAGATCCTAGCTATGTGCCTGATGAAATTACCTCAGAAGACGACGAGTTTATTTCAGAATGCCTGGAAAAGATTGACAATATTGATTTATATATTGCCAACGTAGGTAACATGTCACCGAATATTAGTTCGGCATCACTCGACTTGCCTTCAGCATCATCGACATTGATTTCCATATCCGAAAATAATGCATCCGATAAAAATCCAAAGAAAAGACTACGCTCTCCCTTACCAACAATAAATAATAATGGCCCATGGTGTGAAACATCTGCTAGTGGTTTCTTTGGCGCAAGTAAGAGTTGAGAATTAAATACATTGTTATTTCAAAAACAACTGTTTTATTTAATAAGTTTAGAATCATTAAGTAAGAATGCAAGAGAGTTTACGAAAATTCAGTGGCGACAGCGATCAATGGAAATGAAACGAATGATGTAGCCTTCAGAGGAAATGCTTCTTTACCACTTGAAATCAAAGCTCTTAAGACGCCAAAAGAAATTTTCTGCTATTTTTTTACAAACGAGATAATGCAAATGATGGTCGAGGAAACTAATCGGGCAGCGCTTACGCAAAACATCAACACCCAGTTCAAGACTGATGTTGATGAACTTTACCATTGCATTGAAATACTTATAGTATATATGTATGTCTATTTATCGATATCCGAATTTGGACAGCTATTGGGGACGTAGTGCCTTCGCGCCGATTCGAAATACTATGACTAGTAAACTATGCCTAGTAAACGATTTAAGGCAATAAAAAGCCTTTTGTCATTCAGGGATGAAAGCGGACGAGTCTCGAAAGGACAGCCCGGTTACGATGCACTTTTTCGCAGTCGCAATTTGGCCAACGAACTCAATAAACACTTTGATTCGGTACCAAAATATGCTCGACTCTGTGTTGACGAGCAAATGTGCAGTACAAAAATACGACATCACCTTCCACAATACATGCCAAATAAGCCACACAAATGGGGAATCAAATTGTTTGTTTTGTGCGATTCTTTTGGTTATGCTTACAGATTTGAAATTTACAACGGTGCTGGTGATAACATTGTTTTACCTGGTACACCGGACCTTGTTGCAACTTCAAATGTTGTGGTGCGTTTAACACAAACAGTGACCAATTTTGCGCACCATATTATATATTTCGATAATTTTTACACGTCGCTGCCATTTTTAGTTTACTTGCGAGCGAGAGGAATATACGGTTTAGGAACGGTGCGCGTCACCGAATCCCGAATTGTAAATTACCCACGGATAATTCCGTAAAAAATAAACAAAGAGGTTACTGCACGGAGTTTGTAGGCTCTGCATTTGGAGTTGACATTTCCACCGTTTTGTGGAAAGATAATAGATGTGTACGCTTGGCTTCCACTTACGTAGGTATAAAGCCGTTTATTAAGATAAATCCCAACTTGCAAATAGCAAAGGCATCTCGTTATCATCGCAAAGCAAAAGGATATATTAAAGTTGATTGTCCACACATAATACGTGAGTATTACAGCCATATGAGAGGTGTGGATTTGATGGATGGAATAATGGGACGTTACCATATTCAAACAAAGACGCGCGATGCTATAACTCGATTATTTTACCATTTTGTAGACATGGCAGCTACAAACTTTTATATTTTAAACCGACGCATACATGCTGAGAAATGCAATGATTCCAGTAACACCTCAGTCGAAGATCAGAAGTTGCTTCAGTTACCTAAATTCCGTAAAGAAATTGTTGCGGGTCTTGTGTCACACACAAAAAAACGTACAACTGGTCGTCCATGTCTCTATCCGACAACTACAAAAGATAATCCGCAACCAAGGTGTTCGAGAGTTGGTCAAAAAACTAAGCATCCAGTTGATGATATGCGCTTCGACAACGTTGGTCATTTTCCCAATTGGCTTGTTAAAGAAGCCCGAAAGAGATGGTGTAAATTTTGTAAAAAATCGCAAACTCAGTGTATATGTATGTACGAAATGTCATATTCATTTGTGTTGTTCAAATGCAAAAAATTGTTTTTATGACTACCATCGCAAGTAATGGCGATAAGAACAGTTAAGTTAATATATAAATAAAAATGCAACAAACTGTGAAATGTCTTTTTTGGGCTAAAAAGCCAACGGTACCCTGAGGCACTCTTCCCATATTTTTAGTCCAGGGGTTAAGAAAAATAAAACCGAAACATTGAAATCAGTTTAATTGATTATATATGTAGGCAATAACTGCACACATAAAAATTATGTGGTTTTTGTTATTTGTAAATTTAGGGATTTGCCTTTTAGAGGGTTAAATAATAATACGTGGTATATAACAGAGCTGCCAAAAGACCAAAGAGCTATAGGCAGGAAGTGGGTGTTTAATCTCAAACGTGATAAAAGTGGTGCAGTAGATCGGTTTAAAGCGAGATTAGTAGCAAAAGAATATGCCCAGATATATGGCATAAATTATACCGAGACTTACTGACCCGTCGTACGGTACGAGGCCATTCGCATGGTGCTTGCATTAGCCGCTGAATTTAATCTCTATTTATATCAAATGGATGTTTCCACAGCCTATTTAAATAGTGAGTTAAAAGACGATGTATATATGACACAGCTTCAAGAATTTGTTAATAAAACTTTTCCAAATCGCGTTTTAAAGTAAAGAAAATCTCTTTACGGCCTGAAACAAAGTGTGAGACAGTGGAACATAAAAAAAGACGGCATTTAACGGCATTGGTTACAATCAGTGTAAAAGAGAACCATGTCTGTATACCAGAAATAAAAATGGCAAAATCAATCTTATTGCCATATATGTTGATGATTTGCTAATCGCAGGTTCTGATATAAAGGAATTGAAAGAAGTTAAATTAAAAATTTCTTCTGAAATTGATGTCGTAGACAAAGGTCCTGTTAGCTATTGTGGAACCGAAACATTAAGTATGATGTGATGATATTAGCTGCAAAAGATCTGACCAGCAAAAATTCCAGTCTCTCGTCGGTTCGCTGATGTACATCGCTATCCTGACTCGTCCTGACATTTTGCACTCTGTCTGTAAGACCTACACCAAAAACAGACCCAGGCAAAACATCCTACTTGCAGCTAAAGTATCACAAAGCTGGCAGGCCAATTACATGTTTTGTAGATGCGGACTGGGGAAGTGACGAAGTTGATCGGATCACGTTTGTTCTGGCTGGTGCAGCATTTTCTTAGAAATGTCGAAAGCAGCCAACCGTCGCACTCAGCAGTACGGAAGCTGAGTATATGGCCCTATCATCAGCAGCTAAAGAAGCCATATATATTCGTAAATTACTTCGCGAGATGAATATTTATAACGGTGACCCCCTAACAATAAATGGTGACAACTTGGGTGCGATGCATCTTGTTAAGAATCCCGTATTTCACAATCGAAAAAACTTTTTCTATTATTAAGAGTTTGCTTGCCCTGACTGAGATTCGAACCTCGAACTCACCGGCATATCAAGTTATAGCACGCACCGCTACCAACTCCAGCGGTCAGTAGCCTAACATACTATGTTTAAATTGAATTGACGTTTAAATAAAATCATTATATTCAATAATCGTTTAAACTGAATCAGACGTATTTTTCATTTTTTTATAAAAGTAAACATAAGTAAACAGTAATTCGTTGCACTGTCTATGTCGTTATAAAGCGTTCCATATTCTACGGTATTCGCCATCGCAAATGCGTAAAGGCCCATAAATCGTTCGGATCATCTTTCTCTCGCACACTCCTATAGCCCTCTCATCAGACATCTTCATCGTACATGCATATATTAAGTACACATTCCCGATATTGTTTTATGAAACCTAAAAAAATTTATTGCGAAAAGATACTAGGAGGTTAAATAAGAAACTTAAGAAATCAATATTTTATTGATCTTCAAAGATTTTAACTTGCACTTTTTTATGAAATTAAAAAAGAAAGATTAAACATAAAAATTAAAAAAAAATTGTTCATACATAGGAGTACGTTATAGTTCTTTTAACCCTTCCACCACAGTATATTCACATACTCACACGAAGCGTTTATTGTTGTATTGGTATGTATAAACACTGGGCTTTTCCAAACATAATCATACTTCCCTGCTGCTGCTGGCTATTTGTAATCAAAGTCATTTTAATGCAAATTTTATATGTGGCGTCACGAAGACTCACAAAATTGTCCCGATATGCTAAAATAAAGCTCAGCAAAGGCAAATAAAGAGCATGAGTACGCTTGCGTCTATATGTGTGTGTGTGTGATGTTTGTATTTACAGGCCAGCAGCAATCTAAGCCGAATCAGTGAAAAGCGCTCCTCAATGAGCATTGGAAAACAAGTCCAACCATATGCAAATATATGTACAAAATATAAAATTCTGAAAGTCAGGCAACCAAACAGTCAATCAGCGCGTCGGAGGGGAGTAAGAACAATAAGTACATATTCGAGTACATATGTACATTAGGGTGACAGTTAATTTCGAAAGTGATATTTTCTTTGGTCTCAGTATTTTTTTGTGTGTAGTTTTATTTACAAAAAATTCTAGTAAAATTTCAAGGTCGTAGGAAGAGGATTAGGGGGCGCGTCGGCCCCCCAAAGTTACACAAAATACGTTTTTTCACGCAAATTCTTACTTTGACTGCTTGTAACTTTCTCTGTGTTTTTTTTTTTAAACATTACTGGCGAAAGATGTTCATTAATATGTCTACAATAACATCTGTCAATAACATTTTTGTCTAATGTTAATATTTAATGAAAAAAACTTAAATATAGGAGAAAAAGTACGCCTCAATGTCGATTTATTATACTTAAATAAAATTACTTATATGATTCAAATTTTGGATTTTGTTCAGATTTATTTAATTAAAGATTCATATAGAAAATTCCTTATGATTTACGTAAGAGTAGCTTCAACAATTATATACAATAAGACCTCGCTAGTCCGAACTTCAGACTTTTTTTGTTTACTTTTGTTTTCAAGTGTAAGAATTGTCTTTAAAAGTTTGCTTCAAATTTTTTTTGCCTGTATGCTGAAGCGATCTATAATATTGACAATTGTGACCGAGAATATTCCCGTTACAACCTCAACAATATTATTCTCAATGCTTGCGTAAGCTACCGACAAAAAATCAGCACCAATGTTTCTCGGAAAATATATTCTTATTTTACAGTTATATGCAGCAGCCGCAAACATTTTTTAATAGCATTAAATTTGCAAAAAAATCATTCGAAGTGAATATTTGAATGTGAAAAGTCGAAAATGTCTGCTAGAAATTTACGTGAACGCATATATTTAATTGGTTATTGTACCAACTCATTAACGGGAAGTAAACTACCCTCCAATATAGAAGTGTTGAAAGTTTTGTTTTTCAATTTACGTGTAGTAAAAAAAAATTTACGGGAAAGTTCAGATTTAGTTGTAAAAGAACTATTCGTGTTCTGGGAAAAAGCCCGCATTCCGGTCAAGGATAAACAACACTGCATTACAAATGTAGAGAAATTGTATAAAGAATGGCAAAGCTTTCAAAAAGATTCAAAGAAGACTTCTAATTTCCATAAGAGCAAAGTAAACACGTGGAAAGAAAAATTGGATATGCTTTTTGATGTGGCGCATGCAAGTGCATTAAAAATAATGTCGAATCAAGAAGATATTGATTTCTTGATAAGTCAACGAAAAACGGGGCGCCCAGGCTTTATGTATGGTATCGATTACGAAGAAGTACGCCGAGAGTGCCGACTTGAAGAACGCAACAACAATTTATTACAACAAGTGGAGCGGAATAATCGTGAAATTGCATTAATTGGTTCGTTGTATGTTATTGTTTATTTTTTATTTTCTTTAAATTAAGTCGGTTTTATTAGATGAAACTGCAGAGTTGCTGTCATCTGAATCTTCAGAGAATGATAACAGTTTTCCAGATATGGAATGTGACCCACGTTGTAGTCAACCTCCAGCCAAAAAATGTAGGGGAACAAATAAAATACTAACACCAAAACTGGCGGCCGCACTCGATGTCTGTAAAATCAGTGACAGACATGCGGTTCATCTAATAAGCGCAGTCGTTGAAGCTCTGGGTAATAATGTTGAAGATTATATTTTAAACCGAACGTCTGTACACCAGGAAAGGGAACAAATCCGTGAAGAAAGAATTTCAGCATTAAAAAATAAATTAAAATTAAATGAGCTCGACGCTATCTGCCTTCATTGGGATGGTAAACTTTTGCCGGCGCTGACGGGAAATGATAAAGTTGATAAGTTGCCTATAATAATATCGAGCAGTAAAGTTGAACAGCTTCTTGAAATACCTGCACTTGATTCCGGTACTGGAAAAGAACAGGCATCCGCTGTATGCGATGCTATTTATGAATATGGTCTGCAAAATCACATCAAAGCTTTAGTGTTTGATACAACAGCGGTCAATACTGGGCGTTTCAATGGTACCTGTACGTTAATTGAAAATAATTTACAAAGACAACTTTTATGGTTACCATGCCGTCATCATATATACGAGATTGTTTTAAGATGCGTTTTCGAAGAAAAAATAAGCTGTTATGGAAGTCCAAACGTTAAAATGTTTGAGAAATTTAAAAATGCTTGGGCTAAGATTGATGCTAAAAACTATGAGTATGGCATCAACGATCCAACTGTCAAGACGTACATGAAAGAGTCTGCTGTTCGCATTATCGGTGCAGTAAATAATATCTTGGAAGAAAAACAACCCAGGGAAGACTATAAAGAATTCTTGGAACTCACTTTGCTCTTCCTGGGTCAAAAACCAGAAAAGACACATCCAAACAGCCTAATGTTTCAATCGCCAGGAGCTGTTCACCATGCAAGGTGGATGGCAAAAGCGATTTACTGTCTAAAAATATTTTTATTCCGTAACGAGTTCCAGCTTTCAGCAACTGAATTAAATGGGCTTCGTCAAATTTGTGTTTTTATTGCTGAAGTCTATGTCGAAGCGTGGTTTTCTGCTCCTTTGGCCATTAAAGCGCCATATCAAGATTTTTTATTTTTACAAAAACTTTAAAACTTCAAAAAAATTGATGCTGCTATATCTTATGTTGCTCTTAAAAAGTTCAGGAACCACTTGTGGTATTTAAGCCCTGAGGCGGTTGGTCTTGCATTTTTTGACAGCAACGTATCCCTTTTTTCAAAAAAAAAATGGTGGCGGCTTTGGAAAATGATTTTGAACAAGAGCAAAACACAAAGCGAGCTACAATAAATGATAGAGAAATCGTTGAAATATTCCATGACGGAATTGAACAGTTCGTCTCTGCCGAAACAAAAGCATTATTTGAAAGATTTCAAATAAATACTGATTTTTTTAAATTAAACCCAGACAAATGGGAGCAGGACCAATCTTATTGTAAAGCGGCTGAACGGATGAAAAAATTAAATGTTACAAATGACACTGCCGAAAGGGGGGTTAAATTGATGGAAGAGTATAATAAACTATTTACCAAAAATGAACGCCAAAAACAATTTGTTTTAAAAATTGTTAGCGATTACCGCCATCGGTTTCCGGACTGTAATAAAAAGACATTGTCTCAAGTGCTTTAAACAATATTAATAAAAAGAGAAATCATATACATAAGTAGTTTTATTTAAGTATAATAAATCGACATTGAGGCGTACTTTTTCTCCTATATTTAAGTTTTTTTCATTAAATATTAACATTAGACAAAAATGTTATTGACAGATGTTATTGTAGACATATTAATGAACATCTTTCGCCAGTAATGTTTAAAAAAAAAAAACACAGAGAAAGTTACAAGCAGTCAAAGTAAGAATTTGCGTGAAAAACGTATTTTGTGTAACTTTGGGGGGCCGACGCGCCCCCTAATCCTCTTCCTACGACCTTGAAATTTTACTAGATTTTTTTTTAAATAAAACTACACACAAAAAAACACTGAGACCAAAACAATAAAGAAAAAAAAAAATACTCCATACATTTAATTGTCACCCTAATGTACATACATACATACCAAATAAACAAATCGTAAGAAACTTCTGAAATTTAGGCCAATGGAGAGTGAGTTAAATATTGTGTGCAGAGAGAGCCTGTGGTGTGCGTTGTCGCGGATAGTTGAAGTACATTAGTTGCATTTTTTGATAATTTTCTCCTTCGACGCTGACTTTTATGATTAAACAGCATTATTTATGACCATAATCGGTGGATTGACTTAGGAAGTGCCTAGCGTTTTGGCTTCCCAACGTTGTGCCTGAATACATATGTAGGCACTAGATATGTCAATTTTTATTGATACCGAGAGTTTCGAGATCTGAAAACGGAATACGGGGATCCCAGGATCGTCCCGAAATTGAAGAAGTAGATTTTTATTTGTCAAAAAATGTCACACGTCTGTAATCGTCGCTTCAGATTAGTATTAAAAATGGCATTAATATAACAAAGAGTTATTTGTTGTAATAATAAATATATTGGCCTTATCAATCAACAATAAAAATAGCATATCATTTTAAAAAACATACAAAGTAACTTATACTTCAACTGCAAATATACATATTTGATTCAGCAGTGGCCCTGCAGTGGAGAAGCACCCCTCCGCCTCAACACTTGTTGGTAAAATACTCCATAAAAAGTTGTATGCTTTCTGTAGGTAGTAGCCTTTCTCGCCATCATAACAAATCATATTAATTTCTTTTACCAAATCTCGAATTCTGTATTTATGATTTAATTTGGATAAACGTTTGTTGTATGCACATATGTTTGGATATATTTTATTCGAAAATATATTCGAGGTGTTTAGAAAATTCTCACAAATGAAAAAGAATTCTACAGAAAACACAGTTAATAATATATTTACGAAAATGGATCATACAGATGGCGTCAAAGTCGATATATTTAGAAAGTCCTTATTCATGGTATGATTTTGATGAAATTTGAGGCCTAGTTCAGGTGCGGTAAGAAACACTTTAACAAAAAATATATACTACGTTTGCTAGAGTCGAGATGATAAAATATTCCGTATTTATTGTTCGATTTTGATGAAATTTTAAATATATGGTGTGAGTGCAATTGAAAATACTTCTATGACAGATGGCGTAGAGTCAGCTGAGGAGCTAATACGATTAACAGTTGTATATCTTAATCTGAAAGAATTAATGATTTAATCCTTTATGAAATAGTATATTTAATATAAAATGTATGCCCCTTACTAGATTTCCATTAACACAATAACATAGCTTATATTAGTGAAAATAAATCAATTAGCATATATCAAAGGTTAATTCATATAAATACCGACTCGATCAGTTCTTCGGAAATCGTAAAATGCAGTAGCTTATCAACTTATCAACGCGGCACAGTTGGTTACCGCACCTACTTAGCTGTTAACTGGCAACACTTCAACACCCATCCCACTGACAGGGCACACTACATCACCTACAAAGCAATGTTTTCTGTCCTTCGGCTGTGCCGCAATCGTAAATAACATTTCCAGTCACTGCTGCAACATACATATGCACATATTTATACTTCTCGCTTCTTCTTTCAATGCTTATTTAACAATTTGTTTGAGTATTCACCGCGAAACAAGCGAAAACGAAAAAAAAGTTTATGAGTTATATAAACAAAAAGCGACAGCTCTTCTTGGCCCCTAACTGACTCTGCAATAGAAATAAACAAAACACTTGCAGATATATTTTTTTATTTTTAAAATTTGTATGACTTTAAAAATTGGTTGTTGTTGCTGCTTTTCTTGTTTGGATTCATTGTTTATGCTTTTTTTATATTTTTGATACTCTTGTTTTTGTTGCAGTGTTGTAATAGTGTCATTCTGTTATTTCACATTGAAATATGTAGTAGTGTGTCTCATTCTATTGTCTCACACTAAAATGAATGATTTCATTGATCTTGAGCCCCAAAACACAGGCACACACTCAAGCATAGCTAAGTATACAGCTATGAACCTAAAACTAATATCCGATAGTTTTCTTTTTTTCAAAATGCAAAAAAAATTGCAAAACCATTAACAAAAGTCTCACAACTCCACAATCACAAAGCTACGCTGGTCACAATGCAATAAACCAGTTAGTTTAAAATTGAAATTATCCAAATTTTGTATACGAGTATAATAATTATCAGAGCTATTTGTGCAACTATCTTTCAACCCTAGACAATCTTTCAAAGTACAACAATATTTCGTTCTACACAAAATTTTCTCTTTATTTAATGTAAGCTGTGGGTTAAAACCTAATAAAAAACTCTAATGCCTATATATCGTATCTAGAATAGGTAAAGCATTTGCAGAATATTGCAAAAAAAATTATCAGACCCAAATTCTTAAAAAGTTCGTTACCAATCATAACTTATCTAGAGACCAAAGATTATTTGTTTTTGTTTGTCGCAATACACATATGTTTGCGAACAATAATGAGTTGCAGTGTGCTCGTTTGTTCCTACTTCGCCAGAACATAAACTTCAATTGGAACGTAACATAGAAGATTAGTCTCGCCTATAGACACTCAGAAAAAATTCAATTAAAAATTTTTAATTTTTCTAGAAAATCTGGTGATTTATTAAGTTTAGAATGATTTACTTAGGAAAATACAAATTAAATGAATGGAATATAAATTTTCTTTAGGTGATTTTACAATTAAACACCATATGAATTTTGAAAATTTCTTCCATGATGTGTAGAGTAAAGGGGGGTAATGTCGTGGATGTTGTAATGCCGTGAACTGGCATTTTAGACAAAAGGAATGAAATGATTAACTAGCCGTCGGTATGGTAGGTGCTCGGTGACCGACAGAGCTTATGCATACAATATTGCCAATCGTCATGTATTTGTGACCAAAGGTGTGGCGACATGTGTAAAATTCACGTTTGCGGGACGACAAAAGTGTTTTTTTATCGTGTGAAAAAAATTAGTGTGTCACAGAAGTGATATTTTCTGCCAAAGAAAAATAATTCTTTATTTTTGATAGAATTATGTTTTTAACGAGTTATTGAAGTTAACTTGAAAAATTACCGTTGGAAAAGTGTCGTGCACTATAAAGAGTGAAGTAAATTGAATATACTGATATTTAGATATATTTTTTAATTCAAAAAGCTGTAATATTTAGTTTTTTCGATAGAAATTTATGTTTCAGTATTCAACTAATTGTTTTTCATAAATTGAGATTTTTGTTGAATAAATAAGTCATATAAATAGATAACCATGACAACCATTTATTGCGCATTCATCAACTCTTCGTTTTTTATATTTCATCTAGCAAATAGCCTAATTTTATCAAACTACTTATTTTAAATTTTTTACATTCTGGTGCCTTTAATAAGCTTGAAAAATAATTTACAACAGGTCTTCACAATTTTTTTTTTAATTTACGCCTAGAAGATTTCTTGCTACAAAAATGTTGTTTTACGTAAATGTAATCAAGGTAATCTTTCGAATGGATGCTGGCTCGTTCTAATCAGTTGAAAAATACGGCTATAAGAGCAAGTCAAAATAGAGAGCAGTACATTATTCCCTTATACTCTACTATTTATCTGTGCACAACTGTATATGAGGATTTCCGTGTATTCGTGTGAGAAAGGGTCGTTCCGCGTGTAAGCTTTTGTCGGACTCTCATTTGACGGTTCCCTCTTCAAAAAATAGCAAGGGGCGGTCGCCTCCAAAGTTCTTCAAGCTATAATCATATATAATTTTCCGAATTGACACGCATACGAATACATACAAACACACACACACATACCCATATATGCATTGTTTATTTGTATGTCTGCCGCTGCACTTGGCTGCTCCTTGCACGCATTGTTGGCGCGTTCTCTTATCGGGTGCAATAAATCTTTATACGCTGTCATGTTATGTCTAATTAGTTATATGTCAATAAACTTATGGAATTTTTGAATATGGGGGCCTCAGTCGACGAACAATCACTTTACATACATATGTATATGTATGTTTGGATATATACATACATATATAAAATTATATGTATCGAAGAATATTGGTATTGTCCTTCCATATGTACTTATATACATATGTATATGCTAGGGTGTTCGATTGTTCGATTTTTTTGTAAAACCGATTTTCGAATTATCAGAAAAATGACATTTTGAGAAAAACCGACTACTAATTTTTAAATCAAGAAAAACCCGGGTAGACCGATTCTTGTTTCAAGAAAGAAAAAAGTGCATCAATTAACATACATACAAGTAACTAAATGCAATTATTTCTATGAAAGAAATCTTTTGAGTAAAGAGGAATTCCTATCCGCCGCTATCTTTAAATAGCTTATGATCCCGCAAGTCAGTGAAATAGTGTACGGCTCACAGTTGTGGGGTAATGCATGCGCCACTAATGTAGACATCATTCCAAAAGTTAAATCAAAAATCCTCAGGACGCTCACTGGAGCCCCTTGGTACATCCGGTATGAGAGCATCCCCCCAATAGGGGTATAGTTTTGAGAAATTAAATTAAGATTTGAAAACTTATTGTCAGTCTCGTTAAGAGAAGATTCAATAAATACAAAAAAAACCAAAAAATGTGCCAATTCGGTAAGCAGAACAAGTCTCTAATAGACAAAACGTCTCCTCTCTCAAAACAAAGTCTCTCAATTGTCATCAAGTGATAAGCAAATTAGGACAAACATAAAAAATAAAAACTTAAACACAAAAAATAAAAACGTAAAAGCGGGAAAGACAATTATCTTCAACTCATACATAGTCTGAAATTTTAAAACTTGAGATTATACCAAATTACTGATTTCCACATTGAGCGGGCTAGAAGGACTTACTGACAAAGTAAGGCGTGATACAAATTTTCTAGTTTTTGCCATCCTCTAAAAATCTACTAAAATATATATACTGCGTTCTTTTGTTTTTTGAAAATGATTTGGATTTCGTATATACATACATACATATGTATGTATATGATAAGCACCTTGTGGTTCCGTTTCAATAAAAATATAATGGATGTAAAATTAGTCAATGTGCTGTTTTTCTATTATTTATCAAAGGCTTTAAATTTACAACTATGTAAAAAACCGGTTTTGGAGATTAAAAAACCGATTTATTCGATATCCGATATTTGATAGCCGAAGAAAACGGGTGTAAAAAAAACCGAGTCAATCACCCTAGTATATCCATATGTGACATGTTGCATAAACTACGCTGCCTCAACTTCAGCTGCACTTTTGTTTGCTATGTTGTTCGTGGAATTTAATTTACTGTACCTTTGAATTGGTTGTGGCGTATATTCAACCCAGTTTGCCTTCATTATTGTCTATAGTATACATTTCTCAGCTCATGTTTTCTCGCTTGTGCTTATCAATTTTCACTAGAACTGTCACAAGCATGCCTCATCTACATCGATTGTACCTAAGTATATATGTATATGTATTTGTACTATAGCAGTGAGCGTTTGGTTAAGGGATCGATTAGAGGGCAATTAGAAAATAAACTTTTAACTTCAGATTTTGAACATTAAAATAGCTTTTAGTTAAAAATCTCTCATTCTTGACTTGTTAAATAGTAACTGAAAAATTTGAATATATTGTACATCTACCGTCTGAAGTTTTAAGAATTTTAATGTATACATTTTTACACTACCTATTTTAGGCTTCCCTAGAGGATCTTGCCGTTGAATATTTTGCTTGCTGGGATAAGGTAGCTAATTTAAACTTTCCAGCAAGTACCTACACACATATATTACTGGGCAAGTGCTCGGTAGTAATATTTTTTGATTTGTGGCTGAATACTTTCTATGTAGTTCACTTGGATTTATGGCCCGGTATTTTGTGAATACAGGCAATTAGAGGCGTTTAAGGATAATATTCTGGCAATTGTGTCAGTAGCGTCTAGTATTTACAAATGTGTTTGTATGTACTTGTACATAAACAAATATATTAAAGTTAATTTAATTTTACTCATTGGGCTTACATAAACATATGTCTAAAACTGCAGCCAATATGTGTATTAATATATAAACAAAAATTTATTTGAGGATGACATTCCTTTTGTAAGCTTAAATGTTTTCATAAAGAAGCACAAAAAAAGTATAACAATATGGCGAACTTTACAATAGATATGTAATGTATACGGATTATCATAATTACCATTACCATTAATATGTCTAAATGACATTCCAGAAGAAGAAATAGTCGAAAATCATAAAGATCTAGGAGTTGTCTCAATATTTAAATTCAAAAAGAAACCAGTTGCAAGCGGAGTTGCGTTGCTGACCTTTGACATGTATAAACTCCCACAAAAATTGTCATTTCGTGGTATACAGCCAAAATCAGACCATACTACCCAAATCCGATGAGATGCCAATTGCACTGGCCTCCACCCCGCTTCCGAAAAGTCGTGCTCTAAATTCTATCAAAATAAATATTAAAAATAAAGACGGACGAGAAGTGCTCAAGGCGAGAAGCAATTAAAAACATAAGACTCAGACACCATACACGCCCAAAGCACCAAAAACATGTTTTCGCACTGTCGATGACCTTCACAACAGCGATCATTTTCCCCTCATCACATCCTTGCTACACCTAATTGGTCTTACATGAAACCCTCATAAAAATTCTTGACTGACCAGGTGAACTGGACTAAATTCAGACTGGCCGCAATATCCTTGTCAAAGGAAAGATCAAGTTCCGTAAATATAAACGCCTAGGCTGTCACGTTAAAAGGAATCATTCGTTTGGCAGCCTACTTAGCTATACCCCAAAATAACAC
The DNA here is from genome assembly GCA_963971545.1 of Philophylla caesio. Taxonomy (NCBI): domain Eukaryota; kingdom Metazoa; phylum Arthropoda; class Insecta; order Diptera; family Tephritidae; genus Philophylla; species Philophylla caesio. The sequence continues at coordinate 28,153,119 of OZ020609.1, read as the reverse complement.
AAAAAAATTTTACGCTAAACTATCCAACTGGTATACTCTTTTGACAGTACATAGGTACTAAGAAAAGTTAAAAAAACTTTCATGGCCAAGATGAAAAAGATAGAAGTGACACAAATCTTATCAGTTAAGTCTTTAGAAAAGAGCTAAAAATATCAATATACATATAAGTTATTCGAAAAGCTGACATCAAACATCAACCCGCATTCCAACCCTAAGCAAATTTGGATTGATATTAAAACTCTTCTCATATTTGCTTTATTCACACAGACCAAGTCCCTTATTACTCTCCCGATGAAAGAGCAAGTAAACTTGCACCACACTGGTACGATTATTTGCATTCCAACAACTTCAATCCAAGTTTCCACACCTCAAGAAAACACATAATTTCTGAGACTTACGATAACCAATATCCATCACCCAATAGAAGTCCCCATTTCACTGGAGGAATTTGAGTCAGCTATATTCCCTATGTCAGGAAAATCTCATTGCAATGACAAAATATCTTACCCCATCTTTAAAAATCTTCCCTCTATTGTCAAAGTAAGACTAATAAACCTATTCAGAGTTTTTAAATATTGGTATATGTATATCCACAAGACTGGAAGATATCCTACATCGTTCCTATTCCTAAGCCCAACAAACCCATTTCCATTATATTCAGCTGTAGACCCATTTCCCATCTTCCATGCATATCTAAGGTTTTGGAAAAAATAATTGCAACACAAATTATGTGGTTCATTTCAAAAAGGCTTCGAAGTTACTGATCCTCTAATTTTTTTGAACACCTTGCTTCCACTGCGCTAATGTCAAAAAATCATGTCTCCGTTTTGAGCTTAGATTCGGATAAGGCATTCGACAGGATCGGGCCACATATTGTTCTTAGAGAGCTGAAACGTTGGCATATCGGCAGATAATTTTATACTATTATTAAATCTGTCTTGAAAACCGTAAGTTCATAGCAAGAGCTAACCACTGCAAATCGGGTATAAAAATCTGTACAACGGTATACCTCAAGGCTTTCCACTGTCTGATTCTTTTTTTACGATTGCCTTCAAAGAACTAAGCTCAATCCTTAGATCTTTTAATCATGTGGAACATGCAATTTATGCAGATGATGTCCTAATTTTTTCCAAAATAAAAGACTTAAGCCAAGTAAACCATATATTTGAAGATATTCTAAGAGACATATCAATTTGGTATAATCTCGCCCTAATAAAAGTTCAACATTTCGTATATGCGGGAAACACAAATGCTCCTTCCCTTCGCTTTCCTCTCAGATGTCCTAAATACCCCAAATGAGCTTATTTTCTTACAATTTAACTCTTTCTCACATGAGAAAGAATGGAATACATGAAAATCTACGCTATGCCGTTGTCTTTTACACATGAACGACCTCAACATCATAGCAACTCCAACACTGATACAAACCAATACACACCCGTCATTTTTGCTCCCCAAATATTCATTTATCAAAGTTCTCCAACAATACTCCAAGCAGTATACTACTTATACAGAGTACATTCAACGATACTGACGGTTCAAAAACCGACACCGACACAACGCTTGCAGTGACAAATAAATCTGGTGTTGCCATTGTCGTGTTGCCCATATACTCTTATACAGCCGAAATAGCTGCATTGCTTACGTAAGCAGTATTGTACGTCTCTCGCCTGAAAATAAAATATGTCATATGCACAGATACATATTGAAGGTCAGCGATAGAAAGAGTTCTTAACCACAAACATAACAATCTATGATAACGCAGTTATGCGAACTGCTTCTCGATTATCCCGATCGGATAACAATCATGTTGGTACCTGGACATGTTGATATTCGAGGTAATGAAGCGGCAGACAGAAGATCAAAAGAGGCCAGCCCCGAACCATTCTATTTTTTCGGCTACGTATTTGACAAAGCCATACAAAGACTTTGTAAAAGATTCATACAGGAAAGTTGGATTTTAGATTGGACTAATTACCAACATAATTACAAAATCTATAACCTCCAGATGCGAATTGCAGCAGCGTTAAAAATTTCATACGCCTTAGGGTAGGGCACACCATAACTACCCACAATCACATACTTAAAGGGAAAAGCAAACAACCATGTCCTCTTTGCGGCATAAATGATTCCACAATACTATACTTTATCTACGACTGCCGAGCACTTAACCATATCCGTACATGAAAATTCGCCGACCCCAAGCCTTCGGATTATCTTAAAGACATAAATATTACTATCCTCAATATATTTTCAAAACTCTTATCAAACTCAAATTAATAATTTAAACTTTGCCACAAATGTGTTAGAAATATGTTTTTAGTCCATTAAGCTATCTGTAAAATACTTTCTCTATATGTACATACAGTTATGTACATATCTACTTGTATACACAAGTATACTCATTTAGTTGCCTACTCGTAGTGTAGAGGTGAAGCCGAAGGCCCAGGCAGTCAGCGCTTCTATAAAGTATTAGGGCGGCTTTTATTTATAATTGTTTCTCTTGTAAATAAATAAATAAAATAAGATATCTCACATACGCCCACGCTGTCTCCAACTAACAAAACAATTTATCGCTCTCCTCTTACCTACATAATTATCGACAGCTATGAGAGGAAATTTGTTTATTACCCCTTTTGATTGACTTGATATTAATTTATGAGCCCAAACATATCATAAATGAGAGCTCACTTCGTGACTAAATAATTAAATAATATAATACCTTAAATGCAGCGCAGAATATTTTGATTTACACGAGTCATAAATATTTCCAATTGCTTTTGGAAGTGTGAAAGATATGCGATACTTAAAAGCTTATCTTTTATTCCCTAGTTAAAAGTGACGCACGCACCTTTTCCTTTAATTGCGTTACATATCAGCACTCTTTATACCGTTGCCACCATTACTAAATTGCATTTTAAGATTATTGTTATAATAAAGCTACGGCATGACTACAAATTAAAATTGTCAAACAAATGTTGCTCATATACACACAGTATGCTACTACAAACATAAATACTAATAGTCAAATGACATTAATCAATTTTAAGCAGTAAATAAATTATAGCATTTTTAATAGCCACTAAATGTCGTTGTAATGCCAGAAAAATTAATTTGTTAGGCAGCGGAAGATAAAAATCATAACACGCAAGAAAGCATTCGAGGAGGTTGAGAGTAAAAGTGTAAGAAGAGAAAAAGGGTAAATAATATTAAAAAAGTGGTTAAGAAAGTAACAAAGAAATTAGATGAAAAAAATACTTAAGCACTTATCATGTGCGTGACATAAAGAAACAAGCTATGAAGAAACTATCCAGCACCCTCTACTAAGTAGTTACAAGGCCAGGCTAGTTCTGGACCAAAACATTTCTGCACATTTCGCCGCCAATCATTTGCAACTAATTTTTACTGCTTTTTTCGATTGGTGCAAATGGTATTTTATGAAAATCTGCACTGTGAGTCCAAGTGAGGTTTGAATAGGTACACATTTTCGTACCGCCAGCAGAACCGCTTCTATTATGTATACATGAAAACTTGTCGTATAGGTCAATGCTTTTTCAGGACCATTTCGGAATTAGTTCGGCATAATTTCAGTACTAATTCGGGTCTGCACCATTTGAGACTAGCACTGGAATATTGCCTATCTAGTTCGGGTTCATAAATATCAGCACTTGTCTACAAAGTATTTTAAGTTATTTTCGGGAATAGCTAAAAATTTGTTTATGATCATTTCGAACTTACTTTGAACAGTTTGAGGAGTAATTTCAGATAGTTTTGAGATAGTTTAATTTATATTCCAATAACATGGAATTATTTTAGGGCTTATCACTGAAGACATTAAGTCAGTTTTCACTGTAGATAACAAACAAGTATTTATAAGATTGATCAGAGCAGCAGGCAAAAAAAAAGAATTATTTAAAATTCAAAAGTCATTAAAAATAATCGAATTATCAATTGTTACCAAAAAAAGTTATAAAAAATGTTACAAAACGCTCAATAAACATAAAAATTTGTTTGTTATTGATTGGCCATATAACTAATTAATTTTTAATTGTTTATGAGCTTTAAGGCCGATAAGTTTTTTAAAAAATTAATAAAGTAATTTAAAAAAAGTAAAAGCAACAATAGCTCACAATAGCTTAGCTCAGTGCATATAGATGCCGTCTTAAGTATTGCGTTTGATGTCGTGGGTTTGACTATCACGGAAGCCAAGTAGAAAGAAGTTTGAAGAGGAGATGTGGTGATTTCCAAAATAGTACCATACTTCTACTTCTTGTTTTTTCCTTATAATTTTTCCCAAAAACTAATCGGCCTAAAAGCTCATAAACAATTAAAGATATAACTTTAGATTTATTTTAAGATCAATACATATACACAAATAAAATTGATTTTCATACATATCTACGCATCTGACAGCCAAAGAGGCAATTTATTAGGAAAATCAGAAATAAATAATCAAGAAAAGTAAAAAAAAAATGTAAGATACAATAGTGAAAACCCTAAAAAAAAAATAATCTAGATATAGAATTTAATTATTTAACATACCATCAAGGGTGTGCTGTAAAGAATACAACCTACAGAATAGCTATGGATTGCAGAAATTTCAAAGTAGAAGTATTTCCGGAAATACTCTGACAATTAATGTAGTTTTATCTTACACCGCACACTTTTATTCGAAATTGCGAAAGATTTACTTATTCCTTTTACTACGAGTATCACTTATTTTTTGAACGTGTTAAACATCATAAAACTTTTTACACCATAGGCATTCCATGCTATTTCAATGAAAAATCGAGTTTATTTTAGATTTTCATATAAATTCAGTATGATGTAGAAAAACTCATAAACTTTAAAATTTTACTTTAATCATTTTTTGTATGGCTTTCTTATCTCTTCAACTTCATGTTATATTGATATTTGTTGGAACGATTTTCTGTCATCCCTTGTCAAGTTTGGTTTGGAGGCAAACCGGTTTCGGCGTTGTGCCATCTTCAGTGTCAATAAACTGAACAGAACGAAAAATACGACGACTGGAATTCTGACAGTATATCAACGACGGTTACAAAAGATTTATAAAACTAAAGCAAGTATTTGGTTTAACAAACAGTGTCTAGCATCGAACTTTACACCAAAATTTGCAAAAATTAGAATAAAAACAAACACGGAAGCGAGCCGAAAAACTATCAGGAAAACTGAAAAGGACTTTGTAAAGAATGAAGCAAAAAGTTTGTACACTATGAAGGATCGATCAAACGAGTAATTACTTTCTATTCACTTAAGACTGGCGGACATTATACCGATAGACATTCTCATGGACCTATTTCAAAACATATAAAAACGAACACTGAGCCCGTAATGAAGCGGATATACGAAAAATTACAGAAAAAACTAACGGGGCCATATGGAGTAAAAGACAAGTCACAAGGTCATGATTTTCACACCAGACTAGTGAATCTTGCAAATATATCCATCAACGAGGAGGAAACCAAACTATTGGAGAAAGGACTTAAACACAATATAAAAGACAATATCAGGATAAGGACAGCGGAACCAAGTTAGAACCTTGATCACACAAGGCACACATGCAGAGATATTATAGAAAACCTAATTAAAACAAATGAAAATGGAAGATGTAGCAACGAAAGTAATATTATGAAGAGTTTAAAAAAAATTTTAGGAAGAACAACATAATAACGTCAAAGGCGGATAAAGGCAATACAACGATACTCATGAAGAGAGAGGAATATATACAAAAAAAAACTTAAACAATAATAGGGGAATGAAGTGCAGAGAAATTAGAGAAGACCCCACGGACAGGTATCAAATAGAGATAAAAAGGCCTATAAAAGAAGCGAGCAATATTATAATCCCTCACACAGCACACTTATTAAGCCAAATGAATCCGGTAGCACCACCACTGATAGCGCTTCCAAAAATCCACAAACCGGACACTCCAATGAGACCCATAATTAACTATAAGTCGGCTCCTGCTTATAGACTGTCCAAACATCTAAAAATGTTGTTAAATGATAACTTGGAACTGTGCAACGAGCATATTGTAGCAAACACGACGGATTTCATCCATAAACCGGCAAACGTGGAAATTCCACAGCAAAGCAAGCTAGTGTCATTTAATATTAAGGACTTATAGCCATCGATCCCTCAAACAGAAACAATAGATATGGTCCGGAAAACCTTACTCGAAAAGACGAAGGACCAGATAAAAACAACCCAAATCACAAACACATTACGAACTATTTATTTTAAGTTTAATAATAAAATACACCGACAAACAAACGGATTCGGAATGGGAAACCCAACCTCGGCCATCCTCATGGAGGTATTTATGCAAGAACTGGAGGGACAGTATATGGAAGCACTAAAAGCCGAGTTAGGCGTAGTATTCTATGCAAGGTACGTTTTTTTTTCTAGAGGTGGCACAAAGCATTGAAAGCCGAAGTGTGGGACTTGCCTTTCGACTCACCGCACTAAAAACCCCCCCCTGCTCCGTTTCCCTCGCTCCGTGAAACTACCGCTAAGTATTACTTCGCGGAGGGGGAGCGGCCTATTGCCTTTCTATGAATTTCTGCGGAGTTGCTCCGCTTGACGCAGTTTAGTTATGATTTTGTTCGCCATATTGCAAACAACGGACCAATTTTCTTTAGATTCGAGCATAGTATCTACAAGGTTTTTAACCGAAAGCGATCTCCTCAACTTCGTGCTCGAGTCATCCCTTTCAATTGCAAACCGCGGACAGACGAAAAAACAGTGTTCGGCGTCTTCAACAACCTGATTTGCACAGAAGGTGCAGTAAGGGTCATCATCATGTTGATACTTGTATAAATAGGACTTAAAGCAACCGTGACCTGTCAATATTTGGGTAAGGTGGAAATCTACTTCACCGTGTGGCCTATCTAACCATTTATCTAAGGAAGGAATAAGTCTATTCGTCCAGCGTCCCTTACCTGCAGCGCTCCACCGCCTCTGCCGCATCCGCAAACAGTTTCGCCTGACCACCTCGCGTTCAGCAATACTCAGTGGGGTTTCTACAGCCTCTTTAACCAAGATCTCGATTGGACATAGCCCAGCCACTACTAGCGCCGCTTCTTCTGAGGTTGTTCTAAATGCACTGCACACTCGTATAGCGCAAAGTCGAAAAAGTGATCTCATTTCTTTTGCGTATGAAACTTTTTCAAGCGCAGCCGACCAGATTGGTGCCCCGTATAGTAGTACTGAGCGTATTACGCTTGCATACAACTGCCTACTTTTCTGCTTAGGACCTCCTTTATTTACCATAAGCCTCGTTAGCGCTGCTGCCACCTTCTCTGCTTTCTCGACTGCATATTGTACGTGAGTCTTAAATACTAATCGAGCGTCAAACATAATGCCTAGATATTTAAGGGCAGCTTTTGAAACAATTTCATGTCCTCCGACATTAATTTTAATAACCTCTAGGATTTTTCTGCTGCTAATTAACACTGCCTCAGTTTTCTGTTCGGCTAACTGCAGGCCATTTTCTTCCAGCCATGTCTGAATTCGTGCAGTCATGAGGTTTGCCTCTCGCTCCACGTCTTTTATATGCTTGGCAACAATTACCACCGCTATATCATCTGCAAAACCAACAATTTTTTAACCTTTAGGTACTTGCAAGCGCAGAATGCCGTCATACATAATGTTCCAGAGCAATGGTCCAAGAACGCATCCTTGAGGAACTCCTCCGGTTATATTATACTCTTTGCTGCCTTCGTCTGTATCATATACTAGGACTCTATCTTCCAAGTAGTTACTTATGATTTTTCGCAAATATCTTGATACTTGAAAGCCACGGAGAGATTCGATAATTTTCCTCCAGCTAGCGGAATTGAACGCATTTTTAACGTCAAGTGTCATGACCAAGCAATATTTCTTAGATCCGCCTTTCCATCTTACTCCACTTATCGCTTCTTCTGCCAGCTTCTTAACAAGCATAGCCGCGTCAACTGTTGATCGCTTTTTTCTAAAGCCGAACTGCGTTTCTGAGAGGTTTCCCCCTGCTTCAATTTCTGAGCTCAGCCTATCGCTAAGGATTCGTTCGAACAGTTTTCCGGCTGTGTCAAGCATGCATATTGGGCGGTATGCTGACGGGTCACCTGGGGGTTTCCCGGCCTTTGGTAGAAGTACCAGTCGTTGACGCTTCCATATTGGTGGAAATATACCTTCTTTAAGACATTCATTGTACGTCCGTACAAACGCTTCGGTGTTGGTATTTGCAGTTAGCTTCAATATGTGGTTCGGTATCAAATCAGGACCTGGTGCCTTTTTCTCTTTAAGGCTTTTAACGGCTTTTAAAATTTCTTCTGCCGTAACTAGAGGCGTTTCGTACTCTATAGGCGGAAATGTTTCCCGTTCAAATGGTGGTTGGTCTGGGAAAAGTGCGCTTACTATTTTTTCCAACTCTCTAGGGCATGAAATCTTCGGTTGTATCGACTTTTGTAGCTTTTCAGTCACTACTTTAAATGCTGAACCCCAGGGGTCTTTATCTGCGCTGTCACATAGACTTCGAAAACATTTCGTGTTACTGGCTTTTATAGCCCGTTTCAGCACCGTGCGCTTTTCTTTGTAGTCACTTTGCTGCACCGCAAAGTTTGCGTTTCGATTTCTGGCTCTTTGGTAGTTTCGCCTTGCGCTTTTACATTGTCGGCGTAGGTGCGCAATCTCTTCGTTCCACCAATACACCGGTGGGCGTCGGAAAGATATGGACTTTCTTCTCATGGAGGCGTCGCAAGCTACTTTAATTCCGTCTATTAGGTGGTGTGCCATATTAATTGCTCCTTCTGGGAGGATTATGTCGGTTACCATCACCTTGAGCCCTTCTTCGTCTAATGTGTGCAGCCTCCAGCCAGCTGATTTTACACTCGAGGTATTTTGTGCCCCTTCATCGTTTTTTATCGAAAATATAATAGCTTGATGGTCGCTATGCGTATAATCTTCGCTTACTTGACACGACGTTCGTTTGAAAATTGTATTGCTTACAAATGTTAGATCGATAATAGATCCCCTTCCATCTCTTTGGAAGGTAAGTTTATCGCCTGTGTTAACAAGCGTCACTTCCAGCATTGATAACGCTGTAAGAAGAGCCCTTCCCTTGGCGTTTGTATATCGGCTTCCCCATTCTCGGGCCCATGCATTAAAATCGCCTGCAATTATCACTGGGGATCTACCTCTCGCGTCGCCACCCAGGCCATCTAGGACGGTTTCGAATTCAGTAAGGCTGTAGCTAGGCGGTATATAACTACCGTATAAGAATAGCTTCGATATTTTTACGCAAACGTAGCATGGCTTCACTTTTAGTTGTTCAATCGCAAAAGGCGTTTTAGCACAGCTCCATACCGCTGATTTTCCGTTGGTGTCACTAGCCCACAGTGGGGTTTTTCCGATCTCATACGGTTCACTTAGTATTGCTATGTCGATATTCTTTTCTACTATCGACTGCTCCAGAAGCTCCTGTGCAGCCTTGCAATGATTTAAGTTTAATTGCAGAAATTTCATTGTGCTCGTGCTTTTTTAACCGCCTCTAAGTAAAAAGGACATTCTCTGCCACCAGTTCTGTGCTTTACTTGTGGCGCATTTCTTCTTGAGCATATTGCGCATTTTAAATCTTTTTTGCACTCAGCAGCTTTGTGGTTCGGCTCCCCACAGTTGAAACATGTGTTTTTAACATCGACCGAACTTTTGCAATTTCTCGAGAGGTGGCCAAACTCCAGGCATTTGAAGCATTTTATTGGCTGTGTTTTCGCGCGTATACGGGCAATTACCCATCCGGCTGCTAGCAGTTTGTTTGCTACTGGAACGGGGACCAATAGAGTGGCGGTTTTAGTTCCGCAGTAGGCACCTTTCAGTGACTTCACGAAAGTTTCGGCAAACTGTATCCCTTCAAACTCTTGCTCCAAGGCGGTACACAACTCTTTTTTACTTGTAAGTTCGTCCAAGTCTCTTATTTCAATCGCCGTTACTGCTGTTAGCGTTTGCACCGAGGCCTTTTCACCTAGCGCGGATTTAACCGCACTTTGTACCTCGTTAGTGTGCGTATCGGTGGGTTTTGCTAATTGGAGTATAAGGTCCCCGCTAGCCGTCTTTCGGATTTTGGTTATCATACTACCAACATGCTTAAGCTGTGGGTCGCTTTTGACTATCTTTAGCACGTCTGCATATGATCCCCCGCAGTTACTTTTAATAATCAGTGCGTCCGGCCGTACTGCTTTTTTAGGCTTTCTTTTAGACTGTACTGTCTTCCACTGGGGTTCTTCAGCCATTTTTGTTACTTCATGTGGGCCATTTGCTTTTCTCTCATATCCTGCTTCAACTAATTTACCATGCTGCATTTCATTTTCTCTCCTTTCTCTGTGCTGCGGCTTGCTCGTGAAAGCTTTTGGAGTAGTCTGCGAGGCTACACTTATAGCTTTTGAACGGGTATCGGTCTTTACTTTTTCGTACAGTATCGACAGCTCGGAGATTAAATCTCGCATCTGCTGGTTTACTGACCTCCTCTTACCATCGTCCATCATGCCGTGGAGCTCACATATTTTTGCCCCTAGCTTGACCCATGCGGGGCCTTGCAGATCTGCGGGCGGTTGTTCGGGAACCGGCGAACATGGCAGCGACTTCGGCGGAGAGTATGCAAGCCTGGGACGCTTTGCAAGCGGGTTTAACAATCCACTGTCTATTCCTCTAATTCCTGTTTGGGGGGGACCTGCATCCTCTTGGATATTTCGCCCTTGTACGGGCGACCTAGTAACACTCATATATAAGTTTTTCTTTTTGCCTTATTATTTGTATGTTATATATCAGAAGTTATTTAGATCGTATAGTTAGTTATTGTTATTATTACTACTAAATTTTATTGGGTATTCTGTTAGTTTCAATTTTTATTTTTACTATTGACTATTTTTATTATTAATAATTATAATTTTTTTTTTTTTTTTTGTTTTTTTTTAATTGGTTTAATTTAGTGTGATTATTGCTATTATATTTATTTTAATTTATTTTTTTTAATTTTTTATTTTTTATTTTATTATTATTTTTAATTTTTTTATTTTTTATGTTTATGACCTACCCTAGTGATCTTCTACTACACTACAACAGTGCCTTTGCAACTATAAGGTTTGCAACTTCACTAACAGCTGATTACACTGTTTCTGCTTGGGGTGACAAGATCAGCTGTAGTTGACAATTAAACAAAGCCTCTTACCTGTCTCGTTTATATTTTCTCACTAATTTTTTTTATTTTTATTATTTTCGCGCGTATTTATAAAAAAAAGAAGAAGAAAGTTTGAAAAGTTTTATAAACGCGAGTTTATTGGGTCTCCCGTCAAAAAACCAATACCACTGACTCCCGGAAAGTTTACAAGAGATTCCTAGACACTTCTTCGGTATGTTGTGTGGGGGAGCCCCACAAAACACCTGCTATTTCTACTAAAATTCCAATTTATTTTGCAGAACTAACTACGGCACGTCTATCTTCTATCACTTGCAACACACGTATGTCAGGTACGTGGATGACTTTATCTGCGTGATCAACAATGACAATGAAGAGAAGATACTGGAGTACCTGAACAAACAACATGGATGAATAATGTTTACGATGGAAATGGAAATGAAGGGAACAATAAATTACCTGGAACTGACGATTAAGATAAACAAAATTTCCCAAAAACTTGACTAAGAAATTTACAGAAAACCGACAGCTGCAGACACCGTAATACAAAACACATCAAATCATCCTCAAGAAAATAAATACGCCGCTATAAGACAACTAACAAACAGACTTCAACGAATACCTCTATCGCGAGAGGCATTCGGAAAGGAACTAAGCACAATATACAACATAGCAACAAACAACGGATATAAAAAGGAGCTCGTGGATAAATTCAGAAAAATTTATGCAATTCAAAAAAGAAACGACAGAGAGCTACACGAAAAAACTTGGACAGTAATGACTTATACAGGAAAAATTACATACAAACTTACAAATTTTTTCAGAAAGTATAATATCCACACGGCGTTCAAAACTGGAAACAACCTGGGAAGGATACTTACAAGCAGCACAAATGAAGAAGACCCATTGAACAAGCAAAGCGTGTATAAACTGACCTGTGAGTGTCAATATAGCTATATACGACAAACAGGACGTAAAGTGAGAACAAGGTTTCGTGAACACATTAGGGACTACAACAAAAGGATACGAAAACCCACGGCAATACCTGATTCTAATTTTGCAAACCATTTGGTAAACGCAAAATGTTCACACGCAAACATAAAGAAAACCGTGAAGGTACTGCACGTACAACAAAAAGGACGGCGCCTAAATCCTCTTGAAAACATGGAAATATATAAACAAAAAACCTTTGATGGGAGGATAATAAACGAACAAATAAACAGCAACTCTGATGCGATATTTGCACCATTTAGACTTGTTTACAAAAAACAAAACAAAGACGTAGGTAAAATGAAAGATACCAACATACAAAACAAACCTACAATATCTAAACGGGCTAAAATTACTGACTATCTACCTGTTCTTACCGCAAAGGCAGATTCGAGATAAAATATACCCTTTTGAACTCTAACCGCGCCAGACTTCAGATACCTATACTCAGGACACTTAACATTTGTTAATATTTACGACTCTTTCTATAAAAAAGTACTTAATAATATTTTGCGAGCTGTGAAGTGATAAACAATGACTTACGCCGAAAACCCTTACATTTTAAAGTTGCATAACTTTTGAAACAAAATATTTTTTTTAATTTTACGTTTACAGACATTTTAAGATTTATTCTGCAACATATGAAAAATTTGAGTAAAAGTAATTTTTGACCAATTGAAATAGTGCCTCACCAGAGAATAAATCAATTTACAAGCAGAGATCGATCGAAGCAATGAACTGTGTGGAGGGTAGTCATGTTTGTGGCGCTATGGATAAAAATATTGAACTGTTTAGGGCGGGTGGTACCTACTATCGTCTTTGCATGAAATATTTTTTTTCTATAAATAAGAACTCGGCACATTCTACGAAGTATCGCTGTCTTCGCATTTAGGTACTTAAAAATGTGCACATATATATTTGTATACTTCACTGTAATCCTAAAACCGCGACTCCAGCACCATATAAAAGTAAATTTTTTTCTAGAATGATTTCTGTTTGCAATTTTTTTAAAACCAAACTTTGTCTTGTCCATACATACATGCATGTGAACATAACGAAATAGGGATTCAATCATTTAAATGAATGCTCGGAACTTAGCACTTTTACAAACTTTAATATTGCTGAATCATACCACTTAAATATATTATTAAAATATATGTATATTTAATGGTTTTTTCATATACATACAATTATATGCATTTGAGATCACTGACACTGGTGTGTTTAAAACAAAAGCCACCAATACAACTTTATTTATTTCCTCCTACACAGGATGCTGCAGGCCACAATAATAAGACAAACAGAAAACAATGCAAAACAGGCATGTTTGCCGCAATGCTCTGATTATATAAGTCAATTTTGTATATGTAAAAGTGCATGTAGCATTTTCCTTGATATTTTTTCTTTTTTAATAATCCCGCTTTAACATCACTCACTTATAAGTAGGAAAATATAATGGGTACTACTTTAGGTGTACGCATGATAAATTACACCGAAAAAAATTTAATTATTAAACAATCTATCTACGACCCCAAAATATCAAAAATTTGAAATAATCTGAATCTTTATACTACAAACATATATACATATATGACAAAAAATGTTTACTTAACAGTACGATCTGCGCTATAAGAGAGAACTGGAGTTCTATTCGACAAAAGACAGTCACTGCCGCAACGTTGGTTCGTGTTTTTTTTAGAATCGCTCAGTTTGAGGTTATGCTGGTGAATAAAAACCACTTTATTAAAATAACTTAATTATCAGTTATATTCGACTACCTACACGTATTTGGAACACATTGAACAGTTAATTTTCCAAGGAAAGTATATATAAGAGAAATCACGGTATTCTCATTCAAACTCTTTTTTGCTGCGGACTTGAGTTCTCATCAGTAATTACTATCAATTGCCGAAAGGAGTGGAAAGTGTAGACGGATGATATTATTGTCAAAGACAGGTCAGCCTTTCTCTCTTTCTTTTTATATATTTAATATAAGTGGTCCCGCGTCCCTAAAAAAACCCTTTCTTATTCCAGGAATTACCTACAAAATCCAACCTCCTCGTGTACTCATTCAATATCAGCGCAATACTTTGAGATACGAACGTACATCCTTACCCATATTAAAAATTACGATGCATACTCGACTACCAATACACATGTTTATGCACTTACTAGGGATGTAAATGTTGGGCATTTTGTTGATCCCGGGATTTTCGGGATCTGAACACGAAATCCCAGGACAATCCCAGGATCCCGAATTAATTTGCCAAAAAATGTAACAGGTCTGTAATCGTTGTATTATAGAAGTATACAAAATAACATTAATACAACAAAGAATAACCATTTTTTGTAATTCATCTATGTATTTATTACTCTTTTCAAGAACAAAAGGAAATAAACGTAAAATTTTACACACGTTAAAAATAATTTGTACTTCAAGTACAAATAAACATAAATATTTGTTATAGAAGCAAATGCACCTACATAATGTAAAATTATTTTTAGTCACTGTTTGAGACTAATATTATATATTAATAAATTCTGTAAAAAAGAAATACATCAAGTAAAAATTAAATACATGACCCATTCTATTTTGAGCGAGGCAGAATTATTCAAAATATATATATCAAAATGCCATCTCAAAGAAATAAAAGCCTTAAGTATGTTATTCTCAAACCTGGACCTAAATTTGTTGCACTGCATCTGCAGTGGAGAAGCAGGGCATAGCCTTTTACAAAAACTATCTATCTTTAACCAAGCCTTCTGATAAATTTGTACACCCTTCGATTATTGGACAATTGCGAACTGCTCGTTAAAACTTGATGCGATTTATCTTTGAGACTTTCTGCCTTAGGTATGTATGTTTAGTGTGTTATTTGTTTTATTCGGTCGGCTCTTTTTGTTTTGAATAATTTGAGGTTTATTTTTGTTCCAAAAAAGGGTAATTAAAATTTTTTATAAATAAATGGATATTAAATTCACTGTTTTTTTCAATTCCGGGATTTAAATACTCCGATCCCGGGATTTCGGGATCCCGGAATTGACATGCCTAGCACTTACATATATTGACAAAAGCGTTTTACTGGCGTTGCATTTAAAGCACAGAAATGCTTATAAATATTGCACATAACAATGTCGATGGACTGCCGACAGCAACAAAGTGCTTGCTTGGGCATTACCCCATTTTTCACAAGCGCCTCCTTATTCCCTTCACTGCCGAAACAATGCTTTCATTCATGGAATTGTCGATGCCTTCATCATGCTTTCGCAATTTTCCGTGCAGCCGCCTTTCCATTGCTATTAACCATCTGAAATGTTGAAATTGACACGCCGCCGTTCAATTTGTTTTGTCTGTGCGGCTTGCGATACGTGAGATAACCACAGCAGCGACGACTTTTAGATAAACTCTATTCGCACAAGTTCAAGCGCAGTGGCGGCCTGGGTAAACAGCTGGCAGCTTGCTGCAAACAGTCCACTCACATAGTAGATGTCATCCTTTGTTTTTTTGTTTGAATAGAGTGAGCGTCTACAACGTGGGTTGTCAATGCGCTGGTTGCGCATACATAGCTTAAACGTGACACAACGTGTTGTGAATTTCTGCATGGGCGTCCCGCATCCGTCTTTGTTTTTCACCACCCCCAACCGTACACCAGTCTCGCCGATTCGATTCGATTCGATACCATTCGATTTATTCATTCATGAGTTCGCCAGTATGTTTAGCTGAAGTCAAATGGAGTATCTTTGCTAAAGTGCTGTCTGTATAGGTAGTAACAAATATGGCGGCTACTGTCGTCAGCCATGGCGTATGCGTTGACACGTACAATTAACCTTCTCATAAAGCTCTCGCACTCTCTGTCTGTTTGTGTGGGCATAAATGCACGAATACATTTCTATTTAAATATAGTTGTATTATTGGCATTTGTTACAATGGCCATGACAATGAATTTAAGTATCCATATATATAATATAATTTTGGCGCGTACACTATATAGCTCAGTGTTTGGCCGAGCTTCTCCTACCATTTGTGGTGTGCGTCTTTATATTATACCACAATTGGATCGACCTACAGTTTTGTGCCGACTCCGAACGGCAGATGTATTTAATGAGAAGCTTTTTCATGGCAGAAATACCCTCGGAGGTTTGCCATTGCCTGCCGAGGGGTGACCGCTATTAGAAAAAACTTTTTCTATTATTAAGATTTTGCTTGCCCTGACTGAGATTCGAACCTCGAACTCACCGGCATATCAAGTTATAGCACGCACCGCTAACAACTCGACCACAGCGGCCATATAACAAACTTTTATATCGTCTTGACGTGGACATGGGATGGCGAATACTAATACATTTTTTTGTTTCTAAAGTTTTCATATTGTCGTACAAGTTTTCATCCATTCAAATTCATGGGACCTAAACTTGGGTACTACAAGTTTTCTTTACTGATCTAATGGTTTTCAATTAGCCAATATTGCAGCTCTCATTTGACTTAAAAAGGAGGACTGAATACATCTAATTGCTTATATCACTAAGCGCCTTATAATACTGTTTTGTTTAGTCTAAGGTTCGCAAGATTATTTGAAATAAAATCTGGTCGTTGTAATATATACAACTTGAAAGGATGGCAACCCTTTCTCGTCGGTCAAGTTAGTTGGTTGCAAGGCAGCGGCACAAGTGCCTATTGACGCGTTACGAGTTTATTAAATATAAATATTTCTTTAAATTTCATTATTAACTTTTTCATTAAGTAAATCATTTGTTAATTAAGTGCGATAAATTCATTTGCTGATAAATTCATTTGCTGAAAAAAAGTACCTTTGAACAAGCTCGTAAGCAACTTTAACCGCTTATATCCTTATTTTAATTCCTTCGCAATCCCACAAAGCTTGCAGTCCATTTCCGCAGAAAATTCAATACTATTTAGATAGTACCCTTACTCTCAGAGATCTATCAAGCAGCCAGTAGGTCGTCAAACTTTCGGATTAAGAGAAGTTTGAACATTTTTCTTTTCGCATACAAATAAAGTTTTGAATATTCGTATTACCAGTAATCAGCCAACAACCATTGACCTTTTGATATTTTATGTATGCAGCTTCAATTGTCCGCTATACGCAACGCTACGAAACTTAAGTTTAAAAGTAAATATTGAGCGGGAGCGAGAATTTTTAATAGGAGGGGGTGCGTGTGTGCGTGAAGTAAATACAAACACAATGGGCAAAAACAGCAAACAGCCACGTCTAACCAGAGTTTTAGAAGCACATTTCCGCGAGCGCGTACCCACACTAACGTGAGCGCTACGCACACATCTTATCTGCGCCGCAACATATGCACAGTTTTTTTTTGTTATTTTTTCTGCTACAATTGAGCGTGTGGCGCACATTAAGATAAAGCGAGAACAAATATATACTTAAAATTTCACGCATAATTTATGAGAACATAAAATCAAAATTAAATCATAAAGAGATGGCATGGACGCATAGAGGAAATGTAAGTTAGTACAACAACAACAAAAAAAAATATTAAGGAAATTAAATCCTGTATAACGCGAATAAAACTAAGCAAATAATTGTGCTCATTAACGTAGTGTGAAAAACACCGCGGAGCCAGTGTGTATTCGAGAGAAGTAAAAAATAAGTATGGTGATTGAGGTGACAGAAGTATCGACAAATGTGAAAATCACGCCCAAAGCCATATGGCAAAGTTGACAACCCTCACCGGCCCGGTAAAGCATTGATAATATGTAAATTTTTTTTTTTGCCAACTCCAATTCATAGTGGAGTTTAATGTACTCTTTCCCCAAACTGCTCGACGTTGCATGCAATATGCGATAAGAAGACGTGTCCACAATGCATCGAAAGTGAGGGCGGGTGAAATTACTATTTGGTTGAGGCAGAGTGCAGATTGGTGTCGTATTGGAGTTTTGCATTTCGCCAGTGGTGGCTAGCGGCAGCGCATTTTTGATGTTTTGTAATAGACAAACAATGAAGTGGTATACAATTTTTGTTGTTGTCGTTACATGGAAATTGCAAATGCCACCGCAAGCAATGGCAACTATAGATATTAAAGCAGAATAAGAAGATTGTAGGAACTCTGGCGTGACGTTTCGTACGGACATATGCTGTTAGGAGGGGTTATCTTATATTTATTCTTGCTTAAGTTTGAACGAAATATTAAAAAACATGTATATATTTTTGGAGATTTTTTCTCTCCGCCAACTAGTTGGAGTGTTTATGTAAAATATTGGATCGATCAAATTGACGAGGCATGACAGAAAATCGGTTCAATATACAAAAAAACTAAGGTTTCAATTAGACTCATATTCCCAATCAAAGTTTTCAAGGTTACTACTATAAGTTTTGTTATCCTTACGTTTAATATATGTATATGTAAATCACGATCAATAATAATTTCGATATCGCTATTGCCAGCCTAGCACTACCCAAATGCAAACTCGAGAGCTCAAAGACTACCTCTTTAATGAATTTGACTTTCTAGTGTTTATCGAGACTCCTAATACAAACTCGTCATTCTAAAGACTCCGAATATAAAGGGGAAATTTTCGGTGGGTTTGTCACAGATCGGTAATAACATTCCAATTTGTATTCAAACAGGTTGTGATTTTGTCTACTTGTAATAAAACATTCACTCACATTTGTCCCCCTTTTTCGTACTTTCCAAATACGCCTCTTTAAACGGCACCACAATATAAAAATTGAATGGCATTTAGCCCGCAGCGTAGCATTAAAAGGTATTGACACGTTTGCCACCACTACACATTTCACTTTAGAAGCTTGCTAGCTATCAGGATTGTCATTTTAATACCCTTCACTTCGTTCCCTACACAATAATTTCTTTCTTTTTTATTGCACTGCAAATACTTTTTAAACATTTTCCAAGTTTTTCTTTTCTTTTTGCTTTTAGCAACAAAGTGACTGCGTTACTTGACAAACACCGAGTGCATAGCTTTTTGTACAAAGTGCTTTAGTGTCCTTTTAGAGGGTTGCTGCTCCACCGATACGAATTTACACACATACAGACACATGTCGAAAAGCAATAGCATTGGCTGAAAGGACAGCGAGAGTACACAATAAAGAAGATAAAAATCAACGCAGACGTGTGCATAAAATATTAATTATCAGTAGCTGATGTCAGCCCGAAAGCCACCTCAGAGTTGACTCGCAGTTGTCATTGGCTGCTACCTCCTAACTTCAACTAAATACTTACTTCCACTCACCGGCAATATTGATCCAATTGGAATACTGAATTTGTGAAGACTATGGAGCGTGCGATGTGGAATGAAAAGAGAAGAAGAAAAAGTGTAAGTGTGGAAATGGGTACGGGAAGGGATTCCTATAGACAGTGTCATGGAAGTGCAGTCAATAGCTAAGCGTAGAAAATAATAAAAGATGCTTGCGAAAGAAAGTACTCTTTGTCGGGCATGAGATAAGATGTTTTTGTTCGCCAGGTTGTAGCATACTAAGTAACAAGAAAAAAAGCTGTCTTCGGCTATGAAGGCTTCATACCTTTCATAAAAGAAAAAAAAAATTGAAAAACCTGTTATTTTATAAAAATCGGATATTATCTTACTTATCGGACTTATATTTTTGCAAAATTACAAGTCTCCAGCTGATTAAATGACAAAGTTTTGGCCAAAAATGCAATATCTGAACCGTCGGCTGTATGACAGCTATATGTTCTCTATATCCGATTTTTATTATTGCTTAACTACTAAAATAGTTGTCCTAATAGCTATTAGTTTTGCAAAATTTCAAGACTTTAGCTGATGTATGGCAGCTATATGATCTAAATATCCGATTTTAATGATTTTCACTGCTAAAATATTTCTCACTATAGCAGTTCTTTGTGCAAGATTTCAAAACTTTTGCGTATGAAATGGAGGGGTTTTCGTACTAATTGCAATATCTGAACAATCGGTTGTATTGCAGCTGTATGTTTATTTATCCGATTTTAATGATTTGCACTACTACACTAGTTCTCACTATACCTATTCTTTGTGGAAAATTTCAAGACTTTAGCTGCTTAAATGGAGGGGTTTTCGTGCTAAATGAAATATCTGAACAATCATTTATATGGGAGCTATGTGTTATATATCTTTGATCTATAAGATTTGCACTGGTCTTATAGAACTTAATATAGCGAACCTTCTTGTTAAATTTCAGACTTCTAACTTTTTAAGGTTGTTGTTCGCCAAGATGACAAGATCGTTACTGCATACGCAAGTAATTTTGTATTAACTATTGGTAGAGTGAGAAAGTGACGAGCAGGCAATTTCTGTAAGTGTTAAGGAGTGTGCATAAAAGGTGTGAAAATTGTTTCAAATAACATAAGATTCCTAATACTGAGAATTTTTAATTTTGCAGCCGACATACTTAGGAAACTGCTTGAAATCAAAAAGAATTTGTTTTGTGTATACCTGTCGAGAGTGTGTAAGCACGGTACGAAAATTTAATTTAATGATACTAATAAAAAATTTGTTTCGATATGTAAGTTATTTGCCTGTTTTTATTATATTGCCTTTTTGCCTGTTTCATAAAATTTTGTTACCTTTTTCCGATTTTGATTTTCTTTCCTTACCTGTTTTTGCATACAAATTCACTCCCATGTAATTGTAATAATTATGTACTACTAACAAACATTATGAAAAGGATTATGCTTCGAATCGTGGAATTTTTCGCAACTCGTAATAACGATATAAAATACGATGTTGCTGTCAATTATGAAAAATTTTGTAGGATCAGTATCTGGTGTCGGAACGGAATGAGTTTAAGAAAAATTAAATATGTTTAAGTATAAGCAAAACTAAATAAAAATCAGCCTTATCTTAAATTTTATGTGAACAATTTATTCCCATCAATTTACAGGCAACACAAAAACAAATCGTGGAAAATTGTTTTTGGATAGCATTGTTATTTATGGGAACATTTGTTCACATGAAATTCACCATAAGGCAGAGTATATACGAGTATGTATGTAAGATTCGTCTGTGCATCTCTATGAATTTGCGAAGATCATAAATAAATCGTACGTAGCGGCCAAAACTTGTTACACATTTTCCATCCTTTAAACTTTAATATATAGGATCAATAATTTCAAGAACTATCACACATTTTATCATTAAAAGTATATTCTAACAATGTATGCTACATATTCTTGCAATTGTAGGCCGAAGAATGTTTTTCCTCCAAGGACCAAAGCAAAGATTGTGAACTATAATTATAATAATACTTGTGCATATTTGTATATCCCGACGCATTTTCTAAGATAATTGATTTAAAAATATTTGCCTAATTAGTTAAACAAACTTCAATGAAATGAAATTGTCAAATAAGCCGCTTTTCTGAATAACAATAAGGTACAACAAAAACGTACATTTCTATATTAATGCGAAGAAAACGAACGTATTAATAAAGGCTAGACGGATTTTGACAAAAATCCAAAAATCGCAAAGTGACTGTTAATTTGACTGCAACAATTGGAGCGGTCTGGTTAACTAGCTGCTAAACAAAGCATAAGAAAAAATAGAAATATTAACAAAAACAACAATATATAATATAATAATATAATTTTGGCGCTTACACTATATAGCTCAGTGCTTGGCCGAGCTTCTCCTACAATTTGTAGTGTGCGTTTTTATATTGTACCACAAATGGAGGGACCTACAGTTTTGTGCCGACTCCGAACGGCAGATGTATTTAATGAGAAGCCTTTTCACGGCAGAAATACCCTCGGAGGTTTGCGTTGCCTTCCGAGGGGTGACCGCTATTAGAAAAAATTTGTTTATCATTATGATTTTGCTTGCCTTGACTGAGATTCGAACCTCGAACTTACCGGCGTATCAAGTTATAGCACGCATCGCTACCAACTCGACCACGGCGGACACCAAACAACAATAACATGATACTATTAATCCGCTAGGAAGCCAATTGACTTTTGACAGTAGAAAATGTGTCAACATGACGTGTGGCAAGTTGACAGGCCAGTAGGTGAGGGTGCATACAAATCTATGCCCACATGAATATGTGTTGATGGCGAATGCGACAGTATGGGATTACGCAGCAATGACGCACAGCACAGTTTTATTTCGGCGCACATTGTTATATGCACACACACGAAACCTTTAGCGCTCCGTTTTCGTACGCAAAAATGTGGCAAAAAAACTGACTGCAAACGAAAAGGCGAACACAACAATGCACATCGACAACCAAAAATCCAAAAATGACTTTGTAAACGGTCTTGTCACTTTCAACAGCGCCAACAACAATTACAAGGTTAGTTGTTGGCTCAGCGAGTGTGGCAGAAATAGTGGTCTACTTCTTGTTGATTGCCTTTTTTACTTGTTTGTCACAATTTACCTTCTTTGGCCTTACTATTCACACGTACACACATATACACACAGCTTCGTACACGTGCTGTTGCCTTTTGTTTTGGCAGCATGCAATTTACTTGTCATCCACTGACAATCCATAGACGACTCAACCGCACACATGCATATTTCGCATTGGGTTACACACTTGTATAATTCATTTTAATTCATATGTACACAAATACCCCGTAGAAAATTAAAAACACAAATTTCCCCATTTTCATTTTATTCTTTTTCTCCTGACTTTGCTCTACAGTGGCAATTGGGCCCAGTAGAGGCAGTTTCGGTAAAGTCCTCTATTTCCTTTTGTGAAAATTATTAAGATATTTGAGCTCGTGGTTCATTCTTTGGGGCACCTATGTATGAATTTTGATAAACCGTTCTACTTTTCTAGCTTGGATGGTGTGACTTGATGTGCTCGATAAAGAATGGTTTTCCCTACTTTCTTAGCGTGACATTTGAGTTGGAATTCAAAAGCGTTCAAATTTTTCTATTCATGCTACTAGCGTGCTTCAAATGGCCTGCCGGTTTTC
Organism: Philophylla caesio; assembly: GCA_963971545.1. Classification (NCBI taxonomy): domain Eukaryota; kingdom Metazoa; phylum Arthropoda; class Insecta; order Diptera; family Tephritidae; genus Philophylla; species Philophylla caesio. Next base: position 28,130,027 of record OZ020609.1, on the reverse strand, counting down.
CATTGCATGTCCCTAGGGATGGAAAAGTCGACTTTTTGCAATCGAGTTGAGTTACCTCAAGCCCAACTATAGTCGATTTTCACTCAATGAGTTTCGACATTTGCCTTTGCTTTGTCTCTTTGTATTTAATTCGTAAGTTTTAACATCCTATTCTGGTAGTGTAAACCCAATGTTATTATTTTATTTATAAGTATTATTTTTTCTTACAGTAACACTGACACTTTAATTATGTAATATTCAAATAGGGCAATACACTATTAAAATAAACGGCCTTCAGCAAACAAACGTAGGCTTGGCTAAAAAGTAATTGAAAATCCAACCCAATAGAGCTTTTGGTGAATTGTCGCCATATAACACTGATTTTCGCTGAAATTGCTTTAAAGTATTTAATAAAAATGTATAAATATATTAAAGATTCCTGAGTCCGAAAGGATTGCTTCTGCTGTAAATTTAGCTGTGTCGGATAATAAAAGTAGGTTAACAGGGGAGTACATAAAGGAAATTGTCCTTCTGAGATTTATATCCGACGAATACTGCTTTGATTAAAATTTTAAAATTAAATCATTGTGTAAAAATACTTTACCTTAGTTTAACTCCATTATAGTAACTTAAATATGTATTTTAATAATAAAGAAAAATAATGAAACTGTAAAATAAGTACACCTTTTTACTATCGAATATTTCTAAATATCGATATATCAAAATATCGATATTTTTTACCAAACATATACCGATATAATTATATTGTTTAAAAATTTCGAGACGATATATATCGATATTTTTTTTTCATTTGCCCATCTCTAAACGAGCGTTTAATTTTATAATGGCTCCGAGTTTTGTATGGTTTTGCTGCTCAAAGATTGTTAATGGCAAAAAAGTGAAGTTTAATCTTTGTGGCAGAGACTTCCTTTTTAGAAAAAATACATCAACTATGCTGAAGCACTTGCAACAGGTTCATAAAATTGAGACTTCTTTTAATTTTATTTATTTTTTACTTTAATAGCTAAGGAACCACCTGTTTCTCCAAATGTGGTTTTCTTAATTATTTCATTTAAATGTGTATTTCATTTTGAAGTTCAAAGCCAAATCGCTTGAAATTAATTCAAAATATAAAATTTTTTGGAATTATTACTATGAATTTTAAGTTCATTACTTTACAGAGGTATGTATTAAAGTCAATTTTAGTCGACTATCAGAGGTGATTAATCGACTTTGAAAATCGAAAACCTGATACTCGATTCCAAAGCCAAGAATCGATCCTCAGCTCGTCCTTTCCATCGCTAGAAACTAGTAACCACTATTTACACCGGACATTTCCCTCTACCTCTATCTCAGGCTTGCAATGCATAGACGAATATGCTGCACATTAAAAATGGGCATCGGATAGAGTGCTGCATCCTGTGGATGCTCTATCCTTACTCTCTTTCTTAAAGGCTTACGAGGAAAGCGAAATACAGGAAAGAATATCTGATTATCCACTCATCCCTCTTGCCATTCTTCAAGTCACTCTCAAAGTTAATTTAGCTAAAAAACATTTTTGACAAAAAAATGCGTTTAGTTAGGTGGGAATATTTCGCACTTACCTACCGACTCGGCAGGTGTAGGTAAAATCGAAAAATTCTACTGATCATAGGGATAATTGATTCGAATTCAACTTCATGCCAGTTTAAAGTTCCAGTTTATTTTCTGCAGGGTATGTATGTAAGTAGTTATTTGTTGCACTTACATGCATATACACCACTATATAGCCTTTAATCGCATCGTGCCTGATATTGACAGCGCTGTCAATCATTTTCAGCCTGAGAGTCAGCCAATGGAAGTCTAAAACGGATGTACCATATACATACACACATAGATATTTAAAAGCGTACCTGCAACCACTTATACGAGCAGTATTAAATACTTTCAAGTATTTAACTGTACAAAACATATTACGAATTCTCACGTATCGAAAAGAAACTGTGAGAAATCTCTACTAAAGTATTCATCTAAATAACTTGTCCTCCATGGCAGGCTGCAGTAGACAAGCTGCCTATACAACTTTTCCAAACCAAGCAGTTACGAACGGAACATTCGTGAAATTGATTTGAATTTTGAGTTAAAACTTTTTTATGATTGATAATAATGATCTTTGTGGATGCCTTCATCCCACTATTTCAACAGTTCTCACTCTCTAAGATATCTTGCCTTTTTATATTTCCCAAAATCTATGTACTTAGAAGAGGGTATTTAATACCTAGTTACACCCGTTAGCTATCCTTAAGTTGTCCTATGGTAAAGCTTATGCTAAGACTGCTGCTTGACAATAGGGGAAAATACATGTTTTTGCATACACTTGTTGTTTTATTTTCTAGCACCCCCCTATCAACAAAGCTAGGTGGCCAGAAAGTGAAGACGTGTATCTTCTCACTCTTCGCACTCATGACTCTCTAAAATTATCATTGGTACTCACCTCCAATTCGCTGACATCACTCTAATTTCTTCTTAAAATTAACTTGACTTGAAAGCTTATGTGGATATCCAGCAAAGTTGGTTATTAGTCTAGCTGTTCCACAGTTCTAAAAAGTTTTTTATAACTCCACTATGCCTATGGTGACCATCCGTACTGTCTTTTGCAAGTCCGTACTGTTTTTTAAACGCCTGTCCGGTGTAACGCGAAAATGTACTGTTTTCTTTCAAGTGTTCTGCATTTGTCCTGCATTTTGTTCAATATCTAAAAACTTACGGCGACCGCCCTTTACTAATCAAAATGTTATCAGTTATCAACAATAACTACTATTCCTATTGAACATATGCTTTTAGCAATGCCATTTTCGTGAGTGCAGTGAAATTCCAAAATATCTATCGAGACCAATTTAAAGGTAACTGAACAACATGTGAACAACAACAAAAACAATTAATAACTTTGTAATCTCACAGAAAAAGGAAACAAAATTAATATACTTACTAAATGGTGGTAAATTATGTGAAGAGTATTTTTTGCGTTAAAAATTATGTGACTTCAGATAAATGAAAGGAATGGAAGAACTGCGATAAAATTGTGGTAAATAAATAATTCCATACATTTTGAAAATTCTTGTTTTTTTCTTGTGTTTGTCAAGCTCAAATGGCTCAATTTTAAACAACGTGTGAATGTTGAAAATACCCAGAAAAAATCGAAGTCAAGCAATATATATATCCAAATGCAACTTTGATCTCACCTGCCTTGAGTTTAAGGAGTTTTACAAAATTAAAATTATTTATTAAAAAAAAATTTTTAGTTCAGAAAAAAATCAATACTCTTAAAATAATTCCTTTGTTTCTTTATTGATAATTATCACTAGTTTCTGCTGGAAAGCGTTTCTTAAACCTTCTTAAAATTTTTATTCGCAGAAATGAATGAACAGCTGTTGAAACGTAAACAAGCGAGGTTAAGCAAAGTGGATTTCATTTGTTTCATCTATATACATATATAAAACAGGATGTGTGTATGTATGTAACGTATGGACTCCAAAACGGCTGGGCCGATTTTGATGAAATTTTGAGGGAATCTTCAGAATATTCAGGCGGGTAACACTGCGAAGTCTGATTTTGATTTTCGGTGGTGCGGGCGGAGGAGCGTGGCAAAATCAAATTTTCATATTGCGCCACCAATGACATATATGTACATTAGGGTGGTTTTAGTGAATAGAGGTGAATTTTTTTTTCTGAAATTTGTGTGTGCTCACTTCTAGGAATGTGCCATTTAGTGTAAAAATACAATTGTAAAAGTTTCAGCTTAATCGAACTTTGCCTTCCCGTGCCGAAAGAGCCTTGAAGTTTGATAAAATGGCCATTTTTCGCGGAAAAGCGTTATTTTTCGAGTTTAACTTACGACCGATTCCACCTATTACAATAAATTTATTATCAAATGAAAGGTAATTTTGTTGAAATTAAAGTCTATTATAATACATTTTATTTAGAAATGCATGGTTTGGAAGATATTTAACATTTAATGGACCAAGTTTGTGTTATGTGCCTTTTTGGTGACACTCATACATAATATTTTTCGGATTTAAGGCTCGCTTAAGTATTTTTATACCTTTCATGAAAATGATTGGGCCGTCAAATTTCTTAACTTTTCATTCTATGCAACTTTACTTTAGTATATCCTATACTTTTACTAAAATAAAGCGGCAACAACAAAAGATCAGAATAACTTTTATTAACCTTTACTTTACTACTTTTTCACATTTCAACCTCACTAAACATATTTTTTCTCCAATAAGCTGGCATCTCTAGTATTATTTGGTATTGTATATTTCTGGCATCTCATGGCTGACTTGTTGCTCATATTTACCGCTATGTATTCTGGTAGTAAGTAAAAAGTGGGGAATCCCCTATTTGATTTTGACGCTTTAAGAGAAATGTTATTTTAAAGTTTGTTGTGCTAAGTGAACAGTTCGATATTAGAAAGTGCAAGATATTACATACATAGTTATATAATTAAATTCAAATGGCTACTACCTCATCTAATGTTCGTGTTCGATCTAAAACCCTAATTTATTTAATTGGGTATTCATCTCATCAAATAATCGGGAGTAAACTGCCATCTAATCATCAAGTGATAAAGTCATTGTTTTACAACATTCGTGAAGTTGGATTACCTTTTAGTGATGCTGCAAAACTCACTCTGACGGAAGTTCTTGTGTTCTGGGAGAAAGCTAGAATACCTTATCAATTACAAAAAAATGCTGTTCGCAAAGTCGAAAAATTATATAACGAAGGGAGGGCACTTCAGAAGTGTTCAAGATTGAAGACAAAACGTCAAGAGGAAAAAAATCTTGCATTCACATCCAAACTGTCCGATCTTTTTGATGTAGCAGTGGAAGATGCCATTTCAAAAATGTCTAATCAGGAAGATATTAAATTTTTGACATATCAGAGAATGAAAGGACGTCCAGGCCATATAGATGGTATCGATGTGAATGTAATGTCGAGGAATTTGCACTTAGTAGAAGTGCTTTAAGAAAACGCAAAATATCCTTTCGAAGTCAACGGGCCCAGAAAATCAAGGCGAGGTTTAAAAACTTAGACTTAGAGGGTATTGTTGTTCATTGGGATGGAAAACTTTTACCAAACCTTCTTCAGAAAGAATGTGCTGAACGGTTGGCAATCTTGGTAAGCAAAGGAGACTATGAACAACTACTGGGGGTCCCGGAATTAGAAAATTCCACAGGCGCCAGTCAGGCAGAAGCTGTTAGCGGTAGTCTAGAAGAATGGGATATTGGCGATAAAATTGTTGGTATGTGTTTTGATACGACGGCTTCCAACACAGGACGAATGAAAGGCGCATGCACCTTGTTAGAAAAACAGCTAGGTAAAAGTTTGTTGTACTTAGCCTGCCGCCATCACATTTTAGAAGTCGTTTTACGGTCAGTATTTGAGTACAAAATGGGATCAACGACTGCTCCCCAACCTGACATTTTTAGAAGATTTCAAATACATTGGCCTAACATAGATCAGTCTAAATACATTGAAGGGGTACAGGATGATTCGGTAAAGAAGTCAGTGAAAGAGTTCGAAAAAGAGGTTTCGGATTTCTTCTCTTTCAGTTAATTGAAAAACAGCCGAGGGATGATTACTTAGAACTTATTAAGTTATGTTTAATATTTTTAGGAAAAGTCCCTTCTCACGATGTTTCGTTTAACACTCCTGTTGCTTATCATCACGCCCGTTGGATGGCAAAAGCCATTTACTCTCTGAAAATGTTCATTTTTAGAGAACAGTTTTCTATGTCCGAAGAGAAGTTCAGTTCACTAAAAGCTATTTGTTTATTTATTGTTAATTTGTATGTGAAGATGTGGTGTCAAGCTTCAAACGCAATAAGTGCACCTAGTAATGATTTACAATTTGTTCAGAATGTAATTAAGTACAGACGAATTGATCAAGGTGTATCAAAAAAGGTATTGGGAAAATATTTACTTCACCTGTGGTATCTGAACCCGGAACTGATTTGCCTTAGCTTATTTGACAAAAATGTTTCAAAGGAAATAAAAAGAAAAATGGCAAAAAAGTTTTTATCGTACAGGAATTTAACAGAAGAAGAACGGTCTTCAAGGATAATGAGGGTGCAAGTTTCTGAAAATGAAGCTGTAAACCTATTTAAAAATATTTCGCTTCAGAACTTTGTTTCGGATCAAAGCCTGGCCTTTTTCGAATATTTCAAAGTCAAAACTGATTTTTTGACAGAGGACCCCAAGAAATGGTCCGAAAATAAAGACTTTTTGAAACTTCAAAGTTTTGTTAGGAGTATGAAGGTAGTAAACGACACGGCAGAGAGAGGGGTTAAGTTAATTCAAGACTTCAATAGTATTCTTACAAAAGATGAGGAGCAAAAACAATTCCTGCTTCAGGTGGTAGCGGATTGTCGTCGGCTTTACCCTGATACTTCCAAAAGTACCCTTTCTCTACCCTTATCTGATGAATGATATTGGAAATAATAATATATAAATAAATTGATACATTATTTATAATTTTTGTTTTTAGTATGAATTTTCTTTTCTATATGTTTATTTTTTAAATAGATTTGTTCCCATCGTCTTATCTTTTTGTTAAATAACATTGATTTTGGCGACCTTTCCATTTTAAATAAGGGGTTTTTTTGCTGGCTCGAGGTCAAGTTTTTATAGAAATAAAACACGAAGTTTTATTTTCTTTGTCGATATATTTCGATTGCACTCCGGCAATCGTTTTCAGGGCAAAAAAATATTTAACACGTCCGCTCCTTTTGACGTGGAGTTTGATACTTTGGTGATAAATATTGTACCAATTAATGTACGAAAACTGAAAATACAATATATGTATAACTAAAAGATTTTACTAATTTCTAGCTTTTTCTATTATAATAAAATAAAGGACTTCAGTATATGCATTGTTTATGGTTAAGGTAAGGATAGTTTCAAAAATCGTGGAGAACCTCGAGTGTTACTGCGAAGAACTATACTAAGGCACATAACACGAACTTGGTCCATTAAATGTTAAATATCTTCCAAACCATGAATTTCTAAAGAAAATGTATTATAATAGACTTTAATTTCAACAAAATTACCTTTCATTTGATAATAAATTTATTGTAATAGGTGGAATCAGTCATAAGTTAAAGCCGAAAAATAACGCTTTTTGCGAAAAATGGCAATTTTATCAAACTTCAAGGCCTTTTCGGCACGGGAAGGCAAAATCCGATTGAGCTGAAACTGTCACAATTGTATTTTTACACTAAATGGCACATTTCTAGAAGTGAGCACTTCCAAAAATTGAAAATTTATTTTGAAAAACCACCCTAATGTACACACAACTTTTTTAACAACACTCGAAGTTGCCAACTCAGCTAAACAACAGATGTTAACGATATTGCTATTCCGCAACTCATTTTTGATAACATACGGTATCGCAAAATCGGCTGTGTTGTTAAGTAGTTAATTTATTTGTGTAAATATATAAAAGAAAACCGAAATGGCTTTTGAAATGTTGGTTTATAATTTATTGGAGAGTATTTTTAAAGTCATCCTAAAACTCAATATTAAAAAAGTTTCTGCTGGCGACTCTGGATACCCATTGGAACTGTGGCATATGACGCCTTTAGAGAAACCGCCAGAGACTCCCAAATGCCGTATCAATGAAGCGATGTGCAAAGCTCGCAATCCCGTTGAATCACTTTTTAGCGTTCTCAAAGGGACATGGCGATCGATTAAGTTAAAGTTTCAAATTTTAAACAGTTTCTATATAAAATTAGATTTCGCGTATGCGTTGTATGCAAGAAAAGGAGCAGTGCCCTGGACGAAAAAAATTCTAAAAAATAAAAGGTATACATATTCTAGCGACTTGAAGTACATACAATGTATGTAAAAACAAACGTAGCCAAGCAAACCATACATCCAAAAATGTACAAGTTTTGTCAATTTATTTTCATATACATAATTACATAAGTTTTATTATTTTTTTTATAAATTATAGTTCCATCTTTTAAATAAACCGGTTAAATTAACATGACTGTTGTATTAAAAACGTATATATTTTATTTAACCTAAGATTTACTATTAAAAACAATGTTAAATGTACATATGTATGTATATGTATGTATATAAGTATATTAGTGAAAAAAACGCATTTGCAACATATGTATACAGAAACATTTTATAAACTTGTTTATTCACAAAAACTTCAACAGTATAAAAATCAGCTAAACAACAGATGTTAACGATATTGCTATTCCGCAACTCATTTTTGATAACATACGGTATCGCAAAATCGGCTGTGTTGTTAAGTAGTTAATTTATTTGTGTAAATATATAAAAGAAAACCGAAATGGCTTTTGAAATGTTGGTTTATAATTTATTGGAGAGTATTTTTAAAGTCATCCTAAAACTCAATATTAAAAAAGTTTCTGCTGGCGACTCTGGATACCCATTGGAACTGTGGCATATGACGCCTTTAGAGAAACCGCCAGAGACTCCCAAATGCCGTATCAATGAAGCGATGTGCAAAGCTCGCAATCCCGTTGAATCACTTTTTAGCGTTCTCAAAGGGACATGGCGATCGATTAAGTTAAAGTTTCAAATTTTAAACAGTTTCTATATAAAATTAGATTTCGCGTATGCGTTGTATGCAAGAAAACATACAATGTATGTAAAAACAAACGTAGCCAAGCAAACCATACATCCAAAAATGTACAAGTTTTGTCAATTTATTTTCATATACATAATTACATAAGTTTTATTATTTTTTTTATAAATTATAGTTCCATCTTTTAAATAAACCGGTTAAATTAACATGACTGTTGTATTAAAAACGTATATATTTTATTTAACCTAAGATTTACTATTAAAAACAATGTTAAATGTACATATGTATGTATATGTATGTATATAAGTATATTAGTGAAAAAAACGCATTTGCAACATATGTATACAGAAACATTTTATAAACTTGTTTATTCACAAAAACTTCAACAGTATAAAAATTAAATTAATAACCAGGTAAATAGTTTTGAAGAATTAAAAAATAATTTATTCAAAGTATTTCATTGGCAAAAATTTCTGCCACAGGGACGCCCTCTACATACTGGCTTTCTATCAATTCCAGCACCCCTCCTACAGCTGTGTTAAGGGTGCCTGCTTTAAGGGCCTCTTGCCGGTCCTGTTGCCTGGTCCTACTTTTTAAATCGCGACAAACCTATGTTAGAAGAAAAAAAAAAAAAAATTAAATAAACAGGTAAAATTAAACATACGAGTATATACACACAATGAACGTCTTTGCGTAGAGCCACTACATGGAATTGGCTTCGCAATATGCACTTGTTTATCTACACAAAAAAAATATATATTTATTTTCACAAACATTATAACACATACATATATTAAATAAAGTGATGAAAATATGTATATATTCACACGCGGTTTAATTTTTCACGTTTTCAAGCACATACACATTTGCCAGCACCGCAAAGCTCTCTGTGGGTATATTTAAATATCACCGGGTTATTACTTACCGTGCGCCATTGGTCGGTGGACTTTTCACCACCTCCGATGGCATTCAGTATGGAATACATCTCTTCCCACTTCTGATGCCACTTTTTGTCAATTAGAATAAATAGGACAAATCAGCTGTTCAGTGTTGTTTAGTATGAGTTAGTGAATCACACAATCTCTATTGCAAACCGCAAATCTTTTTAGCTAACTACACGACTTGAGTTACTGAATCGCACTACAAAACTTTGGGTACTCACTCCCCTTGTTTTTTTTTTTTTGTTTTTGTTTTTGTTTTACGAGGAGTAAGCATCGAAAGCCTTCACCCCATCAGTGTGGGATTTTAACCTGCACTAAACCTCCTACTGTCACGCACCGTTCCCCTCCCGGTACTACCGTCAAGTATTTCGTCGGGAGGCAGTTTGAGCACTAAGCTCTAAGTCCGTTACCGTCTTGAAGCAGTCCGTGGAAGTTGCATCTACTTGGCACCACCTCTGTTGGTCTAACTGGCCCACCCGTGTCGGGTCCGTCGTACCCGCCCACTTATGTAATGTCCGCCTAATTGCGTTTATATGCCTGACCTCTGACACTACTTAAATGTTCTAAGTTAGTTTTATTATCTATATAATTCGAAGTTGAACTTCCTTGAGGCTGTCAGAATGGACGGGAATCCGAGGAGCCAATTTCACAGGTTAGTTAATTTCCGCCTACTCAGCATTGCTGACACTATAAAGAGCGCTATAGTAAGCCGAGGCCGTCGGAACAGACTTGGTTCCGAGCGGCTTCTTGCCCGGCTATGAACTCTGCAGACAAAACGAGCCCGATGAACAAGTTCCTTTGCTGCGCAGACTCAGCGAGTAGCATGACCGAGGTGGTCCAGCAAACGAATACCAGGAGCCGCAATAAACTTGAGCTGAAGAGCGTTTGGTTCCAGCCTCATAATTTCCGCACTTTGGCGCTTAAGATTACCTACTCAAACGTAGAGCTTGTATCCAGTCATATTTGTCGGAACAGACGAGGTTCCGAGCAACATCTAGCGGAACTAAGCTTTGTGTGGGTGGTCCAACGAACGAGATCCAGATCCGCATCGTGTTTGCTGGAGGGAAGCGTTCGGTTCCAACCCGCGTTTTCTTCTCACTTTACCTTACCGTCCACAACCTGGCGAAACCGTTGGAACGAACTTGGTTCCAAGCGGCATCCATTATGTTGTATGCTGTGCAGCCGTAGATCCTGGTGGCCAATTTCTACGGCAGCATCAGTTCAGCAGGTAGAGGGACTCGGATGTAGTTTTGCTGGTCATTCGCAGAGCATGTCTTCAATCGTAGCTGTCGGAACGGACGAGGTTCCGAGCTATATCTAACGGGGCTAAACTTTGTTTGGATGGTCCGCGGAACGATATCCAGATCCGTCCTGATTACACGGGAGGAGTGCGTTCGGTTCCAACCCGTGTTTTATTTACGCTTTGACGATGTAAATTACTTAAAATCTCCCTAGCGATCGTTTCTGTCGGAACGGACGTGGTTCCGAGCAAAATCGAATGATGCAGTACGCTGTGAAAGTGGCAGAAATCTCACCGGTTTTTTCGGGACCACTCCGCGTACCTTAGCTTTTTGTGTATTTCTGCTATAGCGCCACTTATTGCTTCCCAATTTCGGATAGAGCTAAGCGTTGTATCGATTATATTATCCGGACTAAGCGGATCTGCAGATAGAGTACTTATGTTAATCGTAACTGCTGAAAATCGTGGACAAGAGAATAAGACGTGCCTCGCATCTTCGTCTACATTGCACGTTGGGCAGAGGGCGGAATCGTCCAGCCCGAAGCGGTTAAGGTATTTTCTGTAGCAGCCATGGCCAGTAAGGAATTGGGTAAGGTGAAAGTTGACTTCCCCGTGCTTTCGACTGACCCATTTCTGAATGTTGGGAATAAGGGTGTGTGTCCATCTTCCTTTTTCGGAGTTATCCCAGCGCTCCTGCCATTTTTCTAAGGATAACGCGTTTTCTTGGACAGCAATTTCCTCTGCGTTGTCAAACTGCTTTCTCCGCTGAAATAGTCTCTCTCTTTCTTCAGCCAGTATATCGAAGGGAGTCATACCCGCGACGACCATTGCCGCGTCATCCGAAGTTGTTTTATACGCGCACGTCACTCGTAGAGCGCATAGCCTATACACAGTTTCGTAAGGCTTCCGGTAGGCCCAGACTGGCGCTGCATACAGCAAGGCTGAGCTGATAACTGTAGCTAAAATGGAACGTTTGCTGCTTCTAGGTCCGCCTATGTTTGGGAGCATTCTTGATAGAGCACCGTAAGTTTTTGACGCCTTATGTGTTACATAATCTGCGTCTGGTCCGAAACATAACCTATCGTCGATAAACACACCAAGGTACTTTAACTGTCGGGAGGATCGAATAGTGTGGCTATTTACTTTAAATACCGCCACCTCAGGTTTCTTCCGACTACTTATTAGAACAGCTTCTGTTTTTTCTGCTGCTAGAGATAAGCCTACGCTATCTAGCTATTTAGTGACCGTCTCTATTGTGGCGTTCACTTTGACTTCGACATCTGATATTTGCTTACCTACTGCTACCAGTGCAATGTCATCAGCGAACCCGATTATGTGTACTCCGTCGGGGCGCGGTAGGCGGAAGACTTCGTCGTACATTATGTTCCACAATATTGGACCTAGTACTGAGCCCTGGGGAACCCCCGCAGTAACGGTATACTTTTTCTTCTTCTAATGATATTAAATATGTATGCCGGAACCTGTAGTTTTAGGAGTGCTGTTAGGATGTGTTCCCAGTTTGCAGAGTTGAAGGCGTTTTTTATATCGAGTGTTACTGTGGCACAGTAATGTTTATCGCCCCCTCTCCATCTTCTACCAGCAATTACATTTGTGGCAATTGAGACTACTTCCTGTATTGCATCTATGGTCGACCTTCGCTTGCGGAAGCCGTACTGACGTGGTGATAATCCCATTTCGTCTTCAGTGAACCGTAACAATCGCTTATATATGACTTTCTCCAGAACCTTACCCAAGGTGTCGAGTAGGCAGATCGGTCGATAGGATGAAGGTAAACCCGGTGGTTTGCCTGGTTTCGGAAGAAGCACGAGCTTGCTGAAGAGAGGACTCCATCACTCTGGCATACAACTGCGGGTCCTCCGCAATGGCCATTTTAAGAGCCTTATTCGGGATGTTATCAGGGCCAGTTGCTTTGCGGTCACCGATCGCTTTGGCGATTTCCATCACTTCATCAGCAGTCACCCCGACAATTCCGCTAACGGAAGCGGGAGCGCGTGGTACACTCACCGTATCACGATAAGGAAACAAGGATTTTACAATTACGTCTAGCAACAGTGGGCATTTTTCCTGAGGCGCCTTAGAAATTCTTGACATTACAACCTTATAAGCGTTTCCCCAGGGGTTCTTGTCAGCTTCGTCGCAAAGAATCTTAAATGATGCTTTTTTGCTACTCCGAATTTCATCTTTCAGTTTCTTTCTTAAAATTTTGAATCTTTCTCATCTACCTTCATGTCCTGGCATCGCTATTTGCCTCTGGCAACTTCTTCTTTCTCTAAGACAACTCGCTCTTAGCTCCCTGATGGTATCGTTCCACGAGTACACCTGTTTACGGGTTGTATTATACATTTTACGTGACATCGCTGCGTCGCATGCCATTGTGAGGTCGGAAACAAGCTCGCAGGCTCCCTTTACTGCTTCTTGTTCTGGAGACATCTTGTTGGATGCTTCTCTTAAGACAAGAGTAAACAGGTCCTTGTCAAGAGTTGCCGGGTACCAAGAGCGGTGATGGTGTTTATTACCGTGACCGCTTTGGTCGGTGCGGTTGTCTGTAGAGATATCTAGCAGGATTGCTTGATGGTCGCTGTGAGTGTAATGCTCGCTGACCATCCACTTAGTGCATCCACCCAGTGAGCCACTCGTTAATGTTATGTCAATGGACTCTCTGTTATCTCTCCGGAATGTGTTGATATTTCCGCGATTCGCCAATACGAGGTCTAGAAGAGCGAAGGTTTCTAGCAGGGCTGCACCCCTTGCATTTGTTCTTCTGCTACCCCATTCTGTAGCCCAGGCATTAAAGTCACCAGCGATTATTAAAGGATGTCGACCGGATGCTGTCTCAACTATTTTGTTCAGTAACTCCTGAAAGTCCTGCTGCGTCCAGCTTGGTGGTGCATAACAACTGCAAATGTGGTAACCTTTGATAACCGCCCAAACAAAACCCTTATCTGTAAACTCAGGATGCGCACTTTGTATGGGGAAGTTTCCGCATGCCCATATTGCTGTTCCTTTGGTTGCATCGGCAACCCACCCATAAGCTGTGGGGATTTTGTATGGCTCTGATATAATAGCCACGTCCGTCTTCGTCTCTGCCACCGTTTGCTTCAGTAGGTCCTGAGCAGCTTGGCAATGATTTAAGTTTATTTGTATAAGCTTCATTTTAGCATTTTGGCTATTGCTCGTTTGTTTGACGGGCACCTGTTACCTCCCGAGACATGGTCAGACGGTTCTTCTTTTCCGTGCTGGCATAGCAGGCACTGAAGTGTATTTACGCAGCCCTTCGCTGCGTGCCCTGCGCCACCGCATCTTTTGCACAGCTCGGATCTATCGCAACTTGTACATTCGTTTGAAATGTGGCCAAGCGACCAGCATCGGAAGCAGCGTGTTGGCTGCAACACCTTTTGTAAACGGCACACAACCCAGCCTACCTTCACCTTACCTTTCGACAGAAGGGTACTTGCGGTATTCGCAGGCACACTTAGCGTGGCGATTTGTGTGCTGCCATATGCCTTGCGAAGACTTTTCACTGCCGAGACATCTACATTTATGGACGCAAATTGCTCGTTAATTGCCTGCACAACGTCTTCTATGGTAGATATTTCGTCCAGGTCTTTGCACTCGACGGTTATATCGTGTGTGAGGGCTCTCACTTCAGCTTCGTCGTTCAGCACTTTTTTAACCAGGTCTTTGTATTGGGACCTACCTGCCTCCCCCCTGGTATTAAGCTGTAGCAACATCTCTCCTTTTTGTGTTTTACGGATACGGGTGACGAGATTTCCGAACTCGGATAAGCTAGGCTCAGATTTTATTTTCCGAAGTATATCGGCATAGGACGTTTCACCTTTCTTGGAAATTATAAAAGTGTCAGGTTTTCCTTTTGCAACTGATTTTGGGGTATCCCTACGCACTATTTCCGAAAAGGTCGGTGTTTTATTTTTGCCCGTTTCTGAAACAAGGGGTCGCCTAGTTCTGCGCACCTCAGTCCAAGCCTCGTTCTCTTTTGAATTGGCAGTGGGCTTAGGTAAATTGCCTTTCTTAACTTTGCTTTTAGGGTGAGATTCCGGTACTCGTGGAGACAATATTCTGGTCCGCTTTCCTGATTTCGGTGGGGAGTTCTTCTTAGCAGAACCCGCATCGTTACGGGATCTAGACCTCTTCCCACTACCAAAGCTGGCTTTATCAGTTTGCGAAGCCATGTCTATTTTTACACCTAAGCATCTTTTTGTTGCTGGTTTCAAGCTCTCCGACTTCGCCATTTTCTGTAAGTCAGCCAGTGTTGAGACCAAGTTTCTCATTTACTGATTTACGTGCCTTTGGAGTACCATCATTTTAGCCAGCTCATCAATCCTGGAACCGAGCAGGCTTAAAGCGTCGGTATTATCCAAGGGGGAGGCAGCGTTCCCCACTTCACTTTCACCTGCTGGAGAGCAGCTGATGGTTGCAAACTCAGCAGCGGTAGGATCGCTCCTGGACTCGGAGGCTCCTAAGTTATCAGCAACCGCTCTGACAACATTCGGAGAAGTTGTCCTCTCTGCCGATCTTGCCACTTTGGCGCTGCGTGCAAATGGACTTACTTTCTCCATTACACTTCGCTCTGCGCGCAGCTTCCCGCACTGTGGTGAACGCGAGCTCATCCACTGGAAGCTCTTCTCCCACCGAACTACGATTTGAGATTTCGCACCGCAATTTTTTCGCCAATATCAGTCAGGGCTTGGCTTGATGTTATTTTAAAGTTAGTTTTAACTTATTTAATTTATGTACATAGTTTATACAAAGATATTTTCGATTATTATGCTGGTTTAAATAAATTTTCTTAAGAATATATGTATATTATTTTGTTTTGACTTTATTTTTATCTTTATTATATTTTATTTGATTACACTGGTTTACAATATTAAACTTTTTGTCTGTTGCCGCGAATCCTGTGGTTGATATTGTTCACTCATCACTTGTTTTTGTCAAATCTACCCTCAAAATTTTTTCAGCAGCTAGAGTTACTTTGTTTTTGATTTCATCATTTATATTAATTTATATCACATATATTAATCGATAACAGGCATATTTTACTGTGTTAAAATTAGTTTCTCTAGTTTTTGCGTCATGAGTAGTTCAAGGAGACGTTGTTTAAACAATCCAGATCATTTTTGCTATATATGCGGAGAATATGTGTTTAACAATAGTAGAAAAGTTATATCAGAGTTGGTGAAAAATACCTATTTTGAGTATTTTGGGATGCTCTTGGATAAAAATGAGAAGTCTTGGGCTCCCAATTGTGTTTGTAAATCGTGTGTGGAATATTTAAGATTATGGAAAAGTGGTAAAAGAAGTGCCTTTAAATTTGGAACACCGACTATTTGGCGAGAACCACAAAATCATCTCATAGACTGTTATTTTTGTAGTGTGAACATAAACGGTTTAAACACTAAAAATCGAGCTAAATGGCAATACCCAAGTACTAGTTGTGTTCAACGTCCAGTGCAGCGTTCACCTCACTCTTCAAAGCTTAAAAATATATCTTATAAATCTTTCTAAACAAGCTTCAGAATTGTTAGCATCAAGACTAAAAGAAAAAAATTTGCTATCCTCGGATACTAAAATAAGTTTTTATCGTGAAAGAGATACAGAATTACGGTGTTATTTTTCCGAAGAAGATGGCATTACCTTTTGTTCAGATATCAAAAAATTGTTGATAAAAATGGGCTTGAAGCAATACGAACCAAATGACTGGCGTTTATTCATTGACAGCTCAAAACGTAGCCTAAAATGTATTCTATTACATAATGGAAATAAATATGCTGGGGTACCTATTGCCCACAGTACAAAGTTAAAGGAGGAATATTGTAACATTTCGCTAGTCTTGAACAAAATAAAATACAATGACCATAAGTGGCTAATTTGTGTCGATTTAAAAATGGTCAACATTCTTCTCGGTCAACAAAGTGGTTACACCAAGTTTCCCTGTTTTATATGTCTTTGGGACAGTAGAGCTAAACAAGAACATTGGGTAAGAAAAAACTGGCCCTTAAGAGCAAATATGGAGCCTGGAAAGCACAATATAGTCCACAATTCATTAGTATCTCGTGACAAAATTATCCTTCCACCATTACACATAAAACTGGGCATCATGAAACAGTTTGTAAAATCACTAGATAAAAATGGGAACTGCTTTTCTTACATTTGCCAAAAATTTCCTCAGCTCACTATGGAAAAGATTAAAGCCGGTATCTTTGATGGCCCTCAAATTAGACAACTTACGAATGATACTCAATTTAGAAATTCTATGACTGAGTCAGAACTAAAGGCTTGGACAGCTTTCGTATCTGTGATGCAGAATTTTCTCGGAGATCGGAAATCTGAAAATTATGTTGAACTTGTAGAAGACCTTCTGCTACAATTAAGAAATATGGGATGCAATATGAGTATAAAAGTCCACTTTCTCCATAGTCACCTGGACAGGTTTCCGAAAAATTTAGGAGATATGAGCGAAGAGCAGGGAGAGCGTATGCATCAAGACTTACGCGTCATGGAAGAGCGCTATCAGGGTTTCTGGGATACAAATATGATGTCTGACTATTGTTGGTCTCTAATACGTCATTTTCCAAAGTCGACACATCGGAGAAAAGCTTTAAAACGAAGTTTTTTAGAACACAATGATTAATTGTTTCTTTAAATAAAGTTTTTCTTATTAAATACATGTTTTTTTCTGTCTAATACCTACATAGCTGAAACTCAGAAACTAGAGCTGATAAAAATATTCTAATTATATTTTTGAAAATAGCATATTATATGTAGTCAGCAACAGCTAAAATTTCTTCGGCAACAAATGTACTGTAAACTAGTGTTATTATAAAATTTATTTTAGTTTTGATTTGTAGGTATTTTCCTAAGTTTGGTTTTTATTTAGTTTTAGATTTATATTTATTATTAGTTTAATTAGATTATATTATTATTTTTTTATTTATATATTTTTATTTTTTTTTATTTTTTTTTATATGACGCACCCTGTCTTAGACTCCTGTGTGTGGTGTGAATATTAGATACGCAGGGTAGCTTCGCTATTGTCAAATAGACAAAGGCGATCTGTTCCCAGTGTGGGAGACAAGATCAACTGTATTTGACAATAATCACAGCTTTTACGCATTTTTATTTGTCTCGTTCGTGTGTGCTTCCAGTATGAAAAATATAGTTTATAAAATTTGTGGAAAATCTATGGAAAACTGGCTAGCAACACAGTGAAAAAACTTAGCCACGGGGCCTGCAATGGCCGCCTGCAGCTTGAAACGAACTCACCTGATAATCCTGGGTAAGTCCTTCTGGCTTTAAGCTATATTGGCCAACTTCCTCTGCCTTAATGTGCGAATTTTTCGTTATTTCAGCAGACCACAAGAAACCACCACTTTATCACCATGTAATCATATACATATGTACATCATCTCCTCTTGTATAAACATACATATGTATGTATTTCATCTGTGCAAATTGCTTTACAAAGTCAGCGGGATTTCACAAGTGCCGACCTAAAAAAAGCAGTGTCGTCTCAGGAACTACAGGTAGAATTTTGAAAAAACTGTTTGCTTGCAAAAAAAAAGGTAAATTTTAATACAAAAGTGTAACTATTTTCATTTGAAATAACAACATTCTTATTTACTTAAGGTCGGTATTGAAATATAAAACCTCTCAATGTCATTAAGGGTCAGTGATTGGCTAAACTAGCTTGTAACAGGTCCATGTTGCCGAATTTCGCCATCAGGGGAAAAGTACTTAAAAAGGTAATATTTTTTAATATTAGTACAATGAAATTGTGATTATAAGATTGAACTCAAACATATGTATATACATATGTATGTAGGTTTTACCAGTTATGCTTTGTGAATCGTCAAAATGAAGGGGTATATTTGATTACTCTCAAAAACAGAAAGCCTTAACTTGTAACTACAGAAATGACTTAGTTGATATCATCATAGAGGAGGTAATAACAAGCAACATTTTCCTCAAGTCGCAAAATTTAATGAAATATGTTCTGTAATTCGAAGTAAATTACATGAAGGTAATTTTTGTAGATTTAGGTGCATAATATCCGCATGGCAAAACTTTAAATTACAACTATAAATTTTTAAACAATAATGTTGCTTCTATTTTTACGCTGGTATTTAATCGTTAATAAGTAATTTGATCTCAAAAATGGTATATTTACGTAACATATTAAAAAAATCGCGGTAGTATTGGCTACCCGAATAATTCATAAAATTTTGTAGTGACTTGTAACTGCCTCAAAATATATATTTGTTTCAAAATTTTTAAAAGCCAAACTCTAAATAACAATTTTTAAAATTTACCCTTTGGAATTCACAAAATTGTTAAAAAATTTAATGTAAACAATGTATGTACTTTCTTTTTTAATTGATGTAAAACAGTTTGATCCTCATTTACAACCCTACGAAGTTGGATCAGTAAAAGATAATCTTTATTTTAAAAACATTGATGACTTTATAAGCAGACATGTATTTTAGAACGCAGACATGTATTTTAGAATTAAATATACATATTTAAGAAACAGAAAATAAATGTAAAATAAATTTAATAAAACGTGTATATTGTACAATAATTTTTATCAAATTTTATTTTGTATTTAAGAAAAAAATGTTCTTAAATCGAGCACGTAAGGTTCTTAAAACAAGAACAAAGCGTTCTTAAACTGGAAAGAAAAGTTCTCAAAACAAGCACAAAGCGTTCTTAAATTGCAAAGAAAAGTTCTTAAAACAACTACAAAACGTTCTTAAAATGTAAAAAAAAGTTTTCAAAACATGTACAAAGCGTTAACCAAATAAGCCCAAAATGTTCTTGGAATTGACACGGCGGTCTTACAAATCTGTACTTAACAGACTTTCATCATCGAATGTGATGGGTTTGGGACTGATTTCGTTCGTTTTAGAACAAATTTTTCTTTGAGTGTACATACTTATATACATATAGAAATAAGTAAATGCGAAGGCGTTAACTAAAAACACAGCTTTTATGTTTAGTGGATTTTAAAATTGCAATAATATTTTCATGGGCCAAGTTTTAAGTTTAAATCAATGCTTAAATGGAGCTTTACGGCCGGTTATTTTAAATTAAACAAACGTTTAACTTTTTCTCCTACGCGTTTCGACGCATATTCGCGTCTTCCTCAGGGAGTCTATTTATTACAAATATAATAAACATTAACAAACTACAATAATAACAAACAACAAGCAATTTTTTTGCACTTACATTAATTAGAACAATTACATATCACAACATAATATAGTATTTAAAAATTGTTTGTATTTGAACACTGCTTCATCGTCAAGTCGGTCGAACTTTCTGTGCGATAACAGAAGCGTATGCACAATTTATATTGTCTACGTCTTCTTTAAAATTCATTGCTTTTTCTATGTGTTGTTGTATGCGTAGCCCTTCCAGCGTCATCCTTCTTTTCATCCTGTTCTCCATGTCTAGTATGTATGTATTATCAAAATCAGCTGTGTGTTTATTTTTGGTCAAGTGTTGTGCTAATGCTGTGGTGTTTTTATTGTTTTTGGCGTCTGACTTGTGTTCGTTGATTCTCGTTCCTAAAGCTCTCT
Organism: Philophylla caesio; assembly: GCA_963971545.1. Lineage (NCBI taxonomy): Eukaryota > Metazoa > Arthropoda > Insecta > Diptera > Tephritidae > Philophylla > Philophylla caesio. Next base: position 28,109,643 of record OZ020609.1, on the reverse strand, counting down.
TCGTTGTGCCGATGTATATTTGGTTACAATTTTCACCTTCCTTGCCTTTGCATTTTATTTGGTAAACAACATTGTGTAGTTGTTCCTTCTCTACTTTGTCTTTTCTTTTTGAATAAATCGATTGGATCGTGTGGTGCGGTTTATGTGCATAACATATGTTGTTGTTGTTAGTTATTTTGTGTAATGATCTACTGTCTGTTAGTTTTGGTATGTATGTGACGCCTGTGTATTTTTTTGTTATGTTTTCGTTTGCTTTTATAGTGTTATTTTTGCACTTAATTTTATTTGTTGCTGTTGTTAATAATATTTCTATTGTTTTGCTAGGGTATCCATTTTTGGTCAGTATGCTTTTTATTTTATCATTGTTCGTCTTTATGAACTCCTGATCACTGAGGGAGTAAACTTTGTTTATGAAATTAATGCAGGTATTCTTTTTTTGGGTCCATGGATGGTTGGAAAGAAAATTGATCATCCTTGATGATGCTATGGTTTTAGTGTACCAATTTGTTTTGATTATATTTCCGTATCTTTGAATATGCATGTCCAGGTAAGCTAGTTTTCCGTCCTCCTCTTGTTCTAGAGTAAATTTTATTTTTGTGTGCTGTGCATTGAATGTTTTTAAAATTTCTTCCACGTCCGTAATCTTAACTATCGCGAATATGTCATCTACATATTTAGTTATGTATTTCAGTTGTATGTCTTTAGATTTTAGTTCAGTGATGCTGTCGTCAATAATCTTATCTAAGACAATGTCTGCAATAGTTGGCGATAGAGGATTGCCCATTGGCATACCATAAACTTGTTGGTAATGTGTTTTATCATAGGTAAAATAGTTGTTGTCTCTCAGACAAAATTCTAATATTATTAAGAACTGCTTTTTTGAAATTTGTGTATGTTCCTGTAAACTCAACCACTGTTTCATGATGATGCTAATTGCAAAATGTATAGGTATATTTGTAAACAGGGACACGACGTCCAAGGATATGAGAACTTCATCACTGTCAATTTTGATGTTCCTTAAATTTTCTTTCAATTTTAAAGAGTTTCTTACGTTATATTTATCGGAAACAATGTTTTTTAGTGTTTGTCCTATGAATTTTGAAAGCTTACTACATGGTATATTTGTCGAACATGATATTGGACGTAGTGGTGTGTTAGTTTTGTGGATTTTCGGTAATCCATAAAGACGTGGTGCTGTAGCTGCATTGCATGTCAAATAATGTTTCTGTTTAAGGTCAATGTTTTTGTTTTTGTACAAATTAGTCACAATATTGTTGTTCTTCCTGATCAATTGTTGGGTTGGATCGATTCTGATGGTCTTGTATGTGAGCTTATCGCTCAAGAGGTCTTTCATTTTTTCTTTATATTCTGATTTGTACATCATCACAGTCTTGTTTCCCTTATCTGTATTCGTAATTATTATGGAGTCGTAGTGCGTTTTGATGAATTGTTTTGTCTTTTCAAAGATATGGAGTATAAATTTTTCCATCTCGCTATTTTTCAATTTGTTGTTGAATGTGTTAACGAGTGTTGCGAGTCTACATCTTACCATATCTTTCTCCCTGTGGTCCTCCATCATCTGTATGCTTTGTTCTATATCAGCTATTGTATTTATAGGTGAAAATGTTTTTCTGGATACCGGTAAAGCGAATTTATTCCCTAGGGATAGTAACCACTGGCACTCTAAAGGGACGGTGATGTTGGTTTTGTTAGCGAACCAATCTTCATTGTATCTCAGATTGAATTTTTCAAAGCTTCTCCTAATTGAATTTTGTAGTTTAGCATCCAGGTTCTTTTTTGCTTCATTTCTAGAGTGATTAAGATATTGTGTTTGTCTCTCTACTGTAGTGTTGTATTCTTTTTCTTCTAGGATTTCTCGTAATTTTTTCCGAATTTGTCTTATTGTGTCGCTTACGATTTTAATTTTTATGTTTGTCTCTTTAATCTCTAAACTTAAAACTTTGGTTAAAAAATTCCTCTCAATTTTTTCCATTTCTTTCTTCGTTTTGTTGAGTTGAAAACACTGTGCGATTTTATTTGTTTTTCCTTTCAGATGTGGTGGTAACATTCCAAAGTCCTTACATTGTAGTAAATATTTCAGTCTTTGTTGTTGTTTAGCAAGTTTTTTGTGATTTTTGCCATATTCTTTTATGATGTAACTGGTTTCCATGCCGTATTTACATCTAATATGTTGAAAAAAGTGCTTCATTTTGTTGTTGTTTTGTTATTTTTGGTATTGTTGTTTCGGTTAGCTCTCCGATCAATTTGATAATAATATTTTCATGGGCCAAGTTTTAAGTTTAAATCAATGCTTAAATGGAGCTTTACGGCCGGTTATTTTAAATTAAACAAACGTTTAACTTTTTCTCCTACGCGTTTCGACGCATATTCGCGTCTTCCTCAGGGAGTCTATTTATTACAAATATAATAAACATTAACAAACTACAATAATAACAAACAACAAGCAATTTTTTTGCACTTACATTAATTAGAACAATTACATATCACAACATAATATAGTATTTAAAAATTGTTTGTATTTGAACACTGCTTCATCGTCAAGTCGGTCGAACTTTCTGTGCGATAACAGAAGCGTATGCACAATTTATATTGTCTACGTCTTCTTTAAAATTCATTGCTTTTTCTATGTGTTGTTGTATGCGTAGCCCTTCCAGCGTCATCCTTCTTTTCATCCTGTTCTCCATGTCTAGTATGTATGTATTATCAAAATCAGCTGTGTGTTTATTTTTGGTCAAGTGTTGTGCTAATGCTGTGGTGTTTTTATTGTTTTTGGCGTCTGACTTGTGTTCGTTGATTCTCGTTCCTAAAGCTCTCTTCGTTGTGCCGATGTATATTTGGTTACAATTTTCACCTTCCTTGCCTTTGCATTTTATTTGGTAAACAACATTGTGTAGTTGTTCCTTCTCTACTTTGTCTTTTGTTTTTGAATAAATCGATTGGATCGTGTGGTGCGGTTTATGTGCATAACATATGTTGTTGTTGTTAGTTATTTTGTGTAATGATCTACTGTCTGTTAGTTTTGGTATGTATGTGACGCCTGTGTATTTTTTTGTTATGTTTTCGTTTGCTTTTATAGTGTTATTTTTGCACTTAATTTTATTTGTTGCTGTTGTTAATAATATTTCTATTGTTTTGCTAGGGTATCCATTTTTGGTCAGTATGCTTTTTATTTTATCATTGTTCGTCTTTATGAACTCCTGATCACTGAGGGAGTAAACTTTGTTTATGAAATTAATGCAGGTATTATTTTTTTGGGTCCATGGATGGTTGGAAAGAAAATTGATCATCCTTGATGATGCTATGGTTTTAGTGTACCAATTTGTTTTGATTATATCTCCGTATCTTTGAATATGCATGTCCAGGTAAGCTAGTTTTCCGTCCTCCTCTTGTTCTAGAGTAAATTTTATTTTTGTGTGCTGTGCATTGAATGTTTTTAAAATTTCTTCCACGTCCGTAATCTTAACTATCGCGAATATGTCATCTACATATTTAGTTATGTATTTCAGTTGTATGTCTTTAGATTTTAGTTCAGTGATGCTGTCGTCAATAATCTTATCTAAGACAATGTCTGCAATAGTTGGCGATAGAGGATTGCCCATTGGCATACCATAAACTTGTTGGTAATGTGTTTTATCATACATAGGTAAAATAGTTGTTGTCTCTCAGACAAAATTCTAATATTATTAAGAACTGCTTTTTTGAAATTTGTGTATGTTCCTGTAAACTCAACCACTGTTTCATGATGATGCTAATTGCAAAATGTATAGGTATATTTGTAAACAGGGACACGACGTCCAAGGATATGAGAACTTCATCACTGTCAATTTTGATGTTCCTTAAATTTTCTTTCAATTTTAAAGAGTTTCTTACGTTATATTTATCGGAAACAATGTTTTTTAGTGTTTGTCCTATGAATTTTGAAAGCTTACTACATGGTATATTTGTCGAACATGATATTGGACGTAGTGGTGTGTTAGTTTTGTGGATTTTCGGTAATCCATAAAGACGTGGTGCTGTAGCTGCATTGCATGTCAAATAATGTTTCTGTTTAAGGTCAATGTTTTTGTTTTTGTACAAATTAGTCACAATATTGTTGTTCTTCCTGATCAATTGTTGGGTTGGATCGATTCTGATGGTCTTGTATGTGAGCTTATCGCTCAAGAGGTCTTTCATTTTTTCTTTATATTCTGATTTGTACATCATCACAGTCTTGTTTCCCTTATCTGTATTCGTAATTATTATGGAGTCGTCGTGCGTTTTGATGAATTGTTTTGTCTTTTCAAAGATATGGAGTATAAATTTTTCCATCTCGCTATTTTTCAATTTGTTGTTGAATGTGTTAACGAGTGTTGCGAGTCTACATCTTACCATATCTTTCTCCCTGTGGTCCTCCATCATCTGTATGCTTTGTTCTATATCAGCTATTGTATTTATAGGTGAAAATGTTTTTCTGGATACCGGTAAAGCGAATTTATTCCCTAGGGATAGTAACCACTGGCACTCTAAAGGGACGGTGATGTTGGTTTTGTTAGCGAACCAATCTTCATTGTATCTCAGATTGAATTTTTCAAAGCTTCTCCTAATTGAATTTTGTAGTTTAGCATCCAGGTTCTTTTTTGCTTCATTTCTAGAGTGATTAAGATATTGTGTTTGTCTCTCTACTGTAGTGTTGTATTCTTTTTCTTCTAGGATTTCTCGTAATTTTTTCCGAATTTGTCTTATTGTGTCGCTTACGATTTTAATTTTTATGTTTGTCTCTTTAATCTCTAAACTTAAAACTTTGGTTAAAAAATTCCTCTCAATTTTTTCCATTTCTTTCTTCGTTTTGTTGAGTTGAAAACACTGTGCGATTTTATTTGTTTTTCCTTTCAGATGTGGTGGTAACATTCCAAAGTCCTTACATTGTAGTAAATATTTCAGTCTTTGTTGTTGTTTAGCAAGTTTTTTGTGATTTTTGCCATATTCTTTTATGATGTAACTGGTTTCCATGCCGTATTTACATCTAATATGTTGAAAAAAGTGCTTCATTTTGTTGTTGTTTTGTTATTTTTGGTATTGTTGTTTCGGTTAGCTCTCCGATCAATTTGATAATAATATTTTCATGGGCCAAGTTTTAAGTTTAAATCAATGCTTAAATGGAGCTTTACGGCCGGTTATTTTAAATTAAACAAACGTTTAACTTTTTCTCCTACGCGTTTCGACGCATATTCGCGTCTTCCTCAGGGAGTCTATTTATTACAAATATAATAAACATTAACAAACTACAATAATAACAAACAACAAGCAATTTTTTTGCACTTACATTAATTAGAACAATTACATATCACAACATAATATAGTATTTAAAAATTGTTTGTATTTGAACACTGCTTCATCGTCAAGTCGGTCGAACTTTCTGTGCGATAACAGAAGCGTATGCACAATTTATATTGTCTACGTCTTCTTTAAAATTCATTGCTTTTTCTATGTGTTGTTGTATGCGTAGCCCTTCCAGCGTCATCCTTCTTTTCATCCTGTTCTCCATGTCTAGTATGTATGTATTATCAAAATCAGCTGTGTGTTTATTTTTGGTCAAGTGTTGTGCTAATGCTGTGGTGTTTTTATTGTTTTTGGCGTCTGACTTGTGTTCGTTGATTCTCGTTCCTAAAGCTCTCTTCGTTGTGCCGATGTATATTTGGTTACAATTTTCACCTTCCTTGCCTTTGCATTTTATTTGGTAAACAACATTGTGTAGTTGTTCCTTCTCTACTTTGTCTTTTGTTTTTGAATAAATCGATTGGATCGTGTGGTGCGGTTTATGTGCATAACATATGTTGTTGTTGTTAGTTATTTTGTGTAATGATCTACTGTCTGTTAGTTTTGGTATGTATGTGACGCCTGTGTATTTTTTTGTTATGTTTTCGTTTGCTTTTATAGTGTTATTTTTGCACTTAATTTTATTTGTTGCTGTTGTTAATAATATTTCTATTGTTTTGCTAGGGTATCCATTTTTGGTCAGTATGCTTTTTATTTTATCATTGTTCGTCTTTATGAACTCCTGATCACTGAGGGAGTAAACTTTGTTTATGAAATTAATGCAGGTATTATTTTTTTGGGTCCATGGATGGTTGGAAAGAAAATTGATCATCCTTGATGATGCTATGGTTTTAGTGTACCAATTTGTTTTGATTATATTTCCGTATCTTTGAATATGCATGTCCAGGTAAGCTAGTTTTCCGTCCTCCTCTTGTTCTAGAGTAAATTTTATTTTTGTGTGCTGTGCATTGAATGTTTTTAAAATTTCTTCCACGTCCGTAATCTTAACTATCGCGAATATGTCATCTACATATTTAGTTATGTATTTCAGTTGTATGTCTTTAGATTTTAGTTCAGTGATGCTGTCGTCAATAATCTTATCTAAGACAATGTCTGCAATAGTTGGCGATAGAGGATTGCCCATTGGCATACCATAAACTTGTTGGTAATGTGTTTTATCATAGGTAAAATAGTTGTTGTCTCTCAGACAAAATTCTAATATTATTAAGAACTGCTTTTTTGAAATTTGTGTATGTTCCTGTAAACTCAACCACTGTTTCATGATGATGCTAATTGCAAAATGTATAGGTATATTTGTAAACAGGGACACGACGTCCAAGGATATGAGAACTTCATCACTGTCAATTTTGATGTTCCTTAAATTTTCTTTCAATTTTAAAGAGTTTCTTACGTTATATTTATCGGAAACAATGTTTTTTAGTGTTTGTCCTATGAATTTTGAAAGCTTACTACATGGTATATTTGTCGAACATGATATTGGACGTAGTGGTGTGTTAGTTTTGTGGATTTTCGGTAATCCATAAAGACGTGGTGCTGTAGCTGCATTGCATGTCAAATAATGTTTCTGTTTAAGGTCAATGTTTTTGTTTTTGTACAAATTAGTCACAATATTGTTGTTCTTCCTGATCAATTGTTGGGTTGGATCGATTCTGATGGTCTTGTATGTGAGCTTATCGCTCAAGAGGTCTTTCATTTTTTCTTTATATTCTGATTTGTACATCATCACAGTCTTGTTTCCCTTATCTGTATTCGTAATTATTATGGAGTCGTCGTGCGTTTTGATGAATTGTTTTGTCTTTTCAAAGATATGGAGTATAAATTTTTCCATCTCGCTATTTTTCAATTTGTTGTTGAATGTGTTAACGAGTGTTGCGAGTCTACATCTTACCATATCTTTCTCCCTGTGGTCCTCCATCATCTGTATGCTTTGTTCTATATCAGCTATTGTATTTATAGGTGAAAATGTTTTTCTGGATACCGGTAAAGCGAATTTATTCCCTAGGGATAGTAACCACTGGCACTCTAAAGGGACGGTGATGTTGGTTTTGTTAGCGAACCAATCTTCATTGTATCTCAGATTGAATTTTTCAAAGCTTCTCCTAATTGAATTTTGTAGTTTAGCATCCAGGTTCTTTTTTGCTTCATTTCTAGAGTGATTAAGATATTGTGTTTGTCTCTCTACTGTAGTGTTGTATTCTTTTTCTTCTAGGATTTCTCGTAATTTTTTCCGAATTTGTCTTATTGTGTCGCTTACGATTTTAATTTTTAAGTTTGTCTCTTTAATCTCTAAACTTAAAACTTTGGTTAAAAAATTCCTCTCAATTTTTTCCATTTCTTTCTTCGTTTTGTTGAGTTGAAAACACTGTGCGATTTTATTTGTTTTTCCTTTCAGATGTGGTGGTAACATTCCAAAGTCCTTACATTGTAGTAAATATTTCAGTCTTTGTTGTTGTTTAGCAAGTTTTTTGTGATTTTTGCCATATTCTTTTATGATGTAACTGGTTTCCATGCCGTATTTACATCTAATATGTTGAAAAAAGTGCTTCATTTTGTTGTTGTTTTGTTATTTTTGGTATTGTTGTTTCGGTTAGCTCTCCGATCAATTTGATAATAATATTTTCATGGGCCAAGTTTTAAGTTTAAATCAATGCTTAAATGGAGCTTTACGGCCGGTTATTTTAAATTAAACAAACGTTTAACTTTTTCTCCTACGCGTTTCGACGCATATTCGCGTCTTCCTCAGGGAGTCTATTTATTACAAATATAATAAACATTAACAAACTACAATAATAACAAACAACAAGCAATTTTTTTGCACTTACATTAATTAGAACAATTACATATCACAACATAATATAGTATTTAAAAATTGTTTGTATTTGAACACTGCTTCATCGTCAAGTCGGTCGAACTTTCTGTGCGATAACAGAAGCGTATGCACAATTTATATTGTCTACGTCTTCTTTAAAATTCATTGCTTTTTCTATGTGTTGTTGTATGCGTAGCCCTTCCAGCGTCATCCTTCTTTTCATCCTGTTCTCCATGTCTAGTATGTATGTATTATCAAAATCAGCTGTGTGTTTATTTTTGGTCAAGTGTTGTGCTAATGCTGTGGTGTTTTTATTGTTTTTGGCGTCTGACTTGTGTTCGTTGATTCTCGTTCCTAAAGCTCTCTTCGTTGTGCCGATGTATATTTGGTTACAATTTTCACCTTCCTTGCCTTTGCATTTTATTTGGTAAACAACATTGTGTAGTTGTTCCTTCTCTACTTTGTCTTTTGTTTTTGAATAAATCGATTGGATCGTGTGGTGCGGTTTATGTGCATAACATATGTTGTTGTTGTTAGTTATTTTGTGTAATGATCTACTGTCTGTTAGTTTTGGTATGTATGTGACGCCTGTGTATTTTTTTGTTATGTTTTCGTTTGCTTTTATAGTGTTATTTTTGCACTTAATTTTATTTGTTGCTGTTGTTAATAATATTTCTATTGTTTTTCTAGGGTATCCATTTTTGGTCAGTATGCTTTTTATTTTATCATTGTTCGTCTTTATGAACTCCTGATCACTGAGGGAGTAAACTTTGTTTATGAAATTAATGCAGGTATTCTTTTTTTGGGTCCATGGATGGTTGGAAAGAAAATTGATCATCCTTGATGATGCTATGGTTTTAGTGTACCAATTTGTTTTGATTATATTTCCGTATCTTTGAATATGCATGTCCAGGTAAGCTAGTTTTCCGTCCTCCTCTTGTTCTAGAGTAAATTTTATTTTTGTGTGCTGTACATTGAATGTTTTTAAAATTTCTTCCACGTCCGTAATCTTAACTATCGCGAATATGTCATCTACATATTTAGTTATGTATTTCAGTTGTATGTCTTTAGATTTTAGTTCAGTGATGCTGTCGTCAATAATCTTATCTAAGACAATGTCTGCAATAGTTGGCGATAGAGGATTGCCCATTGGCATACCATAAACTTGTTGGTAATGTGTTTTATCATAGGTAAAATAGTTGTTGTCTCTCAGACAAAATTCTAATATTATTAAGAACTGAGAACTTCATCACTGTCAATTTTGATGTTCCTTAAATTTTCTTTCAATTTTAAAGAGTTTCTTACGTTATATTTATCGGAAACAATGTTTTTTAGTGTTTGTCCTATGAATTTTGAAAGCTTACTACATGGTATATTTGTCGAACATGATATTGGACGTAGTGGTGTGTTAGTTTTGTGGATTTTCGGTAATCCATAAAGACGTGGTGCTGTAGCTGCATTGCATGTCAAATAATGTTTCTGTTTAAGGTCAATGTTTTTGTTTTTGTACAAATTAGTCACAATATTGTTGTTCTTCCTGATCAATTGTTGGGTTGGATCGATTCTGATGGTCTTGTATGTGAGCTTATCGCTCAAGAGGTCTTTCATTTTTTCTTTATATTCTGATTTGTACATCATCACAGTCTTGTTTCCCTTATCTGTATTCGTAATTATTATGGAGTCGTCGTGCGTTTTGATGAATTGTTTTGTCTTTTCAAAGATATGGAGTATAAATTTTTCCATCTCGCTATTTTTCAATTTGTTGTTGAATGTGTTAACGTGTGTTGCGAGTCTACATCTTACCATATCTTTCTCCCTGTGGTCCTCCATCATCTGTATGCTTTGTTCTATATCAGCTATTGTATTTATAGGTGAAAATGTTTTTCTGGATACCGGTAAAGCGAATTTATTCCCTAGGGATAGTAACCACTGGCACTCTAAAGGGACGGTGATGTTGGTTTTGTTAGCGAACCAATCTTCATTGTATCTCAGATTGAATTTTTCAAAGCTTCTCCTAATTGAATTTTGTAGTTTAGCATCCAGGTTCTTTTTTGCTTCATTTCTAGAGTGATTAAGATATTGTGTTTGTCTCTCTACTGTAGTGTTGTATTCTTTTTCTTCTAGGATTTCTCGTAATTTTTTCCGAATTTGTCTTATTGTGTCGCTTACGATTTTAATTTTTATGTTTGTCTCTTTAATCTCTAAACTTAAAACTTTGGTTAAAAAATTCCTCTCAATTTTTTCCATTTCTTTCTTCGTTTTGTTGAGTTGAAAACACTGTGCGATTTTATTTGTTTTTCCTTTCAGATGTGGTGGTAACATTCCAAAGTCCTTACATTGTAGTAAATATTTCAGTCTTTGTTGTTGTTTAGCAAGTTTTTTGTGATTTTTGCCATATTCTTTTATGATGTAACTGGTTTCCATGCCGTATTTACATCTAATATGTTGAAAAAAGTGCTTCATTTTGTTGTTGTTTTGTTATTTTCGGAGGAAAGTGCTTGCATTGTACTGGTAGTTCTTTCGTATGTTTAACTAATTTCTGTATGTTTACAATTATACTTATTTATGTTCTTATACGTATTTGTATCTATGTATTTCGACTTATGCACGTATAAGTAAAGACCTCCCATATTATATATTTAAAAAGACAATTTATGACTTCTTTTTTGCTTTAGACTTTAAATAACATTATTTCTTTTGCAAAAGTAGTTTTTTTGTATAATGCCATATGGCATTTAAATTTTTAGCGACAATGTTATCTATTTTGATTAGTTATCAAAAATGTCAATCAATGTATTTACACTAATTTAGCAAATGGTTTAATTTTTGTAATAAAACTTAAAATTAATGAAGTTATATTTTATTTTAAATTTGAAACTCAAGAGGCACGCTCGCTTTATTAACGTTAACAATTTACTGAGCACACTAATCAAACATAAAATTCAAAGAAAAATACAAAAATATAAAATAAAAGAATGCATTCATTTGCGAATAATTTGTCACTTGATTTTCGTGGCAAATGATTGGAATCAATTTTGTATTCTTTGACTAAGACTAAAAAAATGAAGTCACTATTGAGACTAAATTTGGTGACAAATTATTAATTTTTGAAGTATTTTTTTGTTAGTCATTTGATTGCAATCATTTGAATGAAGTTTCTTTTTGAAGTCAATTGAAGTCATTTGAATGAAGTCTCTCAATGAAGTCATAAAATAGTAATACATATTTATTTAATTTAAATTTCTACCCTTCTACCTTTCTTGTAAAAAAAAATTTTTTTTTATTACATTTGCTGTAATAAGCGACTTGCATTATGCATGACATTCGTTAAATGTACCGAGTAATAAATTACTTCGTTATGAGTATGTATATATGTGATGCCGACGCTCTCTTAACCCTGCTGTTAGGTTAAGACCATTTGGTCCAATTTTTTTTTTGTTTTCTTTGTGACTTTGGAACGGTGATATATACTGTCTAAATTTTTCAGCTCAGGTGGTCTTTTTATAAAACAATATTATGTGCGAAAATTTAATTCTCTGACTAAAAACTGGACTAAGATAAATTGAAAAGGGACCATTTGGTCCATAGTATATTTTCTTTGATTTTCTTTACATTAATTTTCCAAAAATAAGTATTTATTAGTTTGTTCAAAATTTTTTGGCACTACATGATAAGCAAAATGTTTTTCGGTTGGTTTTGCAAATAAACGCACTGCAAATGGAGCATTTTACATCAGACTTAGACTTGCAGCAACTACAAATTCCTCGCTTTCGAGCTCCTGAACTAGAAGCATTTTTAGAGCAGGCCACTGGTGCTGTGGAAGGTGTTCGTATTTCTCTCAATAACTGCGCTGGAAATGTTTGTTGAGGTAATTTAGTGCGTTTCATCATATGTGGCTCAGCCAAAGAAAGTGCAAGTTGCCGCAAAAAATTATAATCAATATCGCAATCTGAGATATCCGATTCACTTTCTGCATAGAGCACTTCTCGTATCTCGTCTTCATTCAAGTGCGCCATTTCATAAGTAAACACGTCCGAACTCTCGAAATCAACACACAAACTGAACAAATTCGCATAAACATTCGTGATTCTCTACCACAAAAAGCAAAAAGGGGGAATCCCGCAATTATTTTTTGCACTAGCTATGTTGAGTAAAGAAAAATGCAAAACGGGGGAACCCCTCGCCTAGTTTTTATTTTACCAGAGTTGAGTAAATAATAAAATAATAATATTTAGCAAGTATTGAACCAAACTAAATATAAAGACTAAGATTAAATTGTTATTTTGTATGAAAACTGCAGTATGGACCAAATGGTCCTCTAACCTAAGATTCGTAAGTTTTTTTTAACCTAACAGCAGGGTTAATACACGTGTGAGAGCGGCGACGTCTATGCGTATCGCTATGCAGAAAGCGATTAGCGTTATGTATGACATTCGGTGAAAGCATTGAGTGGACAACGTCACCGCTCTGCATAACTATTAGCAGCAATGATGTTAAGCAAATGACCATGTGTAACGTGAAGTGTTAAAAGTGTTAAAATTGTTGAAATTGAAATCGAAGTGTTAAAAGTATTAAAAATAGTTAGAGTTGAAATTTTAAATTGAAAATGTCTAGTGATTTAATTACTGACTTTTCATCGGATGACTCAACAATAGATCCCACTTATTCTAAATGTGACAATAAGATACGGAAAAGGTGTTTGTTGAATGACCAGCCCTCCACTAGTAAAAGAGCAAAAATATGTGAAGAGCAATCTTCAACAGGTTTAACAACAAGTGGCAATTCTGAAGAAGTTATAGATATCGCTAGTTCAAGCAATCCCGTTTTATATAAATACTTAAAAATGATTAATCAAGTAAGTGAAGAAAAATGTCTTCATAATTGGTATTTACTAGTAACCATAGTGTAATAAATAAAGTGAACCAGACTCGCATGGCGCCCTCTTTTGCTTTTGACAAAAAAAATTTTGTTGAATTTTTTTGTCAACGCTCTCGAAAAATTAACCCATTCAACAACGTTTCAAACAATTTGTTGAAAATGTAATCAAAAGGAATAATTATAATAATAAAAAGAACATGTCCGGCAAAACATGTGTTATATGCAAAAGAACGTGGCTGAGTCAGGTCCCAATATTTTCAAACCCAAGCGTTAACGAAGTAAACAGGAATTATGAGCAATCGCCTACACCCCAACACTGTGCGATTGAAAAAATTATGTTTAGTTAAAAGAAAAAGCTCAAATCAACATTAAATAGTATCAAGTAATGCAAGAATAAGCAAACATATACTGATACATACAAACATATGTATGTCTTTAAGATCGTTGAGCATCAGAAAACTTTAGTTTTTAAAATGCATTTGTCATTAACTATTATTTACCAATTACTGCGTTTTCTAGTTATTGTATACTTGCTTGAATACTTTAACTTTGTATAAAGCAAATAATTAAAAAAATCTAAATGTTTGCAAAAGTATAGCAAAATATATACTTGCTTACTCAATATAAAATTTTGTTTAATTTTTTAATATAGTAAACGAATGGGTTAATATGAAATAAAAACGTAAACAAACTTTTTGTAAACAAATTTTTAATTCTATTTGCCAAAACAAGGGTACTTATGGGTACAAGTTATGATTCAATTATAAAAGGTTATGTACTTACTGACAGCGAAATTCTGACACTCCTTAATCTATAGTCGTATTTTGGAAGTACGCAGAAAGGGGGGAAAATGTAATCCCTTTTTGCGAAAAAGTATTAGAAAAATACTAAGTAAAATACGTATTAAAATAGTATTTTTTAAGTAATTATTTCATTTTTGTACTAACTGAGATTCAACTCTATTTTAATTGGCAAATAATAAAAATATAAGGTCGAACCTTGAGCCAGCAAAAGAACTAAATTTAAAATGGAAAGGTCGCCAAAGTCAATATTATCAATAAAAATTTAAATTAAAAAAACTCAATCGTCGTGGTTGTGTATAAAAACATAATTCCAGTTCTCTATCGCACATATGTATGTATATATTTTCCGAGAAATGCGGTATTAAAAATTCAGACGTGGTACGGCCACTCTTCCAATAATTTATAGTTTTCTCCATGAACGTGCAACTGATTTTATATGTATATGTAGATCCCTCAGTCTATCTCATCCCAATTTATCATATGTAAAAAAAAAAATTCCTATCTTCTAATGCAGGCTATAAGCTGTATTCCTACTAAATCTGATTCCAACTCGGTGACCCCTATTTACATAATTGAATTACAACCATAAAAACTTTGAAATTTAAAATATTTGGATTATACAGGCCTTTTCTGTATTTAGATAATGCAAATTTGGTCGGAATCGGAATGAATAGCATCGCTATATGTACATCGAAAGCGATAATTTTTATTTTGCTTTTAAAGTCTTGTCTCTAATTCTCTGAAAAGAAAAAAATTAAATTCTGATTCTCTTAAAACTGAAGAAACTAATAACAGATAGAGTGGAAAGGATTTATATATTCCGATTTTCACAACGGGCCTGTAAATTTTTGAAATTAAAATAAAACCACATGATTGTAGAAAGTGTTATGATATACCCAATTTTTTTATATTTATTTACTCAAAAAAAAAATTCTTAAATAATTTGGTATCGTCTTCGGGAACGTTCGTTAATGGGCAAGGAAATACCAAGTGTTAGAAGGAACCTGTAAACAAAGTGGTTAAATTATTATAATTTCTATATTATTATATTGCTATATTAGAGCGCAGTTACCCACCGGCGTGTACGTACCGTTTTGCGGTGATTAATTTTAATAACAAGGCTTATAAAATAGGTCGGCCGTTTCTACGCCGGTGGACAACTGCGATCTTACATTTAACTTACGTGTGAGTGTGTGCGTCTAACGCAGGAAAAAAGTTAGAAGACGGTGGTTTTGCACTTGGGCATGTATACACTAAACGGTCGAAGAAACCTTTAAATGAAAAGGTCTAATTATAAGAATTTCCCTTAATAAATTCAGTTGGTATACCATTTAACTTACGTGTGCGTGCCTTCAAAAAGTGCTATAGATCGGCAGCAGGAAGACGCTCCAGTCGATCAACGATGGACACTGTTGGGAGAATATATGTACATTCACAATTATAGTCCGTGCGATGAGTGGGGAACGATGTTCTGTATGTTAGATGTATCACTGGTGTAAACAAAACTGGTATTTACTCACGAGCTTCTTGGCCACCAATGTTCAAATAATATCCCACTGAAGGGATCGCATTCTAAGTATTGTGGTTAATAACACTGTAAATAAGGTATAACAGATGTTTCAATTGAAAAATTGTTATAATGTTATGAAATATCATTAACTTTTGCAAAACTCGCCCAAATTCTTGCAATCACAAAATCAAATGCCAACATTGAAAAAATTATAAATTAGACAAACGAGTCAGTAATGCCAACGCTTTTTTTAGTATGAAGATGTTTTCAATATACTACTATTACAAGTGAAAACTGTAGAATATGCAACATTCTTCATAAGTTAAGGAGCCGATTTGTCATGCGGGAAAGAGTGAGCTGCTTTATTACAGAACCTTTTATTATTGAATCATGGGTACACGTCTGTATCTGGCACACTTGTATTAATACACTTTGATAGTAACTGGGTATTTTTTTAAATATATGCAGTTGGACACAACTGACTTTCAGCGCAGAAGAAATGGGGCAGTAGTTGAATGCTGCATTTAAAAAAACAGTTGCAGGGTTCGATGCAAATTACATCGAAATTTATTCGCCATTTACGATTAAAACACGGACAAGAATTTAACGAATATACAAACAAAATCAGCGAAGTGCAACAACCAAGATGTTTTCAACAAATTAACCATTTCGTTTATTGCGGGTCTTATGCTACCAGTATCTGTTGTGGAGAAAAAGTCATTTAAGAAGCTGATTGAGTATGCAAATCCAAAATTGAAATTAATAAGCAGACCAACAGCAGTAAAATTAATAAACAATGCATAAACATCCATGATTGACAATGTGAAAATTCAATTGAATAATTGTGATTTTGTTTGCACTAGCAATTCATACTAATTACGGGCTTGAAAAAAATAAAGTTGTTGCAACTGTTACCGATAATGGGTCAAATTTTGTCAAAGCATTTAAAGAGTTTGGTATTAATACACCTCTTATATTCTTCGACGGTAATGGCACAGATGGCACTGAAGCTGCGGAAGAAATGGAACTGAAAGAGTTGTCCAGCATTTTTTGTGAAAAGTCGTTGCCAAGGCATATTAGATGTGCGACCCACACCCTACATTTACTGGCTACGACACATACACTCTGTTCACAAATTATAGCCCAAACACATATTGGCAGATTTGGGCACTCTATTTTTCTTCTAATTACTTAAAATTATTTTTCAGGTAAAATATGGTTCATTCTCTAAGAAACCCCCAAAATATAATTTTTTTTATTTATTTACAAAGTGTAAAATGATTTAACAAAGTTTTATTAAAATTTCGAACTTTTTAAAAAAAGTGTTTAGAATTTTTTTGAGTATGCAGTTGCTTGGCTCATCAAGTTATCACTGATTTTTGACAATTTTTTTACTGGCAATTTCCTCCATACAAAGCAAATCGGCGATTAATGTTTATATGGAAGAAAATGCGAAGTAGCGTCAGTATAAAAATTGTCAAAAATCAGTGATAACTTGTAGACACTTGAAACTTACACTTTCTTAGACTAAAATTAAATGAGCCAAGCAACTGCATACTCAAAAAAATTCTAAACACTTTTTTTAAAAAGTTCGAAATTTTAATAAAACTTTGTTAAATCATTGTACACTTTGTAAATAAATAAAAAAAATTATATTTTGGGGGTTTCTTAGAGAATGAACCATATTTTACCTGAAAAATAATTTTAAGTAATTAGAAGAAAAATAGAATGCCCAAATCTGCCAATATGTGTTTGTGCTATAATTTGTGAACAGAGTATATAATAAGAATTTTGAAGAATGATACCACATACGAAAAACATCAAAATGTAAGCTATTATATTTTATATTGTAATTGTGACAAAAAATTAAATGATTTTCTAAAACAATTGTTTATTAGGTGATGCTGTAATCTGTTGAGCAACATAAACAGACCGAAATCTTCAGAGCAAATTGTTTCTACGTTAGGCACACAATCGCAATATCCCGTTGTAACGAGGCAGCAGTGATATACATATATACATCTGTCGTTCGGAGACGGCACAAAACTGTAGTTGACTCTTTCCCTTTTAAATCAACCGGTCCGCGCAGGTCATATTTTTGTATTTTGATAAAAATTAAATATCGTCGGCTTACAGCCTAACCTAATATAAAAGCACTAGGGCCACTTTCTGTCAAAAGTTTCTCATGCTCATACAACTTGTATGCGAGCAACCGGAATCATTGTGTATAATAACAAGTGAGATATCTTTTCGATAAACGTCAAAATTTGGAACAGCTGAGATCACCTGTTTTTGCAAAGTAAATTCGCAACCCTGGCGTTCCTCGTATATTTTACCCGAATGGGTATCGGACGGATACAGGGAAAGGGGTTCTTGGTGTCTGGATTCGACCCAAAAAATCGGTAGTCTCTGAAAATTTCAAACGTGTTTTCAAATTCGTAGCACACACAAAAACTCACCAGTAACTGGAATACAAAGAATGCTTTTTTGCCGAAAAGTATATTTTATTCTAAAAGTTTATGACTTATCAAACCGCCTTCGAAATATGCAATTTTACAAACACATTTACCGAATTTTTCAAATCAGTGTTACGTTGCCAGTCACGGTGGCTCCGAGTGAACGGTCCTTTTCTATTTTACGGTGACTGAAGACGTATCTCGAGATATTGAGGTTACTAGTGACCTAGATATTTTGGCAAAGAAAAGGAGGAGAATCGATGAAGCAATTTAAACCCCTGACGTTTTATGATTCTTCTGATTTAAATGATATCATAGCCTATCAAGGCTTTATAAAAATGCATTCAACATTTTACCCAATATTATTATATAATTTTTATAATGGATATTAATCGAATATCTCAAAATATATAAAATATCCTAAAAAATTGAAACTGGTCCCTCCACCGCCCTCCCCCCCCCCCCAAAATATTTTCATATCAGCTTTTTCCAACTTCGGGCCATTCGTAATTGTCAAACCCCATCTTAGGTATCCTGTCAAAAGCAACTGTCAAATAAGATATCTCACTTGTTGTTATACACAATGACCGGAATTGAACGGCCTGCGCCAAAAGCAAACTCAACTTCCAATTGACTCAACTTCGATTTGACGTTTATCCCACCGTTGAGGGTGATGCGCATTGTCTTCAATATAACGAATACTGATTTTTTGTTTGGATTAACAAAAAAAGTATCAAAAAGTTTTGAATAAAAACTTTTTGTAAGTTTGTACATTGTTTGAAACTTGGGATTATGATTTTTATGATTATTATTGCTTATATAATATAAAAGAGGAAACAAATCAATTGCCAAACTTGTTAATAAATTCCTGTGTTGAAGCTCTGCATATAAATCAAGATTATATTTAATGTTTAAATAAAAACTAATATGTAACATAAGGTAAAGCAAATCTTTAAACTAAATAAATAAGTTGAACCAACGCTAAAAACTTCCACCTTGTATTTGACAGCCATGCAACTCTGTAAAGTAAACGCACGCAAATCAATTTCGGGTGTACGTGGTTAAAAAATGTGTGTGCTTTCTTCCAAAAACGCCAGCCGTGAATATTAGGTTAGCCAGTTAGAGTGAAAAGGTACTAAGTCCATTTTTCCAAATATTACAGGAGGGACAAAAATAGGTATAAAAATTTAAATTTAAATTAATAGTTTTAATTTCTTATGTGATGTTACTAAATTTTTCCTTAGAGTAATGAAGAGTTTGATAAGAAATAAAAATAAACATTTTCCGCCTAGTTATAAGAATTTTTGTGACTTAACAAATTTTCTGCAGTTCATATTTTTTTGTGCACTGGAGTTTTTCACAAAGCAAAACTTTTTCTTAACGCAAAAGTACAACTTAGTTTTTTACTGTCAATATTGTAGCACTAGTTTTATTATAAAATTAAACAGTGCAGTATTTTTTCATTGCTACTCAAATATAAATTACATCACATTAAAAAAAGTTAAAAAAAGAATATCACTCGTAAGGTAATTCATCATAAAAATTATGGTGGTCCTTTGGTAGGATGGTTTTTAAATATTGAAGATCTTCGAATTTACTGTCTGTAATTTTCCTTCTTTCCCAGTGTAGTTGTTGTAAATTAGGCCAGTCTAAAGGAACAATAGATTTGTCGATGTTGCCATGAATGCTTCTCCAATTTATAAAAGATTTCTTTATGTGCTGTGTATTTTATTGCACGAATATTAGTAACTTTAACGTCACCTTTTACCCGTCCAGGACGAATGCTTTTTATAAACGGAAGGTTCTTAAAAGTTTTGAAGAAAGTATGACCCAAATATTATACATCCTATGATTCAGACTTCTTTCGAGCTGCCATACATATAGCAATATATTCTGCAGGAACATCTATTTTGTGATCTTTTATCGCACGCTGTATAGTAGAATGGACACTGTCAGCATCCACTTGCGAATGTCTAGTCTCTAAATTTTTTTGTAAAATGGTTATTTGGTGTTTAACAGCTGCGATCATTAAAGCATTACTAATAGTAAAGTTTCGATTTTGGTGCGTGCAGCCATCGCTATAAATTATATCCAATGAGATTACAAAGAATTTTTTTTTCAATAAAATATACCCAAATACTTGCGAATTCTTCTGCAGACAGTCCGCCCTCTACTTCATTTCATACGAAACAGTACCCTTTTTAATTGATTATGTTATAAAACACTAAATTGTGCACTTGTAATTTTGTGCGGTAATATAAACTACTCACTTCCGATCTCGGAGCCAATAATACTGCTTGAAGATCAACTGTCTCACAATAGATTATTCAGTCTTATCCTCTTGTTTTTCTAGCCTCGTTTTTTCGTTTCTGATGTAGAGTATATTCGTCAAGCGAAATATTTCCGGTAGAATACCGCACACAAGTTTCGCATTGATCCTTTTTAGGCCTAACCAACTTCAAACTTCTCATATCACAAACTTTCTTAAAAAACTGCATTGGATAATGGGGTCGTTGTAAATCAATATTTTTTTACTCCTGTCAGGTAAAAGATATTTTCTTTTAGTTGTTGCACGACAATAATGTGACTAAATCACCGGTAAGGAATTGGAAAAATAATTTGAACTTTCTCGTTCATTTGAGTAAATATTATTAATATTATTCCTCGAATTTTTGATTGAAAATAGGTGTTGCTTTACCAAATTTACCACTGTACGTCCACCAATGTCCAGTGTATTTAAAAAAAATGTTTGAAACACACGAATATTCTTTTCTTTAATTTTTAAATGGTCCTATAATGTTCGACATCTTCTTGACTGATCTGGGCCTTGCTGTCTTAACACTTTGTATCAACACTTTAACATATGTTTGTTTTTGATTTCAGTACATTTGCCAAAATTGCTCAAATAATTTTAACTTTATTTCATTAGTGACTTCTAAGCATTGCATTGACGAATTATAATTCTATATTACAATATAATAATTATTAGTATTTTTTTGCATTTACATCGTTGTTTCATTACTCGCGCATTCCTTTATGAAATTCCAAACGTTATTTGCTTATTTCCGAAGTATGATTTACCCCGCTGTCTTAAATTTTTATTTCAGGGATTGAACCAAGATGCTTGCTCCGCAGAAACTCTCTTTTTGCGCCTTTGGGATTTTACAGGCTGGTCGATGGAACTGTCGCTATCACTATGGTATCCAAATGGTACTAGACCGAAAACACTGTCATTTAAATTACTTCCAAATTGTTGATTGTATCTGGGTTCTCTTGTGTTTGCAAACCGATATTATTATTTTTCTCGTTACCCTAAATGTTATGATTTTTTTATTAAATTTACACAATATTTATTAAAATATTTTTCACCTCTGCTATTATTCCGCAATTATCTTCCGAGGAAGTATTTTATTATTTTAGTAACTTAAAATAATCTTTTAAGACGGGCCCCAATTTGATCCCGACGCAATTCCTCAAAAACTGTGCTAAACATATTTATAAGCCCTTAACTAATTTATTTAATCTTTCTCTTGAGCTTGGGGGTTTCCCTTCAGCTTGGAAATAATCATTCATTATACCCCTTCAAACATTATTCATGTATCTTCAGGGGTTCCGCAAGGAAGTCACCTTGGTCCGATTCTCTTTTTACTTTTTTATAAATGACATACCTTCTGTAATAAATTATTTTAAAAATTTAATTGTATGCTGATGATGTAAAACTTTTTAGATCTTATCATTCGGTTGAGGGAATGTCCTTACAACAAGCGGGTTTAATTAGCCTGGCTAACTGGTGTAAAGTAAATAACATGCAACTATACCTTAAAAATGTAAAGTAATATGGTTTCTTGCAGGGTAGTTCAACGAGCTTCTTATGACATATGTAAACATAACCTCGAACAAGTGTTTAACTTTTTTGATCTTGGAATTACAATGGACCCGAAATTGAATTTTAATCTTCACATAAATGTTACATTTAACAAAGCCAAAGGTGTAATTGCATTTGTCAAACGATAGTCAAAATAATTTAATGACCTTTACATTACGAAGGCTCTGTTCACAACGTTAGTGAACCCAATACTGGAATATGGATCTATTGTTTGGAACCTGCGCCATCAAGTTCATCCCGACCGAATATAGTCAATTCAAAAACAACTTCTGCTATTTGCTTTAAGACATTTTCGTTGGGATTCTCAGTACAACCTGCCGCCATATATAGGTCGTTTAAACCTCATTAATCTTCCTACACTTGCTAGTCGCAGAGAAACGCTAGGCGTAGTATTTTTGGTCAAGTTACTGACAGGCTTGATCTATATCCCATCTCTCCTTGGCGAAATAAGACTAAACGTTCCCTCCCGAACTTCAAGACATTTCCGGCGTCTTTTTCTGAAGATATGTAAAAGTAGTTTTGTAGTTTCTGTCAGGATTTTAACACTCACTTCGGTACTTTTGATATTTCAGACTCACTTTATTACGTAAAGAAAACTATACTCAATGCTCTCAATAATTGATACATACATACATATATATTATTATTCGATCATCTGATGAGTAGCTGAACAGTTTAAGATATCGTCACTTAACAAACTTCTGCCTTTTATGATTCGGCGCAGTGCCTATGGGAATATTATTATTATTAATATTTAACTTTTAAAGAATCAATCATTAAACAGTAATAAAGTAATTTTGTCATTAAGCTAAAAAAACAGAGCACATTTTAATAGAAATCAGGGCCTGATTTACGTTGATTTTTATTATTGTCACATTTTTCAGTGAATTTTAATTGTGCTTTTAACAACCCACAGTTAGCATTCTCGTACATTATTGCAAAATAATGGATAAAAATGAGAAAACTATATAGTCTTTTTGGTTGTTGTGGTTTCCGACAGGGTAATTATACGCTGTATTTTGGAACGAATTTCCGTCATCCCTTGTCAAGTTTGGTTTGGAGACAAACCGGTTTCGGCGTTGTGCCATCTTCAGTGTAATTTTTCGTTCGAAAAATTACACTGAAGATGGCACAACGCCGAAACCGGTTTGTCTCCAAACCAAACTTGACAAGGGATGACGGAAATTCGTTCCAAAATACAAAACTATATAGTTTTTTTAATACAGTGATCGTCCAGTATAACGAAAGATATAATGCCTTTCTATTTCCTCTTTCCTCAAAATCTAATATTTGTGAAAAAGTGGATTTAGCGCCTTTCCACTCTAAACAAGTCAGTTACTGACTTAGCGCTATTGCGCATCATTGTGAAACCTTAGATAAAAACAAGAAAGCTATTTACATTTTTTTAAATCATGTATTTTTACGATTTTTTTCATTTTGCATCAAAATCTAATATTTGTTAAAGAATGGGACTTAGCACCTTTTCACTCTAAGCCGACGACATGTTATTTTTTGTTGATTTAATGTATAAGTATAAACAATTACACACATTTAAAAAAAAAATTTTAAATCCATCTACCAAAAAAAGTTCCCGTGAGCTCCAAGAAAAATCAATTTTGACGGTACTAACGATAATTTCCAAAAATGGAAGAAAAGAAAAAAATGAACCTAAAAATTTATTTTTATCAAAACACAAAAATATGACATGCGCGGACGGATTGATTTAATATGGAAACAGTTAGGTACAATTTGGGTACAACAAAACGATGCGCATGATGAATATTAGAAGAAGCTCAGCAAAACACTGAGCTATATATTGCCAGCGGCAACTTTTATTAACTATTTTAAGTGAGTTAACCGCAGGACCTAAAGAGAAAGAGCGTTATTGTATTTAATCCACATAATTTTTGCAATTTTTATTTTCATGTCTTTGTGGTTTTTTTTTTACATAAGATACAACTTTCCTTTAACTTAACCAACATTATTTTATCTCGTTTTATATTTGGTTGTCAAAAATTTCCATATTTTTCGTACAAAAATTGTAATTGAAAAAGTTCACGTAAACTTTTTAGTTTTTCATTAGCACTTTCAGCAAATGTGTAGCACAATGCGTAAATTACGAACATCGTACAAACAGACTTTTACGCATACAAACATATACTCGTTAACATACGACCTGTTATTACATATGCACTCTGGTATTCGTATAATTCCTTCCAAGGCATCTTTTCGGCGATATGGAATGGAATTTTCATCTATAATTTAATTTTTGCCATCAACAACGTCTCCAAGTTTTCTTTCTGCGAATGCAACAAAAATAAATTCGAATTCCCCTCACACTTCCGCTACCACCTTCTGCATTTATATACCTTTCTTACTATTCAAGGCTGGTTTCTGCTGTAAGTCGGCCGCGTATTCTTCTTCTACTATTTCTATTTCTTTTTGCTGCTTTTTAAGTTTTAGATTTTCCCGCGCTTGCAACTTACATTCAAAGATTTATGTGCCACACAATTAATCAGCGTGTATGCAACATGCGAACTTGTGTAACAGCAACCATAACATCAAGAACAACAACGCAAGAACAAGCAGCATCACGTTACTGGCTAACCGTTCGTGAACCGGTGTTGCAGCGTCTCCATCCTCTCGCCCTCCCCACAGTTTGTAATGAAATGATGTTGTTGTGGCTTTTTCTTGTTGTTGTCTACTGCTAGTTTCGCGCTGTAATGCCGCTGCTGCAACGTAATTAGAATGCAACGTTGCAAGAAGTCTGCCTGACTGCTACTTGCCACAGATATTGCTGCGCTGCAAAGCGCTTTGCTGTTCACATATAGAAGCGCACAGAAGTTCGTTGTGCGCACCTACATATTACGGTGCTATTTGTATTCAGTTGGGTTGCAATATTGTGCTCCACTTCTCCCTTACGGTTTTTGCTTTTGAGAATTTTTCATAAAATATTTGGCATTAAATTTTCCAGCATTTAATTAAAAACATGTCACTTAATGTCTCTTTCATGTTTGTGTTGCGTTTTGCATTGCTTGTTGTTGTTGTTGCATATAAACGCATGTGTATCTACAACACTTATAATCTTGTTTCCGTACAAAAATAGATAGGCGACCAAAGCAGACAGCTCACTAGGAAGGAAGGCGGCATGCGGCAGTCGCAACTCCAACGGCCGACTGCCGTGCGCCAAACTGGCAAGTGGCTGGCTGTAGTCAATGTGTGTGTGACATTGTTTGTTCTTATATTTACGACTATGTTGATGCACAAACCGTGGTAACAATGCTGCAGTTGCACCGCTAAGTAGTGTTCGTTGCAGCAGTATGAAATTAATGGCTTCCGTTCGCGTTTGCTGCGTAAGTGAAGCGTTTAACGCCTGGAAGTAGGCAATGTTGTCACATTTAAATGAGGCAGGTTTTATTTGTAACTGTCTGCTTGTGGAAGCAGAAGAACACTCCCGCTTTTTAATTGGCTTTGAAACAATTTCTATGCTGTACTCGTAATATGCTGTGGGCTTTGTAAATTAATAGAAACTTTATTCTTTAATTACGCTAAATTTTAATTCGAGTTGAAAGCATTTGATATGTATTTTTTGTGATATTTCTTATTCTTATTGGGAAATTTTAATTTTTGAGTAAATATTTTTTAGCAACTTTTTCAAATTTTTGAATGATTTTTGCGAAAAAAAAATATTTTTTAACTATTTGAATATTCTTCTTCCAATAGCTTAATGCTAATTTTTAATAATACGTCTTTACTAAAATTTTCAGCTCCTTTACAAAAAAATCTGGCATTATAAAAATATAAAAAGCAGAATGCGCACAAAGCGAATTCATGTGTGAGAAAAAAAGAGAAAATGTATGCTTTTATAACTTGGCTTAGCATCAAAAATATCCGTAATTTACTTAAATTATTGTTAAACTGTTTAATTTTAGAAATATATATACATACTATATATGTAGAGAACACTCACATCCTTCCCATTAAAATTCAAATTTCTCCGCTATCCAACAAACATCGCCTTATCCCTTCAACCCCACTATCAACCAGCATTAATTCCCCTAAGCATTTTCTTAATGCTTACAAATTATTCTCGAAAAAATCACATTCATTCATTTCCGTTGAGATTGGTAATGGATTGCTTTGGTGGTGTCTATCGTGCAACGTGCTTAAAAATCGATTATGGTGATTAATGAAAAACCTCATAAAAATTTGTCACGTGTGAAGTGGCACCTATTCAATACACAAATACAAATTCATACATGTACGTATATTTGTTTGAGAGTGAAAGTGAAAACTGTTAGATATCTGATTGGGAACATTCGAAATCGCGTAGTGCGTAGAAATAAAAGGGGACAAACAAAGAAAATAAATTAAAAACCCAAGGAGTAAAAATAAGACGCAAAAGGGTGTTTTATACCAAAGGATTTTTGTAGGAACATATTGGTTTTCTCACTTTACAAACAATTAAGGATATAAAAAAATACATAAAGTGGGTTGCGGTGGCACACGCAGGTATTGTTGTTTTGTAATATTCATAACTTCTCTCTAAGAAAATCCCGTACAGATAATCGAAACTTTTTGAAATTTCCATGAAATTCTAAGAACTACTTAAACTTTTTAAACTTTCCAGAGGACTGAAGCAAGGTTTAAAAAGTTTTTTTTAATTAAAGGTGTTTTTTGGCTTACGATTTCATCATTTAGCTGACCGATAAGCTAGGAGGATATTTTGAAGGCAGAAGTCGTTGATTTGCCTCTCTGTGCATCAGCAAACACATAATTGGGCCCTATGCAGAAGAAAATGCAATTCTGCAGGGTCTAAGAACCTTGACCTATCTACTCCGTGCGAAAACTTAGAGTAGAAAAAATAATATTCGAATTGAAAAAAAAGATTGTTGAATATCGAAAGTCTATAGCAGAATTAAAGAAAATTAAATATCCCAACAATCAATAGTGTCTGTTTGCCTGAGCCAATGCACATATTTGTGCACTTAAACACCGTGTGCTATTCGCCCCCGCAACCACTGCCAATTCAAGTGTAAGCACAGACTGAAACGTAAAACAGAATAACATCGAAGTTAAAAGAAAATACAAAAAAGAGAAGAAAGATTTAAAAAGCCTTGCTTGTTGCAAGCAGCATACGTGCAGCATAACATCCAGTCAGCCTGAACAAATTAAGGATCAATTTCAGGACTAAATGGACGAACGCACCTAAACGCACACACATAGACGCAGTGCGTTGCGTATTCGTCCATTCAACTGTGTCAAATATTTTGAAACAATAGCTGAGTGTGTACTCCTGTATTTAAAAGCAACATCCTGCATAACGGCTCATTCACGCGAGCGCGCGTCTTCCTTAGTTTTTGCACTTGGAATTGAGCTCGTGCTCGTGAGACAACAACGAAAACTACGATGGTGGTACCAGTGTACTAATTGTGGTGTGCGTAATTTTTATAGCCCTCTCGATATGGTTGCGAACTGTGTCTTCTTACTGAGTCCCTGATGCAAAGTTAATAGTAGTTTTGTTGCACATAACTATGTGTTGAAAAATATTTTCTATCTCTTTTCTTATCAAGCTTTGCTGGTTAGAGAAACTTTAATGCCAATACTTAAACAGTTTCAGGTTCGAAATATTTTCTATCCGTTGGAGTAAAACAAGGGCATTACCAGTTGAGTTTAGAAATGATATTATTTAATATATGGCAGACGCCAATTCTCCAATATAGCCTTCGTTTGCTTGTTGGTGGACTGGCTAACATGAGGAAAATGTCATTGAGCTTTATATAACTGACTCCAAGTCATTTTAAGATACATTTAACTGTTTTTTAATATATAATCCTTGAAATTTTATTTTCTACCAGTCGCAGCAACAATGTATAAGTAATTTTGCAGCCACCAATCGTTATCGATAAAAAATATTGTCGATGAACACAGTTCTGAAAAGCGCGACATGTCAAGCCATCTGATATATTCATCAGAATACAAAAAGTAGAAGATGCCTTACGTCTGAGCATAATTTATAAGCTTTAATTTATTAACCTTCTTACCTGGAAAACTCCAGTTAACAGCAAAGCACTCTGAAACGCATTTCTTACCATCCACAAATTGCGGATTATTTACATATAGATAGGATACAGGCTCTTCTAAAAATTTTGGAACAATTATGTTGCTAAGTTATACGTTAATAATTGTCATAACATATGTACATATATAAAATTAAGGCAAACAAATCTAGAAAAATTTAAAGTGTTGTGTAGGGAATATACGTATTTCGCAACTGGAAAAAGTACACCTTAACATGCTCACTTGCGTTATGGTTATGCCGCATTCAATGATTTTATCCTTCCGCTTACGATTGCTATTGTAATTCATTGTTGTTTTTGTTGCTATAACTATTGTAACTAACTATTTCGGCAGCATATTGTCATCATTTAGTGTATGTGCGTGCGTTCTCATGCGCATCGGGTTACGTATATGCTTGCCACACTTTGAGTCCGTTTTTGGCTTTTGTTTTTTGGTGGTGCTCAAATCTTGAAACTCAGCTGCACAGATAATGCTTGCCACCCCTCGCGTTGCAACATAAATGCTATCCAACTCGGTGTTGTATTGCGTCGTTAGCTTAGTTGTTCCCCCTACTATTGGTGGCTTTAAGGCTTTGCGCCTCGTTTGCTGCTAAACTACTTCAATAATGCAAAGCGGAGTCTGGTATGTCTGTATGTACATATGCACATTGAGGAGGGTTGTTGCAACGTTTCTATGCACAAACTATCAGGTATTCATATCTTTTATATCCCAAACGTTTCCGGTTTATTTTTACTTGGTTTTTTTTCGCACACCTCACTGCTTTTAGGAAAACAAACATTTATTAATGATTGCAATTGCATTTAGCGGGTTAAAAGTTGGCAGCATACTAAAGCGAATAAAGGATGCAATTAATCCCTTCCCATAAAAAAAAAATGCTATCCACTACAATCCATTTCAAATCCTATACCGTAGTAAAATCAATGTTTAATATGCAATCCATTCTAAATGCATTTTCCGTATGACTTTGTAAAAATCCATTTATTTTAGTAATTCGTAAGTAAATAAAACGAAAAATTGTAAACTTTCAAAAGGAATTAGAATGTAGTCAAATGTATCCAGCTGTATGCGCTCAAGTGCTTGCTTTACTTTCCTATGTAAGTACATAGTTATTGATTTCCATTTTTTCCTGTATACATTTAACCGGGATTAGATTAATCTTATAAACCGAAATATTATTGATATCGATCGCGTTTGCATACTTAAGCGTTTATTGGAATAAGGGGTACGATTTCTTTGAAAAATTCTGAGCAAACTGAATGTATTTGATCCCTACACGATTATGATTTAAAATTCAGGATATGAAACCGAAAAACATCTTCGTCAAAATTCTTATGAAAAGATAATAATATTTTTTTAGCTATCACCAGGCAATATTTGGAACGCAATAGAGCGAGAAAGGTGGCAATATCTGCAAGATTAATTATGTTACACTCTCTGGCATTTAATATTTATATAATATTTAGAAATCTGTGACCTTACTAGCATCTCTTATATTCTATCAAAACCCTAGTCATTCTTTCCGTTCAGCTGTTAACGAAAATAAGCAGGATACTCTTAAGACACCCAAACATAGTAATTTAGATTTTATTCGTAAAATTGTAGATGTAAGACATTCGGTTAACCACACGAAGCCTGACGTTTCTGATGAGTAATTTTATAGTTTTCAAGATAGTTATGATAAGTTTATAAATATGCTCTCAAAACAAATCCAACTAGGTACTCTAATAAATCCCGAGATCTGATTCACAGAAGACGATCTCATACCTTTCAATCCACCGAGAAAGTGTTTGTGTACGAGTAGGTATCAATCTTCACATTGCAAGCCAACAGCAAGTACAACGTTCACTCGCGGACGAAAATGAAAGGCAATTTGCTTATGTGAATTGCAAATGAAGCTGGGCGACCGAGCTTATGTTGACCTCCTCTATTAACAAAGGTATATCTAAGCCAAGTAAATATAGACTTTAACATCAATAGCAACAACAACACAAACAGCAATTCGTATGTGCAATGAGAGAGGATAATTCAACGAAGTCGTTCTGTTGTGACTCGCATTTGAACGCGACGGGAAGAGAGACGATCAAATAAGTAACAGCAGTTTGCACAAATGTTTGTTTGTTTTTAGGATTATGACTTTCAATAAAGATGTAAAAATCCATTTATTTTAGTAATTCGTAAGTAAATAAAACGAAAAATTGTAAACTTTCAAAAGGAATTAGAATGTAGTCAAATGTATCCAGCTGTATGCGCTCAAGTGCTTGCTTTACTTTCCTATGTAAGTACATAGTTATTGATTTCCATTTTTTCCTGTATACATTTAACCGGGATTAGATTAATCTTATAAACCGAAATATTATTGATATCGATCGCGTTTGCATACTTAAGCGTTTATTGGAATAAGGGGTACGATTTCTTTGAAAAATTCTGAGCAAACTGAATGTATTTGATCCCTACACGATTATGATTTAAAATTCAGGATATGAAACCGAAAAACATCTTCGTCAAAATTCTTATGAAAAGATAATAATATTTTTTTGCTATGCGAATAAAATCATAGACAAACCTTCGAGAAAAAAACTGTGCAAAATAAGCGAGCTTTTCTTTTTATATTTAGTATACAATAGTTTATTTCTTTATGGCCGTTAGCAAATCTAAGATTCAGCGCATTTTGAATAAAATTACAGACAAATGTCGATGAGTGTTACCTAAAATTGGTATTATTTGACAATTTGACACCAACATAGCAGAAGAGCTAACCGCTTTTAATAGAGTCCAGCATATCGACAAAAAAAAGTTGGAGATCAATTCCTCCTCTTCCTTCTCCTGGAAGCTTCCATAAAATAAAGCCGCTAATAGCTCCGCTGCAAAGTCACCATATTCTGTTATGATTCTAGGGAAGTGATAATCACTTCCTCTGGGTTTACTCGTATTTATTCCCAACCAAGAAAAAAAATTACTAAAATTACGAAATTCTCATAAGTTTTATTTTTTGCAAAACTCCGCAGAACAGTAGTATTGCCGAAACATATTCAAAATCCTTCTTATTAATAAATTTTTACCAGGCAAAAGACACATACATATCTGTGTGAATGTATATATATGCATGTATATACATACATATATTTACAAAGATCTGTCTGTCTACATAATACTCCAAATTATTATTGTAAGCCATAAAAGTCCGCAGACTCATTAGCAACATATACTTTACATACAAATACACAACCACATATGAAAAGAGTTGCAATGTTCTATATAAGTAAATCTACTAGGGTCATTGCATATACATACATACATACAGACCTATAAACATCCGTTACTTGTCCAACAAACATTTTCAACTATTTAATCCTTATAAAATGCAGTATTAAAATTACTAACATACAAACAGCTACGCAACGAAATTAATAGATAAATTCAGTGATAGAGAAAATAAAAAGTACAGAAGAAAAAAAATAAAATGCTTCAAACCGGCATACATGCATTAGTTATACCTATATAAGCGAGCAGCAGCATGAAAGTTTATAAAAGGAAAAAACCCTCTTTGGGGAAAAACTTGTTATACCCGAGCTTACTTGTACACAAGGGTATTATAACTTTGTTCGCTTAACGGTTGTTTGTAACAGCATAAAATAATGGAGATAGATATAGACATATATATACTAAAATGATCAGAATGAAAAGAGAAATCGATTTAGCCCTGACTCTCTGTCCGTCCGTCCGCTCGTCCGTCTGCCTTGGTTACAATAACTTGAGTAGAAATTGAGATATGGGCGTTGCCACGCCCCCTCTGGAACAAATTTCTGTATCTCAATAACAGTGTAAGATATAGTCACAAAACTTGGTGGACATATTTTCTATGGCATTGCTATTATTAACGTAGAAAATTTTTGAAGTCGGTTCATAACCACGACCATCTCCCATATAACGGAAGTTTTGGAAAATGCAAAACTTTATTTTTCGGTATCTATTAAAACAAATTGAGTGAAATTTGGTATTTGGAGCGATTTTGAACTAAGAAATTAGGGATTTATGAAATTTTGAAAAATGGGCATTGCCACGCCTACTTATGAAATATTTTCTGTATCTTAATAACAGTATTAGGTATCGTCACAAAATTTGGTGGACATATTTTCCTCAATACCGCTGTTATCGTCGTTAAAAAATTTTGAAATCGGACCATAACCTCGCCCACCTCCCATATAACGGAAATTTTGAAAAATGAAAAAATGTCGTTTTTTCTTTATCTATTAAAGCATATTAATTAAAATTTGATATTTAGAGAGATATTTAATTAAGAAATTAGATTTTTATGAAATTTTGAAAAATTACCGTTACCACGCCCACTTATACAGAAACGTCTGTAGCTCTCTCAATAACGATGTAAAGTATCGCCGCAAAATTTGATGAACATATTGTCCTTGATACCATTAGCATTACCGTCAATAATTTTTGAAATCGGGCCATAACCACGCCCAACTTCCATATAACAGAAATAGCTAAAATTCAAAAAACTTCGTTTTTCAGTATTTATTGGAAGAAATTTTTTAAAGTTTAATAGTAGCTGCGATTTGAAACAAAGAAGCGGGAATTTTTATGAAACCGTCACCGACCATACAAAAATATATCGCGAGGGTATATAAAAATCGGTTTCGCCCGAATTTAGCTTTTCTTACTTTTTTTAATTTAGAAAACTTCGAAGGCGGCTAATATGAACTACGGATAAGACCTTGGAACTTTTTGTTAATCTTTAGCCAAGACGTTATCTTCATTGATACCGCAGAGATCTTACTTAATGGTTCTTCGTACAACAGCAAATTCCTTACCGTTTGAACTACTATTGGGCTATGTGCCTCTTGTCAGCCATCGGAAGACTTTGCGAGGTGTAGACAAGAACCCTAGACAATTTTTTTAGCTATCACCAGGCAATATTTGGAACGCAATAGAGCGAGAAAGGTGGCAATATCTGCAAGATTAATTATGTTACACTCTCTGGCATTTAATATTTATATAATATTTAGAAATCTGTGACCTTACTAGCATCTCTTATATTCTATCAAAACCCTAGTCATTCTTTCCGTTCAGCTGTTAACGAAAATTAGCAGGATACTCTTAAGATACTCAAACATAGTAATTTAGATTTTATTCGTAAAATTGTAGATGCAAGACATTCGGTTAACCACACGAAGCCTGACGTTTCTGATGAGTAATTTTATAGTTTTCAAGATAGTTATGATAAGTTTATAAATATTCTCTCAAAACAAATCCAACTAGGTACTCTAATAAATCCCGAGATCTGATTCACAGAAGACGATCTCATACCTTTCAATCCACCGAGAAAGTGTTTGTGTACGAGTAGGTATCAATCTTCACATTGCAAGCCAACAGCAAGTACAACGTTCACTCGCGGACGAAAATGAAAGGCAATTTGCTTAAGTGAATTGCAAATGAAGCTGGGCGACCGAGCTTATGTTGACCTCCTCTATTAACAAAGGTATATCTAAGCCAAGTAAATATAGACTTTAACATCAATAGCAACAACAACACAAACAGCAATTCGTATGTGCAATGAGAGAGGATAATTCAACGAAGTCGTTCTGTTGTGACTCGCATTTGAACGCGACGGGAAGAGAGACGATCAAATAAGTAACAGCAATTTGCACAAATGTTTGTTTTTTTTTAGGATTATGACTTTCAATAAAGATGAAAAAAGAGTACAAACAAGGACAAATAAAGTAAAACTTAATAAGAGGGGAAAATAAATTAGAACAAAAGCGGAAGCTACAAATAAAAAATCGCACAGGTAACCAAAGGTTGAAATGGATAAACAAAAAATACTTAAAAACTGAAATCCACATAAATGAGCAAATCATATTTGCGCACGAATTCGAGTACGTACGTGCGAGTGTGTGAGTGCATTCATGTAAGCGAGGGCAATTTTCATAAAACAAAAAGGGCGCTGAAGCAAGCAAATATACGAAGTGCGACTCAAAAGAGAAAGACGGCCAGCAGCGAATGGTAAGCGGCTGCGGTTGAAGGAAGCTAAATAACGTATGTATGTGTGTATGTACTCGCATATGGGTGAGTAAGCAGGATCTATGCATGTAAAGCAGTAAGCATAGGGTAAAAGTCATGAATAGCAGCATAGCAAAGCAAAACAAAAGGTTTGTGAAATCATTTGTAAATGGAGGGGATCCTCGCTTGCCAAGGTATGAGTGCATGAGGAGGATCAGTGTGAGTGATAGGCGAATGGGCATGAATGAGAGTGCAATCGTTTGTGCGTGCCACAAAAACGCTTTAATCGCTTAAGCCGCCAGACAAATTTGTGTCAAGCAGCGCAGCAAACAGCAAGCTGAGCCTCAGTTATGACCTCGCAATGCCAGCTGAAATCGTTTTTATTACATTTGGTTGTAGTTGCTGCTGTTATTGCTCTAGCAGATATCGCAACACCGGGGCATAGTGATTGCATTTGATTTTTTATGCATACACATGCGTTTGTATG
Organism: Philophylla caesio; assembly: GCA_963971545.1. NCBI lineage: Eukaryota > Metazoa > Arthropoda > Insecta > Diptera > Tephritidae > Philophylla > Philophylla caesio. The sequence continues at coordinate 28,075,381 of OZ020609.1, read as the reverse complement.
TATGAATACAAGTGTGTGAAGCTGTGTGCATTTTCCTCCCTCTATGCATGCGCTAATAAAGTTGTTTGCCGCACCGATTTTTATTGCTTTTTTTCCACAGAACTTTCAAAAGACTGCCCGCTTTCTCAGTTTACACACGAATTAATTAATTTTTCCCAAAATGATCCCTTCACAAATAAAATAGTGAATATGTGCGCCAAAATGTACGAATATGTGTGTATGTGTGCATGGATTTTGTTTTACAAATACAAATACCCATTAATAGCAAGACGGAAATCGTTAATGGTAATAATGCGTGGCTTTATTTATTTTACTTCTATTATTTGTTGTATTTTTGATGCAAAAGGTGTATTAATGTCGCAGAGTTGAATGACTTTAAAACAAAAAAGTACCTATGTATATACATACGAGTAAGCACATCAACTTTGCATGTGATTATAAATGCATTGAATTGCCTAGGGTAGGTTGACTGAATACCTCAGGTGCAATAATTCGACACAAATGCCGAACAAATGCGCTAATTGTAAAGCAAATAAATGCATTTAAGAAATTTATGCAAACGAAAAAAATGGTAATTATACTGGCATTTTAAAGCAAAAATTGAGACGCGCATTTAAGCAGAGAAAAATATATGAGTATATCTGCTACCTAAAAAGTGGGCGCAGCGCTTTAGGAATTATTTCTCAATTGAATACAATAAACATTTTTAGGTAACCAAGTGAGTGCTTTGACAGCACAAGGCTGCACAGATCCTTGGCGGAACTTGACTTCCTTAAAATATTATTTTTTTCGCTATACAATTCCAACTTTTTTTTTGTTGAGACGACAACCCGTCGTCTGCAAATATTATAAAATCGAATGAAAAGAAAAAATTATTGTAACTAAATCAACGAGAGAGTGTTGCCCTTTTCGTTCGCAATTTAAACATAACCTCGTAGAAACTGCAAATTTTAACATTTGGCTCGAACTATGTCTATAACCGATTTCGAACGGATATTGTGGGAAGTAGTCCTATGTTGAAATAGTGTCTAACACTCTATTTACTGTGTAAAAAATCTGCCTTAGCGACAATTTGGAAGTGTAGGAATCGGACATCCTAGCAAGTAGCCAGCTCTTTTTCAGGCTAACTCTAGGACTTCGCAAGTATTAACGTTTAAATGGTTTGGAAAACGTATTTAGAACTACAGTAAAACCCGGTTAAGTACCTCACGAAAAATTTTAGCATTTTAAGGTCTTTAAAAGAACCCGCGTAAGTAACTCGATGTGGGTACTTAAAAGAACCCGCTTAAGTACCTCGATGCGGGTACTTGAACGAACATAATTATTTATGTACATATATAAGTACATCTTCTTGTTAACTTACATAAATTAATCGTCGAGTTAAACATAACCATTTAATGAACTATACATACATATTTTAAAATCAAGATCGTAGCATTATTTGAACACATAAAGGAAAATTTTATTAACAAAACAAGTTAAAGCGATATTATGCAATTTTTTTAAGAATTCAATTCTTTAAAATTGATTGATTATACATATGTAAATACACCCATATTTTGTATGATGAGGAACATTAGGATGAAAGTTACCAATACTTAAATACATACATATTTTATTTTAGACAATGAAGAAATCTTAGATCTTCTTTTGATGGTGTGTTTGAAAGTTACATTTAAACAGTTTTTCTTCAAGCGATTCAATTTCATCAAGATAAAGATTTTTACTTTCCATGAAATGTTTAACTGTTGAAAGCTTCACTGGATTTTTCGTCTAATACATATGTATGACACAATTTCATCTTCCGTCAATAAAACATTCAAGATCTTTATCGCAGTTAACATATTCTTTTAACTCTGCAGGATCTATTGTAACATCTATTACTTCTTCAACGACGTCAGAAGAATTATTTTCAATAAAAAATCCACCCTGTAATTTGAAACAAATAAATAAAAAATTAGAAATGCTAAGCAATTTTCAACAGGGGTTATAAAACCCTACTTTACGGAAACAGTTTTCTATAGTTTCCTTCTTAACAAGAAACCATGCCCATTGGTGGAAGAAAAATCAAAATGCATTTTATTAGCGAATTCTCTAGTTTTTTTTGATGAGTTGAGCATCTCTCAGCACTACGTTTGCAGCTCTTATTTGGTCAAACCATTTGGCAAGAGCCTTTTCAATTTCTTTATTACAGCTTCCACGCAAACGCTTGCGTTTCATGCAGGTGGCGTTTGCAGCTTCCTCCAACTGTTTGCGATTCCTCAAAATCCTACTTATGGTTGAAATATCACACTTAAAATGCTGTGCAATGTCTTTTTTCGGTTTTTCATTACGCTCAACTAAATGAAGAATCTGTATTTTTTGTTTTATTGATAAACTTGTGATTTTTCGCCCTTTGCCAGGCATTTCTGAAGTTTTTGGATTGAATTCGTTTTGACAACTAGCGATGCTCGATAAACTAGCGGTGCAAGTGGAATTAAGAATCGATCTGAACTTTAAAATTTTTTAAATATTTTAAGAAATTTTTAAAGCGCACTTAAAAGGGGAACATTATAAGTACATAACATGGTATTTGTGGTCGAAAAATTTAGGTACTTAGGCGGGTCGGGTAATTAAGCAAGGAGGCACTTAAAAGAGGGATTTTCCTCACATTAAAAAATTCACGGTGCCCGAAAATGTTGGTTACTTAAGCGGGTTAGGTACTTAAGCGGGGGGGTACTAAAGCGGGTTTCACTGTACATACATTTATTTTAGTTATGAATAATGGCAATCAGTTTATCAAAATAGAGGTGCAATACAACCAAGCGTTATCCAGATACCAACAATTTATTTCTTCTTATATCTAAACTTATTTAAAAGTAATTGATGTATGCAAATTTCTAACTTCGTATCTGCTTTACACATTTTTTTTTGGATTCTGGACAGTGCACAAACCGTCGTATACTCGAACAGTTAGTAGAAAAAGGAAGCTTTGCGACAAGAGATCAACAATCCACAAATTGTTCACGAATTCCCCGTGTAAACCATTTGCGTTCATTTCCGGTTCCGCTGCGTTGTTATTGTGGGTCACTGGTGCCACGCATGACAAAGTGTTTATGTAGGCGTTAGTATCATTGAAAATATATATTTATGGCCGTTTTTTACGGAAATACTAACACCACTGGTTTCACTTCGCCATTTGCCATTTGCCTACTTCGCCCATTTGACGATCCTTCAATTTATGGGTCCGGAAGGCAAGAGCCTTCAAATACAAATAAACATAAATGCGCGTTAATGCCAACGCACGCGGCTTATAGTATAGTGAATATAAAATATATATGTAAGAGTATATATGTTTAAGAACAATGAATGTGCATTTGTGTTTTCCGACGAGCACAAGCACGCGCCTGAAATCGTCACAAAGTTCTTGTAGTCGCCGGCAAAGTAGCCAAATGGCTAAGAGTATGAATATTTGCCTGTTTATTTACGCTGCTCAAGTCAATATTCACTCGTCACACCGCACACACTCACTCAATAGTTTGTTGTCAAGTGATAAGGCGTATGTATGTACAAACTTCCATTTGACCGGTTGTCGTTACAAGGTTGATAGTGGTCGGGAGGGGTAGTGAGATGACGCGGCCGGGTGTATTATGAGCATTTAAAACGTGACATGAATTTTGTTGAAGTGATTTTAATGGTTTATGTGCATGGCAGTGGCAGCAGCGGCGCTGTGCGATGTGCGATTTCAATAACCAAACTCAACAAAAAAAATTTATCGATTACCAAAAAAAGTAAAAATAGAGCGCAAAGGAAACATTAAAAAAAAAAATTTTAGAAAAAATGTTGCTTAACCCGAATCACACTACGTAAATTTTTTGTGGAATAAAAAAAAAGGTAAGCTAGACCACTGGTTTTTATATACATATATAGGAAATCATTTTTGCAGTCCTTAAAAATTAAGATTCTTTATTTTGGTGGACGTTTATTAAAAAAAAAAATATAAATAAGTTTTATTACTTTTCGTTAAAAAATTAAAATGTATATTGCATTTTAAGGGTTTTGTGTGATATGATTTGAAGCAAGGCAAACAAAGTCCGACATCACATTATATTGAGGCCATCTGCACCACTTAGATTCCCATCCAGCGCAGGTGGATCGACTTAAAGTGCCTGGATATTTGTTGAAAACTCGTTCTTCTCTCTCTAGAACAAAAAAAAATATAGTTCTTACAAGACCCATAAGTAACAACAAAAGCAATAAAACACAACAAATACATTCAAATCTAAACCAGTAGTTTAGCTTGCCTAGCGTTGCCATATGCTAACACGCACGGAAAAACGCAAAAAAAAAGCTTTGAAACACATTTTTTTTTTAACCAACTCATTAGAAGTTACTTTGTAATTCAAACACTACACAAAAACACTCAGATGGATGTACCCGGCTATTGTACGACCCATAATTACTTATGGGGCTGTTGTCTGGGCAACTAGAATACACCAGCAAGGCGCCATTAAAACACTAAATAAACTCCAAAGGCTGGCTTGCGTCAGCATAACAGGAGCTATGAGAACCTGCTTAACGGCAGCGTTGGAAGTATTATTGGACCTACCTACCCTTTCACTTACATATTCAAAGACAAGCAAAAAGGGATATTCTAATGATGACCGGTACCAAAATCGGGAATGAGGGATCCTTGAGTCGCAGGAAGATTAACACTCTAGCAGAACAATATTCCGAAGTAGATATACCGAGAGATACCATGAAATCTGAGCTAAGCTTCCCAAAAAGATTCATAACTGAATTGAGCAACAAAAGAAGTTGGATAGGGTTTTCCGAAACCTATAAAATGGACCAACAAATGATCACTGGTCTGGGTCCTTTGGGTGCCAGGTCACGCTGGAATCTTTGCAAATGAGGTCGCGGACACGCGTCAACTCCGTTTATAGGCCTCGAACCTTTTTCACGATTAGGGAAAGGGGCAATAACAGCCTCAACAAGGAAAGAGGAGGAAGCCCTCAGTAAATCATACTGGGACAATCTACTAGGTCTGGAGAACTCCAAATCTCTTTTGTCGAAGAACAATTTAGAAATGATGACAGGAATTCTTACAGGACACTGTAGGCTAAATTATCACCTAAATAAACTGGGAAGAGAAAGAAACTTCCAAACACGTCCTCGAGAAGTGTCCCGCACTGATGCACAAACGCCAACAATGTCTGGGTGAATATCTGATTACGGACGGTGGGATAGCTTCCAGAGACTTTGGCTCGGTACTAAGATTTATCTTGGAAGTTGGACTATAAAAATTCTTTAACCCAAGTAGGGGGTGCAATTTCCCCTAACGACAATAATAATAATATCTCAAGTTTCAAAATTTTAGACTCTGAGCTAGAAATTATTGCCTTTTCTCGATTTCACGTTTTTCTCTAATATTTTTATACCCGCGGACTTGTGCACAAGGGTATTATAACTTTGTTCGCATAAAGGTTGCTTGTAACAGCATAACGGAATCAAGATAAATATAGACATATATATACCAAAACGCTCAGAATGAAAAGAGAAGTCGATTTAGCGATGTCTGTATGTCCGTCAGTCCGTCCGACCGTGCAGACGATAACTTGAGTAAAAATTGAGATATCTCAATGAAACTCGGTACGTAGATTGTCGAACCCAGAGTAGGTTGGTATTGAAAATGGGCAAAATCGGTCAATAACCACGCCCACCTCCCATATAACGGCAATTGTCGAAAATGCAAAAATTGCGATATTTCAGTAGCTATGGAAGCTAATTTGCTCAAATTTCAAATGTAGTGTTGTATTCGAGCAGGAAATCCGACTGTACAGAGGGCGTGGCACCGCCCACTTATGAGTTCATATGTATATATATACAAATATATTATATATATATAATTTTGGCGCTAACACTTTATAGCTCAGTGTTTGGTCGAGCTTCTCCTACCATTTGTGATGTGCGTCTTTATATTATACCACAAATGGAGGGACCTACAGTTTTGTGCCGACTCCGAACGGTAGAGGTATTTATTGAGAAGCTTTTTCATGGCAGAAATACCCGCGGAGGTTTGCCATTGCCTGCCGAGGGGTGACCGCTATTAGAAAAAAACTTTTTCTATTATTAAGATTTTGCTTGCCCTGACTGAGATTCGAACCTCGAACTCACCGGCATATTTAAGTTATAGCACGCACCGCTACCAACTCGACCATAAGCATTATTTTTAAAATCACTAAAATTGGACCAGACCCAGTAAGTTTTTGAAACCCGTAAGAATTGGATACTTCTGTAACTAGTGAAGCTAATTTGCTCAAATTTGTATTAAATCAAAAAATCCGATTATATGAAAATTTTGAAAAAAGAGGTTTTGCCCGAACTTAGTCTTTGCTTTATTAATTTAAAAATTTAGCTGAAAGCACCGGGTATATAAAGTTCGATCGAACGTAGCCACTTCTTTACTTGTTATTTGAAGATTTATATATGTATATATTTAGAGTCTTAAGTTTGAGACTAGAGGCATCATTTAGTTTCAGATCTCGACACTTAACAAACTTCTGCTTTCATGACTCGGCGCAGCGTATATGGAATAATACAATTTTTCTTTTATATGTATATCGAGCCTTTACCGCCATTTTAGCGTAAGCGACAAAAACCAAATTTTACAGGAGAAGGTTTTTTTTAAATATTTTTTTTTTTTTTTTAAGAGTGAATGTCGCTTACGATAAAATGTAAAGTCGTACATCTCCATAACTATAACGATTAGCAAAACAATATTTAGCCAGATGACGTATTATCAGTTTTAGAACAGTTCTGCATCTTTTGGAAAAAATGTCGCTTACGTTATTTTCGCGGTTAGGGCTCGATATCCGTGCGTCATACGGATGCGCCCCTCGCTTCGGCCGGCGGGTATGGAGTGATAAAACCGTTGGGATTATTATTATTATTAAGTATAAATCTTGCCACCTGATCTAAATTTCTGACTTTTTTCTCAATTAAAGACTTATACCCGCAATAATCTCCAGATCGTTTGAGACTTAAGATGAGACTGAAATCGGGTATTAGACTGCTTACTGAATTTACGATCAACTCAAATGGCTTTCTCAATTGAACACTCACACATCTGAGCTGACGCCACCGTGTCTTCCACAAGTGGTTACCGTCCGCTGTTAGTACATGCGGTGGCAGCTGAGCAGTTAGCCATTTTAGCCATTTTTTGAAATGAAGCGACAAGTGAAGGAGAGCTGGTGACTGCGGTGGCAGCGTTAGCGGCACGCTTTGTGTGGACAAATACAATAGACCGCAACTTTTTGGACTATCAACTTTGAGTGCTTGAATAGCAAAGCATGGGTATGTATGTATATACATATGTATATATATATAATTTTGGCGCGTACACTAAATAGCTCAGTGTTTGGCCGAGCTTCTCCTACCATTTGTGGTGTGCGTCTTAGGGGTGCACCAGAATCCATACCTGAATAAAAAAGAAAATTTTTCGAGCAAGTCGTTAAGTCTGCATGCACAAACTTATTTTGCCTTCAGTATTTTTTTTTGTGAAAAATATTTATTTTACAAAATTAAAATTTTAATCTCTTCAAGAATAGTTGAATAGAATAAATATACAATTAAATGCAAATTAAACCAAGTAAGGAAAGCAAAATTCGGGCGAAACAGAATTGTATATACCCACGCGATGTATTTTTGTATGGGCGGTGCCACGATCTTTTTTCAAAATATTATAAAAACTCTGTTTCATGAAAGGTGGGTATGGTTATGGTCCGATTTGAAACAATTTTTACTATAACACTATTTTTATCAAGTACAATATGTTTACCAAATTTAGTGACCATACCTTGCAACGTTATTGAGATACAGACACTTATTCATAAGCGGGCGAGGTGAAGCCCATTTTTCAAAATTTCATAAAAGTTCAGTTTCTTTTTTTTACAATCGCTATTAACATCAAATTTTAATTAATTTTTTCAAATGGATAACGAAAAAACAAAGTTTTTGCATATTTTCAAACGTCCGTTATATGGGAGGTGGGCGTGGTTATTTGTCGATTTTTAAAATTTTTGACGATGTTAACAGCGTAGCAACGCCTACTTGTCAAAATTTCATAAATACCAAATTTCTTAGTATAGCATCACTCAATTTGCCCTAATACTCGTAGAACGAAGTTTTTGCATTTTTCAAAACATCCGTAATATGGTAGGCGGGCGTGGTTATTGACCGATTTCGAACATTTTCAAGAGCAATATATGTATGTACTCAGTTTCATTGAGAATTCTTAATTTTTACTCAAGTTATCGTAACCACGGACAGACGGAAGAACAGAGACTCAGGGCTAAATCGATTCCTCTTTTTATTCTGATAATTTTTGTATATACATATAACAATCGTTATGCGAACAAATCTAATATACCCTTTTGTACAACTACGCTCGGGTATAAAAAAAAATGCATGCCCTTTTTCTAAATTATATTTTTTAAGTAAAAGTATTGTGATGCGATTTATTTTGCAATAAAATAAGGATTCTTATCATCCTTATAATAAAAACAAATTTTAAAAAACTAAGGAGAATTTTGAAATGCTTTTAAGTCGCTGATTTTCATATATAAATTTAATAAGCTATAAGGACTGCGAATTTAGAAAAATATGTGTAGAAATTAAATTCATAAGTTTTAAGTTTTGCTGATAGATAACAAGACGAGTGTCTTTTCTAAATTCTTTTAAATGTTTATAGATAGATATATTTTTAAAAAACATTTACTTTAAAATTAATAGAAGAACATATGAATGTACGCATGTTATTCAAAATGTAAAAAAATCGCTATGTGATAACTATTTAATCTCACTGTGCGTGCTTCCGGGTGTCAAGTAGTGCCAAAGTGTTCGTCTCGTCCGAACTATCGTTTGTTCGTGTATTTGTATTCTCTAATACGAGTTCGGTTCTCTATCGACAACCAGTCGATTACAGCTGATTGTTGCACTGAATATAAAGAAAAGAACTGCCAAAATCAATCGAAAAATCTGTTGTTATCGTTTAAGCCGCTAAAATGGATGGTTAAAACAAAAAAGGTAAGCAATAATAGAATAAACATTAATTAAATTAAATTAAATTATTTAATATATTTTACAGCGGTCATTTGTTGAAAAATTGCTCCTTCACTTCGTTTTATTTTTCCTCGGTCCTGCATATGCTTACACAAAAATGCTCCACACAAATGTTTAAGCATTCCGCTATAACTGTACCAACCGTCGACTGACCCACAACGTTAAAAATTTGTCCGAATACTTCTTTGTTGACTCGAAAGTTTTTAAGAAACGTTAAACAAAATGAAAACAAAACACTACAACCATCTGTAAATCCTATTAAAAGGCTTTTGGCAATTTCAAAACATTAGTGCAATCTCGAAACCTCCGACTTTGAATCCGCAATTCCTCTTCATCATGGGTAGCACTCAGGGGCTTATGAATTTATGTGTGTATGGGTTTATCTAAACCGATATATAAAAAAATAATATTTTACATTATTCTTACCGCCACTTGTCTTACCGATACTCGTTGGCATTTGAAACTGCTTTTATTTCTTCGAGGTGTTACTCTTTTGCTATTCTTCTCCATTTGTTTGTTTGTTGTTATTTACGTAGGTCGTTCCATATTAGAAATAAGTTATCATATTTGCCTTTTTAATAAGCTTTTGCCTGAGTATAAATCGCTAAGGAATGCTATTAAATATTCAAAACGAATACTCTTTAAGTACACTGTTAATGAAACCTAGTATTCAGTATTCCATTTCACTTCTGGGTCAAACTGGGAAGTCTTTTTGTATTTCTGCAGTTGTACTACCGCGACCATAAAAATAAGTGGTCATGCCGTGAAAGTTAAAATTCTTTAACCGAATATGCCGTTATTCAAATCTGTTTGTTAGCAAAGCGGATTCAATATATTAATATATCGTCAGCGAAAAAATGTTGACATGTTGAATCCATTAATTTGAAATAATTATTTGGCATCTCTAATTTCTCAGTTACACTCGTAGAAAATGACTGCCAATAAATAGATTACAAAAGTATTTTTATTAGATTTATATTAACGTTTTGGAATAAATTTAAAGAAGTGTAAACAAAGGCTTTTAGAAAGTATTGGTGCGAACACCTTGAGCCCACAATCTGTAAAACGCGTTTTTAAAGTGTTTCCGTTGTCGGTTCGAACATATGTAGTATAAGGCTCTTGCCTTATATTGGGTTTTACTAAAGCGCAAAAAGCTGTGAATTTTCCGCATATTTTATTTTATAGTATAAGCTCAGTTTTTTTTTGTTCCTTGATTTAAATTATGGAGGTAGGTGTACTTCTCTGGTGATGTTGAAAAATCATAGCCTTGATGAAGATTGAGGCGAAACGTTTTTGACGTAATAAAGTTGACAGTTGAGCCGACGCTCGCTTCTTCACTATATTTTTGCATGTCTGGCTGCACTATGTAAGTAAATGCAGTGTCTATGATTTCATGCGCATTATCATATCTGCAAATTGGTTTCTTTTGGCGATGAGGGTAAGAAGCTAAGAGACTCTTATATAGCTCACGGCTAAGTAGCTTAACCTTACTATAGTTGGCGATGGCTCTCTCTAACTACAAATTCGGCTACGAAATTCTGTTCATTTACATATGATGGAAGTAGAAGTGGCCAAGTTCGATAATTATTTTTCATGACGGTGTTGTCAACTGGTAGCGGTTTTTTCGTGGCGAGCTCAGGCCCTTTACCGACTTAATTGTAAAGGGCCTGAGCTCGCCCTTTTATTTTAGTTTTCTATACGCATTTTTTAAAATTGGAATTGAAAAATTTTCGTTTAATATGTAGGTCTCTCCATTTGTGGTATTATACAAAGAATCATACCACAAATGTAACAGAAGCTCTGCCAAATATTTACTGAGCTATATAGTGTAAGCGCCTAATTATTATTATTATTATTCCAAATTGCACTTATTGAAATCAGGGCATTTGTGATTGGATCGAACAACTTGGACAATATTTCTTTACGTGTTATCGTGTGCCGTTATCACAATTACAATGTTCGAATCGAAATCGACGCGATATCGTTTGCCGTGCTTGGGACCCAGCTTAAAACATTTTTCGTCCGGCATTTTAAAATGTGAATTTTGAAATAAACTTCTAAAATATTTATATGATACAAAACAACTTTTTCAAAAATCGCTTTTAAAAACATTAATTGTATAATTTAAAGTTTGCAAATTCAGCCGAAATGTCTAAATATTTTATAAAATGTTTTCTGAATTTTGGATTGAAAATCGATAATATTGTTTTAAAAAGCGATGAATCTTTAAAATTTTAAAAGTTACATATTCAGATACATACGCTGATCTAATCGGCAATTAATTTAGGTACGGTTTTTTACAAATTTTGGAAGCACTTTCATTTCTATGTTTTTTAGTTACATTTTTTCGTTTAAAAACAGTGCGACCTTTTTGTTGTCCTGAATTTATGTATCGATTTATGTTCAGATAAGACTAATTTTAATTTTTATTTGATTTGCATATAGATTTCCCCTCAAAATTTTTGTGTTTAATTAAAAAAGCTTTTAAATGTTTTTCAAAGTGCAAAGTTTTTCTCGTTTTATGATTAGTTTTATAACTTCGCGGCTTTGCTTTAACTTTTGCTTTCGGCCAAAAGAACTTTGCTTTACTTTCGCTTTTAGTTTTATAAACTAAAGATTTCGAATTTGTTTATGAAAATTGTTGCGTTCTCAATTTTGTCTAATATAAAATATTCTTAAAAATGCTTGTTGAATTTGTTTAATGTCTTACAATTTTTTTTTTTTTATTGTAAGGCTCGAAGTGTATTGGGTTAGGCATGTCTATTTTTAAGCACAATGATGATTTACTCACTGAGGATCAAATTTAAAAAAATTCATAGAAAAACGTCGAAAATTTTTAAGGAAAGCAAGCAAAAGTTTGTTACCATGGTTTATTGATTCACTTCTTTCTTTCTCGGGAGTTTAGAAAGAATATTAGATTTATGAAATACAGTAAATAGTTTTCTAACTACTAAACTTAGGCGAGTGTCTTTTAGCAAAATTGTGCATATCTAGAATCGTTATAGTGGTTGTTATACGCCTTTGAGCAGTCACCTTTATAACTCAACCGCCGCCACTTCCTTTTACAGCCTATTTTAACTGTTATTGTACCGTTTTTAGGAAGAATGAATTTTTTATGCGGTGAATTTTATACGTGTGCATAATTTTTTTCTAAACACACGAGTACTACGGTGATGATTTGCGAGCGAAAAGCAAAGCATAAAAAGAGAAAAACGTGGAAATGAAAAATAAAAAATTGGCGCAAAAAATAAATAAAAGTAAAGTGGATTTTTTTTGCGAACATTTACAAGGAAACGGCAAGCGGGGCAACCAACGCAAAACAAGGAAGAAGTCAAAATGGAAAAGGTTAGTGCTGCTACTGAATATATATACATATATTAGGCATGTCAATCCCAAAATCCTCAAATCCCGCTCTATTTTTGATTCCGAATATCCCGGTATAAGACTATTCAAATCCCGGAATTGCTGAAAACAGTGCCAGTTATTTTTTAAAGCTTGTATCATTCATAATAATGTCCCTTTCAAGAGTAAAATTGCCTGAATACCCAGGGCCGTAGCCAGGATTGACTCATTGTAGGTGCACAAACTTTATATTTACGAAAATAAATAATTTCATATACGAATAAAATCAAATTTTACGTTTATTTATTTTTTGTTCTTGAAAAGAGTAATAAATACATAGATGAATTACAACAAATCGTTATTCTTTGTTATATTGATGTTGTTTTGTATACTTTTATAATACAACGATTACAGACGTGTTAAATTTTTTGGCAAATTAATTCGTGATCCTGGGATTCTCCTGGGATTTCGTTTTCAGATCTCGAAAATCCCGTAATCAACAAAATGTCCAAAATTTACATCCCTAGTAAGTGCATAAACATGTGTATTGGTAGTCAAGTATGCATCGTAATTTTTAATAATATCTCAAAGTATTGCGCTAATATTGAATGAGTACGCGAGGAGGTTGGATTTTGTAGGTAACTCCTGAAACAAGAAAGGTTTTTTTTTTAGTGTCGCGGGACCACTTATATTAAATATATGAAAAGAAAGAGAGAAAGCCTGACCTGTCTTTGACAATAATATCATCCGTCTACACTTTCCACTCCGATCGGCAATTGATCGGAATTACTGATCAGAACTCAAGTCCGCAGGACTGTTTTCCTGTTGACCAAAACATGTGGTGAGTGCTTGAATGATAGACAAATTGAAGGCGTCAAAATTAACCAGCAAAAAAGAGTTTGAATGAGAATACCGTGATTCCTCTTTTATAACCTTTCCTTGGAAAATAAACTTTGGATTTTGGTTTCAGATCCCGGGATCAACAAAATGCCCAAAATTTACGTCCCTAATATATATGTGTGATGTTTTTGTATGTACATATATGTATGTGTATGTGTGCAAGTGCAAACTTGTACGTATGTGTGTGTTTATTGCTCCCCTGTTGGAAATTGGTGTGCGGGCGTTTCACATGCAAATGGGTTTTTGTTGTTGTTCGGCCACCTCAAATGGAATAAAATGTTGAGGATGTGCGAGTACGAAATTGGGCTTGTTGTCGTAGGTATTTTTTCGCATTTCTTACGTGTATATGCGTGCGGACATGGTATGCAAAACATTTTAGGAAATTGAGTTGCCACCAAATGTGGCAACATCGACAACGACAGCAAAAAGCGACTTTAACAATGCAAAGCAACAAAAAAAATAAATAAAATGAAAAATGCTATTACGCCGTGGTTGCTGCGCCGCGCACACTATGCTTTCCCTTTTCATAAACATCACGTTTATTGTGGCAAATGCTGTCGCTGGAATATCGAAATAAACAGCAGACAACCCAATTGTATACATGCGTGCAACATATTGCAGCATTTAATTTTTTTATTTTACACTGCAAATTTATTTAATTTTATATTGATGGCACTACTTGTTGCCTACTTTATTGTTAGTGTTATTGTTATAATTATTGTTTCGCTGTTTTTATTTTCCCTTTTTTTATGCAAGTGCTTCTTTTTAAAAGTTTGTTGTTTTTGCAATTACCAACAATGCATATACTCGCACATATTGCTATGACACAGCTGCTGTTTTGGCAAGTGAATTTTGAATTTAAATACCAAAAAGCAACCTCGCTGACCGCCGGCTCACCAAAATAAAAAATGTGCGCCTGTTGGAATGCGCGAACTGGCTTAATTTGTACAGCAAATCAACTAAGAATGGCGTAACTGATGTACAAGGCGAAATACATAATTCGTTTTGTATACTCTCAGACATATACATATGTACACCAACGCACTGCTTAGTAAGCAGATACATATGAAATACTTATATGTATCTACGAATTTTCATTGCAACCAAGGCACATTCAATAGGTAGCAGCAGTAGAAAAATTAAAAAAAAAATTTTTGAGCTCTGTATATTTTGTTTTTGCTTTTAAAATCTAAAATTTCAAAAATATTTTATCAACTACCTTGAATTGTACTGAAAGCATTCTTATCACAAGGAAATTCAAAATTTGACAATTCAAATTAAAATAAAATATGAAAAAAGTTCAAAAAAAAAAGTTTGCTGCTGCTACCTATTGAATGTGCCTTGATTGCAACACCTGAACTGACTGACACTCAAAGCTTTCTACAGTGAGCTTTTTTTATATCTCAGTATATTTTGTAAGAGGACATATAAAAAAAATTTGCGTAAGGGCGCTCGCTGTATTAAATTTATCCCCAAAGATAACAAAGTTTCAAAATTATGGATGCGTACAAGCTCAGATACCTCACAACAATATTCTAAGTGTTCTCAAAATGTATCGAAAAGAGCAAATTCGGAACTTCAATGTTTTTCGCTAAAATAAAATATTTAAAGCCGTTGTTAAATAAAAAAGGGCATCGAAGTCTTCTAAAGGAAAAAAGGTTTGCCGCATAAAACATATTACTTTTCAAGTATAAAAAATATTACTTTTCAAATTTTCGGTAGTTTAAAAGTTACTTTATTTTTGTTTTTATTGCATTGTACAGAAAAAGGATGTAAAATAAAACTACCTAGAATTTTTCAAATTTTATGACTTTATTACAATACGACACACAGTGTCGCGAGCCCATATAAGTTGCGGCAAAAAATATAAGTAATCGTTGCAGTGTCACCAAAGTCAGCATAGGAGCGTCTTATGATAATTTTATCATACAAAATGAAAAAATTAGCAACATCCGCCAACTTGCACGCCAAGTTAAACATAAAATGTGAAATATTTCTTGTTTTATTACAATAAAGAGAAATAATTACATAAATCTTAATCCAAATCGCTTTCTATTTCAGAATCGCTTTCTAAAGTACATTTTTATTCAGTTTCTCTGCCACTTAATAAAATATATTGGCTAATGTCTTCAGAAATGGGCTGCTTTTTGCTGCAAACTTTTCTATGTGAAGTAATGAGTGGCTCTGAAGTTAGTAATAAATTTACTATAAGGTCTTTATTGGAAGCCTGTCTAGAAGTTTTTTGAGTGTTGTTTCTACGGATATTTCGAAATTCTTTGTGTCTTGCTTCTAATGCAACTTCTGAGAGCATTTCAATAGGAATATTGAAGTTTTTAATAATTTGCACTCCGTGCGCCAAAACTTTGTGAACTGTTGCATGCATTTTATACCACGAATAATTTTTCATATACATATATTTCGTATGTATTCTTCAAAAGGTTTTCAAATGTATTTAGATTAACTTGTTTTCCACTAGCAAGAATTTTTCATATTTATGAAAAGTTTCTTAACATATTAATATCAAGGTTTGTTATCTCCGCAGAAACTTTTATGCTATTAAAAAATCGTCTTGCAGTATTACCGTCATTGGATGTACCATATCCGGTTTTGGCCCTATCAATAACCAATCCCATTTTTGTTTTAAACTCTTTACAAATCCGTTCCTTGTTTTTATTGAATATGCGTTTGTTTTATTCACCATGTACTCGCCAACACATTAAAGGAAGTCTGTAAGATATATGCATTGCGCATTCAAAAAACTTGATCCATGCATGTAATGTTGATAAGTCATATCTAGCAAAATCTCCATTTATTGACCTTTGAAAAGTTTGAAATGTGTTCATTTGATTTGGAGTTGCACCACACAGATAGCAAGTGGCGGGTGACTTATTATCACATAGTACATTACCACTGCTCCATCAATCATCGTAAGATACATTTCATATTTCACAAAATATTTTCAAAAGGTTTTCAAATGTATTTAGATTAACTTGTTTTCCACTAGCAAGAATTTTTCATATTTATGAAAAGTTTCTTAACATATTAATATCAAGGTTTGTTATCTCCGCAGAAACTTTTATGCTATTAAAAAATCGTCTTGCAGTATTACCGTCATTGGATGTACCATATCCGGTTTTGGCCCTATCAATAACCAATCCCATTTTTGTTTTAAACTCTTTACAAATCCGTTCCTTGTTTTTATTGAATATGCGTTTG
This sequence comes from Philophylla caesio, assembly GCA_963971545.1. Lineage (NCBI taxonomy): Eukaryota > Metazoa > Arthropoda > Insecta > Diptera > Tephritidae > Philophylla > Philophylla caesio. Next base: position 28,058,821 of record OZ020609.1, on the reverse strand, counting down.
TTTTATTCACCATGTACTCGCCAACACATTAAAGGAAGTCTGTAAGATATATGCATTGCGCATTCAAAAAACTTGATCCATGCATGTAATGTTGATAAGTCATATCTAGCAAAATCTCCATTTATTGACCTTTGAAAAGTTTGAAATGTGTTCATTTGATTTGGAGTTGCACCACACAGATAGCAAGTGGCGGGTGACTTATTATCACATAGTACATTACCACTGCTCCATCAATCATCGTAAGATACATTTCATATTTCACAAATATTTCAAAGTTTTTTATTTTTACAGTATGGCTTAAATAATGTTGGATTTGTAATGCGAATTCACGTTCAAACTCGTGTACTAAACGAGGATTTTCTTTCATAAAAATGAACTTAATTGGGCGACTGCTTCCTAAATTGCATATTTTTAAAGGAACTAATGCGGCTACAAAGGCGAATTCATCGGTGTCTGTTTCAATTGAAAATTTTTGTTTATAAATACTATGACCTGAGCTACCATCAAAACCCCATTTGCACTGTAACAGAACATTTATATCTGAAGAGATATCTACGGTTTGTAGTAAACTATATACAGTCTTATTTAATAAACTACTGCCGGTTTTTTGCCCGAGGTTTTGGCAGCAACTCGTCCATGGCTTTTTTCAATTCATAATAGCTTGGAAATAAGTTAGGGTGAATTCCATTAACTACAGTTCGCAATAAATTATATTTCCGCACTGATAACTGTAAATCATAAAGTAAAGCAAGCGCTTGATAGATTGATAACGTCATGCTTTCTTAAAAAATTGCAGCCGCTTTTATTTCTGTAGGGGGTGTTGAAGAGATTAGCTCATAACGCAATTATTGGCCTGCCTCTGCTAGTACTTGGCTCCTATGAAATATACAGAAATGTTATTTATTTTAAATATAGAGACGAAAAAATAAACTTACATGATCAATTGGTGGACTCGCATGAGCAATTGACGCGCTTAAACCTTTTATTTCTATGCACTGATCGAGCCATGATGCGTTCCGCTCTTCGAAAGACGCTCTTTTACGATAGCTATCATTCCATAAGTTTTGGAATTTAAGTGCTAACAAATCTAATTGTTTTACTAAAATTTTGTTATCTGTAGGCTTTGTTGCATTTCCTTCAACGTATTTTACCATAGCGCTTAATAAATCACTGCGCTTTAATTGTCTATTTGACAGCCATACTTCAAAAAGCGAACGTATTTTCACATTAAGAGGCACTGAAAAAAAAAATTAAAAATCTATCTGCACCTCTCTGCAGCTAGAATTTGTTTTAAATTAAAGTACATACTTCTAACAAATTCCACGCAAAATTTTAAAAATGTCTTATTAAATGTATTTTTTAAATTGTCCACTGACCTTTTGTAACTTTTAATATTTTCACTTAACAAAAGAACTATTTTTCGAGTAGCGGTACCCTGAACAAAGTAATCAAAACAGATAATAAAACAGTGTTCTAGTAAGAAAAAACTACAATTTATAATAAAATAAGCAGTTTGATTCACATATGTTTATAAACAATTAATAATAAATACTTACTCACTAAAGTATATAATTATTTTATAGTGCAACTTTGATGTACTGTTGCGACCAGCTTGTAATATTTTTTGTAAAATTTGTGTTTGGTATTTCTTAATAGATATGTTTTCTTCCAAACTGTACAAAAAAAATACCAACAATTTGGACTTCATTTTTTGTGATTTTATGCCACACTCGAAATTCTGTGCGACACTTTATGACACCTTGTGAATCAACTATATGTACATATATCATTTCTACGAAAAATCTTTTCGCCAATACCTCTACATGTTTTTTTTTATGAAATGCGGACTATGGTTTGACCTACATATATATTTAAGTATACATACCAGTAAACCTCTGGTGACATATATTTTTCATTTATTTTTCTTTAAATAACATATTAAATACTAAGTCTGCGGTATTAGATGTTAAGATATTTATATCAGTCTAAAAATTATCAGAGCAGGGTTGCAGCGCCTAGCTGTTGTTGAGATAACGCAAGTAAGCTTACTAACTGGCGTATTGTGTTATATTAAATAGTTTTACCAACCACTGAAAATTATTATTATAAAGTTCTTTCTCAAGTCGCTTATAAAAACACACAAACACCACTGTCTCTTGCCGCCCCATGACTTTGTGGCGGTTGTTTGGACAGGTTGCACATTGCCGGCTGTGTATTTTACCAATCCCCGGTTGCGCTTGACGTCGCTGGCTACTAGCTCCCAACTAGTAACACCTGATATGATCTGGAAATTAGTATGATTCGCCGCCCACACCGCAGAAATTGCTACCAGCCTTGTGGCAAGCGAACGCATTTAATTGATCGCTTTAATTCTAAATACATTTTTGTAGGCTCGGTTTTCGCGTACATTTTATTAGAGATATAAGTAATGCAGCCCGAGGAGGTTGCCATTCCCAACTTTTCTATTTAATTTGAATTCAGACTTTCATGAATTCTTTTCTTTGCCTTGTGTAAATCTATAGTTGACATATTGAAATATTCTAATGGAGACGGTGAATACCACATAGCGTGGTTTATAATGCCCAACTAATCTATGCCCAAATAACGTAAGTTAGAAGCAGAGAATATAATGATTGTTATGCTCGGCATGCAATGGTCGTTTTGAGATGAGACATTTGCTTCAAAATGAGTGCTTACTGGAGATAGAACGAGCAACTCAATTAAGAAATTTTTCTCAGAGTATAAGGTAATGGAAACTTATTTTTTTTTTATTTATTAGTAGTAAAACTTAAATTTATTGTGTTAGCCGGCTCAAGGTCAATTGAAAACTCAAATTTTGGTTTTTATAATCCAATATATTTCGATTGCTCTTCGGCAATCGTCTTCAGGGTAAATTTTTTACACGTCCTCGCTGTTTAACGTGGAGTGTCCGTTGCCGAAGAGCAATCGAAATATATTGGATTATAAAAACCAAAATTTGAGTTTTCAATTGACCTTGAGCCGGCTAACACAATAAATTTAATTAAAATGGAAAGGTCGCCAAAAATATCATCTTAGTAGTAAAACAATAATACAATTATTAATTCTACTTAAGAGCTATAACTACCAAGGCTTTCAGCTAGTTTATGAGAAGTGATTTAAAAGTTTATATAAATCATATTAGAAACAAGTAGTCGATCATATTTTATTAAAAATTCCAATTTTCTTCAAATATTTGTTAACTTTTTGGATATTGGCGGTGGAGGCTGACTTAAGTAAGTTCAAGGGGTTGGAGGCTTTAAAAATGCTATTCCGATGTGAAGCTAAGGTTGGGCAGTCTATAAGGATGTGTTCCACATTAATTTGTTGGCTCCGGCAAAACAGACATATATGCTTACCGCTTTTGCTTAGCAAATACTCGTGTGTTAATTTCGTGTGGCCGATGCATAGCCTCACGTAGTTTGTGATCTCGATTTGGTCTTAGGGAAAGGCATAATCTGGTCTTTCCCCTTTAGGATTAATTTTTGTGTAGTGTTGTGCAACTTTTATCCAACTTTATTCGGAGCCTAATTTGGAGTATGTGTTGATTTTTGCGAGCATTTCCTTGTTGCTGACATAAGGAAATAAAATCAGAGGTTCGTTGGTGGCTAGTTTAGCTCTTCCATCTGCGTAGTCGTTACCTGACATCGCCACATGTCCGGGTACCCACATAATTTTTACTTTGTTGTCGTTGTGTATTAATTTACTCCTTATAGTATTTATTAAGGGATCATTGTTGCCAATGTTTTGCGTGGCAGATATGGTTGACATGCTGTCCGTTACGATGATGAATTTCCCTCTGATAGAAGTGACATATTCTAAGGCATGAAGAATCGCTGCTGCGTCTGATGTGAGAACAGAACAGAGGTGGCTAGTTAGTTAGTTAGTTAATTTATAGGGTAAAGTAGGATCAAAGGTACACTGCAGTTCCTAGCCCTGACAGCCCAAGATACTGTCAGCTTCTCTAATAAAAGCCAATAATAACTTGGTACACGAGTTCTAATGTTGAGAGACTCGACTATTGCTGAGTTGAAGTATCTAACTCTCAGTCTGGCCAAAGCCGGACAAACGCACATAATGTACTCCGATGTCTCCTCCTCTTCGAGACATAGACGGCAGTCCGTTTCGGTGGCGAGTCCAATCCGGTGCATATGGACGCGTAGATTGTTGTGACCGGTCAGATAACCGGTAAGCAACCTTATATTGCCTCTATTTAGATTAATTATGTCCCTTCTGGAAAAAGGATACCCAAGTAATTTGGCTTGTCTGAGGCCTCCTGTCTCAGCCCAATACCTAGTGCGTTCAGAGCTCACCCACTTGGTGATTAAAGATTTTGAAGAGGACCAACTAAGTCTGCAAAAAGGTTCCGGTCCCATAAAGACAGACAAAGAGCCTTTTCTGGCCAGTTCATCAGCGGTCTCGTTGCCTTCAATCCCGCAGTGTCCTGGTACCCAGTATAGTATTACCTTGTTTTTCGTTGCCAGGAGCTGAAGAGTGTCATAGCACTCTTTGACGAGCCTGGAACTGATAACCCTATTGGATAGAGATTTTATAGCCGCCTGGCTGTCTGAGAATATGATTAAAAAAGCGCCTTTCAACCCCTTTTCAAGGTTTAATCTGGCGCACGTTGCGATTGCTAGAACCTCTGCCTGAAACACAGTAGGCCATGTGCCCATTGCAATCGAAATTTTAGTGCCGGGACCATAGACACCTGCACCTGTTCTTCCCTCCATCCTAGAGCCGTCTGTATACCAATGTATATATCTTGGATCTAGTTGAGGAGGTCCGTTTGACCAGACTTCCCGATCCGGTATTTTGACCTGGAAGATTCGACCAAAACAGATTTCTTTTTGTATGGAGTCAGTAAGCATGCTTGAATCCAAACCTGGGATTTTATCCAGAATACAACTGTGTTGTGAGCTCCTATACTGAGCTTCATTAGTTATTTGCATTTGCAGGATCCTCTTGGCCGCGACTGATTGAACATGAATATGTAGAGGAGTCCACCCTAAAAGTGACTCCAGAGCCGCGGTTGGACAAGTTCTTATTGATCCTGAGACCGAGAGCAGCGCCAGCCTTTGGAGCTTGTTAAGGCGAGTAACGGTGGTTTTTTGTAAGGTTTTTGGCCACCAGACTACGGAGGCATAGGTTAGAATCGGACGGACCACCGTATGGTAGAGCCATCCAATCAACTTGGAATTTAGACCCCATGTCCGACCAAAAAGTTTTCTGCAGGCCCACATGGCTCGGGTAGCTTTCCTTAGAGTGTTGTCTAGGTGGGAATTCCAGCTTAGTCTCTTATCGAGGATTACTCCTAGATATTTGACTTCGTCGGAGTATTCAAGCACAGTGTCTCCAAGGGTTACCGAACCCAGATTCGGTTTATACCTTCTTGTAAACGGTACGAGAACAGTTTTTAGCGGGTTCACATTAAGGCCCTCAATGGCAAACCAGCTTGTCACCACGCGCAAAGCTGAACACATAACGTCTGACACCGTGCTGCCGAATTTTCCCGTGACAATGATAACTAGATCATCTGCGTATCCAATAGCATCAAACCCGTTTTCTTGTAGTTTAGTTAGGAGGTCGTCTACTACTAGAGACCAAAGTAAGGGGGAAAGAACACCCCCTTGTGGGCATCCTTTATTAGCTCTAAAATTTAGAGCACTTTTGCCCAAGGATGTGGTTATATCACGCTCGCGCAGCATAGCGTCAATCCACCCAACAGTTGATAGATCCACACCTCTTCGGACCAAAGCCCTCGAGATGGATCTATAGGCAGTATTATCAAAAGCTCCCTCGATGTCCAGGAAGGCGCACAGAGCAATCTCCCTGAATTCAAAGGCCCTTTGGATCTTACCGACCAGACACTGCAGAGCGGATGCGATGACAATTTCTTGCATTCCGCCTACCGTCGACACTTCGACGACAGCAGCTACTAGATCCCTGGAAATAAAAGGAGTAAGAGGTGTGAGATTAATGTTGTCAATGAGCAGGAGGGCGGCACGGGGCAGGCCTCCCACCCGGTCATACACCAACCTACCTGATTGACTCAGCCCTCTTACTTGGCCTCCAGTATGCCAGGGCTCCTGGAGCAGGCCAATAGCGAAACTGCGTTCGCTGGCTAATCTGCAAAGTGTGGCAGATGCCCCCTTGGCATGATGCAGATTAGCTTGAAGCACCCTTATGGTGCTCGTTGCTTCCTTTGTAGCGATTGACTGACGAGACTCTTCTTCTTGTCTCGTCGGGACCCTTTGTTCCTAGCTTCTTTGGTAAGAGCCGGCCTACTGCATTTTAGCCCTGCGGCAACCTTTTGTATGTTGGTGCCGGTCGAAGTTGTAGGCAGTTGCTCTTCCCTCAAGATCGGGACCGCCCCCGGAGCTGCCGCCATCGCCAGCACAGTTGCTTGGCTTTGACTACCGCTCTGAAGGTAGCTATGGCCCGTTGAGAGGTCAGCTGCCGTTGGAGGTACCTGGGTCAGAGGATGCGCCTTTGCGGACCCGGCGGCTTTCGTGCTTGGTTTGGTCTCACTCCCACCACCTTCCTGCTCAGTGGCTGTGCTGGTAGAGGGGCGCAAGTCCAAATTGGCCCCGCCGGGGCCCCAATGAGCGTTCCCTCCTCCTTTGGCTCTTTGGTCTGCGTAGGTGACCTCAGGTGGAGTTTTATGTGGCCAAATCTATACGCAATTCTATGTTTCATGGCTACTAGTTTCGTCATTGACGCGTGATCAATCAGGAGCACCAAATGAACTAACTGACCATTTGTCAGCCTGTTAGAGACTTTCCAGCTAGTTGTCGAGATTGAATTCTGAGCAGCGATTGTTGCCAGAATTTTATCATTGCCTAGCTGGATACTCTGTGGGAAGTATCCTCGGACCACATGTGTCCTAGGAAATTCATTTTCCGTCACAAGATTGATTTCAAGACCACACTTGGTCTTGATGTTCATGACGGTCGACCTTAACCACGTCGCAGTCTGAGGATTCGAGCAGACGACAAGAAGCCACCCAGCCCGGGGACGCACCTTTCGAACTCCGGCTTTATGTCGTCCTTCGAGTACTCAATCGCGACGTCAATTATCGCCTCCTGTAGCAGTGCCAGTTGCTCTGCCGTGAGAGATTTGTTGACAGGGTCAACCGGAACAAATCCTAGTTCCACACTACCCGCCACCCGGCTGAAGGTGGCTTTTTTAGGCTCCGTATAAGCCGGTCTTGGCCTCTTCTTGGCATTGTCCTGAGGAGACTGCTCCTCGGAGCGAACACGTTTCAACTCCGCTGTGGTTGTCGAATTAGATTTGGCAAGTTTAATGGCTTCTTCCCTAGATTTGCCATTATCTAGGGCGCTTAAAAATTCTTCTCTCCTTGGAGTTGAATAAAACGAAACCGGAAGTTGAGTCCAGACTGACTCGCTGCACCAAGTTGCCGACTTCCGTAAGCCCTGATATTTCAGAGCAGACGCTGATGGTGTCTGGTGTCATCGTGCTGCATGACTCGGAGTCAGATGCCGAGGCAAACTCCAGCCGAGCAGACAAAGCACTGGACGAAGGTCCGACAAACTGCGGTTCTCCAGGGGAGGTGGAGAGTGAAGGCCCACTGGCCTCCGAGATCTTCGCGCTAGTCTCTCCTGCAACGTGCCCAATGGCTCCGTCGGAGGAGGTTGAGGGCAGCCCACTGGCTGCAATGTTTGCCGAACAGACCACCGCCATGCAGGCCGGGTCCGGAAGTGATGATTTCTGAGCATCATCAGGCTCATCTGAATTTTTATAATTTATATTAAACATTTTATTCCCACGAGTGAGCGGGAAAGGGGAATGTCCACCGCGGTAATCCCGATCCCGCGGTAAGTCTATATGAAACTGGAGGTCGACAGGTATCCAGAGTTCACATACTAGCGGCCAGGCACCGCCTGGTCATGCATCCCTCGACGTATGCTGTTCCGTCTTGGAGTTGGGGTAATTTGTGAGGAGGTGGTTGCATCTCAGTGGGCCATTCTAAGAATGCAAGGAACCATAGTTCGAAGTCATTTCCCAAACATACCACTAAGGAGCACCATCAACTCGGGAGTTTTCTTCTCCCCGCCCGGCTACCACTAGCCAGGAGTATAGCCAGAGACATGACCGTGACTACATCCTGTTTCCAGCCGCCCCCAACGTGGAGAGTATAGCCGCACTTCCGGCAGTGCCTACAGAGAGAAACAACCCCCAGGTGGAGTTGGGACTGTACATAGACCTGTCGGCTGACGGCCAGAGGTTGCTAAGTAGGCGAGCTTTAATTGTATTGCTATTGCTGTCAACGACTGCAAAAGCGGTAGCGTGTTGGTTTTTGGAGCCATCCGTGAAGACACATTTCCATCCTGTTGATGTAAACGTATGTGTGAAATTTTTATATAACTGGTAGTAGATATCCGGATTAGTTATTTCTTTCTTGTAATTCTGTAAGTTTAGTATAAAAGATGAGCTGTTGAGTAACCATGGCGGGGACTTATCAGGAGTGTGGAAAACACGGGGAAAATCGAACTCAACAGTTTTTGAGTCATGTATAAGTTAACACATAATATGTTTACTTACCTTTTATCTCGTTACATAGTAATTTTTTGCTTTTCTTTTCATTCATACAAAAAAACCAATTCCAAGTAATTATAATGAAATATGAATATTTTCCTTTGGTTCACACAATAAAGTAAAATTCCATTTAAATTTTAATGTAACATGAATATTTATTTCGAAATCAAAATTGTGCTTAATTCTAAGAATCAGCACAACGAATTTAATTTGTCAGCAAACCCATTGCACGCGCATCCGTTGTAAAATGCTGACGTTTGCATCTGGCACACCTCCGCTTTAGAAATAGCAAAGCTTTGTTGTTCAACCTTGCGTTTTAATCACAAAACCCCTAATTGGCGCCCGACAGTTAAGAACTAAAATTACTAAGTGCCACTATAAGTGCCACTAAACAAAGCGAAAGCTTCCTCCAAAATTAAATTGGAAAATTTTTTAAAAAGTGCTACTATAAGTGCCACTGAACAAAGCGAAAGTTTTCTTAATAAATAAGTGAAAATTAATCGGATAATTAAACAAAAAAATGCCACAATAGGTGCCACCAAAATTTAAATAGTTATTAACAATATTAAAAACTTATCAAAATAAAGTGCCACTAAAATAAAAGAAAGTGCCACAAAAAAATCTGCAACTATAATAAAGACTAATTAAATTAAACTAACTTATGAGCCACTAATAAATAATTGTAATAATAATAAAATTTATTAAAAGAAAGTGCCAGTAAAATAAAAATTAAGTGTAACTAAAGGAAAAACTTTAACAATAATAAGAACTAAACGAACTAAAAAATAAGTGCCACTAATAAATAATTGTGCCACTAAACAACAGACATTAACGATAAAAGAAACTTATTAAAACAAAGTGCCACTAAAATAAAAAAGTGTCACAAAAAAAAAAGCAACAAAGGGATATAGGACGACCTGCACCGGACATCATCGAGTCCAGTGTCCTAGGAAGGACCCGAGTTCAACGAGGAAAAGGAACAATCCGCCGGGACCAGGACGACGTGGGATGAAGACTCATCTAGCAATGTAAGTGACGAAAATTAATTTAAGTGTTAAATTGTAAAATCGATTTCGAAGTAATTTTTGTAAAGAAAGAAATATTAACTTCGAAATATTTCTAAAAAAAAACCTTATATTAAAATTGTTAAATGTCCTGTGAGACGAAAAACATTAAGCTCTAAAGAAAATTTAAAGAAAAAAACTCCTTTGAATTGTGAAAAAAACGAAGGTAAAATTAAATTCTAATTACTAAGAATATTTTACTGTAAACACTGATAATTTGAAAGAATTTTTCTTAAAGAATAAATAAAAAAAATATATATTTATTCTAAAAATATAATAAAAAATATTCAAAAAATGGTAAATCCTAATAATCTTGTACGACCACCAGTATTAGGGAACGGTTGTTCCCCGACCAAAATCCTGCTCCTGCCCTACATCCTTCGCCTGACTTCGCTAATCTCATAAGAGATGTAGTGACGCAAATTCTAAATTCTGACGGACGGAATATTATCCAAAATATAATTAAAACGAACGAAAACCAAATACCGATAGCTGACCAGACAATCGACGAAAGACACAGAAACAAATTAACAGAAATTGACAAAATTCCGGATGTCGTTAGATCACTGAGAGAGTTCTCTGGGAAGCCGGCAGAATTCAATTCCTGGAAAAATGCGTAGAAAGAACTCTTCAAATTACCAAGGGGACTCCCAGGCATTTCGGGATCCTGAATGTAATCAGGAATAAAATAATAGGCAGCGCCGATTGTGTACTTGAATCATATAACACTCCACTGGATTGGAGAGCCATTTCAATATGTCTTACGACACATTGTGCATATAAGAGGGATCTCGGTACACTAGAGTACCAAATGGCAGGATAAATACAAGGCAAGCAATCAATTCAGGACTTGTACCAAAAAGTCTACTCGCCCCCAAGGCCTATAGCACAGAAACCCCAGCTCAAACCAGAACCAATGGACATCAACCAAAGCATCAGAACGAGCGCCGTCAATTACGCAAACAGACCCAACTTCAAATAAGCAGAAAAAAGGCAAGAAAAATCGAATTTAACCAGTCCACCTCTTGAAACACAAAGAAATTTTCATGTTTCCACTACTGCAGAGGAGACTAATAATCAAGTAGCAGACGTTCAAGATAATAACCCAGCAAACAGTTATGAGAATTCAGGTTTAGAGAACCACCAATATCAGGACAACTCTCAATACAATCCCTACGACTACGGAAGTTCCGACTTTACAGATATTAATTTTTTTAAATAAGGAACTCTTCGTTACCCCATTTTAATTGCAAGACAAGGAGCGGAGAAATACTTAAAATTTTAGTAGACGGATCAAACAAGAACTACATACAGCCGCAGTTAGTAAAAAGAATAATTCAAAATTAGGAAAACTTTTTTGCAAACTCAGAGAGGGAAAATTAGAAATTACCCATCACAGATACCTAAACTTGTTTAATTTAGAAAATTTTAATTTAAAATTTTATCTACTCCCCTCTCTAGTCTCTTTTCATGCTATTCTTGGCAACGAAAGCTTCAAAGAATTAGCAGCAGTTATCCACACTAAGGAAAGTTGTATGACAATCAATAATTCACTTAGAATACAGTTGAAACATTTACTTTCACAGGATGTAAATCATGTCTGTATCCGAGACAGTCATATGAACTGCTTTCAGGAACAGGCAATGAATTCCTTAGTTAATCAAAATATTGATCTTTTTTTTGACCCCAATGAAAAATTAACTTATACCACAGAAGTTATTGCCACTATTAGGACGAATTCAAACGAGCCAGTTTATACAAAATATTATCCATACCCCATGTCCTTAAAAGGAGAAGTTGAAAAGCAAATAAAAAAATTGTTAGACGACGGAATAATTAGACCTTCACGATCCCCATGTAATTCACCCGTATGGATCGTATCAAAAAAAAAAGGATGCTTCGAATAAGAAAAAATACAGATTGGTAATGGACTATAGAAAATTGAACTCCATAACAATAGCCGATCGATACCCAATACCGGACATCAATGATATATTAGCACAATTAGGCAAAAATACCTTCTTCTCAGTAATAGACCTGAAAAGCGGTTTCCACCAGATTCCGTTAAAAGAATCTGACATAGAGAAAACTGCATTTTCAGTTCAAAACTGTAAATATGAATTTACACGTTGCCGTTCGGGCTGAAAAACGCGCCCGCAATTTTTCAACGCACTTTGGATGACATATAAAGAAAATATATTGGAAGGATCTGTTATGTTTATATCGACGATGTAATCATTTTCAGCATTCCTCAGACAAATACCATTTACGTTTGGAATACCACAATCTATAATAATTGATAACGAAAAATCGCTTAACTCCCGCTCAATAACCTTCATGCTAGAAGATCAACTACGGATTAAAATTTACAAGACACCACCGCACACTAGCAAAGCAAGAATTTCGTTCCCACGACATTCGGGTTTACGATACCGGAACGACCCGGATTTATGTCCGGCCAAGGTCTGTTACTCCGGCATATTTTATGCTGCTATAACAACAACAACAACAACAACAACAACAGCAAAGCAAATTAACAAGTTGAACGCTTTCATTCAACCCTCGCAGAAATATTAAGATGTTTAAAAACCGAAGACATAGACAGGACTTTCGAAGAATTACTTGGCAGAGCCGTTTATGAATACAACTTTTCAATCCACTATACAACTGGACAAAAATGAAAAAAAATTTTTTCGGACGTAAGGTTTACATTAATCCTGATCGATACGAAGAAGCTAGGAAAAATAACATAGAGAAACTGAAATTTAAGCAAGAAAAAGACTTAGAATATCATAACAAGAATATAACACCCTGTAAAGACTACTTACCTGGACAGACCATTTACATAAAAATTAACAAACGATACGGTACAAAACTGACACCCCGTTACAAAAAAGAAATAGTTAAAGAACACAAATCATCAATAGTCCTAACAGAATCTAGTAAAGTCGTTCATAAAAGCCTAATAAAACAATGAAAACAAGAAATTAAAAAAAAAATTAAAAAAAAAAAATTATTTACAAAAATTTTTCTTTTAGAAAGTAAAATCAAAAAACTATTTTATTTCATAAAATAATTTTTTGATAAATTCCTTCAATATCTTTTTTATTATTCATATTTTTTTTCTTTTTGTAAGTAAAATCAGGAAAATATTTTCTTTCAAAAAGAGAAAAGAAAAAAAAATAATAACGTAAAAACAAAAAAAAAATAATAATAAAATATCGAAAATTAAAAAGTTTAATAGAAAATGTTAAATTGAATTAGTCAATGCATAATATTTAAAATAAATAGAAAAATGAATTTTGCAACATTATTGTATTTTCTTTTATTATCAAATTTTTAGATTGATTGCGCTAATAACAGCGATTACTGCAAATAGGAACGTTTAAAATTATTCACTTAATCGAATTACAAGACTATGACGACACCATACACCGCTTGGAGACAACTTTAAACGAAAGAATACCAAACCCTATCCTTTCATCGCTCGTCAATCAATCCAAAAATTATCTAAATAGAGTTAGGATAAATAAACACAATGCGAAAAGATCGTTAGATTTTATAGGTTCCGCATGGAAATGGATTGCCGGAAATCCAGACCATAGCGACTACAATATTTGAATTGAGAAAATGAATAATGTTTTGTATAACAATAACAGACGAGTTTTAATAAACAAATTAACAAGTGAGAAAATGAACGAAATAGTCGAAAATACTAATAAAATCTCTAAATTAGTAGAGGGAAAAAAATAAATTGATAATAATTTAATAATGCAAATAAAATTTAAATTGGAAATAATAAAAGAAGAACTAATAATGAAATGGAAATTAGAAAAAATTTCTTAGAAAACTAACACATACCTTTTATAAATATAGACGAAGCATTAGAATTCGCAGAAATTAAAATTGCTTCCAATAAGGAAAGCTTAGTTTATATAATAAATCTGCCAACAACGGAAAAAGATGACTGTAGAAGCTTAGAGATTAGACCAATAAAAAAAGGAGAACTTATAAACAGAACTTATAAATAGAATAGAATTTTAACGTGTAAAAATAAAATTGGTCTTCCCTGGGATTATTCTACCATACGACTTCATAATCTTTCAAACACTAAATTGATATCAGAACAAATTCAGTTATTGACTGACAGATTCAGAATTCGTTGCGCTATGTCTGACAATACATTAGTCTCTAATCTACATTAATAACCAATAATATACTTTTTGCCTGACATTAAATGGGCAATACAAATTAGCTTGTAAGATTCATAGCAGAGGTTTTTAAATAGTAGTATTTTCCTCTGAAATACCTTTCATAAAATAAAGTAAATAACGTAAATCTGTGATAGCAAAAAGAAAAAATGTTGTAGAATTAAGGTTGATGTACCATATTCTGTGAATTATGCGATATCTAAGTTTATAATGTGACGATTTTCTACTTAATAAATTATTTGAATTTGAATTTGAATTTAACGTGTAAAAATAAAATTTACGGAAAAATCAATGATTGTGAATCATACAATAATTTATCGATATGCTCAAAGAATGCAATAGAAGACATTACAAATGGCACAAGCATAGCACATCTGCTAAAAAGTAAAATTGATAATTGTACTAAAATAAATACCCAACATGTAAAAACGGTTGAGGAAATATCAAATGATATAATATTTTTAAATTAATATAATGGTTTTATAAAATTCGAAAATGAGACTACGAAGCTGAAAGGAACGTATTTAATAAGACACTGTAACACGAGTATAGAATTTGATAATAAAATGTATTTCGCAAAAGAAGTAACAGAAAAGAAACCTTTGCCGGCGATACTACAGCCAATGGCAGTCCATAGTAAAATAGAAGAAGTATTGTCTTTGGATTCAATTAAAGTATTTCAATTAAATGAGTTAGAAGAAATAACTCTCTTAAAACACGTAATTATATTTACATTTCTATTAATGGAATATCTATAGGAATTATTATACTTATAATTGTAATAGTTATGTATGTATGTATATTAAAAATCAAAAGAAACAAAATAAACGAAAAACGTAACCAAGACACTATTGAAATCGGGATTAAAGATTTACCAAAACTTTGCGTAACTCATTCGAACGAGGACGCTCGAATTTAAGGCCGGAGGAGTTATCACATAATATGTTTACTTACCTTTTAACTCGTTACATAGTAATTTTTTGCTTTTCTTTTCATTCATACAAAAAAGCCAATTCCAAGTAATTATAATGAAATATGAATATTTTCCTTTGGTTCCCACAACAAAGTAAAATTCCATTTAAATTTTAATGTAACATGAATATTTATTTCGAAATCAAAATTGTGCTTAATTCTAATAATCAGCACAACGAATTTAATTTGTCAGCAAACCCATTGCACGCACAACCGCTGCAATGCCTATGCTTATTGTTAAATGCTGACGTTGGCGTCTGGCACACCTCAGCTTTAGAAATAGCATAGCTTTGTTGTTGCCATGAATGCAAGGCTTTAGCTTGCTTAATTGAAAGAACAAATTTAAAACTTCAGTCTTCATTTCAAAGTGTCCGGGTTCGGTTGGTAACGTATAACCTTGCGTTTTAATCACAAAACCCCTAATTTATACAACGATGCATTGCATATTGCCACTTAGAAATTCGTTTGTGTTTTGACACTTTCTGAGTTATTTTGTGCAAAATTTTATTGTTACTCAAAAACAGCTTCGGAGCAACCTTGAGGGTGCTGGTTTTAATTCGTTCTTCAATTGAAGAAAGTCCGGCTTCAGCGAGTATCATTTTGATTGAAGAAGTTCAATATTGCTCGAATGCTTCTGCGGGCAACATAATGCTGTTTTAATTAGTTGGAGATTTTCCTTCGAGCAATTCCCATAGATTCCAATCCCATAATCTATTCTAGATAAAATTAGTGCTACTGTTAAGTTAATACATGTTTTTATATGAACAAAATATTTCCTTGTGGTAAGATAATTAATTATACCTAGCCTTTTTGATATTTTATTTTTCAAATGAATGCAGTGATCTTTAAAGCTGAGCTTAGGGTCAAATATTTATTTATTTATTTGAAAGAGAAATAATTATAAATAATTAAGTCACTTATGTAATAAAGCACTGGCTGCCAGGGCCTTCGGCTTTAATTAAAATAAAAATAAAAGACTAATAGCTAGGATAACATTACTAAGTTTAATAGTGGATGTACTAAGGAACTGGGTATCATATGCTTGGTAGTGTATAGTTAATTTAGAAAAGTGTGCTAAATATATGTATATATGTATATATGTATATACATTAGTACAGAATCAAATTTTTAGTTTACATAATGAAATAAATTTAGCTATTAGGGTCAAATATAATTCCTAATATTTAAGGCTCTTGGTAGCTTCTATTCTTATGTTATTAAAGACTAATGTATCTACATTATTTACATTTTGTATTCTTGCATATATGAAATACTTTACATTTATCGTATGCTATACAAGAGCCTGAGGATTTACTCTACTCGTTGATATCAGATAAGACATTACATTTATTAGAAATATCTTTTTCAAAAGAAAATATAAGTACATCTTCAGCGTAAATAATGTGCTCCATATGATTATATTTAGAAATTATGTTACTAATATTGTTAAAAGCTATTATGAATAGAATGACTCATAATGGAGACCCTTGGGGTATGCCGTTGTGGAGATTGTATACATTAGAATATGACTTATTAATATAAACGCGGAAATGCCGGTTTGTTAAAAAGCTTTTAATGATTTTATATAATTTTGTTCCAACTTTCCACTCTTCAAGTTGTTTTAATACCGCGTGGACTCCAATTCGATCAATTGAAATCAATACTTAGATATGTTAGATGATTCTTGGAAGAAATTGCAGTAGAGGCATTATGTTCAAAATAAAGTAGAGTGTCTATTGTACTATTTCTTGCTTTTTAGGAATAAATGACAAATAGAAATTTGCGTCACTAGAATAGTTGGACCAATTTGTTTCAAAAATCTCGGCAATCTCTTTTGGGTCATATATTGTGTTGTCATCATTGGAAATGAATTCTAATTGTGGTTTTTTGTAGGTTCCGGCCAATATACTGATACTGGAAAAGATTTTTTGTGGATTGGATGATGGGTTAATTGCTTTTGTAAAATTTTTGAAGCTTTTTAACTTTTCTTCCTTTAGAGTTTTTCTGAAGAGGGCGTTTGCTTTTTTGTATTAGATTAAATCAGAGAGAAGCCGTGCTCGTCTAAATATCTTCCACAAATCCTGTTTGTTTTTCCTTAACAACGCAAGATTAGAATTCCACCAAGGGACCGTTTTTCTATAGCGTATCCCTGATGTCTGGGGAATTGCAATGTGGGCTGATGTCCGAAAAATTTTGGTTATAGCGGCTGTCTCTTTATTAACTTGGTCTGAACACGGGCTGTCATAGTGTAATTCAAATGCGATATCTTTGTATCGTGGCCAATTGCCTTTTCAATTATAAATTTCTATATATGTATGCTGACATTTAATGTTTCATTGCTGGGAAAAAATTTCGGAGATAATGGTAAAATGGTCGCTCGAATGGAGAAAGTCTAGTGTTTTGGTGGAGATTTTGGGTGCTAAGCTAGCCGAACAAATGGTAAGGTCGATGTTGGTAAATGTACTGTGGATAGAGAAGTGTGTAGGCTTCCCGTCATTAAGGACAATAAGATTATTGACAAGAACTGCGTCTTCTATTGATCTTCCTCTAGTCTTCGCAGATGTGGAACCCCATATTGTGCTCCACGCGTTGAAGTCCCCGTCTAATAACATTGGGGTGGAAATTACCTTTAGGATTTTGTTTATATCCTCAGACTTAAATTTTTGCATGGGTGGAATGTATATTGAAACTATTGTTGTTTTAAAACCTATGTTAACTTCGATGGAATTTCTATTGTTTTATGGGAAATGTTATTTTAGATAAGAATAGCATTTCCTTGCTTTCCATAGGTATTGGTGCAAGTTGTGGAAGAAACCTTTGAAATGAGCTAGGACTAAAGGGTCTTTGTTTTTAGGTAAGTGTGTTTCGTGTAGTGCAACTATGGATGGTGTGTGTTCTTTTAGTAAAACTTGTAAATTATCAAAATTATTATAATATCCTTTTAAATTCCACTGTAATACTTCAACCATTAGATGATAATAGGGTATAGAGGAATTCGAGAATTATCAACTTTTAGTTCAAGAGTAATACAAGTAATACTCGAATAAAAGAGAGTTTCTCTTAAGGTATAATTTAAACAAAAACAAATTATGACCATATTTAATGAGTAAATATTATTGAATGTGCTATTGAATAGGAAGAGTCTTCGGTCATGCTGTTGCCGTGTGAAAGATTACGCTGTTCATTAAGAGAGTTTGGTATGGAATTTGAATATTTTTCGTTGAGAGAGTTTATTGCAAGATTTGAATATCTAGTGCTTGTTGGGTTTTCGTTTAGGTAGTCTGTTTCAGAGTTTGTGGGCTCGGTACTAATTAGTACTAATTATAATTGGCAAGACTGCTTGGTTAATGAGATAGAGATATGTTTGGCATGGAAAAGAGGAAGAGTTAAGGAAAGAGAAAAGAGATGAAGATTGATCGTTAGGTAAAACTGAGGCATTATAGAGTGTTGACAATAATGCTTCAACTGTATGAGGGTTGGAGAGTTGGAGAATTAGTATGTTGTGAAGTACTTTTTGAAGTTTCAGAATGATGTTTTATTGAATTAGAGATTGTACTGGATAAGGGAAATTCGAAGTTTGCTGTTGTTGCAAATTGATATTGTTAAAGGATGTTTGATTTTAGGTTTGCTTTGAGTTGGTGACTGTGTTGGATAGAGGAATTTGGTCTGCATTATTGCTTATGATTTCGTTATTTTCTTTGTTCTGTGTGTGATTTTTTAGAACTGTTGAGTAGACGTGAGGAAGGGGGGTGGGGTTATTTTGTTTAAGCTGTGCCAAAAGTACATTTTTTGGTAGTTTGAATTTTTAGAATTTGTTTAAGCTGCTGGTATTTAGGGCATTCGGGCGACGAGGCGAAGTGCGTGCCAAGGCAGTTTGTGCACATTGTTCGCGTACACATGTGGGAACATGTGGGGGAAGACTACATGTCGCACACGTTGGAATGCCTTTACAATGCCTTAAGGTATGACCTAACTTTTGGCATGTTTCACAGCGCATTGGGTTTGGGTAATATTGTTGCACTCGAATTTTATACCAAGCGATGTCTATTGATTTAGGTGGCTCATACAAATCAAATGTGAGTAGAATAACTCCAGTAGGTGTAACTTTTCTTCAACTTTTTTTTGTGAATTTGTACACTTGCGTTACGCCTTGGGATTTAAGGTCTTCAAGTATTTCAGTTTCGCGTGTTGGAATCAAGTTCTTGTCGTATATTGTTATTTTACAACTGTTTAAAGTTTTGCGACGGGAAACTGAGACTCTAAGTTTTAGCAAGCACAAGTAAGCTACCATCGCGAAGCATGCTGATTGTATCAAGTGCTTTTTTTTGCAAATATACTGAACATTGACAAAGGTTTCTTTTCATCTGAAGCCTGGATTAAAACGAATTTCAGGTTTTTTGCTGGTGGATTTTTTATTGTTGGTAGTGACGGGCAAAAGTCTTCCGTCACATTTTTATATTTTGCTGCCTTTCTTTTTTTGGTTTTGGGGCTAGCGGATTGGGCTAGCTCCCTAAACCTGTTCCCCGTAAGGGGTTCAGGTGGCATTTTTAACTATATAAATAACTTTGATTAAATCAAAAATTGGGGTCGGATATATGAAAATCCAGAAATTTTAACTGATAAGCAAGTTTTAGCTTAACACACGCGTGCACTAGCGTAATCACAAAGAGAAAAAATGTCACTGAGAACAACTGTTCGATACGAAGATTGATCGATGACTGTGGAAACTTATATATGAATGCTGACTTGAAATAATTCAATGCTATGCTATTGTAAGAAAGCTTAAATTGCAAGTCTGAAATGGAAGGGGAAACTTGGTGTTTTTTTACATCTACATATACGAAAGCGTATGATAGTCAGCCACTTTTTTAATAAAATATATTTTTAGTCCAACGTCGTTCCAATTTTTTATTCCTTCCAAATAATAGCTTTTCTCAAAATAGTTTGTTCCTTTGATGACCTCTGCATTTAACACAAACCTCTTACCACCTACCCATGTTTTCAGGTTTAGAAAAAGAGAATAGTCGCATGGGGCTAAATCTGCAGAATATGCTAATTCTGGAGTTAACACTATTCATGAGATTAACGCGATTGAGCTTATGGTCGAGTGTTGGCAATCGCGGCACCCTTCGCGCTTTTTCAAATGTTATGTACTCGCTCAGTTGAGATGCCAACAGCCAAGATATACAGACAATAGATTTTATCGACGATATCTGGTGTAAGACCCACTTTTTGGCGATTTGAACGTTCGGCGTAACTCGTGCAGTTAGGGGTAGTAGTGATGAGTCACTGACCTATCAAACCACCCTCGTACTTTACCTGTCTATCTAAGAGGTGTGTTCAAAAAGTAAGGTGACTTTTCAAACTTCGCAGGCGAAGCACATTCGGTTATTGTTGCGTTGGTACGCATTTTCCGAACAAATGTTCACATTTTCAAGTACATAGCATACTTAGTTAGTTTCTGCCAGTTAAAACGATTAGACGTGTTTTGTTGTGTGCAGCGATTTTAAATTATTATAAAAAATGGAGCGAAGAAATTACACAAAATTTTGTGTGAAAAATGGAATAAAGTGCTCTATAACACTTGATATGCAAAGAAATTTGTTTGTGAAAATCATCGGGATACCATAAGAGAAGTTGCTGACGAAGTTGACATATCCGTTGGCTTGTGTCATGCGATTTTTTTTAATGTTTTGGGCATGAGACATTTTGGGCATTTCATGTCAAACGGACTAGAAAAAAGGTGATGCTTTGGAATTCGTTCATATTTTGGGTAATTGTACTTGTACTAGGTATAAAAGCGTACACACAATTTTTTTTTATGATGGTTATTTGTCGAGTTATGGGCTTCTAAAGAATAGTAAAAATGAAAATTATGTTTTTTTTATTATTTAATATTAAACTTAACCATTTGTATAGAAAATTTCCGGCGTTTTTAAATGAAATCAATTTACAAAAAAAATTTTTTCCACACCGGAAGTAAAAATTTCAAAACAAAATTTTGGAAACTTCGACCGCTTTTTTTTAATTTGATTATTTCAAATATAGCCTCAGGTATAGTTATAATATCCTAGAAGTTTTAGAGTGGGATCTCCACCAGATAGGGAGATATGTGAATTGTTGCACATACACCTCGCGCTGAGTATGACGCTAGGCGCTTGTTTGTAACCTTCGGTTCATGTGAAAAAGACATTTTATAAAATGAAAATGTAGTGAAACTGTCTTCTACCTACGTTCGATGGTCTTTAAACCAAATTTCTTTATTAGCATTATAATTATACCCACGGCGAAACCGATTTTTATATACCCTCGCGATGTACTTTTGTATGGGCGGTGCCCATATTTTCATAAAATACAGAAAAACAAAGTCTTTGGGAGGTGGGCGAGGTTATTGTCCGATTTAAACAAATTTTAACGATGATAATAGCGATATTGAGGAACATTTGTTTACCAGATTTTGTGAGGATACCTTATATCGTTATTGAGATACAACAATTATTTTCTAAGTGAGCGTGGCAACGCCTATTATTCAAAATTCCATAAATACCTAATTTCTTAGTTCAAAATCGCTCCAAATACCGAATTTCACTCAATTTGTTTTAACAGATACCGAAAAAATGGAGTTTTTCATTTTTCAAAAACTTCCGTTATATTGGAGGTGGGCGTGGTTATTGGCCGATCTTGACGGACGGACAGACAGAAGGGCTAAATAGATTCCTCTTTTCATTCTGATAATTTTAGTATATGTATATACATATGTCAATACCTATCACAATTATTTTTTCCTGTTACAAACAACCGTTATGTGAACAAAGTTATAATACCCTTTTGTACAAGTACGCTCGGGTATAAAAAGAACCACAGCGACCTAAAAACCAAATAAATTTTTTTTTGACGCTAGTTGTTAACTACTTACCTATTTTCTACCTGAAATATACATCATGCTTGAACGTTATTAATATACACATACATATGTACATTAGGGTGACAATTAAATGTATGGAGTATTTTTTTTTTCTTTATTGTTTTGGTCTCAGTTTTTTTTTGTGTGTAGTTTTATTTAAAAAAAATTCTAGTAAAATTTCAAGGTCGTAGGAAGAGGATTAGGGGGCGCGTCGGCCCCCCAAAGTTACACAAAATACGTTTTTTCACGCAAATTCTTACTTTGACTGCTTGTAACTTTCTCTGTGTTTTTTTTTTTTAAACATTACTGGCGAAAGATGTTCATTAATATGTCTACAATAACATCTGTCAATAACATTTTTGTCTAATGTTAATATTTAATGAAAAAAACTTAAATATAGGAGAA
The DNA here is from genome assembly GCA_963971545.1 of Philophylla caesio. NCBI lineage: Eukaryota > Metazoa > Arthropoda > Insecta > Diptera > Tephritidae > Philophylla > Philophylla caesio. The sequence continues at coordinate 28,036,688 of OZ020609.1, read as the reverse complement.
AAAGTACGCCTCAATGTCGATTTATTATACTTAAATAAAATTACTTATATGATTCAAATTTTGGATTTTGTTCAGATTTATTTAATTAAAGATTCATATAGAAAATTCCTTATGATTTACGTAAGAGTAGCTTCAACAATTATATACAGTAAGACCTCGCTAGTCCGAACTTCAGACTTTTTTTGTTTACTTTTGTTTTCAAGTGTAAGAATTGTCTTTAAAAGTTTGCTTCAAATTTTTTTTGCCTGTATGCTGAAGCGATCTATAATATTGACAATTGTGACCGAGAATATTCCCGTTACAACCTCAACAATATTATTCTCAATGCTTGCGTAAGCTACCGACAAAAAATCAGCACCAATGTTTCTCGGAAAATAGATTCTTATTTTACAGTTATATGCAGCAGCCGCAAACATTTTTTAATAGCATTAAATTTGCAAAAAAATCATTCGAAGTGAATATTTGAATGTGAAAAGTCGAAAATGTCTGCTAGAAATTTACGTGAACGCATATATTTAATTGGTTATTGTACCAACTCATTAACGGGAAGTAAACTACCCTCCAATATAGAAGTGTTGAAAGTTTTGTTTTTCAATTTACGTGTAGTAAAAAAAAATTTACGGGAAAGTTCAGATTTAGTTGTAAAAGAACTATTCGTGTTCTGGGAAAAAGCCCGCATTCCGGTCAAGGATAAACAACACTGCATTACAAATGTAGAGAAATTGTATAAAGAATGGCAAAGCTTTCAAAAAGATTCAAAGAAGACTTCTAATTTCCATAAGAGCAAAGTAAACACGTGGAAAGAAAAATTGGATATGCTTTTTGACGTGGCGCATGCAAGTGCATTAAAAATAATGTCGAATCAAGAAGATATTGATTTCTTGATAAGTCAACGAAAAACGGGGCGCCCAGGCTTTATGTATGGTATCGATTACGAAGAAGTACGCCGAGAGTGCCGACTTGAAGAACGCAACAACAATTTATTACAACAAGTGGAGCGGAATAATCGTGAAATTGCATTAATTGGTTCGTTGTATGTTATTGTTTATTTTTTATTTTCTTTAAATTAAGTCGTTTTTATTAGATGAAACTGCAGAGTTGCTGTCATCTGAATCTTCAGAGAATGATAACAGTTTTCCAGATATGGAATGTGACCCACGTTGTAGTCAACCTCCAGCCAAAAAATGTAGGGGAACAAATAAAATACTAACACCAAAACTGGCGGCCGCACTCGATGTCTGTAAAATCAGTGACAGACATGCGGTTCATCTAATAAGCGCAGTCGTTGAAGCTCTAGGTAATAATGTTGAAGATTATATTTTAAACCGAACGTCTGTACACCAGGAAAGGGAATAAATCCGTGAAGAAAGAATTTCAGCATTAAAAAATAAATTAAAATTAAATGAGCTCGACGCTATCTGCCTTCATTGGGATGGTAAACTTTTGCCGGCGCTGACGGGAAATGATAAAGTTGATAGGTTGCCTATAATAATATCGAGCGGTAAAGTTGAACAGCTTCTTGAAATACCTGCACTTGATTCCGGTACTGGAAAAGAACAGGCATCCGCTGTATGCGATGCTATTTATGAATATGGTCTGCAAAATCACATCAAAGCTTTAGTGTTTGATACAACAGCGGTCAATACTGGGCGTTTCAATGGTACCTGTACGTTAATTGAAAATAATTTACAAAGACAACTTTTATGGTTACCATGCCGTCATCATATATACGAGATTGTTTTAAGATGCGTTTTCGAAGAAAAAATAAGCTGTTATGGAAGTCCAAACGTTAAAATGTTTGAGAAATTTAAAAATGCTTGGGCTAAGATTGATGCTAAAAACTATGAGTATGGCATCAACGATCCAACTGTCAAGACGTACATGAAAGAGTCTGCTGTTCGCATTATCGGTGCAGTAAATAATATCTTGGAAGAAAAACAACCCAGGGAAGACTATAAAGAATTCTTGGAACTCACTTTGCTCTTCCTGGGTCAAAAACCAGAAAAGACACATCCAAACAGCCTAATGTTTCGATCGCCAGGAGCTGTTCACCATGCAAGGTGGATGGCAAAAGCGATTTACTGTCTAAAAATATTTTTATTCCGTAACGAGTTCCAGCTTTCAGCAACTGAATTAAATGGGCTTCGTCAAATTTGTGTTTTTATTGCTGAAGTCTATGTCGAAGCGTGGTTTTCTGCTCCTTTGGCCATTAAAGCGCCATATCAAGATTTTTTATTTTTACAAAAACTTGAAAACTTCAAAAAAATTGATGCTGCTATATCTTATGTTGCTCTTAAAAAGTTCAGGAACCACTTGTGGTATTTAAGCCCTGAGGCGGTTGGTCTTGCATTTTTTGACAGCAACGTATCCCTTTTTTCAAAACAAAAAATGGTGGCGGCTTTGGAAAATGATTTGAACAAGAGCAAAACACAAAGCGAGCTACAATAAATGATAGAGAAATCGTTGAAATATTCCATGACGGAATTGAACAGTTCGTCTCTGCCGAAACAAAAGCATTATTTGAAAGATTTCAAATAAATACTGATTTTTTTAAATTAAACCCAGACAAATGGGAGCAGGACCAATCTTATTGTAAAGCGGCTGAACTGATGAAAAAATTAAATGTTACAAATGACACTGCCGAAAGGGCGGTTAAATTGATGGAAGAGTATAATAAACTATTTACCAAAAATGAACGCCAAAAACAATTTGTTTTAAAAATTGTTAGCGATTACCGCCATCGGTTTCCGGACTGTAATAAAAAGACATTGTCTCAAGTGCTTTAAACAATATTAATAAAAAGAGAAATCATATACATAAGTAGTTTTATTTAAGTATAATAAATCGACATTGAGGCGTACTTTTTCTCCTATATTTAAGTTTTTTTCATTAAATATTAACATTAGACAAAACTGTTATTGACAGATGTTATTGTAGACATATTAATGAACATCTTTCGCCAGTAATGTTTAAAAAAAAAAACACAGAGAAAGTTACAAGCAGTCAAAGTAAGAATTTGCGTGAAAAAACGTATTTTGTGTAACTTTGGGGGGCCGACGCGCCCCCTAATCCTCTTCCTACGACCTTGAAATTTTACTAGAATTTTTTTTAAATAAAACTACACACAAAAAAATACTGAGACCAAAGAAAATATCACTTTCGAAATTAACTGTCACCCTAATGTACATATGTATACGGTTAACAATGTTTCAATCCATTTCGCTTGGTAAATCATAAAATTAAATAATTTAAGAAAATTGTCTGCACAAGTGGGGACATCCAGCAAATTCTTATGTGTGCACAACTGCAGGAAACGACTTTTAAGTGAAATACCAGCTAATGAAGATGTTGAATATTCTGAAACCTCTAGCGAACTTTCGTAAAGCACCCGCGAAGAAGCATTCATTCCTGAAGACAATTGCAGACATGAACTTATTCAATCGGATTCAGCAATAGAAAATACAGAAATTTTAAAGCAGCTAAAGGGAAAATTTAATGGTCCGTCTGCGACGACAAGCGAAAAGCAAAGAAACTTGTGGATCAGTTCGACATCTTATCAATTCCAAACCCACGAGGCCGCAAACTACTACATTGACAACTTAACGGGAAGTTTAAAGAGGAATTTTCGAACGTTAAATTAGGTTTAACAAGCTGGTCATCCTGGGACGCATATGCTTGGTGTTTGCATATACCATGAAAATGTCAACCTAATGTTGGATGGTAGATTGATTGCTAATCTTACAGCTGGAACAAACATGGAACTTTCGTCTTATAAGGATTGCTAAGATGATGTGGTGGAATCCAACAAAAACCGCAAAAATACCACCGAAAGAGTGTTGTAAATCTTGTCCTCGCTTAAAGGCAATTCATCATCTTCTTTTTGGTTGTTGTGGTTTCCGACAGGGTAATTATACGCTGTATTTTGGAACGAATTTCCGTCATCCCTTGTCAAGTTTGGTTTGGAGACAAACCGGTTTCGGCGTTGTGCCATCTTCAGTGTAATTTTTCGAGAACGAAAAATTACACTGAAGATGGCACAACGCCGAAACCGGTTTGTCTCCAAACCAAACTTGACAAGGGATGACGGAAATTCGTTCCAAAATACAGCGTAATTCATCATCATTTGAAGGTAATTTTCGATAAGAACCAAGTAACAGACGTGCAGTTTTAAAAGTGGTTTGGCACAGACTGCTTAACAATCTCTACTCAAATACTTCCCAGTGATGATTTTGTAGGTAGCTTGTGTGATGCCTTGGTTACTCCAAAACCACATGCTTATTTTGCAGAAACACAGGCTTTTTATTTTAAAAATCTAAGATAAAATTTGGACGAAGGAGAAGTCCTCGTTCAGTGTGACTTTGCTTTGATGACCCCAAATCTTTCCATTGGAACAACGAACAAGCAACACTCCTCACATCGGTTTTTTATTATAGAGATGGAATTAAAATAAAACACGACAGCATTGTTATGACTTCAGATGACTTAAAACATGATACAGCTACTTTTTAAGCCTACTTTTTACGCCTACCAAAAAATACTACACAAACGTTTTGAAAAAGCAATAGTTGTAAATAAAATTTTATACATAACAGATTGTGCTTCACAACATCTCTAGGAAAGAGGCCATGCGATGGACTTGGAGGGAACCTCAAACATTTTGCTACGCGGCAAGCCTACAGTTACCTTAAAGTAAATCAGTTGTTTCACCAATGAATTTTACGAACGGGCTACAACAACTACTGCTCCAAAGATGATATTCAACGTGAAAGGACATTTTTGCAACCCAGATTTGATTCTGCAATCGCCATTCCGGGAACTAAAAAGTTGCATGCCTTTATTCCAACAACTGAAGACCTTCTTGAAAGAGGAACAAGTTCTAGCATAGATTCGCAATGTAAAATTATAAAAGTTATAAAGTAAAACCGTTCATTATATTTTCATTATAATATCATACCAGTTTTACAAAATATGTCTTTTTCACATGAACCGAAGGTTACAAACAAGCGCCTAGCGTCATACTCAGCGCGAGGTGTATGTGCACAAATTCACATATCTCCCTAACTGGTGGAGATCCCACTCTATAACTTCTGGGTATTATAACTATACGTGGAGCTATATTTTGAAATAAACAAATTTAAAAAAAAGCGGTCGAAGTTTCAAAAATTTGATTTAAACTTTTACTTTCGGTGTGGAAAAAAATTTTTTTTTGTAAATTGATTTAATTTTTTTAAATCGCAAAAAATTTGCTATACAAATCGTTCAGTTTAATATTTAAAAAAAAAAATTGTCAGTACAAAAAAAAATATTAAAAAACATAATTTTGATTTTTACTATTCTTTAGAAGCCCATAACTCGACAAATAACCATCATATAAAGAAAAATTGTGTGTACACTTTCATACCTAGTACAAGTACAATTACCCAAAATATGAACGAATTCCAAAGCATCACCTTGTTTTTCCTGTCCGCTTGACATGAAATGCCCCGTGTGTCAGCGAAGTTTGTTCCAAAACTTCCGTATTTTGATCAGAAAAACCGTTGAATGAGCATCGCTAAGGAGCCCTTGAACGACGTCAGTTATGATCCTGATTTGTTCAAAAGGGTCATAACTGGTGACGAATCATGGTTATCACGACAAAACCAAAGCTCAGTCGTTCCAATGCACTATGGGCCAGCGAACCATTATTTTTGGCATAAAATCTGAGAAAAGTCCCAGATCGCTAAAGCTTCGCTCAAATGCTTTTCATATACATACATATGTACATATTTCATAGGCTTTTGTAAAAATGAGGGTAGTCGGAGTACTGCCACTCCTACCCCTCGTAGATATAGAATATTAAAAATTCTGTAATATACAAACTATTCAATAGTTTATAAAAGTTAATTTATTTTATGCAAAAATGGAGAGTATAAAGTAAAAAAGTTTATGTTTTTAAATGTTTACATTTATTTGTGAGTGTATTTCGGGCAAACACAACCGGATTTCCCGACAGCTACAATTTTGTCTAAGGAAGAACATTAATAACAGGCATGTGAGATAATTTTTTAAATGCATTAGATTATAACCACACATTATTCCAGATCCTGTTCAATATCAACTTCGAACTCAAAAGAATATTCAGAGAGCATCTCTATATCGTCGTGCGAATTACAATTTTCATCATCATCTTCATGACGGGACGTAGAAGCCACGTCTAAATTGTCTGGAACAGCAGCCAAATCTAAAAGTTCAGTAACTTCATGTGGGATTCTTTGGATTAATTTGTTTTTATTAAACACATCATTATTATATTGCTTAAAACGAGTTAATGACCTTTGGTATTTGATCCATTTTCGATATATGAATGAACAAAGATTCTCAATTTTCTTTTTAAACGCTTCCAATTATTTTTCATTTATATTTAAATAAATATTTTTTCATAAAAATTTTAAGTCACCTTACTTTTTCAACAAATCAAGACATATCTATATGTCTTGATTCCGTTCTCTTCTCAAGAATTATTACAGAAAATCATCATCTAGCAGTAATTGACTACTGACGAAGCCTTTAGGATATTTTACGTTCAAACAACCCAAAGAAATACTGTATTTTATTGTTCCATTTATTGCAACTTCCTCCGGCAGAACTAGAGATCGAAAAATTACACAACGCCGAAACCGGTTTGTCTTAAAACCAAACTTGGCAAGGGATGAAGAAACACTGGCAAAGCCACTAAGCCTCACGTCAGGACCCAGCGCGACCGAAGGGCAGCGCCGAAGGTCATCCAACGGAAAGCGCTCCTTATAGATAGGCGGGAAGGACAAACCTCCCACTCGCACGGAGCAGAGAAAGGAGCTGGCCTCCAAGAGACAGCGATCTCAGGACGATACCCCGAGTGGATCGAAGAGGCACAGGACTTCCTCCCCCCGAACCGTCGGTCGATAGCCGTATCAGCTAAGGCATTTAGCGAGGCTGGAAAAGAGCACCTGACGCTGGCTGTGCTCGAAAAGAGCCATCCCGACGGAAATATCAGCAGGCACAACTGGAAGTCCGTCTTGATGGCTCTCTGCAGGTTCTATAAGGGCATACTCCTGAAGTATCCCGGCCCAGCACCAGTCGTCCGTGAGGCAATCTCCTCGGTGGGACAGCTGTGGCCCGGGGCAGACTTGATGGCTGTCCACAGGGACGAGATCCCTTAGCGGTCTCGAGATTGAGCCTGGCAACGGAGATCTACCCACCAGTGATTGGCGAGACCAAGAAGAAGCAGCCAGTTGACCTCGTCATCAGCGAAGCTTCTATCCGAGTGCTCGTGGACTCTGGTAGGGTAATAAGCTACGGCTTCTACTCCATCATCATTAAGGTCCACAAGAAGACGGAGGGAGCCAGATAGAGGGATCAGACGGGCCCTCGAGCGCACCCATTTTCGAGACAACTCTTACTGGCAGGGAGGCCAACAAACCGAGAGATACCTCGAGCGTCCCTAAGGCCCCGGAGCGAGAGCCGATAATAAAAATGAAAACGAGCAACCTAAGCGCAACTGAGGACATTCCATTGGGGGTATCGGACATCGCGACGGATGCTGAGAACGACACGGCCTCAGCGTCTGTATACGTTGGGCCGGTATACAGCCGATGGGTAACGCCTGATGATGAGGACCAGCTTCTAGCTTGGGAATCTGAGGAGACGGACCTTGACATCACAGTAAAAGAGAAGAGCCAGAGGCAATGGACGTCGTCGGGGACGAGATGGTGCATATTATACATGTTAATCTGCACCATTCCGAGGCAGCTTCGGCTGCCCTCCTTCTTCGACTGAGCGAAAGGGCTGAGGACATCATTCTCGTCCAAGAGCCGTGGATCGTCAGAAACAGGGTTTGCAGACTGAACTCTGATGCATACCAAACGGTAACACCCCCAGTAGCAGGTACGATCAGAGCATGTATTCTTATTAAAAAAGCACTTCCTCCTCTCTCATTACAGCGACGAAGACACAGTTAGCATAACCGTCCAGCTGAAAGGGAGCGTCGTCTGGTTCCTCGCGAGCTACATGGCCCACGACAGCCAATCTCTCCCTCCAAAAAGACTGAAAGAAGCCATCAAAGGGGCTAACAATGAAAGCCTCCCGGTCATAATTTGAGCCGACTCGAACTCACATCATGAGATATGGGGCTCAAACGATACCAACCCTAGAGATGAGTGTTTACTTGATTTTATACTAGCAAATAATCTATATATATGCAACCGGGGGAACGATCCCACCTTCATGATCTCTGTCAAAAGAGAAGTACTGGACATCACCATCGCATCAGGCAGCCTGTCAGACCTTATAAGCAACTGGCAAGTGTCCAAAGAGCACGCTTTTTCCGACCACCTCTACATAACTTTTAAGATCACACTCAGTTCTACTACTCTAACGGCGTAAAGGAATAAGAGGCAGACAGATTGCCAGAAATATAAGAACGTCCTCTCAGCCTCTCTGTCCAGACACGTTTATCACTATAGGCTAGGCCTATCGCAAACACCTGACGAAGCGAGTCCCTCAAACACGAAGGTCGTTTCTCGCGGGGACCTTGACTCACCGTCGAAAATAGATGAAGCGGTATGCCTTATAACAAACGCATGTAATTCTGCTTTCAGAGTCTCCTGCCCTGAGACCTTCCCGAGGGGTAAAAAGAAGCCCCAGTGGTGAAATAGAGAGGTCTTTGGCAACCATACAAAGACGCTCTTAAAACTTTCAAGAAGGCCATTAAGACAGCACAACGCAAATCTCGGCAAAACTTATGTTACAACATAGAAGAAAACTCCGAAGCCAACAGGCTGAGGAAGGTTCTTTCGAAAAGTGCTCCAACGATAAATTCTATTCAAAAACCAAACGGAGAAGGGACATCTACAACCGACGAAATGCTGGAGCTTCTAATGACCACCCACTTTCCTGGGTGCTCTGATGACTCCAACATCTTTCCAGGTCTCCAAGCCAACTCACTGTAAGAGAATACCGCAAGGTCGTGGCATATGCTGATGACTTGGCAATCACAGCAACGGGCAAACATCTACAAGCCATTAGCGATTTACTGCAAAACGCTCTAAATACCATTCCTCGCTGGTTGTGGAATGTGGACTTAACGTCAAGCCTACCAAGACCGAAGCAGTGCTCTTTACAAGGAAATAAAAATTCCCGTTTTCAAATTACTATCCGTAAACGGAGTGGTACTAAGTCTCTCAACCGAGGTAAAATGTTTTGGAATTATACTAGATAAAAAAATCGACTGGAGGCGGAACATTGAAGACCGCTCCAAGAAAGCTACTGTTGCTCTATATGCCTGTAAGACGGCCGTGGGGAAGAAATGGGGTATAACGCCACACATTATACACTGGATGTACATAGCTGTGATAAGACTCATTATTTTCTCACCACAGGAGCACTGCCCTCTACACCCACCAAATATTTCGAGATAATTTTAAATCTCCCACCGGTGGATATCTACGGTAAATTCTGGCGGCCTGCAGTGCTGCTAGACTAAATGCGATCTTTCCGTGGATAAATCCTAACCACGGGCATGCAAAGGTTCTGGAAACTCTGCCCGACAGCCCGAGGAGGTTGGATTACAATTTGCACCCTCCTTTCTCTGGAAATAGATTCTTCACAAGAATCCCAGAGAGGAGCGAATGTATAGGTATCGTGGACCTGGATCCAAGATCGACGGCTATATACACAGACGGTTCTAAGTTAAACGAAATAGTATGCAGCGGGATTTACTCTAGTGAACTCGATCTAAACCTCAGTCTGCGTTTTCCGGACCACTGTAGTGTTTTCCAGGCCGAACTAAATGCAATAATGGAAGCAGCTCGTGGCCTGACAACGTACACCTCTTTAGAACGACTCATTACCATTTATTCTGACAGCCTGGCTGCTATCAAATCTCTAAATTCCTACGGTACAACCTCCAAATTAGCCATTGAATGCAGAGCAGCTCTAGATATGTGCTGGCAGATATGTGCTCCGTATGTGTTGTATGGGTCCCTAACCATAGGGACATTCCTGGCAACTGAATGCTGATGAACTAGCAAGGAAAGGGACGGAACTAACTGTGATAAACTCTTACACTTAGCATTCTATAAACACAGATTGCTTGGCCGCTCCTCTGTCAGGTTAACCTAACCTAATAATGAATTTATTGTTTTCGTATTTAATTTGTACTTAAAATAAAGGTTAGTGCTGAAAACGCTCTTACTACAGACACCTGAGTTGCTTGTACGGCAAATACAACTAGCTCTATTTTAAATAAATGTGGAGTTTCATATTTCACGATTTCAAAAAAATCGGCCTTAAAGCTCAAAAATATTTAGAATATGTTGCTATTTACAGGCAAACGACCATAGACCACATTTAAATTTTCAATATCTGTGTATATTTTTTCAAGTTTTTCGGAGATGGTCTCCTCTAAGAGACAACAATAATAACAAGGACTAAAGCAAAAATATTATACCAGTAACAATATAGCATATGTAAAAATTTTTTTCTGTTACCAAAAAACACTTTTTTTTCTCACTGCGATAAGTGTCACAAACCAAGAGTAACAGAAATTATGTGAAAAATCTTGTACATCAAAAATGTACCAAATTCAGTTGTAACTTTTTTTATTTCCATGTTTGTAGTTGCAGTGTCCTTTTCTCTGTTAAAAGGGTTTGCCTGTTGGTTTTTTTCTTTTTGCTCATTTTACTGTTGTTTCTTTTCATTTCATAATAGTCTGCGGACTTGGTTAACGCGTTGATGTGTAAGTTTGCAAGTTTTTTCCTTTTTTTGTATTATAGGCATTCGCTTTGGGGTGGGTGTGTGCTTTACTGTTATTTTTAATGTGGTGTTGTAATCGACGAGAGAAGTAGCCTGTGCCTACTGCAACTCTCCTCATCTGATTAGAGTCTGCCAACAATTCAAACGAATTTCGGTTCCGAACCGTATACAATTCGTAAACCAAAGCAAGTTGTGCAAAAACTGTCTTGCTAATTCTCACAGCACTAATGAATGCCCGAGCAAGTGGTCGTGTACACATTGCCAACAACGGCATCACTCACTGTTGCACGTCAATCCAAAGCCACAAGCTCGCCGCTCTAGTCCGAGAACCTTTGGTGCCTCTGCGCAGCACACTACTGCCACCTCGACATCTCCCGCTCGAAAAGTGCAGTCAAGCTCCAATTCCAGCTGTTCCAAACAGGCAGACATACAATCATTGCATGCAGCCAATGACAGCAAAATTCTCCTTCCAACTGCCATGGTCGCAGTGGAACACGAAGGGGAATTGTTTCAACTTAGAGCCTTAATTGACCAAGCCTCACAAAGGACTTTTATTTCCTCTAAAGTTCAAAAACGGTTAAAACTTCCATTCGAACATTCCAGCTTCGAAATCTCTGGCATGGGTGGACACGTCGTCCAAAACTCATCCAAACTTTGTCCTCTAACACTGGTTGCATCCAAAACCAAGCAAAGGATAAAAGTTCAGGCTATTGTGTTACCACAGTTAACGAGGCATATGCAAACATTCTCCATTACCCATGAACACTGGCAGCAGTTCAAAATCCTTCAGCTCGCTGACCCCAATTGCCACATACCAGCACAGACTGATATGGTCATTGGCAGCGATATTCTTCCACACATCCTGCTGGAAGGTATACAAAAGATTTGCGATACCATACTTGCGCAAAAGACAATATTTGGCTGGATTCTTAGTGGTCAAATAACGGAAAAGGTTGTGTCATTCTCGACACAAGTAGAAGAATGCTCGAACGCAGACCTCAGTTTGCAACTGAGAAAGTTTTGGTAAGAAGAAGAAATTCCACAGCCTCCGCAAATTTCTCTGGAGGATCGGGCATGTGAGAATATCTCATGCTACTCATTCTGCAGTGGCGCATGCACAGATTCGTGTTCAATGGAGATATTGAGAAAATGTATCGTCAAATACTCATCCACGAAGACGATAAACATTTTCAGCGAATTTTATTTCGCAAATCGGCTGACTCTCCGGTTACCGATTACAATCTCAAAACCGTCACATTCGGGTTAATTGTGCGCCCTATCTCGCTATCCGTACATTACATCAATTAGCTGATGATACGAGAGCGACATTCCCATTGGCGGCGCCAATACTCAGAAACCAGGCGTATGTGGATGACATCCTCTCAGGAAGTCATAACATTGACGACGCCACTGAATCACTTTCTCAAGTGATAAAAGCGCTAAAATCAGCTGGTTTCGTATTAAAGAAACTGACGGCCAATCATCCGGCCATATTAGAACAGTTTCCAAAGGAGGATCTTCTCGACTCCAACTTTTTAAAATTTGAGAGCGCTTCCACAACCAAAACTCTTGGTATTCGCTGGAACGCGCTTACAGACAAGTCTTCCTACACCATTCTGCCTATGTCAACAAAAACTGCCGTCACAAAACGACAAATTTTGTCGTCTGTCGCACGACTTTTTGACCCGGCAGGATGGCTGTCGCCAGTGATGATTCAGGCAAAGATTCTGATTCAAGAACTTTGGCTAGATGGCGTTGATTGGGATGAATGTGCAAAGCCCAAGGCTGTATCAAAATGGCAACAGTTCGCAGAAAATCTGCCAGCCACCTGCAAATCGAAATCCCTCGATGGGTTAATTTCTCTCCGAGGCAAGATACTCAAATCCATGGGTTTTGTGATGCCTCGGAAAAAGCGTATTGCGCAGCGATCTACATCCGCGTACATACTTGCAACCAAATAAAATCCTCTCTTCTGGCTGCAAAAGGCAAAGTGGCACCAATCAAGACGTCTAGAGCTCTGTGGCGCAGTCTTACTTGCAAAACTAGTCGCGGTTGTTCGAAAACAACTCGGCTTAGAAGTATGCAGCACTTTCTTATGGTGAGATTGTGCTAGCTTGGCTGAAAAAGCCACCGCGCACATGGAAAACCTATGTGTCCAACCGTACCTCTCAAATCCGAGAGTATCTTCCGAACGGTACATGGCACCATGTTGCTAGTGCTGACAATCCAGCGGACCTCGGCACCCGCGGTTGCAAACCCCAAGACTTGGCGATTTCCTCGCTCTGGTGGCATGGGCCGAAATGGCTCGCAGCGCATCTCCTCCAGAAAAGCGCATGATAGAGGCCTATCACGCGCTCGAGGAAGAGGTCGATTTTCTCGACCGGTTTTCATCCTTCTCTCGCGCACTCCGCGTGACTGCGTACATGTTCCGCTTCGTGAACAATGCGCGGAACAAATCTAAGAAGTTAGCCACACTCACTAATCCCAATCTGACCCATGACGAGTTCCAACAAACAAAAACGCGTCTTATCGAGACAGAGCAGTTACGTCATTTTCCGAATGAAAAAAGCGCGCTGCAGGATAAAAACCCATTAGCAAAAAAAGCCCTCTTCTTGTCCTCAATCCGATAATGGACAAAGACGGTCTGCTACGGATTAACGGGAGATTGGCGCATTCCACGTTGAGATACAACGAAAGACACCCAATCATTCTCCCAACAAAATCGAGGTTCTGCCAGCTATATTTGGAGTTTCTACATTCGCTGCTTCTTCATGCAGAAATACGATTGATGCTCCAAATGGTAAGGCAAGAGTATTACGTACCAAAGCTAAAACCTCTAATTAAACGATGCATTTTCCAATGCAAAGTGTGCACTCTTTATAAGCAACGGCTGTGCGCCTTCGCGTTCGGGCTACTCCGAAAGCCGAACGGCTTGAACGCACGGCCGGTTGGCTCCTTACGCGCACGTTCGCCTAATTGTTTAAGCGGCGGCTTAAACATCGTCCCCGCCCTGCAGGGATGCGCTCGTCAGTACCATCTTGGTATACATATGCTCATCAAAGCTGCCCGAAAACACATTGTCACTTCGGGAACAATCTCTCTCTTCCCGAAGAGATTTACCCACATGGTCTCAAATGGATGACTCCTTACTTCAAGATACGAAGTAGTCGAAAGATTGAATCGGCTTCATCCAAGCCAAAGTAAAACAAAACCTGTCACTCATCAAAATGCTTCGCAAAGCAGGCCCTTTAACAGGACCAACGCTTTCGTGGCAGAATCGACGAGAGAAGTAGCCTGTGCCTACTGCAACTCTCCTCATCTGATTAGAGTCTGCCAACAATTCAAACGAATTTCGGTTCCGAACCGTATACAATTCGTAAACCAAAGCAAGTTGTGCAAAAACTGTCTTGCTAATTCTCACAGCACTAATGAATGCCCGAGCAAGTGGTCGTGTACACATTGCCAACAACGGCATCACTCACTGTTGCACGTCAGTCCAAAGCCACAAGCTCGCCGCTCTAGTCCGAGAACCTTTGGTGCCTCTGCGCAGCACACTACTGCCACCTCGACATCTCCCGCTCGAAAAGTGCAGTCAAGCTCCAATTCCAGCTGTTCCAAACAGGCACACATACAATCATTGCATGCAGCCAATGACAGCAAAATTCTCCTTCCAACTGCCATGGTCGCAGTGGAACACGAAGGGGAATTGTTTCAACTTAGAGCCTTAATTGACCAAGCCTCACAAAGGACTTTTATTTCCTCTAAAGTTCAAAAACAGTTGAAACTTCCATTCGAACATTCCAGCTTCGAAATCTCTGGCATGGGTGGACACGTCGTCCAAAACTCATCCAAACTTTGTCCTCTAACACTGGTTGCATCCAAAACCAAGCAAAGGATAAAAGTTCAGGCTATTGTGTTACCACAATTAACGAGGCATATGCCAACATTCTCCATTAGCCATGAACACTGGCAGCAGTTCAAAATCCTTGAGCTCGCTGACCCCAATTGCCACATACCAGCACAGACTGATATGGTCATTGGCAGCGATATTCTTCCACACATCCTGCTGGAAGGTATACAAAAGATTTGCGATACCATACTTGCGCAAAAGACAATATTTGGCTGGATTCTTAGTGGTCAAATAACGGAACAGGTTGTGTCATTCTCGACACAAGTAGAAGAATGCTCGAACGCAGACCTCAGTTTGCAACTGAGAAAGTTTTGGGAAGAAGAAGAAATTCCACAGCCTCCGCAAATTTATCTGGGCTACGTTCGGGCTACTCCGAAAGCCGAACGGCTTGAACGCACGGCCGGTTGGCTTCTTACGCGCACGGCCGCCTAATTGTTTAAGCGGCGGCTTAAACATCGTCTCCGCCCTGCAGGGATGCGCTCGTCAGTGCCTCCTGCAGCTCTTTCAGGGCGCGGATGGTGTTGCATAGCACACGGGTGGTGCTTTGTCCCCGATATCTCCGGGTTTGTAGGCAGTCAGCAGTGCGCGCGATAGTGGCTTCCTTCTTAGGTGGCTGTTGGGGCACTCGTTTGCCCTGCTTCGGGCATTGCCTGCGCTTTTCGTGGACTGCGCGCGCAGCTGATTTGCGCTTCTGTACCCTTGCGCGCTGGTTGGATGGCCGTATTCGCGCTTTTAGGCGCCCAGTACTGGCTGCTGCCATGTGCAACAGCGTGTTGTGCGCGAGCCCGCAAACCTTGCAGCTGCCGGACGAATAGCATTCACCGGTGGTGTGGGTGAGTGCGAGGCAGTTGACGCATTACCTTTGCGTTCGTGCTACGGCTGACCGTTGCGGCGGCTTCATTGCCTTGAAGGCTGGACAGGTCCGAATGGCGTGATAGCGATGGCAGAGTCTGCATTGCAGACAGTTGTCTGTCTCTGCGGTCGGAGCTAGAGGGCATGCCTTCGTGTCGCCATTATGGTTTTCGGTCTGAAAGTAGAAGAACAAACAAAGAAACGAGAAGTACTTGGGGATAGCATTTAAAGCGAGATGTTTAAATCCATAATATACAGGGATGGTATATGATTTATTTTTGTTTTCTTCTTTACTATGAGTCGCGCGAAGGCTGCGCTGGTGGAATGAAACACAGTTTAACTAAAGGGCGCGTGACAACCCCATTTTGCGTGCGGATCTCCACGACGCGTACATGGTTATCAGGCCCGTGGTGAACCCTTTCGATTCGTCCCAGTCTCCACTCGGTTGGCGGGAGCGAATCCTCCTTTATCACGACGAGATCGCCTGGTTGAGGATTGTGGTTTGGAGTTTTCCACTTATATCTTTTTTGAAGATCTTTGAGATATTCCTCTTTCCATCTATGGCTGAATTGATGGTGAAGCGCTTTGACTTTCTCCCAGCGGTTAAGTAGAGAGAGGTCTTCAGCGTTAGGCTCGGGAATGGCCAATAGCGGTGCATGAAGTGACCTGAAGTAAGCGCTGTAAGGTCAGCCATGTCCTGTGATAGTGCGGACAAAGGTCTCGAGTTGAGAACCGCTTTAATTCTCAGCAATATCGTCGTGAATTCTTCAAATGTGAACTTTTTTCCTTAGATGGATTTTAAAGCTCTTTACTGCGGATTCCCACAAGCCTCCCATGTGTGGGGCTCCGGGTGGTATATATTGCCAATTGATGCCTTGAGGAGCATATTTTTGGACAATGTCTGTGGAGCATTCGTTAAGAAATTTAACGAAGTCGCGTTCAGTTGCGCGTTGAGCGCCAATGAACGTTTTTCCATTGTCACTCATAATTTTGGAGGGGAAACCTCGACTGCCTACGAAGCGAGCAAACGCTGCTCGAAAAGCTTCGGTTATGAGGTCAGAGCACAACTCGAGGTGAATTGCCTTTGTGGCAAAACATACGAATACTGCTACATAATCTTTGAGAAGCGTAGTGGATCTTAATACCGACGCTTTAACTTGGAATGACCCCGCAAAATCTACGCCAGTGGTAGAAAATGGTAATAAGAAACTACAACGATCAAGTGGCAGAGCGGCCATTATTTGTGTGCGTGTTCGTTGCCTTTAAAGAGTGCACACTTTGCATTGGAAAATGCATCGTTTAATTAGAGGTTTTAGCTTTGGTACGTAATACTCTTGCCTTACCATTTGGAGCATCAATCGTATTTTTGCATGAAGAAGCAGCGAATGTAGACACTCCAAATATAGCTGGCAGAACCTCGATTTTGTTGGGAGAATGATTGGGTGTCTTTCGTTGTATCTCAACGTGGCATGCGCCAATCTCCCGTTAACCCGTAGCAGACCGTCTTTGTCCATTATCGGATTGAGGACAAGAAGAGGGCTTTTTTTGCTAATGGGTTTTTATCCTGCAGCGCGCTTTTTTCATTCGGAAAATGACGTAACTGCTCTGTCTCGATAAGACGCGTTTTTGTTTGTTGGAACTCGTCATGGGTCAGATTGGGATTAGTGAGTGTGGCTAACTTCTTAGATTTGTTCCGCGCATTGTTCACGAAGCGGAACATGTACGCAGTCACGCGGAGTGCGCGAGAGAAGGATGAAAACCGGTCGAGAAAATCGACCTCTTCCTCGAGCGCGTGATAGGCCTCTATCATGCGCTTTTCTGGAGGAGATGCGCTGCGAGCCATTTCGGCCCATGCCACCAGAGCGAGGAAATCGCCAAGTCTTGGGGTTTGCAACCGCGGGTGCCGAGGTCCGCTGGATTGTCAGCACTAGCAACATGGTGCCATGTACCGTTCGGAAGATACTCTCGGATTTGAGAGGTACGGTTGGACACATAGGTTTTCCATGTGCGCGGTGGCTTTTCCAGCCAAGCTAGCACAATCTCACCATAAGAAAGTGCTGCATACTTCTAAGCCGAGTTGTTTTCGAACAACCGCGACTAGTTTTGCAAGTAAGACTGCGCCACAGAGCTCTATACGTCTTGATTGGTGCCACTTTGCCTTTTGCAACCAGAAGAGAGGATTTTATTTGGTTGCAGGTATGTACGCGGATGTAGATCGCTGCGCAATACGCTTTTTCCGAGGCATCACAAAACCCATGGATTTGAGTATCTTGCCTCGGAGAGAAATTAACCCATCGAGGGATTTCGATTTGGCAGATGGCTGGCAGATTTTCTGCGAACTGTTGCCATTTTGATACAGCCTTGGGCTTTGCACATTCATCCCAATCAACGCCATCTAGCCAAAGTTCTTGAAGCAGAATCTTTGCCTGAATCATCACTGGCGACAGCCATCCTGCCGGGTCAAAAAGTCGTGCGACAGACGACAAAATTTGTCGTTTTGTGACGGCATTTTTTGTTGACATAGGCAGAATGGTGTAGGAAGATTTGTCTGTAAGCGCGTTCCAGCGAATACCAAGAGTTTTGGTTGTGGAAGCGCTCTCAAATTTTAAAAAGTTGGAGTCGAGAAGATCCTTCTTTGGAAACTGTTCTAATATGGCCGGATGATTGGCCGTCAGTTTCTTTAATACGAAACCAGCTGATTTTAGCGCTTTTATCACTTGAGAAAGTGATTCAGTGGCGTCGTCAATGTTATGACTTCCTGAGAGGATGTCATCCACATACGCCTGGTTTCTGAGTATTGGCGCCGCCAATGGGAATGTCGCTTTCGTATCATCAGCTAATTGATGTAATGTACGGATAGCGAGATAGGGCGCACAATTAACGCCGAATGTGACGGTTTTGAGATTGTAATCGGTGACCGGAGAGTCAGCCGATTTGCGAAATAAAATTCGCTGAAAATGTTTATCGTCTTCGTGGATGAGTATTTGACGATACATTTTCTCAATATCTCCATTGAACACGAATCTGTGCATGCGCCACTGCAGAATGAGTAGCATGAGATCTGGCTGGAGTGTGGGACCGGTGTGCAGGACGTCATTCAGGGACTTTCCTGATCCAGATGTTTTGGAGACGTTGAATACCACGCGAATTTTGGTGGTCACCTTATCTGGTTTGACGACTGCATGGTGCGGTAAATAGAAGGAGAAATGTTTGCCGTCGGATACGATTTCACAAGGCTTGGTGTAGTCCATGTGACCGAGGTCGAGATATTCCTGCAACACATCGTTGTACAGTGTGCTCAAGTCCCCTTTCTTTTGCAGTGATCGCTCCATGCTAAATAATTGCTGCAGACCGAGAATGGCCAAGAAAGAGTTTTTTGGGGAAATCTTCCTTGAATGGAAGTCGCACAATGTGTGGACAGTTTGGAGCACGTGTCGTTGTTGTTGCATACATACATATTCTCACATGCCCGATCCTCCAGAGAAATTTGCGGAGGCTGTGGAATTTCTTCTTCTTCCCAAAACTTTCTCAGTTGCAAACTGAGGTCTGCGTTCGAGCATTCTTCTACTTGTGTCGAGAATGACACAACCTTTTCCGTTATTTGTCCACTAAGAATCCAGCCAAATATTGTCTTTTGCGCAAGTATGTTATCGCAAATCTTTTGTATACCTTCCAGCAGGATGTGTGGAAGAATATCGCTGCCAATGACCATATCAGTCTGTGCTGGTATGTGGCAATTGGGGTCAGCGAGCTCAAGGATTTTGAACTGCTGCCAGTGTTCATGGCTAATGGAGAATGTTGGCATATGCCTCGTTAATTGTGGTAACACAATAGCCTGAACTTTTATCCTTTACTTTGTTTTGGATGCAACCAGTGTTAGAGGACAAAGTTTGGATGAGTTTTGGACGACGTGTCCACCCATGCCAGAGATTTCGAAGCTGGAATGTTCGAATGGAAGTTTCAACCGTTTTTGAACTTTAGAGGAAATAAAAGTCCTTTGTGAGGCTTGGTCAATTAAGGCTCTAAGTTGAAACAATTCCCCTTCGTGTTCCACTGCGACCATGGCAGTTGGAAGGAGAATTTTGCTGTCATTGGCTGCATGCAATGATTGAATGTGTGCCTGTTTGGAACAGCTGGAATTGGAGCTTGACTGCACTTTTCGAGCGGGAGATGTCGAGGTGGCAGTAGTGTGCTGCGCAGAGGCACCAAAGGTTCTCGGACTAGAGCGGCGAGCTTGTGGCTTTGGATTGACGTGCAACAGTGAGTGATGCCGTTGTTGGCAATGTGTACACGACCACTTGCTCGGGCATTCATTAGTGCTGTGAGAATTAGCAAGACAATTTTTGCACAACTTGCTTTGGTTTACGAATTGTATACGGTTCGGAACCGAAATTCGTTTGAATTGTTGGCAGAGTCTAATCAGATGGGGAGAGTTGCAGTAGGCACAGGCTACTTCTCTCGTCGATTCTGCCACGAAAGCGTTGGTCCTGTTAAAGGGCCTGCTTTGCGACGCATTTTGATGAGTGACAGGTTTTGTTTTACTTTGGCTTGGATGAAGCCGATTCAATCTTTCGACTACTTCGTATCTTGAAGTAAGGAAGTCATCCATTTGAGACCATGTGGGTAAATCTCTTCGAGAAGAGAGAGATTGTTCCCAAAGTGACAATGTGTTTTCGGGCAGCTTTGATGAGCATATGTATACCAAGATGGGATCCCAGCTGTCTGTCTTAACATCTTGGGAATGAAGAATCGACAGACAGTTGTTTATCGAGGTTTGCAGCTTCTGAAGTTGATCACTATTTTCGGTTTGGATAGTGGGCAGAGTCATAAGAATCTTGATCTGGTTGTCAACCAGGATACGTTTGTTTTCGTATCGTGACCGCAAAGCTTCCCATGCCAGCTCGAAATTGTCATCGCTAAGCGGATATTGCTTTACAATTGAGCCGGCTTTTCCTTGGGTTTTGTATCGAAGGTGATACAATTTCTGAGCACGGGAGAGCTTCGGATGGTTGATGTATACCGCTGTGAACATGTCACGAAAAGCGGGCCATTCTTCATAACCACCATAAAATGTCTCCGTGTCACAAGGTGGGACTTGTAGGCAGACGTTTGCCTCCGCCGAGGGGTGTTCCACGCGGGATGGTGGTCTCGGCTCAGCAATTGCTCTCATCAACGTGAGTTGATCAGCAATTCTTGCTTTGGTCACCTCATATTGTTCAAGGCAAGCATAGTATTTGCCTTCAACAGCATTCTTGAAATTATCCGGAAGGATATCATCTGTTTTTGAAAAAACCATATCATAAACCGATTGCAGCCGTGCCCCACAATCATCTATTGATTTGTCTTTTATCATGAGATACGATTCTGTGTGAATTGGCGCATCACTGAATCGTGCACAGTATCTCATGAGACTGTCACTTTCCGCTATAAACTTTTGCGCGGAGTGGTCAAAAGTTTTAGTTTTGGTTTTCACGCTGGCTTCTAGCGCAGCGGTTTTTGACCGTGTCTCAATGTCTGACATTTTTGGTGGACTGTGTCGCAAGTGGCATTTGGGATAAGCCGAGAAAAACTTACTCGTAAGAAAATATGTAGCCGATAAAATTGCGTAGGAGTTTATGAAAAAAAAACCCTTAATTACTAGCAAAATTTGCACTTAGTGCCACAGAGAACCTGCAAATGACTAAGGTTTTGTGGCGGTGTTTGCGTGTTATTAAACTTGGATGCTTGGAAACCGGACTGCCAAACTAAAATCCGCGAATTGGATTTTTTATTTTATGTAACACAAAAAAAGAACGCAAACACTTTCACTTTTATATATGTACGTAGTGGAAATATACGTATGTTTGTTTAAAGATATATACATATATATATTATATACGTATGTATGTACATATGTAAATTGTATAATATGTGTATATATATAAGATTGAACACCTGAAACACCTGAACACCTAAATTTCACTTTTTGGTTGCGAAAAATTCCCTACTGTTTTCTTTTATTTAGTTTTAAATGTTTTAAAAATATTTTGTATATGTAGTTGATTTTTTTATTTTTTTTATTTTGATGAATTCGCCTTGCTTTTAAGCTAAAACTTATTTGTTCACTTCGGTATGTGCCTATGTACGCACTTTGCTTTTTTAGGTAACTTTTTTTTTCACTTTTTTATCACTTATTGTCACTTGTTCTTGGTTTTTGTAGCACTCGTAACTTTGTTTATGAAATTTTTTAGTTGCGAACGAACGATTTTTTGTTTTTGATTGTATTTTTAAGTATCTAAATTTATGTTTCCCAATAGGGCTTGTGCCAAGGTTGGCTGTGCGCCTTCGCGTTCGGGCTACTCCGAATGCCGAACGGCTTGAACGCACGGCCGGTTGGCTTCTTACGCGCACGGCCGCCTAATTGTTCAAGCGGCGGCTTAAACAGTACTGATGGGTTAAAGATGAACGAGAAAGAACAGCTGTGGCACGAAAATTCCTAAGTCTAGTGGTATCAACCACCGTCTGGCTAAAGCTCTACTAAAGGCACAATTAAAGTTATATTTTCAGATCACCGAGCGTAAATCCAGACGATAACATCGAAGGTATTTTCAGAATACCGTTATATTCTTCCGCTAATGTTTCACTGTACATATGATGTTAACAAATGACATAAAATGGAAAACTGAAGAATATGCTTGTACTGCGCTAGTTCTAGTCAATACTGAGCTGATGGCAATGATATTGCCTAAGTCTAGTGGTTGCCGTAGATGAGCCAGTAAAGGGGTTTGCCACTGAGATCCCAGGTTCGAATCTCAGTCGGGGAATATAAAATGTAAAACCATAGAAACAGTTTTTTTCAAAAAGCATTCGACCCCGGCAGACGAAAACATGCAATGTCAAGTATTCATATTTCAAAACATTAAATGGTCAAGTAGTCAAACGTAACAGTTGTAAACTACTTCACAGCTAGTATGCATCGCAAGCCTAACTAGTCAGCCAACTGTCTTTTGTATGGCAAAATACTGGTATTTTTAACATTGGGATGTCCTAATAAAAAAAAAATGTCCTACGAGATGGCAATTATCAGATTTCGATCGGAAATGTAGCAGTCTCAAAACACATACATATACCATACATATGGTGCATACGAGGAGTTCGATCGGAAATGTAGCAGTCTCATACTAGTACAATATGACAATAAAAATTGTGAACTTATTATGGACCAAACATACCTGTTTCCTACTAGTTCAACAAAGCCAAAGAAATAATGGTCAAATTGTTAACCAAAACACATACATATACCATACATATGGTGCATACGAGGAATAACTCTTTTATTTATGCAGCTAAAAACTTGAAATTTTATATTTGGTACTCCTTTGACAAATACTCGTACAATGTTGTCAGTGAAATTCATCAATATCGGATGACTATAACATATAGCTCTCATACAACCGATCGTTCAGATAAAACGATTTTGGAGTATAACTGTTTTTCGTGTCAAGTAAATGAAAGTTAGTTTTAAAATGTTGTTACCATATTGCAATTTAATTAGTTTTAGTAATTTGAACAAAAATTTAAGATAAATCATATATAATAAGAGATACATATATGCACCTGAATGAGTGGACCTTTTATCAGATTTAAAAAACTGAAATTCGGCTATATCTCGAAAATTATGATAATAAGAGGAATCGTAATTTTGACGGCGCGGTATGGATAAATTGTCGGCCATACAAATCGCCCCAGTCTAATGTATATATACAAGTCAATAACCTATCGGAAATGAAATTATTTTAAAAGCAAATTAAAAAGTATTTTTCTTACAACTACAAGTGGTTTAAGTTCTTCCTATTTTCTTGTAATCAACTAACTTTATTAGCATGGCGATGTTCTAGGAGCAAGTCAATTATCCGACTCTGCATTTAAGTTCAACCAATTTTAAATATATTTGACTGAAAAAACATCAAAAATATATTTCTTCCAATTGCAATGAAATATTTTATTACGAAGAATTAAATAAATGAAGAACCAAAGATTCGCACGCTGCATTTGTTTCAAAGCAGTTGATATCCAACTACTTTAAAGTTAGTTTATTTTTCAGACTGTCGACTTTTTTCCAGCAGGGTATTGTCAGGGTCGTGTTTTCTTTCGCCTTAAATTGTAATTATTCTTTGCAATAATATCTCTGTGCGCTAATTGTTTAGGCCAGTGTGAGCTCAAATATAAAATCTTACCAATACCGGGTTTTGAAGTATTTCTGGTAATACTGGTTTCCCTGCTGTTGCTATGAATATGCAAAAATCAGCTGTGACTATTGCCTCAGACTCTGCGCTGCCTTCTGGCACTTCTTCAGCTGATGCCGCTGCCGCTGCTGGTACGTATGCTCATGTTATCTCTGCACAGTGGTCCATTGTATCTAAAAAGCGTAAACATAATAAAAATCGTCGAATTGGTGTTGTTGGTACTAATGAGAGTTCTGATCGTGGAGTTGTGGTACTTCGTAAATGGCTTCATATTTCATCGTTTTTGCCCTCTGTTACTTCTGACAACATAAGTGATTATGTTGCTAAACATGCTGCTATTGATAGAAAGGTGATTTTATGCTATAAGCTTATTAAGAAGGATGCTGATATGGTCACTATAAAGCGCATAAATTTTAAACTTGGAATTCCTGAAAACCTTTTTGATAAATTGCTGTTAGCGGATATATGGCTATTCAACGTTATTAGCAGACCTTTCGATTTTTTTCAAAAAGAAGTAAATAGACGTACAAGTGATGACCGCAAAATAAATATTTATTATGAAAATTCTTCTGGACTCAGAACCAAAACTGAAACCGTCTTCTTATTGAGCTCGCAATTGGAATATGGCTGATTTGTTCTAACTGAAACTTGGCTGAATTCAAACTTCTTCGATGCTAAGTTTCTTTTTGATGTTTTCCGGCAGGACAGGGATTTCGCTAAACATGGTGTTAGAGGAGGAGGTGGTGTGCTAATAGCTGTGCGAAAACAACTTCAAGCGTCATTTTGTTCGCTTCTTGATAGCGATACTTTATTGGATCAGTTCTGCGTGAAATTATATGGCGCATGCGGACTTCTGTACATTTATGTGTCCTAAATCCGGCCTGGCATTTCTGATGTCGTTTAAAAGGCTCATGTGGACAACATATTGGCACTTTACGAAAGAATTGGTGACAACCAAATTTGCGTTTTAGGCGATTTCAATTTAGGAAATATTTCTTGGAGCTTATTGGATGATAATAACTTCTTCACGCCAATCAATGTTAAAAGTCTATCTGAATCATACTTAATTGATAACTTGCTTCGTATTGAATTATCACAGATTAACGGTTTTCTTAATGATTTAAATATAATATAAAATCTTGTATTTGTTAGCTTTAATATAAGTTTTAAGCTCTCGCATGCAGCTAGTTACATCTCGCCCAGAAATTATCACCATAGTCCATTGTTCTTGGATATTGAATGGTATAAATACTTTTGATTGCCACCTGTCAGTCAGTTGGTTGCTTTTAATTACTCTCTTTGTAATTTCCTGGAATTGAATAAGTTGTTTGATTTGAATTGGTGTCAGATCTTTAGAAACGTAGATGTAATTGACTGTTATAGTATTTTTAAATCTACTTTAAGGCATATATGTATGTGTTAATCACATCCCAGTCCTTAACTCGAAACCTGTTAAGCGTCCGTGGATTACTAAAGAACTCAAAACTTGAAGAATAAGTTCTACAAAAAGCAAAAGCATTCTCATGACAGTTATTTTCGTGGGCGTTATGTGTTTTATGGAGCTAAATTTAACAGGCTCAGCAAATCGTTATATCGTAGCTATATTTCTAGGGTATAAAGCCATAATAAATGTAATCCTAAGTTCTTTTGGAGTTACATAAAATCAAAGAAGAGCTGCTCAAGTATTCCCACATCGGTCCAACTTAATGGAGAACAGCCAACTCCATCTCTGAAGCGGTTAATCTTTTCGCTGAATTCTTATCCTCTAATTTTATTTCTGGCAACAATTGTAATAATTTTGTTCATGAAGAAAAATTTTCAAATTTTGATATTTCCATAAATTTCTGGAAATTAAGATTGACAGACGATGATGTAGCTAACGGTATCAATCAGCTTAAGCCATCCACTCACACTGATGAAGATGGCTTCTCGGTAATTTTATTCAAACATTGTCCCGCATTGATTGCGCCATTGAAGCATATTTTTAATAGCTCACTTTATGCGGGTGTTTTTCTTGATGACTGGAAATCTACTTTTATTACACCTATCCATAAAACCGAAAACAAAAATGACGCTAAGAATTATAGCGCACAGGATGGTTCAATTTTTGAAAGAGGGGAGGGAGGGAATGCATGGCTAACGCCAGTGGTATTACAATGTGCTTCTTACAGCCTAAGTGTGCCACCGTGCTCTTGTGCGGTGGCAGTCACTCTAACCTAACCTAACCTAATAATGAATTTATTGTTTTCGTATTTAATTTGTACTTAAAATAAAGGTTAGTGC
The DNA here is from genome assembly GCA_963971545.1 of Philophylla caesio. NCBI lineage: Eukaryota > Metazoa > Arthropoda > Insecta > Diptera > Tephritidae > Philophylla > Philophylla caesio. The sequence continues at coordinate 28,010,648 of OZ020609.1, read as the reverse complement.
TGAAAACGCTCTTACTACAGACACCTGAGTTGCTGGTACGGCAAATACAACTAGCTCTATTTTAAATAAATGTGGAGTTTCATATTTCACGTTTTCAAAAAAATCGGCCTTAAAGCTCAAAAATATTTAGAATATGTTGCTATTTACAGGCAAACGACCATAGACCACATTTAAATTTTCAATATCTGTGTATATTTTTTCAAGTTTTTCGGAGATGGTCTCCTCTAAGAGCTAACAATAATAACAAGGACTAAAGCAAAAATATTATACCAGTAACAATAAAGCAATGATGAACGGGTGTGCCGACTGATCTTTACGCGCTGGCAATCGAGACATGCCCGGGCGAATCTAATGCAGTGTCTTTGCATGAACGGCCACACGAAACGCTCCTTCACTTGTTTGGCCGTTGAGTGCGTACCAGGGTGAGCCAGATTGTGCACAGATGCCATTACTCTATTTCGAAATGCCTTAGTTACAAATGGTCGAATGGTTTTCTTGGAGTCATCGCGGTACAGTTGTTTGTTTGTTCCCGGTATTGAAAACAACTTCAGTGCTAAAGAGATTTCACCGGAATTGCTGTTTTGGAGAATTTCCTTCAGTTCCTCATCGTTTTTTTGGTTGTCAGCTAAAGCGCCGAAGTCAATAGTCGGCGACAATTAAATTGACTCGATGCGTGATAATAGGTCAGCAGTAACGTTAGACTGACCTTCGACATGTCTAATGTCGGTGGTAATTTGTCCAATAGCATCTAATTGACGCGCTTGGCGATTTGAGGCCTTCTCAAGTTTTTGCTGGAATGCGAAAGTTAGAGGTTTATGGTCGGTATAAATGTGACACGCGAACTTGCGCCTTGTCGAATTTTTGCGAAAAGTACCCGAGAGGATGAATTATCCCGTTGATAATCTGATGCAGCACTGCGCCGGCGGCGAAGTCTGATGCGTCAACCCAAAGAGATAATTCAGCATACTTTTGTGGATGTGCTAAGCCTGATGCATGAGCTAATTGGCGTTTACATTCATCGAATGATTTAATTGCTCTATGATTCCACTCAATCTTGGAATTGCCATTCTTTTTATTCCCTGGTGTAAGCGCGAACAGATGCATTTGAGCATCGATTGCTTTAGGAATGAATCGTCGATAAAAATGTATCATCGCCAAAAATCTTTTCAACTCTTTTACTGTATTAGGCAATATGAATTTTTCAATTGCCTCTACACGCTCTTTTATTGGATAAATTCCATTTTGTGTAATCTCATGGCCGAGAAAAACTAATTTACTTTTCGCAAACTCGCATTTCGAAACATAAATTTTGAGGTTGCTTGCACGTAACCTGTCGAACAATGTACTTAAGTGTTGATTATGCTCGTCAACATCTCTAGATGCAATGCAGATATCGTCGACATAGGCGAATACGAAGTCAAGGCCCCGGACAACCTGATGAATCAAGCGCTGAAATGTTTGCGCAGCATTTCGTAAACCAAAGGTCATGTAGGGGAACTCAAAAAGTCCGAAAGGCGTCGTCACTGCTGTCTTTTGAATATCATCTGGGTGCACGGCGACCTGATGGAACGCCCTCTGTAGGTCAATTTTTGAAAAAACTGACTTACCGTAGAGAATCGAAGTAAAATCTTACAAAAAGGGAAGAGGGTATCTGTCGGGGACAGTGACGGCGTTTAGAGCGCGGTAGTCTCCACAAAGCCTCCATTTCCCATTTGCTTTCGGAACCATATGTATCGGACTAGCCCAACAACTCGATAACGGTCGGCAAATGCCAAGATATAGGAGTGCATCTATCTCCTTCCTTGCCGCTTGTGGCTTTTCAGGTGACAGCCTTCTTGGAGGCGAGAAAACTGGCTGGCCGTATGTATCGATGCGATGCAAGATGGAAGTTTCAGTGTGACTGCCTGGTTGTTGCGGCCTGGTGAAGTGGATGTAGTTGCCTAAAATACTAGCTAGTGGCAAGGAGCTATCGCATGTTTTAATAAACGTACCTGGTGTATTTGAGTATTCACAATTTGCGTAAATACTTGTTGAATTGTCTATAAGGCGTTTGTGTTTGATGTCGATTAATAAGCCAAAATGCTTTATAAAGTCAGCACCCAATATGCAAGTGTTTACGTCGGCTATAATGAACTTCCACGAAAATTGTCGCCTTAGACCTAGGTTGATCGTAAGCACTGTTTTCCCATACACTTTTATGCTTGTTCCGTTGGCAGCAAAAAGTTGCGTGCTAGTTGGGTTCACGGTCGAGGACTTGACATTTTTCGGAATTACCGAAACGTCAGCTCCGGCATCGATTAAAAAATTGGCGTTGTTGCGAGTGTCCGCGATTTTTAGACGGTTAATTGAAGCTGTTTTTGCATATCTGCAGATTTTCGTAGCACCTCCAACGTGCTGTGTGTGTCATTGCTTCTTGGGTACCTGCGCAAAACTGCAAGGTTTTCGGCAGCTCCGAGCGTCTTTACCAAAGGTTAGATGGTACCAGCATATTTCTCCACCTACGTTTGAACGAATGGATTCACGTGGGCCATTTCGGTTGCGGTTTCGTGTTGATTCACGGTCGGTCGTATAGCGATTGAGTTTATGAGTTAATTGGGCGATTTCCTTCTGTAAGGATTCTAGCGCCGATACGGTTTCGCTGCTGTTTCTTTCGCTAGTAAGCGCTCGAAGGTTTGAATCTGGATAACATGTTTCGCCGAGGTTGAGCGATTCCACTATATCATCAGCGATTTTTACCTTTCTTATAATTTTTTGTTCTGAGGCTATGATTGCAGCTCGTGCCTGGGCAGGGAGTCTAGCTGTCCAAATATCTACTAGAATATCTTCGCTTAAGGACTGTCCAGCAACGCGTTTCATATTGCTAAAAAGCTGACTAAGTTTTAAATCACCGAGTGGCATTTCGGAGATAACTTTTTGCAAACGCCGCTGCTGGCTCTCTGCAAAATGCCTAATAAGTTTTCCCTTAGCGTATTCATATTTATTCTGTGTCGCTAATTCACTTATAATGCTTTGCAACTCTGACAATTAAGCAGGTGGCACTTGTGCCATTACAATGTTGTATTTTTTCTAGTCTGCTATAATTCCTGATGCCGCAAACCAGAATTCTAATGACATGAAATAGGATTCGATGTGAGTATCAGCCATACTTGGCGGATTAATTTTTGGAATTGCAAAAGTCGCCTCCACGTGCAAACCATCATTGGTTATGTTAGTATTACCGACTCCATCGTTCTGGTTGCGATCGGCGGAATCGCTGGCGGTGTTCATGATCTTATCTTCGGGGTCACCAATTTGGGTGTTTTCAAATACAAATAAACTTTATTATCTTCTATATATTTTGCGTATCGTTACAATTAATAGTTAGATATATTTTATAGATTTGTCTTACAGTGAAAATATTGTAATGCTACCGGAAGATTTGTTAAATTTACCATTTTCTCTGTAAGGCTACAATAAATATTGTTTTGTAACTATTTTTACGTTTACGGTTTGGCACCATAATTTTAGTTAGAATACAATTTTGTATTAGCGTTACTGCAAAATAGTAAATTCTTCAAAAATAGTAGTATTACCGACTATTTTTACAGCATTTTTTTTAATGATTTTATGGCTGGCTCGAATAACTATTAATATTAGTTAATATTGCCAATTTGTTGGGTTGGAGCCATACGAATCTACTTTAAGGTTAGATTAACCGACGGCAGCGGTAAAAACTTACAATGTTTTTTGGTAAAATATTCCATTTTTAACAGTATTTTTAGAAAAATCTTTGTAACTACTTTTTATTTTATACACATTTATCGTTTGGAGCTATACTAACCGACTTTTTCGGTTAGTTAACCCATCAAATTTTTTGGGTGTATGATCAAGACAACATCCCTGTTGGAAGTTTTCGTTCACAAATCTTACATAGTAATGATCCTATTGTACTTAAAAGTCAATATATTTTGCTTTTCAATTAAATAAAACTGAGTCAGAGAGAGAATAAACTAAAATTGTCACTTTTACTTTTTTTTTTCTTGTGGACCACTGTTCACAGCGACAAGCAAACACACACTCTGCAGCATCATGTGAAATATTTAATATTTAATGTGCTTCTGATTTCCAACATCTGTTTCCATTTATCGCTGGGTCCCCTCTCTTTCCTCGCTAACACCAATCTTCAGTTGCGAACGCCAGAACCCTCTGAGGTTATATAATGGTTTTGTATGTATGTAGTTATATATAATTTCATACCTTTGGTTATTGTGGTTGCTGTTGTTGCATGTTGTGCTCAGCTTGACTGCAGGCAAGATTTCATACGACATAAGGAGAAAATTGCTTATGGAAGTTGACTCGCTTGCATGTTCAGAAAATTGGACAAGTCTGCTATTGCATTGTTTTGTTGTTATGATTATTTTTATTATTAATATGGTGTTGGTAAAAGGATTGATAAGCAACATAGAATAATGCCTCACAGCAAGAGGAGAGGGTGAGTTTTCAACACTGCCCGACGCACGAAAGGATGCTGCTGCGCCATAATAAGCTCTACTTATATGTGTGAGTGTATGTATGTATGCATGTCTGATTCTTGCTAAACATAAGTAGTTATGCTCGCATGTAGGAGTTTGTAATAGTTTGTGGCATGTGCATGTTACGTGCAACACGCAATCAACAAGACGCACACAACACGCAAAAGTGTCAGAAAAAAATAATTTTTCTTTACCGAAAAACGTTCATACTAAAAGAATTATGAACTTCCTTTTGGGCGCTGCCAAATGTGTGAGACATTGCAAGTGCCTTTGGAAAGTGAATGTGGGACGGCATGTGGCATGACACAATTAATGGTTGCAGCTTAAACAACGCGTGTGATGCCAATTTACTTATATATGTAAATAAACACGCACTCTACTTGCCTGTCAGCTACCAAGCTCGACACTTTATTTGTGCATTGTACCCATTTCGTCATCTTGGATTTATTCACCAATCAAGCGATCGATGTTTCTGCACTCTCCCTTGAAATCATCATACTTACCTCGTCTTCAGAAAGCCACAGACAACGCTGAGTCCCGCTCATTTTAAGGCGCGCAAAAGCTTGTCACTTACACATGGATCTTGTGTGTAAAATACTGTAAAATACAGTGCTATTATGTAAGAATTAATGTGCAATAGTTATGGTTTTTTGCGAATTAATTACAAAATAACCTACATAAATGGTTAGCTCTACTTTGGAACTCCGTCCGCAATGAAAGGGAACGTAAATGGAACCGTTGGACGAGAAATTTTGCAAGTTGAATAATATAACAACCTTAAATATATGCCTATCGGAATTCAGAGAATTGTACTCAAAAGCTTCATGCGAAGTATTTTACTTTTTCCAATCTCCGAAGGGACTACTATCAATAGCGCAAGTAAAATATATATGCAGCTGACCAAAATTTAATAGAAAGATTTGCTTAGAGACTTGTAGTTCCGCTTAATGCGTCCGCAAAAGTTATGGAAAAGAATACTCTGCATGCTTTGTTCATTGGAAAGGGATATACATAGATCCATTGATATCACTGTTAGTTCAAATTAAAGATCATCATAGGTATGCCGATGGATTTTTATTGACAGCCTTTTCAATCTAAACAAACCGTACCCTGCCCTAACTTCTTCATGTTTAATCAAAAAAAGTAATAACATACATATGTATTTTCTTGGAGAGTTGGAAATCTCAAAAGCTTGCAATTACAATTTTTTTCAAAATCTTTCCGACTTTAAAATGTGATCCATTAGGGACCAGAGACAGAGGTGGATCGATATCACAAAAATGTTCTTAATTGGCATTTGTTTGGTCTTAACATCAAGCCAATGCCAATAAGTGGAAGGACAGAGAGAGCGAGAGACAGATTGTAAACACACTCAAGATCTATATATAAACCTTCAACACAACCGTGTTGCGGATAGACCACTAGCACAGCGGTTTGGGCCATTATAATTATAAACGAACTATTTCCACACCCGATTCACACGGTTAAAATATTTCAAATTTCAGTTTGCAATTTTTATAATATCCAATTTTTTTTTTTTTTAGTTTTACTTTTTTCCTTTTTTTGTTGCAAATATCAATCATTGTTACGCTCATTTTCTTTTTTTTATAATCTAATATAAAGTTGCTTAAATTGGTAGCTACCGGTGATCAGAGACCGATGAACGTTGCCTCTTTATAATGGAGAGATATCGGTGGCCGAACTCTACGGCTCCTTCTCAAAAGGTGCCATTGGTAGGTGCGTTGAGTTGAACGGCTTGTGTACACGGGGTGTTCACAGATACCATAAAATTCTTGCACAGCAAATATAACTTATCTTAATCTTCTTTCTGATTTGTTGTTTTCCATTTGAGTATAAAATTTTAACATCACTTTCGCATTACGCTCGGTTGATAGAATAGTTGCAGAAATATTCAGAATTCGGAGTGGAAAACACCCGTTCCAAAAAGGAGGAGGTGAGCACCTTTTGGACCCAATTTTACACCCGCAAACCAGGATTTTGCATAGAAGTCCATTTTCGCATTTCGTTTTTCCTCGTTACTCATTTTCAGCTTTGCCCATAGAAAGCACAGCCATGACTGCAATGTATTCAAAACTTGAAAAATGTTGATTGAACCATTAGTATATCATAGCCTTTTCCAAATCACGGCTGGTAACCACCTTCCGCAAAAATCTTAGCACCGAAGCCAGTTTATGGATATCATTTATTGCCGACGGTCTCGCAACAGTTCAGATGCCATTACAACCCCAACCACATTCACAAATGCTGATTTGTTTATTCGAATATTTTTTAACAAATCTCTTACTTAAAACTGGTAAAATTATTTTATTAGTTATTGTTTGGCCATTTCACTATTTTATGTTATGTAAATATTTTTGAGCTTTAAGGCCGATTGGTTTATTGTAAATTATTAGGAAAAAAAACAACAATACTCAAAGCGGTAGAAGTTATAGTACTATTTCGGAAATCACCACATTTCCTCATCAGACTTCTTTCTTCTTGGCTTCTGCGGGAGTCGAATCCGCAACAACATGCGCAATACTTAAGCCGGCAGCTAAACGCATTCAGCTAAGCCTACGCAGTCTGAGCTGTTGATATTTTTCCTGCTTTCCCTTCACAACTTACGTCAATCAAGTGCGGCTATATATTGACATCTATATAGTCCGTACAAAAAATTAGTGTTTTAGTACATTTTTTACTTACTTCATTTTTGAAAAAAAACCTTATTCACAATGTACAAATTTGGAAAATTTTTAATAGTTCTTATAACAACTTAAAATCAGCTGAGGTAGAACTTTTGGCTATTTGGTGAATATCACTTGACCATCATCAGGCATCTTTCCGCGGCAAGGGATCGAATTCGCACCTTGTCTGTCCGCGGCAGTTGTGAGTAACCAAATCGGCTATCGATGCCATGTGCAAGCTGTAACTGTTTGTAACTTAACATAAAAAAATGTGAAAAAATAAATATTAAATTCTGATTATCTTCTGATTTTCCGACAGGGAGAAAATTTAATGTATATTGGAACGATTTACCGTCATCCCTTGTCAAATTTCGTTTTGTGAAGATGGCAAAACGCCGAAACCGGTATGTCACAAAACCAATTTTGACAACGGATGACGGAAAATTGCTTCAATATATATATCATATTATAATCCCTTGACCCCGAAATACTTTCGTTAGACATGTCCAAGGATTAAAAATAAAATTGTTAACTTTTGTTTTTTACAAATGTCGGTTTCTTGACAAACCACGTACTGTAGAGAAAACCTAGGGCGACCCGAAATTTCTGACATCAGATTCGGATTCAGCAGACCCGAAACCTTTGGAAACCGATGAAAAACCCAGCGGGATTTTTTGCCTGTTGTACAGTGTTATTAATTGTCCATCGTAAAAGTCAACTGACACCGAGAGAGAAACGCTCAGTCGCATTTTGGGACATGTGTAGAATCAAAATAATTCTTACTCGGCAAATTTGTTTGCTCTCCTTCAACGTTAATCCACTGCCCCATTTGGAGCCAAACATTTAAGACATTCGAAGTGCCTGTTATTGAGTGAGTGTGTGGCTGTTGTGAATGTTGTGTCCCGTGCTAAACTAACATATTATGCACTACATAAATAATTGCAAAATTGTATACATACAAATACTAAAATATTTGGTGGAAAGGTTTAATAATACAAGGTAAATGATAGAATTTCAGAAGAACTGACAACCATTCGCATTTCTAAAATTAATTAAATTGAGTTATTGTACTTTTCTTACTGAAGAACATGGGAGAAAAAAAGTGTATACCACAACAGCAGGACAGCTAAGAAGCTGATTATAGAATGTATATATTTCAATTACTTAAAAAAAAAACTAACACCAAAACTATTTAAGTCGTCAGGGCCAATCAATTTTGCATTCCAAGCATTTTTCAAAGCAGTCCGCAAGTAGCTCCAGCATCTCCACTTAACCTTTCAAAAGTAAGTTAGACAATTCATCTGTCATGTACTTCGGAAAGAGACGAAAATGGTAATGCGGGGAAAGCTATAAACAAGCTTAAAAACTAAGTTATACGGAGAAGGTACGACTTACCTTTCAACTTCGATCCATCTGTGAATGTTGCTAAAGAACTTAGAACCAAAAGAGAAATTAAAAAAGGATCATTTCGAGCCCAAAAAGGGAGAGAGGAATTTTTTGCCTAAATGAACCAAAAGGTTTCAAGAATGACCATATCGTTAACCAAACCTATATATTTATATCTTAAAAGAAAAAACGATTGGATACAAGCAAAATGCTAACACCCGTGTTCCTTAAGGAATTCAAAACTAGGCTTTTTCCTGAACCGACTCTTTGATTGCGCCTTTCATTAACTCTTTTAGCGTAATATTGACCTGGACAGTGCTCCTAATTGCTCCTAAAGTTAAGTGGAATCACACGGAACTCGGTAGCTACTAGAACTGCTTGCAAAATAATCTTTTTTTTCCAAGCGGAAAAAAACGCAAAACAAGTTGCAGCTTAAAATGAAATAAATAGCAAATAAAAAGGCCATTAAAAGCCAAAAAGAAACAAATAAATAACGTTAACGTAAACAAATATGGAAATGCAAAAAATTTTCCACATTAAGCTCTACGTTTTCCCGGCTGCCTCTATTGCATTTTCCATTTCAATGCAAGTTTCAATTTTCTCACAAATGTGAGTATTTAAATGCACCTAAGCATCGACAGCGATCTGATGGTCAGCGAAGCGGCGAGGGAACAAACTATGGAGTGCTTGGCGTAGGAAAATGTCGAACAAAGTGGAAGAAAAAATGGTTGGATTCTGTAAATGGGCTATTGCAAGCGAATGGTTATTGTAAAAGCACTAAGTGGCAAGAACAAAATGAGTTCTTGATGGTGTTGGTTCGTTAGTTGATGCTGAGTGGATGATGGTGATGAGGTCACCTGATGCTCGCCGTTGAATGAAAAAACTGAGCCATCATCAACCAGAGTAGAGGAGCATGTAATAAAGTTTGTAGAAGCGCAGGACGGTGTGTGAATAGACGCAGCACGCATTTCAAGGATCAATGACCGCAGCCTGACATCTGCTTTCATTCACATCGCCTGACATAAGCTGCCGTTGTTCTTATTCGCCTTCGCGCTTATTCGCGCGGCTATGAATCGTCGCAGGGTGCAATGCGATGCTGCGCTCATTTTGCATTCCCTGGAGAAAAATATGGGGATGCAAACTTTTACATACCACATTGTCGCTGCTGGGAAGGTAGTCGGTTAATTAAGAGTGACGTGCGTGATGGTAGAGGGAACAAAAAGTTGTGCCTTACTGGCTGATAACCACACACAGTTGCAAACAACTACAACAACTAACTATTTAAAAAGCAGACAGCGTTTAAGTAACACTTTTCCAACAACATGCCGACCGACAGCCTTCACAGTCCAGTAACACAACAACTTTTCCACCAAGAACCAAAGCAGCGTACTCTGTGTGTTTGGCTGGATTTTGGTAGGCTAGCAGCTTTTTGCAGTTTCTCTGTTTGCCTGACTGCCTAACACATTGTCACTGTCACTATCAGAACCACTACTCTCTATTTTCGAGCTTGCCATGTCAATTGGCACAGCCACAGTAGCGTTTATTTATTTAATTTGCTTATTGTTGCCAACTTTTTTTTTTATTCTGCTACCATTGTTGTTTCGTTTTTTTTCCTTTGTTTGTCATTGCTGCTGCTTCAGGTCGAAACATTTCACGTTAATTTTTGTTTGTATGCATATTCTGAGTGAATTTCCAATGTGTTCTTTTTCTGCGCTGCGCAAATTTGTTGAGTAATGTCAGGTATATCATTGAAGACATACCGGGGTCAAAGCGTAAACAATGTCACTATACATCAATCTATGCATTTGACAAGCTGAATTTCGACGGGTTTGATGATGACGATGGAGCCGAGGTCGACTCCAGTGATCAGGATTGGCTGACTGTAAGGTCAACCGAAAAATATCATCCCTGCAACTCATAAAGTAATGCGTACCATCAACACTAAGAGGGAGAGAGTGGAAATATAGATTTCGTCGCGTCGACATCGTTTCTTTTACTTTGCATTTTATTTTAACTAAAACTCATTAATATGTTCAATTTAATTTAACTAATAATAAACATTACTCTTTATAATTACACTAATAAATGAATCGGTGGTGTTTCATTTAAAAACGGAATCCTGACAATCATAAAAGATATAAGCATCTTTTACATGTAAACGCAACAAAAATAAGTGATAATTTTCGTGTGGTTACCCAATAAAAGAAACTACAGCGATAAGTAAAAAGACCAATTTTATACTGCACAGTTCAACGTTTATTTAGTGGGTAAATTCATGGTATACATGAAATGAACATGAGAGCGAAGAACAGTCGCATTGTTGCATAAACAGGCTTGTATTTAAAATGACATTATTTCAACACCACTTCTTAATGCGAATGTTATTATTCTAATCTTAACAATTTTAAAAAATCGTTATGTCTCTTTTTACATAAATTCTTTGTTAAAATGTCCGCTATCATACTATTAGTCGAAACATACTCTAACCGTATATCACCTTTATCTACTATCTCCCTTACAAAATGATATCTTATATCGATATGCTTCGTTCTAGCATGATGGACCGGATTTTTTGCCAAATGTTGAGCACTTAGATTGTCTCCGTATAATACTGTAGCAGTTTGATTGTCACCACAACCGATCTCAATAATTATTCGTCTAAGATGTAAAGCTTCTTTAGTTGCCGACGACATAGCAATATACTCGGCTTCTGTACTACTCAAGGCCACACAATATTGTTTCTCGGATTTCCAAGAAATAGCACCTCCGCCCAGAAAGAAAACATAACCGGTGTAAGATCTGCGATCGATCCTGTTGCCACCCCAATCCGCATCTGTATAACCTTTTAGTGCCTCACCACATGCACTATAATGAATCTTTACATCAATTGTCGATGCTAAGTATCGCAACACATGCTTGACACCTGCCCAATGTTCGCTATGTGGGTCTTTGTTGCGTTGAGCCAATTTCGCCACCGAATGAAAAATGTTTGGCCTCGTAGAAAGCGCTAGCCACATCAGCGCCCCGATCGTAGGATCTACCTTAGCACAGCTATCTTTTTCACACGCTACTTGAAAACCTGCGTCCAACGGCGTCGATGCTCGTCTACAAAACTCAATACCATGCTGTTGTAATAACTCTTTAATATACTGCGATTGGCCAACAGATATTTTGGCCAACTCGCCTTCACACTCGATTTGCATTCCCAGAAACATTTGAAGTGGCCCCTTGTCAATGCACTCGAATTTCTCGGAAATGCTTGCTTTAACCTTAGTCATGACTCTCTTCGATTGGCAAGCTAGAAGTAGATCATCCACATAAATAAGAATGAGAAACAGATTACCTTCAATATCTTGTTTATATAAGCATGGCTCGTTATCGCATGGTCCAAAACCCAGTTGTCGTAAACTTGCATCTAGTTTGGAATTCCATTCCCTTCCGGACTGTTTCAGGTAGTACATTGCCTTGTTGAGTTTTAACACCTTCGTTAAGCTTCGTTTGTCGACATATCTTCATGTCTTTAAGTTCACTGTTCAAGTATGATGTGCATACATCCATTTGATGTATATGCATCTTCCCAAAAAAATTGTGACTCAAAAAAAAAGTGTCTTCATAGTTTATGCCATATTTCTGTGAGCATCCTTTCGCCATTAACCGTGCTTTATACCGTTCAATATCACCGTTTTTGTTCTTTTTCAACGCATAAACCCACCTACAGACAATTGCTGTCTGTCCTTTTGGCAAATGAACTAACGCCCACGTATTGTTTGCTGTTAGAGAGTTTTACTCTTTCTGCATCGCATCGCGCCACAATTCGGCTTGCTCACTAGCCTCTGCTTCTTCAAATGTTTCAGGAACCTGCACCTCATTAGTGCCCATCGCATTTAACACATTAAATGCATTTTTGGGTTGACCAGGTTTGCCGATACGAATCAAATTTGGTCTGCCTCTACCAATCTCCACAACGTTTTCTTCTGCACTGGCATACTCATCACTTACATTCTGGTCGCTGCTGATACACTTTTCACTTGCTACGGCTGCATCGTCCCAAATGTTTACATCAGTTGAAACTTCGACCGAATTTGTAAAATCAAATGAAACATTTTCGCACCCAAATGCTATTTTGCAATCTTCCTCATCAAAAAGTACATCACGCTTCTCAACAACTTGCCGTGTGTTTTCATCGTACAATCTATACGCTTTCGATACCATCGCATAACCAACCATACGCTAACGCTTTCCTTTGGGTTGGAACTTCTTTCGCTGTGTTTTGTCTAATGCTATTGCCACTGAGCCGAACACCCTCAAATGTTTTACCGATGGTTTTCTGCCAAACCATGCTTCATATGGCGTCGAATTGTCTAACGCCCTTGTCGTTGCACGATTCCGCAAATAAGCTGCAGTCGCCAATGCCTCTGCCCATAACGCTTCACACAAACTAAATGTACCAGTAAACTTCGGGCCATTTCCACCAAGGTACGATTTGCACTTTCTGCCACGCCATTATGTTGCGGAGTGTAGGGTACTGTCAGCTGCCTCACAATGCCGTGTTTCTGTAAATAGTCATTAAAATTATTGTTGATGTACTCGCGTCCATTATCACTTCCCCACGCTTTCACCTTTCTGCCAGTTTGCCGCTCTACCATTGTGCAAAATGACACAAATTTATTAAATACTTCATCTCTTGATTTAATAAAATAAACAAATATTCGCCTTGACATGTCGTCTATGAATGTCAAAAAATATTTTGATCCACCAATTGATGATTTTTTAAATGGCTCACATACATACATCTGTATGTATCAAGTCTAATAAGTTTTTCGACTTGTTCTCACTTGCATTTCGGAATGGTTGCGTGTGGATTTTGCTTGTCATACACGTCTGACACGCCGGCTTCGCAGAAAAATTAACTTTTTCTATACCACTCACCATTGCTTTGTTGGTCATCTCTGCTAAACTGGTATAATTTAGATGACCCTACCTACGCGTATAATTTCAACGCCTTGCTTCTTGATTGATGCGTACTCGTTGCCAAAGTCGACTACGCATCCAGTCTCGACTGCACGACCAACCGATATGAAGTTGCCTCTCATACCCGGTACGTACAAAACATCTTTTAATGTTTACACACACATGTTCGTCACAAGTTTGACGTCGCCTTTACCTTCAGCACGAATATTGTTGTCGCCTGCTAACGCAATCCACTCTGCATGTTCGATGAAGTTTGAAAACAACTTTCTGTCGCATCACATATGCGCCGTCGCGCCGTTGTCTAAGCACCACTTTGTGCTGTCAAACAAATCACAATTGGTAGCGCTCAGTAAAGTGAACGAACATTGCCTTTGTTTCGAGGAATCATTTTTCTTTTCTGAGCAATTGACTTTGAAGTGCCCTCGCTGCAAGCAGATTACATCTTTTTTGTTACCTTTTTCTCTCTTTCTGCTGCTGCTCGGCGTCCACTTCGCTACAAATGCCTGCTGACCGTTTACTTCGTGTCGTACTTGGTCACACACTTCGCCCCGACGCTCACCTTCTTCTAGAAGCTTTAATTTTAATATATCGACTGATAGTAGACTGTCTCTAGTCTCCATTGCTATCACGAAATTTTCAAAAGCCGCTTGGCTGGTACACTTCTTTAAGTCGCTTCCATGCATCTGACGCTGACTTGCAGTGCCGCAAATAGTTCAACAGCTTTTCGATCTGGTAGATCGCACTCATTTTAATCCTTAATTAATTTATCTTTTAAAAGGCCACGCGTGACCTGGGCCCATAACCTGATAATTTTCGCGTGGTTACCCAATAAAAGAAACTACAGCGAAAAGTAAAAATACCAATTTTGTACTGCACAGTTCAACGTTTATTTAGTGAGTAAATTCATGGTAAACATAAAATGGACATGAGAGCGAAGTACAGTCGCATTGTTACATAAACAGGGCTGTATTTAAAATGACATTATTTCAACAATAAGAATAAGAAATAAATATGTATATGAATTTATAAAATACGAGAAATTCATATTTTGCAAAAACGTTTAATAACAGCTTTTAAACATGCATAAAACAAATAATTATAAAAATATATGTGATGAACATGCGTGTTCACTTAGATAAAGATTAAAATAAAACTCAATATTTGCATGTAAATGCCTAAAATACGAGCATTTAATTTAATTCTCAAGTTAAAGATTTCAACGCGTATTTCGCCAAATAATAAAATTAACTAGCTTTTTTAGCCAAATATAAATTTAATGATTCTAACAGCCTTTTTGAGTGCGAGCCCATGATTGGGAATTTATTCCAGCCAAAAATCTATGAGGCAAAAGAGGGAAGTTGCATATCATATTATCTATGGTGAGAATAAAGAATAACAGAAAATAAGAACTAGCGTACAACGTGCACCTCTCCACGATAACTGTGCTGCCGTAGTTGCACAGAGCGACACAATTATGAAATGAGTCGTAACTCATTTATGCTACCTTGCTTAATTTAGTCAACTCGCGAAAAGTAGCTGAGTTACCCACCCCTACGACCTTTCGTATTCGAAAAAACCGGCGACGCTATGCAAAAACGTCAAGCAATCACCTGCCGGTAAAGGATTTCCATGATCCACAAACTGGGTACGCTTAAATGTGGCAAAATCGATATTGAAAATTGAAAATGCATGCTTGTCAAACGCTAGCCTCTTTACAACACTTTGCATCCCTTTCATCACACTTTCGCAGTGTACGCAAAAAATTTCGAATTTACCATCACAACACACTCTTACTACAAAAACGCGCAAATAATGAAATAACTAGTGTATTAACACAAACATGCATTCAGATAGAATTGTACAATATATTTAAATCAACAAATGCCAAATTTTTTTGTTGCAATAACAACAGCATCAGCTGTAATGGCATCATCATCAATTGAAAGTGTCAATTAAACGCGTCATCGAAGGCAAAGGAAATAAAAAATATTGCATTGAAAAATACTAAAGCACGGAGGGCGTTAACGGTGGACAAATATTTAAAGGCTGAAGGATTCTGCCAAAATCAAGTGAAATTATTTGCAATTGAATGGCATGTCAAACGGCTGTCAAACACTGTAACATGTGACAATGCAGCCGAGGAAAGTGATAAACTTGTTTGTCAAGGGAATCACGTTGAGCTTATAGGCCTACAAGTACAAGTATTAACATTACTTTGGTCATGAAATGTATGTACATATGTAAAAAAAGTTGAAATTCTATATTCAAAAAATTCGTTCCTTTTTTAATTTATATAGGGAATAGGGGTGCAATGGGGTACAGTGGTGCTTCTGGGTATGCGGTTACAGTTGCTCGGCTGTACTCAATCCCTACTCTCACGTCCACGTTCGTGCACCCTGGGCAACGTGAGCAACCCATGTGCGAGATACGGTAACCAACCCGTGTGGAGCCATGGGTCACGGCTAATAGAGAGGGAGCTTTAGTGGAGCCACTCCGACATATTCGGTTTAAGGGTCCACTGAAGTCCGCAGCGTCTGTTCACCAGGAGGTGCGGCTGCAAGCGGGTGTCTGTCTTGGAGCAAGCGGCTCGCTATATAAACAAACTTAAAATTTTTCACCCCCAGCAATGGGTTGTGCGCAGGGCTTGGAACCCGCCATGTAAAAAACAACTTCCAATTAAAAGGAAAAAAAAGCCTCGGATGAGACCCCCCTTTTTTGATGACGACCACGGCAAACGTTTAAAGGACAATGATTTGAGGGCATGCACCTGGAATGTCCGGACCCTTAATTGGGAAGGTGCCTCTGCCCGGCTGGTTGATGTCCTCAGCAGAGCGAAGGCTGACATCACCGCCATCCAAGAGATGCGATGGACGGGACAAGGGAAAAAATCGATAGGCCCTTGCGACATCTACTACAGCTGCCATGTAAAGGAGCGCAAATTTGGTGTCGGATTTGTGGTGGGAGAGAGACTGCGCCGTAAAGTACTGTCGTTCACTCCGGTGGACGAACGTCTCGCCACAATCCGCATCAAGGGAGATTCTTCAACATCTCCCTGATTTGCGCCCACGCCCCGACGGAAGAGAAGGACGATGGGACCAAAGATCGCTTCTACGAACTCCTTGGTCGCACGTATGAGCGGTGCCCCCACCACGATATAAAAATCGTGCTTGGCGATTTCAATGCCAAGGTGGGCAAGGAGGGCATCTTTGGTTCTACAGTCGGAAAATTCAGTCTCCACAACGAAACGTCCGATAACGGAATGAGACTGATCGACTTCGCCGGGGCCCGAAACATGGTAGTCTGTAGTACCAGGTTCCAGCATAAAAAGATTCGCCAAGCTACGTGGCTGTCTCCAGATGGTAAGACACGAAACCAAATCGACCACGTTGTGATAGACGGAAGGCATGCTTCCAGTGTCCTAAATGTGCGCACGATCCGAGGAGCCAACATCGACTCGGATCATTTTCTTGTGGCAGCTAAGATCCGCACGCGAACGGACACAAGGAAAGCTCGACGTCGGAAAGCTGCAATCGCAACAGACAGCCACCCACTTCGCCACTCGACTTGCACTCCTGCTCTCTGAGAGCAATAATCAACAGCACGATATTTCCGAGCAGTGGAACCATATTTCTCGATGTCTACATACCGCCGCTGAAGAATCCATCGGATTTCAGCGAGCCCGAAAGAACAACTGGTATGACGAGGAATGCCGCGCCGCTACGGAACGTAAAGGCGCTGCCTACAGGGCCACACTGCGATCGGGCGCAACGCGAGCTGTGCGGGAGCGTTATCGTGAGCTGAAGAAGGAAGCAAGACGCTTTTTTCGTGAGAAAAAGAGAGAGGCCGAAATGCGTGAGTGCGAAGAGCTTGAGATGCTGGCCGACAGGAAAAGCGCCCGAAAATTCTTTCAAAAAGTTCGACGGCTTACAGAAGGTTTTAAGACCGGGGCGAATTCCTGTAAGAATGAAAACGGCGACCTGGTGACTGATGTCCACAGCATACTTAAATTATGGAGGGAGCACTTCTTCACACTGCTTAATGGAAGCAGCTGCAACAACGATGAAGAAGATGTTGAACCCGAAACCCCAATCAATGATGATGGACGTGATGTACCATCACCCAACCATGACGAAATTCGGAAAGCGATAGCACGGCTGAAGAACAACAAAGCCCCCGGGGCTGACGGGTTACCAACTGAGTTATTTAAGTACGGCGGAGAGGAGCTGGTTAAGTGCATGCACGAGCTCATCTCTAGAATATGGTCGGAAGAACGCATGCCTACTGATTGGAACTTAAGTGTGCTCTGCCCAATCCACAAAAAGGGTGATCCTGCAGTCTGTGCCAATTATCGCGGGATTAGCCTTCTTAACATCGCGTATAAGGTTCTGTCAAGTGTATTGTGCGAAAGACTTAAGCCCACCGTCAACGAACTGATTGGACCTTATCAGTGTGGCTTTAGACCTGGTAAATCCACCACCGACCAGATATTCACAATACGCCAGATCTTGGAAAAGACCCGAGAAAGAAGAATCGACACACACCATCTTTTTGTCGACTTCAAAGCCGCCTTCGACAGCACGAAAAGAAGTTGCCTTTATGCCGCAATGTCTGAATTTGGTATCCCCGCAAAACTTATACGGCTATGTAAAATGACGTTGAGCAACACCAACAGCTCCGTCAGGATTGGGACGGACCTCTCCGAGCCGTTTGATACCAAACGAGGTTTCAGACAAGGTGACTCTCTGTCGTGCGATTTCTTTAACCTGATGCTGGAGAAAATAATTCGAGCCGCAGAACTAAATCGGTCAGGTACCATCTTTTATAAGAGTGTGCAACTGCTGGCGTACGCCGATGACATTGACATAATCGGCCTTAACAACCGCGCAGTTAGTTCTGCCTTCTCCGAACTGGATAGAGAAGCGAAGCGAATGGGTCTGGAGGTGAACGAGGGCAAGACGAAGTATCTCCTGTCATCAAATAGACAGTCGGCACATTCACGACTGGGATCACAAATCACTGTTGACAGTTATAACTTTGAAAAAGTTGAGAACTTCGTTTACTTAGGAACCAGCATTAACACCAATAACAGCGTCAGCCTTGAAATCCAACGGAGAATCTCTCTTGCCAACAAGTGCTACTTCGGACTGAGTAGGCAATTGCACAGTAAAGTCCTCTCTCGACGGACAAAAACCATACTATATAAGTCTCTTATCATGCCCGTCCTGTTGTATGGTGCAGAAGCATGGACGATGACAACATCAGATGAGAGGGCTCTTGGAGTGTTCGAGAGAAAGATTCTTCGAAAGATTTATGGACCTTTGCGTCTTTGCGACGGCGAATACCGCGTTCGATGGAACGATGAGCTGTACGAGCTGTACAATGACGTAGATATAGTGCAGCGGATTAAGAATCAGCGGCTCCGCTGGCTAGGTCACGTCGTTCGAATGGATGAAATAGCTCCAGCCCTGAAGGTTTTTGACGCGGTATCCGCGGGTGGTAGCAGACGAAAAGGAAGACCTCCTCTGCGTTGGAAAGACCAAGTGGAAAAAGACTTGGCTATGCTTGGGACTTCCAATTGGCGCCAGTTAGCACGAGATAGGGACAGCTGGCGTGCTTTGTTGACCTCGGCCAAAATCGCTTAGGCGGTTAATGCGCCAATTAAGTAAGTAAGTAATAGGGAATATAGAATTTTTCGCAGATATAATATAGACAAATTTAGAATTTATGGTTTTCAATCATACTAGAACATTTTTCTTCAAGAGGCCTGCAAACAATAACCTATTGTTTATTTTTTTACGTCACCTGCTTACTTTTAGGGAACCTCTTATATATAGTTAATATAACAAAATTGTAAAATGTACACATTTGTTATTATTCTTTGAAGTCTTCTGATAAGAGATAAACGGAACTCTGACTTTTATAACTTTTAAAATAAAAGTCGTTTGTAAAAAGTTATTTTGAACATTTATTTTATTTGAAATAATATAATCGGTCAACCGGGACTTTTAGTTACACTGTCCAACAGCATTTTTGGCGTGTAATTTTGCCAATTAATCGTAAATAGCTTTATTTACAACAATGGTGTCTTTGGTGACCCCCACTGAAATTTTCCGCCAAACATTTTCATAGAATATTTTAATCCTTAAATGTCCTTTTTTAAAGGATATTTTTTGATTTTCTCGAAAAAAGGGTCAAATTGACCCATAAAGAGACCAGTTAGAGGGTTAAGATCTTCCACAAAAATAATCCTCATACAATTCCACAATACAACTCTGACCATAAGAATTCTCTCAGACATTAACTTACAACATTTTTTTCATATATATAGTATAATGCTCCCTTCGACCAAAAAATGAAAACTTTGACCCACTGTAAAAAAAACTCAGACGTGCTGGGCCATAAGTTTGTTCTACAAAAATTATCTACTCAACATACCCTTTCAGAATTATGGGGTCGCTATTCTGTTTCATTCAAAAAGTCTTCATTTGTTGGACAGTGTTATTAGTCCAGTAATAGCTGTTAAACTAGGCGAAATATTTTTTAAGGCCGAAATAAAGTCCTAACCTAATAATAAACAAACCGCTTTTGCAAATTCAACGAATTTGGTATCAAATGAAAGAGGATTTAAATAATTTTCACAATGAAATATGTAAATGTAAACTTGCCCGGATTTTGCAGTTAGTTTTGTTCTTTTTCCCAAAAAGTTGGTAAAAATAAAAAGAATCCAGGATTCTTATCCAGGAACCAAAGGAACATTGATAAATTTATCAACAATATTTAGCCCAGGATTTTATAACTTCGAAAAAAATTACTGTTATTTCCGGTCCATGAAAATGAAAGCTTGTTGGTTGAAAAATATAATTTAAAAAAAAATATCCTGTTTCTACTAACTTTGTTTTTGACAACGATGCGGTAGAGTCAAAGCAGGGTGGAAATAGATATCCATATCATATTTAAATTAATAAGGGATAATGTCTCCCCTCCGTTTAATAGCGCAACCAGCCAGAAGATGATGAACGCAAAATACCCTTAGATTATGACTTAATCCACTTTGGAAGAAAAGCATTTTAGCAACATCTTTTTTGCAAAATACGTGGCAACTTTGTGCAAAATGCTAATTCGGATATGTAAAATGAATTTGACCAAACCATGAGCACAGTTAGAATATGGAAAGATCTTTCCGTGCTGTTTAAAGGCAAACGAGATTTCAGACAGCGTGATTCCTTGCCGTGCGACTTCTTCGACCACGCACCATCTTGAATAAGATCGTAAAACAGCTATAATCGGTCTTAACAAGCGCTTGTTTAACTCTGTCTATAACTTTAAAAAATTAGAGAACATCGATCTAATGTTTGCAATATCAAAGCGGAAAGGAACTTGATTCCATTTGGCACCAGTTAGCTAAAGAGTAGGAAGTACTGGAAATATTTGTTAAAATGGACCATATGCGCTTGGGTGATTTTAGCGCCAATAAAGAATAAGCATATTAGTAATTTCTACCATATTTTTTTAATCTTAAATGAGTCTTTAAAAGGAGGTAGTTTCCTATAAAATTTTCAGTATTTTTGTTTGTTTGCCAATATTATCTGCGCTATTAAAAGGTAAATCCTTTGACTGTACTTACCAGCGAATCGAACTCTTTACACTTCTCTCCACACCTCTCAAAACACAAGTTTTTAAATTTTATAATTTTGTTTCGTTTTATTTGCATTTCTTATTCATATGAGTCTGTATTTATTTTGTGTATAGGGGTGTATGTTGGTTGTATCGATTTTCTTCTGTTTGTCTGCACTTTTACATTATTAGTGTTTTTTTATCATTGTACTCGTAATTAAATTACTTTTCTTTACATTATGCATAGATTTCATGTTCTATTAATTTTTGCTTACAAATTAATGTGTGTGTGTATATGCATACACTGTTCAATATTAAATAAATTATGTGTAATTGTAATTGTTACATATTATCCATGAATATTTTGCAATAATAATAATTCATTACTTACTTACTTTCCCTTTGCGCTAATTCGGTTGTTTTTTGCAATACATTTTCAACTCACTTTATTAGTCT
Organism: Philophylla caesio; assembly: GCA_963971545.1. Taxonomy (NCBI): domain Eukaryota; kingdom Metazoa; phylum Arthropoda; class Insecta; order Diptera; family Tephritidae; genus Philophylla; species Philophylla caesio. Next base: position 27,989,026 of record OZ020609.1, on the reverse strand, counting down.
TTTTTTTACCTTTTCTGTTTTTTGTTTTGCATTTGCTTACAGGCATACATACATATTTTTGTGTGTATGTGTTTGTATACGCTACCCTTTCGCTTTGTTCTACATCACTATTTTTTTATTGATAAATTAATTTTATATGATTTGAATTCACTTTTGTTTTGCTGCTTATTCGCTTTTGCTGTCGATTAATATTAAACGTGTAATGAATTGTGAATTTGTATATGATACGTAATGCATTTTTATTAATGGTATGCAAAAGAAAAGCTGCTAATGTTACTAAAAACATTTACTATTTCATATTGGTTTCATTAACTTTTTCATATTTAAAAATATTCTATGCTAACAAATTTAATAATATTGAATATACATATAATTTAATTTAAATAATTTTTTTTGTATACAAATACTGGAAAACAGTTAAAGCCAGTGTGGTTTTGGGTATGTCAAATGGTATAGGAAGTGAGAGGTGGACTTGAAAATTATGTAGGTATAAAAATATAAACATGTATAATATATTTCTTAAAACAAATTGTACAGACAAAAAATATGCCGAGATAAATAGTTGTCATTTCAAGCGAAAGTCTTATTTATTTTTTTAGTTTGCTATACAAGTACATCTATAACGTTTTCGTGACTTTGCTTTTTGTAATTTTTTCGTAGTTTCTTTAAAATTTACAAATTTTTTACAGTATAGCCAGTGTGTTAGAGACCCTTATAGTACACATAAATATAATTAAATATCCGTATTTTTTATTTTAATTTTCTTTAATAAATTTTTACAAATTACAAGTACAACTTAATGACTAATTTTTACAAGTCTTGTGAGTTGGTTATATATTTTTTTTTAAGTTATTTATTATTATCAAGTGATAGGCGTTGTTTCCGATATGGACTCTTATGCAATGAAAATGTAAATGCTTACAAACATTTTGCTCAGAAATTGCTTCAAAATAAGTAACAAAGCATTTATACAATATTTTTTTTATAAAAAAAATTATATGTGTATTCGGCATTAAAGGCTAAATTTATTTAGGGCACAGTGTACCATGCGAGAGCAGCAAAGCTGTTGAAAGTGCCGCTGCGCAAGAGAAAAACAAATTGTATGTAGAGCAAACTTTTTAAAAGCGCGATTTTGGGACAGCGTTTTGTGAAAGAAATATTAGGATAATTTCTATCGTAAAAAAAGAAACAATTCATACTTAGCAAAATTGAAAAATTATTTACTGTAAAAATACTCTCTCATTTCATTATAGTAATTTATTACTGGTAAGAAATATTTGATATAACTTTTAGTACTTATCTTTTAAAAAGTGAAGAATATTAAAACTACTTTTTTAAATAAAATGTGACAGTAAATATTTTATATTTTTTAACCATTGAAATTTTGATGAATAAAAAAAAAGGATTTTTGCAACGGATGGATGTTTAAATTTTTACCTGCGAAGAAATATTAAATCATGATAAATATACATATACAATAATCAAACAAACTTAAATTCTAGTTTTTTATATAGCTAACAAAAATAAATTTAAAATAACTTTTGAATTTTAAAGCTGTGTAATTTCGAATGTGCTCAAAATTTATATTTTTTAAATGTAGTTACGACTTATTGAAAAAAAATTTGCTTACTACATTAACCTTTTAATTTTTGCTTTGAAGCAGGGTCGCGGCCGTGCTAAAAGCTATAACTTCTTTTCAATATCTCAGATACTGTCCTACACATCACTGTTTCAAAAAACTTGAAATTTTTTTGCCCCGTTTTTTATCGTTATTGTTCTACTGTTAGTATATAAATACGTATACTGTACACTGTAATGCAATGATGCGCACTTACGTGTGTGTGTGTATTGAAATGAGCTTTATATAATTTAGCTGTGCACCACTTTTTTAATTCTTAAGTTCCTTTATTATTTTTCAGCATTAAAATGTTAAATTTTTTTATTAAACTACTTTCTTCGATTTTATTTATAAAAAATTCACTTAAAATTACGCTCTTTGCTACGCTTACAAGCTCGTACTACAAATACTTCTTTGCAATGCGGTACATGTGGAACTTGTATACTATTTTTTTTTTTTATAAAAGAAAAGGAACATATATAACGTTTGTTTTAATTTGTAAGTATAAATTTTTGCTTAAATTGCGTAACCATTGCAATTTATGATAAACTTTGGCTTATTATAATTTTTATTTAAATAAAAGACAACAAAAACAAATAAAGGACTATTTTGTAAAATTTTTAAATTATAAAAAGCTGAAACAAAAGTATATTACAAATATATATGGTAAAAAAAAATAATATTTTTTTTTTAAATTAATTTTTTCATTTTTCAATCTTAAATCACAAATCATTGATGGAAACATAGCAGGCTTATTCGTTTTTTGGTTAATCTAATCAATATGCTTCATTGGTTAACATTTTTTTTTATTCAAATCATTACTTTATGCGTTTAACTCTTGCTTTTGCTATATTTTTAAAATTAAAATTTTTTTATTCCTCATTTTTGCATTTGCTTTTACTACGCTTATCGTTAATTTTTTTACAGTAAAAATGCATTAGTATGTATCTATGTATGCATATATTTGCAAGTGTGTTCAGAAAGGAAATTTGGCGCTTCTCTTGGTCATTATTTTTGTCGTTTTTGAATAATTTATTTTGTATTTTTGTGCAAAGTATTTGTGTAAGTATGTACGTTAAGGGGTTCTTAAGCAGCAAGGACACTCTCAAAGATTCTTTTAGATAGTTAAGCATGCGTTACCGAAGTATTTTGTTTTTTCAGTGTTTTGTTAATGGTTTGGTGGTGCATAGTTAATATTTCAATAAAACGTGAATTTTGCAGGAAATTTACAGATTTTAATTTTTGTTTTGAGCCATTTAAAGGAGCTGCAGTATGAAGTAATTTTTAAGACGATTTCTGTAAATTAAAAATAAAAATAGCCGTCTTATTGCGAAAGAAGTTATAAATTTTTGTAGATACGTCAAAAAACTAACACCGTCCACTGATGCTTTAAGCTCGAGTTGTTGTCATATATTTGAAGATTTTTAATTGGCTTAAAAAATGGTTTCCGAAAAAGTGTCTGTAAAGTTACTACTGGAAGGCATTTAGTTCCTAGGCAAATTCGACGCACGCTTGATGAGTTCTTCCCACATTTACTTAACTCAAAAATGTTTGTGCATTTTAATTTCATCTTCACTTTTTATAAGCGAATACGTTAAATATCTCCGACAACTGCCTCATTAATTTCAAATTAGACTTCTTCTTAATTGGGAACTTTTGGAAGAGATGTTTTGTCAACAATTTTCAAGTTTTGTCGACATTACGACTGTTAATTATCAGGAATGGAACTGTAAATGATTTTTATAACTAAAAAAGAGTGGCGATTTTTTGGAGATATATAACTACTATTTATGATAAAGGTATAGATATAGCCATTGAAACAATAAGACTATGCATTAAATTAAACATATTTATCCTAAAACATATTTTTTGTTATTTGGAAATTTGTGGTTGGATTTTTTTTTGTATGAAGATTTCGGAATTCTTGACAATTTATAAACGTAAGATAGCGGTTGTATGTATGTTTTGAGCAGCAAATTGGGGTTCTTTTTTGAAGACTTTATGCTTGATATCGATGATGAAAATATTCAATTTATTCACATTCAATAGCGGCATTTGTATGTTAAAAGTTTGTTAAGTAGGCGAAATATATTTTTAAGGTCCTCTTATATATCATTTTGACCAAACAATTTTTCACTCTCCAAACCATATCGTTCACGTTAAATAGCTCTAAAATGTTTACAGCAGGGCAAAAAAATGTTTTTTAAAAGCAAAAATTTTATGTTTGGAGACTTAGTAATAAGAACCATAAATATTGGTCAATTCTATGACTTTAAGTTATAGAGCATAGCGTAGCTTCTTGCACCAAAAAGTAAAGACTTCTTGAAAACTTCATTATTTTGTAATTAAAAAAAAAGAAATATTTGAAATATTGAAATACTTGCTTAACTATCTAAATTTTTTCGCAGAGTACGACTGAGTCGCTAAAGGTTGACACTTATGAAATGTTTACAGAAAAATCAGGCAAATGTTTGTTTTAAAAGTTTTTTAGGAAGGTGGAGTCATTTTGGATACTTAATTTTCCATGAACACTTTTCGAATTTTGTAAATTTTGTGACTATAAATTGTAAAGATTGTAAAAAGGACTTTCAGTTAGAAAATAAGAAATTTCTGACATTTTAATTTAATGCAGACTTTTTGATGTCGCTGCAGTTTTCGTTATCAATCTAATTGAATTTACTTTATTTGCATGTTATATTAAATTTTGAACAATGTTGCACTTATACCTCTCAATAGTGTAAATTTATACGTATATATTTATATATGCATGTGTGTCATTCGGTGTATAGTATTATCTAAAATCTTACCTGTAATAGTTTTTCAGTGCACTAAATTACTTCGTTTATCAATTACTGAATTTTTTATAGTTAAGTTTCAATTTCATTATTTTCAAGTTTTATATTTCTCTTAATATTTACTCGTCTAAATTCGGTAGTATCTTATGGTATTTAAAAATTTAGCTAAACAAAAGACATTCTTTGTAACAAAAAGTGTGCAACCAAAAAGCGAGTAGTAGTCCTCCATAAGAAATGCTAAAGGTTTATTTGTATTGCAAATATTTTTTTGTTATACTTTTCTTTAAGTTTTTTTTTTAAATATACTAAGGACTCTGCTAAACTTATTTACAAGTATTTTGTTTTTATTTGCAGTTTGCTCGCACTGCTTCTACTTCCAACATTTTCATGTACTTTTGTAGTATATTCGTATGTTTGCAATTTTTTTTAGACTTTTGTATTGCTCTCTTAGTGCATTACTTATGTACTCGTACATACCTATCTATTTGCAATGCTGATTTCAATGATCAAAATTTCAATGTCGTTGGCATTTCAGTTTTAATTTGTTTACTTTTACTTGCGTTTCCGTTCTGCAATGCTTCCTTGAGATTTTTGTGAATTTATCTATTAGTTTTGCTTCTTAAATGGTTTTCAGTGGGCATTTGTTCGTGAATATTTCTTTTTTTACCATTATTTTGCTTTGTTGCTATTCGTACTTCATTTTCTAATTTTTTTTCGGTGTTTTGTTTCTATTTTTTTTCTATATTTTTGGTTAATATTTGTTTCGACTAAAAGATACATGTTTAGTGAAAAATTTCCTTTCTGCAGCTAGTTATTAAGTACATTTCATTGGCTGCACTTGCAATGCTCAAGAGAAATGTTTGTAATTTTCGTCGTTATAATCAAAAAAAGTCACTGTCGTTTTAATTTCAATTTGCTATATATGTGTAGAAAGAGAGATAAACCCTGCAAGTAAAGAGAAAGCAAAATGTGTTCTATAGATACAATCTTTATTAAAATATTATATTATTTAAGCTAAAAGATATTTATGATATATTTTGCAGCCACAAAAAATTTTAATGCTATCAAATTTAAATACCAACTTTAAATACTGTATCTTTTAAAAAACAAATTTCTAACCAAATATATCGCGTCACATATATAAACCACTTCACTGTGTCTACCTTTTAGCTCTTGAACTTCAGGTAACTAGTAACGACTCTGTTAAAAACGATAAACTTTCAAGGCCTAAATTAGCTTATAATAATAATAATCCCAATGGTTTTTACCATCCATGCGCGCCTATCCGCCGCGAGAGTCTCATCCGCATGACGCACGGATTTATTAATAATATTATTAATACAAATTATTTTAGCCGAAGGTGTTCATACTAGTGCTCCTGTCGTCGGTAAAGAAGTGATATTTCACTCCTTTTCCTTTAATCAAAATAATAATAATAATAATAAAAATTATTTTAGCAAGGCTTCAGAAAAAGAGGCTGGAAATTACTGGAAATTCGGGAATACACGTTCCACTTTACTTCAGCCAGAAGAGGTGGGCTAGAAGTCAAGCCTGTTAATAACTTGATCTTAAATACTCGTATAATGTATTATGTATTTTCCTCTTTCTCTTCTTCTCTCGAAAATTGACACTGAAGATGACACAACGCCGAAACCGGTTTGTCTCCAAACCAAATTTGACAAGGGATGACGGAAAATCGTTATAACAAATATTAAAATATTATGCATAACATTTTTCCGCGACTAGTAATACGTTTTAAACTATTAATGTAGGGTGGCAGTTATACTGGGAAACTCTCTTAGGGCAAAAATCAAGAATTGTTTTTGAATAGACACAATAGTAAACTGGATAGCGCGGGTACCAAACGAAGGAGCCATATGCTTAGCATTTCGAGCGCTGATCGCCGTTTTAATTTGATTCGCTGTTATCTTGGGTACCATGTGGTTAAGCCGACGTTGACGGCGTTGAGCAAACAGCTGTCGCGACAACGTAGCTAAAGCGTTTAACCTTTAACTAGCTAGATACTTCGCTTGATCTGAACATTAAGCTTTTATTTGATAATTTTGCGTATACGGAAATTTCTCGAATACTTTTCAATTGTACAAAGTGTGAAAAAAACTGGATAAAAATTGGCCAGCACAATTATTGTAGTGTACTCGTAGGACAGTAATCAGCGAATGCCAGCTGTCAACTTTATTTGTTCTATCAAAGGTGTTACATTGCTGAGCGTAATAACATTGTGTCGTTCTCTACTTAACGAATCATGGTGTTTGCTATACAGGGTTACATTGTACAATACTTAACATCTCCCTTTCTTTAGTTAACAAATAAATAATTGCATATACGGAACTTACTTTTAATATTTCCTTAAGTAAATTTGAAACATATCTTGCATTTACTGAATTTATTAATTCTAAAGTTTATTATTAATTTCTTGTTCCTGGGACGCAAGTCGCGCTTTAGCGTCGAGATGTTGTCTTTTGGGGAATTTATCCCTTGCAAAATTAATTTGGTTTGTTGTTACCCAACAACTCTCCCTGTTGGGGTTGGAGTAATCCCTTATCAAAACCTTATCTCCTTTGTTAAACGCGACCCTTCTGCTGCCCTTGTAGTTTTCTACGCTTTTGGTGGCTTTCCCTAATTCTTTCTTTCGTTAAATGTGGCTTCAGACAACTAAATCTAGTTCGCATTTCTCTACCAAAAATCAATTTAAAAGGAGATTTGTAGCAGGGTGGCCCGCGATCGCGGCTACTTTTCGTTTACCCGGCGTTATACCATTTTCGTTAATTATATGGCCCAAATGTTCGATTTCTGTGGCCAGGAACTTGCATTTGTCCATGCGTTTTGTTTTAATATTTTAAAAAAATTTTCGACACGTTCAAGTCCTTCATTAACAGTTTTACTCGGGATGATAACATCATCTAAGTAAGCTAACACTTCACCACATGACATTTGTGCTTTAATTTTGTCCATTAAACACTGGAAAAACGCAGGTGCGTTAACTAATCCGAACGGCATTCGGTTATATTCATAATGACCTTCGGTGGTTATGAAAGCTGTATATTTTTTTGAGTTTTCGTCTATTTCAATTTGATGATAACCTGTACGAAGGTCGAGTGTTGAAAAAAACTTATTCCCGACAATTTCGCAAAATGTTCTTCCATGAGCGGCATGGGATATGGTTTTTTCACGGTAACCTTATTTAGGGTACGGTAGTCGACGCATAAACGATGTTCACCATTCTTTTTCTCTACGAGAACAACTGGCGCGGCGTATGAAGACTCAATAGATCGGAAACGATTTCGGATATAATTGGACGTTTAGCGAATGGTATACGGTATGGTTTAAGACAGATTGGTACGTCGGTATTTAATTCAATTGTCATTTTGGAAATGTCGCATTTACCAATTTCGGAGAGATTATTTGCGAAAACATCGCGGTATTTTGTTAATAATTGTTCACATTCTTGATTTTCGACGGAGTTTAAATTGTTTTTCACTTCAATTTTTTGTATTTTTTCTACGCGGCACTGATCGCGTTCGATAACCAAGCGAGCACGTATGAACGTGCGAGTGCCTTCGTTTTTACGATACCAAGATGCGATTGATGCAGAGCATTTAAAACTTTTGAACACAACTTAATCGGTATAAGGGTACGGTAACACCAGAGAATACACTCGGATTCTACTGACAATTCTTGAGTTCGTCTTTTATACGGCTCGAATTTACTACTTGTTAATTCCTTAACTTCCCCTGGCTGCCGATAGCTTGGACAACAGGGGATCCCTCCTTGTTTCAATTGCGATATTTTTAAAATCTAGTTTTAAGACGTTGTCGAAATCAGTGTAATTTATATAACTACTTTCTTCGACATTTTCTACACACTGGTTTAATGGCATGCGCGTAATGCTATCCGCCTGATTTAATACACCCTTTTTATGCTTTATTTGATAGTCATACCCTGATAATATCAGAGCCCATCTCTGCATTCGAGCTGCCGCCATGACTGGTAAGCCTTTATGCTCTCCCAAAATAGCCAGCAGGGGTTTGTGATCGGTGTGTAGTTCGAAATGAACGCCGATTGAGTATTGTCGCAGTTTTACCAAGCTGAAAACTATTGCTAGTGCTTCCTTCTCAATAACACTGTAATTAAGTTCATTGGAAGCTAACGAACGGGATACAAATGCAATCGGCTTCTTCTGCCCGTTTTCGAATCCCTGCTACTGCCTTCTGGCTAGCGTCTGTTTATAAAATTATCGGCATGTCTGGGTTAAAATGCTTTAAAATCTGATCTGAAGTGACGTCTCTTTTGATTGTATCAAAAGCTGCCTGACAACCTTTGAACCATTTGAATTTAGTGTCTTTTTTTAATAAAGCGTACAACGGGAACATTTTATCCCGCAAATGCGCGCAATTCTGTCACGTTTCTAGGAATCGGTGCACTTAAAACACAATATACGCGTTCGGTTGTTTTCGACAAAGCGTTTTGGTCGATGTTGAAACCTAGATACGTAATTCTCTCCTGAAAGAAGGCGCATTTATCCACATTCAACTTCAAAATACCTATGTGCGTACTCCAAGCGCACAATATCTGAGACTCTTCATCCAGAAACATTTGGAAGTACGTGTTTGACAAATCCAGTTTTGATACTTTTTTTTTTGATTTTGTGTTACAAACTGATTTTAAATGCCCAATTTTGACGCAAGAATGGCATTTACTCTTTTTGAATTTGCACGACTCTGCATTATGGTTCCTCTAGCCGCAATGTGAACATCTCTTCTTTGTTTGCTGTTCACTCTTCGTTGATGGTGTGCCGTTTGCCCTTGAATGACCGGACCCATAATTGGTTATTCGCCTAACATAATTTACGCTACTTTACATTCCCTTTGCCTTCAATTTCGCCTCCAATATTAATGCCTTCTTGAGCGCATCTTACAAATTCAATTTTTCGTCTTGCTCGCACATTAGCTCGAAGTACTTGCCGCTCAAGCCACATACGAACTGATTTAGTACAAAAGTTTCTAGCTGTTCCCCGAACTGCATGGAATGGCTAATTTGTTTACCCGAGCGTACCACAATGCAATGGATTCCTCCCCTTGTTTATTCGCCGAGAAGAATGCCTTTCGTTCCCGAAAAATTAAAACAGTTGGTGCATATTGTCCCTCTAAAATGCGGCACAATTCCTCATACTTTACATCTTTCGGCAATTTGGGGTCACATAAACTGCGTAGTACTGCATATGATTCGGATCCTACTGCTTTCAACAGCACTGTTCGCTTTTGCTTTTCTTCAGTACACAACAACTTGTCAAAATGGATTTCCAGCCGCTCTAACCAATGATTCCAATTGTCTCTCGCAGGCTCGAATGGTGGGATTAAATTTGTTAGCCAAATTGTGTTCGCTAAAGTTGTATTCATCATGGTTTGATTGCTTGCTTCTTCTGTTGTAATAGCCATAAAATAGCTGCACCGTTTATCTCGTCGCCATAAAATGTAGTGTACTCGTAGACAGTAATCAGCGAATGCCAGCTGTCAACGTTATTTATTCTATCAAAGGTGTTACATTGGTGAGCGTGATAACATTGTGTCGTTCTCTACTTAACGAATCATGGTGTTTGCTATACAGGGTTACATTGTACAATACTTTTCCATCTGTTTCGTTCCGACGTTGCGATTTGCCATTTGTGGCATATGGCGGACAGAAAATTAAGGTATGTGGAGAGTTTGATGTTTCTATTACATACAAGGATCAGACAAAAAATATTAGTTTTACTGTAACCGATACCTTGACTCCACCCTTATTAGCCCGTAGTTTTCTACGTAAGTTCGGTTTTGATATAGTTCAAGTGAACAGGCAAATCAATTTAATACAAAATGACGACGTATTAAACCAATTAAAGAAAGATTTTCGCGAAGTTTTTGACGGGAAGTTGTACATTGACAATAAAGCTAAACCGATTTTTCACAAGCCAAGACCGGTTCCGTTAGCATAGAAGGGTAAAATTAAAACATAATTGAATAAGTTGGTTGAAACAGGTGTTCTTGAGCCAGTTGACGATTCGGAATGGGCATGTCCCATTGTTCCAATCGCGAAAGCCAACGGAAAGATTCATATCTGCGGAGATTATAAGGTTACTAACAACCGATTTTTGAATAACGTTAAATATCCACTCCCTCGGATTGAAGAAATACTCGCTACACTTCAGGGGGGCAGCTGTTCACGAAACATGGTGTTTGCTATACAGGGTTACATTGTACAATACTTAACACTTATAGTTATGAAAAAAAGTTTTAAAGACACAAAATATTTATTTTGTTTTTCAACTCACCTCAAATCCATTAGACTTTCATCAATGATACCACAGCCTATTTGCTTTTTGTTGTTGTAGTTGAGATGCTCGTAAATTATTCGACGTTACTATTGCGGTCGGTGTGTCCTCAGTAGTCGGTGACGTCGTTACTATTGTTGCTGCTGCCGCTGTTGTTGTTGCAGCTGTAGCCGATGTTTTCTTAATATCACTGCTTTTATCACCGCACTTCAATGTATTTTTGCCAACTAAGTCTTTCTCTACACTCATTGGTATTGCTGGTATTGTTGGTGTAGTGTGTGTAAAACCTTGCGTTGGCTCCGTTTGAGTCGAGTTACGTTGCGCGAATTCACCACTACATCTATCGGCAACCTCACGCGGTGTTGCTGTTGTCGTTGTTGCTGTGGATTCTGTGGGCGCCGATGATACCCGCAAAAGACGTAACTGATGACGTGGCGGTGGATGATAGTATGATTGTGACAAATGTTGTCGCTGCAGTTCGCGTTTATTTTGCGGTGGTTGATGTTGCTGTTGTTGCTGTTGCTGCTGTTGGTAGTAGGCGTATTGTGGCTGCAGATGCGGATGCGGCGATTTGTGGTGCGGATGCAACTGACAGTTGCCACCGCTACCCATGCTGATGTTGTTATTATGATTGTTGTTGTTGTTGATGTTGTTGCTATTGCTGTTGTTATTATGATGATGATGATTCGCACCACCACTTTTTATATTTAGCAGCATTAAACTGTTCTTGGGTTTCGTTGTTGCTGACGTTGTGCCGGCTAGACTCAGGCGTATTTGCTGTTGTTGCAGTTGCAGCTGTTGTTGTTTCTTGGGCATTGTGCTCACCAAACCAGTGCGCGTATATTTCTGACCCGCCACACTGCCACTAACACAATCCAATCTGTTGCCACCCACACTATTGATGCCACTCAACTCATCATCTTCTCTGTCAACACCCACACCGCCAACCCCTTCGCCCGCTACATACCCGCGCAACGTCAATGTTTCAAACTAGAGTTTGTCTGGATAGCTGCGGAAGTTGTAGGTTCTGGCGCGCTGGAATTGCATCGAGTCGATGCCGACACCACCACCATTGCCACTTCCGCCGCCATTGTAGGCGCTCAGCATCGGCGCCGTTGACTGCGAGTTCATGGTGCCCATGCCATCATCGTAGTTATTGTGTTCACTACTGCTGCTAATGCCGCTGTTGCTGCCACACTTGCCGCTACTGCTGCCGGATTTGTGGGCGCTGCTGCTGCCGCCCCCGCCACTGTTGCTGCCCATAGTGCCACAATTGCTGCTCCCGCCCCCGCCCGAGGGGCTTTTGAATGGCTTGAATATCGCTGTGGTGGCATAATACTTTTCCATCGGTGGAGGTGGCATCGAAGGTGGTCTCGGAAAAATTGCACTCAGTGGTGGAGGTGGAGTGCGACGCACATTCACATAACCACCGACGACGCCGCCGCCGGACATGGAGATCTTTGTGGCGGGCATGTAATCCTGCATGTGCGGCACGGCGTAGCCACCTTCGGGCACATCTGCAATAGTGGAAAGAAAATACGTAGTGGGCTGTTAACGAGTTGAAAGATAAAGCGAAAGGAGTAAAACCGGAGGGAAAAAAAACCAAAGTAGCAAGAAAATGTTATTGAATTAATAGTCCTTCAGCGCACATTTAATGTAGCTGAGGATATGCCAGCTAAGCAGGGAAACGGAACTTCTTGAGACTCATTTTTTTGTCAGTTAGTTGCCCGAAAGACATTCGCAGCATATTATTCACCAGAAATCAATATTACATGCTGCTTTCGTTGTACCGCTGACAATTCAAGTTAACTTATAACGATGAAATAGTTGCCAATTTTTTTCAATAAAACACGCAAATAAAATTAAATAACTATAAAGCCAAAAATGTGTGCAATCACTATACAACCTTCCAAAATAAAATTAAAACTTACACTGTATGAGTAAAAGTAAACATTTATCTGAATTAAAAAAATAAGAAGTAAAATGAATTAAACAAAGTAGCATGTAACTTATTAAAATTAAAATTAAATATATAGTTATATTAAAAAAAGTTGTACTACATAAAATAAATATATTTAAATTATACCAAATATAAAATTTATAATTTATGTCAAAGTAAAATACTGAATTAAATTAAATATCAAAAATAAAGCAAAATAAAATAATATGCTACAATTAAATAAATAAATAATTAAAACTAAGTAAAAAAAAAATATTCGAATAATATATTTGTAATGAATTTTCCTTGCCACTGATTATATTCTATAAGAAAATTTAGTTTTCTTTTTATTTGAAAAATTACGATACGGAAAGGATTAATGTAATTGTTTGCCGAGTTTAAAATCAGTATTCTGGCGCACTGTTGACGTCCTTAACAGCTTGAAATACGTCACAGAGTGTGGTAAATTATTAATCGAGTATTTGTTTACATGTATGTTGCTATTTAAAAAAATAAAGTTATATGCAAGTCTATCAGAACTAGATTAAAGCATTTTCTTTTTAATATTTTTGTATCATCTTTTTTAGCTGGTTTAGTTGGTTATTCCATTTGCAATATTTTTGTGGTTTTAAAAGCCCTTAGATTTTTTTTACTACTTTAGTATTTAATATACCTACGCTATGTAGAAAAAGAAAATAACTCATGTACGCACTTTGGGGCTTCCCTAGTTGGAGCGTGCCAATATATTACAATTTACTACTGCCACGCACGCTTTATTTAATTCTAGCTCCTGTTTCATTATTTTTTTCATTATTGCCAACGTTTTACTAAACATTCAACTTTGAGACCCTTCAGTTTGGCAATGCATTTAAAACCCCTGCCAAACTTTTGACCACTTATTACTTCACTAACACAATCGACCAAGCAACCCAATTGTGGCTCTTGCGGTTCTACGATTTTACTTACAATTTTGTAATACCGTTTTGCCTTTTACCTCTACCCTTGTCTTATGTATGTATATGTACGAGTTTTACTGTTCTTAGTTTTATAATATTATGCTATTTGTTGTTGCACATACATACCTGTATAGTCTGGCGTCATATTACATTGTAAATCATTTACGGCCGCATATCCGGTAACGCCGCTCGTATACATATTGACATTGAATGGCTCGTGATAGAGGCTATTCTTGCCAATGGAATCATTATCGTCGACGCTGGCCTGTGGGAGGAGGTGAGAGGGTATATGAGTGCATGAAATGGTAAAGATGGAAATATTGGCATAAAAGTACTATTATAATGTGATTTTGTAACAAATTATGCATTGTAAAAATATATTGTGTCTGGTTTAAAAATTAAAGCCCTTTTTGGATGTATGCAAAAATATGTTTTTTGTAGAACTGAACCAAAAGTTATAACTAAAATCAACTGAAATTTTACCCTGCTTCAAACTTGCTGTAAAATTGGGCCATAAAATTATTTGCAAAAACTTGTTTGCAACGTCAATATTTTTAATAATTCATAATGCATTTATATTGAGTCTAAATGCGCATTTCGAATGAGTCATTCCAAAACGTTTATATTAATTATTCGCATTCCTCTGCCAGTTCATTTGAAACATCTGTTTCTTACGAGGGCAGCTTTATAAGTCAGTGACTCTTTGAATTTCCCGCGCAGAAACTTTAAATTCGTCACTGTTGCCTTTTACTGCCATTTATTAATAGAGTACTGTCATATTTTGAGCAAGTCATTTAGTTTATGCTTAACATCTATTGAAGGCAAATAACCTCTTGACTTTTAACAAAAATGGAAAAAAAGTTAATTTCGTTTGCTGATCTAGCATATCAGTCCAAGTCACGCCGAACGTTTGGGTGCTTAAAAGAGGTCGTTACACTTTAAATCGTCGATAAAATCCATGCAATAATATTTTGAGATTCCTTTACTTATTTTGCCTCTTATTAATTGAGTTGACATTTAATTGTCAATGTCAAAATAAGCTGTTATTTTTTAATGCGTTGAAGAAAATATGTCACGTTGGAAAGCATTTCTTTCAAATGCGTTGAAATGAGTATTTTCGGCATGCCAATTTGAGTGGAATGCTTGATTTGGCTTCGCATTTGAGGTTTCATACCCAAATGGCGCATTAGGGAGCAATGTAAATGTATTATTAAGCTTTCACTCCAAACAAGAACAACACCTAACTATCACACGGAATCAGAGTAGAACAAAATAATCTCTCGAAATATTTATATTCATTATAAAATGTTGCAAGTGTCTTTCCACAGCCGCATATTTCTCTTGATGCGATTTTTTGCATCAAATTCCACTATTAACCAACTTCGATTTTGAAGCTAATGTAGTGCATAATCCTGCGAGCTAAGCGTAAGTAGTGCAACGTGGAGTAGTAGATCAAAAAAGGAAAGAAAAGGACAATATAAAGCCACTAAAATGCGCTAAAATACTGAAAAATATTTGCTGTGGAACACTAAAAAGTAAGAGGGTATAAAACATGGTGCAACTTGTGCACTCACAACTAAAAGCAATTCTACTGCTAAATAGCACAGCAGAAGTGCCAATAAAGAAAATAGAGCACATAGAAGTAAAATAGAACACGAAGCCATATAAAATGACAAGGTAAAATTTGAGAGCAGAGGGGTGGAAAAATGCCAGAGAAGACCAACTAAAACAAAATAAAACCAAATAGAATTAAGTAAAAAGTTGGTATACTCAAATAAAATAAAACAACATTACATGTAAACACTTGTGTGAATGAAACTACAAAAATACAAAGAAATAATTAGGGTATTCACAAAGTGTCGTAAAATATCGTAAAGTTGTAGTCATAAAATTTTGGGTAGCCAAAAATGTATTTTTGTTCTTTTTAATACATTTCAAAAAAATGGAAGTCAAAGAAGACAACGTAGAATTTTTCAAATTTAATAATTTTACGAAAAAACGTCACTTTACGACGCCTTGTGAATACTCTATATATAACTGTTATGTCCATTTGTGCATGCGTGTGTCTCTAAAGATGATATTCATATCAGTGATGGGTGGTATAAGAAACTTAAAAATTGTATGACAAAAACAGAAGAATAAATTATCAGTCGTTATTCAAAATCGTGAATAAATGAATGAAACTTTACTCGTTATCTAAATTTATGAATGATGAACGAAAATTTATTCACCATTCAAATTCAGTTGAATGATGTAGGAAATTTGTTTCATATTTAAAAATATTTGAATGGTGAATACAAATGTATTCGTTATTAGGTACTATTTTAATAATTAATTAAAATTTATTATAATACTTAGAAAATTTATTGTGTTATTTAAAATTTGAATAAAAAGTGGATTATAATTTTGGTTCTCAAAGTACTGAACCGTTTTTTATAATCATTTTCTTAAAACGAAGCATTTGTGAAAAACAATTGAGTGGCATACTTATATTTTTAGTTCTTGGAATATAAATACCCTCTTTTTGGGGGTAAAGTTACAAAACAATACAAAGACGTGCAAGCATTAAACTATTTAGTCTCCAAATACTAAACAGTTGTATTTCATTCGAATAAAGATAAGTACGTGGGCAACGCCGCCGTTTTGTGCTGGTGGTGAATAACAATTTATTCGTTCCTCAAAATAACTCAAAAGATGACTTAAAATGTGCCCATTAGGTTTTTCAATATTTTTATCAAAGTTACTTAAATGAAGAATGAAAATGTAAATGTGAAGAATGAAATGGTATATTTAAAATTATAAGAGTGATGAGTTTATTCGCCACTCATAATTATTTTAATTAATCAATAAATACTGACTCGCCAGTATTTAGTTGATGAACGAAAATTTATTCTTAATGTTAAAATTAAAAATTCCTAATTTTTTAATGATAATTCACTCAAAACCGCCCATCCTATGTACAGGGTGTTTTTTTTACAGGTTTGTTTTTCGAATAGAGATAAAACTGGCATTTTGTGGTCAAATCTGGCAACTCTAATGTCATTTATGTTCAGTTTGGTTTGCCATTTCATCATGAACAGGTTGACAAAAGAACAACGCTTGCAAATCGTGCAAATTTATTTCGAAAATAATGGTTCAGTTCGCGAAGTTTACCGTGAGCTCCGTCCATTTTATGGTCGACATAATCGTCCATCAGAGCAATTAATTCGGTTAACCATGGATCGTTTTCGCACTACGTTTACTCTATGTGATAATACGCATCCGCAGAGACGTCGAACAGTGCGCACCGAAGAAACAATTGCCGCTGTAGAGCAAAGTGTTGAAGAGGACCCGAATGAATCGATTCGCCACCGTGCACAGCAATTGGAGCTTTGTCCATCAACTTTATGGAAGATTTTGCGCAAAGATCTTGGCTTGCGACCTTACAAGATCCAGCATGTGCAAGAATTAAAGCCGCGAGACCATGCAATGCGTCGTGATTTTGGTGTATGGGCCGAAAATGAGATTGATCTCGATGCTGATTTTCATCGCAAAATTTTGTTCAGTGATGAGGCTCATTTTTGGTTGAATGGCTACGTCAACAAGCAAAATTGCCGCATTTGGAGTGAAGAGAATCCACATGAGACCCTTGAAACGCCATTACATCCACAAAAACTGACTGTTTGGTGTGCTCTATGGGCTGGTGGAGTCATTGGGCCATACTTCTTCCGCAATAATGCTGGAGAGGCAGTTACCGTTAATGGAGACCGGTATAGAGCCATGATAACCGACTATTTTGTTACCGAATTGGATGGCATGAATGTGGATGAGTTGTGGTTCCAACAAGACGGCGCTACATGCCACACAGCGCACGTCACAATCGATTTATTGAAGGAAACATTCGCTGAGCGCATAATTTCGCGGAATGGACCTGTCAATTGGCCACCAAGATCGTGTGATTTGACACCATTGGATTATTTTCTTTGGGGATATGTGAAGTCGCTCGTCTACACCAACAAACCAGAAACGTTAGGGGAATTGGAAGCCAACATTCGTGGCGTTATTGCCGACATACGGCCCCATATGCTCGAAAAAGTGGTTGAAAATTGGACCTGTAGAATTGGCTTTATTCGAGCCAGCCGCGGCGGCCACATGCCCGAAATCATATTTAAACATTAATGGCATAAAATTATCCTTCCTATAAAGCCAAATTGATGGACCTTAAAACGATTTTCTTGTGTTTTATTTCAATTCGAAGTTCTATACCCCTAAAAAAAACACCCGATATATAAAACACTCGCATGTGTTGTGAACACACGTAAGTAACGTTCACTCACTCACTCACTCACCTTTATGCCACCGCCGTTCGGTCGATGTTTATCCACATTTCCCCCCAGCGTGTTCGGATTGAAGCTATATTGGAATGCGTCCAGGACATTGCTGCCGCGCGCACGCTTCGTACGCGTCACAATGCAGAATATGGCGCCAACGAGGAAAATAATTATCACCGTTAGAATAACAATCACAATACCAATTGAGAATTTCTCAGATGGTTCCTGATCGATGGGACGTGGGGCAATTACTGTGGAATAGAAGTGAAACGAAATAAAATGAATGTAAGTAAGTAAATAACGGCTATGTGTTGTTAGGGAGTGTATATACAATAATGTATCTAAAACGCATCATACGAGGTTGGATCGATTTTTTTCCTTCTTTAAATTATAATTTCTATCGAATGGATATACAATTAAACTTTAAATCAAAACCGTTTGGATAATAATCTTTTTGCAATTATAGCTCATGTTTTAACAAAGCTCGCCTTAATTAAAGTATCTAGTTTTTTGAAATTTGCATACAAATTTATAAAAACTTATTAAATTTCAACAAAAATTAGACAAAATTTTTATAAATTCAACAATTTTTTTTTTAATTATCATCTTTTAAATTTTTGTTTTCGACCAATTTTCAAATTTTTTGTTAGTTAAAAAAAGGGTTTCTTCCATTTTGTAATACGTTTACGTGGCTAAAAATGTTAAAATTTTGCAGTAAAACTCAACCAAATGTACAAATTTTAAAAAAGTTTTATTAAGGTTTGAAAATAAGAATTTTTAAATTTTAGTTCAGTTTCGTAAAAAATTTAAAAAATAATTTAAAAGTGATTTTTCATACAAATTGTTTTCGTGAAATTACCCGTTTAAATGTAAATTATTTTTGAATAATCGAATAAAAAAATCACCTTATTAGTTTTTGTTAATGAATATTGAAAAGAAAAGTTACAGTTTGATATAATTTTAGATAACTATGTCAAAATTTATTAAAATTCATTTTTTTCTTTATCTTCAGTTTTTAATAAAGAAAATTTTAATCGCACTTAACACAATTTTGTTTAAATAATTTTACAAATCAATAAAACATTTAAAGTCATTCCTTCTTATACAAATTATAAAAGGTATCAACCCACCCTTATCTAGTATGTACATGCTTACAAGTATGTTCGTATGTACGTTGTATTATCCCTTAGGCAATAAAGTTTCATGCACGGCGTTGGCATGTAAAGAGAGCATTCGCTTAGCACCCCTCGGGACGCTGGTTCGATTCTAAGTTGAAGCAAAGATTTTTATTTTTATTTTTATAAATAGACTGGTCCTCATTTATACCCAGTTCATTCCATATAAAGAGATCAGAAGTTGTATTAGTCGCATGGAATGTTGCATATAGTTTGCTTAGTTGCATATAATTTGCACCGACATTTCATGCATTAAATTAAAGATAAATATTTAAAGGAAAAATAATGTTTTAGTTATTTGCCAAGCGCGCACTTAATTGTTATATGAATCAACTATTTCATCGCCGTTTTCCTCTCACCATCTTTCGTTAACAACTAGTATTTATCTTCAACGTTTTTGCATTTTTTCTTATTTTTTACTTTTATGTAGATATGTATTTTCTATTAAGTATGTATCTACTATCTGTCTGCTATTTTCACCATTCCTTGCACAATTTTACATTTACATATTTTCATTGTCACTTACATTGCGGCCCATTGTTGTAGCCGGGACCAGCGCCCCCAGCTGCACCTCCTGCCGCCGCTCCCATTCCATCGCCCATGCTGCTGCCCCCATTCATTGTGCCCATTTTGCCCATGCCATTTTTTTGATCATGATGATAGTCATTACTTTGTAATGGATATTCGCGTGTATCCTGTGGCAGCGTGGGGCGTTGCTCGAACTCATCTGTGAAATTTCCCACGGCCGGCGCTGCAAGTGAATAAGCGAAATAAAAGTGTTAAAATATTTATGGGAGTGGACGAAAAAAAAATTAAAAAGTATCAACAGAAAGTTGGTCAGCAATGCTGGTATTTTTGTAGTTTGTAATTTAATGTGTAAAATGGTATAACAAATATTTATGAAAATTTTGGAAAAGGGGCGTGTCACCGCCCACTTTTGAGATCATATGTATATGTCTGGAATTACTTTATCGATTTCGTTTAAACTTGGCACATATGTTACATTGTACCTAGTTAGGCGAGATTATGAAAATTCTTGAAATCGGACGAAAATTTGGCCCGTCTCCTATATAACGGTAATTTTCCAAATCTATGTAAATTTGATACTTCAGTAACTATTGGAATTAAGTCAACAAATCCATTTAAACGAACATTTTGAAAATGTACATGGTACCGCCTACTTTAGAGTTCATATGTTCATATATCTCTGGAAATCCTTTATCGATTTTGCCCAAATTTAGTACAGATATATTTTATTATGTCTAAATAAGCAGTATTTTTAAAATCACTAAAATTGGACAAGACCCAGAAAGTTTTTGAAACCCGTAGTGAAGCTAGTTTGCTCAAATTTGGTATGTGGTTTTGTATTAAATAAAGAAATCCGATTATATGAAAATTTTGAAAAAAGAGGCTTACATCAAGTTCGGTTTTGCCCGAACTTAGTCTCTGCTTTATTAATTTTAAAATTTATCTGAAAGCGTGCGCCGGGTATATAAAGTTCGATCGAACTTAGCCACTTCTTTACTTGTTTTTTTTTTTAAATATTTTATAATTGTATGTTATATATTTTTGAATTTTAATAAAGGATATCGAAAGAGATTGTTACTGTCATTCAGTATATCTGTTGTAGCACATGGATGCAATTTTCTTATTACGTTTTATTTGACACAAAAAAATTAAAGTATAAAGATGATTTGTTTACATATTGGGCATGTCGAGGATGGAGATGACAACATATTTATCCACAAAGACTCTGCATTTTCGATTCGTTAAAATAAATAAATATTCGTCAGTCCAGTCGGAAGTGTTGGAATTTTCTATAGTAAACTTCATTTAAATTCATTTTGCTGAATAGTTAGAACGACTATGTGAATTTATGAGCCATACTGAGAAGCGCCATCTGATTTACATATTAAAAATCTTAACTACGTCAGTATTTTCCGTTTAAAAATTAAAAAACCCATAAAAAACTGTTCATGATTTTTTTTTAAATAATTGATTAATTGCTGGAATATTTAATTTTTGATAAGGATTTTTATTTGAAAATTTAATCGAAGGGATTAGTTATAATAATGACCAGTATTTTATTATATTATTGCTTAAAAAATAAAATAAACAAAAAAGGTTTAAAATTAAAATTAATAATTAAATACTTCTGAATAACTAACTAATTTTTAGTATTTCATAATCGAAAAGACGAGCAAATTTAAAGTTGTTTTTCCCCCTATGCATGCTTTAGCACAACAGCAAACATTAAGAGGATAAACCCATGCTCGTTTTAATTTAATTAAATCATTTTCAAATTATTTAAATGCTGCCGCTTAAATAGTTTTTAATCATAACTGAGTTAAACTTTGCCACAATTTTTATTTGCATTATGCACATGTATTATTGCAAGTTTACACAAGCACATACACATATGTATGTATAAGTAAATATATATATATATCCAATTAAAAATATCAAATAGCATTGTCAACTCTTAGAAAACAATGAAAAACAGAAATTCGTTAAGTGAATTGTCATTTCACAAAAGTGAAATAGACAAAACCATTTGGGACAATTTGAGACAACACTTCAGGCAATTACCTCTCAACAAATTGTCAAGCACGACAGCCAGGGATATACATATATGTATGTATGTAAGTTTGCAATTGCGCTTGGTATTATTATAAAGAGCAGCTGCTGGTTCTAGCTGCGGGTTACTTTTACTCTTTGTCTGCATTTTGTACTGCAAATAATGAAGGATAGCAAAGAATATGAATGTAGTAGCATGTAAAAAGGGGTGTCTTAGAGGGGAGAGGGATATACGCGCTGATGTTCCAAGGAGTAGAAAAGTAAATGAAAACAAATATAATAAGCAGCACGACGCAATTACCAAAAAAGTACTTAAAAATTAGCTAGACGTGAAAAGATAACAATAAAAAAATAGTCAAAAGCAAATAATCGTATCAAGCTGGCAAAAAAATTTAGTGAAAAGTCTGTGAAATAACGACATCAGCAAGTAAATAACGAGTATAGATAAACAAAGTGTTCAAGTTGTTGGTAAGGGACAATAGCTGTCATACTCAACACGAAGGTACTACGAAAGGTACTCTCAAACCCTTATTTCATTCAAAGTGAAGTAAGTGCGTAGTTTAAAAAATTCAATGCGTTCCAAAAATTAAAAATGGATGATGTGAAATTCATGCGAAGCAATCGAAAATAACGAAACTCACGAATGCGTTCAATATGCTTTTATTTGAAGTTTTTTTTTTCTGTTTTTTCAACAATCAAATTTTTTAATCGCACTCGTGAAAGGATTTTTAGGCAGTACGCATAGTTGACTACAAACAGCAGGGAACATAAAACGTGATATACTCATTTACTGTTACGCAGTAAGGTGCAAAAGTTTCTGGCTTATTTTGATTAGATTTGTCACAGCTGTTGAATATGCAAACGGTCGCTGCAAGACGGGTTCCAAATTTTCTTTTCGGCGTTCAAAACTACATGAGCGAATGCCGTGCTGTATACACAATTTTCTATATCTTTTGCGAGGGTCGACAGAGAGAATTTTGGGATGCAACTGGCACTGGCAATAAATACATTGTTCTTTGTCAAAAATTAATGAAGACGAAGAAAAACATCATTGCTACACTTTTCGGAAAAATTTGTTTAAAGTATTGAAATGGATAATAAATTGAATTAGGCTCACCCTACATTTTCTGGAACAGGTCTGTTGCATCTAGGTCTTACTACATGTACATATGTATATGTATGTATTCAAAATAGTCACAAGCACTTTGACAAACAAAAGCAAATAAAAAGAGGTTGAAAACAAAAGGCAAGACGGTAGGTAGTGCAACGAAACGAAAAAGGGAAGCCGCAGCTACGCACATTTTAGAAGGATGCGAACGGACAGCAAATCACAGCGCCTTTGTTGTGGTTTAGCAGCGTAACCAGCAGAAACTATTTGCAATGCTGAAGTACAACGAACAAATTTTTGCTATCGCTGCTGCATGCAGATAGTTTCAGCCAAAAAATGACGAAGCGGCAAAGTATGGAACTAGTTATGCTCAAACGCAGCTTCACACTAAAATAGAAAACAGGCAAACCAAGCCAGCGTTTTTGACGAGAGAGACCATAGTGTCAAGATAGTGTCGCGCACACAATGAACCGCCACACACAAACACGCTCGCACTCATCCGCATGCAATCATTTAATAGCGTTGTAAGGGACAAAAGCTCAAAAGGATGACTCAGTGAAAAATGTATGAATGTTAGTATGAAGTATGAGCGAAGTTTCGGTACCCGGACGCACGGATTTAATTTTTTTTTGTTTGCAAACCGAATCATGAAAGGCAGGAGTTTGTTGGGTGTCGAGACTCTAAAATTGTTCAGCTACAGAATAAAAGTTCATCAGCTGATTTTAAATTTAATTTAATTTGGATAGTAAAAGTTGTTTTAAAGCGAAATTGTGTATGTAATATCTATTGAGACTACAAAGTATGGTATTCTTTATGTAAAAAAGTGAGTCGGAAATATCAAAGGAACCGGAGTTAAAGTCCTGGCATAAACATAAAAAACGGAGTGGCTCGTTTAATTCAAAATTATTTTTGCAAGGTTTCAGAAAAAGACGCCGGCAATGCCTGCAAATTCGGTAGGGAACGTTCCACTTCACTTCGGCCAAAAGAGGTGTCAGTAACTTGACTAAAAATATTATGCCATACATTTTTCTGCGACTAGCAAGCGTAGGAAGATTAATAAGTTTTAAACGATTAGTATAGGGTGGCAGGTTATATTGGGAATCCCAGTGTTTCGTGCAGGGACGATGTCACTGGCCGAATGTTCTATTTCGCGCAGGGACAAACGTCACGGCACAAAGAGAAGAAAAAATCAGTTGAAGAAGAAGTGTGCTCGAGAGTGATGGTGCTAGTTTTTCTGTAAGAATGAATAATGTGGGCGAGATGTGGGTGCTGTGCGCAAGAAGTTATAGAAATAAAGAAGGGTTTTTCTGGCTGCGGCCTTTTCCCTTAAAATCATTGTGTTTTGATTATTATTGTCGGGGCATGTAAGTTGGTTATATTTTCATTCAATTATTCCTGAGCTGTGCGAAACATTTGGTCAGTGTCGAGCCGGATTCGGTGCCTGTGAAAACTTGTTTTTGGTTTACCGTTTGAAGTACATACATACATACAGACGTGAAAAAAGTACCGTTTGTTGTTTGTTACTTTGAGTGTGCAAGAGGGCTGGTGCATTTATTATGTGAAATAATATCAAGCGGTGAACATTAAAAAGTGAGTTGCGTAGATTGCGTTTTTGCTATAAAAATAAATCCATCAAGATATCCTACGATAGTAGGTAAGTTAATACAGTCCACTTAGTGTGCTAGTTGATATGTATGCAAAATACATACGTACGTGGGTATGAATGAAATGTGTGCCAGAAAAATACATATTCATTTATGTATTAATACGTTAAGGGTGCAATGTGTGTACAATAGTAGTGCGCAAGTGTAGAGAAATAGAAAAAATGTGTGCTAGGTTAAAAAATAGTGTAGAAAAATTAAAAAAAAAGTTTAAGTGAGCAATGCGTTGCAGTGGTTGTTTTGCTATTGTGTGTTTAATTGTGTGCAAGAGAGCCAGCTGCGCAGCATTGCGAGTTGAAGCATTGTGTTTGCGTTTGTGCGTGTACAAAACAAATAACGAGAGGGCATATTTGATAGAAAAAGCAAGAGCGCATGTTTTTTGTGCTTGCGTGTGGTGATAGAGAGATGCGCAAATAAAATTAAAAAGAGAGCAAGTTGTTATTCCATTTGCATATGGTGCTAGAAATGATGCGAAAATTAATTTGCAATGAAAATAAGAGAGCTTAGTTTTGTTTTTTTTCTTTTTTGCATCTGGTGCGTGTGTGCTATTTTGGAGCAAGAAATAGAGAGCCTATGATTTTAGTGATACTTAAATTCAAATGTCTTGTGTCATGCTAGAAAATTATAGCACGCAAAAAGAAAAATAGAGTGCGAGAAATTTGCCTTCAACGTGATATACGTGCATAAGGCAAGAAATACAATAGCTGTATATAGGTGCGTGTGTGTGCTAAGATATACTGGTGCATATTGATTATAAATGATGGCAAGAAAATTATTAGAGGGCTAGAAAACCTGCAGGTGGTGCTTGAAGACTTCTAAAAAATGGCATGTTTGAATGGGTGCAAGTCATGAGGGGCATGGTTTTAAGTGAGCAAATATATTATCAAACACATATGTCAGTTAGAAGCAATGGTGCATAGTAAGATCCACAGAAATATTGTAATGAAAATTGTGGTGGTGCATGTTTTGGTGAGCTAGTTTAAAGATATTGGTATAAAGTGTGCATGTATATGTGAGAGCTAGAATGTTCATAAATTGTGTGCAAGAATAATACTGAAAATGTATGTTACTTACATAAACCATTTTTGTGGCTGCTGTTGTTTGTTTCTTTTTTCCTTTAGAATGACATCAAGTAAAAAATTGACATCGTGTGCTGCGAGCATAAAGCGTGCGCTAGATTTCGCGAAAACTGAAGAATTTCAGCAAGTAGCGGTGGGCCATGTCAAAGTGCGCTTGAGTGCGCTAGAGTCTGTATGGCAGGCATACAATGCGGAGCATTCCATAGTCATTGAAGAGGTAGACGTGGGCGAGTTGGAACAGTTTGACGAGCAAGGTTTGGCGCTAGTGGAAGCTTATTATTTTGAGGCGCATGCATTGATGCTGGACAGGTTGGAGAGCGAGAAGTCAGCCGAGGTGCAAGAAAGAAGCAATCAAGCGATTAGTGTGCAAGTGCAGATGCCTGTCCAGCAGAATGATGTTAAAAATACATGGGGCGAGTTTGACGGCACCTTAACTAAATGGACGGGTTTCCGTGATCGTTTTCGTGCAGCTGTGCATGATAACGAGAAAATTGATGCAGCATTCAAATTTTTATATTTGACAAACTCTTTAATTGGGCGAGCTAAGCTAACATTTGGTCAATGGCAGTTCTCTGCTGACAATTATGTGCAGGCATGGGAGCGTTTAAATCAAATGCACGACCAAAGCTACCTTATAGGGCGTGAGCATTTGCGAAATTTTATCCGGTTGCCAGAATTAAAGGGGCAGGTCAAGGAAAACGATTTGCGGCGAATGTCTAATGTGACACATGAAGTACGTCGGCAACTAAAGGCGCAAGGGCTACCAGTAGAGCACTGGGACTTCTTTATGGTGCATATGATACATGAGCGCTTAGATAGCGAAACGGCTAAGCAATGGGAATTGGTAAGGCAAAGCGATTACCCAAAAGTAGACGAGATGTTGTCGTTTCTAGACAAGCAGGCCTTGGCGCCAGCAAATTCAGCGGATAATCGTAGGCGCATTGAATCTGCAATTGTTGTACCAGAGAGAGCTAAGAAAACCAGGAGCAATGAAAATCTAGCTAGGCATGGTGCATCAAGATCGAGCGCAGGGGGCAAGATAATGTCATGTGAGATATGTAATGAAGCGCATATGTTATACCATTGCCCAGAGTTTATGGCATTGACTCTGAGAGCACGTAAGGACTTTATTGAGAGACGCAATCTTTGTCCAAACTGTTTTAAAAGGGGCCATGGTGCAGACAACTGCTATCAAGCAGAGTGCTGGAAATGTCCAGGCAAGCCAAGACACAACAGTGCGCTTTGTCCAAACAGAGAGCATAAGAAGCAGATGAATTGTGTGCAAGTGTGCGCTGAGAAGAAGTCGAATCAAAAGAAAAAGATAGACTGACAACTAAGTGGGGCAAGAAAGCGGAAGCGCGAGGTGCAAGCTAATGCGGTGCTAGACGATAGCGTGCAAGTTAGTGAGCAAGAAAATGTTAATTAAAGTTTAGAGCCTAGGCACAAGCAAAGAAAAATGCTAACTGAAGTAAAGCGGTTGAACAGAGATGAGCTAGGATGTAAAAATAAAATGAAATTCAATTGTTTCGACGAACAATATATAATGCATTTTAATAGTGGGCAAGACCAATCTAAAACATTGTTGCCTACAGCAATGATAAAGATTGTGGTAAATGGTTATGAGCTGGGGCCGGTGCGTGCGTTGCTAGATACTGGGGCCCAGATTAATTTGATTAGCTATGCATTACAGCAGAAATATGGTTTACTTTCTGAGCGAATTACAAAGAAAATGGTTGGTATTAATGGTGAGCCGGTGCAAGGGAAAAAGAAGGCTGTGTTAGTGATAAAGCCGTGGTATAAATCGGAGCAAGAAATCAAAGAAGAATTTTGGATTTTGCCGATGGAGAGCCAGTGGTGTCCTGTGCTGCCTTATCTTGGTGCTAAAATGGTTTCTATACAGCATTCATCAGGGGCAAAGTTGGCTGATCCAGACTACTGGAAACCGAAAGAGGTACATGTGTTACTGGGAGCTGGCGTTGTTGCAAGAAGCATTATTAAAAGCGTGAGTGAAGGCATAGATGGCATAACTCTGATGCATACGGTGCTAGGTGTGGTCGTTTTCGGAGAAGGTGCGCAAAGATTTGACATAGAAACAGGTGAGCTAGTTTAAACAGTTGAATATAAAGATAACAGAGAGCTAGAAAAGTTAATTATGAAGTTCTGGGAGATGGATCAAATAAAAGAGCATCCAATACAAACTCCAGAAGAAGAGCAATTAGAAAAGACATTCGTTGAGACGCATTACAGAGATGAAGATGGTAGATTTGTGGTCACTATACCATTAAAGAACATGCAAGATATCGGGAGCTCGAGAGAAATTGCCTTACGGCGATTCTTCTATTTAGAAAAGAGGTTAGACAAGGAGCCAGATTTAAGAATGCAATATATTACATTTATGCGTGAATATGAAAAGTTGGGGCACATGCAATTAGTTGATGAAGAGGCGCCACGAAGTGAGCTAGTCTATTATATACCGCATCACTGTGTGGTGAAAAAGTTCCGCGTAGTGTTTGATGCGAGCAGTCGTACAAATAACGGCATATCATTAAATGAAATGCAACTACTAGGTGGGCAATTACAGAGAGAGCTATATGAAATAATTATGCGATTTAGAAGATACAAGATTGGCTTTAGTGCGGACATAAAAATGATGTTCCGCCAAGTTAGAGTTGCTAGGCATCAATGGGATATTCAGAGAATATTCTGGCGCGAGAATAGAAATGATCCTTTAAGAGAATATTGGTTGACTGTGGTTACGTATGGAATGACCTCATCAGCATATAATGCTGTAAGGGCGGTCATTCAGTGTGCGAAGGAGGGGCAAGAGAAGTTTCCAGAGGGGGCAAATGCTATATTAAATGACATGTACATGGATGACTGTGTAACAGGTGCAGATAACATAGAAGGGGCTATTGCGTTGGCAAAACAGATGGAGCTTGTTTTGAGTGGGGCTGGATTTAAACTTCGCAAATGGAAGTCGAACAGTAGAGAATTGATGGCAGCAATGCAAGTTGACGGTGAAGAAGACTTCGTTCAATTTGACGATGAAACAAGAGTGCTAGGTTTAGTATGGTTGATAACCCCAGATGAGTATGCTTTTGTGGTCAAATCTCCAGTGGTGCCAGATGTCATAACGAAGCGTGTAGTGGTGAGCTATGTGGCACAGTTGTTCGATCCTAATGGCTACATTTCTCCAGTGACAGTGGTGGGCAAGATTCTTATACAAGACTTATGGAGGCTAAGGGTGTCATGGGATGAAGAACTGCCGATGGAGCTTGTAGTGAGATTTAAAAATTATTGGAGCGAGATAAAGAATGTGCAAGATTTTAGAATTCCGAGATGGATTGGAGCAAGCACGAGTGCTAGAGTTGAATTGCATGGTTTCGCTGACGCGTCGGAATCAGCCTATGGTGCAGTGGTTTATGCTAGAACAATATGGGCGAATAATAAAGTTGAGTGCAGATTATTGGTATCTAAAACGCGAGTAGCGCCGTTGAAAAAGCTGACAGTGCCAAGATTGGAACTGTCAGCATGTGAGCTTTTGTCTAGATTAATAGTAGACGTTAAGAAAGCAATGGATTGGGGCGAGGTAGATTGTACCATGTGGACAGATTCATTTGTGGTACTTTTTTGGCTAGAGAAGGCGCCGAGAGATCTTAAAACTTTTGTAGCTAATCGAGTTGCAACAATACAGAATAACGTTGGAGCAAGAAATTGGAAGCACGTGAGCACGGCAGATAATCCAGCTGACTTACTAAGCCGTGGATTAAAAGCAGGTGAGCTAGTTAGTATTAAAGTGTGGTTAGAGGGGCCAAGGTGGCTTTCTCTCCCTCGAACACAGTGGCCAGAAGATAAGTTTGAGCAAGCAAAGAATAAAAGCTATAAAGAGGCGCAAGATGAAGTTAAGATTAATGTAACAAGTGTTTATCAAGATGAGCTAGAGATTTTTGTTCCAAAAATGGGGGGAAGCGGTGTGCTCGTTCCTCTCACAGAGTACAAAAGCAAGTTAGAAAGAATCTTAAATATATTGTCATATGTGAAACGATTCAAAGAAAATGTTAAGGCTAGTTTGATGATGCGAGATAGGAGCAAGAAATTTAAGAAGGGGCGTAGATTAAGGGGCATGAATGTGAAAGTAGAGTTACCTACTAAGCAAGACAAACTGTGGGCAATTTAGTACTTGTTGAAGAAGTCGCAAGAAAAGTATTTTTTCAGAGAGCTACTATTGATACGAAATAAGAATGTATTGCCGGAGCATAGCAGTATAGAATCATTGCGTCCGATTATTGACAAAAGTAATTTGTTAAGAGTTGGTGGGCGATTAAAAGAAGCAGAGCTAGAATATGAAGCAAGACATCAGGCTATTGTAGCTAAAGGTTCTAGATTGGCCTATCTGATAGCTGATTATGCGCATAGACAGACAAAGCACGGCGCGGTGCAAGTAATGACACAGTATATTCGACAGAAATACTGGATTCCTCGTTTAAGGGATGAGCTAAGAAAGTTTTTACATAAGTGCGTAGTTTGTGTGCGGCATAACTATAAGTTGGAAAGGCAGTTAATGGCAGACTTGCCGGCAGAGAGAGTGCAAGCTGGAAAGCCACTTCTACACTGTGGGCTAGATTATGCAAGTCCTTTTAGTGTGCGTATGAGGGTGCGTGATGATTATATATCAAAGAGCAAGTGCTGGGTTGTTATTTTTGTATGCCTGAAAACTCGAGGCATACACATTGACATGGTGCTAGATTTAACAACACAATCATTTATTGCATCGTATGAAAGATTTATTGCAAGACGTGGGCGATGTGCGAAGATGATCAGTGATAATGCGACGACATTTGTTGGCGCGAGCAAGATGATCAAGAGGGCAATTGACTACTGGAGGGAGCAAGAGGTGCTAGATCATTTGAACAAGAAAGGAACTGAATGGCACTTCATGATTCCTGCAGCCCCACATCAGGGTGGAATCTATGAAGCCGCTGTGAAGTCCATGAAATTCCATTTAACAAGAGTTGTGGGCCAGAGAACGCTGGCACATGATCAATTTGCCACGCTGTTGGTTGAGATTGAAGCAATATTGAATTCGAGACCGTTATATCCATTGTCGGATGATCCAAATGATATGCAGGCATTGACCCCGGGTCATTTCCTCATCGGGGAGTCGCTGATTTTACCACCTCCGTTTGTGCTAGAGGAGCAGCCAAGAAATGAAGGTACAAAACTTTGAGAGCAAAGACAAGCAATGGTGCGGCATTTTTGGGCTAGATGGCAATCCGACTATCTGAATAGTCTTCAAGAGAGAAAGAAATGGCGAAGAGAGCAAGAGAATCTTAAGGTTGGTCAACTTGTAGTAGTTAAGGCTGAAAACTTTCCACCTGCGCAGTGGGCGCTTGGTCGAGTGAGCAAGATAATTGTGAGCAAGGATAAGCTAGTAAGATCCGTGGTTGTGGAGACGCAGACGAGTCAACTAACCAGGCCAGTACAGAAAGTGTGCATGTTACCGATTGAGCCAGCAAATATGGAGCGGAGTTCGAAGTCTAATTAGAATTAAGTTTTTATTGTAAATATGTATATTCATGCGAGTGGAAAACCGTAGGTTTTCGCTGGCACTGTTTCGTGCAGGGACGATGTCACTGGCCGAATGTTCTATTTCGCGCAGGGACAAACGTCACGGCACAAAGAGAAGAAAAAATCAGTTGAAGAAGAAGTGTGCTCGAGAGTGATGGTGCTAGTTTTTCTGTAAGAATGAATAATGTGGGCGAGATGTGTGTGCTGTGCGCAAGAAGTTATAGAAATAAAGAAGGGTTTTCTGGCTGCGGCCTTTTCCCTTAAAATCATTGTGTTTTGATTATTATTGTCGGGGCATGTAGGTTGGTTATATTTTCATTCAATTATTCCTGAGCTGTGCGAAACACCCAGCGAAAATTTCTTAAAGCAAAAAGCAGAAATTGTTTTTGAATTGACTCTATCCGGTCAGAATGAACTTGATAGTGCGGGTTCCAAACGATGGAACCATATTATTGTATTGGCCTCACTAACGTTGTGAAAAGAGCTTTCGTAATGTAGGGGTCACTGAATTCTTTTGACCATCGTTTTACAAACGCAAAAACACCCTTAGCTTTGTTGATTGTAGCATTGATATGAAGATTAAAGTTAAATTTTGGGTCCATTGTGATACTTATGTCAACAAATTTATATACTTGTTCAAGGTTGTAGTTACTTATGTCATAATAAGCTGGTTGAACTGCCCTGCGAGAAAAGCACATTACTTTAAAATTTTTAAGATTTAGCGGCATACCATTTACTTCACACCAATTAGACATGCTATTTAAGTCCGCTTGTAGTAAATACCTTTCATTAACAGTTTTAGATATAAAAAACTTTACATTATCCGCATACAACAAATATTTTAATTTTTCGCAACAGAAGAAATATCGTTTATAAAAAGTAAGAACAGAATCGGACCAAGGTGACTTCATTGTGGAACCCCTGATGATACATGAATAACGCTCGAAGAAGTATTTTTGAAAATAACTAGTTATGTTCTGTTGTGCAAATAAGAAGATATCCAACGAAGAAGATTAGTTTGATATATGAGTAGTAAACTCAAGTATGTTTGTAATAGTCGATTTTCCTTTAGAGAACCCATGTTGCGTGTTAGAAATAGCAATAGCTTTAAATAATTTTGGAATAGCAGAAAGCTTTGCTATGCCCGATAATTTTCTATAGAGGACCTACTTCCAATTTTGTGTAGGGGTATAATGGGAAGACTCCAAATTTAAGAGATAAGTTAAATAAATTCGTTAATGGTTCAAATATATATTCAGCACATTTTTTAAGGAAGCAAGTCGGGGCCGGACTTATAAGATGTCTTTAGGGTACTTAAGAAATGAAACACTTCTTCAGGAGATATAGCGGGAGTAATAGCGGTGGTCATCGGACAGAATTTATATGGATAATCTTTGTTTGTAGGCGAGCTGATAGAATAATTGGACCTGAAGAACTAGGCAAACATGTTCGAGATGAATTGACTGTCACTTGACACGACGTTTTGATATTTCATGGCTGACGGAAAACCATTTACTTACCGCTTCGAGTTAAGGAAATCATAAAATGATTTAGAAATTTGTATTAAAATATTTTTAATCTTGCATAAATAAGATTTGTAGCATTTTTTATTTAAATCAAAGCCACTGTGTCGGAGAATTGAGTACTTAATATAATCAGTGTGTAACCCAGTTAACTTATATAATTTAAAAGATCGCGACTTTTTATTTTTTAAGTTCCTAAGTTCTTTTGTAGACCAAGGTTAAGGTTGTTTTTCATGAACGCAAACACGTTTAGGCACAAACTTTTCAAATAAGCTGTATATGGTATTATTAAAATGTTGGACACTGAGCTCAACGTTCTCTGAATACGTCGGCCAGGCTAATTTTGACAATTCACGATTTAATTTCTTGAAATTGGCCCACGCGAAATTAAAACGAGGGTTTAAGCTACATGATTTATCGTCGTAATTTCCAAAATCATTTATTATTTTCTAATTTAACTCAATTGTAGGGTGGTGAGAATCCTCAGGGATAACCAATGGGTCGCACCGATTTATGGATGATTTATATATATCATCAACATAAACAATATCTAAGATCGCCCCAAATATGTTTGGAATAAAATTGATTTGATTAAGGCAGAGTTCATATCTTCTAAGAACACATTATACATATCCTTTGATGAAATCGAAATCATGTGATTATCTATTAAGTTCCATGATATGCTCGGCAAATTGAAGTCGCCGATAACAATTATCGAGTCATGGGGTGTAAGCATTGCCCATAAGTTAAAAAATATGTTTCGAATATAACGTTTAGTCTGAATTTGGGGGGATGTAGCAAAGAGCTAAGTTCCCGGTGGCTTATATTCAAACGAACGAACATAAATTTTGAAAGACTAAACGTTACGTTCATACTTAAAGGTACATTTTCGTATCGTTAAATTACTTGTTTTAATCTTAGATGAAATATAAAACTCCATATCATTAGAAGAAGTATCTTTGGCAAATCTCGAAATAAAAATCGATTTTCTCTGGGGGACAACAACTAGCTTTTTTGTGGATGATTCGCGCCCACCTAAAGATATTTAAGGGTTTGAAGGAATTTAAGCAGGTGGAAGGGATTGAGGTGGCAATGGCACCACTTCATTGGAACCAACCCGTAGCTCGCCTTGGTCAGTAGTGTTTTTAAGGCAGAAGCCCGATGCAGAGGGAGGAACCTCAGCCTGGGGGGATGGAGATAAAATATTTAAAAACTCAATTGATTGAGGCTGTGGCGCTAAATTTTGTTTAGCTTTTTCGTTAAGAATATAAAAGATTTCCATAGACGGACTTTTGATTCGTTTGCGTTTGTTTTCCCTGCCAGATTCAGAAGCTTGGCTATCCAAGCACTTAAATGATTTGAACGTGCTTTCATAAAGCTTGCATTTATCAGTAAGCGCGAGGAGGTCTCTACCGATTTCAAAAAAGCCATTTCTAGTTTCCCTAAAAAATGTATAAAGTTCAATCTTAGTTTATCTGCATTTTAAACCAGACCAACGAATGCCCCTGCCTTCATTAATTAAATGTATGACTCTAGCAATCAATCCGGCACACTTAATATGGGCAACTCCATCGCACAACAAGCATGCAACATAACGTTGTTCATTATCAGTTTTTTTGATTTTACAATTATCGAAAATACACGACATAATTCAAAAAATTAAGTAAAAAAATAATAAAATGAAGTAAAGAATTAGATAAAATGTGATGACAAAACAAAAGTAACAGGTTTGAAAGCCATGTAGTTTAATTATAGAATGTTTGTAGTTTGAGAGCGAACAGTTTTAGAGTCACAGCATTAGACTCCCAAAAAACAAGACGCAAACTACTGTTTCAAATGTTACAATAACAATGTTAAGCAACTAATGACTCGGCAAAAGATGTATATGAGGTGGGTTTTGTCAAAGGCTGAGGTGAGCTCAGCCGATCCAGGGTCGAGTGTTGGTCCCACTAACCCCCACTGAATAAAACACAGTATTTGCGTGTGTTTATGTCGAACACACACACACACACGGCTTTAGAGTGTGAACAGCCTTTCGTCTAGGAGAGAGAGAGGGAGCGTACAACGGTTATTCTTCGTGATCGTCGGAGCGGCGTTGCACTTCTTGTACAGCGGTTACTCTTCAGGAGCGTAGGAGCGGTAGTGTGTACTCGTCGTACAGCGGCTACTCTTACTAGCGTCGGAGCGGCGGTGAGTACTCGTCGTACAGCGGCTACTCTTCAGGAGCGTCGGAGCGGCAGTGTGTACTCGTTGTACAGCGGTTACTCTTACTAGCGTCGGAGCGGCGGTGTGTACTCGTCGTACAGCGGTTACTCTTCAGGAGCGTCGGAGCGGTAGTGTGTACTCGTCGTACAGCGGTTACTCTTACTAGCGTCGGAGCGGCAGTGTGTACTCGTCGTACAGCGGTCACTCTTACTAGCGTCGGAGCGGCGGTGTGTACTCGTCGTACAGCGGTTACTCTTCGGGAGCGTCTAGCAAGACTAGCAAGACTGAGCGGCGGTGTGTACTCGTCGTACAGCGGTTACTCTTCGGGAGCGTCT
Organism: Philophylla caesio; assembly: GCA_963971545.1. Lineage (NCBI taxonomy): Eukaryota > Metazoa > Arthropoda > Insecta > Diptera > Tephritidae > Philophylla > Philophylla caesio. The sequence goes on along the minus strand of OZ020609.1, from coordinate 27,953,849 downwards.
AGCAAGACTAGCAAGCTGAGCGGCGGTGTGTACTCGTCGTACAGCGGTTACTCTTACTAGCGTCGGAGCGGCGGTGTGTACTCGTCGTACAGCGGTTACTCTTACTAGCGTCGGTGTGTACTCGTCGTACAGCGGTTACTCTAGCAAAACGCTTACCTAGCAAGACTGACAATTAGAGAACCGTCGCTCTCGTAGTCGCACGCTACATAAGTAGGGGCTGCAACGAGAGTGGGGGGGACTGCTGTGGCCGTGCAGGCCGTGGAGACTATGCGCTCCAGAGAAAGCCCTAGCGTAGTGGGAGCGGAGCTAGGAGAGGGAGGGGAAGGAGCTGATCAGCTCTGGGCTAGTTTGGCCAGGAGAGGATGCTAGATGCGGCCGAAGGCACATCTCCACCTCGCTCTCCCAGTCGGGCGGGTGACTGTCCTAACCAGGTGAGGATGCTAGATGCGCCAGAAGGCACATCACCACCTCGCTCACCCAGTCGGGCCGGGATTAGCTTGACTAGGAGAGGATGCTAGATGCGCCCGAAGGCACATCACCACCTCGCTCACCCAGTCAGGCGGGGATTGGATAGACCAGGAGAGGATGCTAGATGCGCCTGAAGGCACATCTCCACCTCGCTCTCCAAGTCGGGCGGGGATTGATCTCTAAGCCAAGCGGATAATTGGCCTAACTGGGCGAGGATGCTAGATATGCCCGAAGGCACATCACCACCTCGCTCACCCAGTCAGGCCGGGATGAGCTTGATCAGGGGAGGATGCTAGATGCGCCGAAGGCACATCACCACCTCGCTCCCCCAGTCAAGCTTGTGGTTTGGCTCAGCCAGCAGAGGAGGCTAGTTATGCCCGTAGGCAAGTCTGCACCTCGCTCTACTAGTTAAGCCGACCGCTTACCTAGCAAGACTGAACTGACCGCGCGCATGTTCAAGACTTTATATGCGAAGGCCGAGCAACTGTTTGAGAATTCGTGCTTGTGTGCGGCCAGCCCGTCCAGTAGCGAACGAAGAAGGGATTGCTATGGTTCAGTTGGCAGCGTAAGCACTTGTATGTGCGTGTGACGGTAGTGGTTTATGGTGTGTGCTGTATGAGCGCATTGTTGGTAGGCTATTGCTACGGTGTACTTGGCAGTGCGTATATATGTATGTGCGTACTGCGGTCGTAGATCTAGAGTGTGCTGTAGCACTGTGAAGTTGGTAAAGCATTGTAACGCAGCAAATGCTACGTTGCAGTCCCCCTCCCACTTCGGCGGACAAAAGGCTGTTGTGTTCTGGAGTTTGTGATCCAGTGGATCTGCACTACCTTAGGCAAAGCCTAGGTATTATTTACCACCGCGGTGTGCGGCGGCTCGGCCGGTGTGTGTGTGTGAGTCTCGTGTGAATTTATTTTTTTTTTTTTTTTTAACAATGTAGGCTTATTCCTAGGGTATAATTCATATATACACATTTCTTTTTTTTTTTTTTTTGTTAACAATGAATGCTTATTCCTAGGGTATAATTTTTTATTTTATTTTTGTACATTTGTAGATTTTGTATAATTGTAGATTTGTACATATGAAGATAAGGTAATTCATTTAACGTTTCAGCAAAAATTTCATAACTGAGATTTATTCATATATAGATAAAAAATTTTTTTTTTTTTTTTTTTTTTTCTTTTTTTTTTTTTTTTTTTTTTTTTTTTTGCGCAATAATTAAATTATAATTAAGTAATACTTTAATTAATTAAGTAATAAAAGTTTGGTGTTTTCAGCTTAGTCCGTGAACCTCATATGATACCGTTTGCCCTTGTATTTTACCGTTGCATGGTCTGCTCCTTGTCGTGCTACCAGGACTGTTTGTTGATTGAAGCGTGTAGCCCATCGCCAATTGTTGCTCGTTGGGCGTTTCAATATGAAGCCATTGAGTGCGTCACAGTCTTTGCTGTCTGCTAGTGTGTCGCTTATTTCGCCGGGGTCCTCTTCGGTGAGGATAGCCAATGGGACTCCCCATTCGACATCATGCAGCGTTTCCTCTGGTTGCTCGCCGGTTGCTTGTTCGCCCTCTGTTTCGGTTATTGTGCACAGGGGTTCGTTCGGTGATGCTGATGCCAGTATCAGTGGTGGTCCGTGGAAGATACGCACCCGCTGGATCCGTGGCTTGTTTGGAGGCCAGGGCACGGCCTCGAATGGTGGATGCCAGGGACGCACTTGCTGTGGCTCATCGGGAGGTGCTGGCTGTCTGCGTTGTTGACTCATTGCGGGATCTGAATGATTTTTTTTTCTGAATCTGGAAAGAGAGTGCAATGTGTCTCGTTGGGGTTGTGCGGATTATCAGGTGGGATGAGGGTGTAAAAAATGTGATGGGAGGAAAAAAAAATTCGGGTTTTCCCTCTTTTAGTTTGTGTACGGCTTGAGGTCTTGCAGGTGTGCGTGCGCTGGTTGGTTGTCGGGCCGCTCGGTACTGGTGAGTTTTACTGTGTTTACTGATACGTATTTCTCAACCACGTACGGACCAGAAAATTTTGGTGCCAATTTTCGTGCAAAGTTATTGGGAGCGGATGAGAGTGGGTGGTCTCGCTTCATGGCCATTTCCCCCACTTTTGGCTTCCATGGTCTCCTTCGTAGGTCATAGTACTTTTTTTGTTGTTTTGCGACGGACGTTAGATGTCCCTTTATTTCTTTCCATAACTCGGTTATGGCTGCGGGTGTTACTGGTGATTCTACTGGTACTGCACCTTCTATGCGTATCTGGTGTGGTACTGCTGGGTTCCGCCCAAAATTAATTTCTGCGGCTGACGTTTGCGTTGATTCGTGGTGTGCCGTATTAATGGCGAAGGCGATTTGTGGGATTTCCTGATCCCAGGTACGGTGGTCCGTTTTCGAGCGCTGGGCTATCATAGTCTTCACCACTCGATTGGTTCGTTCGGTGGGATTTTCGTGGGGTGCGTATGCCGCGGTGAATTTGTGTTCAATGTGGTGCGTGTTGAGATATGCAGCTAGCGTCCTAACAATGAACTGCCTCCCGTTGTCACTGAGGAACACATTTGGGCAGCCAAATCGGTAGATGATCCTTTCCTGTAGTGCCTTAATGACGGTTGCGGTGGTTGCCTGGCGTACTGGGACTAGTTCGACCCATTTTGAGAACTTGTCGACCAGGACGAGCAGGCAGGTATTTCCTTGTTTGGAGCGTGGTAGTGGCCCGATGAAGTCGGCCGTAACGATTTCCAAAGGCCGTGAGCACTGCATTGTAGCCATCAACCCCGCTGGTCGCTTTTGTTCGACCTTATATTCCGCACAGCACCGGCACCTTTGTACATAGTGTAAGACGTCGCGATACATACCAGGCCAATAGTATGACTGTTGCGCGCGCTTGAGCGTCTTCTTGACGCCCAGGTGGCCTGCAAATGCGGCGTCATGTACTTCCTGTAGGATTTCCTGTCTGCGGCAGGTGGGGACGCATAGCTTCCATTGTGGTGCTTGGGAGAGCTTGTTGCGTGGCACGATGTGACGGAATAGGCGATTGTCGACGATCTGGTAGTCCGGGTTGGAGCTGGATTTCTGCTCTACTTTCTTCATCTTTTTATCATACCAGTCCGCAATGCTAGTGTTCACGATGTAAAGTGCGTTTTCTTCGTTATCGGTTGTTGATAGTGGGCATCGGGACAAGGCATCGGCAACTACATTTAGTGCTCCTTTCCGGTATTCGATATCGAAACTGTATTGTTGGACCTCGAGTGCCCACCTAGCCAGGCATCCGGATGGGTTCTGCAAAGAATGTAGCCATTTCAGAGAATGATGATCAGTAATTACCGTGAAGTGGTATCCTTCCAGGTACGGCCTCATCTTGCGTATGCCCCACAGTACGGCTAGACATTCTTGCTCGGTGGCGGAATAGCGTTTTTCTAGGCTCGTTAGGCTTCGGCTGGCGTATGCCACAACTCTTTCGCGGTCGGAGTGTCGTTGGAACAATACGACACCAAGTCCTTCGCTGCTGGCATCGGTTTGGAGCAAAAACGGACGGTTGAAGTCGGGGCAGCAGAGTATCGGTGCGTTGGTCAGCTTTTCCTTCAGGGCTAGGAAAGCTAGCTCTTGCGGTGTGTCCCATGCCCATGCCTGGCCTTTCTTCAGTAGTTGGTTTAGGGGTGCTGCGAGCGTGGAGAAGTCAGCTACAAAACGTCGGTACCATGAAGCAAGGCCGAGGAATCGTCGGAGCTCACGAATGTTCAGTGACGCTGGCATCTCATTTACTGCGGCTGTTTTTGCGGGGTCGGTGTGTATTCCTTGAGGGCTAACTATGTGCCCCAGGTAGCGGAGCTTTTGCTGGACAAAGCTACATTTGCTGAAGTTTATCTGCAACCGGTTCCTCTGGAGCCGCTTGAAGACTTCTTGCAAGTTCTCCATGTGTTCATCAAAGGTGTCTCCTAAAACGATGATGTCGTCCAGGTAGGCGAATACTTTTGGTTGAAGCTCGGGGCCGAGGATCGTGTCCAAAGCGCGTTGGAAGGTAGCCGGTGCGGAATGTAATCCGAACGGCATGACTTTCCACTGGAAAAGTCCCCTTCCTGGAACCGTAAATGCTGTGTACGGTCGTGACTTTTTGGCTAGCGGTATCTGCCAATAGCCGTTCTTTAGGTCAATTGTGGATATGAATTTTGCTTCTTTGAGCTGGTCGAGGGTTGCGCTGATCTGTGGTAGTGGATATGCGTCGGGTTGGCTGGCAGCGTTGAGCTGACGGTAGTCGATGCACATCCTCCAGCTCCCCTGCTTCTTACGGACAAGTACGATTGGTGAGCTGTATGCACTTTTTGATGGCTCGATTCGCTTTCCAGCCAACAGCTCGTCGACTTCAGCGTTGATTACCTGCTGCATTGCAGGATTTCGAGGGTAATAACGCTGCTTCAGCGGTCGGTCGTGTTTGAGGGTGATGACGTGTTCTGTGGCAGTGCTAGGCCCCGTTATTTCGTGAAAAATTTCCTGGTGAAGCGATAGAAATTCGGTAAGCTGCTTATTCTGTTGTTCGCTTATATGTTCCCTTAAGGTAAGTGCGGATAACTTGGCAAGTGTACCTGGCTTTTGAGGAGTGGCGGCGGGCAGCGGTTGGCCGTCTAGTGTGAGGACAACACCCTTTTCCCTGAGGAAATCCATTCCTAATATCATGCTTTCAGCGAGATTCGGAAGCACTGAGACCAGCATGCCAGTTGTCCGTTCGTTATACTGTATTTTTACTGGGTACGTAAACAAGCTTGATACGCACGTTTGGTCAGCGAGCTGCACATTGCGGTGGTTGGGCTGCGGTCGGATTCCTTTCCCTTTGAGATGTTGATGTATGGTGTTGTTGATATAGGTGAGCGTGGCGCCAGTGTCCACCAACGCTCGCACGCTCATGCCTTCGATTATCACTTTAGCATAGAATCGGCCATCCATCTTCATCTTCGTTTGTGTGTTAGCGTCCGCAGAAGCCATAGGAGTCGATGATGCTTTCGCCTTAGGCCTTTTCGCGGGCGGCCTGGATTCGGGGGAGTCGCAAGTACAGTCTCGGGAAAGAATATCGTCCTGACCACATTTGGAACAGAACAGCTTCCTGACTCCTTGGCACTGGAAGAGTCGATGGCCACGTTGTTTGCAACGCCAGCAGGTTTCTTGGCTCTCGTACAATTCGTCCAGCGGTGCTAGGCTGAGTGCGGGCTGCCTGCTTTGCCTGGCTTCTTCGCTCTTCAGAATGCCGAATTCGTCGGTAAGCTCCATGAGCTGCTCGATTGTCGTGAATTCGCTTCTCTTAATGAAGAGGCGATATTCCACGCGGAGGCCGTCATAGATGCGTTCCAGATGGTCTTCTCTACACATGGTCGGATGCTGGCGGATGAGCGTTTGTAGTGCCAAAATATAATCTTTGGCCCGTTCTCGGTGCTGCTGTCTGCGCTGTCGTATGGCGTCTTCTAGCTGGCTCATATGACGTCGTGGCAGAAAGAACCGTTCGATTTCTGCACGGAAAGCAGCCCACGTGTAAATCTGCGATTTTCGCACACGGTACCATTGAAGGGCTTTTCCGCGCAGCAATTCCGGTAGGGTGAAGAGAATGCTGTCCAGCTGGATGCGGTAACATTCGGCTAGCTCTGAGACTCTTTCCAGGAATTCGTGCAGCGTCTCGCTTCCTGAAAAATGAACGTCCCAGCGTCGGACAGTATTCATCAGCTCGGCATCACTCATCTCGTTTCGTCTTGATGAAGCGTGTTTCGTCTCCTCCGGTGATTTCTTGGCGTAGTCAACCGGGATGGAGGGGAGCCGGTTTGGCTGTTGTTTAACGGGACTCCTCTCCTCCGCGTTGACCTCCATCTCGAGGTCTCTTAATAAATTTTCCGTTGACTTACGGTCGCGTTTAGCTTTAACGTATGCGCTCAGTGCGCTGCGCAGGTCAGCGACCGTGAGTCCGTCTACGAACACGCGGTGTCGCTTACACTCTTCAATAAGCTTCTCTTTCTTCAGCAAGTATATCCAACTCAGGGAGTTGGCATCCAGCGTGTTGTTGTTATTTTCGCTGGTGCGTGTGTCATCTGTCTCTTGGTGTGTGTTCGGTAGACCCGCTACCGCAGTGTTGGTGCTTGTTGTTGCTTTGGCACATGCGCCTGCGGAGTCGGGTCCCTTCTCGGGCGCCATTTATGAGGTGGGTTTTGTCAAAGGCTGAGGTGAGCTCAGCCGATCCAGGGTCGAGTGTTGGTCCCACTAACCCCCACTGAATACACTTCTTGTACAGCGGTTACTCTTCAGGAGCGTCGGAGCGGTAGTGTGTACTCGTCGTACAGCGGTTACTCTTACTAGCGTCGGAGCGGCGGTGTGTACTCGTCGTACAGCGGCTACTCTTCAGGAGCGTCGGAGCGGCAGTGTGTACTCGTTGTACAGCGGTTACTCTTACTAGCGTCGGAGCGGCGGTGTGTACTCGTCGTACAGCGGTTACTCTTCAGGAGCGTCGGAGCGGTAGTGCGTACTCGTTGTACAGCGGTTACCCTTACTAGCGTCGGAGCGGCAGTGTGTACTCGTCGTACAGCGGTTACTCTTACTAGCGTCGGAGCGGCGGTGTGTACTCGTCGTACAGCGGTTACTCTTCGGGAGCGTCTAGCAAGACTAGCAAGACTGAGCGGCGGTGTGTACTCGTCGTACAGCGGTTACTCTTACTAGCGTTGGAGCGGCGGTGTGTACTCGTCGTACAGCGGTTACTCTTCGGGAGCGTCTAGAAAGACTAGCAAGACTGAGCGGCGGTGTGTACTCGTCGTACAGCGGTTACTCTTACTAGCGTCGGAGCGGCGGTGTGTACTCGTCGTACAGCGGTTACTCTTCGGGAGCGTCTAGCAAGACTAGCAAGACTGAGCGGCGGTGTGTACTCGTGGTACAGCGGTTACTCTTACTAGCGTCGGAGCGGCGGTGTGCACTCGTCGTACAGCGGTTACTCTTACTAGCGTCGGAGCGGCGGTGTGTACTCGTCGTACAGCGGTTACTCTAGCAAGACGCTTACCTAGCAAGACTGACAATTAGAGAACCGTCGCTCTCGTAGTCGCACGCTACATAAGTAGGGGCTGCAACGAGAGTGGCGGGGACTGCTGTGGCCGTGCAGGCCGTGGAGACCATGCGCTCCAGAGAAAGCCCTAGCGTAGTGGGAGCGGAGCTAGGAGAGGGAGGGGAAGGAGCTGATCAGCTCTGGGCTAGTTTGGCCAGGAGAGGATGCTAGATGCGGCCGAAGGCACATCTCCACCTCGCTCTCCCAGTCGGGCGGGTGACTGTCCTAACCAGGTTATGCCCGTAGGCAAGTCTGCACCTCGCTCTACTAGTTAAGCCGACCGCTTACCTAGCAAGACTGAACTGACCGCGCGCATGTTCAAGACTTTATATGCGAAGGCCGAGCAACTGTTTGAGAATTCGTGCTTGTGTGCGGCCAGCCCGTCCAGTAGCGAACGAAGAAGGGATTGCTATGGTTCAGTTGGCAGCGTATGCACTTGTATGTGCGTGTGACGGTAGTGGTTTACGGTGTGTGCTGTATGAGCGCATTGTTGGTAGGCTATTGCTACGGTGTACTTGGCAGTGCGTATATATGTATGTGCGTACTGCGGTCGTAGATCTAGAGTGTGCTGTAGCACTGTGAAGTTGGTAAAGCATTGTAACGCAGCAAATGCTACGTTACAAGATGTATAGAGATGTTAAATTAAAATTAAAGAAAATATATACAAAATCACTCAACTAATATTTTACTTAGCTTTAAATGCGCACAATGAAGTCTTACCAATCTTACCACAAATTTAATAAACAATATTTCAAATAAAAAACTAAATATTTAATGAAAATAAGAACACAGTAAACACACAACTTGACAGCTTGACGTTTGCTTTATATTGGTATGTGTATGTATGCATGTAGTCCTATTCAACTATGTTGCATGCTACCAGGCGCAGCTCAATGACTTTTCTAGGGTATGAGTGTGCAACTAACGTAGGAAATCATATCTTTGCGTAGACATAAGAAGTTAAATTACACCATTTACTTTTCTATAGTATGCCCTTCCTGTCGCTTTGGCGTTGGTTTGCAACTAAATCGTTTTTAGCGGTAAAACAGCTGTTGAGCACCTTGGTAATGGCATTGTAGCGTCGCACAGTGGTCTGAATCTCAAATAGGTGGAGAAAAGGCGAAAAATATAATGCTTGAATTTTGTATCATATTTATACTACAGAAAGTGTATGATTATAGAGCGATTGGACCAAATAACTAATGGTTCAAATGTTTAGCTACATTGCAGAAAAACAGAAATCCGATAGTTATTCTTCTAAAACTTTGCAAATCTGATAGTTAGGCATAAAATCATTAAACTTGACAATTGTGCAGTAGGGGTTTTCTTTCAAAAGGGACACTTTGCTGTAAGAAACTGATATCTCTTAGTACTTAAAGTGTTCCTTCTGATTGTGCTCATTATCTTGAACATACAGAGATTTACATCTGTAAAATTATCCGGCACACCGCTCTCACGTAAGCAATATTCCAGATTAGTTTAATTTTTGTGTGTTTTCATCTTTGCATTTTTTCTCATTTAAATAGCAAAACTTAAGTTTTTTTTTTTTTTTTGGCTCTTACACTATATAGCTTAGTGTTTGGCCGAGCTTCTCCTACCATGTGTGGTGTGCGTCTTTATATTCTAAAACAAATGGAGGGACCTACAGTTTTGTGCCGACTCCGAACGGCAGATGCATTTAATGAGAAGCTTTTTTCATCGCAGAAATACCCTCGGAGGTTTGCCATTGCCTGCCGAGGGGTGACCGCTATTAGAAAAAACTTTTTCTATAATTAAGATTTTGCTTGCCCTGACTGAGATTCGAACCTCGAACTCACCGGCATATCGAGTTATAGCACGCACCGCTACCAACTCGACCACTGCGGCCACAAAACTTACATTGGTTACCATAAAATTTAGGATCCAAATTGCTGCACATGGCTTCTCACTCTATGCTCTGAATCTCATATCAAAGTTTTCTAAAATATCAACGTAGTAATATGGAATCTGTGCCGAGGCTGTACTCTACCAGATTAATTTTCATTATTTCCTGACGGTGCGAACATCATAAACACAGATTCGTATTCGATATTAAGAAATATTGGGCAAAGCGTTTTGACTAAAATGAAAACCTATGGGTTTCCCACAATATATTCTTCTTTACCACATTAATTGCGCGAAGCTCTTCATTGTATACAGTAAATTATGCCGTACAGCGGTAAGCGTGAAAAGGAATAAATATTAATTTGCAAACCTACGACTTCAGATAAATATGGTAGCATGTATGTATATATTTACACAGATGCTTGTGGATATGTACATACGTATGTACATTCATTACTCTTTAATATTGTCAAATCTGAAAAAAAATAAGTACTGCGAAGTGGTAATTGAATGAGTGCCGATATTTTGGTATGATTTTTTTTTAATTGCAGACATTTACAAATCGATGCTAATTTTAGTTTTTTTTTAATTGAAAACAGTTTTTTTTTTAAAAGAGAATGATATACATGCAAAGCAATACCTTTAAACTGGCATACTTTGTTTGACTGTTGAAATATGTACGTTTGATGGGTACCCATTTGAGGAAAACCAGAGAGTTTTTAGAGAATTGTTAATATCATTTAATTAAAAAAACTTAAGAAGCATAACTTACGCTTCTGCTATATAAAAAACCTTGGAAGTTTTAAATTTTTGATTTAATTTAAGTATGTATGTTTTAAATATATCCTATGTACATGTGTTTGTGTATATTTATTTGCTTAAACCATTAGATAATTTAATTTTGTTATAATATTAAATTTTTTTATTAATTTTATATATTTTTTATTTGTTCTAAATACTTTTTAATTATTATTTTTAATATTAATTTTAAACACTTTTAATACATTGCTTTTTATTTATTATTTATTCGTGCTGTGGGCTTTTTAATATTTTTAGTACTTTTTATTTTTGATTTTAAGTATTTTTATTTAGTTTTTTAGCTGCAACCTTAAAAAGCGTATCAATTTTTATAATTTTTTTTTTTCCATAATACTTCATATACATACATATGTACAAAAAGATCATTCTGAATTGCTGAATTAATTTAATTATTATTTTTGTATTTTATATGTATATATTTAGTGGCCGCTGTGGTGCGTGCTATTATTCGATATGCCGCTGGGTTCGCGAAAAGTTTTTTCTAATGGCGGTCACCCCTCGGCAAGCAATGGCAAACCTCCGAGTGTATTTCTGTCATAAAAAAGCTTCTCATGAAATACATCTGCCGTTCGATGTCGGCATAAAAACTGTAGGTCTGTAGGTAGGAGAAGCTCGACCTAACACCGAGCTATATAGTGTAAGCGCCAAATTATTATTTATATTTTTAATTATATTTTGTGTCATAAATGGTTTAGTTTTATCGAATATAACTTAATTTTTCATAATTTAAAAACAAATATTATTAGTATATTAGTATGTTATTGTTAAAAAATATTATTTTGTAAGCCAACTTAACGAATTTCCTAAGAATAAAAACCAACTGTGAATGTGTTGATTAATTTAGAGGCGACTGTTTTTCTACTCTAAATAAATTTTCAAACTCTTTGCCTTTTTCAACCATGCAAGTACTATTTAAAACCCAGCATGAAATGGGGCTTTTTTCACAAAGGAAATATATGTATTAGATCCTGTTACGTCTAGTGTAAACAGCGTTCCAGAGCATACAAACTCTACCTATACTCCTCTTCTTCTTCTATTTATTCTTGCTTACAACTATAATTGGAAGGCCTAAAACGTCAAGATAATACTAAAAAACCACAAAGAGAATCTTAGCCACACAAGCGTATCTGTTATCAACACCTCAACAGTGCTTTCAACAACAAACACCCAACATCTGAAGCTTCTGAAGCAACAACAACTAAGGTGAACTTACTAAAGCGTCATGATAGTCGAAAAGAAAAACATTATAAGCTGATAATTCTAGATCAAAAGGAATTGGGCGCAAGCACTTTCATGTACTGCATAGTTAGGGTACGTTTACTTTTCTCTGCCTCGCCGACCGTCATGAATGTGGTACTTCTGCATTTTACCTTCTCACTTTTCTTCGACTAATATGTTGTATATAAAGGATTAGTAGGTGGATAAAAGTTAACAAAAAGTTATATAGAAGTTCTAAGACAAGCCAAATTAGTGGTTGGCCGAAGGACGACAGCAGCGGCGGGGGCAGGCACCATGCCCCATGTGGTTTTTGGCTGGTTCGTCTCCTTTAAGTGTCCCAGCATGAATAACTTTTAAATACTAAATACTGTGATAAAGCAACAGCTTTTGTCTGCAGCTTATGCGATGAAAAGAGATGAAAGGGTTTTTTTTTGCGGAAGCAAGTGGAAGGATGTCTTGGTATGTGTTTTTTGGCCAAACAAAATCAGGATTTAAAAAATCAGATTTTTACAAACTTTGCAATTTATATATATATATATCGATATTAGTATAGCGCTGCCTAAGATGGGATAAGAATGAATTTGCGGGAAACTGGATACATTTTGTTATTTAATTAAACTATTTTGTGATATCGCTTAATTATTATTAAAAAAAAGCATTGATATTAATTTGTACTGTTAAAAAAAGACACCGACAGTAAAAATATTTTCAAAAATCAACATTAATGTGCAGCCACTTGAAATTTGCTTTTTATTATACTCAAATTTAAAGGAGTTTTTAGGCATACTCGTTTTTTTTAGTATTCAATTCAAAAATTTCAATTTCAAAAAATATTTCTTAAATTTTTAGCAAAGATTTCCATATGTTAATACATATTCGTTTTAAGATTAATGCTCATTTTTTAATGATTACTCCTAACTAAAACTTTCACGCAAATTTAGTACCATTTATTTTAAGAATCGCACATCTCAATTTTCTCTAGTGGGAGAAAAAATGCTTAAAATTTGTCGCACTGCGTTGTACATACACACATATGTCTATAAGTATAAACATCTCTTCCCTTTAAAATGAGTTTGTTGAGCTCAGTTGCTTACCTAGTCCAAAGTAGCACTTGTTGGCAAGAGCGATCCTCCTTTGGATTTCGAGACTGACATTTTTACTGATGTTAGTGCTGGTTTCTAAGGAAACGAAGTCCTCTACTTTTTCAAAGTTATAACTGTCAACAGTGATGTTTGATCCCAGTCGGGAATGTGCCGACTGTTTATTTGATGACAGGAGATACTTCGTCTTGCCCTCGTTCACCTCCAGACCCATTTGCGTTGATTCTCTATCCAGTTTGGAAAAGGCAAATCTAACTGCGCGGTTGTTCAGGCCGATGATGTCAATGTCATCGGCGTACGCCAGCAGCTGCACACTCTTGTAAAATATGGCGCCTGACCGCTTTAGGTCTGTTAGCCGTCGTACTTTCTGAAAGAATTTTCGGGCGCGTAAATATACTTCTGCCCTCGCACAACTCAAGTGCATCCATCATTTAAAGTTGGTGGGCAAAACGTTGAAAAAATATATGAGCAATTTTATTTCAACGACAAATGAATATTAATTCGATTGTGATTGTGATTGCTAGCCGACAATGGCCACTACTACTTGCGCAAATACATTTATAAGTAGTGTGGCGTTCACAACACTAAATGCTAGTACATGGTTTCTCAAAGATTACTTTTCCTTAATTTAAGTTTATAATAAGACATACTCTGTAAAGCAACCCTGTTAGTGTTTTCCAGTAACTGTTGGTTGAAAATATATAGATACCGAAGTTCTAGTCAGAGTCTTCAAGTTAACCTCGAACTGAATAGTTGAAAATAAAGATTGAATTAGTTTTGGGTAAATAAGCTTTTCCTTGGCACTCGCCGCAAATACCACAGTAGCATATATGCTTGCCAGCGCATTAACACTAACATGCAAGCAAAATACAGTACTTTGGCTAAAGCACATATATTTCATATGTATTTAAGCATGTTATTTGTAAACGTATTCGTACTTGAAAGTGAAATGAAGCTGGAAATGATTTTCCATTCGAAATGCATTTGAAAGCGCACTTTGCAATGCACTCAACCACACAAGCATTCACCAAATTGTGTACACCTAAGAGTACGTATACATATACTCGTACACTTGTAGGTACAAGTATATTTACATATTGTTATATTTATGTACCAACAGAACTTCATATACGTGCTAGCAATTTTTCGTGCTTTAATCTTTGGGTGGGCTGAAATTTCCCATGAAAAATGTTTCAGGCACAAATACCTCTTGAAATGCTTTTACTCGTACTTACACATAGAAACATTCAAATTTGTATGCATGTGTGTCATTGTGTTTTTGTATGAGTGCATATTCGTGCGTGCACCATTTGGCTTTTGTAGTCTCCATCAGGCGGGGACTTATTGAGTTTTACTCTGTTGGCGCATAAGTTGCATGTAGCAAGCAGCAAAAATCGTATGTTGCATGCATGCCAAATTTGGACCAAAGCAAATTTCAATTGGAGAAATACTACAAAGGCCCTTAAAAGCGAGTATTTTTGAGTAAATTTACATATTTTTGAACATACATACATATGTGCTATGCAAGCAAGTCTTAAAACAGTATTCATTATTTGCATGCAGCACAACGCTCACGAGAAATAGTGAGATATATTGTACATAGGTAGATAGCAAACATTTATTAATGGTTTTTTTTTCGTTGTGTTGATGCAACATACTGCAATGGAAATATGTTTTAAGTTGATACTTTTCTTTGAGAAGCTACTATTGGTAGCTAAGGGCTTGTTTTAGATTTATATTAAATGTGATAGCTTTAGAAAATAGTTAAAAATAATCAAGCTTTATTACATTTTAAGAGTTTTGAAATAAATCCTCTGGATGTGTATAACAATGAACCAATATACCAGATCACGCAATATGAGGCGAAAGAAAAAAAATTATTTTCTACCAGTGACGTAGCGCTTTTAAAACTAAATTTGTTTGCTGTCAAATTAGGTGAAATTATAATAAAGAGGAGAACAAAACAAGAACAACGAAAAAGTCCTGTGATTGAGTGTAATGAATTATTGTAGTTATAACAAGATTTATTGAAAAAAACTGATTGGAAATTACCAAAAAGTGTTTATGGGATTTGATTTTTGGATTAGAAACTGTTTTACACGCGTCCAGTTGCTAACAAATCGCCACGAATATGAAAACAAAGAATGAAGTGAAAATAAAAAGAAAATATTCAAAAGCGCTACGGCACTCACAATCATTTGCAAAAACACGGTTGGTTGATTACGTGATTTGTAGTAATTGGTTCTTGGGTATAACCGTGATAAAAATATTTTTAAATGTAGATAGTTTCACTTTAAATTTTTTCACAGAAACAGTGTGTGCTTGAAGACAGACGACCAATATTCCCACAACCTTTAAATAGACGGTGGGGATTTTAATTTTAATATTATTGTATTTTTGCACTATTGCAGTGGAATTTTATTGATGAATGTAAATGTGTAATACATGATCTCAATTTTTAAACCTAGTTGAGGATAATGTTATACTACTATTTTAATTTCATATGGAATTTTTAAATCTTTTTACTAACACTTGTAATATTGTTTTTATTCAATATCCTGTTTAAATATCAAATCATAAAATATATTCTTCCTAAGTAATATTTTTATATAATTTTTTCGTCAATATCTGTAACAATTTTTGCTAAGCTTTAATTTATTGTTTGTACATATAATTTAGTGTTTCCGGTTAACTTTCATGAGTAATTTTTACAAACAGAGAGTATTACGAACGATCAGGCAGCACAATTAACGTAAGCTCTACGTAAGCTCTACTCTCTAACTTGTGAGTTGTCATACGTGGCAAATTCTGATTGGTCGACTAGAACAATCAGCAAAAAAGGGAGAAATCTGGCATAGCGGGAGCCGCTTTAAATTCGGAGGCAGAATCGTTAAGAAAGGCAGGTCGACACGATTAAATTTTTTAATTCCAAAAAGGAAATTTAAATTTATACTGAATTAAATATAATAAATAAAGTACCTTTGAATTGCAAAAAATTGTCAAACTTTAATATCTTAAAAAATTTAATCTGCCTTCACAATGCATTGAAATTTCAGTAAATATAAAAAATGTCAATGTCGCGAGCTACAATGAATGAAGCTGAGGCAGATACGGTTCCATCTAACTTTAGTGCTGGACCTAACATTAATGCTGCCGCTTCTTCATCAAATTTCGCCATGACACATAATCTATTCGCTCCGAATAACAATCTGCTGAGACGCAGCGACTGTATCAACAGTGAACCTACATATCAACATTATCCCGTCAACCAGTGCGCAAACTTGGATGTTAGTATGTCATCTGGAGCTCCTTTTGCTAGTGGAGTGCATGCCGTGCCACCTGCCGAAATACCGCTGCAGGATAACCAACCAACTAGTCCATCTCACTCCGTAAATTCCGTCAACTCACAAGGGCTTCGCCGCCGTGCCGAACTGTTACACGAGCAAAGCGAAATCTTAAGGCAGAGGGAAGCTCTACTAAGAGAGCAGCACAGTTTTCTGGACCGCATAGATGCAATGGGATTCGACGACGAGCTAGAAGAAAGGCAATATACTAGGCTTTTGACTAGAATGCAGAATTCAGCGCCACAAACAGCGCGTGCAATGCAACTACCACCAAATTTGGTTGCACCATTCAACGTAGCTTCATCAGCTGCAAATAATTTTCAAAGGCCTAATCCACTAGACTCCATTCCATTAACATCAACTGTTCAACAACACCTTGATGATCCACCTGCATCTGTCCTTCAATCCTTACTAGACAGAATTCAGTCACTCGAGCAGGAGTTACAACGTTACTCACTGCCTAATGGAGGATGTCCTCCACCCCAACCACAACCAGCGGAAACAACCTTTCCCACAGCTGGGCATGTTAACGGCTTATCGTTTGGTGCGTCGGCTTATCGTCGATTAACTCGAGACCAGGTCGCTTCTCGCAACAGTCTTGTTAAAGAGTTGCCTAAGTATGACGGTAAGCCAAGTGAGTGGCCGTTGTTTTACGCTGCCTTTAACCAGTCGACTGAAGTTTGTGGGTTTTCGGAAGAAGAGAACCTGCTAAGACTGCGGCAAGCCTTGGAAGGGCAAGCACGCAATGCTGTCAAAAATCTATTACTGCACTCCTCATGCGTACGCCAGATTATTTCTACGCTTCAAATGCGATTTGGGCGGCCAGAATTAATAATTAGCGTTCTGCAGCGTCAAATTTGTGAACTGCCGTCACCCTCAGAGAGTCAATTGGAGTCGATTGTCGACTTTGCCGTAGAAGTACAAAACATCTGTGCAACGATGTCGGTATCAGGACTGAACAGCCATTTAAACAACCCTGAATTCGAGCAACTCCTGGTTTCGAAATTGCCTGGACTCTTACCAGCATTTTGGGGAATGCACAAACGAAGTTTAGCGGTTTGTAATTTACAAAATTTTAGTGATTGGCTTTTTCAACTAGCACAAGGTGCTAATTGCGTCCTCGTGCCAAAAGAGTCACCAAGATTCCGGAAACGCGGCGTAGTTAATCATCATTTTAATTCGGTAAGATGTATCGTTTGCGAAGGAAAATGCTATGATGTCGCTAATTGTAAATCTTTCAAGGTAATGCCACGAAGCCAAAGGTGGCAAATAGTTCGCAAAATGAAACTATGTCACCGCTGCTTAGGGCGACACTCGGCAAATGGCTGTAAATCCGTCGCAATCTGCAACGTTAATGGTTGCAACCGCAGTCATCATCCAGCGCTGCACAACTCAGAGTTGGATGGCATTGAAGCTGATAAGCCGTCAAGAAATGTCAATGTGTGTTCGTCAACGCAACCTGCCAATGTTAATATGCATAGTTCGGGTAGATCTAGCACACTGTTTCGTGTACTTCCCGTAGTTCTACACTCGGGGCGTCATAGAGTGTCAACCTATGCTTTCATAGATGATGGTTCGTCACTTACACTTATCGACGAAGAGCTGTTAAAAAGACTAAAAGTAGCAGGTACGCCGCAGCCACTTTGTTTACGTTGGACTGGTGATACACATCGGTATGAGGACGACTCGGTCGTGGTCAACTTTACTATATCGGCTAAAGAAAATGAAAAGAAATTCGCTCGCAAAGGCATTCGCTCCGTTAAAAAACTGGACTTACCAATCCAATCGCTAAACGCTGTCGAACTGCAGTCAAATTTTAAATATTTGAGAGGTTTGCCATTGCAGTCTTATTCAAATGCTGCACCACAACTACTGATTGGGTTAAACAACGCTGTGCTCGAATCCGCCATTAAATCTTTATGTGGCACCGAAAATGAACCAATAGCAGAGAAGTCTAAGCTTGGATGGACCCTGAAAGGCCTGACACCAAATGCCGGTATGGGAACTGTTCACTGCGTCTATCACATTTGTAACTGCTCTAACGAAGACGAGCTGCTTCAAATAACTAAAGCGTATCTCTGCCTCGATAATTTTGGCGTGAGTGATAAATCTGCTCTTATAATATCCAAAGAGGACGAACGCGCTTTAAAGCAGCTACGACAACACACCGTACGAGTCGGTGCTTGCTTCGAGACAAGTTTATTGTGGAAACATCCCGATACTGAGCTCCCTGACAGTTTTAAAATGGCCTTGTTTCGTGCGCAATGTCTACGTAAGAGGATGCAACGTGACCACAACTTGAATGAAGCGCTTCAGCAGAAAATCGAGGATTATATTCAAAAGGGATATGCCCGACGATTGACACCACACGATGCTGACCTTGGAAAATACTGGTATTTGCCGATTTTTGCAGTAACAAATCCTAATAAACCAGGAAAGGTACGGCTAGTCTGGGATGCAGCAGCAAAAGTAAATGGTGTGTCATTGAACAGCATGTTGCTTAAAGGCCCGGACCTAACGACCCCTTTACTCTCGGTGCTGTTTAAGTTCAGAGAAAATCGAGTTGCTATCACGGCAGATATTGCTGAAATGTTTCATCAAATTCAGGTCAGACAAGAAGACCAAAATTTTTTACGATTTCTTTGGTACGAACCAAACGCCAAGGAGCCAACCACATTTGTGATGACCGTTATGACTTTTGGGGCCACCCAGCTGCGCTCAATACGTTAAAAATAAAAATGCTGCTGAGTTTCGTGAGAAGTTTCCTCAAGCAGCACAGTGTATAATCGAAAATCACTACGTTGACGATATGCTGGTTAGTATTGACACCGAAGAAGAGGCTATTAAGCTAGCGCAAGATGTGTGTTACGTTCATTCGAAGGGAGGCTTTCATATTAGAAATTTTTTGTCGAACTCGAGCCGAGTGTTAGCTGCCCTAAATGAGAGCTCCACCGACGCACTATGTCTCGATCTTGAAAAAGAATTACCGACCGAGAAGGTGTTGGGAATGTGGTGGGTTACTGCTAGCGATCATTTTTCATTTCGTGTATCCGCAAAGTACAGAGATTCCGACCTCCTTTTCCGTCGGCGACGACCGACTAAGCGCGAAGTCCTGAGCTGAGTTATGACGATTTACGACCCCATGGGGCTTATTGGTTTCTACGTGGTCTTCGCTAAAGTTATACTGCAAGAAATATGGAAAACTGGGTGCGACTGGGATGACCCAATTCCAGATGACCAGTTTAGTAAGTGGCTGAGGTGGCTTAAACTCATTCCAAGGATAGAAAATTTAAGAATACCACGCTGCTATATGCTATATTTGCTGGAGCCCCCCGAATAGAAATGGATACCTTCGTCGACGCCAGTGAAAGCAGCTATGCATCAGTGAGTTACCTTCGATATTCGTATAATGATGTAGTTCAATGTTCGATGATCGCCAGCAAAACAAGGGTAGCTCCACTCAAGCTGATGTCGATTCCTCGTCTAGAGCTCAAAGCAGCACTTTTAGGGGCTCGTCTTGCCAATCACGTTGTCGAATCGCATTCTATTCGGGTTGATAGCCGCACATACTGGTCAGACTCACGAACAGTCTTATCCTGGCTACACTCTGATAATCGCCGGTATAAGCAATTTGTAGCTTTCAGAGTCAGCGAGATCCTGGAACTGACTGACGTTAAAGAATGGGGCTGGGTTCAAACTGCCGCCAATGTCGCTGACGAAGCCACAAAATGGCGAGGGGATCCAGACATTTCTAGCAACAACCGATGGTTTAGTGGACCTTCATTTTTGTACCTTCCGCCTAACGAATGGCCTGAGCCCGAAGAACCGCGAAGTATCGCAACCGAGGAGCTTCGTCCCCAGTTCATTGGATCTCACCACATAGCATCAGCGCAGTCTATGGTAGTGCCCGATCATGAGAGATTTTCAACTTGGAACCGTCTTCTTCGATCAACTGCTATGGTTTTGTACTGCGCTAGGATCTGGTTAAGCGTGATTCGAGAAAATCGAATAGTTGGTGAAGTCCCAAGTACTGAAGATTTTTGTAAGGCAGAAAGGTATCTTTGGAAGAAGGCCCAGCTCGACGAATTCCAAGACTCTATAGCGATTTTGGCAACAGGGAAGGCTGTTGACAAATCCAGCACAATTTATAAGTTATCACCCTATCTACCACCGAGGATGGATTGTTTGCCTCCAATGCGAACTTCAGCAATCTGCCGTGCGTTTTCTTACGTAGGCGTCGACTACTTTGGTCCGCTACTTGTCACTGTGAAAAGGAACACCGAAAAGAGATACGGCGTGTTATTCACATGTTTAACAACCAGAGCGGTTCATCTCGAAATTGCATACTCGCTATCCACAGCCTCCTGTATTTTAGCCATACGTAATTTCATGGCACGCAGGGGCCCTCCGTTGGAGATTTGGAGTGACAATGGTACAAACCTAAAGGGCGCTGAGAGAGAATTGAAGTCAGCATTCTCACTCTTAGATAAAAATCTGCTGACGAAAACCTTTACTTCTGCAGCAACTAACTGGCGATTCATACCTCCTGCGTCACCACACATGGGCGGAGCTTGGGAGCTGCTAGTTCGCTCGGTAAAAGATATACTCCAAAGAATTTTAACAACTAGCCGCCCGAATGACGAACTTCTTCGTGCCTTTTTAATGGAGGTAGAGATGACGATTAATTCTCGGCCATTAACTTATATTCCTATCGATCATGAAGGAGAAGAAGCACTCACACCTAACCATTTTTTGCTAGGTAGTTCGAGTGGTATTAAGCCGATCGCGGAACCAGTTACTGAGGGCGTTTTAATGCGCTGTCATTGGCGCACATCACAGCAACTCGCCGACGCCTTTTGGAGACGTTGGGTAACTGAATATTTGCCGACTATAACAAGGAGGACCAAATGGTTTGTGGACGTTAAAGTCGTTGAGGTCGGCGACATTGCTTATATAGTCGATCCCAACAGCCCAAGGAACTGCTGGCCAAGGGGCAAGGTGATCGAAGTCCGAAAGAGTGCAGACGGAAGGGTTAGAAGCGCCACAATTAAAACCACCTGTGGTATTTACGAAAGACCTGCTGCCAAATTAGCCGTTCTGGATCTGAAAAGTTCGGTACATCCTGATGAAGAGGATATACCAGGGGGGAGTATTACGAACGATCAGGCAGCACAATTAACGTAAGCTCTACGTAAGCTCTACTCTCTAACTTGTGAGTTGTCATACGTGGCAAATTCTGATTGGTCGACTAGAACAATCAGCAAAAAAGGGAGAAATCTGGCATAGCGGGAGCCGCTTTAAATTGGGAGGCAGAATCGTTAAGAAAGGCAGGTCGACACGATTAAATTTTTTAATTCCAAAAAGGAAATTTAAATTTATACTGAATTAAATATAATAAATAAAGTACCTTTGAATTGCAAAAAATTGTCAAACTTTAATAGAGAGTTAAGTTTTTTAGTTTTAGAAAATATTTAAAAATTCCGCTGTCGGTTTATATAATACCCCCTCTGATAGTTAATTTATGTACGTATAATTTTTATCGTGTAGACTTGATGTTTTGAAACCAAACTTTTGAATTTTGTTTTCATTTTGTAATAAATGATTATTTCAAATATTGGTTTTGTTATATTTTGTATTATTAATACCAAAAAATAGAGAATTTGTTTCATAAGGAATTGGTAGCACTAAAATCTGAAATAATATTTCTGTCAAATGGTTAATATGGCGATCGATTGTATAACTATAAAAAATTATTATAATATAACACTAAGTAATTGCACAAGTTCTTAGGGGAGAAAAAGCATTTAATTTTTTTTTTTTTAGAATTTGATTTTCTATAGTTTACTGTGCTTAAGTGAGGTTCGAATCTCAGTCAGGGCAAGCAAAATCTTAATCACAGGAAAAAGTTTTTTCTTATAGCCGTCACCTCTCACCATGGTAGGAGAAGCTCGGCCAAACACTGAGCTACATATACATATAGTGTACGCGCCAAAATTATATTATATTATACTGTGCTTAAGTTCTTTGACGTTATTAATGTTTTCAATTTATTATACTCAATATTTTAATTAGATTAATTTAATTTACTAATTTTTAATTAAGAATATTTTTATTAATGTTAAAATAATTTACTGAAATTTTAATTTCCGTTTTTATATATCATAAAATTTAAGATGTTTTTATTTTTTTTTTAAGGAACCTTGTTCAGCATAAAATTATTAAAAAAATGTAATACCAAATTGAATGTAGTTGAATTGAATAAATAAATTTAAATGAATTGAATCGCATATAATCGAATCGATATGAATTAAAATAAATTAATTTAATTGATCTGAAATAAAATAAATTGTATTGAGTTGAGTTGAGTTAAATTGGTGTGTATTAAATTTGGGTTAACTGAAATGAAATGATTTTTAAATATTTTTTTTAATTAAACTATTTTATTTTTCAACCCAACCCAGTTGATTTGATTTTAAAATTAAAAATTTTATATTATTAATATTTATTTATTTAACTTCTCTAATTTTGACTTTATATTGCGTTTTTTTATTTTGTCTATGATATAAGTACGTATTTCAGTTAATTTATTTTATATTCTGCAACATTTATTCATACACTCACCCGATACAAATGAAATTTCCGACAGCATAATCCATTTCACGGCAAAATACAAATTGATTTTCAAATATCTGCCAACTCGATGATGCAATTTAATAGTGACATCTCGCGCGTGATCCATTATGGTGTCTGGCATATAAGAGAATTGCACCGGTTCGCCAGAGAACTGTCGTCCACCGATACTAAATAAAACTTTTGCGCGCACGAATACCTTTTATTTTGTATTAAAAACGAGAGAAAGGAAACATAATGTCAGATATTTTAGGATCCAACCCTTGTGGTTTTTGTAAATTCATTGAAGTCAATCTTACGACTTTGAATGAAAAGATACCAAGTCAACTTTTTAAAATTTTAAGGACAAGATAATAATGGTGATATATTTTTACGTTCAAATTGTAATTTTTGTTCAAAATTGGTTTTTCTATAAGTCAGCGAAGCGATTTTTGACAGATTAAAGCAAGGCGAATTTAACAAGGTGTGGTGAGCGTATATAAGTAAAACGCGTCTATGTATTTTGTTTTTGCTTTGTTGCACTGAATGTCAAATTGCTGTAGGTGATTTACATCGCCAGCCAATCAGAACGAAGCTCCTTGACATTCAGTCCAGCAAAGCAAAAACTGCGAAAAAACCAGCTAGCACCTCAGCACCACCTTGTTAAATTTGCCTTGATTTAAAGATACTTGGTTATTTAATAGGATTTTTTCTTTATTTGTAAAACACTTGCTTATTCGCATTAATTGTTGAACAATTATTTTTTCTAGTTCGTTCAATTTATCAAGTAATTTGTTTCAAAGGTGCTTTCTTTTTTTTGTATTTTGTACTTCTTGTACTACTTCTTAAAAAACTCACCTGCACGTCCTTTGTGAACATGTTGTTCGTGTGCAATATAATTGCACTAAAGTTTCGCACCGTATCGAATTCGAATATAATTTCTACCGGTTTACCATTCAAATCGGTTATATCACTGCGCCAACCTATCCATTCGTATCCTGGAAATATGTAGAGAAATAAGAGAATATTAAAAAATTGTTTGGTTAATTTTGTTTTAAAAATATAACTATGTATAAGTAAACCTAACAATTGCAGTATACTGACATACTCTCTTATTCGAATGCAGGAAAATCGCTCTCTGCAGGAAAAACATGGATTCGTTAAATGAAAAATTGCCAGCATTGCATCTAGAGGATTTCAAACGACCATTGGACCATTAGAGCAACCCAGCTCAATGTACGTGTCGCTCGCAACAATATAAACAATTTGCCCAAAAATTTACAAAAAGGTAAAATTTTAAATATTTTCTTTTTCATTTGTTTTTTATTTATCGATTTAGTAACGTGTCTCCTGCGCAATATACATGTCGCTCTCAATGATAAACAATTTCTAAAAGGGAAATTTAAATTTTCTACGAAACTGTATGTACAAACCCTTTTCAGTCAGGAAAAATTTCTCTTAACACCTTATCGAGATTTATTTGCTAAATCAAAGCTTACCAAAATTTTTACTTAACCTTTTCTTGAAACATACTTTTTTCTTTTTTTACAATCTTTAAGTTTTGCGTATTTTTTTAATTTTCGCAAGTTTTGTGAAAATTTAGAAAATTTGATTGAAAAAATCATGTTTAACTTAGTAGTTGCATAGTGTATATACAACATAGGCAACTAAAACAATTCAAGGTGCCATAGAAATTAGTTTTTTATTATTTTTGAATATATTGCAGGGTATGGGAAATATACGTTTTTTTACTTAACGTCTTTATTGATTTTCACAAAACTATGCAAAGGACTTTTCGTTGAATACGAAATTTTCAAGCACCCACCACCTATGTATGTACAAATATTTATGTACCTCATACATAAAACTTATTGTCCTCGTCGAAAATCTACCATAGAAACTGTTTTGCTTTCTTTTTTAATTTTTTTTGTTATTATTTTATTTTGTACGAAAAGAGAAATGAGGTTAAAAATTCTACATCAAACGACATAAAACCAACCACCCGCTGGCGACATTGACTTTCAGTAAAATCATAAATTCTAGCACATGTTAAATATTATGGCAAGCCACCTACCTAGTTCGCAGGTACCCTCTCACTCAAATACCACTTAGCTCACCTGTGCCACGCACCGTTGCTTTGTTGCTTGCTTGCTCATTAGACGCATCGTCAAATTCAAAACAAAAATAAATATGCTTAGGAGGCAAAATAGAACCACCCACAACGCACTGTTGAACAATTGGAGCAAACAAAGTCAACAACAACAAACTGTCAAACGGCAATAAAAGAAGTTTTTAGAAGTCAAGCTGACTTGGTAGCTGTCATAGAATGAGGGTGGTTAGGCGAAGGCATGTAACTAAACGCGTGCGTCACGACGTTTAAACCTCTTATTTGCTCTCAGGGTGTATGTATGCAGGTATAATATATGTATGTAGATGTAAATATTTTAGTAGGCATTTAGGGGATTTTACTAAAATTATTTGAAGACGAAGTAGGAAACGTTTGATATTAAAGACATTGAGTATGAACATTGTTAGAATATAGGGGGAAACACAAGAAACTCCTTTCTTATTAAGAAGCAAACGTTGCATCTTTTCTATACTAAGGTAAAATAACCTTAAGAAATGAATTAAAAAAGAAGAAAGCTCGCGCCAAAATCTGCTCACACTTTAATATCTGTAAAAAAATTACCAGGCCGCTCTCACCATACATCAAGAATTCGCAAGTCAATGCCTGTATTTAACCAGCAAAGGGTAAAACCACTTCCTTCTTCAAACAGCAAATCTTAAATGTCAAAAAGCTGTAAGAAAAAACTTTCTGGAGAACCTCATGGGGAAACTCCGCATATTTGTACTGAAAATATGAAAAAAAAATTACAATATAGCACTAACAAAGCCCCGTCGTTCGGAATACTATAAATATGCGCATTTAAATTATTGCAGACGAACAAAAAATAATAAAAAGGAAAAATAAACAATAATAATAAAGACTCAACTAACTGAAAATCAATAGTTTGTTATTAAGGAAAATTCTATTACTTGCCGCACAACACAGAACGCAAGCCAGAACCGTCTTTTGTTCAACAACTGCCAACGGCAGTCGGCACATAGTTGAATTGGCATTTAGCTTTCCGGTAGCCGTAGTACCCAGCGCATTTTGATTGTTGTCACAAGAAATGGACAAATTATGCGCCAAAATTTGGAGTGGTGGAAGCGAAAAATAGATGGAAAATGTTTGTTTCCCAAAAGTTCCTTGCACTATTGTATTCAGTGAGCCAGCTGATAAGTGATAAGTAGTGGAGTGTGGTTACTAGGGTGTTTGATTATTCGACTTTTTTGTAAAACCGGTTTTCGAATTACTTAAAAAATTTCATTTTAAAAAAAACGGTCTTTAATTTTTGAAACAAGAAAAAACCGGGTAAATCGGTTATTGTCCCAACTAAAGAAAAAGCCACAACAATGTACATTCATGTAACTATTATTTCTAGTATGAGTTGACAAAAGTCAAAGCTGGTCTAACTTTGGCATTAATTGGTCTTAAAATAAAGACTTTAGTTTCAAAATAAAGTCTCTCAATTATGATAGGTGATAAGCAGGTAAAAAAAATTAAGCCAAAATATAAAAAATAAAAACGTAATAGCGAGGAGAGGCAACTCGTACATAATCTTAAATTTTTAAACTTGAGATTATACCAAATTATTTAATTTCACATTGAGCAAATTGAGCGACCTAGAAGGACTTATTGTCAATAAGGCGTTGCTAAAATTTTCAAGGGTTTTCCGTCCTTTTATGACATTTATCTAAATATATAAAACCTTCTAAAACATATTTTCTGCGTAATTTTATAATTTATAAGAACTTTGTGGTTGCCGTTTCAACAAAAACATAATAGATATCAAGTTATTCGATGTGCTGCTGTATTTCTATCATATATCAAAGGCTAAATCTTCACAACTAAACTAAAAAACCGGCTTTGGAGATTAAAAAACCGATTTATTCGATATTCGAAAAATCAAGATTCAAGAAAAACCCTACAAAATTTTATGAAAAACCGGAAAAAACCGAGTCAATCACCCTCGTGGTTACAAGTAGTAAATGAATTCATGAATTGCTGTTTGCACCGTACTTTCGGTTATTTTTTTAGTAATTATGAAAAAACTAGGTGCTTCATCCACAAATAGTTTTGAATGATTTTTTAAGGATCTTGATATATTTCCCAAAACTTTCCCCAATATTTCCTTAAACGGTCGGATGCTTTAAACATTGATTTTTTTAAAGGATTTTCTAGTTGAATCTCTTGCTTTAGCCATTCACTTTTTCCTGATAGAGGTTTCTTAAGAAATTGTCGGTAAACAACTTTTTTTCAAAGCTTTTAGATGCTTTATAGTTGAAACTTATGGCGTTATTTTCTCAAAATAAAGTTACCTGTAAAACCGAAGTTTTTTTTAAATTTTGCTGAGAGGAATACATTTTTCAAATTGAAAAAAAAATTGTTGAAAACAATTTTAAGTTAAGTATTTAATGTTACAAATTATTTATAACTGAAAAAAGTAAGTACTAAAAGTAAGTTTATTTAAAGTTCTGAATTGAAAATCTAGAGAGTAAAAAGCGAATGATGTTGTTTGGAGTTTTTCTTAAAATAAATACTCATAACTTGAGCCCTAGAATTTTTATTTTTTATGGACTTACCAAGATGTATGCAATTGTGCATTATCTCTATTGATAAGAAGGAAAAGTCTTTTACGAAAGATAAACTATATTCATTTATGTAAATTCCAGGAGCAGCACGTAATCCTATTTGAATAGAAGTTAGTAAAGAAGGCAAGTAAGTTAATTTACGTAGACTTCTGACTACAGCGCCCTTCAGATTATTTTCACCGTTTCAACTGTTCCCCTAGTGTGCCAGCCAACCAGCGAACGAAATCGCAGTGGCAATCAAATGAGCACAGTTTCGGTCTACCAGCCTTCGTCTCAATTTGTATACATTGCTAGTTATGCAGTATTATTGTCTGTCGGTCTGTCTGTGTCTGTCTGCCTATGCGGCTGCACACGGTAAACTAACCGTTTCCTTACGTCCCGTCATTATTATTGGCAATAAGCAATGTAGTTGTTGGAGCCAACGACCACAGTAACACAATGCCAAAATGGCCGCCTATCTCCCCTTTTGGATCCCGCAGCAGTAGTAATGAGAAACTTTTCTACTTAAAATGTAAAGTTTTCAATAATTTCGATTATTGGCGACTGGCAAACGAAATTTATTCATTTGCAAATACATACTACGTATACATTTAGTAATGCATAGTATTTCCAAATAGTTGAAGTATTAACTGAACAAAAATGTTTGCTTCTTATGCGGTGACTTCGACGACGACTCCGATTGTGAATGTTTGTCATCTGAAAAGGCGAACTTTTGGCGCGTACCAAGCAACAGCCAAAGCAAACCGGCGTTTGAGAGAAAGTGGTGTTTTGCATTTTATTGGAGTTATGGCATGTTATTGCAGTATCGCGACTGCCACTGAATGCCAGTGTTGCTATAACTAATCAAATATAGTATTTATATTTTTCATTGCATACTTTAAAATTTTACTGCTTTTTCCCTGAAGGAGGAGTCGTTATCCTTTCGCACATAAAATTATGTATATTTATACAAACAGCCAACCAACGGTTTTATCCCTCCAAACCCGCCCGACGAACGCGAATTTTTTTTTTTTATATATATGCTGCGAGTCATAAAGCAGCAGTTTGTTAAGTGTCGAGATCTAAAACTGTTCAGCTACAGAACAAATGCCCATCATCTGGTCGAATTATACGTACATATATGTATGTATCATTTATTAAGTATATTTTTCTTTACGTAAAAAAGTGAATCTGAAAAATCAAAAGAACCTGAGTGAGTGTTAAAATCCTGACAAAAACTACGGAGTGACTCGTTTAATGTCTTTAAATGCAAGAGAGATAGTTTTATGTCGCCAAGAAGAGATGGGCTAGAGATCAAGCCTGTCAGTAACTTGACCAAAATTCACGTAATATTTTTAATAGATATGTTTATTTAAATTTATTCAAAAATTGTGTGTGCAGATATTCGTTTCAAGAAATTGTTTTTACTATTGTACATAAAAAGTAGACTTCTTAGTATCAAACAGGTGTGATCTAAGTTATTTTTATATACAGTTAACGAATTGAGTATTTTATTTTAATGTTATAGAAATAACTTCTTATTTATTGTTAAAATTAAATCTAGTTTTGAGTGGTTATGCACCAAAAGTAAATTAGAGTTGTCTTAAAAGGATTTTAAGCGATATACATGTTTCATGTTTAGAAAACTCTATAGAAATAAAGTAAATTTTTACCGAAACGCTTCAAGGTAAGTTCTTGAGCATTTAAAATTATCTGCATTTTGTTAAAAGTTTTGAAAACTAGTAGAGACGTTAATTTAAAAATATTTCTCTGACACTCACTGTGCAAGTACGTACAACGGCGTGTTAGCTGCAAATTTCCATTGGCTCATAAATATTTGTTGTTTACAACTACTAAAAATACTTGTACATATTTATTTTGTTCATTGATGAGGAAATTATTTATTTGTTTGGAGAAAGTTTTTAATTTATCCACTCTTTCTTTCTTTCCCCCGCCGCTCGCTCTAACTTACTAAATGCCAAAGGACAAATTTTGCAAACAAAATATATCAAAGCGCCAAGCGATAGGTTGAGCTAACTCATTTCACTTCTCTGATGGCTCAAACGTTTCGATTTAATGCATTCTAAATATTATAAACTAAACAAATGAAAGTAAGTTGCAGGTTAACGGCTGCAATACATACATCAATTCCGCTATTTCGAGGCTGTGTGTGTACATTGTGTATAATATTATAAGCCATTTCGCCCTTGCATGATGTTGCAAAAGCAAATACATAAGTAAGTTTGACAAAGGGCAGGAATAATTGCAAATGGACACGACAAAGTTTTATTAAACTTATGGCAAACTTTTGTAATTATTTGATACTAATCAGTTTTAATGAAGGAAATATGAGTTACTACCAGTATACATACATGTATATAAAATTTTACCGAATACATATAGTACGTATGTGCGTGTACATATATACGAAAGCTACATATCTCCCGCCATCACTCTGCATAGTCCGGCTACCCATCAAATTTGCATTCAACTTTTCGCTAAAACGAACCTTCAGAGTATCTTTCAAAAAAACACTAACATACACATAAATTCACTTACATAAGTACGCATTCATGAACTCTTAGGAAAAGTGAAATGGGAGCATTGAGTTTATAAAGCTTCTAAGAAATACAGTGCATCTGCAGTTTTCTTCTTATTTCACCCATTTATATAAACCGAGTCTGGAAGTTAGTTGCTTATTTGGCCTTTTATGCGATTTCGTTTGTTGGTGTTGCTTTTAATACATTTGATTTAAGGTAAGCAGTTTTTTCAAACTTTGTTCAATTTCATTTAATCAAGTGTTTTAGCTTTTATGCGCTTGAATTAAGTTAGTTTTTATTATGAGTAACGATTGTCGTGCGAAATTTGATTGATAAAACTGAGAAAGTGAGATTGTGTTTATTTTAAGATAAATAATGATCACCTTGGTATAAGTTTAATTCATACGTATAGGACACATGCATTCTCATTTGTTTAATAATCACGTGTAATCGCTTTGTACCAATTGAATTCGTTGGCATTTATTTGGGAAACATTTTTTGAAAAACTGAATCTTCCAAAAGAGGAGAATAAAAACAACAAAGTTGTGTACTTTTTGTCATTGCATTATATTAACAAGCAATTATGAATGATGCGAATTTGAAAATTGGCTTGTAAAAATAATAATCAAAAATTACATGGAGTACTGGTATGTATGTAAGTGCATTCAAACTTGGTATTATTTTATGCATTGAAAAAAATATAGATATGGGAAATCCGTTCCTCTCAAAGGAAAATTTAGCGATACTGGAAGATTATCATTTTCTTTTATTTTTTTTAAATTATAAATATTAACCAGCGAATAAGATTTAAAAAAGTCAAATGTGTTAAAAATAAACATTTTAATTGTTAGATATTAATATAAATGCACCAATCAAAGCAAAAAAATGTATTTCAAATTTACAAATACAGTATTGTAGATAAAATAATATGGGTATTCATCTAAATGCGCAAATGCATCGTATCTGCGTAAACCTCGTAAATAACCCGGGTCTTCATACAAAAATAAAAAAGTTTACGAGGTTTATGCGGTTACGAAGCATTTACGCGTTTCGACGAATACCCTCAATATTTAAAAAAAAAAGTATAGAAAAACGCCCAAAAAAAATCAGTTTTATTTAGAAGTATAGAATTAATAAAATTAAGTATTTATTTTGTTCACAAAGATAATTAGAAATTATAATAGACATCTCAATAAAACAGAATAATTTTTATTGCTTTAAAAAGACAAAGTGCTTATACTTACAAGTACCTAGGTACAAATATATATATAAATAACATACATATGTAAAGAACTATGTTTCCAAACCCTCTAATTGCCAATTCGTATCGGAAACTGATAAGAAGAGAGATATTTAATAAACCTCCAAGTATGCGCCGGACAAAACACAACTCAAATTTTGCTCCTATGTATTTGTGGTTCTGTTTTGTAATACACAAATTATCGACTCACCTTTGCCATATCCATGTATGTCAGTGCGAAAATTATCCTTGCCCTTTTGACCGTCCACCAACTGACCCAATCCCTCAACGTAACGATCACCTTGCTCATAGCCGTCGTAAGTCTTGTCTGACAAATCCACTTCCATGCCACGCTGCACGCCTTTCGGTATGCTATATGATACGATACCCTCTGAAATTAAATTAAGAAAACACGTTTTTAACACAAGAATGTACATACATACATTTAAACTTAAATAGAATACATGTGGGAAATTACGAAATATAAAATATGGTGAGGCGCTCACGCAAACCCCAAACCAACAAGCGTTGAATATCCAAAATTTGGTTGTAGTTTATGTAGTTGTTTTTATGCCGCGGTATGGGTCAAGCCAGTAAAAGTAAACATTGGGACATGTGTGCAAGCATATGAATTCCATACTCACACTCGTACAATGTATGTAAATACATCCGTAGATATTTCATGCACTTCGCTGACAAAGACAAACGATTGACGATTGTTTGTAATTATTTTGGGGGAGGATAATATTTTCATTTTTAGTATATGGTAGTATTAAATTACTAAAATTTCTGCGTATTTAAAATTGATAGTTTATCGGGTACTTTTCATTGAAGCGCTGATATTGTTGCACAACAAAAACTTCCCAATATATTGATGTGGTCCCATTAACGAACTGAATCACCTTTGAATGTTGAAGACTCAAAAAAATACTTGGCATGTAAGCGAAATATTGTAAAAATTGCAAAACTAATATTTAAGCAGGCCCGTAGCGTAACTCAATTTGCAGGGGAGGCCCAGCCTCAGTCACGTTACGGGACCGATTTTGTAGACCCAATATAGTTATTTACGTCAATTATAGGAAAGTTCAATTATTCTGATTCTAGACATCAATGTGAAATTTTAAGATAAACATAAGTTTTTTGATGTATAATTGACAAATAAAATGATGATTATTAGAAAAAATGTACGGAAATAAAAGCATTTATTATAATCAAGGACAAATATCTTCATTATGCAATGCCCACGTATTATATTCAATAATTTTACAGTGAATTATGTTTTTAATAAATTATATTGAGGGGAGGCTCATATCTTTCAGGGGAGGCTCTGTCTCCTCTATCCTCATTGACGCTACTGGCCTGTATTTAAGTGTTTGCTGAAAAGTACGAATTTATATTAAATGTAGCTAAGATATATAATTTCCTTATTTTCGCATCTTTTATTTATGCTATATATATATATACGTTAAAAAAGCGGAACGCTGGTATTACAGCGATCAGGTATAAAACGGATACAGCCAATCTATTTTTAATGCGGCTTACAAGGACAGAAATATGTTCGCGTAAAAAAACTTGTAAAAATAACCACATTTCAGTGCAAAATTGTTTATTCGTTCCTATTTAAGGACAAAATCGGAGGAATTCGCGAACCGCATTAAGGTAGGAAAACCGCGTTAAAAAAGTAAAGCCGTATACGAAAAGGCAATAGGGGATTTTAGAAACTCAAGAGACCCACTTTTAGGCAATTTTTTTTTGTACTCACACTATTGCAAAAGCGTGTGGTTTGGACGTATATTACAATCGGCACAAAAAAGAAATTAAAGATATTATAAATTTCGCAAAAATAAAAGTAAATTTTCGAGAATTGTGTGAAAAATTTGAAATTTAAAGAAGAAAACTTGTGCCATTTCCGTTGAGTTACGAATAATTTTGCTTTAAAAATTCGTTGACAGAAATATTAACAAATTTAACACTGAAACAAAAAACAAATTTTAAGCTTTCTTACCTTTAAACCCCTTTTTTATATTTAAACGAAATATGAAAATTTATGTATTTCGTTCATTTCGTTTGTGAATGCTGGCGGAAGCTGCACATGCCACAATTCAGCGATATACTGTACTGCAACACCCACAGACACCAGTGACCATGATTCAATTTTAAAAGGTTGGATACTTTTTGATGTTTAAGTTTTCCGACTGCCTTGTAAGGTTGCATTTAGGAAGGTCTGATAAACGGGAAAATATTTTATCCCTTTTCGCGCAAAGGTAGTAGAAAAGTAGGTAACTAGTATGCGGTTTGTACATAGAATGAAACATATTTGCAGAAATTTGGTATTTCAATTTAATATAATATAACCAAATGTTACACCAAACATGTATGTCTATACATAGCACCTTAATACAACAAACTATATAAACAAAAAAGCAAGTGTGATTTAGAAACAAATATTTTTTTACACATTTTATTAAAAAAAATCTTGTAATTTCAACCTTTTTTAAGTTTTTACATGCAGAAAATAGAACTATCACATTTGGAAAAATTTTGATAATAAATTTTATTTAATTCTATATCAATTTCAGCAACCAAAATAAGAGGTATCTATTAAAAGCCCAGTAACCACGATTGGATAAATATTTCATTACATTTCAAACTTTTTTTAAAAATATAGTGACCACAGATATAAAATATAATTTTTAAAAAAGTTTGAAATGTAATGAAATATGTATACAATCCTTTTGTAGATCATAAAATTGTAAGATTCAAGTCACTAAAAATGTGACTTTTTATTGATATGTATGTATATGTACATCTGTTAGAAATCAAGTAAAGACGTTAGTCAAAACTGGTCAAAATACTAATAAATGATCTTCTATTCGATATTTTAACTTTATAATTTTATGGTTGTTAATATTTATATAAATCCTTTTTTTTTAATTTTACGTTATTTTATATCTGTGGTCACAAGCGATAACCGCCTAAGTCCTATGCTTTAACACAGGACTAAGGCGATTATCGATTGTGACCACAGATATAAAATATATATGTACATACAGTCAAAAATTTAAAAACATAAAATGTTTTCTTTGAAAAAAAATATCAAACAAAATGATTTGATCTGGCCGGGAATCGAACCAACGACCAATCAATTTCATACATGCAAAGAAAAAAATTTCAATTCCTGTTCGCTGCTAGATAAGTAAGGCTAGTGAAAAACATACGAGAATGCCGTCAATTCGATTATTTAATGTAGGGCATGCTGAAATAATTTAAAAACTAGAAAAAAGGCAACAGGCCATTTCACAAGAAAAGTACTAATTTTCACGTGTTTGATAACATTTTTTTTCTTAAATTAAAAGAGAGCAACACAGGATACCTTAAGGCAGCGTGCAAGAGTGAGACAACTGCCTAATTATCCAACCTTGTATGATTGAATCATGGCAGTGACACGACCTGCACACACAAGAAAGTTCCTGAATACGCTGACGGTTTATTTTTTTTTGTGGGATGATAGTGTCTTTTGTTGCACGACCAAAAAAAATATAACGGCACGCATGTTGCAAGGGGTTAAATGGCGTTAAAGTATAAATAAGCAACCGTAGCAATAAACAAACAATAAAATGCCACCAGCAGCGTTAGCAGCCAAAAGACGATAACAATAATAGGTCCCACAACAACAGTAACAAACATGACACTGTTGATCACTACGACGACCATACCGACAAGAACAACAAAATCCGCTCATTTGTTACGCTGGAGCGCGCCAACAGCTATGACGAGGACGACAACGACGAAACGTGGTAAGACCAACATGACAATGGCAGCCAAAGCGCCACCGCAACAACCATAACAATTACTGAAGCAGCAACAACATTCAAACTCGCATTACTTTAGTGACGCTAGTTGAGGCTCCAAAAACAAAGAAAAGCGCACAAAAACAAGCGAGAAAAATGGTTTTGAAGAGAGCAGGAAAAAAAATGCTTCCATTCTGCATGTTGACACGCAATAAAATCGCATGCTAAAAGGCAGCAGCAACAACAGTGTCAAGCATCTGTAGACATTCTGCAAGACCAAAGTCGAACGGGTGTAACCAATTTTTTACATGCAGATTGTGTTGTAATAAACACTTGTTTGTATTGAAGAAATTTTAAGCGAGAGTTATTATAACAAAATGCTATGTTCGATAACACCGAACTATAGCATTTTTGCGCACGGGTTATACATACCTTATTTTTGTTGCTTTTATATCTCAAAATAAGAATAAGAATGAAAAATATTTCTGAATTTGCTTTTATGTATAAAATTTGGAAATACCCAAAAAATTTACATGTAAATAATAAAAGATACCGATCGTCCATTTCGGATTCATTATTACAATAGACATTTTTAAATAGACTCCAAATGTTAAAAAAATAATTATTATTTTATATAGTCCACCATCATGCTTTTAGTATACTGGTCGTTTTCTTTGATGGGATATTCGAATATTGATAGATTTAAGTCTCTTATTAAGTCATTGAAATCTTTAGAGTTGATGAGACGTGGTATTTTTGGTTCAGATTCCAGAATGATTTCGGGTAGTTGATTTTCCAACACAGGTACAGGATTTTTTTTGAATGTGGTATTGGAGCGGATGTCGATGGCAGATCAAGATAAAATGTTTTCTTTGATTTTTTACACTTGAGGGAATTAACATTGCAAAAATAAAAAATTCTCGGCACTGCAAAGTTCATTGCTCTTTTTTCACCTCGGTACTAGCCGATAATAAAACGTAACATATTATAACCTAATTAATGTTATCAAAATAGTTAATAATAATAAGAAAAAAGACGAAATAAACTCATAATCCTGAATATATCTGCAAGACTTACATGGCATATGTGGAGCTCCTTTTTTTTTCCTTATTTTTAATAGGTAGATTGAAGTAAGCTTAATTTGTTTCGCAAATCTTTATATTTGTACCTAAATCATACTTTTTCTCTCTCACTTTAATAAATTCGCCGCAAATAAAGGAAAACGTCAGCGTCTCGTTTACAACTTAACGAAGACATTTTGTACTGGTTGTTACAGGAAACAAAATTATGAAACAAGTTATTCCTCTGCAATGTGCAAACACATACTGTCGTACACAACACTATCTCCTGTGCTCTTCCCTCTCTTCCCTATCTTTCGACGGCAACAGTGCGCGAAGACCGACATTAAATGGGCACGAAAATCAAAAATAGTCAAATCGATATAATTGCTTAAAAAGCAAATATTTTCGATTTGTAGTCGTCCCTTCATATTTATATTTGCTTATATAATCAAAAAAAAAAATTTTTTTGTAGATCGGTGTAAAAAGTTGACTTAAAATCTTTAAAAGCTAAACGTAAAACATTATTTTTCTATGTTTAAATTTTATCGTATTTGAGAGATAATGAAACCTGTGTACAAAAACATCAGAAGTATAAGTCCCTTGTGAGGGAAATATTAATTTTTAAATCAAAATAAATTGATTTTTAGTTAATCAACTATGTTTATAAAATTTCACATTTGGGGAAAATTTTAATTCTTGCACAGTGATTTTTTTGTTTTCAGTGCAAAAATGGTTCTACATGAGTAGTAAACGAAATTTAGTAATGATTCCATAGTTCGGCGCCACGTGTGTACCTTATTTTCCACCGAAAATATTTTATATATTAATGACTTTTTCTTACTGAAATTTGCTATACTCAATAAAATAAAAATTTCCTTAAACTCAACCGCTCAATCGAATGAAATACATTCGAGCTAACTTAAAATGTTTATAAATTGTTGGCTTTTAGTATAATTTAAATAATTAATATACAGCTTGCTGTATGTACATAAGTACATATAAACTCGAATATCCTTTCGGCTGCACCGGAAATGCGAACAAGCTGCTGGCTACCATATTTATCAGCACTGATAGGTTGCTGTTGAAAGTAATGTATAATACACTATGCTTTAATTTCCTCTCAATGCTTTAATTCGTTGTTGTTATTAGGATTTTTTACTTCTCGCGGTTAAGTGCGGTACGTTTGCAATTTTCATAAATAATTTATAATTTATTTATGCAACACATTTGCTGCTGATTTTATGACAATGATTGCAGCAATATTTTTAAATGAATAAATGCTAGTTTATATATGTACGTGCTACATATATTTAAGAGCAAATTTGCTTTATATATTTTATTTTAGTTAGCATATAGTTCAAAATTCGTAAAACTTTTACTAAACGATAACGAAGTTTTCCAATATTTGCACACAACTGCTTTAATTAAGAAACCGAACAACATTTTGTATTAAATATTTATTATTTTACGAAGGGTGAAAAGTGTTAACTTTAAGTGAAATTTGCAAATTCTTTTAATTCCAAACATAAAATAATAAATATACAACTGAAATTTGGAAAAATATTGAAATTTAAAATTTTCCTTAGGGACATTTTTTGTAAGTCAGATATGAACTAAAGCTTATGTTGTAATTATAAAAATTGTTTCTTAAGAAAAAGTTTCTACCTTTATTGAAATTTTTAAATATCTTATTTAAGGAGATGTTCATGAAAATAAGAGATAATTTTACTTAATTTCGTGTTAAAACAAAATATATGTAAATATGTATGTATGTACCAACCTTGAAGTTTTAAGGACACAAATAATTTTATCAAATCATTTCACACTTATCAGTAAACTAGTAAAATAATTAATTCCGAACGGCAGCTTTTTTAGATAATATACATATGTGTACATAAACTTAATTTTTTATCGTAAAAACATTTCCTAGTTTTTTGTTCTACTTGACAAACAAAATGCTATTAAGCATTTTATATAGAAAATATATACTTTTTTTAAACATTTATCTTCATATGTATGTATGTATGTGCTAAAAGAAATAAAATGTCTCATTGGTAACAAAATACTTTATTAAATTTATTTATTTTTTTTTATTTTCATTATGAAATAAACCTTTTTAATAGTTTCAAGTTTATCTAAAAAAAATATATTTCCAAAAATTAAAATATTTTATTTGTAAAAATGTCTCTTAGCGCTTGCATTTTTAAAATTGTTTGAGTGTAATGTGCAAGAAGATGAAAATCTCCCATATGACATTTTATATCGAAATATTTAGAGTATCATCAAATCTGACATAATTTAAGACAGTTTTGCATATTTCTCAATTCCCAAATTACCATTATCTAACTGAAATTTTTCCCTATCCTCACTGGAATTACCAGTGCTCTTATCTGCTTTCGTTAAATTCATTTCGCATTTGATTTGCGTTACGTTAATACATTATAATAGATAACCTCACATGATCTTGCTATTAAGCTATAGTTGCGCTCGTATTAAGTCACCTGTGTGTTAATTAAAAACGAAAATAATAGATTTGTCTACATAACCAATACGTGGCTTAATGACATTATGACCCAATACATGAACCATATTAACTATTTTCAAAGTGAAATTATAGATGATGCAGAATATATTTTTACGTTACACACGAAAAATGAACCAAAAAATATTAGAACTAAATACTCGTATATATACAAAATTAAACTTAATTTTAAGAGCAGCGAAATTATCCTACTGCACACTGGATTCTACCTACGGAGCACTATTTAATGGCAATACACCTAATTGTACTCGAATGTGTTTGTGTATATGAGTTAAATGAATACACGAAATTTACGGAATTTCCAATTCATCGAAGTGTAACCTCACTCCTATCCACGCGCCTAAAATGTTCCTGCCTATATACATATATGTATATATGTATGTGCGAGTATATGTACATATATAATTATATACATACATATATTTACTGACAATATATGCACATAAATATGAGCGTACATATAAGTGAAAGCCGACTAATCGTGCGAACGAGGGCGGTGTTTAAGCTGCATGGAAATTATATTACGCTTCTTTGGTTATTTTAACTCATTTTTGCTTTTGTTATTCATGGCAATACATATTAAAATTTATATAATTACTAAAAATCACACAGTTACAGATAATGACGTACATACGAGCACATATGTACATATGTTATTATGCGATAAGTAAAAAGGTGAAAGAAAAATATAGTTATCATAAAAATATATCCGAACCGCGGGCAAACGAATTTCTGAGAGCGAAATAAAAAAAATAACCACTAAGACTAAATTCGAAAAGTAGTTTTGTTAGTTCTTGATTAAAAAACGCAAATAAAGGTCACTTTTAACATTAATTAATGAAAGGACTAATTACTTGTATGAATTCATATAAAATTGTTGAATTCTAAATACAACCCTGCAAACATAAATTAATCTTTTATATATTAGTTGTATATAATCACTATGTACTCACTAACTACTCTCTTTTTATCACACCGCTATTTAAAAACGGCACTCTGAATAAAGACTTCAAAACGAATGGACACGTTTTAATTTCCTCTGCGAGAAAACTCTAACAAGAGGTTATGGGCCCAGATATCGTTCTGGTGCTTTAGTCGGTCTATTTTAAAATAAATACATGATAAATAAAATGAATTTCCGATTCGAGTAAAAATAATGGATGTATTTGGGGTAGGCCGGAAAACCCAAATATGAGTTTACCAAGCACCATTGTTGCCCATTGTACTTGAGGCCTGTAAAAATGATAAATAGGATGAGGGAGAAGGTGTGGGTGGGGAGCCATATGAGGTAACTACTCCTCAGAAAACTTACCCGATTCTTTAACGAACCTCCGCTGAGGGAGAGAGAATATATTTTGTCCATTCTCAGGACATCAGACCCAAAGATGCGCCACCTAAGTCTAGAGATCGCCGGGCAGCTGCACAGGAAATGCTCTGTACTATCTTCATCCTCAAGGCAAAATGCGCATAGCGGGTCGTCGATGATACCTATGGTGACCAGCTCCCTCCTCCTCTGGTTGAGGAGAAATTTCGCCACTGCTCTGTCTGGCCTTTTCAGAAAGCACTTAGTTATTTTGCAGGAGTCAGTACTGCACCAACGGTACTCATGAGCTTTGCTCATAAGTTCCCTGATGTACCTGACAGTTCCCGCCATACTTAAGCTTATTCCGTCTTGCAACGGAGTTTAGCCTTAACTTGCATTTCTGGATAATTTTTGAAGAAACACGAGCGGTTTCCAAAGCCTTTAGGGCGGTTCGGCTGTCACTACAGACCTTAATATGCTACTTTGAGTATTGCGAAGACCTCCGATTGAAACACCGTGGTCATCTGACCCAAAGCAGAGAAGCCTCTGAAGTTACCCTCTAGATGCCAGCCAGCTAAAGTCTTATTATCAGTCTTGGAGCCATCAGTGTTGAAAGTTTTTACCGAGCTCCCGAGAAGAGTATCTGGATCTCTCCATTCCTCCTTTGTAGGAAAGCTAACGGCGTACTTGCTCCAAAGGAGACCCCCGGTATCATTTTGTGATTTGGGGCCAGAAGCAAAGGGTATTCCTCTGACACCCTTCCAAACAACTCCCTGTGTCCGTGGTTTTTTCCCATGGTTCTATGCCACCATCCCACAGCAGAGTACATGACTATCGGTCTGACTAAGGCTGTGTATACCCAAAGTACCATAGCCGGTCTCAGACACCAAGTCTTGCTAAAGGCTCTCCAACACTGTCCGAAAACTTTCAGCGCTCGAAATGAGTTTTCCACGTCAGCTTGCTATCTTGAGTTACTTCTAAATATTTCACTTCCCCGGAAAGACTTACGTCTACGCCTCTGAGCACCGGAAGGTTGGTACTTTCCAATTTTCTCTTCCGCGTAAACAAAACTATCGTTCTCTTGCTGAGAGTTTGCTGACGTCAAAGCACACACATCGTCAGCGTAGGCCTGGATGTGGGCGAAGCTTTGCATTTCCGTTAGTAGAGACTCCACTACCAGGCACCACAAGAGAGGCGAGAGTACACCGCCCTGAGGGCATCATCTTCCAATCTCTGCCATGGTAGAGAGGCAGCTTCTTCCCCAACAGTCAGTAATCTTTTTGATAGCATGAAGGGAATCCATCCTACCATTGTTTCATCCACTCCATGCCGTCTGGCCGCAGATCACATAAAGTCAAAAGTACCGTTGTCAAACGCTCCCTCAATGTCAGCAAATACTCCCATTGTGTATTCCCCTGCTTCCAGCCCCACTTCGATCTTTGTTACAAGATCATGCAAAGCTGATTCACAGGATTTTCCACGGTCACCACATTCGATGCTATATACCAGCTTAATCTGGTGGCTCTCCCAGTCGTGTCATCCACTTCCATATATCTGCCTGTGTCAGGAATAAGCCTGCAACCCGGAAAGTTGGTTTCCAGGAGAGTGTTGTAAGTGTCCAGCAATGACGTGATATAAGATCCATCAGTGTTCCTGAGAGAATCGAGCCTAACCCTAGGGTCCTGTTGCAGTACCCTACAGAACCTGGCCGACTATTCCGTGTTTTCAATATCACTGCAAAAATCTCTATAGGAGCTTAATTTACACGATCGAATTTTCCTCTTATATTCCCTCTGTGCGACACGATATCCAGACCAATCTTCTTCCTTCCGAGTTTTTTACGCCCGATTCAGAAGTTTCCTGGATTTTTTTCGAAGCTTGGTAAGTTGGGCTATCCACCATAGGACCGCTTTTCTTTCCTGCTTCTTCTCAGCGGGCATGTATCCTCAAAACAACCAACCAAAGTATTCGTTACCTTGGGGGTCGCCTCTTCAATTGATTTTAAACTTTTGAGTTTAGGAAGATCTGATATTCTCTCTTCTAGGAGCAACCCATAGCTGTCCCAGTCCGTCTTTCGAGGATTCCGACCTTTTGGCATTTGTACCTAGACAAAATAAGGTTGATTCATTTTTTTGTGGTTGCGTAATAGTTTGCTTTCATATTCAAAGTATATTTTCACTTTGTCACCACAACAGTCGGTTCTACGCTACCGAAGTGACTCGGATTTCATCCGACCAAGGACTGTTATTTCGGCGACCTAACCCCACTTAGGCTGCCGGACACCCCCAACTTATCTCCCCTTGGGTGCAATACCTTGCAGCAGGATTGCTACTCATACTTCTGGCCAGGGCGGGCGTCGAGCCTAACCCTGGCCCAGAAACCTACTTCTGCTACATCTGCCAGAGAAGGCTCCATCCGAGTTCCACTTCGGTGAGGTGTAATTCGTGCAACGGATGGTGCCATCTTAAGGTCTGCTCAGGCCTTAAGAAAACCAGGGAGTGGTCCACATCCTATGTGGGCCAGTGTTGCTCGCGCACTCAAGCGCCCCAAGCCTCCACGGCATCCCCCCTTGCGCCCCCCGCGCCGGTGCCTCAGCGCACCCCTCCTGCCCCTACGGCCCTCCGGAGCTCACAGCAACACCAAACCTCCCCACCCCCCTCCCTCCACCACACGTGGCGCCAACCAGCAACTACTGGTTGCCCCCACCATCTGCTGTGTATGCCGGGCCAGAGTGCACCGGAATGCCTGCTCCGTCAGGTGTAACGCCTGCCAGGGCTGGTGCCACTTCCGGGCGTGCTCTGGCCTACGCACCACAAGGGACTTGGCCGAGAGCTTTACCGCTTCCTGCTGCCGCAACAACCCCCGCCAGTGTCGCTCACGACACCGCCCACAACAATCGTTGGGCCTTACAACCACTGCGGGATGCGCAGCCGGGACGGGCCGGCCCTCGGATCCAGTCTCTCACCCCCCTCAACGCGACAACCTTACCGAGACAGACGAGACTCCTACAGTTCAACTGCAACGGACTCTCGAGCAAGATCTCGGAGGTGGTTGCCTTCATGGCTCGGCATGGGCTGTTAATAGCTGCGGTCCAAGAAACGAAGCTACGTCGCAGCTCAACTTTAACGAGCTGCGACGGTTACAACGTGCTTCGTAGAGATCGCCTAGTGGTGGAGGCCTAGCCTTCATTCTACACAACACCGTGCAGTATCGTCTCATCGATGTAGACATCGACCCAAGGGACAGCACCTTAGAATGTCAAGGGATTGCTGTCCCGTCAGGCGATGTCGAGCTCGAAATATTTAACATATAAATACCCCCTGTCTCCTGCTGCCCCGCAGGATATCACCCTGACATAGGTGCGCTCCTCGGTGGTGAAAACCGTTTGGTAGTTGGAGACTTTAATGCGCATCACGATCTTTGGTTCTCAAGCCTATCAAATGATCGTAGGGGAAATATTTTGGCAGAGCAGATAGACGATTCGATATTCTGCACCATGAACGACGAAGCCCCCACCAGGATTGTGGGTAGTTGCAGCAGCTCGCCAGATCTAACAATAGCTAGCGCAGGTCTGATAAATAGCATAACGTGGCGACCTATGCTATCGCTTGCATCAGACCACCTACCCATAATCATCTCGATTGACAGACCTGCCAACTATGTTGCCTCGGATCGCCACACCTAAGTCAACTTCAAAAAAGCTGACTGGGAGCGGTTCGAGGACTTCACTGAATACGCCTTCAGTGCTTTCTCAACTCCAACCGACGTTCGCGTAGGCGAGCGCTTGTTCCGCAGGGTGGTGAAGTCCGCTGCAGCCCGTTTCAGGCGGTGTCTCTAGCGGATGAACGCGACCACCTCCGGCAGGCGGACCCCGGTAATCCCCGTATTAGGCAACTAAACGGGGAGATCCAACGCCTGGTCAACGTTCATAAGCGGAACAAGTGGAGGGAGCACCTGAAGTCCTGCAACCTCGGTGCCGGAGTGGGCAAATTATGGTCGACCGTGAGGTCCCTGTCCAACCCTACGAGGCGTGATGATCGAACAGAAATCTCCTTTGGAGACCACGCCTCGTCGGACCCGAAGCGATGCGCGAACTATTTTAATCGACAATTTACACTGCATCCTCCGGCCGACAGAACCAAACGGTCAATCACCAGAAGGCTGCGCAAGTCAACACCAAGCGCACCGATTGTCCTCTCTACCACTGAGGTGAAGGAAGCCATCGGGAAGGCGAAAGCCTCTTAATCCATTGGCCCAGACGGGTTAAGTATGTTGATGCTGAAAAAATTGGGCACCGCGGGAGTAGCATATCTCACCAAGGTCCTCAATCTGTCGCTAAACACCTTGGTCATTCCAGATATCTGGAAGACCAGTAGGGTGATACCACTGCTGAAAACAGGGAAACCGGCCGGCCGAGGCGAGTCCTATCGGCCGATCTCCCTGCTTTCTCCAGTGGTTAAGACACTTGAGGCCCTGCTGCTCCGCATTTCAATCACCGCCCCTGTGAGAGAACCGTCGTCGTGGCTTTGGACTTGTCGAAGGCCTTCGACACAGTCAGCCACTCCATCTTGCTGAAGGACGTGGAGGCCTCACCTCTCCCAGCGGCTTTGAAGCGATGGACCGCGAACTACCTGTGTGGTCGTCAAGCGTCGGTGTGCTACCGTGACTCAGTGTCAAAAGCGAGAAGAATTAAGCAGGGGGTACCACAGGGTGGCGTCCTATCCCCCCTAATATTCAACTTCTACATCTCGCGACTCCCTTCCCCGCCAGAGGGAGTCACACTGGTCTCGTATGCCGACGACTGCACGATAATGGCTACCGGCAATGGAATTGATGGCTTGTGCTCCAAAGTGAACAGCTACCTCCCAGACC
Source organism: Philophylla caesio (assembly GCA_963971545.1). Taxonomy (NCBI): domain Eukaryota; kingdom Metazoa; phylum Arthropoda; class Insecta; order Diptera; family Tephritidae; genus Philophylla; species Philophylla caesio. Next base: position 27,909,351 of record OZ020609.1, on the reverse strand, counting down.
TTGCTCACTACTTTACGGGACGGCATTTGACGCTGTCTCCTGCTAAGTCCACGGCGACCCTTTTTACATCTTGGACGAAGGAGATCGGGCTCACCCTCGACATCCACATCGAGGGGACCCCCATTCCGACGGTTAACCACCCGAAGATCCTGGGAGTCACCCTCGACAGCCTGGTCTCCTTCTCAGCGCATACAACCGCAATCGTCAACAAGGTACAGAGCCGCAACAAAGTCCTCAAGTCGCTCCCCGGCAGCACTTGGGGCAAAGACAAAGAAACGTTGTTCGCAACATACAAGGCGATTAGCCGGCCGGTTTTAAATAATGCCGCGCCAATTTGGTCGCCTGGAACTAGCAGGACTCAGTGGTCAAGACTAGAGACCTGTCAGAACGCCGACCTCAGGACAGTGACGAGATGTCTCCTGATGACTCCTGTGGATCACCTCTACCATGAGGCTAACGTGCTTCCCGTGCAGGAGCACAACATTATGCTCACAAAACAGTTTCTACTGGGATGCCACCTTCCGGGGCACCCCAATAGAGACCTGCTCGCGCTGGAGCCGGCACCCAGGCACATCAGGGGACATCTCTCACAACTGACGGACGAGGACGTACCGGCATACCAGGCTCTGGACAGCATCCACAGGGAGTCGGTGTCCAAATACATCGACACCCGCCCTGTGAGTGCAGTCCTGGGAGTCCAACCACCACCCATAGCAGCTGAGGAGCTCCAGCTGCCTCGTGAGACCCGCGTCACTCTGGCCCAACTCAGATCTGGATATTGTAGCAGGTTAAACTCCTACCTATCCAGGATCAACCCCGACACCCCCAACACGTGCCCGGCATGTGAAGAGTCTCCGCACGACACCAATCACCTATTCACATGCCCGGCCAAACCTACTCAACTAACACCCCTCTCCCTATGGTCCGACCCTGTTGAAACGGCTCGTTTCCTGGACCTTTCGTTAGTTGAGCTTGACGATAATGATTGAGGGAGTCCGCTAACCCAGTGGGGTGTAGCTAGCCGCTACAACAACAACAACAACAAAATAAGGTCCAAAAGCTTGTTCCCACGAGTGTTACACTTCGTGCTACCCCACATAGTGTTCTGTGAATTGGCGTCCCGTCATCCTCCTAATTCCCGAAACGCTGTGAAAGCCATTCGGGGGACTCCAACCAAAGGGGAGGGTTGTCACCTTCTTTTATTTGTCCCCAGGCAGAGGTTTGGGTTAACAGTGCCACCAGCGTGAAGGAAAAAGAGAAGATTGGTAGCGAGAGGTGGGAGGCATCACGCCCCAAGATGCGCCATCGTGTTACACTTCAATACCCTTTGAGCACCGGTTAAAATAATAAAGGCTACACAATGTCGAATTCAATATCCATCAGCGAGTAGTGCATGGTGCACCTTACTCACTTTACACAGAGCTGATACAGCTAGCTGAAAAGTTAACTTGTTCAAAAAGTTGGTACGATTAAAGTTTACAAGCGGCGAGAAGTTCTCAGTTCGGCGTAACGAATTTTGCTCCACAATAGATGACTAAAAAGAAGTTGGTATTGTGATGAATAATGTTTCTTGTATCTGTTTTACTACTGTGTTCTTTACCGGACGAGATGGCAAATTTCGTGGTAGCGATTGAAAGTAGGGATACATTACCAACAATCGAAAATCTCATTTCCAAAAATTTTAGTTGATGACAGAGGGCTGGGCGATCGGCATGAAAGCGGAGAAAGTGTTTTTACGATAAACGAAAGGCTGCGAAAATTCAAAATCAACAACAGCGGCAGCAGTGGTGGTAGCGGCAATTTCCGCGGTAGCTGCAGAGAAGACGTAACTGTCAGCGGCAGCAGCAATGTTAAGCGCAAAGAGATAGAAATGCGAAATAAGAGCAACTACGACAACAGCTCCAAAAACAACATTAATAGTGCAAACAGTCAACGCCGCAGCCGTACGTTACGTGTCAGCTAACACGATCAAACTTATGACGGTGCCATGTAAATGAAAACTCACCATCGTGTTCGTTTGCCGGTTCCGCGTGACGTGTACGTGTGTACTCTGAGAAATTTAGATTTTTGCCGTAAAGCCGTGCTCTCTCACCAAACAGCGTTACCAACAGCGCATTTTAAAATCATTAACAAAAGAAACTTAGAAAAATTTAATTGTTTATTAAAATAACGTAAAAGCGATGTTAATTATAGATAAATTGACTATTTGGATTTGTTGGTTTTTTCTTTTGATTTATTTTACAATAAAAAATTGTAATTAATAAAGCACATGCGTGTAAAAGTATGCATGCAAACAAATAAATGGCAACAATATGTTGATGCAAGCAAACGTATATATACGGGCACAAGTTTTGCTGAATTTTGTGTATCTCACATCAAACAGAAACAGCACACGTACACGGCGGTGACTGTTTCCCCTATAAGTGCTTCTTTTCCATAGGGCAAAGCTTCTGAGAGTGGAAATACTGTTTTACATGTGCATATATGCACTATGGTAGTGTTTATGCAAGAGATATTTTGGAGCTGGTGCCTACAGATTTGTGCGGACCGATCGGAGTCAGTTCGGACGGCGGGGCGTTTTCCTTTATAACGTTTATCGACGATTCCCGCGTTATACAACAGTATATTTCCTAAAGAAGAAATCAGAAGCAGGTCGGAAGATTAAAACGTTACGAAGTGACAATGGGAGAGAATTTGGTAATTCCCATTTTAATAAATATTTTGCTAAAATAGGCATCCAGCACCAAACAACAGTCGCGCATACTCCTCAGCAAAATCGTGTGGCCAAAAGGGCAAATAGAACGCTAGTAGAAATGGCTCTTTGTATACTAAATGCATCCAGATTGTCGCAGACATTATGGGCAGAAGCTATTATACTGCGGCGTATATAAGAAATAGTATTGGCGGATGTAAAGCCATATTTGAGATGGCATGATCGTAAGGGATCCGTATTTCACTTACAAATATTTGGTTGCGATGCGGTAGTCCTTCAAAAGGGACCGAAACCTCGCGACGGCAACTTTTTACCAAAAGGTGTAAAACGAAAGTTTGTCGAATATCACGATACAACAAAAGGATATATACTATTTAATGTGAATACCAAGCAAATAACAATCGGGCGTGATGTAATATTCTTTGAAGATTCGTTTGAGAAAAGACAAAGTTGTGACGAGAACAACGAAGAGCCATTTTACATGGAATTGACTGAAAAGTTTGATAGAAAATTTGGCGAGGTAGATAACACAGGGGCAGTGAATGTCGAAAATGAAGCGAAAGACAGTGCCAGACAAGATGTTGACATTGTATCAGCATACCTGAACAGCGAATTAGAGGACAGTGTTAACATGCAACAGCCACCAATGTTTGAAGACGTAAAAAATCCCAGTAAAGTATGCTAACTGAAGAAGGCTTTGTAAGGATGCAGCGGTTTGGAAATAAAGCGGTATCAAAGCTTGATTGGTGCACTAAGGTTAGGTTAGGCTAGGTAGAAGTGGCTGCCAGCGATCTCACCAGCACACCTAGGCCTTGTTAGGCCCATTGTGGCACCACGCGGATTAAAACCCCCTACTCGAACCAGCGAGTGGAATCTGCATGCTTATCTCTATCCTGGCCAGGTCGCTTTAGTCGCTGAAGAACTCTGATCCTAAGAATTTCCTACTCTTTGCCCATAGTGCGGGACATTCACATATGAGGTGCCTTACCGTTTCAGGTTCCTCTTCATTTCTGCCGCTTCTGCAGAAGTCATTGTAGGGGGCACCTTAGGTGCACTTATGTACTTACCGGTTTTATCTAGGCCAGATATCGCTTTTGTATTACAGTATAATAAGCTTAGATACCTGCACTTATTTTACACAAAAACGTGGGTACTTATGATAAATGTGCATTTAAACGTATTTGTATACGTGCATATATAAAGCACTTAGGTGAATTCGTGTAAGAGCTCGTGAGAGGTAATTAACGAAAATCATATGAACCAAGATAACTGTTACACACATATTATAAAATTAGATGATTTACATTGTATTAAAAGTGTTCAATATAAAAAAATTAAAGTCAACATTACAACAACATATTAGGTACATATGTACATACATATAGACATATATAGTATATCTAAAATAACAAAGTCAGTCTCGCCTTTTGGATTTTTCTCCCCCTCGGCTGATTAGGGCCGTCGAAAAGTGTAGTGTTCGGCAAGACTTTATAAAAAGGACCTGTCTCGTCCGCATTATATATATTTTAAGCATTATATTCTTAATTGATTGAAGGCAAAATGCTAGTTGTGTAGTTGGAATTCACCATGAATAGCCAACTGGTATCTGGCTCGAAATCATCTTGCAACTTTACCAAAACTCTTTGGCTTTATTAAGAAGCATCAAAGAAGATAAAATCGCTTTTTTTTTGTCTTTGCTGCTGAAACCAAACATACAAAGCTTTCTCTACTTTCTCGTGAACACCAGACGCTGATTGGGGTAGTGAAAGTTTTGATCGGAAATCGTACACTGGTTACGTTCTCCTGATGGCAGGTGTGGCTGTAGTCTGGGAATCCAAGAAGCAGTCTGTTGTCTGTGTCAGAGGACGAAGGAAGTATTATTTTATCGTGGTCTCCTAACTGAAATGGGAACCGATGAGTACGTACAGAACTCCACTTCTATGTTATGTGATAACCAAAGTACATAAGAAAAGTAAGCACATAGATATACGCTACATTCGCGAAAAATTCGAAGAAGAACCAATTGGGGTGCAGTATGTTTCGACAGATGGAAATGCAGCAGACGTACTCACTAAGGCGTTGGGAAAGCAGAAGCATTCACGTAGTGATGTTTAGATTAATTAAAATTGAATTGTAAAACATTTGAGTTGTGATTTTTTCATCATTTATAAGTTTTGTTTGAAGGGACGGTTGTTGAATTCTAAATGCAACCCTGCAAACATAAACTCATCTCTATTTCATGGCCTCTGTGGTCGAGTTGGTAGCGGTGCGTGCTATAACTCGATATGCCGGTGAGTTCGAGGTTCGAATCTAAGTCAGGGCAAGAAAAATTTAAAATCATAGAAAAAGTTTTATCTAATAGCGGTCACCCCTCGGCAGGCAATGGCAAACCTTCGAGGGTATTTCGGCCATGAAAAAGCTTCTCATTAAATACATCTGCCATTCGGAGTCGGCACAAAACTGTAGGTCCCTCCATTTGTTGTAGAATATAAAGACGCACACCACAAATGGTAGGAGAAGCTCGGCCAAACACTGAGCTATATAGTGTAGGCGCCAAAATTATTATTATATAATCACTATGTAGTCACTAACTATAATGTTTTTATCAGACCGCTATTTAAAAACGGCACTCTGAATAAAGACTTTAAAACGAACGGACACGCTTTTATTTCCTCTGCGAGAAAACTCTAATAAAGATGATATCATCACAAAAAATTTATGAAAAACTCGACGAAATCGGTAATTAAATTTTATTAATAATTGATTAGTTTTATTTAAAAAATTTTTAAAGTTAGTTAAAAATTAGTTACGTGATTATTGGATTATAAGAAAGAAGCCTAAACATTTAGCATAAAATAAAGTCTATTGGGTTAAGTGACTTTTGGTCTTGACGCATATATGTATGACTTCAATACTTTTAATTATTATTGATTTGCAAATTTTTGATATCATTTGATCAATTAATTTGTTTTTCATTCGTTTCGCTTCTTTCTGTATAATTTGAGTTAGCTTGTATAATAAAACATGAAGAAAGGAGATTCATTATTAAGAGAATGGAATTCAATAAATTTTATTTGTTTAATTTTTTTTTTTTTACTGTCTAAAAATTTAAAGATTTTTGGTTCATTGTTCATTAAGCATAATCAAATGAGAGTAACGATTACTTGTCGGTATATGAAAAATTCAAGAAAATCACAAATTGAAAACATCTAAAAACTAAATTAGATATTTGACAACAAATTTAATGTCATATTTTCAATTTTAATCAGAAAAATAATATTTGATTATTTTTGATATTCTGTGGTGGACTTAAAATTTTAATTGGTTGTACTTGGAAAAAGATAAAATCAATTGGATAACTAATTATGAACATAGTCAATTGCCTTTATGATTAATAAAAATACATACATATGAAATCATTTTGATTACTTAATAAAATAAAAAAATTTTTGAGAAATTATTATGATTATTAAATGTAGGTAAACATTTTGATTAATATAAATAATCGAATGTTAAGCATTCGCAACTAACCCAAAGTAAACGTCAATATTTCTGATTATTTTTGAATTAATTAATTTTGTGTTAAGCAGTGATTTCAGGACACTAGTGGAGCCGCTCCGTCATATTCGTTTTAAGGGCGCTGGCGTATGCGGATGATATTGGCATTGTTGGCCTTAAAAACAGGGCCGTTAGTGCAACATTTTCTAGTCTAGAGAAGGAAGCAAAATAAGTGAGTGAACGAGGACAAAACAAAGTAGGTACCTTGTGGCAACAAACAAAAACCCCTTGCGTATTGGGCATTTGTCCTTTCTCGACAAACGACAATCTCGCTTTACAAATCCCTCATCATGCCCGTCCTCTTATATGGTGCAGACGGTGCTGTACAGCGATGAGAAGGCTTCTTGGGCTTTAGAGATAAATGGCAAGATTTATGGTCCTGTTCGCGTTAGTGACGGGTACCGAAGAAGATGGAGTGATGAACTGTATGAGCTGTATAATGATATGGACATAGCCAAGCGCACAAAAAAATTATACGACTACGATGGCTTGGCCATGTAAAAGAAAAAGTCAAGCAACTGCAACTGCAACTTGGAAAAGAGGTTAAATTCTCGAAGTGCACGTGCTATATGTGCATTTCTTTGCAAGCAGCGTTTCTGTGTATGTTTTCGTGACTATCAGCTGAAATTAACACATAATGAAAGGTATTACAGATAACTCATATTTTAAATATTATCTAATATCAATAAATACCATTAAAGCTCAGTAAAATATAATGAAAAATAAAAATAAAACATATTTTGTAATCTCATTTGAAAGCAAATGACGCAACAAGCGCCATTGCATTTATGTAGATTAGGGTGCGGAAGCTTTTCCGACATAAAATTTTTGCATGATATTTTTTGATGCTACAGTTTACTCTAACCCCCAAGAATGATGGATATTAAGATTGCGCGCATCAGACATGATTTTTGAGAGTTGCCTTTGCGTGACGCCACACTGGTTAAGCAGAGAGAGAGGAATATCAAAACAAGAAAAAATGCGCATGAAATACCATGTAGGGTAAATGCACCACCATCTTAGAATCCGGACACTCTTCCCTTTTTTTCGAGAGCAATAACAAGAGTAGAAAACCAATAAGTGTCATTCATAAACATGCAAAGTTTGATTTAAATCACTCGCAAACCTATTTTAGGAATTGGTTAAGTGCATGCACGAGCTCATTTCTACAATATGGTCGGAAGAACGCATGCCTGCTGAATGGAACTTAAGTGTGCTTTGTGCAATCCACAAAAAGGGTGATCTTGCAGTTTGCGCCAATTATCGCGGGATTAGTCTTCTTAACATCGCGTATAAGGTTTTGTCGAGCGTATTGTGTGAAAGACTTAAGCCCACCGTCAAAGAACTGATTGGACCATATCAGTGTGGCTTTAGACCTGATAAATATACCACTGAGTGGGTAATGGCACAGTAAAGTCCTCTCTCGACGGACAAAAACCACACTCTATAAGTCTCTCATTATGCCCGTCCTATTGTATGGCGCAGAAGCATGGACGATGACAACATCAGATGAGAGGGGTTTTCGAGTGTTAAAGAGAAAGATTCTTGGCATAATTTATGGACCGAATAAATTCCAGCTGGGAGGCCTAATTTTCGACCACTTTTTGCAGCAATTGGGGCCGTATGTCACCAATAACGCGCCGAATATTCTCTTCCAATGCGTCAATCGTCTCGGGCTTATCTGCGTAGACAAGCGACTTTACATAACCTCACAATAGCAAAGATAATATGATACGAAACTCTTTGTTTCGAGAGAGCGCTGTCAAAAGGCGCATTTTTTATAACATTTTCCAAAAGAGCCACTCTGTAGAAATATTATCTGGGGATTTTTATTTCATTTTTTGGAGATTTTGCAGTTTCTTCGCCACAGTTGAGGTGTGCTAACAGAATGAATGAAAATGCAACAAAAATAAGAGTAAATAAGAGATGTTATTTAACTTAATGCCAGAAGATAATATATATAAAATCAAAACAATGAAAAGAATTAAAATATCGCAGAAATTCATATTTTGCATAAACTGCTTTTATATATGCATTAAACATAAATTTAAGATATAGCGTGTTTTCTTATAAACACACATGTTTATTCACGTATTTTAAAATGGAATATATACCCAGTTCGCTTTAAAATAAAAGTTTTGGAATATATTTTTAAAATAAAATACAATATTTGTATGTAAATCAAAACCTTCATAGTTTGCCAAAACTTATATATTAAATTTAACTCTTAATTTAGAGATTTCAAAGCACATTCTATAAAAAAATAACAGTTACTCGCTTTTTTTATGCAAATAAAAATTATAGCTATTTTCACGCATTTGCCTCTGGTAGCCCACCTTTTTGCGTGCCAGCTGTTCAGTAGCCCATGATTCGGCTTTGTTGCCAGCCCAAAATGTGAGATCATGGGCTCTCGCAGCAAGCGAAAGAGAGAAGTTTCGTATCATATTATCTTTGACAATAGTCCATCTAATGCGCTCATCAAAAGTTTCGTTTAATAAATTGATTGTTTCGTTGGCTGTATGGCATCTAACGCCGTCTTGTTGGAACCAAAGGTCGTCTTCCATTTCATGCATTAAAATGTCATTAATCATGGCTCTGTAGCGACTTTTTAAGGATATAACGGCGTCTCAATAATAGCTTGTGAATTATGATCACTCCAAATGCGACAATTTTGTTAATTAACGTACCCATTCAACCAAAAGTGAGCTTCATTGCTGAACCCATTTTTCTTGTGAAAATCGGGATCGGTGACCATCTCCTTTTGGGCCCATTCATCAAACGTTTGCAAACGTTGTTCCGGAGTAAGTCTGTACATTAAGAAATGGTAAACCAAACGGAGTAAAAATCTAGTAACAGCCGTTAAAAAGACCAACTCCGAAAAAATAGTGCCTCATTAAAAACCACTCGTCTAAAAAAATCCTTTGTTTCTAATATATTTTGTTTATTGGAATTGATATATATCTTCTTGTTCAAAGTAAGGGACATGAAATTAAATTTATTGCAAAAAAAAACATATAAAAACGTTCATTCAATATTGCAGAGATTTAAGTTTCATACACAATTTAAAATAAAAACATCCGAAAAGTTTTAAAATTTTATTTGATTAATTTAAACAAAGTTATATTTGAGGATTGCGTGGACACTATTTTATTAAGAAATATTTATGTATACCCATACAAATAATCGAATTAGTCGAGGTGTGGTTTATAGTAAGACAATGAGCGTCAAATTTAAGAAATACTTTAAGTGTCCAGAAATTAGTGCGTTTACCCAATGCAAAAGCCAGTTTCACCAGTGCGACGTAGAGAAAATAGCTGATTCTGTCAAAATCACAAAGAGAGGACTGGCGGTACAGAGATGGGCGCGAAAATTTTAAAGACAGTAACTTTTTAAACATACTGACAGTAAATGTCAATATATAAACCCAGTAAGAAACCTATATGTTAAATAATGTGTTACATAAGTATGCTTATGCTCGAATTCAGTGAGCAGTCCCAATCTCTGATATGGATAATAGTCTCAATTTTATACCAGTTGGTATTCATTAGTCTCAAAATAAAGTCACTGATCTCAAAATAAAGTCCTTAAAGTGTGATCAGATGATAAGCAGGTCACAAAAAATTAAGACAATCGCTATTAATCAAAACGTAAAATGGAGCAAAGGCAATAATCTTTAAGTCACAGTCTCAAATGTTTTCGATTATAAAACGTATTATTTACTTTCAACGATTTTCTGGCATATGTGGTTGTATTAGAGGAATAAATTATTATAACATACATTTTTGGGCAATTCAGAACATAAGAGTAAAGAAAGTGAAATCTACACTTGTCACAACCCAATTTCTATTATAAATACCAAACTTTGGATATGTACGAGTATATATTTTGAGAAGAACTAGCAAATCCTGACTCCTTGATCACTCCTTCGCTACAGGTTGAATTAATAGCAAAAATGAGACTGGTTTTAGGCTCATTCAGACATTCAGACAATCAATCGGCTATCAAGTCAATGATCATTGAAAAGTTGCATAAAGATCCCTGTTGCGTCTAAATGAACCTTATATTTAAGAATTTATATTAAACATGAATTACTCTGTACTTATACTAAACGAAAATTTTTTAAATACCAAGTGCAACTCTGAATTGAACGAAGCGTGGATTTACCATTTTGAATTTTATCAAACCGTTCATTCAGTAAGTTTTATTGGATAAAAATTTAAAACTTATACAATTTATAAAACTGTACATGAATTGAAAATTTTCAGATATTAAAACAACAACAATACTATTCAAAACTGAATCAAAGCGTTTTGTTCTTAATATTACGTGCCTTAAAATTACAGTGTCGTTCTATTGCTTATGTTAATGTAGCTATGCGCGACAATCCCGGTGTATCAGTTGTGACATTCCTGATGACTGTTTAATTCTCTACTCTAATACTGAGAGTAAATTAGTCAATTAACTCCTTTTTATGCTTCCTAAGCAAATTTATCCGAATATTAAAACTATTTGCAATTTCTTTCAAAACCCTCTACGTAGTCCTACAGCAGGTCTTAATCGAATAGGAATTCATTTTGGTAGTCTAGTGTAATTGGCCAATTGTTAAAAAAGCGCGAGTTCGAAACTACTTCCCGGACTAGGATGCTTTTTTTAGAAATATTCTTGTATTCAGATGATTCGCTCTAGCTGAAATACTTCACATAAATGTATGCTCAACTGAAAGCAAATGCTGGAAAATGAGTGATTGTGAACAAGTGCATTAACAAAAAATAACAACTAACCAATGTAAACCATTACTAATTGTTAACAAACTGTTATCATAAATTAAAGGTAAAAGCGAAATGATAAGCTAAGCAACATAAGAATGAGCTGTGGCATAAAAACAGAAATGGAGTGTATGTCTGCCAATGGAATGGAAATATGTATGTATGTATATGTGTGAGAAATATGCGCTGAGCATAACAGAAGCATGCCTGAATGATGAAGGTGGGAGTTTCAATTATATCTGCAGAAAAGCAAAATTGCAGTTCAGTTTAATTTTAAGAAAGTTAAAAGACTTACGCAATAAGAGAGCTGAGATGGAAAAAAATAATAAAGTAGTGAAGGAATATAAAAATTTTGTAAGCACGCAAATATTATAAAGAGCTTACTGCGCCTAGTAAAGAAAATAGTGCATACAACTTTATGAAAGCATTAACGTTGTAAAAAAATGCAGTACAGAAAAAATTAATTTTGTTTGTAACATTCAAGGATTACAATAAATATCTAAGGTCAACATGCAAAGCCACTTCAGCTGCTCATGGCATGCAACTGCAACATTACTGTGAAGAAAAAGACAAAGGCAAGGAAATTTCTTTATCGAGTATGTGGAGGGCAAAAGTGAGGCAATCTCAAAATATTTAGAAAAAAAAATTGTATAATAAAGTGGAAAGCAAGTAAGATATGCAAAGAGGTGGGGAAAAAAGTAGAAAAACACTACAAGTAGTTTCGACTGCCATCTAACCTTGCGAGGCGCACCCCAGCGCACCGTCGAGCTCAAATAGATATTTATTCTTGCCACCGTCTGATTTATATGCAGTGCGATAAGCGCACGTCTACGGTCTACAATGAAACAAATATATGTACACATGCATACACATACAAGTGGCTTACAGTAACATGCAGAGTAATGGCAGAGGTGTTATTTCCGAGAGTGGTTATATAAAATTAAAAAAAGGAATCCAAAATATTACTTATTGATGGAAACTTACATTGAAAAATTGACTTTGAAGGTAATTTTTTACAACCCAGAATTTAATTATATAAATTCGTTTTTGCAATTTTTATAAACATGACTTAAAAAAGGTTGTGAATTATTTCAGTTATGATTTTCATTAGTAAAAATCATGGTTGATTTATTAAGTCTTAACACATAATGACTGATTTATCTTGGTGACTTTAAAGTTATAACAAATTTATTAACTGCTATCAAATAACAATAAAAAATAATAAAATATAATCAATACTTAATTATAAGGTATGATTTTAAAAATTAAATCATAATTAATATTTTTTTAAGAAGTTTTAAACCCTATCTAATCCAAATTATAACTATTGCAATCCTTGGGCGTTCGTTGCTGATAAAAGATAACGATACAAAAACGAGATTACTAACGACCCTAAAATTTTTAAATAATGGAAAATAATTTCCCTCGATTGATTTGTGAGGAAGCAAGAAACTTTAATATTTTTATTATATAGTTAGTTTGCTTAAGCAAGTGGCACCACTATATCCACGTATCTTAGCATTTTGAAAGATTTCAATTTCAAGTTTATTTTAGTTGTAAGTTGTAAGCCTCGAGCTCAATAAAATTGTGCATTATTACTCATTTATAAGGCCAATAAAAATCGTAAAAAATGTATATTCATGGATGAGCACGCCTAAATTCATTCTAAAGTTAGTAAAATTAATTAAATAAACATAATTGCTAAAAACACAAACAACAATAATAAAGCAAATTTAAATAGCGGCAGATTAGTTGCTCTTGCTTGTAGTTTGTTTGTTAAAGGAAAATGAAATAAACACAACAGTCCATTCGGCAAGCGTAGCACAGCATGTAGCGTGTAGGCTCTGCAACCATGAGGTCCTTGGGAAAGTAGTGATGAAGAATAAATATAATTAAAATTAAAAATAAGTCTGATGAGGAGATGTGGTGATCTCCCAAATAGCGGCTATAACTTTTACCATTGAAAACGGTTTTTTTTTTTTTTTTCAAAATAAAATCTTCCATAAACTGGCCTCGAACTCAATAAAATTGTGAATTATTTTAAGTTGAGAGTATATTTTGGTTTTTGAATTATTTGGGAAAATTTAAGATATTGAGCATTAAGATTATACTCGCAAATTTTACAAGATGTTTCGAGTGATTTTTTGAATATCATTGAATGATTTTTTCAACGAATAAGCATTTTATTAATTTCTCCTCTGTTCGTCAAAAGCACGAATGTATAAGCTTGTATACGTGTGACATTTTATTATTTGCTGAACCTTCTGAATTTGATGACCTAAGAAGGAGGGGAGAGTAGTAAATTAAATTATTATTAAAACAACACCTCCTGTTTTTAGCCCCAAAATAATACTGGGAACTCTTTTAGGAACAACAATTCGTTAAATTACCAACAAGAGCGATCGTTACTTCCTTTGGGATTATACGGTAAATGCACACACCATTCCATCGCTATAATTATTGTCCAATTTGAATATAGGTTGATAACTGATCGAGTTCTTACTAAAAATCGTTTTCATTCGTTAACTTGGGACATATTACTGCAAAATACTTGTGAATTATTTATCTGATTAAGAGATTCCAAATAATTTCCGTAAAAATTACTTCACCTGTCAAGTAAATGTGGTTTCAATATAAAAATTGAAAAATATAACATAAAATTTCTCGCTAGATGATGATGAAGCCGAGTTGATTTAATATAAATCTGGCTAATCTCTTTATCCATTGATTCGGAGTTTGAGCAGTTGGCAAAAATATAAAAATTTGCAAAAAAAAATCATTGATCTATCGGTATAAGATAAGTGGTATGCCTAGGTGTGTCGTTGGCGATAGGCATGAATTTGCGTATATGTTTGCTTTTTAGATATGATTTGGTTATTTTAATTTATTCGCCACTTTTGCCAAGCTATTAAATTAATTATTCATTTTAATTGTTTGACATTTAGCGAGAAGCGTTGAATTGATATCGCAAATAATAAAAGTAAAATGCTTTTATATTTTTTTTTTTTTTCAGATATGCAAAATAAAAGCGGATACAAATATGTAACTAAACAAATGGATTACCAATACTTTTAGTTGTGGCTGAACTTTGGCACTGATTTAAGATTGATTTTATTACCGAAAAAAAATGTATTGTTTTTTAATATGATTTGTACATCTGGAGGTAGGAGGGATAAGTGAATTTGCACTTAATGATCATATATTTTATTAAAATGGGATATGAAAAGTGAAAAATTGTTATTAAGAAATTCATTAAGCATTTAAAGATTTTATTTAATATACATTTTTTCGGCACAGAGCATGCAAACATATTTGATTAACAGAAACCATTTTAAAAGAAACTTCCCCTCTCCAATGCAAATTTGCACATTTTAGAAATTTTTCTATTGCTCCTTAGCGTCCGTTTTTTATACCCGAGCGTACTTGTACACAAGGGTATTATAAATTTGTTCGAATAACGGTGTCTTGTAACAGCATAGCGGAATCAAGATAGATATAGACATATATATACCAAAATGCTCAGAATGAAAAGATAAGTCGATTTAGCGATGTTTGTCTGTGCGTCCGTCCGTCCGTGCAGACGATAACTTGAGTAAAAATTCAGATATCTCAATGAAATTTGGTACATGGTAGGTATCTCTATAACGATGTAAGGCATCGTTACAAAATATTGTAAATATTTTGTCCTTGATATCACTAGCATCACCGTCAAAATTTTTTAAATCGAACTATAACCACTCCCAACCACCATATAAACTCGAGATTTTGGGGGTGTTTGACAAATTCCAAAATTGGATTCTCGTTCTACTCGATAAGACCTACAAGAAAAATAACATCACTTCCCAGGGTATTTTGGAGTGTCACACTGCGAAATTAATATAATTTCATGTTAGTAAATGAAAACCGTAGAAATATCAATTGAAATAAGCTTAAATGAATTAGTTTTTCAGGTGTGTAGTAATCGAAATGGAGATAATGTGATCATTTGAGATAAATGTTTGAAGGAAATAATGCATAAGTGTACGCTCGTACCAATATATTCATAGATAAATTTGCATGTATTCGGGAAATCTTAGAACAAGTATTCAGCAGTGAAAAGAATAAACTATGCTAACCCTTGGTCATTTCCATATTAAAAATTTACTCTGAGCTTTGTTATATCTTTCCCAGAAGTGTCACGGGTTGCACTTTCGGTAGCACTAAATGATCTGGATTTCACAAACAAATTTTATTCTTTCTTTTACATTAAGGATCTAACGATTTTGTGCTGGTAGATAGGTTTTTCTGACGTCCGAGTATGCTTATGAAACTTAGCAGATATATGGCTGATGAGAAATCATGCTAAAATCCCCTGTCAAAACTCAGCGTACTTTCGAAAAACCCACAAAAATATATTCATCCGATTCATAACGAAAAATCCTTTTTTATAAATACATTCCCTAAAATGCAACGAGGAATCATAAGAATGTAGCTGATTAGAGCGAGTATGAGTATGTTGTTAAAAAAGAACATAAAAACGTTTCACTTTGATTAATTTGCATATGAAATGTTGCACACCCAAATATAATTTCCGGATCCAACCACCATCCCCACATTTTGAATTTGCCCACTCCGCAAATATACATACACATACAGTGTGCATATGCATATTTATAACGTCACTAGTGACCGCTGTGGTCGAGTTGGTAGCGGTGCGTGCTATAACTTGATATGCCGCTGTGTTCGAGGTTCGAATCTCAGTCAGGGCAAGCAACATCTTAATAATAGAAAAAGTTTTTTCTAATAGCGGTCACCCCTCGGCAGGCAATGGCAAACCTCCGAGGGTATTTCTGCCATGAAAAAGCTTCTCATTAAATACATCTGCCGTTCGGAGACGGCACAAAACTGTAGGTCCCTCCATTTGTGGTATAATATAAAGACGCACACCACAAATGGTAGGAGAAGCTCGGCCAAACACTGAGCTATATAGTGTACGCGCCAAAATTATATTATTATATTATAGGTACCATATTTCAAGAGCTTTTATGAAATTTTTATTAATTTAAAAGTCAACAATTTTCTTTTTAATTTCTTAAATGTTTTTCTGAGTACGCAGTTTTATAGGTTTTTAAATATTTGTTTGACAAAAAAAAGTTTTAAGTGATTAAAGATAACTTTTGATTTTTGACAAGTTTCTTTTACGAACAGTGTTCAGCAATTTATGCCATATGATAAATAAATAAAATCTGGAGAGAGCGTCAATAAAGAAATTGTTAAAATTTATTAATAATTTTAAGTCAGTTGAAAATTTAGCTTATTAAATTAATTTGAAATAAGCTATAAAAATGCTCTGAAAATTAAAAAAACAAAATTCAATTAAACCTTTGTTGATTTATTTCAAATATTGTAAAAAACGTTAAACTTGGATTTGACGAAATTGCCGTACTTAAATAAAAAAGTAATAATTTAATAATTGGGCTGTGAACTGCGATATTTGATGTCGTTATAAATATGAAATTGTGTATATACATAAAATACACTTGTAGTGGAATGGTTGGACACCCGAAAAAGGTGTGTAAACAATACTGCACTAGCAACCCTCTTTCAAAAATGGGTGAACAGGGAAAAAGAATAAAATAAAATGCCGCCTCATGCCGCATATTGGTATAGTAGAAACAGTAACAACAAACTTATATCTTTGACGCACATTACAACTATATGCTGACATATGGTGAGCAGTATTGCATATTTTATTACTTAAAAGCATATGGGTATAGGGATTTGGTGATGGCCGGGTTGGGGTTGCTATTTATCTGCAAGGTGTATTCAACTCAGGCCTTTTATTGTCATTTTATGCCACATGCTAAATGCTTTTTCTGTGTCATCACTGCGGAAACGGGTAACGCCTTCTTTGGCACTAAACTGTAGCTGCTACAAAGCCATAATTTGATTTCTTACTCGCTAAGCGTAAAGGCGGCTTATTTGGGTCTGCAACCAATGTTGTTTTCGGTGTTTTTTATTGCTTTTTTGGTGCCTAGTCATAATTAAAATGGAATGATTTTAAAGAAAATCGCATAAAAACATAAATCACATACTAACAAAGCTACTGTGCCTTCAAGTATGCTAGACATTGGCAAATTTCCTCTCTTATGATGACAGCAGCATGCAAGCGTGTGCCTGTAAAACTTTTTTGGTGGCAATTGCACAGCGGACCTTAGTTGGTCGACAATTTGTGTTTAGGAAATATGTACACATTTTTTAAGCTTCATTGCTCGTCCATAATTTCTGTGGCATTGCTGCCCGTCTTCTCTCAGACAACCTTGTTATTGGCATTTTTCATTGTTTTTCCTACCTCTTCAACAATTGCATGCAACACTCATATACATAGTAGTTCGTTTTTCAGTAGTCTACAACTACAAAAAGCTTCGCTGTTAACAACAACAACAATTCAACTAGAAATTCGAGAAATTGACATTTGTACGACTATGAAGGCAAAAGTAAATATATATATACGCGTATATTCTATCATGTTTGGGGCGTCATCATCGCCGTCGGCAGCAGTGAATGTCTGCACGCGATTTTCGAGTGCGTTGTACGTCTACGTATGTCTGTTGCTGCACACACACGTATAACACATAGGATCACGCTATTCTCTCTTTATCTTTTATATCCCCTCACAATCCAATCAACTAACCTTTGTCTTTGTTGGCTCAAGTACTTTGTTATGTTTTCCTGTTTGTTTTTACTACCCCTTAACGACTTAAATTACAATTTTATTAAGTACACGAAAGGGGCTCTGATAGCGTTTAATGACTTGAATTCGCATTATTGGCGCCATTACGACGCTCTAGTCGAAGGGAGGTGGGCTGCTTATACTTAATGAAATATAATAAGCCAAGCTTCTACCCCACGCAACTAAATAAGTTGACAAACTTTGTTTTTTGTCCCAGCTCTAATAAAATAATTAATTATGAATTTCAATTAAATTGTTTTTTTTTGAGTGCTCGAGGTAAGTTTTCGTCGATATTTCGATTGTACTACGGCCATCGTCTTCAGGGCAATTCAGGGGATTGCCGTAGTGCAATCGAAATATATCGACGAAAACAAAATATTGTGTAGTTATAATATAAAAACTTACCTTGAGCCAGCAAAAATTTAAAATGGAAAAGTCATTAAATTTAAAAGAGTGGCATTTTTTCTCAAAAGTGCATCTGACAACCCTGTTCCAAATTACGCCTTAATATCCAGATATACTAATTTAAGTAATATATATTTTGATTTATTGTAAAAGGAGGTAACTCTAATGGTAACGATTTATCTATGATTTTAAAATTTCTCACACATTTTCTATGTTATGAGTATGTATGAGAGTTAGTTATAAGGAACATATAGTTTCAAAAAAGCCTTACAACCCTAGGCAAAAATGCACAAAGGAGTCCTACTAAAAAATGCCTGCTGTCAAATAATCGAATTAAATGTTTTCTGTTTCAAATACATTTTAAAATTTTATAATCTTTTAATTAAAAAACGTTCGTAAGTCTACTCCAAATATTTTACTCAATATTGAATAAAGTTTAGGTTGTAGTTTTTATTGCTGACGGAATTTTAATGATACCTTTGATTCCGGAAAACTTTTCATATAACGCAAAACACATTTTTTTATACGTAAAAAGATAAGCTAAAGCAGCAGTAGAAAAACTGTAAAAAATCAACTTTTGCTTGTGACCACATGAACCTTGTACTTTAATTCACATTCACTTAAATTAAACGGGCTAAAATGTATGCTCAAAAAAATTGTTAAAATTTTAAGAAAAAATATGAAATTCTAATTAATATGCGACACTTGGGCAAGGTTTTTATTAGAGAATGAACTGTTGACTAATAGAAGAATTATGAAATTTTAATAAAAGAAATGAATTGTAAATAATTAATTGCTATGATGTTTTCTTCGATCTTATCTCAAATCTTTAATAAAGATTCGGCACAAGAACATCTTGCCATATTTTGAGTACTCACCTTCCCACGGACACCCCACGATCTCTGCGCGCAGACACACCGTCCGATCGTATTGTCCATATGGATATATACGAATTTTCGATGCAAAAATTATTGGTTGCAATAAATTTTCCACTTCACTGTACGTATTAATGTTGCCAGGCAGAATCTGTTTGTAAAATAGGAAGAAACAAAAAATTAAAAACGAAAAAGCAGAAAGATATGCTAGAACTGTAGATCTACTGGTATTTGTGAATCAGATTGGCTTAAATCAAGTTGGTCTTAAGCGCAGTTTCCTTGTAAGCTACTTAAAAGTAGGTGCAAAGGTTCGTATTCGTACATTTTTTTTAATTACTATAAAACCTTATAAAAATATCGATCACTAATTTCAAGACTACTGAACAGACTATTATTATCCGTCCGTAAAAAAGATGATATTTATTTCGTTTCTGGACACATTACTCTTCTCCAATTTATTATCTGGCCTCCCGAGTTTACCTCTCCAAGTATTTTAGGTTATTTTTCAATTGATGCTAAAGTCTGGTATTCCTGTCTCGGAAAAGCAATGAGATAAATATCCGTATAAACTTAATTATATGCGAATGTGTATTAAAATGACCGTAGAAAAATTGTATTAGCAAATTAAGTGCCGTTTGTCGCATATTGTACCAGTATATCATTAAAGTCCATTTTTCCTTTTTTTGACTAATGGTTCATCTCGAAAAAAATGTTGCCTTCTCACATCAAATTAAATTAATAAGACTATCAGTACAAAAATGCCTCATATGTAGCAATTCAATTCTATAATATTTTACCAAATTGTATGTAAATGTGAAATTGTATAAAAAACAACTCTGAGCAAGAAGTTAGTTAACTGTTTTAAAAATATGATTGATTAGGGTAATAAGTCGCCTATATAACAATTTTGTTTTTAGCTTATTACACTTTGTGCATCCATAATTTTTCTTATAAATTTTTCAATGTTATAATTTATGTAATTGTATATACATACATATCTGGTTATTAGTGCAGGTGCTACCTACCTGTGTACAATCTTATTACCAAATGTAAAATATATAAATAAATAAAACATTGTAGTTTTTGCGTTAGGATATCTGTCTATCTAAAAAATGGCTCTGTTAATAGAAATAGTAGCAACTTTGATTGGTCAGATTCCAGCAATGAAATAGAAATGAACACCCAACGCCGCTGAGAAAAATGAACGGGCAACATTATTTCGATAAAAGAAAATGCCATTACATATGTATATCTACAAAGATTTTTTTATTACTAAAAGATTAGCACTATTCCAAGTTTTATCCTTGGAAAAAGTTGTTTAAACCAGAAAATTTAAAATAAGAAATCTGTGACTTTTGAAGTTTTTAGTCCTGATTAGCAGATTGCGTCGCACTTTCAACGAGTGAGCACAAGAGCCCACGATATCACGTAAGCGGATACAAATTTTGAAGGGATTGTGTTCGTTGAATATTCTCCTATGTAACGAACAGAGTTTCCATAATTTTGTATTTGCATTGGCATATAAGTGCGCAAACTGCTGGAATTCCAGACGTGTTTTCTGTTCTTCCTCCTGCTTTAAGTTTAAGATATGCCATTACTTAACATCACCACGGCACTCACCTCCTTTCCCTGTGTATTTTTCCATCGCAGCCATTTGGTGAAACCCGGTCGCCAATACTCCAGCACATATGCCTCCGTATACTCTTGACCTTGACCCTTGCCATAGCGACCCTGCGTACGTACCGCCCTAATGACATGCGTCTGCAGCAGATCCACCTGCAGATATTCCTTCAACGCATTTGAGACCATGTGTTTGGGGCACCAAGCGCCACCGTTATTATCGGTTTTCAGTCTGAAAAAAGGACGAAGAGGCAATGTTGAGTATAGATACTTATATAAAAACGTGTGTAAAAGTTGTGGGGAGAATGAGATGCGGGTATAAAAGAAAATTAGTATGAATGTAGATATGTAAGTACATTTTATTGGTATATAATTTAAGAGCATAAAAAGTTAAAATGCGCTTATACATATGTACATAGATAAAAAGAGGCCAAAAAAAGGGGAATCAAAAGTTGTTGAAATAAAATCTGTGCGTTAATTAAAATTTGCTTGGCTCCCGCTACCCGCCTGCCGCTTGGATATATTTTCCACTGCCGACGCGTTGCCATGCATACAGAACCAAAAGCAAATGTTTGGCCGATTGGTAGATGTTGATAAGCATCCACCGTCATCGTCGTTGCCATTGCCGCCGCCGCTGCCGCCATGCCTATGAAATATGCGCACAGTAGCTACCTCGAAATGGCTAGCCGCGGCGGGGCCGCCCGCTTATTTCATTTTTTATTGCTGATTGCTTTGGTGGCTGTGGCGTCATAGCAGCGTGGAGTAGCAACGATGTGAAAAGGTAGTAAGTAGGTAGCAATAATGAACAACAACAACTCAATAACAACAACTATATATAGCTGAGTTAAGAAAATCTCTATTGAACTCTTCAGTCCCACGGTTGTTATAGCTTGAGTGCGCTGTTTTGGTCTTAAAATTTGTGGCATGCACCACATTGTTCTGATATTTAAATGCGCGCAATGCGTGCACCGCGAAAGGCTCTAAATGACGGCACCACACAGCGTTGGGCATTTGGCGCGTTAAAGCGTATAACCGCGCATACGACAGCAACAGTAACAACCCAAGTAAAGCCACGAATGTTTCAATTTCAAGTGGCATGGCTTAACTAAATGCGGTTAAGGCGGTTTTTGCTGCAAATGGGAGTAGAGCATATGCCTGCGTACAAATATTTCTACACGAGCATCGACACGCCTATCCAACTTCCCTTGCACCTTCGCCTTCTCGTTCGCATTCCCATTTTGATAAGTTCGTTAAGCCAATAGCTACAGTGAGTCAAGCACTAAACAGCAAGTAGCAGCAGGATGTTGGCCACGTAATTAAGGATTAATTTAAATTATGTTGCTGTCGATGCGCCTCCACTGCCGCTACCACTGCAACGCTTCCAACGTAAGTTGTCGTTTATTGGTGTCCCAAAAACCTCAACGGGGTTCGCTGACTTAGCGGGTATACGAAAAGCAACTGAGCTGGTCGAGGAGAAAGAAGCCGATGACACGGAATAGCTGTATATCGTCACTTTATGCTGATTACCAGCTTTTTCATTGAACTAAAACATTTTTTTTTTGTAGAAGTCGATTATCACTGCTTATGTATCACTAGCTTGTCTCGTTAAGCGGTAAAGAAGCATTTCTTGTTTAAATGATTACCTGGATTTGGTTTGAATACTCTGATACATCTTTTAATATGCTGCGAATACCATAAAGAGACTTATCTTACGCGGCGGATATTTTTTATTTGTTTATTTATTTTATTTAATTCAGATATGAGGGTGTAGATGTAAGACTTTAAGTCTTTTAAATACATCAATAGATGGAAATTACAAAATTTATTATATTTGATACAAACTTAAATCTAACAATAATTAACTACAATATCGATAGATACTTATGACTATCTTAAAGTTTGAGTTACAGTCAGGAGACAGACAATCACAATGTATAAGAAAACATAAATATCGAGAAGAGCGGAAGTTTTAAAAGCAATCACTTTAAACTGTTTACCGTGTTAAAATAATCGTGAATTATTTTCCTGTAGCCATTCCCCACCAAAGCAGTTTTTGCAGATTGTGGAATGGAATTCCAGAGCCTCACCGCATTAATGAAGAACAGCCTTGACGAAGACAAATAGGTGTATTTAGGAATAACCAAATTTTGATGTCTACTTGACCTAGTAAATTGCAGTTTTATATTTTATGAGCTTGAACATGAATATACAATTTCTTGCCGCAAGGTAATTTAATATATTACATCCAAGAACTTTGGATTTCCAAAAAGATATGTGATCATATCTTTTAAGGCCATAGACGTAACGTGTAACATTATTAAAGAATATATCAATCTTGTGAGATGAGACAGAATATAGTTTGCTATATTATCACAGTACGTCATATGAGGCGCAATAATTTGAACAGCAAGCTTTCTTCTTCTCTCCAGAGGTGTAAACGATGCCGACATTTTTAACCTACGCAAAACAACATAGACACTGCTAACAACTTTATTGATGTGATCAGAACACGTCAACTTAGAATTTACAACAAAGCCTAAGTTTTTTATTTTTTCGGTAAACATTAATACGCTTTACAAACCTTAATGATATTCCATCCGCACCAATTGCATTGGACTTTATCGCCATCAAGGAATATTTAAACATCAGCTTCTGTTACTCCATTAAATTGAAATTTTTCTTCTTCTAAAGCGAAATGGTTAACTAAATTTTGGAGGGGAGGAATACAGCTGTCGTTAGTTTCGCAAGTAAAGTATTTATTTAGCACGTTGAGGTCAATTTTGCACTCAGATCTGAGTTCTCCATGTACGTTCAAGTTTTTTAAATTGCGCCATAAATATTTACAGTGTAGAGACGGATTCAGTTTAGAATTGCAATAAACTCGCTTTGCATATTTTATAATGGCGGTAACTTTATTTTTGGCAGATTTGTACTGGGTCCAAGCAAATTCGGTTCTGGTTTTTCTCCATTTATTATAGAGCTTATACGTGCTTTTATAGCTGAGCTGACTCTTTTATTATACCAAGGGCAAGAGCTATTTATGGCCCGGACAGTACGGAAAGGTACATGGTCGTCAAATAATTTTGTCAGAGTTTTATTAAGGAAGACAAGCTTTTCTTCTACACTCTCAACGAACCAACAATTATTCCAGATTACATTTAAAAGATCGACATTAAGATTACTAATATTAATAGACTTCAAATCACGATAAATAAAGGTTACACTATCAACAGGACAGTTAAACGACACATCCAATGTACAAAAAAAAAGGTCATGGTCCGAAATAAAAAACATTTGGGCAAATTTTAGTATATGGTCAGTATTTGAGGTAATTACAAGGTCTAGCAGGCTAGGATTTGAGTTGTTGGCGTATCTTGTCGTTAGAAATCTATTAACAACAGTAATACCTGTATCAGATACATGGTCAAGTAGTTTAACGGCATTTGAATCTCCTAAAGAAGATTTACATTAAAATCACCACATATAATATAAAGCTCGTACTCAATCAAAAACATAGATAACTCAACAAAAAATTATTCTAACATGCAACATCTATTAGGGTTATATACACAGGACACTAGTATTTTTGTTACATTATCGGAGATTTCAGCAATTATGTATTCCGTATCAGGATGTTTTGACATAGCTATAGGTTTTATATCTAGGGTGGATCTGTAATAAATTGCAACACCTCCACCTTTCTTGGTTGACCTGTCATGACGTATAACATTAAAGTGTGGGATACTATAATAAAAGTCCGAAACATTTTGATTAAACCACGTTTCTGAAACGCAAATGACATCAACTCCTGATTCTCCAAAAATATGTCTAACGTAGTCCATTTTATCAACATTAAGACTTCGCGCATTAAAATGTACAATGTTAAGTCCATTTGACTGTTCGCATAAGATACCTATACGAATTTTGTGGCTTTCATTAATGCTGGAGGCTGATTTTCTATTGGGATTAAAATCGATCACACTGAGATGGAAAGGGGTTAACTCCAAATTGCAGGAAGCACAAAGGAAATGAAACACAACATAAGCATAAGTGATTGCAATTAAATAAAATAGAGAAAAAACTAATAAATAAAAAGAACATTTGAGAAACAAAAACAAGTAATAACAATAATAAGTATAAGGCATAGACAAATAAGGAAACAAAAAATAGTTACAGAGTATATAGCAAAGAGAGGGAGAGAGAAAATATCTATCTAACTTATTTTCTATATTCGCATAATTTATAAGCATACAGTACAAAAGGGAGACATACGTAAAAAACATACTTAAGTACATAGTTCTTAAATTCTAGTGCCAATAAGAGCATTAACCTCTACTCTGCTGTTCACTTATTTGGGCTCATCACCAGTCGCACAAATACTTTCTCACATATGGAAAATACCCATGCCAATCTCTTACTTCTCCTTAACTCGGATGCATATGCCATAACTTCCCTCTGAGTTTTTGACAGACTCTCATGCTAATATATGTATATTACCATATCCTGGCAGCTCAATATCGGAAAGCGCAAACGATCTCTTTTTATTCTTGCAAACCAAAGAGACAGCTCTTAAGAGTTGATTGCGGATGTTTGAAGAGAAAAGCTTCACTATAATAGGAGAGGCGTTGCTGCTCGTTTGTTCGTTATTTTTCACTTTTCGCAGACGAACAACATCACGTACAGGTCGAGGTTTGTGCTGAGCTACACGACACACTTTTGTAATTATGTCAGTCAAACACTCACCAGCTGTTTGGGGGATTCCGTTGATAATAACCTCCGTGGCGACTGCACTGCTTTCAAGTGCAGTGAGCTGAGCCTTGGTAGCAGTAAGCTCAGAGGGTAAAAAGAGAACATCGGCGCATGCATTCTCAACCACATTGACCTCCTCTCAATGGCTGCAATGGAAAACTTCTAATTTGCCGTTTCAGCAGCCAGCTCACCAATCCTCTGCATCACTCTTTTATCTGATTTCTCCAGAACCGCAGTCAACTGTGCAATTATAGCATCTCTTTGTTCTTCTAATTTCTTCTCCATCCTTTCAAACGTAGTTGATGCTGGAGTTAGGGGAGTTATATGTGGAGTTGTAGGCTTTCTCACTGGTTTTTTTTTTTGTTGATAACATTATGACGATTTAAAGTGAAGCAAACCAGGTGAATCAGGGTATATTTAGAGCCAGAAATAGAAGTTTGCACGCACGTCGGTAAATCGAAATTTCGCAAAAATATCGAGGAAAAAGCGCTAAGACTTATTAGCACCACAAAACACGTCTTACTCAAATGACATTTGTGTTTGAATTGATAAAGCCTATGCCACCTTTTTAGAGAAAATAATGCAATTACTTAATTTTAATGCAACCTCCATTATTCCAATCACTTATTGATTGCCATACAATAATTTAAATCGACAAAAGTCTAAAGAGGCTCGTCTTATAATTTTTGACTTCCTGACATATGTATATAAACGATTCCATTAACCATTCCCATTTCTAACACCAAAACCAATATTATTGAAAATATCAGCACAACTATCACAGCTTTTAATATTTCCCTTATCATTACAAATACCATTACCGCCATCGTCATCACAATGAAGTACTTATTATACGTTAGATTTTTAATTTGTATTACGATTAAAATTATCATGTCCATTACCAAATACAAATCCCCAACTACGATTAATAATAAAACTACCATCACCACTATTTCTTATTCTTATTTCTTCACTACTTAAGTTACCATCGCCAATACAATTTATAAAACAATTATAATTTCAATTATAATGATATAATAATTTGGCGCTTGCACTATATAGATAAGTGTTTGGCCGAGCTTCTCCTACCATTTGTGGTGTCCATCTTTTTATTCTACCGCTAATGGAGGGACCTACAATTTTGTGCCGACTCCGAACGGCAAATGTATTTAATGAGAAGCTTCTTCATGGCAGAAATACCCTCGGAGGTTTGCCATTTCCTGCCGGGTTGTGACCGCTATTAGAAAAAAACTATTTCTATGATAAAGATTTTGCTTGCCCTGACTGAGATTCGAACCTCGAACTCAGAGGCATATCGAGTTATAGCACGCACCGCTACCAACTCGACCACAGCGGCCACATAATTTCAATTACTATAACTAATATGAGTACCATTACAATTACTATTACCATTAAAATTATTATTATCATTAGCATTTACATTATCATTACCTTTACTAAGCCTTAACAATGCAATTAAAAAAGTTATATACTTAGGTTGACGACAGAGTACACGCTATAAGCGGAGCAAAGCAGTAAAGCTATATCGTGCTATAAATAGCATCTAGTATTTTCTTATTTGTTTGCTTGACGCATGTCAGAGTGTAAGCGAAGAGCAAAGTGTATTCATGCTATAAATGAAGCGTGAAGCTACAAAGTATGTTGTGAACTGCTTTATAGCATGAACTCGCTTGAATTTTTTCTATTCTTTTTGTTTTCTGTAATTTTAACAGCTGTTTCGCTCTTAAATTATTATGTGTTTATGAAAAGTGAAAAGTAAAAAATTGACATTTATATTAAGCAAACTAGCATGCACTCTGACATGTGATAGCTTTGATTATAGCAAGAAATATTATCGCTTCAATCTTCGCTCCGCTTATAGCGTGTACTCTGTCGTCAACCTTAGAGTGGGTCAATTTGTATGGAGCAAAAAACATTCACCAAGCGGTTATCAAAATCGTAAACTACGATGGATTTTAAGAAAAATCAAAATCGAGCTTCCGTTTTTTAACGAGAAACTTTTCGTTTTTGTTTTTTTTGTTTTTAAATAAATGAAGTGGAAAATAGTAACAACTACTAGAGCCGAAAACACAAAGCAGTGACCGTACAGCTGATTCGAAGGCTGCTACACCTTCTCATCAGCGTTCTTTTTGTGATGCATATCAAGTTGATCTTAATGATCTCTATATACTTGCAATTTTGAGAAAGCGCTCTACAGAAATTTAAAATATTCTAAAATGTTATTAAACCTTTTAAGAAAACAAAAGTGGTTCTGTTTGAGTTTGTTCGAAAGGAAATTTCATGAGCTTTCGAAAGCTGTATAGATAACGGACTAATTTTGATGTTTAGGTTAATGCTGCGTTTCGACTGGCAACCGTGACGATTTTTTTCAATAGTTCGACGTGAAACACTAGTCAGCAGTTGCACAAATCGCTCGGTTCCTTGAATAAGTGGAGGAATTTGTGGATCCGGAAGCGGAGGATTGTCAAATTCTATGTATTCGAGCAAATGAGCAAATGGTCATAGGGTATGTTTGCAGTAAAGGGCGGCTCCGACAAAATGCTATTGTTATCTAAGTTTATCATCTCAATATAATTAGTGCAGTCAAAATTTATAGTGGGTTTTTCGTAAGCTCTTAATTTTGTTGGGTCGTAAAGTTTTTCACAATAGTACAAAATATTTTTTAAAGCCCTCTGGCGCACTTCCTTTCTGTCATCAAAAAGCATTGTTAGTAGCACATTTTCTGAATGTGCAAAATATGAGTTATTTTGAACAACATTATTTACAATTTCGCGCAGATTTTGTGGTAAATATCGCGTTGAACAAATAAATTTACATAAGAGTGAACTGCCATATATGTATAACCGAGTTTTAATACTTAACATTAAAGTACATAGGTACGTAAACTTTCATGACAAACGTTGCTAAAATTCTTAAATTTTCGGATGGTGAATTTGTTGTTAACCAACGAGAATGAACAATGGGTCCAGGTTTCATGTTGCCTAAATTTTGTGGACAGGAACCGTTATGAATCGCGTTGGCTATCCGATGCAAGTACTTAACGTCCGTTGAAAGAATTTTTTTCTGTTCTGACAACAAGGAAGGAGGCATATTCCCCAGCAAAATACGCTGAAAGTCGGGTACAACCTACAAAAAGAACAAGTTACTAATTTAGAACCAAAAATAGAGATCTTTATTAAAGAACTAATTTATTGCTTACCTGAATCTGTTCACAGGTTTCCATTAATTTTGTCAGAGCTCCACTGTCAGTTCGCGGTCTACTTGTAGTCGATTTTTCCAGCGCGCAAAATAAGTGGCGAAAAGGTAACTCATTTAAATGTAACAAGCAAAACAAACAAGAGCTATGGTTTGTTTAACAGTACTTCAAATCGTCGTAATATGCTGTTTTCCGTGCCAGTATTGGTGACTTCACCGTCGCAGCAAATACCAACCAGATCGAAAAGAGCTAAGTTCTTTTTAACAAAGAAGTCATATAGCAGCTTTTGTTTTGTACCAGCGTCCTCAACATTGAGTGTTAAATGACCCAAGAGCTAGGTTTTAGGTTCTCGCACAACCACGATGTGTGATTCTTTAACCATTCTCGGGTGAAGCTTATGATTAATCTTCTCCATTGTCAATGATTCATCTTTTCTGCCATCAAATGAGAATGCCAGCACGCTGGACTCCCTGCATTGTTTTTGGCGCTCAGAATCTCTCAATTTTTTCTTTTCTCGCGCTACTTTACATTTGTTCACAATAATAAGTTCCCCATTGTCGTCCTTGAAATCTATTTCTTAAAAAAGTGTCGTAGCCAAACACGCAGCAACTCTGTCTGGCACACCAAATCTGTCGCACATCATAGCATAATTGGGGGTATCAAGCCTTTTCGTATAAGATGAATATTCAGTAGCTGTCGGAGCCAAATCCAAATCAACAATAACAGTCAAAACTTCGTGTAAATGATCAGGCATCAAACCACAAAGCAACAATTGCTTTGTAAATTGCACTTGCATTTTCCAATATAGAATAAGTTGTTCATAGTCTTGATAAATGCGGTGTATTTTTCAGATGTAGACGTGCCTTTTGTTTCTTTAGAATATTTATTTAGCAAGGTTTTCAGCTTGTTTATTATGGTTTTCTTCGTCATTATGCCAATATTCAATTTGCTCCAAATTTTAATCAATTTATCCGCCACATGTGGAGTAAAAGATGCGAACGAAAACATTTTATTTATATTTTTAGACCGATCACTTAGAAAAAAAAATATTTTAAAACATCGCGGCAACTGGGCAAATTTAGTTCGAAAGGCAAACCGAAAGCACTAAAATTTGGATCTGGCATATGCATCAAATTTGATTCCGAGTGATTTGATAATGTAATATCATTAGCGGAAAAACTTATTGATATAGCAGATGGCTCCATAATTAAAAGAAGCTTACATTTTGCTTTAAAATGTTAGAATCGCGAAAATCAGAGACACACGCTTCTTTCTTGAGTAAAAACTTCTAACTTCAATATTGTATCAAAATAATTCAAAACCATGCTTTCGGAAACAATTGTTGTATTAGTAATTCATCATCGTTGCTTTGGTTTCTCTGACAAGTTGATAAAATCATAGCAAACAAATAAAATTTAAAAAAAAAAACAAGTGCAAATCAAACAAACAATCGACAGTGTAACAGAAATTGGATTGCTTTTTACAAAATACAAAATACGAAAAGTTTCTCGTTAAAAATCGGAAGCTCGATTTTGATTTTAGACCCATGGTTTCTTGGCCAAATTTTCTTAGAATTCATCGTAGTTTACGATTTTGATAACCACTTTGTCGAGAACAAAATCGACCCACTCTATTATATTGACAGAGAAAAATGGCAGTTTTGCAGAGGTGAAAGGATTTTTAAATAAATGTGATCACCCTATTAGGCATTTAATCCTTAACCAGTTTTAGCGCGCTAGGGGACCCATTCGGTGGCAGCACGTGCGTGTTCGCTTAATTGCGCACATTTGTGGCTACAACATATTGGCCTGTTAAACTCCATTCGCGATTTGCATACTTATTTTATGTGTGCGCCTTTTATTGGTGTTACGTAATTTCTTATTTTTTTTTAGGCAAGAGTTTAATGCGAATTAATAGAGGTATTAATTACTATTGAATCAAGGTGTGGTTGTGAAATTCATTATATTTAAGTTGAGTTTTATTTGTGGGCAAAAAGAACTTCATCCATAGTTTAACTAGTTTTACCGAAGTGGTGGTATACAGTAAATGAATGGCAGAAGAATGGATGAAATAATCGTCATGAAAAGGAAAAAGAAATATAAGATAGTGAAAATATATGTAGACAATTCATGTGAGATGAAACCTTTCCCTATTCTATTTAAAAAAAAAATTGTGTTTCAATATTCAGCTGCATTTCCTAGAACAATTTCTTCCGGGGTCAAATACTTTCATTGATTTCATTGTATATTTACTTTTTATTTAAGATACATACTCCAATATTTACCATGGGTTTATTAGTTATTAACTTCGTATATATATATGTACATACGCGTATATGTATACATAAATAAATAGGTTTGTAATCGCATACATATTTTATTATTGTGTTTAAGCATACATGTGCCGTTTATCAATTATTTATCTTGGTATTTTATCAATAATACAAATTTGTTCCAATGTCAATTAATTTTGTACTACAACGCTAGTAGGTAATATGATAATTTCGGGTTTTCTTTCAAAATAAAAATAACTTGCCTTCTGTCATCTTACAGATCACCGTCGCGTTTCGAAGAGAAGGTTACCTTCAATATAATTGTTACCAATTGAGTGATTATGAATGCAATACTTTTCGAGAACATTAATATTTATTAAGATTAAATCAGCTTTGCAGCGCACCTATAAAGTAGGCATTCCATTTGTATGAGAGTTTTACTTAGTTAGCCCTAGCCTGTACTTGGACAACTGTCTTAATGTTGGTGCTAGCTGATGGACTTTTTCATTGATATTTCAGCAAATTTTACCTTTTTAAGGAAATTGTATATTAAGTTTGGTCCGAAGTTTGCAAGTACCAGATGGATATGAGTTAGACCCATCAACAAGTATACCGAAATGATGAGGAAGATGAGCGGAGTCGATTTAGACATGTCCGTCTGTCCCTTTGTTTAAACGCAAACTAGTCCCTCAATTTTTGAACTATTCGAATGAAACTTGACAGTCAGGTCTTATCATATGTAATTTATTAAATATTTGTCGGAGTCGGCCAGATCGGAGCATATTGTTCAGATATTATATTTAGCACCATAACTCCTTCATTTAAGCAGCAAGAAGCTTTACATTTTGCAACAAGGTCCGCTTTTATTAACTTATATAAAAATGAAAATCATAAAGATCAGGGAAATAAAATATATAGCTCCTGCACAACCGATTGTTCAGTTATTGCATTTAGCACCATAACCCCTCCATTTAAGTAGTTAAATACTTTAAATTTTGCACAAATAATAAATAGTTACTATGAGAATTATTTTAGCAGTGAAAATCAACCGATAGTTTAGATACTGCATTGTCAAAATCATTAATATCGAATAAATATAACATTTGGCTCCCATACAATTCTTCGTCATAGCCGAAGCCAGCATTATTTTACTTGTTTTCTTATGGTTTTCTGTGTTGATTTTTTAGTATTGCACTTAAGATCTTTTTTACTTGTTTGACAGGGTTACTTAAGATCTTTTTTCCTTGCTTGACAGGGTTACTGAAATTAGATACATTTATCAGATCATCTTCACTCTAAACTATAAACAATGTGCCACTTTGGCGCTCACAATTTCTTAAGGAACCGATCGAGATTATTCTTAGTTCAAAATTTGAAAAAAAAATATATATAACACCCTGCATTAGGTCACAACATTATATATTATAAAAATGCTAAGCGTCTCACAATTCAGATTGGTCCGTTTCACTCATCTTATAACTTTTGTTCTGCAGCCATTTTAATTTTTTTTTTTTTTTTTTTTAATAATTTAAACTAACTATAACTTAATTATAGTACAACAAATAAAGCTATGGCTACATCGGCCTTCAGCTAATTACTAGTCTTAATATTATTGCTCGTATTTTATGCCTAAAGTTTTTGTGTGTATGTATGTTTGGGTTTACGGTAGTGGTAGGCTTTTAAGGCTATTGTTTTTTTTTAAATTTCATTGTATATGTTGCAGAACTTAAGATAATTTATTAAAGCTTTTAAGTTGTGTATTGTGGGGTTACTGAGGAGTTCTGTAGGATTAGTGTCGTGAAGAGACTGACGATGAGTTGCAAAATGTGGGCATATGTCTAGGATGCATTTTAATTATTAATTCTTATTTGCTTAAGTTTCCATTAACATTAAGCAGGCATTACAGTGCAGTTGTCAGCATGCTAACATATCTTCTTCTTCTTTCATTGGCTCGATAACCGCCTATGCGATTTTGGCCGAGCTTAGCACGCCAGTTATTTCTCTCTTTCGCTAACTGGCGCCAGTTGGAAATAACAAGCGTACCCAAGTCCCTTACCGCTTGGTCTTTCCAACGCAGAGGAGGCCTTTCTTTTCCTCTGCTACCACCGGCGGGTACCTCGTCGAATACTTTCAGAGCTGGAGCGCTTTCATCCATTTGAACGACATGACCAAGCCAGCGGAGCCGCTGGATCTTATTTCGCTGCACTATATCTATGTCGTTATAAAGCTCGTACAGCTCATCGTTCCATCTTCTACATATACTTGTAATTATATTTAAAAGCCTCATTTGGATTGCTTAAAAATTCTCCACATTATCGTATGCAACTCAATGTTGTGAGTCGTTGCAACTTCTGCTTGACAAGGCTTTTCATACCAACAAAGAAATTAGCTGCGAGTGCATTAGCCGCTCATTACAAAAATTGAAAGCAGCACACAAATGGAAGTTGAGTAATCTTTGGTAAACGTTCGACTGCTGTTTGCCGGATGGACAAAAAGTTGAACGAATCTAAAGTCAAAACCGCAGAGACGGTACATACATATTTGGCGAGTCTACTTAGCTTAGTCGCCTCGCAGCAAGTTCATTACAATATTATTGACATAAACATTAAAATGCAAAATAATTATAGAAAAGAAGTGATAGAGAATACCGTCGCTGAGACGGAGTAGTAGTGGAAGTTGAGTGCATGCATCGCAGTGCAGGTAGCCTGAGTAAAATGTCGGAAAACAAATACCGACAGCTGTTATCAAATTACCCCAGATTAGCTTAATGACAGTAGATGTTGCTGGAATTTGTATTAACAAGTCAGGCGATTTTTTTTTGCAGACGCAACTAGACTTCGGGCTGTCTACAAACCAGGCAGGAGCTAGAAGATACCAAATATCCACATAATTACTTAAAATTACTACTTAAAGTATTCAAAAGTGCAACAACAACAATGAGAACAATAACTTCAATAGCAAAAGTGTATTGTGATTGCCACTACATAAAAATGTTCCGCTCATCGAAAGTGCATTAAATTTGCTACTACCAAAAGACATGGCGCATACTCGTAAAAATGGAGTAAAATCAGTGAAGCAAGACGATGTGGCATGCCAGCAATAGATGGTAGTGGAGGAAGCTCAAAGGATATGCGGTATCACGAGGAAATAAATAGAAATAAGAAACGAAATGGCAAATGTTTAAGGGGGAAAAGCACATACGTAAATGGTAGATAGGATAGCGGAACAAAAATGTATGCAGCAGTCAGTGCCTTGATTTTGTTGTGGTTTCTGCATGTTGCAGCAACATCAATTGTGTCAATGCCAATGTTGCAGCCACATTTACTTGTGACATTATTTGTTTGGCGATGAGTTGGTGACAGTTGCGAGTTAAGGACAATTACGGTAGCTGATTTTTTATTTCAACAGTTTTGTTGAGTAATAAAAATAATTAAAGTGAAGTGGTTGGGAGTTAGAGTGCGCTAGGGAGATGCAAAGAGGTAGAGAGAGTTGGAGTAGAAAAATCGCGACTACTTATGTTTAAAATATTTTTTCATATGTCGAACAATTTTTGAGATGTGAAAGCAAATTGAAAGCAAATGTAAAAACTGAAATATACTCCTCCAAAAGTTTCGATAAATATCTTCGTTCTAAAAACCATGTTTTGTTTCTGTACGTATTAAGTGGCTGCAACACGACTTCTGCACTCTATAAAAATTAAAAAAAAAAAAAAAATCCTGAAACCCGTGACGACAATGTTAGCACCTGCGATGGATTGCTCAACACGATATTTTGTAACTGCAAAATTGCTTGCGGCTCAAGATGTGGATGCAGGAAAGAGGGATTGTAGTGCTTTTCAGCTTGTGGTCAGTGTAATGGCCAAGCTTGTCTCAATGCTGTACCATATGAGACCGATCTAAACGAAGATGAAATCTTTGACCCAGATTTAGTACAGTCAAATCTCGTTGAAGACGAGAATGAAGAGGATGAACTTGCATTTATACAGCAGTGGGACGACGACGACGACGACGACGATGAATATGAAGAAGAAGACAAATATTAAAATTATAACTTGTTTTTGTAAATATTATTAATTTTTTTCAATGTTGACAATAATAAATATATCGAATCACAACTTTAAAAAAAAAAAAATTAATTGAAACTTAATTTATTTTCTTTTTTAATTAGAATTAAAATATGTTTCAGTTTTCCCTCAACTATTTTTTAACTACACGGGCAGGTAAGTGTTATTAAATAAATTAATACTTGATTAATAACAGATAA
This sequence comes from Philophylla caesio, assembly GCA_963971545.1. Taxonomy (NCBI): domain Eukaryota; kingdom Metazoa; phylum Arthropoda; class Insecta; order Diptera; family Tephritidae; genus Philophylla; species Philophylla caesio. The sequence continues at coordinate 27,874,201 of OZ020609.1, read as the reverse complement.
GTAAGCAAAACAAAGTAAATATAATGAAATATTTAATTAACAATGATAATAAATATAATTAGCAATAATTTATAAACTGTATATTAAGTATTTTCGATCGGAACTATCAGTTCACCTCAGATGATACACTAACCGCGCGCACTCTGCCCTCTATCTCAAAAACGGTTCGACATATTTAAAAATGTTTTAAACATAAGTTGTAGACAATTTAATTGCTTACAATACTTATAATAATTACAATCATAATAATCATACTAACGTTTGTTAAATGTCGAGATCTAAAACTCCTCAGCTACAGAACAAATGCCCATCAGCTGATCGAATAGTAAGTAATACGTATACATATGTATGTATGTATTACTTATTGATAGCATTGAGTATAGTTTTCTTTACATAAAAAAGTGAGTCTGAAATATCAAAAGAACCGGAATGTGTGATAAAATCCTGACAAAAAGAAGGAGGCTGTGTCAGAGACACGGCCATTAAGTTTAACGTAGAATACGCCATCCGATAAGACAGAAAACATATGTATAATGATAATTTATAATGATAAATAATGCAAGCAAATGAATTTCTTTATTTGATAGTTACTTTTGATGATATACATAAGCTTATGATAGGAAAATAGGATAAAAATGTTTTTAAATTATCAATTAAATTTCTCGCAAAAACGAAGTCAATGGTAGTTATCAATAGTAAAGATAAATGATAAATAACAGACCCAAATCTATTTGATTATTTGAAAGTTACTTTTGAGAATATAGGCTTATGATGGGAAAAATAGGATAAATATGTTTTTAAATTAACATTTAAATTTCTCGCAAAAACTAAGTCAATGGTTGTGTTATCAATAGTTGTGGGAGCATCATTTCGAATATAATCCAAATTAAACGAATCGCTCATAAATTTCGCCAATCTAGTATTTGAAGTGATTTCTGTGTTAAAATCACCACCAATAAGCAGTAGTTGGCAGCGCTTTCTCTGCCTTTACTCTACTTTAACTTGCCCGCCTAAAATTATGCAATACAAAGAAAGGGCTGCACGAGTTCATTTAAATCGCCCAACAGCAAACACTCAACCAAACACCACACACATATTTGTGTGCATGTGTTTATACAATTTTCATTTGAGAAATTTAAATATTAGGAAGATATCAACAAACATGAAATGTATGTCAAAGGAAAGCTAACATCTTCATTTGACTACAAAAAAATTTTAAAAAAAAGTTACTGTGCCGTTTCCTTATAATTAAAGAAATAGAGATTACAACAATAAAAACCTGACATGGGTGCCCATACCGTAAGGTAAGACGTATTCTACGCCAAAAACCACGGAGTGGCTCGTTAAATTCATAATTAATTTTTCATGGCTTCAGAAAAAGAGGCAGGAAATTGTCATGAAATTCGGAAGAGAGCGTTTAATTTTATTTCGCCAAGAAGAGACGGGCTAGAGATCAAGCCTGTCAGTAACTTGACCAAAAATACAATGCCTAGCATTTCTCTGCGACTAGCAAGTGTCAGAAGATTAATGGGTTTTAATATATGGCGGTAGGTTGAACTGGGAATCCCAAAGGAAATTTCGTAAAGCAAAAAAAAAAGGAATTGTTTTTGAATTGACTCTATTCGGTCGGAATGTACTTGATGGCGCGGGTTCCAAACAACAGAGCCATATTCCAGTATGGGCCTTACTAGCGTTGGAAACAGAGCCTTTGTAATGTAAGGATCATTGAATTCTTTTGACTATCGTTTTACAAATGCAAAAACACTCTTATCTTTGTTGACTGTAACATTTATGTGAAGATTAAAATTAAATTTCGGGTCCATTGTAATTCCAAGATAAACAAAGTTAAACACTTGTTCGAGGTGATCGTTACATACGTCATAAGAATATACGGGTTTATAGCTGGGTATCTCACTTTTCAGAGCGAACAACCTATAATGACTGGACTAACAAGTTAATATAAGCAACTCTAATAGCAGCCAAGTAGCGAAATAAAAAGGCTGCCGTCAGCAATCAAACTAACAGCATCGGGCCAAAAGTCAGGAGCTGTTGCTGGCCAACAACATCATCAATGTCAGGCCATGCAGTCAATCGCCGAAGTTGCGTTTGTTGTCTCGAGAGTTCGCAATTGTTCCATTTCAAAAACAACGCCAAACTCAGTTGCAGACGATTGCAATATAGCAAAGTAGTGTCATGTTAAGAAAAAAAGCATTAAAGGCATATTCAGTAAAATAGAAAATTGTACGATCCTACAATCGCAAAGTGAACGTTGCCTGCTGCTTTATGCAGATAATGATATTGATATTGCAAAATCGAGCTTTTATAGCTAATTTTAACTGAACAAGTTTTTAGTTTCCTCTTTGTATTCATTGCAAAGATATAAACAAGTTTTTAAGATGCATGCTCGCTAAGCAATTAAAAGCAGTGCACAAAAGAATAAACAAACAAAATTTGAAAAAATTGTGAATTCTTATTTTTTTAGTAATTTTTTCGAATGTGGGAGCTGCGCTCATTTTCAGGTTCAAAAAATAAAATTTGTTAGAATGCAAAAAAAAAGTTTATTGGATTATGATCGTCAATATTTTGGTGTTCTGCAATTTTAAAATATGTAAATATCTTGTTTAGTTATTTAATCTTTGAATTTAACATGATTTTATTACGAAATTAAAAACAAAAAACAAAAGAGAAACTATTGCGGTAATACATATGTACATATGTATGTATACTTTTCTAAAAAAAATTTGCACATATTCTTCAATGATTTTTGATAACTTTATGATCTATGTATATACAGCCGTGCTCCCAGTTTCACATTCACAAATTTCCCTGTGGATTCGGTTTGAAATCACATGTTTGGTGCTCCCAATTTCACATTCACATACATTTTTGTGAATTGAATCCGAATGCTTGGTTGTATGTGAAATGAAAAGTAAATGACAAAAAGTGCGTGAATATTTAATTACTTTCGATTGGAATAATTTTTGAAATATTCTTTGATGACATTTCTGTATTAGTTATTCATTGAAATATGCGGATTACTCATAAAAAAAGCATACATAGCTGAATCCGAAAGGGAAATTTCATAAACAGCTGTTTGTGAATTGCCACAACGATAACCGATATGTGTGACAAGGATGACCTGATATGCGAAGAAATTTGTGAAATTGGGAGACACTAATTCACTTTCACAGGAAATTTTTAAAATCACATTGTGGAATTGAAATGTGAAACTGGCTGATACAGTTTGTTTCTAAATTGTGGCACACCAACATATTGGCGATGTAGTGCGGAATTCTTTACTTTACTTATTTAAGAATCAATTTACGGTTTATTTTTATACCCGCGCACAAGGGTATTATAAATTTGTTCACATAACAGTTGATTGTAACAGCATAACGGAATCAAGATAGATATAGACATATATATACCAAAATGCTCAGAATGAAAGAGAAGTTGATTTAGCGATGTCTGTCTGTCCGGCCGTCCGTCCGTGCAGACGATAACTTGAGTAAAAATTGAGATATCTCAATGAAACTTCGTAGGTAGATTGTCTTTGGCCCAGAGCAGGTTGGTATTGAAAATGGGACAGTTACCACGCCCACTTCCCATATAACGGCAATTGTCGAAAATGCAGTAGCTATATTTCAGTAGCTATGGAAGCTAATGGCCGCTGTGGTCGAGTTGGTAGCGGTGCGTGCTATAACTTGATATGCCGGTGAGTTCGAGGTTCCAATCTCAGTCCGGGCAAGCAAAATCTTAATAATAGAAAAAGTTTTTTCTAATAGCGGTCACCCCTCGGCAGGCAATGGCAAACCTCCGAGGGTATTTCTGCCATGAAAAAGCTTCTCATTAAATACATCTGCCGTTCGGAGTCGGCACAAAACTGTAAGTCCCTCCATTTGTGATATAATATAAAGACGCACACCTCAAATGGTAGGAGAAGCTCGGCCAAACACTGAGCTATATAGTGTACGCGCCAAAATTATATGTATATATATATGGAAGCTAATATGCTCAAATTTGGTACGTATTGTTGTATTCGAGCAGGAAATCCGACTGTATCAAAATTTTCTACTGGGGGCGTGGCACCGCCCACTTATAAGTTCATATGTATATCTCTGGAACCACCCATCCGATTTTGTTCAAATTTGTTATACGTATTACAGTATACCTATTTATCAAATTCTGACCATAACCTGTCATATAACGGTATTTTTCGAAAACACTAAAAATCGGACATTTCAATAAATGTTGAAGGGAAATATCTTGAGTTTAGTATGTGGTGTTGTATTGGAGCCAGAAATCCGACTATATGAGATCATATGTATATGTCTGGAACTACTTTATCGATTTCGTCTAAACTTGGCACACATGTTAGATTATACCTGGTTAATTTAAAAATTTAGCTGAAAGCGTGCACCGGGTATATAAAGTTCCATCGAACTTAGCCACTTCTTTACTGGTTTATAAAGAAAAAAATAGTTTAAAAATAACTTTGTCTTTCTTTCGTCATTATGATTAACATAAATTGATCAAATGCATCATCTACGTATTTTTATGATCAACGTAAATTGATCAAATGCATCATCTACTTATTTTTAACATTTACGGTTTGGCCGAAGAAGTATTAGCCGTTAGACAACTAAATGCATGTCATATATGTACCACCGTGTTAAGACAAAATGACCTTAAGATATAATTATACCAAGGCATTTACATTTATTTATGTTATGAAGAAACAACTATTCAAAACCAAATAAAAGCCAACCATTAACTTAGCCAATAGCAAGGCGACCGCTTTTTTTTGATTTCTCACAGCACGTTGCATGCCAAACATACAATTAAATTCATATAAGAAAAAAGCATGTCTCGAAACGCAATTAAGAGCTTATTACTCGTATGCTTTGCAACTCCGCCAAACTGCTCATCAGTATTTGTTTAAATGTCTTCAAATATATAAGAGTGTGTTCATACAATAGAATACAAATACTTATATGTGTGGTTTCATAATCGCATTTTATAAATATGTACGTAATTTATCTCAGCAAACAAAAAACGCATGCACAATTAAAAGAATATGTTTTATAAATCTTAATCTAATCTAGTTGGGCTATAAGTAATTAAGGTATTATAAATAAATTTACAATCATATAAAAATTAAAATTTATTCAAAGTTTTTTCTTTTAAGAATTTCCAGAAAATTTAAAATTTTACTCCACTCACATTAAATTATGCATATCTAAAGCTCAGTGCAAACTATTTTTTTTTAAATATGCATTCTTAAGAAATTGATAGTTTATTTAATTTTTCTGTGCAATGCAATAAAAACAACAAAAATAAATTGTATGCTAACGAAAACTTTTATGATCTTACAACTTTACATTTACGACACTTTGTGAATACCGTAATTATTTCTGTTGTTTGAAAAAGTACTTTGCCGTTGCTGTAAATTTATTTGAAGAAATAAATATACGGACCAAGGCGAATTCATGTAAGGTGGTAGCGATTCTAATGCAACGCTTTGGTGGGCTATTGTCAAACTTTATTTCCTTTGTATTTAAATTTCGCGAAATAATTTTTACACTACTAGAGTCACCGCAAACAGTTATAGTGAACCATGTCTTTAAATCCCTTGTAATAAAACGGAACAATTGATTATTTGTAACTAAACAATTGATTTTGACAATCAACCACCAATCAGCTGATTGATTAACACCACCTTTTATGAATTCGCCATGATACGAGCTTTTCTTTTTGAGACCTTCAGACTGATTTTAAAAATTAAAATAGCAGAAAATTTCTTTTTCATTTCATTTTATATGAAATTTCCGATTTTCCTGAAAAATGTATGCAACGAAAAAATTCACCTGTTTTTGAGACTTAAGTAAATTCAGTGCCATAAATATTAAAATATAAATATACGAGTATAGTATAGCGGAGCAATTAAGATTTTTTCAACGGCAGATATGAATTCTAAAATCTTTCGAAAATACAAAATTGCGGAAGCATTATTATTGCTGAATTCAAGTAAAGCCAAAAAAAAAACAAATAAAAGTGTACACAAAATTTGATTTGTGTAACGTAAGTGGGTGAATCGTTTACTAGTTGGCTATGAACTGTGTTGATTTTATCCAAATTAAAATTGCACAATATCGCCAATAGATTTCATACATGTGCATTCGTAAATTACAAAAATTTACTTGAGAAATCTTATAAATTGAAAGATATAAAGGGTGATACAGTATAAAAATACGAAAAACGGATGATAGAAATAATAAGGTCACATATATAACTAAATGACCTGTTACAGGAACTTTATTATACATATACAGGAAACTGAAATAAAATTATGAAATACAGACGCGCATTTCATAAAAAAAACTCGCTTTATAGCGATAAAAAAGTTGAAGAAACCCAACAATGATAACGATATAAATAATTTTATCGAAGACGACATCGATTACGGTATCAACAACAAAGAAAATGACACAACGCAATGTTGGCGCATGCTCCGACACCCTTTAACTCTTCGTTGCAATTGCAATTACAGCCTCATTATTGCTCAACAATTTCCACATCAACAACAACTTCACCAGATGCACTTGAATTATTTCGAAAAAAAATGAATTTAAAAATCCTAATTTAAATCAACCAGCAATCAAAAACATTTTGAAATAATGAAGTAATATGCGTGTCATCTGCTTTGATGCAATGATGAGTGTATGCAACAAAGCAAGCCGACTAAAGAGTACAACACAAGCAGATTTCAAATAATACATAAATATGTAGTAAAAGTGTGTAAGTGAAAGAGTTGAAATGCAGTAAAGTGAAAAAGAAAGAAGAAATGGAAATAGCACAAAACAATAAAAACAGCGCGGAAAGAGGACGTACTTGAAGAACTGGGCATCTGTTGCAAGTAAGCTTTTCATCAACTAAACTCTAAATTCAGCAACCTCAATGCTTTTTCATACCTGCCTACAATTTCCAGTAAATAGCTGCCACATAGCTGGTGGTGGTGTTGTTGGTGATAGTGCTGCTGGTTGTTAGGCTGGTTATGGTGGTGCTCTTTCGGCGTCGCGTCTGATTATTGCCGGCCGCCTGCCTTGGCATGTTTATAGTCACTTCACTGCACTTCACAGTAAATCGCTGAAGGCGATTTCTCATATTTGTTTGTAAGATTTCTGCATATCTCCACATTGCTTGCCTTTTCTGCTGCCGCCGCCACCGAGCTATTTGTAATATTTTCTATTTACACTTTTTCTGCTTTTATATTTCTTGCGAGTTAACGTCAAGAGGGTTTGTTTATATTGAGTTAGTATAAAGAGACAAGGTGACTGATGAAAACTATACATATAACAGAAGACTGCTTAAAAAGCATATATGTATGTATGTATGCACGTCGCGGTAATAAAACAGTATTTAGAATCAAGGAAATATTATTTTTCTCTGTCTCTTTAGTGACAAAGGCAAATAAGTCTTCTTCATTTACTTTCAAAATACTTGCAATAAAATAAAAAAAAGGCCTATATAGAATTGTACTTCTACCCGTATGCTGGAATCCGTCGTACGTTCGATTAGGCTACGAATCGTAGAATCGGTATGCTCGATATGCTGGAACTACCGATAGGTATTACTTCGCGGAGGGGGAGCGGCCTAATGCCTTTCTATGAATTTCTGCGGAGTTGCTCTGCTTAATGCAGTTTTATAAGAATTTTGTTCGCCATATTGCAAACAACGGACCAATTTTCTTTAGACTCGAGCATAGTATCTACAAGGTTTTTAACCGAAAGCGATCTACCCAACTTCGTGTTCGAGTCAGCTCTTTCAATTGCAAACCGCGGACAGACAAAAAAACAGTGTTCGGCGTCTTCGACCACCTGATTTGCACAAAAGGTGCAATAAGGGTCATCGTCGTGTTTGAACCTGTGCAAATAAGACTTGAAACAACCATGTCCCGTAAGAATTTGGGTTAGGTGGAAATCAACTTCGCCATGTCGCCTATCTAGCCATTTCTCCAGACTGGGAATCAACCTAAATGTCCAGCGTCCCTTACCAGCTACACTCCGCCGACTCTGCCAACTCCGCAGGCAACTCTGCCTTGCCGCTTCCCGTCTTATTTTATTTCTCGGGGGTGCCACAACTTCTTTCGCTAAAATCTCTATTGGACAGAGCCCTGCCGCTACCAGTGCTGCTTCTTCCGACGTTTTTCTTAACGCGATGCACACCCTGATCGTGCAAAGGCGATATAATGATCTTATCTCTCGTGCGTACGAAGTCTTTTCGAGCGCAGCCGACCAAATTGGTGCACCGTACAGAAGTACAGACCGTATCACGCTTGCATATCCTGCTTTGTTGCCTAGGGCCTCTTTTATTCACCATGAGCCGTGAAAGCGCCGCTACAACTTTTTCTGCTTTCTCAACTGCATGTTCTAAATTAGGCTTAAATATTAACCTAGCGTCGAAAATTATGCCTAAATATTTGAGGGTGGGTTTCGAGACAAATTCATGTCCTCAAAATTTGATTTTGATGAATTCACGAGCTTTTCTGCTACTTATTAAAACTGCCTCTGTTTTTTGTTGGGCTAACTGGAGGCCGGAATGTTCGAGCCATGTCTGAACTCGCTTAATTGTTAGGTTTGCTCTTTGTTCCACATCTTTAAATGCTTGGCCACGATAATTAGAGCTATATCATCCGCAAAACCGATAATTTTCGCACCCTCGGGTATTTGCAGAGGCAGAATGCCATCATACATTATATTCCAGAGTAACGGACCCGGAACAGATCCTTGTGGTACTCCTCCGGAAGTGTTGCATTGCTTGGTGCCTTCGTCTGTTTCATATGTAAGTACTCTATCTTCTAGATAGTTGCTTAATATTTTCCGCAGATATATCGGCACTTTAAAACCGCGGAGAGCTTTAGCTATTTTCTTCCTGCTTGCGGAATTGAACGCATTTTTAATATCTAGCGTGATTACCAGGCAATATTCTTTTGATCCACGTTTCCACCTTTTTCCACTGATTGCTTCTTCTGCTATTCTCTTTACCAGCATAGCCGCATCTAAAGTTGATCGCCCTTTTCTAAATCCGAACTGCGCTTCTGAGAGGTTTCCACCTTTTGCAATTTCATTAATCAGCCTGTTGCTAATAATTCGTTCAAGCAGTTTACCGGCTGTGTCTAGCATGCAAATTGGGGTTTCACCGCCTTAGGTAAGGGAACCAGTCGCTGGCGCTTCCATATTGGTGGAAATATACCGCCTTTTAGACATTCGTTATATGTACGAACAAGGGCTTCTATGTTGGTATTAGCAACTAGCTTTAAAATGCGATTTGGAACGACATCTGGACCTGGTGCCTTTTTGTCTTTCTAACTTTTAACGGCCAATTGAACCTCTTCTGCTGTAATAGCAGGTATGTCATTTATTATAGAGGGAAATTTTTCCCGCTCAAATAGCGGTTGGGCTGGGAATAGAACACATACTATTGTTTTAAGCTTTTTAGGGCATGTTATCTGCGGTTGAATCGATTTCTGTAGCTTTTTTGTTACGATTTTGTATGCTAAGCCCCACGGGTTTTTATCTACGTTGTCACATAAACTTCGAAAGCACTTAATCCTGCTATCTTTTATTGCCTTTTTCAGTGCAGTTCCTTTTTGTTTGTACCTATTTTGGTGCTCTGTAAATTTTACATTACGACTTCTGGCTCTCTGATAGTTTCGCCTTGCTCTATTGCATTGCCGGCAAAGATCTGCAATGTCCTCGCTCCACCAATACACTGGTGCTCGTCTGGACGATACAGACTTTTTTCTCATAGAGGCGTCGAAAGCTTCTTTAATACTATGCAAGTTATCACCCGCTATGCCAAGTAGCTAAGCAGTGTAGCCATTCAGCAGACAAAACGGTTCCCACACATCAGGGTAATCCGTTTATGCTGACACAGCGTCTGGCCGAACACCTGCAGCTACTTTACTGGAAAGCTTCTACTACAACATACTATACTTTGAACGAAATAAGCAGCAACGGTTTCCTATCGTGGGAATGTGACTAAGCTCATGTGAAGAATGAACGTGGGGCTCGGGAACGTTCAAGTGCAGTAAAAGAAATACTCTAAAGAGTTAATAAAACTTTGAACCGCAAACGAACAAATTAAAATATTTTTACTGTGAACCGATTGATTGGACTATTGGAAGTCACCAAGGAACAAATTTTCCTTGTACCGCGCGAGAACGCGAACTAAAAACTCGAACTTAGAAGCAGCCGACAAGTACCTCCAGCAACTCATCTGGAACTGAGAAGCAGTCATCAAGAACCCCAAATCCAATTGTAGTTTGGAAGCAGGCACTAAGAGCGGAGAACAACATCCAAATTATCTTTAACATAATGTAAGTGATTGCTTGTTTATTTTTGTGAAAAAATTTATTGTGTTGAAAAGGTTATTAAATAAAAACTGCCAAAATAGAGAATAGTGAACATTAGTAAATTTTGATGAGCGGTATCGATCAGATAATTGAAAATTTTAAAAAATTACAAGTTAGTGTGTTACAAGAGAAAATTAACATGAATGCATCAGAGTTACAAAATTTAGTACAAGCCGCAGTGAAGACTGCACTAGAAGTTCAAAGAAATGAATTCGAAATAAGGTTACAGGAGGTAACAAAAAAGATTTCGAATTTCAGTGTAGAGCCAAGAACGGACGAAGATGTGAAAATAATTGAGGGTATCAAGTGCGATGAACCACTTGATATTGTTAAGTCAATACCCGAATTTGAGGGTAAGCAGGAGCAGTATGTGTCGTGGCGACAAGCGGCGCATTCCGCATACAAGCCATTTGAGAAATACAATGGTAGTTCACGACACTACCAAGCGTTAGGTATAATCAGAAATAAAGTGAGAGGTGCTGCTGATGGGGTGCTTGCGTCATTTAATACGGCGCTTAATTTTAACGCCATAGTAGCAAGATTAGATTTTGCGTATGTCGATAAGCGGCCAATTTATCTTATTGAGCAGGAGTTTAGCACCTTGCGGCAAGGAAACTCGACTGTCCTGCAGTATTATGATGAAATCGAGAAAAAACTAACGTTACTGACAAATAAGACTATTATGACATACGAAGGTGAGCTCGCTAACTCTATTAATAGTAAGTATAGGGCAGATGCTCTCCGGGTTTTTATATCTGGACTAAAGAAACCCTTGAGTGATGTTTTATTTGCGTCACGACAAAATGATCTGCCTGCTGCTTTAGCCTTGGCTCAGGAAGTTGAAGCAAATCACGAAAGGTATATGTTCCCAATGAATTATGCGAAAAGCTCTGAAAGTAGAGTCCTGGCGCAAGATAATTATAATATGCGTAGTCAAACGCAGAACAAGTTCAATAATAAAAGTTTTAATAGTGCACCAACTCAGGGTAAAAATCCATATTATACCCGGCAACGGGACTCGAACAACTTGCAACCGGTAGAAAAAATGGACGTCGATCCCACGTCTTCACGTGTCCGACAAGCGACAAGTGCTCAACAAAGCACCCGTATTAATAATAACAAATTTAACCAAGCACAAAAAAGACCATATGGCTCTGATAGAATTTCAGGACATCGACGACAGAGAATTAATAAAATTTTACACGAAAATTGTAAAGAAGAAAATTCGGACTATGAAAAGTTAGCAGAATCTAAGGTAGCAGAAGCAGAGGGATCCGATGTAGAGTCGATAAATTTTGTAGAGGAAGGTCTCTGCTACCCTTCCTACAACAGACAATAGCGGGGAGATCTTTTAAATTTTTAATAGACACCGGGGCTTCTAAGAATTACATTAAGCCTTTGAAGGGGGTAGGGAAGGTCGTGGCAGTTGACGAGCCTTTCCAAGTGAAATCCATACATGGATTCAATAATATTATACAAAAATGTTACTTAACTCTTTTTGGAGTAAATACTCTATTTTTTATTTTGCCGGGTCTAACGACCTTTGATGGCATTATTGGCCTTGATCTGCTAACGCAGGTAAAAGCTAATATCAACCTAAGGGAGGAAGTAATTCAGTTCAACTCTGGAGTTGAAAAAATTCAATTCTATAAATGCGAAGACGTGAACTTTATGAAACCAGCGGACATAAACGTCCCTCAGTCGGTAAAATCCGAGTTTAATAAAATGTTGATAAAAAAGGTACTGATGAGTTGGGCAACAAGAAAAAACGACTAGTGCTAGACTTTCGAAAGCTCAATCAAAAGACGGTCGATGACAAATACCCTATTCCCAATGTCATGTCAATATTATCAAACTTGGGCAAGGCAAACTATTTTACAACCCTAGATTTAAAGTCAGGGTTTCATCAAATTGAGCTGGCAGAGCGGGATCGAGAAAAAACCGCTTTCTCGGTTAATATTGGCAAATACGAGTTTTGTCGACTACCATTTGGATTGAAAAATGCGCCTAGCATTTTTCAGAGGGCCATTGACGATGTCCTCCGTGAACAAATAGGCAAGACTTGTTACGTATACGTCGACGACGTAATAATTTTTCCTGAAAATGAAGCGGACCACGTAAAGCATATTGACTGGGTTTTGCGTAAACTGTATGAGGCAAATATGAGGGCCTCGTGGGAAAAGTCGAATTTTTTTAAAACAAGTGTAGAATACCTTGGTTTTACAGTGTCAAGAGGGGGAATCAAAGCAAGTCCGGTTAAGGTAGAAGCCATCCGAGACTATAGCGAGCCTTCAACCTTGTTCGGAGTCAGATCCTTTTTGGGCTTAGCCAGTTACTATCGCTGCTTCATTAAGGATTTTGCTTCGATAGCGAAACCATTGTCGGGCACATAGAGCCGCCCAAGACAGATTTTGCGTGACTATTTCTTTCCAAAAATGACGAAGTTAGCGAATGAAGTTGTAACAAATTGGAAAACATGTTCAAGGGCTAAATATGACCGACACCCGAAAAAACAGTTAATCGGAAAAACTCCAATTCCTTCATACGCAGGTGAGATTTTGCACATTGATATATTTTCAACAGATAAAAAATACTTTCTGACTTGCCTAGATAAATTTTCGAAATTCGCGATAGTCCAACCGATACTCTCTCGCACAATAATAGATGTGAAAATCCCGATTTTGCAGTTAATGTGTATTTACCCTAAAACGAAAACGATTTTCTGTGACAACGAAGCCTCTTTTAATTCTGAAACTATTAGATCAATTTTGCTTAACCGTTTCGATGTACACATAGTCAATGCCCCGCCTCTCCATAGCACTTCGAACGGACAGGTGGAGAGACTACACAGCATTTTGTTGGAAATTGCAAGGTGTCTCAAATTAGAGAGAAAAATCGAGGACACAAGCGAGCTAATAATGCAGGCGACAATAGAATACAATAGGTCCATTCATTCCGTCACTGGCCAGAAACCGGTGGATATAATCCACTCAGCCACAGATGAGTTTAAAGAAGATATAAAAAATAAAATTAAAAAGGCTCAAGAGGTTCAATTGCAGAAACACAATGAGTCAAGACGAGATAGAACTTTCGAAGTGGGGGAAAGGGTACTAGTAAAAACAAATAGGAGATTAGGAAATAAGCTTACACCACCATGTGTTGAGGAAAAAGTAGAAGCTGATTTAGGGACAGCCGTTCTCATAAAAGAGAGGGTAGTCCATAAGGACAATCTAAGATAAACAAAAATAAGATGTGTAATGAAAAAACATTTTCCAGGATCTTACTCTTGATGATTTCATATGTGTCAACTATGAGTGCCAGGATGACTGACTATACTCACTCGAAATACATTCCGATTTTAGACGGAGGGGTCACCATTTGGCAGGACTACGGTTACTTCAGACACACAACTAACTTAACCACGTATTCCGAAATTGTAGACGAGACTACCAAATTGGCTAGGGAATTCCCCCAGGAACATCTGAAGAAAATTTTGGAATTCGACACTAAGCATTTGGAGACATTGCTGACGGCCATAAGCATACACCTTAGGCAGGCAAGAAGTTTGAATTTCCTAGGAACGGCTTTAAAGGTAGTTGCAGGAACGCCTGATTTCGATGATTTTGAACATATCAAGTTTAGGCAAACCGAGCTCATCGAATCAAATAGCAAGCAAATATTAAAAAATACGAAAATTCAGGATCAAATTAAAAAATTAACGAACAGGGTGAATTTGATCATAGCGAACGCAAAAAAAGAGGAAATTGACAACTCTCACCTGTATGAACTTTTGGTAACGTGGAATAGAATTTTAATAACTGAAATGCAAACCTTGATGCTATCGATATCGCTTGCCAAAGTTAATGTCATAAATTCAGCAATTCTTAACGATAATGGTTTGAAGTCAATAATAAACGAGCAATTCACAAATATTAGTATAACGGAAGTAATGGATGTATCTAGTGTTAAGATATTACAAAATGAGAATATATTACATTTTATTATAAAATTTTCTAGACCTAAATTAGCATGTAAGAAAATTAGTATTATTCCCGTCGCGCACAATGGCATTTTACTTTACCTTGCCGAAGGCCACATAGTCGCAGAGTGTGATAGCCGCGTAATTGCAATTAGTGATTGCAAAACAACCGCAACATCAACGTTCTGCAGAGAGTCAGTTAAGGAGACATGCGCACAACAGTTACATTCGGGGATGAGGGCGCACTGCACAACTCAGCCTGATCACCGGGAAGCTGTGGTAGTAATCGATGAGGGCATCATTATAATTAATGACCGACAAGCATGCGTAAGGGAGGCAGATGGCACCGAAAAAAACATATCTGGCACGCACCTGCTCACATTCGATAACAGGGTTTGGATCAACGGAACCATGTTTCTAAATCGTAATGTATCCCCAAGTAGACAACCAGGCATGGCAACGTCGCCGTTATTGAATATTACTGGTCACCAAAAGATACTAAGCTTACCGTTTCTGCATAAGCTAAACGCTGAAAATTTGCGATACATAAATGAAGTCGAAACAAGAGTTGCAAAGCAGCCGGCGCTGTCTTTTGGCCAAATTGTCACAACCATTACAATCTGCTGTATCATTTTAAAACTAAAACAACACCAGGGTAATCCGTTTATGCTGACACAGCGTCTGGCCGAACACCTGCAGCTACTTTACTGGAAAGCTTCTACTACAACATACTATACTTTGAACGAAATAAGCAGCAACGATTTCCTATCGTGGGAATGTGACTAAGCTGATGTGAAGAATGAACATCTGCATAGTAGGAAGAATTCCACGAAAACATCACATCATCCTATGGCACGTACTGGCAGCGCAGTCACAGCGACTACAGCAGCAGCGACGGGCCGAATAGGGTTTATATTAGTTATGTCTTAGCGAGTAAGTTTTAGTCTGTAGGCACAGCTCGATTAATAAAGTATAATTTGAAAATTTGCATTTAATAATTTGCCGTGTTTATCGCTCTTTCCGGTAGCATTATGTCTGTTATCATTACCTTAAGTGCTTATTCATCGAGTGTATGCATCTTCCAGCCAACTGATTTCGCCCTAGGGTTGTTTTGTACCCCTACTTTATCTTTTATCGAGAATATTATTACCTGGTGGTCGCTGTGTGTATAATCTTCGCACACTTGCCATGACTATCTTCGAAAGAGTGTTTTACTTACGAAAGTAAGGTCAATTAAGGACCCCCTTCCATCTTTTAGGAAGGTAAGTTTATCTATGCTACATTAATCATATCCATAGGGATATCAACGATTACCTTGCCGTATAAGATGGACAGCTCTGAAATAATATCCCGCATCTATTGGTTGACTGACCTTCTTTTGCCATCATCCATCATAACGTTGAGCTCACGTATTTGCTCCCCTAGGGTGAGCCATATAGGACGTTGCAATCTAGCGGGAGCATGTTCGATACCCGTAGAAGACGGCAGGAGCTTCGGTGGCGAGTACAACAGCCTAGGACGCTTCGCAAGTGGGTTCAATATTCCCTCATCTAACGCATTTTTTCTGATAGGGCTATGCCTACTCTTTCTGAGGTATTTCGCGGAGGGGCGACCTAGTAACACTCATAGCTTTATTGTTATTATTATTATTTTTTTTTTTTTTTTATTAATTGAAACTATAACTTAATTATAGTACAACAAATAAAGCTATGGCTACATCGGCCTTCAGCTAATTACTAGTCTTAATATTATTGCTCGTATTTTATGCCTAAAGTTTTTGTGTGTATGTATGTTTGGGTTTACGGTAGTGGTAGGCTTTTAAGGCTATTGTTTTTTTTTTAAATTTCATTGTATATGTTGCAGAACTTAAGATAATTTATTAAAGCTTTTAAGTTGTGTATTGTGGGGTTACTGAGGAGTTCTGTAGGATGAGTGTCGTGAAGAGATTGACGATGAGTTGCAAAATGTGGGCATATGTCTAGGATGTGGAGGACTGTTGGTTGAGGGTTATTACAATACTTGCAGTGGTTAGAAACGTTTTTGTCGATTAGATGCTTATGTGTGAGACTAGTGTGACCCAGCCGCAGCCTTACCATCTTAGTTTGCTCCTTTCTAGAGAGTTCCTTTCTAGTGAGTTTTTAAGCGCTTTTTAGTATCTGAGAAGAGCATATTCGGTGTAGTTATAAGTGGTGCCAATAGTGCATTTTTGGCTGCTAAATCAGCTAACTCGTTCCCTTTTATCTGGACGTGACCTGCAATCCAGATTAGTTTGATTTTTTCCGGTTTTTTTAAAAGAAGTTGCTGAATAGAGTTTATGTAGAAATTTGTAATGTTTAAGTTTTTTATAGCATTTATTGCGCTTAAAAAGTCGGTGCATATAGCACATTTCTTTGTTAAATTTGTTACTGCTTCGTGTATTGCTATTAACTCAGCGGAATAGCTTGAACTGTAGTGAGGTAAGATAGCGTTTTTGATAATATTTTTGTTTTTAACTATACTGTAGCTACTACTGTCGTTTTGTTTGGATCCATCAGTAAACAGTATTTGGAAGCCTTTGAGTTCGTCCATTAGTTCATGGAATTTTTGTCTGTATACCTCTGGTGGAGTATGATCTTTTTTTTTTGTAGCTGAGTGATGTGTTGATCATGGAAAGGTTAAGATTACATGGTGGTACTGGGGAGATTATTTGGGCTTTGTGGTTTAAGGAAATATCGAACTGCTGTGCAAAGTTTTTAATTCTACTTAGACAGGATGGGGCTCTGTTATTTCTAGGCTTTTTGATTTTTGAAAGAAGTGTAGGGAGAGGAGAATGGTCAAAGATGAGGAGGGATTTGCTAAGTTTGGCTGTGATGAAATCCCTATAGTTATTTAGTGATTGTATGCCTGCTTCACATAACATGTTGGATGTGGGGGTAGTTCTGTATGCTCCAAGGGCTATTCTAACGCTAGAGTTGATGATAGTGTTTACTTTGCCGGTTATGGATTTTGGGGAGTACGCGTAAAGATAAATTCCGTAATGTAATTTTGATATTATAAGAGATTTTACTGCTGATAAAATTGATAATGTATTACAGCTGTTTTTTTGGTTCGCTAAGCATTTAATTATGTCAAGTCGCTTAGAAAGTGCTGAAAGGAGAAATTCAATATGATTATTCCATTTGTATTTTTTGTTGATGACTAAGCCTAATATCTTTAGTTTGTCGACCGTACTAATGTTTATATTATTAAACACTACATTAGTTGTGCAGTGGTGTTTTCTGCATATATGTATGTAGGTGTTTGCATTTTGGAAGTGCGAGTTGGGCTCCTAAGTATTCAGACCAGGTCGAGATATCGTTGCTTAAATTATTAAGATTCAGGGTGAGGTTTTTTAGTTTGTTTAGATTCGCTATGATAATAATATCATCAGCATAAGCGAGAAAGTCTAACTGTTTATGTAGTGAAATTGTGTTACATAGTTTATTATAAGCTATCAAGAAAAGTATGACAGATAGTGGAGATCCTTGCGGAATGCCGTTTTCTAACGGGTATGTTTTTGAAAGGCCCGAATTGATTTTAATTTTTATTGTTCTGTTTGTCATGTAGTTCTTAACATAGTAAAAGATTTTTGGACCTATATTCCACAGAAATAGTTGGTCTAGAATTGTGTGTAGTCCAAGGCACATTCAATAGGTAGCAGCAGTAGAAAAATTGAAAAAAAAAATTTGAGCTCTGTATATTTTGTTTTTGCTTTTAAAATCTAAAATTTCAAAAATATTTTATCAACTACCTTGAATTGTACTGAAAGCATTCTTATCACAACGAAATTCAAAATTTGACAATTCAAATTAAAATAAAATATGAGAAAAGTTCAAAAAAAAAAGTTTGCTGCGGCTACCTATTTGATGTGCCTTGGTGTAGTCCTATTTTATCGAATGATATTGAAAAGTCAAGAGATATAAGTGACAGATGGTTTTTCTTTGAGAGCGAGTCTGTGATCTGATAGTCTAGATAAACTAGAGGGTCAGACACGGCTTTGCCCTTCCTGAATCCCATTTGGTGGCTATGCAGTAGTTTGCCGGCTGAAACAAACCACCATAGCCGGTTAGCCACGATCTTGTCAAGCACTTTTGCACAGCATGAATTAAGTGATATAGGACGGTAGGAATTCAACAAGGATTTGTTTGTATTGGGTTTGTGGACCGGAATAACAAGGCTACTTTTGTAAGCGTGTGGTATATAATTGTCTAGGATGACATTGTAAAATGTTGTAAGTCGATGTTTGACGTTATGTGGTAGGTTTTTTTATCATTTGGTATGATATCCGGTCAAAACCGGGAGTTTTCCCTTCGAGTTTGTTTAGAGCGAGTTCCAACTCTATTTTATTGATTTTGGCTTCGATGGGGGAAGCTGTTTTGCTGGTATTAAATGTATAGGGTTTTTGGCGTAGAATACGTCTTTCCTTACGGTATGGGCACCCATGTCAGATTGTGGTTGTAATCTCTATTTCTTTAATAATAAGGAAACGGCGAGATAAATTTTTTTAAAAAATTTTTTGTAGTCAAATGAAGATGTTAGCTTTCGTTTGACATACATTTCATATTGGTTGATATCTTTCTAATATTTAAATTTCTCAAATGAAAATTTTATAAACACATCCAAACAAATATGTGTGTGGTGTTTGGTTGAGTGTGTAGAGTTTGTAGCGTGAATAGACGTTCATTTTATTGCATAATTTTAGGCGGGAAAATTTAAGTAAAATAAAGGCAGAGAAAGCGCTGCCAACTACTGCAAAATAACAATGGTGATTGATGCTGTTTGACAACAGCTGAAAGTTGACGTTTAGTATATTAAAAAATATAAATTACGTATGAGCGATACGTTTAATTTGGATTATATTCGAAATGATGCTCCCACAACTATTGATAACACAACCATTGACTTAGTTTTTGCGAGAAATTTAAATGTTAATTTAAAAACATATTTATCCTATTTTTCCTTTCATAAGCCTATATTCTCAAAAGTAACTTTCAAATAATCAAATAGATTTGGGTCTGTTATTTATCATTTATCTTTACTATTGATAACTACCATTGACTTCGTTTTTGCGAGAAATTTAATTGATAATTTAAAAACATTTTTATCCTATTTTCCTATCATAAGCTTATGTATATCATCAAAAGTAACTATCAAATAAAGAAATTCATTTGCTTGTATTATTTATCATTATAAATTATCATTATACATATGTTTTCTGTCTTATCGGATGGCGTATTCTACGTTAAACTTAATGGCCGTGTCTCTGACACAGCCTCCTTCTTTTTTAGAGCTTCATGTTTGTGCTTTTGAAATATGGAAGGGACATTTCTATCTTTAGCTTCATTCGACCAAAATTGACCGAAACTATTTGCGATTTCAGATCTGTCTGTGATGATTTGGCCATTTAGGGATTGGGTATCAATGCAATGTATTGAGACTTTTGACTGCAGTCCACAGAAGATTCGGATTGTAGACCATAATTTTGCTGGGGGTGTGTATTGGGGTTAATGTTTGCGGTGAAGGAACTGATGGATTCCGTTTTTGCTAATTTTAAATTTCGTCTGAATAGGGATTGTGCTTTTTTGTATTTAATCATGTTATCGGTTGTAATGTTTCTTTTCAGTTTATTCCAAAAGTGATTTTTTTGCTGTTTTAATTTTTCTAAATTTCCGTTCCCCCATGGGACCGTGTGTTTGGTAGAGGTATGTGTTTGTGGTATAGATTGGTTTGCACTCTGTATTATTGTTTTTGGATGTTAGCATACTCTTTATTAATATTAAGGCTGACGGGCCTGTCGTCACTGAAGGTTTCTGCTAGTAGGTGCATAATTATTTTGCAACGTTTCATTTTTAGGGAAAAGTGATATTATGATCGGATAGTGATCACTACCGAATAAATTTGATTCCTTTTCCAGCGTTGCTGAATTGCTAAAATTGGGGAGGCAAGCGTTAAGTCGACACAGGTAAATGTGTTATGAGTTGAGAAGTGAGTGGGTGAACCGTCATTCATGAGTGTTAAGTTAGATTGTGTTAATAATTTTAAGACGGTTGTGCCCCTTTTGTTGTTTTTGTTGGATCCCCAGCTTGAGTGCCAGCTATTGAAGTCACCTGTTAATAGTATAGGCAGTCGGGGCGATGAAATAATTTCGTTTAGACTATTGAGGGTAACTCGCGTAGATGGAGAGATGTAAACCAACAATGAATTTGACTTTGGATTGTATTGAGACAGTCACTATATCGTAACTACTGTGAGAAGTGGTTATAAGCCTATGTTGTAGAGATGAGTGGATTAGTAAAGCTGATCCGCTGTAAGCATTTCGAGTGGGAGTGGATGTGTATATAGTGTAATTGTTTGGTGTAGGTATGATTTGAGTATTCTGTATATGTGTTTCTTGGAGTGACATTATCATTGGGTTATAGGATTTGAGAAGTAATTGGAGGTTAGTGTAATTACTCATGTATCCTCTTATATTCCATTGTAAAATAGTAAGAGTCATATTAAGCTCAAGAAAGTCTCTTAAACTAATTAATAGTAGATACTTATATGTACTATGTATATAAAAGAGTAGATTTAAATAAGTTAGAGAGAGTGATTAATATTCCATAAGAGTGGAGTCTGAGTCATCCAGCTCTTCCAGATTGTGGTTGTTGTTACCGGGTATCTTCTGTGTTGTGTTTGTGATGTTAGTTTGCGTCCTGAGTTTAGCTTTTTTCTGTAGGAGTTTAATTGTGCTTTTTGAAGTATTCTTTGGAAATATTTTTATTTTAGTATCTGATAATCGAAATGATTCCAAGTTTTTTTGTGATTTGTGGTAGACGGAGAGAATTTTTTGATCACTACTAGTTGCTTTAAGTTCGGCTGTTGAGTTTACAGAGTTCAATTCGAAACTACGACTGGTGTTAATTCGTTGGCCGAGGCTTGGGAGTGTATCAGTTAAGAGAGAGGTTTTCTCTTTTATGGAAGAGTTTGCGGAGTGGTGGGTTGCGTCTGTGTTGGTTTTAGTTTTAGTACCATTGTTAAGGAGTGTTTTACTGGAACTAGTTGTAGGAGTTGATGAGAGGTCTTCGCAAGAGCTGTAAGTCACGCGAGTGTTGTTCTTTGTATATAGCAAGAGCGGTTCTGTTGTCAACCTTTCGGAGCGTTTTTATTGCCTGAATTTCTTTTTGTTTAACGAAAATTGGGCACTTTTTGTTGTACGGTGAATGATCGGTAGCTGTTTTGTCGTTTTCTTTACAGTTGTGACATGATGGAAGGTTATCGCATTTTTCACTTTCTTCTGGATTGGTGTGCTGGTTTAGAGTGCAGTATGGGCAAAGTTTATCGTTTTTATAAAATTTAGTGATATGACCAAATCTATGGCAATTTTTGCATCGTACTGGCAAAGGGATGTATGGTCGGACGTTTAACTTTTCGTAGCCAATTAATATTGAGTCAGGCAGTGAAAGAGTTGCAAACGTAATGATTATTAGACCGGTTTCGATTAGTGTTTCATTGATGTTGTTTTCTTTTTTCATTATTTTCTTAACTTCTGTGACATTTTGACCTTCAAGTTCGTTTAGTATTTCGTCTTCTTTTATGCCGCGCAAATCGTTACAGTAAATTACACCTTTTGTGAAGTTAAGAGAATTATGTGTGTTTACTTCGACAAGTATGTCCGAAGAGTGGGATGTTAATTTGACGAGTTTTTCAGCTTGTATGTATGTATGTAAGTTTTAGTTTTCATCAATATGTCACCACTTCGTAATTTTTTGCATATTTCAATTTCGCCACATACACCATCAATAACTTTTTTTTATGAGAAAGGGTGAGACGTTTTTTAAAGTTTGATCACTTAATATTCTTTTCATTACTAAATATTTCGGACCGATTGTTTTTATACTTAAAGTTTTGTTGAAGCCCCACTTTACACTTCCTATTTCTTCTAAAATTCCCTATTTATTTTGCAGATCTATCTAAAGGCGACTATCTATCTCAAAATGCATGTATGTATGTATGTATATTAGAGTGGGTCAATTCACCAAGCGGTTATTAAAATCGTAAACTACGGTGGATTTTAAGAAAATTTGCCCAAGAAACCATGGGTCTAAAATCAAAATCGAGCTTCTCTAAATACATACTTGCAATTTTGAGAAAGTGCACTACAAAAAATTTAAAACATTCTAAATTGTTATTGAACCTTTTAAGAAAACTAACAAAAGTGGTTATGTATAGATAACGGACTAATTTTGATGTTTACGTTAATGTTAAAAAAGTTTTTTATGAAATTGGCCATTAAATCGTCAATAAATGGTACACTAGAAATGTAAAAGCTCATGGTTTTTGTAATTTTAAGAAATAAAACGTTGTGATCCTCAAAAATAAATTAGATGTTTATAAAATGTTAGTATTTACATCAGGTTTTAAAATGCTCTGGTTTAAAATTAAAAACAAAATATGATGAAATAGAAAAACTAATAAACAAATATATCCAAAAGAATCAAAAAATGCCATTGAAGAGTTTAAACATTATAACCCAAAAAATTTGAATGCTTTTTATGTTAAATTATGTTACCTATCCATCCATAAAAATTAAAATAAACCATTTTGCGTTGGTTTCTAGATTTCAAACTTTAATAGCTTTCACCTTCCGCCAAATCGTATTGTAGTAAACTATATAATTGTATATCTAAATACAAAACAAAAACTTAACTGTTAAGGGCCAAACAAAAAAAATATACTTCTAAAGTTCAGAATTAATTAGTTTTAAGGTCTTGTTTGCTGCCCATCCTAGATGTTGCGTTTCGACTTGCAACCGTGACTGCCATAACACCATCTTGATTTTTTCAATAATTCGTCGTGAAACGCTAGTCAGCAGTTGCACAAATCGCTCGGTTCCTTGAATATGTGGAGGAATTTGTGGATCAGGAAACGGAGGATTGTGAAATTCTATGTATTCGAGCAAATGAGCAAATGGTCATAAGGTATGTTTGCAGTGAAGGGCGGCTCCGACAAAATGCTATTGTTATCTAAGTTTATCATCTCAATATAATTAGTGCAGTCAAAATTTATAGTGGGTTTTTCGTAAGCTCTTAATTTTGTTGGGTCGTAAAGTTTTTCACAATAGTACAAAATATTTTTTAAAGCCCTCTGGCGCACTTCCTTTCTGTCATCAAAAAGCATTGTTAGTAGCACATTTTCTGAACGTGCAAAATATGAGTTATTTTGAACAACATTATTTACAATTTCGCGCAGACTTTGTGGTAAATATCGCGTTGAACAAATAAATTTACATAAGAGTGAACTGCCATATATGTATAACCGAGTTTTAATACTTAACATTAAAGTACATAGGTACGTAAACTTTCATGTCAAACGTTATTAAAATTCTTAAATTTTCGGATGGTGAATTTGTTGCTACGTACAATCGCAGAAGTCTACTAGCTTTGGTTAACCAAGGAGAATGAACAATGGGTCCCGGTTTCATGTTGTCTAAATCTTCTGGACAGGAACCGTTATGAATCGCGTTGGCTATCCGATGCAAGTACTTAACGTCCGTTGAAAGAATTTTTTCCTGTTCTGACGACAAAGAAGGAGGCATATTCCCCAGCAAAATACGCTGAAAGTCGGGTACAACCTACAAAAAGAACAAGTTACTAATTTAGAACCAAAAATAGAGATCTTTATTAAAGTACTAATTAATTGCTGACCTGAATCTGTTCACAGGTTTCCATTAATTTTGTCAGAGCTTCACTGTCAGTTCGCGGTCTATTTGTAGTCGATTTTTCCAGCGCGCAAAATAAGTGGCGAAAAGGTAACTCATTTAAATGTAACAAGCAATGGTTTA
This sequence comes from Philophylla caesio, assembly GCA_963971545.1. Taxonomy (NCBI): domain Eukaryota; kingdom Metazoa; phylum Arthropoda; class Insecta; order Diptera; family Tephritidae; genus Philophylla; species Philophylla caesio. The sequence continues at coordinate 27,849,967 of OZ020609.1, read as the reverse complement.
TCTAACAGTACTTCAAATCGTCGTAATATGCTGTTTTCCGTGCCAGTATTGGTGACTTCACCGTCGCAGCAAATACCAACCAGATCGAAAAGAGCTAAGTTCTTTTTAACAAAGAAGTCATATAGCAGCTTTTGTTTTGTACCAGCGTCCTCAACATTGAGTGTTAAATGACCCAAGAGCTAGGTTTTAGGTTCTCGCACAACCACGATGTGTGATTCTTTAACCATTCTCGGGTGAAGCTTATGATTAATCTTCTCCATTGTCAATGATTCATCTTTTCTGCCATCAAATGAGAATGCCAGCACGCTGGAATCCCTGCATTGTTTTTGACGCTCAGAATCTCTCAATTTTTTCTTTTCTCGCGCTACTTTACATTTGTCCACAATAATAAGTTCCCCATTGTCGTCCTTGAAATCTATTTCTTAAAAAAGTGTCGTAGCCAAACACGCAGCAACTCTGTCTGGCACACCAAATCTGTCGCACATCATAGCATAATTGGGGGTATCAAGCCTTTGCGTATACGGATCGCGCTTAAGAACAATTGGCCTTTCTGGAATTGGTGTTTTGAACACAAAATCTTTATCAACGTCCATATCTGATGAGTCAGGCCGGTAAGATGAATATTCAGTAGCTGTCGGAGCCAAATCCAAATCAACAATAACAGTCAAGAATTCGTGTAAATGATCAGGCATCAAACCACAAAGCAACAATTGCTTTGTAAATTGCACTTGCATTTTCCAATATAGAATAAGTTGTTCATAGTCTTGATAAATGCGGTGTATTTTTCAGATGTAGACGTGCCTTTTGTTTCTTTAGAATATTTATTTAGCAAGGTTTTCAGCTTGTTTATTATGGTTTTCTTCGTCATTATGCCAATATTCAATTTGCTCCAAATTTTAATCAATTTATCCGCCACATGTGGAGTAAAAGATGCGTACGAAAACATTTTATTTATATTTTTAGACCGATCACTTAGAAAAAAAAATATTTTAAAACATCACGGCAACTGGGCAAATTTAGTTCGAAAGGCAAACCGAAAGCACTAAAATTTGGATCTGGCATATGCACCAAATTTGATTCCGAGTGATTTGATAATGTAATATCATTAGCAGAAGAATTAATTGATATAGATGACTCCATAATTAAAAGTAGCTTACATTTAGCTTTAAAATGTTAGAATCGCGAAAGTCAGAGACACACGCTTCTTTCTTAAGTAAAAAATTTTAAACATTGTGTATAATAACAAGTGTGATATCTTTTCGATAAACGTCAAAATTTGGAACAGCTGAGATCACCTGTTTTTGCAAAGTAAATTCGCAACCCTGGTGTTCCTCGTATATTTTACCCGAATGGGTAACGGACGGATACAGGTGAGGGGTTCTGAGTGTCTGGATTCCCCCCAAAAAATCGGTAGTCTCAGAAAATTTCAACCGTGTTTTCAAATGCGTAGCACACACAAAAACTCACTCTAGACAAAAAAATTAAAAATTATTATCCAGTAACTGGAATACAAAGAATGATTTTTGGCCGAAAAAGTATATTTTATTCTAAAAGTTTATGACTTATCAAACCGCCTTCGTAATATGCAATTTTACAAACACATTCACCGATTTTTTCAAATCAGTGTTACGTTGTCAGTCACGGTGGCTCCGAGTGAACGGCCCTTTTCTATTTTACGGTGACTGAAGACGTATCTCGAGATATTGAGGTTACTAGTGACCTAGATATTTTGGCAAAAAAAAGAGGAGAATCGATGAAGCACTTTAAACCCCTGACGTTTTATGATTCTTCTGATTTAAATGATATCATAGCCTATCGATGGCTTTATAAAAATGCATTCAACATTTTACCCAATATTGTTATATCTATGTTTATAATGGATATTAATCGAATATCTCAAAATATGTAAAATATCCTAAAATATTGTAACTCCTCCCAAAATATTTTCAGATCAGCTTTTTCCAACTTCGGGCCATTTGTAATTGTCGACATATTGGCGGCCAGCTTAGGTACCCTGTCAAACGCCATCTTAGGTATCAAAAGCAACTGTCAAATAAGATATCTCACTTGTTGTTATACACAATGCTTCTAACTGCAATATTGTATCAAAATAATTCGAAACCATGCTTTCGGAAACAATTGTTTTATTAGTAATTCATCAGCGTTGCTTTGCTTTCTCTGAGAAGTTGATAAAATCATAGCAAACAAATAAAATTACAAAAAAAAAAACAAGTGCAAATCAAACAAACAATCCACAGTGTAACAGAAATTGGATAGATTTTTACAAAATACGAAAAGTTTCTCGTTAAAAACCGGAAGCTCGTTTTTGATTTTAGACCCATGGTTTCTTGGGCAAATTTTCTTAGAATTCATCGTATTTTACGATTTTGATAACAACGTTGTCGAGAAAAAAATTTGTTTTATGTATGTACATACATATCTATGTAATATCCAAGAAAAATTAGATTTATTACCAGTCACATAATATGTACATATGTACATATGTTACGTATGTGTGTATGTATTTGCGGAGATCACAAACAAATCGTACGCATGTTTTTTGTATGATTGCTTCTATGTTGAGGCAAAAATTTGTCACAAATCTTTAAACCATTAATCATTAATATGTATATCAGGGCAATGAATTCGACAATATCACCCATTTCATCATTTAAGAACATTCGGATTACATTCGAACACACTATCGTTTTTTTTCATTCACAATGTTACTTCAACTGTTATTTCTTTGTCTTTTTCCCTTCAATCACAATTTGTCATTATTTTATATTTACCCATTCTTCGTCTTTCCCTTAAGAGTTGTTTGTATTAATTATAAAAATGCATCGTTCCACAAAATTAATTGCTCTGTTCTGACTATGAAAGGAAAGTTAAGAAAAATTGACAAATGCTATTTACGTTCCTCCTTACAAATGCCCTTACAATTACTCTCATGAATGTTGCTTCTAGGTGAATGAGTTATATTATTCTCATTAAATTTTTCATCTGCCTATAATGTTTCAATAAATAATTTCTTTTTTGTCGCACTAGTGGCGAAATGTTGCTGCCCATGGTTGTCTTCTACTGTAAGTTTAACCTTAGCATTACCATTGGTAATTTACTAAAAACAAAGAGACTGTTAAGTCTTAGTAATCCACTTCTTCTGTGACTATCTGTTGTTTAATAAAATGATTCCAGCGACAATATTCTAAAATAAATAAATAAATTAAGAGGAATTACACAAGTAAGAAACATAAAGGAAAATTATTTAAAAAAATGGAAGGGTACCAAACTCGTTGTACATATGCAAATACGTTGGTAGCCATATCATTTGCAACTAAATTGAAACTGAAATTGTCTGCCATTTACGATCTCTAATAGTTTTTTTTTTTAAGAAATTTCAATTAGAATACAATTCATCTTCGTGCAAAAGCAATATAAAATAAAATTTCAAACCTCGAAGAAAACTAAATAAAAAATTATATAAATTTGCATGCAAATTTCAAAGTCTTCTGAGAAGCGTTAAAATTTAGACTATGCAGTTTTACATCTTGTTAAAGTTTAAATACAAATTTATTCAAGGTTGTTGCTTAAAAAAAATTGTATTTACCTATGCGCTGGCAAATGTGGCACAAAAAAATTTCCGAAAATCATCGATTGTAAATATTTAGCGTCTTTGAATGTGCAAATCATTTACTGAGACATATATGTAGCTCCTACACGGAATGAACGATGGTTAAAGTGTTATGTCTGGTTGCGGACCGAGAAATACCTCGTCCGAGTCAACTCTGATCAAATACCTTATTAACACGTTTTCTAGACAAATAAGCTAGCACTCATCACGCTAAGTGTCAATGATATTCAGTATTTTTTATCAAGCATAAAACGTAATTGCAAATCCCAAAAACCAAAGTAATAAAAACCCAGAACATATTTATTTTATAGTTCTAAGACTGCTACTGACAGTGTCTGCCTTTACAAATTATTTGAAACTACATTTACTGCCACACACAAAACAAAAAAAGAGAACAGGAACAAAAAGTTAGCCTAAAACGTCACAAGCAGGCACATACGAGTAGATATGTTTAAATTACTAAATAGGATCATATTTTGGACTCCTACTGGGCGACAGTGAGTCGTTGATTTTTTATTTTTATATTTTCCTTTTTTTGGTTCATTAAAGCGGCTATTCATGCACGCAATTAGAGTAGACTTTTTAAATTAAATTTGCTTTTTGTTTGCCAGCTTAAGTATCATAAAGTAGTTATGGTGGTGCACCGCAAATAATTTGTCAACGAAAAATCACGTTCGAAATTCATCAGTCACAAAAAAGTACAAAAGCGTTGATAAATATTTACGTGTTTACACACAAGCGCAGTTTCATTAGGCTGTCATTAGATTGCATACATTTGTATGCTTATATGGCGGCCCGCATGTTTGCCGGTTGAAATTAGGCAGACGGCGACTGAACTGGATGCATAGCAATCAGCTGGATTTATAAACGTTCCATAGTGGTTTATGCCAATAAATAGTGCATATATTTATGCATATTGATTTTAATGTATGCTTGTGTGTTTTTAAAATCGGCATATTTGTACATAATTGATTGCGTGACTGTTTAGGTTGCCACGCTATCTCACTTCCTGTCTGGCGATTTGGGTTGAATAAATGCATGCAAAAGTATTTGAGTGATTCACAGAAATGTGAAGCTGCGTGTTGTTGACGCTGATTTAGTAAGGCAACTACGATGGTTAGTAACCTGCTTAAAAAAAATTAAATTCAAATTTACTTCTACAAAGAGCATACATAATTATTTGCAATTGGTTAATGAAAGCAAAATTATTGGTATTGGTAAGGCAGTTATGAAAGTTATGGTACTGGTAATGTAAACGGTATTGAGACTAGTAATGCTAATAGGGATGGTAGTGTTAATGGCAATGTTAATGATAATTAAAAAAGTAATTATATTATTAAACTTTAAATAATAATAATGTTAGTTATTATGCTAAATATAATGTCAATGGAATAGTGTGGCCGCTGTGGTCGAGTTGGTAAATTTTGTGAACATATTGTCCTTGATAGCGATGTTATTATCGTCAAAAATTTTGAAATCGTGTTTATACGCCCGAAGAAGCCTTAGAGGGAGATAACTTCTTTCTTACTGAAGATTTCGGTGAAAGCGCTGGCGGTCCCATGTCATCGCAGCCCCTATCACAAACACCAAAACTTACACCACAAACTACTGGGCGCAAAAGGGGAATTGAGGAGACTTCAAAAAAGTTGCATCCTTGGCAAAAAAAGTGCTAGTAGTTGGCGGTGATAAAGCTAATTTGGCATGCATGGAAATGTCAGCTCTCCAAGTGCAAATTTGCCAAACATTTCACCAGTTTTTACAAAATAGAAAAACATAAAATTGTTGTAATATTTATTATTCAATAAAACATATGTACATATGCACATACTTACTTAAATTAAAAACTAAATGGATTTAAAATAAAAGTAAATTGAATTAAAGTAAAGTTAAGGGAATACTGAAACCGCATGTTAAATAAAAGTTACATAAAATAAAAAAGTAAAGCTTGATTCTTATTTATTTTAGAGTAGGTAATATTTAAGAAGATATTGTGCCCCAAAAGCACTTCGTTTTGCATTCGCGCTTGACTATACCATACTATGATTTAATGACGCAACAAGTTCTCTCTATTGTCCTTCTACTAATGTTCCACTTTCATTCACCAGCTGTCAAAATTAATTAACGACAAGGAAACTGACGTTATGCTCCTTGCTGAAACACACCTAACTAACAAATATAATTTCAATATTTCGGGATATACTTTTTACTGCACGAATCATCCAGATGGAAAGGCGCATTGCGGAACTGGTATTTTAGTCCGAAATGGCATAAAACACCATCCCTTGATTGGAATTGCCAAGAATTATCTGCAAGCAACATCAATATGCCTACAAACAAAGCAAGGAGATATTACACTGTCCGCGGTTATTTGCCCCCCACGTATCACGATAACAGAAAAACAATGGATTTCTTGCTTGCTGGGAGAGCGTTTCATTGCTGCAGGCGATTATAATGCGAAGCCCCCCCACTGGGGCTCACGCTTGTCCAACCCTAAAGTCAAGCAATTATATAACGCGCTTATATGAAATAGAAACAAACTTGATTACACTTCTCCTGGAAAGCCCACATATTGGCTTTCAGATCCGCAAATGCTGCCAGATTTGATTGACTTCGCGGTGACAAGAAAAATTCCTCGTAGCCTAATTAGTTGTGAATCAAGTGCAGACCTCTCTTCAGACCACTCACATGTATTCTTCATTTTGTGGCATCAGCCGCACGAAAAAGAGTCACTCTACATGCTCACGACAAAGGCTACAAACTGGTTGAAGTATACAAAATATATCAGTGCGCATATAGAACTCCACCCAAATTTAGATACACCTGACGACATTGAAAACTCCGTAGAAACTTTTGAATCTACAATCAGAGCTGTCGCTAGCATTTTCACACCAAAGCAAGGTTATATGGGAAACAAAAAACATTATCCGACCAATAGAAAAATTGAAATGCTGCTATTTGAAAAGCGACGCCTACGACGGATATGGCAGACTCATAGGTCACCTGCTTCTAAACAACTGCTGAAGCCGGCTACATATGCGCTAACGAGAGCCCTCAAGAGCGAGGAACAGCACGCACAGTACCGGTACATTCCCCGACTAGCACAAAGTACCCGCTGTTGAAAGCACATAAAAACTTAAGTGGCCCATTGGAGACTGAAATGCCAGTACGGGACAACAATGGCAATTGGGCTCGGAGTGACGCGGAAAAAGCAAACACCTTTGCTGCTCATCTACAAAATGTTTTCAGACCAAACTCAGCAACCAATGGGTTTACACTACCACCCGTACCCAAAGTGTCGGAATCTGAGCGACTGAAATTTGCACCGGAAAAAATTTCAATAGTAATTAAGGAACAATTGAATCCAAATAAGGCCCCTGGGCACGACTTGATTACTACAAAAATTATTATTGAGCTACTAAATTGTGCTGTACTTTGCATCTGTATGTTATTTAATGCAATTACTAAACATTGTTATTTCCCTCAACAATGGAAAAAGTCAACTATTGTAATGATAGCAAAGCCCGGAAAAGACAAAACACAACCATCCTATAGACCTATCAGGTTGCTACCCTGCATATCGAAATTATTTGAAAGACTTCTTATGCTGCGCATTTGCCCAGATCTTCAAGCACACAGCATAATACCATCCCACCATTTTGGCTTCAAGGAGAAACTTGGTACGATCGAACAAGTAAATAGCATTACATCTGAAATCCGTACATCGTTTAAAAAGAGGGAATATTTTGCTGCAATATTTCTTGACGTCGCCCAGGCATTTGATCGAGTATGGCTAGACGGTCTAATGTATAAAATACAAATGTTACTCCCTCAGAGCACCCACAAACTACTTAAGTCCTATCTGTATGATCGAAAGTTTACAGTTCGATGTAACACTGCCATCACTGAAGCTCATCAAATAGAAGCTGGAGTAGCACAAGGCCCGATGCTCTACGTCTTATACACCTCGGATATTCCAACAATCGGCCGCCTGACAATGTCCACTTTTGCCGACAACACTGCGATAATCAGCCGCTCCAAGTGTCCCCTACAAGCATCTGCGCTCTTAGGTAATCATATGGAAGCTGTGGCCAATTGGCTTGCAAACTGGCGTATAAAGGTTAACGAACAAAAATCTAAGCAATTTACATTTACATTAAATAAGAAAAATTGTCCGCCCTTGACTTTGAACAACGTTCAAATACCACAAAGCAATAATGTCACACACCTAGGAGTCCACCTGGATAGGCGACTTACTTGGCGCAACCACATAGAGGCTAAACGGACTCATCTTAAGTTGAAGATCAGTTCTCTACACTGGCTTATTAACTCTCGCTCACCCCTGAGTCTGGAGTATAAAGTGACTATATACAACACGGTTCTAAAACCCATTTGGACCTATGGATGTGAGTTATGGGGCAACGCGAACAGCAGCAACATCGAAATCCTGCATCGGAATAGAGCAGCGGAAGGCGAAATATGCATCGAAGCTTTTAGCGCATCCTAATCAGTTAGCAAGAAATCTATTGCATGTAAACAGGAACTCAAGATTACGTAGGAATGACTTTCCAGCCCAGTCGTAATATTTCTTAGGGCCAGTTAATAAAAATACTCATCCCGACTATGGGATGTAAATTATGTGATTAGAATAAGATTTGCAAACTTGTTGTTAGGCTTTTAGTTGAGCAGATTCAATAAATACAAGTAACAGTTAAAAAAAAAAAAATTCTTGTGGTCAACTAAGTTTGTGGGACAGAATTATGAGCAGAATTATGAAATTTCACAAAATTGTGTAAAGTTACTTTTGCTTTGACTATTGTATTAGCATTTTCAGGAAACACGTTCAAAGAATTGGACAAAACCCGCCATCTAGCTCCAAAACACTTCGCCGGATATCGAGCCCTAACCGCGAAAATAACGTAAGCGACATTTTTTCCAAAATTAACTTTTTGATGCAGAACTGTTCTAAAACTGATAATACGTCACCTGGCTAAATATTGTTTCGCTAATCGTTACAGTTATGGAGATGTACGACTTTACATTTTATCGTAAGCGACATTCACTCTTAAAAAAAAAAAAAAATATTTAAAAAAAACCTTCTCCTGTAAAATTTGGTTTTTGTCGCTTACGCTAAAATGGCGGTAAAGGCTCGATATGGTCTCATCAAATGTTTCGTTAAAGGGAAAGCAGCTTCTCCCACAGGTAAATTCATTGTTCCATTTAACATTTTATTGCCGAAACCACTGACTTTTAAAACTCCGCTACCACTTTGGGTTCCATAAGCCCTATGTCCACTGCGGTGAATGTGTATTTGCTCTCACATACGGCTAGCAATATAATATATTGTTTATATTTGAAGTACATTGACCCGGATTTTCTTGGACACTTTATTTGTATATGTTTGCCATCAACAGTTCCTACAACATGCGCCATTTTTGTCTTTAGGTAGAATGAATCGGATATTTCCCGCCCCATTAATTTTTGTTGGGTTGTGCTAAGTATATTCCGGAAAGTTCTTCCCAAATGACTGCTCATGTTTCCACGATAATCTTCCCAAAAGTCGATACTCCTACTCTGAAAGCCCAAGCCAACATTTGGTGACATACTCCATGAGCCAAATATCTAAGTTGATGAATTTATTTCTTTAAATATTACTAAATTATAAAATTTACAAACTAAATAAACTTGCCAGGCGACATTCTAGTGATATTGGATGCCGTATATAGTTTTGTTTTATTATTCGTCCTTTAATTAAATTCTCAGTAAACAGTAAGTTAAATTGATCTATGTATGTACTCCCATTCGCATTGCCTTTTGAAACTGTTAGTTTTTAATATGCTGAAATAATTTATTGAAAAATCCATAAAGCACTCTTTCCTGTTTTTTTTATATGGAAATTGTCCATACTCGTGTTTTTCGCTCTTGAGTTAATAAACACAAGGTCAGAAGATCAATAAAATTTTTTGGAATGCCAAGAGTAAAACCAATTTTTGCATTCTTTTTTTTTCTTTCGGCTTCCATTTTTACTTAATTTCAATTTATTTATTTTCAATAATCAGCTGCTTGTCAAAAATGACAGCATATGTATCCTAGGTGCAGATAATTGTGCAGATCTGCATGTAGAATATATGCACATTTATTTCCAGCTTTATATATAAAAAATAAATTGTTAATAAAAATAAAAAAACATTTACCAAGTAGAGGTGGGTAACTCGAGTTGAGTTATTGAGTTGGTTCCCGTCAGTGAATCGGTTACTCAGACTCCCATCTCCAAAAAAAATGTAATTCCATTACTCAGTTATGTTCCACCGCACTCATGATTCAATTGAATCACGCTGGCTCGTTTTTATCCATATAACTCTCTTACTCTAGCTGCTTCAATGCAACATCGTAACTCATCGTAACTCAATTTGCAAAGAATAACAGCAGGAGATAAATGCAAAAATGAGGAAGACATCTTATGTCGTGTACCCCTCGATAGTTTTAAAATTTAAATACGATAGCGTAAATTATTTATAGTGTAGATGGGAATAACATAATAAATGAAAAATAATTGTTTTTTAAAGTTTCTGTGATCAAATTAAATTAATAAAAATAATTTTTAGATACAATTTTTTTATTAAACGAACAGAAAATCCAAGATGTCTTGTCTATTCAATTTAAAAAAAATATGACTGCGATCAATTATTGCACTTGTCACCGCTGGACTCACTCACCACTCACCACTCTTTTTCACGTAACTTTTTTTTTAATTAAAAAAAATGAAGTTCGAATATATAAACACTTTATTAAATTAAAGGTATTATCGCTGGGGGAAACGTCCGTCCGCTTTGATGATCGCAAAAAAAAATGTGTCGTGTCATATGTTTACAATGTAAACTTTACATGTATATTTGTGTGTGTGTGTTTGGTATAATTTGAGTGTTTTGAAATGTATGTGTAGTAAAGTATTTTTGCGTCGGCGAGCAACCGCGTTGCCAAGCTGCTCATTTAGCCATCCCGGCCCCCCTAGGCGAACTTTCAGCCTAGTAAGCGTTGCAGCTGTTGGAGCGTCGCTATTTATTGGTTGCGCATGTTGCGGTGGTGGTGCGCGATTGGTTGCAACACGTTGTTGTTGTTGCTGTAGCGGTGACACACGTCGACTGGTGCGGTGTAGCAGCGTGTGTTGCGGCCTGTCACATAACCGACAGGTCACCTCGGAGGTGCACGCTCTAGTGGCATGCGACCGTGCCAAGCAGTTTAAACAAAACCCATGTGCTTGTGCCACCTGCTGTCGCTGTGAGGGCTGCATGCCCCTAAAAATAGCACACAGGCGTAGCGGATGAGGGCGTCGGCAAAGGAGACATCGGATGCCTGGCGATCTCGCTGTTGCCGTTGCTGCGGCGATGGGTGCTGCAGCCACTGCGGCTACATCCGTCGAGGAGCGGCGGCTGGAATGGCCGCGATACGTGGCGCATAAGAGCGGGGCGCTGCTGTAGGCGGTGCGCTGATATTAGTGGCGCGTGCCGGAGCAACAGCATTGCGTGGCACAGTGATTGCCGAACGGATCTGTGCGGGGGGGGCACTACTTGTATTTTGGCGTTCATGTTGATCTCTATGGGAGAAGAGAGAAAAAATCACATACAATTTTTGAAAGCGGGTATCAGAGTGCGCAGTTTGTGGTTTCCTTCTGGACCACTCGTTTAATCGTTATGCTGTGGTTTTAGCGGTTTAATGCGGTGAATTATCGGAACGTGCGGTATCGATGTTATTAGCGTTAGGGAGGAAACAGAGTTTAACGAGCGGTCGAGTTAGCTTGCCGTTTTGGGTACGTAGATCAACTACTATAATATGACCGTCAGAGCCGAGATGAACCTTTTCTATGCGACCGAGTCGCCATTCGGTAGGGGGGAGGCATTCGTCGTGAATAAGGACGCATTCTCCAATTTTTGGGGCTTCTTGAGCATTTTTCCATCGATATCTTTTAAGGAGGTCTCTAAGATATTCGTCCTTCCTTCGACGACTGAACTCACGATGCAGAATTTTAATTCGTTCCCATCTATATATTAGTGAAAGCGACTGCGTTTCTGGCTCGGGGATGGCCAGAAGTGGCGCGCATCTGAGAAAATGCCCAGCCGTGAGGGCTGTAAAATCGGAGGGATCTTGCGAGAGTGTGGAGAGGGGCCGTGAGTTTAGAACGGCTTCGATTCGAGATAATAATGTTGTAAATTCCTTGAACGTAAATTTATGATTGCCAGCAATTTTCTGGAAATGAGTTTTAAAACTCTTAACGGCGGATTCCCATAACCCGCCCATATGTGGTGCGCTTGGGGGGACCATATTGCCAATCAATGCCTTGGGGTGCATATTTTTCAATGATTTCAGGCGAGACTTCCTTTATGAATTGAACAAATTGTTTTTCGGCTGCTCTTTGAGCTCCTACAAAGGTTCCAACATTGTCGCTCATAATTTTGGAAGGAAATCCGTGCCGTCCGACAAAGCGTGCAAATGCCGCTAGAAAGGCCGCAGTCGTCAGATCGGAACACAACTCAAGGTGAACCGCCTTTGTCGTAAAGCATACAAAGACGGCCACATAACCCTTCGTAAAGGTGGAGAACCTTAACATAGAGGCTTTTATCTGGAAAGGCCCCACAAAGTCAACACCTGTAATTGTAAAGGGTAGAGTGGTAGCGGGTGGTAGCGCTGCCATGATCTGCGTGCGCATTTTCTGCTTATGGAGAGTGCAGACCTTACACATGAAAACACATTTCTTTATTTGTGGCTTGAGTCTTGGGATGTAAACCTCTTGTAGGACCATTTGTTGCATGAGTCGATGTTCGGCATGAAGCATTAATATGTGCAAAAAATTCAAGTATATTGTGGAGAAACGGGATTTTTCAGGTATAATTATGGGGTGCCTTTCATTGTAGCTCAAGCTGGAGTTTGCTAGCCGCCCATTGGCACGAAGTAATCCCTTCGAGTCTAAAAATGGTTTGAGTACTAAGAGTGGACTCTTATCAATATTTCACACCTGTAATAACGCGTTTGAGTGGAAGCAATGAGGGAGACCTTTGCATGTTGTAGGTCTTGATGCGTTAATGCAATACTAGCCGTTCCTTTTATTTTGTTCTTCAAGCGGTTTATGAACTGAAACATATAGGCAATTACTCTGAGGGCTAGGGGGAGTGATGAAAATCTAGGATGTCATCATCATTTAATATTGTATGAAAGCTTTCAATTCTCCGACTTTCTAGAGGTATTATAAAGCGTCCAGGGAATTTTGGCCAAAATTCGGGGGATTCTGAAAGCCAGCTGGGGCCATTCCACCAGAGTGTGGTGGAGGCTAGGTGCAGGGGTTTGCATCCTCTGGTGCCAAGATCAGCTGGCTACATGTCGCCAAGAAGCTGGCCCCACCAGATCAAGTATTTTGGCTGTGCGGTTGGAAACGTATGTTTTCCATGTATGGGGTGGTTTTTCTAACCAGGCTAAGACGATTTCGGAGTCAAACCATAGATATAATTTTCGATCGCTCAATCCTAAATTGGTTTGCACAGTAGTGACCAATTTTGCTAGGAGGAGCGCTCCGCACAGTTCGAGGCGTGGTAGACTTATGGTCTTAAGGGGGGCGACTTTGACTTTGCTTGTGGTTTTGCCATTATGTTGAGTCCGCACATATACAGTTGCACAATACGCCTTTTCAGAAGCGTCGCAAAAGCCGTGGAGTTCGACTTCGTTTTCAGGGGAATAGTTTACCCATCGAGGAATTTGTATCTTCGAAATTGTGTGCAGATTGTTTGTAAATTACTAAGCGAAGTGGTTTAACTTGTTCGACCCAATCTGTCCGTCTAGCCATAATTCTTGTATCAGGATTTTGGCTTGTATGATAATTGGCGCAAGCCATCCTGCGGGGTCGAAAAGTTTTGCAACCGACGATAGGATTTGTCTCTTAGTTTTACCAGATATTGCAGATATTGACTCAAGAGTATATGAAAATTGATCCGATATCGCGTTCCACTGAATTCCCAATGTTTTTGTGGTACTTTCCTTTTCGAATTTTAAGAAATTTGTGTCTAGAAAATTTTCTTTATTGATATTTTTTAATATTTCGGGGTTGTTGGCCGTAATCTTTTTTAAGGGGATCTCTGCAGAGTGAAGGGCTTGGATCACTTGAGAAAGTGATTCGCACGCTAATTGTATACTGTGGATTCCTGATAATATGTCATCTATGTACATATGTTTGTGTTTTTAATACTGGGGTTGCTAAGGGTAACTTTGACTCTATATCTTTTTCCAATTCATGAAGTGTTCGAATAGCTAGAAACGGGGCGCAATTAACTCCAAAGGTGACCGTTTTCAATTTGTAGTCACGAATTGGACTCTCAGTTGAATTGCGGAAGGCGATGCGTTGCAAGTCTTGATCGTCTTTATGCACAAGGATTTGCCTGTACATTTTCTCGACGTCTCCATTAAATACATATTTAAACAAACGCCATTTAAGCATTAGGAGCATCAAGTCGGGTTGCAGGGTGGGTCCTGTATAAAGGATATCATTCAGCGAGTTGCCTGAGCTTGAGCATCTCGATGCATTAAATACCACTCAAAATTTGGTTGTAAGTTTTTCTGGCTTTATAACTGCGTGGTGGGGGAGGTAAAAGGATGAGTATTTACCATTTTCAACTTTTTCATAGGAATCTACTTTTTCCATATGATTTAATTGTAGATATTCCTAAAGAACATTGTCGTATGAGGTTTTAAGCTCGCCTTTTTTAAGTAGGTTTCTTTCCATACTTAAAAATTGCTGGAGTGCTGAGATTCGGGAGTGACCTAAGGCGAGCGTATTGGGGAATTGGGGTTTTAGTGGTAGTCGAACGACGTACCGACCATCATCAGATCACGTAGTTGTGGCTTTATAGAAGTCTTCACAATACTTATCTTCTGGTGTGGTCATAGAAATGGGGGGGGAGTTCTTCTAATTCCCAAAATTTTCTCAATTGCGAATTTAGATTTTCGTTTGAGGCCTCTTCCACTTGTGTGGTGAAAGTGGAGATTCTTTATGTGATTTTGCCACTTAAATTCCATCCGAAGATGGTGTTTTAAGCTAATAAGGTGTTGGTAATTTTCAATCTGTTTTGGGCCTAAGATGAAATAAACGATCGTTGGGATCCTTGATCTATTAAGGCCCTTAGCTTAAATATTTCTCCCCTATGTTCGAAGGAGATCAACGCAGTGGGTAGTAATATTTTGCTTGCATTCTCGGAATGAAGCGTTTGTATTCTAGCTGCGTTTGAGCAGCATGGTTCCTCGTGAGAATTTACGGGATTTTGGATTTCGGGGTTTTCGGGTCTTGTTGTGGCAATAAGACCCGTGGTTCTATTTACATGTATACTATTGCTCTGGGGTATGCTGTTAAAGTGAAGCATAGAGTGGTGTCTTTTATGACAATAAACGCAATTGAATTTGCTCTCACAATCTTTTAATGTGTGAGAATGTGATAAGCAATTAGAACAAAGCCTGTTGGATTTGGCAAAGTTATTTCTTTCATGTGTTGAAAGTTTCTTAAACCTCTCGCAAGATTTTAATTTGTGAACTCCTTTGCACAGTTCGCATGACAGATGGTTGTGTTGTTCGGAAACGAAAGATTGAGTTTTATGGAAATTCCTGTTATGAAAACTATTGTTACTGGCTTGGGGTTTAGGGAAGCTTCTATTGAAGTCTTGTTGTACATATTTAGGCTTAGATACCTTTTTTATACCCTCTCTGCGATTTCGAATTGGGTAGTGGGGAAGTCTTTCATTTGATGCCACGTTGGGCATCTTTTTCGGGATGAAAGCGATTGCTCCCATAAGAGTAACGATTTTTCTGGTAGAGTGGCAGCCGCATATATTTACCAGAATGGGGTCCCAGCTATCAGTGGGAATATTTTGTGTCAAGAGGACTGACAAACAATTTGTTACAGTGGATTTTAATTTTAAAAATTCTTCAGCTGTTTCTTTTTGTATTTTTGGCAAGTTCATAAGAATCGTTACTTGGTTGTCAACCAATACTCGTTCATTTTCATAACGAGATTTTAATGCTTCCCAAGCCAGATTGAAATTGTCATCATTGAGGGCGCCTGCTTGACCTTTCGTTTTATATCTGAGGTGATACAGTTTTGGCGCTTTAAATAATTTTGGATGGTTTATGTACACGGCTGTAAACATGTCCCGGAAGGACGGCCATTGTTCATAACCTCCATGAAACACTTCTGTATCACACGCTGGCACTTTGAGGTATATGCCTGAATTTTCTTCTCGTATTAGGGTTGGGGGCAGCTCTACTCGCGGGGTGCTGTAGGTGCAATAGGCTTTAGTAACTTTAATTAATCGGAGATCATAGCCTTTGTTTCTTCATATTGGTCTAAGCAGTTTTCATATTTTGCATAAGCCGAAGATTTAAAATTTTCTGGCATATCTGAATCATCTGTTTCAATAATTGCGTCATATGCAGACTGGAGTCGTGTCCAAAAGTTGTCAAAACTTTTGTTTTTTATTTCCAGAACGGATTCTGAATTGTCTTGGATTGGGGTTGAGGAAAATCGAGTGCAGTATCTTATTAAACTGTCACTCTCTGAAATAAATATTGTGGCGGAAAAATCTTTTATCTTTTTTTGCTTTGCACCCTGTTTTGAGCGTGTAGCGTCTGCAGGTGTGCTTTGATGCTTATCGTCATCGGCCATTGTCGGTAGTTCTGAAAAAATTTAGGTGTTTTTGTTTCTTTTAGCGAGGATTTATCAAGTGGCATTAAGCAGCAAAATCAAAATACAAATTATTAATTTTTTGTATAGCTGATTTTTTGTTTTTTGTATACCAAAGTATTTGAGGTGATTTAGTACCGCCGCGCTTTGTGTATATTTTTTAACCGCTTTGTATACATATATGCATGTATGTATAGATATGAATATAATTGGAAACCGCTTTGATTTTATTTCTAATAGTTGTGTTAATACACTACTTTTCTTCGTTGCTTTTATTTTTCTCGCAACTATAGTTTCTATTAGTTTTATTTTATATCAAATAATTTTAAGTTTTATCACTTTTTATTTTTTCCGCAATTTGTAAATTTTAATTTTATATATATACGTGTATGTGGTGGAGGGTATAACTAATTACAAATAAGTATTTTGTTTGTGGATGACCGTAGTTAATATATGTATGTTTGTTTGTGGGGCTATTGTAAGCAATTGAGTTTATCTAGTTCTTCGCGATGGGGGGTAAGGAATTTTCGTATGCAATTATTCAATGCTTATATCTTTTACTGTGTATGTTTATATGTATGTTATATGCTAGTGGGTGCAAACAACGGGAGCAATAATGCTAATAAGCTTTAGTATTTTTTTTTTCTGATAATATTTTTATTTTAGTTTTTAATATTTGATGTTTGGGTGTATGTATATTAATCTATATGTTTGATGTTGGGCGCACAGAAGATTGTTTGTGTGTATTTTAATACACGAATTATAAGCACAAAGCGGGTTTTAATATTATTTTTTTTATTGTTTCTATTAAGCTTTGGTTTTTAAGCGAACTGTATTTTAGTTGGGGCATTTAAAGATATGTGGGATTTTAGGGAGGTTAGTGGACTGTATTCAGTTTTTGCACTTGGCTACTTGTAGCTGTAGACTAGCTAACGCCTTAAGGGGTAAATTTCTTATTTACAAACAGTTCGCTTTTTAATTTTTAATGATTGTATAAAGTGGAAAAGATACAACTCACTTTGATGTCTTCAAGGGATTTTTTGGGGGGTGGGTTTTATTTGGCCAATATATGTACATATGTATGTATGTTTATACGCGTATGAGTTGCCCTTTTGTTTTCCTTCCTTCTTCCCTCGTTGAATTTGTCCTTTTCCTTTCTTTCCTGCGCTCCGAGTATTATATCTGCTTATCTGTTAGTTTATTTGTTGTGTTTATTTTTTCGCGCCCGAATTTTATTTTATGTGTTGTTTTTACAGATGCGTGTGTATATAAGTTTTTGTATGTATATTTTTTCGCGCCCGTTTATGTGTTTTTGTATTTAGTTGAATGTTGTTTTTGTTTTGTCTACTTAGATTTATTTTGCACAGTTTAAATATGTTCTGATTTTCTTTCTTTACAGGCTTTATTTCACTTTTAGATCTTTTTTGTTTTTTTTTGTTTAGGTGCCTGTCTTTTTGGCGCAGAAGGACCATTTACTCACTGCACTTGTCACCGCTGGACTCACTCACCACTCACCACTCTTTTCCACGTAACTTATTTTTTAATTTAAAAAAATGAAGTTCGAAGTTCAATATATAAACACTTTACATATTAAATTAAAGGTATGATCGCTGGGGGAAACGTCCGCCCGCTTTGATGATCGCGAAAAAAAAGTGTCGTGTCATATGTTTACATATATATTTGTGTGTGTGTGTTTGGTATAATTTGTGTGTTTTGAAATGTATGTATACTAAAGTATTTTTGCGTCGGCGAGCAACCGCGTTGCCAAGCTGCTCATTTAGCCACGTTTTTTTTTACAATTTATATAATTATTTTCTCCTCCTCCAAAAATATAATAATATTAAACAAATTCCCTTAATTTCCGATACAAATTGCAACCCTCTCATCAAGTTTCAAAATATGAGTCTCATTCATATTCATCAAATGTGTGTAGTATACATTGAGTCAAATGAGTTAGCTGAATGAGCTGACTCCTTAAATTGAGTTGGAGTCATTGAGTTAGCTCCTGTAAATTTGTTGAGTTACCCATCCCTATTACCGAGTGTTGAAATTAAAAAAATGCCAAAGTTTTTCCCAAATTGCGTTTACCACTTAGCAAAAAGTAAAAAAAAACACGAAATTTAAAGATATGGCAGCACAAACTGATTTAATGGATTATTTTATAAACCAATTGGGAACTTCAGACAATTTTGCCAGGCGCAAGAAAAATATAGCATTTGCAATTTAACAAGATTTATTTGCTTACATTTTTCTGTCTCTTTCTGACGCTAGACACACATTTTGAAATATTTAACAACGCGGCACAAAAAAAACAAACACCAGCTGATTAATTATGCAACAAAGCTTTGCACGACAGCAAGCTGTTAATGTCTAGCGGAACCGATATAATTTCGAAATCTTTTTTTTTAAATGGTATTCACGTTATTACACTTCCCTGCACTTACCTGTGGCCCTACGCTGAGTCAATTTAAATTAGGCGGCTTGCTATCAGTCCAAATAAATATTTAAATTGCCGCCAATGGCTGATTTGTTTATATTTTTGTTTGTAGTTATTTGTATTTTTTTTTCTTGCTGCTCTTCAAAAGTGCTGCTGTTAATAATGTTGTGTAAATTTACAATAACAAAAGCAATACACCAGGGCAACCATAACGCTAGCGTTAATGAACTTGGGTGGCTTTTTGCTTGAAATTAGCAATTAAATTACATTTTTCTGCTTTTGCCTTTCGTATTTCCACTGTATAAATTTTCTTTGAGTACTTAAACTATGTTCTTATTCCTTTTTTGTATTCATTATGTATATCTTTTTTAAACTTATTTCATGGTATCACAGCGCATTGTTTGCTTGTGCCGCTTTTATTGACACTTCCAGTTTTGTTTTCACCACAAATTTACTCGCCTTTGCTGTGGTCGTTGTGGCAAGTGGCTGAGTTGCCAACTACCTACAATCATTATTATTTTTCGCTTCCTGACAGGTGTTAATGCTTTGCAGTGTTAAAGAGTTTTGCTCTTTATAATTTGATACAATTTTTTTTTTTTATATTTAACGTTTTGTATTCCTTCGGTGTTTCTTTTGTGTAATAGGTTTGCTTACTGTCCATTCATGTTTAACTACATTTTCCAAAATTTAATGATTTTAATTAGTCTAATGAAACTTTGTAGAAGCGACTATGGTAAATTATACAAAGCAGCTGCTTAATTAGTAAGCTGTAGGATGGAATGAAAAAGTGAAGTGTGACGATTCCTGTTATTATTTTGAACAACAAATTCTTCTACGACATGGGTCTCAGATGAATTTGGATTTTCCGGAATTTGATTTTTATTGGACCAGGTTGGGTTTTAGAACAACTTAAATGTACCAAAATCGACAAAAAAAAATCTGGTCATTATACATAGCAATTTCAATTAAAATTTTATGCTGAATCCAAATATGAAATTAGAATGAAAAATGGTTGAATGATTTTCGAGGTAAAGCCGAATTTCGGTTTTTGAAATATCCCATACAACCGATCGTTCAGATAAAACGATTTTGGAGTATCACTGTTTTTCGTCTCAAGTTAATGAAATCTAGATATTGTTACCATGTTGAAATTTAAATAGTTTTAGTAATTTGAAGAAAAATTTAAGATAAATCATGTATAGTATGAGATATATGCACTTGAAAGAGTGAACCTTTTCTCAGATTTCAAAATCCGAAATTCGGCTATACCTCATTCTAATTATATATTTGGATTCAGTATAAAATTTTTATTGATATGTATAATGACCAGATAATTTTTTTGTCGATTTTTGTACATTTAAGTTTTTCCCAACCTGGTCCCATAAAAATTAAATTCCGGAACCTCCAAATTCATTTTAGAGCCAAGTCGTGAAAGAATTTTGTATTCAAAATATTAAAAGGAATCGTAATTTTAACGGCGTGGTATAAATAAGTTTTCTGCCATACGAATCGCCCCAGTGTAGTGTTCACAGTGACCTTTTTTCGGGAACTTGAGAAGGTTTTGTACTTTTTTTGCTCTAAAAAGTTGCTTTGTACTCAACTCTTCCATTGGTAATTTTAGGGGATACATATATTATTTTGTTATTTTCCATTTCAGCAGTTTCGTAGAACATAAACGCTAATGATTTCCAACTATTTCTTGTTACTTAAACTAGTAAATTAGAATTTTATGAGTATCCAAATAATACCAGAAATGTAAACAATTCTCTGAAGAGCCATTGGTTCCCCGAAATAGTTAAGGCAGATGAAATATAGAAGGAGGACTGAATAAACTTATAATTATGTAGTATTTAGGAAGAAAAAATGTCCGATTCCGATTAAGAAATGTTGTTTTTACCTTGAACTTCTTTTTATAGCTTATTTAAAAGTACACAGGTATTGTGGAATGGAAAACTTTTT
Source organism: Philophylla caesio (assembly GCA_963971545.1). Lineage (NCBI taxonomy): Eukaryota > Metazoa > Arthropoda > Insecta > Diptera > Tephritidae > Philophylla > Philophylla caesio. The sequence goes on along the minus strand of OZ020609.1, from coordinate 27,829,231 downwards.
ACGTGTTTCATAATTTGTTAAGTTTTTGGAGTACATGCAAATTAATACTGAAACCTTTCATTATATTTTATTAAAATTGAAAAAAAGTTAGGAAAAAAGGGTACAATTGTCATAGCAGACCTATTTGGCATAAGGAGCGATTTATTGCAACTTTTCACACTCGTACAACATGCTGGAGTGATACAAAAAACATCAACATTATACTTTTTTTTAACTTAATAAAATAAATTAATATTTTCCAATTATGGTGGTTTGAATTTTTTTGGTTCCATATAGCAGACCTTGCAAAAATTTCACTTATTAGCTCCTATGTGTTCGTATTGATCAAAGCGACTAGAGCGAAGAAAATTTGATCAACGATTTTCTATGCTCTTTTTGTTAGTGTTTGTTCTCAGCTCTGCTCCAACATGAACACATATACGCCATGCTCGTTTACTCTTTCCTCTGCTATTATCGCAGCTCCTCTCGTAGCTCTTATCGCAGCTCCAACATAAACACATATACGAGGTACCCGTTTACAATTTTCTCTGCTATTATCGCAGCTCTTATCTTCGCTCTTATCACAGCTCTAACATAAACGCACCCTAATGAGACCATTGCTTACATGAGTAAGCTTTGCATATATGTATGTATATTAATCGTAACCCGAAACTTTCAAAAACATATATTCAAGGAGCAAATTTGTTCAGTTTAATAGTTAGTAATAGTTAGGCTGATCGACTTCGCCACGGCGCGAAAGATGGTAGTGAGTAGCAACAGATTCCAACACCGAAGCATCCACCAAGCCGCTTGGGTGTACCCTGATCAAAAAACGGGAAATCAAATTGATCACGTTGTGACAGACGCGAGATACGCGTCTAGCGTTCTTGATGTTCGTTCTATCCGAGGAGCATGCGGTGAGTCGGATCACTACCTTGTTGCAGCTAAGGTCCGCATGCGCTTCTCAGCAATGAAGAAAGCTCATCAAGTGTCGCGGCGAAAGTTCGACGTCGAAAAGCTGCAATCGCAACGGACAGCTGAGAATTTTCAATCTCGACACTCGATCCTGCTAAGGCAAACAACTCATCGCCCTGATATTATTGAGCAATAGGATAAGATCTCCGGATCTCTACGTACCGCTGCGGAGGAGGTGGTTGGGTACTACAAGCCACGGAGAAGCTGTTGGTATGGCGACGAGTGCCGCGTCGCTGCTGCAGAGAAATACGCAGCATACAAAGCCAACCTGCAGCCAATTACTACGCGTGCAGCAGTCGACAGGCACCAGAAGAGGAGGGAAGAGAGACTTTTTTTCAAGAAGAAAAAACGCTACTTAACGGGAACTCTGGTGACCCTTTTGAAGAAGAGGATCCCAGAACAATCTTTAGGTATGAACAACAAATACCTCCACTCGACCGAAGCGAGGTGAGCACATCACTAAGGCGGCTCAAGAACAACAAAGCGCCTGGAACAGACGGGCTACCGGCTGAGCTGTTCAAAGCCGGCGGCGAAGAGCTGGTAGGAAGCATGTACCAGCTTTTAAGCAGAATTTGGTCCAACGAGTACATGCCAGAAGATTGGAATCTCCGTGTACTTTGCCCCATCCTTATTTATTTATTTATTTATTTAGTTGTCATGACTTTATGCAATAACGTTAAGCACCTGAATTTGAGTATGTCATCAAAAGTTATAGAAAAGATTTTCAACGCGAATTCAGAAATGTGCTCATAACGTTTAATACCAAAAATATATCGCGCGATATTATTGTACAATTCACAACCATATAATAACGTCGGTAACGGCGTAAGTACTGAATACCCCACAGAGTCCGAAGCATGCCATATACTTTGCCAATAGTGCTAAGAATATGCTTGTGGAACACCTTTAGAAATAGGCAACGGCTTAGACACACTGTCACGTACACTTACGGATTGCGAACGGTCAAAAAGATAAGACTTTACTAGGTTTACTGCCGATGTTGAAAAGTTGAATAGGCTGTCAAGTTTTAAGCACATTAATTTGTGGTCAACGGTGTCAAAAGCTTTTGAGTGGTCAAGAAGAGTTAAAAATGTTACCTGATTTTTTTCAATATTTAGCCAAATATCGTCCCAGACTTTAATGAGCGCTGTAGTACAACTTCTATTTGTAGTCAAGCCTGATTGGTGCGGGGTCATCAAGGAGTTCTTTGATATAAAGTAGTTGATTTGCTTGCTCATAATTTTTTCCAGTACCTTAGATAAATAAGGAAGTATCACAATGGGCCTATATTCACCATTGGGCTTTTTAACCGGAATGATTTTGGCCATTTTCCAGCAGTTTGGAAATGAAGACGTAGTCAGAATAGTATTAAATGCATAGGTGATAAAAGTTAAAATTTTTGGCAGTAAACACTTAACAAATATTGGATGCACATCATCAAGACCAACAGCATTAGATTTAACACTCAATATAGATTGGACAACATCACATTCATCAATACATTTAAAACAGAAACCAGGCACAGAGACAGTTTTACCAACATTATAACGATCATAACAAATATTATTATTACTACCAGCGGGCACTTGGACAAATTGTTCATTAAGCTCATTCACATTAACGGATTCTTTGCCCTGATTTCGCGAATATGATTCCATGTTTGCCTAGAACCTACGGCAGAGCTAAATTTTTGTTCATAGTATCTTAATGGCCTTGGTAACTTCTCTTTTTAGGATCTTGTAGCCATAATAGTTATTTTCCGACTTGGATTGTTTCCATCTATTATGCGCCTTATTTCGCTTGTCAATTGATTTCCTAATGTCATTATTGAACCATGGCTTGCTCCTCCCTCTGTTTGTTCTAGTAACAAGCGGTACAAACTTATCAGAAGGGTGATTCTACAGTTTGCGCCAATTACCGTGGGATCAGCCTTCTGAATATCGCATACCAGACCCTATCGACGACTGAAACCGTATGTAAACCAGCTGATTGGAACTTATCAGTGTGGCTTCAGGGCTGGTAAATCCACTGTTGACCAGATATTCACAGCACTTCAAATTCTTGAAAAGACCCTATATAAACAAGTCGACACATACCATCTCTTTGTCGATTATAAAGCCGCTTTTGACAGCACGAATAGAAGTTGTCTATACGACGCCAGGTGAGCACATCAATTTGGAATCCCTGCTAAACTAATACGGCAATATAGAGTGACGTTGAGCACAACTCTTAGCTCCGTCCAAGTTGCGAAGGACCTCTCCGAGCCGTTCGAGACCAAACGAAGCTTTAGACAACGATACTCACTTTCGTGCAACTTCTTCAATCTGATGCTGGAATTCGTAATTAGAGCTGCCAATCGGAATCGCAGTGGAACTATTTATGACAAAAGTAAGATGCTGCTGGCGTATGCGGATGATATTGACATCCCTGGCCTTAGCAATAGGACCATCTCGCTCTACAAATCCCTCATCATGCCTGTCCTTTTATATGGCGCAGCGATGAAAAGGCTTTGGGGGCTTTCGAGAGAAATGTTCTACTCAAGATTTATGGTACTGTTCGCGTTAACGACGAGTACCGAAGAAGATGGAATGATGAACTGTATGAGCTGTATAACGATATGGACATAGTCAAGCGTATAAAAATTCAACGACTGCGCTGGCTTGGCCATGTCGTTCGTATGGATGCTGATGCTTCCGGTGAAAAAATCCTTCGAAGTCCACCCATGCGTGGACAACGGAGGCAAGGACGTCCACGAATACACTGGAAAGAGCAAGTGCAGAAGGACCTGTCTTCACTTGGTGTGAATAATTGGCGAGCCCTTGCGAAGGAGAGAGGGAACTAGCGAAGCTTTTTGGTTTCGGCCCAAACCGACAAACGGTTGTAGCGCCACAAAAGAAGAAGAATAATAGTTAGTCAATTCAGATGTTAGTCATCACAAATATTTAATAATATAATAATAATTTGGCTCTTATACTATACAGATCCTATCATTTGTAGTGTGCGTCACAAATGGAGGGACCTACAGTTTCTTGCCGACACCGAACGGATGATGTACTTTATGAGAAGCTTTTGCATGGCAGAAATACCCTCGGAGCTTTGCCATTGCCTGCCGAAAGGTGATTACTTTTCCTATGATTTAGATTTTACTTGCCTTGACTAAGATTCGAACCAACATCATATCGAGTGATAGCACCGCTACCCACTCGATCACCATTATTGCAAGAGGTAATTTATCTGAACTGCTCTCTGATTTATTTAGAGCTTTTTCATAATGTTTTAGAAAATAATAATAATAATAAAAAATTTAAAAAACTGGGTCCCCTTCTTACCTTGCATGTTGCGGCCCAACGAAGCCTGTGTCATGCGCTGAGCTGGCAGTTATTTGAGCATCTGTAATTGCACCAGACTCCATGCCCAGTGGTTGTTTGCATGTGGCTGGAAAGAAAAGAGAAATATTAAATCGTTATTTAATATCGCTATTGCATCAATGAAGAAAATAATTAATTAATTAAATATATTCCGAAATGAACATAATCTGCGGCAGATATTTACTTTTTCAATTTTTTCAGTAGAGGGTATTTAACACAAAAAGACAAATAATTTGTTAAAAACACCTTATACATTTTTTATTTATTGTTTTTTAAATAAAATATTTTTTTTTTATTAAAGTTTAAAAATGTGTCAAATGACTTTTGCCCGTCTTTCTAGTGTTAAAAAGTTTATACCAAATATTTGTTCCTTATGGTGAAAGACAATATCTGTACTTAACTTTCTTCCCACATAGGAGAAAACATATTAAGTGTATTTTCTTTAAAATATAAACAAATGTAAAACAAATAATAAATGCAAATCTTCCAAAATCCAAACTCGACTGCATTTTGCTCTACTTGTCGTTTTTTTTATTTGTTTGAAGCTCATTTGTAGGTGTCACTTACAAAAAGTGAGCAATTATCGCACAAAACGACGAAGAAAGCGCAATATATGTCATAAAAAACTTTCAGTTTGTCAAACGCATGCATCAAAACATTTGAAGCTGTTTGCTGACTGCCACGAGAACTGAGCTGATAAGATAAAAAAAAAGAAATTTGGTCACGACCGTTTGCGTTTTGTTTTTCTTTTCATCTTCAAAGTTATAAAGCGACTATGCAACACCACAGTTCAATTGAGTTTAACTGGTTAAGCGTAAGACGATCTTACTATGTGCAACAAGCAAATCAGTCGGCTTCTATGCGACTCATGCAAACTGCCACTGTTTATTGACGATGCTCGCGTGATTTCTTTGCAAGAGAAAGAACAAAAAATGTACAAGGTGGCGCAAAAGTAATCCTCCTATCAGAAAATGCTATAAATTTTGCAATTGGCGCCTAATGTCAGTTCTGTGTAGTAAACACATGCGAAATACACGCTAATAAACAATGTTACGCTACACTGCTCCATAACGCGGAATATTGCTGAGTATTTATTTGTCCAATAATCGGTCGGTGATTTCGTCGCAGATTTCCTGGCCGTCCAACGCCTACTGGTGAAACACTGCGACGCACATAGGGATTTCCGTGGCTGAAATTCAAAAATGGCATGTTGTCTGATTTGAATGAAAATTTCACAGTTTGTTACCAACTATCTACACATTATTTTCCCAAAGTAAGAGACTTGATAAAAGAGAATTTAGTTGTATGGGAGGTGGGCGTAAAAGTGGGCGGATATTATTGAAATTTAACACCAATATATATAATGTCATAAAAATGCTATGTACCAAAAATCAGTGCTGTAGGTCAAAAATTAAGTTTCACCTTATATGGGAGGTGGGCGTAAAATAGGGGGCGTGATTTTGATTTTTTCATTTTTTTCTTGATTGGAATCCAAAACAATGATGTACCAAATGTCATTGTCCTGCGACAACTCCTTATATTTTTAGCCGCAGTATGCACTAGCAGAAACCTATGTGCGACGTTTAGCCGCTCGCCTCGAAGAGACTGGCACAACACGAGATGCTGCCAGGCGTGGCAGACCCCGGAGTAGCCGTTCTGCAGAGAATATTGCTGCTGTAGTTGAGGATGTCATGGAAGCGCCGTCGACATCAACCAGACGACGTGCCACGCAAATGGGTATCAGTCGGCGGTCTTTACAGCGAATTTTGATACAAGGTTTGAAGATGTTTCCGTACAAAGTCCAGACGGTGCATCAGATGTTAGCCGCTGACCGCCAATCGCGTCTAACATACGCTCAAGCCAACATCGGAAGTTTACTTTTGCGCCACCTTGTATATGAATAAATCTAAAAAAGTTGCAACGAAAAGTCTGGCAGAGAGAGGAGAAAGTGAAAACGATCATTGAGTGGGCGATAAAACTTCAAACTTAATAAAATTTCTATATCTTTGGAAAAATTTGATATTTTTTGAAAATGTGATTATATTTTTTGAAAATGTGATTATATTTTTTGCTTTTCCACAAAGTTTGAAAATGGGGTTTATAGAATTTTTGTAAGAGAATGGTACATTCTCTAAAAAATTTCGTATTCAATAATATTATAAAAAATGTTTGAAAAAATTTGAAAATTTATAAAAATGTAACGATATTTTTTTGGTTTTTTTTAAAGTTTGAAACTCGGGTTTAAAGATTTCTTGTAAGAGAATGAAAAATATTTTTAAAAATCTTTGAAATAAGTTTAGAATTTTGTAATAATTTAATGCATTTTCTTAAGTTTGTAGAAATTGTATTAATACGGTTTTTGTTAGTGATTGAACTCACCTTTTTTGTTCTAAAAATTATTTGAAGAAAATTTTCAAATTACATATATTTTTTCAGTTATATACGGAGTTTCAATTTTGGGTTTATATGGATTTTCTTTATAAAACTGCATACTTAAACGAAAAAAGCTTAAGATATCTTTCAAAAATATATATCATAACTAATTGAATGTTTTTGAGTTATATAAAAAGTTTTAATTTTGTATTTCTATAGTTTTTTGGAAGAGTATGAAAGTTATTGAAAAACAAGTAAAAAAAGCCATGCCGAAGTATTCATACCTTTCATTAATGAAAGAATTGTATGAGAGCCATAAGTTTTCGCGTCTGTTTTAATTTTGCAAGTATTTATTTTTAATTTTTTCCACATGCTTCTGTTTTAACTATAACGCTTGTAGGTGTGCATCTTTTTAATTTACGCGCCTGCCTTTCAACTTGTATAACTGTGTTGCACTTTTCTGTGTTGCGTGAGTATGTTTGTGCATGATTTTTTTCGTTGCTTAAAACGCATATTTGTACTTAGTTTTTGATTCATGTTACCCCATTTTTTATTATCTTCGTCTAGCGGATGTAAATAAATGCACTTCTTTGAACACGACAATCTTTCTCAAGCAATTTTTTCCTTTAATGCTAGTATCTTTATGCATCTCGCTGCTGTTGCTATTTTAGATATTTTTCGTGCGCTTCCTTAACACAAATATGCATTTGTCATTTACACACAGTTAGTCTCTTTTTTCGTGTTAAATAAATTTTTGTGTCAAATTTTTAATGAGTTGTGCTTTTACAGTTGTCACCTCGTTCCCAAATGTAGTGCATTTATGTAAAGCAATTTCTAATTTAATGAGTGTATAGAGAAATTTGCGTTGTAGTGTTCATGTGCATGGAGGTTTTGATCTTTTAGCTTTGACGGCAATGATTCATTGTATCATAATTAAGTACTTGATGTAGATAACCATAATTTAAAATGGAGTATTTTTTCCAGTACCGTTTTTGAAAAATGAGTTGAAAAATTTTTTGTAAAACATTTACATACTTATGTACATATCAACAAGCATAAAATATATTTCGTCATTCGACACCGTAGAGTTCCCGTGAACGAAGCGACTACATAATGAAAACTTTGTTCAGACGCACACTGGGGCCAAATGCACTTATTTCACGGATTAATTGAAAAATGAAATTCAAAGTACCACCAAAATCAAATGTACTCTCTTAAAGTATATAAAATTCTACATCAGTAGGCAAAAAAAAATATGTCAAATCTGTAACGGAACTTTCGTAGCAACTGTTTCAAGTTAAACTTTGTATAAAACAACAGTGCAAAATAGGCAGAAAAAAGCTGTAAATTGTGCATATATAAATCGAATTTGCGTTATCTAATTAAAATAAATTTATAAATCTGAGTATGCAGCCATAAAGTTCAGGTTGTTATACAATTGCTTTGCTGAAAATTGTGATGTAAAATGTTTCTGCAAGTTCTTTTGTTATTCAGTTTATTTCAGCACTACACAAAAAAAAATTGGTTATATCAGTTTAAGTGGACATAAAGTTATCAATTGGGCTCAATTGGTCTAAGATTTGAAGTTCTTTGTAAAGCTGTAATAAATATGTATCATTTTAGAAAATATTAGGTTGCGCATCGGTGCGCTTCAAAAGTTATGCATACATTCATAATAGTGTCATGTGCTCAACAACAAGTGTAAGACGTATGCGCCTTTTAAAATTAACGCTGTTATTGTTGTTGCTGTCTTTGTCTTCTGTGTTTTTATGTTATATTATTATAAATATTTTCTTTTTATTTTTAATTTGGCAGGGACAAGCTCAAGCGTTGTTTATTTTACTCGCCGAAGCTTATATGACATTTTGAAAAATTCCAGCTGTCAGAAATTAGATGAAAAACTGGATTATTTAAAAAAAGAACTCGAAAATCGCTGTGGATATATTGAAGAAAGCTGTCAAGAGTTCAATAAACAATTTACCAATTTTGCTTTTGACTTTAAGGCTAAATGGAAGAATGCTCACAGAAGAGAAGACCGATTTCTTACTGACAAAAATAAGATTTGGCTAGAATCATCAATTGGATTTCCGCGTGTTCAGTCAAAACGTGGACGAAAAGCAATTTCTTTTAACGATTACAGAGATTCCTCTAAATTAAAAAAAACAAAGATTTTAAGGGAGACTACAGACATATCAGTTTTAGTTCATGCCACGCAAGTCAAATTAAGAACATCCGATTTCGTAGAAGAATCTAAAGCTTTGCGTAGTCTATCAAGCTTATCACCATCAACAATTAAAAGGTTCAATAAAAGTTCAGACAAAACAAAAAAACCAACAAACAATGCTGGAAAATTGTCAAGCACTGAAGCACTGGCTGTTTTCGTTGAAGCTAAGTTAACACGACACCAATACAATGTTACTAAACAAGCTGCACCTGACAAATTTCCATCATATAAAAACATTCAAAAAGAAAAAAAAACGTGTTATCCAGAAGAAACGAGCCTCAAAATTGGAGAAACATCTGCTGAAGTAAGTCTGCAAGCGCTCTTAAACCACACTGCAGAACGAATAATTCAAGTGAATAAAAGCAGTATTGAAATGTTAAACAACAGAAAGCTTCAATTATACACGAAATGGGGTTTTGATGGAAGCTCTGGCCATAGCTCTTACAAACAAGCTTTTCATGGATGCAATGCAAGTGATTCGTCAGTATTTTTAACAACAATTGTGCCTCTAAAGTTAATGTTTGAGGAAGAGGTAATTTGGGAAAATCCTCGATCGTCTTCCACTCGATTGTGCAGACCCTTAAAAATTGAATTCGTAAAGGAAACCCTATCTGTATCAATTGCCGAAAAAGAAAGAGTAGACAACGAAATCAAAAATTTAATTTGTTCAACTGTAACAATTGGCGATAAAGTTGTGAAGGTGGATCACAAATTGTTATTAACAATGATTGATGGAAACGTGTGCAATGCTTTAACTATGACTACATATTTATGTGGCGCCACTAGTAAAATTTTCAACAATATAGACGAAATGATTGAAAGACCTGTGAATGTAGAAAATCTGACATTCGGATTATCTATTCTACATGGTTGGATTAGATTTTTTGAAAGCCTGTTGCATATTGCGTACAAATTACCGTTACAAAAGTGGCAAGCTAGAACTGAGTCTGAAAAACATATTGTTTCTCAAACCAAATCAAGTATTCAAAAAAAGTTTAAAGAATCCTTGGGATTAATAGTGGACCAACCGAAGCCTGGTTTTGGAAACACGAACGATGGCAATACAGCTAGAAGGTTTTTCAAAAATTCAGAAAAATCAGCCGAAATAACCGGATTGGATTTGAATTTAATAAATCAAATGCATGTGTTGCTAATAGTTGTTTCTAGTGGACATAAAATAAACAATGAAAATTTTAGAATATTTGCATACAAAACAGCTAAACTTTTAGTTGAACTATTTCCATGGTACCACATGCCTCCTACTTTACATAAGTACTTTATACACGGACCGGAAATTGTTGAAAACGCTCTTTTGCCTATTGGTCAACTGTCCGAAGAAGCACAAGAAGCTCGAAATAAGGATTTCAAGCAATGCAGAGAATTTGATTCAAGGAAGTGCAGCCGTATAAAAACCAATCGTGATATTTTGAATTTTCTTCTGTTGAGCTCGGATCCAGTTATTTCAAGCATGCGAAAGTGGCCAAAGAAGAGGGTTCACTGTTTGCCAGTACAGGCTATTGATTTAATCATTTTGTCGAATTCTGGTGATAATAGTCATGATGATGTTAACGATGATGATTATGAAGATGATAATGATAATGATTATGACGATGATAATGATGAAATATATTAAATAAACGATAGTTGATTTTGTATGTATGATGTTTGACATGTTTCTGAACTAAAAACCGTTATTTTTTAATAAAACTGCTTCGACATTTACTTCAAAATTACTTTTTTTGATTAATTGTTATGGTATTTAATAGAAAGTAATAAAATATTACAAAAAATAGCGCCCCTGAATTGATCCGTGAAATAAGTGCATTTGGCCCCACTGTGAGACGCCTCTAAAAAAAGTATTAAAAGTAAAATACTCCCTAACTGGTATGTGTCATACGTGTTAAGCTCTCTTGTGTTCTCAGAGTTCAATTGTATTTTTGCAATTATTCCTGCTTCCCAAGAACACTTAAGGAATACAATACTGCCGTCATTGGCCACAAGGCAAACTTGTGGGTAAACTTACCTGCTGCATACCCTGCCGCGTTGTGCGAGATGTATTGTATTGTGTACCGGCTACGGCTTTGGGTATTTATTCCTAAGAAAAGTAAGAGGCCTCAGTTAGACTGAGACTCAAGCTGCAAAGAACACTTAAAGGTATTTTATTGAAAATGTGTGGTTTCTTCTTGGATCGATACTGAATATTCCTTATCAGACTGATATGCAGCTTACAGTGGCTTAAAAAAACGTGTTTCCGGAAAGTGGAGGTGCCTATGTCTGCCATTATTTGCATTGTTTTTCTTTAAGATACCAGAGGATATATCTATTTACAATTAGAACTTAATGAGATTTGAAAAACGAAGTATTTCGAGTCGCAATACAGATTAAAATCCTGGCTTTCGCCAATAGAGCATTCATAGATGTTGTCCAGATTGAGAGGACCAACTTAATCTAACCTAATCCTTGTGAGGTTTTAAATACTATCGTTTAATACTTGTTGAGATCAATTATATGGATTTTCAAAGTGTGCTGCTGAACTCGGCGACTACCACGTTTATCTACATAACATCTATTTCAACTAAAAAACAAATATTTAACCTTCTTATTGATTTAAATGTAAATATTATTTGTAATATCGTTTCAATTAGGTGAAAGAAAGTGTGAAACTTTCTCATATACGTGATGATGTGTGTAACGGGTTTTTCAATAGGGACGCTACAAAAGTTAGCCACGCAAAAATCTACAGAAAATTCATCTAAATTTATATGTTTTTGTACCTTCCAATGCAGCTGTGCGCCATTTTACAAATGTGACAAATAACATACATATTATTCATACAGCACACGGCTAGAACACGCGTCAGCAGACACATACACATGTTAATACAGATAAACGCATGATGTTTGTATGTTTTGGGTTAAACGTGTGCAAAGCGAATTGCGAATGACGACCACGGCGCAGTGGCGCCAAGATAAGCAATGTAACACAAATTTTCCAAATGAATGCATCAATGCCATCGTTGGCGTATGCTGTTCCTGCCACTGCCACTGCCATTGCTGCCACACCGGGCATTCGTTTAGTAGTTGTATGGCGCTTCATTTCCACATAGTTGCAAACATAGCATAATGCAAACGCATGTGAGAATTGAGTGCAAAAAATCAACAGAAAAAGCTAGTAAAAACACAATATGAAGCAAAAGAAAAAGAGTCAATGCAATAAGAAAAACAATTAGGTTGACGGTCAACTGCAGTGTGCAACATGTGCGTTTAAAGCATGCAGTGTTGCAAGTTGGTGCTTCGCATAACTGACGTCTTGGAGGTAAGAGGTGGGTGGGGTGAAAGGTAAAGTTATCAGAGTAGGAGAAGCGGCACTAGCAGGTTAAGGAGGCAAATTGTGCAATGTCAGTTGGAAATTTTATTATAAACTTTAAACTGATTGCCTTGCATTGCGGTTTTCGTAGTCTTCACTTTGCTTTACAGCCCAGCTGTTGGCGGATTATGGCTAATTTGTTGTTTGGGTGGTTGTGGCAATGCACGCACCTTTGAGTGACAAGAAAACAAAAGAAAAGCGTGCGTAAAAAGTATGCGCCATCGCTTTCCTTGCAGACTTGAGACCGCGTTGTGTCGAAATTGAATTGATTCGTGGTTGTCGGCCAACAACAAAAAAATTTTTGCGTAAAGAAGTATATATACATATTCGAATATATACATATTAACAACACAAAGTTAAATCACGCACTTATGTAATTATGCAAGAAATCGTTGGAAATCAGCAATAAGAACGGAAGGTAATAAATTTTGAAACTTCAAGAGTGCTTTGCGAGGCACATTCACAACTCATTCTTTTGCATATTTCACTTCAACCATGGACTTCGGCGCACCCACCAAGCCAACAGACGACCAGCCAAGAAACGACCAAGCCACTCAACCATCACAGTCTGTGCCGAGGGAGGCGCAATCAAGCAGTAGCGACATGCAAACAACAGCAACAATGCGCAGCAATAACATAGCTTGAGATTCCATACCAATTCTGACAGACAACTTCTCTCCTGGGAGTTACTGGTACTCGTAGTAACCAAGACTGAAAATGAAGATACTTTTCTAGGTCTTCCTACACATTTTTTTTGCGATGACTGAGTGTAGCTATGGCAATAAAATAAAAATGAAATTGATTGAAAATGAATAGCAAAAAAGAAAGAGCAAAATAATAAAATTAAATCAGCATTTTGGCATATGCGCCAAAAGGAATCTTTTACAAATGCACACCCATACACCACCAAAGAAATGCATAGATGCACACATTGCAATGCGCCTGCGCAACACAAAGCGACGCTAACGACGACCACTGTGCACATGCGTCAATTGATGACAAAGCGAATGATGAAGTGATTTTACAGCTCAAATAGACAAAATGATGGATGGCTCTTTATGTTATGCGCTTCCCGCTGCTTGAACGCGCAGCGAACGCTAAATACATATATGAAATTTACAAAAGTTAAGTTATATAGAGCCTGAATGGTGGCAGACTGCCTGCCTGCTTGCTCGATTGCGGCATTCTGATTTGGTGACTTATGCCTCACTACTAATATGCCGTACTATTGTATTTACTAGCTCCCCAAAGCATAAATAGTTATAAATGACAGTTATGTTGGGAAATAAGTCATTTGTGTTCTGCAAATGCGGCGACGAATCGAATTAAGCGCTGGTAGTTTGTGTTGTGGTAGCGAAAAAGTAGAGACAACTCGTCAAAGTGCGCTTGATTTATGTTAACTTTCAGTTAGTTTGCATTGTTTTTTGTGTTTCTTTTCGTATTTATGTTGCAATAGAAAGGCTGCGTGATTAGTTCCTCCTTGAGTTTATATTGTAATAGTCTATAAATAGTTGACAGTAGTAGTAGATAGTTGATTGAATTCAAGAAAAATATTGCACTCTTGATATTTGGCTCATACCCGTGCTCACATTTAAGTTACTTTGGATAGGCAACCTTAGCAAACCTATCTTATGTCATTAGGCGCCACCAGTTGGTCATGGAAAGGCAGCCACTTTCCATGAGGTTCAACGTCAATCGGTATATCACCTCTTTATTCTCCTCCATCTCTTTCTCTCTCCTCCCTCCCTCTCTCCCTCTTTCCCTCTCTTACGTCTTACTAGACCGCTTAAAGCAAGGGCAGATGCAGATATTTGTGCGAAGAAAGTATGGATTACGAATTTGGAGCGAGTTTTTTTTGGGATTAAATATCACGATGTAAGTTACCCGACTTTTTCTAAGATGTATATTTTGAAGAACTTATTTCTATAATTTTACTACCCACTGTAGGTAACTTTACTTGGCACATTTCAGAGTCTCAAACAGTTTATATTAACCGATCAGCATGTTTATTTTACACACTGCGAACTGTGTACACGCCCATCTGCAAGTGTTCAAATTTTTTTTTTGTTTGCACGAAATTGCAAATAGGCCATAACTGAAATTTTATTAAACGGAAAAGGTAAACAGTGAATTAGACAGCGCGCAAATGACGTGTAAACGACGGAAAACAATTAATGAAAAAGCATAAAAAAAATATTAAAAATTACCAATACCAATGTTGGATGCAAATGCACATTAAAGAGGCATTAAAACCCTTTTTCAATTAAATGGAAGCATAAAACTGAACAACATGCTCATTAAAACCGCAAAACGCAACTTAAATTTACTATGTAAGAGGAAGTGTTTTGAAGAAGTTGGAAAGCTAATAGCAACTCTATTCAACGATGCACCACGGGTGGCCAGCGCGCCGGAGTTTAAAATTGGAGAGTGGTCACGTTGAACACGTTTGTGGTTGTGACCACATTTTTACCAGCAATAAACCACCCGCGGTGTGCTTTTTCCACGCACGTACTTCTTGACGGCGACAGCGGCGGCAGAAGACACTGTGCCGCCAAACCGCGGCAGCTAAAAATATCAAATCAGTCACTACAGAGCCGAATAGTGCACTTTGGGATGGGATACGTGAATAGATTGCAATAAACCAAGTAATTGGCAATGATAGACCCTTCTTTTTTAACTGAAAGTTGGTATCGGTTGAAAACTGCACTTCAACAAATATAGAATTATCTCTTCGCGCTCCCCTTACTTATTTTATTGTTACCATTTATAGTAAACGCTATTTTGTAAACGCTACAACGAGAAAGTATATTTTCTAGCAAAAACTCTACAAAAGTACATATGTATGTTGATAGCTTTTCATTGTCGAGACTGATACAAGGAGCTCTACTTAGCCGTCAAATATGCGGTGAATTTCTTTTTCCATAAGCTCAGCGTATGTTCATCCAAAAATGCCCTCCTAACCAAAGGTTGTGAAGCAAATCTTAAATAACATTTTCTTAAACTTTCAATACACTTTCATTGTGCGGTACAAACAGAGGCGCATACGGCTGGCATTTAAAAAGTCTACAGTATTATTTTTGATATTAAGTCCCATACAAAAAAATGCTTACTTTTTTAATACTTCGTTCATTTCTGTAGCTACGCTTCAGTGTCAATTAATGACATCACGGCGCATGACGCAGCTGTTGCACCCACTGTGCGGCTAAACTATTTGGTGGCATGATTGGTTTCCTGTTGATTGGATTGGCAGCAAAAAGCAAACGAGAGTAGCACAATAAGTATTTTGTGGTGGAAAAGAATATATAAAGAGCTGGAGATCGGAAAAGGGGAGTAAGACAAAAGGGAATGTACAAGGAAGCTGGCTGATGGTGAAGCGGTGAAGCTGCTACATTCGATGCCATGCTGCGTGTTATTTTCAGACATTGCACACCCTACCGCTTCTCCAGCTGCGTAGCAGGAACACTGCTGCGGCAACGTGCCGGCAAAGAGTTTAAATTAATGTGCATGCGTTGCTGATTTTCAAGCTCCGAAGCCAGCAACACCATTTCAGAGGTAATTTTTTAAAGCAGCTTTAGTCAGAATTGTTGAAGTGTTGCGCACACCTTGTCGCGGTCAATGGACTTTTTGCCAGCTAGCCGGGTCAACGGCTATACGCTCGGCAGCAAGATACTACACAAAAAAATTAAACCTTCAACCTTTAATCGTTAACTATGCTTTAAAGGCTTAAAATATATTTTAGTATGAATTTTTAAATTTATTAAACAACTACTTTTTCTAGCAATTTGCTCAAAAAATACTCACCAACATCGAAACTGTGCGCTACCGCCACCACCTGTAGCGCCACTGTGCACATTAGAGCGAACTGTAGTAGGCGATAGTTATAGTTGTGGGAAGAAAGGCACTGTTGGGAGAACATTTTGCGGGTGTTGTAGCGCGGGTGTGGATTGTGATGATGATGAGAGGTGGAATTTCTTCTACTTAATGTGTTTGTAGTGGTTGTGGTTTTTGTTGTGTTGTTTGTAGTAGTAAGCATTTTTATTTCGTATTTCATTCAAATGGGTTGAAGTTTGTAGTGTGGTTTTTTTCGTTTTAAAATTACATAGATATTTTTTTCACAGTATAGCTTTTCAGTGATATTCCCTTTTTATTCATCCATTTTCGTTGCGAAAAATCGCTGTAAAATAAAAGTAGGCAGTGTCGATTTATATGATTGCTGAAAAGAGAGAAAACATTATTTTGTTTAGTTAATTAGTCGATAGTCAGAAATCAGTATGCATAATACAAAAATCAAACTCAGTTCATAGTTAACTAGGGAAAAGTCAGAGATTAATATATATTATAAATAATAATAATTAAGCGCTTACACTATATACATAGTTCACTGTTAGGTCGAGCTTCTCCTATTAGCGTCTGCTGTTTATTAACGGTTATAAATCTAAAGGATTTTGTAAATAGTCGCTAGTTTATCAGTTGAAAATAGGAAATAGTCTGTAGTAAATGCTAAACAGTTTAACATAATAGCTAAAAAGAAAAGATTAATAATCAATAATATGCGAGAGAGTAACGTCGAGATTCCAAAAGTCAAAGTTGAAAAGTCAATAATTTTTCATAGTCAGCAATTAAGTATCAGTCGTAGTCAAAAAGCCAATGCAATAATTTCGGAAAGTCAATAATCACGTCCCAGACGAACAGCCAACATTTTTACCCACGATCAACGAATCCAATAGAAAATAATCAAAGCACAGTAATGAATAGTCAATAGTTTATAGAATAGAGTTATCAGCAGTCATGTGGTAAATAAACAATGATTAATTGCGTTTACTTGGATTGAGTTTATTAAGATATTTCCTCCAAAAACAGTAGACAATATCCGTTCGCAACTAAGTCAATAAGCAGCATCAGACGGTTGCTGGTAATTAAAAAAAATATCTCTTAGTAATGGTGGTGCAAAGTCAATAGTCAAAACTCAGTTGTAAATAATAATCAAGTGCTAGCTTTTAATAGTCAATAGCCATTAAACAATAAAACATAGTATATTAAAAAAAAATGTGTAATGGTCAATAACACTGGAGAACACGATTTTTACACATTTAAAGTGACTTTCATTTTTCGATCTGGTATCGTTTGTAGATTTTAAAAATCAAATTTTTTTGTCAAAGTGTTTTTTGATTATTTCTTTGTTTTTCATATCATTACTGAGTTTTTTGACCTTTAACACAAAAACTTGACATTCTACATTCTTTACATGTAAAATACTGAAGATATTTTAAGAAAGTTTTAATACACGCTATTTATTGAATGGGTGAAAAAATTACGAATTTTATTAAAGTTTAATATTATAACAAACGAAAAAAAAATAGAAAAACCAAAACTACTACCAATATTATTTTTTTTCTTTATAGATAACATATTTAGGCAAATTTTGATATGATTGGAATTTCTATTGAGGAACGCGTTTGCTGTTGGCATCAATTTAACCCGAAAGCTCAGTGATGATCTTAAAAAGTAAAAAAAATTTAAAAATTGCTAAAATATTGACGGAAGTGAAAGACGATGGGACCAAAGATCGCTTCTACGATATACTTGGCCGCAGGTATGAGCGATGCCCCACCATGATATAAAAATCGTGCTTGGTGATTTCAGTGCCAAGGTGGGTAAGGAGGGTATTTTTGGTTCCACAGTCGGAAAATTCAGTCTCCACGAAGAAACGTCCGATATCGGATTGAGACTGATCGACTTTTCCGGGGCCTGAAACATGGTAGTCTGTAGTACCTGATTCCAGCATAAGAAGATTCACCAAGCTACGTGGCTGTCCCCAGATGGTAAGACGGGAAACCAAATCGGCCATTTTGAGATAGACGGAAGGCATGCTCCCAGTGTCCTAAATGTGCGCACGATCCGAGCCAACATCGAGTCGGATCATTTTCTTGTGGTAAGTGCTGGCGTACGCCGATGACATTGACATCATCGGCCTTAACAACCGCGCAGTTAGTTCTCCCTTCTCCAAACTGGATAGAGGAGCGAAGCGAATGGGTATGAAGATGAACGAGGGCAAGACGAAGTATCTCCTGTCATTAAATAGACAGTCGGTACAGTCACGACTGGGATATAAAATCAGTCTTGACAGTAATAGCTTTACTTAGGAAACAACATTAACACCAATAACAGCGTCATCCTTGAAATCCAAGTTAGCGCCAGTTAGCAAGAGATAGGGACAGCTGGCGTGCTTTGTTGCCCTCGGCGAAACTCGCTTAGACGGTTGATGGGCTAATTAAGTAAGTAAGTAAGTATTTATAATCAATACACTATACTCGATAAAAGTATATAGTCTGTATGTATAAATATTTTATTTTTCAATTCAGTATACCGACGTATTGTAGACGTAAAACTGTAAGATGATCAAATAACAAAAAATAAAAATAAATGCCGTCTGAGTTTTGTGACTATATTATTTTTGTAATAGGCAACTCAAAAATAATTATGGTACATCGAGTAAATATCGATTTTATTTATAATAGTTATTATAAGAATTAATCTATAAAGAAAATCAATTATTGCATAGTTTATCAATAACTCTGGAGCAATTTTTAAGATTTAAAATTTTTATTTTACACATACCAAGCTTTGCGAAAAATTCCCATAACTCTTTAGAGCATGAGAGGCATTTTACAGAATACTCAGTGTTTAGACGGGCTTGCCGGTCCATCTGATATTTACTAATTTTAGTAAAGTTTTATTTAAGATTTATTTACCTACAACTTGCAAGCGAACATCTTTTCCGATAAACATATGTACTTACATACATACATGCATACGAGCATACCAACGAATAACATACAGGAATGGGAAATTCTCATTAGCAGCAGAGAAAAATTTTCATATTACAAGGAGAAAGCAATATTGGAATGAAGAATTTGTGATAATACAGTGGCCGCCAAATAGTTGCAAATTAAGTGATTTTACTTGTTTATTAATTTTTTAAGTTATTGTTAATTTAAATAATTGTTTGTCATCTCTCTTAATTATTTTTAATGAGTCTTGATTATATTTGCATTTTTTTTTTTTCAAAATATGTGTATTCATGTAAAATAGGGAACAAAACTAAAATTAATAAAAAAATCGATAAAAAAATAAAAATAACTAAAAGCCATTTCAAGATCAAGATAAATATCAGGTTAGCAAAAAGAACCTCAGTATTCAAAAATTAAAATGGAATCCTAAAAATAATTTCAATTTTTGCCACTTACTTTCTTATTTTTTGATTTTATTCATTTTCTTTTATTTCTTTTATTTCAATGTACGATTCCTTTTTAACTTTTTTTTTTAACAAAAATTTTCTACCACAACTACTTTTCTACCACAACATTTTATTACCAACAAGACGTGGCTACTACTTTCAATGTGTTAATGTCATTGTTGTCGCACAATTGCTGCAAAAGCGAAATTAAGAGCAGAGCAGGCACAGAAAAATACACCACCAACGATAATGTAAGCATGCAAGTACGAGTACGAGAAGTATTTGTATGTAAATAGAGCAACGTGTTGGTCAGATGATGATGGCGCTTAGCTGTTGACTGACTGACTAACTGACTGTCCGAGTAATGTTGGCAGACAGGCATTCCAGTTGCTGCCACCGCGGGATCGGAGCTGCATAGCTCCCAGGCAGAGAGTGAAACCTATTCACTCAACACAAATGACTTGAAATGGCAACAAACCAGGTTAGCTGCTTCTTTAGCTGTTTGTTTTTGCCAGTGACGACGTGCACCTCTTTTCTTCCCGATTTCTATAGGCATGTTTGTTTTGGCCGTATTTATTAAAAACGCAACAGTAGCAGCAACAGAAGAAGAAAAAAGGGTGGAGCAAAAGGCTCAAAAAAGAACCCAGCTTGTATAGAAAAATAAAAGCCTGCTACCAAGAAAACTAAAGTGAGGTAGTTTTCCTTCCTAACGGTTGGTATAGAAAAGTCGACAAAAAAAGAAGAAATTATATGAAATTTTCCAAAGCCAAGAAAGTGGACAACCAATAGAGAAAAAACCGTCGAGCATAGGTAAACTGAGAAGCTTTCATATGTACAGCAGCGTCGTTCCATACCCGTGGGTCTGGGCGCTAGTTGACGACATCAAGCCTGCACCAGTAAAATGACGTTAAACGAAAAGAGCAACGTCAGCATGAATGAAAATTGCATGAAATTGCCACATGCCACATGGCACACACGCATATACATTTTTCTATACATACTTCTGCTATTCATTGCGATCTAAAATAGGAAAACCGCGCTTGGCCTCTTACAACAGCTATTCAGCAAATGGCTCTGTAGGCCTTACTCGACTCTACTGCTCATCAGACACGTTTCTTTGACTACATTGTGGCGGCTAAATTAAACTTACTATGGCATGTTTTGTCGGTCATCGTGTACGAGTATACATGCGTATATGTTTATGTGTGTACGTAGTCGGTTTAACAATCTAAAGTGTTGGATATAGCAGTTTTTAGGGCGTTAGCAATTAGCAGAATGAAGTAATGCGAAATGAATGTATAAGGAATGTAGAGGAGCGTGAAGTATAGCGGACAGAGTTTCAGAAGACTGTTGCATATACATCCAGAGAGTTCGTTAGAAATTATCTTGATCAGCGTAAATGCATTTCTATAGAATCGTTGCCTAATTTTCAGATACAATTTACCTTCGAACCGCAAACGTTTAGTGTCTCCGGAATCTCCGAGGACGGCGACCGGAAAACTGGCCCCCCCTTGCTCCGATATATCCTTACTCACCTAAAGCTTATCCAAAAATATGGGCAAAGTGATATAAACCCATTTAATAAAATTGTTGTATATCTAGTTCACGACTCGTCTGTATGTAAGAAGCAACATCAAGAATAATAAAATGAATTATCAAAAATTTAAACTTTTGTCATCAGAGAAAATTGCAACAATTTCTTGATGGGTACGACGGGATGACGAACCAACGCAGACCGCCACTAAAGATACGAAAAACTAACTCTTTGGTTTTATGCGTGCGTATTCCTTAGCGTTTTAATATTGCACCGATCGAAGTACCACTCAGTAGTCAGGGTAGAATAGTTTGGAACCCCTTTCATCTTACTAAAAATATTCCCTACGAGGTTATTAGTGCACTTACTAGGGCCACATGTGCTTACTTTGTCTTGGCTATTCTTCATTCCGATCCGCCACCGATGCCTAACTACTATATTCACTTTACATTTCCTTATGTGGCTTACTTTTCCCAGCAGATTGCCAATACAAAATTGTGCATACCTACTACGCAATTACATTCCCAGTCAATAAAATAATAGAAAAACTTTGAACATCGCATTTTTGTTGGAGTCAAGAAACGTGCGCGAATTTCATAGCCAAAGGAGCAGCAGTAAAAACGATCGAAAAAAGACAATGGTGATGGAACAAAGTACTGTTAATAATTCTTAGTTTAATTGCAACTTTCTAACTGGAACCAAAAGAGCCTACGACAGCAAACGGCGCATCATAGTTAAGACAAAACTTACTACTGCCTTTCTTGTTGCCGAGCTATGGCCCGAAACGATGGAGGCTAATGGCAGCTCGATGGTGGATTGTCAACAATGCTGGGAGCTAAGGCACATTCGATGCCATCAGCTTGAATTTTTTCGGTTTTTTTTTGCAATTTTTATTTTGCATGTACTGCAACTTGGTATATGTGGCGGTCGTGTCGTATCACCGATACATCTTAGCGGCAAATGGATGATGCTGGTGCCTGGTACATGGCAGTCGAGCTGAAGTTGAGCGTGAGTCGGATTTTAGTTGAAAAAGCATGAGCCAACGGGAAATTGAAAATATTCGAGTAGAGGTTGAGCTGCATTTGAGACAAACAATTTAGTGATAAAGGCCTTGGGAGTCGAGGTTCGTATGTTGCATGGGCTGAGTAGGAATTTTAATTTTGCAATTGCCACGCTTCTTTTTCACTTATGTATGTACAGTGTGTTTTATATTTTTTTTTGCTTGCCTATTGCCAGCTGCACCACCTCATCTATGTACTTGTCAGCCTTTTTAGCTATAAAAGTTGAGACAAGTCGTATTGGCATAAAAATAGTCGCCGCACTAGGCAGGTGACTAGTGTGCAGAGGCAGATGGCGGCTTGCTATTTTGTCTTGCATTCGGCTCCCTTGGCGATTACAAACAGAGCGCGGCAAACGAATAAAATAACACGTTTAAGAGCAAAAAAGTGTGGCAGCAAGAAAAGTAACATGCAAACATTTATTACCTCAGAAGTCTCAGTTGAGGTTAAGCTGTCTGGGCAACTGCTTGGCCAAGCAGCGTGCCCCAAAATGCGAACTAGCCACCGTAAAGTTTGCTTGTCTTGCGCGCATATTTTAAATTATCTTCAATTTATAGGCGATTATTTTTGAAACAGCTAATGTTGCAACATTACAGGCAGAGCGTGGCACAACCAAGTGCAGTTACGTCCCATATTTACAATATTTTTCTATACTTCTTTGATTGTTGCAAGGTCCTCCGTTGAATTAATTATGGTGAAGCGTTGCGAATAGACTTCGAATTTCCCAAAAAGTGCTTGAAGGTAACCGTTTGTAAGCGCATCTCACTTTGTTGCTGCAAGCCACTGGCGCAACTGCGTATTTGCTTGTTTTATGTATTATTTTGCTTTTGCATGTGCACTTTACATGCTACATATCACAGCATTGACAACGGCCTTCCATGTGGCACATAAACGCTCGACACTACGCAGTTGAGCAGGGAATGCAGCTGGCGGCAGCATAAAGCGTGTACAGCTTTTTTTGTGTGCGGTGTTTTTGTTGGTTTCTCTTTGTTGCTGTGAGCTCCCACTCCCGCTGCCACCGTTTGGCTTTGTAAACATGATCAGTCCAATACGCTAGCGAGCTTAAATTGACTGCTAGTTGTGCTTGTGACTGTCAGTAACTTTGTTTACCAGATTATTTCTACATCTGTATTCGAATTAATAATAATTTGACGCTTACACTATATGGTATAGCTCAGTGTTTGGTCGAGCTTCTCCTACGATTTGTAGTGTGCGTCTTTATATTCTCTCACAAATGGAGGGACCTATAATTTTGTTCCGACTCCGAACGGACGATATATTTTATGAGAAGCTTTTTCATGGCAGAAATACCCTCGGAGGTTTGCCATTGCCTGCGGAGGGGTGACCGCTATTAGAAAAAATTTTTTGATGATTTATATTTTACTAGCCCAGGCTGAGATTCGAACCTCGAACCCAGAGACATATCGAGTGAGAGCACGCACCGCTACCCACTCGACCACAGTATTCGAATTGGTACGAGTATTAATTACTTTCTTTTACTTCTCATATTTTAGCCTCGAACTTATGCATGTCATTTGTTTTTTAAGCTGCGATAAATCCTGTTTTACTGCGCCACTCAGCAGAAACGTGAACCTTAAGAAGTTAATGTCTTTATTGATTAAAGTTGTATTTTGTTTTCTGTAATTAATCAATGAATGATTGTCTGATTCTTCATGGGTAGTCCCCGCATAGCTGTACATATTTTGTGTAGTTAAATATTTGCTAGATTTTCCGGTAGAGCAGGTGTGAATAAGGTCGGTACAAATTTCTTAAATGATAATAATTAAGTAAATGGCACATCGTTAAATTTTTAAATAGTATACGTATTCTTACAATAAAAAAAATTCATTTATTTTGTTTTCATTCTAACTTGCAGATATAGTACAAGTTTTAGAATATCTTATATATTTTTTATAATAGATCAGGCGCTTTGCATTTCATTTAACAAAAAACTTATGAAAAATTTTAGGAACTTCACTTGATTAAGAGCTTTTAGAATGTTAATAATTAGGTCCGTAAACCATTGCAAATTATGCGTGCGAGTTTGCTAGCCAAAAGTTTTCTAGCGATTCTTCGTCCAACCCGTATTGATATATTATTTTATTGCAAAAAGCTCACAAACGCAGAATAAAAACATTAAAAATCATGAAAGCTTAGTGACTCCGTATTCTGCTTAACTAGAAACTTTGTCGATTTGTAACAAAATTCGCTTGATTATCGTTTTCAATACTTTTCAAGCCCGTGTACAAATTTCCTGTTTTTAAAGCCAATAAAATTATAACTTTTCATTTTTATTTTTGCAAGAACCTCGCAAACTTCAGATTTGTCTTCCGAAAATATTAAAAGCTATCGAATCTCAAAGGTTTTATATTTTGATAAATTGAAAGCTATTAAAAAAATTTTTTTCTACTTTGAATTATGCTTGAATTTAATTTATTTGGTTCCTTCCCTATATATTCTTTGGTTTTTATTTTACAAAATGCTCCCAAACTGCTTACATCACTGGACAGAGAGCTTTTTTAATTAAATTAAATATAAAAAAAGTCCACTTGATACGTACATAACTAAAAAATTGGCCAAAGGTCTTACCAGTTACGATAGCCAATTAAAATTTTTAAAAAGCATTCTTTTACTCTGTAGTTCTCTAGACTGGACATTTTTTTTGACTAGTTTTGCTTGTTACATAATTTATTAAAATATTTTTTAAAACCATGTACAGATTCCGTTCGAAAAAGAACTTTTGAAAGGTTTGTTTGTTAGTTATATTAACAAAAAACTCACACTCTTTACATTTCGTATAAAAGTTTAATAGCTTTAAAAGCTCAAATATTGTTGCAAAACCTTCCAAAACCCAGATAACCCTAAAATTTATTTAGCGCAATTTATTTTACTTTCTTTATGTCGACCTACTTAAAACTTATATAAGAAGATATTTTAAAGCTTTAAACCAAAGACAAATTTTTAATTATATATTTTTTGAGCTGTCCTATATGTAGTACATCAGGACAATAAACCGTGTAAACAAACTTATTATTCATTAGTAGGAAAATCAACAAAGCACTTGGTGTGCACTCCAATACCACATTTCAAGCATCTGGTAGTAGTCTTCTGATGGCAAAATCCACAACGGGTTTGTTTTTCATGTGGTACTTCAAGATGGCCCAGTCGATCGTAAGGAGTTTCTACTCCTTTCGAGCTGTTTGGTCGACCTTTCTGAGATGTTGGTGGCTTTCGATTAGTTGTCAGTAACGTTATAGCAATTGCTCGTCTGAAACTCAGCTGACCAAGAAGGCCTCCTTTTCGCGATGTATGTATATGCCAAGCGTTCTGAATCGCCATATCGATGCAGTGAACCAGCAAAGGAAAGTACCATTTTTTGCCTCTGATTGAAGTTTTAAACAGGCTTTTTGGTCAGAACGGCCAACTTCTCCCATGTTGGAATTATACAAGTAAATTAAATGTGGCTGTTCTACTTGTATGTTTTTCCTTTCTTTCTGTGAATAACGCTTCACTGAATGAATAGGTGCAACGCCCGCGAAATTGGAAATAAGGCACACAACGTTGTTATCATTCCATTTTGCCACGGTTTTTCTTTTTCATATTAATGGAATATGATAGAGATGCTTTTTTTTGCCGATTCTCTCTTATTGTTCCCGTTCCATAAAAATTCCATTCTGTAAGTCAAAGCAACTGAACTGAATAAGTAATCGAAAAATAGATGGAACTTCAAGTCAGGCCATTTGGTACGCAGAGATTGAGCATATTCGAGCACTACGCCGGCACCAACGACTGGGTGCGTAAATTCCGTACTTATGTATGTTAGTCGAAGCTCTTTGATATGGTTCGAACCAGTTGCAATTGTGAACAGGAAAAATTATGTACATCAAAAACTTCTTCAGGACCAGAATCTTCATCAGTAATATTGCCATTTGCATTTAACGGAGGAAATAAAATTACTTCATCGACTTCAGTAGCACTTTCTCCTTCGTCTTCCAATAAAGCAAGAGCCTCATGAAGCGAAAAACCTCTGTATTAAAAAAACACATGTAGACATGGATTCCCCTGATGTATAGTAGACTAACACTTTTTCATTGAAATGAGCAATAAATATACAAAATTATTGGATATCAATATACATATATGTACATACATAAGAAAATACACTTATTTCCCTTTAATTTCAGTAAATAACAGAAACAAAAATTTAATCTCACCATACTAAAATTAACTTACCTTTCCAAGCGGATGGTATAATTTTGCATCATTTAAATTTCACAAGTTTCTAAATCAAATACAGCACACTGCTATTGCAAAAGAAAGACAAACCCTTACTAACGCAGTTGAGCGATCTTTACTGCGCATAAAAATGAATCACCGTTATTTGTTAGCGCTCGCGAAAGTGCATGATTGGGCATGATTTTGGTGTACTACATACATATGTATAGCACATTAGGGATATCTGTGTTAATTGGTATTAATTTTGTTAAGGGGCATTTCATGTCAAGCGGACATAAAAGAAAGGTGATGCTTTGGAATTCGTTCATAAAAACAATGGGAGATATGGTGCATGAGAATTATCAAATCGACAAAAGAATTAGCATTTCATATGGAAGTAATTATTTAATTTTCTGCAATGACTAATAATAATAGAAGGCTTTTACAATATTAGTCATAAAAATTAATAAGGAAGTAACCATTAAAAATATAGTTTAATCACCCAACTGTAGTAGCAAATCATACAAAAACCAGTAAACTGAAAAATTTTATCAAACACCATACATCCTTATTAAGTGTTGGCAGCAGCTTTGCAACGTCGAATTCCATAATGTAGATTTGAAAATAAAAAAATAAATAAATTATCGTTGGATGCTCTCTATACAAATCTTTTCGTTGCCGCGAATAAGTGGCATGAAAAGAAGAAAGAATTTACACTGATTTACTACTTAGCAGTAGAGTAATTGAATAGCTAAACGGCTGACTTTCAAAATGACTGACTGACTCACTGTATGGCTGACTGATGACAATTTGCATAACTACCAATTGAATCAACAATTGATAACTGTCAGCTGTCGGCAAATATCAACGTGACTGTCATTATTATGATGGCCTACGAAGGCCAGTAGACTTTCAACAAAACAACAGGCAATCGCCAATGACTGGCGGCAATCAACAATCTAGTGACTGAGCGCAAGTGTTGTGCAGTAAAAGTGCACATTTACTAGTACCGTTTATTACAAAAGAAGTAGTAAAATGGGAGCAGCAGCTGAGTATCAAATTAAATTGATCAATTAACCACTTGATGTGTGGATATGTAGGTATACATACATATGTAAATAGTAGCACACTATGCGCCCCTTCGACATCTAGCGTCGAATCTCGAATGTGTTGATAAATATAAGTCCACAAAAAAAATAAAGAGAACGTACTTATTTTGTGGGTAGCAACTGCCTGGCTGCAAACAATTGATACTTTTGTGCTGGGTGTGACGCCGCCACCAACGCATCGCTTGCCGCAAACAACGTCGTCACACTCGTCAAAGCCCTTGCGCTCAATGTTGTTGATGTGACTGATTGATTATTGACAGGTAAAAAATTGAAGAGGAAAAAGGTAGCAGATTGTTGAAGTAGACAAGCATATACACATATATATTGTATATATTTATACATACATATGTATGTAATACATGTAAGATGACAACAATGCGCCACAAAAAACACCGAACAAAAAGAAATACATAAATAAATAGAAAAATTTGTAACTCTCTCTAGTTGACACAGCAGTGAAAAGGAAAGATTGGGTTTATCTAATAAAAAATATTATTTGCGATATTCGCCTTCTACAACTTTCATCATCCTTGACGCTCAAAAAAATAAATGAAGCTCCTACTCTCTTCATATTTCACAGCTATTCTTCGTTTATTTTTCCGCATAATTTTTATAATATCCTTGAACCGGGCGTGCATGTTTTGCCCCCTCCCCCATGTAAAAGAGTTTTGGGAATTTCTGACAGCTTTGACACACTCAACTGCCATGTGCATGCCTAGCTGTTTTAACTATTGTATTTTGACATTTGTTAAGCCGCCAATCAAATACCTCTCTGAAGTTGGCAAGCCAACTTTTACTTAAGGAAAAATTATCTATTGGATAATTTGCCGTAAATTATCCGTAAAAAAAAAGTATGAAAGAGATCAGCTAGGGAATTTTTTCTTGTACAGTAATTTGCCGTTTTTTTGCCGTAATTAACCGGCATAAATCAAAAATTCGAATAAATTTTTTTAAAATTTTCCATATGCACTGCCAACTTCAGGTGAAGTTAGCGTGCCACATTAAGGAAAAGTATGAAACAGATCAGCTAGGGAATTTTTTCTTGCACAGTAATTTGCCGTTTTTTTGCCGTAATTAACCGGCATAAAGCAAAAATTCGAATAAATTTTTTTTAAATTTTCCATATGCACTGCCAACTTCAGGTGAAGTTAGCGTGCCACATTAAGGAAAAGTATGAAACAGATCAGCTAGGGAATTTTTTCTTGCACAGTAATTTGCCGTTTTTTTGCCGTAATTTTTTTTAGAATTTTTAATTTATGCCGGTTAATTACGGCAAAAAAACGAAGAAAAAATTCCCTAGCTGATCTCTTTCATACTTTTTTTTAAAGGTGGCACGCTAACTTCACCTGAAGTTGGCAATGTATACGGAAAATTAAAAAAAAATTTTTTTTTAGAATTTTTGAATTAGGCCGTTTAATTACGGCAAAAAAGCGGCAAATTACTGTGCAAGAAAAATTTTTCTAGCTGATCTCCTTCATGCTTTGTTTGAAGGTGGCACGCTAACTTCAGCTGAAGTTAGCAGTGCATGCGACAGTTCTTGGAATATGACCGCGGCAAAATTTTTATTTTCACGGATAATTTACGGCAAATTATCCAATAGATAATTTTTCCTTAAGTAAAAGTTGGCATGCCAACTTCAGAGAGGTCAATCAAATGGGATTTTTAAAGAGAGTTCAATTCTGAAATTATATTATATTTAAGAATATAATAATTAACATGTGTTTGTGCTTTTATACGAGGAATAGTGATGAAAAAGCGTTGTTATTTGAGGAGTTTGGGAGGTTCAGACTAAAGGAGAAGGGGAAAAAATAACCGTCTCTTAATTGAATTGACTTCCTTAATACTTTAATATAATTCCAACTGAAACCCAACGGCACTGTATATCACCAAGGAGCTCATACACGTAAGATTGATAGTATTACTAAAATTATGTCTAAAACGTTTATTTTAAAAGAAATCGGCACAGTAAGGAAGCAAGGGAGCGAAAGGAAAAGACACTAAAGGTTTAGGGAAACATTATTCCCAAACTAAGCATCGAATACAATATTGGCGTGGAACTTTCTTTTCACGACCATAAGAGCTCTGTAAGGGCCTATGAGAATAGCCTCAAGCGCTAAATATGGTTAGGTTTCAAGCTTATAAGTATTCAGTTGTGCCTGCCTGCTCAAACGCTTTGATTGTTCCTGTTTATAGAAAATACTGAAGTGCGCGAGTATTTTAAAGATGACACTTAGAGTAAAACAATGAATTGTGCACCAGAATTAAGACGAAATCATAGGCTATCGATATACTAAAGCAGTGTAGGCTCTATCTCTGACTGAATGACTAAATCTTTATAGCCGAGCAAACCTATACTCTAGGATATATTTACTTTGTTCGCACAACCGTTGTTTGTAACAGCAAAAAATAATTGAGATAGACGTAGACAAATATATATAAAAATTATCAGAATAAAAAGAGAAATCGACCATGGTCTGTCTGGCCGTCCGTCCGTCTGTGAACACGATAACTTAAGCAAAAAGTGAGATTTCTTAATGAAACCTGGTACATTGCCAAGTTGGATTGGTACTGAAAAAGGTCGAGATGAGTCAATAACAACGCCTACCTCTGATAAGACGGAAGTTTTGAAAAATGCGTTTTTTCGGTGTCTATTGGAACAAATTTAGTAAAATTTTATATTTGCAACGATTTTTAGCCAAGAAACTAGAATTTTTATGAAATTTGGAAAATGTATGTATGTATCTCAATAACAGTCTCAGATATCGGCACTAAATTTTGTTCTTGACATCACTAAAATTTGTGTAATCGGAAAGTAACTAAGCGCACCATGTAAAGGTACCTTAATTTAAATTTTTTTTAATTTTTTTATACAAATTAGAAAATAGGCTTGGCACCACCGATACAAAAATATATCGCGAAGGTATATAAAATTCGAATTTAGCTTTCTTACTGGCTTTTATTTGTGTTTTGCTTAGCAAAAATTATCACTGCCAGTAAAACTTATTAGGCGGATTAATTATTTAGTTTCATATCAATTAGGGCTCTTCTAAGCAACTTACTTAGAATTCAGAAAAAATGACTTCTCTCATACAATTATCTAGTTCTATAGATTATTAGGATATCTCAATGTAGAAGTATATCAATATCGGATTCAAAAATTCATCCTCGTCCTGAATGCCTAGCTGTTTTGGAAAAAGCATATCGACTCAAACTAATCCACGGAGATTAAGACTAAATAGTGTGCAAACGTTCAGCAAAGATTTTGGGAGAGAACATATCCTTTGAGAAAAGCTCAGGCAAAGGAAAATGGGGAGTTTCATGAAATCGATGCACGCGTTTCGCTTTTATTCGCTATTGAGTAAAGCTTTGAATTTCAAAAATTTGCTCGACATATGCACAACATTCTTCGGAAAAACCCTCGATCATATTTTTTATGATCTTTGTCTCATTTTGCTCATAGGTTATGTGACTTTGCGAAAAAGTAACTAGACTTGAAACTTATTACCGTTTTGTATTTTTTATGAATTTAAAAAAAAAAAAAAAAAAAAAAATGTTTTCTTCATGCGCTTATTTTTAACTTGGAAACTGTTGCTTGTATAGGAAAACAATATATGAACAGATTAAGGGAATTATAATTCTAAATTTTTTAAAATTTATTTCAACTAAATCGGGCTAGTGGCTGTCCAGCTATGTCAAACAACGGGGCCTAAAACGTGATAAATTCCCCTATACGATAGTGTTAACTTCAAATCGATATTAAAAATATTTTGGCAGGTACATATGTAAGAAGCCAAAACGAATGATGCAGAAATTATTCTTTTTGGATCTTATTTCACATACAGTTCTCAGAATTGAGTTGGCAATCAATGAACTGAAAAATGTTATACTGTGTAATATAGAAAATATCTTATTGTTCATATTCGATTAATAGTTGGAGTACTTAACTTGGTTTCTTATAAAGAAAGCGTTAATTTTGAGAAAACTGTTCGCAGTATTTGACTTTACAAAAGAAACTGGATCTAGCTTTAGCTGACACTAAAACCTTTAATTATGTGATTAAAAGTTTACCAAAATTTATTTATTTTACAATTACCAAATTTAATCCGCGCGTTTTTCCAACCCAACGCACACACATACCAATTAGAATTAAAATTCCCGCTGCAGCGAATTTTAATCTCTAATTTAGCGTTAAATTCCCATTTTATTGCCAGTATTTCAATAGCACAAATGGAGAAGATAATAATAGAGAAATGGAATAGAAATGCCAAAAAAAGAATTAAAAAATTCAAAACCAGAAAAAAAGAAGCAAGTAAATTGTGTTATTCAAGGACTAAAAATTGCACTTTCAGCAGAAAAATAGACGAACAGTAGAAAACTGCATGCTGAAGGCAAACATGCGCACGCACACAAGCACTGCTAGAAAGTAGGAAATAAGGGGATGTGAGAGTGTGAACGAGATTTGCATAAGTATACTATGTATACGTGTGATTTTGGTATAAGTTAGTGTGTGTGTGTATGTAGTATGTATGCAAGTAAGCGTGTTAAATTGTGCAAGTGTTGGCACAAGCGAAAGTGCGAAATGAATGAATAAATACCCAAGGAGTTAGGCAAAGGAAGGATTTGTCCTCGTCATTGTCGCCGTCGCTACCATAGCATAGTTTTAGGATCCGGCGCGCTCCGTGTATTGAATGAATGTGGAAATCACAAACTACTTAAGCACAACAACCGCAACTGCAAACCAACATAACACTCCCACAAAAGCATATGTATGAATGTATGTATGTATATGTACGAGTATAAGTAGAGATATGCATAGAGCACTACTTCTAACTGGCTGCGTGTAATCGCAATTTTTGTTTGTTTATTTTGTTTTCATAAAGTGTGAGAGAGGGTGGGAGAAAAGTGGAGTGTGAGTGGGTGATGTGCTTGAATAATTTCGCTTCATTTTGGCACTTCAATCGAGCGTTTAATGTTTAGTGCGCACTTGTGTGTGTATGTGTGGCAATTTGTGCTACTGGTTGTCAAAGTGGGTATTCATTAGCATACACCAGGGCGCACTATATTGAATTTCCTCGCCGTTTAGACTTGTTTTGCCTTGCTGACAGAAGTATGAAAAGCGCATGGCAAGCACTGGTGCCTATAGTGTTGCACAGTAGTGTGGCGCTAAAAACCTTATTTTTATTCAAAAAGCATTGTTATAACATATTTACCAGTTTTATAATATCTAGTAGAAAAAAAGCAAACCTTATCGTGTTTTCATGATTTTGTCGTTAATATTTTCACGAATATTAATTTTAATATTAGATTACGATTTTAATTTTTTTATTAATGTATATTTGAGACTTTCGAGTATATTTGTAAAACTCAAGAGTATATAATAATTATTAATTGTTTGACTTTTTGAATAATATTTTTAAAGCAAATAAACTCCTGGGCATTATTTTAATGATTAAGCTAAAAAATTACAAAAACAAATTTTTAAACATTCTAAATATTTTCATGATTTCAAAATTTCCTTATTTCAAAAAATTTATTTATTTCATGTATATATTCATTATTTTTAATTATATATAAGTTCAATTTGAATGATTGTTAGAGAGAGAATACATTTTTATTTTTATTTCTGATTCTTTAAAACTGAGATTCACGAGATTTGTGTTGAATTGTGAAGTATATTTTTATTACAACTTTTCAAAAAAAATTAGGCATGAACAAGTTTCTGCTGTTTAAAATTAAACGCATGTTCGAGTGGGTAGTGATGTGTGCTCTAACTTGATATGCCGGTGGGTCGAAGTTCGAACCTCAGCCAGGGCAAGTAAAATCTTAATCATAGAAAAGTTTTTTTTTAATAGCGGTCATTCCTCGGAAGGCAAAGCAAACCTCCGAGGGTGTTTCTGCCATTAGAAAGCTTCTCGAAAATACATCTGCTATTCGGACTCAGGAACAAAACAGTAGGTCCCTCCATTTGTGGTATAATATAAAGACGCACACCACAAATGGGAGGAGCAGTCGACCAAACACTGAGCAACATATATACATAGTGTAAGCGCCAAATTATTTTTATTATTATAAACATATGTATTACAAAGAGGATCCCAGGCAGGGAGGAGTGGTTTAGAAATTTCCATTGTCCGCCTGGAAGTCTCACGGTATTTAAGATAAGTTCGAAGCTGAACGGCAGGGTAGGAGGAAAGGCTTCTCGCATGACCTATCTTTGAGCTGCTATTTTCGCTTACCGGACCACTGTAGTGTTTTTCAAGTTGAGGTCTCAGCTATAAAGGAAGCTATGGAATTGTTACAAACCGCTGTAAAGGACAAGGACATTTTCATTTTTGGTGACAGTCAAGCGGAAATTAAAGGGCACTACCTCATAGGAAACCATGCGGCGTGTCTCAGAGTACATTTCCGCAGATGCTGTAGAAGCTGCATGGAGTATGAAAAGGAAGAAACAGTTCTATACCCTTTATGCACTTGTCCAGCGCTAGCGAGAAGCAGGCTACGTTTTCTAGGGCACCCCTTTTTGGTGACCTCGGGGAAATAAGTGAAAAAGACCCAATATGCTTGACAAGATTCGTCAAGAACTACCTAAATATTACATATAAATTGACAATAAAATTCTAAAGTTATACATAGCTTCATTAAGATAGCGTCGGTTAACTTTTTACTTTTAGAAATAACTGAGCTTGGGGGAACAGTAATTCTAGTGTATGTACGTATGTAAAATTTTTTATATAGTAAATTTTTCTAATTCTGTTCAATTCAATAAAGCAAACATTTTTTTTTAATTGAATGTGCTCTTAATTATATGAAGTAAAAAAGTTTTTATACTCGAGTAATGAGCTTTCAATGAGCAATACATATATCGTCACCATTGGTAATGTATTAGAAGAGATGACTGTCAGTGCCACAGCATTTGTCTGTGGAAACACGACCTTAAGATTTCAGCACATGGAGTTAACTCACGTTTTCAGTTCTTTTTGGTTGCACAGTTTAACAGTCTTAATACGAAGCTAGATACACGAGCATAATTTTCATATTTCAATTAATATTTTTAAGTTTTAGAGTCTGTACCATTTCTGTTCTAACCATGTTTGTTGTGGTCACCGCAATTTTAATAATTCTTTTTTTTATTTTGAAAGTTCTTATACTACCCTACGATAAATTTTAACTCATAAGTGTTATATTTATGTTTGAACTCGCGAGCAAAAACTTCCATTAAATTTCTCAAATACTAGAATTTTTAGCGCACTGTATTTTAACTCTTAGCTGTTAGTACCAGTAGACTTTTCAAAATCACCTAATTCTGCGCAATGTTTTGTGTTACAGGATATTCAAACCCCCACCTCTGTGGCTTACTCTGTTCATCATGTACTAAGCATTGCTTTTGTTTGTGTGTGCATGTGCATATGTATGTATGTCAAAAATTGTTGGAAATTTGAAAGCAATGAAAAATGCAAATTAGGAGTGAGAGTCAAAACTAGACTAATACAACAAAAAACAAATACAGCAACATGTCCACTTAAGCGATCACAAAAAATGTTATAGGGAAAATTATTCGATGACGATATGGTGAACGACGAACGACAGGAAACCGGAAGTGGAAGGAAAAAAACATAATCATAATTTGCATGACTGGCGAATGATGTACAATTTTTTTTGACGTGCAATCCATGGGGCGAGGCGGGAGTCAATGCTACAAAATCACAGCAATCGGCGACGTTGGACTTTTATAGCGGAAATGCTATACATACGTTTGTGCTATGCAATGTATGTATGTATGTAAAATGCAGGATTTGCGCCGGTGCTACCCCAAATGCAATTGAAGCAAAAGTAACAGTAGCAGACAGAACAGAAGAAAAGCAAAAAACGCTTAATAATGATGAACATTTTTGCTATCGTTCTCTCTGGAGCGCACCAAAGTTGGCTTCCTCATTTTGCGAAATTTGAAGTCGCTTGGGGTTTGAAACTTTTTACTTTTTACTACAGTTGATATTAACTGCTTTTCGTTTGGGAAGGAAATTTAAAAAAAACCAAAAATTTAAATAACAAATTAATATATATTCTTTCCATTCATATCATTTTATTTAATCCAATTATTTCATTTAAATTCCTCTCTAGTTTTAATTATAAATTATTTCTTTTTGGTTTATTAATTTTTAATTTTTTTATGACTCTCATTTACCTTTAGCCATATATTATTATGCTATACACCTTTAAAGTTATTTTTAATTTGCTTTGATTCGCTTTTTAATAATTACAGTTCCGTTCTTTTATTTATAATTTTGTTGCAAATACTTAATTTTCTACATATTTCATCAAAATTGGTTTTAACTACATTTAGTTAATTTTTTATTTAATTTCATAATTTTTTTTTTAATTTAATCCATTATACTGAACTTAATATATAATTTAGCCTATTTGTTTTTGTTTTATTTTATATATTGTTCATTTTATATATTTTTTGTTTTCTTTTATATTTTATCAGTGTGGTTAATTAATTATGTATTATATTTTTTTATTCAGTAAATTATATAAAACTTAATAAACCAAAATACCATTTTATTTGTTATTAAATTTGTGCTGTTTTGGATTTTTATTTTATTAAGTATATATATATTCATTTAATTTTGGTATAATTAATTACGTTTTTTTAACTTATTTGATTTTATTCTACAAACATTTGTTAGTTTCAGTGAAGAAAAGTTCCTCCAAAAAAATTAATATGTTTAATAATTGTCAAATTTATTGAGCTCGTGGCCAGTTTAATGAAGATTTAATTTGGAAAAACAATAACAGTTTTTAAATGGTAAAACTTATAGTACTATTTCGGAAATTAATTAAATTTATTTTTCATAACCACTTACGCTTTAAACCCGGGAGTTCGGAGTTGCAGAGCCAACACGCTACTGTGCCGTTTCCTTATAATTAAAGAAATAGAGATTACAACAATAAAAACCTGACATGGGTGCCCATACCGTAAGGTAAGACGTATATATATATAATATGACTGAAATATCTTACCTATTAAACACTTAGTTGTCAACGCAAAACCCT
The DNA here is from genome assembly GCA_963971545.1 of Philophylla caesio. Classification (NCBI taxonomy): domain Eukaryota; kingdom Metazoa; phylum Arthropoda; class Insecta; order Diptera; family Tephritidae; genus Philophylla; species Philophylla caesio. The sequence goes on along the minus strand of OZ020609.1, from coordinate 27,792,739 downwards.
TAAATATGACTGATATCAGTTTTCAATCTCCCTTGACAAATCAACGATTCTAACTAAGTCCTTTATTTCTTGTTAGCATTTATTTTTAAAGCTATTCGATTTCTTACTCTTTCAGGTTTTCGATACAGGGTACGAATGTCCTTACAGTAATAATAATGCTTTCGTAGCTAAAAGGGTACAAATATAAATCAATATGATTCGATTGAAAGGCGCAAAGGCAGTCGCAAAACAGCAACAATTCTATGACAAAAATGGAAAGGATAATACTAAGTAGGAAGGAGGGGCGCAGCTTATGATTATGCTTGTATATATATGTAATTATACCCAAAAGTGTATGTGCGGACGTTAAGCAATAGCGCCTTCATGTTGTTGCATCGAATATCTGCAGTGGGCTGAAATCGGAAAATTCTGGGCAACAACATTATTTTCCGTAAAGTGCAAATATTTTTATGGTGTTTGGTTCGCTGATTTCAAAAATGACGTCAGAATGTAAAAATTCAAAATGGCTGTCACAAAATACTGTACGGATTTTCGGAAAAATTTGTTTTAAGAGCTTAAATTGAGTGTTAGGGGGTATTTGAGGTTGCTGATATCAAAAATAATGTCAAAAAAGCAGAATTCAAAATGACTAACACAAAACGGAGGATTGTTTATCGATAAAAGTAGATTTAAGAGCTAAAATTGAGTGTAAATAAAAATAACGTCAAAAAACTGCGACGAAAAAAACGATCACCCTTATGGTGAGTTTTGTTCTCGTCCGAAATAGTTCACTTTTCACTGTTCGCTTATTATAAATTTCGGGCGGAAATTTTCCACTTTCGAACATTGTTCGCCTTATCGGCAACACTTATTTCGGGCGGAAATAGTTGGCGGATTATTTGAATTTGTTCGCTATTTTTTGAGAGGCGAAAAATTTTGCGGATCCAAAATGTAAGTAATTTAATTTAAACTATTTTACGAAAGATCGCTTATTCCAGAAAAAAACGGTAAACAAAGTTCAAAGAGGGATAATATTAGGTAGACTGCAGGAAAAGCCGGATATTGCAAGGGGATATGTCAAAAACAAAGGAAAATGTAGCGGAGTTTTGAAAACAGCAGGATGATGCTGAATAATTTGGGCCTGTAATGAAAAATGAGTCCAAATGGAAAAAATGGAAAGGGGTAAACAATTTATATTTGAATGTGCACAGAAATAAAAAAAATTTATGCAAAATAGACTTGGACTGGCCAAAAGCGGCATGTCTTCAATGTGTAGGACATTTTTCCCACTTCGGGAATAATATGGACTCGGTGATTTTGACATTTCTTACATAATCTGACTAAAAGACGATTCCCCCCCCCCAGCCCAATTTCAAAACTGTTACCTACACGTTTTTAGTATCCACCTTCAGCGTAAATCGCAGGCACGCTTCCCAAATGGCGGAATAGCAAATTGTAGTCGCGCTGGTGATATTGATCTAATAAATGCTTGAAAGATTCTTTATTGCCTGTTATATTTCAAAGATTTGGAAAGATGATAATTCTTGTCAAATTATTATTGAATTTTAATTACTTGATCATTTAACACATGAATATGTGTAGCACGAATCTGAAACTTTTTCTTGAATTGTATAAAACAATACACTTTTAACAATCCCCTTATTCTATTATTTTGGCAGGATCTACTGGGATCACAACTTTTTCACACTTTTTACTAAAATTTTATGTAAAAGTAATGAAAAACGCAAGTAAGTGTGTATCGCAACATTCAACACTAGTATCGAAATCACAATCACACTCCATTTTGCAGAACAAAAAATAATCAATAATTGTATAATTTAACACCAAAAACTGAGGGATCCAAACTTATCAACGGGAGCACTGGGACCGGGGTGTTCGGACCTAGATTTAAAAAAAAATGTCCCGATTGGGTTATACCCAGCCATCTTCCAGGCGGGAATCCATGCGCTCACCAATGTCTTCGCAGAAGGACCAATGTAGCCCCTTAGGGCACTAGACTCCTTCAAGACGGAGTCAAAGCTGGTGGACAGCTGTAGAACGGCAGTGGACTCACTAGCAGCCAACAACAGCAACAGGATGGCAATTAAACGGAGGACTTTCTCGCAAAACAAGGGGCCCAACAGAGCTTTAACGGCCCTCAACCGTTCTGCGGTCCCTCCAAGGGATACTCTACAGAAATTCTGAGAAGGTCGGAGGACTCAAGACTCGCAGCCCAATGGCTATCTGCAAAGTGGAACAGACAAGCTAAGAGGTTCATCGCGTGAAGTATCTAAAAAACTTGTCAATCTCAGTAGAGAGGGTCTTAAACCTCTCACCGGGTACTTGACAGGTCACTGATATACCATCTACACAAAATAGGACTATCTGAGGTTGCAGACTGTAGGTTTTGGGGCTTAGATGCAGAGACTTCTGAACATATACTTTGTGAGTTCCCAAGAATAAGCGGACTCAGGTTTAAACACCTTGGGCAGCGAGTATTATCTCCACACAGAATACGGACAACTACACCCTCCAAAGAGCTTAACTTCTTAAGTAGCCTAAGGATGGAGTGACAAACTTAAAGAGTTAGCACAATAGATCTTGTAAGGACACACCGCTACTATGCCCTAATAATAATAGTAACACCAAAAACGGGGTTTATAGCAGTAGTAATACGGTATTTTTAGATTATGCGCTTTTGGACAGATTTTTCGAATTTTCGACTAGTGTGGTACGCAATAATTGTTGTTGTACCTCAATCATTGCTGTTGTTCACTAGCTTGTTTCTGCTGTATGCATAACAATGCCAAAAATGGTTTTTATATGTTGTTGACGCACTTGGCTGCCGGGCTTTTAACTCGATTTAAGTGGAGTTGCAAAAGATGTTTGTGTATGCGCTGTCGTGTGGCAGAAATTCAATTTTATTTTCATACAATTTTTCACCCATTTTTTGTTCGTGTTCTGCTCCTCCGCCTTCAATGCCAATGCAATGCTTTGATATTATAACGCGTACATATTGTATTGTGGTGCCTTTGTTCATCAACGACATCAATGCTTTTCGCCAAGGATTTCAGCGTTGTCGTCGACGAACTACACAGCAGGTATGTAAGTGGAAAATAGTTGCAACTAGTTCGAAATTCTTGAACAAATTTTATATATGTATGTATAAATCATACTCATTTTGTCAAATATGCTTGCTGAAATATATTCAAAGTTAGGATTTTTAAGTATTAAAGTTCCTGCCTCATACAGCTAAAGAGTACTGCGCGTGAAGTCTTGAAAAAAAATATGTTAAAATGTACCTTCATAGAGCTAGTACAATAAGTTAAGCCAATGATTAACTAGTTTTCACCTTTCAATATTCTCTTAATGTCTGCTCTGATATTAACTTCATTTTGTAATAGTAGCAATCACAAAAGAGGTAGCGTTTTTTGGAGTCTTGACTCAGATAGCCCCCTTTGTTAGTTATTCTCAGAAATTCCATATTTGCAGGGCTTTAAAAATTAATTTTATTTATTAATATCTCTATGTATACATCTAGGTAATTTTTATTTGGTTTGTTCATCTCTTGGTCAGTAACCGCTTTTTTTTGGATCAAACAGAAGTTTTAAAAATTTGAAAGTGATATGAAGCAGTAGATAAACCTCTACCTCAAAGTCAAAACTTAGATGAGTACGATTTTTCTTTAATTCTACTTATTGCGATGCCCAACTGGAAGATGCGGAACTATGTATTACAACAGCTTGTAAATAATATGTTGAATTCAGAAACTAGCTCATTAAAGGTAAATGTTCGATTGGAATCCGACTGAAATCTCCAAAATTGACTGCGTGATAAGTGCTGGGGTATTTTGTGTAAAGAGCTTCTAAGCATGTGCTCAAGCGACCCATCCACTATTTCATAAGCAATAAACTTTTCCTTCATAAACTATTTTATTTACATATGCCCACCGACGCGAGGGGCGCATGCGCATGACACACGGATTTAATACAGAATAAGAGCTGATTTTCAATTTAAATTATTTTGTATAGTAAAAATAGGTTTAAAGCGAAATTGCGTACGTAATCTATCTTCTATTGAGAGTACAAGGAAGAATGTAAAAAAGTGATTCGGAATTATCAAAGGAACCTGAGTGAAAGTTAAAATCCTGACACAAACTACGGAGTGGCTCATTTAAATCAAAATTACTTTAACATGGCTTCAGAAAAAGAGCCGAAAATTCCTGGAAATTCGGTAGGCAACGTTCCACTCACTTCGGTCAGAAGAGGTGGGCTAGACGTCAAGCCTGTCAGTAATTTGAGCAAAAATATTATGCCTTAAGATATATAGTTTTAATATAGGATGACAGGTTATATTGGGAATCCCAGCGAAAATTTCTTAAAGCAAAAAGCAAAAATTGTTTTTGAATTGACTCTATCCGGTCAGAGTGAACTTGATAGTGCGGGTTCAAAACGATGGAACCATATTGAAGTATTGGCCTCATTAATGTTGTGAAAAAAACCAACGTAATGTTGTTGACTGTAGCATTGATATGAAGATTGAAGTTAAGTTTTGGGTTCACTGTGATACCTACATAGGTCACCAAAGTTAAATACTTGTTCAAGGTTATACTTCTTCTTTTTATTCTTTTATGGCGCTATAAACGTTCGTCGGTTTGGGCCGAGATCATAAAGCTTCGCCAGTTCCCTCCCTCCTTCGCGAGATTACGCCAATTACTCATATCAAGTGTAGAGAGGTCCTTCCGTACTTGGTCCTTCCAATGTGTTCTTGGGCGCCCTTGTTTTCGTTCCCACCCATGGGTGGGGGTTTGAAGGACTTTTTGACTGGAGCATCATATCCATGCGAGCGACATGGTCAAGCCACCGCAGTCGTTGAATTTTTATGCGCTTGACTATGTCCATATCATTATAAAGCTTATACAGTTCGTCATTCCATCTTCTGCGGTATCCGTCGCTTACGCGAACAGGGCCATTAATCTTGCGAAGAACATTTCTATCGAAAGCCCCCAAAGCCTGCTCGTCGCTGGTAAACATCGTCCATGTTTCTGCGCCATATAAAAGGACGGGCATGATGAAATATTTGTAGAGCGAGATTTTCGTTTGTCGAGAAAGGGCTCTGCTTTTCAACTACCTACCGAGCCTAAAGTAGCATCTGTTGGCAAGCGTTATTCTTCGCTTGATTTCAAGCCTGACATTATTGGTGGTGTTTATGCTGGATTCAAGTAAACAAAAAATTTTAGCTGCCAACAGTGACGTGGGTCCCAACACACGAGCCTTTTTTTATTGCCACAGGTACTTTATTTTGTCCTCATTCACTACTAGACCAACCACTTTTGCTTCCTTTTCCAGACTGAAAAATGCTGCACTGATGGCCCTGTTGTTAAGGCCCAACGATGTCAATATCATCCGCATAGCGAGCAGCATCGAAGTTTTGTTATAAATAGTGCCACAGCCATTCAGATTGGCAGCTCTTATTACGGATTCCAGCATCAGATTGAAAAAGTTGCACGAAAGTGAGTATCCTTGTTTAAAACCTCGTTTGATTTCGAACGGATCGGTGAGGTTCTTCCCAACATAGATAAATGTTGTGCTCAGCATCACTCCATATAGCCGTATTAGTTTTGTGGAGATCCCAAATTTAGACAAGGCTTCGTATAGACAACTTCTATTCGTGCTATTAAAAGCGGCTTTGAAGTCGACAAAAAGGTGGTGTGTGTCGATTACCTTATCTAGGGTCTTCTCCAGGATCTGTTCAATACTGGATTTACCAGGCCTGAAGCCAGGCTAATAAGGTCCAATCAGCTGGTCCATATACGGCTACAGTCTTTCACACAGTATCGTCGATAGGACCTCATATGCGATATTTAGAAGACTTATCCCACGGTAGTTGGCGCAAACCGTAGGATCACCCTTCTTATGAATTTGGCAAAGAACACAAAGGTTCTAATCTTCTGGCATGTACTCGTTGGACCAAATTGTGCTTAACAGCTGGTATATGCTTCCTACCAGCTCTTTGCTGCCGGCTTTAAACAGCTCAGCCGGTATACCGTCTGCTCCAGGCGCTTGGTTATTCTACAGCCGCCTTAGTGCTGTTCTCACCTCGCCTTGGTCGAGTGGAGGGATTTGTTGTTCATCCGTAAAGATTGTTCAGGGCTCCTCTTCTTCAAACGGGTCACCAGAGTGCGCATTCATTAGCGTTGAGAAGTGGTCTTCACACCAATTAGACATGTTATTTAAGTTCGCTTGTAGTAAACACATTTCATCCGCATACAATTTTTGAACGTTTCACAACAAAAGAAATATCGTTTATAAAATGTAACAACCGAATCGACCCAAGGCGTCTTACTTGTGGAACCCTTGATGATACATTTATAACGCTTGAAGGGGTATTTTTAAATAGAACTCGTTGTGTTCTGTCGTGCAGATAAGAAGATATCCAACGAAGAAAATTTGTTTGAAAACCAAGGAGATCGAGCTTATGAATAAGTAAGGAGTAATAAACTTTATCGAATGCTTTACTAAAATCGATGTATAACATAGGTATGCAAAATTTCTATTGTGTAACTCATACTCGTAACAACACAAACACACTTGTATGTATAATAGACATCCTGTCTATAATTCATTATGCGGAAAACAACATATGTTTTTTTCGCACGCTGCCCCGGCAAATATTAACAACTAAACATTTATGTATTTTGCGACATTTTTATAGATACCTACAGACACACTTTAGTAGAAACAGATTCGTTGGTAGTTGTAAAAAGTAAAAGAAAAAAGTTTAACAGCAAACGCTGAAAGGTTTTATGCTCTACTCTGCTGTCATAAAGAGTAAGCGCTGAAAGGTTAAAGCAATGAATTACAGCGCAATTTTAATGACCATAAATGCCTCCTGGCCGTAAGTAATATAAACAACAGCAACAAAAACTGCAATGCCCATGAGTAACAAACTCGCGCCACAATGACGTGGCTGGAGTAATGTGTGAGGGTATGGAAATTTATAGATGCGTTAACAAACATTCGAGTGTGAATACGTGCGAGTGTGTATTTGACAGGCATTTTTATATGATAGTTATAAAAATGTCAATGAAGTGAATATAATTTCTACCATTTTACGTTATAAAAATGCCAGAGCAGGGAAAAAAAGCTTGGAATTTAGAACTGCAGTGGAAGATGTGCACTCTTATAATAAAAACACATACGATTACAATACAAATACGTATACGAGTACCTGCATATGTTCGAAAAAAAAATTCTTAAAAAAAGAAAAACGGCGAAGTCCTGTAAAAGTTACAAAATTTAAGACATAAAAATTGTATTTGTACTTTTAGGGAAGCACGCTACGTGCCTCAGCATTAAGTGCGATGATTGGTTGCTACTACAAAGTTTCTTTAAATGCATTAATAAATTTTCCGCTAATTCCAACTTATCTTCAATATTTAAAACCACATTTTCGCGTACTCAATTTACTACACAGTTTTTATAATTTGGTATAACCTTAAGTGTCGAGTAACTGTTATATGAAGCAACTTCTGCACAAATAAATAAAATTCAATAATATGCTCTGCCGAAGATTTTCTAAAATTTAAATTTGGTAAATTTATCTACTATCTCTTTAATATTTATAAACTTGAAAATATATGTTCTAATATTGAATGATTATCTGTTCATTAAAAAAAAATTTACAAGAATTGTCAAACTTTGATAAAAATTGGAAACTTTAATACAATCTAAATATTTTTATCTGTACAAATATTGTACTGTTGTAAAATTTGATTAATACATATAAAATAAGTTTAAATAAATTTAAAGAATAATAATTTCATTCCAAAAATTAAATAAACTTGAAAAATTTCGAAAAAATGTTTTTTGTATTTTTTCATAACTTGAGTTATGGTTTGTATATCACTCTATATAAATTAAACCTGTCAATTTAGAGAAAAGGTTTCAATTTTTATTTTGAAAAAAGTTTAAATTCGTTAATATTTAAAAAGAAATATGAAAAATTGTATATAATGAACTAGACTTAAAACAATGTCAAGATCAAAAAAAAACAATATTATTTTTAAAGTCCAGGATATACATACATACGCATACATAATTTAAAAACTCCCGGAAATTTTAATTAAATTTTTAATTTTTTTTTACTTTTGTACCACTTTCCAAACAAATATTTTATGTGTGTTTTTCTTTTTGTCAAATTCAGGATTAAAAATGATATTTGAACTATTATACGTTTTTTATAAAGTATGAAACTTGTTTTAATGAAAAATAATACAAGTTTTATAAAAATAAAAGAAAATTGCTACAAAATTTCAATCTTTGGTGAAGAAATTTTTTTGAAATAGAGTGCACGTGCGCCCTTAAATGCATACATGATTTTGTATGCAACATGCAACATATTTACATAACATAAACTTCTTAAATTTTCGAAATTCTGACAGATATTATTTAATTCCTTTTCGCTTGGCTTTTACAATTTTCGTGCGTTTAATTTTTTTACTAGTTTTGAAGACAGTTGCTGCATACAAATTCGGCTGCCAGCCACAAATTATAAAGGTATCATATGTACATACGTTGTTTTTTCATTCATATTTTTATTACTTTTTCACCATCGCTGCCTATATTACTCATAATGCATAATTTCCTTAATTGCTACCGGGAAACTAAGCAAGAAAAAAAATAAATTATTATTTTTTTTTACAAACCTCCTGCAAGGGAAAATTATTTAAGGAAGTTATTGAAAAAAATAGTCAAAAATTGATGAAACCAATTTAAATTTCCTTTGATATTCGAGCTGTTTGAAAAAACGTGACACCTGTGGGCGTTGCAACAACGAAAAGAATCGCAGCATAATTTATTTTTTTTCTTTTTTTTTCTATAGGTACATATGTATGTATTGCACCACAACCAAGCACACGCCCTTAAAAATAAAATAATATGCAGAGGCAACACTTCAATTGCGCCGCCATTAAGAGAAAAAAGAAAAAAGAGCATGACACAGCAAGCGGCGACCGCCAGCCGTTGCTATAAGCATATGCCGCGACACGCCAAACGCACGCTTTGGTGACATCTGTTGCAACACATGCATTACAATGTGCCACCTACACACGCATTTGCATATACAGAGGCGACAAATTAGTGCATCTCGTCGCGAGCCAAACGCTGATTTGATATGAAAAGTACTTTTAAATGGCCGTTGCTCCGCTTTTTTTTTGCGTTACTCAACGCAATCAATTTCTGTTTTGTATTCTAGGCTCATCATGATTGTAAAATTAATAAAGATTAGTCAAGCATAACTAATTTGTGGTTACCTACATTATTTTCGTTTACTTACTTACATATGTAGATAGCTGTGGAGAAATTTAAGGCCCAGAACGTTGTACTTTGGGGCACAAATTTTTTCCTTTTCTTCCGTCTATAGTGCATAGCGGAATTATATGACCAACAAATCATTGGAGGGCTTTGGCGATTTATTTTTCTTTTATTTTATTACTAATTCAAATATTTTGAATAAATTACACTTTATTTTCAAACAAAAACCATGTACATATATGTAGACCCTTCCAATTAATTACAAATTTCACAATGATTTCTAAAATTTCGAACTTTTCAAAAATATAATTTCGAATTCATGCACGAATTTTATACCGACTACATATGAGTATTGGTTTTTAACCATTTTTTTTACTGGGAGCCTTCCCCAATTTATTTAATATTAAAAAATAAAAGCTCTAGGATACGCCAGAAAAAAAATTCTCAAATATCATTTGTATCATTTAAATATATGTTTAATATTGCAAATTATTCTACTAAAATTAAAGAAGCTATAAAACTGCATCCTCCAAATATTTATTTTTTATAATCTTTGTATGTAGTTGAAAAATTAATAAACTGTATTTTAATTACAAATATTGGAAACAAAATAAAAGAAAATAAATATTCAACACTTGTTAATTAGTAGGTGTCGTATAATTTTGAAAAGCAATATACATTTCCTTGCTCTATATTTCTCGGGTTGTTGCTCCCAAATAAGGAAATATAATAGTTCAATAGAAGTCAGAAAATATTTTCAGATGCTAAAGATATAATATATGTATTATAATAATAATAATAATTTTGGGGCTTACACTATATAGCTCAGTGTTTGGCCGAGAGTCTCCTACTATTTGTGGTGTGCGCGTATATATATTATACCACTAATGGAGGGACCTACAGTTTTGTGTTGTTATACATTTAGTTTAATTGAATTAAGGGCATATTAATGAGACTTACAAAATATAGCAAGCGTAGTGTTGGTTAAGGTGATAGAAAAGCGTAACGGAAAATTATTGGCGCCAAAGTATATTTTGGTTTGGAGCATGGAGTCGCTGACTCACAATTGCAAATACATATACGGATATAAAGGAAAGTCGGTTATTTAATGTTATATTGCGAAAAAAACTGTTGTCTATCGAAATAGACAAATGGATATTATAGAAAAGAAATTTCGCAGAAATGGTATAAAATAACACACATCACATTCAATAAACAATATTTTGTAATATAAACTCGGAGTACTCAGAACAAACAGTCTACAATATTACAAAAATGTTGAATGATCAATTTTTTATTTTTGTTTGAATATCTCAGTCTTTTAAAATAACGTTGCCTTTTACTCTGATAAAAAGATAACTTAAACGACCACGCTACATTAATCTAAGCGATAACTCCCATTTTCATGATAACTCTAACCATAACGATGCCAAATTCGAAGAAGGATACAATATGGACAGCAATAACTTTATCAATAACTAGATATATGCCGCTAACGAAATCGTTACTTGCTATGTGCCACATAATACCAGCAAAAACTAAAAGCTATGAAAATATACTCAGACCAAAGCTTTGCGAACGCCAAGCACGTTCCCTTCATATTTTATTATTAATTATTTATTTGAAGTATTTAAAGTTCATCACGATCAATGAAACCTTTCCCAAAAGGATAACCATCTGCGAGATTTTTCTATGGTTTGGACCTTTTGTGTAGTTATCCTTTCCTTCATCAAATGAAAAAAAATGTATATCAATAAAAACAAAATTGAACACTTTTCTTTACGAATAACAGCTGAGTTCATATTTTATTAATGAACAATCTTCTTTTTATCACAAGAAAAAAAATGATAAACACCCGCTCATCGGTCAACCAATTAGCAAAGAAAAACTCATTAGTCTTCATTTTACATATTAACCCTTAACAAAATGTGACAAAAATGTAATTAACCAAAATAACGCTGAAGTGGTGCGATAACCAAAAATTTTGTTTAAAAAAACATAAAGTACGCAGCAAACAGGACGAAAAGGTTGAAGGAAAAGCCGAGTATATTGGGACACTCAAATAAGTTCATGCAGAACGTAGCAACCCAACAAACATCAAAAAAATATTTCTCAAACCTTGGAGAAATTCATAGTTCTCAAGTTGATATCCAACGTATTTCTCCAATTTTCTCAAACCTTGGAGAAATTTATAGTTCTCAAGTTGATATCCAACGTATTTCTCCAACTCTTCTCATTTTTTTGGTATTTTCATATGACTATCAAAAGTAATAAAGTACGAGTATAATGAATTTACATACATTTATTCACGGTATTTTAAATTCAAATGGAAGAAAATATATTTTTGATTTTTATTTCAGTACTGCTACTAAACGTTTGAGACCAATTAGAGAATCACATTTGAGATCAAGTTGAGAACTAACTTTTTCTCAACTTGAGAATCATAATTATTGCCATACAAAAAAAATGCCCTTTTTGTTGAGAACGCTATGATTCTCAACTTGAGATGCACTTGAGAAACAGCGTTGGAGGTTTGAGAAGTACCTTAGTTCTCAACTTAACCTCAAGTTGAGCTCAAGCCTAAATGTTTATTGGGAATGCTTGAAGACAAATATTTTTTTTTAATCCAATTTATTGTCATTACGTAGCGCTTTGTGCGGTTGCCTTCAACCATTCCCCGCTCACACTCTTCCATGCACGTTCGCATATTTTGTTGCTGCTAATGTTTTTGGCTGTACAAAGTTTCGCTTTTTAATAAATTATCAGCCTTTCATTAGTTATGTAGGACAAGAAGCGTTAGCAGACAAGCGACGAGCCAAATAGCGGACGCGTCGAAAGGACAAAGTGAACAGCATTTTCAATGCAAAGTGACGGAAATGAGACCAACTAAAACTTAAAAAAAAAAATAAAATGTGATGAATTTTCGTTTTTAGTTTTTCAGTCCTCAGTTTTCTAATGCACGCTCTTGCTATTTAAAAAGCGTGCAGCCAGCACTTAAGTATTGTTTTTAACACCTGGTAGTTAGGGTCAAACAATGGCTGTCTGAGGGTTTCCTTTTAGTACATATTTTGTAAGGCAAGCAGAAGAGATAGTGTTAGGTCGGAGGAGGATGAGTGAAAGTAAATGTGCTTGCTGTTGTTCTCTTGCGTATATCTCATCCCCGCTTTTATGGAAATTTTAACTTAATTAAATAAACAAAACTTTGTTTCGGAAAATGCGATACTTAGGAGCAAAAACAACAAGGCAGCAGTCGGTGTGAACGGCATTGAAAAATAGCTTTGCATGTTGCGCTTTAATTTTTCTAAATATTTTCTACTCCACTATTTCAATTTGTTTGATAAGTTAAGTTAAACATCTCTCTACCACATCCAAATTTTTACTTACGCTTAACAAATAAAACACTATTAAACAAAAAAAATTTACAAAATTATGTATGTATGTATATACATACATACATATACTCAAGACCTTCTTCCTTCACTTTATATGCGCCGCATGTTCGCTTTCAACAAAGTGCGCGGCATGATGAATTAAAAGGGAAATTAATTGTTCATCGATATGTACTAGGGATGTCAATTTTCGGAATTTTGTTGATACCGGGATTTTCGAGATCTGAAAACGAAATCCCGGGACAATTCCGGGATCCCAAAATTCAAGAAGTTGTGATTCGTATTTTTTAATTTCCCGTAAAATGTAACACGGCTGTAATCGTTGTATTATAGAAGTATACAAAATAACATAAAAATAGCAAAGAAAAACGATTTGTTGTAAATCATGTATGTATGTATTTATTGGTCTAATTTGAAATAAACGAAAAATTTGACACACATACAAAATAATTTATACTTCATGTACAAATATACATATGGTACAGAAGCAAATGCACCTAGATAAATTAAAATTACTTTTAACCACTGTTTAAGACCAATATTAAATATTACTGCTACCCTTAAACGCTTGTTGGTTGGATTGTCGACAATAAGTTAAATGCTCTTTATAGAACATAGCCTTTATGGCCTCATTACAAAAACTATCAATTTCTTTTACCAAGCCTTCTGAAAAATTGTATGGCTTTCGATTACTGAACACTTGCGGGCAGCTCGTTAAAACTTGATGCAATTTATCCATGAGACTTTTTGCCTTATCCACTTCAGGCACCTCGTCGTTAGTTGTATTAAGATCGCTTTCATAGTGACGCTCATTTTTTAATCAAGTGTGATATTCTCCAGTTCATTTATAATGGCAAGGACTTATAAATATGAGTTAACAAGCTGTGTTAATTGTCGACTGTGATCTGTCGAAGGTTTTGTTTTGCCCTTGAAAGGGGAATTTTTAAGAATGATACAAAATTTAAAAAATAAATGGCTATTAAATTCACTATGTTCTACAAATCCGGGATTTCAATAGACCTATCCCGGGATATTCGGGATTTAAAAAAGGCCGGAATCCCGGGATTTACATGCCTAATATGTATATATGTACATAGAAACGTTCATGGTAATGGGGACGTAATAAATATTTCACGCACTCACTCCTGCGTCGCTTGCAAGCAGCACTTCGTGGCCGATTTATTGTTGTTGCGATTGTAATTATGCATGAATAAATAAAATTTACTGTATACTTACTCCGAATTGGTTATACATAAATGAAAATTGGTTATAATTTAGCGCACGAAAATTGATAAGTACCTGAAAGAAGACGAAAAAGAAGAAATACATTAAGATTTATTAAAAGCTTGTTGGTGTTGCGCGATATATTTCAAAGTTTGAAGTAATTGCTGGTTTATTTAGATTTGAATATGCATGAATAATGTTTCTCATGAATATTTTAGATATTTCTACATATGTATACTCGTATTACATATGTGTTTTTCTATTGTCAGTAATTGCAGTTGGCAGGGCGGCGATATCAGAAGTTTTGAGAGATGATTGAGCAACTTGGAAAAAGAAAAACTACACTCTAAAAACAGCATGTAAAATTACTCGAAAAAAGTGTTGACTTTCCAGCAAAAATTTGTGTACAAACGCAAAAACAATGCTTAAAAACTGTTGAACCAGTATTTGTGCGTAATTTTGCAGTTATTTCAATGGCAAATATACGCATTTATCTAATAATTTCAAACATTTAAACACGTTTGCGCATATGAAATTAAAAATTCAACAAAAACCTGTTTATATTTACACACGCCATGTTTGAAAGTAAACACGCATTGTGTACAGCTACTCAGAATGTTTACTTCTACACTCAAAATATTGCAAAAAACAACAAAGCCACACATGATCGTGCAAGAAATACATTCGTAGAAGAAGCTCGCGAAGGAAAAAGTGCTGCTGTGAAAATTGTTTGAAGTTTGCGTGCAATTTACAAAATTAATAAATAAAATATAGTTTAAAGTATTATTTTGTAGGTTTAGAGCGATTTACAATATACGAAATGTACGAATGTAATATACATACATACATACATATGTGAAGTGAAATTAAAAAAATTGCTCGTGTACCAAAGGCATTTATGTACATACATATATGAGCACAATGGAGCTTATTATCGAAAAAGGTACATTTTACTTATACATACATAATTGAAATCTATTTTTAATAAGCATTTAAATCTTACCCAAAGCTAAATCATTCGGAGTACAAGGCTAATCATTAGTATTGGACAATGATGGATCAGAAATCAGAAAAACTCGCTTTTGCCGGATTCCGTAGAGTCAGGGGAATATAAAAAATTTTTTATAAAAAATATCCATGGAACGACGGTCTCATGTGAGGAAAAATTAAAATCAAGATGTATGTATATGAAGGACTGCTATGTAATGAAAAGAAATATGTTTAATAATATGGAAGCTATACCAACTATGCAACAAATACAAACTGAATGGCCACATATTTTTGAAAGCAAGTACTTATTTCAACACTTTGAAGAGACAAGGAACCAATTTTTCGATATTTTAATAAAGTAAATAAAAAAATCATCGAAGCTCCAAATCCAATGGATGTTATATGCGGCATCGCAAAGTACTTTGACGAAGATATAAGTTATTTATTTATGAATTTTGATGTAAGTTTTAATAAGAGTTAATTTTGAACAAGATATGAAATTTTAAACAATATACTTTTGTATGTATTTCAGTTTGGAACTAACAGAGATGATATGATAGCAAAAATTTCTACAAACACACCTTTCATTGCACTTGTTGGTAAGAAATTTAAATATTATTAAATGTTTAAACAAGTATGTATGTAAAGGTGTTGTATACTAACTCGTAATAATTTTTTTTTTTTTAGAAAACGACGTTTCTAAGGAAAATCTTCTTACCTATATATTGATCTAGAAAATAATTGTAGCAACTAATGATGCCGCCAACGTTTTAGCAAACATACAACAAGTTATAAATTTTTTGTTTATTTTCAATATACTTACTATACCCAAATCAGATTCGACAAAATATGGAAATTTTGGTACATTTTTTTATAAGCACTACCCCTCTCCTACACGAGGTAAAAAAAAAGAATATTAATAATTTACAAAAAGTTAATAGTCTAATAAGTAAGCTGACGAATTTTTGAACTGAAATCGCTTTTAGTGGAAAAGCTAAAAAGCAAAGTGTTTTACTATGTATTTATTTATATGTACAAACTTATGTTATTTATGTAAATATCTTAAGGTTTCCATGCCCATTTAAAAGTTTGAAAAACATTTTTTATAAAAATTCACTTTAAAGTTCGGCTTACATTTTTGTAAGCTAAAATAAGGCAGAGTTTAAAAAAAGCATTAAAAAGGCTAAGCCTAGAAATGTTCTTTATTCTCAACAAAACAAAATAAATGTTTTGTAACCAAACTGAATTTTTTAATTTGTTACATTTTTTAAATTGGGTTATTAAAAAAGTTAAAATCAAAAAAACATTTTTTGCTTATTTTTATTGCTAAAACTACTTTAATATTTAATTTTCTTATCTAAAATTTTAACATAGTAAAGATCCACATAATACTCGTAATACATACATAGTTCTTTACTAATAATTGAAAAAGATTTTTCCTAACGATTACACATACATATGTGTTTCAGTGGATTTTAATTGATTAAAATTTTGGAAAAGAAAATACACCATTTACTAGGGGGTTTTGAAACGTCAATGGGTTAATGTTGAAGATGGCACATCAATGTGTAAATTTGTGCATGCCACACATTCGGTGTTTACACATTCGTACACAATTAATGTTTAATTTTGAACGCGCACACTCTGTGTGTAGAATTGCACCTATTATAGTAGGTAAACAGTTGCCTACTTTAATTGGCGTAAATTTCAACAATTTCTTTTTAGAGTGTATAGGCTTTTTCGGAAACATACGAAAATTGACATATTAAATTAAATTAAAAACAATATTTACATCCAACCACATACTAAAAATATTAAAAATCAAATAAACCTTTAGCAGCCCAATTATAAAATAACGTTTTTATACAAAACGTTTTCTTAAATATTAGGCATTTTAAAATAATCTTATTTTTTATAAATTTGGTTATAAGTATGCTGAAACTTAAATTTTTATTTTTAAGAATCAAATATATTATCCTTTAAAATTAAATGGTTTTTAAAACTGTAAGAAACATCTTTTTAAGCGGCATCAAAGCATAAAATAATTCAGTTCCATATATAGAATTTACATATATGTTTTGGTATTTTTTGTATATTTGATCGAAAAAAAGATTCCCATTATACAAATATTGTGGCCGCTGTGGTCGAGTTGGTAGCGGTGCGTGCTATAACTTGATATGCCGATGAGTTCGAGGTTCGAATCTCAGTCAGGGCAAGCAAAATCTTAATCATAGAAAAAGTTTTTTTCTAATAGCGGTCACCCCTCGGCAGGCAATGGCAAACCTCCGAAGGTATTTCTGCCATGAAAAAGCTTCTCATTAAATACATCTGCCGTTCGGAGTCGGCACAAAACTGTAGGTCCCTCCATTTGTGGTATAATATAAAGACGCACACCACAAATGGTAGGAGAAGCTCGGCCAAACACTGAGCTATATAGTGTACGCGCCAAAATTATATTATTATATTATTATTATACAAATATATGTATATATAGAACACGATTTCATCTGCATATGTAACTGCTTAGTTGGTTTGGAAATAACCTAACATATTATCGAAGTTATCTATGAGAGTCAAAAACTTTAATTCTACT
The DNA here is from genome assembly GCA_963971545.1 of Philophylla caesio. NCBI lineage: Eukaryota > Metazoa > Arthropoda > Insecta > Diptera > Tephritidae > Philophylla > Philophylla caesio. The sequence goes on along the minus strand of OZ020609.1, from coordinate 27,775,250 downwards.
TTACACTAGAGGTGCGATACACAGTCCAATACTTCAACGATTATCCTATTTAACGTTCGTGACTTATTTGGAACAGAAAAATACCGTCCAGCGTAACTTGAAATGAAAAATGGTTTGCATCTTCCCTTACTTAACGCCAATGACTGCTAAAATTCACGATCCAACTGAAACTTCTCTCTTTATTATGACTTCAATAAAAACATTCGCGCTGCGGGAGTTTGTCACAGTGACGAATGTAACCATATACCTGTTGGTACTTTGACGGATTCAGGCGTTATTTGATGTATGGCTGAATCTTGCCTAATATGGCGTCTCTTGAAGGCGGCTAAAGCTTATGCAAAAACACTACTAAGTTATATCAATCAGTCTTCTGATTATTGCGGGTTCGTTCAAATAAGATCCCTAGAATACATTTTGGTTACAGCTTTAATTCCTTAAAGCAAACAGGCCGATTTGAATTTTATAAAAGAAACGCCCTGAAATATTTGTCAATGGAGAAGGAAGTTTGTACAATAGAAATCTCAATATCATTTTACAGCAATACTCATATACAGGGTGTCCCAGAACTCAACGTCAAGCTGAAACGGGGTGACAGGATTGATTGTAACCATCATGAAAAAAATCAGAAAATATTCTATCCCATGCAGTTTGAAAATAATGGACATTTAAGAAAATCCTATAAATTTGGTCAAACTGTAACCATTTTTCGGTTATTGTGGTTAATTTTTATTATTTTTGTTCATTTAAACTTTGTAACCTTAACCCTAAATAACATTTCTAGAACCTAAGTCAAAAATAATCACTCAATTGCCCCAAGTTTTCTAGAATTAAGACTATTTGTTAAACTATAAATTTAAAATTTTTATAATTTGTCGACTTTGAAAGGCCCTCCTTTAAAAACATGTACTAAAGTGCCTTGGCAAGTGCCATAAAAAGTTCGCAGGATTGTAAAATGGTACAATACTTGTTACTTTCATACTAAAAACCCATTTTACTCAGTTCAAATGTTCATTCGTCTACCGCGCACCTTTCCGTATTCGCTTGTGTTGATTTAGTTCTGACAACTTTGGCTTTTTGGACTTGGATTTTTGTGAATTGGACTTGTTGATTACATACAATGATTTCAAAGTCTTCTTCCTCGAAATTATCCTGAGAGGATTCCATTTTGTAGAAAAATGATACAGAGGCATAATGAAATTGCCCAATTCATCCAAAAAATTCTCTGGTCAGATAAATCTACATTTAAAAAACAAGTATTGTACCATTTTACAAATCTGATTAAAAACGCGAACTTTTACTATTTTTAAAGGAGGGCCTTTCAAAGACGACAAATTATAAATAGAACACAATATTCAAAGATTAAAATCTTCTACAACTTACACCCGTTTGAATGCTTAATCCTAACAAATTTATAAACTAGTTATCTTCGAATCGAACATTTTTTTTCTCACGCCTTTTGTAGCGTAAAATACAGCAAGCAACAAGTAATTCCGCCTCAATGCACATCGCACACATTACTTACAAATACGTTCGCATAAATGTTATGTTTGAGCACAAGCGCACATAGTGCCAAACTCTTGTAACACTTGATGGGCGCGGTTATCAAACGCAATACATCATCCAGACTAGGGATGGATTGGATTGGACTGCAGTGGACAGCGCAGTGTACTGAAGTTGACGTGACTCAAACTGGACGGGAATTCAAGCGCTAAGTATGCATGTGTGTGTATATATACATACATACATACATATGTACGTGCATAGCTAATTTTATCTATGCATGTACACACTCGTATTTGTAGAATTTTGTTTGTGCAATAACGACTTTGGTGCAGGAAAGAAGCCAAGCTGAACTCTCAACAAATACATATCAAACAAAGATATACTACAAATGGGAATGAAATAGAAATCAAAGTGCAGATAATCAAACATGTTTACATATTTACATACATATGCTTGAGTGTATACACATAGATACATAAGAATATGCATGGAAATGGAGTTTGTATATACAGCTGTAGTAAAGGTGTTGAAATGACGTACCTAATAGTCTGCAGCTTTGCCCGTGAGCGAAATTTAGCTTGAGCATTATTACGGTCAGCTTCTAGGGGCGTAAACTTAAGCAACAACTTACAAACATACTTACATCCATTGATGCATATGTGTTGCCATTTTTAGATGTGTTCGTAGAAGCATAAATAAATTAACACAGAACTCCTCTTGGAATCCCGGATAACTTTGTAAAGTACGGAACTTGCGGGATTTAAAAGGACGCTCACGAATCAGATATGCTTCTAATTTAATTGTTTAGGAATTTCTTTAATCAAATTTAAAATTTTCATCGATAATTCTAGCGGCTTCTATACATTCAAGTTATCGACTATTAATCTAAATTTCATTCCTACCAATCTTCTTATCGAAAGTTTTTTATCAAATTAATAGGTCTACAATTGTTTATGACATCGTCGGCGACATTAATTTCGTTATAGACATTAGTTTAACAATCGACAAAATTAGTTATCGATTTATTATTATTATTGGTGTTGTGATCAATATTTGTAATATTTTTGTTATCGATATGTTTGATGTTATCGAGATAAATAAAAATTTAAGTATTTCTTCTATAGAACGGATATGCTTAGTTACAGGAATATTATCGTTTGATGCTTATAATGATAATTTTTGTCATTTGACATTGTTGGCCTTAACAACAGGGCCATCAGTGCAGCATTTTCCAGCCTTGAAAAGGAAGCAAAAGAGCTTGGTCTAATAGTGAATGAGGACAAAACAAAGTATCTTGTGGCAACAAACAAAAAATCCTCGCGTTTTGGGACCCACGTCACTGTAAGCAGCTACAGCTTTGCATTAGTCAAGGACTGTGTATACGTTGGATCCAGTATAAACACCACCAATAATGTCAGCCTGGAAATCAAGCGAAGAATAACACTTGCCAACAGATGCTACTTTGGGCTCGGTAGGCAGTTGAAAAGCTAAGCCCTTTCTCGCCGAACGAAAATCTCGCTCTACAAATATCTCATCATGCCCGTCCTTTTATATGGCGCAGAAACATGGACAATGTTGACCAGCGATGAGCAGGCTTTAGGGGCTTTCGAGAGAAATGTTCCTCGCAAGATTTATGGCCCTGTTCGCGTAAGCGACGGGTACCGAAGAAGATGTATAATAATATGGACATAGTCAAGCGCATAAAAATTCAACGACTGCGATGACTTGGACATATCGTTCGCATGGATAATGATGCTCCAGTCAAAAAGTTCTTCGAACCCGCACCCATGGGTGGGGAACGAAGACAAGGGCGCCCAAAAACACATTGGAAGGACCAAGTACAAAAGGACCTCTATACACTTCATATGAGTAATTGGCGTAACCTCCCGAGGGAGAGAGGGAACAAAGTGTTGTAGCGCCATTTAAGAAGAAGAGTTTGTATTCAAAATTAGGGATGTCCGAATTTTCCAAACTCTGATTGAAAAAAAATATTTCGAAATACATACATACGAACACAGAATGTCCATATCACATAAGCGTTTAACGGATTCACCAAGTTGACATTGCACAAGCTCAAGCACTGAAACTTTGAATGGAAAAATTAAAGCAATTTATCAAGAAGTTGGATGTTTTAGACTTTTGAACTTCCGGGTGAAAAATCAACGCCTGATCTCCGAATTACGAATATTATGGTATCCACACGAAACATGAGCCACAAATTAACCCGAATCGCAAAAACTAAAACCATCAACACATAAATATTGATTCACCAGAGTTTCAGTATGGTTAAATCACGAAAGCTTCGAACCAGAAGATAACGAGAATCACAGAAGTAAAGGTGTTGAAGCCCTTAATATAGAAAATAGTTCCGCAGCTGCAGGGTTAGAATAACCGTTATTTGAGAATATCCAGCTCTTAATATTTGAACACAAAATAGTCAGCACTTGAATTGGAACGCAGTGTTCGAACCCTGACGATAAATATCAAACGCTGTAGTTTTGAAAAAAACAAAATTTAATGCAAGGTTGGGAGTCCTAAAGTTCAGATAATTCTGAATTTAGACCAAAATAAAATACATTTGTCATTAAGTTATCTAAATCACGAAAGCGCTGAAATTAAAGAAGAGGTCGGTATTTTAAACTGAGGGTGATGAATTAAAACCTAAAGCTATTAACAAAAACCCGGCATATAAATCAAGGCAGAAAGATTCGTTAGCCGGAAATTGAAGAAGTTCAAATCAAACGGTTCTAGGAGTAGTCATAGCGTTAACCCATGAACTGAAGCTTAGAAATTAAAATTTAGCTTGAATACTCAATTAAAAAATCGTAGTTAATAGAAATAGCAAATGCTAATCCAAAAATGGTAGTAGATTCAGACTTCGGGATCCCGGTTTTCGTTACTAAGCACGCACGCACATAGAATCTAATAGAAAATATGTTGCCTTCCAAGTTTTCAGGCATACTATGAATAGAGCTACTCGCAACATTGTCAATCAGTGCTTGACTGCTGAATACATAGATGGATTCAAGACAAGAATGGTCCCTCATAACTAGCACAAGAAAAAAATAAAACGGAGCACAATGAAAAAAGTGTATTAATAGCGGGGAATACAAAACTACGATAATACAATAGCAACAAAAAAAAAGCATAGTCTGTGGCAATGTCATAAGCGCCATAAAATAAACAAACAAACATACATAGTTATTTATGCGGCAAAATCAAGTTTGCATAATAAAATCCAAAATTAACTGCATTAGGGCGGATTTATGTATTAGAAGAAATATTAAACATCAAAAGAAATAATAATAATAAAGACAACAATAATGAATGCCAAGCCGAAGAAAAATTCAAAATCAGCAGAAGCTGCCCCACGCAAAAGCAAGGCGGAGAAACTGTCTCTCGAAAGGTCGCAAGAAATGTTTGTACATGTGTATGTAAATATTGATGTAATGTGCGCTGTGTTGGCATTCAATACATTGCGCATATTTATGCATTTATTTTTTCACATGTGAAAACATTCAAACGCACAAATGCAAACGCAATTGTTCCGATGTGCGCGTTGCGGCATTCAGCAGCCGGAAATGAAATCGTCTATGAAGTTCTTAGCATTTTCTGCTTTGCTGATTATAGGAACTTTACACTTTACTTAAATAGCTGTTTTTATTGTTGTTTGTCATTGCATATGTTTTTGTTTTATTAATGTGGACTTTGTAGCTATACATCGCCTCGATTTGCTGACCGTTCCTCTTTTTCTCTTCTACACTTTTTCCTTAGCAGTAACTTGAAAATTCTTGTACTTACTTATCAGACAGACGCACTATTTAATTTTATGCTTAGCACGAGCTCATACATACTAATATTAATAAATCCATATCTAAATTTAACTTTTTAAGTCTAATGCCAACGAAGCGCATTTTGTTGACTGCAAGTGTTGCAGGTTGCTATTAGAAAAGGGAAGTAGCGTAATGTGGCTTTTGTTCGCCCGTAATAGCTGTCAATAAAAGTTTTTCAATCCTTACGCACACCAATCCGTGTTTGTATATTTTTGAATATTTGAATGAGTGTGTTTTGGAACGAACTACAACTGTTTCGAATATGAATGAATTATTATTGTTATAATACTTTATATGGCTGATGAAAAGAAAAAATATCCATGAGAGAAAAGAGGTAAATTCGTCATAATAACGATTTATACATCGTACTATTTCATAAGCTCGCCGGTCAAGCAGTTGTCTTCTTTATCACTATATGCCGGAAACAAAACGTTTTATGCAAAAACATTCAGATACAATCGATATTGATATCGACATGAGCAGTGATGGATCCAACTTTTACCTGAAAATCACTACACCAATCTCCGGAAATCTGCATTTACTTAATATTAATAGACAGCTCTCTAGAAAAAACTTCTCCAACAACCTTGTTTTCTAGCTTCGATTCGTTCTTGGATATATTTACCGCATCCCTTCCTTAATAACTGCTTCTTACCCTTGCAGTAACCCATTCGTTAAGGGATGAAGTGTCAGCCTTTCAGAAGACTTGCGTATCCAGTCTTCAGGTCAGAGATAGCTCTATGGCAATGATTTGGAAGACTGCGATTAATAGAACTCAAAACCGTGATAATTGTTTACGGCGACCATTTGTATGTACTAAGGTGTGACAAAACTCAAATATAGTCTCTGAGACTTGGACACGTCTGCCCTTGATGGGCGAGTTGAGAAACGGATTTTTTGGAAGGATCGCGTAAACCTTTCAATTTTCTTCTGATTTTCCGACATGGTGGAAATTTATGAGCGTGAAGTTAGCTAAGCACCCATCACAAATCGAAACGGTATATTATTGTAATTTTGCCGCTAATTTGTTGCTAATTAGTTGCGCAAAAATTAATTTTGTCGCTCTTTTTGTTCTTAATTTTTTGGGGTGCTTTGCTAAGTTGACGTGAAGTTAGCTAAGCACCCCCCTAGAAAATGAGTAAATCGCGATATAAAAATTTAAAAACGAGTCCCAATTTTGCCGCTAATTTGTTGCTCATTAGTTACGCAAAAGGGGGGTGCTTAGCTAACTTCACGTCAACTTAGCAAAGCACCCCAAAAAATTAAGAACAAAAAGAGCGACAAAATTAATTTTTGCGCAACTAATGAGCAACTAATTAGCGGCAAAATTGGGACTAGTTTTTAAATTTTTATATCGCGATTTACTCATTTTTTAGGGGGTGCTTAGCTAATTCATATCAACTTAGCAAAGCACCCCAAAAAATTAAGAACAAAAAGAGCGACAAAATTAATTTTTGCGCAACTAATTAGCAACAAATTAGCGGCAAAATTACAATAGTATACCGTTTCGATTTGCGATGGGTGCTTAGCTAACTTCACGCTCATTGGAAATTTGCTGTATGTATGGTACAACGCCGAAACCGGTATGTCACAAAACCAAATTTGACAAGAGATGACGGAAAATCGTTCCAACATACATTAAACCTTTTAACTTACGTCCACTCGCTTTTATCAGAGTGCTTCAGACAGAGATAATGACAGCCTTTGAGTAGATATTGCTGATACATGTTAGAACAGCCGATGAGAAAGTATATTTATTTACTGAAAAATCTTTGGCAGAAACTTTGCTGACCTTGAGCGTTAGCAGCAAAAATAACTGCGATACATCAAGAGTCGTACCCAAACTTCATTGTTTATGAGTTTTGCAATATCGCAGTTAAATGTGCACGTTATTATTATCATTACCAAATTTTTTTAATCGACTCTATTAATTTCGATTTTGTAAAAAAGTACTCAGGAAACTCTTTTAAGGTTGAGCAGTGACCTCAAGCTAGCCACTTCTCTGTTATCGCTGACGTACTAGTAATGACGTACTAGTAATGAAACTAATTTATTAATAGATGAGCTGAAATAAACCATAATAGTTAACGTCTCGAAATATGTATTTAACGCATCAACAGACAATGAATGTTATTAGTCAATGAATGGTAGCAGCAGTAACTGTAACGTTAGCGCCAGCAACAGCGACCGCAGCTAAAGCAAATCGGACACAAGCAAACGACTGGTTAGCTAAGGGCCGGCAGACACAGCCACAAGTACTCTGGCAGTCGCAGTGCTTCGAAAGGCCAACCAATCTACGCTATGGTGACTAAAAACATAGTATCACGGGACTGAAGTGGCTGCCGCCCTACCCAGCAACTGGAGCAGTCAAGCATAAAATACCAGTAGTTATGAAGGTACTTGAAATTGTGCCTCCATCAATATAACAATGCCTAGTGTGGCCTAGCTCACTGAAAATGATACGAGTATGCGACTAAGAGGAGTTTGAATGCGGCATTCGAGTGGACATAGGCGTATGGCAAAGAACAAAAAAAAAAACCAACAAAAATGGCAAATGAAATTCGTTGAAGAGGCGTTGAAATCTGAAGCCGAAAGAATATTTCCTACTTAGTAGATGGGAACAGAAAGGATGCGCGCGCCGCTGTGTTAAAATGCTAAGCGAAGAATTGCAAATGAAATTTGCTTGAATGTATTGCACAGCGGGTGACTTTCAGGTTTCTATGTAGCAAAGATTTTCTTTCATTTATTTTTTGTGAGTTTTCCCACGTTTTTTGCAAATCAATCAATTGCGGAGAGGCCATTTGATAATCAGAGGCAAGCACATTAGTGGTAAGCAACAAGTGCGAGTGGAATGCAGGAAACGAAGTTAATTAGATGTGTTGGAAAAAAAACAATTTAAAGTCAAGAAAAGGTAGTGAATTATTCAAGTGGAAATACGCAGTTTTTATTAACGCAAGAAGAAGTGCAATTAAAAAAAAATAAATAATTGTGTATAATAAAGTTTTTATATCAGCTAAAATATTAATAAATAAAAAAATTAGGTTAGTATTAAATATGTATTTGTAATATGTATAAACATACCAATCAATAAGCTTGTTAAACAACAAAACAATGTTGTCATTATCTTATAAAATAACATGAATTATTTTCTATTAGTTTGATTTTTAAGACGACAGATAGAGATAGATTGATATAATAAATTTTAAGTATTAAAATTATTTGTATGTACATATATAAAACAAAAAAGAATTATCTCGTTATTCCTTAAGACGAACTTTTTACATCTCAAAACAATTAAGCTACCTATATATGTATGTATACATATTAGGGTGACAGTTAATTTCGAAAGTGATATTTTCTTTGGTCTCAGTATTTTTTTGTGTGTAGTTTTATTTACAAAAAATTCTAGTAAAATTTCAAGGTCGTAGGAAGAGGATTAGGGGGCGCGTCGGCCCCCCAAAGTTACACAAAATACGTTTTTTCACGCAAATTCTTACTTTGACTGCTTGTAACTTTCTCTGTGTTTTTTTTTTTTAAACATTACTGGCGAAAGATGTTCATTAATATGTCTACAATAACATCTGTCAATAACATTTTTGTCTAATGTTAATATTTAATGAAAAAAACTTAAATATAGAAGAAAAAGTACGCCTCAATGTCGATTTATTATACTTAAATAAAACTACTTATGTATATGATTTCTCTTTTTATTAATATTGTTTAAAGCACTTGAGACAATGTCTTTTTATTACAGTCCGGAAACCGATGGCGGTAATCGCTAACAATTTTTAAAACAAATTGTTTTTGGCGTTCATTTTTGGTAAATAGTTTATTATACTCTTCCATCAATTTAACCCCCCTTTCGACAGTGTCATTTGTAACATTTAATTTTTTCATCAGTTCAGCCGCTTTACAATAAGATTGGTCCTGCTCCCATTTGTCTGGGTTTAATTTAAAAAAATCAGTATTTATTTGAAATTTTTCAAATAATGCTTTTGTTTCGGCAGAGACGAACTGTTCAATTCCGTCATGGAATATTTCAACGATTTCTCTATCATTTATTGTAGCTCGCTTTGTGTTTTGCTCTTGTTCAAAATCATTTTCCAAAGCAGCCACCATTTTTTGTTTTGAAAAAAGGGATACGTTGCTGTCAAAAAATGCAAGACCAACCGCCTCAGGGCTTAAATACCACAAGTGGTTCCTGAACTTTTTAAGAGCAACATAAGATATAGCAGCATCAATTTTTTTGAAGTTTTCAAGTTTTTGTAAAAATAAAAAATCTTGATATGGCGCTTTAATGGCCAAATGAGCAGAAAACCACGCTTCGACATAGACTTCAGCAATAAAAACACAAATTTGACGAAGCCCATTTAATTCAGTTGCTGAAAGCTGGAACTCGTTACGGAATAAAAATATTTTTAGACAGTAAATCGCTTTTGCAATCCACCTTGCATGGTGAACAGCTCCTGGCGATCGAAACATTAGGCTGTTTGGATGTGTCTTTTCTGGTTTTTGACCCAGGAAGAGCAAAGTGAGTTCCAAGAATTCTTTATAGTTTCCCTGGGTTGTTTTTCTTCCAAGATATTATTTACTGCACCGATAATGCGAACAGCAGACTCTTTCATGTACGTCTTGACAGTTGGATCGTTGATGCCATACTCATAGTTTTTAGCATCAATCTTAGCCCAAGCATTTTTAAATTTCTCAAACATTTAAACGTTTGGACTTCCATAACAGCTTATTTTTTCTTCGAAAACGCATCTTAAAACAATCTCGTATATATGATGATGGCATGGTAACCATAAAAGTTGTCTTTGTAAATTATTTTCAATTAACGTACAGGTACCATTGAAACGCCCAGTATTGACCGCTGTTGTATCAAACACTAAAGCTTTGATGTGATTTTGCAGACCATATTCATAAATAGCATCGCATACAGCGGATGCCTGTTCTTTTCCAGTACCGGAATCAAGTGCAGGTATTTCAAGAAGCTGTTCAACTTTACCGCTCGATATTATTATAGGCAACCTATCAACTTTATCATTTCCCGTCAGCGCCGGCAAAGGTTTACCATCCCAATGAAGGCAGATAGCGTCGAGCTCATTTAATTTTAATTTATTTTTTAATGCTGAAATTCTTTCTTCACGGATTTGTTCCCTTTCCTGGTGTACAGACGTTCGGTTTAAAATATAATCTTCAACATTATTACCCAGAGCTTCAACGACTGCGCTTATTAGATGAACCGCATGTCTGTCACTGATTTTACAGACATCGAGTGCGGCCGCCAGTTTTGGTGTTAGTATTTTATTTGTTCCCCTACATTTTTTGGCTGGAGGTTGACTACAACGTGGGTCACATTCCATATCTGGAAAACTGTTATCATTCTCTGAAGATTCAGATGACAGCAACTCTGCAGTTTCATCTAATAAAAACGACTTAATTTAAAGAAAATAAAAAATAAACAATAACATACAACGAACCAATTAATGCAATTTCACGATTATTCCGCTCCACTTGTTGTAATAAATTGTTGTTGCGTTCTTCAAGTCGGCACTCTCGGCGTACTTCTTCGTAATCGATACCATACATAAAGCCTGGGCGCCCCGTTTTTCGTTGACTTATCAAGAAATCAATATCTTCTTGATTCGACATTATTTTTAATGCACTTGCATGCGCCACGTCAAAAAGCATATCAAATTTTTCTTTCCACGTGTTTACTTTGCTCTTGTGGAAATTAGAAGTCTTCTTTGAATCTTTTTGAAAGCTTTGCCATTCTTTATACAATTTCTCTACATTTGTAATGCAGTGTTGTTTATCCTTGACCGGAATGCGGGCTTTTCCCAGAACACGAATAGTTCTTTTACAACTAAATCTGAACTTTCCGTAAATTTTTTTTTACTACACGTAAATTGAAAAACAAAACTTTAAACACTTCTATATTGGAGGGTAGTTTACTTCCCGTTAATGAGTTGGTACAATAACCAATTAAATATATGCGTTCACGTAAATTTCTAGCAGAAATTTTCGACTTTTCACATTCAAATATTCACTTCGAATGATTTTTTTGCAAATTTAATGCTATTAAAAAATGTTTGCGGCTGCTGCATATAACTGTAAAATAAGAATCTATTTTCCGAGAAACATTGGTGCTGATTTTTTGTCGGTAGCTTACGCAAGCATTGAGAATAATATTGTTGAGGTTGTAACGGGAATATTCTCGGTCACAATTGTCAATATTATAGATCGCTTCAGCATACAGGCAAAAAAAATTTGAAGCAAACTTTTAAAGACAATTCTTACACTTGAAAACAAAAGTAAACAAAAAAAGTCTGAAGTTCGGACTAGCGAGGTCTTACTGTATATAATTGTTGAAGCTACGCTTACGTAAATCATAAGGAATTTTCTATATGAATCTTTAATTAAATAAATCTGAACAAAATCCAAAATTTGAATCATATAAGTAATTTTATTTAAGTATAATAAATCGACATTGAGGCGTACTTTTTCTCCTATATTTAAGTTTTTTTCATTAAATATTAACATTAGACAAAAATGTTATTGACAGATGTTATTGTAGACATATTAATGAACATCTTTCGCCAGTAATGTTTAAAAAAAAAACACAGAGAAAGTTACAAGCAGTCAAAGTAAGAATTTGCGTGAAAAAACGTATTTTGTGTAACTTTGGGGGGCCGACCTAATCCTCTTCCTACGACCTTGAAATTTTACTAGAATTTTTTTTAAATAAAACTACACACAAAAAAACACTGAGACCAAAACAATAAAGAAAAAAAAAATACTCCATACATTTAATTGTCACCCTAATACATATATTAATTTTTTTACAATAGCTTACTTTTTTAAATTAGTTATCATTTTAACCATAAAAATAACTTCAAATATTAAAAATGTATTTTTCCATAATTGTTTTATCTTCACTTATATTTTAAAATTGAAAACTTATTATAAAAAATAATTTAATATATAAAAATATTCATACAAATTTTTTTTTTAAACTTTAATAAATTTTTGTTTTATTGTTTTGTTCTGCCTATATTAAAATAATTTAAAGCAAAAACTAAAAAGTAAAACTAAAAAATTATTAAATTCTTTTTTCGAATTCATTTAATTTTCATGCTTAAAATGAAATCAATAGGGATATACTCGTATAACTTTTGGTACTAAATGGTAAATATTCATAATTCAAATATTTAAATTAATATTTATGCAAACTTTTTAGATTTTACTACTTTAAACTATGATTTTTCCTTTTACTTAAATTTGTATTACTGGTGTTTATTTTTATTTTGTCAATGTTACGTTTACTGCATTTGAATTAAAAAAAATTTTTTTTTGTATTTTTTCAGTCAGCGACTTTACTAAATTCTTCAAAATGGAACACCCTATGCATGTACATACATATGTGCACAGCCAAAAGCTTAAGGAAAATCACACATGCACACATAAACGTACAGACATACGTGTATGGAGAATGGCTGAACCCGCCGAAAACCCATTTAGGCGGAGTTCAGGTATTAATCACTCCCCTCCGAGAGTAAGGGGAAGAAATGAGGCCGAAAAAGCCGAAGTCCAAAAGAGAAGTGCGCTCGCTTTAGAAGACGACGGATGTCAAGAAGTGAAAAAAGCGAAAAAAGCCGATATAAGCGATAAAGCTCCAGCTAAATGTTCTCTTAATGCGGAAAGACATTACAATATAAATGTTGAGAAATAAGCAGAAAATTTACGTTCGCGCTCCTCACCACCGGATATAAGCCGCGGGGTAGTCCCTTTGTCGGAAAACTCTTTAGCAAACGTTGAAAGTCCTATGAAAGAGTTGGGCTCCAAGATAAATGAGCTCTTAAGCATGATAGGCGGAGGCAGAAGATCTATTCACCAACCCATGCGCGATCTAGTCTGGGAAATTGCGAAGTTGCACAAACAGGCAACAGAAGTGCAGAACGCAGGCGTTAGCAACAAAATATATAAGATTACCAAAGAGCAATACGTCCAAACTTCAAGCGACCGAAAGGTTAACAAGCCAACAGTAAACGCGAGCCAAACGCAGGCAGAATCGACTAAAATAAATACTGCTGCAAAGGTTATAAACAAGCCGGCCGCAAGGGCAGGAACCCCAGATAACAAATGAACCCTGGTGCAAAACCAGAAAAAATTGAGCAAAACCGCAAGGAAAGCCTCAAAGCCTGATGAGGTAATAATCTCAAAAACAGGCGAAACCTCATATGCGGACATCATCAAGCAAATGAAGAAGCAACCCGCAATGCAAGAACTAGGGCAAAGCGTCAACAAAATTGTCACCACAGCTAGGGGAGACTTACTGTCCAATTACGCGATAAAACCGGCCACGTGGCAAGCAAGTTCAGAGAGTGCGCTAACGAGGTACTAAAAAACGTCGCAAATGTAAAAGTCCTGACCCACACACTAAATGTAGAGATTCGCGACATGGATGCCGCAACAACAGAAGAAGAGGTTGGCGATGCAATCAAGCATCAAGTTATGGGAATCCAGTTCCAGTCAAATCCATAAAAACATTAAGAAATGGAACGCAAACTGCGCTCATAAGCCTTTCATTACGAGACGCAAAAACTTTGGTAGAGGCGGGACGAATTCGCAAAGGCTGGGTCAACTGCCGAATTAGGGAACTAATCAGTCCCCTCAGGTGTTATCGATCCCTCGATTTTGGACACATATCCAGGCATTGGAAGTCCGCTGAAGATCGCAGCGGTACGTGTCTTCGTTGTGGAGAGAAAGGACACTTCGCCAAGCAATGCAAAGCAGCACCCAAATGCGCCATTTGCAAGACAGCACAAGACCACCCTACTGGAAGCTACAGATGCCCAGCGTACAAAAAAGCAGTCAACCAGATAAAACAATGATTAAGTGCATACAGATTAATTTAAATCACAGCAAGGCTGCACAAGACCTTCTAAAGCAAGCAGTCTACGATTGACATTGCGCTCATCAACGAGCAGTACAAAGAACCCTCAGTGGAAGGAAGTTGGTTGCAAGTCAAAGGGAAAAAACTGCAATATGGGCATGCGGAGACTTCCCCATTGAATCCATGGACAACAACCAACAGCAGGGCTTTATCTACGCAAAAATTGGGAAAACCCACTTTTACAGCTGCTACGCGCCACCAAGTGAACCGTTAGATGCTTATAAAAACATGCTAAGTCGTCTGGTAGCAGACGCGTCGGGAAAAACACCTCTCATAATATCTGGAGACTTCAACGCATGGGCGGTCGAATGGGGTAGCCCAAAAACAATTCCACGGGGTCAGGCGCTTCTTGAAGCCTTTGCCAGTCTTAATGTCGTGCTACTAAATAACGGAAGGAAAAACACATTCCAAAAGGGCAACGCGGGTTCAATCATTGACCTGACCTTTAGCAGTCCTGCAATATATAATAATATAACATGGGATCTTTCCGATGAATTTACATTCAGCGACCACTTTGCCATTAAATTTACCATAAACTCGCACCGAAACTCTTCGAATAGGAAAAAAGTGTCGAAAGTTCAAAGAATTGGTTGGAAAACAAAATGCTTGTTTACAGCATGTTGGAATATATGACGGAACTCTTTCCAGACACACTCGATGGAAACAATGAAAGCCCTAATACATGCGCTAATACACTAGTTAAGCAGGTCACCGACATTTGCAATGCATCAATGCCACGTAAAAAGAGCGGAAAGGAGAGAACATCCGCTTACTGGTGGACAAAGGAAATAGCGGAGCTGTGAGGGGAATGTTTAAGACTGCGCCGACGATACCAAAGGCAGAGGTAAAGAACAATTCCGAGTACCAATATTTCCAAGATGCGTATAAAATCGGGCGAGTGAGACTGCGAAAAGAAATACAAAAAAGCAAGCGCGAGGCCTTTATGGAACTTATCAAAGACGTGGACGACAACTCCTGGGGCAGCGGATACCACATCGTTCTGAAAAAACTAAAAGGGCGCAACGCCAAGCCGCCAGTATGCCCACATATAATGAAACGCATTGTCTCAGGGCTTTTCCCGCAGCAAGAAGCATGTAGCGCACCAAGAGAGCTAAAAGTAGAGCCCACCGAGATCCCTCCAGTAACAAAAACCGAAGTGCTCGTCGCTGCAGCAAAAATCAAAAGCAATAAGTCCCCAGGCATGGACGGTATACCGAATAGCATCCTGAAGTACATTATTAAGAAGAAGACTGAAACCTTTAGCAAACTGTACACGCAGTGTATACAAGAAGGCACCTTTCCAAAGAAATGGAAGCATCAACGGCTAGTTTTACTACCCAAAGGTAATAAGCCCCCAGAAGAGCCGTCCTCATATAGGCCTTTGTGCATGTAAGACACAGCAGGAAAAATACTGGAAGCAATTATATGCGCGCGACTATAAGAGATCACGGAGGGTGACAGGGGACTCTCGAATCAACAATACGGCTTCCAAAAAATGCAGTCAACTGTCGATTCCATTGCGTCTGTCTGCGATATAGCGCGAAAAGCACTCGAGGGCAAAAGATGGTTCGAAGGAACAAAACAGTACTGCGCTGTTGTCACGCTGGATGTAATAAATGCGTTCAACTCCGCCAACTGGAACCACATAATTAAGGCGTTAATGGAGATGAAAGTTCCGGACTACTTGACGCGCATACTCCTAAACTATTTTAGCGAAAGAGAGGTATTTTATGATACGAACGAAGGCCCAACAAGGTATCATGTCACAGGTGGTGTGCCGCAGGGTTCGGTTTTGGACCAATCCTTTGGAACATCAGTATAATGACATCCTTAAAATTGAAAAAAAAAAAAAACTGTAACGTCAGCGCAAACTTTAAAATATCTCGGTGTCGTACTCGATCCACGACTGAACTTTAAGGAACACCTGAAATATGCCACAAAGAAGGCAAGGAAGACCAGTATGGCTCTTGCAAGACTCATGCCAAATATGGGAGGCCCAAAACAGAAACAAAGAATCCTGCTTGCGAGCGTCAGCTCATCAATTTTAATGTACGCGGCACCAATCTGGGCAAGCGCGACTCCTATAACCTCATTCATGAGAGAACCAGCCTCGGTGCACAGATTATCATCCCTTAGAGTATGCTGTGCATTCGTGACTGTGTCATACGAGGCCTCAAACTTGCTAGCTGGAAGATGCCCATAAAGATGGTTACTTATAAGTAGTTACATTAAAATATTAAATATCGTTTTTAGCCGCACCGCCAAGCAAGTCATCATAAGCGAAAACACAAATCTCCACTTTGGATATGTGAGTAGGCAGAATTATAGCACGCATCAGGAGTATTAAACTGGCGTGTAAATCAAAAAGATCATTGCAGCCGCTAAAAATAGAGTTTTTCCTCTGGTGGCATTGTCGGACCTTTTTTTTATTTCAAACCACGGCATATAAAAGGTCTACTCTACGCGGTGAGGTATACAGAGCTACTTCTCCACTTAAATAAATTGAGTACAGTTCATTGTATTTCAAAGAAAAAAAAATTATCTTTTGACTTAACTCATTTAGGTAAAATTTCGTTTTTTTTTAATTTTAGATTTTTTTGAGTCTGCAGTTTTGTAGTTAATAAACTTTAGTATAGAGGCTGCAAACTACAGTTGATTTTTGACACTTTTTTTAATAACGCTCGTCCGCAATTTCTTCCATGTAATGCAAGCTCGGATTTTGTTTTTTTTTTGTAAAGAAAATGCGAAAAGGAGTGATTTAAAAATTTAGAAATAAAAGCAATTTGAATCCGCTTGATATCTGCATTTATTAATAAATGAAAACATTTTTAAAATTCTTAATTCCTAATATTTTTTAAGATTGAAATTTTTACGACTTTTTACTTCATTATTTTTCAGTTAAATGTATAGGTTTTTGATTTTTTAAGTTAAAATTATAGGTTTTTATGGTTTTTAATAAAGAAGGAAATGTACTTTAATTGAAAAAATTAAAAAGAAAAATCATATGTCGAAATTTGCCAATATGTGTGTAGTTGTGCTAGAATTATTCAACGCAGTATATAATTTTTTAGAAGAAGCTCCCTCTGCTGACCTTTTTTGTAATCATGTAAAATTGGGGAATTTAAATATATAAAATATACATGTGTAATACTGCATACCTACAAATAGGAGTAAGCCTTTATCTATAACTTTTGAAATCTTTATTTATTCTTCTACATCTAATTATTCCTTATCAAAATAATCCCCCCGGATGCTATACAACTATGCCAATGCTTTTTCCAAAACATGTTCTGTACTCGTCTTCCGGAATGGCCATCAGTTCCTTCTTCGATTCGGCTTTTATCTCTTCTTTCGTATCAAATCGGTGTCCCCGAAGTGATCTTTTGATTTTTGCTGAACAGCCAGAATTCACACGGAGCCAAATCAGGCGGAAGGTTGTGGAAGGATATGTGTTGAGTTTTTGGCGAAAAGATCACAAGGAACGAGCGCAGTGTGCGATGCTGCATTATCGTGGTGCAAAAACCAAGAGTTGTCTTTCCACAAATTCGACCACTTAAGGCTAATAGCTTCACGCAAACGACGCATTACACTCAAATAATATTCTTTGTTAACAGTTTGGCCGGTTATAAGGAATTCGTAATACACACCACCACGATAATCGAAGAAAACTGTCAACATGATCTTGATTTTTGAGCGTCTTTGGCGTGATTTTTTCGGTCTCGGCTCTCCTTTGGCACGATATTCGCTCGATTGATTAGTTGTTTCTGGATCGTAAACATAGACCCAAGTCTCATCTCCAGTTATTATGCGTACCATCTTGTCCTGATAGTCAGAAAGCATCGTTTCACAGACTTCCATGCGACGCTTTTTTTCAAAAAAATTTAGTGTTTTTGGCACCCTTTTTAGGAACAAAATATCTTTTAAAATGGTGTTGACTGGCTCATTTAAAATTACAACAATATTGCAGCGCCAATTCTTTGATTTTGTTGACATGTATCTCATCAGTAGATTTTCTTGGTCGTCTTTGATGTGGTTCGTCTTCAACGCGTTCTCGACCTTCTTTGAACAATTTGTGCCAATTAAAAAAACCGCTCTTGACATTGACTTCTCACCGCGCAGAGAATTTAATTTCTTTGTTGAATAAGTTCAGACATTATAAAAATCGAAGAAACAACTTATCTTTGTTCTAAACCAAAAGAGTAAACTACACCAATCAATCAATTGACGTAAAATTTTACACAGATATTAATAACAGTACTACCAACTTAAAAATAAAAACATTTACTCGAATCGATAAACCTGGGAAGTTTAAATTGAAAAGTCTTACTCATGTATATACATATATTTTTTCAATTCAAAACTTAAATGGCATAGTCTGTCGCAAAATTATAAAGTGATCATAATATAATGATTTAATAGTGGTTTGTTTTTTGCGCACTGTTTCTGTTTCACTGTAGGAGACATCGGCAGTTATTATATTAGCAAACAACAACCGTCAGATATAGACCAGAGTTAAGTATCTCGCTCTAAATTACAAGTAATTTAATATTGACATCCTTTTAACAACACTTCTCGCAGCACACTCTTTACAACTTTCAGTGAGCTAAATAAAATACGAAAAAAAACACAAAAGAGTTCTAAAATGTTAAGCCTCAAAGGAATGTTTAGTAAAAAAATAAAAATGTAACTATGAAAAAGTGGAATACGACTAACGTGGCGCCACCTAATTAGCGGTATGCCATACGTCAACAACAAAATACGTAGAGAAGTATGCAATTAATTGAATTCCCTTGGTCACTCAACTGAAATTTTTCACCAAGCAATAAAACTTAGAAACTCTCAATGCAACTAAACAACGCATGGAAATTTATTAAACAAAAAAATTTAAACACCTTAAATATAAGAGTCAGCAGCAGCAAAAAATAGATGAAAAATTTTGAAGCATCCAGGCGAAATGACGATAATAAACAAGCAAACACAAAGGTTATAAACTTAGGACACAAACAACTGCAACAATCAAAGTGGCAGCAGAGGCAGAAAAGCAAATAAACCTGAGTATAAGAAAAAATAAGTGAATAATGTGGTAATGACGAAGGCACGCAGCGTATCACTACACAAAAAAACATAGGTTTTAAAATGCATATCAAATGATTGTAAGACAAATCTCCGCACAAAGAAGGAAAGTACAATCCAAAGATACCAATTGCGATACAGCGTGAAGTACCATACACACAACTATTATACCTGTGAATCTGCAATGGAAGCATATATGTACATATATAGATACTATATTTCCATGTACCCACGTATGTGAAATTATGTGTATATTGTGCCTGTAACAATGCAAATGCAGATTTGTTTGTCATTCTGTGAAGGTGGAGATAGCAGCAGAAACTAAACCCACAGCCGCCAGGGTTACCACTAAGTGGTTCAGATATACATATAATGAGCTACACTTTGTGAACCCAACTACCTTGGAATATATTTTAAATTCCCAACCTGTAGCTTAGCAAAAAAAAATTTGCTCAATTAACGCAGAATGAAAAAAGCCGATCTGTTTAACAAATCAGATACTTCTATTTTGTTAACTGCAACAACTAGCAGAAGATTGGGCGCTTGGTAGTAAGTATCTGACAAAAATCGAAAATCTTAATGACAGAACAGCGAAAAATGTGACCGCAATCTTCTGTGGGAGTATTAATTAAGGCTTGGCTTGGACCTCGGTATTGATAATAAGCTTTCAGATATGTACTTATTAACTAGTCGGTAGGTATATTAGCAAGCATTAAATCGTGGAATATATTATTTTCTTAATGATTTGCATTTTCGTAGATAGAAGTACACCTCCTGGTAAATTTCGATCATAAAAATGCTTCTCATGAAATTGTCTGAACTTTACAGATCATGCCTAGAGCCTTAGACTTCTTGATATTTCACTCAGAAATCTCGCAACTTGATTGGTGAAATGAATTATTTTAGGTATTTTTAACTCCAGAGAACGTGATAGGCGCTCGGAAGAAAAAACAACCTCTCAGTATACCTGTAAACGGCTTCTAAAAAAAATCAGACTTCTAAATTTTAAAATTATGTACATATATTCCATCAATTAAAAAAACAAAATACCTAAATTTCTGAATTAAAAGTAATGTCACCACTTCTGTTTAAATATAAAATAAGTGGCCACCGTAATAGCAGCACAACGCTGTTCAAAGAAACGGATTGATAGAAGGGGCAGCATCAGCGGCGGCCAGCACCTGTGTACGTACGTACGGGAATGTATATACATGAGTGTAGCTGTGTATAGTGCCAGTCATGCCGGACCACATGGGGCTGAAAGTACCAGCAGCCGTAGTCATGATCATTGTGACAATCGGAAGAATGAAATGGAGGCGGAGAGAAGAAAAGTCCACTTGTTAACTGCTGTGTTTTGGAGAACTTGTGGCTGAGATTTTTATCTTCACAGTAGGTAGTAAAAAACGGATGACCGGAGATTTTTTCACAAATAATAAAGGGTGTTTAAGCCGCCGCTTAAACAATTAGGCGACCATGCGCGTAAGAAACCAACCGGCCGTGCGTTCAAGCCGTTCGGCTTTCGGAGTAGCCCGAACGCGAAGGAATCGTTACTGATTTTGATAAAAAAATAAATTAATTTCTTTACTTTTTTGCGCTCTTACTGATGAATTATGCTGATATTTGTGTTTTTAATGCTTGCCCTTCTTTTTCAGTGAGACTTTTTATTGTTTATTTTTAACTTTTTGAATCAGCGTTTTTAATTTATTATCGTTGAGAAATATTTGCAAGCCCGATTTTGAACGAAGCATTTCAAAACTTCAAACAAAGCCTATTAGTGACGAAAGCTCCTTCTAAATACGACAAACCTTTTCAACACTGTCTCAAGAAAATATTTGAAAAATTTAAGCAAACTATTAAATTGCTTTATTCTTTCTCTTGTCCGACAGGGTTCGTTCGAAATTTGAAACCGGTTTGTCTCCAAACCAAACGTGACAACGGATGACCGAAAATCGTTCCATATTATTCTTGCAGTGCAATGAGCAGGTAAAATTTTGAGATATTCCTTATACTCAGTAAGTTTAAGATGTACTTCTTTTAAGCTATTAATGTTAATTTGATTTGGTAAAAATATAAATGCCTAGGATAACAGGTTTTGTAACATATACATATATTTTTTCTTATATGTTTCATCTTTACACATAAATCTTCTCTTGACAAATTGGTGAAAAAATTAGAAAATTACTTTCTACTTTCATCAATTAATATCTTCAGTTGTTAATATTTTACAATTTTATTGAGCTCAAGGCCAGTTTATGGAAGATTTTTTTGTGAAAAAACAACAACAGTTGTTATAGTACTATTTCCTCATCAGACTTCTTTTTTGATTATTAAATTAAATACGCTACCTATTGTGCTACGCCGCTTCAATTGTGTAACAATACTTTTTAAAGTTACTGTAAATGTATACCCAATTTCTTTTGTTTTTTGTATGCTATTGATTCTGCTGGCAACTTTTGTGCGCTAATTAATTATAAGCGTCTGAAAATATGACAGGCGTAACATGTAACATATGCAGCAACAAAGAAACAATAGAAACAACAACCACAATGAAATGAATTGCTATCGGTACGGAAATGATATATAGATACTTTATATAAGGGATAAAAGATAAATTTTGGCAATGAGGTTATTATAGATATTTTTCTGTTTTCTTGCATAATTTTTGTAAAATACTAATAGTTACTGCTTTTATAAATCAATATATAAAAATTAAAACAGAGAGAAAGTTAAATAATTGAATTAAACTCTAAAAATGAGATTTGTATAAACATGTAATGTATGAAAAAACAATAAATTGAAAACAGGTTACATATGTATAATTTAAAAACGCGAAAAATTACAAAGGAAAATATATATACATAATTGAAGTAATTAAATAAATAGTTAGCCATTATAAGTGAAAAAACATAATTTAATTTTTCTTGGCACTCGAATTAAATGGGCTACAAAACTGCGGACTCAAAAATATTAATTGTTTTTTTTATAAAATTGGTTATATTTTTATGTTTTGTACAAATTTTGAATTGCAAATATGTACTAGAACTTAAATCAAAAGTAAATCTCAAATTTTTATAAAGATTGTATCATTACTTTTAAATTTTATAAAGCATACGAAATTGCGATTCACTTAATTTTTCTTTAATTAAAAACTTTATTTTCATAAAAACCGTACATATGCACACAACATAATTTATAAAAAATATAAAAAATGAAACTATAACTTTAATTTTAATACAATAATTCGACTATTATTCACAGCTGTGCGCAATAAAAAATGTTTGCTTGTAAAATTTAAACAAAATATTTTTTCTTTTTCAAATTCTAATTACTTTTCAATTAAAATATAGCCAATTTTCCAGCGAAAGCCAAATTTGAAGTTACGTACATATACAGCCGTGCTCCCAGTTTCACATTCACAAATTTCCCTGTGGATTCGGTTTGAAATCACATATTTGGTACTCCCAATTTATTTTTAAGTGTTTTGCTGATGACTCCTCAAAAAAGCATACATAGTTGAATCCGAAAGGGAAATTTCAACAACAGATGTTTGTGAATTGCAACAACGATAACCGATATGTGTAAAATTGGGAAATTTTTTAAATCACATTGTGGAATTGAAATGTGAAACTGGGAGCACGGCTGATATAGCGACTTTCATAATAACATGTGCATGTGTACATAGCTCACTGTTTGGCCGAGCTTCTCCATTGCCTGCCGAGTGATGATCGCTATTAGAAAAAAAACAATTATTAAGATATTACTTGCCCTGGCAAACATTCGGTACCCGAACTCAACGGCTACCGAGTTATAGCACGCACCACCACACACTCGACTACAGCGGCCACTGAAATAGTATAACTTTAAGTCGATGGTATGTCTCTAATCAAGGAAAAATATATAGCCATATTTTGTATACGCGAGCGTACTTGTACACAAGGGTATTATAACTTTGTTCGCATAACGGTTGTTTTTAACAGCAAAAAATAATAGAGATAGATATAGACATATATTTATATACTAAACTGTTCAGAATGAAAAGAGGAATCGATTTAGCCCTGACTGCCTGTCCGTCCGTCCTTCCGCCCGTCCGCCCGTCCGTATATCCGTGGTTACAATAACTTGAGTAAAAATTTAGATATTCAATGAAATTCGATACATTAAATGGTCAAAAACGGTCAATAACACGCCCACCTACCGTATAACGGAAGTTTTTAAAAAATGCAAAAACTTCAGTTTTTCGGTATCTATTAAAGTGAAATTCGGTATTTGTAGCCATTTCGAAATAAGAAATGAGGTATGTATATATAAAATTTGGAAAAATGCGAGTTGCCACGCCCACTTATGAAAAAATTACTGTATCTCAATAACGGTATAAGGTATCGTTACAAAATTTGGTGAACAAATTTTCCTTAATATCGCTGTTATCCTCGTTAAAACTTTTTGAAATCGGACCATAACCTCGCCCACCTCCCATATAACGGACATTTTAAAAAATGCAAAAATTTTATATTTTTTTTATCTATTGGAACATATTAATTAAAATTTGATATTTAGAGAGAGAGTTAATTAAGAAACTTGATTTTTATGAAATTTTGAAAAATGGGCGTAGGTATCTCAATAACGATGTAAGGTATCGTCACAAAACTTGGTGAACATATTGTCCTTTATATCACTAGCATCACAGTCAAACATTTTTGAAATCGGACCATAACCACGATCAACTTCCATATAACGGAAATTTTGAAAAATGCAAAAACTTTGTTTTTCAGTATTTATTAGAACAAATTGAGTAAAGTTTAATACTAGCAGCGATTTGAAACAAAGAAACGGGGTTTTAACGAGGGTATATAAAATTCGGTTTCGCCCGAATTAAGCTTTCCTTACTTGTTTTTTTTATACAGATCTGATATGTATCTGTAAGCAACCAAGAGATAGACGAATGAGTTAGAATGGTATGGGGTGTTATACACAGTGTTTCTCCCAAACTCTTGTGAACTGGCCTAAAACTTCGAAAACGAAAAAGCAACAGAAGTTTTCACATCTAGAAGCACATACTATTTCGTTGAATATATACCAACAAACATTTACTAATAGTAAGCATTAACTGCCTTTAGAAGAGCAACAACGCAGAGCATCTGTAACAATTTTTGGTAGCTATCAAGATGTTGAAGAAGCCAAGCCATGGAAAGAATGCCGACACGTTTGAGGAAAAAAATGTGTCTGTGAGTATTTTCTTGTTTTGCTTGAAAGTAAACAAACTGGAAATATCAACAAAGAAATCACAGAAGTCAAAAGCACACGATCTCACTGATTGTACGTCAACTTCATTAGCAAGTAAAGCGTGAAGTTTGGCTGTACAAGAGTGTGATAAGGCTGCAGACAAATTTCTTATAACAGAGGGAGAAAAATGGAAAAGCAGTAGAAGCCTTAAAAATAAATTACCAAAACTTTTCTGGCTGTGCTTATTTCAATATACGCTCTATATTGTGCAGTCGGAGGCAGATGGAAGACGAGATAAATGCGAAGAAATAAAGTGCAGTTGGAAACCGGAGCAAGTTTTCCAGCCAACAAGAACAAAAATAAAATCGGAAAAAATAATTAGTAGACAACCATGTTTGCTTTCGCGCAGCTAACAATCTTAAATGAGAGCAGTTGTGGCAATAATAATATTTCGTGTAGCTAAATAAAAGCTGTTTACAATAAATGCACGCTACATCTGCAGCAATTTGTACAATTCGTGCAAAACTTGCCGCTGTTTATTAGCGTTAATTTACCGCCAGGTGTCCACCCACTGCTGTACATTTCGCATAAGCGAATCTTTTTTAACAGTTCTTCTCCCAAAACTTAGAGCACTTGTTGGTGACTAACGGTTTGCAATTAAAAAAAGGAAATGTTAACGTCTAGTGGGAGCATATAAATAAATATTTGAGAAACTAGTTGGTTTTATTTAGAGTGTTAAAGTGGAGCGGCGAGCATAGCGACGAGCAAAGCGTCGAGCATAGCGTCGAAAGTGCATCGATTTTCTCGAAGCATAGTCGAGCATCGAGCTTAGCGTCAAACCAAACATTTTTCATTATTTTTTTTTTCTCAGGTAGAAGGATTATTTGCCCAGCACAAAGCTAGCGCCACTGACAAATTTATATTATATTATCAAATCAGATATTTTTTATATTTTAATTTTTTTTTAATTATAACGTCAAACAAATGGAAATAATGTGGGAATGAGCGTCAAGTATAGCGACAAAAACAAAATATTTTGAAATCGTCTCTATGCTCGAACGCGTATATCGCATCGAACATTATGCGACATCAACTCGTTTTGTCTATTCATTCGATCGTCAAAACGAAGTTCATCAAATCGTTTTTAAATCGTCGTTGTTTTTTTTATTTGCGCATATTTTAAATACGTCACAATTAAATAACTAAACCAAGAAAGAACAAATGGAACTTAAACATTCATTTTAACACGTTTCCTGACTTTTTGTCAGCCGCTAAGGTCCTAACAAAACTATACGTAGAAAATCAATTGAAGAAAGGAATAGTTGAAAAAGAGATAACATATTCCTTTGACATTTTCAAAATAGATTTAATATATTTTTCCAAAATCTGCGGCAATCTGTTTTAAAATTTTGATTTCATTTGAGTTAAACGATCGATTCATATTTTGAAAGAAGGACTCCAATATACTAACAAAATTCGCACCTAGAGGTTGTCAAATTCACAAACGAGAACAGTCGAAAAATTAACAGGAAAATAAGTGTTGCTATTGAAACTGTATGTTTCTGATTTTGAATTACAAATGATAAGGTGGAGAAAGTTTAATATCTCCAAACTCTTTCACAAAATAATTTCTTTTTTTCCACTGAGCGAAATACTTATGTACAAGCATACAAACCTACCTTTGACCATAGTATGTGCATCAAAAGGAATTTTTCATCAACAGAATTTCAATATATGAAACCATATTGTTTTTATGGGAAATTATTAGGTTTTTCGTGGATAAGGCTTCGCAATTAAAGAATAGTTTCTGATTTTTGATATGCATACATACATGACATGTACATATGTACATATATACATATATGTAAACAGTTCGATATTTTTTATACGAAATTTACGTAATAAAAGGAAAATCCACCAGCAACTAAAATTTTATTTGTTGTCAGTTTTCATATATAATTGTAAAATTATATATAAAATTTATCATATATTTTTTGTTTTGAAAATACATATGTATTTTTTATTTCAATTACATAAAATTTGTGAAAATATGATGTATACATCGATTCGAGGTCCAATGATGTTATGACTTACATACATGGCTTGCTACAAAGAAATATGCAAAAGACTTTTTTAAGCCCGAACTTAAACCCAGAGTAAAGCCTCCTTCAAGAAGGAAGGTACGAAAAGTTATATAGTCACGAAGCCCCATATTAATATAAATATCTATATGTATGTACCTAAGTAATTGCACTTCACACTCAAATTTAATAATATATAATTGCATAAGCATAAGCAAACATTTTTTAAATTGGGACTTAAAATATTTAAGGTATGAATAAATGCTTTTGAGATAATAAATTAGTTTGATAAACAAAAAGAAATAGCAGGCGCTAAGCCAGGTACATATTTATAACTTGAAGCTCATTTAAGGTGCTTAAAGTCTATTCATAGTAAGCAATCAGTTGGGGAAGATAATTATGATTGTAGGTGCATACATATATAAATCTAAAGAGCACCTAGATGCAATTTTTGGTGTCATATATACGAGCGCTATGTACACATGTATGCATACGCATCAAACGAAAGCCCCATACAAAGATAACACCTTTTTTAAATAGCAATCGCACCTAGTCTTTTCAAAAATATTTTTTTGTCATTTCGGCTATTTCATGTCTATGGCTCTGTTAAATTTAAACTCTCAGATGATACTGTGATGGGGAATTTTTAGGCGTCCGCTTTCTTATTATTAAGGTCAGATCACGTAAAGAAAAGTCTATAACTTACAAAGAAGATTCTACGTCAAACCAGGGTCTCACGCCGTGCTCAGGCTTTCGCTCGGCAAACAATGGAAAACTTTAGACTGCATTGCTGTCACTTTTTCTAAATTTGAAAGAATTTATTATCAAAAAAATTTTGTATTCAAAATTTTTTGTTCACAAAAGTGTTGAGTTTACGTCCGCAAATAAAAAATTTTGCTCAAGCTTTATTTGGGAGTGAATGTAAAAAATTGTTAAAAATCAGTGGGAAATTTAAGCCATTTCACACTTGTAAGCTCGTAAGGTTAAACTTTTTTTTTTCAAGGAATAAACTATTGGGTTTATTTCAAAAACCATATTTGTCTTGTTACTTAAAGAAAGTGAAAATAGTCGATTCAGCTGAACACTGTCCACTTTTTAAGGTATGCCGAATTTTACTCAACTTATTTGTATTTGTGCTATTTAAAAAATATTCAAACACGAGTTTACCTGTTATTTATTGTTGCCACATAAATGAGGTAAAAATGCAGTTAATTTAAAAAAAAATTAGACAGCAAGATGAATCAAATCCACTTAATGGCATCTATCATGACGAGAGAGAAAGAAATTTCAATTGTTTTACAACAAAGTAAATATTCAACCAAAGCTTCGACCATCCATATTCCGTACCACACAAGAATTCTTAGAATACTAAAAATGAATTAAATTGCAGGGGGGGGGGAAATGAAACACAGGTTTATAAGCAAAACAGAATAATCGAGCGCAATCAAAAAATTGTGAAGAAATATACATCAGTCGTATGTATTTCCAAAAAAAACACATAAAAGCCAACAGAGGGAGCCAAGCAATCCAAGTAAGCACAGCAGGCAATGGAAAACTTGTGGCAGCCTCATGGTGATTGCGTTTACTACGCAACTTGCTACTTGCCAAACGCACATTATAAAAGAAGATCAAAGCTATGTCAACGCCAAACATATGGCAAAAGGGAAATGTTAAGAATTTTAATTGTGAAACATAATTTTTCACATATTTACCTGCTCAGAACTTTTACCGATAAACTTGAAATTTTTAATGCAAATTACAGTGTGAGTACGAGCGAGCAAGTGGAATCGCAGAATGGAAGAGATACGTAAAAAAATATTTGAAATTATTCAGAACAATCATGAAGCAGCATCCGATAGGACTTTAAAGCAATGTTCTCCACGCCTATGCACCGGGTGCGAACGCATATGTGGTTGAAATTCACATGTACACGGTCGTGGCAGAATTTTGTCACACGTACGTGCGATGAGACAAAAACGAGCAAGCGCTCGTTTTTTACACAGCGATTTTTTATGCGCAGAAAATATTTATGGCGAAGCTGAATGTATGGTTTGCCAACATGTATACAGTCGCATACACAAAAATACCATTGAACGGCATTATAAATCGTGCCATAAAAATTATTTTGGCGTTATAGATGAGGAAAGAAATAACTTAATTTTATCTCTTAAAGAAAAGTTCGATTCTAAAATGCTTATTTTTTCAGTGTACATTTATTATATTTTGCTTCAATACGTCGCTTCTCTTCGGTTTTCTCTGCTAGCAGCATTGAAAAAATGTATCAATATGCGTTTTGGAGATCATTGCTTTAAAGCAGTGTTGTCCAACGTGACTGTGTGCACGTTATGCTTGTGTTGGTTATTAGCGTACATTCGGAAAGCTACAAGCAAACAACACGAATACGGAACAGTGCGTACAAATAAGTAAACGTACTTTTTAAATTACGGTCAACTAAATTATCTATATTTATTTCTTTATTATATTGCTTAATTCTAATGAGATCAGAAATGTGATTGTTGGATAGTAGATTTCTATATTTGCTTTGAATATGCTTTAAAGTGGAAAATGCCACTTCGCAACTGTATGTTGATCCGAACATTGAAAATATTTTTAAAATTTCATCTTTCGCTAGTGGATACTTTTTTTCATCAATCATTTTCCAAACATCAATACCGGAGTCAATAAGTAACGAAAAATCTGATCGCATTTCTCTGATTTCTTTTTGAAGTAACGGATCAAAGGTAACAACATCACACGTCAATGGATTATCATATAGGTTTATAATTGGTTGTATTTGAGCTAGATCTTTAAATCTTTTGTTGTAATTTTCTAAAATGCAGGATATAATTTGGCTATAGTATTCTAATTTATTTGTGATTGAAAATTCCTCTGCAAGTGATGATAGGTTTGGCATACTTATTAAATTCAAAATTTCCTGCATTTCTTTACCTTCATCAAAGCATTGCAAAACATAAGTTTCTGAAAAACTCGCCATCAGTGAAAGGTCTGCCTTGCTTTGCTAATGCAAGTGCAACTACAAAAGATGCCCTTTCACGTGGGCATACTTTTTTGTTTGCCATAGGCTGAGAATTTAATTGTAAATAAAATTTTCTTTTGTAATTATCAAGAAGACTTTTTCGGGCGTCTCCCTCGATATTTACAAGATTTTTGTGACAACGTTCATAATGTCTTTTTATATCATGTTTGCTACAACGCTTTATTTTTTTATAACAAATTAAGCATTCTGCATGCTTTTCATTGTTCTCAATAAAAAAATAACATATTTCCCAAATTTGTTGGAACATTTTTAGTGCGTTCTGTTTTTAAAGCGTAAAACGTGAATAGTGTTGCTTGCTTGAAATTCTAGCGTCAACTGATCGCAAAATTCTGCTTTGCTTGCCTACGAAGTTGAATACAGTAGCACAATCGTGCTTTCACAGACACTTGTCGGTGTGAGGTGTCTGGCTTGCTGTACAACTGTCCGTGCGCTATTGTGCGCATAGGCCGTGGACAACGCTGCTTTAAAGGTATGCACAACAGCACAAACAATATTCGCAAGTGTTGATAGCGTCGTGGCAAATCTTTTCAGAAAAATAAGTAGAAGAAAATAAAAGAAGTGACCAAATGAAGCGCTGTAAAGTCAAATGAAATGTACATAATTTCCCCAAGGATGAATTCCCCAAGGTGAATTGCAATCAAAGTGGACATATGAAGAAATTAAGACGCTCGCAAGAGCAGCAGTGGCAGTAGCGTCAAGAATAGGCAGTGCCGCAGCGGCTGGCTCTCATGATTTTCCTTTTTTTATTTTATTTGAACTATTATTGGTCTTGCTGTGCGCGATCAGATAAAATTGGCATACGCACGTGCCGATGTGGCTTCTCTATTCTTTCCTAGCATTCTCTATTGTTCAACAGGTCAACAGTTGTGTGGGAATGTTTAGAAAATTTGTATTTAGCCAAAATATCTTAAGCGTACATCTGCTAGAGATTTTCCGCTTAGTGAATATACATAACGCTGTTTCGTACAGGCACATTTTTTAAATGCCTTTGATTTTTGGGGAAAATAGCGTAGGATAAGCAGTTTTGCACAAAATATTTATTATTTCGCTGGTGGATAAGTTTCATTAAGCGGAATGAGTATTGCTGAAAATAAAAAAAATGTGCGGAAACTGTGCTATGTAGGACAAAGTATTTTCTGACAAATCTTATCACCCTTATTGTGAGTTTCGTTTTCGCCCGAAATAGTTCACTTTTCACTGTTCGCTTATTATTAATTTCGGGCGGAAATTTTCCGCTTTGGAACATTGTTTCCCCTTATCGCCAACACTAATTTCGGGCGGAAATAGTTGGCGGATTAGTTGAATTTGAATGTATATTTAAATGTACGCAAAAATAAAAAATGTTTATGCAAAATAGACTTGGATTGGCCAAATGCGCTATGTCTTTAAGTGCAGACCGATTATCCCACATCGGGAATAATATGGACTCGTTAATTTTGACATTTCTTACATAATCTGACTAAAAGACGAATGCGCCAGCCCAATTTCAAAACTGTTACCTACACCTTTTTAGTATCCACCTTCAGCAAAAAAATAGCAGGCACGCTTCCCAACTGGCGGAATAGCAAATTGTAGTCGCGCTGGTGATATTGAAGAGGTTTGCACAGATCTAGTTAATACTTGGAAGATTCTTTATTGACTGTTGTATTTAAAAGATCTTGAAAATTTATAAATTTTGTCAAATTACTATTGAATTTTAATTATTTGAAAAAGGCCCGCTCAACGTGAGCTCATACAAAAAGTTTCCAAAGAAATGAAACGATCGAAGCTTTTAAATTATCGGAAAGCAGAGCATAGCCCTTGTATTTTTCTATTTTATCAACAGCCCTTATTTTCTCTATTTCTACTTCGTTGCTTTGCATTGGTGCTGGATATTGTACAAAATATTTATAAAGTTATTTTCAATATATAATCTCTGATTTTATATAAGTAATAATATTTTTCAATCAAAATTCAGTTCATATTTTTACAAAAACCAAGCATGCGGTGACTTAGAATTTCTACCGATTTTTAAATTTTTTCATCGTACTTGATTATAAAGTTTTTTTCATGAAAAAAAAAACCAACAGGGACCCTAACGGTTAACCTGTTTTCGGAAAACTTGAAAAAATTAAAAAGTTTAGAATTAGAAGGACGGTAGCAACGCTTTAAAATCTTTTTACTTACGAAAGCTCAAACCAGTTTCGCTTTCGATTATAAGTATGAAGACAAATTCGTTTACCGTTACCAAACACACACGATATTTTTTTGGTCTTCGTTTACAGAAAACCTACATTCGACACACTTGTGACCAACAAAGCCCACATAAACCGAAACCATAACAAACACTAGCAAAATATTTCCATAAAAAAATAAAGCAGTAGCCGTTAAGACACAGCTTTATTTTTAATTAATTAATTAATTACACGAAATACTTATATTTATTAGCCAACTAGTGGGTGGTATGGAAGCACATTCCTACATGCATACGTACGTTTGTAAAAAGTCGCCACTCACCTGTGCAGTTGCTGGCGTATACAATTTTCACACACACACACACAGTGTACAATAATAAAATCCACGCCGTTGTTGAAGTGTAAAAACCATTAAAAATGCATGCAGCAAAAGTTTTACACAAACATCGTAGTACAAAAACAAACAAAAAACAGCAACACTTTAAAAAAATGCACAGATGTACATATGTTAGGTGGAATACTTTTCGAAGGCAGCAAATATATGTACATACATATGTATGTATCCGTAGGTGAATTAAAAATTAAGCATTTTCACAGAATAAGCTGCTGTTGCTCACTCGCTTGCTCGCTGCTCTTTTTAACTTAGCTTTAATTGCTTAAGCATGTAAATTTTCAAGCAAACTAATTCGTGGATATGGTTATTTTAACTACCGAGTGTGAAGTGATTTTTTATTTTCGATTTTAATTTCGTTAGTTTTGCATATCAATTTTGTGTCGTGTATTTGTAAAAACTTGATGTGTTTTAAATGCGCACACAATTTTTCGATTTACTTAAGAAATAAATAAAATACTTTTTTCAAAATGTTGTTATTTTAAAATTTTTCCTTTTTTTATTATGTACTACACTTATTGCTTACTTTTTGTGAGATTTCCGTTTTTTGCAGTTCTGTAATTTATTTACATATTATTTTTAGGTGACTTTGTGTGCTTGATATGTGCTTATACAAATTTGAAAGATTTACAGAAATTTTAAAACTATCGTCGTAAACATAAAATTATTTTTCTCACTTGTGCATGTCTATTATTTCTCATTTCACGGGGTAGTGTTTTACAACAAAAGTGTTTGAAACACTTTTTAATGTTTAAAACGTTGTTAATTATGATTTGAAATATTCTAAAACTTCTGACTGCTCCCCATTAGTTACAAGCGGTATTGGTTTTCAACGCATAAATTGGAAATACTGTGTTAAGCTTTCAATTATTGTACAAAATAATTTTCAGTTTTTTTTATATTTAAACAATTTTCGAGATCTGAATTTGACTGAAATGCTTAAATATTTTTTCTTAATTTTCGTACTAGCGTTGTTTTTTTTAAATTATTAAAAAGTTTTACTACCTAGTCGATGATTTTTTTAACAAACTCTAGGGTGAGTGCTTTGTTTAAACGGTTATTTGCATTTATTATATTACAGCTTTTGACTGCTTTATTATTCAGAAACGAATTCCACAATTAATTTTTTTTAATTTTTCTATATTTGCTTCTACATTTGATAATTTGCTTATCCTGCACCCATACACACAACGTCATCGTTGTCATAATATACATCCACTTGTTTAGCTTTTTCGAACAGAAATACTACTGTTAGCAACAATTTGTTTGGTAGAGCTCAGAGCGAGTTATTTTTCCCTTTCTTAGCATTTGTAGATTTCCCCACTGATAATTTATTTTTTTACTGCGTAAAAAAACTTTCGTTACATATATTTTTTCAAAATTTAATATTTTCGAAACAAAAAGCGTAGTACGCTGGTCTTTGGCGGAAAAGCGAGGAAACACGTAGTTCGTTTTGGGCGACAACGCGACGTCAACGCGTATCAACACCGATGCGGCGGAAGTACATAAGCACACACACACACGCGCACACGAACGCGCCCGTTCAACGCCAACACAGCGGCAAAATCGCTTCTTTCAAAAACCAACGAGTTTCGTGTATACACTTTCATACGTTGAGTGCATCGTCAATTTACACGAAAAAAGTTTCTAAACTAAAAACACCGTTGTTTTGACGAAAGTATTTACCATAGACAAAATCGCTCGATTTTAATACTGCTAACGCTTATGCGCGCCTCCAATAAATGTGTTCCTATTATGCAGAGTGTTCGGCTACGACTGTGCGACCATTCGTTGTACAGTTACTTTACAATTGTACGATGGCTCAATGGCTCACAAGCCCTTCGATGAGCGCATATTGTATGCTGGTTGATGGTAGTGGTGGCGGAGAGGCGGTCTTACCGGTGGTGGTGGTGTTGGTCTTTCAAATGTTGTCGGCCAACACGCTAGTGCGCAACACAACACATCATAGTGCTCCCGGGTGTCGAGAGCAGCAACACTTGAATTGCTATAATGTGTGGAGAGAAAGTACACTGTATTTACTGCCGTTTTGTAATATGGCGAGCGGTGCATACATGTGTTGATGATTATCGCTGCAATGAGAGCGGAAGAGAGCATTACAAGATATTCGTATCGAAATTGTTTCGTTCCATTACCAAATTTTCCGGAACTGTGTGGCTATCTGTAACGCCAATACACTCATAAGTTTTCTTACTCACATATACACTTACAGTTAGTTGTGGTGCACGATTACTCAGCTCCTCCAAGCAACCAAACCATAGAGTTTAACGTAGGTCTCTCAAAGAGCAAGGTTTTCGAATTTCACATATTAACTATCTGTGCGCTAGAGGTGGGTAACTCAGCACTGAGTTGAGTTACTGAGCCGACTCTTTGCGATGAGCCGCACGCTCAAACTCACTTCCCAAAAAAATTGTGACTCAGTAGCTCAGTTATAAATTTCAGCCATCTTACTGAGCGGCGAGTCGATGAGTGTGTCAGCACTGAGAATCAAAGATGAGCTAATACGAAGCTCTTTGTTTTGTGGAGAGACACTCTGTAAGAAATGGCATTTAGCGCGAAAATGTTTCTTTTTGGCGCGTTATCAATTGAGCTGTCACTTTAATTATTCAACGTGCACCTCTCCACGATAACAGTGCTGCCGTAGTTGCACAGAGCGATACTACTATGAAATGAGTCGTAACTCAATTGTGCTACCTCACTGAGCTGACTCACTTAATTGAGCAAGAGTCATTGAGTCAACTCGCGAAAATTTGCTGAGTTACCCACCCCTACTGTGCGCTTCAGAAATCATATGATACTGAGAATCTCTCTTCCTGAGATAATTTTGAAACTATAATCCTTTATTCGCTTTAAACGCCAAAAATGTTGTGCTTAGCTGTTAAATAGTTAACAGTTTACTAGTAACATCACTGTAAGCTCTAAATATTTCTTTTTATGTTCTTTAAGTTTAAGAAGTTAAGTTAATTATATACATATATAGTATATATTTTTAAAATAATTGTAAATGTTATCGGTGTGCATGATCTGAAACTCAAAAATCGTTAAATCGTTTAAGAGTAATCTTCAGCGTGTATTTTATTGTTATTACAAGTATAATATATTAGAGCGATAAAAAATGTTACAGTAACTAACGTCATCGTTGTCATAATGTACTTCCACTTGTTTAGCTTTTTCCCAAGAACGATAGAATACAAGATTGCGCCTTCCCGACGAAAAATGATGTGAAGCAAAATGCGTGCAACGTCACGAACATGGTTTTTCTGAGAATCGGAAGAAATTGCAAACAAAAATGTGAGGTTAGGTTCTGCTAGGATTTCT
Source organism: Philophylla caesio (assembly GCA_963971545.1). Taxonomy (NCBI): domain Eukaryota; kingdom Metazoa; phylum Arthropoda; class Insecta; order Diptera; family Tephritidae; genus Philophylla; species Philophylla caesio. The sequence continues at coordinate 27,739,625 of OZ020609.1, read as the reverse complement.
AAATTGTAAAGTCTTTACCAATTTCGGCACTTTATGCAACATATTTATATTCAAATAACTTCATTTATGCACTGTGTTTGATTGGATGCTTTGAAAAAAACTGCATTGCAGCATTAGGAGACACAAGAAGCTTAACTTGCTACACTGCGCACTTCATGTTTAATAACATTATTTAAAAAAAAATTGCTTTTAAGCATTGAATTTAAGTACAAACAATTGTATGCTTATAAACATACAAACAAAACTAAGCGCATTCTGGGACGTAGCATAAACAGCTGATTCTGTCAAATTTGCTGAGAGCGAATAGCGGTTTGCGGAAGGCGCAACCTCTGTATTTTAAAAATCGTGGCTTTAGCAACAATTTGTTTGATAGAACTCAGAGCGAATTATTTTCTCACTTTCTTAGCATTTCCCCACTCATTATTTATGATTTTACTGCTTCAAAAAATTTTTGTTACATATATTTTTTTATAATTTAATATTTTTGAAATAAAAAGCGTAGTATTATTATAATTAATGTTATCGCTGTGCATGAAGATCTGAAACTCAAAAAACCTCTTAATCGGTTAGGAGTAGTCTTCAGCGTGTATTTTATTGTTATTACGAATATTATTTTAAATATTTTTGAGCTTTAAGGCCGATTGGTTTATTATCAAAATCTTAATCATAGAAAAAGTTTTTTCTAATAGAGGTCACCCATCGGCAGGCAATGACAACCCTCCGAGGGTATTTCTGCCTTGAAAAAGCTTCTCATTAATTACATCTGCCCTTCGGAGTCGGCACTAAACTGTAGGTCTCTCCATTTGTGATATAATATTAAAACGATATTAGATTTCCCAGAACTTCCACAAACATTCAAAGAAATTCCTAAATTCGTCGTTGTATCTGCAGTTGACAGTAGAAAACCACTAACCGATTATTCATGCTTCCTTGTACACAAATATATTATTGCTATTAGCAAAAAGATCACGTCAATATCATCCTTACGGGAGCATTCTGTTACTAGTGAAAAACAATGTAATCGCGACGCGCTTTCTTAAAACAACTTCTCAGCCGGGTGTATGCCAGGTGGTTTGCAACTTCACAGCTCACTTAACCACATAAAAGGTACGGTATATGCCCCTTGCCTTAACAACGTATATGAAAAAGAGATTGTTGCAGAACTTAATAGCCAAGGTGTAGTAGAAGCGTACAAGTTTCTTAAGATGATAGAAGGTAAAACCTTCCCAAGTGATGTCGTATTGCTAACGTTTGACCTCTACAACTTGCCTACAAAAATCGAAATCACATGGCACTCCGTTAAAGTTAGAGAATACGTACCTAACCCGATGCCAAAAACTCAGTCATACGGCAAAGCATTGCAAAAATTCACCGAGTTGTGCTATTTGCAATCTTCCACCTCACTCCCCAGCACAATGTTCACGAGTCAGCTGTGCTAACTGCCGAGAACAACACGCATCATCATCCAGAGAATGCAAAAAATTTCAGCAAGCAAAAGAAATATTAAGAATTAAAACGACAAAATAATGTACGATGCGAGAAGCTAGACGTATCGCTTCCAGGGGTCTCTCCAACAACACCACTGTACATCCCTACTTTTATATAATAACACAAAAAACAAAAAAAAACCCTTTTCCACAATCTTACTCTTCGACACAGCTCCTGGAAAAGAAACAAATTCATACGAACAAAACAAAAACTATGCACCTACCAACGAGCTCATTCTCCCTACCGGCTATCCAAAAATACAACACAAGAATGACAATGCAAAACATAACAAAGAGGAAACCCAACGTCAAGAACTATACACAATTAACAACAACGAACTCAAACCAAATTACAACTCTAACACACAAATATCATCAGATATGCATCAACCAATAGAATTAAGTGATAAACAATCAGGCCAACAACAGCAGGTTTTGGCAAACTGGAACATGTTTAAATTATAATGCACCCAAAACTTCGAAATGTGGAGCTTCAAAAACATTCATCATGAATCCTCTAGAATAGGGAAAGTTATCTGATCTGCTGCTAACAAAACTATTCCACAAACCAAATCCTTTCTCATCAAACGCCAAGTTCCCTGGTGAAATCAAAACCTCCAGCAACTACGCGAGGAAAAACAAAAAAGTTGGCGCACCTTTAAGGCAACCCAAACTGTTTCAAACCTTATTAAATTCAAAAAACTGAACGCTGTCTTTCGAAAGCAATAAAGAGAAGCTTCAAGAATGGTATTCGAAGAGTTTCCATCACAAATTTCACCACATTCCTCACCCAGCACGATATGGTCCAATATCAAAACGTTAACATGCATACCACATCTTAAATATATTACAATGGCTTTCGCTGAAACATGGTCAAAATACTCTGAAGATTATAACTTTTCCAACGAATACTTAGCTAAGAAACGCAGCATTCTTGTACTAAACTATTCTTCACGCCTTAAGTTTTTACCTGCCAAAAACCTCGACCTAGAAATCACCCTCATCGAGCTGGAATACGCAATAATGCTTTCTAAAGGTAAAAGACCTAGTTTTGATCGTATTTCATATCCCATGATCAAAAACCTCCCTCCAAATGGTAAAACTTTTAAACCTTTACAATGAAATGTTTCAAAAAGGACCATATCCCCACACTTGCGACATTGGTCCCAATACCCAAGCCGAACAAACCAGATGATAATGTTAGTAACTACCGACCAATTTCGCTTCTTTCATGCTTTCACAAACACATCAATTTATGGATGGTGTGCAAAAAACAATATTCAAAAACTAGATGATGCCGGCCTTCCTTCGATAGAACAAAGAATAACTGAAACTACAACGAAACTAGTACTGGGTTATGGGGTCCTGGACACGCCGGAATTAAAGGTAATCAAGCAGCAGATACGGCAGCGAAGGAAATGCCAAACCAACCCTGCATTATTTTTCCCACCAGCGAATCACACGATCTGAAAAGAGCCGCCGCAAAATACAATCGGGACTATAAGAATAATTTGTGAAAAGAGTTCAAATCCAGATACATAATTTTTAACAGCTGTGAACAAAAACCACACTTCCCGAATAACGCAAAGCGAAACCAAATTTCAGCATTTGTACGGCTTCGCATCGGCCACTCACTACTCACTCACGAACACAATCTCCGGGGAAACCTAAAAATACTTGCCCGTGGAGTAATACAACTCCCACGGTTGACCATTTACTTGATGAATGCACTATCCTCCAAGACCGCAGGATCCAAGAATTCAATCAAACAAAGCCATCCACACTAAAAACATAACTAAAATTTACAACTTCTTAAAAAAAATTAATTCATTGAAATGTATTTAAAATGCAAAATTTATAGAACGAAAGTTGCATTACATTTTTTTTTTATTTGATTTTATCCTCCACTTTTATCTAACATGAACAATCCATAAGATAGAGTCGTAAGCCCTGGCAGCTAGTACTCTTTGTATTTAGATATAAGCATTTTGTTTTATCTAATAAATAATAATAATTATAATAAAATTTGGTTTATGTATTTCCTTTATGCTTATTTTTTCTGGAAACCGATAGCAGCCTAACCTAACCTAACCATCCGACGCGGCCATGCGAGCAATTGAATGAACTTTGTTTGCATCATAGCAACGTTGGGCTTTACTGGAAATTAAACACCCATAACGCACGGTACGATTTCTGTTATGAATCAAAAATAATAAAAATTCAAAAGGAAAATTTACCTCGGTTTCAAGTTTAATTTATTTTTTATATATACTCGTAACTAGTTCCTACTTCGTTTAAAGGCTGCTAAACACTGAATAACACTTCCAGTGTCGCTGGATTAAAATATAAAATATCTCTTAAAATAAAATATTTCTATATTCCAAATAACGGAATTTAAGAACCGATTCAATTCACATTCGAGTTATTTATAAGTACTCACAGTTATTTATAAGTACTAAAAATTCCGAAGATTGACATTGCTGGAGCGGTGATATATGTACATTAGGGTGACAATTAAATGTATGGAGTATTGTTTTTTTCTTTATTGTTTTGGTCTCAGTGTTTTTTTGTGTGTAGTTTTATTTAAAAAAAATTCTAGTAAAATTTCAAGGTCGTAGGAAGAGGATTAGGGGGCGCGTCGGCCCCCCAAAGTTACACAAAATACGTTTTTTTTTTTCACGCAAATTCTTACTTTGACTGCTTGTAACTTTCTCTGTGTTTTTTTTTTTAAACATTACTGGCGAAAGATGTTCATTAATATGTCTACAATAACATCTGTCAATAACATTTTTGTCTAATGTTAATATTTAATGAAAAAAACTTAAATATAGGAGAAAAAGTACGCCTCAATGTCGATTTATTATACTTAAATAAAACTACTTATGTATATGATTTCTCTTTTTATTAATATTGTTTAAAGCACTTGAGACAATGTCTTTTTATTACAGTCCGGAAACCGATGGCGGTAATCGCTAACAATTTTTAAAAGAAATTGTTTTTGGCGTTCATTTTTGGTAAATAGTTTATTATACTCTTCCATCAATTTAACCCCCCTTTCGGCAGTGTCATTTGTAACATTTAATTTTTTCATCAGTTCAGCCGCTTTACAATAAGATTGGTCCTGCTCCCATTTGTCTGGGTTTAATTTAAAAAAATCAGTATTTATTTGAAATCTTTCAAATAATGCTTTTGTTTCGGCAGAGACGAACTGTTCAATTCCGTCATGGAATATTTCAACGATTTCTCTATCATTTATTGTAGCTCGCTTTGTGTTTTGCTCTTGTTCAAAATCATTTTCCAAAGCCGCCACCATTTTTTGTTTTGAAAAAAGGGATACGTTGCTGTCAAAAAATGCAAGACCAACCGCCTCAGGGCTTAAATACCACAAGTGGTTCCTGAACTTTTTAAGAGCAACATAAGATATAGCAGCATCAATTTTTTTGAAGTTTTGAAGTTTTTGTAAAAATAAAAAATCTTGATATGGCGCTTTAATGGCCAAAGGAGCAGAAAACCACGCTTCGACATAGACTTCAGCAATAAAAACACAAATTTGACGAAGCCCATTTAATTCAGTTGCTGAAAGCTGGAACTCGTTACGGAATAAAAATATTTTTAGACAGTAAATCGCTTTTGCCATCCACCTTGCATGGTGAACAGCTCCTGGCGATCGAAACATTAGCCTGTTTGGATGTGTCTTTTCTGGTTTTTGACCCAGGAAGAGCAAAGTGAGTTCCAAGAATTCTTTATAGTCTTCCCTGGGTTGTTTTTCTTCCAAGATATTATTTACTGCACCGATAATGCGAACAGCAGACTCTTTCATGTACGTCTTGACAGTTGGATCGTTGATGCCATACTCATAGTTTTTAGCATCAATCTTAGCCCAAGCATTTTTAAATTTCTCAAACATTTTAACGTTTGGACTTCCATAACAGCTTATTTTTCCTTCGAAAACGCATCTTAAAACAATCTCGTATATATGATGACGGCATGGTAACCATAAAAGTTGTCTTTGTAAATTATTTTCAATTAACGTACAGGTACCATTGAAACGCCCAGTATTGACCGCTGTTGTATCAAACACTAAAGCTTTGATGTGATTTTGCAGACCATATTCATAAATAGCATCGCATACAGCGGATGCCTGTTCTTTTCCAGTACCGGAATCAAGTGCAGGTATTTCAAGAAGCTGTTCAACTTTACCGCTCGATATTATTATAGGCAACCTATCAACTTTATCATTTCCCGTCAGCGCCGGCAAAGGTTTACCATCCCAATGAAGGCAGATAGCGTCGAGCTCATTTAATTTTAATTTATTTTTTAATGCTGAAATTCTTTCTTCACGGATTTGTTCCCTTTCCTGGTGTACAGACGTTCGGTTTAAAATATAATCTTCAACATTATTACCCAGAGCTTCAACGACTGCGCTTATTAGATGAACCGCATGTCTGTCACTGATTTTACAGACATCGAGTGCGGCCGCCAGTTTTGGTGTTAGTATTTTATTTGTTCCCCTACATTTTTTGGCTGGAGGTTGACTACAACGTGGGTCACATTCCATATCTGGAAAACTGTTATCATTCTCTGAAGATTCAGATGACAGCAACTCTGCAGTTTCATCTAATAAAAACGACTTAATTTAAAGAAAATAAAAAATAAACAATAACATACAACGAACCAATTAATGCAATTTCACGATTATTCCGCTCCACTTTTTGTAATAAATTGTTGTTGCGTTCTTCAAGTCGGCACTCTCGGCGTACTTCTTCGTAATCGATACCATACATAAAGCCTGGGCGCCCCGTTTTTCGTTGACTTATCAAGAAATCAATATCTTCTTGATTCGACATTATTTTTAATGCACTTGCATGCGCCACGTCAAAAAGCATATCCAATTTTTCTTTCCACGTGTTTACTTTGCTCTTATGGAAATTAGAAGTCTTCTTTGAATCTTTTTGAAAGCTTTGCCATTCTTTATACAATTTCTCTACATTTGTAATGCAGTGTTGTTTATCCTTGACCGGAATGCGGGCTTTTTCCCAGAACACGAATAGTTCTTTTACAACTAAATCTGAACTTTCCCGTAATTTTCTTTTTACTACACGTAAATTGAAAAACAAAACTTTCAACACTTCTATATTGGAGGGTAGTTTACTTCCCGTTAATGAGTTGGTACAATAACCAATTAAATATATGCGTTCACGTAAATTTCTAGCAGACATTTTCGACTTTTCACATTCAAATATTCACTTCGAATGATTTTTTTGCAAATTTAATGCTATTAAAAAATGTTTGCGGCTGCTGCATATAACTGTAAAATAAGAATCTATTTTCCGAGAAACATTGGTGCTGATTTTTTGTCGGTAGCTTACGCAAGCATTGAGAATAATATTGTTGAGGTTGTAACGGGAATATTCTCGGTCACAATTGTCAATATTATAGATCGCTTCAGCATACAGGCAAAAAAAATTTGAAGCAAACTTTTAAAGACAATTCTTACACTTGAAAACAAAAGTAAACAAAAAAAGTCTGAAGTTCGGACTAGCGAGGTCTTACTGTATATAATTGTTGAAGCTACTCTTACGTAAATCATAAGGAATTTTCTATATGAATCTTTAATTAAATAAATCTGAACAAAATCCAAAATTTGAATCATATAAGTAATTTTATTTAAGTATAATAAATCGACATTGAGGCGTACTTTTTCTCCTATATTTAAGTTTTTTTCATTAAATATTAACATTAGACAAAAATGTTATTGACAGATGTTATTGTAGACATATTAATGAACATCTTTCGCCAGTAATGTTTAAAAAAAAAAAACACAGAGAAAGTTACAAGCAGTCAAAGTAAGAATTTGCGTGAAAAAACGTATTTTGTGTAACTTTGGGGGGCCGACGCGCCCCCTAATCCTCTTCCTACGACCTTGAAATTTTACTATAATTTTTTTTAAATAAAACTACACACAAAAAAAATACTGAGACCAAAGAAAATATCACTTTCGAAATTAACTGTCACCCTAATGTACATATATAGAAATCTAAGAAAGGGATTAGTTATTATTGTAAAATTTTTTTGAAAGAATGCGGTCTTTAAAGAACGGAAAGGCTTTTAAATGTACAGCATACAGCTTGCTAATCCGCTATTTTCATAATAACGCTTTTGGAAATATTTATGAACATACTTAAAAATGTTGTGATTTTTGAAGATACACATAACATTAAAACTTACGCATACAGTACCTAGTATAGCATGTGTAACAGAGCTGCAAACTTGCTGTTATCCAACCAGGGCGGTTAACAACTTTTAACTAAATTATCAAGTTATTAACACTAACATACACTGCTTTTAACAGTTAACGACCTGAACAGCATGGCGTTAACGCTGTTAACTTCACTGTACTTCGTTTTGTAGCAAGGAACTGAATGTATCTTTGACACTTGTATAAGAGCTCTTTTCGTTAAGTTGCTTGCTCTCTGAAACGCAAATAAACATCTGGGTATCATACGCAGCAGCAGAAATGTAGATAAATGCCCAATAATGTTGAATATTTTATTATCATCTACATAGTATGTAGATAATATGTTTTCCTGTTGCGCTTTGAACAACATTACCTTACATTATATGTATGTATATAAAACTTATACAGAAAATTGAGTAATGACTTCGAGAATGCTATAGAGTTTAAAAGGGAATGTTGTCCGGTAATTCATATTCGCAGGATATGTTTTTATCACGGTTAAGTTGATCTAGGTGCTCTAAGCGAAGTCATCCTATCTTCGTTCGGCACGACGATCTTCTTAAGGCTGGGCTTTTCACAAATCATATTTTAAGAAAATAATTTTCTTAAAGCATATGTATGTATATGTAGATGACATTATTTGGCCAACTATGAAATCGTATTTTCTCTTGTGGAACGACATTTTTCGTCAAAAAATTTGATTTTATACTTCGCCACAAGGATGGATTCAAGTTCACTTTAAAACCTTGAATGCAAGTGCGGCAATTTTGAATTTTTCAATTTTTCGATCTTAATACCGTGTAAGTAAAACAAGCTTCACGCAAGATTATCCTAGAAGAAAAATCGCTCTAGTTCCAATCTGGCGTAATGTTCAGGGCGCGTCAGTGAAATGAGGAAATGCATATATGTACATATGTATGTATGTGATCATAACTAGCAAGTGCTAACTTTCTTTTATTTATTTTAAGATGATCAATTTAGAACAATAAATTGAGTAAGAAAATGAAATGGCAAGCTATTCAAATCATATTTTTTTAACTACGCCCGAATTTTTGAAAATTTTTACCAGGACCTGATTCTCGGGAGGTTCCCCTTGTGCCTCGTGCCTCCCCACTTCCTTCTTTAAACACTTCGGATGAATGCAGCGGCTTATATTGAGGCTTTAGAAACAGTTGTCAAGCCTTTGATAGACAGCGTGCGTGATGGGAAGTCATACGTCTTCCAACAGAATTCTGCTGCTTCAATTAAGGTCATGCCGACGCAAGGGTAGATGTCTAAGGATGTGCAAGTTCACTTTACCAAAAACATTTGTCCTCCTAGCTGTCCCGATGTCAATCCTTGCTTGCTTCTATGCCATATTTTGATTACATTATGCTATAATGTTGGTGAAAGCTTACTTAGTATAAATCTACATCATTTATTTACTTGCAAATAATAATACGAAAAATTAAAAAACATTTCCAGGACTTACTCGCCGATAGGAACCTTCTGCATCGGGTATCGTGCTATGCACAGAGCAACATATGCCTTAAAAAATAAAAACATTATCTCTATGGATAGTTTCAGGGGCCAAGAAAAGGACAGAAGTCACAGCCAAAGATATTTACTTAGGGATTTCTTCTTATTTTTATATGGAAAATCTTTTTAATTTTGTTTAAAATTATATCAGCTTAATATAAAGATCAATTCTGTCCAAATACAGTGAAGGGCGGTGCCAAGAGAAGGGAAGCGTGCAGTTGCAAGTTCCTTTGATTCCTTTCCAGATCTATTTTACCCATATTTGTTGTTGAGTGAAAACACAAATTCAAAAACTTGAATTCAAAAAAAATTTAAGTGTGTAAAAAAAAAATAGAAAACAAATGCGTGTATTTAAAATGGTTTAAAACATAACCTAAAGAAATACATATGTGGAAAATTTTGTCATTTTTTGTGTGTTTAATCCAAAGTTTGAAACACTAATTTCTCTACTTTTAAAAACAGTTGATAGAAATAAATAAATAAAAATAAGTGGCAACTTAAATGAAAATAAAATTTGTTGCTTATGTTTTGCACAACACTACAAATCCACTTGATTGTAACAAGATCATAATTTCTTAATTGTATATATTTAATATATTTTTATATAGGAAATATATTTTCAAGCAAGAAAATATGAGGAAAAATCCTACGGGAAAACTGTTTTCACGCTGGACGAATTCGGATAAAACCAACTAAAATTAATCAACTAATCCTACAGCGCCTGATCTACAAAATGGTTCCTCCTGCTGTATAAACATATTGATTATTTTCATTGAAGGTATCCAATTTTTAAATATTCAAAAAATTTATGTATTATGTATGTATGTATGTATGTACATTCTAGTCCAAAAACATACATATGAATACAAGTTTCAATGTTTTTGCAATTATAAAAAAAAAATAATTTTCGTCAAAATTTCCAAGTTTTCAATCAGAATTTTTATAAAAACTTCGAGTGTGCAGGTTGATAATCCATTCAATTTTGAAATGTATGGTTTTTGTCGTTGAATAAACTATACTTTAAAAATAATAATTTAAATTATATATAAAACAAATAAAATGTTAAATGTTAAATAAGTCCATGTGTTATAGTTATAAAATGCACTATACTACTAACGAAAAAAAACTTCTTAAGTTAATTTATAACATAACCTACGTATTAAGTAAATGTAAAATATTTAAATATTAGAAAAAACTTGAAATGTTGACTTAGGACTGGAAGATAACCTTATACGAAAACCCGAACTTTTAATAAATTTAAGTAGATATCCAATAATTGACAATTTAATTGAGCTTAACGTCAGTATGTGAAAGATTTTATTGGGAAAAAACAACTAGTTTTAGTGGTATAAGTTATAGCTGCTATTTCGAAGACCAACACATCTTCTAATAAGACTTCTTTTAATTTTTAGTTTTATTTACTCTTCATCACCGCTTCCCAGTTATAACCAAGGAACCAGAGTGTTTTTTCCATATTCCTTAAACAAACCAACTAAAACAAGAGCAAATTTGTAGATATCCACATATTAAATCGAAGATTACTTTTTAATTTAATTATCCCAATTAATATAAGGTTTCCTCATAGATATTTGGTATATTTTAACTTTTGTTCTATTTTATTACGCTATGCTTGCCGTCTCCTTACGCAATCTGACATCAATCGGCGATCTTAACAAATACTCTTTGTTAAAGGCTTGAAGATATTCCCTTAGTAATATCAAGCCATGCATCACCTCTAACCTTAACTGAAGCCATAATCGCCTCACCCTTCTGTGGCCTAGTTGAACTTTTTGAGAGTGTGGACTCAACTTCCTTATACAGACACATTAGTCATTGTCTCCATCTTACAAGAAGTTCATCCATTTCTTTTAATGTTGGCATTGATGCCGAAAAAGTAGGGTGGCATCTTGCATACATACCTCTGCCTAAGCCTTAGTACTTTCAGAATCATGCATGCTTCTCGATTTCATCGGCTTTCAATTCTCGTACCTTGCGCAAATTTTCACATTTTTCACCAAATGTGTATTGAGAAATTTGGCTAATTCTCTTAGTGGCTAAACAGCCCAAAGCCATTTAATGAACACAATTAAATTTACATGCACAGTGACACACATACCATACAATTCAATTTTCACAAAAATAGATATAATTTCTATTAAAAAAGTAAAACGAAAACACTGTTCTACACAAATACATACAACACCTTAATGGCAAGTGTAGTGCAGGCGCATTCTAAAACTTAAACAACAACACGCTGTCCACCTACCCATATAAAGCTGATCGCATAAATCTTAATCGCACATATTGATCTGCGCCTGTCACAATATTGTCCTATTTGACTGTCAACAACTTGGGGCATCATTGAGTCGACGAGCCCACCATAGCAGCTGCTACCATTAAACTCCATCCACCGCGCCGCAACGACACACTGACATACAAACGACCAGGGAACAAGCTGATAATCATCGAACAAAGCAAGCGCATTAATCAAGATTTGACTCAATCACCGGCACAAGCATTGGAGTGCGTGCCTAGCCGCGACATATGACAGCCACTAAGCATGGGCATGGCACCAGCTTGTGAGCGAGTGTGATATGTTAAGTGTGCATGTGTGTGTATTTGCCGTAAAATCCATGTAACCGGTTGAGCGATATTGTCTGCACTGGTTGCGTTAAATAGCGCGACACGTGTGAATTTTTTTCGCTCTCACGTTTGCACTCGCATTCGCTTATCACTACCGAAAAACATGCAGTGTACAAGCCAGCTACTCAGTCATTTGCTTATCCGATGGGGTCTACCGGTCGCACAGTCCGGCGACTGAAGATCACCGAACGCGCTGACAGCGTGGCAATAGCGCGTAGCAATCGTCATCACCGTCGCCGCCGTCTATGTCGCAGCTCGCTCTTTAACCAACTGCTACCTTCTGAGCTCTGTTCATGGCGCTTCATATCTTGTCATGTGTAATTTCGAGAGCATTAGTGGGGATTACAGGCTTAGAGCCACTTAAATGCGGCGCACATGCCAGCTAGCGCACGCGGCCGACGTGCATTGCCGCCGTCGCCTTGTAAGATCAGTAGGTTTACGCGTCTAAACTGAGTTGCATAGTTACAGTAGGAGTATCGAATAAGAAGTTGTAACTATGACATTATTGTTGAATTTGTTATGCCGATAAAAATAAATGTTAGCTTTTAAATGATTTAGAAGCACTTCGAATGTGTTTTTTTTCTTGTTATTTGCCACTTTTTTATTGAGTGATAAGCATGAAAATATTCCAGTATCCCACTGGGCATAGTTGCCTGACTGGACGCGGTGGAAAAGCGTGCAGCAGATATTACTTTTCATATTCATATTTATTTAACGCAGCGTTAAAGTCGTAAGTGATTTTTTTCTATTTCTAATTCTTTTTTTCAATTTATTTTACTGTTTCTTGCGTTTGTATTCGATTTCCCAAATGAAAATGTTTCACAATTTTGTAGTTATCTTTTTCATAATAGTTGGTGTTGTTTTGTTGTATGTTATTTTTTTGCTGCATTTAGAAATTTATTACCCTTGTCACATCAGCCGCAACTCAGTTCTTCAAATTCTTTCTTTCGCTACATTTTCCATAACATTTTTCATAATTTTTATTTTTTTTTTTTATATTTATGACTTTGTAATAAATAATTTTCTTTCTCTTGTATTATGTATGTGCGCGTTCTTGTTGTGCTTGATATTTGGATATCTTTTATTGTTTGTTTATGAAGTGGCAGCCATTGAATGTGTCATATTTTGTGACGGATGCATTGCGTTGAAATTGTAAAAATAGTTATACAAATGCACTAAATAAAAAGTGTAAATTACTGATATATGATAAAATTTAACCAACAATAATTGGAGGCATACGCTTTGAGTGGATAAATATACTTTATAAATATTAGGGACTCATGATCTCAGGTCATCTAGGTGAAAATATACTCGTATAAACGAACAAAAGGCGTCGCTAATTTTGCACCAACTTGTATATATGTACATGCTATGGACGCAATCAGGTTCGATGTACCCCATGTCTACATTCACACATTTGTAAACGCTTACAATGATAGTCGAGGAAAGTGTTGAGCAACCATGTCATGTATGTATATCAGCAGAGTTGAGTGAGAACGTAGTTAGTTTTGAGGTAGATAAAGGGTTTTCGAATGCCATATTTGCTGTCTGGTTACATTTTTCCTCTACATCAAGTTCCATGCATTAAAGTATCGAGACATACTCGCTACGAAAAAAGTAGGTTTATCTCCATTATTTTGGACTTAGACTTCCAAGCCCTGCAATACTTTTGGAAACATCACGAAGGAGGCGGCAGTGTGCAAGCCGTGAGTAAGTAGAACAGTACTTTTTTAGGCTTTAAATGTTTACTGAGGCTTGAGGTCTGACTACTGCATGACTATCCGAGTATAAAATGATGCTAAATCAACTTTGATTCCAAGATATAATCCTTGTTTTCAAAACTACTGGAAAGCCTGTCCAATTCTAGTGCAGAGTATTTTCTTCGAGATACCAAAAACGAATGCACAATTTCTGAAATAATTAGTTTTAAGTAGAGCCAAAAATTGCAGAGGGCTGGTATGAGCTGTATTAGTGGAGCGTCCGAAGCTGAATGGCAGAGTATGTCGCTGGATATCAAGCCATATACTCTTGCTACTGTTTAGTACGACCCCTGTCCAATTTTTGGCAAGCGCCAATAGGTTCTCTAGTGAAACAGGACTCGACTTCTTTTTTTGTACATATATAATTTTTTGAGATGGCACTCCTGATAGAATGCAAAGAAATTTCATTTTAAATTGGTTCAGTAAATTCCCCAGTTATCGGTCCAATTTAAATGACGTACTCACCCAGACTAATCTATGCTATATCCTTCTAGGATTTAGGATGAAACTCGCAACAGAGGAGATTTTAGTGTAATTCCTCAAATCTTCCTTGCTTAAACTATTTTATGGTACAATATTCGCTTTAACAATTCCCATTATATGTAGGCTGATAAGTTTCTATCTAAGAGCTTGTAGAGATATTCGAATTCTAAATACGACTTAGTTTATATCGACTTATAATCCATTTTTGTTGTTTGATTGTCTAAAACGAAGGCGAGCTTTCAAGCAAGATTCTTTTAGCCCTTATATTTGTCAATCATATACAAAGATATCATTCACTGTGAAACCTTCTAAAGCAGTTTGGAAGCCTGCTAGCTTCTATCAATAAGAGTTGCTACGTGGAGCCATCTGTTAAGATTGTTATATGGCCATTCCTTAAAACATTTTCATTTTATGCGATCTACTCTGCTATCTATGTAAGTGGACTATGAGTTTCCAATGCTTCCACCATAAATTGAGACATGATCTTTATCCATCATTCGCAATTATTTCTTGTCACTTAATTACATGTGGCAGAAAATAATCCACTAAATTTCCTATTTTCTTATATTATTTTTTAAAGTATCTAAAAGTCTAGAGAGGTTGGCAAAAAGTTCATTTTACTTGCACATTATTTTCTCAGAAAATAAAACATAAAAACTTGTCCAACTTTAATAAAAAGATTTTTTATTGATTTTGAATCACATTTTTTATCTTGCGTTGTGTATTGAGCCCCATTCGCACCTAAATCAACCAACCTATTGGCAGCTGTAATCATTAAAATATATTAACAAATTGAATAAATAAGTATTCATGCACATATTAGCATGTATGTGTCACCACGAGTATACCCAGTAGGAAAAGAAGCTTGACGGAGGTGAAAAGTTATAACTTTTTATTATTCCCTGAAATACATTGCGACAGACTGAGTTTCATTTCAATGAACTTTAACTAGTTTTTTAATATTCTTTGGAAATTTTGGACCCCTAAGGTAACATATCCGAATGAAGAGGATATCAGTGTTTCGAGTAAGCAATTTTTTTTCCTGTGCGGACTACATATTCGAAATGACAAATTTTAAATACAGAAATCTTCTGTTAATTCTCTCGTGGATGCACGGAAAGGCTGTTGAAGGTATACTTGTACTAAATAAAGTAAAGCTATAGGCAGGGTTATAACATATCTAAATTTCCATTAAACCAAATTAAACGAAAGCCTTTGCGTAGCTTACTGCAAATTTCCTGCAGGGTCTTTTACTGTAAATACAGAAATATGAAAGTCTCGATATGCATTTAAAACAGGCGATAACAAAACTCCCTTTGACTTAGTTTTGTCATTTTCTTTTTTTTTTAAGTTTTTATTAATTTTTCGCATGCTAGAAATTATTAAAGTTCCCCCTCAGAGACACATTTCTTTTGCAACTCAAAATTTACACAGTCACGTATGTATGTATGTATGTACGAGTATATTGTTGTTATTGGCGGTAGTGTTGAAAATGGATTTGTAGAATAGTGGAATGGGTATTTAAGGAAACTGTCGAGAAGCCACCGTTCTATCGGCATTTTATCAACTTTATTTTGACTACAATCTACAAGATATTATACAGACCATATACATATTTCTTTATGCACACGTATTGGTGAGTTGCTGTGTGTTCATTGCTTAAGTGAAACTGCTAGCGTGGAAAGTGAATTAAACAGATGCATAAACGAACTGAGAATGTGTTGAATGTGGGAGAACAGCAACAATTGATATGGGCGTACGTGCAACGCATATCAAGCGAAAAATGTTACAGTAAAAGAAAAAATTAATATTCGAGTATGCTGCTTGGCACAATTATAGACACCCTTAAATTTAACAGTTTTTACTATTGATTTTTTTTTATTTTTTAATAAGTTATATTATTCAATTGAAATGCAGTTAATTATCTTACGAAAATTATATAAACCAAATTTTCGAACTTTATGTAATATTTATAATAATTTGCAATATTTTATCTGAACTTCGAAATTTACAAAACAGGTAAAAAAAATGTCATATACTTGGAGTATGCAGTTATTTAAACTATTTAATTCTAGCCTAGTAGTTTTCGATTAAAAAAAAATTAATTACGATCTTCCGCGATTTCTTCATTACAAAGCCACTCTCGAAGGGAAAAAATAGATAGCCACTTGAAGCTTGCACCTTATTACATTAAAAATTATTAGGCTACAAAAATGCTTACCTTAAAAATTTAAAAAAAATTTAAGGTTAAAATTTTATAAATATTCGGAATATTAAATATATGTACATATATATTTTGTAATAAATATGTTGTTACGAGTGCAGTTGGTATTTAATAAAAACTATTATAAATAAAATAAATGAAAGCTTCCCCAAATGTTCGCGTCGTATAATTCTGATATGCACTATATGCATATCTAAGTACCTACATATAATTTCGACGGCTTCACATAAGCGATAGCACTCGATGTCTTGAGGTTGACAATGACGACGGAACGGCAGTAAGGCTATCATATAACCGTTCTTGCGAATACAATCACATACATACATACATTCGTATATACATATGCACATTGATTTTCGTACAGTAAGCACGTGCGTTGTGTAAAGATTCGCATAAAAAAATATGATGCAAAAAATGTATATTTTAAGTAAAAGAATTTATTACATAAAAGGTTTAGGTTTTTTATTTGTGTGTGTTTCTTTTTTTGTACTTTGCTGACAACGAAACTCATGGCAATGCCAATGTCAACGATTCTGCTCTGCCTACTCGTTCCTTCCCTCTACTCCCTTTTGACTAGCGTTCTAACTTGCTGGCACGCTCTATGAAATCATTAATTTCGCATTCAGGCGGTAGTGCAAATTTTAAAGTATGAGCCCCCTTCACCCCCTACCTACATCCATACATATGTATGTACATACTTCATAAGATTTCAACGCTTGGTGGGTTAACAAGTCGGGAGTCGGCGTTGTTAAATGTACTAAGTGTGTCGGGCGTCGGTCGGTGAATTGAAAACGAAATTTTTCGCATGAATTCGACCACTGACTTCTTAATGGAGCTCTATGCGTTTCGTTGTGCATGGAACTACGATACTACTTATATTTGAACATTTGGCATGCCAGTTGTATGAAAGATATTTCAGCAGATCAATAAATATGCTTTGTACGTGATGTATCGATTCTAGAGCTTGTAATTAGAAAAATAGTTGTGTATTTGTGTGTAGAAAGCGTAGCCTTATTCTCCCTAGAGCTGGATAATTACATAGAAGATGAAGAACAGTATCCTCCTTTTCATAATTTTTGCAGCTTCTACAACATCCGAAACGCCCCGCGCGGTTGCCTATTAGGCAGTGCCCTGTAAAGGCTCCAATGAACTGAGATATGTATATCATCCCATTTTAAGGTGTACAGACTACGCGACCGTTTACGATCTCATCTGGGCCAAGTACCCATAGAGAACCTACAAGTCGTAGTTTGTGACCCAGCTGTCATTTGCACGAGCAGAAGCATATTCTTTTAAGAGCAGCCTGCAAGTATCCAAGCGCAACAATGCGTTCTTTACCAGGAAAAATCTGCTTGGTTCATCCGCTAAACAGTTACCCTCGATGCCCCTGCGGCCTGGAACCCAAATGAGATTAAGTCTGTTCTGCTTAGCCATCTCCTGATGAGATCTGCTTCAATCCAGTACAATCTTTATTTTATCACAGCTAAGTTTACAGCTCTAATTTCCGCTTGGCTATCACTAAATATAAAGACGTTTTTGCCGTTTAAAACGGTTTGCAACCTATCCCTAGCCTCCTTAATGGCTAAAACCTCAGCTTGAAAAACGCTACAGTGATCCACCAGCCGAAAATAACAGCTCAGAGATAGGTCCTGCGAGAAGACCGCTCCTCCCACTCTGCCATTCAGCTTCGAACCATCTGTGAAAACCTTAAGACTTCCAGATGGAGTATAGAAACTTTTAGACCACTCCTTGGAATCAACACCGCGAGGTTCCTGTATGGGACCATAGTATCGACGTAGCCAGACCAGTTCCCTACAACGCGGATTGTTTCTTGCATCAAATCACATAAGGTCTGAGAGAACTTGTCCATGTATGCTATATCGATGTCATCTGCATATGCGACAACCGTGGCGGCACCCTATTTCGTCTCTCGCAAGATTGAATTTACAGTTAGATTCCAGAGTAAGGGTGAAAGTACACCACCTTGAGGCGTTCCGAGAGACACATGCTGTAATATTTATACCTAACAGCATTTGCTCTATAAATTGAACCAGGGAGCTGTCTACATCAAGTTCTCATAAGGCTTGGGTTATGGCCTCCGGACTAATTTTGTTTAAAGCTCCCTCAATGTCAAGAAGGGAAATGTAACGCAGTGTCCATTGACCTTCCCTTTAGGTAAGCATGTTGGCTATTTCCCAAAAGTCTTTTGTCGATTTTGAAAGAGAGGTGGTTATTAATCAACGTCTCTAGAGTTTTAAGAACAAAGGATGACAATCATATTGGTTTGAGTAGCCAATATGCAGAAGTGTCGATTGTTGCAGCCAGCTGCGTTCTTACGAACCTTTGAAGCACTGGTGGACGGATCTGGAGTTGTCTGAATATATGTATGGGCTTAAAAGGAGAGTTCAGCAAGAACCTTCCAATTGGTTACCATATCATATAGGTTTTAACTACACAAAGTGAGGTCAATGACCTCTTGTCGAAAACCATGTATGCAGGGTTTCACCCCCTGCGTACTCAGGTAACAGAATACCGCAACTACCAGCTCGGTTGCTATCATGAGTCAAAAGATATATTTAAAATATGCATTTGAATTCCAGAATCAGCCGTCAGTTTTACTTAGTAAATTGTCTCCGCAGCTTAAAACGAATCATAAGTAGCGACAGCCAAAGCGCATGTGCCTTTGCTTCTATAATTTTAGCTTCAAAACTTTGAATTGAGGTCCGTTCGAACCGTCAAGGGACTCTTGCAGTGTATTATTACATTATTTTGCTTAGGGTCATCTGTAACAATTCGTTTTTGGTACTGAGTAGCCGTATAGGGTATATTTTTATTCGTTGAATTTGAACATTTAACATCAGTCGAAATAAATATACAATTTCGTTTTATAATAATCCCAACGGTGTTTACCCTCCATTCCCGCCCAACCGAAGCGAGGGGCGCATCCGCATGACGCACGGATTTAATTTTTTTTTGTTTGCATGCCGAGTCATTAAAGGCAGGAGTTTATTGGGTGTCGAGACTCTGAAATTGTTCAGCTACATAATACAAGTTCATCAGCTGATTTAAAATTTAAAATCATTTGGATAGTGAAAGTGGTTTTAAAGCGAAATTGAGAGTAGAAGGTATGGTATTATTTATGTAAAAAAGTGAGTCGGAAATATCAAATGAACCGGAGTTAAAGTCCTGGCATAAACATAAAAAACGGAGTGGCTCGTTTAGTTCAAAATTATTTTTGCAAGGTTTCAGAAAAAGAGGCCGGTAATGCCTGGAAATTCGGGAGGGAACGTTCGACTTCATTTCGGACAGAAGAGGTGGGCTAGGCGTTAAGCCTGTCAGTAACTTGACTAAAAATATTATGCCTAATAAGTTTTAAACGATCAATATAGGGTGACAGGTTATATTGGGAATCCCAGCGAAAATTTATTAAAGCAAAAAGCAGAAATTGATTTTGAATTGACTCTATCCGGTCAGAACGAACTTGATAGCGCGAGTTCAAAACGATGGAACCATATTGAAGTATTGGCCTCACTAACGTTGTGAAAAGAGCTTTCGTAATGTAGGGGTCATTTAATTATTTTGATCATCGTTTTACAAACGCAACATTATTGCTTCAGTGAACATTTTAGGTACTGGGTTGTGTTTTTGTCATTGGCGGAGAAACCTTCTTTTCCCTAATTATTTTTATAACCTGTAATATAATAAAACTATTTTAGATAGCAGTTGATATAACTTACACTTTTCTCTTTCTTTAAATGTCTTTTTAATTATATGAATATGCATAATTGCAGAAATTCATGTTTGCTTACAAATTGGATAAGAGTTTCTTATATAATTGTATTTGTTTTGTCGTTTTTGCATACGGTTTGATGTTGTAACTGTAGGAACAGATCGTAAATTATTTTTGGTAATTGTCGGCGCAATCTTTGCTATATTAGTCTTGGTTAAATCGTGGTGCCTGAGAACACCAGATGCAAATTTAATTGCCAGTTTGTTGACGACTTCATTTTCTTAGATTTTTTTTATATTTTTACAAAATAATTTTTTGAAATTTTCCTGCAGATTTCGAATGAATTGAATAATTTGTTCAAATTAAAAATGTTTTTTATTTCGACATCGTAATTTAAGTTTAATTTCGAGCTCATTGAAAGTGTAGAGTACATCTATAACACTTTCAGTACATATACATATGTACATATGCTAACTACCATACTTGCCTGAAATTTGCCACACGATTAATCGATTTCAACATTGGATGCATCCATCATTTAACTATACCTTTTATTTTGTATCATTTAATCATTATTTTGGTTGTTCCCAACTGCAGCATACAAAACTTTCGTCCAAACAACACCCGCAACCATGCTGATATCAACATCAATACAGGTTATATTAATAGCACAAACAAACACAAAACAACAACAGCAACACAATGGTGGTTATGGTAATCGCCGTCTTTGCCATCAACACCAATATCTCGCCACCATCATTGCCACTTGCAGTTGCATATAATGAGAATGCGCCCCATGCCAGGCCACAATTTAAGTATGCGCTCATTAAAGTTTCGAGTGTAAACAAAACTAAAAACAAGCACAGGCAGTATAACTATAACGAATACATACATATATAGAGCAAATAGTAATTACAAAAGCAGCTACAATGCAATGAATACACAATACGTCAGCCTGCCTGCTTAGGTAATTACCCTTAGTAAATAAAATTTGAAATTTGGGTAATTGCAGGAGATTTGTTATATTATAATACTATAACGCTTGGATTTTCCGTAGAATGGTTCATTGCAAAATGAAGGAATGTTTCAGATATGATTAAATAAACACTGAGCTTTTAATTTGTGTGGATTCTGGAAGCTCTGTAGTGCCTATAATATCTGAACCGAAGTATACACGTATATTCAAACTAAACTAGTTAACTTGTAGGTGATACTGCCTTGTTTTAAAAAGGTTTTATCCTATGTGTAATGAAGAATGGTATGCAATAAGTGTTTGGCGATTATACTTCCTGTCGAGCACTGTAGTTATATGCATTTCCTTTACCACTTTGAGCAAGTTTTTCTTTGTCGTTTAAACCAAGTTAAAACTCGGTATGCAGTTTTTCAGTAAATTTTTAACGGAGATTAAACTAAGTTTAAACGGCCGATTGCGCAAGGTTAAACTTAGTTTAACATATCAGCTGTGTGCTGACTATTTCGTTTTGGTTGCAACAAATTTAATTGAGCGCAGGAAGCTAAGTTTAAATTTAAACTGAGTTTAACTAAACTTAGGCTTTGAAATCACTAAATATGCGTCGTTTGCTGATTTTTTTTATCTTGGGTTATTTCAGGATTTGGAGTGCTTAGAATATCAGGGCATTAGTGGATTTGACATGCTCACACTGCACTGTGGTTCCGCTTGTATGGAGGCGCCATAAATACTTTTAATGGTCGTGGAGTGCTGAAATTTTCTACAAGGCTCTTAAAATGTATTTTAAAAACATGGTTAAACACTGAACATGATTTGTTAATAAACACCTCCCACTTGCATCCTCCAAGCACCACCTAAAATCAAAATTAAAAAACAAATTGAAAAAAGTAAAGAAAACAACAATTTAATATATCGAAATTTAAACAGCCATTATTTATAAAACAAAATATTATAATGTCTCCTCTAGTAAGCCACATATAGAATCAAGTAATGTTGACTTATCCTTTTTTCCAAGCTTTCTTTGTCTAGTTATAAATGGGTCCGACCACAAAAGAAGTAAATCAGTATTTGTTGCAACATTTTGCCCTTGATGTTCACTCCGTAAAGCATTTACAGCGGACTCATCTATTTCGACGAGCTGAGCTATACGCCGTCGTTTTGTTCTCGCTAAACACTTCTTAAAAATCAAGCTATGGACGTCCGCGATGAGCACTTTCCGCCGTCTTTTGGGATACCCTATCTTTACCTTTCAATATAAATGACTCCTTGACGTTGAGCCAGTCATATTGGTATTGAAGTACTGCACACTTTTTGCGATTGTAACGAAGCCAAAAATCTGCCAATCTTCTACATACATACATATGTATGTAGCCAATCGATTTCAAAAGTTTGGCCAATTCAGATATGAAGCCGTTATTCTCAATATCATTTTCTACAGCATCGATCACAAGTTGCAATTTATTTGCATTGCTACCTTGTTTTGCGCAACATAAATCAAAAATATGTAGGCGTGAAAATACGCGTGAAACGTATCATTACCTTCAAAAGTAAAATTAAAATTAAAAGAAAAAAACCAAAAATAATTAGACTAATGTAATATAAGATTAATTTAATGTTAATTGAAAACTGTACACAAACACGAAAGACGTAAAAAAAGACACAGCACAATCAGCAGACGACACAGAGGCTTCGCGGGGCAAATCTGCCCTTGAAAAACTTAAGACGGTGTTAGTAAGTTAACGGCTACAAGTACATCCGCAAATTTCCGCAGCTAATCTTAGCGGACTTATTACCTTAAATTATTATAAATTATAAATATTATTACCCACTGGAAAAGAATTCAATTGTGGAATTTGTTGGAAACAAAACTATAATTTAGGGTTAACAAATTAAAAACAAACAAAAACGGTACAAACAAGAAGGTTAGACAAAACAAAAATTGCAAAAAATTAAAAAGCAATTATTTATTATTTATTTAAGAATATATAATAAATACCTTGCACTTCAAAATCCATTTTAAATAAATATAATATGTCACCTTATACCACTAGAAAGTCCGGTTAGATTTCTACCGAAAACCGGTTTGCAAATAAGAAGGCTGGACATTTGAGAGACAAATTGTTTACTTTTTGTGGAAATATTTTCTGATCGTTTGTTTTCATTTTTGGGCTTTGGCGGAACCACTGTGCACTGGTTAACTTATTTTAAAATACATTGAATTAATCAACTACTTGAAGATTCTATTGACATTACGAACTGCCCGCATCCCGTGCCCTTTTTTTAACTAATACAAGTTACCTAAGATGCTTTGCAGGTGTATTATATCTGAATTTTTGAAATCGCGCATATAATCATAACACGAGAGAGCAAAAGACTTAGGGCCGATTGCTCCATCTCTGGTTACAATTACCGGCGGTAAGGAGGAATTCAGCTTACTATTCAGCACTTGCTTAATTGACGGATGGTCTTAACCGCCGCTTTGAGTTCCGATTAAGCGCTTAACCGGAGATGGTGCGAACGGCCCTTAGGGTAACGAGTTCAGGCCAAAGGAAAGGTAGCACATATTAGCTAAGCAGTCAGCCCTCTGCAGATCGTTTTTATTTAAACGTTTACCCTAACTTGAATGTACAGTAAACCCAAAATGAATTTAATGTTATGACTCGGAGCTCACTTTTATCTGATACTTTTGTTGGTACTTCGAAGCTAAATAGTTCCCCGAGTACTTAATTCAAGTAATAAACTGAAAACACTCGAATAACTCCGGTAAAAATTTGACGATTATTTTGTAATGACTTATCATAAAAAGCGTTTGTCTCGATGTTTCCATATCAACACATCAATCTTTAAAACCAATCCCTCAAAGGAACACAGGAAATATACGCACTGTTTGTGTGTGGGTGATTGACTTCTCGATAGACTGCCTTGCGTGTCTAACTCCTCATAAGCACTATCGATGAACTAAACAAGTACAACAACAAACAAACAAACGTCTGCACAACATTAAAAAAATTGTCAATACGACAACGTATGCTCAGGTATATGAGTATATCACTTACTATTTTATATAAAAAAAATACCTAGCATTACTAGTAAAGATACTTAAGATTGCTAAGAAAGACGAAAAGAAAACAAAAAACGAAAACTAAATTATAAAACACAAGTAAACATTTCGAAGTGAGAAACAAAAAATCAATACAAACAACTGCCGATAAAGTTATGAGTATAAGTAAACAAGCTGTGCGCACACTTACGATTGGCGACGCGACGCACAGAGTCGCGAGCCCATATAAGTTGCGGCAAAAAATATAAGTAATCGTTGCAGTGTCACCAAAATCAGCATAGGAGCGTCTTATGATAATTTTATCATACAAATTTTGAAAAAATTAGCAACAACCGCCAACTTGCACGCCAAGTTTAACATAAAAAGTGTAATATTTCTTGTTTTATTACAATAAACAGAAATAATTACATAAATCTTAATCCAAATCGCTTTCTATTTCTGAATCGCTTTCTAAAGTACATTCTTCTTCAGTTTCTCTGCCACTTAATAAAATATATTGGCTAATGTCTTCAGAAATGGGCTCCTTTTTGATGCAGACTTTTCTATGTGAAGTAATGAGTGGCTCTGAAGTTAGTAATAAATTTACCATAGGTCTTTATTGGAAGCCGGTCTAGAAGTTTTTTGAGTGTTGTTTCTACGGCCATATCCAGCAAAATCTTCATTAATTGGCCTTTGAAAAGTTTGAAATGTGTTCATTTGATTTGGAGTTGCACCACACAGATAGCAAGAGGCAGGTGACTTATATCACATAGTACATTAGCCACAGCTCCATAAATCATCGTAAGATACATTTCATATTTCACATTTATTTCAAAGTTTTTTATTTTTAAGTATGGCTTAAAAGTTCTTGGATTTGTAATGCCAATTCACGTTCAAACTCGTGTATTAAACGAGAATTTTCTTTCATAAAAATGAACTTAATTGGGCGACACAGAAGTGTTGATGAAGCAGAGTTGTTGGTCCACGCGACTGGTTTCTAAATTGCAGATTTTTAAAGGAACTATTTCAGCTACAAAGAACATTTGCACTGTAAAAGAACATTTATATCTGAAGAAATATTTACGGTTTGTAGTAAACTATCTGCAGTCTTATTTAATAAACTTTGCAGGGGTACTGCCGCGGTTGTTTCAGATAGAATTAAAGGTTTTGGCAGCAACTTGTCCATGGCTTTTTTCAATTCATAATAGCTTGGAAATAAATAAATAAATATAAATAAGTAAGGGTGAATTACATTAACTACAGGTTACAATAAATTATATTTCCGCACTTATAACTTTAAATCATAAAATAAAGCATGCGCTTGATAGTCTTATCATTTTCCAAACCATCATGCTTTCCTTAAAAATTTGCAGCCGCTTTTATTTCTGTAGGCGGTGTTGAAGAGATTAGCTCATGAACCTTGTACCGTTTACTTCGCTCGCTTGCATCTTCAAACGCGATTCTTGGCCTGCCTCTGCTAGTACTTGGCTCCTATGAAATATACAGAAATTTTATTTATTTTAAATATAGAGACGAAAAAAAAAAACTAACATGATAAATTGGTGGACTCGCATGAGCAATTGACTCGCTTAAACCTTTTATTTCTATGCACTGATCGAGCCATGATGTGTGCCGCTCTTCAAACGACGCTCTTTTACGATAGCTAGCATTCCATAAGTTTTGGAATTTAAGTGCTAACAAATCTAATTGTTTTACTAAAATTTTGTCATCTATAGGCTTTGTTGCATTTTCTTCAACGCATTTTACCATAGCGCTTATTAAACCACTGCACGTTAAGAGGCACGGAAAAAAAAATTAAAAATCTATCTGCACCTCTTTGCAGCTAGAATTTGTTTTAAATTAAAGTACATACTTACAAATTCCACGCAAAATTTTAAAAATGTGTTATTAAATGTATTTTTGAAATAGTCCACTGACCTTTTGTAACTTTTGATATTTTCACTTCACAAAACAACTTTTTACCCCGAACAAAGTAATCAAAACATATACATAAGAAAACAATGTTCTAGTAAGAAAAAACTACATTTTATAATAAAATAAGCAGTTTGATAACTATATGATTATAAACAATTAATAATAAATACTTACATTTGGCATACAAAAAAGTCTTTATCTCACTAAAGTATATAATTATTTTATAGTGCAACTGTGATGTACTGTTGCGACCAGCTTGTAATATTTTTTGAAACATTTCTTTTTGGTATTTCTTAATAGATACATACATATGTATGTTTTCTTCCAAACTGTACAAAAAAATACCAACAATTTGGACTTTATTTTTTGTGATTTTTTGACACACTTGCAACACTGTGCGACGCCTTCAACAAGCTCAAGCGGTCGGTATGGACTCGACAGAGATGCACATGCCCAATGCAAATAGCCGCAGACATTACGCCGATGATGTATGAAAGAGTGAGTGAATGCATGTGAATGTCAGTCAGCGAACGGATGCAATGATCACTTCAACGAAGGTATTCAACGGTCAAACGCGCAGCGACTAAGTGACTGATTGACCGCCTGACGGCTGGCTGTGTTACTGATTGTTTTTCTGGTATTTGCGATAGGCGATGAATGCATGCGGCGGCCTCCGTGTGTAGACTCTACATGCGCATGTGCAGATTATCGCTTGTACTCACTTTGCTTATAGGATCGATCGCGCCAATTTAAGTTTACTATTCCTTAAGCTGATTTTGTTGTTACACACTTTGTTATCAGCAGCATGTGTGTTTGTTTTTGTTTTCCGTGTTGGATTGCATGATAAATTGTTGCTGGTATTCAAGGTTTCTTTTTATACCCGAGCGTACTTATACACAAGGGTATTATAACTTTGTTCACATAACGGTTGTTTGTAACAGCAAAAAATAATCGTGATAGATATAGACATATATATGTATACTAAAATTATCAGAATGAAAAGAGGAATCGATTTAGCCCTGGCTGTATGTCCATCCGTCCGTCCGTCTGTCCGTGGTTACAATAACTTGAGTAAAAATTGAGATATCTCAATGAAATTTGGTACATATGTATGTAGATTGCTCTTTCGACAGGGTAGGTTGGTATTGAAAATGGATCGGTTAATAACCACGCCCACCTCCCATATAACCGTTCTTTCGGTATCTATTACAAGAAATTGAGTGAAATTTGGTATTTGGAGCGATTTTGAACTAAGAAATTAGGTATTTATGAAATTTTGAAATTTTGAAAAATGGGCATTGCCTCGCCCAATTCTGAAAAAGTTTCCGTATCTCCATATAACGGAAATTTTGTGATACGCAAAAAATCGTTTTTTAGTGTTTATTGAAAGAAATTAAGTAAAGTTTAATACTAGCTGCGATTTGAAACAAAGAAAAGGAGTTTTTATGAAATTATGGGCATCGCCCATACAAAAATAGATCGGTTTCGATCGAATTTAGCTTTCCTTAATTGTTAAATTAATTTTCTTTTTTAATGTCAATAAATTTCGCAGGTTTGTTGTTGTTTGGTTTTATGTAAACATTTTTAAATTTCCGGAAAATGTTACCCTGAAATGGTTGCGCTGACGTTAGGCAATGAAGAATCGCTGGAGTTGCTCGACGAGCGTAAAGTGTAGCCCATGTGGGAAAAGAACAAGAAATCGAGTGCTGCCTAAAGCAATATTGTGCGCGCGGCACCTCTAACTGTCCTATTGAGCGGTACTCTTGCGGTTCTTATAAACGTAGAAATGTGTGTCCTCCTCTTTTATTAAAGTAAAACGCAGGAGTTACACTGTATATATATATTAACACTTTATTGGATGTTTGTGTTTGCTTTTCTTCGGAGTGTTGCCCAAAGCAATATTGTGCGCACACGTCCGAATCCTTTGCAAGCACAAAGCCAATTGACCCTTCAAGATCAGCAACGCGATTTTTCTATCCTACAAAGCAATGGCAGTTGCTGTATTACTGTATGGGTTGCTATGCACTAAACACAGAGTGGCTTACATATGTATACGTATTAACAAAACTCCACATGGTCGCAATATCTTAAGTAAAGTAATCTATTACAATATGTAATATATTATAATATTTAAATTCAAGTCTTAAAAGTATGTGACTGCTTCAGTCTCCCCCTAGGATGTCGAAATCGTCCCGATGAGGCAGCCTATCTCCTGATCTTCCTTGGTCTTCCTCGACGTCGGATGGCATTGACAGGAACTTTGGGTACATCGTATATGCTTTGGAATGGAGCGCGGACGCGTGATACATACCAAGTGGTTGTTGCAGGTCTTCTTCATGAGCAATAACATACGTAGTTGCACCTTTTCGTTCAATAACGATGTAGGGCCCATCACGTTTAGGGGCGAATTTTGATGTGACTCCTTTTGCTGCGTTGCTCAAGACGTGAGTGGTAACAAGCACCTTGTCTCCTACTTCGAAAACGTTGTGTTCACGCAATTGCGAATTTGTGATTTCTTGTTGGAATCTTGCTGCTTTTGTTCTCGTTCTCATGGATAAAATTTTCAGATTGGATCACTGCTCTAAGATCATGTTGAACATCGTCAATCGTTCGTAACTTTCGCTCAAAAGTTAGGAAGGCGGATTTTGTATATCCGGTGCTTTGGCAACGGGTGGTGTTCATAGCGAATCGTATAGCTGCTAGTTTCTTTCACCAAATGCGATGTTGTCTGCCGACCGAAATAGACAATTGTGCTTTCAAGTCGCGATTTTTCCTCTCCACTGGGTGCGCTTGTGGATGGTACACTGGAGTGAGGACCTGATCGATGTCGAAACAGTATGTAACTTTTTGCATGATAGCGGAGACGAACTGTGGACCATTGTCACTAATGATTTTCCTAGGCACACCATAACGTAAAAATACCTCTCTCTCAATCGTTGAATAATTTTGCTCAGCTGTAGATAACAATCTGCTGGCGTATTCTATTGGGTGCTCGTTAGGGCCCTCCCCATGGAGAAAAACCGCGCCAAGTTCATAAACGCTGGCGTCAGTCTTCAAGATATATGGTGACTTTTGATCCGCTTGTTTAAGTATTGGTGATATAACAAATAATTTTTTTAAACTCTCGTAGGCACTTTGGTGCTTACCGGTCCACAACCAAGCTGCATTTTTCTTCAAAAGTTGTGACAGTGGTTTGAACACTTCAGCGAAGTTTGGCATGAAACGCCTGTACCAGGAGCATGCTTGTAAACATGAAAAAAGCTCCTTTACACTCTGCGGTGATCTAGGTTTCGTAAATACTTCAACTTTAGCTGGATCTACCATAATTCCTTTGGGCGTTAAAACGTGTCCCAGGTATTTTACCTCGTTGCATGCAAATCGGCATTTCTCCTAATTAATCTTGAGACCAAAGAGCCGCAGACGATCAAAAATTTTATGTAAATGTCCCAAGGAAAATAATATCATCCGGTCGATTAGACGCTGGAATGTCGCTGGAGCGTTTCGCAGCCCAAAAGGCATCCGAGTGAATTTGTACATTCCAAATGGTGTAATAAAAGCGGTTTAGCCTTGATCCTCTCTTTTAAGGCCTATCTGCCAGTAACCGGATCGCAAATCAATTGTAGACATGATCTTTGTTGTTTTGGCTTCGTGCAGTAGGTCATCAACGCGTGGAAGTGAATATCGGTCTGGCTTAGTTATAGCGTTAAGTTTCCGATAGTCAATGCAAACTCGGACACCGCCTGTTTTCCTTGGGCACCATAACTACTGGAACGGCCCATGGTGAATCGCATTCAACAATTACACCAGTTTCCAACATTGTTCGAATTTAGCATTTTAACTCATTTTTACGTGCTGGTGAAAGACGGTATGGCGGTAGTGCAATAGGGGATTCACTTCCGGTGTCAATTTCATGCGTGGCGTAAGGCGTTACTGAGGTAGGCTCAGCAAATAAATCTGCATTCTTCAACAATAATAGATCTAATTCATTCTTCTCGCAATCTGTTAGTTCGATGGCGTCAATTTCCTGCAGCATCCATCCACTATGGAGTGGATATTCAAACAATAATCTTCATCAGTACTTGTCTAACGTACTATCATGGGTGGCGCAAAAAGCCGCGAAATATTTTCGGGAGTGCTTTCGCCTATGGGGAGTGCATCCCTAAAAATGTTTATGTTGAGTGTGGGGAATAATCGTTGTTTCGGTTGGCTTTATTAGTTGCATCGGCTTTGACGTCTTGAAATACACACCCATTTTGAGTTAAAATCTTTTTCAAGTGTGCGCTGGCAATGCTTGTCTTTGCTCCGGTGTCAAAAATAGCTTCTCTTTTTAATCCGAATATATTAATACGAACGAGCGGAATCGTGCATTTTGTGACGCTGCTTTGGCTGCACTTGATATGCTAACTGGTTGTTGTTGTAGTGCTTGCTGCTGTTTTTTTCGTTTCAGGCAAACGTCGACGGTATGACCTCGAATTCGGCAAAAAAAAGAGCACCGCTTTGGCTCATCTGCATAAGACTGCTCAGTGACCGCATGTACGCTACGTGTAACTTCTTGCAAAAACATATCCGTCTCACGGCAATGCGACAATAGTTCGTCAAAGGTTGAGAGCATTTCACGACGAAGTCGTTCTCGAATCTTAACGGGCAGCAGGCCGTAAATCATGCTAACTTGTACAGTCTCGCTTACACTGTCTTTAAGTTGTGAAAACAGTAACCTTTTCTTACATGCAAAATCATCGGTAGGTTCTCTTGCTTGTTGTTTGCATTAAAAAATTTGCATACAATTTTTCCAGTCGGGTATTTCATTTCATTTCATTTCATTTATTTAAGTTAATGGTAACAAACCTTACTGACTAGATAACACAAATTTCTTATTATTTAATTAACAGCTAGGATAAAATGAAGGTTAAATGCCTACATAGTAGGACTCAATGCGTGATCTAATTAGTTACCTTGGCATTGCAAAATCAAGATCAAGGACTCTTGAAAGCTAGTTAAACTGTTCGAGCCCTCTTGTGAGGTATTGGTGGTGAAAATGTAGTGCGGACTAAATCAATCGCCTCGACAAATGTTTTTACACTTTCCTTCACCCCAATGCACCATGTTGCTGCATAATCTTCGAAAAGAAGTGGCATTCCGCGCAATGCGTCTTAGTCGGAAATTCGTTCAATGTCTTTGTAGACGGTGACAGAAGCAATAAACTCTTGTACAGCTTCTGGACTTTTCTGCCCACGGAAGCGCGCAATGCACCCAGTAAATGAGCCGCCTTTTCTTTCGCCGGATATCGCCGCCATAATTTGGCCGCTGTGGTCGAGTTGGTAGCGGTGCGTGCTATAACTTGATATGCCCGTGAGTTCGAGGTTCGAATCTCAGTCAGGGCAAACAAAATCTTAATAATAGAAAAAGTTTTTTCTAATAGCGGTCACCCCTCGGTAGGCAATGGCAAACGTCCGAGGGTATTTCTGCCATGAAAAAGCTTCTCATTGAATACATCTGCCGTTCGGAGTCGGCTCAAATCGTAGGAGAAGCTCGGCCAAACACTGAGCTATATGGTGTACGCGCCAAATTTATTATTATTATTATTTGGCTAAAGTGCTCATGTGAAAACGTTGCCATTTTTTTTAGCTTTGTCGCGGTTCGCAGCCCCACGTTGGGCGCCAATGAAATGGTTGCGCTGACGTTAGGTGTCGATGTTGGCCTCACGTTAGGCAACGAAGAATCGCTGGAGTTGCTCGACGAGCGTAGAGTGTAGCTCATGTGGGAAAAGAACAAGAAAGAGAGTGCTGCCTATAGAATAAGTTTTTATTCTATTTTTAAATATTTTATATTTACAACTTTTATTTTATACATTCAGAAAAGTAATGCTTAAAAAAATCAAATTGAAAAATATTGAAAGACAAATTTATATATGAAAATAAAAATATTAAAACAAGTTAATATTAATAAAGTAGATACATATATTATAAACCCTACATATACTTCCCCTCCAATTAAAAAAGAAAATAATTCATATTAAATGTAATGTATGTGCAGGTTTTAAAAAGTCTATGGAAAATGTTTTGATTAAGTTATCTTTTTGAATTTTGAATACTTTATTGTGTTTAAAAATAACTTTAAATTGGCCTTCATAAGGTGGTTGTAGATTTGACTTATGAATAACTTTAACAAACACGTATTCATAAATATCCAAATTTTTGGGAACAAAACAATCTTCTTTATTATGATGTACAATTTTTGAACGAACGTGTGAAAAATGTTCTTTCAGTTTGGAAAGTGTTTCCTTTGTATTATCAAATTCATTATTGTTATTATTATAACTATTTGAAACGAATAATTCTCCAGGTAGAAGGTGCAAGATCGTTTCTTCCTCCTCTTCATCATGACAGCTTCTACAGAAGTCGTACAGTCTCAGCCCTAATCGAAAGGAGTGTTTACCTATAAGACAGTGTCTTGTTATGACCGATATTATCATGCTCAAGTCGTGTTTATTCATGTTTAGTAATTGCCCTGTCCGTTTTGCGCTGAGAGCCGGCCACAGTTGTTTCGATATTTTGCAGGTTGTTTCCTTCCGCCATCTATCGTTCGATAATTTTGTAAACCTTTCGACTATACGAAGCTTGCAAGTTTGCAAGGGTATTCCTAGTTCATCGCATATATCTTCGGTCGAGAGCCCAGTACCGAGTCGGGCTAGCTCGTCGGCCTTACAATTTCCCTTTAGTCCGCTGTGACCTGGGACCCATGTTACCCTTAGGCGAAATGACTCAGCCATCTCGTTAAAAGATGTGCGGCATTTCATAGCCACAATCGAGGTCGTTGATTGCTTTGTGAGAGATTTTATTGCCGCCTGGCTGTCAGTGAAAATGTATATATCGTATCACACTTTACCAGTTGTGTGGCCTTATATATCGCCATCAGTTCCGCCTGAAAGACGCTACAGTGGTCTGGAAGACGGAAGCTATAGGAGATCCCCAGATACCGGGAATATACACCTCTACTACCTTACCCTCAAGCTTTGATCCATCTCTGTATACATGGATGGACTGGCTAATACCAACTGCGTTCAGTTTCCACTCTTCCTTTGAAGGTAGGAGGGTCGTAAACGCCGTGGTGAGGGTAGCGGGCGGAAGGGCATAATCCACCAGACCAGGAAGCTCCGAGAATTCCGCTGGTATCTTGCCGTGACCGTAGGTACTGTTTGAGCATTTATTTAGGATGTTTAAGCGTATCGCCGTAGCACTTGATACCTGTCTGGCATGCAGGTCTATCGGAAGTAGATTTAGTACGGTATATAGTGACTTCGATGCCGTTGTTTTCATCGCACCAGTTATGAGAATGGACGCCAGTCTCTGAACTTTATCCATCATTTTAAAGTTTACACTTTTCTGGAGGGAGTCCCACCATACTACTATGCCGTAACATAGGATCGGCCTGATCACCGCTGTGCATAACCAGTATATAATTCCCCACCTTTTCCCAATTGTCCTGTTGCAGGAGTAGAGCGCTATTGTCGCTTTATGCACTCTGTCTTGGATGTTTGGCTTCCAGTTAAGCTTCCTGTCCAAAATGAGTCCCAGATACTTGGTCTGTTCCTTTACTACGAGGGTGTTTCCCCCTAGAGTTATATGTATGAGATCTGGTGTTTTGTGCTTCCTAGAAAAGAGCACCAGGTCCGTCCTTGATGCATTTACTGCAAGTCCTCGGCTACTGCACCACACAGTTAAGCTATTTAACGATCTTTGAAGCAGGTCCGTTATTGTGGAGAGGTGTTTGCCTGAGATTGCTATGACGATGTCATCAGCGTATGCAATTATTTTGCCACCCGCCTCTTTGGGTTTTTGGAGGAGCCCGTTTACGGCTACATTCCAGAGGAGTGGTGAGATTACTTCTCCTTGAGGCGTTCCTCGGACTGGGTACCTCCTAAGGGTAGACCCACTTAGCTCAGCGCTTAATTCTCTTCCAACAAGCATACGCCCAATGAGCGAGGCCAGTGAGTTATTCACCCCAAGGTTGACCAGTGATGAGGTGATCGCCACAGGAGAAATGTTATTAAAAGCACCCTCGATGTCTAGAAAGGCAGCTAGGGTGTATTCCTTGTAATGCAGTGATCTCTCAATCGTATTGACTAGGGAGTGTAGCGCTGTTTCCACTGATCTTTCTTTGCTGTAGGCATGCTACGCGGTGGTAAGTCCACTGCCAATATTATCTCTATTATGCTCGTCTAGTAGCGGCTAAAACGATTTGATTAAGAAGGACGATAGACTAATTGGTCTAAAGTCTTTCGGTCTCGTATGGGTTGTTCTTCCTCCTTAAGGAATGAAGACTACTTTTACCTCTTCCCATCTCCGGGGTATATGGCTATACCATAACACCGCCTCGTAGACTTGTACGAGTATAGGCGCAATTAGCTCCGAAGTGTTCTGAAGGTCGGCAGGAATGATCCCGTCTAGTCCAGGGGATTTAAAGGGCTGAAAGCTGCCAAAGGCTCGTTTTATTTTCCCTTCGGTTATACTGAGCATGGAGAAATCGTTGTTGCTCTCAGGTCGAGTACAAGCTATGTTGACTCTGTTTTCCAAGCACCCTGGAAAGTGTGTTTGCATTAGGAGTTCTAATGTTTCACCGCTGTTTGTTGTCCAATCTCCGTCATCTTTTATAAGGTAGCTTATATTGCTTGGACTCATCAATAGTACTTTCCTTAATCTGCTAGCTCCGAAGTGCTTTCTATCTTCTGACAGAAGTCTCTCCAGGAGGATTGTTTAGCGCTTCTAGAGGCCTCAAGGGAGACTATCCAGTTCTACAGAAACCCAAAGAAAACTAATTGGGAACTCTTTCACTTATCTATTGAATAAGAGGCTAACACGGCCTCGGCGGACATTATGGCTACTCACGATCTAGAAATTGAATCAATACAGCTTCAAAATAATCTAACATCAGCCTTTGAAGTGAGCTGCCCAGAGAAGATCAAAAAATCTCAAAGGGACGTCCCATGGTGGAACGGCAATCTCAAAAAACTTCGACAAAAGGCTCGAAAGCTATTCAATAGGGCTAAACGGACTGGTGAATGGTCCACTTACAAAACAGCCCTCACTGTCTATAACAGAGAGCTAAGAGAGTCCAAAAGGATCACATGGCGTAAGCACTGTGAGGGTATCTCACTTAGACTGGATCATACAAATGGCTTATGCACACTAAGGAAACCTGACGGAACCTACACGGGTGACCCTGAGGAGACCAACCGGCTTCTAATGGAAACCCACTTCCCAGGATGTATTATACAAAACCAAAATCCTACTGCGACCACTGTTGCTACAGTGTGCGCTAACGGTAGGACAAGAGGTCTTACGAGAAGAATTGTCAACCGTGACAGGGTACAGTGGGCTATTTCAACGTTCAGTGCATACAAATCCCCTAGTCCAGATGGTATCTACCCATGTCTGCTTCAGCGGGCTA
This sequence comes from Philophylla caesio, assembly GCA_963971545.1. Lineage (NCBI taxonomy): Eukaryota > Metazoa > Arthropoda > Insecta > Diptera > Tephritidae > Philophylla > Philophylla caesio. Next base: position 27,704,150 of record OZ020609.1, on the reverse strand, counting down.
TGGAATCCATATCTGGAACCCTTGTTAGAATACTGAGGGCGAGCTTGCTTCTTGCCTATATTCCCTCACCTTGGAAAGTATTAATACCCAAAGCCGGAAAAAATTCCAATCAACTTCCAAAGGCTTTTATACCTATAAGCCTAAGTTCCTTTGTGATAAAGACACTGGAAAAACTTATTGACTTTCACATCAGGGACACCTATCTCAAGGTTAAACCACTCTGTGAAAGTCAACATGCATATCAAGCAGGGAAGTCTACTATTACTGCCATACACGGCCTAACTCAAGTACTTGAAAAGGCCTTAGAGTACAAACAGATAGCCCTGTGTGCATTCCTTGATATATCAGGTGCCTTTGACAATACAAGTTATGAGGCAATCTCCGCAGGATTAGCTAGTAAGGATATCCCGAAGCTTATAACGAAGTGGATACTAAGCATGCTGAAATCCAGAATCATAATGGCTGAACTAGGTGGAAGTAGACTTCGGGTAACGGCCACTCGTGGCTGCCCTCAAGGGGGTGTTCTCTCACCTCTATTGTGGACACTCGTTGTCGATGAACTCTTAGAGAAGCTTAAAGGGAATGGATTCAATGCTTACGGCTATGCTGACGACCTTGTCATCTATGTTGTGGGCTGGGATGAAAGAACATTAAGCTCCAGGCTTCAATCTGCCCTAAATCTGACGCTCAAATGGTGCTCTGAGAAAGGGTTGTCAATCAATCCAGCAAAGTCGATTATCATCATCCCATTCACCAGAAGAAGGAAGGTGGACCTAACTAAACCAATGCTGGGAGGTACTGAGATCGAATTCTCAAAAGAAGTGAAATACCTAGGGATCACAATAGATAGTAAGCTCAACTGGAACTCTCATCTCACAGGAAGTACCAATAAAGCGACAAGAGCATTCTATGCTTGTCAAAGACTACACGGCAAAACCTGGGGAATCTCCCCGAAACTCACATACTGGTCATTTAACACGGTGATAAAGCCAATTATCATCTACGCAGCTCTAGTATGGTGGCCTAAGGCCAAAATGGTGAGCTCCGGCGCTGCTCTCGGCAAACTCCATCGCCTCGTCTGTCTGGCCATTACGGGGGCCATGCGCACATGTCCCACAGAAGCGCTTGGCATCATCTCGGGCATCCCACCATTGGGCATACTCATTGAAAAAGAGGCTTGTCAGAGCACTCTGAGACTGTCTAATCTTAGTCGTCTGAAAAGTGGAGATTTCAGGTGGCATTTGGGTGTCCTACAACCACTCAATGCCGACCCAATAATCAAACTCACAGATACTATGTTGCCAAAACTATCCTTTACCAAGACCTACAAAGTCATAATACTGGAAAGGGATACATGTAAAGGGATGGTGAAAGCAATTAATAAAGGATCACAGGTCTGGTACACTGACGGTTCCAAACTTATCAATGGGAGCACCGGGGCCGGGGTGTTCGGACCAAGATTTCAAAAAAGTGCCCCAATGGGGTCATACCCAACCATCTTCTAGGCGGAAATCTATGCTATTGAGCTGTGTGCACACGAATGTCTTCGCAGAAAGACAAATGGAGCCACAATCAACATTATGTCAGACAGCCAGGCAGCCCTTAGGGCACTAGACTCCTTCAAAACGGAGTCAAAACTGGTAGACAGTTGCAGAGCGGCACTGGAATCATTAGGAGCCAACAACAAAGTCACTCTGTGGTGGGTTCCGGGTCATGAGGGTGTGGATGGCAATGAGAGGGCGGACTATCTCGCAAAAAAAGGGGCCCAACAGAGCTTCTGCGGTCCTCAGCCGTTCTGCGGTCCTTCTAAGGGATACAGAGCAGAACTTCTAAAAAGGTGGGAGGACTCGAGAATCGCAGCCCAATGGCGATCGTCAAAGGTCAGGTAATAGGCAATCTAAGAGGTTCATAAGTCCATCCCGTGGAACCTCTAGAAAACTTCTTAATCTCAGCAGGGAGGGTCTAAGAACTCTCACCGGGTACTTAACAGGTCACTGTAGGCTGAGATACCACCTTCACAAAATAGGACTCTCTGAGGTTTCAGACTGTAGGTTTTGTGGCTTAGAGGCGGAGACCTCGGAGCACATACTGTGTGAATGCCCGAGTATAAGTAGACTCAGGCTAATACACCTTGGAGAGCGACTGTTATCTCCATCCACAATATGGACAATCACACCCTCCAAAGTGCTTAGTCTCATAAATAGCCTAAAGATGGAGTGACAACTTAAAGGGTTAGCACAATAGATATTTTTTAGGTCGCAGAGCTACTATGCCCTGATAATAATAATAATAATAGCGCTTCTTACTGCATACTTAAAGCGTCGTTGACTATCCTTAAATTCATTCCATGAGTTTGTTAACTTGGCCCGGTTGAATTTTGTTCTGCATTCTTTTCGAAGAGTTGCAATTACAGTCGACCACCATGGAGGTTTCGATTTCTTACTCGCTGTCCTTATCGGACAGGCTTCCTTAACGGCTCGTTGGAAGGCTTTAGTTACATCGTCTACGACTTTGTCAAGTTGATGCTCTGAGTCTATTTGGCAATTTAGACCATTAATATTGTTGGAAAAGGTTGCTTTAAACTTTTCCCACTTGGTTTTTCTTCGGTTTAGGAACGGTTTTCGCTCTTTTACCGGTATAGCTAATTTTTAGATCACATACATATGATCCGAGAGTGAAGACTCTTTCCAGACATTCCAGTCATGCAGAAGTTCTGCCCCCTCCCCATTGGCACATGTAATGTCTAGGACTTCCCTCCTATTTGAAGTCACGAATGTGGAAGTATCTCCTACATTGCTAACCTGTAAGTTATTACACATAATGAATCCAAAGATTGACTCACCCCGTTCATTTGTGTCTGAGCTGCCCCAGATATGATGATGTGCATTTGCATCAGCTCCAATGATTAGCGGGATGTTGCGCTTGTGCGCTTCCGTTACTGTATCTCTTATTGGCTGAGGTGGAGGTGGTGTTTCCGCGTCGTGCGCCATGTACGAGGACGCCAGCCAAACTGTCCTACCGCCAGACTCCACTGCCACGACAACATTGTCCGCATCACTGAACTGTATTAAAAGAAACACATTAATACACTTCCTTATCAATATGCACGACCTGGGTTTACCTTTGTCTGTTAGATAGATCAACTTGTATTCCTTACTGCTCAGTCCGCATAACCGATCTTTTACGACCCAAGGTTCTTGGATAAGCTGACATCCTCTTCTCTTTCAGTAAGACGGAGGAGTAGTGTAGCTGAGGCCACCTTGCTGTGGTGAAGATTAATTTGTATTATCCCCACCATCAGCAGTGTTGGGTGCTTCTCTCCACCCGACTACGGTCTGGTTGGCGTCCTCCTCATCGGATATGGGAAGGAGGGCCTCTGTCTCCTCCACCATTACAGTGTCGGAGGATGATAAGGAGATGTATGAATTTTGTGAGATCCTAATAATTTTGTTAATTCAGTAAATAATTTTGATGTAAATTGTGATGCTTGATCTACTGTTATATTAAGTGGAACGCCGAAACGGGGAAAATAATTTTGTACAAATGTTTTTGCAATTGTATTCGCTGAAATATCTTTAAGTGGATAAGCTTCTGGCCAACGTGTATGTCTGTCAATTATAGTTAAAATGTAAAGATTTTCTTTTGAAACAGGTAATGGACCAACAAGATCCAAATGTATGTGTTCAAATCGACCAGATGGTATATTCATTTTTTGTACTGGTGTTTTAGTATGTTCAGAAATTTTTGATTTCTGGCAGTTAATACATGCGGAAGTCCAACTATTAATTTCTTTACGCATGTTAGGCCAAAAAAATTTTGATTGAATTAAACCTCTAGTAGTACGAACACTAGGATGTTATAAGGAATGGATTTTATCCAAAATTATATTCTTCATAGAATTTGTAACAAAAGGTCTAAAAGGTTGTTAAGAAATATCACACCAAATATTGAGATTAAGAACTGGAATATTAATTTCTTTTAAATTATTGTTAGAAATTAAGTCATGAAAAGTTTGGTCTTTTTGTTGTTCTTTATCAAAGTTTGAAATTTAATATCTTGAGCTAAAATTGTGTTAATATCTGGAATACGTGAAAGTGTGTCAGCAACAATGCTTTCTTTTCCAGAAATGTATTGAATGTCATTTATACATAAATTGTGCAATGTACTTAAGATGTCGAATTTGTCGAGGTGATCTATCTGTTTTTGAATTTAGAACAAGTGTTAAAGGTTTATGATCAGTGTATATTGTGAAAATTCTACCTTCAAGAAAATGTTTAAAATGTTTAATTGAATTGTATATGGCTAAAAGTTCTCTGTCAAATGTTGAGTAATTCATTTCTGTAGAAGAAAATTTTCATGAAAAACAAATATTATTAAAAATTTTAACATTTACTAGGCCAACAGAAAAATGAACATTTATTGAAAGTGGTTTTTTAAAATTTGGAATGGTTTCAATTCGATCGGAAGATGTTCTAATGCCTTCATTAGAAATTTCATAACTGAGAAAATTTAGTTTATCAGTTCCGAAAATGCATTTCGAAGGTTTAATATTTAAATTAAATTTCTTAAGTCTTTTAAATATTAGTTTTAAATGTTCTAAATGTTGTTCTTCATTATCACTAGCAAAAAGAATATCATCAATATAAACAAATACAAATTGTAAGCCGTAAAATACTTCGTTAATAAAACGTTGAAATGTTTGGGCACTTTTTCGTAAACCAAAAGGCATCCGTACGAACTCAAACATTCGAAAAGTTGTGGTTATTGCTGTTTTATGAATATCTTCGTCAGCCATTGGAACACGAACAAGATCAATTTTCGAAAATATTGGTTTATTATGTAAATTTATAGCTAAATCATGAATATGTGGTAATGGATAAGTATCAGTAGCGCGATTCCGTAACTTTTTTAACAACACTCGAAGTTGCCAAATCAGCTAAACAACAGAAGTTAACAATACTGCTATTCAGTAGCTCTTTTTTGACAACATACATACGTTATTGTAAAATCAGCTGTGTTGTTAAGCTAGCGGCGTCTAGTTTTGTGTTGTTAAGAAACGTTAAAGGCTATTTGCGTGTAAAAATAAAACTAATAAAAGAAATGGCGTTTGAATATTTGGCATTAAATTTATATCGAAGTGGTCGTGAACTAAACGCGCATCCGGTGGATCGGCGTTCACTCCGAAACGTGGACGATCTCTTCGAATTGCCGTCCACCGAGTTCCGGAAGCTTTATCGGCTAAGTCCAAACGTAGTCTACAACTTGGTTGCCCAATTGGACTCTAAACTGAAAGGATCTAAAATAACTGCAATATCCACCGAGAAACAGGTGAGTCATTCAATCTTTAAGCAATTTGCAGTTTAAAATAAACGCCTGTTTCTACGCCTGTGGTTGTTACCAACACCCTGTACGAGAACAGTGGGGCATTTCGAGGAGCCAGTCATCGATAAGCCGTTGTATCCACCGGGTGACAGATGCCATCAACAGTTCTTTATTTTATGTCAAATTCCCAATGACCCAAGTTGAGCGCCCAGCTGCCAAGGAAATATTTGCGTCAGCACCTTCTCCATTCATTGGAGGCACTATCGGGGCAATCGATTGCACCCATGTGTCGATTTTGGCTCCCAAAAATCATGAGGAGGCTTATGTGAACCATCACGGATACCATTATTTAAACATGCAAATGGTAAGCTAATTAAAAAATTAAAATATCGAAAAATTTTGTTTCAAATTAAAGTTTTATTATACATAATTATATGTATATGCAAATTCTCTTAGACTTAATTAATATTAATTATGATAAGAGTTCAACTTTTCGAAAATAAATGGATATAATTACATATTAAATAAAACGAAACTTTTCATTTAAAGACGGAAGTGTAAAAGGTAAATCAATTTAATTATAAAAGAAAATATATTCGTTTTTAAACTATTTAACACATTTAATAGAAACTCAAGGTACATACTTCAGGTACAAATTCACAAGTAATAAGGTACAATTAAGATACTAAATAAATAATTTTAAACATAAAAGAAAATAACAAATTCATTTTGAAAATTAAAAGAAAAATTGAAACTTAAAACTAATTAAACTAGACTTAAACACTATTATTTTTCTTATAACTACTAACTTACACAAATTGCGCTGCCGAAATGTCATCGAAGTCTATTGACTCCCCGTCCTCCATTATTAATTGGAACTCCTAAAATATATTAAATTAAATTAAATTATATAGAAAAGTAAAGTAATACATTTTTTAGCATTTTGCTTTGCTTAATCATACACTTACCTCTTCAAGGGGCACATTATCGGCTACCTCCTCGTGGCTCTCGACATAACTGCCGCCAATCGGAGCAACTACGCGCCTTTCCACTTCTGATAAAGGCGCCTTTTACATAGGCCTATTGCCATTCACGCACCCTCGAGCTTGTCCGGCTTTTAAGGTCGCGCCACACCTGTTGAAAATAGTGAAATATAATTGACAATTTTATTGAGCTCGAGGCCAGTTTATAGAAGATTTTATTGAAAAAATAACAACAGTTTTTTAAAATGGTAGAAGTTGCTCTTGTTTGTAGTTGGTTTGTTTAAGGAAGATGGAAAAACGACGCAGTCCACTCAGCTAGCGTAGCACAGCATTTAGCGTGTTGGCTTTGCAACTCCGAGCTCCTTGGTTCATAGCCGTGGAGAAGTGGTTATGAAGAATTAATATAAAAAAAAAAAAAAAAAAAAAAAAAAAGAAGTCTGATGAGGAAATGTGGTGATTTCCGAAATAGTACTATAACTTCTACCATTTTAAAAAAACTGTTGTTATTTTTCCAATCAAATCTTCTATAAACTGGCCTCGAGCTCAATAAAATTGTCAATTATTAAAATCAATAAGGCCGAAAAACAACTAAAAATAGTGAAATATATATATAATATATTAACTTTATAACATTAATTATATAATATATTAATATATTTACAAAATATATTAACACAAATTGAAACACTTTCGGAAATCTGCTTCCTTTGAACGTGCACTTTTAAAACAAGATTGGTACAAGATTGGAGCCCCTGGTGCTCCGTCAAAAAGTCGAGCAACGCAAGGAGTTGCTCTGTTCCGACTCCGTTTGGCTGCAGCTGCACTCGTTGATGCCATTCTAAAACAAAAGCAAAAGATTTATAAGCAGTATTTTGTTATAATTAAATAAATATATCCAAAATACTTCCCTTTTGTTGAAATATGTGCTCGACGACTATTGGCGCGATGAAATTTGTTTGTTTTTTTATCATTCCTCTTTGTGCTTTTCGCGTATTTTGACATTTCGTAAAGCAGAGGTGCCACTTTTTGTTAATTTGAATAAATAAGAAAAATCAGCTGTTCAGTATGGTTAAGCACAAGTTAGTGAATAGCACATTCGTTATTGCAAACAGCAAACATTGTTAACTAACAATTCAACATATTGAATTGTTAAGAGTTAGTGAATAGCGCTACAGGTATCGTTATAACATTGAGTCTTCTGTAATCGCCATAAGGTCTCCAATCATTTGTTTCTTTTTTTGGAACTAAATGCAATGTGAGAGTTTCAAGGTCTGCATATACCAGTGTCAGCAAGCTGGTAACTTTGCACCAAAATAAGAAAAGAAGAAGTTGAGAGTCGTTGAAGAGAGAGGTGTATTTGAACCGTCGGAAAGTGCAGAGCTCGTCGTAAAATTCTTAGTTAGTAAAAATATTAAACTTTGATAACTTTATTAAATAGATAATAAATACTTTTGTGAAATTGAATACATGAAACTAAAAGGCCTCCTGACAGCCTCAGAAGTAAGATGTAATCTACCCTCACGAAAATAAAAGTAAAAGCGCATAAGTGTTCGCACTCGTGTACAGTGTTACAAGAAAAATATAAAATATGATCAAAATCGTAATACGCATATTTCGCTAGACATACTTAAGTACATATGTACATATCATTAAATTCCGATTACGTTCATTGTAAACGTATATCAAAAAGTGAAACTACGTGGAAAATTTAATATTTAAATTAAATTTCTTAAGTCTTTTAAATATTAGTTTTAAATGTTCTAAATGTTGTTCTTCATTATCACTAGCAAAAAGAATATCATCAGTATAAACAAATACAAATTGTAAGCCGTAAAATACTTCGTTAATAAAACGTTGAAATGTTTGGGCACTTTTTCGTAAACCAAAAGGCATCCGTACGAACTCAAACATTCGAAAAGTTGTGGTTATTGCTGTTTTATGAATATCTTCGTCAGCCATTGGAACACGAACAAGATCAATTTTCGAAAATATTGGTTTATTATGTAAATTTATAGCTAAATCATGAATATGTGGTAATGGATAAGTATCAGTAGCGCGATTCCGTAACTTTTTTAACAACACTCGAAGTGGCCAAATCAGCTAAACAACAGAAGTTAACAATACTGCTATTCAGTAGCTCTTTTTTGACAACATACATACGTTATTGTAAAATCAGCTGTGTTGTTAAGCTAGCGGCGTCTAGTTTTGTGTTGTTAAGAAACGTTAAAGGCTATTTGCGTGTAAAAATAAAACTAATAAAAGAAATGGCGTTTGAATATTTGGCATTAAATTTATATCGAAGTGGTCGTGAACTAAACGCGCATCCGGTGGATCGGCGTTCACTCCGAAACGTGGACGATCTCTTCGAATTGCCGTCCACCGAGTTCCGGAAGCTTTATCGGCTAAGTCCAAACGTAGTCTACAACTTGGTTGCCCAATTGGACTCTAAACTGAAAGGATCTAAAATAACTGCAATATCCACCGAGAAACAGGTGAGTCATTCAATCTTTAAGCAATTTGCAGTTTTACATAAACGCCTGTTTCTACGCCTGTGGTTGTTACCAACACCCTGTACGAGAACAGTGGGGCATTTCGAGGAGCCAGTCATCGATAAGCCGTTGTATCCACCGGGTGACAGATGCCATCAACAGTTCTTTATTTTATGTCAAATTCCCAATGACCCAAGTTGAGCGCCCAGCTGCCAAGGAAATATTTGCGTCAGCACCTTCTCCATTCATTGGAGGCACTATCGGGGCAATCGATTGCACCCATGTGTCGATTTTGGCTTCCAAAAATCATGAGGAGGCTTACGTGAACCATCACGGATACCATTCTTTAAACATGCAAATGGTAAGCTAATTAAAAAATTAAAATATCGAAAAATTTTGTTTCAAATTAAAGTTTTATTATACATAATTATATGTATATGCAAATTCTCTTAGACTTAATTAATATTAATTATGATAAGAGTTCAACTTTTCGAAAATAAATGGATATAATTACATATTAAATAAAACGAAACTTTTCATTTAACGACGGAAGTGTAAAAGGTAAATCAATTTAATTATAAAAGAGAAGATATTCGTTTTTAAACTATTTAACACATTTAATAGAAACTCAAGGTACATACTTCAGGTACAAATTCACAAGTAATAAGGTACAATTAAGATACTAAATAAATAATTTTAAACATAAAAGAAAATAACAAATTCATTTTGAAAATTAAAAGAAAAATTGAAACATAAAACTAATTAAACTAGACTTAAACACTATTATTTTTCTTATAACTACTAACTTACACAAATTGCGCTGCCGAAATGTCATCGAAGTCTATTGACTCCCCGTCCTCCATTATTAATTGGAACTCCTAAAATATATTAAATTAAATTAAATTATATAGAAAAGTAAAGTAATACATTTTTTAGCATTTTGCTTTGCTTAATCATACACTTACCTCTTCAAGGGGCACATTATCGGCTACCTCCTCGTGGCCCTCGACATAACTGCCGCCAATCGGAGCAACTACGCGCCTTTCCACTTCTGATAAAGGCGCCTTTTACATAGGCCTATTGCCATTCACGCACCCTCGAGCTTGTCCGGCTTTTAAGGTCGCGCCACACCTGTTGAAAATAGTGAAATATAATTGACAATTTTATTGAGCTCGAGGCCAGTTTATAGAAGATTTTATTGGAAAAATAACAACAGTTTTTTAAAATGGTAGAAGTTGCTCTTGTTTGTAGTTGGTTTGTTTAAGGAAGATGGAAAAACGACGCAGTCCACTCAGCTAGCGTAGCACAGCATTTAGCGTGTTGGCTTTGCAACTCCGAGCTCCTCGGTTCATAGCCGTGGAGAAGTGGTTATGAAGAATTAATATAAAAAAAAAAAAAAAAAAAAAAAAAAAAAAAAAAAGAAGTCTGATGGGGAAATGTGGTGATTTCCGAAATAGTACTATAACTTCTACCATTTTAAAAAACTGTTGTTATTTTTCCAATAAAATCTTCTATAAACTGGCCTCGAGCTCAATAAAATTGTCAATTATTAAAATCAATAAGGCCGAAAAACAACTAAAAATAGTGAAATATATATATAATATATTAACTTTATAACATTAATTATATAATATATTAATATATTTACAAAATATAATAACACAAATTGAAACACTTTCGGAAATCTGCTTCCTTTGAACGTGCACTTTTAAAACAAGATTGGTACTTACCGTGCGTCATTGCTCCACAGCCTTGTTTGCTCCTCTAATGGCGTTGAGCTTGTCTGCCATTTCCGCCCACTTCCTTTCATTCTCCAATTTCCCATGGAGACGCTGGAATTTGCCGGTGGCTAGCCCCTGGTGCTCCGTCAAAAAGTCGAGCAACGCAAGGAGTTGCTCTGTTCCGACTCCGTTTGGCTGCAGCTGCACTCGTTGATGTCATTCTAAAACAAAAGCAAAAGATTTATAAGCAGTATTTTGTTATAATTAAATAAATATATCCAAAATACTTCCCTTTTGTTGAAATACATATGTGCTCGACGACTATTGGCGCGATGAAATTTGTTTGTTTTTTTATCATTCCTCTTTGTGCTTTTCGCGTATTTTGACATTTCGTAAAGCAGAGGTGCCACTTTTTGTTAATTTGAATAAATAAGAAAAATCAGCTGTTCAGTATGGTTAAGCACAAGTTAGTCAATTGCACATTCGTTATTGCAAACAGCAAACATTGTTAACTAACAATTCAACATATTGAATTGTTAAGAGTTAGTGAATAGCGCTACAGGTATCGTTATAACATTGAGTCTTCTGTAATCGCCATAAGGTCTCCAATCATTTGTTTCTTTTTTTGGAACTAAATGCAATGTGAGAGTTTCAAGGTCTGCATATACCAGTGTCAGCAAGCTGGTAACTTTGCACCAAAATAAGAAAAGAAGAAGTTGAGAGTCGTTGAAGAGAGAGGTGTATTTGAACCGTCGGAAAGTGCAGAGCTCGTCGTGAAATTCTTAGTTAGTAAAAATATTAAACTTTGATAACTTTATTAAATAGATAATAAATACTTTTGTGAAATTGAATACATGAAACTAAAAGGCCTTCTGACAGCCTCAGAAGTAAGATGTAATCTACCCTCACGAAAATAAAAGTAAAAGCGCATAAGTGTTCGCACTCGTGTACAGTGTTACAAGAAAAATATAAAATATGATCAAAATCGTAATACGCATATTTCGCTAGACATACTTAAGTACATATGTACATATCATTAAATTCCGATTACGTTCATTGTAAACGTATATCAAAAAGTGAAACTACGTGGAAAATTTAATATTTAAATTAAATTTCTTAAGTCTTTTAAATATTAGTTTTAAATGTTTTAAATGTTGTTCTTCATTATCACTAGCAAAAAGAATATCATCAGTATAAACAAATACAAATTGTAAGCCGTAAAATACTTCGTTAATAAAACGTTGAAATGTTTGGGCACTTTTTCGTAAACCAAAAGGCATCCGTACGAACTCAAACATTCGAAAAGTTGTGGTTATTGCTGTTTTATGAATATCTTCGTCAGCCATTGGAACACGAACAAGATCAATTTTCGAAAATATTGGTTTATTATGTAAATTTATAGCTAAATCATGAATATGTGGTAATGGATAAGTATCAGTAGCGCGATTCCGTAACTTTTTTAACAACACTCGAAGTTGCCAAATCAGCTAAACAACAGAAGTTAACAATACTGCTATTCAGTAGCTCTTTTTTGACAACATACATACGTTATTGTAAAATCAGCTGTGTTGTTAAGCTAGCGGCGTCTAGTTTTGTGTTGTTAAGAAACGTTAAAGGCTATTTGCGTGTAAAAATAAAACTAATAAAAGAAATGGCGTTTGAATATTTGGCATTAAATTTATATCGAAGTGGTCGTGAACTAAACGCGCATCCGGTGGATCGGCGTTCACTCCGAAACGTGGACGATCTCTTCGAATTGCCGTCCACCGAGTTCCGGAAGCTTTATCGGCTAAGTCCAAACGTAGTCTACAACTTGGTTGCCCAATTGGACTCTAAACTGAAAGGATCTAAAATAACTGCAATATCCACCGAGAAACAGGTGAGTCATTCAATCTTTAAGCAATTTGCAGTTTAAAATAAACGCCTGTTTCTACGCCTGTGGTTGTTACCAACACCCTGTACGAGAACAGTGGGGCATTTCGAGGAGCCAGTCATCGATAAGCCGTTGTATCCACCGGGTGACAGATGCCATCAACAGTTCTTTATTTTATGTCAAATTCCCAATGACCCAAGTTGAGCGCCCAGCTGCCAAGGAAATATTTGCGTCAGCACCTTCTCCATTCATTGGAGGCACTATCGGGGCCATCGATTGCACCCATGTGTCGATTTTGGCTCCCAAAAATCATGAGGAGGCTTACGTGAACCATCACGGATACCATTCTTTAAACATGCAAGTGGTAAGCTAATTAAAAAATTAAAATATCGAAAAATTTTGTTTCAAATTAAAGTTTTATTATACATAATTATATGTATATGCAAATTCTCTTAGACTTAATTAATATTAATTATGATAAGAGTTCAACTTTTCGAAAATAAATGGATATAATTACATATTAAATAAAACGAAACTTTTCATTTAACGACGGAAGTGTAAAAGGTAAATCAATTTAATTATAAAAGAGAAGATATTCGTTTTTAAACTATTTAACACATTTAATAGAAACTCAAGGTACATACTTCAGGTACAAATTCACAAGTAATAAGGTACAATTAAGATACTAAATAAATAATTTTAAACATAAAAGAAAATAACAAATTCATTTTGAAAATTAAAAGAAAAATTGAAACATAAAACTAATTAAACTAGACTTAAACACTATTATTTTTCTTATAACTACTAACTTACACAAATTGCGCTGCCGAAATGTCATCGAAGTCTATTGACTCCCCGTCCTCCATTATTAATTGGAACTCCTAAAATATATTAAATTAAATTAAATTATATAGAAAAGTAAAGTAATACATTTTTTAGCATTTTGCTTTGCTTAATCATACACTTACCTCTTCAAGGGGCACATTATCGGCTACCTCCTCGTGGCCCTCGACATAACTGCCGCCAATCGGAGCAACTACGCGCCTTTCCACTTCTGATAAAGGCGCCTTTTACATAGGCCTATTGCCATTCACGCACGCTCGAGCTTGTCCGGCTTTTAAGGTCGCGCCACACCTGTTGAAAATAGTGAAATATAATTGACAATTTTATTGAGCTCGAGGCCAGTTTATAGAAGATTTTATTGGAAAAATAACAACAGTTTTTTAAAATGGTAGAAGTTGCTCTTGTTTGTAGTTGGTTTGTTTAAGGAAGATGGAAAAACGACGCAGTCCACTCAGCTAGCGTAGCACAGCATTTAGCGTGTTGGCTTTGCAACTCCGAGCTCCTTGGTTCATAGCCGTGGAGAAGTGGTTATGAAGAATTAATATAAAAAAAAAAAAAAAAAAAAAAAAAGAAGTCTGATGAGGAAATGTGGTGATTTCCGAAATAGTACTATAACTTCTACCATTTTAAAAAACTGTTGTTATTTTTCCAATAAAATCTTCTATAAACTGGCCTCGAGCTCAATAAAATTGTCAATTATTAAAATCAATAAGGCCGAAAAACAACTAAAAATAGTGAAATATATATATGTATAATATATTAACTTTATAACATTAATTATATAATATATTAATATATTTACAAAATATATTAACACAAATTGAAACACTTTCGGAAATCTGCTTCCTTTGAACGTGCACTTTTAAAACAAGATTGGTACTTACCGTGCGTCATTGCTCCACAGCCTTGTTTGCTCCTCTAATGGCGTTGAGCTTGTCTGCCATTTCCGCCCACTTCCTTTCATTCTCCAATTTCCCATGGAGACGCGGGAATTTGCCGGTGGCTAGCCCCTGGTGCTCCGTCAAAAAGTCGAGCAACGCAAGGAGTTGCTCTGTTCCGACTCCGTTTGGCTGCAGCTGCACTCGTTGATGCCATTATAAAACAAAAGCAAAAGATTTATAAGCAGTATTTTGTTATAATTAAATAAATATATCCAAAATACTTCCCTTTTGTTGAAATATGTGCTCGACGACTATTGGCGCGATGAAATTTGTTTGTTTTTTTATCATTCCTCTTTGTGCTTTTCGCGTATTTTGACATTTCGTAAAGCAGAGGTGCCACTTTTTGTTAATTTGAATAAATAAGAAAAATCAGCTGTTCAGTATGGTTAAGCACAAGTTAGTGAATAGCACATTCGTTATTGCAAACAGCAAACATTGTTAACTAACAATTCAACATATTGAATTGTTAAGAGTTAGTGAATAGCGCTACAGGTATCGTTATAACATTGAGTCTTCTGTAATCGCCATAAGGTCTCCAATCATTTGTTTCTTTTTTTGGAACTAAATGCAATGTGAGAGTTTCAAGGTCTGCATATACCAGCATATCAAAAAGTGAAACTACGTGGAAAATTCGTGGAAATCGGTACTCCTCTGCACTAGACGTCTGCATGAATGTACCCATTGGCCGTTTTAACACATTCACACGTAAGCGCAACATTCTACGCATTCTGCTCACAGCAAGCGCGATGACTGAATGAGTGTGCAGATAGCTGAGAATACTGCCCTCAGTCGCATTCAGAAAAAGACCACATCCGGCTGTATGAATCACCATTCGACTGAAAGATTTTATGACGGCGCCAATTTTTGCAAATGATAGCGGCTACATTATGAAAGCAATTGAATAGAAAAAATGTAATAATTGCATGTCTCTTCATATTTACGTATGTACATACATCCATACATAATCTACATTGAATTTTACTGAAATTAATAAGTAACTATAAAATAAATGCATACACTTATAATAACGTCAATACACATTTGTATGAAAATATGTTCATATGTAGGCGCAAATGTAAATGGAAAGAAAACAGATTTAGAAAAAATTTGCACAATGCTTTTTATATATTGAATTTCTTAAGACTCTCAATTTTTCAATTTCACATTAAAACGTTAGAAATTTTGGATGGAAAACTTTGATATTTGGAAAATGTGTGCACTCTGTACAAGTTTTGAAACTTTAATTGATATTGTTCTAGTTAAAGAATGCGATATTATTTTTTAGAATTAACGGAAAGGATTTGTGTTAAAAAACATTGTAAGTATTGCATACAACTATAACCTGTTTTTGACGCTGAAGTGCATACATATCTATATACGTATTTATATACGTACATATGTCTATTTATGTGTGGGTATAATGTATGGTAGTAAAACCCTTTTATAAATATTCGCTAGCTTCTTCACATCCGTAAATAGGCATGTGTGTATGTATGTACATGTATGTATGTATATGCAGCCTACTTACTGAGTGCCAGGCCATTTGCTCAACTTGGTGATTATCCCTTTCGTATTTATGTACACACATGCATATATACATACATACATGTGTATTGTACGTATGCATAGAGTGTGCGTCTGCGCTTGTGAACACATATGTTTTTTTTTTTTATTTTTTATTTTTTTTATTTTTTTTTCACGGACGTTGGGATAGCGCGCTATCCATCAAGAGGCCCGTATGAATCTCTGGTGAAGCCACCTCCCCGGGACTACTCACGCATTTCATCAGGGAGGGGCTATGGCATAAATGCCTGACTTTCATGACGCCTTTTCCATAGTCCCCCATCCACGTAAGGTGATTAGGGGTTCAGGAGCGTTCTGCTACGACTTCACCTGTGAACGATACAAGCAAACAAAAGATTAAACATATTCCGGACTAACTTAATCGCGTTGCTAAGCGACGGCGTTGTTCGCGTATTCTGAGCTCTGTCATTATTTCTTTACAGATGTTTTTTACTGTATTCCAAACTGCTTTATCATTAATCATATAGGATATCAGATTTTCTGGCTTTGGATCTACCTTCATGACGATTCTTAATTTCCCCCGCTCAAATGAAAACGAAGGACAAGAAAACAGTATGTGTTCTGCGTTCTCCGCCACAGTCTCACACGAGGCACAAACCATTGTATTATCATGACCATATTTACATAAGTATTCTCTGAAACAACCGTGCCCACTTAGCACCTGGATCATATAAAAGTCTATTTCGCCATGCGATCTGCCTAGCCAAGCCTCGATTCTCGAGATGAGTCGGAAAGTCCAGCGTCCCTTTGTCGACGTGGTCCAACGTTGTTGCCATTGGGTTAGGCTTTTATGGCGTTCGACCGCTGTCTCTTGTACTGAGAGGGCTGTGCCTTTATCTCGGGCCGTCTGATAGGTTCGCTGGACTTCGTTAGCCAGCAGGTCGGCAGGCATTATGCCAGCAATCACACAGGCCGCCTCATATGAAACAGTGCGGAAAACGCTACAAACGCGTAGTGCACTAAGTCGAACATTTTTTGCATATGACGTATGCTGAAGCGCGTGGCCCCATACAGGGGCCGCGTACATAACCACTGATTGTGTGACCTTAGTTAGCAACTTCCTGCGATTTTGACCAGGTCCACCTATATTTGCCATTAATCTAGCTAGAGAACTGTGGACTGTTGCGGCTTTTTGTGTCACAGCTTCTATATGTAGTTTAAATGACAGCCTGCCATCTATCATAACACCTAAATACCGTACTGCAGGCATAGTTTCGAATACATACCCATTGATGTCTAGATGTGTAGTTTCCTTTTTCTTTCTGCTTGTTATAAGCACCCCTTCGGTTTTGTGAGCTGCCAATTGGAGCCCTTTGGTCTTGAGCCAGTCATCGATTAATCTAGCCGTGTCTTTCGTGGCCAATTGAATTTTTTCTATGTCTTTCGCTACAATGGTAACCGCAATATCATCTGCGTATCCGATTACCTTCACTCCTTTTGGAACAGGTAGACGCAGGACTCCATCGTAAGCAATAATCCACAAAACTGGGCCGAGAACTGAGCCTTGGGGAACTCCTCTGCTGACGTCATATCTATTTCTACCTAGATCAGTATTATAAAACAGAACTCTATCAGTAAGATAGCTATCTACTATATTTATAAGATAAGGTGGGTATTTATTGCCTTTAATGCATTAATAATGATGTGCGACCACTTTAATGAGTTAAACGCGTTTTTTATGTCTAAGGTTACTACTGCGCAGTATTCCTTCGAACCGTACTTCCAGCGCTATTTCAGTGACGCGACAAATAGCATCGACTGTGGATCTTCCCTTTCGAAACCCGTACTGGGCTTCCGACAAACATTGATAGGTGTCAATGTGTTTCAATAAGCGATCGCAAATTACACGTTTCAACAATTTTCCTAACGAATCTATCATACAAAGCGGTCTGTAAGAACCTGGATCACCTGGAGGCTTGTTGGGCTTTGGAAGCAACACTAACTTCGGCTTTTTCCACCTCCTCGGGAAAACGCCATTTTACAGGCATATATTAACGATGTATTTTGGAACGATTTTCCGTCGATCCTTGTCAAATTTGGTTTTGAAACAAACCGGTTTCGGCGTTGTGCCATCTTCAGTGTTATTTTTCGTTCTCCGAACATCAACTTCCAACCTTGTCGGAGTAAAAAAACAACAAAAAATATATTAACGACATGTGAGAAGGCCATAGGGGACTCAGCTACTGCCGCTCTGATGGCAATGTTCGGTATACCATCGGGTCCCGGAGCCTTGCCGTTCTTTAGCCGTTCAGCTGCAGCTAGAATTTCATCCGGTATAACAGGTGGACAAATTGTCATTGTATTGCTTTTCGCAGGCCTCATTTGGGGGCTATCTTTGGGAAAAAGCGTTTCGACTATTTGCTTGAGCAGAGTGGGACATGTTGGCATCTGCTTTTGGCTACTTTTAAACTTTTTCATAAAAATTTTGTAGGCGCCACCCCAAGGGTACTCGTCAATCTCACTACAAAGATCTTTGAAACAAGATTTTTTGCTTGCCTTTATTGCATTTTTTAATCGTTTACGCAAGCATTTAAATTCATCTCTCAGAATATCAGATCTATTTCTTTGGTATCTTCTTCTGGCTTTGTTGCATTCAGACCGCAAATCTGCGATTTCAGCATTCCACCAATAAACAGGGTTGCGGCTATTTTTGCGCACTTTTCTATTCATAGATGCATCACAAGCCTTAGCTAATACTTTATAAAGTTCATCGGATAGACTTTCTGCATTGTCCCGCATTTGTGTTACGCTTTTCATACCATCCAGTACCAACTTAAACATATCGAGATCAAATGAATTAGTGCACCAGGCATTTGCGTTGTTCTTCACATATCCACGAGACCTACTTCTCATGTAATCAACATCGATTATTACAGCCAAGTGATCGCTATGTGTGTACATATCGCTTAATTGCCAGGAAACGTTTGTCATCATTGATTCACTACAGAAAGCAATATCGATAATGAAACCTCTTCCATTTTTTTCGAAAGTATTTTTGTTCCCTCTATCCAATAGAAGCAAGTCTAATGGTGCAAAGGCTTTAAGAAGAGCGCGTCCTCGCTGATTTGTCCTGCTGCTGCCCCATTCTAGAGCCCTCGCATTAAAATCTCCGGCTATTATTTTGGGAGAGCACAAAACCGCATCTTCAACCAGTCTATCCAGCAGAAGTTCAAATTCTTGCTGGCTAAGACTAGGAGGTGCATAACAGCTGTATATATAAGTACCGTCAATTTTGGTCCTTACAAAGAACTCATGGCTGTAAGGCTTTTCGGTAATGCATTTTTGCCCACACACCCATATTGCTGCTTTGCCTTTGTTATCAGGAATCCAAGTTCCCTTCCCAGAGTTCTTATACTGCTCGCTCAGAATGGCAATATCAATTTTTTCTTCGAATATTGTTTGATCCAATAGCTGCTGAGCAGCTTCACAGTGATTTAAATTCAGCTGCAGTATCTTCATATTTTTGATTTAGATTTTTGTACGGCGCGTTGGAAGAAGGGGCACAGTTTACTCCCAGCAATATGGTTTTTTTCACCTGATTGCCAGCTTTACAAAGCATGCATAGTGCCGTATTGCTGCATTGTTTAGCGTGTTGACCTTTTTCTCCGCACTTAAAACAGCAACCACTGCGGTCTTCGTTTGTACAAGCCTTTGCTTGATGACCAAACTCCAAACATCTGTAGCATCTTGTCAGAATACTTTTTTCTCGAATGCGACACACCGACCATCCAATCTTAAGTTTTTTGGCTGCAATGATTTTCTGAGCTACGAGCTGAGGTAAGCCAAGCAGCGCTATTTGAGTCCCTGGATATCCTTTCCTGATCGTTTTTATCCAGTTTAGCTCAAAGTTTTGGTTTAAAACTTTTGCCTCTGAGATGGCTACAACTATCTCTTCCTTAGTTGTGATCTCATCGAGATCATGTATCTCTATATAAGTCTGCTTAGATAAAGCCGTAATTTCGGCTTCGTTACCTAAGAGACTTTGAACACCTTTTTTGAAAAGTTCTGTTTTTTCTTCATGCACATGGTTGAGCTCGAGAAGTATTTCTCCTTTCTGGGTTTTACGTACTCTTTTGACCTGTTCACCCATTTTACTTAAATCAGCACTGTTTTTCACCGATTTAAGCATATCGCTATTAGACATGTCACCTGTCTTCTTAATGACAATGGCATTTGGTTTAACCAGCAAAGTATTCGATTTAGCCTTAATGATCTTCTTAGCTCTTGTTTGTACCATCCATTCACCTTCAGGGTCCTTATTTGAGCTTACCAGAGCTTCCCTATAAGACAGCGGTTTTTGCCCTTTGCCATCTTTTGAGATTACCGCCATACTGGACCGTATGGGCGGGTTCGTCTCATTTGTAATGGAGTCTTCTATGACTCTTTTTGATGTAACCTTAGTTTTTTTTGAAAGGAGGCGAGGTTTGCGTGCATTTACAACTATGCGACCTCTCCTTTACTTCACATACGCCTTTTGAAATCCTTAGTTCTTCATAAATTTCAACAATCTCATCAACCAAATCCCGAATCGGTTGATGAATGGAGCGCCTTGGCGGCGCCATCAAGTCGACAAGACTGCTCAATTTATTTCCTAAAAGGAGCAGCACGTTTGATTGCTCATTGCCTTCCTTTGCCAGATTCGGGCCCTGGCTAATGGCCAGCCTCACCCTATCGAGATCCGGCGGAGATATTCGGGCTCGCACTACCGACGGAGTATCGGATGTTAAAAAATTTCGCTCCACCATATCTATATTCGTGGACGGTGACCTCTGCATTTTGCCACTTGCCTTAAAAGGATCAGGCAAACCCGCGTTTTCCCCCATATTTCTTATTTATTGCCCTCCTAGGTGCGTTGACATCACCAAAAGGAGGCAGCTTTTAAGTACCCGTCTGCGGGAAGTGATAAAATCTTTCTAACCGGAAGTCTTCAAGCAGAAAGCTTTTAAGCTGAGCTATGCTAAAAGCTTTCAGCAGCTTTGGTGTCTGATAAATCTATCAGCTTTATTCCAATGTCAAACTCAGCTGTGTAATTGGCGCCAAAAGTGTACTTGGAGCTCTTGCCAAAGTAAACAACCGATTTGTTTTTGTATTTTTGTTTTTAATATAAAACTCTTTAAAGGAAATAAAACATACCTGGCTGGTGGTTTACCACACAAACTACTTCCTTTGGATATAGGCCAGTCTTTGGTCCTCACTCACACAATTTTCCTTTTTGTACACACTTTTTTCACCACAAACTTAAAGATTTTCACTAGCGCAAAAAATTTCACGTCCGCACTCTAGGTTGTGAACACATATGTATGTATGTATGTATGTACATCCATGCATACATATATTCTCTTCCTGTAATTGTGATCCTTTATCATATTCTGTATACCTTTGAAAAAGAAATTATAAAGTTTTTGGTTCTGATTTTTGAAAATGGAAGTGCACTATAGTTTCAATGGTATTAAAAAAAAATTCACACATAAGACATTTCGAATTTATTCCAATTATATGCATTAATTATGCGAGCTTTCTACTTACTATATCTCGAAAATAAAGCATTTAACTACTATTGCATATATCTACATATGTACATTAGGGTGGGTTAAATTTTTGGTCGATGTTTGGTACCCCTAGTTGTGTTTTATAAATCATTTTAAGCAACTTTTCCAATGGAAGTATGGTTTTATTTTGAATTCCGAGCCCCCCAATTTAAAAAAATAGGTATTTTTTTTTTCCTTTTCTTAGATCTTCCTCTATCTACTCGCTAAATGAACAAAGCCTATTTTTCTCATTTCAAATTTATTATTCTTTACAATTCCAACCTTAAAGATAAAAACTTATATAAAATATAAATGAAAAAAATTCAATTGAATATTGTAAGAAGCGAGAAGGACTTATTCTAGAAAGTCTTTCTTGCTGCCAAGCTTATATACCCTCAGCCGACGGTAGAAGAGTGGCCAGTGGTGAGGATAAAACTTTTCGAGAAGTTTCTAAAACATTTTATTCAATTTATTCAGAAATTTCTAGAACATGCTATTCGATTTCTCTGCAAACTCCTAAAATATTTTATTTGATTCTTCTATAAACTTTTTGAACATTATATGCGATTTTGTTAGAAATTGCTAGAACATTCTATTCGATTTTCTAAAAATTTATAGAATATTCTATTCGATTCTTCTATAAATTTCTAAAACATTCGATTCGATAGATTTAGAAATTCCTAGAACCTTCATTAATATTCAGGACGTCGATGAACTGCACTGCCACGTTTTTTTTAAAAATACGTTATTTTTATGTATTTAGAAATTGAAAGATTAGAGAATGCTTTATTGCTTCTTGTTTTTTTAACATATGTTTCCATCTTTAGAGTTGAATTTCTGAAGAAAAAAAACTTTGATAAAAAAATGTTCTGTTCATTTAGCGAGTAGATAGAAGAAGATCTAAATTTCTGTCTTCCAGAGGGTTCCATTTTCTATCTGAAATCTATAGTAGTAGTTGCAACATCATAAGGAGAACTCTTGAATCTCTCTTTTTAACTGAACTTTACAATCTCAGCAAGTTCCAAGTCATTCCGATAGAAAATAAACATACATATTTTCCATACAAATTTTTCAATTTTTGGCCAGAAAAAGGCTAAAAATCGAAAATCTTGTATGTGAAGTACCCTTAATTTTTATTGTATTGCACTGTAAGTTTCATTATCTTTTTTTTTGTAAAAAAAAAACTCTGTGCAAAATTTTAAGTCATCACGATGAAAAATGAGGGTACTCTCCATACAAATATTCCGATTTTTCTGCCATTTTCGTCCATCTTAAGCCTTTTTTGTTCAAATTGAGTATCAAAACATAATTTTATCGCCGAGCCAATGTCTAATTCGGTTTTTTCGTACCAAAAAACCCCTTTACACATACATAGCAAAATATTGTAATCCTTTTTTCAATGCTGTGTCCAAGTCGAATCTTGAAAAAGACGAAAAAATACCTATTTTTAAAAATTGGGGGGCTCGGAATTCAAAATAAAACCACACTTCCATTGGAAAAGTTGCTTAAAATGATTTATAAAACAAAACTAGGGGGTACCAAACATCGACTTTTTTCGACCCATACAATTTGACCCACCCTAATGTACGTACATACATACATACATATGTTCAGATAGATAGTCGTGTCTCAGATTGATCTGTAAAAAATACGAAGTTTTAGTAGAAATAGGAAGTGTAAAGTGGGGCTTCGCCACCCAACATACGCGAGAAGTGCCTGGTAGTCCTTTTTGGCTATCCGAGAGTCGGTGATACTAGTTTTCGACGGGAAAACCAGTAGTTTCGCGGTTTTTAATATTCGATCCATATTTTTGTGAGGTATTTTTAAAGTGAACGAGACAGGTAAGAGTTGAACGTGTTTTGACTAATTGTCAAATACAGCTGAGCTTGTCTTCCAAAGCAGGAACAGCTGTTAGTGAAGTAGCAAACCTTGCAGTTGCGAAGGCACTGTAGTAGGGTAGTGATTCTAGCAAGGTTGTTAAGAAATAGCTCATTAGGGCAGGACATAAATATAAAAAAAATAAAATAAAATGTAATAACAAAACACACATAAAATAGAATAGAATCATAAAATATTGTTGGAGAGTACGAAGCAATTTCTATCCAACCTCACCCGCCATCTATTGTTCATTTATATTTACATGTCAAAAACTTATGAATTCAAAACATATGAAATAGTTTACTTAATATTGCAAATGTCATTTATTACTTCCGTTTTTATAGACTCTTCTTAAATAAAGCGTGTATTGAAGAACAGGTTATGGGCCCAGCGCTAGGCCATAACAAAAAATAAAGTACATAAAATACTTAAAGTCGCGAATAGATACAAAACCATTTTGATACGCCTTTTGTAATAAAGACCGTGTTATCAAACTAAATATGGCTGGCAGTTCGGTAAGGATTGATCCGCTAAACGCGGATAATTATGACAGCTGGAAATTACACATGCGGGCGATCCTGATTAAAGCTGACTTATGGAGCTACGCATCTGGAACGAAGCCTTGTCCAAGTGGCGAAAATGCTGCCAAGTGGAGGGAGTTTGATATAAAGGCCTGTGCTGATATAACACTAGCAATATCTCCATCGGAGTTGGGTATAATTTCCGATTGCGAAACGTCCATGTGGAAAAAATTAGAATCTACTTTTCAATCAAAAGGGCCGGCAAGAAAAGCCACACTTTTGAAACGTATTGCTCTCGCGCGGATGAAGGAGGGCGATAACATCCGTGAACATCTAAATGAATTTTTCCACGCAGTGAATAAGCTGAAAGAAATTAATGTCTCTGTGGGTGATGATTTACTTACCATTTTGCTTATTTATAGTTTGCCTGATTCCTTCGAGACATTTCGTTGCGCACTGGAGACACGGGATGAACTCCCAAATCCTGATGTTCTTCGAGTGAAAATACTTGAAGAAGAGCAATCGCGAAAAGCAAAGGAAGCAACTGCGGAACAGAACGTTTTAATCGCCCAGCAAAAATCGAAAAATTTCCATAAGAAAACTGGCAATGCATACGGCAACCAAAAACAAAAAACAAACTCAATTACAAAAGAAAAAACTGATCATAGAACTTGTTATAAATGCGGCGAATTTGGCCACATTTCGCGAAACTGTCGATCAAAACAAAACTATAAAACTTTTAATTCGCATGCACGTCGCGCTGCTGAAGAAAAGATCGAAAAATCAATGTTGTTCGAATCCGCTCTTTCGATAAAGAATACTAACGAATATTGGTTTATAGATAGCGGTTGTTCCTCACACATGAGTTCAAACAAAAACAATTTTAGTAACTTTAGGGAAATACGCAAAATGCTCAGTTTGGCGAACAGCGACACGGCGAATATTACGGGCATAGGCAATGTTAAAGTCATTGTCAACGAAGAAGGCAATGAAGAACCAATAAAATTCGAACAAGTAATGTACGTGCCAGACTTAAGAACTAATCTTCTATCCGTTTCTAAAATTACGGAAAGAGGTTTCGACGTAATATTTAAGCGCGATAAAGCTATCATAATGGAAAAATGTAAGCCAGTACTAACGGCCACGCGTATCGGTGATTTATATTATATTAAAAGTTCAGAGCCATCAGCAAATATTTCTGAAACCAAAACTGTCAAAATCAATACCTGGCATATTCGTATGGGTCACCTTAATGAAGCTGACTTAAAACGCGTTGCAGATATGGTACATGGTATAGACTTTGATCAAAATGAAAAGTTAGCAACATGTGAGATTTGTGTTAGCCAAAAACAAACACAAGATAGTTTTCCAAAGCAAAGTGAACAACATACTTCAGAACTGCTTGAAATTGTACACAGCGATGTCTGTGGCCCTATGAGGACCTGCTCACATTCAGGTGCAAAATACTTCGTGACTTTTACGGACGATTTTTCTCGCTACAGTGAAGTTTATTTTATAAAGCGTAAGTCCGACGTACTACAAATGTTTAAAAATTTTAAAAATTCTGCCGAGACTTTTACGGGAAAGAAAGTTAAATTGCTTCAATCCGACAACGGCTTGGAATACATCAACAGTGAATTTCAAAAATATCTGGACGATTGTGGAATTAGAAGGCGGCTGAGCGCGCCGTATACACCACAACAAAATGGCATCGCAGAACGAAAAAATAGAACACTTTTGGAAATGTCTAGATGTATGTTAAAGCAAGCGATTTTTGGGCAGAAGCCATAAATACTGCGAATTATATACGAAATAGGTGCCCAACCAAAGCTCTTAATAAAGAGGTACCGCTTAAACTTTGGTCGCGGAAGACACCTACAGTCGTTCATATGAGACCATTTGGTGAAAAGTGTTACGTTTTAATAAAAGACAAACAAAATGGAAAGTTCGATCCGCGATCGGAGGAGTGTATTTTAGTGGGTTATTCAAATGAAGCTAAAGCTTTTCGACTCTGGTCACCCAAAAAGCAAAAAATATTGGTGAGCCGCGATGTTAAGTTTTTTAATGAAATGTTTTACCAGTCTAATAACGAAAAGCAGCATACTGTAGAGATGGAATTAGAATTGAAAGCGGTCGGTCACGAGGCCGAGTTCGAAGAGACTGCTGAAAATTCTCGCAGCGAATGCGAAAGTGAGGACGCATCTTCATCTTCGAAATCGAAATATGGCAGAGGAAGGCCGAAGCTAATGAGAGTTGGCAAAAGGGGACGACCTCGAAAAATGTATCAAAAAGTATTAGGTAAGGAAAACAGAAAAGTCGATGATGGTAAAATAAATTCAAGCTCTGATTTTGAAGTCTGTGAATATGTTAATATGGCAACGTGCGTAGATCCAGTAACATTGGATGAAGCGTTCAGCAGCGACGAAGCAGCAGCATGGCAGCAAGCTGTTGAGAAGGAGTATATCGCACAAATTTCGAACGAAACTTGGGAAATAGTTGAACAGCCTATCGGACGAAAAGTTATTGGCAGTAGATTTGTGTTTCGAACGAAAGAGGGCAACAAGAAAAAGGCACGTCTCGTAGCAAAAGGGTGCTCGCAACGTCCAGGGGAGGACTTCAACGCTACATATTCACCAGTCTCGCGATTGACCTCAATTAGAACGATGGTAGCTTTGGCAGCTGAAATGAATCTTCAGATACATCAAATGGATGTAATCACTGCTTATCTGAATGGCAATCTCGATGAAAGCGTTTATATGCAAATACCGGAGTATCTAAAAGTTATCCTTAACAAGGTAGTCTCGGGAAAACTTCCAGACACCAATGATTATAAAGCTGGTAAGCTTCGCACTATAGCCGAAAAATGGTTGATTAACTTATCTGAAAACAAAAATCCAGTATGTAAGCTTCGAAAATCGCTTTACGGCTTGCGGCAATCCGGTTTTCAATGGTACCAAAAATTAAGTACTAAACTGCGTGAAATAGGTTTTCAGCCATCAGAATGCGACCCTTGTCTTTTTATAATGAGAAAATATTCAAACATTACGCTAATTACGGTCTATGTGGATGATTTATTGATTGCTACAAATGATCAAGTACGTTTACGTGAAATCAAACAATCTCTCTCCGAAAGCTTTGACATGAAGGACATAGGTCCTGTGAGAACTTGTTTGGGTATAGAATTTCGGCAAGATGTCACTAACAATAATATATTTTTATGTCAACGTGAGTATGCAGAACAAATTTTAAAACGTTTTCAAATGGAAGACTGTAAACCAGTTAAAACTCCGCTAGAATTTAACTGCAAAATTGAAAAACCTACTACATGTGAGGAAGCTGAAATGAAAAAATTTCCATACCAAAGTTTAATTGGTGCCTTATTATACTTGGCTGTAACAACACGCCCTGACTTGGCCTTCAGTGTTAATTTTTTAAGTCAGTTTAATTCTAACTATAATTCGGTTCATTGGAAGGCAGCCAAACGCGTGCTAAGGTACATAAAAGGTACCTTAAATTATGGTCTATTTTATGAAAAAACAAACGAAAAATTGTATGCAGTTGCTGACGCCGATTGGGGCGCTAATTTGGCTGATAGACGTTCATATTCTGGTTACGCTTTTATATTGGCTGGAGCGGCAATATCGTGGGAGGCACACAAACAAAGAACTGTCTCACTTTCGAGTACTGAGTCGGAGTACATGGCCCTATGCGAAGCAACGAGAGAGGCTCTCTATCTACGTAAAATGCTAAATGAAATCGGCATAAAACAAAT
Organism: Philophylla caesio; assembly: GCA_963971545.1. NCBI lineage: Eukaryota > Metazoa > Arthropoda > Insecta > Diptera > Tephritidae > Philophylla > Philophylla caesio. Next base: position 27,676,695 of record OZ020609.1, on the reverse strand, counting down.
CTCGGTCATGATTCACAATGACAGTCAAAGTGCCCAAAAATTAGTGCAGAGCTGTGCCTTTCACCCGCGTACTAAACATATAGATGTACGCCACCATTTCATTCGCGAAAAGCTTCAAAACGGCGACATCGCACTGAACTACGTTCCAACTGAGGATATGCCTGCCGATGTACTCACAAAGGGGTTACCTGCCGAAAAACACTATAGATGCATCGGAGACCTTGGCATGGCTAATACAAATTAAAATTTGCTGCTACATACGAAATTCTTCGAGGGGAGGTGTAGGAGAGTACGAAGCAATTTCTATCCAACCTCACCCGCCATCTATTGTTCATTTATATTTACATGTCAAAAACTTATGAATTCAAAACATATGAAATAGTTTACTTAATATTGCAAATGTCATTTATTACTTCCGTTTTTATAGACTCTTCTTAAATAAAGCGTGTATTGAAGAACAAATATAAATAATAATAATATTAACAAAATAATAATAAAGGAAAAACACTTAAATTAAAAATATATATATAAATATAAATAAAAAAATAAAACGAGTAATAACAATAAAGCTATGAGTGTTACTAGGTCGCCCCCTCCAGGGCGAAATATCTCAGAGGCCGTAGGCATAGCCATATCAGGGAAAACTGCGTCAGATGTGGGTATATTAAACCCACTTGCGCAGCGTCCTAGGCTGTTGTACTAGCCACCGAAGCTTCTGCCATCTTCTCCGGGTATCGAACATGCCTTCGCTAGATTGCAACGTCCTGCTTGGCTCACGCTAGGAGAGAAAATACGTGAGCTCATCGTTATGATGGATGATGGCAAAAGAAGATCAGTCAACCAACAGATGCGGGACATTATTTCAGAGCTGTCCATCTTATATGGCAAGGTCGTTGATACCCCAACGGATATGATAAAGGTTGCCTCACAAACAACCCCGAAAGCCACCACGGGCAAGTCTAAAAATGAAGAAAGCGGCAAAAAACCATTGCAGCAAAATAAAGCAGCGGCATCTATTAAGATAAAAAACAAAGATGTTGGCCCTCTTATACCATCAAGTCCCCATAAAGAACCACAATAGAAGACTGTACTGCCCAAAACAAAGAAGAATAAAAAGGCGGTACGCCCAGATGCGCTAATTATAAAGAGTAATAGCGGGGGAACATATGCAGATATACTCAAAGCAGTAAAAAGCGACCCACAACTGAAAGATGCTGGAAGTATGATATCAAAAGTACGAAAAACGGCTGGTGGAGATCTCATACTTCAACTGGCGAAGCCCACAGACTCACATACTGAAGAATTACAACGTGAGGTTAAAGCAGCGCTAGGCGAAAAAGCCTCGGTCCAGACGCTAACAGCGGAAACATCTATAGAAATTAGAGACCTGGACGAACTTACAAGCAAACAAGAGCTGTGTACTGCGCTAGAGGAAGAGTTTGTTGGGATACAGTTTGCTGAAACATGCGTGAAGTCCTTAAGGAGCGCCTACTGCGGGACTAAAACAGCAACACTTGTTCTTCCAGTTATAGTTGGAAACAAATTGATAACCGCGGGTAAAGTGCGAGTAGGGTGGGTAATCTCCCGAATACGAATGAAAATCCAGCCAATAAAATGCTTTAAATGTCTAGAGTTTGGCCACCTTGCTAGAAATTGCAAGAGTGCGTTTGATCTAAAGAATGCATGCTTCAACTGCGGAGAGACAAATCACAAAGCAGTAGAATGCAAAATGGAAGTGAAATGCGCTATATGCTCACGAAGAAACTCACCCCAAGTGAAGCACAGAACTGGTGGCAGAGAATGTCCCTACTATTTGGAGGCGTTAAAAAAAGCCCGAACACAATGAAACTGCTGCAACTAAATTTAAATCATTGCAAAGCTGCGCAAGAGCTTCTGGGGCAGACGGTAATAGAAAAAAATATTGACATAGCCATATTAAGCGAACCGTATAAGGTTGGAAATGCCCCACTGTGGGTTAGCGACGCAAACCAAAAATCAGCTGTATGTAGCTGCGCCAAAAGGCCAGTTCTGATTGGAAACAGGTTTTGTCTGCGTGCGAGTGTCGGATATTGTTTTATACAGCTGCTATATACCACCTAGTTTTAATCTTGCTGAATTTGAAAACGTCCTAGACAATCTGGTTGACGACGCGAGAGCCAGATCATCAGTCGTTATTGCCGGCGACTTCAATGCATGGGCCCGAGAATGGGGCAGCCGTTGGCCAAATGCTAAAGGAAGGGCACTGCTCACGGCTCTATCATCGTTAGAATTAGCTCTGTTAAACACAGGCGATAAACTTACCTTCCAAAGAGTTGAAAGGAGGTCCATAATTGACCTTACTTTCGTAAGTAAAACACTCTTCCGAAGAGCGTCATGGCAAGTGTGCGAAGATTATACACACAGCGACCATCAGACAATAATATTCTCGATAAAAGATAAAGTAGGGGTAGAAAACAACAAAAGGGCGAAATTAGATGCATACGCTCGATGAAGAAGCACTTAAGGTAATGATAACAGACATAATGCTACCACAAGGAGCGATAAACACGGCAATTCATTTAATGCATAGTATTAAAGAAGCTTGCTACGCCTCTATGAGAAAAAAGTCTGTTTCGTCCAGACGAGCACCAGTGTCCAGCGAGGACATTGCGGATCTGCGCCGGCAATGCAATAGAGCAAGGCGAAACTATCAGAGAGCCAGAAGTCGTAATGTATACTTTACAGAGCAGCAAAATATGTACAAAGAAAAACGAACGGCACTGAAAAAGGCAATACAAGCTGGTAAGATTAAGTGCTTTCGAAGTTTATTTGACAACGCAGATAAAGACCCGTGGGGCTTAGCATACAAAATCGTGACAAAAAAGCTACAGAAATCAATGCAACCGCAGATAACGTGCCCTAAAAAGCTTAAAACAATAGTGAGTGTTCTATTCCCAACCCAACCGCCATTTGAGCCGGAAAAATTTCCCCCTATTATAAATGAGACACCTGCGATCACAGCAGAAGAGGTTCCATTGGCCGTTAAAAGTTTAAAGGACAAAAAGGCACCAGGTCCAGATCTCGTTCCAAATCGCATTTTAAAGCTAGTTGCTAATACCAACATAGAAGCCCTTGTTCGAACATATAACGAATGTCTAAAAGACGGTATATTTCCACCAATATGGAAGCGCCAACGACTGGTACTCGTACCTAAGGCGGGGAAACCCTCAGGTGACCCTACAGCGTATCGTCCAATTTGCATGCTGGATACAGCTGGTAAACTGCTTGAACGAATTATTAGCAACAGGCTGATAAATGAAATTGCAAAAGGTGGAAACCTCTCAGAAGCGCAGTTCGGATTTAGAAAAGGGCGATCAACTTTAGATGCGGCTTTGCTGGTAAAGAGAATAGCAGAAGAAGCAATCAGTGGAAAAAGGTGGAAAGGTGGATCAAAAGAATATTGCCTGGTAATCACGCTAGATATTAAAAATGCGTTCAATTCCGCAAGCAGGGAGAAAATAGCTAAAGCTCTCCGCGGTTTTAAAGTGCCGATATATCTGCGGAAAATATTAAGCAACTATCTAGAAGATAGAGTACTTACATATGAAACAGACGAAGCACCAAGCAATGCAACACTTCCGGAGGAGTACCACAAGGATCTGTTCCGGGTCCGTTACTCTGGAATATAATGTATGATGGCATTCTGCCTCTGCAAATACCCGAGGGTGCGAAAATTATCGGTTTTGCGGATGATATATGTAGCTCTAATAATCGTGGCCAAGCATCTAAAAGATGTGGAGCAAAGAGCAAACCTAACAATTAAGCGAGTTCCGACATGGCTCGAAGATTCCGGCCTCCGGTTAGCCCAACAAAAAACAGAGGCAGTATTAATAAGTAGCAGAAAAGCTCGTGAAGTCATCAAAATCAAAGTTGGAGGACATGAAATTGTCTCGAAACCCACCCTCAAATATTTAGGCATAATTTTCGACGCTAGGTTCATATTTAAGCCAATTTAGAATATGCAGTTGAGAAAGCAGAAAAAGTTGCAGCGGCGCTTTCACGGCTCATGGTGAATAAAAGAGGCCCTAGGCAACAAAGAAGGCAGCTATATGCAAGCGTGATACGGTCTGTACTTCTGTACGTTGCACCAATTTGGTCGGCTGCGCTCGAAAAGACTTCGTACGCACGAGAGATAAGATCATTATATCGCCTTTGCGCGATCAGGGTGTGCAGCGCGTTAAGAACAACGTCGGAAGAAGCAGCACTGGTAGCGGCAGGGCTCTGTCCAATAGAGATTTTGGCGAAAGAGGTTGTGGCACCCCCGACAAATAAAGTAAGACGAGAAGCGGCGAGGCAGAGTTGGCAGAGGCGGTGGAGTGTAGCTGGTAAGGGACGCTGGACATTTAGGTTGATTCCCAGTCTGGAGAAATGGCTAGATAGGCGACATGGCGAAGTTGATTTCCACCTAACCCAAATTCTTACGGGACATGGTTGTTTCAAGTCTTATTTGCACAGGTTCAAACACGACGATGACCCTTATTGCACCTTTTGTGCAAATCAGGTGGTCGAAGACGCCGAACACTGTTTTTTCGTCTGTCCGCGGTTTGCAATAGAAAGGGATGACTCGAACACGCAGTTAGGGAAATCGCTTTCGGTTAAAAATCTAGTAGATACTATGCTCGAGTCCAAAGAAAATTGGTCTGTTGTTTGCAATTTAGCGAACAAAATCCTAATTAAACTGCGTCAAGAGGAGCAACTCCGCAGAAATTCATAGAAAGGCAATAGGCCGCTCCCCCTCCGCGAAGTAATACCTAACGATAGTTCCACGGAGCGAGGGAAACGGAGCAGGGGTGGGTTTTTAGTGCGGTGAGCCGAAAGGCAAGTCCCACACTTCGGCTTTCAATGCTTTGTGCCACCTCTAGAAAAAAAAAAAAAAAACATATGTACGTATGTACATACATATACGTACATTGAATTGTGGAAAAGTAATAATATCAAAAACACAACTCAGAAAATATTTAAATATTCTTTGAGGATTATTTGGATAATTTAATGAAGTCAAATGTCCACTAATATTTTATTCACATCAATATTATTTAGGTCTTAAATAATAATAATATTGTATAAATAACATCAGTTAAAAGAATTTTGTAACCAGTTATCCATCAGCTTTAATAACAAAGTAGTAAGCATAAGCGTTGTTACGTACACACATAATAATAGGCATCGCTAGCTGCGCCTTACATATATAAATATGTGCCTTTGGTGGTGTCTCCCTGCGCATCGTCCGCCACATTCGTCACATTCGTGCAAAATCCCGACAGGCCGTGAATGCATGACTATAAATGAGCGTAGCGAAGAGAAAAATGTGTACTTCCCTTAAATCATAAGCAGAGAGTACCCATCTCTTTTTTCTCTGTAAGTACACATATTTATGATCGCATGAGTGCCTGAGTTGAATGAGCACCACATTCACATTCGTGTCATTCGGCTAACAGAAGAAATGAATGTGCTCATGCAGCCCTCTACTCTGCACTTTCGTTTTCCATCGTTGACGCCGTTGATTCAAAATTCAACGCGTCGCTAAAAACATATTTCTAGAATATTCGTTCGCATCAATCTCACTACGAAAAGTGACGAAAATACGTCAACACTTCGTTATTTTAAAATTATACTCGTCGCTACATATGTACGTACATATTTCGAGAAACACTGTTTGCATCGTTTCTCTCGTCCAACGTATTACTTTTCTCTCAGCACAAAAAGACCGAAGAGAATTCGCCGCAACGTAGTTTACACCGGTTCTTTCGTTTGACGCATATCGTTTTTCTTAGCACGAAAGGCATTCATCGATTGTTGCACATTTGCTTCAGGCTACGTTAAGGGCCGTACACATACAACTTTCCTCGCTTTACTTGACAATTCGAAATTTAACAACAAAGCATGAGGTGTAAAAGGTTTGCTACATATAACGCTTTGACAGTTTCTACGTAAGTGGTTTGTTTTCAATTGTTATTTGTGTCTATTCCATTTATTTTGTTTAATAAAATATTAAGAAATGAGTTTTACTTATATAATTAAGCGGTAGTTATGCTACTTATGTATGTTTCAAAGTCGCGAGTGTAATAAACTATATTGAGGCCGAGCATTTTCCAACAAACTAAATAAAAACCGATCAAAGAGGTGTTTTATTTGCTATTTATTTATATTTCTCTTCTTTTATCTTTTTAAAAGTAATTATACACGCAAAAACTATGAAATACTAGTAAATTTTCTAAATCGTGTGTATATGCACGCAAAATAAAATGGAAATGCAAACAGTTGGTTGTCAAAGTGTACAAAAGTTGAGAGTTCGCCATGATTTTGCTTCGTTTTGCTTTGCTTTACTTTTCTCGCCTTGCATTTAGCAGCACTCATATAACATCTGTACTTTAACTTATCTGTCAAAGCGAAACTCTGAAGCAAAGCAAAGCGAAAGTCTTATGTGTACGGCCCTTTATACTTTTTACGATCCACTTCGTTCTACGCTCATCCATTTCAACGATCAACGCTTTGCCGATCGTCGCATACACAATTGTACAAATACACGTGTACATACATGTATGGCAACAAGGAGAAGTGCTACACATCAACCTTCGCTACGTATAATTTTGTTGTGTTCTTCGAGTTCCTTTGATTCGATATTTCTTTGGAACGTATTGTGCCGCAGCCATAATGCAAAGAACGACAACTGAAATAAGGCATACGTTTGTTTTGCTACGCCTATTCGCCTTTTAGAAAACTTCACGTTGTACATGCTTTCTACGATCGATCAACTTGATATTTCTATGGTCAAGTACGCACTCGCTTTTTCGTACATATTTAGTTTTAAACTCGTGGCGCATACATACATACGCAATTGTATAAGTGTATATGGTATAAATAACGTATTATATAAAACATATCTTTATCCGTTATTCCTACTCCATATATAATAAAACAAATAACAGTTAGATTTAAATGAAAAGAAATGTTTTTCAAATCAAATTATCTTTTTAGTATTTATTAGTTTTTAAAATATTTAAAATATTTACAACTGAATCAATTCGCAAATTGTTAACTAGATAAATTTTTTAACATACCTATATACAGACACAACAATTTATTATTTAAGTTGATTACATTAAATTATTTTAAAATTAAATATTTGGATTTATAACTTTATACAACGAAAGTGATAAAAATGCCATTAATACTTTATTAAAAAAAATACATTTTTGGTTAAAGGGAAAAAACAATCAGTCACTTAGATAAACATTATTTACAAACTAGATATTGATATTCGAAAATTTAATTTAAGCAAGAAAAATTAGTGGACATTAATTAGCTAATAAATAACATGCAGCCTTGAGGGAGATAATTTTAACAATTAAATTCAAGTAGTTAGGTAAACCGGGTTTAATCAGTTAGTAAGTATAAGCTTTAACATTAAGGTAAGATAAATAATAAGCAATTAATTGATTTAATGAAGATTAATTTATAAACAAATTAATTATGTGCATCAAAAACTAATAAATAAGTTAGTTATATTATATATAATTTATTGTTTGACAATTACAGCTCCTTCTAGATCCGATCTGAAAATTAAAAACACTGATTAATATTAATTTAAAACAACTGACTTGTTGACAGCGGAGCGGTTTAGTAAAATTTTTTTCTGCCACCACCTGTTGTGTCTTACGCATTTGCGCAACAAACTTTTAAACGCGAGTCGTCCTTTTAATTTGAAGATATCTGCATGAAAATAGTGCAAACAAATTGTAAGTTATGTCGTTCCAAAATACTGGGTTGCTCTCTAAAAGATAAGCTATGATGTTCCACATCAAGCTTGTTTTGAAAGAAGAATTTGATCGTAAGCTATGAATTTGCTTGGAGAAAGTAATTTGTAGTTTAGTGTAAGTATGTATATCCCTACTTGTGCACATTTCGGACAGCCTCTTTGGCTATTATGAGACTAGTTACGAAGGCATTTGTACTCCAACATAAATGAATTCTCCACTCGGCATGAATTTAATAACTTTTACTTTTTCTGTGCCAAAAATAATTTTGCACATCGTGGCAAATCCTGAACGCCAACTTTATTTAATGCAAATATGTCACAGTATTTTGACAAAACGCTTTTTCTTATTGCCCATGCCTTAAGTTCACAAGCTTTTCATTGATGTTGGAATTTGCAAACTCACTATCCCTCGAACTAGCCCTTTCCTGCACCTCCAGTTCGCCCAAGGATGTCACTTCACTAACCACTGCACAGTTATCACTTTCACACGAGAAAATTTTTCTTTTTTTTCTTTCATATTTTAATACTAAAAATTATTTCACAAATACCTTTTACACTTATACTTGCCTGTTAATTTCGGCTCTCCGCGTGCTTCACTGCGTTTTTATTTTGTTTAATTTAATATAATTTAATGTGATAAAATTTCAATAAAAAGAAGAACAAAATTTTGTTCTGACGCAATAATATATAATAGTGATGTAGCATTTTGCTTTGCTAAATTTGGTGCTAAAGTACCTCCCAAGTAACCGGTTTTAATAGGTACTTTTTTTTCAAATCATATGTTCAAAACGATATTAAGACTAAAAACAAAATAAAGTTTGAAAAAATTTGTAATAGTTTGCTTCATATTTAAGAAAAAATAAATAAGTGTTGTTAAATATACACATATATGTATATTTCAATAGCATGTTTAATGGTTTAAACGAATGGGTCAACTGACATAGAGAATAAAATGTATAATCCTCAAATTATTCACATACTGCGTTTTCATTTACTCATTCAGTATCAATGAGGAAACCAAATGCAAGTGTATTAGTTTTCTTCAAGAATATTGTGAATGTATTGGAGAATGCGTTAGTGCGTTCTTGCTGGGAACTTATTTTGTTTTCTTCAATTTTTCGTATTGTGCCGTAGCCGCAATACAACGACAGGAAAGAGTAGAAATATACGTATTTTACGCATATATGTACATATGTATGTATGTAAATAAGTGGACATGGAAAATATTCGTTCTGCCAACGTCGCTGCACTTCGGCAAATGTGCCGGCAGGTCTCGCGAGTAGTGGTAACAAAAATGTTCTAATCAAACGTTTAGAAGACAATAAACAAATCGACGAAAATTACGAAAGCGCGACTTCTATGTTAGTACAGCGTGTAAATGAAGTCGAAAAGACAATTCGCGAAATAGAGCAACGACAAATTAATGTTTCAACGGCGAATGACTTCGTACCACAAAGTATTTCTTCGCCAATAGAAATACAAACGTTACCCTTATCTACAAATTTGCATACGGTGCAATCGACGGTACCGCCAATACCAGCAACAAATTTGCAGCCGCATATGCACACGTCAACGCATCCGTATGGAACTAGTTCCATAAACAACCCAATTCTACATAACCCGCATCCGCGAGTAACGTACTCAATGCCCGTAAATAGCACTGTGGGTACTTCCCAACCAGTATTTCAACCGAATGTGAATTATACGCAGTTTGCAAACCATGCAACACGTCTCGCTAACGTAAATCCTCCATCTAATCAACAAGTGTGGCAAACACGTCCAATAATAGAACTTTTGCCATCATTCAATTCTCTTACTAATTCGTCATTAAACGCAACCCAATATATTCAACGCATCGAAATGGTTCGAAACGCATACTGCATCGATGATGGTATATTGCTGTGTGCGGTGCAGCAGAAACTGTAAGGACCTGCTAAACAGTGGATCGACTCACTACCAGTCGTGTACACTACGTGGTCTGAATTTTCCCATCGATTACTAAACGACTTTCCATGTTTTCAAAGTGTCGCCGATGGGCACATAAAAATGCCTCAAATGAAAAGAAATAATACAGAATCGCCACAAGCATTTTATTCCGTATGGTTGCATATGGTATGAAAAGAGGTATCTCTGAAAACGACATTGCGATTCACTTTGTGAACGGTATAGACGATAGTGATTTAAAACAAACAATTACTCTCGATGTAATGACTTACTACGCGATATAAATAATAACAATAATTTTAACGATGTGAAGCCAATCTCACAATTTAAAACGAAATTAGCTCCGCTTACAAATTCTACGCCCATTACGCAAAATACAAATTTAAAAACTTACGATAATGTGAAATGCTACAATTGCCTAAATGACCAGGACCGCAGACAAAAAATCGTTGTACAAAATGTCAACGCACTTACATATCACTTAACCGAAAATCGTCCGCAAAAATATAATAATGCCGTTAAAGCGATAGACCAAAACCTCGAGCCGGTGAAAACAAATACAGATGTTAATATAAAAGAAATTAAAGTGAACGGACAATCGACAAAATCTTTCGTAGATCCGGGGAGCAGTCGTACTCTTGTGAAAGAAAGTTTTGCAAGAAAACTTGATACACCTACCCATTGCGCCGTTACACTAAATGGCTTTGGTGGAGGTAAATTGGAATGTAAAGAGAAAATTGACACGATAATAGAGATAGACTGTGAAAAAATCAAAAGTGACATTTTGATCGTAAAAGATAATTTTTTAAGTGAAAACATTTTACTCGGAACTGATTGCTTACACAGAAACGGAAATCGCCTAGTTATAGAAAACGGATATTGTCGTATTGAAAATGTTTTGAACATACGTGAACGCACAAATATCGCTAATACTGATTTTGTAAAACTCGAAAATTAATTCCAATCGTATCGTGGCGTGTTTTCTGAAAAAGTTTCAGAACTCGGTCGTTGGAATATAACGAAAATGAAAATTGAACTAAATTCAAAAACACCAGTGGCTATGAAGCCATATCGTCTGCCTTTTTGCAAACCGCCGATCGTTGCAGATTTAATTAAAGATTTACTCGATAACGAAATAATTCGAGTATCCGAATCTTCATACGCCTCACCAATTGTGCTTGCTGAAAAACAAAGTGGTGAATACCGACTCTGTGTAGACTATAGATGTCTTAATAAAATGACCAACAAAATAATGCAATCGTACGATAATAAAACTTGGCAACCAACCATGTACTTCAGCCGTCACTGTACAGATGCCGAAAGTCGTTACCACTCGTATGAGCTCGAAGCTCTCGCCGTCGTCGAAATACTCGAACGATTTCGTATATACCTTCTGGGTAAGAAATTCCGCCTTGTAACTCAGCAGTTGCCAAAGTACGCGATAATAAGGAACTGAAGCCTAAAATCGCTCGCTGGTGGCTAAAGATATCAGAATTCGATTTTGAAGCGGTACACCGTCCCGGAAGCAGACTTGCTCATGTAGACGCTATGAGTAGAGCACCTGACCAACCCGCTAATATTGTTGAACCAGCCGGTTATATTTTCTAAATAACGCCCAAAGACAACGACTGGCTCTATACCATGCAGATTCAAGATCCAAAGCTACGAGAAATTATCGCTGTTCTTCAAGGTCATGCAAAATCACAACGAGAGCCAGAAATTAAGAAAAATTTTCGTATTCACAATCATCGTCTATATCGCCAAGAAGAAGATGGGCTAAAATTCGTCGTTCCGAAGTCCGTTAGATGGCGCATTGGTCAACTCTGCCACGACAAGATGGGACACCACGCTTTAGAGAAAACTATCGCTCGAATTCGCCAAACGTTTTGGTTTCCACAAACGCGTAAATATATAAAAAATTATATCGCGGCGTGTACTGAATGTTGCTATCGCAAAGCACAATCTGGTAAGGTAGAAGGTACCTTACATTTCGATCCGGTCGAACCGATACCTTTCTGTGTACTCCACATGGATCACCTCGGTCCATTTATTCGTAGTAAGAAAGGAAATTCGTACGTATTAGCGATTTCAGACGCATTTTCTAAATATTTTTTCGTTAAACCGGTTCGTGATACAAGAACAATACATGTAATAAATACTTTTAACGACATAACTAGCCACTTCGGGCTACCGAGTAAAGTCATCACTGATCGAGCGCCTACACGTCTAAAGTATTTTCGTCATATTGCGAACAGAACGGTATTAAACACGTTAAAACCGCCGTACGTACTCCAAGGTCCAACGGACAAGTCGAGCGCGCGAATCAAACAATTTTAAATTATTTGCGTACTTCCGTTGACAATCCGAAAGATGGGATTTATTATTGAGAAATTTACAGTTTACTATAAATTCCGAAAAGAATAAAACCACGGGATATAGTCCAAACGAATTAATTTTTGATTTTAATTTACGCGATATCGTACATAATCAATTGATAGCCGCCGTGCACGATGATGTCGATGAAAATGTAGAAAAAGCACCGATAAACGAAAAACGTATATTTGCTTCCGAAAATATAAACCGCGAACGTCAAAAATGGAAAAAACGTTTTGATGAAAAACATGCAAAACCTCATATATATCGCGAAGATGACTTAGTAGTTATTGAGAACGAATCAACCGCTACGGTGAATCGCGAAAACTAGAGCCGAAATATCGTGGTCCGTATCGTATCGCCAAGGTTTTAAACGATGATCAGTATTTGATTGAAGACGTACCGGGTATGCGGATAAAAACACGTAATTTCTCATCCATTTTCGAATCAAGCAAAATCAAACCATGGTGTTGTTACTTTTCCGAGCTTGACGATGATGATCCAAATTGTACCGACTCTGAAGACGACGAAATCGGGGTCGATTCCATATCAGGAAGGGCCGAATGTCAGCAAGCTGGTAACCTTGCACCAAAATAAGAAAAGAAGTTTCGAAAAAGGTAGAACTCCTTCGGTTTCAATCCTGTGAACCGTATGGTGTTGCACAGGTTAAGAGTAATCTGGTTCACTGGTTATTAAAGGAAAATTATTTAAAACAGTTGTAAATTTATTTTCAGAAATTGGTATTTTGAGTGAAAATATATCGCAAAATCCAGAAGATCCATACAATTTTAATTTTGTTGTTAAATCAGTATTTTTTTTATTTCTGATATCAACTAATATCCCGAATTTCTCTAAAAAGTTAGCACCTATAATTGGAGTTGAAATATCTGTTAAAATGAAAGGTAATTCGAAATCACATCTAAGACCTAAGTCAATTTTTAAAAGTTTGGTACCAAATGTTTTAATAGAGGAATCGTTAGCTGCAGTCAAATTAAGATCGGAATTTCTTTTAAATGATTTGAATTTGGAAGAAGGAATTACAGAAACTATAGCGCCAGTATTTCAGATAATTAATTCTTAAAAAAATCAAATTGAAAAATATTGAAAGAATTGAAGTTACAAATGTCACGTAAAGCGAAGCAAGTCTTATGTGGCATGACCTTTCAAGATCAGCAACGTGATTTATCTATCCTACAGAGCAACGCGATTTATCTATCCTACAGAGCAATGGCAGTTGCTGTATTACTGTATGGGTTGCTATGCACTAAACACAGAGCGGCTTACATATATGTACGTATTAACAAAACCCCACAGGGTTGCAATATCTTAAGTAAAGTTATCTATTACAATATGTAATCTATTATAATATTTAAATTCAAGTCTTAAAAGTATGTGATTGCTTCAACCCTTTGATTTGTTGCTTATGTATGTCTATATATATGTATGGTATATCTCTGCTGTCCAACAATCGTCCGGCGTTTGTTTGGAAATGTGTTTTATATATCTCTTTCTAGTTATTGTTGCTAAGGCTGTTCCATGTAGACCCTTATACATTACCGCTGAAATCATATAACGGGAAACTCAGGAAAAGTGTGGTTTCGGCGCATTTGGACCATAAAAAGAGACAGGTTTGCCTTTGACTGATAATCGTATCCTGATAATCACATATGTGATGTTAGTCACGCGTTGAATATATATTGTTATTGTTTCTAAGCACGTTCAGCTTTTTTAGAACGGTTGGATAGAATTGCTTAGCGTCATGAGTCTGATGGTAGCCTTCTTTGCCAACCTACCCAAAAGCTACCAAGAACCAATTTAAAACTGTTCGTAGGCAAGTTGGTTATAATTCCGCTGTAGGACAATGTACTCCTACAGAAGAAGAAAATAATATTGCGATCTTGTAGGACAACTAAGCGGCTTTTATCGTCGTTCTGTCAAAACAATCGACGGAATAACTTGACGAACTGAACACTTTTTTTCTTTGCATTCTTCATCTTGCTGGTATTAGAAAAAATGAGATTGCGAATAAAATCGCAATAAATCTAGGTTTTGGCTGGTAGAACTAGCACCTGACTTAAGTAAAAATTTCCTCGTAAGAATGATGCTCATATTTCAGGGAACAATATTTAATACCACAGGTACCAAGACGAATTCATTGCAAGGTGAAGTTATTAGAACCGATGATTTCTTCTTCTGGTAATTGATTGATAAATGAAAATGTCAGCAAAAAGATATTCGGAATTTTTTGTTTACATTATGAATGAAAATTGTAGAAGATTTTTTCAAATATTGCGCGGTGACAGCGCCGGCCATCATTTAGTTTGCGATAAAAAATTTTTTTTTATTTAGTTAGCCTAATGGTGAAACATGGGTTTTCAAAACACCAAATTTTAATGAATTTTCTTGTTGCAAATTGCTTGGAAAATATAAATCCATTTTATATTATTCGGTGCCAGAAATACGGCCAAGAGAAGTTAAGCTTTAGAGAAAATGCAAATGAAATTGGATATTTGTAATTCCGATGCTTCTGTAAATGTATATCAAATCAGACCAGTTTTATCTGTTACAACTGCCACGAATAAAAAATGTTTTAAATTTTGCATCGCTTAAAAGTTTATTTGAGATCAAATAAGAAAAATAAAATTTTCAATAGGCTAGCTTCTATCAACATTCATCGGAATCAGGATTTTAATATGAATAATGATGAATAATTTTCTTTGAGTTGTGCCAAATTAAATTAAAAATTAAACACAATATGCTGAATACCCCATATAAAATTATGATATTCTTGGTAGTTACGTATGACTTTACATAAAACCCCTCCAGAAAAAAATCCGGGCCTGTGCTGTAAAAATTTGTGAAATTGAAAGATAAAAATAGATGACATACAGCTATTCTCTTTTGTTATGGCATTTTCATATTCTTTGAATTCGTCTTTACGCCATCAATACCACCTTTTATGAATTCGCCATGACAGCTACGAATATTCATTTCTATCAAGTCGAATTCATGTAAGGTGGAAGCGATTCTAAAAATACAACGCTTTATCTCCTTTGTATTTAACTATTGCGACATATTTTTTACACCATTAGAGACACCGCAAAAACTTATAGTGAACCATGTCTTTAAATTACTTGTAGTTAAACGGGACAATTGATTATTTGCAACTAAACAATTGATTTTGACAACCAACCACCAATCAGCTGATTGTTTAACACCACCTTTTATGAATTCGAATTGATTTTGATATACCAAATAACACCATGACAATCATGTATGTATATCATATCCTGATTTTCGTCTAGCTTGATATACATATGTACATATACATATGTTCATTTCAGTTAACAATGATTTTTAACAAGCGTAACAACAAAACCAAAGGCAACAGCCAACAGAACTCATTGCCTAATGCCAAAGTGCAACTAAACCAGCGTACGTACCCTCACACAATTTCAATTGGAGTTGCCAACGGCTACTGTGTATAACAGTGAAACTAAGTACTTAGTAGAAGCAGCGTTGCATTCAGTGACGCTGCCATGCATTTTAGTCTGAATTTTCATGCGTTTACGTGCCTGCAGCATCGATATATGTAGCAATGCTTATTTTTTATAGGAATATTGGTGAATATGTATTCAAGTCCATTTGTGAATGCTCCATACACAGCAACGCTTCATTTGAACGCACGACGCGTCGCGACGGCATATTTGTATCCGTTTCTTTTGCTCGAATACAACAACAAATGGCAGTCATGCACTATTTTCCACGCCTGTATGTTGGAGATTTTATAGACCAACACACAAATATACCGACAGGTTTTCGCGCATACATTTCATGGTGGATTCCGAGCTGTGCAGCTGAAATTTATTTCAAGTAATTTAAATTTTTCAGTTTTCTTGGGCAATTTTTTTGCTATTGTAACCTTTTATGAGCTTTATGTATGTGAACCTTAGAGCATAAGCAAGCTCGCATGTTTCTAAGGAGTTGACATATGTCTCTAATTTACTAGCAAACTGTTCTAAATGCAACGTCTCAGTTTTGTTGCAAGTGCATATTTCACCCAAATTTCCCAGCTCATGCCTCAGTTTGATAACAAGAGCTAATTTTTCATACTAATCAATGATTCACCTTATTGATTTTTTGCACACGTCCAGCACTGCTCCTCGTTGCTGGCGGTAGCAAGTCAAAATTTTTACTTTTAACTTTAATATGGTACTTGAAGAAAAATCGCAATAAATAATTTGCATTTACCTAAAGTCCGGTATTAACTAAACTGACGCCATAGCTGATATGCTAATACTATAATATGCTCCGAGCCAATAATATCTAAAAGTGCTTCCACTCTAATTAAACTGCATTGCTCATTTGTGGTCATCAATATAAGCTAGATGATAGTCATTCAATGGTATCAGTTAATAACGCGTGTTGCCATCATTGAAAACTACTGCAATTCAAGCTCAACTGTTTGGTGGTTTATTTAAATTTTTGCTTTGCCCGCACTATATACCCAACCAAAAGCAATCTGCATCACGCCGCCAACAAAATCCGATTTTTCGCCATACAAATGGAATTTGTAATTGACGTTACAGTAGGTTCTCACTCCTACATCCACATACACACTTTAAATATGTACGCCTGCAATGATGTTAACGGCTGTACTTTTACCAGCCCAGTTGCATTTTTGAATACACTTCCCTCCTTGTGCACACGTTCTCACAGGTACTCACTTCAAATCAATGAAATCACTGATCAACACTGTGCCCGAGCGCTACAAAGTAGCAGCAATGCGTCAGCCGACTACTACAAAAACGAAAGCAACACCTAAAAAAATGTTGCAAGCGTATGATGCTTAATCGGAATTCAGTTAGACCAACCACATTTAGAGGTTGGCATCATTGCTTTCTGTGTGGGCAAATTTTAGTGGTGATAATCGTATGGAAAATGGGGCATTGCTTGTCGTTGTCCCTATAGCAAATACCTAAAGTAGCACAAAAGGAAAATTAAGTACAACAACAAAAATAGATTCAACTTCACTCACAATCGCTGACGTTTTAGAATTACATTCAACGTCGTAGCTTTCGACATAAGCGGCCAATGTTTAACTGAGCAACAGCCAACACTCAATGTAATAAGTAACATCGCTCACGATTGCCCAGTTCATGACGGTGGAAGGATTTTAGGTATATGTAATGTAAGCGTCCATACATAACAATCATTCTAAAATTGAGTGCACCTAAAAGTTTCACAACCACAACACAATGGGATCCAAGATGATGGTTTAGTCGAGCCAATTTAACGGCCATACAACTTCCGCCTAGGCATATCGCTTTGAACATACCATTAATTTAGGCTAGAGATGATAACTATCCTGAAAGCTACACCAGAACTTTTCTTCAGACGTTGCACGATCCAGGCCACATAGCGGGGTATGGTATAGTTTCTACTCCAATCTAGAGATTACTATTAGCAATCTACGAGTATATTCGTTCATTGAAATAGTAGAAGGCTTCTGATAATTATCAACCAGCATTAATATCAATAGATACTAATGTCAACTTAAGTTGCGGTTCTTAATGTTTTAATTCACTAGTTACCACACAATAAAATAACAATGAGCGCCATGTATTGACAGCATGATTTTAGCTTGTGGTACAATGATTGGAGCTCCACACATAGAAAGTTTTTCGAAAGTTCAACATAACAATATTTTCAATCGGAAGAATGTATGTCGTTAACTTTCGCTCAAGGTTGCGGACTCGTATAATGCTTTGTAAGCGGACGACTCCAAGACTGTAAATATAAATGAAGCGAGCTAGTATATGGAGAGCAACTTCATTAGATTAACTGCTTAAGATGAGATGACAACGGATTTTCTATAAGTCTTTGCGCTACTTAAAGTAGCAGACTACATAGTCAGTGCAAGGTGTGAGGGTACCAAAGAAATAATTTCAGTTGCTCTAAGGACATTAGAAACCGCTTGTACTCCGTTTCAAAATGGAATAAGCTTGAGCTTATGCGGGTGGCCAGGACACCCTGGTTTTCGCAGTAATGAATTTGCTGAGTCTGACGTCTAATGATTGTAACTGCCAGGTACTTTAGGATAATGTTTAATATTGTTACATTTTTGCTCTGTGACGCCGACGATTTCTCAAATCCTTCGACCACTATATTGTTAAATAAAACTTCCTGGGATTATCTTACTGCTAATTTTATTTATTTACAAATAATTTACAACACTTAAAAACGCTAAAATATTGACACCAACAAAATAACCAACTGTTTTTCTGAAAAGATCAGATACGATAGTGAAAAAATTCTTTTTCACACAGACACAACGACAAAACGCAGTTGCCATTAGTATCATCTTCTGTTTACATACTCTCTAGAGGACGAGGATGTACTGAAAATTATTATATTTACATACTCTCTATCGACAAGTTCCTAAAGATCATCAAAGGAACTTACAAATTTGCCGAGGAGTAAATTACTTTACATGACACGTATTTTTTGTTCTCTCTCCTACCACGCCTCAAGTGCACTGTACAAACTTGCTTGAGTGCTTGGGGCATCTTGATTTTTTCACGGCTAAGGCTTATATCTGGAAACACTGTTTTTAAGTTTATAGCATGCACAGTTTCCGAGAGTTAAATTCAAAAACGTATGCTTTTCATTTAGAGGTAACTGTATTTGTCCTTAACAACACTTTGAATAAATCCCCTCAAATTGAAATTTGACTTATTTCATATTTAAGTAACGATCCTGAAAGTTTTGCGAAAAAAGGCAGTAAATTTCAAGCATAGATTTGTTCCTTCTATTTCAGTATCTATATCCTTCAGTTGCTCCCGCAGGCGCATGTAAATGAGCTTTCCATGTACGATTATGTGCGGAACGAGTATGCTGCCATTACATACTCATATATGTATATGCATACAATTAAATTCTGTATACAAACATACATATGAACATGGGATTAAAAATTACAAAGCCAAGGCACAAAAAAGAGAATCAATAATTGCTAACGCAACATACTCGTATGCTAAAAGCCAAACATGGAATTTCTAATTAAGTTTGCAGGGATTTACCGCTGATGTTAGTGCTGTTGTTGTTGGCTAGCTGACTGGCGAGTGGTAACTGACTGACATGTTGACGATCAAACAAATGAATGAAAATGAACTAACAAGTACTGGCGGGTCTATCCTGGCTGCCAGGTCAAAGTCGGTGCCGAGCTAAACTGACTGCCTGACTGGGTGACTGACTGGCTGCTTGACTTGACTGAGCCAAATGTGCAGTTTTTCTCGGCGCAATATTCATGTGCAGACGTGTATTCGAAGCATATAGTATACTCAGTGCTTTGACCAGCAAGAAATTCGGTCAAATTAAACGCTTCTACTAGTCAACCCACACATTTGTGCAACATGCAACTTGTAACAAGTCAGCAGTCAGCAACGCATCGATTTGTTTGAAAGCATTGCCGCATTGACAGTGTCACATTCAAGTATTCACTAGCCAGTAATGAATTGACTGGAGCTCACATCAGCAAAAGTACATAGCTAATGTCGCATTCCTACATTTATAACCGAAAAACTCAAGCTTCGTCTGTGTGTAATTAGTTGAGTTGATTAGTGCCGCAAAACTCACCCTGTTTCCTTTAGTGATGTATTTGTTTTTGTGTGCATGTGTTGGTGCATGTTTGTTATTGACCTGTCAATTCACAACTATTGTCTTCGCCGTTGTGGTCAATGAACACATCATCCGATTTGAAACTATTACCGCCAATGTCATTATTATTTCTTATTGATAGATTTTAACGGAAGGACCTTTTAGTGGATACTGTGAAAGTGATTTTGCTTGATTGCTTGAAATGGTTGCTATAAATCGATTATCATCGGAAATTGTGTTGGAAAATGTGTGCTTGAGGAAGCTTAAGTGCTTACTGACTTAAAAGTAATGAGGACAGCATGAAGTGAGTACTAACTATATTGATTAAACTACTAAATTAAATTATTAAATCCTTTTTAAATAGCCAAGCGACCAGTAATCACTTCAAAAATAAGTTATAATGATTTCGTGCAATACAAGGAAAAATCAAAAGTAATAATTTAGAAATTTAATTGTTAATTTCTTTTGGGATTGATTGATAGTTTTTGATATTTGTATGAAAATTTGTGGTTAGATTATTATAAAAATATGGTTTGGCAAGCTTTTCTTTTATAAACCTTTCAAATTACCTAATTAATCAAATATAATCCAACGAGTGAAGTACATAGTAATCAATCCATCAATAATAATAAATATATTTAATTATAATTAATCCATCAAAAAAATATACAATATCTGGGTTGCATGAATTGGGCTACGAATTGCTTCCCCACCCACCGTATTCTCCACATTTAGCCCCAGTGACTATTTCCTTTTCTCGTATCTCAAAAGAATGTTCCGGGGAAAAAGATTTGGCTCCAATGATGAGGTAATTGCCGTCACTAAGGCTTATTTTGAGGAAAAAGACAAATCGTATTACAAAAATGGTATCGAATAGTTGGAAGATCGCTATAATCGGTGTATCGCCCTCGAAGGCAAGTATGTTGAATAATAAAATCGAATTTTGCCAAAAAAAATGTTTTCTTACTTATCCTACGGACTTACTGAAATGTCAAAATTAATCATATAGTCAATAAATCAAAAATAATCGAATAAGCCAAAACAAGAGTCACGAGAATCAACAATATTAACAAAGAAATAGAAATAATAGTTCGAACATAATCAAGCATTGATAGATAATAAACAAATAAATAAAAGTCAATTCCTTAATGAACCAAATATAGTAAGTCTGTTCAAAATTGTCAATAAAGCAATATTATAACAAAAAACAAGACCAAAACAATCAATAAAATTGATAATAATGATAACTGTTTTGCACATTTATTATTAATTCGATTAATTAAACAAATGTTCTTTAAATGATAATAAATAAAACATGTAAATACATATTAAATATTAATTTGTTTGTTTTTTGGAGTTAATAATAATAATTGTTTTTAATTATTTCAGCTGATAAATATTTCCCATCACTAAGTTGTAAAAAAATCAAGGATATTTTTATTATGAACAAGAAAGGCACTTAAATCAGGCATTATGATAAATAATTTTCAAATCATCAATATTCCAAAGTAGTCGGGACCAATAATTTTTATCATTATCCATCTCTCCATTTATCGTAACAATATGTAGGCGGCACCCTGCGCATGACTTATTATTTGCTGATATCTTAATAATGGATTAATACACCAACTTGTGAAATCAGTAGCGCAGTAGCGCAATAAAGCGTTGACAGCACAACAATGCATTCAGAGCGAAACATTGCGTTGACAGCAAAATGCGTTGAGAGCGATACATTGTGTTGATAGTGCAATACCAAGACTGATAGGAAAGTCGGATACTTCAACAAAATAAAAAGATAGGATACGTCATTTCGCTGCAATTTGGCACAATACCTCGTTGAGAGCTCAGCAATAACTTTTAGTGTCCCAGCACAATGAATGAGCTTTTGAATATTCTTCCCCATTCAAGCAATTATGCAAATAAAGTTTTTGAGATATTTTAAAAATATGTACATATGTATTTCCTGTGGAAAAGTACTGAACACGATTATGTGAAATAACCTTTGATTACGAATATACGTAGATAACAAACATTAACGGCAAACAAAGACAAAATTGCTCCTATTAAAAAAAAAAACAACTAAAAAATTTTTAACACACCAGTTAAAAATAGATGTGTATTACATTATCGCTACTCGATACATAGATATGCATTACAGGGCTGCATGAGCACATTCATTTCGTCTGTTAGCCGAATGACACGAATGTGAATGAGGTGCTCTCATGCGATACTAAATAAGTGTACTTACAGACAAAAAAAGACCAATATGGGTACTCTCTGCTTATGATTTAAGGGATGTACAAAACATTTGACGGAAGAATAATAAACGAACAGACGAACACCAACTCGGACGTAATATTTGAGCCATTGAAACTTGTTTACAAAAAACAAAGCACGAACTTAGGTACTACCAAAGAAACTAACGCACAGGGCCAACACAAAACATCCCACAGGACAAAAATTACTGACTTCTACCTATCCACATAGGCAACCGTAAAAAAAAAGAAAAAACTTCACGCTGACAAATAAACCCTAAACTCAGGTAGCATACACCTACAAACATTTGTTGGCTGCTAGTTAACGCTAGATACCGATACCTACGAAGGACAAAAAATAGGGACCGCCAGACATAAACTAAACAGAACGAAAAATAATACTGAAGATGGCACAACGCCGAACCCGGTTTGTTTCAAAACCAAATTTGACAAGGATCGACGGAAAATCGTTCCAAAACACATCAACTTTCAACCTTGTCGAAGTAAAAAAAACAACAAAAAACTGTTAATGCCAGTCAGGCTTTAAACTCAGACAGACTATTGACAGTATACAAACGACGCGTACTAAAAATACATACGATTAAGGCGAATATTTGGTTTAACAAACAATGTTTAACACTGAATGTTACACCAAAATTTACACAAATCAAAATCAAGACCAACACAGAGGCAAGCCGAAAAACGAGTAGAAAGGCTGAAAAGGACTTCATCAAAAATGAAGTGAGAAGCTTATACGCCAAGAAGAACAGACAAACATAGAAATTTCAAACATTCATTTAAGACTAACGGACTACATACCAACCAACACCCTAATGGACATATTCGACGCCATAAGGACTGACATCGAACACGAAATGAAACTGAAATACAGAACGTTGAACAGGAAGTTAAACAAACTTGCGGGACAGCGCGAATCAACAGACCGACACCAACAACACAATTTTCATACTAGACTGACAAATTTAACGGAAGTACCACTAAACAAAGAAGAAATACAGCTATTACAAAAGGGCCTCAAACACAACATTAAGGATAATAACACGAAGAGACGGGCGGAGAAAGCCATTATAGATGCAGAGGTCGCAATATCATTAATGCCGAGCGAAGAGCAGGAACACGCAAGACACATGTGCAGAGAAATAATAAGCAACCAAATACAAAACGAGTAAGAAAACAAAGAACAGCAAGGAAGGAAACGTTGCAAGGGAATTAAAACAGAAACTCAGGAGGAACAATGTCGTAACAACCGAGGCGGATAAAGGCAATACAACAGTACTCATCGGCAAACAAGAATACATAGACAACACAGAAGAACTCATTGAAAAAATGGGTTGCAAGAGAGTGGGGGAGGACCCAACGGACAAGTACCAAACGCAAATAAAAAGAGCCATAAAAGATGCAACCGGCATCATAAGCTCGGGGTTTGCACAGCAATTAACCCAAATGAACCCAGCAGCCTCATCACTGATCGCATTACCGAAGATTCACAAGCCGGACATTCCAATGAGGCCCATAATCAACTACAAGTCAGCGCCTAGATATAGATTATCAAAGCATCTAAAGACGATACTGAAGGACACCCTAGAACTTGAAAACGAACACACAATAACTAACACAACGGAACTGATAGCGAAACTGACGACCGTTAACATCACAAATGACAGTAAACTAGTATCGTTTGACATTAAGGACTTATACCCCTCAATACCACTACCTGAGACAATAGACATGGTATACACAAAAATACTGGAGAAAACCAAAAACAAAATCAAGGCTGCACAGATCGCAAGCATTCTAAGAACCAAACTACGACAAACCTATTTCAAATTTAATAACAAAGTCTACGGACTTGGAATGGGGAACCCAACCTCAGCCGTACTCATGGAAGTATTAATGAAGAATTTGGAAGAACAATACATAAAAGAACTTACAACCGAGTTGGGTGTTACATTTTACGCGAGATACGTTGATGACATTATCTGCATTCTAACCAGCAACAACGAAGAACAGGTATTGGAGTATCTCAGCAAAGAACACGGAAACATACAGTTTACAATGGAAACACAAAGCAAAGGAAGGATTAACTACCTAGATCTGGCAATTAGGGCAGACAAGACCACAGGAAAACTTGGCTATAAAATTTACAGAAAACCAACAGCCACAGACACGGTAATTCATAACAATTCGAACCACCCTCAGCAACACAAAAATGCGGCGTTAAAGCAACTAGTTGACAGACTAGAACGAACACCTTTAACAGCAGAAGCACACAAGAGAGAGCTAAACATTATTTACAACAGCGGTCAATAACGAATATAAAAAAGATCTGATAGACAAAATCAGAAGAATCAATGGGACCCCAAAAAGAAGCGATAAGGATAAAGACGGAAAGACATGGACAGTATTAACTTATACAGGAAAATCGACACATAAATTAGCAAATTTTTTCAAAAAACACATCATTCACACAGCATTTAAAACAGTAAACAACTTAGGACGAATACTACGGACAAGTACAAATACAGAGGACTCACTAAACAGCCAAGGCGTATACCAACTGACCTGCGAATGCCAATACAGCTGCATAGGACAAACAGGACGTAAAGTAAGAACAAGGTTCCGCGAACACATAAGCAAAAAGTCCGCTAAATTCCCTCATTATGTTCTCAATTTGATTATTTGATTTTCATTTAACCCACTTGGAGCATTTATACAACGAATTAGTTCAACACGACATTCATCGTTTTCGATTTTAAGACGCTTACTAGATATATCCGCACAATACATCTTTTTCAAGAAGCACATTTTCAGAAATAAATTCGTCATTAATGACTTTTGATCTTCTATCGACTTTTAGTCAGATCCTGTAAGAAATTGTCAAAATTAACGAGTCCATATTATTGCTGAAGTGGAAAAAAACAACCTATGGTGGGACTCATACCGCTTTTGGTCAGTCCAAGTCTATTTTGCATAAAAACATTTCATTTCTGCGCACATTTACATAAATATAAATTGTTTACCCCTTTCCATTCGGATTAATTTTATATTTCAGACCCCACACTATTCAGCTACATCCTTAGCTGTTTTCATAACACAGCTAAATTTTTCTTGTTTTCTTCTTGCATTCGGCGCAGTTGGCACATCTGCCCTCTGCCACTCGCGCAGAAGTCGTTGTTGTAATCGGGCGCATATTTGCCATACACGTATTCACTGCTGATATTGGTGACGACAAAAGTGTCGGCTGAAAGTCTTGCACACGCGCATCCACGATTTAGAAAATATAGAGGTTGCGCCTTCCGCAAACCGCTATTCGCTCTCATCAAATTTGGCAGAATCAGCTGTGTATGCTACGTCACAGAACGCGGTTAGTTTTGTTTGTATATTTGTAAGCATACAATTGTTTGTGCTTAAATTCAATGCTTAAAAGCAATTTTATTTAAAATAAAGTTATTAAACTTGAAGTGTGCAGTGTTAAGTGTTAAATCACAGAGTCTATCAATGATACGGGGCTATAAAACTCGCTAAAAATGATGTGAAAACCATGTTCGTGACGTTGCACGCATTTTGCTTCACATCATTTTACGTCGGGAAGGCGCAATCTTGTGTTCTATTGTTCTTGACGCGCATCAACATTTGTCGTTGTTTGTGTATTAATCAAACGTTCTATTGTTCTTTCGAGAGCAGATATGCGTTGGAACAATTAGAAGGAATTGGAATCTGATATCAATCAACATACATATGTATGTCGATTTTGATACAGTATGATAAGAATGTAGGAGATATATGTATGTATGACTTCGATGGTGTAATTTTTTTTGGTGCAAATTAATAGGGATTGTTTTATGTAGGGGTAAAGGGGGAAATTTCGATATTTTAAAAAGCTGATATTTCAAAAACTGTTTATCCGATAATATTGGTATCGTTAAAAAGATAATTAAAACACCTTTTATTTAATATGCATATGTGTAAATAAATATAATATGTATAACAAAAACTGAAAAACGCACATTTTTTTTTATAAAAATGTATATTTTTCTTTAAAAAATACGTAATTAATTGTATGTGAAAATAAGTTTGTCTTAAAGCCCATAAAAATACCTTTAATTTCATGAATAATTTTATATATTTAAACTTAAACTTTGTAAGAAATTTTCTTTTATTTGTGTTGCTGGCGATAAGAGAATCGGTCATAATGAGAGCGGCTGCGCGAAACGGTTATTTAATAAGAAACCGGAAAGGAGCACTGCCCAGAAAGCGCGGGCGAAGGCCGCTCACGCGGAAAGGTTTTCTGCGCAGAAATACTGTTAATGGCGCAGCCGGAGTTTGTCCGACCAGGGTTATTTTTTTAAAGCGCGGCCGAAGGCCGCTCACGCGGTAAGGTGTTCAGAGCGGGAATACTGTTGATGGCGTAGCCGGAGTTTGTCCGGCCAGGGTTATTTTTTTAAAACGCGGCCGTTGGCCGCTCACGCTGGAAGGTGTTCTGCGCGGAAATTCGGTTGACGGCGTAGCCGGAGTTTGTCCGGCCAAGGTTATTTTTGAAAAGCGCGGCCGAATGCCGCTCACGTGGAAATATGTTCCGCACGGAAATACTGTTGTATACTTGGATTTCAATATTAAATAAAACAACATTAAAAATTAAATAAAACACATCGTTAATACCTTTCCGCGAATCCGCTCAGGATCATAACCCCAGTATGACCAATTTTCTTATCACCAGCAACACAAATAAAACAAATTTTTTTACAAAACTTTAGTTTAAATATATAAAATTATTTTTATGGGCTTTAAGACAAACTTATTTTTACATACAATTAATTACGTAATTTTTAAAGAAAAATATACATTTTTATAAAACAAATGTGCGTTTTTCAGTTTTTGTTATTTTTCTTAAAATATATTTATTATTTATTTACACATATGCATATTAAATAAAAGGTATTTTAATTATCTTTTTAACGATGCCAAGAAAGATCGGATAAATAGTTTTTGAAATATCAGATTTTTAAACCACGCCCACATGAAGCGTCAATCATACGAATCATAAGAATAGGGTGTAGGAGAAAATGAATTTTAGAAGTTACGTCAAGTTTTGTACGAGTAGCGAAACGGTTCGGTCGTGCTTATTATTAATAAACGCATATGAAAAGAACCAAGTGTTTTATTTAAGGAACATTCCTACAAAATTGGGGGCTCGCGCGGAGAAGTGAAATTTCCGTCAATATGCGGATTGTGCGCGAATAGTTAATTGCGAAAATGTACATAGGTATACTACCAAAAAATTCTAAATTTTAAAAATTAAACAGTTGCGGTGCTGCACATACTTATGTACATACATCAATATGTACGCACGGGTGAAGTGATGATATTTTGAACGTTGAAGAACATGCTTGAACATGTGCAACAAAGTGCAAATGGACATATTTATAGTATAACTACTAGCGCTCTGCACGTTCTGTAATTTTTGGTTTAGGACCACCTCCACGCTTTGGCTCTAATCTGCCTTCGTTTTCCGCGCGATTCAATACATTATACACAGTTTTACGTGTTACAGAAAACGTTTCTGCTAACTCCTGTACACTTTTGCCCAATTGGTGATTGTAATATAAGAGTTGGACCACTTTAAATGATAATCGCTTACCCGGCATTTTAAAAAATACAATTTTCAATTATAACACGCTTACAAAGCAAAAATTATTCACCAAGTAATAACCAAAATCATTCAAATGAGCATAGCAGAGAATAGGTAACGGTAAAGTACAGCTCATCGTGAAACATGTGTTAAAGAAATAGAAAAAGCGTGTTGTGAAAACAGTTTCTTGACACTAACAAAATTGGATGGTATTGGTTTTTGTTGTATTTTTGGTTTTATTTTGCGTTGAACTTGCACTTTGTTTTTGTAGATTATCTTTAAATGCTGTATATATTTATGAATTGTTACGAAAAGAAGTAAAAACTAAATAAAAACTAATATCTTTTTCCCCTGAAGTTGGGAATTTGAATTTATTTGGCATGTGTAAACTCATTATTGACAGACTGTATATACATAGATATGTCTGCACTTCAGCATCAAAAACAGGTTACAGTTGTATGCAATACTTACAATGTTTTTTAACACAATTCCTTTCCGTTAATTCTTTATAAAATAATATCGCATTCTTTAACTAGAACAATATCAATTAAAGTTTCAAAACTTGTACAGAGTGCACACATTTTCCAAATATCAACGTTTTCCATCCATAATATCTAACGTTTTAATGAGAAATTAAAAAATTGAGAGTCTTAAGAAATTCTGTATATTAAAAGCATTGTGAAATTTTTTTCTAAATCTGTTTTCTTTCCATTTACATTTGCGCCTACATATGAACATATATTCATACAAATGTGTAATAACTTTATTATAAGTGTATGCATTTATTGTAAAGTTACTAATTAATTTCAGTAAAATTCAATGTAGATTATGCATGTACATAAATATGAAGAGACATGCAATTATTAAATTTTTTCTACTAAATTGCTTTCATAATGTAGCCGCTATCATTTGCAAAAATTGGCGCCGTCATAAAATCTTTCAGTGGAATGTTGTCTCATACAGCCGGATGTGGTCTCATACATCCGAATGCGCATGACTAGTTGTACATCATATTTGGCTCTCTTTGTACAACGAATGCTTCTTTTTCTGAATGCGACTGTGCGCAGCATTCTCAGCTATCTGCACACTCATTCAGTCATCGCGCTTGCTGTGAGCATAATGCGTAGAATGTTGCGCTTACGTGTGAATGTGATAAAACGGCCAATGAGTACATTCATGCAGACGTCTAATACTCATAATCCGTACTATGACGTAGAAATATCGCAATCTCCTAATTTATCATTTAAAAACGCAGAAGATGTGGCTAGCGAAAGCGAATCTACAAATTCTGTGTACGCAGAGGCAACAACAGGTAATTTGAATGCGCAAATTGACGACAGCGTTTCTAATTTTTTTGGTGATGGCACTTACGATGTGTGCATTGGGTTGAGGAATTTGATGAGATATCCGACACTGTAGGTTGGAATGGCCTTCAAAGGTTTGTGTACGCCAAACAGCTGCTGAAGGGAGCTGCGAAATTGTTTGTGCGTGGGATAGTAGGTGTTAAGAGTTGGGACAGTTTGAATCAGCTCTTATCGAAGAGTTTGGTGAAAAACTGTGCGACTCAGAAGTCAGAGCATTGGGAAATAGACGCAAGCAGCCAAAGGAGAGTTTTCAAGAATATTTATATACCCTGTTGGAAATGGTTAAGCAAATATCGTTAGATGAAAAAAGTATGGTGGAATATTTCGTAGAGGGCATACCTGACTCTAGCGCAAACAAAAGCGTTTTATACCAGGCAAAGAATGTCAAACAATTAAAAGAACAAATTCACGTGTACGAAAAAGTTAAAGGTTCTCAGATATCAACAAATAAGGGAAGTGCAACAAAAGTTTTTTCGAATAGAAGTTCAGAACATAAGGAACAAAACAAGAGGAAATGTTTTAAGTGCGGTAAAGAGGGACATATAGCAAAACAATCTCCAGAAGCAGGTACAAGCACGGATACGTGTTACAAGTGTTAAGAAATAGGTCACTATGCTCACGAATGCAAAAAGGAGAATGTAGTGAAAAGTGAACGGGTGAATACGTTGGGTGAAGAAAATATTTATTCCTCGGGAAAGGAGGAATGATTTAATTGACGCGAAACTCGATAATTTTGTGTTCAGTGCTTTGGTAGATACTGGCTGCAGGAATATAGATCTTTGTAATGAGAAGCAACATTTGTTTCGAATTGGAAAATGCGAAATTACGACGTTAGGAAGCTTTGCAGCGAACGTGACCGTTGATGAAGTGTTATTAAGTAAAACGTTTCATGTAGTAAGGGATCGCGATATGCCATATGCGGCAATTATTGACAACGATGTGCTTAAAGACGTGGAGTTAGTCTTTAGTGGAGGTAACGTTGAGTTCAGGAAACCAAGGAAAACTGCTGAGAAGGCAGAAAAGGTTGTAGCTGCGAAGGTTACAGCAGGTGTTTGTGTGAATTTGAAAAAAGTCAGTGGACTAGATTTATGAATTGTGATCAATAAAAAAGTAAACAAATGCTTATATTTATAAATAAATTCATGCAATAGGGCATGTTTTGATTAAACAAGAGCAATCTAATACGATTGACGAAGTGGCGCTTCGTATGACTAAATTTATACATATGTACATGCATATGATATGTACAAGAATTGTAGAATACTCTTTTGCTACATCGTGATCTATATATGTACATATGTATATACATACATGCATACATACATCGGGTCATAACGGGCAACATGCTAAAAATATGTACATATTAAAATTTAGGTACTTGCACACATGTACCTTATTGCATTTTCTTATCCTGTTCACACAACTGGTTTCTTCTATATATGTACATACATACATTATGCAAACACAAGTTCTTATAACCGCTTTCAACTATACCGCTCAAATTCAGAAACCGTCGCGGGCGTGACTACATATGTAGTGGTTAGTGCTGCAAATTTGTAAATTGTTCTTAACATTTTTTTTTACATACACATGCAACAAGATCTTGCCTAAGTATGTACATATATACATATATATATTTTCCAGCTACCGTTCGTTTGTAACTAAAACAAAATAAAAACAACAAATTGTTGCCCTTATCCCTATACTGTCAGGCACAGCTTATATACCACATATGTATGTATGTATGCATATTAGGGTGACAGTTAATTTCGAAAGTGATATTTTCTTTGGTCTCAGTATTTTTTTGTGTGTAGTTTTATTTAAAAAAAATTCTAGTAAAATTTCAAGGTCGTAGGAAGAGGATTAGGGGGCGCGTCGGCCCCCCAAAGTTACACAAAATACGTTTTTTCACGCAAATTCTTACTTTGACTGCTTGTAACTTTCTCTGTGTTTTTTTTTTTTTAAACATTACTGGCGAAAGATGTTCATTAATATGTCTACAATAACATCTGTCAATAACATTTTTGTCTAATGTTAATATTTAATGAAAAAAACTTAAATATAGGAGAAAAAGTACGCCTCAATGTCGATTTATTATACTTAAATAAAATTACTTATATGATTCAAATTTTGGATTTTGTTCAGATTTATTTAATTAAAGATTCATATAGAAAATTCCTTATGATTTACGTAAGAGTAGCTTCAACAATTATATACAGTAAGACCTCGCTAGTCCGAACTTCAGACTTTTTTTGTTTACTTTTGTTTTCAAGTGTAAGAATTGTCTTTAAAAGTTTGCTTCAAATTTTTTTTGCCTGTATGCTGAAGCGATCTATAATATTGACAATTGTGACCGAGAATATTCCCGTTACAACCTCAACAATATTATTCTCAATGCTTGCGTAAGCTACCGACAAAAAATCAGCACCAATGTTTCTCGGAAAATAGATTCTTATTTTACAGTTATATGCAGCAGCCGCAAACATTTTTTAATAGCATTAAATTTGCAAAAAAATCATTCGAAGTGAATATTTGAATGTGAAAAGTCGAAAATGTCTGCTAGAAATTTACGTGAACGCATATATTTAATTGGTTATTGTACCAACTCATTAACGGGAAGTAAACTACCCTCCAATATAGAAGTGTTGAAAGTTTTGTTTTTCAATTTACGTGTAGTAAAAAAAAATTTACGGGAAAGTTCAGATTTAGTTGTAAAAGAACTATTCGTCTTCTGGGAAAAAGCCCGCATTCCGGTCAAGGATAAACAACACTGCATTACAAATGTAGAGAAATTGTATAAAGAATGGCAAAGCTTTCAAAAAGATTCAAAGAAGACTTCTAATTTCCATAAGAGCAAAGTAAACACGTGGAAAGAAAAATTGGATATGCTTTTTGACGTGGCGCATGCAAGTGCATTAAAAATAATGTCGAATCAAGAAGATATTGATTTCTTGATAAGTCAACGAAAAACGGGGCGCCCAGGCTTTATGTATGGTATCGATTACGAAGAAGTACGCCGAGAGTGCCGACTTGAAGAACGCAACAACAATTTATTACAACAAGTGGAGCGGAATAATCGTGAAATTGCATTAATTGGTTCGTTGTATGTTATTGTTTATTTTTTATTTTCTTTAAATTAAGTCGTTTTTATTAGATGAAACTGCAGAGTTGCTGTCATCTGAATCTTCAGAGAATGATAACAGTTTTCCAGATATGGAATGTGACCCACGTTGTAGTCAACCTCCAGCCAAAAAATGTAGGGTAACAAATAAAATACTAACACCAAAACTGGCGGCCGCACTCGTTGTCTGTAAAATCAGTGACAGACATGCGGTTCATCTAATAAGCGCAGTCGTTGAAGCTCTGGGTAATAATGTTGAAGATTATATTTTAAACCGAACGTCTGTACACCAGGAAAGGGAACAAATCCGTGAAGAAAGAATTTCAGCATTAAAAAATAAATTAAAATTAAATGAGCTCGACGCTATCTGCCTTCATTGGGATGGTAAACTTTTGCCGGCGCTGACGGGAAATGATAAAGTTGATAGGTTGCCTATAATAATATCGAGCGGTAAAGTTGAACAGCTTCTTGAAATACCTGCACTTGATTCCGGTACTGGAAAAGAACAGGCATCCGCTGTATGCGATGCTATTTATGAATATGGTCTGCAAAATCACATCAAAGCTTTAGTGTTTGATACAACAGCGGTCAATACTGGGCGTTTCAATGGTACCTGTACGTTAATTGAAAATAATTTACAAAGACAACTTTTATGGTTACCATGCCGTCATCATATATACGAGATTGTTTTAAGATGCGTTTTCGAAGAAAAAATAAGCTGTTATGGAAGTCCAAACGTTAAAATGTTTGAGAAATTTAAAAATGCTTGGGCTAAGATTGATGCTAAAAACTATGAGTATGGCATCAACGATCCAACTGTCAAGACGTACATGAAAGAGTCTGCTGTTCGCATTATCGGTGCAGTAAATAATATCTTGGAAGAAAACCACCCAGGGAAGACTATAAAGAATTCTTGGAACTCACTTTGCTCTTCCTGGGTCAAAAACCAGAAAAGACACATCCAAACAGCCTAATGTTTCGATCGCCAGTAGCTGTTCACCATGCAAGGTGGATGGCAAAAGCGATTTACTGTCTAAAAATATTTTTATTCCGTAACGAGTTCCAGCTTTCAGCAACTGAATTAAATGGGCTTCGTCAAATTTGTGTTTTTATTGCTGAAGTCTATGTCGAAGCGTGGTTTTCTGCTCCTTTGGCCATTAAAGCGCCATATCAAGATTTTTTATTTTTACAAAAACTTGAAAACTTCAAAAAAATTGATGCTGCTATATCTTATGTTGCTCTTAAAAAGTTCAGGAACCACTTGTGGTATTTAAGCCCTGAGGCGGTTGGTCTTGCATTTTTTGACAGCAACGTATCCCTTTTTTCAAAACAAAAAATGGTGGCGGCTTTGGAAAATGATTTTGAACAAGAGCAAAACACAAAGCGAGCTACAATAAATGATAGAGAAATCGTTGAAATATTCCATGACGGAATTGAACAGTTCGTCTCTGCCGAAACAAAAGCATTATTTGAAAGATTTCAAATAAATACTGATTTTTTAAAATTAAACCCAGACAAATGGGAGCAGGACCAATCTTATTGTAAAGCGGCTGAACTGATGAAAAAATTAAATGTTACAAATGACACTGCCGAAAGGGGGGTTAAATTGATGGAAGAGTATAATAAACTATTTACCAAAAATGAACGCCAAAAACAATTTGTTTTAAAAATTGTTAGCGATTACCGCCATCGGTTTCCGGACTGTAATAAAAAGACATTGTCTCGAGTGCTTTAAACAATATTAATAAAAAGAGAAATCATATACATAAGTAGTTTTATTTAAGTATAATAAATCGACATTGAGGGGTACTTTTTCTCCTATATTTAAGTTTTTTTCATTAAATATTAACATTAGACAAAAATGTTATTGACAGATGTTATTGTAGACATATTAATGAACATCTTTCGCCAGTAATGTTTAAAAAAAAAAACACAGAGAAAGTTACAAGCAATCAAAGTAAGAATTTGCGTGAAAAAACGTATTTTGTGTAACTTTGGGGGGCCGACGCGCCCCCTAATCCTCTTCCTACGACCTTGAAATTTTACTAGAATTTTTTTTAAATAAAACTACACACAAAAAAACACTGAGACCAAAACAATAAAGAAAAAAAAAATACTCCATACATTTAATTGTCACCCTAATGCATATACTTCATACAGGCCTCTGTGCATACTGGACACTGCAGGGAAACTATTTGAAGCAATAATAAGCGCCCGACTCCAAGAGATTACGGAAAGTGACGACGGGCTTTCAAATAAACAATACGGCTTCCGAAAAATGCGGTCAACTGTTGATTCCATTGCGTCTGTCTGCGATATAGCGCGTAAAGCACTGGAGGGCAAAAGATGGTTCGAAGGAACTAAACAGTACTGCGCTGTAGTCACGCTGGATGTAAAAAATGCATTCAACTCCGCCAACTGGAACTACATAATAAAGGCGTTGATAGAGATGAAAATCCCAGACTACTTGACCCGAATACTCCAAAACTGTTTTTGCGAAAGAGAGCTATTTTATGATACAAATGAAGGCCCAAAAAGGTACCATGTCACAGGTGGTGTGCCGCAGGGCTCGGTCCTCGGACCAATCATTTGGAACATCATGTATGATGGCATCCTTAAAATTGAAAAACCCGAAGGCGTGTCTATAAATGGCTATGGGGATGACATAGCAATCGTAGTAGTGGCAAAACATTTGGTGGACGTGTCGCGTATGTGTAGCGAAACAATAGCGTTAGCAAAAACTTGGCTGCAGAATGCAGGACTAGAGTTAGCTGACCACAAGACAGAGGCCCTGCTTATGACCAGTTGAAAAAAGGTGGAAAAAATTCAAATCCGCGTAGGAGAACACATTGCGCAAACTTTAAAATACCTCGGTGTCGTACTCGATCCACGACTGAACTTTAAGGAATACCTGAAATATGCCAGCGAGAAGGCAAGGAAGACCAGTATGGCTCTTGCAAGACTCATGCCAAACATGGGAGGCCCAAAAGAGAAACAAAGAACCCTGCTTGCGAGCGTCAGCTCATCAATTTTAATGTACGCGGCACCAATCTGGGCAAGCGCGACCCCTATAACCTCATATATAAGAGCACCAGCCTCGGTGCACAGATTATCTTCTCTTAGAGTATGCTGTGCATTCCTGACCGTGTCAGACGAGGCTGCAAATTTGCTGGCTGGAAGATGCCCGGTAGACATAGCTGCAAGAACGGCGGCAGCAATAAAGCATAGCCCAAGTGAACGCAACAAGATCCTGCAACAAAGCACCGACGAGTGGCAAGGACGTTGGACAAAGAGATTGATCCCAAGGGTAGACGAGTGGATTAAGAGAAAACATGGAGAAACAAACTTCTACCTTACCCAGTTCCTTACCGGGCATGGCTGCTTCCGACAATATTTATACAAATACAAGCACGTTGATCACCCCTTCTGCCTACATTGCGATGGGAAAATTGAAAGCGCAGAACACATACTTATGGACTGCCACAGATTCGACACAGAACGCAACTACCTAGAACGTTATATGGGAAAAGCCGTGTCCCCCGAAGGCTTGCTGGAGGCTATGCTGTCCGATAAGGATATTTGGCACAAATGTGTTAACACCATCACGGGAATAATGAAAAGACTTCGAAGAGACGAGCGAAACGCGAACCGCGCATAATTATAACGCACGCTGAGTGAAGACGAAGAATAACGTCCAGTGCCTGCCCTGCGAAGTAATATCGGAATTGATAGTCCCGCAGGGGTGCCACAGGCCCAGCGTACGAAGGAGGTTGGGTTTAGTCCGTAGGTGCCAGGAGGCAAATCGGGCATGCGGGCAGTACGGGCTGCTCGTATCTATGAAGATTCCTCCTCCCTGGTCGTAACCGACAAAAAAAAAAAAAAAAAAAAAAATGCATATACATAAATATGTATTTATGTATGTACATAATATCTCACTAATTGAAACACTTCTATGGGCATAAACGATGGCAAAGGACAACATTTCAGCTTAATTTTTTTAGCTCATGTTTTATTTTGTATATGTGATTAAATATGTATGTATGTATTTTTTTTTTCAGGGGCGTTGTGGTAGCACACTACCCCCCTTTGAAACCAGGATAAACATGTTTTCGTCGAATTCCTCTCCCCACGGGACTGCCGCCAAGCATTACATCATGGGGGGAAAGGCGGTTAGTCGCCGCTGCTACGCTGTGGTCTGGTGAGAGTTCTCAACCTGTTCATTGCTTCTGCTATTACATCACAGATAGTTTTCCATATTTTGATTTGACTCCATAGTTGCTGCATATATTTATCTTGTCGCAGACTTCATTAAGAGCATTTAGTATGGCAGAGTATTTATTCGCCGTTTCTTTGAATAAGTGCGACCGTCGGAACGGACGAGGTTCCGAGCAGCCTCGCTGATAGGCTTCGTCTAGGGATGAGGACCCGAAAGCACTAGTTTGTTGACTACTGCACTAATGCACTAGTTGGCTTTTATTATTGTCTGGGCGCCAAGTCTATAAACTTGTTGTATTTTCAATCGGACACTTGGTTCGCTCGCCGCTGTCTCTCCAGGCCCTCTAAGTTGGTTAAAGATTGAAGCAATTACATCACTGGTTAATGTTCATTCACATGTGACTGATGATGGCCTCCCGTGCAAGCACCCCACCAATTGTAGTCCTCAGTATGTTCATTTGGCGACAAAAACGGGGGCATGCAAAAAATACATGGTAGACATCTTCTACGTCGCCATGGCATATATCGCAGTATGAGTCGTTGTCGCGTTTGTACTTAAAAAGGTATGCCTTGAAACAACCGTGCCCGCTCAGGAATTGCGTTAAGTAGAAGTCAACCTCGCCATGTGTTCTGTTAGCTAAAGTGGCCTGATTTGGAATCAATCGATGGGTCCAACGACCTTTTGAAGTATTATTCCACCTGTTTTGCCACGCCATGAAGCTACTCTTCCGAGCACGATCTCGGTCCTGTTGTGTAACGTAGGGTGATGCCGTAACCAGCCTATGCGCCTCTTTTGCCAGTATGTCTATCGGTGTCATACTAGCTATTACGAAAGCTGTATCATCAGATACCGTTCTAAATGCATTACAAACCCGTAGTGAGCAAAGGCGGTATATCGAGTTGATTCCGCGGTAATATGCCGCGCACTGTGTTGCATGTGCCCAGATAGGGTCCCCATAGAGAATTTGGTTTTTAACCACACTCGCTAAAAGCAGACGTCGACCTTTGATCCTGTTGTTTTAAGCATTATTCTCGACAGTGCCGTTATTGTTGCAGTTGCTTTTTCCCTAGCGTAGTTCAAGTGGGCTTGGAAGGTTAAGCGTTTGTCCAGTATCATACCTAGGTATTTAATGGTAGGCTTAGTCGAGACAGTGTAGTCGCCAATTTTCAATTCCACTTCTTTAATAACTGACGGACGAGGCTTTTTCGCAGATAGTTTCACGATGTTTCTCTTTTACCAGCACTGCGATATCGTCTGCAAAGTCAACTATAGTTGAGCCTTCTGGTAGCTCCACGCGGAGTACCCCGTCGTACATTATGTTCCATAGTAAAGGTCCAAGAACGGACCCTTGTGGAACTTCGCCTGTTATTTCTGCTCTCTCCAAAACTTCCTCGGTCTCGTACAGTAGTACACGGGAATGGAAGTAGCTTCGGATAGGCCTGCGTATATAGTACGAAACTCCGTTGTTCTCTAATCTATCGAATATGTTGGCCAAATTTGCACTATTGAAAACGTTTCTGATGTCCAGGGTCATGATTACACATTACTCTTTTCCTCCCCCTAACCACCGCGTGCCACTAATAGCCGCACTCGCAAACCTTACTACTTCAGATATCGCATTTATTGTAGAATTCCCCTTTCTGAAACCGTACTGAAATACCACCTTTCTCTTGAACTTCGAGACAAAGACGTTTAGCTATTATATGCTCTAGAATTTTCCCCGCTGAGTCTAATAGACAAATGGGTCTGAATGGGGTCATCTAATGGTTTTCCTGGTTTGGGTATCAGTACAAGCTTTTGCCTTTTCCAAATCTGAGGAAAGATTCCATGCTTGAAGCAGTCATGAAAAACCTCTTGAAATATCGCAGAACGTTGATTAACTGCAATTTTTAGTGCCTCGTTTGGAATGCAGTCAGGTCCAGGAGTTTTTTGCTCCCAGCTTAGCTGCTGCCATTGTAACTTCTTCTTCTGTTATAGGATCAAAATACGTTGACAAATTTTCGTCTCTGGCAGAAACCAACGGCCTCTGTGTGTGGGAAAAGGGTTTCTACTACTAACTTTAAATATCCTGCACTAGTTGGCATCTAATTTTTTTCCCTTGTTTAATTTCTTTGTGACAATTTTATATGCTGCCTCCCACGGATTTCCTTATTCGTCACCACACAGTTCTAGAAAACACTTTCGCTTGTTTTCTTTAATGCTTTTTTTAAGTGCGTCCCGGGCTTTTATATAGGCTGTACGGGCTTCTGCAAAGTTTTCTAATCCCCTAGCTCTTTGTGAGTTTCGTCTACTTCTTAAGCATTCTTATCTTAATGTTGCTATATTTTCGGTCCACCAGTAAACCTCCTGGCGATGTTTCGAACCAGATTTCCTCAATATCATCAATATCACACGCTACTTTTATGTCTGCCATTAGGTTCTTAGCTTTCGAATCTGGTGATCCCCGATAGTCCGTGGAAGGCAACATGGTAATAAAGGAATCACGATCGAAGGTACTGGTTTTCCATCCGTTCGTTGTTTCTCGAACTTTTTGCGGCAACGAATATTTTTTGCCGCGATTAATGCTGCAGATTAGGGCTGAGTGGTCGCTCTGAGTATAGCAAGCACTATTTTCCCATTCCGCAAACCTAAATAGCCCGGAACTGATAAAAGTCAGGTCTATTATCGACCCAAAACCATTTCAACTAAAAGTGTGTTCAGAGCCTCTATTCAGTAGAACCACGTCTAGACATGCGAAAGCCTCTAGAAGAGCTCTTCCCTACGGTTTGTGTTTGGGCATCCCCACTCCTGTGCCCAAGCGTTAAAGTCCCCTGCAATGATAATATTTTTCCTGCCTCTTGCATCGATTGCAAGCTTTAGACCGATATCTTCGAACTCTTGAATACTTGCACTTGGAGCAATGTAGCAGCTATAAACGTATATGCCATTAATTTCTGCACCTACGAAGCAATTATCTCTAACGGTATTTTGCATCCAGAGAGCCGGACTTCCACATAACCATAGGGCCGCTTTTCCGCTTGTATCTTGAACCCAGCATGGTGGTGACTTCACTTTGTAAGGCTCACTGAGTATTGCCACGTCGATTTCTTTTTCCAAAATGGTTTGCGAGAGAAGATCTTGTGCAGCTTAGCAGTGATTTAGATTTAATTACAATAATTTCATCATTGTTTTTTTTTAGCGCTTCCTGGTATACTGGGCACTTTGTGCCTCCAGTGATGTGGTTACTAGAACCACTTCCGCGCTTTGCACATAACAAGCAGTTATAGGCATTGGTGCACGTTTTGATATTATGACCAGGTTGGCCACACTTGAAGCATAATTTGCTGAAGTCGTCGCTGCTTCGGCAGTTCTTTGTGAGATGACCAAAGTCACTACATTTATAGCAACGCTTTGGTTGAATTTTTTGTCGAATTCCACATATTACACTTTGGGGCAGCAGTAAAGTTGCCGTTTATGTACCTCCGTAGGCCTTCTGCAATTGAGCAGAGCCACACAGCGTGTTAATGGCGGAGCACACTTCATCGGGAGTGGTAACTTCGTCGATGTCGTGAATTTCAACCGGCACCAGTTCCATAAGAGTTTTAACATCTGCTTTGCCTGTTAGAACCTCTTTTACCGCCGTATGTAGTTTCTCGGTGTTAGCATCATCGTTCTGCTTGAGCTGTAACAGGAGATCACCATTTGCGGGTTTCCTAATTTTCTGAATCGATTCGCTCAATCCTTTTTAGCTCTCCTCACTTACCTGTTTCCCTTCTGTCTCTTTTCACAGACTTTCGCCCGCCTTAAATTGTACACCACAGGGAAAGGATTCGTCTCTCACTCTCACTAATTGTTATTATATTTGCGAAAGTAAATAATTACAATTGTGGCAAATTTGTTTGAAACGCCCACTATCTGCGGTATTAGCGTTGCAAATCGGTTTGCTTCCACAACACAGGTATTTACACTCGCGACCGTCACTATTTTTATCTTTAATTTTCACGATTTATTATATTTTTTATTAACTAATCGAGGAGCTCGGGTTTCAACTTTTGCTCTTACGTACATATCAACGCTCTCTGTATGTATGTATGTACATATATGAATATATCCAGCAAAACAGATTTGTCTAACTGCTACATACATATATGTAATTAAACAATTTATTACTTTTCATTTTGATACAAGTAATATGTACATACATATGTATTTATTTAAAAACATGCAATTAGGCTTACTAAACTTACGTCTATGTTTAATTCTTATATGTTATATTAACTGCGTATTTATGTCAACAACCGTTTCACGTCACATTCGCTTTTTAACTACTTCGCCTAATTTAATCATTCGAATTACCCACTGCACTAGAATATTTATTAGTGATCTCAAATATCATTCAACTTCCTCTGCGCACAAGAGCCATTCATACCACACTCATTTTCTACAATGTTCATTCAAACCAAAGTACATGAATGCTGTGGAAACCGGTTTATGCTGAGGATAGAATTCACACGTATCATCCTGTTGAGCACCAAATGCCCACATTGAGTTTGAGTCTGCAATTCATTTGCAATGATTTGAATGAGTTCGAACCTAAAATTTGTATGAGTGATTCATGAAGCCATTTTTTCGCATTCATGCAGACCTTTCGTTGACACCAATCGGCAAAGCTTGCGAACCATTGGGGAGTTACCATATTGACCATGTCGGTGCGTTGACAGAAACGCGGAAAAAATATAACCACATTTTGGTAATTATAGATGGATATTCGAAATTTGTATGGTCATACCCCACAAAGTCAACTGGTGTCGAAGAGGTAGTGGAAAGTTTAGAAAAACAGTATGCGGTCTTCGGTAATCCAAAACGAATAGTCACATATAGAGGAGTGGGGTTTACATCTAATAGTTTTAAGGAATATTGCAAACGAGAAAATATTCAGCACTTAATTATAGCAACAGGTATACCTCGCGGAAATGGTCAGGTAGAGCGCGTACACCGGACCAATGTTAGAGGTAAAAGAATTAGACAGAGAGCGTGGTGTTGTAAGACAGAAAGCTCGCGAGAATATAAAATAAATTCAAAAAGATAACTGCAAGACTTTTAACAAAAAACGAAAGAAAGAAGTCGAGTATCAAATAAATGACTTAGTTGCTATTAAAAGAACGCAGTTTGGGATTGCAATGAAATTAAGACCGAAGTATCTAGGACTTTACAAGGTAGTCGTCAAACTTAATCACGGAAGGTATGAAGTAGAAAAGGTTGGAAGTGAGGAAGGACCGAGACAAACTGTGACAGTAGCAGATAATATGAAACTGTGGGCGTTGTTATTCGACGAATACCAAATCAGGACAGCCGGCTGTAGGATAGCAATAATAGAGTTATAAGAATAGAGTGTAAGAGAAAATAAATTTTAGAATTTAAGTCAAGTTTTGTACGAGTAGCGAAACGGCTCGGTCGTGCTTATTATTAATAAACGCATATGAAAAGAACCAAGTGTTTTATTTAAGGAACATTCCTACATACGGAACGGGACTTGCACGTTCTCTGTAAATACACGTTCTCTGGTTCTAATTAGATTGACATGGAAGGTATGTATGTACGGATGCGAAAATACAAGTAGATCAGAATGAGTACGAAATAGTTATAAACACAATTTAGAAGACGACGACGGTGGAAGGTGTGCAAAGAAACGATAAATGATGTAATGACGAGGAAAACGAAAAAAGCACGAACTATAAAACATCAATTTTGAACTTCAACCGTTGAGCTCAGCGACAAAGTGTATGCTCACCGGACCCCCGATATCCGTGGAAGTCATGATTCAATTATTAAAGGTCGGATAACTAAGCAGTTTTCTTCCTCACTCTTTACAATTCTTCTGTCTTATTTAACAAATGTGTTTAGGCACATTAAACAACTGGGGTATATTTTGTGATTTGTTGTGGTCCATCACCCTTCAAAATCTTCTTCTTTCTTTTTCATTGGCTCGATAACCGCCTATGCAATTTTGGCCAAGCTTAGCACATCACACCAGTTATTTCTCTCTTTCGCTAACTGGCGCCAGTTGGAAATACCAAGCGTATCCAAGTCCCTTACCGCCTGGTCTTTCCACCGCAGAGGAGGCCTCCTTTTTCCTCTGTTACCACCGGCGGGTACCGCATCGAATACTTTCAGACCTGGAGCGCTTTCATCCATTTGAACGACATGACCAAGCCAGCGGAGCCGCTGTATCTTAATTCGCCGCACTATATAACAATGTTATATAAAGCTCGTACGGCTCATCGTTCCGTCTTCTACGGTATTCGCCATCGCAAAGGCGTAAAGGCCCATAAATCTTGATCCCAGTCGTGAATGTGCTGACTGTTTATTTGATGACAGGAGATACTTCCTCTTGCCTTCTTTCATCTCCAGACCCATTCGCTTTGCTTCTCTATCCAGTTTGGAGAACTAACTGCGCGGTTGCTAAGGCTGATGATGTTAATGTCATAGGCGGACGCCAGCAGCTGCACACTCTTATGAAAGATAGGGCCAGACTGATTTAGTTCTTCGGCTCGAATTATCTTCTCCAGCATAAGGTTAAAAAAGTCACACGGCAAAGAGGCACCCTGTCTGAAACCTCGTTTGGTATTAAACGGCTCGGAGAGGTCCCTCCCAATCCTGACGGAGCTGGTGGTGTTGTTCAACGCCATTTTACATAGCCGTATAAGTTTTGCGGGGATACCAAATTCAGACATTGCGGCATAACGGCAACTTCTTTTTGTGCTGCCGAAAGCGGCTTTGAAGTCGACAAAAGGGTGGTGCGTGTCGATTCTTCTCTCTTGGGTATTTTCCAAAATCTGGCGCACAGTGAATATCTGGCCGATAGTAGATTTCCCAGGTCTTAAGCCACACTGATAAGGTCTAATCAGTTCATTGACCGTGGGCTTTAGTCTCTCACACAATACGCTCGACAGAACCTTATATGCGATAATTGCAGTATCACCCTTCTTGGGCAAAGTACACTTAGATTCCAATCAGTAGGCATGCATTCGTCCGACCATACTCTGCAGATAAGCTGGTGGATGCGCTTTACCAACTCTTCTCCACCGTATTTGAATAACTCAGCTGGCAGTCCGTCAAATTCGTGCGCTTTGTTGTTCTTTAGCCGTGCTATTGCTATACGGATTTCATCGCAGTCGGATAACGGAACATGAATTCCGTCGTCATTGATTGGGGTTTCGGGATCATCATCTTCTTTTAGGTGGTCTCTGCCACTACCACTAAGTAGTGTGGAGAAGTGCTTCCTCCATAAACTAAGTATATTCTGAACGTCAGTCACCAGGACGCCGTTGTGGTTCTTATAGGAATTCGCCTCGGTCTTAAAAC
This sequence comes from Philophylla caesio, assembly GCA_963971545.1. Classification (NCBI taxonomy): domain Eukaryota; kingdom Metazoa; phylum Arthropoda; class Insecta; order Diptera; family Tephritidae; genus Philophylla; species Philophylla caesio. The sequence goes on along the minus strand of OZ020609.1, from coordinate 27,632,971 downwards.
CTTCTGTTAGCCGTCGTACTTTCTGAAAGAATTTTCGGGCGTTTTTCCTGTCGGCCAGCATTTCAAGTTCTTCGCACTCACGCATTTCAGCCTTTCTCTTCTTGTGTGCCTTTCCGCAGAGGCGCGTGCGTATATTGGCTGCGACAAGATACTGGTCCGAGTCGATGTTGGCTCTTCGGGTCGTGCGCACATCTAGGGCACTGTAAGCGTGCTTCCGTCTATCACAACATGGTCGATTTGGTTTCGTGTCTTACCATCTGGAAACAGCCACGTAGCCTGATGTATCCTCCTATGCTGGAACCTGGTACTACAGGCTACCATGTTTCGGGCCCCGGCGAAGTCGATCAGTCTCAATCCGTTATCAGACGTTTCCTCGTGGAGACTGAATTTTCCGACTGAGGATCTAAAGATGCCCTCCTTGCCCACCTTGGCATTAAAATTGCCTAGCACAATTTTATATCGTGTTGGGGGCAGCGTTCGAACGTGCGCTCCAGGAGTTCGTAAAAGCAATCTTTGGTCCCATCGTCCTCCTCTTCCGTCGGGCAAATCAAGTAGATGTTAAAGAATCTCGCCTTTATGCGGATTGTGGCGAGACGTTCATCCACCGGAGTAAACGACAGTACTTTACGGCGAAGTCTCTCTCCCACCACAAATCATGAAATTTGCGCTCCTTCACATGGCAGCTGTAGTATACGTCGCTACGGCCTACCGTTTTTCTCCCTTGCCCCGTCCATCGCATTTCTTGGATGGCGGTTATGTCAGCCTTCGCTCTGCCGAAGACATCTACCAGCCGGGCAGAGGCACCTTCCCAATTAAGGGTTCGGACATTCCAGGTGCATGCATTCAAACCATGGTCCTAAAACGTTTGCCGTGGTCGTCATCTAAAAAGGGGGGTCCTGTACGAGGCTTTGCTTCACTTTTCATTGGAAATTATTTTTTTACGTGGCGGGTTCCAAGCCCTGCGCACAACCCATTGCTGGGGGTTGCTCCAATTTAATGAGTTTGATAATTCTAAATGTAAACAAAATGTACGAGTTTTTACATTTTTAATTCAAATTCATTTGTTTTCACCGCAAACAGTGTAAGACGCATCATAATACAGGAAGCTTTGCCCTGGTCACAAAATTATGGAAAGACACACTGGTATGCCTTCAAAAATGCAAAAAATGGTCGGAACGCACACAACAGTTTGCAGATAGCGGCATGCCGAAGCTGTTCTGCATATGTACATACACATGTATGTATATACGTATGTATGTTTCTAAATCACGTTAACGCAAAATTTGTATAAATTAGAAATTTTAATTATAAAAATGTAAACAAAGATTGTTTTGTAAACAAAGTTTTTTGTTGTTTCTAAAAGAAAACAAATTGTTTTGTAAACAAAGTTTGACTTGTTATGGACCACATATAAGGAAAAACTCCAATCAGCTGCTAACATTATACAAACTCTTTATTGTACCATTATATGTGTATTTTTTAAGCACGTTTTTGTGTGAATTTTCTAAAATATTTTCAAATTGTGTTAAAAATGCTATGTATATTCAAGGCAAAGTTAACAAGGTGGTGTTAAGGAGCCAGCTGGTTTTTTCGCTTTGCTGGATTGAATGTCAAAGTGCTTCGTTCTAATTGGCTGGCGAATGGCTGGCGATATAAGTCACCTACAGAAATTCAGTCCAGCAAAGCAATAACAAAATACATGAATGCATTTACTTATATACGCTTAACACCACCTCGATAAATTCGCCTTGGTTAGATTTTTAACAGAAAATAGGAACTTAACATCACTGATTCGTTTTGGCTGTTTGACTTATTCTTACGCTAAAACTATTTTTTCCAATTGCGTGAATTAAGTAAGTATTTTTTTTTAATTTACATATTTTGGAATAAAATTATGCGTTTTACATTCAGAGTTGTTGTTGTTCCCTTGACAAAATTAAGTTGCTATCCGGCTTTTTAAAATCAAAATATTGATAAATCTCCTCTTTACAGGATTTCTTTCTGCAGTGCATGGCCAGCCATTCTTAAGTAACGTTTGCACAAGTTTTTCTGGCGGCCACGGAGTACCGTCTCACATGTACACGTACAAATAAATTAAACAAAACAATGCTTATCAGGGCCAGTTTTTCCATCTCCGGTTAAGCACTTATTTGAGCAATGAGAGCCGGTTAAGGTCATTTGTGTGATAAGTAAGCGCAGAATAGTAGCCCAAAATTTTAACCGGAGATAAAAGCCGTCCCTAAGGAGTAGACATTTATGAAAAAAAACCAATGCACACATTTTTCTTGCAGATCACGATCAACTTGAATTCCACGTGGTTGTTGTTATTGTAGCGGCTAGCTACACCGCACTAAAGTCAACGAAAACCCTCAATAAATATCGTCAAGCTCAACAAACGAGAGGTCCACTAAACGAGCAGTTTGAACAGGGTCGGACCTTAGGGATTCTGGAACCGACTGGCCTATCTACTTGTATGTTTCCAGCAACGTTTCTTTGGGTTTGTCCCAGGTGCTGCCGGCGAGCGACTTGAGGACCTTGTTGCGGCTCTGTACTTTGATTGCGGGTTCGCCCAAGATGTGAATAAGGTCGCCGTGGACTTAGCAGCGGAAAGTGAAAGGTTTCGTTCAGTGAGGTATTGACAAAGTTCAGGGAGTTAGCTGTTCACTTTTGAACACAAGTCATCAACTCCATTGCCGGTAGCCAATATCGTGCAGTCGTCGGCATACGAGATCAGTCACCCTCTGGCGAGATGTAAAAGTAAAAAATAATGGGGATAGGACGCCACCATGTGGTATCCCCTATTTAACTCTTCTCGCTTTTGACACTGCGTCACGAAAGCATACCGACGCCTGACGACCACACAGATAGTTCGCGGTCCTTCGCCTCAACGCCGCTGGGAGTAGTGAAGCCTCCACGTCCTTTAACAAGGTTGAGTTGCTGACTGTGTCCGCAATCGTTCTTTCGTTTAATTTTCGAAAATCGATTACCATGCGGAGTTTTTGTTTACCGTTTTCATCTAATCCTTTTTTATTCACCACATGGACCGGAGAATTATAAGCCGAACTAGATTCTCTTATGATACCATCTTTCAACAATGTCTATATCTCTTTGTTTATGAAACCTTCTGCAGAAACTGGGTATGGATATGACCGAGTGAAAATTGGTTCTGTAAAGGTGGTGCAAATTTCGGCCTTGACCGTAGTGTTATATGGTAAAGCTCGATTAGGTTCTGCGAACGCTTTAGAATTCCCTTTAATCATGGACTCAAAATCATTTTTCATAAGAGCTGACACCGAATCCCTTTCCAAACATATGGAGTTTACCTGCTCACATGTGACATTATTTAATTTCTCCTTACCACCTTCGTAAAATAAGTATTCTGCCTTCGTATCAATCGTAGCTCCTACGTTTTTTAAGAAATCATATCCCACTTGTTCACCTGACGAATTGTCCCTATTATAAGTCTGGTTGGATTGCTTTGTGCGTCGAAACGCGGAGGTTCCGCGATCTACGTCCATAGCGGTTGGAGTATCCTTAGAACTTTGAGGCGTTCTTGGAAATGTGTTTTGATATTTTTGACTATCTGAATTTACCATGTTGCCTAATGCAAAGGTCCTCGCGAAGTCCTGACGCAAACGGTTGGTTTCTAACTCCTAAGCTGTAGCCAGAGCAGTAGGTAAATCCTTTGGGTTGGCAGAAAATAAGATGTCACACAACGGACGCCGTAAGCCTCTACTATCTAGATCCGCTGGATTATCTGCTGACTCCACGTGATTCCAGCCAGATACTCCTACCAATTCTTCGATTTTTGCGACTCGATAAGCCACAAACACACCTAAGATGTTATCCATCTGTTGACTCCTATAGAAATTGGCATCCGACACCCATAATGATGGTAGTGAATCAAGCTGCACCTGATCTACTGAAAATGTATGGAGGTTTCCGGTTAGTAGGGGTAGAACGAGGCCTGGAGGCTGGAGAACCTAAAATCAAATGTGCAACATTTCGTACATTTGCCAATACCGTGGCATTTATTCAAGTTACCTGTGTATTGGAGTCTCGTGTCGGCAGTCGGATGCGCTTTTGAGGCCGTTCCGTGATGAATGTCCCTTCTGATCCAGAATCCAATAGTGCTCTGGCCTCATAGGTCACTCTCTGGTGGCAGATGTTCACCATCTCGGCACCCAGCAATATGTTGAGAGTGCTCGCAGCATGTAAGGATAGAACATTGTTTGTTCTTGCCGGGGGTTGTGGAGGACAAGCATCTCTTTTTTAGGGGCTGGTCGGGGTACTGATATACTGGGCTTTTGCGGCGCCGAGTTCCGGTGTAGTAGTGAATGATGCCAGTTCCAACAAGTGAATGGACTCTTGCAATCCTTTGCCATATGGGAATGTGCCAAACAATTCATGCACAGATTATATTTTTTAGAAACATTGGCCCGGTCGTCAACTTTCATTGCTAAAAACTTGGGGCAACCCTTTAGCGGATGGGTTTGCTCGGAGCATAACCTACAGGTAGGTTGAGGCCCATGGTGTGTCGAAACTCGCTTTTTTTGAATAATCTTTCTAAAAACAAACAAACGATATGAAGATAGAATCATAAAGACAAATCCACGAAAAAAGTTTAAAGTTTTCAAACTCCGACGTTTGAAAAATATTTCGAAAAAAGACGTTGTTAAGATTGTTTTAGTGTATCGCACCACTGAATAAAATGCCGATTTAGTCACGAGAAAAAATAAGTCAGAGACTAAAGCAAATTTATTTTCCTCAGCGTAACGGACCACTGGGGAAAATCACAAAAAAAAGCCGGAAATAAAAATCCAAAAAAGTCGAATTTATTCCACTGCACTATGAGTCAAATTACCACTTTTTCTGTGCGAAATTTATTAAGGCAACAAAATCATGGCATTCAAATCAAAATTTTGTAAGCATTTCAAGAGTAAGAATAATTCTGTTAAAAAAATGGAAATTAACCCATTAAAGACCAAAATCAATATTAACCCTTTTGCAACCATTAATCCAAACATAAAACTCATTTTAAGTTAATTATTTCCACTATCTAAGGGAAATATTCGTGAAATCAATGTGCAAATATACTCTGAACAGAATTTTCGCACAGTGTCCAAACACTTGAATGACACACACACAAAGTTCTATACATACCAGCTTAAAAGTGCAAAAGGCTTACAAATTGTAATTAAAGGTATCGAGCCAAGTGTTGAAGCTGTGGAAGTTTTACAAGCGCTTAAAGAACAGGGCTTTAACCCAAAAGTTGTAGTAAATATTTTTAATAGAAACAAAATTCCGCAGCCCATGTTTAAAGTTGAGCTTGAGCCTGAAAACAAACCACTAGGGAAAAACGCTGTGCATCCAATTTATAAACTTCAATACCTGTTGCATCGTAAGATAACTGTGGAAGAACCACACAAGAGAAATAGCCCTGTACAATGCACTAACTGCCAGGAGTATGGTCACACCAGGTCTTACTGCACTCTTTGCTCAGTGTGCGTAGCTTGTGGAGAGCTACACGACTCTGCCACCTGCACGTCAAACAAAGAAGACCCAAATGCAAAAAAGTGTGGTAACTGCGGTGGAAACCACACAGCAAACTATAGGGGTTGTTCAGTCTATAAGGAGATGAAAAACCGGATCAAACAACGTGTGGCCTCTGGACGCACTGATAACGTATTGAATACCTTTGTACCCTCCCAGACAAATCCTAGCGGTTTCTTTGCCAAAAAAACCATGCCGCCAATAGCTTTATCAAACACCGTCAATGGTGTCTCATTTGCAAGTGCTGTAAAGTCAGGCCTAGTAAATCCTGCACATACAATAACTGCACCTCAAGTTGCGCCACAAGAACGGGAGCCCCACGCCCAATACGGTAGTCAATCCAATATCGAAGCCATGATAGCATCGATGCAACAAAGCATGATGAATTTCATAACTTACATGCAAAACACAATGCAAGATCTCATGCAAAATCAAAACACCCTGCTCAAACTGCTTGCTACTCAACAAAAAAAAATAATGACCTCAACTAAAATAGCCCTCTGGAATGCAAACGGCATTCCTCGCCACAAACTAGAGCTGTCAAAATTCCTTAACGACAAGGAAATTGACGTTATGCTCCTTGCTGAAACACACCTAACTAACAAATATAATTTCAATATTTCGGGATATACTTTTTACTGCACGAATCATCCAGAGGGAAAGGCGCATGGCGGAACTGGTATTTTAGTCCGAAATCGCATTAAACACCATCCCTCGATTGGAATTGCCAAGAATTATCTGCAAGCAACATCAATATGCCTTCAAACAAAGCAAGGAGATATTACACTGTCCGCGGTTTATTGCCCCCCACGTTTTACGATAACAGAAAAACAATTTATGGATTTCTTCAGTTTGCTGGGAGAGCGCTTGATTGCTGCAGGAGATTATAATGAGAAGCATCCTCACTGGGGCTCACGCTTGTCCAACCCTAAAGGCAAGCAATTATATAACGCGCTTATATGTAAAAGAAACAAACTTGATTACGCTTCTCCTGGAAAGCCCACATATTGGCCTTCAGATCCGCAAAAGCTGCCAGATTTGATTGACTTCGCGGTGACAAGAAAAATTCCTCGTAGTCTTATTAGTACAGAATCAAGTGCAGACCTCTCTTCAGACCACTCACATGTACTCTTCACTTTGTGGCACCAGCCGCACGAAAAAGAGTCACTCTAGATGCTCACGACAAAGGCTACAAACTGGTTGAAGTATAAAAAATATATCAGTGCGCATATAGAACTCCACCCAAAATTAGGAACACCTGACGACATTGAAAACTATGTAGCAACTTTTGAATCTACAATCAGAGCTACCGCTAGCATTTCCACCCTAAAGCAAGGTTATATGGGAAACAAAAAACATTATCCGACCAATAGAACAATTGAAATACTGCTATTAGAAAAGCGACGCCTACGACGGATATGGCAGACTCATAGGTCACCTGCTTCTAAACAACAGCTGAAGGCGGCTACATATGCGCTAACGAGAGCCCTCAAGAGCGAGGAACAGCACGCACAGTACCGGTACATTCAAAAGCTTTCTCCGACTAGCACAAAGTACCCGCTGTGGAAAGCACATAAAAACTTAAGTGGCCCAATGGAGACTGAAATGCCAGTACGGGACAAGAACGGTAATTGGGCTCGGAGTGACGCGGAAAAAGCAAACACCTTAGCTGCTCATCTACAAAATGTTTTCAGACCAAACTCAGCAACCAATGGGTTTACACTACCACCCGTACCCAAAGTGTCGGAATCTGATCCACTGAAATTTGCACCTGAAGAAATTTTAATTGTAATTAAGGAACAATTGAAACCAAATAAGGCCCCTGGGCACGACTTGATTACTACAAAAATGATTATTGAGCTACCAAATTGTGCTGTACTTTGCATCTGTATGTTATTTAATGCAATTACTAAACATTGCTATTTCCCTCAACAATGGAAAAAGTCAACTATTGCAATGATACCAAAGCCCGGAAAAGACAAAACACAACCATCCTCCTATAGACCTATCAGCCTGCTACCGTGCATATCGACATTATTCGAAAGACTTCTTATGCTGCGCATTTACCCACATCTTCAAGCCTACAGCATAATACCATCTCACCAATTTGGCTTCAGGGAGAAACATGGTACGATCGAACAAGTAAATCGCATTACATCTGAAATCCGTACATCGTTTGAAAAGAGGGAATATTGTGCTGCAATATTTCTTGACGTGGCCCAGGCATTTGATCGAGTATGGCTAGACGGTCTAATGTATAAAATACAAATGTTACTTCCTCAGAGCACCCACAGACTACTTAAGTCCTATCTGTATGATCGAAAGTTCACAGTTCGATGTAACACTGCCATCACTGAAACTCATCTAATAGAAGCTGGAGTACCACAAGGCAGTGTTCTCGGCCCGATGCTCTACGTCTTATACACCTCGGATATTCCAACAAACGGCCGCCTGACAATGTCCACTTTTGCCGACGACACTACGATAATCAGCCGCTCCAAGTGTCCGCTGCAAGCATCTGCGCTCTTAGGTAATCATATGGAAGCTGTGGCCAATTGGCTTGCAAACTGGCGTATAAAGGTTAACGAACAAAAATCTAAGCAATTTACATTTACATTAAATAAGAAAAATTGTCCGCCCTTGACTTTGAACAACGTTCAAATACCACAAAGCAATAATGTCACATACCTAGGGGTCCTTCTGGATTGGCGCAACCACATAGAGACTAAACGGACTCATCTTAAGTTGAAGACCAGTTCTCTACACTGGCTTATTAACTCTCGCTCACCCCTGAGTCTGGAGTATAAAGTGACTATATACAACACGGTTCTAAAACCCATTTGGACCTATGGATGTGAGTTATGGGGCAACGCGAACAGCAGCAACATCGAAATCCTGCATCGGAATAGAGCAGCGGAAGGCGAAATATGCATCGAAGCTTTTAGCGCATCCTAATCAGTTAGCAAGAAATCTATTGCATGTAAACAGGAACTCAAGATTACGTAGGAATGACTTTCCAGCCCAGTCGTAATATTTCTTAGGGCCAGTTAATAAAAATACTCATCCCGACTATGGGATGTAAATTATGTGATTAGAATAAGATTTGCAAACTTGTTGTTAGGCTTTTAGTTGAGCAGATTCAATAAATACAAGTAACAGTTAAAAAAAAAAAAATTCTTGTGGTCAACTAAGTTTGTGGGACAGAATTATGAGCAGAATTATGAAATTTCACAAAATTGTGTAAAGTTACTTTTGCTTTGACTATTGTATTAGCATTTTCAGGAAACACGTTCAAAGAATTGGACAAAACCCGCCATCTAGCTCCAAAACACTTCGCCGGATATCGAGCCCTAACCGCGAAAATAACGTAAGCGACATTTTTTCCAAAATTAACTTTTTGATGCAGAACTGTTCTAAAACTGATAATACGTCACCTGGCTAAATATTGTTTCGCTAATCGTTACAGTTATGGAGATGTACGACTTTACATTTTATCGTAAGCGACATTCACTCTTAAAAAAAAAAAAAAATATTTAAAAAAAACCTTCTCCTGTAAAATTTGGTTTTTGTCGCTTACGCTAAAATGGCGGTAAAGGCTCGATATGGTCTCATCAAATGTTTCGTTAAAGGGAAAGCAGCATCTCCCACAGGTAAATTCATTGTTCCATTTAACATTTTATTGCCGAAACCACTGACTTTTAAAACTCCGCTACCACTTTGGGTTCCATAAGCCCCTATGTCCACTGCGGTGAATGTGTATTTGCTCTCACATACGGCTAGCAATATAATATATTGTTTATATTTGAAGTACATTGACCCGGATTTTCTTGGACACTTTATTTGTATATGTTTGCCATCAACAGTTCCTACAACATGCGCCATTTTTGTCTTTAGGTAGAATGAATCGGATATTTCCCGCCCCATTAATTTTTGTTGGGTTGTGCTAAGTATATTCCGGAAAGTTCTTCCCAAATGACTGCTCATGTTTCCACGATAATCTTCCCAAAAGTCGATACTCCTACTCTGAAAGCCCAAGCCAACATTTGGTGACATACTCCATGAGCCAAATATCTAAGTTGATGAATTTATTTCTTTAAATATTACTAAATTATAAAATTTACAAACTAAATAAACTTGCCAGGCGACATTCTAGTGATATTGGATGCCGTATATAGTTTTGTTTTATTATTCGTCCTTTAATTAAATTCTCAGTAAACAGTAAGTTAAATTGATCTATGTATGTACTCCCATTCGCATTGCCTTTTGAAACTGTTAGTTTTTAATATGCTGAAATAATTTATTGAAAAATCCATAAAGCACTCTTTCCTGTTTTTTTTATATGGAAATTGTCCATACTCGTGTTTTTCGCTCTTGAGTTAATAAACACAAGGTCAGAAGATCAATAAAATTTTTTGGAATGCCAAGAGTAAAACCAATTTTTGCATTCTTTTTTTTTCTTTCGGCTTCCATTTTTACTTAATTTCAATTTATTTATTTTCAATAATCAGCTGCTTGTCAAAAATGACAGCATATGTATCCTAGGTGCAGATAATTGTGCAGATCTGCATGTAGAATATATGCACATTTATTTCCAGCTTTATATATAAAAAATAAATTGTTAATAAAAATAAAAAAACATTTACCAAGTAGAGGTGGGTAACTCGAGTTGAGTTATTGAGTTGGTTCCCGTCAGTGAATCGGTTACTCAGACTCCCATCTCCAAAAAAAATGTAATTCCATTACTCAGTTATGTTCCACCGCACTCATGATTCAATTGAATCACGCTGGCTCGTTTTTCTCCATATAACTCTCTTACTCTAGCTGCTTCAATGCAACATCGTAACTCATCGTAACTCAATTTGCAAAGAATAACAGCAGGAGATAAATGCAAAAATGAGGAAGACATCTTATGTCGTGTACCCCTCGATAGTTTTAAAATTTAAATACGATAGCGTAAATTATTTATAGTGTAGATGGGAATAACATAATAAATGAAAAATAATTGTTTTTTAAAGTTTCTGTGATCAAATTAAATTAATAAAAATAATTTTTAGATACAATTTTTTTATTAAACGAACAGAAAATCCAAGATGTCTTGTCTATTCAATTTAAAAAAAATATGACTGCGATCAATTATTGCACTTGTCACCGCTGGACTCACTCACCACTCACCACTCTTTTTCACGTAACTTTTTTTTTAATTAAAAAAAATGAAGTTCGAATATATAAACACTTTATTAAATTAAAGGTATTATCGCTGGGGGAAACGTCCGTCCGCTTTGATGATCGCAAAAAAAAATGTGTCGTGTCAATAAATACAAGTAACAGTTAAAAAAAAAAAAAAAAAGTTAATTATAGTAAAACATTTAGTACTTGATTAAATCTAATTAATTTTGTAAATTTAAATCAGAAAGAGACTCTTCATTCATTAATTTCATTGTCTTCGTTGCCAAGTTGAAATTCCTCTATCGTTTCGCAGCTACATAATAGATCAATTACTTCAGGTGGAAGTGTCGAATGCTTCCGCTTTTGTAAGCGTCTCTTTAAAAATGTTGTAGAAATTAATGGATCTGATGTATCCACGGCCCTGTTAAACACGTCTAACATATTATTGATGCGGTTGTTCCTGCGAGCGTGATGCAATCTATCGGATTTGTATATTTTATGTCGCGATTCAACAGCCTGTTCTTCAAAAAAAACGTATTTTCTATTATTAGTTTTAAATGCATGAGGACTTTATGTACCGTAAAAGTCATTGGCTACCAGCAATATAGCTCCTGAAAATGTTTTGCTATCTCAAAGCAATATTTTTCAGATTTGCTTGAGGTTATTTCGAACTGGCAGGATAAACAAATTAAAATGATTTTAAATCGAAAAATAAGCTCGTTGTCAACACCAGTTATTTCAGAAAAAATATCATGATTACTAAACGCTCGATGAGCAGTGTTTCCGACATTTGTGAAACCGGAGCCACATACTGTGGGCATATCCACGCGAAGTCCGAGTTTTTTCCAAAATCTACAGCCTCATCCGCAGAAAGTGGAATTGGCTTTTGGGAATCTTGTGTACATATTTTATGCATTTTTGCTGGCCTTCTTGGGCTTTTTAAACTCTTTTTAAGGACTGCAGCTAAATCGGGATCACCTTGTTTCCGAGCTGATGTTGCTGCTGCACGAACGAGAACATTAGTATTACAATCTTCAATTCTGAATTTAGCCATGCATGATTTTTTTTCTTGAAGATATCTAGCCTTCTGTGACATTTGTTCCACTTTTGATCTAATTTTACTCAAAAAAAATGTAATGTTTGTTTATTTTGTTTTTCTACTTCATCCGAAATTGTACTGTCTTTAATTTTGCCAACAACGTGGTTCCAAACGGTATTAAATTGTCCTGTTTTTTTGCATTCTTTTCGCTATATTTTAAACAAATCTACTTTTTTTATATCGAAGTTACCTAAAGAAAAGAGGTATTACACGTAAATCGCAAGAAATCACGCAATGGGGTAGCTCCAACATCAACGAACGAGGTGAGTCACTCTATAATTACTTGCTTAATACAAATCTAGCTTTATGCAACAAAGGCACTGACCCAACGTTTATAACAACCAATCGTTAATAAGTCGTAGATATCAACCTTAGTACTGATAAGTTTAGTAACCACATATTAAACTGGAAGGTCCTGAAACAGCACTCTTTTTCAGACCATAGGTTTATAGAATTCCAAATTTAAAAAAAAAATTACTTTTTAAAACTTTTTTAAAAAACAATTGGAAATTTTTTTATCACAGGATAAAAATATATCACATACTTACATGTTTATTATTAAAGTAAGTTGATATGAGTTTAAGTATAACGTCGATAATTTTTATTATTGTAATTATTTTTAGCGAATAATTACACTATTAAAAGACGTTACATCGTCTGAAAAAAGTTTACTTTTAATCTGTTTGTGAACGGTGGGTCAGAAAAAATGGTACTGGCGCTTATTTTTAATTGCAATCGCTTTACTCAGACGGTTCTGGAAATTTTTCTCGTGCGCGTCGTGATAAGATTGAGAGCAGAAATCAAAATCAATATTTTTGAAAACATTTGTCGACCATTCAAAGAGAGCTTTAGGTGTATTATTATGATTTCCACCAACACGCTGCATGTTTGCTTTACGAGCCAGCCTTTTAATTGTCCACCCCCCATCTTCATATATTTTCAATTTTACATAAAGAATTTTCGATAGTTTTATACAGGCCAAATCTGAGCTGTTCTCTTTTTTACTGTTCACTGCAACATTTTTTTTCTTCTTTCTCTCTGCTCGAGTTCGAGTGCCCAGTGCAAATTACAAAATCCAATATCTTTTGAACGGTGAAAGCTGACACAAATATTTTTACAGATTCTGAAAGGTGAGCGTTTTGCGGATAATTTATTTAATTAGATCGGATAATATATTTAATTACATCGTGAAGAACAGGAAAAAATTTCCAATTGTTTTTTAAAAAAGATTTAAAAAGTATTTTTTTTTTTAATTTGGTAAAGAAAAGGACCGCATTAATTAGCACATACGTTGTTCTGTGCGTGTTTAAAATTTCATGCGAATATATTTTTTCGTTCAAGAGTTATTAAAGTAAAAGCGATAACTTAAACAAATAGTGGAATTTTTACGAAATATTCATAAGGTGACATAAGTGCAATGGCACCTTCCGAAAAAGTACTCTTCCCGAAAATCTAAAATTTGGTGAAAAAGTTTTCTTCAAAAGCAAGATGAGACCTAGACCGACTCTAGCGTTGAAACTGGTAATCTGTTTCTAGACAACCATTTCTCAGAGTACACCAATGATCTTGAAAATGAGTCGGAACAAAGCAATGTCAAACAGCAGCTTATAAACGAGATAATAAGCGACAGAAGTATATGCTGGGCTATATACAAATTCGAGCCCTACAAAAGTCCGTGTTGTGACGATCCGGCAAGAGCGGAAGAGCGCTCTGCAGATAACTAGTTGAACTATAAACCTTGAGTAAAGTACACTTAAGCTCACCTCTCAAAATTACCATTAAAAATTTCTTCCGATGGTTATTTAAAGCCGAGAGCTGAAGAATATATATTACATTCTTCGAGATATCGGATGCCATGGCAGGTCGCTCTCTTTCTCTGCTCTGATTATTAATCAACCAATACTATTACTTGACACGCTACCGATGGGGAATCAACAATTCAGCTGCATCAATGGAAAATCTATCAAAGGTCATTCTTGGCATTCTGAGATCATCGTGACTGGTTACACACAGATTTGTTGGCTTATTATTAGGTTTCTCTATGTGATCCCGAACTGCAATCGAGGCCACAAGATATAAATTGCTGTCGCATTAACAATGTCATTAATATTAAAAGATGTAGACGCTTAAAATGCAACTTATATTTTCAAGCAAAAAAGTCAAAATCAGTGGGAGTAAAAAGCAAGTAAATTAGTCGGTATACAGCTGAAAACAAAGGAGTTTATATCGAACCTAAATAATTAGGCATCGAACAGCGACAGCCACTAAGAAGATTGATTAAGTTGATGAAAACTTCATTTGCATGTTAGAAAATTTTGTTATAGTAGTTTTTTACATTTAATTTACTTGCATTTATTTTAACTACCAAATATAAAATGGAGTTTTACTACCCATACATTGTTGAAAGTCAAGAAAGTTACAGCAGCAGTTTTAATATTATTTGGGATGAGTGAGTTAATTTGAAAGGGGCATGTGTATAAAGGACATCCTATATACATATGTATGTATATATAAGTTCAAATTTATATATGTACTTTTCCATACGTACGAGTACATACCAGCTTACAAGTACATATGTATACATATATGCATGTAGATCTCTATAGCATCTATTGCAAATCTCTTTTAAATATTAGCACTTCCGGTTCACTAAATTGCAATAATTGATAACAAAATGCAATTCATGCATATTCAACAAGTAACAATTACAAATGACAGCAGCAACAACAGCAAAGCGATGCATGATATTTTATTGATATAAAAGCTTAAATGTAGCTAAGACTTCTATTTAAAGAGTGTTAAGTCAGTAAATGCCACATATGTAGTATCGTCAGCTTGAATTGGGGGGGAGGAACTCTATGTAAAAAAATTTTCGGGTGTAGATATGATAGTTATCAAATTTTATTTTAGTTCAAACACCTTTTAAACATATTTTATATTTTTTAAAATTATCTTTCAAGTTAAAAGATAAAATTTGTCGAACTTAATCTTTAGTATATCTCCAAAAATTATTCATGAAATGTTCAAAACAGTTTGAAACTTTATCTGGACCAGTGGCCAGTGAATCGTTTTCTTTTCAAAGTCAAATGATTCATTTGGTACCATAAGTCATTAAAAGTCATTTGAGTTTTAATAGTAAGTAAATAATTGCACGCCTTCTTTTGGGGAAATTCATTATTTAGAAAAATTACGTTTGATAATATAACGCGGTTTACATCTCGCACAAAATTATTCCAGAATTATTATTGTCTGAAAATAATGAATATCTTTGTAATAAGTTTGTCCACGTGTGAAGTACAAATCCTTAAACTCGGACTTTCGAACAGATTCATATTTCTGGGGAGGGGGAATTTTTCCTCATTTAAGTAAATTTAAGTAATCTTTAAAATGTTTTACGCTTACTTATAATGATTTTGGTCGACCTCGGCATAGAAAGTTGCTTCTGGTAATTTCTAAATCTTTTAGAAGAATATTTGTTGGGAGCACTTCAAGACCTCTCCACCAAACAAAGCATGGACACAATTATTAAAACATTATACTGTACTTGGTTTTGATCGCCGGCAAACGATTTTGCTGTGCATATGTATATTCAGTCCTAAACAGAACTGGTTAATGCTATTAAGAAATTCGGGGCCAAGATGTTAGTCTCGCAGAACGACTGCACTCTCTAAACTGACGTGAGGTCTAGTAGTCCAACAGCAATTTACCCTTGACATTTTCACCCATTTCGCCGGGGTGAAATCATCTCGAGTGTAACCCTGTAAGCCTACTCACCCGCTTCTTAATTTCGTGCATTGCTACTTGGCTTTCATATCAATTAGTGGTGTGTAACGCTACGCAGCGCTGAGTTATGTGCTCTTATACACAAACTGGTGATTTCAGTAGCGCAGTCGCGCAATAAAGCGTTGCAGCACAACAATGCATTCTGAGCAAAGCATTACGTTGACAGCAAAATGCGTTGTGAGCGATACATTAGGTCCGTTCGTCTAAAAGTCCAGCAAGAATTATCCAGCAACGTAATATCTGAGAATAGTTGAGTATTCTTTTTCAAAGACAGATGATTGCAAATTTTTACACGAACGCAAAATTTGCAGAAACTAGGTATTTTTTGTGGAAAAGTATTAATTTCCACAAAAAATACCTATGTATGTATGTTTAAGAAAATCTCAAAAGAGATAGAATACGAATATACATTAGATAACAAACTTTCACGGAAAACAAAGCTAAAATTGCGCCAATTTGAATAAAAACCTTCCAAAATTTGTAAGACACGAGTTCACAATACGATGTGTATTACAATATCGCTACTCGATACATATGTGTAATGGCGCAATTTAGCAATTTAGAGTTCCTTAGAGCAGTTACTTAAGCGTTAGGCCGAACCCTTAACTTCCCATAAATCTCTTCGTGGGGATATTTTGGAAGTATTAGTTTACAGGAATGTAGCCTCCAACAATACTAAGTTGATAGTCGTTCACAAAATCTGCATTTTTTATTAGGTGTTTCTTTTCGGAGTAGATAAAAGTCAGGTTGTGCAGTTAATTTCTGACTTCTATCAATAGAAATAAGGTTTTCGAAAGTTGTTAGAGCTCTGGGAAGTTGAAAGCAGAGTTTCTCGGTAACTGAAAATTCGTTGACATCTAACTGCCACCTGACTTCTACCACTAGGAAGGCAGTTCTTAAATTCTGCGCTTGAGGAAGTGCATCCCAATCTTCTCTTGCAGTTAAGTTCGGTATAAACATGGCCGTAGTGTAAGATTTTGAATCACATTTTTTTAAATTAAATTTTTTACTACTGGGCTGTTCTTAAGTAAACAGCTAAGTAGACAGATGGAAGCAAATTAAACAAATTCTGCTGTCAGCTGCGGTCTGCAATATTTCTATTTATTTGTTGCATATTGAAATGCAAACATATCCACATAGTCGTACATACCCACCTATACATACAGACAAACAATGTAAATGCATGTACAAGTACATACGTATGTATGCAACTATTTTACAAATCCTTCGCTTATACATTCTACTTCAATTAGTTTTTACTACTAATAAACAATTTGTAAATAAATTTCATTCCCCAGCGAGGAAAGAGAAAATCAACGCCAACGGACCGGATGTAAGTTGATTAAATGTCATAGCAAAACTTATTTGTCAATTTTCGTATTTTATCTGCACCTAAATAAGCAAGAGTATGCACACACATTTTCTTCGGACCTACTACTTTTTCACCGTTAGCGTTCAGCATTTGGTTGGGGACACGTTGGCAATTACATATTTGTGGCATTCATAGGAAAAGGAAGAACAAATATAAAATAACGCATTTGACATGGAACATGCCAAAAAAATAACACAAAAGTACAATTCTACCTATGCAAAATCACCAAATTTCGCCTGCAGTGACAAATCGCACTAGAAGCGGATGGCAAGAGAAAACAAAAATTGTACATAGTATACTGAAGGGATCAACGAAAATTCGAAAGCCGAAAAAATATACACGAACACTTAAGTCCGCTTTGTTAAATATTAAAATACAAACCAAATTAATTATGTAATTTTACGTTAATGTATGCTTTGAATGAATATAAAACATTTGTTTTGAAGTGGATTTTTTCACAAAAATATTTGTAAAAATGCCCTATTCTCAAAAAGTTTCTCAATTTCTGGCGTCTTCTTAATTGGGACATCAGAACTAGCTTTTAGGATAAAAACATTATTTGGGATAAGGAATTTTCTATGGTTTTTCGAAAAAAGGATTGAGAATGTGTGTCTGGCCACATCTACATATATATCAGGCGCTTGCGGCGCTTCTTTAGCCTATGATATACATATCCTTTAATCCGGAAAAAGACTTTGACTATTTGTAAACACTTAATTAAATTAATCGGTAGAACTGTTTACTCAAAGGGAATCGCAAGATAGTATTGGGTCTTCTCCACTAATATGAAACAGAAAAATACTGTCTGCAGGGCCAACTTACAATCATATCTAATGCAAGCTGTGAAAGGAGTAAGTTCAGAGCTTGAACTGCTAAAAAGGTTGGACTTTTGTGTGTTGCTTTATACCTCGTAAATCCACTATTGGCGATAATCTTTCAGGTCGAAGAAAATATCAAATAAAAAATAGTCGATATCACCATATTTTTGTCGACGTTAGAGGCGCATTACACAGCAATTATATAGCAATACTACATGCTATGTAGTTATAAGAGAAATTAAGATTCTACCACTAATTAATTTAGTCAGTTTAACATTAATCTATAATTTTCAGAACTATTCTAAAACTAATTAAAGAAGTTTTTGGGATCAGACCGGGACTAACTCATGACTTTTACGAGACAAGTTCGGAAAAAGACGGTAGTTCAAGGCCAGCTCGATACAACGTTATGAAAACTGTACCGACAACCTTGCGAAAAAGTACCGAAAATGTATCAAAAGAGTGATTTAAGAAATTGAGATTTTGACTGAGATGTGTGTTAAGGTTTCTGCAGCACCAACTTCGCTTTCAACTGCATCGATAATTTTATGGAGAAAGGGAAAGAAATAGAGCCTCGTAATCTTGCAGAGAAAGAAAGAAAGATATTGTGTGTTCAATAACATATCAATAACATATTTATTCAAACATATGGGCACGGGGATGCTTAAGTAAATTTTATAACTTACTTGAATATTAAGTATCTTTTGGTGGCGCCATCGAATTAGGAATCGGAATAGATCACTTTTATTACGTTATGATCTATTCATCCAAGTCATTGTTTAACTAAAGTTAGAATTGAGAACATAAAACTGTTGGCAATATAATTGAAAATTCTTAAAATTATTACCAACTGAGCGAATTTTTGTAAGTCTTTTCATTTACTGTACATACGAGTATACGATGTACGTATATTTAAAGTGTCTATCCTACAAAATTAGCATGTGCACATAAATAGCCATTATAATCCCTCTCTTTTTCATACAAACACACTTTCAAATATATGTATATTCCAACAACTTGAAGTTGGTACCACCTGCTTTTCTGCTGATGCACAAATTAGTTGCAGTTACTTGCTGATAAAATATAACATACTTTTCAAAACTGCCATGTAAGTAAAATCAATATATGTAAGTATATTGCATACATGTTATATATGTACATATACATGATATGAGTATGTATGTGTGCATGTATACGCATATTCAATTCGAAGCAACTAAATGTAAATAAAATAGCCTTGCGGTATCCTAACGTCTACTTAAATTTAAGTTTTGTGGCTAAACTTGTCATTCGGTGTACTCTTGAGATCGTCTGCCTACATCAGAAATTTTGTCAGTTGAGGGTTTCGGAACGACGTAGAGAGTTTTTGATTGCGCTTTTAATCCCTATTTTTGCTTAAGCTGGCTAATAAAATTGATGTTATATCAATATTCATAATGCATACATCCATATATGAAGCATTTTTACTGTACAATACAGATTTAAATTTCAATTCATTTTGTACGTGTCTCGGCTGAAGATTAGGGGCATATTGGGTTTACGAAAATATATTATTTCCACAAAATGTCGGTGCATGGAAAAAGAGTTTGAATGTAAGTGCAAGTTAACATCCTCTGTTTCATTGAGCTATAAGCGATAAGTTGCTTACCAAGCAACTAAAATGTTTATATTTCAAAACACTTAGAAATTCTTGGGAAAAGAATTGATTAACATTCAGCTTGCCTGGCTTAGCACTTAAGTGTAATTTAAAACGATCCCTAAGATCACATAAACAATCTGAACACGCAATGTAAACAAATAAGTTTCTCAATCCGAACATTTAATGTAAACAAATAAGTTACTTTTAAACTAATCATAAGTTGAAGAGTTAGTCTTACGCTAGCATCTGAAGAATAAAGATCTTTTTAAAAAATCAAATTACCCACCAAATAAATTAATTGGCGCCCAACGTGGGGCCACACAAAAATAAAATCCTCATGAAAATAAGTGTTGGAAAAACTGTGTGGTCAATAATAAATAAATAGTATCCTACAAAAAGGAGAAAATAATCGTATAAGAAGAATCCTGCAAGAAGGATAAATTCATTAAATAAAAGTATCAGTTCAGATTTAAATCATTAAAAAGTATCCCTAACAAAGGAGAAAAATTACAACAAAAACTTTTTAGAAAAATTGTTAAACTATCGTGTGCTGCTGCCGTACATCGAAGAATTACATCTGAAAAATTTTGAAGCTACTGCTGAAGGAAGGCAACAAATCTAAGCTGCAACTGAAGGAAGGACGAGACAAAATCTCAAGGAGCACCAGATAAACAAGTTCGTGAGTCTAAGGCTATTATACTAAGAAAATATAAGAAAATACATCATTAAATTTAAGCTTAAGAATTATTATTTGTAGGAAATGAATACGGAAAATTCTAATATTAAATATATTAAATTAGGAAGTGAAAATAAAAATAAAAGTGTAAACTCACAAAAAGAATACAATTTGAAAAAAATTATAAAACAAATTAAGAATATAAGTTTGAAAGGAAAAAAAGAAAAAGTCGACAAAGAATACCTCATTTAAAAAAAAAAAAAAAAAAAACATTCTTTTTCAAAGTGGACAAATTAATAGGATTGTTTTCTAAAATGACTACTAACAACACAAACAGCGCTACTGCCCCAGACGCAAACTTAATTACGCGACTTATAACCGCGAATAATGTAGGATTATTAACTCAAATCGAGCAATTGAAGGCACAAATTAATATCCTTACAAATACTAATAATGTGACAGAATATACAAGACAAACAATTGACGAAGCAATTCCATGTACTGAACCCTTAGACGTAGTTAAATCTATGCCAGAGTTTTCAGGCAATGCAAATTCCTATGTTAGTTGGCGTGAAGCAGCCAATAACACTATAAGTTTATACATAAAAGGAAGTAGGAAATATTTTGCTGCTTTGACAATTTTAAGAAACAAAATTACAAAGGAGGCCAATGATGTATTAACAAACCATGGTACAGTACTTAATTATGATGCCATAATAAGTCGACTAGACTTCGCGTACGCAGACAAAAGACCAGTTCATATTTTAGAACAGGAACTCAGTATCCTGCGGCAAGGACAATTGTCTATAATAGACTTTTATAATAAGGTGAACGCTAAATTGACACTTTTAATCAATAAAATAATTATGACACACGGTAATGATTCGAACATGACTAAAAAACTTAATAAATCAAACCGACGCAATGCTTTGCGTATATTTATAACAGGTTTAAACCAACCTCTTTCAAACATACTGTTCTCGTTGTCACCAGACGATTTACCAAGCGCACTTGCAAAGGCTCAAGAATTAGAGTCAAATAACTTGAGAACACAATTTGCAATTCAATTTGATAGGAATCAAAATGTGAATAGTCAACATTTAAAACGGCAAGATCAAACACAGGTCCCCAAAAACAATCATTTTCATAATAATAATAATTTGAGGTTCCCTCAGAGAAACCATTATCAAAATCAAAACAATGGCTTCTTTAATAATAGATCAAATCAGTTTCCAAAGCCTGAACCGATGGAGGTCGATACATCCATTCAAATGCCTAATTATAGCCGTAATTTCAGGCAAAAAGATAACGTACAGCGTTATGCAAATAATTATAATAACAATTACAGATATGATCAGCGTCAATTCCAAAATAATGCGGAAAAAAGACCCATTGGAAGTGGTCAACATAGTTCTCAACCACAAGTAAAACAACAACGCATAAATAATATAAATGAACAAGCTTTTTTAGACGAAGGCTTGAACTGCCCTACATATTCAGGCAGTATAGAACAACAGGAAGAAACTTAAAAATCCTGATTGACACTGGAGCCACTAGTTGTTATTGTAGGCCCAATGTTTTAGTTAATAGGTTTGAACTAACAATTAAGAAGAGGGTAAAAACTATTAATGGTTTTACCATCATAACTCATTATTATGAGACCCTTATGTTTGATAGATTAGTGAGATTTTATGAGATACAAAATTTAGAAGCTGACTTATTAATAGGCTTCAATTTATTAAAACAAGCAAATATAATTTTGAATTTTAATAAAAAATTATTGATTTATAAAAATGACATCGAGCGTATACATTTTTCCGATTGCAGCGAAAAAGTTGAAAATGAAAATATTTTAAAAAGCTTCAACATGCCAGAAAGCTTACAATGTGAAAACATTTCAGATTTCAGGACTGAAATAAAGGATAATATAAACAGAATTCATTCAAATATAAATACGAATTCTCTTTTTAGAACAGACGTCAAGGCAGAAATTAGAACAATTGTTGAAACTCCTATATGGAGTAAACAATATCCATACCCACTGTCTGTTAATTCGTTTGTTAATAAAGAAGTAAAAAATTTAATGAATGATAATATCATTCGTCCTAGTAGAAGTCCCTACAATTCACCAATTTGGGTAGTGCCAAAAAAAGGCACCAATGAAGATGGGTCACCAAAGTTAAGAATGGTGATTGACTATAAAAAATTAAATGAACAAACAGTGTCAGATCGGTATCCAATTCCCGATACAAATGTTATACTCTCTAATTTGGGAAAATCTAAATATTTTTCCACGATTGATTTAGAATCCGGATTTCATCAAATAAAAATGAGTGAAGAAGACATTGAAAAAACGGCTTTTTCCGTGAATAATGGAAAATATGAATTCCTAAGAATGCCTTTTGGCTTGAGAAATGCTCCAAGTATTTTTCAAAGGGCGATGGACGATATACTGCGAAATTTTATTGGAAAATTTTGCCACGTCTACATTGACGATATAATTGTTTATTCAAAAACAATTGATGAACACAAAGAACATTTAAATATTATAATCGATACGCTCAAAAATGCGAACATGAAAATATCTTTAGAAAAGTGTAAGTTTTTTGAACAAGAAGTAGAATTTTTAGGTTATATTGTAGGTTACAATATTATTAAAACAGATAAGAAAAAGGTAGAAACTATTTCTAATTTTCCCTTACCAACTACTTTAAGACAACTCCGTAGTTGTCTAGGAATGACAGGTTACTATCGTAAATTTATTAAGGATTACGCCGCAATTACTAAACCACTAACCAAATTTTTATCTGGAGAAAATGGGAAAACTTCCCAACACATGTCGAAGAAAATTCAAATAAAACTTGATGAAGAAGGAATTGTAGCTTGTGAAAGATTGAAAAAAATATTAACAGAACAAATCGAGCTTGTACAGCCAGATTTCGGAAAAAAATTTATCCTTAGAACAGATGCTTCTAACAATGCAATAGGCGGTGTTCTTACACAAGAAGGGAAACCGATAACTTTTATCTCTAAAACACTTAATTCGACAGAACAGAACTATGCTACCAATGAAAAAGAGTTGTACGCAATTGTTTGGGCATTAAAAAATTTAAGAAACTACTTGTATGGTGTATCAGATTTAGAAATTCATACAGATCACCAGCCACTCACATTTGCAGTATCCATTCGAAATCCAAATGCGAAAATGAAGAGATGGCACGCATTTATTGAAGAATTTGCCCCAAAAATTGTCTATAAACCAGGAACTTTAAACGTAGTTGCTGATGCTCTCTCAAGACAATACTTGAACAATATTTCTGATGACTCTGAATCTTCATCACTTGATACACAACATTCTGCAGAAAGTAGTGATAACGAAACTATCACAGAAACCAATAAGCCTTTAAATGAATTTAAACAGCAAATTTTGTTATACAAAGCAACATTTACAATTCACGAGCAGATCAAATGTTTTGGTAATACTAGGCATATAATTGAATACGATACAGTTGACAATTTATTAACAATCCTGAAAGAGTTTATTCAACCAAAACTGGTTACAGCCATTCATTGTACTCCAGAAGATTTATATGAAATTAAAAATTCAATTAAAAATACATTTAGTAATAAGTTTTTATATACCAAACTTTTCGTACTAGATATAACAAATAGTGAAGACCAAAGTATAATAATTTCACAAACACATACTAGAGCACATAGGAATTATAAGGAAAATATAAAACAAGTATCTGATATGTATTTTTGGCCAGAAATGAAAAAGAAATTTAAGGAATATGTTCGCAACTGCGAAATATGCAATAGAAATAAATATGATAGACATCCGCAGAAGATACCAATCGGAGAGACTCCAATTCCTAAGAAAGAGGGGGAGCAGGTACACTTGGATATCTTCTTTGCACAAAAATTAAAGTTTTTAACTTGTATTGACTCATATTCAAAATTTTTAGTTATCAAATTAATTGAAGATAAAACAAAGTTAGATGAGAAAGTTTTGGAGATATTACAAAGCTTTCCTGAAGTAAAATCAATTACAATAGACAATGAGCCAGGTTTCACAGCTGAACAATTTAAAACGCTAATGCAAAGATTAAATATTAAAATTTATTTTTGCGATCCAAAACACAGCACAACAAATGGACAAGTTGAAAGAGTTCATTCAACTATAATAGAAATAGCTAGATGTTTAAGACAAGAATACCATTTAATTAGCGATTTAGAATCAATGTATAGGGCTGCTCAGCAATATAACAAAACAATACACTCGGTAACAGATAAAAAACCTTTCGAAATCCTTTACAATAAGGTTGCACATGACAACTTACCGTCACTACTTTTAACAGCTCAAACTAATTTGTTAAGAAGAAATAACGAAAAGAGACACTTACGAACATTTCAACCGAATGAAGTAATTTATGAAAAGATAATAGGCGAACGAAATAAATTACGTCCTAAATACAAAAAGCAAATAGTTAAGGAAGATTTAGGAAACAAAATAAGTATAAATAAAAATAACAGAATAATCCACAAAGATAATATTAAAACTTAAATACTGACCTTTCAGCAAAATGTTCCTCAAAGTCTTCTTCATGCTCTTCAGCTATACAATAGCCGACATTATGGATTACACACGAGACGAATACATACTCATTGAAAATGGAAACACCGAACTCTACAGGGACTATGGTGACATTTTTCATGTAACGAACTTGACATATTACAAGACATTATTACAGGACGCTCGAAATATTTTAAATCAAGGCTACGTGACAGTCGACGAAAAACATAAAAATCATTATTCAAATAACTTAGGTTTGGCATTAGAAACAGACATTATAGAGACTTTGCTTAACCAACTAACGCTAACTCCCAATAATAATTATCGAACTAAAAGAGGAATAAATGAAATAGGAACACTATGGAAATGGATAGCAGGTTCTCCAGACCACGATGATATGGTTTTGATAACAAATAAGATAAATGAACTAACAGAAAATAATAATAAACAATTTATAACTAACACACAAATATTTCAAACCATAAAGGAATTAACTAATTCCATAAGAAGCTTAGAAGTTACAGCACGGACAGAACTTTATACAGGTCAGATTAACAAATTAGTTATTACAGAACTACAAAACATGATTCAAACAATAACACTAGCCAAAGTAAACATATTAAATACGGCAATTCTAAATTTAAATGATATCAAAGAAATCACTAATCATGAACACGAAAAGATTACTTTGACAGACTTGATGGATGTTTCAAAATTTAAAATACTACAAAATAAAGATGTTATTGTTATACATATTAAATATCCAATAATTGATAAAAATTGTAAACTCTATGAAACTAGAGCAATAAGTAAAGATGATGGCAAATTGTTCATTGATAAGGAAATTGTAAAATGTAACGAAAGTTACGTTAATGTTGAAAATTGTAAATTAGAATTAAGCAGTACATTTTGTAAACTATCTTTGGAAAATTCTTGCTTATCAGATATATTAAATAATCGAAAGGGAAAATGCATAAAAATTAAAGAAAGAAACAAGAATATTGAAATAATTAAAGATGGCGCAATATTAATAACAGGCAACCATACAGTGAACAATTATTCCACAAATGGAGTTTACTTAGTCACATTTGAAAATGAAACTGTAATTGACAATGTTAAATATGAAAACCCAACTGCAATAATTTTAAACTATCTAAAAACGAACCATCTGATAAATTATAACAAAACAATACACTCGGTAACAGATAAAAAACCTTTCGAAATCCTTTACAATAAGGTTGCACATGACAACTTACCGTCACTACTTTTAACAGCTCAAACTAATATGTTAAGAAGAAATAACGAAAAGAGACACTTACGAACATTTCAACCGAATGAAGTAATTTATGAAAAGATAATAGGCGAACGAAATAAATTACGTCCTAAATACAAAAAGCAAATAGTTAAGGAAGATTTAGGAAACAAAATAAGTATAAATAAAAATAACAGAATAATCCACAAAGATAATATTAAAACTTAAATACTGACCTTTCAGCAAAATGTTCCTCAAAGTCTTCTTCATGCTCTTCAGCTATACAATAGCCGACATTATGGATTACACACGAGACGAATACATACTCATTGAAAATGGAAACACCGAACTCTACAGGGACTATGGTGACATTTTTCATGTAACGAACTTGACATATTACAAGACATTATTACAGGACGCTCGAAATATTTTAAATCAAGGCTACGTGACAGTCGACGAAAAACATAAAAATCATTATTCAAATAACTTAGGTTTGGCATTAGAAACAGACATTATAGAGACTTTGCTTAACCAACTAACGCTAACTCCCAATAATAATTATCGAACTAAAAGAGGAATAAATGAAATAGGAACACTATGGAAATGGATAGCAGGTTCTCCAGACCACGATGATATGGTTTTGATAACAAATAAGATAAATGAACTAACAGAAAATAATAATAAACAATTTATAACTAACACACAAATATTTCAAACCATAAAGGAATTAACTAATTCCATAAGAAGCTTAGAAGTTACAGCACGGACAGAACTTTATACAGGTCAGATTAACAAATTAGTTATTACAGAACTACAAAACATGATTCAAACAATAACACTAGCCAAAGTAAACATATTAAATACGGCAATTCTAAATTTAAATGATATCAAAGAAATCACTAATCATGAACACGAAAAGATTACTTTGACAGACTTGATGGATGTTTCAAAATTTAAAATACTACAAAATAAAGATGTTATTGTTATACATATTAAATATCCAATAATTGATAAAAATTGTAAACTCTATGAAACTAGAGCAATAAGTAAAGATGATGGCAAATTGTTCATTGATAAGGAAATTGTAAAATGTAACGAAAGTTACGTTAATGTTGAAAATTGTAAATTAGAATTAAGCAGTACATTTTGTAAACTATCTTTGGAAAATTCTTGCTTATCAGATATATTAAATAATCGAAAGGGAAAATGCATAAAAATTAAAGAAAGAAACAAGAATATTGAAATAATTAAAGATGGCGCAATATTAATAACAGGTGAACAATTATTCCACAAATGGAGTTTACTTAGTCACATTTGAAAATGAAACTGTAATTGACAATGTTAAATATGAAAACCCAACTGCAATAATTTTAAACTATCTAAAAACGAACCATCTGATAAATTATGAAATTGTAAAATATTTGGAAACAGAAAATGAAGATTTAAAATTTGAGAACATTAATATTATAAATAAAGTAAAAACGAATTTCTAAATAATCCTGTAACTTATTCCATTACCACATTGCTCACAATAATAATTATATTATATATCACACACAAATTAATTATGGTAATAATTCAACGCCGAAACGAAAGTATTAACATAAGAAATGAAATAATGTTTACAGAATTAAATAATACAATTAAAGGCCTCACAACTCAGTTCCAAGAAACGGGACGTTTCTATTAAGAAAGAGGGGAGTTAACATCCTCTGTTTCATTGAGCTATAAGCGATAAGTTGCTTACCAAGCAACTAAAATGTTTATATTTCAAAACACTTAGAAATTCTTGGGAAAAGAATTGATTAACATTCAGCTTGCCTGGCTTAGCACTTAAGTGTAATTTAAAACGATCCCTAAGATCACATAAACAATCTGAACACGCAATGTAAACAAATAAGTTTCTCAATCCGAACATTTAATGTAAACAAATAAGTTACTTTTAAACTAATCATAAGTTGAAGAGTTAGTCTTACGCTAGCATCTGAAGAATAAAGATCTTTTTAAAAAATCAAATTACCCACCAAATAAATTAATTTGCATATACATGTATTCGTATAAATTCAATTAAAAATGCTTAGAATATAATTTTTTTTTTCAATATTGTAGTTGCATTGAAACTGGAAGTCTTAGTAATTGTAGAGCTGTTCAAGTTACGACATTATTTGCCCCAATAAATGCTTACCAGACAAGTTCATACCTGTATTCAAATAGATAATTTCCTATCGAAGGGGGTGCTTCTGCATCTCGCGTGGTTGCTTTGAGTACTTACAAACTGCTATTGCACATCGGGATTTCATAAAAGTTTTTCAAAGCCACCATTACTTAATTGAGGGATCATTCCGGTCTAGGGAGGACAAAGGCAGCTACCAAGTCTTATCAAAGTGTATCTAGTGGCATTGATAAATATACATATTTATCTTTCTAAGAACTTTATAGCGTTGATAACTGTCTGTTAAACTTTATAAACAACTCATATAGCATTCCACACATTCAGTTGAGGGATAGTGTGCAACCAATGTTAAACTGACTTGATTGTGAAGTCAGAACTAGATAAGGATTTCTATCACATGCATCTGACTCGTAAGCCTTAGAGTGAGGAAGTAGATGAAGAGCTAGACAAATGGGTAACGAACTTAAAAAAGCCGAGATGAAGATGAAATCCCCTTTCTCGTAAAGCTTAGATTAAGAAAAGCAGCAAGTCCCCAATCCTTCAAGCTTCTTCTTATTTTATGGCACTACAAGTATGTGTCGGTTTGGGTCGAAACCAAAAAACTTCGTCAGTTTCCTATTTCCTTCGCTAGGTAACGCCATATACTCGCACCAAGTTAAGACAGGTCTTTCTGAAGATTTTCCTTCCAATGTCTTCAGACGCGCCCTTGCCTGCGTTGCCCACCCATGGGTGCCGATTGGAAGGATTTTTCACCGAAGCATTATCATACATATAAACGACATGGCAAGCCATTGCAGTCTTTGAATTTGTATGCGCTTGACTATGTCCATATAACTACACACCTCATACAGTCCATCATGCCATTTTCTTCGGTACCCGACCTACACGCGAACAGAACCATAAATCTTGCGAAAAACATTTCTTTCGAAAGCCTCTAAAGCCTTCTCATCGCTGATCAACATCGTCCTTGTTTCTCAGCCATATAAAAGGACGGGCATGACTAGGGATTTGTAGAGCGAGATTTGCGTTCGTCGAGAAGGACTCTGCTTTTCAATTGACTACCGAGTCCAAAGTAACACCTCTTGGCAAGTACCTCTTGACAAGTGTTATTCTTCGCTTGATTTCGAGGCAGACATTATTGGTGGTGTTTTTGCTGAATGCTACAATCACTAGACAAAAAATCAATGACATGAGTTATTGGCCTCGCAGATGAGATAAATGTTTGCTCTCAAATATTGAATGAGTCCAATTGATTTTGCTCCATCGTTAGAACCGAGTATTTCGAAAAACAATAGCAAATGTTGGAATAAACTGTTTACTAAGTTAGAGAGTACTTTTCATAAATTGGTGAATACAATATAAGCTGCTCTACTCGTATATCAAGAACTAATGGATGCGCAAGAAATGCTGGTGGTATGGTAAGTTTTAATATAATTTTTTTTTAAATTAATTTATTAAAAAAATTAAGAAACAATCTATTAAAAATATTACCAACGTGCTATAGTGCTGGCTTGCGTTGATTTGTTGTGTGCACTTTAATAGTAGCGAATAGATTTTACAATTTTCATGATTTATTATAAATGCATTATATGCCATTATTTCACTTTGACTTCAAAAAATCATAATTCCTAACCAACGAATTTAGGCTAGTAGAGGCTGCTCCATAATTTCGTTTATATATATGGCTATAGGTAAAAAATTTTTTGATTTCTTTTTATAATGACGAAATAAAATTTTTTATTTTTAAATATCATGTTTCACACTTTTTACTTTTAGATGAACCCTTTACCTACAAAGAGAAAAAAAATTTCGAAGATCGGTCATTGCGCAAAGTTATCGAATTTTCAAAAAAAAATTAACATGCACCAAGAGCAAAATCGAGTTTTTGGACAAATTTTCAAAAATTCCCCACGACGAAAGAACTCAAAATCAAGCAAAAGGAAAAAATACGTGTCTCATTGATTTCGATGTAGAAACTATAAAAAAAAGTTTATTAAAAAATAGACCTAACCCTCACTGCCTGGACGATTTGAGATGAAATAACCCTAAAAAACCGCAGCTTTAAAAAATTGTGCACATAACAATTTTCAAAACATCATACACAATTTCAGACATTTTTCTCAGATAAATTTAGAAAATTTTTCATTATCCAGCATCATAATCAAAAAAAATTTTACACTACAACTAAATTAAACACATGTATAAGTACCTGGAACGTATATATGTATGTATATTTTTCATTTATATTTGTCGTCATTTGCCACCTGCTCAGCGGGGCGCGAAAAAATTGGATTTTTTTTTGAAATTTTATTATTTTTCTATTTATTTGCTTTATAGTGTATACATTTTCATTTTTATTTTTAACTAGCGCATACATACATATGTACTTCATATACATTTTATACACTAAGGTTAACAGTCATGTAAGCTGGAATACAAACAATATTCTTATAGTAAATATTTTGTTTGTTAACTCAAAAAATTTTCACTGCATGTTGCATGTCTCCCACTGTGTCTTTGTTGTTTGGTTTTTTTTTTTTGGTTTATCAATTACACAGGTCTGCAACAAAATTGGTGTCTGGATATTTCCAACTGATTTCTATGTATTTAGGTGTTCTGAAAACTAAAAAAATACTCAAAAAATTACAGAACGTAAGGTTATTTTACAAAACGCAAAATTTTATTATAAAAAAGGGTTTTTTGGGCTGACTTGTAGGCATTAATTATAGGTATACTTTTATTTTGATTACTGTTTTTAAATGTTTACCATAACTATCATTAATTTCTAAATAAGGAACACCCTGTGTGAGCTGCATTAACAAACATAAACATGTTGTAAACTGAACGTGCGCGCTCCGATAGTGTAGAAAGTGGCGCGGTACAATTACGTTTTAACTCGTCATTGTTTTGTAGATCTTGGTTCAGTATAGTGCAACGTCGTCTGAGCGAACAACAATCTGGGTTTACAAAATTCCCTTGCATTTTGTGTCTATGGGATTGTAGAGACCGAACAAATCACTGGACCAAAAAGTGTTGGCCTCCGAGGGAGCTTAAAGTTGGCGAAAAGAATGTCCTGCATGAAACTTTGGTGCCTCCTCATAAAGTTCTTCAACCACCGCTTCACATAAAGCTGGGATTGATGAAGCAATTTGTAGTCACTTCCAAGATATAGAAATTGCTTCAAATACTTAATATCAAAGTTTCCAGGCCTCTCGGAGGCAAAGTTAAAGGAAGGTGTTTTCGTTGGACCAGATATTAGACGGATCCTCAAAGAGAAGGGTGGATTGACTTTAAAGAGGTCATAAAGAAATTTTTAGGCAATAACAAAAATCCTAACTACAAACAAATCGTCAAAAGAATGTTAAAAGCATTTCAAGCTTTAGGTTGCTTGATGAGTTTAAAAGAACATTTTCATTTCCACCTTGACTACTTTCCAGAAAGTTTAGGAGACGTGAGTTAAGAGCAAGGTAAACGAATTCACCAAGATATTAAGGAGATGTAAAAAAGATTCCAGGGAACATGGAGCGTTTCAATTATGGTAGACTACTGTTGGACGCTTCAAAGAGACCTTCCCGATGCTTCCCACAAGCAAAAATGTACCAAAAGGAGTCTGACTGGCAAAAAAAATGTGTTTAGTGCTTACTAATTAATGTATTTTACATAAATAAATTAGTTTTGTTACGCAATTATTTAAGATGATACCTTGTTTAACATATACACCTACATTGTCATTAAACGTGACGTTCTGTGACAAAATTAAAGTTATTTTCGGATTCAGTACAGATGGTGTGTGCTGATAACATGCTCGTTGCAGAATTTACATGTATTGGAGAGATTTTTATTCATTAGATGCTCGTGAGTAACTTTAGTATGACCTAGCCGAAGCTTAAGGATTTTAGTTTGGTCTTTCCTAGATAGGGCCTGAGGATCGATTTTTAGGTACGAGATAATTGATTTGAAATTTTTTGTTGTGTTGATATACCATACCTCCTCATAAAGTTCTTCAACCACCGCTTCACATAAAGCCGGGATTGATGAAGCAATTTGTAGTCACTTCGAAGATATAGAAATTGCTTCAAATACTTAATATCAAAGTTTCCAGGCCTCTCGGAGGCAAAGTTAAAGGAAGGTGTTTTCGTTGGACCAGATATTAGACGGATCCTCAAAGAGAAGGGTGGATTGACTTTAAAGAGGTCATAAAGAAATTTTTAGGCAATAACAAAAATCCTAACTACAAACAAATCGTCAAAAGAATGTTAAAAGCATTTCAAGCTTTAGGTTGCTTGATGAGTTTAAAAGAACATTTTCATTTCCACCTTGACTACTTTCCAGAAAGTTTAGGAGACGTGAGTTAAGAGCAAGGTAAACGAATTCACCAAGATATTAAGGAGATGTAAAAAAGATTCCAGGGAACATGGAGCGTTTCAATTATGGTGGACTACTGTTGGACGCTTCAAAGAGACCTTCCCGATGCTTCCCACAAGCAAAAATGTACCAAAAGGAGTCTGACTGCTTACTAATTAATGTATTTTACATAAATAAATTAGTTTTGTTACGCAATTATTTAAGATGATAACTTGTTTAACATATACACCTACATTGTCATTAAACGTGACGTTCTGTGACAAAATTAAAGTTATTTTCGGATTCAGTACACCCAAAAACATAAGAATTACACAAAAAAACCAAAACAGCTCTCAATTTTTTTTTTTGCGGACTTGTGTTATTATTTGGTGGTTGCACATGGACGCATGCGTGGTGTTTATGTGCCGGTCGCTGACAAATATTTACGTATGTATGTACATATTTGTTTTGTGGTCGCACATACCATCAATCCCAGGATCCCGAATATATACAATGACCCCGTATTTAAATCCCGGAATTGCAAAATAAAGTGAATTTAATAGCCATTTCTTTTTTTTAATTTTAATTTACATTTTTTGAAACAAAAATAAACCTCAAATGATTTAAAACAAAAAGAGCCGATCGAATAAAACAAATAACTCACTAAACATACCTTTTAGAGTTGTATTGAAATAAGAAAATTTGACATAAGAAACAAAAGCAAAGAGTTTACAACTGTTGTATTACGATAACACCAACGACAAATAACACGGCTTGTAAACAACCTAAGAGCATTGTTTTGCCCTTGCCATTATAAATGAGCTGGAGAATTTCACACTAGAGTAGAAAATGAGCCTGACGTGCAGAAAGTCTCTAAGATAAATCGCATCAAGTTTTAACGAGCAGCTCGCAAGTGTCCAATATCGAAAGGCATAACATTTATCAGATGGCTTGGTTAAAGATAGATAGATTTTGTAATGATAGGTTTTGTAAAGGGCACGTTAAGCTTCTCCACTGCAGATATTAAATGCAACAAATTTAGGTCCAGATGGGAGGATAACATACTTAAGGCTCTTATTTCTTTAAGATTTCATTTTGATCAATATAAGGAATAGTTCTGCCTTACTTAAAATGGATTGGGTCATGTATTGAAATTTTACTTGATGTATTTCTTTTTTTACTGAATATATTTATTTACTTTATTTACAAAGATATTGAAACTATAACTAAATTATAGTACAATAAGAGAAGAAGCTATAGCTACCGAGGCCTTAAGCTAAATTAATTATGATGTACTCTTATGTTATATATATGTACATGTGTAGGGGTATTAGATGCACTCGAATATGTGTCCGTGTGTGTATGTAATAGTATGAGTTGGTGTATCATTTGTGATTTGTGGGAATGTGGGTATAGTGTAGTGGGTATAGGATGTATGTATTTAAATTTTAGGGTGGATTATATTTCATGATATAAATTGCAGTATTTAAGGCATTGTATTAGTTTTATCATGTTTTGTTTTGATGGGTTGTTTAGTAAGTCTGTGGGTTTTATATTTAAAAGAGATTGCCTGAAACTGTCGAAAAACTTGCATGTATCTAGCAGATGGTGTGTGCTGATAACATGCTCGTGGCAGAATTTACATGTATTGGAGAGATTTTTATTCATTAGATGCTCGTGAGTAACTTTAGTATGACCTAGCCGAAGCTTAAGGATTTTAGTTTGGTCTTTCCTAGATAGGGCCTGAGGATCGATTTTTAGGTACGAGATAATTGATTTGAAATTTTTTGTTGTGTTGATATACCATTGGGATGACTGATGATAGAAAGTGGCATGGATTTGATCAAAATGATTTTTTAGGTATCTATTGATATCTGAAAGAAGCAGATTTTCTGTTGTTATAAGCGGTTCATTTAGAGAATTTTTGGCAGCTGAGTCGGCAAATTCATTGCCTGGAATTTGCTTGTGACCGGGTACCCAGATAAGTATAATTTTGCTATGTTTTTTCAAAAGCATGTTTCTAATTGAGTTGCAGTAAAAATTGTTATTGTTAATGTTAGCAACGGCATTCAAAGAGGATAAGGAGTCCGTACAAATTGCGTATTTTGCTGGAAGTTTAATAACATATTTAACCGCTTCGTGTATTGCAATTAACTCGGCGGCAAAGTTTGAACTGTATTGAGGTAGATTGGCTATTTGAATTATTTTGTTGTTTTCTGTTATACTATAGCTGGCCTAATACTCAGGCGTGTGAGCCATCAGTGTATAAGAATTTGAAGTACATATATGTACTTTTCTACTAGAGCGTTGAATTGCTGTTTGTAGATAGAGGGATTTGTGATATTCTTTTTATATGTAGTTAAGTCCGTGTTAATCGTTGAATTGTTTAGTTTCCAATTTGGATTAATGGATTTATTTGGTAGTTTGGAGTTTAATGGAATATCAAGTTGTTGTGCTAGTTTTATCACTCTATTTACGCAGCAGGCTGGGTTTTTACTTAATTGTTGTGCGGATAGTTTAGATAGCAAGAGGGGGAGAGGTGAGTGATCATTGATTGTAAGGGAGTTACTTAGTTTAGATGTGATAAAATCTCTGCTTATTTTAATTGGGTAGATATTTGCTTCTAGAAGCATGGTTTGGACAGGCGTTGTTCTATAGGCCCCAGGGCAATTCTTATACTGGCGTTAATCACCGAGTTTAATTTGTTTATAATATATTTTGGGCAGTATGCGTAAAGGTATACACCGTAGTTAACTTTTGAAATGATTAATGCTTTAACTGCTGATACTAACGATACTGTATTACAATTGTATTTCTGGTTTGAAAGGCATTTTAAAAGGTCTAATCGTTTTATCAGAGCTGAAGTCAGATATTCGATATGATTATTCCATTTATATCTTTTGTTAAATATAAATCCAAGTATTTTGAGGTTGTCGACGGAGCTGATAGAGAGATTGTTACATGTTGCGTTGGAGGAGCAGTTGTGCTTTCTGCATATGTGAATTTGTTTACATTTTTCCAATGACAGTTGGGCACCCGAATGGATACACCAATTGGAGATGTCGTTGAACAGGTCGTCAAGGCTGAAGGAGATGTTTTTACTTTTGCCCATTTTGTTGATAATTAGGAAATCATCAGCATATGCGAGGAAATCTATTTCTTTGTGAAGTGAGATTATTTTGCAGAGCTCGTTGTATGCGATGAGGAATAATATGACTGACAAAGGGGATCCCTGCGGGATACCGTTTTGTAGTGGGAATGTGTGAGAATAATGGGAATTAATCCTTATTTGAATCTTTCTATTGTGCATGTAGTTTTTGATGTAGTAGAAAATGTTTGGTCCTATATTCCATCGCTTTAGTTGATCTAAGATAGTGTGGATTCCTACTATGTCGAACGCTTTCGAAAAGTCAAGTGATATTAACGAGAGGTGTTTTTTATACTGAATATATTAATATACATACAATATTAGTCTCAAACAGTGATTCAAAATAATTTTACATTATGTAGGTGCATTTGCTTCTATACCAAATATGTACGTACATATGTATATTTGTACTTTAAGTGTAAATTATTTTTTATGTGTGTAAAATTTTACGTTTATTTCCTTTTTTTCTTGAAAAGAATAATAAATACATACGTACATGATTTACAACAAATTGTTCTTCTTTGTTATATTAATGTTATTTTGTATACTTCTATAATACAACTATTACAGACGTGTTACTTTTTTCGCAAATTAAAAATTACGAATCAAAACGTCGTGAAAATCCCGAAATCAACCAAATGCCCAAAACTGTCATCCCTAGTATGTACATATAACAAAGATTTGCTTGCCTTTGGTGAATTATATTTTTTAACTTATTTATAGTTTTATTAACTAACTAACTAAAAGACTCGGTTTTTTTATATTGGCCGTTTTTATTTTGGCATTTGGCGTGGCTACATCATTTTAACACGCCGCCGCCCAACCAATTTCGTTTCATAATCATAAAATTTTAATAAGCTGCGCGGCCTATTATTCCGTAGTCGATCGCTGCATTATATTTGCTATGAATTTTAATGAGTAGTAGTAACCACTGATAAGCTCATCATACCACATCTAGCTTACCCCCTAATATGCATGTATGAATGTATGTACATCTTCCTATTAATATTTGTTATGTGAGATATTTAACAGCATTTTTTGTTGGCTACCGATGACCGCTGCTGTCGTAGGGTTGCCGTAAAAAAACTGTACGCAAATATTCACTCAAAATTTTATGTTATTACCAATAAGAGTGTGGTAAAATTTATGAAGGAAAAAACATACAAATTTATGTTTGTTGTGTTTGCAAGCGATCGTAGGGGGCTGGCTAACTAACATATTCATTATGGCTATGAAGAGCTCTACATGTGAATGTTGTAGCTTTGGTAGAACCATTGTACGAAACACATTTGCCTTGTTGATACAAGGACATTGCAGCTTTTCATAAGAAGTGTAAGGCTACATTAGACAAAGCTAAATTTCTAAAATCAAAAATGTTTTTCGGGCCGTAAAACATATTGTCATGAAAGTTTTTCCGAGCATGGTACTAAGAATAATTCTCTCAAACACATATATTTCCCAAATTTTGACATTTGAACGTTGGTTCAAATATTTTTAAAGGCAGTTTTTTTTTGTTTGTACGAATATTTTCAAATAAGATTTCAGATTTTTCGTAAAACTGCAATAAATTGCGCTACTAACTTGTATACGAGAAAGACAATTTTTTATTTGCAATCAGTTTTACAGTGGAAACTCTTAAAATACCGTTCGGCTTTTCATTCCCTTTACACTTAGTACAGTGCTTCTTTAATATCTAAATACATAGCTTATCGCTCGTAGCTAAAATTTCGATATCCAGTGTCAAGAGATTTATAGCCAAATAATCGTACTACGAATTGTACCTACGCGCTTTACATGTAAGCGGTTATTGTACATACAAAATGTGTGTGTAGTGAAATCCTAAAAGACTTTAACACTGTTTCCAATCAGTCATTTCTGTTTTCTTATTTGTTTTTTCCACTGCGCGCCTAAAAGACGAAATGGTCCTTTATTCGCCGCTTTGCAAACAAGAAGTCACTTCTTTTTTAAAATCCCGTAACGATAACCATTTTCATGGCACATATGTCTATGTTTGTTTTAGCGTTTGAGTTTGGTTTCACTTTCAAAGTGTTCGACTTTGACAGTTGACTTTTGACATTTGACTTGCGAAAAGCAATCTACCAATACAATAACTGCGCCATACACTTTGTGTGTGTAAAGAAAAACAAAGGCAAAGCGCACAATTGTAACTGGATATATTTACCAAACAGTTTAGAAACAAAGGAAACAAATAAGAGAACGCAATAAAGGATTTCGCTTTAGTTGTGCGTTATTGAAAAATTGAAAAATGAATTTTTAAAGCCTTCGATTTCGAAATGTACCTTTTTTCCCATCCGTAGGGGTATGGAGTAGAGTAATGACAAGCGAAATGGTTTAAGTTTTCTACTGTCTTTATTAATGAAACATCAACTTATATATAAATGTAGTTCAAATGTCATATTTTCACTCGTAAATTGTCCAAAAAATTACTACTTACCTTCAAATCAGTTGAGTTTTTGATAAGGGTTATAAATGCGGTTGCTTTTATTTCTCTTTTGTCTTTTTTATCTATCATGACATTGTTTGCATTAAAGTGGCGTTTAAAATAAATAATTCAATGAAAATATTTGTTTCAGTGTCTCCATAAATGTTCATTCATAAATGCTAGTTCTATATTTATTTCCGCAAACATCTTATTCTTAAAATTCTTATTCTGAAAAGTGGTTATTCAGACACTAACTAAACTAACAGTCCAGGTGTTTTGCACAGCTCTCTTAAATAGGTGGGCTTCTAACGATTCCTTTATTTTCTTCGACATATAACCTAAATATTAGTAAACAAGTGTCCTCTGGGTAGCTCCCGAACATCAGTTTAGGAGTGAGCTATAGTGAAAAGGCGAACCTGATGCGGACACTTCGACATATTCAGCTTAAGGGTTCACCAGGATCTGCCGCGTATGCACACCAGTAGGTGCGGCTGCAAGTATTCCACTATACAAAGAAAGCTCCACGTCAGAAAGCTGCAACCGCAACAGACAACCACTCACCTCGCCAACCGACTTGCACTCCTGCTCTCTGAGAGCAATGATCAATAGAACGATATTTCTCGCTATCTACATACCGCCGCTGAGGACTCCATCGGATTTTTGCGTGCCTGAAAAAACCACTGATATGACGAGGAATGTCGTGCCGCTCCGGAACGAAAAGACGCTGCCTACAGAGCGACAATGCCATCAGGAGCAACGCGAGCTATGCGGGAGCGTTATCGTGAGTTGAAGAAGGAAACAAGATGCATTTTTCGTGAGAAAAGGAGAAAGGCCGAAATGCATGAGTGTGAAGAGCTAAGATGCTGACCGACAAAAAAAAGCACTCGAAATTGTTTTCAAGAGGTACGACGGCTAACGGAAGGTTTCAAAACCCGGGCAATTCAAGAATGACAACGGCGACCTGGTGAATGATGTCCACAGCATACTTAAATTATGAAGGGAGCACTTCTCCACACCGCTTAACAGAAGCAGCTGCAACAACCTTGGATAATATGTTAAACCCGAATCCGCAATCAATGATGATGGACTAGATGTACCGTCCCCCATTGTGAAAAAATTCGGAAGCTGATAGCACGGCTGAAGAAAAACAAACACCCCGGGACTGATGGGTTGCCAGCTGAGATATTCACTGTGGAGAGATGCTGGTTAAGTGCATGCACGAGCTCATTTCTAGAATATGGTCGGAAGAACGCATGCCTTCTGATTCGAATTTAAGTGTGCTCTGCCCAATCCACAAGAAAAGTGATACTGCACTTTGCGCCAATAATCGCGTGATCAGTCATCTTAATATCGCGTATAAATTCCTGCCGAGCGTACTGTGCGAAAGACCTAAGCCCACCGTCGATGAACTCATTAGACTTTATCAGTGTGGCTTTAGCCC
Organism: Philophylla caesio; assembly: GCA_963971545.1. Classification (NCBI taxonomy): domain Eukaryota; kingdom Metazoa; phylum Arthropoda; class Insecta; order Diptera; family Tephritidae; genus Philophylla; species Philophylla caesio. The sequence continues at coordinate 27,593,488 of OZ020609.1, read as the reverse complement.
TGGTAAATATGCCATCGACCAGATATTCACAGTGTTGCAGATCTTGGAAGAGACCCGAGAAAGAAGAATCAACACACACCATCTTTTTGTCGACTTCAAAGCCACTTTTCACATCACAAGAAGAAGTTGCCTATATGTAGCAATGTCTGAATTTTGTATCCCCGCAAAACTTATACGGCTTTGTAAAATGACGCTGAGCAACTCCACTACCTCCGTCGGGAGTGGGAATAATTTCTCCGAGCCATTTGATACCAAACGCGGTTTCAAACAGGGTGACTCTTTGTCGTGCGATTTCTTTAACCTGATGCTGGAGAAGATAATTCGAGCCGAATAACTAAATCGGTCAGGCACCATATTTTATAAGAGAGAGCAACTTGCATACGCCGATGAAATAAATATTATCGGTCTCAACAACCACGCAGTGAGTTCTGCAATCTCCAAATTGGATGGATGAAGTAAAGCGAGTGGATCTGGAGGTAAACGAGGGCAAGACGAAGTATTTCCTGTCATGAAATAGACAGTCAGCACATTCACGGCGGAATTTACATCACTGTTTACAGTTATAACTTAGAAAAGTAGAGGACTTCTTTTACTGAGGAACCAGGATTAGCATCAATAATAATGTAAGCTGAAAATCCAGCGGATAATTTCTCTTTCCAACAAGTGCTTTTTTAGACTGGGTAGGCAACTGAGCAGTAAAGTCCCCACTCGACAGACAAAAACCACACTCGTGGACATAGCGCAGCAGATTAAGAACAAGTGGCTCCGCTAGCCAGCTGGTGGTGGCAGAGGAAGAGGAAGACCTCCTCTGCGTTGGAAAGACTAAGTGGAAAAATACTTTGTTATTCTTGGAATTTCCAATTGGCGCCAGTTAGCTAGAGATAGGGACAGCTGGCGTGCTTTGTTGACCTCGGCCAAAATCGCTTAGGCGGTTTAAGCGTCAATTAAGTAAGTAAGTAAACAAATATTTCTGAAGCATAAAAGCTGCAGAGTCACAGCTGTATTACGAAAGATGGTCACAGCAAGACAAGCGGCACTTTAAAGATATGCTCAAGAGAGTTGGGCATCCGATGTGAAAGTTGTTTTAAACCTGTTTATAGCACATGCTTGAGCACAAATTTGAGGAGCTGCTTAGTGATAATGGCAGGAGTTTGATTACAAAGAAATAAAATGCATTCTGGCAGAGAGACGGACGCTAACGGCGTCATACACACCTCAGCAAAATGGTCACAGTGAGCGTGAAAGTCTAACAGTTGTGGTTGGAGCCAGTGACGTCAGCTATTTACATCCTCAACAGAACCGGGAAATCTTCGGAAGGTGGAGTAAGTCCTTTCGGACTATGGATGAGGAAGAAACCAAGAATCTAACTTCTTCATCTTACTGCTATGTCCATGTACCAGCTGAAAAGAGTAAGAATATGGATAAAAAGGCAGAAAAAGGATTCCTTGTAGGGTACGATGGAGATGAGCGACATCAAATCTATATTCCGAGCAAGCATAAAGTAATTCTCTCAAGAGACGTTCAATATCAGGAAACCATCAATGAATGTGAAGGTAAAGTCAAGCTGCCATGAGAGATATTCAGAACGACGATCGAGATCAAATACAAGAAGATAAACGTAAAGATGATTTGGAAACACAGATCTTTGAAGAAGATGACAATTATCCACTGAGCGACATTAAAGAACAGTCTGAAAGTGACTCTGAAGAAAAATTGCAGCAAGCACCCAGAGATAAGTTGAGAGACAGATCGGTGTTAAAGGACCCCAAATATCTTGAAGATTATACCATGGCAGTGGAGGAGTTTCACAACCAACTGACAGAGACTCCTGATACTATTGGAGAACCTCTAAGTCGTGAGTATTCAATAGAGTGGAAGAAAGCCATGGATTGTGGAATTGCCTCGCTAAAAGAAAATGAATAATAATCAAAAAGCCCTTCATAAAAATTACGAAGTATTCTTAACTGGACAGAAGATGATGGACAGGGGAAAACTTATTCACGGTCTAGTCGAAATAAGATGAAATTACTAATGCTAGAAATAAAAATCCAGATCGCTTCTTAATATATCTTCATTTGGCTGTTTTATAAAGAGTTATCAATTTTGCTCCCGAGAGCAAAGCAATAATATTTCATTGCTAGCGAGGCGTAGGAGGATGAAGGGAAAAATACCCTCTGTAATACCCACCACCCTGGCAGTTTGGGACAAAACTGCAACCCCCCCCCCGCACTAAATGGTGAAGCCTTAAGCAGGATTCTCTGCACGGGGTAACCAGTCAGTTGAAAATCCATCCGCACAGGCGCCCTGGGCTTTGGATGTGCAGGCCCAAAGCTCACCATCTTTTATGACCGAGACCGGCAGCCAGGGTCTCGGAGGAAGATAACCTCTTGTGGCCACATTGACGTTTTTAATGGAGAGGCTTCTCCTAAATGAAGAGGAGCACGTACTACCATCCAAGCAAGATGGAGCAACCCAGACTGCGACAGACGCAAGGATTCTAGATGGTGCTCCTCTGAATTCAGGAAATCATTCGCTGGTATCATTGACGGAACCGGCAACGGTAAAGCCTGGTTTAACCAGGCAAGTACCGGTAAAAAGAAGTCCAGTATCAGTGACCAGAAAACGGGTGCAGAGCTGACCGCAAGGCAGCTGAAGAGGAGGAGGCAGAAGGAGAGGAAAGCCGCGGCTGATGCCATGGCGAATACTATACATTCTTCGGCATCTGATTCTGCACCCGTTAGTCGGTAGGGCAGCGGGGAAAAGTTACAGAACGGGTCTGGTCTAAAACTCTCTCCCTCTGTCGACAAGTGGTCTGTGGAGTTGGGAAGCAAGGGTAACGTGGTAAAGAAAATGAAGATCTTAGGATTGGAATGGGACATAACTGTACGCCCAAGCCAACTGCCTGCATGCCAACGTCCTTATGGTGAGGAGGCTGGAGGACCCCAAAAGTCGGTTGAAACTCCGGCAACTTTCCCCGCAAGGTTCGCAAGAGTGACTGCGGAGGCTATGTTGGAGATACACTCCGACAAATTAATCTTAAGATACAGTGCTCCAATGACCGTTCTCGAGAGTGGCTGACCAAAAAGGTTGCGGAAATACCAACTTGCAAAAACTGCAAATTTATCTAAAAAGACAGGCGCAAAAGTAGCAGGTTGGTAAGAGCCTCGGCCTGGATACCGGGTCCATTCCGGAAACCAAGAAAAGTCTTACACCGTATCAGTATCCAGAACGAGGGACTAGATACGAGCCAGTGGCATGTATACTCTCACACTAGAGGGGAACCAACAACCAGAAATGGGGAGGGTTCTTTTCTGGTATTGGGAGTGGAGACTGGTTCGCTGAAGGTCCTTCGGACTAGATACGGGTACCGCCCTCACCTACACCTGGGAAGGATACTCTTCCATAAAAATCTCCAAATAGTCCTAACTCTGGAACCATGAGTATGCCGAGGGCGTATCTGTGGGCTTGGAAGGATTTCATGGGCAACGTCCTTCTTTTAAGGGGGACAAAAAGACCACGTGCGTGTATTATTGCACCACGATCTGTTAAGTGCACGATGTTTAGAGAGTTTTGCTCTCAAGATGTCTTTGCGATTAATATTTCGTACTGTATGGAGGGCCGTCACGTCGAGACTATTGTGGTCTTTGCCAACCTGTCTTATGACTCCATTTTTCTTCCTCCATCGAGGGAAATTAGGGACATTATAATAATAATCCCAACGGTATTATCCCTCCGCACGGATATATAAAAAACATTATGTTTTCATATATTCTGCGCCGAGTCATGAGAGGCAGAAGTTTGATAAGTATCGAGATCTTAAACTGTTGAGCTACAGAACAAATGCTCATCAGCTGATCGAATAGTAATATATGTATATGTATGTATCAATTATTCAGTGCATTGAGTAAAGTTTTCTTTACGTAAAAAAGTGAGTCTCAAAAATCAATAGAACCGGAGTGAATGTTAAAATCCTGACACAAACTACGGAGGGGCTCATTTAAATCAAAATTACTTTTACATGGATTTAGAAAAAAGGCCGAAAATGCCTTGAAATTTGGGAGGGAACGTTAAGTTTTGTTTCGCGAAGAAGAGAAGGGATAGAGATCAAGCCTGTCAGTAGCTTGACCAAAAATACTACGCCTAGCATTTCTCTGTGACTAGCAAATGTAGGAAGATTAATGGGTTTTAAACGACTTATATATGGCGGCAGGTTGTACTGAGAATCCCAACGAAAGTTTCTTAAAGCAAAAAGCAGAAATTGTTTTTGAATTGACTCTATCCGGTCGGAATGAACTTGAAACTGCTTATCAGCATTTGTTTAAATGTCTTCAAGTATATAAGAGTGTGTTCATGCAATACAATACAAATACTTATATGTGTGGTTTCATAATCGCTTTTTATAAATATGAACATAATTTACCTCAGCAAACAACAAATGCATGCTCAATTATATAATATAAGTAATTAAGGTATTATAAACAAATTTACAATCATATAAAAATTAAAACTTATTCAAAGTTTTTACTTTAAAGAATTTCCAAGAAAATTTAAAATTTTACTCCACTCACATTAAATTATGCATATCTAAAGTTCAGTGCAAAATATTTTTTTTAAGGCATTCTTAAGAAATTCATTTCTAAGGGCTTGAATACAGCTCTTAAAAAATCACAAGAAATATTTTTCATTTAGGGTATTCATAACAAAATTTAAATATTCCATATTATGATATTTTACTTTATTTGTATGCTAACGAAAACTTTTATGATCTTACAATTTTACATTTTACGACACTTTGGGAATATTGTAATTATTTCTGTTGGTTGAAAAAGTACTTTGCCGTTGCTGTGAATTTATTTGAAGAAATAAATATACCATCCAAGGCGAATTTATGTAGCGTCTCTAAAAATACCACGCTTTGGTGGGCTATTGTCAAACTTTATTTCCTTTGTATTTGACTTTCGCGAAAAAATTTTTACACTATTAGAGTCACCGCAAAAAGTTATAGTGAACCATGTCTTTAAATTGCTTGTACATAGTTAAACGGAAGAATTGATTATTTGCAACTAAACAATTGATTTTGACAATCAACCACCAATCAGCTGATTGATGAACACCACCTTTTATGAGTTCGCCATGATACGAGCATTTCTTTTTGAAAGCTTGTGTAACGTAAGTAGGTGAATCGTTTACTAGTTGGCTATGAATTGTGTTGATTTTATCCAAATTAAAATTGCACAACATCGTCAATAGATTTCATACATGTGCATTCGTAAATTACAAAAATTTACTTGAGAAATCTTACAAATTGAAAGATATAAACGGTGATACAGTATAAAAATACGAAAAACGGATGATAGAAATAATAAGGTCACATATATAACTAAATGACCTGTTACACGAACTTTATTATACATATACAGGAAACTGAAATAAAATTATGAAATACAGACGCGCATTTCATAAAAAAACTCGCTTTATAGCGATAAAAAAGTTGAAGTAACCCAACAATGATAACGATATAAATAATTTTATCAAAGACACAACGCAATGTTGGCGCATGCTCCGAAGGTAACACCCTTTAACTCTTCGTTGCAATTGCAATTACAGCCTCATTATTGCTCAACAATTTCCACATCAACAACAACTTGACCAGATGCACTTGAAATTATTTCGAAAAAAAAATTAATTTAAAAATTCCATAAATTGGCCTTGAGCTCAATAAAATTATAAAATATTAAAAATCCTAATTTAAATCAACCAGCAATCAAAAACATTTTGAAATAATGAAATAATATGCGTGTCATCTGCTTTGATGCAATGATGAGTGTATGCAACAAAGCAAGCCCTCTAAAGAGTACAACACAAGCAGATTTCAAATAATACATAAATATATAATACAAGTGTGTAAGTGAAAGAGTTGAAATGCAGTAAAGTGAAAAAGAAAGAAGAAATTGAAATAGCAAAAAACCATAAAAACAGCGCGGAAAGAGGGCGTACTTGAAGCCCTGGGCATCTGTTGCAAGTGAGCTTTTCAACAACTAAACTCTAAATGCAGCAACCTCAACGCTTTTTCATACCTGCCTGCAATTTCCAGTAAATAGCTGCCACATAGCTGGTGGTGGTGTTGTTGGTGATGGTGCTGCTGGTTGTGAGGCTGGTTATGCTGGCGGAAGAGCTAATTTTGGTGCCCTTTCGGCGTCGTGTCTGATTATTGCCGGCCACCTGCCTTGGCAAGTTTTTAGCTACTTCACTTCACTTCACAGTAAATCGTTGAAGGTGATTTCTCATATTTGTTTGTAAGATTTCTGCATATCACCACATTGCCACAGAAGTTTGTTAAGTGTCGAGATCTAAAACTGTGCAGCTACAGAACAAATGCTTATCAGCTGATCGAATAGTTATATATATGTATGTATGTATCAATTATGGAGAGCATTGAGTATAGTTTTTCTTTACGTAAAAAATGTGTCTGAAATATCAAAAGATCGGGGTAAGTGTTAAAATCCTGACACAAACTACGGAGTGGCTCATTTAACTCAAAATTACTTTTACATGGATTTAGAAAAAGAGGCCGAAAATGTCTTGAAATTCGGAGGGAACTTACTTACTTAATTGGCGCATTAACCGCCTAAGCGATTTTGGCCGAGGTCAACAAAGCACGCCAGCTGTCCCTATCTCGTGCTAACTGGCGCCAATTGGAAGTCCCAAGTATAGCCAAGTCTTTTTCCACTTGGTCTTTCCAACGCAGAGGAGGTCTTCCTTTTCCTCTGCTACCACCCGCGGGTACCGCGTCAAAAACCTTCAGGGCTGGACCTATTTCATCCATTCGAACGACGTGACCTAGCCAGCGGAGCCGCTGACTCTTAATCCGCTGCACTATATCTACGTCATTGTACAGCTTGTACAGCTCATCGTTCCATCGAACGCGGTATTCGCCGTCGCAAAGACGCAAAGGTCCATAAATCTTTCGAAGAATCTTTCTCTCAAACACTCCAAGAGCCCTCTCATCTGATGTTGTCATCGTCCATGCTTCTGCACCATACAATAGGACGGGCATGATGAGAGACTTATAGAGTATGGTTTTTGTGCGTCTAGAGAGGACTTTACTGTGCAATTGCCTACTCAGTCCGAAGTAGCACTTGTTGGCAAGAGAGATTCTCCGTTGGATTTCAAGGCTGACGCTGTTATTGGTGTTAATGCTGGTTCCTAAGTAAACGAAGTTCTCAGTTTTTTCAAAGTTATAATTGTCAACAGTGATTTGTGATCCCAGTCGTGAATGTGCCGACTGTCTATTTAATGACAGGAGATACTTCGTCTTGCCCTCGTTCACATCCAGACCCATTCGCTTCGCTTCTCTATCCAGTTTGGAGAAGGCAGAACTAACTGCGCGGTTGTTAAGGCCAATGATGTCAATGTCATCGGCGTATGCCAGCAGTTGCACACTCTTATAAAAGATGGTAACTGACCGATTTAGTTCTGCGGCTCGAATTATTTTCTCCAGCATCAGGTTAAAGAAATCGCACGACAGAGAGTCACCTTGTCTGAAACCTCGTTTGGTATCAAACGGCTCGGAGAGGTCCTTCCCAATCCTGATGGAGCTGGTGCTGTTGCTCAACTTCATTTTACATAGCCGTATAAGTTTTGCGGGGATACCAAATTCAGACATTGCGGCATAAAGGCAACTTCTTTTCGTGCTGTCGAAGGCGGCTTTGAAGTTGACAAAAAGATGGTGTGTGTCGATTCTTCTTTCTCGGGTCTTTTCCAAGATCTGGCGTATTGTGAATATCTGGTCGGTGGTGGATTTACCAGGTCTAAAGCCACACTGATAAGGTCCAATCAGTTCGTTGACGGTGGGCTTAAGTCTTTCGCACAATACACTTGACAGAACCTTATACGCGATGTTAAGAAGGCTAATTCCGCGATAATTGGCACAGACTGCAGGATCACCCTTTTTGTGGATTGGGCAGAGCAGACTTAAGTTCCAATCAGTAGGCATGCGTTCTTCCGACCATATTCTAGAGATGAGCTCGTGCATGCACTTAACCAGCTCCTCTCCGCCGTACTTAAATAACTCAGCTGGTAACCCGTCAGCCCCGGGTGCTTTGTTGTTCTTCAGCCGTGCTATCGCTTTCCGAATTTCGACATGGTCGGGTGATGGTACATTCGGAGGGAACGTTTAGTTTTATTTCGCCAAGAAGAGATGGGATAGAGATCAAGCCTGTCAATAACTTGACCAAAAATACTACGCCTAGCATTTATCTGTGACTAGCAAATGTAGGAAGATTAATGAGTTTTAAACGACTTATATATGGCGGCAGGTTGTACTGAGAATACCAACGAAAATTTCTTAAAGCGAAAAGCAGAAATTGTTTTTGGATTGACACTATTCGGTCGGAATGAACTTGATAGCGCGGGTTCCAAACAACAGATCCATATTCCAATATTGGTCTCACTAACGTTATGGAAAGAGCCTTCTAATTGTATTGGTCATTGAATTATTTTGATCATCGTTTTACAAATGCAAATACCATTTATGTGAAGATTAAAATTAAATTTCGGGTCCATTGTAATTCCAAGATCAACAAAGTTAAACAGTTGTTCGGGGTGATGGTTACATACGTCATAAGAAGCGGGTTGAACTGCCCTGCAAGAAAAGCATATAACTTTAGTTGATATTTCTTGGAACGATTTTCCGTCATCCCTTGTGAAGTTTGGTTTCGAGAAAAACCGGTTTCGGCGTTGTGCCATCTTCAGTGCCAATTTTCGTTCGGACAAGAAAAAGAAGAAAACAACATATTACTTTACTTTTTTTAAGGTTTAGTGGCATGTTATTCACTTCACACCAGTTAGCCAGGCTATTTAAATCCGCTTGTAGTAAGAAAAGGTCCTCAACAGAATGATACGATTTAAAAAGTTTTACATACAATACAATTTTTCAATAATTTATTACAAACGGTATGTCATTTATAAAAAGTAAAAACAGAATCGGACTAAGGTGACTTCCTTGCGGGGTCCCTGAATATACATGAATAATGTTTGAGGAACTATTTTTAAGAAGAACTCTTTGTGTTCTGTCAATGAGGTAAGATGATATCCAACGAAGGAGATTAGGTTGAAAAAAAGGGAGATCGAGTTTATGGATCAGTAAAGAGTGACTTAATCTGTCGAATGCTTTACTAAAATCAGTGTATATAACATCAGTGTGCATTAATTCTCTGAATCCATTTTAAACATGAGTTGTGAACTCAAGCCAGTTTGTAACGGTAGATTTACCCTTAGAGAACCCGTGTTGTGTGCTAGAAATTGTAGAGGATATGGAATACGTTAAATGGTCAACAATAATAGCTTCGATTAATTTAGGAATAGCAGAAAGCTTAGCTATACCGCGGTAATTTTCTATAGAGGACCTACTCCCGGTCTTATAAAGGGGTATAATGATTGATTCTTTCCAAGTTGAAGGGAAAATCCCAAGCTTAAGAGAAAGATTAAATAAATTAGTTAAGGGCTCATAAATATGTTTAGCACAGTTTAAGAGGAATTGCGTCGGGATCAAATCGGGGCCAGCCTTAAATGATTCTTTTAAGTTACTCAAATAATAAAATACTTCCTCGGAAGATATCTGCGGAATAATAGCAGAGGTGAGGGAACAGAGTTTATATGGATAAGGTTTGCTCAGAGGCGAGTTAGTGGAGTAATTTGACCTGAAGAGTTGGGCAAACATGTTGGAAATTGATTGGGAGTCACCAGACACGGTATTTTTATATTTCATAGCAGACGGAAAACTAGTCACTCCGCGTTTTGAGTTAACGAAATCATAAAATGATTCAGGCTTTTTTTTAATTCCTTTTAACTTTGCACAAATAAGATCGGTAGCATTTTTTACTTAATTCAAAATAAGTGTGTCATAGAACTGAGTATTTAACATAGTTAGCGTTCAAACCAGTTATTTTGTACAATTAAAAGATCGCGACGTTTTATTTTTTTAAATTTCTTAGTTCTTTTGTAAACCAAGGTTGTGATTGCTCCTTTTGTACCGCAACCCGTTTGGTACAAACCTTAGAAATAGGCTATATATAGTATTATTAAAGTGCTGAACACAACGTTGAACGTCATCTTTATACGTCGGCCAAGATAATTTTGACAATTCTCGATCTAATTTCTTGAAATTGGCTTTCGCGAAAATAAAACGAGCGCTTGAGTTATTTGATGTATCAACATTATTTCCAAGATGATTTAGATATATCATCAACAAAAACAAGATCCAGAATGGTGCCAAATTGTTTGGAGTTAAATTAATCTGATTTAGACAGAGCTTAGCCATATCTTCTAAGAACAGAGTGTATCTATCCCTTGATGAAATTGGAACGATAAAGTCGTTCACTAGAGTCCTTGATATGCCTGGCATATTGAAGTCACCAAGAACAATCATCGAGTCATGTGCAGTAATCATTAAACTTAAATATCTAAGTAACGCAATATGTTGAGAATATACCAATAAGTCGGAATTAGGAGGGATGTAGCAAACAGCTAAATAAAAGAAACCATTTCCTACCATAACTCGTATTGCTTTTAATTCGATTGACTCGATGAGGGGGATATTAACATCTTCGGATGGTATAGAAGAATGAACTGCCAAAAGAACACCCCCACCGACTCTATGCTTACGGTAATTTCTATAAATTTGATACTGGTTAGGAAGGATCTCTGAATTAAAAACATGTGGTTTAAGCCAGGTTTCAGTAAAGCAATTTACGTTATAGTTACAGTCTAAGCCTTTTAAGTATAAATCGTTCAAATAAGTATTTAAAGTGCTGACGTTTTGGTACAAAATACTTTAAGTAGAATTTAAAATTCGTTTTTTGGCTCAGTGTCACAATTAGGAATTGAAGCTAAGTTATTTATTTTATTTTTATTTCTATGTGGCTTGTATTCAAATTCGCGAACAAATGCCCCGGTTGGCCAAAAAGAATTGTTAAGCAAAGTATCAAAAACTTCAGGTGCCACATCAATTTTAAAAGATGATACGTTACGTTCGTATTTAAAGTTAAATTTTCGGATTGCTAAGTTACAAGTCTTAATTTTTGATGAAATGTAAAACTCTATATAATCAGAAGAAGTGTCCCTAGCAAATCTAGAAACAAAAATCGATTTATTCAAAGGAACCACAACCAGCTTCTTTGCAGAGCAGTCAGTCTCATCCAATGGTGCTACAGTTTTTGCAACAATAGGAGCAGATTGGGATGGTGGAAGTGATTGAGGCGGTGATGGCCCCACTTCAGATGAAGATGCCTGTAAGTTCTTATAATCAGAATTGCTTTTATTAGAGGAAGAAGCGCGAGCGCAGACAGTTCTTGATGAAGTTGAAGAAGACGGGCCCTGAGGCGGAGGGACAGGAGACAAAAGATTAATTAGCTCAATTTGTTGGGGTTGAGGCACAATATTCTTTTGAAGTAATGTAAGAGGAGCCACAATACTTTCCTTGGGTGGACTGTGTGTCCGTTTGCGTTTGGTCTCTCTTACAGGTTGCGAAGTTTGTTTATCTAGGCACTTAAATGATTTAAACACGTTTTCATAAAGTTTAAATTTATCATAAATTGCCCGAAGGTCTTTGCCCATTTCTGGTTTCTCTAAAAAATTGGAAGAGTTTAACCTCAGTTGATCTGAATTTTAAACAAGACCAGCGAATACCTCTTCCTTGATCTATTAAGTCTAGGACTCTACCAATCAATCCGGCACATTTTATATGAGCAACCCCATCGCACATCATGCAACAGAGCGTTGCTTATTATCAGTTTTTTTTAATTTTGCAGTTGCCAAAAATGCAAGACATAATTAAAGGTATAATGTAATAACCAATATAAGAAAAAACAAAGATTGTATTAATAAAACAACGAAGAAATCAGTTTGAAAGGAAATGCAAGTTTATAATTATTTAAAGTTTGAGAGCTGTCAATGTAACGAACAAAAGGTCTCAACCTCCCAGTACTTAGAGGCGTTACTTTAGCCTTTCCACGGAAGTTTAGTACCGGGAGGTAACACTAGATAGGAATCTGACTTGGAAGACGTATGTCGAGCAGAAGATAAGTCGAGTGGTGAAAGTTTTCGGACAGTGCAGAAGAGCCTTTGGTAAGACATGGGGCCTGAAGCCGGCTATGATACTATGGGTATACACAGCTTTAGTAAGACCTAAAATCACATACTCCGCAGTGGTTTGCTGGCGTAGAGTCTTCGTCAAGGCAACGGTATCTGAGCTAAACGGACTACAAAGGAGTGTGTAAATATGTATTACGGGCGCTATGAGCACATAATGCTTTGTTGGATTTGCTACCTCTGGATTTAGCGATTTAAGAGAAGGCAATAAAAACGATAAAAAAAAAGCTGCAATCGCAACGGACAGCTGAGAATTTTCAATCTCGATCCTGCTAAGGCAAGCAACTTCTCATCGCCCCGACATTAACGAGCAATGGGATAACATCTCCCAATCTCTTCGCACCGCTGCGGAGGAAGTGGTTGGCTACTACCAGCCTCGCAGAAATAATTGGTACGATGACGAATGCCGCGTCACTGCTGCAGAGAAATACGCAGCATACAAAGCCACCCTGCAGCCAATTACTACGCGTGCAACAATTGAGCGATACCGGGAGAGAAGGAGGGAAGAGAGACGTCTTTTCAAGAGCAAGAAACGAGAGGCGGAAAGGCGTGAGTGCGAAGAGCTTGAGATGCTAGCAAGCAGGAATGCGGCCCGAAAATTCTATCAGAAAATAAGGCAGCAAACAAGTGGTTTCAAGACCGGGGCTGGTTCCTGCAAAGACGAGTATGGAAATCTGGTGACGGACGTTCAGAGCACACTTGAGGTATGGAGGGACCACTTCTCAACGCTACTGAATGCGAACTGTGGTGAGGAGTTTGAAGAAGAGGAGCCCAGAACAATCTTTAGGGATGAACAACAAATCTCTCCACTCGACCAAGGCGAGGTGAGAACAGCACTTAGGCGGCTAAAGAATAACAAAGAGCCTGGGGCAGACGGTATACCGGCTGAGCTTTTCAAAGCCGGTGGCGAAGAGCTGGTAGGAAGCATGTACAATTTGGTCTGACGAGTAGATGCCAGAAGATTGGAACCTTAGTGTTCTTTGCCTAATCCATAAGAAGGGTGATCCTGCTGTTTGCGCCAACTACCGTTGGATAAGCCTTCTAAATATCGCTTATAAGGTTCTATCGACGATACTGTGTGAAGGACTGAAGCCATATATGAACCAGCTGATTGGACCTTATCAGTGTGGTTTTAGGCCTAGTAAATCCACCATCGACCAGATATTCACAGCACGTCAAATCCTGGAAAAGACCTTAGATAAGGAAATCGACACATACCACCTTTTTGTCGACTTCAAAGCCGCTTTTGCTGGCGCGAATAGAAGCTGCCTGTACGACGCCATGTCTAAATTTGGGATCCCCGCAAAACTAATACGGCTATGTAGAGTGACGTGGAGCACAACATTTAGCTCCGTCAAAGTTGGGAAGAACCTCTCCGAGCCGTTTGAGACCAAACGAGGTTTTAGACAAGGTGACTCACTTTTGTGCAATTTCTTCAACCTAATGCTGGAAACTGTAATAAGAGCTGCCAATCTGAATGGCAGTGGTACTATATATAACAAAAGTACGAAGCTGCTTGCGTATGCGGATGATATTGACATCGTTGGCCTTAAGAACAGGGCCGTCAGTGCAGCATTTTCCAGTCTAGAGAAGGAAGCAAAAGAGGTTGGTCTAGTAGTGAATGAGGACAAAACAAAGTACCTTGCGGCAACAAACAAAAAATCCTCGCGTATTGGGATCCACGTCACTGTTGGCAGCTACAATTTTGAAGTAGTCAAAGATTTTGTATACCTTGGATCCAGCATAAACACCACCAATAATGTCAGCCTTGAAATCAAACGAAGAATAACACTTGCCAACAGATGCTACTTTGGGCTCGGTAGGCAGTTGAAAAGCAGAGCCCTTTCTCGACGAACGAAAATCTCGCTCTACAAATCTCTCATCGTGCCCGTCCTTGCATATGGCGCAGAAACATGGACGATGTTGACCAGCGATGAGCAAGCTTTGGGGGCTTTCGAGCGAAATCTTCTTCGCACGATTTATGGCCCTGTTCGCGAAGTGACGGGTACCGAAGAAGATGGAATGACGAGCTGTAGGAGCTGTATAATGATGTGGACATAGTCAAGAATTCAACGATTGCGATGGCTTGGCCATGTCGTTCGCATGGGTGATGATGCTCCAGTGAAAAATTCCTTCGAAACGGCACCCATGGGTGGGCAACGACGGCAAGGGCGCCCAAGAACACACTGGAAGGACCAAGTGCAGAAGGACATGTCTACGCTTGGTATAAGTAATTGGCATAACCTCGCGAAGGAGAGAGGGAACTGGCGAAGCTTTTTGATCTCGGCCCAAACCGACAAACGGTTGTAGCGCCATAAAAGAAGAAGAATAATAAAAACGATATGTCGACTGCACGCCTTTGGCTTGTGGCACGATGACCGGAGCTCCGGGCACAGATAGTTATTCGAAAGGTTGTCAGGACAATAATCATTGTTTCTGGCCCCGAGTGACAAACTGCTGCCTAGGGTTTCTTTTGGAAGGTAGTACGCAGTTTACTTCCCTACAAGGGATCAATGGAGAGATCCAAGATTGTAAATGGAACTGGAGGATCAGGATGGCACCTGGAAGGCAACGTCAGTGGCTTCGTCGCTTTAGGTAAAATGGCAACGGGTTTCCAATCGGAAGGGTTTGCGATACTAAAGGTGGCTGACTGGATAATCGGTGAGAGGTGACGTGGATACCAAATTTATATCTGTAGTGACAGCGAAGCTGCCCTCAGAGCTTTGGAGATCGCACGTACCTCTAGGAATGTAAGATTAGTCTTAACTCCGTTGCAAAACGGAATAAGCTTGAAGTTATGTGGGTACCGGGACACACTGGTGATCAGGGTAATGAGCTGGCCGATGATCTGGCGCTAATAAATGTCCGGTGTGACCGGAGCCAATCATAGGGCCAAGTATTGCAGAAACTCCCGGATGTATCGGGGAAGCCATGAAAAAAATTCATGAGAACCGGTGGCACAGTACTGACTCCTGTAAAATTACCAAGTATTCCCTGAAAAAAATAGACAAGTCGGTGGCAAAATTCCTTCTAAAACAGAGGAGGAGGTAGCTGCAGACTATGACTGGGCTGATTACAGGACACAATTCATTTGGACAACACATGGTCACCATTGGTATCATCGAGGATGCGATGTGCGCATCTTGTCTGGAGGAGGAGGATGGTACAGAGCATTTTCTCTGCGTTTGTCCGGCCTTCTCCATGTTGAGATGGCGCATATTCGGGTCAGATGTATTGAGAATAAGCACGTTACACTATTTATCCCTGGACAAACTCCTAAGGTTCGTTAGAGAATCTGGTAAGTTTGCCGAGGAGTAAAGTAACCCCCACTCCCCTCCCATCCACCCCTTTCCCAAACCTCTCCTATCCCCTATCTTCAGGCCTTAAGCACAGTGGACAAACCTGCCTGAGTGCTTGGGTAACTCCCGGCCTGCCACAATTCCATTCCATTCAATGCTAGCGAAGCTATTATGTCGTAGAAGGACGAAAGAATTTGTGAAATTAAATATGTAATGTACAAAAAAGTAATGAGGCTTTCATAATCGCTTGCTAATCGTAATAACCCGGAAATAATTAGTTTTTTCTGTTGCCGGTTCCAATAAGTTGTGAGGTTGTGTGCTTCTAAATGAGATTTTATCATGCTTGGCCAAGTTTGGTTTGAAAACGGTAATCTCAATTGACCCCAAATACCTTTAGTTACACTTGTTCAATGATAAACAAAAAATTCTAAAATTTTTTTTACAAAACCACGTTCATAAATAGGACAAAATAAAAAACTACAATAGTAAAATTGTGACAAAGGGCCAAAAATATATGCTCGTACATTCTTCAAGAGACCTTAAAATTTTCGACAATCCAAAACATAAAGGGAGTGATCATTAAAAATATACATATATCTTTTGGAAGTCGAAAATAGAAAAGCCGTGCGTGGGTTCGCTGATAATACATTAAGATACTGGGCAAATATCTTCACAACACAGTCATATTCATAATATTTATTTTCACAACACTATTTCTAAATATTTTTTGCAAATATGCCGAGATATTTTAGATAAATACTCGAATGCCTAAAATTTTAACAAAGTCTGACATTTCTCTTCAACTACACCAGCGACGCATTCAGTGGATAAAAGTATTGGAATTTTTTTTGGATATTTTTAGCGATGAAAATGCCACAATCGCATTTTAGAAAAATCGCCAAAAGTTCGGATATTTTAGGCGATTGGAATTTTAGAGATTTTTAGAGCGATAGCGAAAGCTGGAATCCGGGTGCAGGCACACTATTTATTTGATAAGATTGTGCAAGGATACATACATTTGTATTTAAAGGAATTTATTTTTTGTCACTCGCAGTAAATTAATGCCAATAACCTGCACAATCGATCAAAAACAACTAAGAGAAGTGTGACCAAGGAAATGGTTTACCAAATCGATAATCGCAATTTTTGGTACAAGTGATTAATATCCGAAATATATACATTCTAGTATAAACATATGTATATGTTTGTATTAGTTCATGCGTTTTTGGCAAACACCAATGTAAATTATGTAAAGCAGCTATTCAATGCTGCACACTTGCACACGTGTCATTCTGTATCGTGTCTGATGCTAATTTACGACATGCCGACAGCACTTAACCCGTTTTATAATAAAAGTCGCTAATGTTTAGACTCTGAGTATTCATAGTCGTAAATAACAAAGTATGTAGTGGTATATTTGTACCACCAAATATTTTCATATACTTTGTATGGGAACTATGTTTTATTTGCACCGCATAGCATCGCTGTAAGCAAGTGAAGAAAGAGAATATAAATGTGAGTGCAAAGTGAATTAGACAGCAACAAAATATACGCAAAGTAACAGTTAACTTACAATAATTTGAATAAGCATTTAATTTAGTAAGCATTGAAAAGTGAAATCAAAGCGTCAGAAAGTTATTGTTCTTTCTTGATTGGGTAAGTTGCTACGAATAGTGATTACATTGAGGTACCGATAGTGATTTTTGGATTGTTTAGGTAAGTGACTATTGCCATCGAAAGTGGTTAAAGTAAATTTGTGAGTTTTTGTGTGCATTACGCTTTTATATAGAAATGTATGTCCTTAGTAAGGACGTAAATGATGACAATGGATGGCTGGAGGAACACGACGACATTATAGAGGCTGTGACATCTAGGCAGTTCAGGGATTTAACCACACTCGAGCAACATAACGAATGGTCATTGACGCATTGAACCATTTAATATCAGCAATTTAGATGATCCTGATTGTGAAGTGGATTGTGGATAGTGACAGTGATTCTGAAGAAGAAGTTATAAATGAAATTGATAGTAGTGACCACTTTTATTTATCAAAAAATAAGGAAAAAAAATTGATGAAAACTGAGCCTGGTCCAACAAGGCAACGTGCCCATATTGTACTCCGCGAGTCATACAACGGTCCACGCCGAAAATATAAATCAATGGGCATAGTTGATATATTCAAGTTTATATATACCATATTTATATATAAGTTTGTGTATCTAACACATATGTCTTATTTACTAAAAACCAAAATCTTCTACCTTAATGCTTAGAAAAATCATACAAACATATCAAGCACACGCAGTCACACACACATTTAGGCGGAGTTCAGGTATTATGCACTCCCCTCCGAGAGTAAGGGAAAGGAATGAGGCCGAAAAAGCCGAAGTCCTAAAGAGAAGTGCGCTCGCGTTAGAAGGCGACGGATGTCAAGAAGCGAAAAAAGCCAAAAAAGCCGATATAAGCGATAAAGCTCCAGCTAAATGTTCTCCTAATGCGGAAAGACGTCACAACATAAATGTTGAGAAGGAAGCAGAAAATTTACGTTCGCGCTCCTCACCACCGGATATCAGCCACGGGGTAGCCCCTTTGTCAGAAAACTCTTTAGCAATCGTTGAAAGTCCTATGAAAGAGTTGGGCTCCAAGATAAATGAGATCTTAAGCATGATAGGCGGAGGCAGAAGATCTATTCACCAACCCATGCGCGATCTTGTCGGGGAAATTGCGAAGTTGTACAAACAGGCAACAGAAGTGCAGAACGCAGGCGTTAGCAACAAAATAAATAAGATTACCAAAGAGCAATACGTCCAAACTTCAAGCGACCGAAAGGTTAACAAGCCAACAGTAAACGCGAGCCAAACGCAGGCAGACGACTAAAAGAAATACTGATGCAAAGGTTATAAACAAGGCGGCCGCAAGGGCAGGAACCCCAGCTAACAAATGGACCCTGGTGCAAAACCAGAAAAAATTTAGCAAAACCGCAAGGAAAGCCTCAAAGCCTGATGCGGTAATAATCTCAAAAACAGGCGAAACCTCATATGCGGACATCATCAAGCAAATGAAAAAGCAACCCGCAATGCAAGAACTAGGGCAAAGCGTCAACAAAATTGTCACCACAGCTAGGGGAGACTTACTGTCCAATTACGCGATAAAACCGGCCACGTGGCAAGCAAGTTCAGACAGTGCGCTAACGAGGTACTAAAAAACGTCGCAAATGTAAAAGTCCTGACCCACACACTAAATGTAGAGATTCGCGACATGGATGCTGCAACAACAGAAGAAGAGGTTGGCGATGCAATCAAGCATCAATTCCCCGAAGTAAGTTATGGGAATCCTGTTCCAGTCAAATCCATAAAAACATTAAGAAATGGAACGCAAACTGCGCTCATAAGCCTTTCATTACGAGACGCAAAAACTTTGCTAGAGGCGGGACGAATTCGCATAGGCTGGGTCAACTGCCGAATTAGGGAACTAATCAGTCCCCTCAGGTGTTATCGATGCCTCGATTTTGGACACATATCCAGGGTCAAGCGCTTCTTGAAGCCTTCGCCAGTCTTAATGTCGGGCTACTCAATAACGGAAGGAAAAACACATTCCAAAAGGGCAACGCGGGTTTAATCATTGACCTGACCTTTAGCAGTCCTGCAATATATAATAATATAACATGGGATGTTTCCGATGAATTTACATTCAGCGACCACTTTGACATTAAATTTACCATAAACTCGCACCGAAACTCTTCGAATAGGAAAAAAGGGTCGAAAGTTCAGAGAATTGGTTGGAAAACAAAAATGCTTGATAATAGCATGTTGGAATATATGACGAAACTCTTTCCAGACACACTCGATGGAAACAATGAATTCCGTAATACATGCGCTAATAGACTAGTTAAGCAGGTCACCGACATTTGCAATGCATCAATGCCACGTAAAAAGAGCGGAAAGGAGAGTACATCCGCTTACTGGTGGACAAAGGAAATAGCGGAGCTGCGAGGGGAATGTTTAAGACTGCGCCGACGATACCAAAGGCAGAGGGCAAGGAACAATTCCGAGTACCAATATTTCCAAGATGCGTATAGAAACGGGCGACTGAGACTGCGAAAAGAAATACAAAGAAGCAAGCGCGAGGCCTTTATGGAACTTATCAAAGACGTGGACGACAACTCCTGGGCAGCGGATACCACATCGTCCTGAAAAAACTAAAAGGGCTCAACGCCAAGCCGCCAGTATGCCCACATATATTGAAACGTATTGTCTCAGGGCTTTTCCCGCACCAAAAGTAGAGCTAAAAGTAGAGCCCACCGAGATCCCTCCAGTAACAAAAACCGAAGAGCTCGCCGCTGCAGCAAAAATTAAAAGCAATAAGTCCCCAGGCATGGACGGTATACCGAATAGCATCCTGAAGTACATTATTAAGAAGAACACTGAAACCTTTAGCAAACTATACACGCAGTGTATACAAGAAGGCACATTTCCAAAGAAATGGAAGCGTCAACGGCTAGTTTTACTACCCAAAGATAATAAGCCCCCAGAAGAGCCGTCCTCATATAGGCCTTTGTGCATGTTAGACACAGCAGGAAAAAGTGCAGGGGACTCTCCAATCAACAATACGGCTTCCAAAAAATGCGGTCAACGGTCGATTCCATTGCGTCTGTCTGCGATATAGCGCGAAATGCACTCGAGGGCAAAAGATGGTTCGAAGGAACAAAACAGTACAGCGCTGTTGTCACGCTGAATGTAAAAAATGCGATCAACTCCGCCAACTGGAACCACATTATTAAGGCGTTAATGGAGATGAAAGTTCCGGACTACTTGACGCGCATACTCCTAAACTATTTTAGCGAAAGAGAGCTATTTTATGATACGAACGAAGGCCCAAAAAGGTATCATGTCACAGGTGGTGTGCCGCAGGGTTCGGTCCTCGGACCAATCCTTTGGAACATCATGTATGATGGCATCCTTAAAATTGAAAAACCCGAGGGCGTGTCTATAATAGGCTATGCGGATGACATAGCGATCGTAGTAGTGGCGAAACACCTGGTGGACGTGTCGCGCATGTGTAGCGAAGCAATAGCGTCAGCAAAAACTTGGCTGCAGAACGCAGGACTTGAGTTGGCTGATCACAAGACAGAGGCATTGCTCATGACCAGTCGAAAAAAGCTGGAAAGCAAATCGATAATCGCAATTTTTGGTACAAGTGATTAATATCCGAAATATATACATTCTAGTATAAACATATGTATATGTTTGTATTAGTTCATGCGTTTTTGGCAAACACCAATGTAAATTATGTAAAGCAGCTATTCAATGCTGCACACTTGCACACGTGTCATTCTGTATCGTGTCTGATGCTAATTTACGACATGCCGACAGCACTTAACCCGTTTTATAATAAAAGTCGCTAATGTTTAGACTCTGAGTATTCATAGTCGTAAATAACAAAGTATGTAGTGGTATATTTGTACCACCAAATATTTTCATATACTTTGTATGGGAACTATGTTTTATTTGCACCGCATAGCATCGCTGTAAGCAAGTGAAGAAAGAGAATATAAATGTGAGTGCAAAGTGAATTAGACAGCAACAAAATATACGCAAAGTAACAGTTAACTTACAATAATTTGAATAAGCATTTAATTTAGTAAGCATTGAAAAGTGAAATCAAAGCGTCAGAAAGTTATTGTTCTTTCTTGATTGGGTAAGTTGCTACGAATAGTGATTACATTGAGGTACCGATAGTGATTTTTGGATTGTTTAGGTAAGTGACTATTGCCATCGAAAGTGGTTAAAGTAAATTTGTGAGTTTTTGTGTGCATTACGCTTTTATATAGAAATGTATGTCCTTAGTAAGGACGTAAATGATGACAATGGATGGCTGGAGGAACACGACGACATTATAGAGGCTGTGACATCTAGGCAGTTCAGGGATTTAACCACACTCGAGCAACATAACGAATGGTCATTGACGCATTGAACCATTTAATATCAGCAATTTAGATGATCCTGATTGTGAAGTGGATTGTGGATAGTGACAGTGATTCTGAAGAAGAAGTTATAAATGAAATTGATAGTAGTGACCACTTTTATTTATCAAAAAATAAGGAAAAAAAATTGATGAAAACTGAGCCTGGTCCAACAAGGCAACGTGCCCATATTGTACTCCGCGAGTCATACAACGGTCCACGCCGAAAATATAAATCAATGGGCATAGTTGATATATTCAAGTTTATATATACCATATTTATATATAAGTTTGTGTATCTAACACATATGTCTTATTTACTAAAAACCAAAATCTTCTACCTTAATGCTTAGAAAAATCATACAAACATATCAAGCACACGCAGTCACACACACATTTAGGCGGAGTTCAGGTATTATGCACTCCCCTCCGAGAGTAAGGGAAAGGAATGAGGCCGAAAAAGCCGAAGTCCTAAAGAGAAGTGCGCTCGCGTTAGAAGGCGACGGATGTCAAGAAGCGAAAAAAGCCAAAAAAGCCGATATAAGCGATAAAGCTCCAGCTAAATGTTCTCCTAATGCGGAAAGACGTCACAACATAAATGTTGAGAAGGAAGCAGAAAATTTACGTTCGCGCTCCTCACCACCGGATATCAGCCACGGGGTAGCCCCTTTGTCAGAAAACTCTTTAGCAATCGTTGAAAGTCCTATGAAAGAGTTGGGCTCCAAGATAAATGAGATCTTAAGCATGATAGGCGGAGGCAGAAGATCTATTCACCAACCCATGCGCGATCTTGTCGGGGAAATTGCGAAGTTGTACAAACAGGCAACAGAAGTGCAGAACGCAGGCGTTAGCAACAAAATAAATAAGATTACCAAAGAGCAATACGTCCAAACTTCAAGCGACCGAAAGGTTAACAAGCCAACAGTAAACGCGAGCCAAACGCAGGCAGACGACTAAAAGAAATACTGATGCAAAGGTTATAAACAAGGCGGCCGCAAGGGCAGGAACCCCAGCTAACAAATGGACCCTGGTGCAAAACCAGAAAAAATTTAGCAAAACCGCAAGGAAAGCCTCAAAGCCTGATGCGGTAATAATCTCAAAAACAGGCGAAACCTCATATGCGGACATCATCAAGCAAATGAAAAAGCAACCCGCAATGCAAGAACTAGGGCAAAGCGTCAACAAAATTGTCACCACAGCTAGGGGAGACTTACTGTCCAATTACGCGATAAAACCGGCCACGTGGCAAGCAAGTTCAGACAGTGCGCTAACGAGGTACTAAAAAACGTCGCAAATGTAAAAGTCCTGACCCACACACTAAATGTAGAGATTCGCGACATGGATGCTGCAACAACAGAAGAAGAGGTTGGCGATGCAATCAAGCATCAATTCCCCGAAGTAAGTTATGGGAATCCTGTTCCAGTCAAATCCATAAAAACATTAAGAAATGGAACGCAAACTGCGCTCATAAGCCTTTCATTACGAGACGCAAAAACTTTGCTAGAGGCGGGACGAATTCGCATAGGCTGGGTCAACTGCCGAATTAGGGAACTAATCAGTCCCCTCAGGTGTTATCGATGCCTCGATTTTGGACACATATCCAGGGTCAAGCGCTTCTTGAAGCCTTCGCCAGTCTTAATGTCGGGCTACTCAATAACGGAAGGAAAAACACATTCCAAAAGGGCAACGCGGGTTTAATCATTGACCTGACCTTTAGCAGTCCTGCAATATATAATAATATAACATGGGATGTTTCCGATGAATTTACATTCAGCGACCACTTTGACATTAAATTTACCATAAACTCGCACCGAAACTCTTCGAATAGGAAAAAAGGGTCGAAAGTTCAGAGAATTGGTTGGAAAACAAAAATGCTTGATAATAGCATGTTGGAATATATGACGAAACTCTTTCCAGACACACTCGATGGAAACAATGAATTCCGTAATACATGCGCTAATAGACTAGTTAAGCAGGTCACCGACATTTGCAATGCATCAATGCCACGTAAAAAGAGCGGAAAGGAGAGTACATCCGCTTACTGGTGGACAAAGGAAATAGCGGAGCTGCGAGGGGAATGTTTAAGACTGCGCCGACGATACCAAAGGCAGAGGGCAAGGAACAATTCCGAGTACCAATATTTCCAAGATGCGTATAGAAACGGGCGACTGAGACTGCGAAAAGAAATACAAAGAAGCAAGCGCGAGGCCTTTATGGAACTTATCAAAGACGTGGACGACAACTCCTGGGCAGCGGATACCACATCGTCCTGAAAAAACTAAAAGGGCTCAACGCCAAGCCGCCAGTATGCCCACATATATTGAAACGTATTGTCTCAGGGCTTTTCCCGCACCAAAAGTAGAGCTAAAAGTAGAGCCCACCGAGATCCCTCCAGTAACAAAAACCGAAGAGCTCGCCGCTGCAGCAAAAATTAAAAGCAATAAGTCCCCAGGCATGGACGGTATACCGAATAGCATCCTGAAGTACATTATTAAGAAGAACACTGAAACCTTTAGCAAACTATACACGCAGTGTATACAAGAAGGCACATTTCCAAAGAAATGGAAGCGTCAACGGCTAGTTTTACTACCCAAAGATAATAAGCCCCCAGAAGAGCCGTCCTCATATAGGCCTTTGTGCATGTTAGACACAGCAGGAAAAAGTGCAGGGGACTCTCCAATCAACAATACGGCTTCCAAAAAATGCGGTCAACGGTCGATTCCATTGCGTCTGTCTGCGATATAGCGCGAAATGCACTCGAGGGCAAAAGATGGTTCGAAGGAACAAAACAGTACAGCGCTGTTGTCACGCTGAATGTAAAAAATGCGATCAACTCCGCCAACTGGAACCACATTATTAAGGCGTTAATGGAGATGAAAGTTCCGGACTACTTGACGCGCATACTCCTAAACTATTTTAGCGAAAGAGAGCTATTTTATGATACGAACGAAGGCCCAAAAAGGTATCATGTCACAGGTGGTGTGCCGCAGGGTTCGGTCCTCGGACCAATCCTTTGGAACATCATGTATGATGGCATCCTTAAAATTGAAAAACCCGAGGGCGTGTCTATAATAGGCTATGCGGATGACATAGCGATCGTAGTAGTGGCGAAACACCTGGTGGACGTGTCGCGCATGTGTAGCGAAGCAATAGCGTCAGCAAAAACTTGGCTGCAGAACGCAGGACTTGAGTTGGCTGATCACAAGACAGAGGCATTGCTCATGACCAGTCGAAAAAAGCTGGAAAAGATTCAAATCCGCATAGAGAACACACTGTAACGCCAGCGCAAACTTTAAAATATCTCGGTGTTGTACTCGATCCACGACTGAACTTTAAGGAACACCTGAAATATGCCGATAAATATCCTTGGCACAAATGTGTAGACACCATCACGGGAGTAATGTAAAAAAGACTTCGAATATACGAGCGATACGCGAACCGCGCAGAAATATAACGCACGCTGAGTGAAGACGAAGAATAACGTCCAGTGTCTGCCCTGCGAAGTAATATCGGAATTGATAGTCCCGCAGGGGTGCCACAGGCCCAGCGTACGAAGGAGGTTGGGTTTAGTCCGTAGGTGCCTGGAGGCGAATCGGGCATGCGGGCAGCACGGGCTGCTCGTATCTATGAAGATTCCTCCTCCCTGGTCGTAACCGAAAAAAAGGGGATAAGTGGTGTTTTGTACATAAGGGTTAAACTCACAATCAGTCTAATGTCATGGACGCGTCGCCAACAAGCGCATGCTATAATAAAGAATTAATAAAAAAAATTAAAACCAAACATATTGCCCTCAAGCAACGAACCAAGCAGTCAGTCAATCTGCCAAAAAAAAGCAGCGAACCAAGAAGACAATGGCTCTGCGAACGGCACGCGATACACCTGTATATTACCTGGGAGTGACGAAATATTCGTACATGCAATATACTTTATATGCGTATGTATTTACATAGATCATTGTAAAACAATCGTAAGAACAAAGAAGAAACGAACTTTACATGTGTGCGAGTCTGTGCACATTTGCTCTCCATTTCAATGCTCCCAATATCATAAAAATTGGCAAAAACGACACTGACAAAAGTCACAGCCTTCATTTTTGACTCCAACTAACTTGAAATAAAACCTAATTCTCTTGTTTTCATTTGCTACACTCTCGCTCTAATAGCTTTTTTTTAATTTCACTAACATCTCATGTATACTCGAACTACATACAAACATGAATGTGTGTGCACGTATATATCTTTGTGTGTGACTTTTTGGCAATATTTCCGTTCGTATGCTGTCTGTGCAGTTGCCTGAACTAAAATTCAAATACAGACATTGAAGTATAAATATTTAATTTGAAAGCGTTTGCATTTAATATTCTATGAGTATGAGCGATAGGGAGTGTGTGTGTGTACTGTAAGGCTTTGTGCAACTGTATGCACACACGTATTTATGTTTATTTCATATGGCCTTTACAAACAGTCACACTTGCCAAAGTACTCCGAACAGAATGCATAGCTAAGTATGCTCCCGTGTGTTGTACTCCAAAGTGTAGTGATATCTAGTGTATGTAGGTGTGGGTGTATGTGTACGTGCATGCCTGTTTGCAATCAATAAAGCCAAAAAGCGTGAAAAATCTATCCGAAAACAGTAGCAAAAGATGTATGTGGCTCTCAAATGCTGCAAACAAGTATAGACAAATAGTTTAGCAAACAATGCATTGCTAAGAGCTATGCTGCAACCAGAGTTGCCAGACAGTCGAGGAACGAAAATTAATACTTCATTGGTAGACCATTCTTGGGAAAAAATTTATTTCAATAAAATTGTATTAAAAAAATTTAATTAAAAAGCTTTTAAAACAATGTGGGCCAAAGGATAAAGGCAAAAGCTGTTTTTTTTATTCATTTTTTATTATTTTAATCGACTTTGTTAACCAAATTCAATAATATGAGAAGGTTACCAATGTATCTAGATATTATTTTGTTTCCTCATTTTATAAGTTATTTTCAGCAATACTTTTTATTGATTTCGAGAACTTGTTGTGTGAATGATAATACCTCAAAGGTGGTCCTGTATTTATTTGGTTCAGTTCCGATCACGAAAAATAAAGTAAATTTTCATACATATACAATGTTTTTTCAATTTTTTGAAATTTTGCAGAGTAGGCAGTTTTGCAGTCAAAACAAATAATTAAATTTCTTACAATAATGTAAAGATTTTAAGTATCTGCAAATTAAATTTGAGTTTTGACATTTTAATGAAAAGTATGTACGAGTATGTACATATGTATACTGGAAACTGCGAAATAACACCGGTAAAAATATTTTAAATCTAAGATTTTACTGCATATACGAAAAAACCCTAGGAAATTTAAAAAATGTTTGTAACGAAAGTTTTTTGAATTTTCTTGTAACCATTTGAAACTTGTTTCAAAAAATTAAAAAAATATTATATAGCTTCCACCTTTCGATGAGAGGACCGGAAAATTTTTCTGATACCACAATAACCCCGAATCTACATACATATGTAAGGAGCTTCTGTGCTCTGAATGACATAACTTAAAACCAGATTTAACCACTATATAATCTCGGAGCAGCAAAATAGTTAAGCTCTTTTAGCAACCTCCATTTATTCACCTTCTTTTTCCAGTACTTTAAATATCTCTCTTCTTACTTGTGCTATTTCTGCTCTCTATCTATACACCTATGTGTATGTATTTGTGAGTCTTAATATTCTCGCATACAAACTCGTACAAGTAAATCCTTGCTTTTGGATATGTACTTGCCTGTGTCCGTTTCCGAGTCTATTTCCCGTTGCACAATGTGCGCATAAATAATTTGTTTAATGGACTTGTAGTGGTAGATAAATTTCAGTTAATTTTTTGTTTTCACATTTTTTATTATACATAGCAAATATGTATACATTTGTAGTACAATTGCTTGTATGGTCCTTTGTATTTTAATTGTACATATGTACATACATGCATAGAACCATACATAGATATATGCTTGTTACTTTTGGGTATGTACATATGTTATGTATTTACTTTACCCCGGATATGGGGCTGGCTATCCGTCCAAAATGTGTGTGCGCTTAAGCTCCCGCCGGTAGGACAGTGAGCATCAAATAAATTTTTTATATGACAAACAAAAGTAAAAATGGCGCAAAACTACTCAAACACTGGAAGATATTGATGTTTGTGTTCAAGTTTGCATTTACTCGTATATATTATGTATGTATGTATGTGTCTGTGTGGTAAAGCGCTGAACCAGGATTTATTGGTTACTTTTGTGGCAGCGTTGAATTTATTAACGGTGAGTGAATATGTATTACCGGCGAATGCCAAATGGCGAATGGAATTGAAATTTGAAAGGTAAATGTTATGTGCAAACTGCTGAATTATTTTCCTTTTACGACTATAAAATTTTTTTATTACACATATACGAATACAAGTGAATAAAGGATTTTTTATAGCTTACTCTCATAATTGCTTATCAAAAGTGTTGCACGATGTGTAAAGGGAAATATTTAGTGCCGCGAGATGATGCAATTAGGGGACAGTTGGTTTGGTTAGTTAGTCAGCTATGGTCAATCAGTGTCAGAATATTTCAAGACAAATTGATATATATTTGTTTTAGTTGTTCTTTAATATAATAATGAACATAAAATGAACATATTCACCCTTATCGTGAGTTTCGTTTTCGCCTGAAATAATTCACTTTCCACTCTTCGCTTATCATAAATTTCGGTCGCACATTGAACATTGTTTCCTTATTGGCAACACTTATTTCGGGCGGAAATAGTTGGCGAACTAGTTGAATTTGTTCACTATTTTTTGAGAGGCGAAAAACTTCGCGGATTCAAAATGTAAGTAATTTAATTTAAAATTGTTTACATAACATCGCCTATTCCAGGAACAGTTAACACAAATTCAAAGGGGGATAATATTAGGTAGAATGCAAGAAAAGCCAGATATTGCAAGAGGATTTGTCAAAGAAAACAAGGAAAATGTAGCTTAGTTATGACAACAGCTAAGGATGAATCTGCATAGTTTGGGGCCTGCAATGAAAAATTTATGCGAATGGAACGGAGTAAACAATTTATATTAAAATTTGCCCAGAAATAAATTTTTTTTAAGCAAAATAGACTTGGACTGGCCAAAAGTTGTATGTCTTCCAGCATAATCTGATTAAAAGACAATTGCGCCAGCCTAATTTCAAAACTGTTACCTTTTTAGTATTCACCTTTAGCAAAAAATCGCAGGCACGCTTCCCAACTGGCGGAATAGCAAATTGTAGTCGTGCTGGTGGTATTGAAGATGTTAGCACAGATCTAATAAATGCCTCTTTATTGAATCTTATATTTCAAAGATCTGGAAAATTGATAAGTTTTGTGAAATTACTATAGAATTTTAATTATTTGATAATTTTACACTTTAAGTATACACATTTAATTTCCATGTTCGAATTTTCGAAGTGATATTTATTCCGGGTGAAACCTACAATAGGCGGATTCCACCCGGGCGAATGCAAAATTTTCGGGTGAATTTTTTTCGGGCGAAACTAACGATAAGGGTGATTCTAATTGAAATATTACTTTTTCAAACAATTTGTTCGGCGCTCTATGGCACTGAGAATGGAGATTATTGGCTTCAAAACAATGGCAAATTTGGTCTTTCAACTTCGGCATAAACAGAATCTTTTTTCTGCAATATTACCCTTCATGACGTTCTTTGAATGATGAATATATGGTCGACTAGCCGTATAGGCAAACTGCTTTTAAACATCTAACTGAAAGATTATCTTAACCTCTCCGCTTGAGTCTACCGGAATCATTTCAATAGCAAAATTGACGAGGACAAGAGCTTTGAAAATTTCAGGGCAGTAGCAAACAAGTAAATGGCAAAATCTCGAATGTAGAAAATTATATTACCTGAAACTATGTGTTGATGTAGTGACAAACGAGCCAGCCCAGCTTGTAACAATCTCCAACCGAGGAAACAATGACACAAGATGTTGGAAATATCGATAAACTGCTATTGTTCAGCAATTCAGTGTCCAAAATCCATTTTGACGAAGCTAACAAGAACAAGGAACATTAATTTTATGATAAAACTTCTTTACTGCCCGTTACTTTTTCTGTATATGCAGCTACATGTTGGAATAAGTGATTTTAAGATATGTTTGGATGAACTCTTACTAAAGAGCTCGACTGTACAAAGAAACATAAAGTTTCCAGAGAGATTCTTCACATTTGCCCTTTATATACCTTAATATAACCAAATATTTTACTGAATGCAGTCCACACGCCAAATGATTGATATGTTCGCGAGATTCGAGGTCAAGTAAAGTAAACTTGTGTTTTTAGTTTTTCTCTCTGATGTCAGGATTTTTTAAGTACATTGGTATGGATATTTTAAAATATACAAAGATCTCTATAAAATAATACAAAAAAACAACATTAATAGAATTTAAAGAAACAAAATTTTTGAATACAATAAATGTTTTTGTTTTGAAAAGATCCTTTTTAAAAATGTATGTTCTTAAAGTTCTTTAAAGGCTAACCTTTTATATGATTATGTTAAGTTCATATTCGTAAGACATTATTTTTTTATTATTAATTTGGCGCTTACACTATATAGCTCAGGGCCGACCTTCTACTACAATTTCTAGCGTGCGTCTTTATATTCTACTTCAAATAAAGAGGCCTACAATTTTGTGCCGACTCCGAACGGCAGATGTATTTTATGAAAAGCTTTTTCATGGCAGAAATACCCTCGTAGGTTTACCATTGCCTGTCGAGGGGTGACCGCTATTAGAAAAAAATTGTCTATGATTTAGATTTTACTTGCCCTGACTGAGATACGAATCTCGAACTCAGCGGCATAAGGAGTAATAGCACGCACCACTACCACCTCGACCACAGCGGCCACATAAAACATAATACACATTGTTATAGAGTTCTTGACAGTTTAACGGTTGTTAAAATTTTTCGAATTAAATATTACGATGATAACGGCAACTCCAAACGATCATTTAGGTTACGTTAGGTTAGGTTGGAATGGCTGGGAAAAGAACCCTCCCTTGCACTTAGGCCTAGCGTGGCCCATTGTACTACCATATGCGAATTCGCTCCTCAATTCTCCTGCACATCGGGCTCAAAGGATGAATCTGCATAGTTTGGGGCCTGCAATGAAAAATTTATGCGAATGGAACGGAGTAAACAATTTATATTAAAATTTGCCCAGAAATAAATTTTTTTTAAGCAAAATAGACTTGGACTGGCCAAAAGTTGTATGTCTTCCAGCATAATCTGATTAAAAGACAATTGCGCCAGCCTAATTTCAAAACTGTTACCTTTTTAGTATTCACCTTTAGCGAAAAATCGCAGGCACGCTTCCCAACTGGCGGAATAGCAAATTGTAGTCGTGCTGGTGGTATTGAAGATGTTAGCACATATCTAATAAATGCCTCTTTATTGAATTATATATTTTAAAGATCTGGAAAATTGATAAGTTTTGTCAAATTACTATAGAATTTTAATTATTTGATAATTTTACACTTTAAGTATACACATTTAATTTCCATGTTCGAATTTTCGAAGTGATATTTATTCCGGGTGAAACCTACAATAGGCGGATTCCACCCGGGCGAATGCAAAATTTTCGGGTGAATTTTTTTTCGGGCGAAACTAACGATAAGGGTGATTCTAATTGAAATATTGCTTTTTCAAACAATTTGTTCGGCGCTCTATGGCACTGAGAATGGAGATTATTGGCTTCAAAACAATGGCAAATTTGGTCTTTCAACTTCGGCATAAACAGAATCTTTTTTCTGCAATATTACCCTTCATGACGTTCTTTGAATGATGAATATATGGTCGACTAGCCGTATCGGCAAACTGCTTTTAAACATCTAACTGAAAGATTATCTTAACCTCTCCGCTTGAGCCTACCGGAATCATTTCAATAGCAAAATTGGCGAGGACAAGAGCTTTGAAAATATCAGGGCAGTAGCAAACAAGTAAATGGCAAAATCTCGAATGTAGAAAATTATATTACCTGAAACTATGTGTTGATGTAGTGACAAACGAGCCAGCCCAGCTTGTAACAATCTCCAACCGAGGAAACAATGACACAAGATGTTGGAAAGATCGATAAACTGCTATTGTTCAGCAATTCAGTGTCCAAAATCCATTTTGACGAAGCTAACAAGAACAAGGAACATTTATTTTATGATAAAACTTCTTTACTGCCCGTTACTTTTTCTGTATATGCAGCTACATGTTGGAATAAGTGATTTTAAGATATGTTTGGATGAACTCCTACTAAAGAGCTCGACTGTACAAAGAAACATAAAGTTTCCAGAGAGATTCTTCACATTTGCCCTTTATATACCTTAATATAACCAAATATTTTACTGAATGCAGTCCACACGCCAAATGATTGATATGTTCGCGAGATTCGAGGTCAAGTAAAGTAAACTTGTGTTTTTAGTTTTTCTCTCTGATGTCAGGATTTTTTAAGTACATTGGTATGGATATTTTAAAATATACAAAGATCTCTATAAAATAATACAAAAAAACAACATTAATAGAATTTAAAGAAACAAAATTTTTGAATACAATAAATGTTTTTGTTTTGAAAAGATCCTTTTTAAAAATGTATGTTCTTAAAGTTCTTTAAAGGCTAACCTTTTATATGATTATGTTAAGTTCATATTCGTAAGACATTATTTTTTTATTATTAATTTGGCGCTTACACTATATAGCTCAGGGCCGACCTTCTACTACAATTTCTAGCGTGCGTCTTTATATTCTACTTCAAATGAAGAGGCCTACAATTTTGTGCCGACTCCGAACGGCAGATGTATTTTATGAAAAGCTTTTTCATGGCAGAAATACCCTCGTAGGTTTACCATTGCCTGTCGAGGGGTGACCGCTATTAGAAAAAAATTGTCTATGATTTAGATTTTACTTGCCCTGACTGAGATACGAATCTCGAACTCAGCGGCATAAGGAGTAATAGCACGCACCACTACCACCTCGACCACAGCGGCCACATAAAACATAATACACATTGTTATAGAGTTCTTGACAGTTTAACGGTTGTTAAAATTTTTCGAATTAAATATTACGATGATAACGGCAACTCCAAACGATCATTTAGGTTACGTTAGGTTAGGTTGGAATGGCTGGGAAAAGAACCCTCCCTTGCACTTAGGCCTAGCGTGGCCCATTGTACTACCATATGCGAATTCGCTCCTCAATTCTCCTGCACATCGGGCTCAAACCATTTTGTTGACTTGATAAATTTCGACAGTGCTTTTGGGTTAATTAGCGCTATCTCCGCGAGGCTTTGTAGAGTTGGTCTGCCTAGCGTGCGAAGTCTTCTTCTACTTAAAGCTGGACATTGGCAAAGTAGGTGTTTTACGTTCTCTTCTTCTTCGTCGCAACTGCGACAGTGCTCGGGAGCATTTACTCCTAGTCTTTTCGCATGAGTACCGATTAGACAGTGCTCTGTGAGGGTTCTTGTTAAGGTAGAGACTTCGCTTCTTTTTAGCCCCAGAAGGGTTGATGTGCGCCTTTTATCGTAGGACGGCCACGTGAGTTTGGAGATTTCGCAGTGTGGGAGAGTAGCCCAACGTTCATTCGCCACCTTTGTGGTGTTGTGCTTAACTTGTAGTTTAAAAGTGGCAAGTGGTATACCTATCCTGTTCCTCCTCGGAAGAATCGGGGTGGTCGTACCTTTCCTTGCCAGTTCATCCGCTTTGCAGTTGCCCTCAATATCACGGTGTCCAGGCACACATATGAGTTGAATTCTATAATGCTGAGTCATCTCGTTTAGAGATCTGCGACATTCAGTGAGAGACTTTGTATTGTCTATACAGGAGTCTAGCGCTTTCAGTGCAGCTTGGCTGTCAGAAAAGATAAAGACCTTTCTTTAGGGTTTTTAATTAGGTGCTGCGTAGCCTCCTGGATGGCCAGCACTTCCGCTTGGTACACGCTACAGTGGTCGGAGAGTCTGAACGATGTTTTAAGTTTTAGTTCAGGGGAAAATACACCTCCACCGACTTTTCCGTTGAGTTTGGAGCCATCAGTGTAAATGTTGATGGCCTTATGTATATGGTGTGGTCTTTTGTAAAAATCCTGTCGGGTTGGTACGATGACTTCATAGTTCTTTATAAAGGAAGCTGATGGTGTACAGTAGTCCGTATTTGTTAGTATTTGAATAGGACCATTTTTCTTAAAATTTATGTGTGGCCAAGCGTGCTCTGGGTCCAGAAACCAGCTTCTCTAAGTCTTAGAGCTGTGATAACGGCTACCTCTTGTGCGACTACGTCAAGAGGTGGCAGGTGTAGTATGGCACGATCATTTAGAAGGCTATATTTTTGGAAAGCTATATTCCCCACGCCCATCAAAATATTTCGATATTTCTACGGCTTTCATTACAAATATAAATCATGCGTCGATGATTTATGTGAAAACGTGGCAAGTTTGTGGCCTTGTTTAAGCCTTTATCACCTCCCTCTTCCCCAAGAAATTACTCATATTTCACACAAGCGCAGTATAGTACATATACATACATAAATATACGCCATTTTGACAACACACTGCTCTCTCGGTTGGGTGATAACAGTGATAGTATTTCTAATGTTTGGGTCAACAACGGGCAACGGGTGAAGAGACAACAATGCGCGCGAGCGCATACACACAAAACACATTAGAATATGGCACATTAATCATTTTTATTACACGAATATGACTCAAGCCACTCACAGAGTATGTACGTAAAAAAATAACATACGCACAGCGATAACAACAGCGCAATGGATGTTGCTTGATTTGAATGACCAATAGGATGGGAAAAGGTGGAAAAATAAAAAAAATATTTGCTTGGAATTTAGATTTTTTACTTTGGCAGCCTCTTGTGTGTCTTTTTTTGAAGGAAACATGAAATATTTGTTGATACAATACAATTTTTTTTCCAGTGCTCGTAAAATTTAAATTGCTTTGTAGCAAAATAAATTCGAACCATTCTTGGTATCTTTCCGCAAAGTGCAATTGTCACCGAGCAGCGCTGTGAAGCTTTTTGCGCTGTGTCCATCTGCGTCCGCCCTTTTTTTGTGCTTCCTTGGCCCCCTTTAGCCCTTCTTTTCGCCTCCAATGTCAGCGTCAACATTTCTCGGCGCAGCGTATTTTTTTAACTTGACAGTTTTGACTCTACTCCTCTCAACTGCAGACACTTAAAATAAACATGCTGCGCCGCCGCAGTCGTCGCGGCTCCTTTATATTTCTCCGAATTGAATGCCAACACCATTGCCAACCACCACCGTTTGCAACGAAAACAATAACAGTAACCGCAATATCTACTGCATCTGTTGTTGCTGCTGCCGCCGCTTTGATTGGCGTTAAGCAGATACAAAAGTATCTACAGGGATGTAAAGTAACTGTATGTATGTACATAGCTGCTCATCGCAACGCAGTGAGATTCTCAATTATTTGAATGACTAAAATTGTTGCTGACGTCTTTTGTGGTTGAATATTGCTTTTATTTGGCATTATTGTGGTTGTATTTTCAATCTCAGTAAAATAAGCTATGGATACCATTTATTTGATAATTTCGAATAACTTTAGCTGCGCATTCCCCCACTCTATCCAATTTAAGATTATTTTTTTGCTTCCGCCAATATTTTTTACATAGTGAGGTGTTCAGTGTGTTACAGGTGATTCGATTTGGATGTTCGATTTTTCAAAGCTCAGCAAAAAATATTGTCATAATGCTATTAGGGTGGGATGCGAAGCCTCATTTAGTTTGAATGGAGCTAAAAAAGTATATCTACTCAGCTCTAAGTTAAATAGATATACACTTCTTACTTGAAATAGGCATCTCCCTTAACCATTTTTTCGTGCTACATTTTTTTGTATTTAATTTCCGATATTTTTCAAAAATAATAAAAAAGCAAAAAAAACGTTGCATATTCTCTAGTGAAGATAAACTTATGAACGGATTACGAAAATCAATAAAAATGTTTTATTTACATCGTTTGTAGAGTACACAATTTTAATAAAATTGTGAATTAAATTTAGTTGATTAACCATGATTTCTGAAAACCACTCCAGCAATTATAAATTATACTTTTAAACGAAAAAAGCTCGCTAGTGCATCTGAAAGCATCATCTAAGTGCATTACGAAGATAATATGGGATATTGCGCCTTCCTAAGGCCGATGATATACATCAGCAAAAAATAAACAGAGAATATGAAGAAAATATGAAGAAATTATGGTTTTTAGTGATAAACGAGTTATAGGCAGCTGTTTAATTAATAAATTACCAAAATTGTCAAACTAAAAAGAACAGAATTTTAGTTTCTTTAATTTGACTTTAGATTTGCCAAAATCGACAAAACAAAGTTTGCTGTACCGTGCTTAACAATGAACTCTTCTCTAGTCTCTCAACTCACCTCTCTATCATCCATCATCTGTCAAAAACCACTCAAATTTTCGTCCTCGCCTTTCTCTCACTGAACTCTAAACCATGTCGTCCGCTAATCACCATCTTCTTCGCTGATTCGAGCTAATCTTTTACCCCTGATCAGGTACCCAAATTGTAAATCCTTTTCTAGTAGCAATACCGCTGCCTAAGCCTTAGATTTGAGACTATTTTTTGTGGCATATTTATCCCCAGATGACAATTTAAAGTTTTTTTTAGACTAGCGTCTTTATTTTGGAACTTATGAATACCAACTGGTCTAATAATGAGAATTTTGACGCATCGACAATGCGTAGAAACACGCAGGAATTGCTTCATCAACTACTGATTTAAAATATTTCAATATACTCAATATTTGATTATCATGGCCTCACTATTCTCACTCATCGCCACTGGCAATTTTCGTACGCATCAATTAGTCCCCCGCCTACTCTTCTGCATTTAAGTTGACGATCTGCTGCATCAACAGCTCTTTTAAATTTTTGGGTCTGCTCAAATTAATTTTTAGATCCTAATAATTTTTAGCAAACGATTTTCACTATTAGATTTCAATGTTAATTTTTCCTCCTCATAACTAATTACCAAGCAATTTTTTGTGAATAAACAATCACCAGCAGGAAGAGCATTGCGTGCGAAAGTTTATTTTCGAATTCCGAGCGGCACTCATCTATTTGCATTCTGCAAACCAACTAACCACATCCACAATTTAGCAACACTGTGTGCTAATTTCTTCCTTAGTACTATTGTTATGATTATTTTATTTGTTTGTATGTTTAATTCAACTGCAACGAATGAGATTCACTTGGCGGGATGTCTATCTGCGCGGCGTAACGCAAACAGATATACGTATGAGCTCGTACAAGAACAAACTTGTGGTTTTGCGCCCCTTGTTGCCCATCGTTAGCCTTTTAATGCCACTTTTAAAATCGAATTGAAATTTTGTCGCAGTTTTGCTCCCATCAACTGCTCGCGTGTGCAGAAAATATGCGGCAAAAAAAAACCACTGAAACAAAGCAATACTTTGGTTGCCACTTAATTTGAATCGTCTACACATGTGTGTCGTGCTGCGGTTGGTGGCATGCAATGCTTGTCTGATTCGGCGTGTGTAGTCAGAGAGACAGCCAGTCAGTCGGACTGAGCTTTGTTTTGCCCCTTTTGCGTTAAGTCGTCTTCAGCTGGCGCAATCAACCTTAACTTTGACTAGGTTGCGTCTTCCGCGCATGTTCCGCTGAGCAAAAGAAAAACCACTAAATATTAAATAAAATGACAAAAAGTAGCACAAAAAAAAAGATAAAAAGAGTGATGCATACTTTTTGATGTGCTCTTAAACTGGTTAACTGCATTTAATTGGCAAAATATCCATGTGTGTGCATTTAATTGCATTGGGGTCCCCTCCTCGTCAGCCATTTATTTTTTCGTATGAATCTTGCCTCCTTTATCCATTAATTTTTTTTGTTATGCATTTTGCTTCATCCGTTCCGTTTTGTCTGTGCTCACTCTCATTAAAGTTTTTATCGCGGTGGTTTTATTAAATTTATATCCATTGCAGAATTCATATATGTTTGCCAGAATGTTTATTTGTGGATTCACATGAATCAGTTGCTTAGCTGCGCACGATGAGAATATACTGTATACATAATTTTTTCGGATGTGTATGGTTTCGGTTTTAATCGTTTAAAATAGATATTTTTGTTTACAAAAATATGCTAATATCCATTTTACAATGACTTGCAATTTAAGAGAACTTTCAAATAGCATAAATTAAACTTTTTCTGAGCATTTGGATAGATAAACCAAAACCGAAAAATTGTATTCTCCGGAGAGGAAACAAAGAAACCAAACCCCCAAACCCTCAAACCCGTAAAAATGCAACTTGAACGTAACTTGGACGCAATTTTATATTGTTTCCTCCTACCAGACATCGCTAATTTTCAGTGTTAGAGTTAAACTCAACGAATCCAAAAAGAAGTTTAATAATCTAGTAAGAAGACATTTCAAGTCAGATATAATATTATTTTCTGAATATGTATAAAAATTTCCCATTCCTTAATTCAGTATAACACTAAATTTAGCCATACTCTGTAAAATATTTAATTGCTTCATTTACCATTATTTTTATTATATTTTCATTATAAACCCAATTAAAGCTCACTTCAAATATATAAAATAGCACACCTTTAAACTTCAAACATTTATGGAAACCCCGCCCTGGCTCAATAGAGCTTATCGCAGTATGCACGATAAGCAATTAGTAAAATTTTTGTAACCACAAACGACAAAAGGGGATCATCATCCGCTATTACTAGACATATAATCGTATCAATATACATATGTATACTAAGTAGGTAGGAAAGAAACAATTGCATGAGTAATTTTTCTGCAAGCCAATTAACCTAAGTGACAACGGAAGATCCCCACAGGCCCACAACAAAGACATACACACATTCTTGCAAGTGGATGCGGTTTATTCAAAAGGTGCTGCCATAGACCGATAACTTAAATGAGCCGTTTAGACATTAAAGATTGATTAACCACAAGAAGCAGAGTTGTGAGAACAAGGCATGACAAGTCAAAGATACAAATGTACATACGAGTATAAGACGCATACGTAGATATTTATGTAGGTATGTACGATTATACTCGATTTGGTGTTTCAGCAAGGAATTGCGGATGTGAAGTGTTGATGTCGACCTTAAGCCAATGAGGCATTAAACGTTCAAACGACAAATTATATAAATGTGAGTAATTACTAGTGAACACGAGTTCTTTTCACCTTTTGTATATATGTACATATATAAGCACTTACTGTATCCGCACAACTTTCACCTTTAAATTAAAACACCGGTTTTTTAAAACTGCACAACTTTCACCTTTAAATTGAAACACCGGTTTTTAAGACGTTATAAAAATGTATTTATTTTTAGAGGATCGAATTGATGGGGTGTACGTCCGCACAGGCTCACAAACGAAAGATTTATGTTCTTGAGCATGTATGTGTGTGTGGTATAGAGTGACAGTGGTTTGTTTGTGTTTACAACTGTGTTCTGGTGTATGTGTGTAGGTGGTGAGATCATGTGTCAAATGTAAACGGAGGTGTGTTTGTGTAGATGTGTATGCGGTAGGTGTTGTGCCATCTGCCGGCGTCGGTTGGCGATTGAGCGGAAGTGCTCATTTAACCAACTAGAAACTGAGTTTGAGTTTGTATGTATTACGAGTATTTATACCATTCATCAAGATACCGGACGACTCCAGTGGCTGTAATTTTAAAATATGCAATGCAATCGATGACAAATAGGCAAGCCCATATGTTAGTGACTTCCACAACTCAAAAGATGCGAAAACTGCCACACGCAGCCAACAATTACTCGATACTCGCATATATGCATGTTTGTAAGCGTTTGCAGGGACTTTGCATTATTGCAAGTACAAAAGACCTGAGGTGACTTAATGAATGAAGATGACAACAGCGTATCTTAGACTGACACTAAGTTGGAGGTCTTTATCGGCGTTTTGCTGACACTTCTGTCTGTCTGGTAGGGCGGCATTTGTGTTAATTGATTGTGTAAATGATATTAGCTGCTTAAGAAAACGCGTGACACCTTTATTTATTGGCTGGTTGAGGCGGCAAATGAATTTTTTAATGGGTTAACTGACGAGATATTTCGTTACCTTATAAGTATCAAGCTATCAAGTGTGACGCACTTCTCCACAGGCGTAATCTAACGGTTGGCACTTAACACCACTCCAATTGATTTGTACTCCAATTTCTTGAACGAGTGTCCCAAGGACTCGAACAGCCGCAGGTAGCCAACGAATTCGATTTCCCAAAGCACTTTATCTTTCCTACATTGCTTTAGCAAACAAACAAACAATGTTGCGATGTTGCGAGTGCTAGTGCCGATTGGTTGTTGTTCTTTAAATCAAAAATCGCTGAACACATGCGTGACTTAACTTCGATGTTGTTGCCAGTTTTTGTAAAATTTTGCTTCCTTTTTCTGGATTTTTTTTGTTCACTCGTACACTCCTCCACTTCTGGTGGCTCTTTCTTATGTCATTATTATGCGATGTTGCTACGTCGCTTTCATTGTTCTTTGCGATCGTTTACGTAAGAGTTTGGTGCATGTCAAGAGTCTCGTTGCATGTCGCACAGCAGGCTTTCGTACTTCTTCTGCCTTCTGTCTTCTTTCATTTGCAGTGCCAGCACTTTGGCATTAAGTGACCCCAGAGCTTTTGTTTTTGAAATGTTTCTCTTTTACTGAACTACATACTTTAAGTTTTTATTTTTTGTTCCGTATTTTATTATACGTTTCTCTTTTTTTTTTGATACTGCTGTCAAAATATTGCAAGCAAATTCGTAACACTGCTGTTGAAGTTGAAAATTCTTCAATGTTTTGCTTGTTTTGCTATTTTTTGTTTATTTATATTACTGCTTTATTGTTTCCAAGCGGTTGTGGTGAAGTTAAAACAGAGGATTGCATGTTGTGTTGAATTGTTGAAATATTTCGAGCTAATTAAAATGAATTTTGCGAAATGTGTTAATGCATTGCATATTTTAACGAGCTCTTGAGTGAATGAAAAACTGAACAAGGCTACGCTTTGGGGTGTTTAATAAAATTTTGCATTTGATTAACATGCGAGATATATGAAAAAACATTCGTAAGCATTACGCACAATTTTTTTCTAATTTAGGGGGAAATGTGAGACTCGCGATTATTTAAGCACCAGTTTTGGTAATCTTGAAAACTTGAAGTTGCATTTTACGTGCATTCGCATTTTCTAATTCCAAATATTTGCATTTCATTGTTAAAATCGTTCGGCAAGTTTGCGAGGATTTAGAAATCTCGAACATCATCAATCTAAATTTAAATATAAGTATCAAAGGCGTCCAGAGCGTCAGGTACGGAAGGAAAACTTGACAATTCTTTTAAATGGAAATTCTGGTGTCACGTTTGAAAAAAGAAGCGTAATCAGACGGCAAAGAACTGATAGTAATGCTTTTACCTGCTATTAAGGACAAATAAAAGAATTCTGAAGAGTACATGCAATAAGATTTGAGTCTAAGTGGTCTTTGTACAGTCGCTCAGAAAGTGAAGAAATCCTTTCCCGGCAACCACTTAAAACTCCTCATCATGCCTGTCTTCTTATATAGCACAATATTAATCAGCAATGAGAAGACTTATGTGATTTTCGAGAAAACTATTTTAAACTGGATTTATGACGGCTAAACTAGCAAATGAATCTGGCGCCAAAAAAAGAAGAAAAAAATTTGGTACCCTAAGTTGGTTTCTTCAAAACAGACCGAGTAGAGTAAGGTAAGCTAAGATTTTAGGTTACACTTTCGTCAAAAAGAATAAAACATTGTCATTATTAGGGCATTTACCCTTAGAGCCTAAGGCTATTTAACTAAGCACCTTGGACGGTGTAATGTTTCATAGTCTGGATGGATCATATACGTCATTCTGCATGAAATATCAATCTAAAGATATGTCCATTTCTTAGGTATCGGGTGAGAGGTCTTAGCCCACCTCTGCTAAGCCCGAGCAGTCATTTAGAGACTCTTCCGGAAGGA
The DNA here is from genome assembly GCA_963971545.1 of Philophylla caesio. Taxonomy (NCBI): domain Eukaryota; kingdom Metazoa; phylum Arthropoda; class Insecta; order Diptera; family Tephritidae; genus Philophylla; species Philophylla caesio. The sequence continues at coordinate 27,552,034 of OZ020609.1, read as the reverse complement.
GACATTAATCTTTTATATTATCTTTTCCCTTTAACGTATGCCAATGGAATGCAATTTGTGAGTGTTTCTACCATCTAAGAAGCTCTGTCTTATATCATTTGGATAGACCACAGGAAGATGATGGCCACACAAGCTCTCTGGATAGGATGGAGATAAGATCGCTCATCAGATATCTAACTACACTGATAATTATACAGAAACTGTCTTATTTACTATTTCTCATTTCTAGAAAAATTATGCCTCAGAACAAACGTGTTAAAGTTTTCTTCATAAAGTTATTTAAACCAATAGTTTATGTTATCACAGCCTTAGTCACACTCGACGCTACATTTGAGCTTTCTTATCTATTTACGCACTTCATTAATTATATTAAAGAAAGTTATTGTGCGACAACACTTCACGGAACCAAATGTCAACAAACCAATACAGATACAAAGTGTTATAACAGCAAATTATTGCGGACGTTTGATATTGACCAAAACAAATGCATACACCAACATTCCTGCATACATGTATGTCTCTCTTATAATATCAGGCTATTTATTTGTAGTACTGTTTTTCTATATCGGAAAGAAATTGAGTTCAATGCCACTGCGTGGCCTTGTTTTGGAATTTATACGTTTTTTATTTGCAATACTCCTACTTTTCTTATAATTTGCACTGCCCTCTATATAATTTACACCTATCCCTCTCTCACGATTATAGTACGAAATCAGCTATCAAAAAGGCATAAATAAAAATGGAATTGTTTGGCAATCCTGTGTGTCCTTGGCTATCTACCAAAGTCGTGCTTTCTTATTGCCATGTTTGTGCACTGATTGTTTTCCTTGCTTTTATAAGAAATGTATGTATTCTTTTTATTGTATTTTACGTGCCCGCTGCTGTTTTTCTTCTGTCACCACTGTCACCACATTTGTTTATTTCACTGCGCTTTTCTGCTTAGATGTTACTTTTTCTTTATTGTTTCTTTTCTTACATCTGTTCACATTTTATTTATGTAAGCTTATACATTTGCCTGTTTTTTTATTCTTCTTCTCTTTATTGGCTATTGAGGCGTTTCATTTGTGGGGCGCAATCTTTGTCACCCTCCATGTGGCCTTTTACTTTAACCGCAGTTTCATACTTGCTGTCTTGATTACCCATTTCGACTATTAACTTTTGTCTCTTGTTTATGGTATCCCTCGCCAGTTTAACGAAATGTATCTTACATTGCATCAAATTAAGATTTTGTGGTTAACGTATCGTATCGCAATTGACTGCTTCTGGTTTATTTTAATGTATTAATTTGCAAATCAAAGCTTGAGGGGAAGGTTGGTGGAGGTGCATATTTCCGGCATCTGGAGATCTCTTATAGCTTCCGTCTTCCGGACCACTGTAGCGTCTTTCAGGCGGAACTGATGGCGATATACAAGGCCACACAACTGGTAAAGTGTGATACGATACCCGAGATTGATATCTACATTTTCACTGACAGCCAGGCGGCAATACAATCTCTCACAAAACAATCAACGACCTCCAATGTGGCTATGAAATGCCGCGCATCTCTTAACGAGATGGCTGAGTCATTTCGCCTGAGGGTGACATGGGTCCCAGGCCACAGCGGAATAGAGGGAAATTGTAAGGCCGACGAGCTAGCCCGACTCGGTACTGGGCTCTCGACCGAAGATATAGAAGATGAACTAGGAATACCCTTGCAAACTTGCAAGCTTCGTATAGCCGAAAGGTTTACAAAATTATCGAACGATAGATGGCGGCAGGAAACAACCTGCAAAATATCGAAGCAACTGTGGCCGGCTCTTAGCGCAAGACGCACAGGGCAACTACTAAGCATGAATAAACACGACTTGAGCATGATAATATCGGTCATAACAGGACACTGTCTTATAGGCAAACACGCCTTCCGATTAGGGCTGAGACTGCACGACTTCTGTAGAAGCTGTCACGACGAGGAAGAGGAAGAGACTATCGTGCACCTTCTGTGCCAATGTCCTGCTCTATCCCGAAGAAGACTCTCCACTCTGGGCAGACAGTTCTTCAACGACCTGGAAGAGCTTAGAGATATTGAAATAAGAGATCTCCTTAAGTTCCTTCGAAGCACCAATTGGTTTTAGGGGGTGGTTCCTTCGTGGGGAGTTACAACCCCAAATGCGGCATCACAATGGGCCATGAGCCTAAGTGTGTCTAAAATGACAACTGCTCTAACCTAACCTAACCTAATTTGCACCTCAATGCCCACAAGTGAATTGGTTAACTACTGCACTGTATATTTGCTAGTTTGAGGCTTGAGGATATTGTGATTGTTTAACTTATATGTAGATCAGTGGAGTATAGTTAAAGAAACTTTGTCACACTTGAAGTTTATTTGAGGCGCAGAATAGCAGGTGGTTTGCATAAAAATTTCTGAACTGATAGAAAACTCGAAGATTTTAATAAAATAGAACTTTTTTGAAAAAAAATGCTTTCACGGCTATGCTATGCTAAGTTCATTTAGATAACACCTCATCAGCTTTATCCTAACATTAAAAAAAAATGGGAAACAAACACCAAACTTACATAATTACTTTTGGACATTTTTTACAACAATTAAAAATCTCATTGCAAAAAATAAAGCAATTATTTAGGTTTATAATTATTGGAATGTAAAACTTGTATTGCAGGCAAGCCGGTTTCAGCCTTCGGCCTAGTTCTTAAGTAGTTATTTGCTTAGTTATGATCGTTCCAATCATGCATCAAAATATCAAGAAATCATTTTTATGACTTTTATTTGATTAATCTGAAAAAAGTATAATTTTTATAATTGTAATCTGTTGTGCTTATTTGCAATCATATGATTAATCAAACAGTATTTAGTAGTTATAAGTATAAGTACTTGTAATAGTTACTGTTATTAATGAAAATACATTTTAAAATTGCTGCTTTAAAAATAAAAGCCGCCAACAGATTTTCATAAATGTCTTTAACAAATAAGTAAAAAGGCTAATTACTTTTTATTGACAAAATTTCTAAATTAAGCTAAGTTTAACTATAAAAGTCGTTACAATAACTTCTGTTTATGAACTTTCAAATACATTTCACAGACCGTTTTCTAAATTTTACGATTATAAAAAAAAAATTATAATTTCTATGTGATGAATAATAATTTGTATTGCTCTAAATTTTTATTTGCATTTAAAAAAGTGAGTAAGGTTTTGTCCCTATTTTTGAAAATCCTCTACAAAAATTCGCCGGTGATGTCTATATTAGAAACGAAATATAAATTCTTAAATCCGCAATAATTTCTATAAATTACTAATATAAATTATATTTTCTTACTTTTGTTAACTGAGGATTCTGATGTTGAAGGGATGCTCAAGCACATTAACAATTGTATGATGTCGGCTATGCAACAATTAACCAACCAGCGACAAATTTATATTAAGATTAGAAAGAAATGGTATGACAGGCAATTAGCTGAGGTTAACAAGGAGAAGTTCAAATTACATGAAAAAGCAGTGCTTACAGGAGATGGTAAAAAAGCAGTACAAAAAAATGATCAAAATTAAGAAAATTAGCTACATGGAACAGAAAGTCGAAGCAAATAGAAATGATAGCCGATTAATGTGGAAACACTTAAAACAAGTGGTTAATAAATCAGATAGTAAAGAAAAAATAACCGAAGTTTTAATAAGGGATTAAAAAAGCAGCGATGAAATTGCAGAAAACGTAAATTTCTTCGTATAAAGTATAGTTGAGATAAACATAAACATAGAAGACATTAGCAGTAACTTTTTACCGCAGGCTAATCAGGTTAATAACTTTGAATTCCACCAGATTAACTCTAAAGATACTGAACATACCGTAAAGAAATTTAAGAGAAAAATAGGAGGGACAAATGTATTGTCTGAGGGTGTAATTAAAGACTCAGTAGAGTATATGGGACACTTCTACTCTTTACTGATAGATAAGAGCCTTGAATCAGGAATAGTACCTAAAGATGGGACAATTTTGACGATTGTCCCCATTAAAAAAGTAAATAAAAGTTGAAGAAATGAGGCCAATTAACACTCTTCCAAACATTGAAAAAACTCTGGAAATTGTGGTTAAAACGCAGTTGTTATGTCATATTGAAACTAATAACATATTCATAAAAGAGCAATTAGGTTTCCGGGAGAAGCACTCGTGTGAGACTGCACTAAAATTGTTACTATCACAGTCGGAGGAAGATCTTAATTCAAAGTTGAATATCGTAGCGGTGTTTATTGATCTGAAAAGAATGTTGAAAAAACTTGAGCATATTGGTATAAAAGACAAGGAGCTTGACTGGTTTCGGAGCTACCTTACCGATCGTATGCAGTGATCGAGTCGACTGTGTCAAAAAAAGTAGCCGTGAATATTGGGTTACCACAGGGCTCGGTGTTAGCACCAGTTCTTTTCAATATTTATATCAGTGATATTAATATGGTGCTAAAACACTGTAAGATAAAATTGTTCGCTGATGACACACTTCTAACAGTCAGTAATAGGAACGTGCAGAATGCGATTGACAAAATGCAGAAGATCTGAATTCCTTATATAACTGGTTATGCTCTAATAAACTAAAACTGAATGTTAATAAGACGCAGTTCATGGTCTTAAATAGGGCAGTCAATAACGGATGCTCAAACTACAGCCTAAAAATAAAAGATGAAGTTATTAAAGAAGTTAAACTCATTAAATACTTAGGGATATACATTAATAATAAATTAAAAATAGATGAGCATATTGAATATACAGTTAAAAAAATTGCAAAAAAAATTGGCTTTATAAAAAGATCTTGTAAATATCTAGGAAGGAGATACAAAAGCATTGTCAATAGATCTATAGTGGAACCCCACTTTATATATTGTCCAACGATATTCTTCATAGTTAGCGATACCCAAGTAGATAAACTGCAAAACCAAGCTATGCGCTTTATACTAAATAAATCTAATGATACACCCACGCGGGATATGATCGCTGATATACATTGGCTGAGTGTGAAGTAGCAAGTTTTTTATCATGCTATGTAATTTGTGTTTAACATAAAAGAAGGCAGACTTCCGGATTATTTGAGTGACAACCTTCGGTACATTAACGACACCCACTCATACCTACTAAGAGAGACCAACAGCTTTAGGCTACCCTTCTATAGTACGCAAACGTCAAGCTGTATAGTTGTGTTTTCTCTGTGCTACTTTTTTCATATTGAAATTTATTATTTCTTTGTATATAAATTAATAATTTAGTGATAAAAGTTTTGGAGATTTATCTGTGCGCATATAAAGCTAAGTTAAATATTTGTTGAGCACTTTTTGCATTGATTTTATTACACTTTAATTTAGTTTTCAATTGCCGAGTGATTAGTTGATTTGCATTGTTATTGTTCTTATTTACATTGTTTTTGCTTTAAACTTTGTGTATTCGTTTAAGTTTGCGCGCATTTTCTTTTCTCTTTTTTGATTGTCATTCTTTAGACAGCTGTTTGCGTTTAGTTTTTTAGGTGTCTATTACTGTGCATCTCAAACCTTAAATAATTATAAAACTTGCCCTACCTTACAAACTGCTTTCTTCTTTGATTTATTAATACAATTTTAGTTTTTACCCATATTGAATTTTACTGTTTGTATTATGTCTTGCATTTTTGAGAACTGCAAAAATAAAAGCGATAATGTGCAACGCTCTATTGCATGCTGGTTGTGCGATGGGATTGCTCATATAAAATGTGCCGGATTGACTGGTAGAGTCCTAGACTTAATAAATGAAGGAAGAGGTATTCGTTGGTCTTGTTTGAAATGCAGATAAACTGAGGTTGAACTTTTCCAATTTTTTAGAGAAACCAGAAATGGATTTTTCGAAATCGGTAAAGACCTTCGGGCACTTAATGATAAATTTAAACGTTATGAAAACGTGTTTAAATTATTTAAGTGCCTAGATAAACAAACTTCGCAACCTGTAAGAGAGACCAAACGCAAACGGACACACAGTCCACCGAAGGAAAGTATTGTGGCTCCTCTTACATTACTTCAAAAGAATATTGTGCCTCAACCCCAACAAATTGAGCTAATTAATCTTTTGTCTCCTGTCCCTCCGCCTCAGGGCCCGTCTTCTTCAACTTCATCAAGAACTGTCTGCGCTCGCGCTTCTTCCTCTAATAAAAGCAATTCTGATTATAAGAACTTACAGGCATCTTCATCTGAAGTGGGGCCATCACCGCCTCAATCACTTCCACCATCCCAATCTGCTCCTATTGTTGCAAAAACTGTAGCACCATTGGATGAGACTGACTGCTCTGCAAAGAAGCTGGTTGTGGTTCCTTTGAATAAATCGATTTTTGTTTCTAGATTTGCTAGGGACACTTCTTCTGATTATATAGAGTTTTACATTTCATCAAAAATTAAGACTTGTAACTTAGCAATCCGAAAATTTAACTTTAAATACGAACGTAACGTATCATCTTTTAAAATTGATGTGGCACCTGAAGTTTTTGATACTTTGCTTAACAATTCTTTTTGGCCAACCGGGGCATTTGTTCGCGAATTTGAATACAAGCCACATAGAAATAAAAATAAAATAAATAACTTAGCTTCAATTCCTTATCGTGACATTGAGCCAAAAAACTAATTTTAAATTCTACTTTAAGTATTTTCTATCAAAACTTTAGAGGTTTAAATACTAAATTGAACGATTTATATTTAAAAGGCTTAGACTGTAACTATAACGTAATTTGCTTTACTGATACCTGGCTTAAACCACATATTTTTAATTCCTAATCAATATCAAATTTATAGAAATGACCGTAAGGACAGAATCGGTGGGGGTGTTCTTTTTGCAGTTCATTCTTCTATACCATTCGAAGATGCTAATATCCCCCTCATCGAGTCAATCGAATTAAAAGCAATACGAGTTATGGTTGGAAATGGTTTCTTTTATTTAGCTGTTTGCTACATCCCTCCTAATTCCGACTTATTGGTATATTCTCAACATATTGCGTTACTTAGATATTTAAGTTTAATGATTACTGCACATGACTCGATGATTGTTCTTGGTGACTTCAATATGCCAGGCATATCAAGGACTCTAGTGAACGACTTTATCGTTCCAATTTCATCAAGGGATAGATACACTCTGTTCTTAGAAGATATGGCTAAGCTCTGTCTAAATCAGATTAATTTAATTCCAAACAATTTGGCACCATTCTGGATCTTGTTTTTGTTGATGATATATCTAAATCATCTTGGAAATAATGTTGATACATCAAATAACTCAAACGCTCGTTTTATTTTCGCGAAAGCCAATTTCAAGAAATTAGATCGAGAATTGTCAACATTATCTTGGCCGACGTATAAAGATGACGTTCAACGTTGTGTTCAGCATTTTAATAATACTATATATAGCCTATTTCTAAGGTTTGTACCCAAACGGGTTGCGGTACAAAAGGAGCAATCACAACCTTGGTTTACAAAAGAACTAAGAAATTTAAAAAAATAAAACGTCGCGATCTTTTAATTGTACAAAATAACTGGTTTGAACGCTAACTATGTTAAATACTCAGTTCTATGACACACTTATTTTGAATTAAGTAAAAATGCTACCGATCTTATTTGTGCAAAGTTAAAAGGAATTAAAAAAAAGCCTGAATCATTTTATGATTTCGTTAACTCAAAACGCGGAGTGACTAGTTTTCCGTCTGCTATGAAATATAAAAATACCGTGTCTGGTGACTCCCAATCAATTTCCAACATGTTTGCCCAATTCTTCAGGTCAAATTACTCCACTAACTCGCCTCTGAGCAAACCTTATCCATATAAACTCTGTTCCCTCACCTCTGCTATTATTCCGCAGATATCTTCCGAGGAAGTATTTTATTATTTGAGTAACTTAAAAGAATCATTTAAGGCTGGCCCCGATTCGATCCCGACGTGTTTCCTCTTAAACTGTGCTAAACATATTTATGAGCCCTTAACTAATTTATTTAATTTTTCTCTTAAGCTTGGGATTTTCCCTTCAGCTTGGAAAGAGTCATTCATTATACCCCTTTATAAGACCGGGAGTAGGCCCTGTATAGAAAATTACCGCGGTATAGCTAAGCTTTCTGCTATTCCTAAATTATTCGAAGCTATTATTGTTGACCATTTAGCGTATTCCATATTCTCTACAATTTCTAGCACACAACATGGGTTCTCTAAGGGTAAATCTACCGTTACAAACTGGCTTGAGTTCACAACTCATGTTTAAAATGGATTCAGAGAAATTATGCACACTGATCTTATATACACTGATTTTAGTAAAGCATTCGACAGAGTAAGTCACTCTTTACTGATCCATAAACTCGATCTCCTTGGTTTTCAACCTAATCTCCTTCGTTGGATGTCTTCTTACCTCATTGACAGAACACAACGAGTTCTCTTTAAAAATAGTACCTCAAACATTATTCATGTTTCTTCAGGGGTCTCGCAAGGAAGTCACCTTGGTCCGATTCTGTTTTTATAAATGACTTACCTTCTGTAATAAATTATTTAAAAATTTTATTGTATGCTGATGTAAAGCTTTTTAGATCGTATCATTCTGTTGAGGAAAGGTCCTTACTTCAAGCGGATTTAAATAGCATGACTAACTGGTGTGAAGTAAATTACATGCCAATAAACCTTAAAAAATGTAAAGTAATGTGCTTTTCTCGCAGAGCAGTTCAACCAGCTTCTTATGACGTATGTAACCATAACCTCGAACAAGTGTTTAACTTTGTTGATCTTAGAATTACAATGGACCCGAAATGGTACAGTTAACAAAGCCAACGGCGTTTTTGCATTTGTAAAATGGTGGTCAAAAGAATTTAATGACCTTTACATCACGAAGGCTCTGTTCACAACGTTAGTGAGGCCCATACTGGAATATGGATCTGTTGTTTGGAACCCGCGCTATCAAGTTCATTCCGACAGAATAGAGTCAATTCAAAAACAATTTCTGCTTTTTGCTTTAAGGAATTTTCGTTGGGATTCTCAGTACAACCTGCCGCCATATATAAGTCGTTTAAAACTCATTAATCTTCCTACACTTGCTAGTCTCAGAGAAATGCTAGGCATTGTATTTTTGGTCAAGTTACTGACAGGCTTGATCTCTAGCCCATCTCTTCTTAGCGAAATAAAACTAAACGTTTCCTCCAGAATTTCAAGACATTTCCGGCCTCTCTTTCTGAAGCCATGTAAAAGTAATTTTGAGTTAAATGAGCCACTTCGTAGTTTGTGTCCGGATTTTAACACTCACTCCGGTTCTTTTCATATTTCAGACTCACTTTTTTACATAAAGAAAAATATACTCAATGCTCTCAATAATTGATACATACATACATATACATATATTACTATTCGATCAGCTGATGAGCATTTGTTCTGTAGCTGAACAGTTTTAGATCTCGACACTTAACAAACCTCTGCCTTTCATGACTCGGCGCAATATATATGAAAAAAAAAACAAATAAAAAAAAAAAGTGTTTTTTATATATCCGTGCGTCATGCGGATTCGACCCTCGCGTCGGTCGGGCGGGTATGGAGGGATAAAACCCTTTGGGATTATTATCATAACCGAAGTGGATAAAAGAAACATTTTCTATAAAGGGCTAAAGTGTTTTAATGAATTACCGTCGCACATAAAAAAATGCACTAGCTTTACTAGTTTCAAGAAATTACTGTATGACCATTGCAAAACATTGACTATCCGGTAAGGGCGCGGAATGGAAACTTGGTCTTTCCATCCGTCCTAGCACCAACTAAAGGCGATATGACCATGGATCGGAAACACGGCCTTTCCGACCATGACAAACTGTTCGTATGAAAAGTAAGAAGTGGAATATGGATCGAAAACTCGTGCTTTCCGACCATTAGAAACCAAGTAACAGAAATGCGGAGCGGAAACTAGGTCTTTCCGCCCGTGGCACATAATGGTAGACTGGAAACAAGGCCTTTCCAGCTACCCAACTACGCAACTACGCAATTATTTTTAAGCAACTTTATATTTGATTTGTAAAATTATTTTTAACATGTACTTACGCTTTAATGGAAAATATATTATAACTTTGTAAAATTGTACATTTTAAAGTCGCAAGACTGTAAACAATAAATAAATAAAATTAATAAATAAATTAAATTTAATCAAATTGTTTGAGGGTTGTCGAAAATTTATTTGGCGTTATAACTTTTCGAATGCCATCAACAAATGTCGAACTTTTCAGAAATATGTTTCTAGTCTCAACGGTTCTGAAAATGCATTTTCTACTCATCTTCCTCAAAAAAGCCGTGAACCCAATTAGTACTCGTATACACTTAAATCCTTAAGTCCTTAAAAATGTTGAAGGATAGAAATTAATTAAGTTCTAAACTAAATTGCTCAAATGGCAGCGTATAATTGAAACCCTTTTTATCACAGCAAGTGAGAAATTTACAATATTTCAATATAAAATCACACTTCACTATTTGCCCAACTTCCCTACAAAGCCAACGCATTCGGCATGAGTGGCAGGCACAGTGATACCGAAAAACTCTACACAACCAATACTCGGTAACACCGCACCTTAACCTTCACTCACTTAATACCTACTGTATCGACCGCGAAAGTGCAACATTTAAGTGTTGTTTCAACAATCCCGTTAACTGATATGCGCTCTGCGGTTGGCATTAAGGCAAAGCAGCAGCAACAGCGAAAAATGCTATAGAAACATGCATACTAACTGAAACAGCGGCACGACGAACTATTGGAAGATATGCTTTTATTGGGTAGAGGGGAAACGTGAAGTATGGGGGTAAGAAACTTTTTCCACTTAAATAAGAGTGCTGCAATTAAAACGAAAGTTTGGTAAGTTGCATTACAGCTCGGTAAAATAATTATTGCTAATGTTGCTATTGTTGTTTTTACGTATACTGTTGTTGCTGCGTTTGCCAACGTAGTTTTTCTTGCAACTATGTACTGACGTTCTTCGTAGTTCCTGATGTTGGCAATGAATGGCGCTGGCGCTGAAATTGCTTATACAGCGCAAAATTGAAAGCAACTTGAAACTTTAATTGACTAAATTAGGTCAGTACTTTGTTTTAGGGCAAATTGTTGTTAGAACTACAGCGTGTTTTGCCAGCAGGATATCGTAAGTAGTAAGTAGTACGAATTTGATAATGGCGAGTAGTGTAAGAAATTGTTGCTTGTTGGTTGCACTTTGCTGTCGCTGTATGTACTTGAAAGGATGTGTAAATGAACGCGATATATGTATATGTTAGCAAGCATAAGTATTCAATGCCAAAACTACCAATTGGGTTTGATAAAATATAGCAGTTGAATAATCGAGGGTTAGAGAGAGGAAGAGAAAGAGCGAAGGAACTATAATATGTACTCAAACAAAAACCATTTAAAGCCATGTAAAAATTGTATACAATATTATTAATTATATTACAAGTTTTCAGTAAAAGTAAATATCATTTATTCAAAGCTGCAGATTTCTGAGATCTTTAGCGCATTTTTTTTCAAATAACTTACATAATATATGTATATTTATATGTGAAGAAAAGCACAAAACTCTGCAAATCTGTATATGGTACAAACCTAGGAATTGTATTGTCGAAAAGTCATACAATTTTATAAATTCCAAGTTATTTTATTTTACATCTTTTTTCTTTGCAATGCAACAAAAACAAGAAAATATACATTTTGAGGACATAGGACATAGGACATTTTACTACACCTTGTGAATTCAATAATAGAGTTTAACACTTGTATACGTATGGTTCTTGTATGAGAATTTTCCGTACTTCAATTAAAAAATAAAAATCTACACATATTTCTTGTGAACTGTAGGTATGTTATTCCAACTCTCCTTTTTTAAGTATATTTATTCTGGCACTGTCAACAATAAAAATGGGACTTTTAACTAGCTTTAACATTTAACAAAAATTTCAGACATTTTAAAAAATATATTTAGAAAATTTTGGAGTATTCAGATTTATAGCAAACCATAATATAATAACACAGTGTGACACTCTAAAATACCTGGGAAGTGATGTTTTTTTTCTTGTAGGTCTTATCGAGTAGAACGAGAATCCAATTTTGGAATTTGTCAAACACCCCCAAAATCTCGACTTAACCTTAAAAAACCGATTTTTCGTGCTTTTGCGCACTTCTTAGCCCATATCTTAGCTAACTAACAACCGATATAATCATTCTAAGAACGGTTTAAGAAAGAAGAAACTCAGACCTTTAAAAAGATATATAGACGTCTTCGTAAAGCTGAAGAAATTTACTTGTTTTTGCACAACAAACTTAGATTTTGCTACCCTTTTTCTTCTTTTTTTGACTTTGGCGATATTTTCACACACTATTTTATAAAAACACAAAATGAGTTTTGATTAGATTCAAAGAGTAAGTTTAATACCGAGTTCAACGAATGTTTTTTTTATTTTTTATAGGAACGAAATTTTTGCAAACATTTGCTTCTGTCGTTCCCAAGGAAATTATCACTTAATTTTTGAGTTTTTACTCAATTTTGAAGTCTTTATAAATTTCCGTTATACTGAAGTGCACGTGTTGTTTATCTTTTTTGTGTTTGCTGTTAATTTATCACTTAATTTTTGAGTTTTTACTCAATTTTGAAGTCTTTATAAATTTCCGTTATACTGAAGTGCACGTGTTGTTTATCTTTTTTTGTGTTTGCTGTTAATTTGAATAAAAATCGTGGTAAAGTAAAAAATAAAATGTGCGACAAGCGTAATAAGTTTTGCTACATTTGTGGCTTATTTACGGATACAAGTCATCGGCGTGATTTTAAAAATAATATTGGTGTTGTAAAAATATATAACAAGATTTTCGAAAAGTTTTATAGTGCGAGTGGCTGGTACGAGCTAGAATTTATTTGTGAATATTGCTGCACAACATTAAAAAAATTTAAAGTTCAACAATCAATTACTTTGCCCTTTTCTGTGCCTATGCCTTGGCATCATCCGGCATATCATAAACAAGACGATTGCTATTTTTGCAAAACAAACGTTTCAGGTCACAATTTTAAATCACGGAAAAACGTAAAGAATGCGAATGTTGTTACGGTTACAAAACCAAAATAATTAAATGCCGAAGTGCCTACAAAAAGTGAGTCAATTGATGCTGGTGAAAAATATTTAGTAGATGAAGAATTCCTTCCTTGTAAATCAAAATCAACGGAAAACCATTTGGTTTCAAATTCTGATTTCGCCGATCTCGTGCGTGATTTGCATTTATCGTCCTCGGTTCACAACTAAAGCAGTGGAATTTAGCGGAAAAATATTTTCAAATAACATCGGGTACAAAAAGCGACCGCACTTTGATACTTAGAGAAAGTTTTAAAACTGATGACAATGACTATGATCTTGTACATTGTGTAAATGTACCCAAATTATTTTCGGCTTTAAATTATAATTATAATGCAGATGAATGGCGACTTTTCATTGATGGATCGTATAAAAAAATGTACTCTAAAAAAAAAAATACATTCGTCTTCCCTTAATGAAGTCTGTAATGGCACCCTTAGGTTTAAAAGCAGTGTTATTACGCAATGAAAATCTCTTACCATCAGTTCCAATCGCGTATGGGGTTAACACGAAAGAAACGTATGAAATGATGGAAAAAATTTTACGGTTGATCGACTATGCCACGCATAAATGGAAAGTCATCGCTGACTTAAAAGTGTTGACAATTTTATTTGGCATGCAAGGTGGCTACACAAAATTTCCTTGCTACCTTTGTTAATGGGATAGCCGGGCATCCAATCGCTATGATCGCAAAGCATGGACATCTCGAGAGCCACATCAGATAGGTAGGAAAAACGTTTTAAGCCTCCCATTGGTAAAATCTGAGGATGTTATCTTATCACCACTACACTTAAAGCTGAGATACATGAAACAAATTGTAAAGAAATTTGATGTTAATAGCGAAGCTTTTCTTTATCATAAAACTGTCTTCCCAAAATTAAGTGAAGCCAAAATAAAAGACGGTATTTATTACTTTGTTTTCATGCCTACTTGTTTTTTATTTTTTTTATAATATGTGTATATAGGTATTTTCATTGAACCTCACATTCGCAAAATTATGAGGTAACATGAACAAGTTAAGCTGTGTTGAGAAACGAGCATGGAAGAGTTTTGTAGCGCTATGTGATAATTTCCTTGGGAACAACAGAAGCGACGACCACATGACGGTTGTAAACGAATTTTTAAGTGCATATGGTGAAATGGGTTGCAACATGTCGATAAAAATTCATTTCTTGCATTCGCATTTGGACTTCTTCCCACATAATCTGGGCCAGTTCAGTGATGAACAAGGGGAACACTTCAACCAAAAAATGGCTACGATCGAAAAACGTTTCGAAGGAAGAAACAAAAAAAATATGATGACAGAATATTGCTGGTCAGTACAACGCGAAACTGACGATGCTGACCTAAGGAAAAAACGGTAAAAAAAGCACTTTTGATCTATATATTTTCATTTAATAATATTTATTAGTAAATTAAGTTCGTTGTAAATTTTTGCAAAAATTTCGTTCTTATAAGAAGTAAAATAACTCAGTCACTTTTTGGCCGATTTTTTAAAAGAAACATTCGTTGAATTCGGTATTAATCGTACTCTTTGAATTTAATCAAAACTCATTTAGTGTTTTTATAAAATAGTGTGTGAAAATATCGCCAAAATTGAAAACAGAAGAAAAAGGGTAGCAAAATTTAAGTTTGTTGTGCAAAAACAAGTAAATTTCTTCAGCTTTATTAAGACGTCTATATATCTTTTTTAAGGTCTGAGTGTCTTCTTTCTTAAACCGTTCTTAGAATGAATTAGCTAATTAGCTAAGATATGAGCTAATGAGCTAAGATATGGGCTGCAAAAGCACGAAAAATCGGGTTTTTAAGGTTAAGTCGAGATTTTGGGGGTGTTTGACAAATTCTAAAATTGGATTCTCGTTCTACTCGATAAGACCTACAAGGAAAATAACATCACTTCCCAGGTATTTCAACTTCATTCTTTTTTGTAGCCCTGTGTAAGTCGCACAAATCAACTATTTTTTTTTTTTCAAATTTTCGTCGGTTGGCAAAATTCTAAAAAATCAGCAGTAACTTTTAGACACTTAAGTTGACGACAGAGGACACGCTATAAGCGGAGCAAAGCAGTAAAGCTATATCGTGCTATAAATAGCATCTAGTATTTTCTTATGTGTTTGCTTGAAGCATGTCAGAGTGTAAGCGAAGAGCAAAGAGTATTCATGCTATAAATGAAGCGTGAAGCTACAAAGTATGTTGTGAACTGCTTTATAGCATGAACTCGCTTGAATTTTTTCTATTATTTTTGTTTTCTGTCATTTTAACAGCTGTTTCGCGCTTAAATTATTAAGAGTGTTCGTTTTAAAAACCCAGTAAAAAGGCAGTACCAATTTGTACCAAATCGTGTTCGTTTCGCCAAAAAACTTGCAAAACTTGCAAGGAGAGAGCGCAATTTTGACATTTCTTTTGGAGGGGAAGTTGCTAATTCGTGCTGGGAAAATTTGTGCCAGCACAAATTAGCAAGCAAGAAAGAACAGCTGATTGTAGCATATGGTTGCATTTGAGTCAACAAAACAATTCAACATTTCAAATTATAAATTTGAAAAATCATAATTATGAGTGATTCATTTACAAAAGAAGTAAGTAAATACATATTACAAATAGTAAATACATTATGAAATTTGGTTTCTTAATTTTAATAACGCAATTAAAAAGTTGGCCGATAAAGGCAAATGTGTTCGTGATCAGAGGGCGGTAGAGTCATCGCCATCAGTATTAGATCCCACAGTCAGTAATGAGGAAACACAAATTGAGAGCATTGAAGGTATACGATTTTAATATACTGTTTGTAAAATTAAAACACATCTTCTTTTTGGATTCATTTATTTATTTGGGAGCGGTGACGACCATTGCAATATCTAGTTAATGAAAAATATAAATTAGCTATAAAATTATTAGTTTTATTATAATACTTACCAAAAACTTGTAAGCAGAAAACAAAAAACCAACTGTATAAATAAAAGCAACTGTCGACACACACAGATTTAAATGCAACTGTGCAAGCAAACAGCTGTTATTTCAACTTGCTTGCAAGTTTTTACTAAATCCTGTTCGCCAAAAACTCAGTAACTTTCTGCATTTGAGAGAGTAAGATGCCTTACTCTCTGAATTAATTTACTGGCTAATTTTTATTGGGTTTTTAAAACGAACACTCTTATTATGTGTTTATGAAAAGTAAAAAATTGACATTTATATTAAGCAAACTAGCATGCACTCTGACATGTGATAGCTTTGATTATAGCAAGAAATATTATCGCTTCAATCTTCGCTCCGCTTATAGCGTGTACTCTGTCGTCAACCTTAAAACTCGCACTTTATTCTACGTAAATTTAATGGCAGTTTTTTCGCATTCCCAAACAATAATAATTGTTTTTATTGAAATTTGGAACGATTTTCCGCCATCCCTTGTCAAGTTTGGTTTTAAGACAAACCGGTTTCGGCGTTGTGCCATCTTCAGTGTCGTTTTTCCTTCTGACTAGTTTTGTATTTGTTCTAGGTATTTATAGGCGTTTTATTGTCAAATGCTCTAGTTCAGTTAGGTACGACCTTGCGCACCAAGATTCCTTCAGTCAGTCAGGTAGTTGGTCGTAAAGAACTGCAGCTGTTTGCCTGTCCTTCGGTGTTGTGTTTTACGTGTTCGGACGGGTAGAAATCAGTTTTTCCTTAATGAGTTTTTGTGTTCGTTTAAACGCCTTTCCTTTTTACTACTGGCTTAGAAAATTATTTTTATTTTAAAGGCACACCGCGACCAGTTCATTATTTTATTAAAAAGGCTAGGATTTAAAATAACTTCTGCTAGAAGTTCGTTTGAGAGCTCAGCCCATAGAACAAAGCGCAAAACATTCTTCACAGTATACCTGAAAACGATATGGGACTTTGGAAGAATGTAATATTTACAGATGAGTGTAAACTGAGTATAAAATACTCAGATGGGTGCATACAAACTACGAAAGAAGCAAACACGGGCCTTCATAAGCGCAATCTGCAACATTCCGGCGGAGGCTCTTTGATAGTACGTCGATGTTTTGATGCATGCGAAGTATTTACCCACTCCACTTACATAGGAAGATCACATTATTGATGGTATTATTCTGCTTAGCAATATCTTGACATTTTAAAAAGGAATATCCGTAAAAGTGCCCAATAATTTGGTTGTTAGAAGAAATGTATACTTCATCGGGATGACGATCCAAAACACATAGCGCTGGATACGAGGTTATAGATCTTGTATAAATGTCCCAAATATATAAAAATACCACCCCAAAACCCGGAACTAAACCCAGTTGCAAATTATTGGTCGATTTTCCAAAAACAGCTGAGACATCAGCAAATAAAAGGTCGTGATGGTTTAAAACGACCAAATCACAAAAAAAAATTGGTGGAGTCTATGCCAGAAAGCTAATCTGATGTTTAAAAAGAACAATTGGTGGAGTCTATGCCACAAAGATAATCTGATGTTTAAAAACAACGAGGATATTTCACAAAATAATAACAACTACAAAAATTTCCTTATTCTTTACTAATAACACTGTGATAGCTTTTTTCAAAAAAAAAAAAAAGACAAGACCAAACTTGACGGTTTCCCCCTATTTTGGGTCCTACGAATCGAACTGCATCATTACTTTTTTTAGTTACAATCATGGTTTCATACAAAATTTTTTGTTGAAGTGTTTCATCAAAGTGGCCCATTGTAAGAGAAAGGCACATTTTTCTTCGGTCTCTAACTTTTTTAATGTTGACTTTCTTGGTAAACTTTCTTTGGCAAAGCTTCTCAGAATAAGTCCGTCTTTATGTTCTTAGATGACTGTAAACCCCAAAATCAATGTTTTGGGTGTCCTTATAGCCAATATGTCAAAAAAACTTTAATTTAACCCATTTTTTTGATGTTTTTTCCCTCACGTTTCGTCAATATTTCAATTTATAATAGTAAGAAACTTAAGCAAAGACAACCTTCTGAGCAAACTAACCATTAGAAAAAACAACTTAACAAAATTTGTATTTTTTTAAAAAGCTACACTAACTATGTTTGTGTGCTGTTTTATTTTTTTTTGTATCTTTTAAGTGTTATTAATAAGTATCATAAATTTGTACACAATATTTAAATTAAATTTAATAAGACTCATCTATCAATGTCCAACACAAATCAGCAAGCAACGAGTCAAGCTTTTTGCCGATGTACCAATGCTCAAGGGGAGCGACGACTTGGTGAAATCTTTCTCCATGCTCATCGGGTTCAGTCGGAACTTGCTGCTCAAAATGGTCCTTGTGATGGTGAAGGAAATGAATTTTTAAGGACATATTCACACCTATTTCTTCAAAAGCGTCTAACATGTCATGCACATTTTTTTTCCAATCTTCAGACCGGTGCACTCCTAAGCAATGTTTTATAACGGTCATAACGGAGTTCCAGGCAATTTTTTTATTTGGCCTTAAAAGTTCTCCGAATTTTGCGTCCTTCATAAGTTTTCTTATATCGGGGCCATTGAGAACACCTGAAAATAATGTTATGTTGATTTAGTTAAATCCGCACATATCATCCATTGATGCTGCTAATACTGAACTCTGTCCAAAATTAATTTCATTGCTTCGTATGTATCCTTTGTGTTGGAGCTTATGGCGATTGGAACCGGATTTTTTGTGTTGTCCACATACAGCAATACTGCTTTCAAACTATTTTTCGACGAGTCAATAAACAAGCGCCATTGCTTTCGTTTGTACTCACAGTTCATGTATTGCATAAGACCAGGAATATTTTTACAATACGAAAAAGTATTGTCGCCATTAACCTCAAAGAAATCTAAAAGCTCCTCCTGTCTTTTGCGGTATCCATACACCTTCACATCTTTAGACAATATATTTACAGATCGAAGATGATGTGCTAGGCAAATCGCTTGTCTTTACGATAATTTCAGCTGTCGTACCATCGTATTCAAACGGGCTTGGAAAATCTCCAAGTGACGACATGGGCTTTCAACATCGGTTGGGTTATACATGGACAGTAGATCTGTAGGTTCGGTGGCAAATGTTGGCGAAATATATCTCTCAGTTGGACTTGGACATCTTGGTATCGGAACATTTTCTGAGTGAGATACTGGTAGCTGTGCAGATTGAACACTTTTGTAAACTGTGTTTTTTTTTTGTTGAGTGTTGCAATTTTGTTCTTGCACGCGTAGCAGTTACCAGTATGATGCCCTTGTGGATCTATCCAAATCATTGGGATGCCGAATCCCATTTTTAGGCACAGTCTTTTTGACCAGTTATGCAGGTTGTTGTTGCATTGCGTGCAAATGGTATTTGGCACCCAATCTACGAAATATTCCTCGTAGATGCCGGCAGTTCCAGAAGATATTTTGCGTCTACTCCGAGGGCTTGTACATTTTCCACATACGTAGCAGAACAACGATAGGCCAATTGGACACTTATTCATTTTAATTTATTTTCTTAATATGCAAGGCACTAAAATAATGTTCTTTCCGCGAAGTCAAATTTGACTCTTAGGCAAGCAAACGTTACTTGTTGTTATTTCTTATCAGTGCAGTGGTTAAAAGCTTGACTCGTTGCTTGTTGATTTGTGTTGGACATTGATAGATGAGTCTTATTAAATTTAATTTAAATATTGTGGACAAATTTATGATACTTATTAATAACACTTATAAGATACAAAAAAAATAGCACACAAACATAGTTAGAGTAGATTAAAAAAAAAATACAAATTTTGTTAAGTTTTTTTTCTAATGGTTAGTTTGCTCAGAAGGTTGTCTTTGCTTTAGTTTCTTACTATTACAAGATGTCACTTAACGTATAATTATCAAAGGGCAAATTAAAATATTGACGAAACGTGAGGGAAAACCATTAAAAAAAATGGGTTAAATATTTTAGATTTTTCGACATATTGGCTATAAGGACACCCAAAGCATTAATTTTGGGGTTTACAGTCATCTAAGAACTTAAAGACGGACTTATTCTGAGAAGCTTTGCCAAAGAAAGTTTACCAAATAAGTTAGAGACCGAAGAAAAATGTGCCTTTCTCTTACAATGGGCCACTTTGATGAAACACTTCAACAAAACATTTTGTATGAAACCATGATTGTAACTCAAAAAAGTAATGATACAGTTCGATTCGTAGGACCCGAAATAGGGGGAAACCGTCGAGTTTGGTCTTGTCTTTATTTTTGACTATCACAGTGTAACCAGTAAACGTAGGTGCACTAATACGAATTTTGCCTCTAGTAAATGGAGTTAACTTGCTTATTTTGTTAATTTGTTAAATATAATGAATTATTTTTTAGGTTTTTGTTATTGAACCTTACCATTATTGAAATAAATTGATTTTAACCCAGTTTTTCAGGTGGGGTGTTATAAGGCCATCGGCAATAAAGCCACATGACTTTATTTCCCAACAAGAGGGGAAATAGGGGCATATCCTTTATTCCTCCGCACGTTGAGAATTAGAGCCATACTCTTTTTTTTACACATGAGCACTAAGGCCATAATCATATTTCTGTCTATTGAGTAATAAAATAATAATGACATTGGCAACCCTCGGTGGGGTGCAATAAGGCCATACGCAATAAAGCCATACTCTCATGCATTACTTTTAATATTGCTTGAACAACATGCAATTCACAAGTGTGTTAACTTTAGTTTTTTGAGGCGATCTTTTTCCGCAGAGGCGGCTTACAAAAAAACCCTTACTAATCAGAATTTTAATTTTCGCGAGAAGGAAAAGCAGGTTACGCCCATACGCTTTGCAACATTCAAAGGGAACATACCTTATCTACGCTATACATACTTTTTTCCTCCAATTTAATGCCCAATATGTGGAACAATTGTACAAGAAGGCAAATTAGTTTATGTTCAAATTCAATTTATGTTTCCTTTTTTCTTGGAACATTCGTTAGTTTTTTTTTTTTTCGCAAGTGACGGTCGGCGCGAGGACGGAATAGCGCGGCGCGGCTGGACGCGAAGGAGAGTAATTGCATGTTTAAGGTGACGTTGTTGTTCAAGGCGGTTTAGTAGTTTTGTTGCGAACTTTTTCTATTGCTTAAATAAAAACTGTTGTTGTTTTTTCACAAAAAAATTTTCCATAAACTGGCCTTGACGTCAATAAAAATTCTAAAATATTAAATAAAAGAAATATAAAAATTTTAAAGCGTATATATTATTAAAATTGAAATATTTTGTTAAAACAAAATGAATTGTGTACATTTGAAATAATAAGAAATCAAGAATTAAACAGAAATCTACAGGTGACATACAGAGAAATTTTTATATTAACGTTTATACCTTCATCAAACATTTTTGAAAGATAAAAATTATAATGAAAGATGCTCGTATAAGAGTAAATTTTTAAAAATGAGAAATAAAGCCATAAAGCCCTTAAAATTCCAATTCCTTAAAATAAAAAAAAGGAAATTAAGCCATAATGGCATAATGGCATATATTGTACAATATTTGCTGGTGGATATTTATTGATGAACATGTGGTTTGCGAAGTTCGACTCAGGTACAGTGGTAGGCTTTTGTACCTTCAGTTATACTAAAAGAGACGTTGAAACTTAATAACTAATACGTAATAACTAACACGACAGAACTCATAGAGAAAGAATTATATCCTTCGATACCCCTTCCAGAGAAAATTGACATAGTACGAAAGACTTTACTTGAAAAAACTTAAGACAAAATTAAAACAATACAGATAACAAAAACCCCATGGACCACGCTCAGCAAAAACTACTTTAAATTCAACAACAAAATATACAGGCAAACAAACGGACTGGGAATAGGAAACCCAACTTCCGCCATCCTCATATAGGTTTTCATGCAAAATCTATAACAGAAATACATGAAAGAATCAACTAATAAACTTGGGGTAACATGTTATGCCAGATACATACGTTGATGATATTATCTGCGTAATCGAGAACGACAATGTGGAAGAAATATTAGAATATTTAAATAAACAACATGGAAACATAAAATATACGATAGAAAAAGAAAAGGAGGGAAAAATTAACTATCTCGATCTAGCAATCCAGATAGATAAAATCCTCAAGGAGTTCAGCTACGAAATATATATCATTCACAATACCTCAAACCACCCTCAACAGCATAAAATAAAGACATTTAACTAATAGACTATAAAACCCACCTTTATATAAGGAAGGACCAAATAAAGACAGACAGAGAAAAAACGACGAAGAGAAACACAAAAGAAAATGAGCAGTACTGGGACAGACACATACAAATTGGCAAACTTTTTTAAAAAACGAAACTTACAGACAGCATTTAAAACAACTAAAAACCTAGGAAAATTGCTTTGAACCAGCATGAATACCGAAGACCCATTAAACAAACAAGGCGTATACAAGCTGACCAATGCCATTACAGCTACTAGGACAAACAGGACGGAAAATAAGAACTATGTAGATTCCGCGAACATATAGCAGGCTACAACAAAAACGTACGAAATACGACCACTGTACTTGATGCGAACTTCGCTAACCACATGCTAAGCAATAAATGTCCACCATCAAATATTAAGAAGACAGCCAAACTACTTTATGTGCAACAGAAAGGACGCCGCCTGAACGTACTCAAAAACATGGAGATATATAAGCAAAAATCTTGATGGAAGAGTTGTAAACGAGCAAACACATACCGACGCAATATTCAAACTGCTTAGGTTGGTATACAAAGGACAGCACAATAAGATAGGTAAAAAGACAGACAACAACACACAGTACCAGAACAAAATGTTGCGCAAAACTAAAATTACCTTAAATAACTTCTACCTGAATAAAGGAAACCAGAAGAGAACCGAAGAATAAAAAACTCACTAAACAGAATTTTATACAGGCTTTCGTTCAGGTACCAAAAGCATAAAACCCCTAAATTGCAAACATCTCGCAAAACTGAATCCAATACCTGAAAATCAATGGACAGCAATAAATACAGCACAAGCAACACTAATTACTCAGAACGAAAACGACACTGAAGATGGCACAACGCCGAACCCGGTATGTCACAAAACCAAATTTGACAAGGGATGACGGAAAATCGTTCCAATATACATCACATTTATTCATCCCATTTTATCAATTAACTCCCTAGTATTCCTAACGATGTATTTGTTAGGTAGTTCTAGATTCTCCTTTAACAGAGATTTGAGATATTTCGACAACTTATATCCTGGAGCCGATTTGTGATTTACAATTGATCTCATCGGCGTGCCGGGTTTGTGTATTCTTGTTAAAGCGATCATTGTTTGCACGGAGGGATTCATTAAAGTCATCGTGTGTGCCTGTTTTTTCTTTATAACGGAGGTCGCCTGCTATACCGTGTGCTTTATTGCGGCTTGGTATTCTTCTGTTGGGTCCTTTCTCATTATCAAGCAGCTTGTTTCTTTTATTATCTGCTCTCTTTTTCCTATGTATGTACTCTTCTTTGTACATTAATACCGTTCTATTTCCTTTATCAGCTTTCGTTGTTATTAACTGGATTGTTTTATTTTCATCGCTCTGTCCCTTTTTACTCGTATGTATTTATTTGATATCTTTTTCAATTATTCGTCTGCATATAAGTATGTGTTGCATGATCTTAATCTTCGTTAGACTATCGCCGAAAACAACGGAATCTCGTAAACAAAATAAAAAAAAACATAACAATTAAAATAGCAAGCAGCATAGAAGATAAGGAAATGGCCTGGGCAGTCTTGGCGTACACGGGAAAAACCTCTACCCGCTCGCACACTTAAAACACATCACCGAAGAACAAGCAAACAGCTGCAGTTCTTTACGACCAACTACCTGACTGACTGAAGGAAACTTGGTGCGCAAGGTCGTACGTAACTAAACAAAACGACTATAAACACAAAACTAGTCAGAACGAAAAAGACACTGAAGATGGCACAACGCCGAAACCGGCTTGTCTTAAAACCAAACTTGACAAGGGATGACGGAAAATCGTTCCAAAATTCAATCGATTAATACCCTGTCGGAAACTTCAACAACAACAAAAAAGATAATTTTTTTAAGTTAAAAAATTTTATAAAATATTATGGAATTTCGTATTAAGTTTCAAACTTTAGTTTGTATGGCTTTAGTTAGAGAACAAACTAGATATTATTTGAAAAAAATTGGAAAATAGATGAAATAAAAAAATTCAAATTTGTTAAACAGAAACAGAATTTTTTGCTTACTAGTCAGCATAAGAGTATACTTGAATTTCTCTAATTACAGCGACCGGTGTCTTGATGTGTGTCCCTACCGTCATTGGCCTAACCTTATGCTGGCCATTGCTTAGAGCCTTGACATAGTTATACTTAAATACATTTAAAGATCCTTTTATTTTTCACGTTCTTAAAGGAGGCCTCTGTATTATAATAGTTCATGGACAAGGGACTGTATATCACAATTCTTGCAAAAGTTATACTCTTATACCTTAAAGCGCCTTCGCTAGTTCTTTCACTGAAATATTTTCTCTCATGTCGGATCCCAATTTAAGGTCGCACATACTTGTAGAAATTTCCAACTTCAAGGTGAATTAAATATTTCGAATATCAATTAAGCCATATTATTTCTGAAAGGCTAGTTAACTGAACAATCTTCTCTTTACTGGCATCGGAAAGGCAATATTTTTTACCTTTTTCTGGGTCGCTTACTAAAACAAATTTGTCGTGACTGTGAAGGCACTTCTCTTCAAGTTAAAGTTCGCTGTGTCTATACATCAGTATGCTACTTTTCAGCTATGTATGTATATACTCGTATGCTTTCACCATAGTTTGCAAGTTCCCCACATGAGCAGGGTTTTTTTTTATTTTATGTTGTTGTAATAAGTTTGTAGCCAGTGTCGAAAATTTACAACGAAATACAACTTTAGCTTTTGCGAGCACTCAAATGCTTGTTTAAGTATTGCGCGCTACCTTGAATGTTGTCTCAACAAATCGTGGATACTTGATAGAGATTGGTTCTTTGTTCTGCTATTTATTGATATATAATTTTGCGTAAAGTTGTCACCAACTCAGTATATTAATTACTACTGTTGCTATAACCTTCAATGCCGTCAATTAGTAATTGCAAACAAAAGTAATTTGCTTAATTCAATTTCAGAGAAGAAGGTGAAGAAATAAAACTAAAATTATTCTAATGAATATTTTATCAGCAACTCACGTACAAGCATCATAAATTTGGTTCATAAGCGTTCACGAATGATCTGCTTGGCCCATTTATAAACTCTCGGCCTCTTTCTTCTCCTTTTTGCACTCGATTTCACAAATAATTTTCCAATCACGTCTTTACATAATCCCACATGCTATACGTACACATGCAGCAACTACTTTAATTGGTTCCAAAGACTACGCTAGTTTGCGGTTGCGCATACCCAGACGGCTTGCATACGTGCACGTAAGTGTCCACCTGTTAGCGTAAGTAGGCTAACGAATGGACTGCAAATACCATCCTATGAGCTCTGTCATTAAAATGATGATAACGCATTGGCTTAAGGTGATATAAAATTTTTGGCAGAGCTTTGCGATTACCGAAAGCTATACAAGAAAAATCCACTTCAAGAGAATTTAGAGATTTTTTGCTTATTCTAGTGTCTTATTAAAATGTTCACTTTCAGCTATTCTAAATTTTAAGGCACACTGAATAAGAATAAAAAACCCTGAATCATTTTATGATTTCGTTAAATCAAAACGCAGAGTGACTAGTTTTCCGTCAGCTGTGGCTTGTGACTCCCAATCAATTTCCAACATGTTTGCGCAATTCTTCAGGTCAAATTACTCCATTAACTCGCCTCTGCGCAAACCTTATCCATATAAACTATAAGGGACCTCTGCTTCTATTCCGCAAATATCTTCCGAGGAAGTATTTTATTATTTGAGTAACTTGAAACAATCTTTTAAGGCTGGCCCCTATTTTATCACGACGCAATTCTTTAAAAACTGTATATATGTATGTATATATGAGCCCTTAACTAACTTATTTACTCTTTGTCTTAAGCTTGGGGGTTTCCCTTCAGCTTGGAAAGAGTCATTCATTATACCCCTTCATAAGACCGGGAGTAGGTTCTCTATAGAAAATGATCGCGGTATAGCTAAACTTTCTGCTATTCCTAAACTATTTGACTCTATTGTTGCTGACCATTTAACGTATTCCATATCTTCTACAATTTCTAGCACACAAAATGTGCTCTCTAAGGGTAAATCTACCGTTACAAACTTGCTCATGTTAAAAATGGATTCCGAGAATTTAGGCACAGTGATGTTATATACACAGATTTTAGTAAAGCATTCGACAGAGTAAGTCACTCTTTACTGATCCATAAACTCGATCTCCCTGGTTTGCATCCTAATCTCCTTTGTTGGATATCATCTTACCTCATTGACAGAACACAACGAGTTCTTTTTAAAATAGTTCCTCAAACATTATTCATGTATCTTGAGGGGTCCCGCAAGCTAGTCGCCTTGGTCCGATTATGTTTTTACTCTTTATAAATGGCATACCTTTTGTAATAAATTATTAAAAAATTTGATAGTATGCTGATGATGTAAAGCTTTTTAGATCGTATCATTCTGTTGAGGAAAGGTCCTTACTACAAGCGGATTTAAATAGCATGGCTAACCGGTGTGAAATAAATTACATGCACCTAAACCTAAAGGCTTTTCTTGCAGGGCAGTTCAACCTGCTTCTTATGACGTATGTAACCATCACCTCGAAGTGTTTAACTTTGTTGATCTTGGAATTACAATGTACCCGAAATTTAATTTTAATCTTCACATAAATGGTACAGTTAACAAAGCCAACGGTGTTTTTGTATTTGTAAAACGATGGTAAAAAAAATGCAATGACCCTTACATTACGAAGACACAACGTTAGTGAGACCAATACTGGAATATGGATCTGTTGTTTGGAACCCGCGCTATTAAGTTCATTCCGACCGGATAGAGACAATTCAAAAACAATTTCTGCTTTTTGCTTTAATCTTTCTACATTTGCTATTCACAGAGAAATGCTAAGCGTAGTACTTTTGGTCAAGTTATTGACAAACTTGATCTCTAGCCCATCTCTTCTTGGCGAAATAAAATTAAACGTTCCATCCCGAATTTCAAGACATTTTCGGCCTCTTTTTCTAAAGCCATGTTAAAGTAATTTTGAGTTAAATGAGCCACTCCGTAGTTTGTGTCAGGATTTTAACACTTACCCCGTTTCTTTTGATATTTCAGACACATTTTTTACGTAAAGAAAACTACTCAATGCTCTCTATAATTGATACATACATACATATATATATATTATTATTCGATCATCTCATGAGCATTTGTTCTATAGCTGAACAATTTTAGATCTAGACTCTTAACAAACTTCTGCCTTTCACGACTCGGGGCGGGATATATAAAAAAAAAAATTTTGTTTGTAGCGAGTAAAAGCCTTGTTGACCTGCAGTGGAATGAGTTAGCCAAAAAAATAAATACACATGGACCTCCACAAAGAAGTGCATCTGAATAGAAAAAGGTAATTTATATACTATATATAGAAGGTTGCATAATGAATTGCATTTCCAATACATTTTTCCAGATTTGGGCTTACCTCAAAAGCCGTATAAAGAAGAAAATCGCAGAAAATGCGTCTAGGATGCATGCCACAGGTCGTGGTCCATCCCGGCAGTCTCCGCTCACAGATTTGGAGAAAGGCATCAACCGGTTACTGCTTGTATCAAAAGCGGCTGCACCGAGTGGTACTATTTTTGGAGTAAGGTCAAGTGTATATGTGCTCAGCACAAGAGAAAACAACGATCGACCTTGATCTATCACCTCAACCACAATCGCCTGATAATGTTATGCTCCCAATACTTGCCACCACTCCGGTCCACACATCTTCACAAGTTGGGGTTGTGACACCTACCACTAAGCAATTAATTACCTCAAAAAGGCATATGCCAACAGTAGCAATGCCAAAAATAGTCAGCGAAGGACCAAGCCTGGGCAGCAAAAGTTCAAGCTGAAGCTGCGAAACAAATGGCTGAAGCAGCTATGAGTCAAGCTGAAGCCACCAGATCCATAGCAGAAACTATGAAACGATTGCTAGAAATGACCACCAGGCAAACAGAGGCAACTGAAACATTACAAGAAAAATTTGTTTAGTTTTCTGTTTTTATTTTATATTTTTTTCTTAATAGTACTTTTAGTGACCTGAATTAATTTAACCAAACTCAATTTTTTTTTTATTGGATGTACATAATTTTTTTTTTATATACGTTTTTAATAGTACTTTTAGTGACCTGAATGAATTTAACTAAACTTAATTTTTTTATTGGATGTATATAATTTTTTAGCAATAGTAATTTCTATAGAAATAAGTGAATTAATTTGTTTGAATTATTTTTTTTTTGTTGGATGTACATAAATTCACAAATTTTTCTACATCGGAACGTTCGCTTGCGAGAAATGCTACTTATTGATACATTTATATAATAGATTTTTAAATTTCTTCCTTTTTTTAAACTTGAACACAATGTAAACAAAACAATTTTGACAGATTCGTTCGAGACGATAACGTAAGAACGTAAGGATGGACGATAATTTTCAATCGAAATAGACCCTTCCAAATTCAGACAATTTCGTTTGGACACGAATCGTTCGTCTGGCCTTTCGTTCGAGTTAGAGAATCAGGCCATAAGTGTCCTTTCATTTTAGAATAAAAAATTGCATCAAATACGGAACTACGCCATGTTCGGTTTTGCTGAAAGCTTAAGCACAGAAAATGTAGCTGACACAAAAAAGCTGCCGTGAAGATTCTAATGCCGATGACAGGCTCAAAATATATGTTCATAGATTCTAACAAAGCAGCAATGAAGACTTTCGGCTTATTCGTTAGTGCTGTTGTAGATTGCGACAAACTCGCCAAAAAAGAAGAAAGTGATAGTTCCTTCGGTTATATGAGATTTAATATTGGATTTCTTGCTTGTCACATCAGCGAGCGATGAATATAACAGGTCATGTGACAAGTATTGGGAAATCAAACGACCTTGTTAAACTCATCGATGGCAACCATATCTCTCCACTTTAAAACTTCCTTCTTGTTTTTCCTGCATATAGCTTCCTGACAAGTTTCAGCTTCGTCCACTGAACCCTTTTGCTGCTCTATTAAAACGTCTTGTAAATCCCTCGCTAGAAGGAACGATCTATTAAAACCAAACGAATATTATTCAAAAAGGAATTGTTCTTGTAAGTGATCTTGCGTGCTTAATTATGTGAATTTCGACTTTTGTGTTTTAAATTATTTCGTTCAACATATATAAATCGTAACTTTGCAAACGCGCTGGCCAATAATTTACCACATCGCCCCAAAATATTGTATTGCAACGCAACATTCATTCCCCAATTCCGCATTCGCTCCAGCACGTTGCCATTACTGTCAACGAAGTAGAAAGATGCGCTGCACACTCCAATAAAACTACAAGTATTTATAATTGCAAAGTATATCTGTTGCAGGATCAAAACATATTATTTTTGTCGCAATCAACCTCTTTTCTCGCTTCAATCAAGAGCAGCTGCGGATGAGGAAAATACATACATACATAGTAAATAAAACAAAAAGACAAAAACGTAATTTTTGCTTTCATCTTTTGCAGTAGGATCATGTTTGTTTGTTAAGCTTTAAGTATGTATATGTATACCCAGTGATTTGGCACATAAAAATAAATGCAAGCCTGCACAGGGCTGCAGCATCCAGAGACAACATCAACATCCAGCGTCGAGCATCGTCAGCGTTCTCAGTAACTAGCCATCAGCAACATCGCGTCATCGTCAAGTGGAACGATCAACGGCACGATCGGCGCGTGCAATCATCAGCAACGATCAGAATATGTTTTTTTTTGCTTTGCTCTTGTTGTTATTCTGGTTGTTGTTTTTGGCGCTGATGTTGCGTTGAGCTGGCGCGCTAATTTGCGCGCGCGAAGGCGTTTACCAATTTAAATTGATTTGAACGACGAAGAAACGTGCACGAATGCGCTCACATACATAATTTGCAGAGACTGTATGAAGATACATACATAAGGATGTGCTTGTATAAGAAAATTAAAAATTATACAAACAATCATAAGCGGTAATTAAAAATTTTCGAGATCAGAAAAGTAGATAATCACAAATAAACTAAGTAGGCGTGCCCACCGCTATTGGTCGGTAGAATTTAATGATACGAATTTTTGGTGAAGCAATCAATTAGGTCCAGTGCATCTACTCATGTGTTTACTTTAAATTCGCATATGTATGTATATGAGTCTTTTGTTTATTTGAAATGTGTATTTACAGTTCATAACTCTTTATGATATATTTATATAGGGTAAATAGTTTGTACTTGAGCAATATTTGTATTGAGGTGACATTATATTCATGGAATTATGAAAGGTTTATTAATAAGCTTGCCGATGCTCAACAAATTTAATCATCGACGTTTCTTCATATTATCATCGTCATAGTATCATCCAGTGGATGTGTACAGCACTGATAAGTAATAAAACGCCTTCTGAATAACCGGCATACGAGTATTATACATTAGGAGAGTCTGGCTGGTGATAGCTGAAGAAGTACTGACGTAGTGGAATTCTTGAAAAACAATTAAAAACAGTACCATGCCTGAAATGGATCGAATTATGAAAGCTTGAGTGTTTTACTGCGAGCTAGATTCGTTAAAAAGGATAAGTGGAAGATAAACTAGGCGTTCGAGTCAATATATCTCTGGGATAATAAATATACGGTAAGAAAGAAACTGACTGGAAAGTGTAAGAGCCTATCTTGAGTAATTCGGGAAGAATTCAGAAGACTAGGAGCGGTAGAGAAAAAAATATGGCTTACTTGAATTCCAGAAAAAGATAGATATAAAATAGCACCCTGCTTATTTTAAGATTAAGTACTAAGCTCTTGACTTCTAAATGAAATCTTCAGATTCACAATTACTAGCATAAGTGGGATCATCGAAGGACACATCAAAGATTCCACAACTAAAGCTTAACAAAGTGGCGCAACAAGTAGTAATAGGTTCTAAGCTGTGTTTTCGACTACGCTACTTCAACCAATAATTTTTATAATAGAGATCTCTTAAATATACTTTGGATATGAAAGTAAATATAAACACCAGTGTCGCGGTAATCAAATGAGTTCAAGCTTGTTCCGTTTTTCAATAAAGTTCAGCTTCATCTTAGATTTTTAGAGCATTCTCGAAGAGCTCCCAGCGGTTCCTGCGACACTTAGCACAGCTTAGCACTATGCAAATCCTGATTTGTTATCTTCACAATCAGTCGTCAAACATTCAACCTGCTTCTTTACATTTTAAAATAAAAATAAATAAAAATTATTATTTGTGACTAACTCGGATTTATTTCTTTTTGTGACGTTAAAAAGTACAGTTTACTTTTTCATGTTTAAAAGTTCTTACCCACTCCTGTTAAAGATACAAGTAAGGCAAAGCCACTATCTTTTTTGGTAACCGCAAGTTTTAATTTTTTAAATATTTAAATATAAAGTAGTGCTGCTGTTGCGATATTGCAGTTAACGTTTCGAATTTGGGGCATGCCACATTCGTCGTATACCAAAGCAAAAGCCTCCTCTCCACCGCATTAAAGAGGCGTCGAATGAATGAATATGTGCAGCTTCTAACATATGCATTAGTGGATCTGAAAACATTTTTTTCCGGTTCAATCGTATTTCTCTTTTTCGCAAAGGAACCAGCTGGCTCTCATGGTTTACATTGCTTACACGTTTAGCTTTGTATTAAACATTAACGAACAATTTGTAGAGTACCACCCCTTTTCCACCTGCTGCTTGGTTTATCTAAATGCTATCACTTGTGTTCCGCTCACACCTTGTCATCTTCTTAGTTAACAACATTTCTCATAACAGCCTTTAGCTAAAAAAGATTTCTGTTAAGATGAATTAAGGCGCTAAATCTGTTTTTTTGGCTGCTGCCTCTTTCCCTTTGACTCATTGCGACCTTATCGTTGCGGCTTCTTGCTAAAATCTTCGATTTTGAGGCTTACTCCATTATTTAGCAGCCGTTTGTTCAAGCATTTGCTTCCTTTACAAATGGCTGTGTAATTGGCTGCTTTGATCTCCTAACTGCGGCTGTTGTTGTGACACGTTGCAAGTTGCACGCTGTGTGTTACTTCTTCTATGGCTGTTTATAAATGTCCGTTTGTCTATAAAAAAGGCAATTGCAATTTCTGCACGTTGCAACTTTGAAGTGTGCAATTAATTAAAAAAGTAGGTGGAGTGTTGCAAAACAGCAGAAATGGAAATCCTTAAAATGCTGAGTATTTTTAGACACTAGACGCAAAAAAAATGTTAATGGTATTTGGTGGAAATATTAAAAGATGAAGTAGAACGTTGGTAGGCTATAAAAATTATATCACACTTCGCCTTTTTTGTAAAAAAATTCTTAACAAATGTAATTTGTGATTGTCTACTGTGCGAGTTGTTGGGTTATTCGCGGATTCTTTCATGCGTAAAATCTTGGATCAGAAAAAACTCCGGTGAACTATTATCAGTTGCTCAACTTTTTCTATCCGAAAATACCGCCCAAAGGTTGTGGCGAGTTACCTTTGACTAGAATTTAAGGAAATGAGGGGAAATGTTCGACTTAGTTTTACAAAATATTGGTCTTAATTGACTCTATAAGCGCCAGACGACATTGACTGAAATTAGCGCGATAGTCGTTTCTATTTCCTGCAGCTTATTAGCGCTTATAAAAAATTCGTGTTAATCGAAACATTGTTTTCATTGATCTTCCCAACACAGCGATTATTAACCTTCTTATACAACAGTTATCACGAGGTAATGAATAATTAACTTCAACTGCTCCTATTAGGACTTTTCCAGCTTTAGCTGTTGATATCACTCCGAACTAAGGAGTTGCAGCCGAAAAAAGGTATGCTTTAATCAAACGAAAAGTTAGTCTCCCTAAAAATCAGCCTTTCAAAGGCCAATATAATTAAGTAAGTATTAACCGACATATTAGAATTTATAAAAGTTTTGCTAATCAATCAATCAACCATAAAAGTCCTTTATAGATAGTTTTAATTTGAGACTTTTACAGTTTTAATTTAAAACTTTTTATTATTTACTTGGCAGAGTGTTTGACCGAGTATCTCCTACCATTTGTGGTGTTGTACCATAAATAGAGGTACCTACAGTTTTATGCCGACTCGAACGGCAAATGTATTTTAGGGCAGAAATATCCTCGAAGGGTTGCTATTGCAAGCCGAGGGGTGACCGCTTTAGATTTTACATGCCCTGGCTTGATTCGAACCTCGAACTCATCGCCGTATCGAGTTATAGCACGCACCTCTGCCCCACAACTATTTTATTTACATTTAACATTTTTCAATTCCCCTAAGCCATACTCACAGTTAAATATACAACATAAAAGGCATATATTACTGAACATATTCACATACTAAATGTATTATTTCAACAAATGCGCTCATGCGCAAATGATTTTACACAAACTTTAGCTCACGCTTAACGCCTGGAAGTCTGCTACGATTGCCATTTATAACCGCAGCACTGGCGTATAACTTACTCCGACATTACGTACCTTCTTCTCTCCTGACAACCATCTAGCACACTAATTAAAGGTAGCATTGAAGTTGATTTGCTCAGCTGCTTGACGGCTGAGCTGAGTTGTAGTTAACGTAGTTCTGAGTTAGCGTGAGTTCAGCTCTGTTGCTTTTGGGTAATTTTCGATGAGTAACTTTACATGACCTTTAAGTTTGCAAAAACGCAAATATACTCATGCACACACACGCCTGTATACCTTTTAATGTGTGTGCATAAGTACGAGATATCCAGTAGTTTTGTTGACGAAACCTCGCATTCAACTGTTTGAAGAAAAAACTACTAATTTATGAAAATGAAAATTAACGTTGGTCGTTTAAGGTTGGAGTGGCAAAGTTTATGCATCGTTGCATAAGCCCGCACATACTCCTTGTGGCGTGAGAATTACTAAATTGTTAAAATTTCATCAAAGTAAATATCGATTATTTAGTTAAACTTTATTCAAAACTAGTTATTTTCATTAATACTTTCGAAAGCTTACCGCTCCTACTTGTTACCTGTATCTATATTCAAGTTGTACAATCGAATCTAAAAAATTTAATTGTCTAGGATTAAACTTTACTTAATTTCTTCAAATAAATATTGAAAAACAAACTGTTTTGTATTTTTCAAAATTTCCGTTATTTGGAAGTTGGGCATGGTTGTGGTCCGATTTCAAAACTTATGGACGATAATGCTAATGGTATCAAGGACAATATGTTCACCAAATTCTGTGACGATACCTTACATCGTTGTTGAGATACTTAAGCTGAGATCACACGATTGGTCAAATGTACCGATTTTTGACAACATTTTTCTGTACAAATTTGTACAAAATAAATTTTGTGTACCGATACAATTTTCAGTGTTCACACGATTGGCGTACTTGAGCCAGAATTTTTCTGTACTGATTTGTACACTTCAATAATATGACAGATATTTTCGCAACCCTGTCACATGGTTGGGCTTGTCATCTTAAATAAAGTAGATAGCTGATAAGCTTTGAATACATAATTACATATATTTGAACGTAATTTTATAATTTTTAAATATAATGATTTCTTCATCAAGAAAAAAGAAAATAGTGGCAATTATGTGTATTTGTGTACACCTAATTAATAAAAAGAAACAAATAAAAGAAAAACGAACATTGAAGAAGCGAAGTGTTTGGGTGCTGGATTGGCTTCAGAGGAGAAGTACTGACGGCGCGTATGCAAAAACTCTGCGCGAGCTTCGTGAAGTGAACAATCAAAAATATTTGTTTAAAAATTATCTTCGCATGAACGAAGCCACTTTTAATCATATTCTTGAATTAGTCTCTCCAAACATAAAAAAAAGTGACACCAATATGCGCAAAGCAGATATCAGTGCTGCCAAGTTTAATAATTATTTATTATTATTAGTTTTATAATCATAGAGTTGCCAACCAGTAAATAATGAAATTCCAGCCAGGTGTAAAGTATTCCTAGGATTCAATGTCGTTTAATAATGATAAATCAAAATAAGTCCAAAATTTTAATCGAATTAAATTAAATTAAGTATTAATCCTAGGGTATTATTTCGAAACATATTAATCCTAAATAATACTCATTAATCCTGACAAAAATTAAATCCTAGTCGATTACTAAATTTGGGGAGTTTATCTTAATTAATCAATTCAAATAACTTCAAAAATATTTTAATTCGATTATTAATCATTAATTGACAGCTCTGTATGAAACAAACTAAATACATAATAATAAAAATAAAAAAAACATAATTTTGGCTTTATTTGAATTGATTGGTCACTGTGATTGGTCCTGCAGTGGCAGATAAAATTATCGGTACATTTGTCCATTTTTTGTATTTACTTGATTTGTACAACAGTTCACATGATTGGTACAACAGAGCCGTATTTTATCGGTCTATCTGCACAAAAATTTTGTTAATTTGCTTTATGCCAAATATTTTCTGGCTGTCACACGATCTGTACATATAAATGACAAAAAATTGGTACATTTGACCAATCGTGTGATTTCAGCTTTACAGACGTTTTTTATAAATAGGCGTGCTAATGCCCATTTTTCAAAATTTCATTAAAATCAAGTTTCTTAATTAACTATGTATATCTCTAAATATAAAATTTTAACTAATATGTTTCATAGATAAAGAAAACACAAAATTTTGGATTTTTCAAAATTTCCGTTATATGGGAGGTAGGCGAGGTTATGGTCCGATTTCAAAAATTTTTAACGATGATAACAGTGATATTTAGGAAAATTTGTTCACCAAATTTTGTGACGATACCTTACACCGTTATTGAGAAAAATACATTTTTTTCACAAGTGAGCGTGGCATCGCCTATTTTCCAAAATTACATAAATTATTTTTCTTCTTTCATTGGCTCGATAACCGCCTATGCGATTTTGGCCGAGCTTAGCACAGCACGCCAGTTATTTCTCTCTTTCGCTAACTGGCGCCAGTTGGAAATACCAAGCGTAACCAAGTCCCTTACCGCCTGGTCTTTCCAACGCAACGGCGGGTACCGCGTCGAATACTTTCTGAGCTGGAGCGCTTTCATCCATCCATCCAGCGAAGACGCTGGATCTTAATTCGCTGCACAATATCTATGTCGTTATGGTATTCACCCTCGCAAAGGCGTAAAGGCCCAGAAATCTTTCGGATAATCTTTCTCTCGAACACTCCTAGAGCCTTCTCATCAGATATCTTTATCGTCCATTCTTCTGCGCCATACATTAGGACGGGCATGATGAGAGACTTATAGAGCGATTTTTGTCCGTCGAGAGAGGACTTTACTGCCTACTAAGACCGAAGTAGCACTTGTTGGTCAGAGTGATCTTCATTTGGATTTCGAGGCTAACATTATTGTTGATGTTAATGCTGGTTCCTAAGTAAACGAAGTCTTCTACATTTTCAAAGTAATAACTGTCAACGGTGATGTTTTATCCCAGTCGTGAATGTGCCGACTGTTTATTTGATGACAGAAGATACTTCGTCTTGCCCTCGTTCACCTCCAGACCCATTCGCTTTGCTTCTCTATCCAGTGTGGAGAAGGCAGAACTAACTCCGCGGTTGTTAAAGTCGATGATGTCAATGCCATCGGCGTACGCCAGCAGCTGCACACTCTTATAAAAGATAGTGCCTGACCGGTTTAGTTCTGCGGCTCGAATTATCTTCTCCAGCATAAGGTTAAAAAAGTCACGCGGCAAAGAGTCACCCTGTCTTAAAGCTCGTTTGGTATCAAACCGCTCGGAGAGGTCCTTCGCAAACCTGACGAAGCAGGTGGTGTTGCTCAACGTCATTCTACATAGCCGTATACGTTTTGCCGGAATACCAAATTCAGACATTGCGGCATAACGGCAACTTCTTTTTGTGCTGTCCAAGGCGGCTTTGAAGTCGACAAAAAAGTGGTGCGTGTCGAATCTTCTTTCTTGGGTCTTTTCCAAGATCTGGCGCACTGAGATTATCTGGTCGATAGTAGATGTACCAGGTCTAAAGCCACACTGATAAGGTGGGCTTTAGCCCCTCACACAATACGCTCGACAGAACCTTATATGCGATGTTAAGAAGGCTGATACCACGATAGTTGGCGCGAATTGCAGTATCACCCTTCTTGGGCAAAGTACACTTAGATTCCAATCAGTAGGGATGCATTCGTCCGACCATACTCTGCCGATAAGTTGGTGCATGCGCTTAACCAACTCTTCTCGACCGTATTTGAATAACTCAGCTGGCTGGAATAACTGGGGTTTCGGGATCATCATCTTCTTTTAGGTGGTCTCTGCCACTATCACTAAGTAGTGTGGAGAAGTGCTCCCTCCATAAGTATATTCTGAACGTCAGTCACCAGGTCGCCCTGGTCGTTCTTACAGGAATTCGCCCCGGTCTTAAAACCTTCTGTTAGCCGTCGTACTTTCTGAAAGAATTTTCGGGTGCTCTTCCTGTTGGCCAGCATTTCAAGCTCTTCGCACTCACGTATTTCGGCCTTTCTCTTCTTCTCTCGAGAAATGCTTCTCACCTCCTTTTTCAACTCCCGATATCTCTCCCGCAAGGCTCGCGTTGCGCCCGATCGCAACGTGGCCCTGTAGGCAGCATCTTTCCGTTCCGTGGCAACGCGACATTCCTCATCGTACCACTCGTTTTTGCGGTCTCGCTGAAAACCAATAGATTGTTCAGCGACGGTACGTAAAGAGCAAGAGATGTGGTTCCATTGCTCTGAATATATACTCCATATAGCCAAAAACGAATATTCTCTAAAAAAATTTAAATATTTTTGGGCCCCCCTTCTCAAA
The DNA here is from genome assembly GCA_963971545.1 of Philophylla caesio. NCBI lineage: Eukaryota > Metazoa > Arthropoda > Insecta > Diptera > Tephritidae > Philophylla > Philophylla caesio. Next base: position 27,514,062 of record OZ020609.1, on the reverse strand, counting down.
ATCCTGGATCCACCACTGTCTATTTTATATACTTCATGAGAAGCTGAAAATTATGAAATTGCAATTTGCGATTGATTGCCAATAACAAACATTCATGTCGGTGTGTGATGTCACCTATTTCGTTTGATGTTGGCTATAGCATCTATGAATCAGTGTCTCTTAATTTTAATAATCTTAAGATAAGTTATTAACCTACACGTCGGTGACTACAAATGAAAAAAATTTCGAATATTATAACTGCATTGCAAACTTTGCTAAATATTCAAGTTGAATTAAATAAATTCTATTTTCTTCTACCACTTTCGTTAAACTTGTAAGCATTTGCAATTTATTGGCAACGATACTGTCATGCACACAAATTAAATTATATAAGACATTGTGATATTTTTGAAAATAATTCACGCCTTGCTGCTCAGATTGAAAAATTTATTTATGGATTCAAAATTTTATTTCAAAATTATTAATCGTTTTAAGCCTATGATGCCCAAGGCAAGCTTTTACATATATGTTTAATTAATACTTGCTGGCATATTGCCACTCTAATAAATTGTTGATTTATTTTATTTTCGGGCTAAATATTATTTATTTTGTATGTCTTCACAAATTTTAGATGCTGCATAGCTTAAGGCGTACCAACGCAATGTCTGAAAACATTGACGAGAGCAAAAGAGAAATTAATCAAAATTTTTTGGGAAAAATAAAATGTGTACTGTCACGAAATGAAAAACTCGGCAGTTGAAGGTAAGCAATTTAAAGTAAATAATTTGCAATATTAAAAAGATGTTGGAAATTTCAGAAAATATAAATAGAAAAGAATCAAACTTAATGTTTAAGGTGTATCGTTGTAACCGTTTAAGGTTCTCTTAATATATATTGACTTAATTTTAAATATGACCAGCAACCGTGTCTTAAAATATAGTTTAGATCAACCTCTGAAATAAAATGTTAAAATAAAGCGGTTGGCCTCTAAATGAACATTAAGCTTTTCAATTTTCAAAAGCTTGCCATCTGTTTAAAAATTATATTCGAATTTTTTATTTGATAAAGTGATTTAATAAAATAAGGGTATCTTTCCAAATGGCTTAATAAAGGTTTTATTGGTAAACTAAATGAAAGAGGGTTGTCAGCAGTCTAAAACCATTTTTCTTTATTAATTTTTAAGCTGTCACTGAAAAAGCAAATTTCATCGAAGAAAACACCATAGTGTCTCCTATCGTCCTCCATCGTCTCCATCGAGCTACAAAACAATTCGATTTTAAAACGTTTTGCGAGCTTTCTTAAGGATATTTTTGGATATAGTAATCTCTCGGTGATTACCTAAATTTGTTATACATCGATCGCGAAAGTCTCGAAAGTGACAAGGAATATCGATCATATTGCCTTAAACATAGAACTTGAAAGCAATAAATCACTTGTTCTCAAAGTGGCCATAGTTCAACCGCCAAAGCTAAGTAAATTGTTTCCTGTTAATTCCTCATGTCACTCCATTTCTTTTTTAACTGAAAGCAATTATCCACAGATTTTCAAACAGCTTGCATTCGTATACGCGAACAAGCAAGCTATTTTTAATTTTCGAGACCAACCACAAAATTTCAAGGAGAAAACAGGCATAATAGCAATGGGCTAAAAATTATCGAAGCCACAAATTTGCAGCACTCACATTATTGCACAACATATTCGGGGGGCTGCGGAGGATGCTTAATTTTCAAAACATTGCGGCATGCAACAACCAAAGTAATTTTCCGACAAATTAACCACACGAGTGCACGAGCACTCACTTTGCACATGAGTTGGGTATTTTTTGGACAGCCAACAATAATCCTTGTTAAACTTCGCCCTCCACACCAGCCGTTACTGTAAACGCACCCTAAAGTTACGTTATATAACAACAATGTGACGACACTCACACTTAGTGGCAGGCGGTGGTAATTTGAGGTTTTTATGATGTTTGTGATGGTGAGTGTTGTTGCCTATTGTTAGATGCATACCTGCATGCATATGTTATTTGTATATTGTGGTTGAAAGATGTTCATTTGTGACACTATTTTTAAAGTGAATATTTACTTTTTGCATTGCTGTCCTGTGTATTTTGTGGCCACATTGTTCGAATTAAGTCGTGTGCGTGCAAGTTTTCTGAAGCGTTGGGTTAAAAATATATATAAAAATAAACAAAAGTCTGGGAAACGTTCGTCTGAGTACAAAGCGGGTAACAAAACTTTTGAGAATTTTACATTTAATATTACTTGCGTCAAGAAAATGTGTGAAAATAGTTCTGACAAACGCTATTTTGGGAAATTTGGAATCCACGGACATTCGATCTTTTCATTAAGGGTAAACTATGTTAGGGAGTGTTTGGTAGAACAAAAAAACCTGCATCCATTGGAAATAATTTGAAATGCTGCTTGCGAATGTCTTACCGGAAACAAATTAGCAATTAATCTCAACCAAAATCTTTTATTTCTAACAGTAACCAATTGTAACTTCTTATTCCCCAAATGGCGAAAGACTGTGAAATCGGTTTGAAAATTTAATATTTTAATGGTCTTTAGTTTAATTTCGTGATCTAATAACGCTTGTGAACCCCTTCTTTGAAAAGTTGGTATTACCGTTTTTATATTTTTTAGTCGAAATTCACTTTTACGTCGGTATGGTTCAACTTCCACATACGCTATGCCTACCATAACAGTTTTCAGTTCTCTTATTGCCGCATAGTCCCGATAATATTTGCTCCCGAATCATTCCCTGTGAGTACGATCTTAGGAATTTTGTTCCCAATTTATTCTTCGAGAAACTTCAGATCTTTCTCACAACGTACAGGAGGATTATGTTCCTCTTTTGTTAACTAAAAATTCTTCTGAAAGTATTGTTTGAGGCTTGGGAATGTTACCCAGTATTGTTTTCATGCTAAATTCCTGTACAGTACGTTCTCGACAGTTTTGTTATAACTTTCGTTCTTGCGAAAACATTCCCGAAAGTATAGGATAATTGTATCAACTTTTAACATCAGACCTGAACTTTCCTATCTTCGCATGCATCAGAAAGAGTCGTTCAAGCTAGAAGCACCACTACTAGACTCCTCCGCTAAGAAAGCGAAAAGCAGCCGTTAATAGCTATAAGTACTGACTTATCGATTTGGACAACTTCGATACACAAACCTATTCCATATCAGCAGCCGCTTCGAATAGTCTTATGACATGAAGTAGCGCTTTGCATCATCGTTAACACTTGCAATACTTACATCTTCTTAGATAAATTTCAGGGCAACCTCCTTTTAGAGCCAAAGGTGTCTCATTAAGAATGTTGCGCTTTCTGGCTAACTTATGTGTGCTCTGGTACGCCATGTACTCGCCTTTTTGTACCATGTCTTAATCTTGCTGTGTATGAACGGTCTCCTTCACCAAATTCCACTCGTCCTGATAAAGAATAAATAGAAGGCGCATTGTTAATAACTTTCCTCGAAGTGTTCGATATGTTTCCCCTTGATAACTTTACTCTGGAAACAACCTATTGTGGTCTTTGATGGTCGCTCGGACTTAGACATTTTGCTTCTCTTAACTTTAGTTGACCAACGACCATCTACTGCTGCAAACAATATGTCTGCTTATTCTACATAAATTATGATTTATTTCTAAAAATAAATTCTTTCTAAAGAAATTCTCCTACTCTATTCTTCAAAATCGTTACATTCCTCTTATTCTTTAACGTGCATTCCTTTTCGTCCATCTTGAGTTCGCCAGGTCACGTGACCTTAATTAAACTGAGGGGTAATTATGCGTATTTTACAAGTTAATCGTTAATCACACAAACACTCAAGTAAATACAATTTCGTGCCACAGCCTTTTTCACCCCCAGCTCCGAGTAATCCACATACCAACACACAGTCCTCTCTCATTATTCCAGCTTCTTCTTACCCTAGTGTACTTTCACTTGCAATATGTGCCAAGCCCACTCGCTTCAATGGAGTTCATCCACAGAAGCTCATTTGTTTTGCGAAAAAGGTAGGCGACGGCTGAGGGGTGTCGCCTGTCTTCGGATAATGGCGCCTATTTCAGTGTCTTGTATTTGTGGGAGGTCGCCTGTTCGGTTTGATTTTTTGGCGGCTCTTGCACGTACAATGGTCGTGTGTCTCACGTGGCCGCACGGTAGTACGTGCATGCGGTCGCAAATGTGATTTGGCAAAAGTAGTTCAAAAAATTTTACTTGCATAAGCGTTAAGTGAAAGTTAAGAGCAGAAAATAAAGAAGCAAGAGCGTTTGTTTTTGGGGTAAGCTGTGGTGCTCTAAATGTAGAAACATACATATGTACTATTTTAAGGGGGTCGGATAATTTACATCGAAAAAAAGTCGTTTTTTGTTTGCTTAGTCTCTTCTAAAACTATCTAAAAACATATGTGTAAAATATTAGCTTTGATTTCGAAGTGGTTCAATAGAGATTTTAGGTAATAGACAAGTGCGTCGACGAAAATTCTTCTTTCGTTGCCCTTTATCAAGTATGTAAAATAAAACTTTTCTATGTGAACCAAAGATATGAATAATTATATTGATATTTGAGATTTTTACAAGTAAAAATTTATACAAATTTATCGTTGAAAATCGATTTCAAAGTTCAAGAAAAGATTTATTAATTTTCACCTTTCATTGGCTTTCTGAGATTCATATAGAGTTAAACAAGTATACGAATTAACAATATATTTATATTTACTCTTACAGTTAGGAATTACGAACGCTACTTTGCACGCCAATGCACGGTATCAGCTGCGACACGTTCCAGTGTAACATGGACTCCTCCGCCATTTTTCAACATTTTTGAGTGGTTAATCATTAAAAAAACTTTCAGATAAGCTGTAAAATATACTCTTGAAACTAATTGTTTACAATGTTTCTTATTCTAAAAATAAAAATTCAAAAGCGACTTTTTTTCTGGACTCGAAATTATCCGACCCCCTTAAGCGAACTGAGTAATATACATATATTTTGTGTGTAATACTTTGAAAAAGTGGCTTTTTTCATTGTTGCTTTATATTTTTTGTTTTTTTAGTTTATAGTCATAGGTACAACCACCTCTGTTCATGCAACAGAAATAATGCTATAACTTCTACCGCTTTGAGTAATGTTATTTGTTCCTTATAATTATTGCCAAAAACAAATCGGTTTTAAAACTCATAAACAAATAAAAATTAAATAATTATATCGCCAAACAATAAGAAATAAAATGTATAAAAGGACTACACAGACAATTGGAAATAGCGGCAGAACAGCCGCAATTGATTGGCGTGAGTTGTGAAGGGTAAAAAGAAGGAAAAACAAGTAAGGAAAGTTAAGTTCGGGCGAAACCGAATTTTATATACCCTCGCGATGTATTTTTTGTATGGGCGGTGCCGTGTCTTTATTTCAAATCGCTGCTAGTATTAAACTTGACTCAATTTCTTCCAATAAATACTGAAAAACGAAGTTTTTTGCATTTTTCAAAATTTTCGTTATATAGATGCGCGGTGCCCATAATTTCATAAAACCCCCGTGTCTTTGTTTCAAATCGCTGCTAGTATTACACTTGGCTCAATTTGTTCCAATAAATACTGAAAAAGGAAGTTTTGCATTTTTCAAAATTTTCGTTATATGGATGGGCGGTGCCCATAATTTCATAAAACCCCCGTGCCTTTGCTTCAAATCGCTGCTAGTATTACACTTGACTCAATTTGTTCCAATAAATACTGAAAAACGAAGTTGTGTGTGATACCTTACATCGTTATAAAAATACCTACAGTCGTTTTTTTATAAGTGTGCATGATAACGCCGGGATACCAAATTCAGACATTGCGGCATATAGGAAACTTCTTGTCGTGCTGTCGAAGGCGGCTTTGAAGTCGACAAAAAGATGGTGTGTGTCGATTCTTCTTTCTCGGGTCTTTTCCAAGATCTGGCGTATTGTGAATATCCGGTCGGTGGTAGATTTACTAGGTCTAAAGCCGCACTGATAAGGTCCAATCAGTTCATTGACGGTGGGCTTAAGTCTTTCACACAATACACTCGACAGAACCTTATATGCGATGTTAAGAAGACTAATCCCGCGATAGTTGGCGCAAACTGCAGGATCACCCTTTTTGTGGATTGGGCAGAGCACACTTAAGTTCCAATCAGTAGGCATGCGTTCTTCCGACCATATTCTAGAGATGAGCTCGTGCATGCACTTAACCAGCTCCTCTCCGCCGTACTTAAATAACTCAGCTGGTAACCCATCGGCCCCGGGGGCTTTGTTGTTCTTCAGCCGTGCTATCGCTTTCCGAATTTCGTCACAGTCGGGTGATGGTACATCGCGTCCATCATCATTGTATGTAAAATGACGTTGAGCAACACCACCAGCTCCGTCAGAATCGGGAAGGACCTCTCCGAGCCGTTTGATACCAAACGAGGTTTCAGACAGGATGACTCTTTGTCGTGCGATTTCTTTAACCTGATGCTGGAGAAGATAATTCGAGCCGCAGAACTTAATCGGTCAGGCACCATCTTTTATAAGAGTGTGCAATTGCTGGCGTACGCCGATGACATTGACATCATCGGTCTTAACAACCGCGCAGTTAGTTCTGCCTTCTCCAAACTGGATAGAGAAGCGAAGCGAATGGGTCTGGAGGTGAACGAGAAAAGACGAAGTATCTCCTGTCATCAAATAGACAGTCGGCACATTCACGACTGGGATCAAACATCACTGCTGACAGTTATAACTTCGAAAAAGTAGAGGACTTCGTTTACTTAGGAACCAGCATTAACACCAATAACAGCGTCAGCCTTGAAATCCAACGCAGAATCTCTCTTGCCAACAAGTGCTACTTCGGACTGAGTAGGCAATTGCACAGTAAAGTCCTCTCTCGGCGGACAAAAACCATACTCTATAAGTCTCTCATCATGCCCGTCCTCTTATATGGCGCAGAAGCATGGACGATGACAACATCAGATGAGAGAGCTCTTGGAGTGTTCGAGAGAAAGATTCTTCGAAAGATTTATGGACCTTTGCGTCTTTGCGACGGCGAATACCGTGTACGATGGAACGATGAGCTGTACGAGCTGTACAATGACGTAGATATAGTGCAGCGGATTAAGAACCAGCGGCTCCGCTGGCTAGGCCACGTCGTACGAATGGATGAAATAGCTCCAGCCCTGAAGGTTTTTGACGCGGTACCCGCTGGTGGTAGCAGAGGAAAAGGAAGACATCCTCTGCGTTGGAAAGACCAAGTGGAAAAAGACTTGGCTATACTTGGGATTTCCAATTGGCGCCAGTTAGCAAAAGATAGGGACAGCTGGCGTGCTTTGTTGACCTCGGCCAAAATCGCTTAGGCGGTTGTTGCGCCAATTAAGTAAGTAAGTAAGCATGATAACGCCTATTTTTCAAAATTTCATAAAAATCAAGTTTCTTAATTAACTATCTCTCTAAATATCAAATTTTAATTAATATGTTCCAATAGATAAAGAAAAATCGCAATTTTTGCATTTTTCAAAATTTCCGTTATATGGGAGGTGGGCGAGATTATGGTCCGATTTCAAAAATGTTTAACGATGATAACAGCGATATTGAGGAAAATTTGTTTGAAAATTTTTTCTGAAGTGGGCGTGGCAACGCTCCTTTTTCAAAATTTCATAAATACCTAATTTCGTAGTTCACAATCGCTCCAAATACCTAATTTCACTCAATTTGTTTTAATAAATACCGAAAAACCGAAGTTTTTGCATTTTCCAAAAAATTTTGAAATCGGACGATAAACTCCCCCACCTCCCATATATGAAAAATACATAAATTTCGTTTTTTCTTTATCTATTGGAACATATTAATTAAAATAAGATATTGAGAGAGATAGTTAATTATAAAAATCTGGTGAACATATTGTCCTAGCATCACCGTCAATATTTTTTGAAATCGGACCATAACCAAATTCCATATAACGGAAATTTTGAAAAATGCGAAAAAACTTCGTTTTTTTAGTATTTATTGGAACAAATTGAGTAAAATTTAATACTAGCAGCGATTTGAAACAAAGAAACGGGGTTTTTATGAAATTATGGGCACCGCCCATACAAAACTACATCGCGAGGGTATATAAAAATCGGCTTCGCCCGAATTTAGCCTTTCTTACTTGTTTTTTCCTTATAATTTTTTCCAAATAGTAAACGGCCTTGGGGCTCACAAACAATGAAAAATTAAATAGTTATATGGCCAAACAATAACAAATAAAATAATCATTCAACACCGTTTAGTGTATTTAATATTTCGTTGCTTTAAAAATATATGGTTTGAGGAACAAACATCAACCGATATTGACATAAAAGTCCGAACAAGTGAGAACGATGTAACATTGCAGTCATTCCTGCTTCTAAAACCACTTTAATAGCACAATATAGCAAAATTAAATATTTTAAAACTCCCTCCACATTTCTCAACGGTTTCTAAAACTTTTGCTTCTGCTGAATCCCAGGTTTCCTCAACAGTACGTGGTTTGTCCAGAAACCGGCATTTGTAAAACAAATCTTTTAGTTTTGAAGGCTTACAGTTGTCACTATAGTTCATACAAAAAATTGGTGTTTTAGTTCCTTTTTTTGCTCGTTTAGTTTTTGAAAACTAACTTAATTTAATAGCAATGTTGGAGCCTTTGTGGCGCAACGACCAATTTTAACAGCGTTAATCTCGTTTGAGTTTATTCTCGTTTATTTAAATTTCAATGATGGTGCTTTCAAAATCTAAGTAGTACAATAAATTCAATATAATTCAATGTAATTTATACAGGTGAAATTATGACTTACTTTGGTCGCCGGCTGTTTCGCAATTAGTGATGGCAAAGCGAGCACGGTTACCAAGTAAATGAATTCCAAGAGTTGCCATATTAGCGAACAAATAGTTTTAATTAATTTTTATTGATATCGTAATAATACGGAGCCGAATTCGTAACATTCTCCCCCTCGGTATCTTGGTCGGAGGTCGAGCGTACCCTATGTCCCCTTTCACAGCTCGAATGAGGCGATCGTACGTCGAGAACAGCGATTTTTGCGTCGGGGCGATGGTAATCCCCGTTGGTTGTATGCACGATCACACTGCGTACTTGTCCGTCTTTCCCGGGGAAAGTCTGAGTGACAATGCCCTTCGGCCATTGGTGGCGTGCTGAATTTTGGTCGACTATGATGTACACGTCTCCTACCGAGATAGGTCGCACTCGATCAAACCGTTTTGTCCGACCTGTTAAGTCTGGCAAAATCTCGGATGCCCAGCGCTTTTAAAATTGATCCGCGAGTAACTGTGAGTATCTCTATGAATGTTTAACGTATCGGTCGTGGTCACTGAAAATGCCTACTGACTTATCGCCTCTTGCACTTACCAGGAGAAGGTGATTAGGGGTCAGTGCCTCTTGTTCAGCAGTGTCGAGTGAAAGATATGTTAACGGCCTGCAGTTGAGAATGCTCTCAACCTCAATCAATAAGTTTTTTAGGACTTCATCAGTCAGTTTAGTGGTTGGCGTGATGATTCTGTACATTGTGTTCTTAACTGATCGCACTAGACGCTCCCAGGCACCGCCCATATGTGGGCTTGCGGGAGGTATAAATTTCCACGCCATGTGGGGAGACGTAAACTTCTTTTGCAGCCCCAGGAAATCGATTTCGGACTCACGTAAAGTCTTGTCTGCCGCCTTTTGTCTCGGTCTGCTTCGACTGGCAATAAATATTTCGTATCGCGAATATGCAGGAGCTCGTCGTGAAGTTAAATGCAACCTCCAGGTGAACAGCGCGACTTGTCAGACATGTTAAAATGACACCGTAACGCTTCTCGTTCGTTTTTCCAATCGTTACTAAAAACGGTCCGAAAAAGTCCACGCCGACGTACGGGAACGGTCGTGTATTTATACTGGTCCGCGCTGTTGGTAGGGGGCCCATCTCTGAAGTTACTGGGGTAGCCGCAAAGATTTTACAGGCCCTGCAACTGAAATTATTACTGATTCATGGTTTACATGGTTGAACTGTCGGTGGTAGCTATCAACTATTAAGCGTGTAATGTAGTGGTCTTTGGGAAACACAATAGGATTTACAATTACAATATCAGCAAGTGCAGTCTTTTGGATTCGAGTTCGATACCGGATGTCTCCGTTTTCGTTTAAATACGGTGAAAACTTACGCAGGCTACTTTTTTTTGAAAGAACGCGTCTAGGGTCTCTTTGGATCTGCAGTACTTCGACACCAAACTTAGCGAATTGGGCTACCGTAAACAATAAGTTTTGACTCCAGTTGAGCTCATTTATAGTTAAATTTGGCACATCTGTTATCATTGGGTTAATCTTCCTAGCTTTTTTATATCGGGTATGTTCTCCTTCGCTGCAAGCATGGAGTTCACAAACTTTCTGACATAACCCATGCAGCGAAGCAGCCTTTCCCATTTGCTAAATCTTGTGTAGGTTACAATAGAGCTATTACCTGGCAATTGCATATTGACGTAGTGCATGTTTTTTTCAGCGCAGAGCTCTGTGTTTTCTTCAAAATTATGTTCTTCGGGTAGCTCCAGTGCACCTAGCCAAACGGGACCTTAGAACTAACCACTATTCGAACTGAAGTCGGGGTTATGCTTCCATTTGGTTGCAATGTCAGCTGCGTTATCTTGCGACTTGACAAAACGCCAGCTCTTAACGCTAGTTAGCTCTTGTATATCGGCGACTCGAAACATAACAAACTACTTAAAATTCCTCGGATCATTTTGGAGCCACTGCAGTACGGTACGGGACTCAGTCTAGAAAATGGTTGATTTAATTAATATGTCATGCCATGAGATTAATTCGCGTTACCGACACGGGGCAGAGCGGGGCCACCTTGCTTTTCGAGCAGACAAAGCTAACTTCTGTACCGCTGGCGCGTTTAACACGGAAATACGCTACTGCTGCGTACGCGTACTCGCTGGCGTCAGTAAAGACGTGGAGGTCTACTATGTCCTCTTGCTGCCTAACTGATCCGAAGTAGCATCGCGGAACCTGTACTTGATTAACTGCAGGCAGCGCACGTAACCACCGGGTACATTCAGGCTGTAAATTGTTGGCAATCTCTTCATCCCAGTCTGTATTGCTTCGCCATACTTTCTGCAACAAGATCCTTGCTTGTATCGTGAAAAAACCCAGGAAGCCAAGCGGGTCAAACATGGACATAACCAAACGTAGTAGTTCGCGCTTTGTTGGAACGCGCTCGCCGCGCAGAACTTCTATACTTGCTTTCGTGTTTTTGAGCGAGAACGTGAATGTATCTTGGCTTGTTTTCCACCATAATCCCAGAACTTTGTCCACCTCGAGTCCGTGCTCTGTCTTGTTTCCGGCCTGACAAAAATCGTTGTCAGAGCCTTCACTTCCGAGCGCCGTTAGTACCTCTACCGAGTTAGACAGCCACCCGCGAATATAGAAGTTGGCATTCCGATGGATTTCGCTTACCTCTCTCGCGAGGGTGACAGCCTCCTCTATAGTGTCAACGGAGCCCAGCATATCATCTACATAATGCCTTTCAAGTATAGACTTGGCCGCACGTGGAAACCCATGTTGGTGTTCGTATGCGTTTTTATTTATTACAAATTGGGCTATAGAGGGGGAACAACTTGCGCCGAAACTTAGAACAGTAAGTGCGTAGACCCGTGGCACGCTCGTCTTGTCACAATCCCGCCAAAGGAATCTTTAAGACTGCTGATCTTCTGGTGCCAGACCTACTCTGTGATACATTTCGCGAATATCACCGCTTACTCCGATTCGTCCGATGCGAAAATTAAATAGTACTTCAAGCAGTGGTGTTAACAGGTCGGGTCCTTTGTCGAGGCATCTGTTTAGGGAGATCCCTTGATGCTCGGCTGCTGCATCCCATCTTGTTTGGCTTGTTCGAGCTTTTTACAGTGAAGATTGGTAAGTACCACTTACGAGGGTAGTTTGCTTGTATTTCGTCGTGTTCGAGCATACGAATATATCAAATGGTCGAAGTTAAATTTTTCAGTCACCAGTTCTTGAAGTGACAAGCCATCCTCTATCTCGTGAACATGAAGCTGGAAGACGCATTCGCTATACGTTGCCGCATTGTTTTGTATTTGACCCAGAGTACCAAAGACGGTCCAGCCTTATCTTGTCTTAACAACTGCAGGCTCGTAAGGCTTGCCTTCTCTGTACTTCAGTGGTATGGCGGCACGTACGTTGTTGAAGCCAATTATTATTCCCAGTTCTGCTGCCCGATATGAACGGATTGGCAAGCCACGCAGGTGTTGGAACCGTTTTTGAATTTCAGGTGCATTCAGAGTTTGTCTTGGTAGGTCTAGGTTTCGTACCGTGCGAACATTGTGGAGTTTAATTTTTGCGCAATTTTCTATTGATGAAATGTCTAAATTCACTGATTTTGAGTTCTCTTCTACTCGCATGATTCCATCTGTCCATTTTAACGACAAGCATGATTCGGGTCCGTCTAAACCCAGTCTGTCGATAATGCTTCGGTCAATCAAAGTGGGGCCAGAGCCGTCATCGAGGAAGGCAAAGGTGTCGATGGATTCTTGTGGTCCATAAATGGTAATAGGTACAATCTTGTAGAGGATCTTTGAGCTCTTCGCGTGTTGGCTTGCAACCATCGCATTCGCATTAGAATGGTTGTGGAGTTTCGGATGATGTTTGGCCGTGCAGCTATCAATTCCACATTCCTTACGTTCTGGACAGTATTGCGCGTTATGTGGCTTAAGACAAGAGCGGCATAGGTTATATCTGTGTACGAGTTCCCACTTTTCATTATAGCTCGCCTTTTCGAAACTTGCGCATTCTAACGCTTCGTGTTTTCCACTGCATACGGGGCACTTGAACTCGCCTTGGTGTGATCGTTCTTCTTGAACATTAACTCTTTGAGACTTGCGTCTCTCCGTCTCAATTGTTACTTGACTGGTCGGTGTTGTCGTAATAACCAGACTTGCTGCCTCCGCTGACTCATAAAGCCAGTCACTTAAAGTAGCAACCGTTACTTACGTTTTCCTGTAACCTAGCGAACATGGCCCAATTCAGGCGCATCTGGGCCGGAAGCTTCTCAATGGGTTCCTGTATAAGCATGGGGTTACTTAAATGCGAAATCAAGTTACTCGCCCGCATGGTCGCCGTAATATTTCTTACTTCTAGAGAGAAATTTATTAATGTATCTAATTTATTGGCATTAACCGCTGGTGACGCTCGGAGTTTTGTCAAAAGACTATTGACAATATTTTCGGGCCGACCGAACATCATTTTTAATGTCGATATTACTTGTGGCACTAACGCAGGAATCAGCAGCTGAATGCTCACATACTCCAGTGCCTTGCCCTTTAATGTCTTTTGTAGTCGCAGCATATTTTCTTCATAAGAGAGTCCAAAAATTCTAGTAGAATGTTCGAAATTGCTAATGAACAACGGCCATTCTTCAGGTTTCCCAGCAAAGGTTGGTAGTTCTTGTGAAATGACCTGGCATGCATAAATGTTGTTACTGTTTAGAGTTGGAATGCCTTGTTGGATACTCGTGTGGTCACGTTGATCGGCGGTATCGCGGTATGAGGCTTTCGCGCTAAGGATAGCGTACTTTTTCTGAATGAAGTCTATTGTAGCCTTTCGCTCCTCCTCTAAGCGTTCAAGTTCCAGACTCTTGTTCTCACCATAAAGACTACACTTGCTTAATATTCTAACTACCTTTGCACTTACCTTACCTTGTTCGCCACCGTCGCTGTCTCCGGTCGGTATGCTTAGCTGTTTTGCTGCAGGTGTTGTGAAGAGCTCTCCTTGATTCTGCTTACGGCATGCATCACACACCCAGTCTTTATCAGCAATATCAACATTCACCCCAACACCTGGACCTGGACATGCTGGGCACTATTCTTTGTTAGTTGACATCTTAACACTGTCCGAATCACTTCCCAACGCAATACTGTAACCTTTAGGTTAACTGGCAGCCTAACCTCGCTTTCTGATATGTTTTCACATAGGGCACACAATTTTTAAAGAATGTTGGAGCCTTTGTGGCGCAACGACCAATTTTAACAGCGTTAATCTCGTTTGAGTTTATTCTCGTTTATTTCAATTTCAATGATGGTGCTTTCAAAATCTAAGTAGTACAATAAATTCAATATAATTCAATGTAATTTATACAGGTGAAATAATGACCTACTTTGGTCGCCGGCTGTTTCGCAATTAGTGATGGCAAAGCGAGCACGGTTACCAAGTAAATGAATTCCAAGAGTTGCCATATTAGCGAACAAATAGTTTTAATTAATTTTTATTGATATCGTAATAATACGGAGCCGAATTCGTAACATTCTCCCCCTCGGTATCTTGGTCGGAGGTCGAGCGTACCCTATGTCCCCTTTCACTGCTCGAATGAGGCGATCGTACGTCGAGAACAGCGATTTTTACGTCGGGGCGATGGTAATCCCCGTTGGTTGTATGCACGATCACACTGCGTACTTGTCCGTCTTTCCCGGGGAAAGTCTGAGTGACAATGCCCTTCGGCCATTGGTGGCGTGCTGAATTTTGGTCGACTATGGTGTACACGTCTCCTACCGAGATAGGTCGCACTCGATCAAACCGTTTTGTCCGTCCTGTTAAGTCTGGCAAAATCTCGGATGCCCAGCGCTTTTAAAATTGATCCGCGAGTAACTGTGAGTATCTCTATGAATGTTTAACGTATCGGTCGTGGTCACTGAAAATGCCTACTGGCTTATCGCCTCTTGCACTTCCCAGGAGAAGGTGATTAGGGGTCAGTGCCTCTTGTTCAGCAGTGTCGAGTGAAAGATATGTTAACGGCCTGCAGTTGAGAATGCTCTCAACCTCAATCAATAAGTTTTTTAGGACTTCATCAGTCAGTTTAGTGGTTGGCGTGATGATTCTGTACATTGTGTTCTTAACTGATCGCACTAGACGCTCCCAGGCACAGCCCATATGTGGGCAGGCTACTTTTTTTTGAAAGAACGCGTCTAGGGTCTCTTTGGATCTGCAGTACTTCGACACCAAACTTAGCGAATTGGGCTACCGTAAACAATAAGTTTTGACTCCAGTTGAGCTCATTTATAGTTAAATTTGGCACATCTGTTATCATTGGGTTAATCTTCCTAGCTTTTTTATATCGGGTATGTTCTCCTTCGCTGCAAGCGTGGAGTTCACAAACTTTCTGACATAACCCATGCAGCGAAGCAGCCTTTCCCATTTGCTAAATCTTGTGAGGGTTACAATAGAGCTATTACCTGGCAATTGCATATTGACGTAGTGCATGTTTTTTTCAGCGCAGAGCTCTGTGTTTTCTTCAAAATTATGTTCTTCGGGTAGCTCCAGTGCACCTAGCCAAACGGGACCTTAGAACCAACCACTATTCGAACTGAAGTCGGGGTTATGCTTCCATTTGGTTGCAACGTCAGCTGCGTTATCTTGCGACTTGACAAAACGCCAGCTCTTAACGCTAGTTAGCTCTTGTATATCGGCGACTCGAAACATAACAAAATACTTAAAATTCCTCGGATCATTTTGGAGCAACTGCAGTACGGTACGGGACTCAGTCTAGAAAATGGTTGATTTAATTAATATGTCATGCCATGAGCTCCATTCGCGGTACCGACACGGGGCAGAGCGGGGCCACCTTGCTTTTCGAGCAGACAAAGTTAACTTCTGTACCGCTGGCGCGTTTAACACGGAAATACGCTACTGCTGCGTACGCGTACTCGCTGGCGTCAGTAAAGACGTGGAGGTCTACTATGTCCTCTTGCTGCCTAACTGATCCGAAGTAGCATCGCGGAACCTGTACTTGATTAACTGCAGGCAGCGCACGTAACCACCGGGTACATTCAGGCTGTAAATTGTTGGCAATCTCTTCGTCCCAGTCTGTATTGCTTCGCCATACTTTCTGCAACAAGATCCTTGCTTGTATCGTGAAAAAACCCAGGAAGCCAAGCGGGTCAAACATGGACATAACCAAACGCAGTAGTTCGCGCTTTGTTGGAACGCGCTCGCCGCGCAGAACTTCTATACTTGCTTTCGTGTTTTTGAGCGAGAACGTGAATGTATCTTGGCTTGTTTTCCACCATAATCCCAGAACTTTGTCCACCTCGAGTCCGTGCTCTGTCTTGTTTCCGGCCTGACAAAAATCGTTGTCAGAGCCTTCACTTCCGAGCGCCGTTAGTACCTCTACCGAGTTAGACAGCCACCCGCGAATATAGAAGTTGGCATTCCGATGGATTTCGCTTACCTCTCTCGCGAGGGTGACAGCCTCCTCTATAGTGTCAACGGAGCCCAGCATATCATCTACATAATGACTTTCAAGTATAGACTTGGCCGCACGTGGAAAACCATGTTGGTGTTCGTATGCGTTTTTATTTATTACAAATTGGGCTATAGAGGGGGAACAACTTGCGCCGAAACTTAGAACAGTAAGTGCGTAGACCCGTGGCACGCTCGTCTTGTCACAATCCCGCCAAAGGAATCTTTGAGACTGCTGATCTTCTGGTGCCAGACCTACTCTGTGATACATTTCGCGAATATCACCGCTTACTCCGATTCGTCCGATGCGAAAATTAAATAGTACTTCAAGCAGTGGTGTTAACAGGTCGGGTCCTTTGTCGAGGCATCTGTTTAGGGAGATCCCTTGATGCTCGGCTGCTGCATCCCATCTTGTTTGGCTTGTTCGAGCTTTTTACAGTGAAGATTGGTAAGTACCACTTACGAGGGTAGTTTGCTTGTATTTCGTCGTGTTCGAGCATACGAATATATCAAATCGTCGAAGTTAAATTTTTCAGTCACCAGTTCTTGAAGTGACAAGCCATCCTCTATCTCGTGAACATGAAGCTGGAAGACGCATTCGCTATACGTTGCCGCATTGTTTTGTGCTTGACCCAGAGTACCAAAGACGGTCCAGCCTTATCTTGTCTTAACAACTGCAGGCTCGTAAGGCTTGCCTTCTCTGTACTTCAGTGGTATGGCGGCACGTACGTTGTTGAAGCCAATTATTATTCCCAGTTCTGCTGCCCGATATGAACGGATTGGCAAGCCACGCAGGTGTTGGAACCGTTTTTGAATTTCAGGTGCATTCAGAGTTTGTCTTGGTAGGTCTAGGTTTCGTACCGCGCGAACATTGTGGAGTTTAATTTTTGCGCAATTTTCTATTGATGAAATGTCTAAATTCACTGATTTTGAGTTCTCTTCTACTCGCATGATTCCATCTGTCCATTTTAACGACAAGCATGATTCGGGTCCGTCTAAACCCAGTCTGTCGATAATGCTTCGGTCAATCAAAGTGGGGCCAGAGCCGTCATCGAGGAAGGCAAAGGTGTCGATGGATTCTTGTGGTCCATAAATGGTAATAGGTACAATCTTGTAGAGGATCTTTGAGCTCTTCGCGTGTTGGCTTGCAACCATCGCATGCGCATTAGAATGGTTGTGGAGTTTCGGATGATGTTTGGCCGTGCAGCTATCAATTCCACATCCCTTACGTTCTGGACAGTATTGCGCGTTATGTGGCTTAAGACAAGAGCGGCATAGGTTATATCTGTGTACGAGTTCCCACTTTTCATTATAGTTCGCCTTTTCGAAACTTGCGCATTCTAACGCTTCGTGTTTTCCACTGCATACGGGGCACTTGAACTCGCCTTGGTGTGATCGTTCTTCTTGAACATTAACTCTTTGAGACTTGCGTCCCTCCGTCTCAATTGTTACTTGACTGGTCGGTGTTGTCGTAATAACCAGACTTGCTGCCTCCGCTGACTCATAAAGCCAGTCACTTAAAGTAGCAACCGTTACTTACGTTTTCCTGTAACCTAGCGAACATGGCCCAATTCAGGCGCATCTGGGCCGGAAGCTTCTCAATGAGTTCCTGTATAAGCATGGGGTTACTTAAATGCGAAATCAAGTTACTCGCCCGCATGGTCGCCGTAATATTTCTTACTTCTAGAGAGAAATTTATTAATGTATCTAACTTATTGGCATTAACCGCTGGTGACGCTCGGAGTTTTGTCAAAAGACTATTGACAATATTTTCGGGCCGACCGAACATCATTTTTAATGTCGATATTACTTGTGGCACTAACGCAGGAATCAGCAGCTGATTGCTCACATACTCCAGTGCCTTGCCCTTTAATGCCTTTTGTAGTCGCAGCATATTTTCTTCATAAGAGAGTGCAAAAATTCTAGTAGAATGTTCGAAATTGCTAATGAACAACGGCCATTCTTCAGGTTTCCCAGCAAAGGTTGGTAGTTCCTGTGAAATGACCTGGCATGCATAAATGTTGTTACTGTTTAGAGTTGGAATGCCTTGTTGGATACTCGTGTGGTCACGTTGATCGGCGGTATCGCGGTATGAGGCTTTCGCGCTAAGGATAGCGTACTTTTTCTGAATGAAGTCTATTGTAGCCTTTCGCTCCTCCTCTAAGCGTTCAAGTTCCAGACTCTTGTTCTCACCATAAAGACTACACTTGCTTAATATTCTAACTACCTTTGCACTTACCTTACCTTGTTCGCCACCGTCGCTGTCTCCGGTCGGTATGCTTAGCTGTTTTGCTGCAGGTGTTGTGAAGAGCTCTCCTTGATTCTGCTTACGCCATGCATCACACACCCAGTCTTTATCAGCAATATCAACATTCACCCCAACACCTGGACCTGGACATGCTGGGCACTATTCTTTGTTAGTTGACATCTTAACACTGTCCGAATCACTTCCCAACGCAATACTGTAACCTTTAGGTTAACTGGCAGCCTAACCTCGCTTTCTGATGTGTTTTCACATTTGGCACACAATTTCTAAAGAATGTTGGAGCCTTTGTGGCGCAACGACGAATTTTAACAGCGTTAATCTCGTTTGAGTTTATTCTTGTTTATTTCAATTTCAATGATGGTGCTTTCAAAATCTAAGTAGTACAATAAATTCAATATAATTCAATGTAATTTATACAGGTGAAATAATGACCTACTTTGGTCGCCGGCTGTTTCGCAATTAGTGATGGCAAAGCGAGCACGGTTACCAAGTAAATGAATTCCAAGAGTTGCCATATTAGCGAACAAATAGTTTTAATTAATTTTTATTGATATCGTAATAATACGGAGCCGAATTCGTAACATTCTCCCCCTCGGTATCTTGGTCGGAGGTCGAGCGTACCCTATGTCCCCTTTCACTGCTCGAATGAGGCGATCGTACGTCGAGAACAGCGATTTTTACGTCGGGGCGATGGTAATCCCCGTTGGTTGTATGCACGATCACACTGCGTACTTGTCCGTCTTTCCCGGGGAAAGTCTGAGTGACAATGCCCTTCGGCCATTGGTGGCGTGCTGAATTTTGGTCGACTATGGTGTACACGTCTCCTACCGAGATAGGTCGCACTCGATCAAACCGTTTTGTCCGTCCTGTTAAGTCTGGCAAAATCTCGGATGCCCAGCGCTTTTAAAATTGATCCGCGAGTAACTGTGAGTATCTCTATGAATGTTTAACGTATCGGTCGTGGTCACTGAAAATGCCTACTGGCTTATCGCCTCTTGCACTTCCCAGGAGAAGGTGATTAGGGGTCAGTGCCTCTTGTTCAGCAGTGTCGAGTGAAAGATATGTTAACGGCCTGCAGTTGAGAATGCTCTCAACCTCAATCAATAAGTTTTTTAGGACTTCATCAGTCAGTTTAGTGGTTGGCGTGATGATTCTGTACATTGTGTTCTTAACTGATCGCACTAGACGCTCCCAGGCACAGCCCATATGTGGGCAGGCTACTTTTTTTTGAAAGAACGCGTCTAGGGTCTCTTTGGATCTGCAGTACTTCGACACCAAACTTAGCGAATTGGGCTACCGTAAACAATAAGTTTTGACTCCAGTTGAGCTCATTTATAGTTAAATTTGGCACATCTGTTATCATTGGGTTAATCTTCCTAGCTTTTTTATATCGGGTATGTTCTCCTTCGCTGCAAGCGTGGAGTTCACAAACTTTCTGACATAACCCATGCAGCGAAGCAGCCTTTCCCATTTGCTAAATCTTGTGAGGGTTACAATAGAGCTATTACCTGGCAATTGCATATTGACGTAGTGCATGTTTTTTTCAGCGCAGAGCTCTGTGTTTTCTTCAAAATTATGTTCTTCGGGTAGCTCCAGTGCACCTAGCCAAACGGGACCTTAGAACCAACCACTATTCGAACTGAAGTCGGGGTTATGCTTCCATTTGGTTGCAACGTCAGCTGCGTTATCTTGCGACTTGACAAAACGCCAGCTCTTAACGCTAGTTAGCTCTTGTATATCGGCGACTCGAAACATAACAAAATACTTAAAATTCCTCGGATCATTTTGGAGCAACTGCAGTACGGTACGGGACTCAGTCTAGAAAATGGTTGATTTAATTAATATGTCATGCCATGAGCTCCATTCGCGGTACCGACACGGGGCAGAGCGGGGCCACCTTGCTTTTCGAGCAGACAAAGTTAACTTCTGTACCGCTGGCGCGTTTAACACGGAAATACGCTACTGCTGCGTACGCGTACTCGCTGGCGTCAGTAAAGACGTGGAGGTCTACTATGTCCTCTTGCTGCCTAACTGATCCGAAGTAGCATCGCGGAACCTGTACTTGATTAACTGCAGGCAGCGCACGGATACATTCAGGCTGTAAATTGTTGGCAATCTCTTCGTCCCAGTCTGTATTGCTTCGCCATACTTTCTGCAACAAGATCCTTGCTTGTATCGTGAAAAAACCCAGGAAGCCAAGCGGGTCAAACATGGACATAACCAAACGCAGTAGTTCGCGCTTTGTTGGAACGCGCTCGCCGCGCAGAACTTCTATACTTGCTTTCGTGTTTTTGAGCGAGAACGTGAATGTATCTTGGCTTGTTTTCCACCATAATCCCAGAACTTTGTCCACCTCGAGTCCGTGCTCTGTCTTGTTTCCGGCCTGACAAAAATCGTTGTCAGAGCCTTCACTTCCGAGCGCCGTTAGTACCTCTACCGAGTTAGACAGCCACCCGCGAATATAGAAGTTGGCATTCCGATGGATTTCGCTTACCTCTCTCGCGAGGGTGACAGCCTCCTCTATAGTGTCAACGGAGCCCAGCATATCATCTACATAATGACTTTCAAGTATAGACTTGGCCGCACGTGGAAAACCATGTTGGTGTTCGTATGCGTTTTTATTTATTACAAATTGGGCTATAGAGGGGGAACAACTTGCGCCGAAACTTAGAACAGTAAGTGCGTAGACCCGTGGCACGCTCGTCTTGTCACAATCCCGCCAAAGGAATCTTTGAGACTGCTGATCTTCTGGTGCCAGACCTACTCTGTGATACATTTCGCGAATATCACCGCTTACTCCGATTCGTCCGATGCGAAAATTAAATAGTACTTCAAGCAGTGGTGTTAACAGGTCGGGTCCTTTGTCGAGGCATCTGTTTAGGGAGATCCCTTGATGCTCGGCTGCTGCATCCCATCTTGTTTGGCTTGTTCGAGCTTTTTACAGTGAAGATTGGTAAGTACCACTTACGAGGGTAGTTTGCTTGTATTTCGTCGTGTTCGAGCATACGAATATATCAAATCGTCGAAGTTAAATTTTTCAGTCACCAGTTCTTGAAGTGACAAGCCATCCTCTATCTCGTGAACATGAAGCTGGAAGACGCATTCGCTATACGTTGCCGCATTGTTTTGTGCTTGACCCAGAGTACCAAAGACGGTCCAGCCTTATCTTGTCTTAACAACTGCAGGCTCGTAAGGCTTGCCTTCTCTGTACTTCAGTGGTATGGCGGCACGTACGTTGTTGAAGCCAATTATTATTCCCAGTTCTGCTGCCCGATATGAACGGATTGGCAAGCCACGCAGGTGTTGGAACCGTTTTTGAATTTCAGGTGCATTCAGAGTTTGTCTTGGTAGGTCTAGGTTTCGTACCGTGCGAACATTGTGGAGTTTAATTTTTGCGCAATTTTCTATTGATGAAATGTCTAAATTCACTGATTTTGAGTTCTCTTCTACTCGCATGATTCCATCTGTCCATTTTAACGACAAGCATGATTCGGGTCCGTCTAAACCCAGTCTGTCGATAATGCTTCGGTCAATCAAAGTGGGGCCAGAGCCGTCATCGAGGAAGGCAAAGGTGTCGATGGATTCTTGTGGTCCATAAATGGTAATAGGTACAATCTTGTAGAGGATCTTTGAGCTCTTCGCGTGTTGGCTTGCAACCATCGCATGCGCATTAGAATGGTTGTGGAGTTTCGGATGATGTTTGGCCGTGCAGCTATCAATTCCACATTCCTTACGTTCTGGACAGTATTGCGCGTTATGTGGCTTAAGACAAGAGCGGCATAGGTTATATCTGTGTACGAGTTCCCACTTTTCATTATAGCTCGCCTTTTCGAAACTTGCGCATTCTAACGCTTCGTGTTTTCCACTGCATACGGGGCACTTGAACTCGCCTTGGTGTGATCGTTCTTCTTGAACATTAACTCTTTGAGACTTGCGTCCCTCCGTCTCAATTGTTACTTGACTGGTCGGTGTTGTCGTAATAACCAGACTTGCTGCCTCCGCTGACTCATAAAGCCAGTCACTTAAAGTAGCAACCGTTACTTACGTTTTCCTGTAACCTAGCGAACATGGCCCAATTCAGGCGCATCTGGGCCGGAAGCTTCTCAATGAGTTCCTGTATAAGCATGGGGTTACTTAAATGCGAAATCAAGTTACTCGCCCGCATGGTCGCCGTAATATTTCTTACTTCTAGAGAGAAATTTATTAATGTATCTAATTTATTGGCATTAACCGCTGGTGACGCTCGGAGTTTTGTCAAAAGACTATTGACAATATTTTCGGGCCGACCGAACATCATTTTTAATGTCGATATTACTTGTGGCACTAACGCAGGAATCAGCAGCTGATTGCTCACATACTCCAGTGCCTTGCCCTTTAATGCCTTTTGTAGTCGCAGCATATTTTCTTCATAAGAGAGTCCAAAAATTCTAGTAGAATGTTCGAAATTGCTAATGAACAACGGCCATTCTTCAGGTTTCCCAGCAAAGGTTGGTAGTTCCTGTGAAATGACCTGGCATGCATAAATGTTGTTACTGTTTAGAGTTGGAATGCCTTGTTGGATACTCGTGTGGTCACGTTGATCGGCGGTATCGCGGTATGAGGCTTTCGCGCTAAGGATAGCGTACTTTTTCTGAATGAAGTCTATTGTAGCCTTTCGCTCCTCCTCTAAGCGTTCAAGTTCCAGACTCTTGTTCTCACCATAAAGACTACACTTGCTTAATATTCTAACTACCTTTGCACTTACCTTACCTTGTTCGCCACCGTCGCTGTCTCCGGTCGGTATGCTTAGCTGTTTTGCTGCAGGTGTTGTGAAGAGCTCTCCTTGATTCTGCTTACGCCATGCATCACACACCCAGTCTTTATCAGCAATATCAACATTCACCCCAACACCTGGACCTGGACATGCTGGGCACTATTCTTTGTTAGTTGACATCTTAACACTGTCCGAATCACTTCCCAACGCAATACTGTAACCTTTAGGTTAACTGGCAGCCTAACCTCGCTTTCTGATGTGTTTTCACATTTGGCACACAATTTCTAAAGAATGTTGGAGCCTTTGTGGCGCAACGACGAATTTTAACAGCGTTAATCTCGTTTGAGTTTATTCTTGTTTATTTCAATTTTAATGATGGTGCTTTCAAAATCTAAGTAGTACAATAAATTCAATATAATTCAATGTAATTTATACAGGTGAAATAATGACCTACTTTGGTCGCCGGCTGTTTCGCAATTAGTGATGGCAAAGCGAGCACGGTTACCAAGTAAATGAATTCCAAGAGTTGCCATATTAGCGAACAAATAGTTTTAATTAATTTTTATTGATATCGTAATAATACGGAGCCGAATTCGTAACATTCTCCCCCTCGGTATCTTGGTCGGAGGTCGAGCGTACCCTATGTCCCCTTTCACTGCTCGAATGAGGCGATCGTACGTCGAGAACAGCGATTTTTACGTCGGGGCGATGGTAATCCCCGTTGGTTGTATGCACGATCACACTGCGTACTTGTCCGTCTTTCCCGGGGAAAGTCTGAGTGACAATGCCCTTCGGCCATTGGTGGCGTGCTGAATTTTGGTCGACTATGGTGTACACGTCTCCTACCGAGATAGGTCGCACTCGATCAAACCGTTTTGTCCGTCCTGTTAAGTCTGGCAAAATCTCGGATGCCCAGCGCTTTTAAAATTGATCCGCGAGTAACTGTGAGTATCTCTATGAATGTTTAACGTATCGGTCGTGGTCACTGAAAATGCCTACTGGCTTATCGCCTCTTGCACTTCCCAGGAGAAGGTGATTAGGGGTCAGTGCCTCTTGTTCAGCAGTGTCGAGTGAAAGATATGTTAACGGCCTGCAGTTGAGAATGCTCTCAACCTCAATCAATAAGTTTTTTAGGACTTCATCAGTCAGTTTAGTGGTTGGCGTGATGATTCTGTACATTGTGTTCTTAACTGATCGCACTAGACGCTCCCAGGCACAGCCCATATGTGGGCAGGCTACTTTTTTTTGAAAGAACGCGTCTAGGGTCTCTTTGGATCTGCAGTACTTCGACACCAAACTTAGCGAATTGGGCTACCGTAAACAATAAGTTTTGACTCCAGTTGAGCTCATTTATAGTTAAATTTGGCACATCTGTTATCATTGGGTTAATCTTCCTAGCTTTTTTATATCGGGTATGTTCTCCTTCGCTGCAAGCGTGGAGTTCACAAACTTTCTGACATAACCCATGCAGCGAAGCAGCCTTTCCCATTTGCTAAATCTTGTGAGGGTTACAATAGAGCTATTACCTGGCAATTGCATATTGACGTAGTGCATGTTTTTTTCAGCGCAGAGCTCTGTGTTTTCTTCAAAATTATGTTCTTCGGGTAGCTCCAGTGCACCTAGCCAAACGGGACCTTAGAACCAACCACTATTCGAACTGAAGTCGGGGTTATGCTTCCATTTGGTTGCAACGTCAGCTGCGTTATCTTGCGACTTGACAAAACGCCAGCTCTTAACGCTAGTTAGCTCTTGTATATCGGCGACTCGAAACATAACAAAATACTTAAAATTCCTCGGATCATTTTGGAGCAACTGCAGTACGGTACGGGACTCAGTCTAGAAAATGGTTGATTTAATTAATATGTCATGCCATGAGCTCCATTCGCGGTACCGACACGGGGCAGAGCGGGGCCACCTTGCTTTTCGAGCAGACAAAGTTAACTTCTGTACCGCTGGCGCGTTTAACACGGAAATACGCTACTGCTGCGTACGCGTACTCGCTGGCGTCAGTAAAGACGTGGAGGTCTACTATGTCCTCTTGCTGCCTAACTGATCCGAAGTAGCATCGCGGAACCTGTACTTGATTAACTGCAGGCAGCGCACGGATACATTCAGGCTGTAAATTGTTGGCAATCTCTTCGTCCCAGTCTGTATTGCTTCGCCATACTTTCTGCAACAAGATCCTTGCTTGTATCGTGAAAAAACCCAGGAAGCCAAGCGGGTCAAACATGGACATAACCAAACGCAGTAGTTCGCGCTTTGTTGGAACGCGCTCGCCGCGCAGAACTTCTATACTTGCTTTCGTGTTTTTGAGCGAGAACGTGAATGTATCTTGGCTTGTTTTCCACCATAATCCCAGAACTTTGTCCACCTCGAGTCCGTGCTCTGTCTTGTTTCCGGCCTGACAAAAATCGTTGTCAGAGCCTTCACTTCCGAGCGCCGTTAGTACCTCTACCGAGTTAGACAGCCACCCGCGAATATAGAAGTTGGCATTCCGATGGATTTCGCTTACCTCTCTCGCGAGGGTGACAGCCTCCTCTATAGTGTCAACGGAGCCCAGCATATCATCTACATAATGACTTTCAAGTATAGACTTGGCCGCACGTGGAAAACCATGTTGGTGTTCGTATGCGTTTTTATTTATTACAAATTGGGCTATAGAGGGGGAACAACTTGCGCCGAAACTTAGAACAGTAAGTGCGTAGACCCGTGGCACGCTCGTCTTGTCACAATCCCGCCAAAGGAATCTTTGAGACTGCTGATCTTCTGGTGCCAGACCTACTCTGTGATACATTTCGCGAATATCACCGCTTACTCCGATTCGTCCGATGCGAAAATTAAATAGTACTTCAAGCAGTGGTGTTAACAGGTCGGGTCCTTTGTCGAGGCATCTGTTTAGGGAGATCCCTTGATGCTCGGCTGCTGCATCCCATCTTGTTTGGCTTGTTCGAGCTTTTTACAGTGAAGATTGGTAAGTACCACTTACGAGGGTGGTTTGCTTGTATTTCGTCGTGTTCGAGCATACGAATATATCAAATCGTCGAAGTTAAATTTTTCAGTCACCAGTTCTTGAAGTGACAAGCCATCCTCTATCTCGTGAACATGAAGCTGGAAGACGCATTCGCTATACGTTGCCGCATTGTTTTGTGCTTGACCCAGAGTACCAAAGACGGTCCAGCCTTATCTTGTCTTAACAACTGCAGGCTCGTAAGGCTTGCCTTCTCTGTACTTCAGTGGTATGGCGGCACGTACGTTGTTGAAGCCAATTATTATTCCCAGTTCTGCTGCCCGATATGAACGGATTGGCAAGCCACGCAGGTGTTGGAACCGTTTTTGAATTTCAGGTGCATTCAGAGTTTGTCTTGGTAGGTCTAGGTTTCGTACCGTGCGAACATTGTGGAGTTTAATTTTTGCGCAATTTTCTATTGATGAAATGTCTAAATTCACTGATTTTGAGTTCTCTTCTACTCGCATGATTCCATCTGTCCATTTTAACGACAAGCATGATTCGGGTCCGTCTAAACCCAGTCTGTCGATAATGCTTCGGTCAATCAAAGTGGGGCCAGAGCCGTCATCGAGGAAGGCAAAGGTGTCGATGGATTCTTGTGGTCCATAAATGGTAATAGGTACAATCTTGTAGAGGATCTTTGAGCTCTTCGCGTGTTGGCTTGCAACCATCGCATGCGCATTAGAATGGTTGTGGAGTTTCGGATGATGTTTGGCCGTGCAGCTATCAATTCCACATTCCTTACGTTCTGGACAGTATTGCGCGTTATGTGGCTTAAGACAAGAGCGGCATAGGTTATATCTGTGTACGAGTTCCCACTTTTCATTATAGCTCGCCTTTTCGAAACTTGCGCATTCTAACGCTTCGTGTTTTCCACTGCATACGGGGCACTTGAACTCGCCTTGGTGTGATCGTTCTTCTTGAACATTAACTCTTTGAGACTTGCGTCTCTCCGTCTCAATTGTTACTTGACTTGACCAGACTTGCTGCCTCCGCTGACTCATAAAGCCAGTCACTTAAAGTAGCAACCGTTACTTACGTTTTCCTGTAACCTAGCGAACATGGCCCAATTCAGGCGCATCTGGGCCGGAAGCTTCTCAATGAGTTCCTGTATAAGCATGGGGTTACTTAAATGCGAAATCAAGTTACTCGCCCGCATGGTCGCCGTAATATTTCTTACTTCTAGAGAGAAATTTATTAATGTATCTAATTTATTGGCATTAACCGCTGGTGACGCTCGGAGTTTTGTCAAAAGACTATTGACAATATTTTCGGGCCGACCGAACATCATTTTTAATGTCGATATTACTTGTGGCACTAACGCAGGAATCAGCAGCTGATTGCTCACATACTCCACTGCCTTGCCCTTTAATGCCTTTTGTAGTCGCAGCATATTTTCTTCATAAGAGAGTCCAAAAATTCTAGTAGAATGTTCGAAATTGCTAATGAACAACGGCCATTCTTCAGGTTTCCCAGCAAAGGTTGGTAGTTCTTGTGAAATGACCTGGCATGCATAAATGTTGTTACTGTTTAGAGTTGGAATGCCTTGTTGGATACTCGTGTGGTCACGTTGATCGGCGGTATCGCGGTATGAGGCTTTCGCGCTAAGGATAGCGTACTTTTTCTGAATGAAGTCTATTGTAGCCTTTCGCTCCTCCTCTAAGCGTTCAAGTTCCAGACTCTTGTTCTCACCATAAAGACTACACTTGCTTAATATTCTAACTACCTTTGCACTTACCTTACCTTGTTCGCCACCGTCGCTGTCTCCGGTCGGTATGCTTAGCTGTTTTGCTGCAGGTGTTGTGAAGAGCTCTCCTTGATTCTGCTTACGCCATGCATCACACACCCAGTCTTTATCAGCAATATCAACATTCACCCCAACACCTGGACCTGGACATGCTGGGCACTATTCTTTGTTAGTTGACATCTTAACACTGTCCGAATCACTTCCCAACGCAATACTGTAACCTTTAGGTTAACTGGCAGCCTAACCTCGCTTTCTGATGTGTTTTCACATTTGGCACACAATTTCTAAAGAATGTTGGAGCCTTTGTGGCGCAACGACGAATTTTAACAGCGTTAATCTCGTTTGAGTTTATTCTTGTTTATTTCAATTTCAATGATGGTGCTTTCAAAATCTAAGTAGTACAATAAATTCAATATAATTCAATGTAATTTATACAGGTGAAATAATGACCTACTTTGGTCGCCGGCTGTTTCGCAATTAGTGATGGCAAAGCGAGCACGGTTACCAAGTAAATGAATTCCAAGAGTTGCCATATTAGCGAACAAATAGTTTTAATTAATTTTTATTGATATCGTAATAATACGGAGCCGAATTCGTAACATTCTCCCCCTCGGTATCTTGGTCGGAGGTCGAGCGTACCCTATGTCCCCTTTCACTGCTCGAATGAGGCGATCGTACGTCGAGAACAGCGATTTTTACGTCGGGGCGATGGTAATCCCCGTTGGTTGTATGCACGATCACACTGCGTACTTGTCCGTCTTTCCCGGGGAAAGTCTGAGTGACAATGCCCTTCGGCCATTGGTGGCGTGCTGAATTTTGGTCGACTATGGTGTACACGTCTCCTCCTGTTAAGTCTGGCAAAATCTCGGATGCCCAGCGCTTTTAAAATTGATCCGCGAGTAACTGTGAGTATCTCTATGAATGTTTAACTTATCGGTCGTGGTCACTGAAAATGCCTACTGGCTTATCGCCTCTTGCACTTCCCAGGAGAAGGTGATTAGGGGTCAGTGCCTCTTGTTCAGCAGTGTCGAGTGAAAGATATGTTAACGGCCTGCAGTTGAGAATGCTCTCAACCTCAATCAATAAGTTTTTTAGGACTTCATCAGTCAGTTTAGTGGTTGGCGTGATGATTCTGTACATTGTGTTCTTAACTGATCGCACTAGACGCTCCCAGGCACAGCCCATATGTGGGCAGGCTACTTTTTTTTGAAAGAACGCGTCTAGGGTCTCTTTGGATCTGCAGTACTTCGACACCAAACTTAGCGAATTGGGCTACCGTAAACAATAAGTTTTGACTCCAGTTGAGCTCATTTATAGTTAAATTTGGCACATCTGTTATCATTGGGTTAATCTTCCTAGCTTTTTTATATCGGGTATGTTCTCCTTCGCTGCAAGCGTGGAGTTCACAAACTTTCTGACATAACCCATGCAGCGAAGCAGCCTTTCCCATTTGCTAAATCTTGTGAGGGTTACAATAGAGCTATTACCTGGCAATTGCATATTGACGTAGTGCATGTTTTTTTCAGCGCAGAGCTCTGTGTTTTCTTCAAAATTATGTTCTTCGGGTAGCTCCAGTGCACCTAGCCAAACGGGACCTTAGAACCAACCACTATTCGAACTGAAGTCGGGGTTATGCTTCCATTTGGTTGCAACGTCAGCTGCGT
Organism: Philophylla caesio; assembly: GCA_963971545.1. Lineage (NCBI taxonomy): Eukaryota > Metazoa > Arthropoda > Insecta > Diptera > Tephritidae > Philophylla > Philophylla caesio. The sequence goes on along the minus strand of OZ020609.1, from coordinate 27,484,397 downwards.
TATCTTGCGACTTGACAAAACGCCAGCTCTTAACGCTAGTTAGCTCTTGTATATCGGCGACTCGAAACATAACAAAATACTTAAAATTCCTCGGATCATTTTGGAGCAACTGCAGTACGGTACGGGACTCAGTCTAGAAAATGGTTGATTTAATTAATATGTCATGCCATGAGCTCCATTCGCGGTACCGACACGGGGCAGAGCGGGGCCACCTTGCTTTTCGAGCAGACAAAGTTAACTTCTGTACCGCTGGCGCGTTTAACACGGAAATACGCTACTGCTGCGTACGCGTACTCGCTGGCGTCAGTAAAGACGTGGAGGTCTACTATGTCCTCTTGCTGCCTAACTGATCCGAAGTAGCATCGCGGAACCTGTACTTGATTAACTGCAGGCAGCGCACGTAACCACCGGGTACATTCAGGCTGTAAATTGTTGGCAATCTCTTCGTCCCAGTCTGTATTGCTTCGCCATACTTTCTGCAACAAGATCCTTGCTTGTATCGTGAAAAAACCCAGGACGCCAAGCGGGTCAAACATGGACATAACCAAACGCAGTAGTTCGCGCTTTGTTGGAACGCGCTCGCCGCGCAGAACTTCTATACTTGCTTTCGTGTTTTTGAGCGACAACGTGAATGTATCTTGGCTTGTTTTCCACCATAATCCCAGAACTTTGTCCACCTCGAGTCCGTGCTCTGTCTTGTTTCCGGCCTGACAAAAATCGTTGTCAGAGCCTTCACTTCCGAGCGCCGTTAGTACCTCTACCGAGTTAGACAGCCACCCGCGAATATAGAAGTTGGCATTCCGATGGATTTCGCTTACCTCTCTCGCGAGGGTGACAGCCTCCTCTATAGTGTCAACGGAGCCCAGCATATCATCTACATAATGACTTTCAAGTATAGACTTGGCCGCACGTGGAAAACCATGTTGGTGTTCGTATGCGTTTTTATTTATTACAAATTGGGCTATAGAGGGGGAACAACTTGCGCCGAAACTTAGAACAGTAAGTGCGTAGACCCGTGGCACGCTCGTCTTGTCACAATCCCGCCAAAGGAATCTTTGAGACTGCTGATCTTCTGGTGCCAGACCTACTCTGTGATACATTTCGCGAATATCACCGCTTACTCCGATTCGTCCGATGCGAAAATTAAATAGTACTTCAAGCAGTGGTGTTAACAGGTCGGGTCCTTTGTCGAGGCATCTGTTTAGGGAGATCCCTTGATGCTCGGCTGCTGCATCCCATCTTGTTTGGCTTGTTCGAGCTTTTTACAGTGAAGATTGGTAAGTACCACTTACGAGGGTAGTTTGCTTGTATTTCGTCGTGTTCGAGCATACGAATATATCAAATCGTCGAAGTTAAATTTTTCAGTCACCAGTTCTTGAAGTGACAAGCCATCCTCTATCTCGTGAACATGAAGCTGGAAGACGCATTCGCTATACGTTGCCGCATTGTTTTGTGCTTGACCCAGAGTACCAAAGACGGTCCAGCCTTATCTTGTCTTAACAACTGCAGGCTCGTAAGGCTTGCCTTCTCTGTACTTCAGTGGTATGGCGGCACGTACGTTGTTGAAGCCAATTATTATTCCCAGTTCTGCTGCCCGATATGAACGGATTGGCAAGCCACGCAGGTGTTGGAACCGTTTTTGAATTTCAGGTGCATTCAGAGTTTGTCTTGGTAGGTCTAGGTTTCGTACCGTGCGAACATTGTGGAGTTTAATTTTTGCGCAATTTTCTATTGATGAAATGTCTAAATTCACTGATTTTGAGTTCTCTTCTACTCGCATGATTCCATCTGTCCATTTTAACGACAAGCATGATTCGGGTCCGTCTAAACCCAGTCTGTCGATAATGCTTCGGTCAATCAAAGTGGGGCCAGAGCCGTCATCGAGGAAGGCAAAGGTGTCGATGGATTCTTGTGGTCCATAAATGGTAATAGGTACAATCTTGTAGAGGATCTTTGAGCTCTTCGCGTGTTGGCTTGCAACCATCGCATGCGCATTAGAATGGTTGTGGAGTTTCGGATGATGTTTGGCCGTGCAGCTATCAATTCCACATTCCTTACGTTCTGGACAGTATTGCGCGTTATGTGGCTTAAGACAAGAGCGGCATAGGTTATATCTGTGTACGAGTTCCCACTTTTCATTATAGCTCGCCTTTTCGAAACTTGCGCATTCTAACGCTTCGTGTTTTCCACTGCATACGGGGCACTTGAACTCGCCTTGGTGTGATCGTTCTTCTTGAACATTAACTCTTTGAGACTTGCGTCTCTCCGTCTCAATTGTTACTTGACTTGACCAGACTTGCTGCCTCCGCTGACTCATAAAGCCAGTCACTTAAAGTAGCAACCGTTATTTACGTTTTCCTGTAACCTAGCGAACATGGCCCAATTCAGGCGCATCTGGGCCGGAAGCTTCTCAATGAGTTCCTGTATAAGCATGGGGTTACTTAAATGCGAAATCAAGTTACTCGCCCGCATGGTCGCCGTAATATTTCTTACTTCTAGAGAGAAATTTATTAATGTATCTAATTTATTGGCATTAACCGCTGGTGACGCTCGGAGTTTTGTCAAAAGACTATTGACAATATTTTCGGGCCGACCGAACATCATTTTTAATGTCGATATTACTTGTGGCACTAACGCAGGAATCAGCAGCTGATTGCTCACATACTCCACTGCCTTGCCCTTTAATGCCTTTTGTAGTCGCAGCATATTTTCTTCATAAGAGAGTCCAAAAATTCTAGTAGAATGTTCGAAATTGCTAATGAACAACGGCCATTCTTCAGGTTTCCCAGCAAAGGTTGGTAGTTCTTGTGAAATGACCTGGCATGCATAAATGTTGTTACTGTTTAGAGTTGGAATGCCTTGTTGGATACTCGTGTGGTCACGTTGATCGGCGGTATCGCGGTATGAGGCTTTCGCGCTAAGGATAGCGTACTTTTTCTGAATGAAGTCTATTGTAGCCTTTCGCTCCTCCTCTAAGCGTTCAAGTTCCAGACTCTTGTTCTCACCATAAAGACTACACTTGCTTAATATTCTAACTACCTTTGCACTTACCTTACCTTGTTCGCCACCGTCGCTGTCTCCGGTCGGTATGCTTAGCTGTTTTGCTGCAGGTGTTGTGAAGAGCTCTCCTTGATTCTGCTTACGCCATGCATCACACACCCAGTCTTTATCAGCAATATCAACATTCACCCCAACACCTGGACCTGGACATGCTGGGCACTATTCTTTGTTAGTTGACATCTTAACACTGTCCGAATCACTTCCCAACGCAATACTGTAACCTTTAGGTTAACTGGCAGCCTAACCTCGCTTTCTGATGTGTTTTCACATTTGGCACACAATTTCACCACCATTCACTTCACCATCATAAGACTTTTTTCGAGGCAAGTATTCAAATTCCTACCTTGTCTGTCCGCCAGTGGGGGATCTAGGATTTGGAATCGGGAGGGGCTGGGCTGGAGTGAAAATTTTTTAATCGGATATTCATTTTATCGTAGTCGATATTATATCATATCTATACTAATTATATAAAATCGCTTATATAAAAAATGTTTGTAACGGCTAATTTCATAAAGTTCTGAAGCGATTTTTATGAACTTTTTTTTAAATAGCGCATTTGCCCTAGGCCCACGAGTGGCGTACATATTTGTTTTTAATTTTTCGAAATCAAACCCCTTCTCTTTCGGGTTGAAGTTTTTGAAAAACAAAAAATATTGGAAGCATAACTTGATTATTCCAAATTTAACAACAAACCTTCTACAGGTTTGGTACATAGAACGCTTTGGCAGATTCTGCGCTAGTTGTTTATTTAAAATTGCGATTTGTGTTTATTCCAAGTATTTTGTTTAATAAGAGAATAAGAAATGAGCTTTCCTGATATAATTAAGGAAGTAGTAGTTATGTTACTAATGTTTCAAATTCGCGAGTGTAATAAACTTTATTAAGACCGCGATGTAAAAGGTCTTCTTGCAGCATCTTTCGAAAAAATAAATAAAAAACGATCCAGGAGAGTTAAAGATAACGGGAAGGGTGGTTTCATTTGCTATTTGGACTTGTTTAGGAAGAATTGACAAAATATTTGAATGGACCACCGATAATAGCAAAATGCTGATTGTTCATCATGCTTGCATAAGTAGATATTGCAATAATAATGTTAAACTTATATGCACATGCTTTTATTGGCAGGCATAAGCGCACACATGTTCGTTAAAATGGGCGTGTTTTATTAAACAGGACACTGTGAAGCTTAATCGCTTCAATTAATCATTCATCCATATTATTATATCTATGTAAAGTACATAACAATATAATATTCAATATAAATATCAAAAATATTTCATATTTCTCTTTTTTCGTTTTTTTTAAGTAAGTATACTTGCAAAAATTATTAATTATTAGTGAATTTTCTATATCGTGTGCATATGCGCGCAGAATTAAAATGGAAATGTAAACAGTTTGTTGTCAAAGTGTACAAAAGTTGAGAGTTCGCCATGATTTCGCTTCGTTTTGCTTTGCTCTACTTTTCTCGCCAATGCGAATTTAACAAGGTGGTTTTTCGCTTTGCTGGACTGAATGTCAAAAGGCTTCGTTCTGATTGGCAGGCGAAATCACCTACAGAAATTTGACATTCAGTCCAGCAAAGCAAAAACAAATTCGCCTTGTTTCTCGCCTTGTATTTAGAACAGCGTTGTCCACGGCCTATGCGCACAATAGCGCACGGACAGTTGTACAGCAAGCCAGACACCTCACACCGACAAGTGTCTGTGAAAGCACGATTGTGCTACTGTATTCAACTTCGTAGGCAAGCAAAGCAGAATTTTGCGATCAGTTGACGCTAGAATTTCAAGCAAGCAACACTATTCACGTTTTACGCTTTAAAAACAGAACGCACTAAAAATGTTCCAACAAATTTTGGAAATATGTTATTTTTTTATTGAGAACAATGAAAAGCATGCAGAATGCTTAATTTGTTATAAAAAAATAAAGCGTTGTAGCAAACATGATATAAAAAGACATTATGAACGTTGTCACAAAAATCTTGTAAATATCGAGGGAGACGCCCGAAAAAGTCTTCTTGATAATTACAAAAGAAAATTTTATTTACAATTAAATTCTCAGCCTATGGCAAACAAAAAAGTATGCCCACGTGAAAAGGCATCTTTTGTAGTTGCACTTGCATTAGCAAAGCAAGGCAGACCTTTCACTGATGGCGAGTTTTTCAGAAACTTATGTTTTGCAATGCTGAAGGTAAAGAAATGCAGGAAATTTTGAATTTAATAAGTATGCCAAACCTATCATCACTTGCAGAGGAATTTTCAATCACAAATAAATTAGAATACTATAGCCAAATTATATCCCGCATTTTAGAAAATTACAACAAAAGATTTAAAGATCTAGCTCAAATACAACCAATTATAAACCTATATGATAATCCATTGACGTGTGATGTTGTTACCTTTGATCCGTTACTTCAAAAAGAAATCAGAGAAATGCGATCAGATTTTTCGTTACTTATTGACTCCGGTATTGATTTTTGGAAAATGATTGATGAAAAAAAGTATCCACTAGCGAAAGATGAAATTTTAAAAATATTTTCAATGTTCGGATCAACATACAGTTGCGAAGTGGCATTTTCCACTTTAAAGCATATTCAAAGCAAATATAGAAATCTACTATCAAACAATCACATTTCTGATCTCATTAGAATTAAGCAATATAATAAAGAAATAAATATAGATAATTTAGTTGACCGTAATTTAAAAAGTACGTTTACTTATTTGTACGCACTGTTCCGTATTCGTGTTGTCTGCTTGTAGCTTTCCGAATGTACGCTAATAACCAACACAAGCATAACGTGCACACAGTCACGTTGGACAACACTGATTTAGAAGCACTTATAAATCCGTTCTTTATCTTTTCTGACTAAAATCTGAAAAGTGTCAAAATGCCAGAGCGAAAGCAAAATGCGCTCACTAAAAGAGAATAACAAGAAAAAGTAAAGGAACGCAAAAAACCAATTTTTAGTCCGAAGAATGACAACAACAAAACTAATGTCAAATAAAACTGTCTTTTTGTTTTGTTCGTTGTGCAGCTTTGGTACTTTTTTAAAAATAAAAATGAATAATTTACCGATTAATGTTACTTGTTCACCAGGAAGTTTCTTGCGCATTCAAATTGTTACCAGAAGCACCACAAACTCTTTCATCACTAATCTGCAAGAATTATTGACAAATGTATGTATAAAATACATGCACACAAGCACAACCACGATAAACACGTACGATTTCAATTATTTTCTTGCCACCTTCCTTTTCAATTTATGTACGTTTACATGATTTTAGATAATTTTCACTTTTTGTGTATTAATATTTTCTAACACAAGTCAGCTGTCAGTTGAGTTTGACACTTTTCAAGATTTTGCCAGCAAACATTCTTCGGACTAAAGGCCATGCCACATAAAACTTCTGCTTCGCTTTACGTCAGAGTTTAGCTTTGACAGCAAAGATGAATACATGCAATTATACGAAATTTCCCACATAGGCACCACCGTCGCCAAAGCGAAGCGAAATCTTGGGTAACTCTCATCTTTTCGCTGACTTTGACAGTTCGCTCTTACCAATTTTTTTTATTTCTGACATTTGTCTGTAAACGGTCGACGTATAATTGAAAATTTTCCCACAAAATCAAGGTAAATATAAAATTTAACTGAAATAAATGCTTTTTAATTTAGGAGTTTCTGGTACGTGTATTTTATTGTATATAAATATATGTATGTATATACATACATATGTATGTGATGATTTACTAAAGGCTTTTTCTTTTATAATAGAGGAGCATTGCAGAGCACGGTGGAAGGCACTTCGTGACCGGTTCGTGCAGGAGGTGGAAGCAAAGATATAATTCCCTTACCCACATTTTCCGCCTCGATATGTTTTTTAAACATAATAAGGCTTCGTGGAGTAAAAGAACTATTAACAACACTTCCATAATGTTCATAACTATGCCGAATGTATGTAAATATGTTTATAAAGTTCCGTGTGATTTTCACAACTCGCAATAAACAAACGAAAAGTATGTATTGTCAAAGTGTTATTGTGGCATACCTTTTGCGTTTATCGCTTTTCTGACAAAGTTACAAATGTCACGTAAAGCGAAGCAAGTCTTATGTGGCATGGCCTTAAACCTTGCAACTTCTGATAAAAGAGAGTCACATTTTACTCTCTCATTTTTGCTCTCATCTACAGGATTTTCAAGTTAAGGGACGCTTTTTGGACTAAATCTAACTACTTCGGACTATTTCTGGGAGATAAAGAACGGACCTATAATATCACGTCTTCAACTTTGCAAACCAAAGCAAAAGTCTTATGTGTGCGGCCCTTAAGGTTTTTCATTCGCCAAACGCAGCCCACAGCATAGCGTGCTTTGTTTGTGTGCGTGTCCCTTTATCGTTTGTGGCAAGAACTCTCTCTCTCTTTTCCATCTCTTCACATCTTTTATTGCATAACTTAATGAAGTAAAGTACATACATATGTATGTATGTTGCTAAGAGAGTAAAACAAGAAAGCAAAAACTTTGAATTGAGTGTGCAAATGAACGCAGAACAAGGGAACTAGCGCTAAACAGCGTACATTTTCTGCTGCACAATCAAACGTTCATATAAATTGCCGTATCTATACAATTATATAAAATTGATTATAAGGGGAATGTTTGTCATGGGTTGGCTCTCAAAGTACTGAACCGATTTTAATAATCCTTTTTTTTTAATTAATCTAGCGTGAACAATAACACAGGAAATGTTTATTTTTAGACGCGCCATGAAGAACAGGCAAGACGTTTGTGACTTCACTTCTTTTGGCGAAAGTTCATAGTGAAGCCGAAATTACTCTAATTTTGCACCAGAACAGACCTGTATATGTTTGATAAAAAAAAAGAGTGCAGTCGCTGTTGTGTTCCAAAAAGCCTCGCTCATAATATAGGATGATGTACAATGTCGCATAAATCCAATAACGATGCGTAAATACAACACTTAAAGATTTAAGATCTTCTACGGCACACAGGCAGATATTGTCAACGCATGCAGAAACTAAAATTGTCTATCAATATGCGAGTTCAACTTGACAGAGACGGTTATTCAAATCAGTTTGCTGAATACCTACTGAAAATAGGCAACGGACCATACCCATCACTCGCGACGGCTACACTTCATATGTTATGGGAAACTGCGTTAGGAGAAATCACCATAGAACATAAATATGTAAAACAATTGGTATACTTATTTATTAAACGAACCGATATGCGACAAAATATGTTACAGATACAAAATATGAAAATGTACAGTTTAAGAGAAAATGTACAGTAATTGTATGTATGGCCGCTGTGGTGGAGTTTGTAGCGGTGCGTGCTATAACTCGATATGCCGTTGAGTTCGAGGTCCGAATCTCAGTCAGGGCAAGCAAAATCTTAACTATAGAAAAAGTTTTTTTCTAATAGCGGTCACTCCTCGACAGGCAATTGCCAACCTCCGAGGGTATTTCTGCCATGAAAAAGCTTCTCATAAAATACAACTGCCATTCGGAGTGGGCACAAAGCCTGTAGGTCCCTACATTTGTGGTATAATATAAAGACGCACACCATACACGGTAGTATAAGCTCGGCCAAACACTGAGCTATATAGTGTAAGCGCCAAATTATTATTATTATATATGTAACGGGTGTTTTTTTTAGGGGTATAGAACTTCGAATTGAAATAAAACACAAGAAAATCGTTTTAAGGTCCATCAATTTGGCTTTATTGGAAGGATAATTTTATGCCATTAATGTTTAAATATGATTTCGGGCATGTGGCCGCCGCGGCTGGCTCGAATAAAGCCAATTCTACAGGTCCAATTTTCAACCACTTTTTCGAGCATATGGGGCCGTATGTCGGCAATAACGCCACGAATGTTGGCTTCCAATTCCCCTAACGTTTCTGGTTTGTTGGTGTAGACGAGCGACTTCACATATCCCCAAAGAAAATAATCCAATGGTGTCAAATCACACGATCTTGGTGGCCAATTGACAGGTCCATTCCGCGAAATTATGCGCTCAGCGAATGTTTCCTTCAATAAATCGATTGTGACGTGCGCTGTGTGGCATGTAGCGCCGTCTTGTTGGAACCACAACTCATCCACATTCATGCCATCCAATTCGGGAACAAAATAGTCGGTTATCATGGCTCTATACAGGTCTCCATTAACGGTAACTGCCTCTCCAGCATTATTGCGGAACAAGTATGGCCCAATGACTCCACCAGCCCATAGAGCACACCAACCAGTCAGTTTTTGTGGATGTAATGGCGTTTCAAGGGTCTCATGTGGATTCTCTTCACTCTAAATGCGGCAATTTTGCTTGTTGACGTAGCCATTCAACCAAAAATGAGCCTCATCACTGAACAAAATTTTGCGATGAAAATCAGCATCGATATCAATCTCATTTTCGGCCCATACACCAAAATCACGACGCATTGCATGGTCTCGCGGCTTTAATTCTTGCACAAGCTGGATCTTGTAAGGTCGCAAGCCAAGATCTTTGCGCAAAATCTTCCATAAAGTTGATGGACAAAGCTCCAATTGCTGTGCACGGTGGCGAATCGATTCATTCGGGTCCTCTTCAACACTTTGCTCTACAGCGGCAATTGTTTCTTCGGTGCGCACTGTTCGACGTCTCTGCGGATGCGTATTATCACATAGAGTAAATGTAGTGCGAAAGCGATCCATGGTTAACCGAATTAATTGCTCTGATGGACGATTATGTCGACCATAAAATGGACGGAGCTCACGGTAAACTTCGCGAACTGAACCATTATTTTCGAAATAAATTTGCACGATTTGCAAGCGTTGTTCTTTTGTCAACCTGTTCAATGGCAAACCAAACTGAACATAAATGACATTAGAGTTGCCAGATTTGACCACAAAATGCCAGTTTTATCTCTATTCGAAAAACAAACCTGTAAAAAAAACACCCTTTATATACACATTTGTATAAATTCAGCTAAGCCTAAAATAAAACTTCACTTCGAAAGCGTTAGCCATTACGTATAGTCTCGCTCGTATCTAATTTTTCGCAGCAAGGTGGTGAAAACGCTTGTTATCTTCAAACATAACTCTTAAGACGTTTCAGCAATGGAAAAGTTTGCTGCTACATGATAAATCATTGCCGTAAATGTGAGCAACAGTCACAATTTCACCGATCGAATGTTTAGTATGATGTACTTTAATAAGCCCTCTAAAGGAAAATTTTTCAAAAACTCCCTTATAGGGACTACTGTAAAAATATTTTATAGTCCCATAATTGCTTTACTGTTAGACTTATATAATTTGAATGAAATAAAAAAGGGTGACCCGAAAGTTCTGACTTCAGATTCGGATTAAGCAGACCCAAAATCTTTCGACACCATTGCTAAACCCATTGGGATTTTTTGTTTGTTGTACAGTGCAGTTTTTCGGAACTGTCCAGTGCCATCTCGGGACAATTCAGGACTAGTGAAGGAAATTTTAGGAAAGCTTACCCCAATTTTATTCCCGAGCTGACCCCCAAATAATCCCTATCATTTACCAATTTTTAAATATTTTGTTAAGCGATTTTAAAATAACATTAGAGTATTTTCGTTCAACCAAAAAACGTAAATCTATAAGAAGCGACAACACGCTGAAATTAAAAATATCGGAGATTTCATAGACCGTATGGTGCCGTCCATCTCCACATGCTTTGGTACGCTGTCTGCACGAAGAAGGAAAAGCAAATATTTTGGCCGGCTATTTTGCAATCAAAACAAATAAAAACGAGAGTGGAATTTTAAGTGCGGCTTGTTTTTATTAAAAATTCAATTAAAATCCTAAATATTGTGAAAAACGTGCATAATAAATGTATTACATTTATTTTGGTGTTAATATAAAGCGGTTGTGAGTGAAAATAAATTGATATTAAAGCGGCAAGTGCCAAAGAATGAGTGTGCCCGAAATTCAAGTTCCAACCAAAATTTTGAATAGACGAAAAATTGTGGAAAATGTTGCAAAATTATATTAAACTATGATATTATGGTTTGCTCGCGTGTTTTAATAATATCTTAAAATATCTTAACATATATTGAATATTCGGGAGTGATTTAGTGTTAAAATGATGTTGCATGAGTAGTGGGTTAGTGATAAATTTGTGTTGAAGAGTTCATGAACGTCGGTGCCAAATAAGTGTAATTAACAAAACTGTAATAGTCTAGGTATAGCGTGTAAGCATAGACTAAGTAATAGGTTAAGCATTTTGTGTCTAGACCGTAAGTTATTTCGATTGTGTTTCGTCCCTTAAGAACAGCTGTAAGAAGAAATGTCAAAAAGGAAGAGAATAAAAAGATCATTCTGGATTGAATAGCGAAACCGAGCGTTACAGTTTATTTAAGTCGCTGCTAGTAAGTTAAATTTGGCTTATAATCTTATACCAAAGACCGATAGACGGGCGGAAGCGAATAAGCATACAACGGCAAGGACGGTGAGTGCAAATAATAGTCTCGAGACGCAAGTAGATTGTGCAGCGCGTATACATTTCATCAGAAGTGGTCTTCAGAACCATTCCCTACGCGAAATGGAGTCCGAAAGGGTAAATGCGGAGCGGTACTCCCTTATGCAGTTGAAAAATTGGTGTGCCGCCGTAGGCGTAAACGCAAGCGGCGCTAAAGCATCGCTAGCCGCTAGGTTGAGCGAGCTGTCAGCGGAGGCACGCGGCATTTGTCCTGGCACAAACGACGACGAAAATGTTACAATGGACAATGGAGCGAGTGGTGGAAGAAGGAACGTTGCGGACAATGGAGCGAGCGATACGGACAATGAAAATGGTGCGCCTCAAAGAGAAGACAACGGTGGTACAAATGAGGTTAGAAACGATGGTGACGACGTAGTGTACGTTGAAAGTGGCGTGACGCGTTTAAGTAGCGGTTTGTTTGGGTACCGTTCGGACCAACGAAGCGAACAAACACACAGTGAGCCAAACCAACCCTTGTGTGAGCGAGACAACGTTGAGATGGAAAAATTAAAGTTAGAGTTGCTGCAGAAAGAAGTAGAGGTCCTACAACTAAAAAAACAGCTACTCGAAAAAGAGCAAGTGGCGGCGAGTGTACGGTATGACAAAGGCGCGAACAATGCTTTTGATATGCTAAAAGAGGTCATCAGGAATTACGACGGTGGCAACGATTTCAACGCTTGGCAAAAGCAATTGTTTCACTACCGTGATATTTTCAATGCAGACAATGCGACAATGGGAGTTATTGTTCATCTGAAGTTAAGAGGCGCGGCGTTGGCCTGGTACAACGCAAAGAAGACTTTTCCGAAGGACGTGAGTGAACTGCTAGGAGAGATGAAGATGGTATTCGCGTCTTGCGAAAACAAGTTCGAAATGCGACGCAAGTTCGAAAAGCGTGTATGGTCGTCGGACGAAAGCTTCGCAAATTACTTCAACGAAAAGTGCGTTCTAGCTGGCGGGTTAGACCTCGGCGATGGTGAGATAGCTGATTATTTGGTCGAAGGGATTCCGGATAAACAACTGCGCGTCCAAGCCAAGCTGCAGAATTTTTCAACAGCGAGTGAAGTAGCTAGAGCTTTTCGCTCGATTGAACTACCGCAAAGGCCAACCACAACCACAGGGATAAGCGAAAGGGTGAGGTGTTACAACTGCAACTGCACGGGCCACTATTCCAAAGAGTGCCGGAAACCCAAAAGAGAAGTCGGATCCTGCTTCGCCTGTGGTGAACAGGGACACTACGCATCCGACTGTAAGCACTACAAAAAATCGACAACAAAAAATTCATTCGTAAGTTATTTTAATTTAAGTATCACAACAGAATCCGATATAAGTATGTTTGTAGAATGCCTAGTTGACTCCGGAAGCCCTATAAGTTTGATTAAGGAAGTTATGGTGCCAGCAAGAGCGCAGTTACATGAAGAACAAAGTGACTACTATGGTCTAAATAAATCAGTTTTAAAAGTTAATGGAAAAACCAAATGTTTTATAAAAGTTTTGAATAAACAAGTTTCAGTTGAACTTTTAGTGGTTCCAAATGAGTCAATTGGTTATTCTGTGTTGCTAGGAAGAAATTTTATAAATGAATGCGGTGCTAAATTAAAAATTGGAAATGTAGAATTTTTGGATAAGACGGAAGAGGTGATCGTCAAAGAAAATGTTAACGAAGTTGAGAAATTACATACGAACAAAGATGAAGACAAGGTTAGCAAAGTTGAGGAAATGTATACGGCCGAGGGCAAACACAATGTTAATGAAGTTGAGAAATTGTATACGATCAAGTGCGATGTTAATGATACCAAAATAGGAGTATGTACTGTAGAGGGTAAAAACTACGTTGACAATGTTGAGAAACAAGAAAATAAGATAATTGCAAATGAAAGTTGTGAGTTGAATGATGTCGTTAAACAAATTTATTCGATAGATGTTTGCGATGACAATAGAACAAGCGAGAGGGTAGCTTACAAGATAGGTGAAGAGGTGAAGTTTAGGGATGAAAAACGTTTTCGCGAAATTTTCGACGGAACGTACCTCAACGCTAAAAGACCAAGTAAGCCTATCGTAAGGAAGGAAATGCGGTTGGTGCTAGAAAGTGATAAGCCATTCAGTTGTAGCCCAAGGAGATTATCATACAGTGAGAAGCTAGAACTACAGAAAATTATTGACGAATATTTAGCAAAGGAATATATACGACCTAGCGAGTCAGAGTTTGTGTCGCCAATAGTATTGGTGAAGAAAAAGACAGGTGAATTGCGGCTGTGTGTCGACTACAGGAAACTAAACAAAGTTACGTCAAAAGATAATTACCCTATGCCCCTCATAGATGATTTACTAGATAGGCTTGTAAACAAGAAAATATTTACCAAACTAGATCTCAAAAATGGGTTTTTCCACGTCTTCGTAAGCGAAAACTCTGTTAAGTATACCTCGTTTACAACGCCGCTAGGGCAATATGAATTTTTAAGAATGCCTTTCGGGTTGAGAAATGCTCCAGCGACGTTTCAGAAGTTTATTAATAAAATTTTCGCAGATATGATTAGAAATGGAGAGGTTATTATATATCTCGATGACATTATGATTGCAACGTATAGTATTGAAGAGCACTTAGGAATTTTACAGAAAGTTTTCCAAAGACTAGTACAAAATAATTTAGAACTACGGTTAGACAAATGCGAGTTTTTACAGTCGAAGGTATCATACCTAGGTTATTTGATAACGAGTGAAGGCATACAAGCAGACGAAAGAGGATTAAAGGCCATAGAAAATTTTTCAGTCCCAACTAAAGTTCACGAAGTTCAAAGTTTTCTTGGCCTATGCTCATACTTTCGAAGATTTATAAAGGATTTTTCCACTATAGCCAAACCCCTTTATGACCTTACGAAAAAAGATAGAAAATTCCAGTTCGGTGAAACAGAACTCAAAACCTTTAGCAGTCTCAAAGATAAGTTGATAAGATCCCCTGTGTTAGCAATATACGAGCCGAATGATACAACAGAGCTGCATTGCGACGCGAGCGCTTTGGGTTTCGGAGCAATACTACTCCAAAAGAAAAAAGACGGGAAATTACATCCAGTGTTTTACTTTTCTAAACGCACAACAGATGTTGAGTCTAGGTACCACAGCTTCGAACTTGAAACGTTAGCAATAATCTACGCACTCAAACGATTTCGAGTATACTTGCAAGGTGCAAAGTTTAAAATCGTTACTGATTGCAATTCGTTGACTCTCACTCTTAATAAGAAGGATATGAACCCAAGAATCGCCAGATGGGCGTTGGAGTTACAAAATTATGATTACGAACTTGAGCATAGAGTAGGGAAAAGGATGCAGCACGTTGACGCGTTAAGCAGAGTAAACAATGTTTTAGTTATACATACGAACACGTTTGAGGAAAATTTAATAATATGTCAAAGTAGAGACGAACGCGTAACAGAATTGAAAAATGCTTTAGAAAAGTCGGAAAACAGCTTTTACGAAATAAGAAATGGTATAATTTATAGGAAAAAAGGCGACGAGTTGTTGTTTTACGTACCTGCTTCCATGGAGCAGCATATTTTCTATAAGTACCACGATGAAATGGGGCACATGGGCGCAGATAAGGTTGTTGAGACTGCAGGCAAAAGTTATTGGTTTCCCAATATGAAGAAAAAAGCGTTGGTACATGTTCAGAACTGTCTAAAATGTATTGCGTTCTCCAACAAAAGCGGGAAAAAGGAAGGGTTTTTGAACATGATCCCTAAGGGGAACAAACCGTTCGAAATGATACATATCGACCACTACGGCCCAATAAACAGTAAAGATACAAAGTATAAGCACATATTAGTAGTAATAGATGCGTTCACAAAGTTTGTACGCTTGTACCCAGCAAAAACGACCGCGTCTAAAGAAGCAGTTGTGTCACTGAAAGACTATTTTAGAGCGTATAGTAGGCCAAAGTGTATAATCTCAGACAGAGGAACCTGCTTCACGTCAAAAGAGTTCGAGGAATATCTTGAGAGTAATAACGTGCAACACATAAAGATAGCGACGAGCTCGCCTCAAGCGAACGGACAGGTTGAGATTGTCAATAAAAGTTTAGGACCGATGATAGCGAAAATGGTAGACGAAGAAAAGGATTTAAGCTGGGCAAAGGTCCTAGAGTCGGTGGAGCATGCAATGAATAACACAGTTCACAAAGCCGTTAAAGAACAACCTAGCGTAGTGTTGTTCGGGGTTAGACAAAGAGGGGAAGCCATAGACAGCGTCAGAGAAAATGTGTTAGAGGTAATTCAAGAAAATACCAGAACAATAGAAGAAATTAGAAATGAAGTAGAAAATGAGCAAAGGAAAGCTCAAAACTATAATAAAGGTTATACAGATACTAAACGACGAAGTCCGCATAAGTTCAAAGTAGGGGATTACGTAGTAGTTTCCAATGCCAATTCGCAAGTAGGGGTGTCCAGCAAACTGATTCCTAAATTTAAGGGACCTTATAAAATAACTAATATTTTAGAAAATGACCGATACTCGGTTGAGGATGTGGAAGGGTTTCAACAATCCCAGATACCATACAAAGGCATTTGGTCAGTCACAAATTTAAAGCCGTGGTACCAGTGCTAAACACCCAAAGTTAGGAAATACGAGGTAAACTAAAGAAAATTTTGCATCGTAGAATCAGGAGATTCTATTGATCAGGATGGCCGAGTTGTAATAGTCTAGGTATAGCGTGTAAGCATAGACTAAGTAATAGGTTAAGCATTTTGTGTCTAGACCGTAAGTTATTTCGATTGTGTTTCGTCCCTTAAGAACAGCTGTAAGAAGAAATGTCAAAAAGGAAGAGAATAAAAAGATCATTCTGGATTGAATAGCGAAACCGAGCGTTACAGTTTATTTAAGTCGCTGCTAGTAAGTTAAATTTGGCTTATAATCTTATACCAAAGACCGATAGACGGGCGGAAGCGAATAAGCATACAACGGCAAGGACGGTGAGTGCAAATAATAGTCTCGAGACGCAAGTAGATTGTGCAGCGCGTATACATTTCAAAACGAGTGTACATATATTTAATATATAAATTGCATTCAGTTGTTCTGAAACCTATGCATTTATTTATTTCTGTATATATATTTTGTTGTCATCCATATAATCTAATCGAAATATGGAGGAGCCATATTAAAATAGTGTCAAGTATGCACATAAATATTTTAAAGCCAAATTTAAGCAAATGAATAAATATGCAAACTCTTACATAAATACATACTTATATCACTTCTGCGCGTTTTCAATCCTGCCGAGCTCAAAAACACATAGCCTTAACATTGGGCTCAGAGAGAACAATTTTTATTTGATAGTATATTTGATGAAAAATAGCAGTATTAAAAAAAGGTACTTAAAAGAAATTTGATACATAAATCTGTGATAAAATCACTAAAAACGAACGTGATAAGTAAACACTAAGCTAGATTAGAGGTAAATACGTTTGTATAGTACACTGAGAACTAAAATTTGTATTAACTTTTGTGACTATTTTGCATACATATTTTGCATACATATTTTAGCTCTCAAATTAAATTTTTTACCCAAATGTAAAATAAGCAGAAAATAAGAATTAATTTTAAAGCATATAGGTAATTCCAGAAAATGGTCAACCAGAAGTAAATAAAAAATATTTGCAGCTACCGTAAAATACTAGAAACAAATAGTTGCATTCGAAGCTCTTTTATTTTAATTGAGTTAGTTATTTATTTTTTTTTATTAAAACAGCTCACAAATGCATATTTTCCAAGTCTGTCTTCAGAGTCGACTTTTATTACATACATACATATGTGTGGCATATTTAAAACCATACACATACACTTTGTTTGTCAGAAGTTACATGATTACAAGCTGTATTGGCGGAAGGCATTTTACATGCACATTTTCAATAAAGTGAAACGAATTTCCCTAAATGATGAATTTTAAACTTTATTCATGTTCATAAAATATGTAGGTTGACAATTACATACATATGTACATACATGTGTAATGTGCGTACTAGGTACATACATATATATGCTTAAGATTTCCTATAATTGCTGTGCACAAAGGCAAATGTTGATTTGCCGACGGCATTTTACATTCTCAGATATTGTTAATTTTTAGTTTTTTATATAAGTTATGACTTTAATTCGGTATATATTAACGATAAAATACTCCAAATCATTTCCTATACATGAACGTATATACATACATATGTATGTACATAAGTATATACTATGCATAAGTTTAGTTCATAGTTGACAATTTATTTATATTACACAGTGTGACACTCAGAAATACCTGGGAAGTGATGTTATTTTTCTTGTACGTCTTATCGAGTAGAACGAGAATCCAATTTTGGAATTTGTCAAACACCCCCAAAATCTCGACTTAACCTTAAAAACCCGATTTTTCGTGCTTTTGCGCACTTCTTAGCCCATATCTTAGCTAATTAATAACAGATTTTTAATCGGTTTAAGAAAGAAGAAACTCAGACCTTTTGAAAGATATATATACGTCTTAATAAAGCTGAAGAAATATATTTGTTTTTGCACAACAAACTTACATTTTGCTACCCTTTTTCTTCTGTTTTCAATTTTGGCGATATTTTCACACACTATTTTATAAAAACACTAAATGAGTTTTGATTAGATTCAGAGAGTACGATTAATACCGAATTCAACGAATGTTTCTTTTAAAAAATCGGCCAAAAAGTGACTGAGTTATTTTACTTTTTATAGGAACGAAATTTTTGCAAAAAATTACAACGAACTTAATTTACTAATAAATATTATTAAATGAAAATATATAGATCAAAAGTGCTTTTTTTACCGTTTTTTCCTTAGGTCAGCATCGTCAGTTTCGCGTTGTACTGACCAGCAATATTCTGCCATCATATTTATTTTGTTTCTTCCTTCGAAACGTTTTTCGATCGTAGCCATTTTTTGGTGGAAGTGTTCGCCTTGTTCATCACTGAACTGGCCCAGATTATGTGGGAAGAAGTCCAAATGCGAATGCAAGAAATGAATTTTTATCGACATGTTGCAACCCATTTCACCATATGCACTTAAAAATTCGTTTACAACCGTCATGTGGTCGTCGCTTCTGTTGTTCCCAAGGAAATTATTACATAGCGCTACAAAACTCTTCCATGCTCGTTTCTCAACACAGCTTAACTTGTTCATGTTCAAGTAAATTTCTTCAGCTTTATTAAGACGTCTATATATCTTTCAAAAGGTCTGAGTTTCTCATTTCTTAAACCGAATGAAAATCGGTTATTAATTAGCTAAGATATGGGCTAAGAAGTGCGCAAAAGCACGAAAAATCGGTTTTTTTTAAGGTTAAGTCGAGATTTTTGGGATGTTTGACAAATTCCAAAATTGGCACTGTGTTATTGAATGTACTACATATGAACATACATATGTATGAACATATAGTAAGTATACGTAAATAGTACCCATGTTATATGTACATATATCCTAAGTTACAATAAGTATAAGATAATATATTAATTAAATCTCAGCGTAATGCAAATCAATATTTTGCACATCATTCAAATGAATACATATAATAATATGTACATATGTACATATAATATAACTGATCTACATTACATATTCAAGGACAAATGACGTCCGCATACATACAATTATACATACGTACATATTGAAACATATCGACATGTGTACAATTCTGTCCTCACTTCCCTCACAATTGCAAACTCAACAGTTACGCCGGCGCCATAAATCATTCATAAACTGGACGTGCGTAAAACTCGCCATTCATTCATTCATAAATTGTAGCACAACTTGAAATCTGCCAGCGAAGCACATTTTTCGCGATCTTGCAAAAATTTATAAATTTCAACATTTTCGTCTTCAGCTTTATAAGTACAGGGGCGTTCGCTATTTACATATGGCCCAGTCTGGCAAATTTGTAGTTAACAAATGATTAAAAATACGTACATATATTAGGCATTGTTCACCTAACACGAGATTACTTTACCAAATTTATATCTAATTTATCAATATTTAACTATTACAAACCATTCTTTTGTAAAAAACTATTGAAAATATATCAATGCATTCGCAAAATCGGCCTTGCCAAAATAATTACTTAGCACATCTTCATCTCCTCCATACGCGCTGTGTACATTTGTATGAGCACATATATGTATATATGTAAATATGTCGTCGAATTTTGTCGCATTTGAACAACAGTGTCGGTCCTCACTGCAATGGTCACACATTTAGTGCTATTTCTACTCGGAGTAGGAAATCTACTGGTTGAGAAAAGCAGCAACAGAAATTGATAATACATTTTCGCTTTCAGATTACTTTAAATATTTATTACCCAATATCTTAACTTAATATTTATTATGCCCTTAGATATTATTGATTTTCTCCTAGTTACATGTCTCCGAGAGTGAAATAGTACCTTTTTGTACTACTGCTATTTTTCCTTGCATATAGTGCGAAACGAAAACTATTTGCACCCAACTCTAATTTATGGTGGTGGTTTTTTGCTTTTGTCACGCAGCAGAATTGTTGGAAGTCCGGGCAGAAGAAAAAATTTAGAGTTCGAGGGTATTTGCAGGCACGTGAACAAGTGTACCTTTGTGCATATATATTTGTGTGTATATAAAACACAAACGCATGCTACCGAATTTGTGATATTGTTTACAAATTATTTGGTAGATTTCGATAACTTACCATAAGAATTCACATTTTATAGTATAAAAGATATATTTTTTATTTTAAATCTTTATTAATTAATGAACAATTAAATAATTAATCACAATTTCATAAAACAATTTTATAAAACTGAAATAAATGGAAAAGATCATGAAATAAGAAAAAAATATACTAAAATTAAATAAAAAATATGCTGAAATAGAAAAGGAAAAAACAAAATCATATGGTTATTGGAGCATAATTGAGAAAACTGTACTATGGAAATGGCTTTGCTGGAAAAAGAGTTGCGAAAGGGTTATTCATACGAATAAAACGACACTTTGTTACACGAATTAATAAATTAGTGTTTTCAGGAGATTCTCGGTAAAGTTGAAATTCAATATTTGAAAACTTTATTGGTTAAAAAACATAAATAAATAAATAGCAAATTATAACAAGCTTTGTCAGAAAACTTCAGTTAATTATTAATTGGGAATTGCACCAATTTTAAAAAATTTCCCACCTACTGCATCTTCTTCGAAGTGCTTAACGCAGATAAAAACTCTGTGCTGTCGGAGGTCCTTTATGGGTGGAATCTCCAATTTCTCCTTCCACTTGTTGCGCATGGCTGGATCCTTCGGAAAAACGAAAAATCTATAGTGGTTATCGCGGCATTCACATTCGCGAACTCGACATATTCTTATTTTACGCATTTTTATGTAAAATCTTAGGTTTTTAAGTTGAAAACATATTAAATTTATAACAAAACGATCGCAAAAATTCTTAAAGAACTAAAAGTCCGTTGACTTCTTTCTTTTGACATTGCGCAAAACAGTTATTTTATTTCTAATTACATTTAAATTGCAACAAACCGTACTGTAAAGTATATACATATATACATAAATTCTCTCAATTACACTTCTCGTTTCAAAACTGTTAACTTTTGATGACTTCTGCTAATACATAGGTTAATTTGCTCACTACCTGTGGTGTACTTGCCTATTAGAATGAAGCTCAATTCACAGTATAGGAACGAATCACGGAATGGACCGGAATAAGCTTCTCTGTAATGTAAGTATGTACGTTCTCTGATGTAAATGATCGAATCGAAGTGCTGACCTATTTAAATAATATGTTATGCTATCAATTGCTATATTCGGTAGTATTTTTCTAATAATTTAAGAGTATTTCAATTATTTGGAAACTAACTTTTTAATGATTACAAAAAGTACGCGGTAGCAACCTTGTACGTTTACGATGAGAGAGAAAAGAATCAACTGATTCGTTTCTACGGAAAAAAACAAATTCGTTTGGATTTCCTACGTAAGTTCTCCGTCAACACGAAAATTCTACGGTGGTGAGTTTTCATTCAAAGATGATATGATACCAAATTCTTTGTTTCGTGGGAGCGCTGTCAAAAGGCGCATTTTTTATAACATTTTCCAAAAGAGCCACTCTGTAGAAATAGTATATGGGGATTTTTATTTCATTTTTTGGAGATTTTGCAGTTGCTTCGCCACCGTTGAGGTTTGCTAACGGAATGAATGAAAGTGCAATAAAAATAAGAGTTAATAAGAGATGTTATTTACCTTAATGCCAGAAGATAATACATACATATATATAAAATCAAAGCAATGAAAACAATTAAAATACCGCAAAAATTCTTTTATATATGCATTAAACATTAATTAAAAATATAGCGTGTTTTCTTATAAACATACTTGTTTAAGCATGTATATTAAAATGCAATATTTACCCAGTTCGCTTTGAAAAAATAGTTTTGGTATATATTTTTAAAATAAAATACAATATTTCTATATAAATCAAAACCTTCATAGTTTGCTAAAACTTATATATTTAATTTAACTCATAACTTAGAGATTTTAAGACACATTCTATAAAAAAAAATAACATTTACTCGCTTTTTTAATCTAAATCAAAATAATAGCTATTTCCACGCCTATGTTCTGGCAGCCCACCATTTTGCGTTTCAGCTGTTCAGCAGCCCATGGTTCGGCTTTGTTGCCAGCCCAAAATGTGAGATCATGGGCTCTCGCGGCAAGCAAAAGAGAGAAGTTTCGTATCATATTATCTTTGTTTTCATTAACAAGGAGCTCTCATAAGATAGGTCGTGCCAGCTGACACCTACGGTCGTTCTACGTCGGTGGGAAACTGCGCGTATTCGTTTGCCGGTTCCGCGGACGTGTACGTGTGTACTCTGATAAATTTAGATTTTTGCCGTGAAGCCGGGCTTTCTCACCACACAGCGTTACCAAAAGCGCATTTTAAAATCATTAACAAAAGAAACTTAGAAAAATGTAATTTTTTATTAATATAACGTAAAAGAGATGTTTAGTAATGTTAATTACGAGTATATGTAGATAAATTGACTATTTGTATTTGGTTTATTTTACGATGAAAAATTGTAATTGATAAAGCAGATGCGTGTGAAAGAAACTAATTAATATTATTGCATGTCACGTAAGTATGTATGTACGTGCATGTGTATACTAATGAATGCAGACATACATGTACATATGTATATGTATGCAATTCTTTTGGTTTTAAGCGTTCGAATGAAATTATGTATATGTACATACATTTTTCATATTAATGGTATTTTTTATATACAGGTATGTATATGGACATATATTATGTAATCAACATGAACGTGCATGTGTTCAAATATTAGTTTCCAATCATGCTTTCAGATGAAATAATACTAAATCTTATGAAAAAGAATTCATCAAAATTTCAAGTAAATTTTTTTTAAAATTTTTGAGTAGGTATGCTGTTTTGTAGCCCATAAAATTTTATTGTGAAGAAGTACTATTTTTAAATGACTACAAAGCACAGTTTTTTTTAACAATATTTTTACTGGAGTTGTTACGCAATTTCTTTCATGTGGAATGAACCGACCAACGACATTAGTAAAAAAATTTGCCAAAAATCAAGGGTAATTTCTACCGATTTGAAACTTGCTGTTAAAACTTCTTTTTTAAATTGACTTGCCTTTTGTATCCAAGTAAAAATACACTACACACGACTATCGCTTACAATTATGTCTTTATTGTATGAGAGTTCAAATTCAGGGATGATAACTGTTACAAGTATTAGAATTCATAGAAACAAAAAAATTCAGAGTTGCATGAATATATACGTTGCACACAGGGATGTATTTCAACACGCCTCCTCAACGTTCATATTCGTGCATTACAAACCAAAAGTATTTTACATATTTAACTTAAACCTAGTAAACTTATCATGGCTAGGTCTAGCTAAGTTCTTAGTTAGTATGTCAGCTACCATATTACTGCTGCAACAGGCCAACAGCTGTTTCAAATACATAGCTTCTTTCACCGCATAAGTAAGTGCCATATATTCTGCCTCAGTACTGCTAAGGGCTACCGTCGGTTGCTTCTTCGACTCGTACGAAAATACACCACCAGCGAAGAAAGCTGCATATCCCGTGTACGATTTACGGTCACTACCATCTCCGCCCCAATCTGCATCGACAAAACATTCAATCTCCTTGCCTGTTCTGTGATATCGTAACTGGTTCTCTTGCGTAGCACACAGGTAGCGTAAGGTTCGGTTAGCTGCTGCCATATGCTCTACATGTGGATTGTTATTTCGTTGCGCGAGTTTACACACTGAGTGTAAAATGTCCGGTCGCGTACAAATTGCCAAGTACATTAACGAACCCACTAACGACTGATAATGCGTCTGATCACCCTTCTTGCATAACTCTTCATTACAATTCACCTGATGATCCGCATCTAATGGAGTAGCTATAGGTCGAAAATTCTCCATACCAAATTCGCTCAATAACTTCTGTATATGCGTTCTTTGTCCAATACTTATAGACCCAGTCTCACCATCACGATCTATTTCCATACTCAGGAAATACTGCACTGGTCCTTTGTCTACTACCTCAACTTAATTAGCAATAAAATTTAATGGGCTACAAAACTGCGTACTCAAAAATAGGTCAGCAATTCTGAGAAAAAAGTTTCCAATTCTGTTGCATGTTTAAAATTTGTTTTTTTTACTTTCCCACAAAGTACGGAACTTGCGCCTATATTTTTTTATATTTTTTTATTATGATTATTAAGGTACATATACAACAACCAGAGGTTTTAAATTACGGTGTCGTAAATTTAGACTTAACAAAAAATACAAATATATGAATTTAAATAGATATTAGGATAGAAGATATAATAAGATTATTAAAAAGTTTTAGTAGAAGAAAAGAGGGACATAAGGGATCAATAGGTTCAAAAAGAAGAGTTAATGGTATCCATATCAATTATTTAGTAAAGTGACACATGATATCACCTTTGAATCGCAGCGTGGTTTTTTTATTCCTAATCGCTGGCGGTAAACAATTCCAAAGACGGATCGAGTACACAAGGAATTGACGTTCAGAGGTTAGGCAACTAGATTTCAAAGACGAAATAGTCGGAAACCGGGAAGATCTGGTCCATGACAGTCGTTCTTTCAGATAACTCAGCTCCTTAGTTGTCATGACTTTATGCAATAACGTTAAGCACCTGACTTTGAGTATGTCATCAAAAGTTATAGAAAAGATTTTCAACGCGAATTCAGAAATGTGCTCATAACGTTTAATACCAAAAATATATCGCGAGATATTATTGTACAGAACATTAAGTTTCTTACTACATATACTATCACAATTTGCAAACAATTCACAACCATATAATAACGTCGGTAAAATATACGTTTTGGCAAGTAAAAGTCGTATTTTTAACGGCGTAAAGTACTGAATACCCCACAAAGTCCGAAGCATGCCATATACTTTGCCAATAGTGCTAAGAATATGGTTGCTCCACGTCAAATTTCCATTGAAAATTATTCCTAGGTTTTTTGCTGTGTCCACGTATTTTATCACAGAGTTGTTGTGTTTTACCTCGTTATAGCCGTCAATGTTTAAATATTTCTTATAGATAACAATGCACTGGGACTTGCTTGGATTAAGTGCCAAGCCATTGTCAGACGCACACTGATTCAAGCAATATAAGTCTGTGTTTAGGTTAGTAATACATGCATTGACAGATACTAGGGGACAACAAAGATATTGAAAAGTTGAATAGGCTGTCAAATTTTAAGCACATTAATTTGTGGTCAACGGTGTCAAAAGCTTTTGAGTGGTCAAGAAGAGTTAAAAATGTGACGTGATTTTTTTCAATATTTAGAGGAATATCGTCCGAGACTTTAATGAGCGCTGTAATACAACTTCTATTTGTAGTAAAGCCTGATTGTTGCGGGGTCATCAAGGATTCTTTGATATAAAGTGGTTGATTTGCTTGCTCATAACTTTTTCCAGTACCTTAGATAAATAAGGAAGTATCGCAATGGGCCTATATTCACCATTGGGCTATTTAACCGGAATGATTTTGGCCATTTTCCAGCAGTTTGGAAATGAAGACGTAGTCAGGATAGTATTAAATGCATAGGTGATAAAAGTTAAAATTTTTGGCAGTTAAGTGTAACAAATATTGGATGCACATCATCAAGACCAACAGCATTAGATTTAACACTCAGTATAGATTGGACAACATCACATTCATCAATACATATAAAACAGAAACCTTATAATATGATCGTTATAATAACAAATATTATTATTACTACCAGCGGGCACTCGGACAAATTGTTCATTAAGCTCATTCACATTAACGTATTCATTGCCCGGAATGTTTCTATTACCAATGCCGATTTCGCGAATATGATTCCATGTTTGCTTAGAACCTACGGCAGAGCTAAATTTTTGTTCATATAATTTAAATTTTTGTATCTTAATGGCCTTGGTTACTTCTCTTCTTAGGATCTTGTAGCCATAGTAGTGATTTTCCGACTTGGATTGTTTCCATCTATTATACGCCTTATTTCGCTTGTCAATTGATTTCCTAATGTTATTATTGAACCATGGCTTGCTCCTCACTATGTTTGTTCTAGTAACAAGCGGTACAAACTTATCAAAAAGTGTGCTGATGTTTTTTTGTAGAAAGCATATCTGTTCTTCAGCCGAAACCAAATTTTGAACAGATTTCTAGTCGACAACGTCCACAGCTAACTCAAGATGGTTATAATTAATATGCATAAAGTCGCGATATGTATGTACGAGTATAAGTTAACACGCCATAGCCACAACGGCAGCTCAAATATGCTGCTGCAGCAACCATCAAGTAGCAGCAAACATAGACACAACAATAGCCAGGCGTTAGCTACTGCGACACACAAAAACAATAGTAACAACAATCATAACTTTGTATGCAGCTCATACATACAAAAGTAGCGCTCTGAACCGTGGGAATTGCCAAGTCAGCAATCGAGCTTACGGGTGTAGCCATCTGGAGCTGGGAAGCGCACAACTGGAGTGTGGAAATCGCCGAGTCAGCGGAAAATCCGACAAACCAAGTGGGGCTGCTCAGGTTAGGCATTTAGGTGCAGACACCGATAAAGTTAGTTCTAACTACTCACTGTAACCAAACGGCTGCCTCTGCATAGCAGAGGAAATAAATAATTGTTCAACAAATAAACAATTCTTTTACTGCCTCTGCATAGCAGAGGAAATAAATAATTGTTTAACAAATAAACAATTCTTTTACTGGCGCCCAACGTGGGGCCACGCGCGGAAAAGGATACGGTAAAGTCCTTATAAAAGGATAATATTCCAACAATACGCAAAGTGGCCGCGAGCTCGATCCCCGCGATCTCAGCTATCTGTGACAACCAAAATTTTAATTAAATTTTAAAACTTAAAATAAAAGTAACATTTAAAAAACAATTCCGCCATTCGCGAAAACCAAAATTGTCATTAAATCTTAAACTTAAAATAGCGCTTAAAGCAACAAACTTAAGGATTTGCACGTCAAGCCTAGACGTAGCCAGCGAGGCACTGAATAGATAATCAGACGAAGCTGCGGACATCCTCATTAAATATAAAATATGATAGTTTTAAACATGTAAGTAAAGTGTTTGGCATTTGAATAAATACATTTTTTTCCTTAACTTTTGTGCGTGGATCAATTATTGTGAAAGTGTTAGTAAATTGGTTCGGGAATAGCGGACATACATAGTTGTCTGAATAAGCGACGCTATTACTGCTTTGTTAAAATTTCGCCAGGAGCACGACATAGTTAGTGTTAATACAATTTTTTTTTTCTTTTCGTTTTTTTATTCTCGTTTGAGTGATCGTTTTTGCATAAGCTATGGACGCACAAACAATGCAAGGTTTGATAACAGCAGCCATAAGGACTGCCACTGAAATGGCAAAAAGGGATTTTCAGGGAACCATTGACTCATTGACGAACAGACTGGCGACTTTAGAGACCCCTACAAGGGTAATAGAATATGCGCCTGTTACGATCACAGGAAATGTTCAATGTGACGAATCTCTGGACGTGATAAAATCTCTGCCCGAATTTAACGGGACACAATCACGATATGTTTCATGGAGAAATGCCGCTCAGGCAGCGTATAAGGTGTATGAACAATATGACGGTAGTTCCTGTCACTACCAAGCGGTAACGATCATTAGGAACAAGATTACAGGGACAGCTGACACTGTGCTCGCTTCTTTCAATACGGTTCTAAATTTCAAGGCGATTATTCGCCAGATTAGACTTCACTTACTCCGATAAGAGACCCCTTCATATGATTGAGCAGGAAATGTCGACGTTGCGTCAAGGCAACAAGAATATCCTGCAGTTCTACGATGAAGTAGAACGAAAACTTACTTTGCTCGTAAACAAAACAGCGATGTCGTATAGTGGAAACGCTGAACTAATCAGCACTCTTAATCAAAAATATCGACAAGATGCGCTAAGGGTGTTTATTTCAGGACTTAGCAGGCCTCTATGCGATGTTTTGTTCTCCTCGAGGCCTGCTGATATGCCCACAGCACTAGCCCTTGCACAAGAGCTAGAAGCTAACCAAGCCAGGTCTGCATTCGCCCAGTCGTTCCTCAATAGGAATGAGTGACCGCTTGGAGCCATTCAGAGGGCAACCCCATTCATTCCCCAGAGTATCCCTCAATATCGAAGAGCGGAAGCCACCCGACAGGATGTGACACCGATGGAAGTCGATCCGTCCCTTTCATACCATCGACAGAATATACAGCAATTGCGTCAGTCGATTAGCCAAGGCCAGGGAAACCAACCAGGATCCACTGCGAATCCTCTTCCTCAGAGGAATCCGTTCAATACTTACCGGTCCCAAGGGACGCAGGAAGTAGCTCAAAAGAGGCGAGTGGAAAGCGACAGGCAGACGGCACCAAGGATGCAGCGCATAAACCACTTAGGGACGCAGGGTTATGGGGATGAGAAGCAAGGGTGCGATGAAGACTATAGCGGTAACCAGAATGTTAATAACGGCGAAGACATACAGTACGACGACCAATACGTGGACGAACCTATTGATGAAATTAATTTTTTAAAAACTTCGATTTCCTTAAGGGCATTAAGAAAGTTGAGAAGCCCTTCCTTGTTAACTCAATCCACGGTACTGATAACATCGAACATAAATGCACTATACACTTCTTCGACAAAAATGCTCAATTATATATTCTGACTTCTCTCCAGACATTTGACGGTATCGTAGGGTTTGACTTTCTTAAAGAAATAGGCGCAGATCTAGATATGAAGAACGGGATTATTCACTATAATGGGAAAAAAGAAACTCTTAGGCATTTCCCTTGTCGAGACGTGAACGCTATCCTGTCTACTAATAATCGCGAAAATCGAATATCAAAGTTAATAAAGGAGTTGTAGGAAAAAAGGGACTTACTGAATCTGGAGAAAAAAACATGCGCCTGGTTATTGATTTCAGGAAGCTTAATGAAAAAACGATAAGCGATAGATATCCCATTCCCGAAACTTCGGTCATCTTGGCTTATCTGGGGAAATCATCGTTTTTTACCACTCTTGATCTTAAATCTGGGTCCCAACAGATAAGACTAGCAGAATGGGACAGGGAAAAGACAGCATTCTCCGTTAATAACGGGAAATATGAATTTTGCCGACTTCCGTTCGGCCTTAAGAATGCGCCTAGCATCTTTCAGCGGGCCATCGATGACGTTCTTCGAGACGAAATTGGCAAGTGTTGCCATGTTTACGTTGACGACGTCATTGTCTTCTCTGGGGATGAAGATCAACACGTTAAGGATATTAAACGTATTCTCGAAAAGCTTTACGAAGCAAACATGAGAGTGTCACTTGAAAAAACCAAGTTTATAAGAGGTGAAGTAGAATTCCTCGGATTCGTTGTCTCTAGGGATGGAATAAAAACCTGCCCATACAAGGTGCAAGACATTGTCAAATATGAAACTCCAAGAACACTTCGTGCCTTGCGGTCCTTCCTCGGACTCTCGGGGTACTATAGACGGTTCGTGAAGGACTATGCGTCAATTGTTAAGCCATTAACGAAATACCTTCGCGGCGAAAATGGACATGTTAGCGCCAATCGTTCTAAAAACGTTCATATTCAGCTAGACCAAGAGGCAATACGAGCATTTGGTAAAATCAAGGAAATTTTGGCTTCAGAGGACGTCCTCTTACTATACCCTGATTTTGAAAAACCTTTCGACTTAACGACCGATGCATCCTCACATGCATTGGGTGCAGTTCTGTCACAGGGCGGTCGACCTGTCACCATGATTTCCCGGACCTTGTCATCCACTGAAGAACATTTCGCTACGAACGAGCGTGAGCTCTTAGCAATAGTCTGGTCTCTCCAGAAATTGAGAAATTATCTTTATGGTGTTAAACAGCTTAACATCTACACAGACCATCAACCCCTAACGTTCGCCATATCGGACAAAAACCCAAACGCGAAACTTAAGCGATGGAGAGCATTTGTGGAGGAATTTTCCCCTAAATTTTTCTACAAGCCAAGGAAAGATAATGTCGTAGCGGATGCGTTGTCACGACAGCATATTAATGGTTTGGAAAATTCAGGCTCCTCTACGGATGCTACGGCACACAGTGAGGTATCACTCACTAAAACTATTCCCACAATACAGAATCCTATTAATTGCTTTAAGAGTCAAATAGTTCTTGAAGAAGGTAGCTCCCCATCGAAGACTTCAAAAATAATTTTTAGAACGCAGATGAGGCACCACATCATCTTTAATGACAGAAGTGAACTAACGAAAATCATAGGGGACTGTATTAATCCTAATGTTGTAAACGGACTATTATGTGACCTACCAACACTTGCAGGAATTCAAGACGAAGTATTAACGAAATTCCCAGGCGTAAAATTCCGGCATACAACGAGACAAGTGATAGACATAACCAACGAAGACGATCAGAAAGAGATACTGGAAACCGAACATAATCGGGCTCATCGTTCTTTAAAGGAAAACCTGCAACAGATTCTAAAGGAGTATTATTTCCCCAGAATGCGACCGAAATTGAAGGAATTGGTAATTAACTGTAAAATCTGCCGGGAGGCCAAATACCAACGCCACCCCCCAAATCCGACGGTAGGCCGAACCCCTATACCGCAGTATCCTGGAGAAATTCTCCACCTCGACATTTATTCAACAGATAAGAAACATTTCCTGACGTGTGTTGACAAGTTCTCAAAATTCGCGATAGTTTCACCCATTGCTTCCAGGTCAATAATTGACATAAAACAACCTATTATACAAATTCTAAATTTTTTTAAAAATACAAAAACCATAGTTTGCGATAATGAAAAGTCTTTCAATTCCCAAACAATAAAGTCACTGTTGAGAGATCATTTCTCGGTGACCATATTTACAACCCCTCCGCACCATAGTACCACTAATGGGCAGGTCGAAAGGTTTCATAGCACATTAACAGAGATTGCAAGGTGCACCAAACTTTCTCAAGGACTGAACGAGACGGTGGATTTGATATTGCTTGCTACATCCAAATATAATAGGTCGGTTCATTCCGTTACGGGGCAAAGGCCTATAGATGTAGTTCATTCTATTCCTCAGCAATTACGCGAATACATCGTGAACAAAATTGTCAGGGCACAAGCACTTGAGTTAGATCGATTGAATAAATATAGGAAGTTGAAAACATATCAACCCGGAGACAAAGTATTTATTAAAACCAATAAAAGAATTGGCAATAAATTAACAAAATTGTATGTTGAGAATATTATTGAGCAGGACTTGGGAACTACGGTCATGATAAATGGTAGACGGGTTCACAAGGCAAACTTGAGGTAAAGCAAGTTTTTTTTCCTTTTTTTTCTCAGATACTCGTTTTTGACGGTTATTTTCTGAACGCAGGCGAAATTATTTAACTACACCAACTCACACTACATGATGATTTCAACCGGGACAGTTGCTATTCACGATCAATACGGTATTTTGCTACATAAAACTAACTTGACGAATTATGAAGCCATAGCGGCAGATACAGAAGGGCTGCTTGAACAGTTTCCACATTCTCCTGCAAGGAAATTGCTCCAAGCAGATGCTGGTCACATCCTCGTTTTATTAGAGACTCTGAAGACCCATCACCGGCATTCGCGTGGTATCAACATCATAGGTACTGCACTGAAATACATCGCAGGGACACCCGACTTCGACGATTTTAATGAGGTCGCAACCAAAGAACGCGAACTGATTGAGGCTAATGAACGACAGATTACAATTAACACTCTGCTTCAGGCAAGGATAAATAATCTGACACGAGCAATGAATGACCTACTTAAAGTTACAAAAGAAACAATTGTGGATACAGGGCATTTATTTGGGTTGGCTACGGCGAGAAACAGGGCAGTACTTGCAGACCTCACAAACATTGTTCATTCAGTAACACTAGGAAAGCATAACATAATTGATCCCGTCATTTTGGATAGTGAAGATGCTAAAATTTTGCTATTTGCCGAACACTTTGCCAATATTACTATAAGCGATATTTTAACTGCCTCTAAGCTAAGAATATTGCAGGATAGTGATAATATTTATTTTGTAATTAAATATCCTAAAATCAGCAGAATTTGTAAAAAAGTTAGGCTTTTACCTGTAATTCATAGTAAGAAGATAATTAACTTAGAAACAGATATAGCAGCACACTGCGCTCCCGACTACCAACCTCTCACAAACTGCAAAAATGCTACAACCCTTACATTTTGCCAGCCACTTGCTTCAGCCTCATGTGTGGAACAGCTATTGAATCAGAATTCAGCGCAATGCAAAACAACCTCAGCAGAACACATCACCCCTATTGAGGAAATTGCCGACGGACTAATAGTGGTAAATGACCAGTGCGTTGAGATCACAGAGGGAACACGATCAGGCGTTACTATAAAGGGCACCTTTCTCGTTATGTTTGAAGGAAATGTCACCATAAACGGAACTAATTATGTCAACTGGAAAAAAGTTGTTAAATCCCATCCCGAAGCCCCTCCTTCAACAATAGTAAAGTTTACGGAACATATAAAAACTCTATCATTGCCGTATCTGGAGGAGGTCCATGTGAAGAACTTAAAGCACATTGCATCACTACAACAATAAATGGCAACCAGACATTTGATTTCGATTAGTTCACTGGGGCTAGTGCTACCATCATCATAGTTATGATAATATCTTACTTTTGGTCCAGGAGGCAGCGAAAGCTAGCCATCATTGAGGTGATTAGAAACACCGACACTGCAACTCCACCCGATGTGTAAGAGGCACCCGAGGACGGTCGCTTTTAAAAGGGGGAGTAGTTAACACACCATAGCCCCAACGACAGCTCAAATAAGCTGCTGCAGCAACCATCAAGTAGCAGCAAACATAGACACAACAATAGCCAGGCGTTAGCTACTGCGACACACAAAAACAATAGTAACAACAATCATAACTTTGTATGCAGCTCGTATGCTGTTAACAAACATACAAAAGTAGCGCTCTGAACCGTGGGAATTGCCAAGTCAGCAATCGAGCTTACGGGTGTAGCCATCTGGAGCTGAAGCTCGGAAGCGCACAACTGGAGTGTGGGAATCGCCGAGTCAGCGGAAAATCCGACAAATAAAGTGGGGCTGCTCAGGTTAGGCATTTAGGTGCAGACACCGATAAAGTTAGTTCTAACTACTCACTGTAACCAAACGGCTGCCTCTGCATAGCAGAGGAAATAAATAATTGTTCAACAAATAAACAATTCTTTTACTGCCTCTGCATAGCAGAGGAAATAAATAATTGTTCAACAAATAAACAATTCTTTTACTTATATTGAAACGTATCATACGTAAAAGTAAAATCGTAATTAAGAAAAATTAAATCGTGCTTTGAAGTTGGGTACAGATAGTTGGTCATAGATAAGTACTTTAGTCATTTCATTTACAAAGAATACGTGTAATAGGGTGTTGTTAGTTTGCTTAAAATGGGTAGGTATCGTATTGTTCACCGAGTACAGACCGAGATTTTCCATCTAGAGCGAGAAATTGATTTTCGTTAGTAAGTTACTGTTGAAGTCACCAGTTATAATAATGTCACTATAGTTCAGACAAAATCAACGAAATTGGAATATGCAATCTGGCGATTAGGTCTATATACACATCCAACTAAAATTGTATTTGTTTTAGATGCCAGCTCGACGAAAATATACTCAACACTTTCTAAAGGTTCAGATTTACACTTAAGTTTACACGAAAAGCCAGATTTTACATATATAGCGACACCTCCACCATTCCGATTCTGTCTAGACGAAACACTTTATAGCCACTAATAAATACATTTAAAGTTGTCAATATGACACGAAGCCAACCAAATCTTAGATACACATACAACATCAACATTGGAACATTCAAATATGTATCTAAATTCGTCAATTTTAGGTTGGAGGCTTTGAGCATTATGATGGCATACTTTTAGACCGCGTTTTTGATTGCCAATGAGCCGAATCAAATTATAGGTGCCGTCTTTGGAACCACCATGTTTTTTACTGTTCATATAAACAATGCTATACATATTTGTTATCATATTTGAGTGCATGTTTTGACGAGATCATATCAGAAAAAAATAACCAACTAGCAATTACTAAAAAAGCGTTGTGTCGTTTTGAGTTTTTCGATCTGGTAAAAAATAAAAAGCTATAATAAAAAATAAAAAAAGCTATAAAATAACGCTCAAGAAATGATTTTTATTTTTGATCGAAAAAATAAAACTAAAAAATAATCATTATTTTTGATAAAAAAAAAGAATAATCCAAAAACAATGGCTATTTCCGATCAAAAAATTACAACTCATAAATTAATGATTATATCTGATAAATAAACAGCAACTCACATAATAAGCATAACTTCAGAGCGAAAAATTAAAACATGAAAAATGAGTTTTAGTTTTGATCAAAAAAATAAAACTTGATATTTGATTATTTTTCCTGAGCGATTAATAAAAATCGAAATATAATAATTAAAAATGATTTGTATATGTTTCGACCAAAAATTTTTAAGTCGTAACAAATTCGTATAGAGCTTGAGAAAATATACACATGTATATAATTAAAAATGTTCTGCGATATTTGGAACCTTTTAATTTTTTTCATTCAAAATTTTAAAATAATCATTATTTTCGGTCCCTGCTGCTAACGCACTAAATTCACTGCGCTTTGCCGACGTAGTAGGAATTAAAAAATACAATTTTAGTTCTCAGTGTACTATACAAACGTATTAACCTGTTACATAAGTGTTTACTTATCACATTCATTTTTAGTGATTTTCTCGCAGATCTATATATCAAAGCTCTTTTAACTACCTTTCTATACTACTGCTATTTTTCATAGAATATACTATCAAATAAAAATTGTTTTTTCTGAACCCGATGTTAGGGCGATGTCTTTTTAAGCGCAGAAGTAAACGTATTGATATATTTATGCAAAAGTTAGCATATTTATTCATTTGCTTAATTTTTTGGAAATATCTATGTATGTACATACTTAGAAACTTAGGCTTTGAATCATTCACACTACTTTTTAATATGGCTCCTTTATTTAACGAAATAAATATATGCATAGGTTTCAAAACAACTGAATGCAATTTATATATTAAATTTACACTAGTTTTGTTAATTACACTTATTTGACACCGACGTTCACGAACTCTGCAACACAAATTTATCACTAACCCACTACTCTTGCAACATCATTTCAACACTAAATCACTCCTGAACATTCGATATATGTTCAGATATAATTAAAACACTTTTTGCAACATTTTCCACAATTTTTCATATACTAAAAATTTTGGTAGACACTTGGATTTCGGCCACACACATTTTCTGGCGCTTTACGCTTATACTCGTAATACCGCAGTATTTTCACTCACAACTGATAGTATTTTCACTCACAACTGATTTTAATTGACACCACAATTAACATAGCACATTTATTTTTCACTTTTTTCACATTATTTTAGATTTTAATTAAATTTTCAATAAAAGCAAGCTGTACTTGAAATTCCACTATTGTTTACATTTGTTTTGATC
This sequence comes from Philophylla caesio, assembly GCA_963971545.1. NCBI lineage: Eukaryota > Metazoa > Arthropoda > Insecta > Diptera > Tephritidae > Philophylla > Philophylla caesio. The sequence continues at coordinate 27,448,708 of OZ020609.1, read as the reverse complement.
GCCAACTAGCCGGCGAAAATATAGTCTTATGTTTCTTTCGTGTAAACAGCTTGCATGTGGTGAACTCCTGGAGATAGACGGCGTGTTGTCGCTTCTTATAGATTTACGTTCTTTGGTATTATTTCATACTGTTATATCGGCATTTGATGAGTCCACAAATATATTAAGAACTCACATTTAAAACAGAAATTCACAAAGTTTTTATTCAGCGATTAATCAAGAGTTTTAATATCTGTAATTAACAATATTATACATAAAAAAATTCAAATTTTGCCTTTCCTTGACTTACTTGTTCGTGTCTTCTCGGCTGTTTGTTTAGAAGTGAGGACACGAGATTTTATTAAATCGATAGTATTAAAATAACATAAAGATAATAAAAATTAATCGAAATAAATTTTAGGCTAATTACTTATGTCACTAACATCCCGACCCCGGGAATCGGAGGATCGCCAGTTGTTGGAGATTCACCCGATACATCCAATACTGCATGCTTGGACGCAGGCTGCCATTCGATGTTTTAATAAGCGCTGACCTTACTTGCCCGTCTGAAGCTCGAAACACCTTTAATACCTTGCCCGTTTCCAACCGCCCAAGTTTTCATTACCATCGCAAATGATAATAACATCTCCAACTTTAATAGGTGTAACTTTTTTATACCAATTGGAGCGACGAGTTAGAGTACGCAGATATTCTAATATCTATCGTCGCCAAAAAGTCTGCTTGAAACCCTGCAGGATGCGCCATTGCTTCTTCAAGCATACATTATCGCAACTGATAAGAGTTTGTACGTTATTTGGACAGCCAAGTAATAAGTGGTTAAGCGCCATTGGATCAGCATCTCTACTATCTAGAGCAACTTCGAAATGTATAGCTTGAATCAGTCTCCGACTAACTCCCGTGCTTAACAGTCGTGTCCGATAGGTCAATACCGTAGTTGTGCGAGCGTAGTGAACGGTGTCTTTCTCACGTGTTTTCGCGTGTTTCATATCATAAACACAAAAGTCACACACATTTTCATTTCCCTCAAAAATAATTAACAAATCAGTGCATTGAGTGTTCCAAATGGGTAAAGACACATCGATCCCTTCGGGGAATCGATTTAGCATACTTGGTGAAAGTATGCTAGTCTCCCCAAAAGCCAAACGTAAAAAAACCAAAACAAAAGACTCTTTCCCAACTCTTTCAATCGTAAACCACACAAACAACAATGATGATCCAAAATTCATTGTTATACAATCAACTGACACGTGTTACCCCCTTTCCAAGTTCAGCGTTTTCGCTAAAAAGAAAGCTATTGATAGCATTAGTACTGAGTACTTATCAGTAAGTATACTTCGTGACAACAGCTTGCTCCTGCTAACTAAATCACAAAAAGTAGCAGACAAATTTATTAAATCCAAAAACTTTGGCGGCCTTTGCCCTATTTCTGTAAATCTTCACGAGCAACTTAACACCTGCAAAGGCACAATTTTTGACAGAAATCTTGCCCATACGGATGACAAAGAAATATTAGATGCTCTCAAACCGCAAGGCGTTGTTGGTATACATAAATTTACACGTACCATCAACAATGAGAAAGTACCAACTGGAAGAATTGTTCTATCATTCAATTTGTATAAAGTTCCCTCTTCAAAGATGCAAGAACAACATAATCTACGAAAATTGCAACCTCCCCCTCACAACACTCTACCATGCCAACGCACAATGTGCGCAAACTGCTACGGGCCTCATCCCGCCTCTGCCAAAGACTGTCCAAAGTATTTGCAAGAAAAGGAAGTATTGAAGATTAAAACCCAAAATAAATGCAATTACCCTGAATCCAGGCGCATTTACAAAGCACAAAACCCATTAAAAGTCAATAGCACACAAACGTATGCTTCAGTTTTAAGCCCCACACAAACTTCTAACGTCCCAACAACTCCATAAAATTCTACTGATACTCCCCCTGCCTCCACTACCTACAATGCAGTACCTATTATGCTCCCACCCAACTCTAATGATCAATGTCTTTCCCCACTTCCAGTAAACTCCTATGCCCGTCCCAATACCACCTCAACATATACCTCTCAAACCCACTCACTCAACGCCAGCGAACAACCTTGCCTCTCTTTAACGACAATCTCTTACCCTTTCTCTTATGTGAAGTTCCAAAACCAACAAACTAACAATAACATTGACAGCATACACAGCACAAGCAACGAAGAACATTCAGCATCACAAACTCCTTCACCGATTGACACTACTCTTAACCAACAAACTCCTCTTGGATTTAACAACACAAACAAAACCACTAGCATTGCTCTCGATCGCAATCTCACCACAGATGACGACAATCACCTAACAACACGCTCTTCCCTTCGAATCACCGATCAGTCAAACTCTCCTATATCTCACGTAGCAAACATCGGTTTAAATACCAATCCCACCACACAATCTCAATCCATTATTCAATCTCTGCTATCCACAATGTCAGAAGAATACAACAACAACAACACTGATATTGAAGAACCCGTGCTATGTTATTTTCGCAGATAATAACTTTAATAGTACATTTTTAAACTATAAACAAAGTATAATGATTCTTAATATTCTACAGTGGAATATTAAATAATATCAGAATAACTACTTAGAATTAGAAACCATAGCAAAAGATCGCAAGCCACATATAATTTGCTTGCAAGAAACCCATATAAAACCCAATTACTCACCACATTGCCCTAAGCAATATGCTTCATATTTTTATAACTTTCCTAACACTAACTACTCTAAGCAAGGTTGTGGTTTATTAGTTCATAAGAACATTCCACACAAAAAAATCGACATAAACACAAACTTATTAATAATTGCCATCGAATTCAACGTAAAATACCCAATCACTATAATGTCAGTGTATATACCCCCTCATCAGAAATTCTCGCAGCTTGACCTGTCCCAGCTTATCTCTGCAGTTAACACTCCAATAATCATTTGCGGCGACTTCAATGGTTGGATTCCACTTTGGGGTTCACCACACGTAAACCATAGGGGCGCAATAATATATGTATCTTAAACGACAACAGCCCAACACATTTTTCGACACATAACACGTTCACCCATGTAGATTTAACCATATGTTCACCATAACTGCTACCTATCGCCTCATGGCACACACTGGACGATTTACACAACAGTGACCATTTTCCAATCATTAGCACATTCTCCATTTCAAACCAAACTATTTCATACAACAATAGAGTTAGCAAATACAACACTGCCAAAGCCGACTGGACCAAATACCAAAACATGTTAAACGACAAGAAGCTACCTAATTTCGACAATAATAATCCTAATAAAGAGGCTGCAATAATACAAAGGACTATCCGCAGCCGCTAATCAAACCATCTCAGTTTCAAACTATCGTAAAAGTTCGAGAAATGTTCCGTGGTGGTCAATAGAGCTTAGTTCACTAAGAAATGAGAAAATAAAAGCTTGGAGAGAATATCAAAGACACCCTAACCCAGACTACTTGATAGCCTATAAGAAATGTAACGCCCGCTTCAACAGAGAGAAAAAACTCGCAAAAACTAAGAGCTTTGAGGACTTCTCAGAAAAGTTGAACCCCAATTCGTCGACCAAGGACATCTGGAAGGGTATTAAAACCCTCACGGGAACTTACTCCCCAAGAAATATAATCCATATTACCACCAACAACTCAACAACAACAGAACCCCAGGAAATAGCATTGAGATTTGCAGAGCACATCTCAGAGTCATCAGAAACAATCAACTTTCCCCTTCAGTTCATAGCCGCCTTTAACAACATCCCGCAAATAAACGCAGCGAATGTCACAGACACCCTAGCATTGTTCCTTGAAAGCGACCTCACTTCGAATGAAATAGATCTTGCCCTCAAGACCACTAAAGGTAACACACCAGGACTCGATAAAATAGACTACGAAATGATACGTAAAATTCCGCTATCCCTGAAAAACAGGCTCCTCCTCCTCTACAACTCCATTTTTATTCAGGGTATAATACCACAGAGTTTCAAGACAGCCGTAATTGTTCCGATACTGAAACCTCATAAAGACCCATTAGATATTACAAGCTACCGGCCTATCTCTCTAATACCCTGCATTAGTAAAATGATGGAGAAAATAATATCAAAAAGACTTATGTGGTTCTTAAAAACAAAAAAACTCTTATCGCCGTACCAAACTGGCTTTAAATCCGGCACCAGTACTCTTGACGCTCAAATTTTCCTGGACCACCATGTATCTAAACAATTCTCCATAAAAAATCACACCTCCATACTTAGCATTGACTTCTCCAAGGCTTTTGACACAATCGGCTGTCATTTGATACTCAAGAAGCTGCAAGACTGGAAGCTTGGCTCAAAAATTTTTAATTACATAAAATCCTTCCTTAGCAACTGCAAATTCCGTTGTAAAGTAAACAGCTTATTTTCCCCCACACTTGCCCTGCATAATGGGATCCCTCAAGGATCTCCGCTGTCAGTCACACTCTTCTTAATAGCTTTTGAAGACATTAGCAGGATTATGAGTCAACAAAACAACATCAAGCATTGTCTATATGCCGATGACCTTTTTCTATTAAGCAACCGTAAACAAACACACGACATTGAAAACTCTTTCAAAAATGCTTTGAGTGCCATAGACGCATGGTCGCAACATTCAGGTGCTTTCATTTCATTTGAAAAATGTAAGCACCTGCATGTTTGCAAAAAGCGCAACTGTAGCCATTTAAAACTTCAGTACAACAATAAAATTATAGCTAACACAATCTGTATGAAAATATTAGGTGTACATTTTGATAATAAAAATAATTTTAAGAACCATTGTATACAATTGAGAACCGACCTAGCTACCAGACTTAGTATAATAAAATATTTGTCTTCAAGAAAAAGTTTTGTTCATACAAATACGTTACTTAATATAACTAAGTCGATTATACAAAGTAAAATAGATTACGGCTTGCAAGTGTATGGAAAGTGCGCAAAATCCTCACTCAGTACAATAAAGGCACCGTTCCACGCTGCGATAAGGAGAAGCTTAAGGGCGTTCCGGACAACACCAATCAAAAACCTACTTGCGGAAAGTGGTTTCCAAGCCATAGAAGACAGTTTAAAGTTCCTCAGGAGTCGCATTATCCACAAACTTTTCTGCGATCCTACACACATTCTTTACCACGAAAACCGATTACTAGGAAATAGAAAGAAACCACTTGCCTATAAATCGGCGCTGAGCGAATTAAGAGAACTCGCTGACTATTTAAAAATGGACATAACGCCAATGAAAATACCTCCATCCAACTTTCCGCCTTGGGCATTGGACCCAAAAAGTTTTCTAAATGAACTGACTCTCCTTCGAAAAGATATCACCAATAACGTCACTTACCAACAAAAGTACCGGAGTATTGCAAACACACTAAAGCTTAATGGCTGGAACTTAATATTTACAGATGGTTCCAAACAAGACTTCGGAGTTGCATTTGCGGTCACAAGCCCGACCGGACGAACTCTTTGATGCTGAATTGCAGGGGCTATTTTCGGCACTAAATTTGGCTAGCAAAGAAAATAAAAAATTTGTTATATGCACAGATAGCCTATCAGTTTTCAATGCTGCAAAAAATATTCAAATGGATGTGGGCCCAATATACCATCTTCAACAACTTATTATGAAATCATCGCCAAATGTTAAATTAATGTGGGTACCTGCACACTCAGGCATACCCGGTAACGAGTTAGCGGATCAAGCTGCAAAGTTCGCATTAAAGTCCTCTTTTCTCGCCTTCGCCCAATTGAGACTGTAACCAGTCCAAAGTCATCTAATCCTGTATACAAGAACGGTCTCACATACGGTGGCCTTGGCGTAGCTGCTACGTTTTTGCAAAACTGACATTTTCGCTTTATTGATCGCAAACAACTCCGAACGTTGGGAATCCAATACTTGGACCGAATCGCGCAGATGACTGCTTCCTGATTTTGGTGATAATACCTCTCGTGAAAATGCTGTACTATTAAACGTGGCATTGCGTGGCATTTTGGCAAAATTATTGGTATTCTTGTTTGTATCGGCAAACAGACGGCATTGTCAGTACGGCCCCCAACGCGTATTAATCCTCCCTCATCCACTATTGGAGTCAATGTACGTAAAGAACTTCTTTTGCAACCCATTTCTTAATGTTGTTATTTCCTCAATAAATGCTTGTTCTTGAACCACTCGCAGTAAGATTAACTCGGTTTCCTTGATCGCCTTTGCAGTGATTTTTTGTTTTTCCTTAAAAACTTCCATATTATTTCGCGCTAAGGCACGAAATCTGAAAATAGCGAAACGAACTCACGTCATAACTTTGCAAAATTTGTAAAAATTTGAATACTTTGTAAATGGAATAACATCTTCATTGAGTTTTACGGTATACAATGCCTTTGCCTTCTTTTCATCATTATGAATTTTAGTAGAAATGCTTTTGGTAAGTACTTCACTCTCCTTCAAAAACTTTGGCCCACTAATCCATTTTGAAGTTTTAAAGTTCGCTGGATGTTGCCGTGTTGCGTCATCAGCGGGGTTTAATGATCCGGGTACCCATCGCCATTGTTTAGCGTCTGATGAATTCATAATCTAGGAAATCCGATTGGACACAAATTGCTTATATTGTCGAGCTTTGAATTCAATCCGTCCACTGAAACACTGTTTTGAAATCTGTCCAGAAAATTAATGCATCTGGTTTAGTTGTGTGACCGCCAGTAATTGATGTACTCAACCGCGTTCCCAATACCGCGGACTGCAATTCAAGACGAGGGAACGACATAGGTTTGAATGGACTACGACGCCTTTTGGCTGCTACGAAAGCCACATTTTCATAACATAAATGGTAATATGCGACAGCGGCATAAGCCAGCTCACTTGCACCAACGAATACATGTAATTGAATTTTAACAAGTGGGCCTTGAAAGTATGTACTATAGCATCTCGGTACACTAAATTCTTTAACATGGTTAAGCATTGTGTACCACTGGTACCATTTGTCGTAGATTTCTTCGGGTATTGTATTGCGCCAACCAATCTTCGTTTGCCATAATTTCTGCAGCAATAATTTTGGAACCAACGTAACATTGGCGAGAAATCCAAATGGATCAATTATCGACATGGTCAGACCCAATAATTCTGCTTTAGTTGGTCGCCGTTCGCTTTCCAAAACTGATTTTGGTATTCTAGCAACGATTCGCCGTACAATCAATGGCTCGCAATAACTCCTTCGAATTTGAGATAAAATCTCTTAGTTCAAACCCAGCGGTGTTGTGAATCTCGACCACCTCTTTTGCTACGCGAATGCTCTCGTCTACATTAGAAAAACTATCTACGTAATCATCTACGTAATGGCGATTCACAATTGCTTCAACTGCCCTCGGATGGTCGTTTTCAAATTTGTATGCGTTTAAATTTTTTTTAAATTGAGCAGAACATGGAGAGCGAAATAGAGCCGAAAATCATAGCCTTCATAACGTGTACGTCTAGCTTTTACGAAGTATGATATTATCACTCCGCCACAAAAGGCCAGTTTCATATTTACCACCTGCTAATTTCGTCGTGCTATTCAAAATGCTTTCAGCTCGTATGCGTGCGTCATATTTTAGAGGGGGTTTATTCGGCGCAAACCCTTCTATTTCAAAATAATCATTCAATTGTTTCTGAAATTCTTTAATTTTCTCTTCATCAATACGTACATGGCATACCGTAGCGGGATCAAAACCATTTTCATTTGAGCCAAATAAAACCCAACCTAATTTAGTCTCGTGAACTGTAAAACCTTCATTGAAATTTATAACGCTTAAAGGCCGAACTAAATTAGTATGCGGCATGCCTATCAACATTTTTGGAATTGCATCTACTTGTATAGCTTTCTATAGGAATTCCCCTTAGCTCTTTACTTTAATTTTTAAACCTCTTTGCGTACAATGTTTGCGCAGGTGTACAATGTTGTTAAGTAACCTTTTTGTTGTTCGCACCCCTTTCATAAGAAACTTTTTTTCATTGCTATGTGCGCTGCAAATTTCTAAGTTTATCCGCTTTGACACTTCGCTTGCAGTTTGATCGTCAAACCATTTTAGGTGCAACATTTGTTTTCCACCTGTAAGTCCAATTTCATTTGCGATTTCTTCTTCTAGTAGCGTAACTTGAGCTCCGTCGTCAATAAAGCCAATAACTTGTACGCTCCCTTTTGGTCCATGCTAATTTACAGGCAGAAATTTGAGCAAAGTTTTTGTTTGTTTTTCATCCATATATGTATGTATGTATAGGTTTTTTTATTTACAATATTTCGGCAAGTGCTGACAGTAGCAACAGATGAGTCTGCCGATTCAGCAGGAACAGCGTTGCCGGTATTAGCGTGACGATGAAGCAATTTATTATGATACTTTTGGCAAGATGAAATGCCGCATGCGCGACGACGAGAACAATTACACAGTGTTACAAAATGGAAAAAATTCAATGAACTTTTAAAGTGACATATTGGAAATTGTTCACCTGGTCGAATATAACTCAAAACGGTTTTTGGAAAATTTGTAACACCCTCAAAATCTTGCTTTACCGTTAAAAAACCGTTCTTCGGAAGTGTACGCGCTAATCTTTTCATTACTTGGCCATTTCTTTACCGATTTTCAATATGGAATTTGTTTTGGAAAGGTAAGGATTATACCTTTAAATTGAGATATAAAGATCTATTTTTTGAGCTAGCGTGTTGTAAGTTTTCATCGGGTAAACTTGGAAAATTTGTTTTTTCTTCAAATTTTTCTAATTTGACCGCATTTTATTGCAGTATTTTACTAAAAATATATCAAGTAAGAGGAATTATTTTAAACACATTCATTTCCAAAAATTTTGAGTGGTCATCTAATAAATTTACGCCGTCAATTCAACCTTGCGACCGCTTCGCAATTATATTGTGTAATAAGTGTGGTAAAATGTGTGATAGGCGCAACAAATTTTGTTACGCCTGCGGTCTATTTGTTGATAAGAAATATCGGTTCGATTTAAGAACAAATAAAGCTGTGGTTGAAGCGTTCAACCTCTTTTTCAGTTGCTCATACGTGGAAAGTGCTTGGTATGAACCCGAATATATTTGTTCGATGTGCTGTACAACATTAAAACAATGGAAAACCGGTAAATGCGATGACCAGCGTCTGCCGTTTGTGACTCCTATGGCTTGGCATTATCAAATATATCACAAGCCGGAGGATTGCTACTTTTGCCAAACAAAAATCACTGGTCACCACTATAAAAGTCGCCACCTCATAGAATATGCCAATGTGTTGACTGTATCGAAACCGATTCCAAGAGGAAAACAAGATCAGCGCACTAAAGACAAAAATCCAGCTACATTTCCTGATTCAAGCCACATATCTTCTAATGAGGTAAATGACGAACCGTACCTTCCAACCAAAGCAATAGAAACGGAACGTCATTTCGTGTCAAATCACGATTATTGTGATCTTGTGCGGGATATGGATCTGTCTATAAGACAGACAGAGATTCTGGCCTCCAGATTAACGCAGTGGAATATAGTAGACAGTAACTTTAAAGTAACGTCTGCACGAGCCAGAGTCCTGACAATTCTACTTGGAATGCAAGGTGGCTACACTAAATATCCTTGTTACTTTTGTGAATGGGACAGTCGTGCCAAAAATCATTACAAGTGTAACATATGGCCACCGAGAAAGTTTCAAATTGGCAAAAATAATGTTCTCAATATTGCATTAGTTAAGCCTGATGATATAATTTTGCCGCCATTGCATTTAAAATTGGGGTACATGAAACAGTTTGTTAAACGACTCGAAAAAAACAGCGAGGCTTTTCTACACCTGAAACTTGTATTCCCCAAGTTGAGTGACGCCAAGATTAAAGAAGGTACTTATAAAAATTTCCCAACAAGAATTCTTCAAAAAGAATTCATCCTAATTTATTTTTACATTTTGATCATGAATTACAGGCGTTTTCGTTGGACCGCAGATTCGTAAGATTATGACTGATGATGACTTCATAAAAAAATTGAACCCAGTAGAGAAAAGAGCATGGCTGAGTTTCATTTCTTTGTGCCGAAACTTTCTTGGAAACACGAGAAGTTCAAATTACGTTGAGGTGGTCCATGAATTTTTGGAAGCTTATGGAGAAATGGGATGCAACATGTCTATAAAAATTCACTTTTTGCATTCTCATTTGGAATTTTTCCCGGATAATCTTGGTCAATTCAGCGACGAACAAGGTGAAAGATTTCACCAAGAAAAATCTCCAACATTGAAAAACGGTTTACAGGAAAGAACCAAGTTAGGATGATAGCTAATTACTGCTGGTCACTCAAACGTGAAACAGATGACTCGTCTTATAAACGCAGAAGATCAAGCAAACATTTTTAGCTATAAAGTTATTTAGCATTTTAATGATTAATTTTTTTTTATTTTCAGTCACAATAAAAATTTGAAGTTGAAAGATAATCAAAATGTATGAATTTTTAAATATGGTCATCATCTAAAATAATTTAAATAGTAATAACTCTGTCAATTTCCAACCGATTTTCGATTGAAATAGCTTAATCGACGCAGTACTAAATTCACTTTAATAATATAGTCTTTGATAGGTACCTTTCTAAATAAGGATCGTAAAATCGTAGTCAAAGTTTCAAAATTAATTTTTTTTTATTAAGTTACGATTTTTTTTCTCTGTAGCTTCGTCAGTTCTCGTTTGATTTTGATGAGTTATACGCCATTAAAATAGTGATTTGTCACCTTTCAAAATATATAAACAACTTTTGAATCGGATGAAAATTCGCAAAGATATTGATGATTGACTAGCGAATGACCTCAAAAACAGTTTTTTGGCCCTAAAATGAGATTTTGGGGGTGTTTCGCAAATTTCAAGTATACAGTTTTTCTTAGTTTTATAAGGCCTAACGCCTAGGCTAGGTCTCTTTCAAAGTTCATTTTCAGTGTTATATAAATTATGACCAGGAGAAAGACAACAAAAACAAAGTCGATTCCTTTTAACGATTTCCCAACGTGGTTCATTGTTTGTTTGTTTAAATTTGTCGTATTGATACAATTTATGATTGTTCTTACAGCATGCGCATTTAAATTTTTCTTTCGGATGGCTGTGTGTTGCACTTGGAGTTGGCAGAAATGTAAAGCGTAGGGTGCGCCGGATAAAGAATTTTTGTTTTTAAAGAAGACGGAGATAAGTTTGATTAATATATATATTTCACAAACTTTATTTAATTTTCTTGTAGCAGTAATATAAAGTTATAAATATATGTGTATATATATTGCCTGAGTGGCGATGGTTTTACTACGGGACTTTTAGTTTTTAATAGCGGGCTCGGGACATCCCGTGGCATCGCTGACAAAGCAAAAATTTACAAAAAACGGTTATGAATATGTACAAAGCAAAGTTAAGCATTCACAATAATGTACAACTGAAGGTTGCCGGCCGCACGCACAATTAATTTATAATTAATCAAAGTTAATTAAATTGGGACTCATGTCCTCAACATGCCCGCCTGCAGCGGTACAACATGAAGTAACTCCTGCATCTTCTCTAGAGTAAGAACGCCTCGGTTGAAAAGTTCTCGGAGACGTTTCTGGACAATATTACGGCTGTCCTGCATCCGGTTCGTTGGCATATTGACTACACGGCTAGGTATCCTCATATTTTGTCCTCTATGGCGTTCGTGCTAGGGTATGTCATCGCGTCGAGTACGGTCCGTTATAGGGGTGCTTGGACGATGTAGCATGGTGTGATGTGCCTTCCCACATCGATGGCAGCTGGCGGCGGGGTTGCATGTGCCGCACAGTGGTCTGAAAGTTGAATCTAGCTGGCCAAAAGTCGGCTTCTCGATTTGGAATCATCTGGGACATCATTTTAGGGGTTTTCGCGGTCGCTGATTACGAATCCGTTATCAAAATTTCAAAATTCAAAATGGCGGATCCAAAATGGCTGACAATTTCCAAAAAAATTTTACTAACATTGTTCTTAATATTATTCAAAGGGTTTTTGGGGTCGCTGATTTCAAATCCAATATGAAAATTGCAAAATCCAATATGGCGTATTCAAAATAGCGACAATTTTCATAAAATTTTTGGTGATGATTGTTCATAATATTTTTCAATGGGTTTTTGGGGTCGGTGATTACGAATTCAATATCGAAATTTCACAATTCTAAATGACTGATCTAAAATGGCGACATATTTTCAAGAAATTTTTAAATACATGTGTTAATAATAACATTTTATGGGCCTTTGAAGTCGCTTATTACGTACAAAATACTCAAATTTAAAAATTCGAAAGTTCAACTCAATATGGCATGGCAGAGAAGTTCAAAAATATTTTGATGTAAATTTTGGTTAATATTCAAACCTCAGGTCGTTATAGATATGGGATATAATTCAGGAACAATATATCTTAAATAAAATAGTAATAATGATAGGAATTAATTGTGAGCGAACATTTTATTTCATTTGTACAGTTGTATACAAGGTTTATACACGTTTTATTAGGCTTCGTCGTCATTTTCAAATGTGGTTTTGAATATAAGTAGTGGTAGAACTTCTTGAGGTAGTTCACACTTTTTTTCCTTTGGTACTCCTCTAGCCTTAGTAATGACGGGATCGGACAGTGCCAGCATCATCTGTATCAAATCTGTAGTTGTTTTAGCGCGACCCATCTTTCGCGTATGCTCTTAAACTCTTTGTTCTTAAACTACATTCAGGGAATGTCTTTTGGGGACGTCCAAGAATGATTTTTGAATCTTGTTCAAGCTTCGATGTTGAAGTCCCTGGCAAATTCGGGGAATTATTACTCACACTAGTCACTGCTACATTTGAAAGTTAATGTTGTAGAATTGATGATTATTTACTGTATCAGCTTTCAATTTCGATTATGATTAAATTAAATAATATTAAATAAACGAATAAATTCATTTTTATCAATTATGGTAAATGTAATAACGAAAAATATGTACCGGCTTGATTCGGAAGATGGAATATCATATCTAGCCAAGAAGCCTGTTGTGATAAAAATTTTGTCTCCATGCGATGAATTCGCTTGGCATTCCATTTTTTTGCTAATTTAGCGCAAAAGTTGTGTATTTTCATTTCCAGTTTTTTATTAAAAGAATCATGAGTTATTCTTAAATTAGATTCAATTATTTTGTTTTTCACATAACGAAGAGCGCATTGTTTGGATGATTCCGAGCAAACTGAGATTTTAATAGAGGCAGCTTTCAGAGAACCATACAAATCACGATTTTTCAATATCAATTCCGTTGTAATGTGCGCCATAGTACTACATAATGTTACGAATGAATTTACAAACATGCAAAAGTTACAAAAAGTACTTACCTCTTCACCTATCGTCGTTAAAATAATCTTTCGAATGCACAGCACCAACTTTTCTATAATATAACACGCATCACGTAATTGAAATATAATTGATTTTTTTAATTTTATTTAAACTGACGCGTCGCGTCGCTTGCTTTAAACGCAAATAAGTCGAAAAGTGGCAAAAAGTAGCAAAAACCAAAAACAGTTTATGAAAATATACATCCTAATAAACACTTTCTTTGAAATAGTAGGTCGAAACAAGTCGAAACGTTTTAGTTACGTCATTTTGAAATTCAGAATGTAAAAGTAGAGAATACACTAATCTTTGTTGGCGATTCTCCAATGTAAACATTGAAGATAGAATAATGTGCTGTAAACTTTCGTAAAGCTTCCAAAATGGAGTACCAAATTCATATAAAAATTGTTAAAATATGACGATTCGTCATGTAACTAGTTGCATTCAATAGCTACACATACTACTACATGAAAAAAATCCAAAAAAAAAATTTTTAATGACTTGAGTTTTTCGACTTTTGGCCAGCTAGATTCGATTTTCAGACCACTGTGTGCCGGTCGTATGCGTGGTTGCTACGCAATTTACACGCTCGTTAGGCGTCATTGCTTTGAAAGCTCGACAAAAGCGCAACGGGTGATGGCGGCAGCACATTTGCCCACATCTGTGGAGATAAAAAGAAAGATCAAACGGCATTAGTCAAATGACAGTGTGTCGTTGGAGGTTTTGGAGGCATCTATAAACAGTTATAGTGAGATAGAAAGATATATTAAGAGGGGGGTAGAAGGCATAGCTTGCAATGTTGCGCGTGACAGTTCCTAGTTATGTGTGAATGTCCGCCACGTGAACATTCTTATCTGGTCCAGGGTACAATGTTACGATACGTCCGACTCGTTTGGGGGCAGGAGATCGTGTTTTATAACGACGAGGTCACCATTAGTTAGGTTGGGTTGTTGACGCTTCCACTTATGCCTTTTATGAAGTTCTTTAAGGTATTCATCCTTCCACCTAGTACTAAACTGGTGATGAATAACCTTCAATTTTTGCCATTTATTGACTAGGGAAAGTTGGTCCGTTAGGGTTCAGGCAAAGAGTGCAGTGTGGCACCCCGCAAGAAATGTCCAGGCGTCAGCACCAGCAGATCAGTGAGATCCTGAGACATAGGGGATAGCGGCCGTGAGTTAAGGACCGCTACAACGCGAACGAGTAGGGTAGTGAACTATTCAAAGGTAAACTTATGATTCCCTGCCACCCATGTGAAATGTGTATTAAAGCTTTTAACAGCCGCTTCCCATAGACCACCCATGTAAGGAGCGCAGGGGGAAGGGACTGCCAGGTTAGTCCGTGAATAGCGTATTTCTCGGCGATGTCAGTAGCAGATTCTTTGAGAAATTGGAAGGATTCTCTTTGGAGGGATCACTTTGCGCCTACGAAGGTCTTTCCGTTGTCAGACATGATTTTATATGGGATTCCACGCCGGCCAACAAATCGGGTGAAAGCAGGTTTTTTCTCCAACGTCCTTTCGATGCTGAGATATTGCTGCTGCGCTGCTAGCCGGGAGTGTCCTAGCGCTAGGGATTGCGGGAACTCTGGTTTGAAGGGTAGCTTGACCATGTATCGTCCATATGCTTGTCGGGTTGAGGTTCGTTGATACAGGTCCTCACAGAATTTGTCTTCGGTGGGTCGGGTTGAATAACTGCTAACTCCTCCTGCTCCCAAAACTTCCTCAGTAGTGTATTGAGAGATTCATCTTGGGCTTCCGTCACCTGGGTGGTAAACGCTGAGATCTTCTCCGTGATTGGGCCGCTCAAAATCCAACCAAATATCGTGTTTTGGCGATGAGACTACTGCTGATGTTGTGTTACAGTCCTTGCTTGATTTGGGGAATTAAGTCACTGCCGATGACCGTGTCTATCTTGCTAGGGTTGAAGCAGTGGGGATCGGCGAGGGTTAGATGTTTTAACTCTTCTTGTTTTATATTTGTAATATTTGAGGTAGGGAGAAAATGATTTAGCTGTGGCAAGATAATGGCTTGTGTTCTTATCCTTTTAGTCGGTCTGCTGAGCAAAGAGTTATTTCGCAAACCTTTTTGGAGTTTTGCATCACCATGCCGTCCATTTCGAATTGTGCATCTGTCATGGGCAAGCGTAAGAGTTTTTGTATCCGGGATGATTCAACGTTTTTAGGGAACCTTGATCTACCAGGGCACGAATATTGTGATATTCGCGGTCACAATAGATGGGAACTATTGCAGTTGGGAGAAGGGTTGTGACGCTAGTGCTCGAGAAATGTGACAATACTTTATTTGCGTCTTTTTGTTAGGAACTTAGGGCGGGAGTTGCCTTTGTAATATATTTTGAGCATGTGGTTTGCTCATCATTAATTGGTGTCTGCGTCGTTAGCTGACTTGAAATTCTTTGGGGTTTAGAGTTGGTTTTTGTAAATTGCGATTTTTGGGGAAAATGTAAGAGTGAGTGGTGCTTTCTTTGGCAATAAACGCAGTTACTTTGGCACTCATTCTTTAATTGGGAGTAAGAAAGACAATTTTCGCAATGATTGTTTTCTTTGAGGAACCTTAGGGGATCGGACACGGCTAAAGCTTGAAATTTCACACATGTCTTCATGGGGTGTCTAGCGTTGCATAATTTCCAAGAAATGGGCTGATTAAATTCGACATGGAAATTTTGAGTTCGATTTTTGTGAATAAATTAGTTTTGAATTATTGCCCTTGGAGTGAAACTAGGGTGTGGAGGTTTTAGTTTTCCTGGTCGATATGCTTGAAGTCTCTATACTAATTAATATCGGCTCGTGAGGAAATTGTTCATATCTGCCCAAAGTGGTAACTCTTTTCGAGAGCTGAGAGATTGCTCCCCCAGTTTGGCAGTTTTATTGAACAGAGATATACAAGAATGGGGTCCCAATCGCTAGTTGGGATTCCTTGTGCTGAGAGCGTAGCTAGAGAGTTGTTAATGGTGGCCTGCATTTTTTGAATTTGTTCACCATTTGCTGTATATACTTAGGGGCGGTATGTTGAAGAGGACTTTGAGCTGGTTATATATAATAAAAGTTTGGCGCTTACACTATATAGCTCAGTGTTTGGCCGAGCTTCTCCTACCATTTGTGGTGTGCGTCTTATATTATACCACAAATGGAGGGACCTACAGTTTTGTGTCGACTCCGAACGGCAGATGTATTTAATGAGAAGCTTTTTCATGGCAGAAATACCCTCGGAGGTTTGCCATTGCCTGCCGTAGGGTGGCCGCTATTAGAAAAAACGTTTTCTATAATTAAGATTTTGCTTGCCCTGACTGCGATTCGAACCTCGAACTCACCGGCATACCGAGTTATAGCACGCACCGCTACCTGGTTATCGACCAATATTCTTCGGTTTTCATACCGTGATTTTAGAGCATCCCAGGCTAGTTCAAAACTATCGTCAGTTAAGGGGAACTGCTTAACTATTTGACCTGCTTGACTTCGAGTTTTTTAATTTGGGGTGATTTTTATAGACTCTTTGTGTCGCACGTTGGTACTTTGAGAAATACTTCTTGGAAGTTTGAAGTATGTGCGGTGTTTGCTGCAAACGTTGTGTTTGTTTGAGTTTGGGAGTTTTCTACACAAAGCTGTAGCGAATCTAAAAATTGCGATTAGCAATTTTCATAACTTTCTGAGCATTTGTCGTATTTCTGCTCAACTGAACTGCTGGATTCGGAAAAGTTTATTGAGTGAAATACGGCTTTGTACGAGATTACAAGGCATTCCCAGAGCTTGTCCAGTTGCTGTAACTTGACATTGAGAAGAGATGGGGTATGGTCCACAAAGGGGTAGAGCTTATACGCAAGTGCGTTTGTATGTATGTGTAGCTATGCGATGCTACCGAAAATGAGAAAACGGGAACACGTATGTATGTATGTATGTACTTATGTGCTCTAGCGCTGGTGGACAACAAGTAATATTAGGGTGGTCAAAAAAAAAAAAAAAATGTTCGTAGAAGGTGAATTAGGGAGACAACAAGCTAGTGAGAGAAGGGGCGAACAAATGTCGAGTTGTTTATAATAATATTAATAAAATAAATATGAGATTATTTTCGAAATTGATGTATGTATATAATAAAAATTTATTTGAAATTATATAAGTAGTAGAGGTAGTAGGGTGTTTTTTTTCAATTAAATATGTACGTGTGTGTATGGCAAGGGTTCCTACACCTGTACGTATATGTGTGCAAAAGCGCGTAAGCGAATGTATGAGTGCGTAGGCTTATGTCTTTTTTTTTTTTTTTTTGGGTTGACGCCCGGGGAGAGGTAACTCTCATGATTACTACTATTACGCCATAGCAGCATGCACGACTTGCAGCCTCTAAGCTACACCTACGATACTAAACCCTCTCCACCACGACCATTCTCCCCGCGAAACCGCCAAAAAAGGTAGTACCTGGGGCTGGTTAGCTTATTTGCTCCTTACGTGTTTCGTTGGCGACGTCTTGCCATCTCTGCGTTTCTCAGGTCTATGTGAATGCGCGTTACATGAGCGCATATTTCATTCGACTTTTCATTTGACTGAAGCATGAAGTCAATGAAGGTTTCTCCTTTCAAAATGGCCCGGATTTGAGGAGCATAGCGTGGGCATTGGAACATAATATGTTCTGCGTCTTCGTGTCCAAATTTGTTTAAATATTTTCGATACACCTTATGGCCCGAGAGAAACTGTGTTAAATGAAAGTTTGTGTCACCGTATTTCTCTCAACCCATTTGCTGATATTTGGTATCAGCTCGTAGGTCCACCTGCCCTTTGGGGAGCTATTCCAATGAGCCTGCCAAATGTTCATTGAGTTTTCCCTTTCTTTTGCCTTGACTTATTTTGGGTTTAATCTTCCATTCGGAAAGCTTATCATAAATTCGTTTCATTTTATGGGCCATAATATATACTGGCATCAGTCCAGCTATGACAAAAGAGGCTTCGTCTGAAATTGTGCGGAAGCCGCAGACTGCTCGTAAGGCGCTTAGTCGATGGACAGTTGTTATCTTTTTCGCGTTGCTTTTTACGATCAGAGCGTCTGCCCAGATTGGGGCCGCATATAGGAGGATTGAGCTAATAACTCTTCTGTAAAGAACTCGTTTGCTGTGCCTTGGTCCTCCGTTGTTTGATATAATACGCGACAAGCTTGACTGCACTGTCGAGGCTTTCTTTGAAACGAACTCTAAATGGGACTTGAAGCTAAGTCGTGAGTCAATCATTACACCTAGGTATTTGATAGCGGGCTTTGACTTAATGATCTCTGTCCCCACGCGAATATTCAGAAACTCCACTGTCTTTCTGCTGCTTATCAAAAGTGCCTCAGTCTTGTGGTCGGCCAACGTTAGGTGCATTAAGTTAAGCCAAGTTTTGATTTTTAAAACAGCTTCTCCGGCTGCAGCTTCAATTTGATGTAGATGTTTTGCCACAACTACTACCGCAACATCGTCTGCGAAAGCCACCACTTTTGTACGTCGAGGCATTTCCAGGCTCAAGACACCATCGTACATAAGGTTCCACAAGAGTGGTCCAAGGACAGATCCTTGTTACGTTATACATCTCCGGCCCATTATCGCTTCTGTACAGAAGCTTGCGGTTCGAAAAATAGCTCGCTATTACTTTTATGATATAGCTTGGAGTGCCTATTCTTATAAGTGTCTCTATTATGCATCGCCAGCTTGCGGTATTAAAAGCATTTTTGACGTCTAGTGTTACTATGGCGCAGTATTCCTTTTCCCCGCCAAGCCATCTCTTGCCCTTTATGGCGTCCAATGCAACGTCGACAACGGTCTTAACCGCGTCTATCCTGGAACGGGATTTTCTAAAACCGAACTGGCTCATCGAGAGAGACCCATTTTCTTCGCCAAACCACGTTAGCCTGTTGCATATAATCCTTCCCAAGCGTGTCCAGTAAGCAGATCGGACGATAAGACGGGGGTTTGTTGCCTTTGGGTAATAGCACCAGCGTTTGCTTCTTTCACCTTACTGGGAAATAACCTTCTATAAGGCATGAGTTGAAAGCATGCACAAATATGTCTGGCCGCGCTATAATAGCGGCCTTCAGGGCCTTCGGGCCCTGGAGCTTTGCGGTTTTGAATCTTCCTGCATGCAATTAGCAACTCTTCTTCGGTTACCCTTGGGATTTCACTTTTCTCATAACATGGAAAGACTGATGGTATGTCCTCGTCCCTTTGCGGAAAAAGGGTTGTTATGATATTTCTCAGCATTTCTGGGCACGTAATGCTTGGTGATTTAACGCTTTTAGTTTTTGTTAGCGCTACCCTATAAGCAGTGCCACAGGGATTTATGTCTGCTGCGTCGCATATTTTCTTAAAATTGTCCAGTTTGCTATCTTTTATAGCACATTTAAGGCTCTTCCTTGACTTTCTAAGAGCATTTAAGTTATCGGAAAACTCTGGCCTCCCTCTGCTTCGCTGCATTTTCCGTCTAGCACTTAGGCATTGTTTTCTTAGCAGTTCTATATCCCTGTTCCACCAATAGCACGGTGCGAATTTCTTATTTATTGACCTTCTTGACATTGCATCGGAAGCTTCAGTTAGGCCAGAAGCCAAATGACTCACCACCTCTTCTGCTGGTCCGTAATGGTTGTAAGCTCTTTCACCATATACTTCAGGACATCTTTATCGACCATCGTTTCCTTCCATTTCGGCCCTGTGAGATTTGGCATTTGCTTGTTTCTTTTCTCCGCTATATCTATTATAATGGCCTGGTGGTCACTGTGGGTGTGCGGGCTTATGTCTGTGCATATATATGTGCCATGAAATTTTTGAATTTACATACTTATGTATATACATATAAATAAAAAATTTTGGGAGCGAACTTATGGCGTTAGAGAATTGGAGACTTCAAAAGGAGCAATTTCGTTAACTCTTCTCTTGTATTTAAAACGGTTATTGAGGAGGGGAATGAGTTTTGCGCGGGAATTTGCGTTCGAGAGTTTGTGAATTAAAAAACGAGATGATTCGCTTATTACGTTATTGAGAAGGGGAAATGCGTTTTGCGCGGGAATTTGCGTTCGAGAGTTTGCGAATTAAAAAAATTAGATGATCCGCTAATTACTGTCTTGTATTTAACTCGTTGTTGAGAAGGGGAAATGCGTTTTGCGCGGGAATTATGCGCACATATGTATATAAGTTAAAGATTTTCTTTTACATTAAAATAAAAAAAATCTTTTTTTTAAGGTCAGCACGACCTTTTTGAATGAGCTTCATTTTAAGACTGAATTTTTCAATTGTACTTAATCTAAAAGCTTAACTAAATGCACCGGGCAATTGCATTTGAATTCCACGAATTCGACTATTTCGGTTGCGCGTGTGCTGAATTAGCGTCTGGGCTGTGGTGTGGGAAAAGTTGTGCAATTGGAGTTCCATATCCGCTCTACCTGTATTGCTGACGGATTAGTTTATTATTTTGGCACTGTTAACATATGCCAGGTTAACACTTCCCCTCTTAAAAACGTTCGTCCTCGAGCGTTGTCAAAAATAAGGTAAGTTGTTGAAATTTATGTATGTGGGGGTATCATTGGATAAATCTTTGAATTGATTTATGCTGTGATTTGTCGATGGGATCTGGATATCATCGCGATTTGATGAAATGATCATCTTGTTTTGGGATTTCTTCCAAAATTTGCAAAAAATTATTATTGCAATGAAGGTAGCTGCAACGGCTCCAAGCGAAAGTGAGCTGTTGGATATTGTTGCTGTCTTTAGAATATTTATTCTTCGAATGTTGTTTATGTGAAATTCTTTTAAAGCTTCCAGGGAGAGTAACTCAATTCGTTTTTTCTCAATCGGTGCGGGTTGCAGGACAGCTGGGATAGCGGGAAATGGTATTGAGTCGTAATTAATATAGGTTTGGTTGTTTGGTTTTCAGCAGTGAATTGTGGAAATTAATAAGTTGCGTTCCTGTCAAATTTGTGATCGTTCCATCAGCATATATTTGTCCTTTACAGTTATTGAGCAGCAAAATGCCAGTTTTTATTTCTTCGATTTGTGGAATGTGGTGCCCGTTACTTTTGGTGCAAGTTGAATTAGAACTAGTAATTATTCTAGGCATTCAAGTGCCACTACTTATATTAATTACTTGATTTTGTTTAAAAATTTCAATTTTCTTATAGCTATCGCAGAGTTCTTTTACTCCATATATTTCTTTATTTCCTTTTAATATTTTATCATATTCAATATCTTATAATAATTTTTTGAAAATTTTCTTTAAAAGTCATTGGTATGTTTACCAAGTAAAAAATTGTCATATTTGTGCTTACAATATTAATATTTTAAAATTCTAATGCTTCTACTGCATTTCTAAATGGAATTTCGTCATTTTCTAGCTTTTCTAAAGCAATTTCAATTTCATTTTTATTTAACGTCAATGTGTTCAAAATATCTTTTTTCGCCCATTGTATGGCGTACTTAACGTTAATTAATTCTTCTTTTATTAATCTTATTCTATTTTGCAAATTAGTAATTGTTTCATTTTCACCATATGTATCTTTTCTTATATTGTTAAAAAGTTTATTTACTATTCTAATATTTTTATAATTTTATTGAGCTCAAGGCCAGTTTATGGAAGATTTGTTTGTGAAAAAACAACAACAGCTTTCAATGGTTGAAGTTATAGTACTATTTCGGAAATCACCACATTTCCTCATCAGACTTCTTTTTGATTATTAAATTAAATTATTTTTAATTTAATTTTCATAACCACTTCTCTCAGGCTTTGAACCCGGGAGCTCGGAGTTGCAGAGCCAATACGCTACCTATTGTGCTGCGCTAGCCGAGTTGGCTGTTGTGTTTATTTCATCTTCCTTAAACAAACCAACTACAAACAAGAGCAACTGATCTGCCGCTATTTAACTTGTTTGTGTGGTTGTTGTTTGTGTTTTTATTTTGCAAATTCTGTTTTTTATTTTACATTATATGCATTTTTAAGGCGTGCTCATCCTTGTCTACAATGTTTGTTCATTTTTCTGTTGGCCTAGTAAATGTTAATATTTTTATAATTTTATTGAGCTCAAGGCCAGTTTATGGAAGATTTGTTTGTGAAAAAACAACAACAGCTTTCAATGGTTGAAGTTATAGTACTATTTCGGAAATCACCACATTTCCTCATCAGACTTCTTTTTGATTATTAAATTAAATTATTTTTAATTTAATTTTCATAACCACTTCTCTCAGGCTTTGAACCCGGGAGCTCGGAGTTGCAGAGCCAATACGCTACCTATTGTGCTACGCTAGCCGAAATGGCTGTTGTGTTTATTTCATCTTCCTTAAGAAGTCTGATGAGGAAATGTGGTGATTTCCGAAATAGTATATACTATAACTTCAACCATTGGAAGCTGTTGTTGTTTTTTCACAAACAAATCTTCCATAAACTGGCCTTGAGCTCAATAAAATTATAAAATATTAACATTTTACTAGGCCAACAGAAAAATGAACAAACATTGTAGACAAGGATGAGCACGCATTAAAAATGCATACATATAATATAGAATTTGCAAAAATAAAAACACAAACAACAACCACACAAACAAGTTAAATAGCGGCAGATCAGTTGCTCTTGTTTGTAGTTGGTTTGTTTAAGGAAGATGAAATAAACACAACAGCCAACTCGGCTAGCGTAGCACAATAGGTAGCGTATTGGCTCTGCAACTCCGAGCTCCCGGGTTCAAAGCCAGAGAGAAGTGGTTATGAAAATTAAATTAAAAATAATTTAATTTAATAATCAAAAAGATGTCTGATGAGGAAATGTGGTGATTTCCGAAATAGTACTATAACTTCAACCATTGAAAGCTGTTGTTGTTTTTTCACAAACAAATCTTCCATAAACTGGCCTTGAGCTCAATCAAATTATAAAAATATTAACATTTACTAGGCCAACAGAAAAATGAACAAACATTGTAGACAAGGATGAGCACGCCTTAAAAATGCATATAATGTAAAGTAAAAAACAGAATTTGCAAAATAAAAACACAAACAACAACCACACAAACAAGTTAAATAGCGGCAGATCAGTTGCTCTTGTTTGTAGTTGGTTTGTTTAAGGAAGATGAAATAAACACAACAGCCAACTCGGCTAGCGTAGCACAATAGGTAGCGTATTGGCTCTGCAACTCCGAGCTCCCGGGTTCAAAGCCTGAGAGAAGTGGTTATGAAAATTAAATTAAAAATAATTTAATTTAATAATCAAAAAGAAGTCTGATGAGGAAATGTGGTGATTTCCGAAATAGTACTATAACTTCAACCATTGAAAGCTGTTGTTGTTTTTTCACAAACAAATCTTCCATATACTGGCCTTAAGCTCAATAAAATTATAAAAATATTAACATTTACTAGGCCAACAGAAAAATGAACAAACATTATTTACTATTCTCGTAAAGTTATTTAATTTATCGTTAAAATTTCATTACTAAGTACTTGTTTATTATTATTGTTATTAATTTCATTTAAGTTATTGTATATTATCTCCAGATCTTCGTGATCAGGGGATCCGGCGATGAATTTCCAAGCCGTGCCTAAAATATTTATTGATCTTCTTGACCGTTTTTCAATTGGTTTGATTGTTTCTACGATTTGGAGGATTTGGGTTAATTCGTGCTTTAGGATAGGATAAATGATATGTCCGAATAAACGAATTTGGTTAAGTCCGTAAGAAATTGTTCGTATTTGTTAAGATCTATTACATGTATTAGCCTGAAGGCTCCGCCTAAATGGTTTCTCCTGGGTTTTAAATTTTTATAGGATGACATTTTTTGTTGTGATATGTAAGATCTTTTAACTGTTTAGTTCTCAATTCCGAGTTATTTTCTTCCCTTGTTTTTGGAATTGGCTTGGGTCCGTGGAGACTCTTCTCCCGAAAAATACCTCTATTGGTTTTTTCTTTGTGGTTGAGTGAATCGTAAAATTGTATTCGTATACGGTAAGTAAAATTACGTTCGGCTTTTAAACAACGCATTATTTCCCTGAGTGTCGAGTGAAATCGTTCCACTTGACCATTAACGGAACTTGAATAAGGCGGTGTTTTAAAAATTTTTATGTTAAGTGTATCTTCCATTAAAAATTTTATGTATGCTGAGTTTAGAGAAGTTTCGTTGTCAAATACGACTGTTTCTGGTACGCCAAATTGGAAAAGTAGCTCCCGGAGAGGTTCCTTATCATGCTCTATTGCTCTTGATTTAAGTATTTTGGTTTGCGCGTATTTTGAAAATTTGTCTATTGCTGTCAAAACTAGATTTTTGTTTGTCATGTACATGTCAATGTGTAGAATTTGTCTTGGGTCCGTGGAGACTCTTCTCCCGAAAAATACCTCTATTGGTTTTTTCTTTGTGGTTGAGTGAATCGTAAAATTGTATTCGTATACGGAATTGTCAAGGAGTTCGGCGAATTAAGTAAAATTACGTTCGGCTTTTAAACAACGCATTATTTCCCTGAGTGTCGAGTGAAATCGTTCCACTTGACCATTAACGGAACTTGAATAAGGCGGTGTTTTAAAAATTTTTATGTTAAGTGTATCTTCCATTAAAAATTTTATGTATGCTGAGTTTAGAGAAGTTTCGTTGTCAAATACGACTGTTTCTGGTACGCCAAATTGGAAAAGTAGCTCCCGGAGAGGTTCCTTATCATGCTCTATTGGTCTTGATTTAAGTATTTTGGTTTGCGCGTATTTTGAAAATTTGTCTATTGCTGTCAAAACTAGATTTTTGTTTGTCATGTACATGTCAATGTGTAGAATTTGTCCTGGGTACTGAGGTATAGGTGTTTCACCTAATTCTGGTTTACTAGGGTGGAGATCATATTTATTTTCTTTGCAGACGGAACAATGCTGAATTATTCTATTGATTTTTTTTTGTCAGTGATGGAAAGTAGAAATTTTCGAGAATTTGAGTTTTATTTTCTCGGCAATTTCTATGTGCTCTTTTGTGGGTCTTAATTATTATCTCTTGTTGTTCTTGATCGTTTGTAACATCTTGAACTTGCAGTTGTGTGAAACGGATCTTGTAGTTACTAAAGTGTATTGGATATATTTCTTGAATTTTGCCCATGGTTCGTTCCTATGTTTTTATGCAGTTAACTACGGAGGGATTTAGATATCTTTTGAGGTGATTTATGTATAAGTGTAGCTGAATCGTATACAGGTTCTTCTAAAATATGTCTGTGGTATGTAGGGAATATTATTTTAAACTGGTAGGTTGAAGTTGTCCCTTTGTTTAAGAATAGCTGATTTTTAAAGACGTTTATTGGGGTTTCTACATGAGGAATTAAATTGTCGGAAGAACTGTCGTCACTGTGTTGAGTTATGGATAAGGAGTTTATTGGTTCGGCTGGCATTCTGGAAAGAGCGTCAGCTACAATATTGGTTGTACCACGTTTGTAGGGGAGTTCATGGTCATATTCTTTTAAACTGCATTTCCAACGTTTCATTTTGGCGTTAGTGTTTTTGTTACTGAGGGCTTGTGTTAAAGGTTGATGGTCCGTGAATATCTTCACTTTGGCGGGGCCATAGAGGTAGTTTCTAAAATTATTAAGAGCCCATATTATGGCTAAGAATTCCTTTTCGTTCGTAGCATAGGATTCTTCTGTTTGGCTAAGTGTTCTTGAAATGAAGGCGATAGGTTTTATTTCTTGTGAAAGGACTACACCGATAGAGTAATTCGATGCATCGGTAGTTAAATGGAATTCTTTACTTAAGTCAGGATATGAAAGTACAACATCATCGGACATAAGGGTTTTTTTAATTTTGTTGAAGGAATCTCTTGCTTCGTTGTGTAATTCGATATTTATTTAAGCTGATTTGTTTTTGGAAATGCGTCCCTCTTCTCCTCTTAAGAGTAACGTTAGAGGTTTGGCCAACATGGCGTAATCCTTTATGAAGCGGCGGTAGTAGCCGGAAAGGCCTAGAAATGAGCGGAGTTTCTTAATGGTTTTGGGGTAAGGTATCTTAGCTATCGCTTCTACCTTTGCCGGATTTTTCGTTATCCCTCTTGCGGAAATAATGAAACCTAAAAATTCGATAGAGTCCTTAAAAAAATGGCATTTGTCCAACTGTATTTTCATGTAGCCATCTTCAAGTGTTTTAAAAATTTCTTCTAGATGTACAGCGTGCTCCTGTTCGGATTTGCTGAATACGACTATGTCGTCGATATACACATAGCATATCTTGCCAATGTGATGGCGAAGGATATCATCTAGAGCCCTTTGGAATATTGATGGGGCGTTTTTCAGTCCGAATGGTAATCTCGTGAACTCGTATTTACCATTGTTTATTGAGAATGCGGTCTTCTCAATATCGGATTCCTTAATTGGAATTTGGGGTTAAGCGTTAAGCTTGCGATAATCGATAACGATTCTATGTTGTTTATTTCCCTGGGAATCGGGTTTTTTTGCAACAACCCAAACGGGTGAATTATAAGGGGACCTTGATGGCCGAATAATACCATCATCTAGCATTTTATTAATTTGAGATTCTACTTCACTTTTTAGCGCCATTGGGTAGGGGTAATATCTTGTGTAAACGGGGGTGTTCTTATTAGTTCTGATTTCGCCTATAACCTTTGTGGTATAAGTGAGTCTATCGTTAGGTTCTGCGAAGAGTTGTGAAAAATTGTTCGCTAAGTTATTGATTTTCGTTCGCTGGTTTGGTGTCATTTGGTCTTCTTTGATATTAATTGGGTTAACTGATTTGGAAGCGAGCTCATTTAATTTTACTCTGGAATTGCCTTTAATTTTCATGAAGTTGTCCTTGACGTGGATAAGAGCTTCGAGATCTTTAAGACTGTCATTTCCAAGTATGCCATGAAAAAAGCGTAGTGTTGGGAGAAGGTAAAATTTCAACTTCGTGTCCGTATTAAAAAGGTTTATACAGGTACGTTCTTTTATCTCGATATCGCCTGCTATTGATTTTGCAAAGAAGTCCGATTCATTTTTAATGGGATTTGGAACAATAGGGGGTTGTATGTAGTTTTTTGTTGATCCTGTATCTATAAAAAACTTCACTTTATCTCCACTCTTCAGCCTGCATTCGAAGTAGGGCAGAGAAGAGTGATTTATTCTAAAAAATGTAGGTCTGTCGTGTCAATATAATTGTCATCCTGTCTATCTTCGTCGTAATATCCTGCGTCATTATTAGTCTGCTGGTCAGTTGTTGTGTGAGGGTATTCGTCTTGATTCGGGTTTTGAACGGGGTTTGAATCTATGTGATAATTCATTTGTACTTTGTTTGGTACCGGTGGGTTACTGGTAGGAGGTCTTTTGTTAGAAGGGTCATTGGCACGCGGTTTATTCATGCAATTTATATTTCTTGTTCGTAGCGATTGGTCGATGTCCATCGGCTCTGGTCTCGGTAAGGGTTTTTGGAATGGCCGCGGTGGTGGATTAATTGGTTGTTGCGAATATGTTCGGTTGACGCGGGAACTGATAGTTAGGTTGACGACAGAGTACACGCTATAAGCGGAGCGAAGCAGTAAAGCTATATCGTGCTATAAATAGCATCTAGTATTTTCTTATGTGCTTACTTGACGCATGTCAGAGTGTAAGCGAAGAGCAAAGTGTATTCATGCTATAAATGAAGCGTGAAGCTACAAACTATGTTGTGAACTGCTTTATAGCATGAACTCGCTTGAATTTTTTCTATTATTTTTGTTTTCTGTCATTTTAACAGCTGTTTCGCGCTTAAATTATTATGTGTTTATGAAAAGTGAAAAGTAAAAAATTTACATTTATATTAAGCAAACTAGCATGCACTCTGACATGTGATAGCTTTGATTATATGGCCGTTATTAGTCAGGGCATAAAATGATCGGAAGTTTTGATTTTCTAGTTTCAAACATACATAGGTGGAGAGCCTGCGGGAGGTCTGCTTGTTCTCTCATTCCAAGAAGTCTGGGTAGATCTCCTTTTAGTCGTCGAACGAAAGTATCGAGGACTTTATCTCTATATGTGCGTGTTAGTAGATGCATGGCTTCTGCGCCGACTTCCATGCATCCCAACTTATTAAGGATCAAGGAAAGGTGAGAATACACCCGCTGGTAGAATTCTTGGATTGTGGAATTGCCTTGCACAATCGAGTTCATTTGGTACTCGAGTGTACCTAAGTCGCGCTTATCTGCGTAGTGAAGTGTCAGGCACTTGGAGATAGCCTGCCAGTCAAGTGGAGTATTGTATGACTCCAAAGCAACGTCAGCATTGCCAACGATTTTATTACGGATGACATTGAGGATGCCATAGTATTTAGGGGTTCCTCTTTGGGGCTCGTAGATCTGAAGGATTCGATCTACACTCTTCTTCCAGGAGTTAAACTCCCCTGGTTTTCCTGAGAATTCGCGGAGGCATCGTATGACGTCCGGAATTTTATCTAACTCGGAAACATTGTTGGTCAAGTTCGCATCAATGGATATATCGGTAAAAGTAGAGAAGTTCGCGTTTGGATTAAGGGCGTTTTGCTCTAGGTTTCGTCCTTCGTTTTTGAATATGTTGTTCACGATACCAGTTATAATGGTTGTTAGTTGGTCCATGTTTAGGGTATTTGCGTTGGATGGGAAAGGAGTCGGTTCGGTAGGAGGTGCGCTTAGCAGAGGAGGTCGAACGAGGTTTGACGGGTTTGACATTATAAAAATATTTGGTTTCAAAACTTGGTTGTAATTATTCTAATTTGTTTTATTATTATGTTTTTGGTTACTCCTTCTAGGAAAGGGGTCCCGTAGGATTCGCAGGATTAAGCAATGTTATAGAATGGTTTATTTGGTTGATGGCTGTACGCGCCGTTTGTTATAAGTATGATTGTTATTTTTTTATTTTTAGTTACTCCTTCTAGGAAGGAGGGCCTTTCTACCCTGGAGGGTCCCGTAGGATTCGCAGGATTAAGCAATGTTATAAATGGTTGGATTTTGTAAGTTATTGGCTGTACAAGCCGTTCTTTAAATATATTTTTTGTTTTTTGTTTCTATTGCTAAAATGTTTAATTCAAATAATTTTATTTTGTATTCAGTTGCAATTTTAATATATCTTTAAAATTTTATTAATCTTAGGGATAATTTCACTTAATCTCATTTTTTTTTTTAAATTAAAATTTAAATAGTCGAAAACACGAATTTATTATTAACTTAGTTTTGCTTTTCACAAATTTTTCACTTGATTTTGCATTTTCTTAAAGTACTTTGTTACTACTAAAATAATAGATGACTTACATAAATAACCTTATCATAGTGGTGCGGCGGCTGACGTCTCGCGTCTCCTTTTTGCTTTTGCTACTCGTGGCCCTTTCCTGCACACTTTTGTCCCTGGGCGGTGATGCTCTGGACTAGATACCGGGGTGACGTTGCTGGGGCCTAGGCTGCTGCTTTCCTTTTGTCCTGGCGTTTCGTTGTAAAATTACTGGAACGGCGTGGACGTTAAGGCGGTGGTTTAGTCGGTTTGTAACGATGGTGATTTTTATTAATGTTTTAATTCACTCGGCGTTTTGGTTAGATCTCAGTAAGGACTTTACCGAGTCCTTTTTTTTCACACGCGATTAGCAACAACTAGGCCCCACGTTGGGCGCCAGTTAAAGATTTTCTTTTACATTAAAATAAAAAACAATCTTTTTTAAGGTCTTTTTGAATGAGCTTTATTTTAAGACTGAATTTACAATTGTACTTAATCTAAAAGCTTAACTAAATGCACCGGGCAATTGCATTTGAATTCCACGAACTATTTCGGTTGCGCGTGTGCTGAATCAGCGTCTGGGCTGTGGTGTGGGAAAAGTTGTGCAATTGGAGTTCCATATCCGCTGTACCTGTATTGCTGACGGATTAGTTTATTATTTTGGCACTGTTAACATATGCCAGGTTAACATATATATTGATTTGCTGCCCTGTTCTGTCCTAGCGCGTCTATTTAAGCACAGTATCGGTACATTTAGTGGTCGAGAGAGACTCAAAAAAGGGATGGAGTTTAGAATATTCGCGAATTTTATGCCGGCTGGTGTTGAAAAGATGTATGTATGTTTATCTATGTATATACATACATATATGTATATATATGTGTGTGGAAGCCAAATATTCCGCGCAATTTTTGGTTTATTGGTTTATTTTTGTATATGTATATGTACATATCGCACCCTAAACCAAAAACAGTCACAACTCAAAAAATCTCAAATGTTCAGGAGAGGCAAAACAAACATCCTCAACAATAATGATGATAATTTTATAATCATACTTTTCCAGTAAAAGAAGATAGTGACTACGAAAAAATTTCTGGAGCAGTTGGGGAAGTATTCCGTGAATTAGTTTATGTGGAACAAGGATTTGAATTTTTTTTTTTTTAATATCCAAGAGAAGTAAAAAATTTTATGTAAAAATGTTTTTAATATTTTAAACATTCTTTTCCAGTAAATAAGATAGTTATGATGAAGAAATTTTCAGAACATGTTGGGAAGTATTCTGGGAATAGGTTTATGAGATAAAAGCGATTTTAAAAAATTTTGAGTTGTGACGGTTTTTGGTTTAGGGTGCGATATGTGCATGCATATACAAATGTAGAGGAAAAACTATGTAGAGAGGTACTGTACCGTATATGGGAATATACATACATATGTTCATTTGTATGTTTATTCATGCATACATTGCATGTGGAGTGGTAATAAATTGAAATGCACACTCAGGTACTTTTTATGACACTATACGGGCACCTTGCGCTACTTGTTGAATTTGTTGTGTTAAATTTTAAGTTTCGCACACTAATTTCGCACTTGTATATATGTATGTATGTACTAGGTATTTTTATATAATTTTATATTTCGTACGCATACATACATATAAAAACCAACCACTCTTGAATAATTCAAATTTCCACAAAATAGAATCCTACTTTTGGTGAATTTTTTATGCTTATTCGCGAATTAATTTTAGTAACAATTTTTTTTTTGTTTTTTTTTTTGTGACGCAAGTATGTACATACATATGTATTTAGTTAACTCCTTTTTTTCTTTTAAACTCACTTTTATATATATATTTTTTTTCTTTTAAACTCACGATTAGATATATTTTTTTTCTTGACGCAAGTATGTTCATACATATGTATGTCTTTAGTTAACTCCTTTTATTTCTTTTAAACTCACTTTTTTATATGTTTTTTTTTTCTTGACGCAAGTACATATGTATGTATTTAGTTAACTCCCTTTTTTTCTTTTAAACTCACTATTATATACTTTTTTTTCTTGACGCAAGTACATATGTATATATTTAGTTAACTCCCTTTTTTTCTTTTAAACTCACTTTTATGTATATTTTTTGTTTTTTTTTCACAACCTATCGCACGCATATGTATATAAGTTTTTTTTTTACGAGGAGGAAGCATCGAAAGCCTAACCGTCACCAGTTTGTCAGTGTGGGACTTTAACCCTAACTAAACCTCCTACTGTCTGAGTACCATTTCCCCGGTACTACCGGCTGGTATTTCGTCGGGAGATGGCTTGAGCTTACGCTCTACGTACGTGAAGTCTGTTTGTACCGCCCTCTGTACTGTTGTTTGTTATATCTTGCCACGTTTCATTTTCAAGCATTTTTTTTTTTTTTTGCTTGACTGCCGGTTGGAACGAACGAGGTTCCAAGCCGCTCAACTCATACATGGTATTTCTCCTATTATATAAACTATTGATTTTAATATATTTTACGATTATAGAGTACCTTGCCCGCCGGTCGGAACGAACTGGGTTCCGAGCCGCTCAGTTACTCTCCTAACTTCTTCTCGTCTGGTTTTTCAAAATTCATGGTTTCCAATTATTCTGCAAAGGTCGGAACGGACTGGATTCCGAGCCGTCTACTTACTAAATTCGATTTTTTCTGCTTTGTATGAACTACTGGAAAAAACACAATATTTTATAGCTGAGGATTTAACTGCATATACATATGTACATATATATATAAATTTCTCAAAAGTAGTTTATTGAGCACTAACTTTTCTTGGTAGCCGGAACGGACGAGATTCCGGGCTACCCGGCCGTGTGTAACCACTTTGGGCTGTTCGTTGGGAGCTGCGCTTAGAGCCAAAGAGCCAAACTGCTTACATTTTTTTAGTGCAGGCAGTCGGAAGGGACTAGGTTCCGAGCCGCCGATTCGGAGTGAAGTTTGTTGCCGTCAACGGACATTAAAAGACTATGTATTTCTGCGGAGTCGTTCCGCCTGACGTAGTTTCGATATTACCATATTTACCATGTTGCAGACGGCAGACCAGTTTTCGATCGATTAGAGCATTATATTGATCAAATTCTCTACTTTAGTCAGCCGCCCTACCTGTACGTTTAGGCAGTTTCGTTCATCTTCAAAATATGTGCAGGCAAAAAAGCAATGTTCAGCATCTTGGATATCGTCCTCTTCGCAGAGAGTGCAGTAACTGTCATCATCGATCTAAAATCTATAAAAGTAAGATTTAAAACAGCCATGCCCCGTAAGCATTTGGGTTAACTGGAAGTTTACTTCTCCATGTTTCCGGCTTAACCATTTTTCTATTGAAGGTATGAGACGGTGTGTCCAGCGATCTTTATCTGTCTGGTCCCAACGGCATTGCCACTGTTGCCAGCAGATCTTGATTTCTGCTTGGCGATTCGCCTTGTTTACACATCTTGCCAACGACTGCGTCGCGAGGATATCTATTGGACATAGGCCAGCAATAACCAATGCAGCATCTTCCGATGTAGTTCGGTAAGCGCAGGATACTTTAACCGCGCAGAGCCGGTATAGAGACTTCGCTTCGCGTGCGTATGACGTCTTCTTCATCTCAGATTTGAAACCCGTATAGCAGGACACTTCTGACTATATTGGCGTATAACTGCCTTCGCTGTTGCTTTGGACCTCCGACGTTAAGCATCTGTCTCGAAAGCGCTACTGCGACTTTTTTCGCTTTTCCGACTGCATATTAAATATGCCGCTTGAATGTTAATCTAGCATCCAGTATGATTCCGAGGTATTTCAGATCTGGGGCTGATTCTATTTCATGGCCACATATGTTTATTTTCGCCACTTCTCGGTCTTTTGCTGTGCAAGCTCTAGACCTGCATCGAGGAGCCAGTTTTGAACACTAGTGATCGAGTTGTTTGCACTCTCTTCAATGTCTTTTATGTGCTTAGATACGACCACAATGGCTATGTCATCAGCATAACCAACGATTTTGCCCTTTTTGTTAGATGTAGTTTCAATATGCCATCATACATTATGTTCCATAGCGTTGGACCCAGCACTGAGCCTTGTAGAACTCCGCCTGAAATCTTATATTTCTTTCTGCCTTCATCGGTGTCGTAGAGTAGAAGTCTGTCCGACAAATAATCTTCTGAGATATGCTGTAATATAGAACGTTATTAGCGCCTCTGTTATTTTCCGCCAGCTTGCGGAGTTAAATGCGTTTTTCACGTCGAGCGTAATTATTAAACAATATTCTTTTGAGCCCCATCTCCATCTCTCACCGCTAATCGCATCTTCTGCTATTCTTTTTATGAAATTGGCTGCATCAACTGTGGACCGCTCTTTTCTAAATCCAAATTGTGTATCGGAGAGTCTTCCATTCGCCTCCATTGCTTCTGTAACTCTATTGGTAATTATGCGATCCAGAAGCTTCCCTGTTGTATTAAGCATACATATTGGTCGATATGCAGAGGGATCCACAGGAGATTTTCTCGCCTTTGGTAGTAGTACAAGCCGCTGGCGTTTCCATATTTTCGGAAATACGTCCTCTGTAAAGCAATCGTTAAACGTGTGAACGAAAACCTCAGTATTGGCTTTCACTGCTGGTTTAAGAACTTTATTCGGAATCGAATCAGGGCCTGGGGCCTTTCTGTCTTTAAATTCATCAACCGCAAGCAGCACCTATCCAGCGGTGATCTGGGGGAATTTGCATTCAGCATGGGAGAGGATCTCTGTACTGAATGCTTCTTAGCCTGGAAACAGTTTGCTTACTACTATACCCAGTTGGTCGGCGCTTGTGAGCTGCGGCTGGACCGATGCCTGTAGCTTTTTAGTAACCGCTTTGTATGCCATACCCCAAGGATTTTGTTCGGCACTGTCGCAAAGCTGGAGAAAACACTTCTTCTTTCTCGCCTTAATGTTTTGCTTTAATTCATTTCGCTTAGCCCTGTAGTGTATTTGTTGTTCCAAATAATTTGCCGTTTTTCTGGCCCTTTGGTAGTCGCGCCTTGCTCTATTGCATTGTTGACGAACATCTGCTATCTGGGAATTCCACCAGTATACTGAGGGACGTCTACCCGATGGGTTTCTTCCTCTTCTCCTCATTGGAGCATCACAGGCGTTTGCTATGGTGGTCATGAGCTTGTTGGTCATATTTATAGCTCCTTGTGTTAGGGTAACTTCAGACATCATACTGTTCTCTTTTCGGTGCAAGACCCTGTTTGCTTTGGTTCGTTTATAGTGAAGATAATTGCTTGGTGATCGCTGTGAGTATAGTCGTCACTAACCTCCCAATGGACATTTGGGGATAGTCTACTAGTTATGAGTGTTAAGTTAATTATAGACTCACTTCCGTCTTTTTTGAATGTAGCTTTACTTCCGGAATTTAATAGCACCACTTATAAAATGGAAAGAGCTGTCAGGAGCGCTCTGCCTTTGGGATTTGTTTTACGGCTTCCCCATGCTTGGGCCCATGCATTGAAGTCACCAGCGATTACGACCGGCGTTCTAGTTCTAGCATCGCTAAACAAGTTATCTAATATTGTTTCAAACTCCTCGAGGTTGAAGCTAGGTGGTATGTAGCAACTGTACAGTATGATTTTAGCAATTTTCACGCAGACGAAGCCTTCTTCCCATTTTAGTTTTTCTTATGGGAGTGGTTTTTTGGCACAACTCCATACCGTTGATCGCCCTGCGTTGGCCTTGGCCCATAGTTCACAGTCGACCACTTTGTATGGTTCACTCAGTAAAGTTACGTCGATATTCAATTCTTATACCGACTGCTGCAGCAATTCCTGTGCCGCCTTACAGTGATTTAGATTTAGTTGGCAAACCTTCATTCTTTACGTGTCTTTTGTACTGCCTGTACATAACAAGGGCATTCTCTTCCACCTGTTCTGTGCTTCAAATCTGCCAAGTTTTCCTCGTGGAAATGGCACACCTCAGCTCTTTCTTGCAATCACGGGCCATATGACTTGAGTCACCGCAGTTGAAACACGATCCCTTCATATCGTGTGGAGATCTGCAGTTTCGTGCTACGTGTCCAAACTCTATGCATTTAAAGCATTGCATTGGCTGTGTTTTTTGCCGAATTCGGCAAACCACACCTACACGTAGTTTTTCCTGCTGCTATTACTATATTTGCGGCTGCAGCTGGGAGAAGTATAGTCGCTGTCTTTGTACCACTGTATGCCTTTCGCATAGATTTCACTGCGTCTTCTTTAAAGTTTATCCCCTCGAACTCTTTTTCAAAAGCGGCGCAAATCTCTTCTTTCGTCGTAACTTCGTCCAGATCCTTAACCTCTATCGCACTTTGCGAGGTGAGAGTCTGGACAGAAACGTTTTCGCCAAGCGTTTCTTCAACCGCTCGCTGTACCATGGACGTGTGCGAGTCTGTCGGTTTCTCCAGCTGAATAAGCAAGTCCCCATTGGTGGTCTTCCTTATTTTCGTAACCATCTCTCCTACATGTTTCAGCTTTGGGTCGCTCCTAACTGCCCGTAAAATGTCTGCGTATGACCTTCCACCACGTACCTTAATTATTATAGCATCAGGTCGTGGAGGCTTCGGCTTTGTCTTCTTCCTCCTTTCAACGGTAAGCCAATCTGCCCTCTCCGCTTCTTTCTTACTTTCGCTAATTTGGACGCTAGGCAGGGATGACGCGCCTGGGACTCCCCTATGAGAATTCCGGATCGAGCGGTTAACCGTTGTTGTTTGGCTGCCTGTATTGGTCTTTTCCTTCGGAGTTGGTGGCTTTGCTTTTTCATACAAGGCAGGTAGTTCGCCTATAACATCGCGCATCGGCTGATGCATGGATCTTCTTTTTCCATCCTCAAGCATATCAACAAGTTCGCGGATCTTTGACCCGAGGGTAACCCATGGTGATGGCTGGTTCTCTGTAATTGTCTGGCCAGCATTTTTGGGCGCTTGGCAAAGCTCTGGAGGCGAACTCATCAGCCTAGGACGCTTTCCGGATGACGCACTCCCTGTCACTTGGGGTCCTGCAGCGTCCTTGTTATTTCGCCCTGTTGGGGGCGACCTAGAGACACTCATTCTGAATTAACTTAAATTACTCCGGCTTGTTTTATTTATTATTTATTTATTTATTATTATTTTTCTTATTTAATAACTATTTATGATTTTTTTTTTAAGATTATATTTACTTATTAATTTATTTAAATATTTTAAATTCTAATTTAGTGCACTGCACCCCACTGTGCGGCGATCTCAGCTCCACCTAGGCCACCGTTGCTTAAGACTAACGCCCGATAGGGGGAGGGTGTCTCCGCTATTTTACTGGGCTTTTCAAGCACAGGAAGTTTCGGAGATGTGAGATCAGCTGGCGATATTTGGTTGTTGGGGCCGCTAACAAAACAGACTTGTTTTCTTTTATTCGTCCACTTTGCTGAACTAACCCCACTCGCGCTGCTGTTTTCAGCTAAGTAGTTTTGGCGCGATTCCTCCGCTTCCTCAGTTCCGCCTTTTGTTTGTTTTTTTATTTTATTTTTTGTTGTTGGGTTGTTAACTCAAATAAACCAAAACTCACCTGAATGAAACTCGAAAAATAACCACTTACAGCGGAAAATCCTCTACACCCAGGGCGGGGATTTGCCGCTTGCTCGTATATTAACACTTTTAAACACTTTTAGGATGAAACAATTGGTTTTTGTTCTAATGTTTCACTAAAAACATATAC
Source organism: Philophylla caesio (assembly GCA_963971545.1). NCBI lineage: Eukaryota > Metazoa > Arthropoda > Insecta > Diptera > Tephritidae > Philophylla > Philophylla caesio. Next base: position 27,411,453 of record OZ020609.1, on the reverse strand, counting down.
GTTTTTCCCGAGCTTCTACAAAACATATGTATGTATGTATGTATATGTATATATGTACATACATCTACATATATGTATGTACAGCCGTGAGCATTCGTTCTCAATTAAACCAAAAACTCTTATTTTTGGGTTTTTGTAATGCGCTAACTGTTTTTGTTGGTTTGGTTTTTTGTGTTTTTTTTTTTTTGGAAATAAGTACTTTTAATTTTTTTGTTTGTTTTCTAATACTTGTTAACTCATTATTGAATATTTATCACTTTTTGTTACGCACAGACCGCACTGAAAAATCGACTGATCGCTACCACAAATTCATAACCAACTGTTCGTTGGGTTTGGACATACATATGCGTGTATATAATACTTATGTATATGCATGCAAATTTCGCTAGGTCGCGGGTTGCTTTTTTAGCAAGAAAGGACCATGTGGTCCCTTGAAGTTGGCAGAACAGTAAAGCGCAGGGTGCCCCGGATAAATAATTTTTGTTTTTAAAGAATACAGAGATAATTTTGATTAATAATATACATATATATTTCACAAACTTTATTTAATTTTCTTGTATCAGTAATACACAGTTATAAATATATGTGTATATACATTAGGGTGGTGCTTATTTGTATGGAGAAAATTTTATCATCAGATTTCCAAAGTCTCAACCCCTAAATCGATAGTAATATAGCCGAAGATATCACACAAAAAATTGTATCCCGATTGGAAATGGTTTAGGTGTGTCGCAGGGGAGTCAAATTTGAAATTGCTCTATGGAGACTCAAAAAAAAAAGCGATTTTTCTTTTTATCTAATACTCGAAATCAGTAGCCCTATGGTAAAAATTTCATATGCAAATTTTGGTCCCGATTGGAAACGCCTAAGGGGTGTCGCAGAGGGGTAAAAGTTCAGACTACCCTATGGAGACACGAAAAATAAAAGTGATTTTTCTTTTTATTTAATATTCGAAATAGATAGCACTATGATCGGAGATATCCTTTACAAAAAGTCCAACGCTCAATTTAATAAAGCTAAATCAAAGAGTTTCGAAGAAATCACCCCTAAATTAAACCCTAGTTCATCTATGCGAAGCATTTGGAAATGTGTACAAACCATAAAAGGTACATATTCGCGAACTAACATCAGTTTACTCTCAACTAACAATGGCACACATACCGATCCTCATTCGATCTCACTGAACTTCGCTCAATATATTTCCAAGGCTTCCGAAACTGCAAAATTTCCAAATCAGTTCATACTCTTTTCCATTAATTTGCTAATGCAAGCTACAGCTAACACTGACACCCTAGCTTTACATTTGGAAAAAGACATTACCATTACTGAGTTAGACTATGCCTTAAAAACTGCAAAAGGGAACACACCAGGCTTTGATCAGATTAACTATAGCATGCTTCGAAATATCCCATTTAATTTCAAACAAATACTTAATAAACTTTATAACTCTATCCTTAAGAGCAGCATTACTCCCCAAAGCTTCAAAATAGCGACCGTTGTCCTAATTCTAAAGCCACAGAAGAACCCACTAGACGTTGAAAGTTATCGGCCAATCTCGCTTATACATAGCTTGCATTAGCAAATTAATGGAAAAGATCAAAGCAAAACGGTGAATGTGGTTTTTAACAACAAAAAAACTCGTTAGCTCATCTGAAGTGGGCTTCAAAGCCGGTACCAGCACTTTGGATGCCCTACTCTATATAGACCACCAACTATCAAAAAGCTTCTCTACAAAAAACCACTCTTCTATCCTTGCTTTTGATTTTGCTAAAGCTTTCGACAAAATTGGCTGCCCTCAAAGCCTTAGACGAACGGTCTCAACATTCAGGTGCTCTCATTTCACTTCCGAAATGCAAGCACCTGCATGTATGCAGGAAACATAGTTGTGGTAAGTTAGATATCAAATATGGTAACCATGTAATGTCTAATGTTAAAACCTTGAAAATTCTTGGCCTAACCTTTGACGAGAAATTTAGTTTTAAGCAACACTGTAATAGCCTAAGAAACGAACTATCTACCATATTAAATATTATAAAATATTTATCATCTTAGAAAAGTTATGTACATACTAATCACTTACTAAGCAAATGCAGTAAAACTACACTTGGTAAAATCAAAGCTCCGTTTCACTTAACGGGAAGGCGAAGGTTGCGTGTATTCAGAACAACACCTGTTAAAAATGTACTAGCTGAAGGTGGACTTCAATCCATAGAGGATCGGGCAAATTACAAACTCCACTGCAATTCTACTCATATCCTCCACAGGGAGATTCAGCTATTGAAACGAAGGAAAAGGCAGCCCTCTTACAAATCAGCACTTTGCACGAGAATGGATCTCGCCGATGACCTTAATCTAGAAATTACACGCATGGCAATTACTCAAACTAAACATCCTCCATGGGATATAAGCAAAGATAGTTTCATCAGTGATTTGACATACCTTCGTAAGCAGAACACTAATAATGCTACATACCACCAACTTTTCATAAACATAATCAATCCTCTTAAAGAAATTGGGTGGAATATACTTGTTGTGTACGGCATAGGTTCGTGGCAAGGTCGAGTTGCAAGTCGGCATGCTTGCGATCCCTAGCTTAGCTCGTCGGTTGGGGTGGATCTTTTGCACTCGCCTTGTCTACTCTACACAACCAAAAAAAAATATATCATGCCGAATGTTGTTGAGGGGGAAAGTAAAGCTGGAAAGGAAGTGAGGTAGAGAAAGAAGGAGAATGGTCCCGTCCAGTCAGGTGGAGTCTTCCCACCCACTTTCACGTGTTGAAAACGCGAATCCTTGGGCGTTGTGCTGACTCCTATTTCCTTACAACGCCCCCTTATCCTGACATTGATCCGTCAATAAATCAGTCAGTCATTTCTGTCTGCACTCTCACGTCCACTCTTTTGCGCCAGCGCAGCACCCACACTCAATTATTAAAATATTTTATAGTTTCTTCCTTTCTACACTGAATAATATACTATTTCTATATACATTAGGGTGGTCCTTATTTGTATGGAGATATTTTTATCATCAGATTTCCAAAGTCTCAACCCCTTAATCGATAGTAATATAGCCGAAGATATCACACAAAAAATTTTATCCTGATTGGAGATGGTTTAGGTGTGTCGCAGGGGGGTTAAAGTTGAAATTGCTCTATGGAGACACGAAAAATAAAAGTTATTTTTCTTTTTATCTAATACCCGAAATAGATAGCACTATGGTCGGAGATATCACATACACAATTTGGTTATGATTGGAAAAGCCTAAGGCGTGTCGCGGGGGGGGGTGAAATCCAGATTAACCGATGGAGGCTCAAAAAATGTAAATAATTTGTTTTTATTGAGTTTTCAAGTTATAAATAAAATAACAATAAATTCATTTTCGTTCATTTATAATCATAACACAGGCCAACAGTGATTTTGGTGCCGTTAAAAGTAAAACTGATTTATAGGGGCCAAGAACCCCTTTTTCTTCGCTATATATAGTAACTTATGGGTTTTTTGTCAATATTATAAGCAAATTAATTGCATAAAATAAATTACGTTTTCAAGTGATCAAGAACTGAAGTTGATATTTCGTTTCAATATTGTATCGCGACAAAAAGTTAATATTTATTTAGTGGGCCTCATCGAAAACCAAATTACGGGTGCCAAGTTGCCTTCTAATGGGCAAGTGTTACGGGTTTTTTTCTACAATATTAGAAAAATAAAATTAAGTGTTCGCGAGAGTGCATATCTTGTGATAAAAGAGACGGAAGTGTTTTGGCAAAAAGCACGCACCCCTCTCAAGCCTAGACATCATAGTGTTGCGAAGTTAGAAGCGTTATATATGAGATGGCGTTCGCTTTTTTAAAGCAGTAAATGCCATTCTGCACACCAAAAAGCGAAAGAGTCGAGATTTTGCGAAGAACTGGAAAATTTATTTGATATAGCTCACGAAAAAGCATTGAAAATGATCAACAACCAAAATGATAAGGAGTTTCTTATCAATCAGAGGAAGAAAGGACGTTTAGGCGCATTTTCAAGAATAAATTGTACCGGAAATAATAAAGAAGTGCTTAAAAAAAGCTGCGATGTAGACTCGCCTGGAGGTAATAAACATTCTTTGTTACTTTTTACAATTATGTAACTCCAAATATCATTTCAATACTGCGTTAGAAGAAGCCGTTGAAGAAAGCGAAAATGAAGATTTTGATCGGGGAAGCTCAATAGAAATATTAAGTCGAAATGAACCAAAAAACAAAAGAGGGCAGAAAAGTTTAATTACACCCAAACAAGTATCAGTTCGTGATAAGTGTAAAGTAAGTTGCTCACTAGAACGATCAATTAGAAAAGTCGCAAAAAACAAACGAGGGCAAACAAATTTTATTACACCCAAACTAGTATCAGTTCTTGAGTTGTAAAGTCAGCGATCGAAATGCAGTAAGAATACTAATAGCAGTATCCGAAGCCCTTGGTGCAAATGTAAAAACTCTAACCGTAAACCGGAGTAGTATCCGACGATGTCGTCTACAAAAGCGCCGATACATAATGAAGCAGCTAAAACGATCGTTTCAATCCAAAGCAATTACGTCAGTTACCGTTCACTGGGATGGGAAGTTGTTGCCTGCAACAGAAGGAACATTGAGAGTAGACAGGCTTCCAACAATTATTTCCTGGTAAGATGGAGAACAACTACTCGGTGCTCCAGCAATTTCGAACGGAAGTGGAAAAGCACAAGCTTCTGTAGTATACGACTTACTTGTTAGGTGGAAAGTACACGACAAAGTTGAAGCGGTATGTTGTGTTACAACGGCGTCGAACACGGGCAGGTTACAGGCAGCTTGTGAATACTATAAAAAATTTGTGGAACTAGCACTTGTTTTTCTTGGTTGTTCTCCAAAGAGCTATACATTTTCAGCACCAGGCGCCTTCCACCACGCTCGGTGGATGGCAAAGGGTATTTATACTCTAAAATTATATATCTTTCGAGAAGAGTACATATAGGAAAAAAATTTAGAAATACCGAATTTATGCATTTTTATAGTTAAAATTTATTTAGAGAATTGGATCCATAGCTTCCCCAGGCGCTGACTTCTTTTTTGTTAATGAGTTATACCAATACAAAAACTTTGACAAGGTGATAGGTGAAACCACGTTCTCGAAGTTCAAAAATTATTTATGGTATCTCTCACCGGAAACAGTTTGTTTGGCACTATTTGATGAAAAAATTTTAAAAGAAACAAAGCAAAAAATGGTTGCAGCTCTAGGAAAAGACAATTACTTTGTAGGAAAAAAGTATGACTTTGTAATAGGAAGTGAAGAAAGAGTATTTGCCAATGATCTAGATCAGTTTGTATGTAAAAGCAGCTTAGATTTTTTCGATAGGTTTTGCATAAATAAAGAGTTTCTTCATTCAGACCCAAATTGTTGGGCAACAAACGAAAATTATATTAAAGCTGTTGATAGATTAAAAAATTTGAAAGTCGTAAACGATACGGCAGAGAGAGGAGTTAAACTTGTAGAAGAGTACAATAAAATCTTATCCAAAAATGAAGAGGACAAACAATACATATTGCAGGTAGTCAAATACTATAAAGAAAAATACCCAAACGCTACAAAGTAATCTTTATCAGAACCATTGGTTGTTTAGAAATTAATTATTTAATTATGAGGTAAAATGAACGAACATGAATTTATTGTTATATTATTTATAACTTGAAAACTCAATAAAAACAAATTATTCACATTTTTTGAGCCTCCGTCGGTTAATCTGGAGTCGGTACGCATATACGTTTGGTCATATGCAGAGACCAAGCTTAACTCAAGTCAATGCACACATATATGTACATGTCCATACGCGCAAACTAACAAAACTAAATATGTCTGCTCAAGTGTGCACGAGAGATTTAGAGAGTAACATAATAAGGAATTGTTGCCTTTTTTTCTTATCTTTTCCGATTTCACTCACCTGGTGACTCCAGCTTTGTTGGCGCCAGCATGCTGTTCAGAAACCTGTGTGGTAGGATAGAATTACATGCATGCATACATGGGTATGATAATGCCTATGACAGAAGCGCTGCCATTGGGCAGGAAACCCTTTATCTTTTAAGCGCTCACGAAAAAAAAACAACAAAAGCAATATCAATAAATTGTCACTACGGTCGTGACAAGTGAAGAATTTTTTTGTAGAATTCGAACTATTTAAATCTAAATTCTAAACTAAGCCCTGGCTTACATGTGATAATTAAAAAGTTAAAATTAAGATTTTATGTACAAATCAAAATAAAAAATAAAAATTAAGAACTTATATACATATGTGTATACCACAAAAAAAATAAGCAAATTCAAACTTTCAGTGAATGTGGTTTTAACTAAAAAGATATAGCTACAATAGGAAAGTGAGTATGTATGCGTAAAAAAGTTGTATAAAAATATCATTAAATCAAAAAAATAATACAAAAAACACCTCTGCCGGTGTATGCTGGTGATGCTGCTTGCGTTGGGCGGCGACGTTAACAAAGTCGCCCCCTTGCTCGTTCTTGGCCCTCCTTCTCGTATACGCCTTTTTTTCAGCGTTCTATTCTAGCGCAGTTTCTTCTCCCGCTCTGGTTTATTCAGCTGCGCTCATCAATGCATGGACACTTATATAAAAAGTTTGTTGACCCACAATAGACAGCTGATCAATTTTCTTCACGGACGATATTATTATGTTGCGGTGTATGTGTGTGTTGATCGCTGGTGTTACGGGCTTCGCTCGAGCTGTGGCCGAGATTACCTCCTGTTCCAAACCAGGACGAGGTCCTTTTGAGAGTTTTTCTTCACTGGCGACCTGTAATATTCAAATTCGATTTAATTTTTATAGTTAGGGTATAAAAACGCTAAAGTGCCAGCACATACATGCACCAAGCCATATGCCCAAATAAACAGGTATGCGGTGTATGCATACACACAGTCCGAAAATTATTTTTGCAATTAAGGCTTCAGAAAAAGAAAAATAAAAAGAAGTATATATACCTCGAACTCCTTTAGTTGACCAGGATGTGGATTCAATAATGGATTCTGCTTAGCTTACAGTTTTCACTAAATATACTAGTGCACTTATACACTTCGGAGAATTTTAAATTTCCGATTTTTGTTTCTTTTTGCAAACGTGATTTGATTACTACCGCACTTTCACTTTTTCACTTATAACATCGAATTTATCTCGATTCACTCCAACATCATAATGATCCGTTGGCTCTCCTCCTTGGTCTTTTATAATGTGCACTGGTAGGCAACAAGGAACCGCTTTTTCGTCGATCAGTTATTTATTACAAAAAGATTTTCGAAAGAACAGTATTCGCACACTTCCAACCACAACTGCCACCGCACCTGTGTGATAGAAAGGACTTTGTTGCTGCAACACGTTTGCATACGAGTATGTATGCAAACTTTCACTTCAAGCAAAAGGCTTTTGTTACATACTCTTCACTAATGACTCCAAACTAAACAACAGAGTTTCATTTGCTATCACAAACGATGCTGGAATAACCCTATCTCATGGCCTACTACCTTATTACGCCAATATCTTCGACGCTAAACTGGAGAGTGTAATTTCGGCCGTAATTCGGGCAAAAAACGCAAATAAAAAAACAATTATTTGTACCGACAGTCTATCGTTATTTAACACTACAAGAAGGTCGCCAATCTTACCTACAACAAATATTAATAGGACACCAAACACGAAGTTAATGTGGATTCCTGGACACTCAGGTATTGTTGGTAACGAGCAAGCCGACAGAGCGGCAAAATCTAAACTCTTGCCTACATACATACCAACGCTTTGGAACTGCTGCAATTAAAAATATATATTCTACCTCCCTGCTTTTGAAATGGCAGCAATATCAACATGAATATAAAGAAGTTAACCCTTTTGGCACTGCAATATCACTACCAACTACAACCACAGCGTGGATGAACAGATGTTTTATTCGATTAAGACTAGGGCACACTCTACTTACACGTGGGCACTATCTCACGAAGACTCCACACCCAACCTGCAACTTTTGTAACACCGCCCACTTAAGCGTTCGTCACATTCTACTAGACTGCCAAGCTATTGCCGCCGCACGCACAAAATCATTCGATAACGAACACCCTATACATATTCTCTCCATTCCATCAGATTCAAACATCACCTTAATAGCAAACTTCCTAAAAACGTTAAACATCTTTCATCTTATATTATTTGACCTAATCCTCTATTTATTATATCTTGACTAAGCCGATAGCCCTGGTAGCTAGTGCGATTATACTAATTTTGTAATTTTAATTATACAAATTAATAAAATAATAATAATAATAAATCTGAAGATCAACAGCATATGCGTGCATGTTTACATGTCGACATATTAAAAATATATCATTTATAAATGCATTAAAAAGAAGAGGGCCTAAAATCGACCCTTGGGGAACACCACACATCACAGGTTTTGTCTGTGAGACTACCGAACCGATCCTTACACGTTGGGTTCTACCTGTTAAGTAACTTCGCATAAATGACAGTGCATTTTTACCAAATCTAAAGTAGTAATCGAGCTTTGAGCAAAGCAATGAATGATAAACTGAGTCAAATGCTTTAGAGAAGTCAAGAAAGCACAGCAGAGATATATCACTTTTGTCAAAATATATTCGCAAATCGTTCATAATTTTAACCATCGCGGTTGAATATTCATTTTTTGGCCTAAAACCAGATTGAAGGGGCGATAACACTTTTTTTAGGGGATATGTGCAAAGACATTAAAGACTCTAACACTTACGACTAAGCGGACAGGACACTAAGCGGACGAAAATCAGTACATGAGCGTGCGTTTTTGTTTTTTGTGATAGGACACACAGAGGCAATTTTCCATGAGTTTGGGAAAGACAACGTTGTAATACAATGGCTAATAATGTGAGTCAATGGGTTTAGGATGCATTACAAAACAAGTTTTATAAAGTTTATAGGCAAACGTCATCTTCCAATACCGTTGAGAACTCGAACGGAATGTCAGAGTACGAACCTGAATAAAGTGGAACAAGTTGTGGTAAGAACCCGGTTGAAGTAGAACTACGAAGAAAAACGTCGTTTAAACTATCAGCATTTAACGTACATTCTGGTTTTTCTTTAGGATTAATACGAAGGTTTTTAATATTACGCCACAAAGTAGCAAAGAGCTGGATCAAGCTTGGCAGCAAAGAATCGCTGTTTTTGAGCTCTAATTATTGCAGTGGCTTTGTTCGTTGCAGTACGAAAAGCATTCCACTTTTCGCTAGTTGGATTTCTTTTCCAGTTGCGATATGCTGTTATTCGCAGTTTTATGACCCCTTGGAATTTAGTGTTAAACCACGGGGATGAGGAAACTTTCACATAGCGTATTGGGACGTGAACATTGAGAATGGATAGCAACGTGTTGCATAGAAAATCAAGTTTTTCATTCACGGATTCATGAAACCAACAGTCGCACCAATTGATGTTGCCAAGATCTAAGGCAAGAGCATTCAGGTCGAGTGAACCAAAGTCCTATAAGTATATATTTTGTTATTGAAATAAAGTCAAGGTCAAGTGTACAAAAAATTAAGTCATCGTCAGAGACAAAAGAGATTTGTTCAAAATTTAACACACAAGAACGATCAGAGACAAGAAAAAAAGTCAAAAAGACTAGGGCTACAGTTATTGCAATACCTAGTAGGCACCGAAGTGTTGAAAAAAGAGAGACCAAAACTTGCGAGGTTGTCTAAAAACGAGGAATATAATGAATCATGAGCAATAATATTTATGTTAAAATCCCCACAAATAACAATTTTTTCATAATCAACAATCAATTTAGACAAATTTGCAAATAAAGGACTGAGACACACTTATTGGGATTATATGTATATACAAGAAACAAGCACTTTTTGTAAGCGATGGGTTAATTCGACAAATAAAAACTCGATTCCTTCATTGTTTGACTTACATACAAGTTTCATATTAATATGGCTTTTGCACCACCACCTTTTTTTACCAATCCGATCATTTCGTATAAGCCTGTAGTTCATTAAGTTAATATGTGCATCTCCCACACTGTTGGAAAACCAAGTTTCGAATACGCATGTGATATCAACTGCAGATGCCTTAAAAATATGTCTAACATAAGCCATTTTCATGTTATTTAAGCTACGCGCATTAAAGTGTACAATCTTAAGCTTATGTTGCTTACACAGAATATTAAGCAAAGAAAGGCTGTTATCTTCAATCTATCAACCGGGTTTTGTGCAGCAAGGAAATACACAAGTTTTATTTTATTCATTAATAAATAAAAAAAAGCGCGTATAGTTAAATTCAATACAATTTTGAAGCGACTTTGTTCATGTAAAATTACAACTTCAACGAACAAAGTTTAATCGAGCTATAAAGCTATACATATGTACATAATTCTAAAGAATATCTTCACAAAACTGTGTCCGTGCGAGTTGAGCTAATAGGTAGTTCGTATTATTCTTTTGCATATGGTTTGTTTTACATTTTCAATTTGGTTTATTTTAAATTGATCTTCAAATGCTCCTTAAGGTCATTTGCATGTTAATTTTTTTTGACATAATAAAAATGAAAATTAATTCTAAAAAATATTTACTGCTGGAATTTTAACTGGATATTTTAAACCGACGCTTAGATAGCAATTTAGACTTACGTTATTTATACATAAGGTTTAGACATGCAAAATATACAATATTTTCGTATATATTTATTATACAAGTATATAATTTATGTGGTATTCTTTACTTTTTAATGAAACCACGCTGTTTTATTGTATGTTCGGTTTATTAATTCATTTGTTGCAAAAGATTTAACATAGATAGGTTTAATTATTCTTATGATTAAATTAACACTTTTTAAAACGTTCCGCGTACTTCGTGAGCGTCCGATGTCTTTAAGTGTCCGTGTTCAACTGTCCATTCGTTTGATCGTATTCCCCTGTCCGTTGGTTTATTCGCTGTCCCGTTAATTGTCCGCGTTGGTTAAGTTTCGTCCAGTTTTGTATTGTATATACAGGAATGCATTTCTGCATTAACCCGGTAATCAGTCCCACATTCGGCTATCCTGACAGGGCATTCGACCCGAATGCAGGGTCCCATTTCTTTATATTTTCAGCTACGGCATAGCTTCTGCGTGGACCTTCAGTGTCGCCAACTTTTTCAACTGAGTACCTTCCATGCTTGAACTTTTCGACAATTTTGTAGGGTCCTAAAAACTTTGGTCTTAATTTTAGCCCAGAGCCGAACTGAGTCCTTTTTATTGCAATTAATTCTCCTGGGAAATAGTTTGTTTCAGGTTTTCTATATTTGTTAAACGATTTCCTATTTTCGGTTTGAATTTTCGCTATGTTTTCCCTAGCCTCTTCACGAAATTTGTTCCGGTGATCATCTAATTCTTGAATGTTGTTTTCTTTAATAATATTTTGAATGTCAGGTCTGTCTATTGTTCGCATTTCTATACCTGTAAGCAATCTAAAAGGTGTATGTTTTGTACTGCGCGAAGGTGTATTATTAACTGTCTGCTGTACGCGATCAACATGCTTGTACCATGCTTTTGGATCTTTAATGCACAACTTTGCTAGCATTGGAACTATTGTCTTATGGATACGTTCCACCTGTCCGTTTCCCCTTGGCATTCCTGTTGCAATCAAGAGGTGTTGAATCATCTCTTTTTTACAATATTCTTCAAATATTTTGGCTGTAAATGCCGTCCCTCTGTCCGTTATTATTCTATGTGGGTTTCCAAAAATAGTTGCTAATTTTTGTAACTTATCTACAACTTCTACAGCCCCTGTACTCTTTGTTGGATAGAGCCAAACAAATTTCGAGAAAGCGTCAACTATAACAAGAATATGATTATATTGTTTCTGGGTATGTTCCATAGGTCCTACGTGGTCTATATGGTATGTGTGTAGTGGTCTGTCAGTTTTGTCGATGGGACTTAGAAAACCTTCCTTCTTACCGGACTTCGCTTCAGAAACAATGCACTCAACACAAGCCTTTACTACTTTATATAATTTTTCATTCAATCCTGCGATATAGAAACTTTTCTCTACTAGGTCTTGTGTCTTCTTTGTTCCAAAATGTCCTTGACGATGCGCGATTTCTATAATTTCTCGTTCCATTAACGACGGTATAACTAAAAGTTCCTTGTTCTGATCTTTGTATAAAACATCATATTTCAAAAAATAGTCGTCATAGCTGTTAGTCTCCAAAATTTTTCGAATGGCACGTGTTCTTTCGTCTAATAACTGAGCTCCTTTTATACGATGGCGTAAAGTATCTCCTACCGCTAAACAAATAACTCGGCTTAATGCATCAACATGTTTCATTTTGGGTCCTGAACGATGCTCAATGGTGTAGTCGAATTCTTGTAAGAACATTGCCCACCTAGATACTCTCAACGGCACATCTTCTTTTCGCATTGTCAACGCAAACGCATTGCAATCTGTTACTATTTTAAACTTTGTTCCCAAAACGTAAACTCTCCACCTCTTCAAAGCCTCGATTATAGCAAATACCTCTAACTCGTATGAGTGATAATTTTGTTCAGCAGCTGTAGTTTTCCTACTCATGAACTGTACTGGATGTAACTGTCCATCGTCAGAGTCTTTCTGAAGCAAAACTGCTCCGTAGCCATATTTGCTTGCGTCCGTATGAACTTCAGTTGCTGCTGAAGTATCGTATATCTTCAACACAGGTGCACTTGTCAATGCGTCTTTTAGTTGTTGGAATGCAGCTGCTTCTTCATCGCCTATGGTAAACTTTACGTTCTTTTTCAAAAGGTCAGTCAGAGGTTTCGCAGTGGTTGCATAATGTGGAATGAAACGCCGGAAATAGGATGTAAGCCCCAGATAACGCTGAAGAGACTTCCTTTCCTTAGGCAACGGAAAATTTTTAACTGCTGAGGTCTTTTCTTCTGATATTTTAATCGTTGAGTTTTCTACAATGTACCCTAAAAAATTTACTGTTCTTCTTAAAAACTGACATTTATTCCATTTTATTTTTAAACCATATGCTTCTGAGATCGCTAACACTTTATTTAACTTGTAAATACCCTCGCTTTCGTCTTTCGATGGAATAATTAAGTCATCCATGTAGATAACTACAGTGCCATCTTGTACCAATTCCCGAAATATTGCAAAAATAAATCTGCAAAATACCGCCGGCGAGTTCGAAATTCCGAACGGAACGAAGTTGAACTCGTATTGGCCATTATGCGTTACAAACGCCGTATATTTTTTGGACTCAGGCTCTAGTGGCACGTGGAAAAACCCGTCTTTTAGATCTAGAGTAGTAAATACAGTTGCCCTTTCTAAACGCTGCAGAACGTCATCAATTAACACCATTGGAAAATTGTCTCGCATAATCTTGTCATTCAATCTCCTATAGTCACAACATAGTCTTTTGGTACCATCCTTTTTACCTACCAAAACGATTGGTGATGCGAATTCAGATGAACTTTGTCGAATAATACCTTCGTTTAACCAGTCTTTCACCTGGTTTTCGACTTTAACCTGGTCTGAGATTGGCAATCTTCTAGGACGACTGTAAACGGGAACCTCGTCTTTTAAAATAATTTTCATTTCTACTGGAGAAACAACGCATTTTACTGGTTTATAGGTTGTGATCATTTTCGTTAACGTGTCCCTATATCCACTTTCAAGATGATCTAAGGCGTAGCTTGGTTGCTTACCCCATTCTTCGGATTCAGTCGAAATACAGATTTGCTTAAACTCATTAGTCAAATCACGAATGGCTTCGAAATTATTGCTATTTGCCTGAACCTCCCTTGAGTAAAACTCCTGTTTCCGGTCTTCACTGAACAATGTTTCATCTTTCTCGCGAGTTTTCGTCTTCTTTATTAATTTATGCTTAAATTTAGCCCCGTCATCTCCTAAGAAAATATCTACTAGTCTAAGCATGTCATTTCCAAGGACTGCAGTATACAAAATGTCGTTTTCCCTCGCGACTTGGAATGTTATTTTCAAGTTAATGTCGTCGATTTGGACCTCTTTTGTGAAACTACCTAACGTGGTTATCTTTGCGCCTCCGATCCCTGTGAACTTCCGTGTCTCATTCGATAACTCAATGTCCCCTAAAAGCATGAGTGTATCATATCGTATAAAGCTTATATCGCTACCAGTGTCAATTAACGCAGATATTTTAATATTGTTTATAACAAACTCCTTAAAAACGCGATTGTCTGACTGAGTTAGAGTTATAACTTCGTATTCAGACGTCATATGCACCCCATCTTTCTCTTTTTTCACTTCGTCCTGCTTCTTTGTCTTACACCGAATAGCTCTATGCCCAACTTGATTACATTTGAAACACTTAAAACTTCTCAAACTGCAGTTTTTCGCAATATGTCCCTTCGTTCCGCATTTGAAACACGATAGTTGCTCCGTTGTTTGTTTGTCTGACTGTATTTTTCCCCCAATCGCGACGTTATTTGGACTTACTTTCCCGTATGTTGACTGAGATTTAGAAATTTTCACCTTTTCGTATACCCTAAGATGAACTTTTAGCTCCTCAATTGTCTGTGCCTGATATAAAACAGACTTGTTTTGCCATGAATCAGGAACACCCTCTACAAAGTACTCTATTATGCTCTCTTCGTCTATATTTATTCCTTTGCCTATCTCTATTAGACAATACAAATATTCGCGTAAAGTTTCAGATGGCTTCTTACGTCGATTACGTAGCATTCGGTGAACCTCTACTGCTGACAACTTTTTCCCAAACTCTTTACTTAATTCAGTTTTCAACGAGTTCCAGTCACAAATATTCGATTGGCTTCGAACAAATGCCCTGGCATCTCCCTTTAATAATTGTTTTGCGTAAACAAATTTTTGTAAATTATTCCAATTAAGTGTAAAAGCATTATCTTCAAAATCTCTTAGCCACTGTCTTACATCAGGATACCCTACACCGGTAAAATGACCCATCGAATCCTCTATATCTCGTAAAGTAAAGTGTGATGGCTGAACAGTCGGTACTTGTTGGGCGACACCTACTACATCCTGATACACGGACGCATTCTGTTCAGTATCGGATTCCCCGTCAGAAGATAAACCTAAATGTTGCAGAAGTCTGGTCTGCAATTCACTTTTTCTGCCCATTGTACGTAATCCTAATTCAGTTAGTTTTTCTTTCAAACCGTCCACTGTCAACGTTAACACTGTCTGCGCATCCATATTGAATTACGAATGAATTAACAATTTTAAACAATGTTGAACTTAAATTATTTAAGCTAAACGTCTTATTTCGTTAATTGTAATTATATTTTGTAATATACCCGTTATCTCTCCAATTAGTTTTTTAACATTCCAATTCAATTTGTTTTGTTTTTCATTTAAAATCAGTGTCTTTAACATAAAATGAATTCTAATAAGATATTCTTATTAGAATTTATTGTAAGTGAGAGTTTTCTACATAAACAAACCAATCTTCTCGCTTACACCTTAACAATATTTGCTCTAGTTTATTTTCATTTTCGTACTTTCGGATATTGTTTTACTACTTTCGCATATGCAAAAATCTACATATCTCACTTGGGTGTTTAATACTACTTATTCACTCTATATACATTCGCGTATACAATTTACTGTTTCATTAAAGTTTAAAACAACTTCTATATTGTTTTGTTTAAACTACTCTCGCTCTTACTTTAACTTCTTTAACATATGAGTATGTATCTTCGTCTTCTTTACGCACTTTTGGAATTCTTCTAATTCTTCGTCTTATTTATACATATACTTGCACTTTCTAATGTTTCTCTACAAAACATCAACATTTGTCTCGTTCTTTCTGCATATAGACATTTCACTTTAATAATTGCGATTTTGCAACTTCTACTTCTTTTAACTTTCGTTAATTTTTAAACTTCTTTCAATTTTGTGAACTTTAAACTTGAGTAAAACTCCTGTTTCCGGTCTTCATTGAACAATGTTTCATCTTTCTCGCGAGTTTTCGTCTTCTTTATTAATTTATGCTTAAATTTAGCCCCGTCATCTCCTAAGAAAATATCTACTAGTCTAAGCATGTCATTTCCAAGGACTGCAGTATACAAAATGTCGTTTTCCCTCGCGACTTGGAATGTTATTTTCAAGTTAATGTCGTCGATTTGGACCTCTTTTGTGAAACTACCTAACGTGGTTATCTTTGCGCCTCCGATCCCTGTGAACTTCCGTGTCTCATTCGATAACTCAATGTCCCCTAAAAGCATGAGTGTATCATATCGTATAAAGCTTATATCGCTACCAGTGTCAATTAACGCAGATATTTTAATATTGTTTATAACAAACTCCTTAAAAACGCGATTGCCTGACTGAGTTAGAGTTATAACTTCGTATTCAGACGTCATATGCACCCCATCTTTCTCTTTTTTCACTTCGTCCTGCTTCTTTGTCTTACACCGAATAGCTCTATGCCCAACTTGATTACATTTGAAACACTTAAAACTTCTCAAACTGCAGTTTTTCGCAATATGTCCCTTCGTTCCGCATTTGAAACACGATAGTTGCTCCGTTGTTTGTTTGTCTGACTGTATTTTTCCCCCAATCGCGACGTTATTTGGACTTACTTTCCCGTATGTTGACTGAGATTTAGAAATTTTCACCTTTTCGTATACCCTAAGATGAACTTTTAGCTCCTCAATTGTCTGTGCCTGATATAAAACAGACTTGTTTTGCCATGAATCAGGAACACCCTCTACAAAGTACTCTATTATGCTCTCTTCGTCTATATTTATTCCTTTGCCTATCTCTATTAGACAATACAAATATTCGCGTAAAGTTTCAGATGGCTTCTTACGTCGATTACGTAGCATTCGGTGAACCTCTACTGCTGACAACTTTTTCCCAAACTCTTTACTTAATTCAGTTTTCAACGAGTTCCAGTCACAAATATTCGATTGGCTTCGAACAAATGCCCTGGCATCTCCCTTTAATAATTGTTTTGCGTAAACAAATTTTTGTAAATTATTCCAATTAAGTGTAAAAGCATTATCTTCAAAATCTCTTAGCCACTGTCTTACATCAGGATACCCTACACCGGTAAAATGACCCATCGAATCCTCTATATCTCGTAAAGTAAAGTGTGATGGCTGAACAGTCGGTACTTGTTGGGCGACACCTACTACATCCTGATACACGGACGCATTCTGTTCAGTATCGGATTCCCCGTCAGAAGATAAACCTAAATGTTGCAGAAGTCTGGTCTGCAATTCACTTTTTCTGCCCATTGTACGTAATCCTAATTCAGTTAGTTTTTCTTTCAAACCGTCCACTGTCAACGTTAACACTGTCTGCGCATCCATATTGAATTACGAATGAATTAACAATTTTAAACAATGTTGAACTTAAATTATTTAAGCTAAACGTCTTATTTCGTTAATTGTAATTATATTTTGTAATATACCCGTTATCTCTCCAATTAGTTTTTTAACATTCCAATTCAATTTGTTTTGTTTTTCATTTAAAATCAGTGTCTTTAACATAAAATGAATTCTAATAAGATATTCTTATTAGAATTTATTGTAAGTGAGAGTTTTCTACATAAACAAACCAATCTTCTCGCTTACACCTTAACAATATTTGCTCTAGTTTATTTTCATTTTCGTACTTTCGGATATTGTTTTACTACTTTCGCATATGCAAAAATCTACATATCTCACTTGGGTGTTTAATACTACTTATTCACTCTATATACATTCGCGTATACAATTTACTGTTTCATTAAAGTTTAAAACAACTTCTATATTGTTTTGTTTAAACTACTCTCGCTCTTACTTTAACTTCTTTAACATATGAGTATGTATCTTCGTCTTCTTTACGCACTTTTGGAATTCTTCTAATTCTTCGTCTTATTTATACATATACTTGCACTTTCTAATGTTTCTCTACAAAACATCAACATTTGTCTCGTTCTTTCTGCATATAGACATTTCACTTTAATAATTGCGATTTTGCAACTTCTACTTCTTTTAACTTTCGTTAATTTTTAAACTTCTTTCAATTTTGTGAACTTTAAACTTCTTACGAAATCATTTTTCATTATAAATTACTCAATGATAACAAAGCAATAGTTAAAATTTTATTCAACTGGAAATTCTACTCCAAATTTACCAGCACACTTTATAATTAGCTGCAATTCGCTTCGTAAAAACCAACGATTGCTTTGATATCTATTGTTTTCTTACTCACTACCGCATTCTGCTACTTCATCCCTTATTTAGCTTGCTGTTGATGCTGCAATTGTTCGTCTTTTACATCTGCGTTCTGCTTACACTCGCAAATGTTTCGTGCTAGTGTGTCATCGCCGTTCTTTGTAGAAAATTGTTGTTTGCGGTCGCTCATTCTCGTAGTTGCTCGGCTTATTGCGTAGTATTCTTGCGCTTATTAATTGCGCACACCTCTGCCACTCGGAATATTCTGCTGCTTCTCATGCCTCTGCTATCGATGTTTGTACATATGTATCGCTCAGAAACTCATATTTGTACGACGCGTAGTTCTGCTTCTGCAATGTCTAAAATGTTCTAAATGTCGCTACTTTGGCGTGCGATTGGTACAGCACTGCTACCACTGCGCCAATTTATGCGTGCACGCCTTTGAACAAATTTTAAAGGCTACAATGGTAAGCCAACTTCAGTTTTTTATTTTTGCTTTTAACAGCGACACTACTCACAACCGACACTTTATTGAATGCTCCACGAACGATATTTTAAATGCAAGGATATTAAATTTCTGGCATTTTTTTTTACTTTTGCAGCCACTGCAACCGAACAAATCCCGGTTGAGCCCCCAAATTTGTGGTATTCTTTACTTTTTAATGAAACCACGCTGTTTTATTGTATGTTCGGTTTATTAATTCATTTGTTGCAAAAGATTTAACATAGATAGGTTTAATTATTCTTATGATTAAATTAACACTTTTTAAAACGTTCCGCGTACTTCGTGAGCGTCCGATGTCTTTAAGTGTCCGTGTTCAACTGTCCATTCGTTTGATCGTATTCCCCTGTCCGTTGGTTTATTCGCTGTCCCGTTAATTGTCCGCGTTGGTTAAGTTTCGTCCAGTTTTGTATTGTATATACAGGAATGCATTTCTGCATTAACCCGGTAATCAGTCCCACATTTATTACACAAATGCTTATCATTTTTTGCATATTTTCTGTTCTAAAATGTTTGTTCTGATTAAATTTTTCAAACGGAATATAATGAAAACGTATTTTCGAAGGAAAATGATCCCTGGCAAATCACTTTTGATCCCCTGTATATATATCCCGTCAGTATTTATATACTTTGCAGGCTCCATGGTTCGAAGTATGTATGTATATCGAAAATGGAACAAGAAAATAAAATTCGTGCGTGATTAGCTACAATGCGGGCATTTTAATTAAAATCACAACAAGTAAAGAGAAGGTACTGGAGTAGAAATTAGTCGCATCGACGAAAGAGAAATGCGACAATATGTATTGACGGTATTGCGATCCATATCCATTGATTTCAAAATTTATAATTATTTTGCAACCCGTATTACTATACATCAATATTGCATGCTGCACGTTAAAAAAAATAACACGGTACTTGGATCACGTCAAAAAATACTGAACGTGTGACAATGCCCAATGCCATAAATCTGTTACTAGCATTGTGATATGTATGTATGTATATATTAATTTACGTTTTTACAAATCTATGCACTTTTAAATTTTGTGTATTTGGACATATTCAGAAATCTTCACCATGAATATCGAGCTACACATAATTCGATGTAAATTGTGAGGTCTTGAAGTATCAAAAGTCCTTCGCAGCTGCTTTATTGGCCGTGAAATCATAAAAAAATATGCTTTCTTTTCAAAATATAGAATTTTCATTAATTTGGTTTTTAAGGTGTACTTAGTTCCCGATGGAGAGTTTTGAGGACGTGCATATCGTTTTCTCTTGAAAATGCAAAAAAAGTATGCATTTATGTAACGATGGTTGAGCGGACTCTTCGGTTAAATGCACTTTTTGACGAAAATGAGGTAACTACATTTTCTGAGTCTTCAACTTTAACGCTATCAGAAAATGAGTAAACTAATTTTCGTCAAAAAATGTTATCGATCATATGATAAAAGATACTAATCCTTCCTAAAATTTTCAGGTTGTATTAGAACAAATTATGCCTTATAATTTTATCAGATTTGGAATAGTGAATTCGACGGTAACACAAAAAGACATGAACGCAAACTTAAATAGTGTAACTAGAGTAGATCTACAAACTGCCAATACATCGAATCAAATATCCCTAAATTTAAGAAATGAACTTTGTCATTATTTAAATTCGCAAATAAATTAGTTATTTTATTTTTTATTTAAACTTATTTAATTAAAGATGGAAATATAAGTGGTAAGTATACAAATTTAGTTTTTATTATTAGTTTTTCGGTTGACTAATTGCAATATGTCGAGTTGCACATCATCAACTTCCTTTTCTGGCAATTTATCCAACTTTTCATACTTTTGCTTCGTAGAGTATTGGACCACCTCATATTTCCTTTTCATCCCCATAAGGACATCCATAAAAACATCGTCCGTTTTGCGCTTTCAAGTTGAAGGTGTAGATTGACTGGTACTCTCTTCCTGCAGCCATTCCACACTTGAATCTAATTCCTCACAAATATTACTTGTTGTGCTGAAATATTTCCTATGACAAATGCATTATACTTTCTCATCTGGTAGGCTCCATAGATTCCGCTAAGAAATCCAGGCTCTGCAAATATCTCCACGCAGCTTCAACCTTTTGCGAGGAACCAGAGGGAAGGTCTTCGGTCATCTTTTGCTTGCGGTATTTGTCGCGTAAGCTCTCCTACTTTACTTTACATTCTTTAACTAGGTAAATTTTTAATTATATAATTATTTGTTTCAAATCAAATATATTTTCTCTTTATATTTTACATCTTTGTAATTTTAAACCCTCTTATCATATAAACATGGATTTATATGCACTAACTCAATTATTTGTTCTGTTAAGTTCTATAATCAGTCAGGGAGGAAATTAAAACAAAGTAATTAAAAATAATATAACTTAACATACATATATGGAATATTAATTAATATAAATTACCAATCTCCATTTCAGCAGAATGCAACTTGGCGCAAAAAAATTTCATCAACAATGTCAATTCTTCGTTTTCTGCAGCTAACATCACTTCCTAACGCGCTGTCCGATTTTCCAACCGCTCGGCGTTGCCGCAGCGTTATTTCGGTCGGCTTCATACAAATTGTATGGGCATGAGGAATTTTTGACAGATAAACGACGCTGCCGCTCTTGTTTAGGTTGCTCTGTTAGGCGCCGTTTAAGTGCCGCAGAGGGAGCAGATGACATACCTTAGATAAGCCAAAAGAATAAATCCAACAACAAAAACGCAGGCAGGAACGAAAAATCAGATTTAACGTTGCAGGTAATTGATAGTTACTCGTGAAATCTCCCAGGTGAACCGTAGGCTCAGCAGAAATCATTGGAAACAACAGTTGACATTTAATTTTACAAATAAACCACATAAATATACTTATGAAGAGGAACAACAACTACTCACGTCCGCTCTCTTTAAACTAGAAACGATGCCTTGATTTATAAATTTCCGTACTTAACTCAATTCATATCGAACGAATCGTCGTATATATCCCTCAGTATCTTCACAATACAAGATGTTATCGCTGCCAAAAGACATCCACTTTCCATTTATATTAATCGAGTCGTTGTTGACGAAGACACTTATGCCGCGTTCACAAGTTAACAGCTCCTTTTTAAGCCGTAGTAACACACTCTTCCGCATTCGCCTATATTCGCTGAGATCCTTTTCTATAAATGTTGAGGTACCCGCCAATTTCTTAGCATTTTAAGAACTTTTTTGGCCATGCTTGTTGTCTCCAACTCAGCAACCACACCCAATTTGTTCTTCCGCTTAAAGATATTACGCGTTTCTCGAACGTTTATGTGTGGAAGCTCCAGTTTCTCGCAACAGAGCAAATTTAGCCCATCATTCGTTGCGGCATGGGCAGTCAGACCTTGCAATATGACATTCCTACTTCTAAAACTGTCAGAAAGGTTGCTTAGCTATTTTCAGTCTGTATCGTTATCTTGCTACAGCTTTTGTATCTCCTCCTTTAGTGCTTTGTTTTCTCCAACATATCCATCTGCTGAGATACCAGGCCATCTTGATCTCTACGCTTCGCTCAATGGACTTGATGTTACTAAGAATGTCGCTCGTCGCAGCTTCTTAACTCACCTCAGCTCTTCCACGCTTGGCGGCATGCAGAGCAGAAGTGAAAGGGGTATTTGTTGGCGATCTTGTTACTTTTGGCATTTTTTTGTTTTTTGTTTTTATATACACCTATAATATGGATTTTACTAAGTTTTTTCTTTAATTTGAATATTTCCGCTTTTTATGCAAACCTTTCAGATTTTAGTTACTGATAATTTAATTCCTAGACACTCAGCATGCAGACGGCAACCATGTCAGTATACCACTGCTGACATGTAGTTTAAGCTCAACTACTTGTGGACAGATGGTGCTGGTTTAGTCACATCTGATTAGTACTGACTTTCAGTTTTAGGTAAGCTACGTTTCGAAGCAGATGGCGCTAGTGTTGCTCACAGCTGGTTAATCCAAACAACAATTGCAAGCACACGGCCGCAGACACACCGGTAGCCACAAATGGCAACGACGTGTATTTCAATAGTGCACTAACTTGTCGGTAATATTAGTCCTCGTTAAACAGTTCTCGCTGCAATATGATTGGAACTACCGGAAAAACGCCATACAAACTTTTGTATCCGTTGAGAATATTAATGAATTAACACTTTATCGGGAGCTGCGAACTTTCCTTCTCTTATTACAGAGTTGCCATATTTTTAATAAAATTTTAACTTGCTTCACAAAATAATGAAACTCAAAGTTTTAAATCTTGCATAATTAAAAAAAAGATTCCGGGGATTTTATTTAAGAAAGGTATTTTAATCAAAATTTTCAAGACATTATAAAATAAACAAATTTAAGCGGTAACTTTTCGGATTTAATTTGATAAAGTTTTTGACGAGATTAGAAAGACGTGTTCACTTGTCTGAGTCGAAACCGGAAGAAAGCGCCATCTTTCTTGACATTTCTGTATTTTCTTTTATGGGGTTGCTTTACATGTTTCACTTATTTCTAAAGAGAGCAGGAATGCATTACCCACTCCGTAATAACTTAAGTATAACATTATTATTCTGTGTTTACAACTCGGCCTAACCTGACACATGATCGGCCTCGATCAAACGACACACAGTGGAGTATTTGACACAAAAAGCTGGCCCAAACTATTTTAGGTATTTCTTCAAATAAAAGTCTGAATGTTTTGACTTTTACTAAATAAGTAGCATCTAAAAATATGTGCTAAACATTTTAGGGGGTTTTCGGGGTTTTGTGCCCCCATCCCTTTTCAAAAATCACCATGGAATATGTTTTTAAAATATTTTCTCTCAAATTCGAAAGGGAACCAATTTTGCTTGAAAACCCTCATTTACACTTTTTCCATGGGCGTTCTCCTTCAATCTATTTCGGGGGTTTAAAGTAAAGGCTTTTTTTCAATATTTTTTATTGTTTTTGATTTTGTCAATATTTGTTGAAGGAAAATGAAAAGATGTTTTTTTGCTTTTACTATTGGATGGTTTATTACTTCAATAAACAACATTATAACAATGCGCTCATACAAATAATAAAAAATACAAATTAGTCATGTAAATATTAATTTCGCTGCATCAATATTTCCTACGGCACGATTGCTCATTTCCGCGGCATAGGTGAGCTGATCAAACGGTACGTTTTTTCTAATCTCCATTGTTTTGCGCCGTTTTGTCCTTTCACTGCAATCAACAAACTCTTTACTTGGTCGACCCTTTGAAGTCGCCGCTTGCGGTGCACAAGGTAGCTCTATTGTTTCCTGTAGCCATTCACTGTTGTTTTCTAAGAATCTACTTTCTGTACTCTTACATGCCTGCCAGTGACGTTTGTACACGATTTTGAAGCTGTTTATAACTTTATGAAATTCTTCAGTTTTCGAAGGTGGGCACTTTGTCAGAGCCAACAATTTATCTTCCAAGTCCGATAGTTTACGATCGAAATGTTTCTGAGTGCTTGCCCTGACAATGTCATGCAGAAACTTTCGCGTGAAACCTTTGATTCTATTTTCAGACCCTAAAACAACAGATAAAATATTTTCATTGAAATAAAGTCACTTTACATTTTATTTTTTTTAACTTCCAGTGGACTGTTTGGGAAAACTTTACTTGATTGAATTTAAAGCAGAGAGTCTACAGATTAATAAAATATAATATTGGTACTGTACAAGTTAGTACAACTATTTCAAAAATACTAGCCAAGTTAAGTTATGTAAATAAAATTCGTCATAATTCAGTATGATTTTTGAAATACAATACTAGGCAACTAATAAAGTAATGAGAGCTAAAAATGAATTCTATATATAGTACATACCTTGGTTTTCAAGATCCATCACAATTTTTTCCACAAAATGATTTTTAAAATATCAAAAACTCACTTCGAAATAAAAAGAAAAAATACGCTGCCGATAACTATGACGACCGTATAATAAGAATGCTATGTTTCGGCTGGCCCTGCTGTGACTCAGTCAACGCTTTGCAGGTACTGTGACTGTAATTCGATGCGGAATTCAATTACCTGGCTGGGGGACTATTTTTATTAGTATATCTAAACAATGGGTATTTCGATTTATGGCCATTTTTTAGGGTCCAATACTTCGCCGTGCGACAGCTATTCAACCATCTTCTAATATTCCCTGATCTGAGTCTTTAACGCACACCTCCGGAGGCTGCCTTCCCTTCATCCGGTGAGCCTCGATCACACCATCATAAGGGAGTTGCGTAAGCTGACAATTATCTATATCGCGGATGACGCACCTACATATCGTTTCCTATTACCTTATGTACGACGTACGGCCCCTTGTATTGTAGTACAAATTTCTAGTTACTTCCTATAATAGTGTCGACCATTCTTATGACTACAAAGTCTCCCACGCTATATACCTTACTTTGGAGAGCACTCTTCGCACTCCTTGTAGAATCGCATTTTTGGCTTGCAATGATTGAGCTAGATGCGTCTTTGCGTATACAGTCTAGGTCTCTTCCTTCGTCTGGGCATAACTCTGCCTGAAAGTACTCTGTAAATTCGTCAACTATCGCCCCTCTTTGCTCAACACCAAACAGAAGTCGGGTCGGGGTGTCGCGAGACGTGCTGTGGAGGGAATTATTGATAGCGTTCTCGACGTTGAGTAGTTTCTGAACCCAGTCATCATGGCTAATAGGGTCTGTCAACTTTCCCAACATTTATTTTAGTGCTCTGTTTACTCTGTCCACCTGTCCGTTGGCTTGCGGAGATGCTACGGCGACTTTCGCGTGTCCTATATTTCGTTTCAATAAGAATGAACTAAATTCAAGAGAAGTGAAACAGGTACCCCTATCGCTAATAATTCGTGACCTCTCGGGTACTGGTGAAGTTGACTGGGTAGAGCTTGACGTGCTTAGTGAATGCGTCGACCATTACTAGGATGTGCTTGCGCTTTGACCTGATTGATGGCAGTGGACCGAAATGATCCACATGAATAGTGTCGAATGGCAGAGGGGTTTTTGGAATGACATGAAGAGTAATTTCCCTCGTACGAGGCGGATTGGCATACATGATGCATTTCAGGCAGTTCTTAACAGACTTGTTCGGGAACCAGTAGTACAGTTTCAGTTTACTAAAAGTTTTTTCTACAGAAAGGTGACCCATCTTCTCGTGGATTAACTGGATCACATTATATTCCATTTCGTTAGGCACATATAGAGCTAGTTTGCCATTCTGCTTATTTTTGTATATCAACCCGTCTGCTAAACTATATTCTTTATCGTTTCCTTTATCTTATCGGCATCGTATAGACTCAATAAGTTTATTCCGCTCTTGGGCGACCTGTACCTGGAATTCAACATCTTCCGTGTTTATAATCAGACCTATCTGCCTCCTGCTGAGAGCATCAACATGTCCCATTGATGCTCCCTTTCTATGTCTTATCTTGTAATTATAATTTTCAAGCTCGAGAGCCCATCTGGCTACCCGAGGGTTGAGTTGTTTTTTTTCTAACGTTATCGTCAATGAGTTACAGTCGATTATTATGGTAAAGGGTACCCCTTTGAGATACGTCCTGAATCTTCTAAGAGCTTATATAATGGACAAGGCCTCTAGTTCGAAACTATGATATTTGGAATCGGCACTTGTGGCAGTTTTGGAGAAGTATGAAATGGGGTGGTTATTATTATGCTCTTGGAGTTGCAGTAATATTGCACCGAATCCTATGCTACTGGCGTCACAATGGAGTTTCGTTTCTTGTAGCGGGTTAAATATGCCCAATACGGGGCTATTGACAAACCGGGTTTTAAGCTCAGTGAATGCATTAAGGCATTTTTCGTCGAAGTCGAATAGTGAATTTCTTTTGAGCAGATTTAGTAGTGGCTTCGCGGTTTGCGAGAGGGACGGTACGAAACTGCGAAAGTAAGAAAACAGGCCAAGGCAGGATTGGAGTTTTTTTTGCATTTGTTGGAATCGGGAAATTGTTTATGCTTTTAATGTGGGAATCGTTGGGTGATATGCCTGAATTTGACACCACATATCCTAGATACTCGATTTTGTCATACCCGAATTTACATTTATCGTATCGCAAACGTCTGTGCTACTTTTTTCTTATTTCATTATTTTTGTATCAATTAATAATTTAGTAATAAAAGTTTTGAAGATTTATCTGTGCGCATTTAAAGTTAAGTTAAATATTTGTTGAGCACTTTTTGCATTGATTTTATTACACTTTAATTTAGTTTTCAATTACCGAGTCATTAGTTGATTTGCATTGTTATTGTTCTTATTTACCATATTTTTGCTTTAAACTTTGTGTATTTGTTTAAGTTTGCGCGCATTTTCTTTTCTTTTCCTTTTTGATTGTCATTCTTTAAACAGCTGTTTGCGTTTAGTTTTTTAGGTGTATATTACTGTGCATCTAAATCTGTTCGTTGCATAAATAGCTCTCAAACCTTAAATAATTATAAAACTTGCCCTACCTTACAAACTGCTTTCTTCTTTGATTTCTTAATACAATTTTAGTTTTTACTCATATTGAATTTGACTGTTTATATTATGTCTTGCATTTTTGAGAACTGCAAAAATAAAAGCGATAATGAGCAACGCTCTGTTGCATGCTGGTTGTGCGATGGGATTGCTCATATAAAATGTGCCGGTTTGACTGGTAGAGTCCTAGATTTAATAAATGAAGGAAGAGGTATTTGTTGGTCTTGTTTAAAATGCGGATCAACTGAAGTTGAACTTTTCCAATTTTTTAGAGAAACCAGAAATGGATTTTTCGAAATCGGCAAAGACCTTCGGGCACTTAATGATAAATTTAAACGTTATGAAAACGTGTTTAAATCATTTAAGTGCCTAGATAAACAAACTTCGCAACCTGTAAGAGAGACCAAACGCAAACGGACACACAGTCCACCCAAGGAAAGTATTGTGGCTCCTCTTACATTATTTCAAAAGAATATTTTGTCCCAACACCAACAAATTCAAATTCCCTCCGCCACAGGGCCCGTCTTCATCAACTTCATCAAGAGCTATCTGCACTCGCGCTTCTTCCTCTAATAAAAGCAACTCTGACCATGCTAACTTACAGGTATATTCACCTGAAGTGGGTCCATCACCGCCTCAATCGCTTCCACCTTCCAAATGTGCTCCTATTGTTGCAAAAACTGTAGCACCATTGGATGAGACTGACTGCTCTGCAAAGAAGCTCGTTGTGGTCCCTTTGAGAAAATCGATTTTTGTTTCTAGATTTGCTAGGGACACTTGTTCTGCTGATATAAATAGAGTTTTACATTTCATCAAAAATTAAGACTTGTAACTTAGCAATCCGAAAATTTAACTTTAAATACGAAAATTGATGTGGCACCTGAAGTTTTTGATTCTTTGCTTAACAATTCTTTTTGGCCAACCGTGGAATTTATTAGCGAGTTTGAATACAAGCCACATAAAAATATAAATAAAATAAATAACTTAGCTTCGATTCCTAATCGTGACACTGAGCCAAAAAACTAATTTTAAATTCTACTTTAAGTATTTTCTACCAAAATGTTAGAGGTTTAAATACTAAATTGAACGATTTATATTTAAAAGGCTTAGACTGTAACTATAACGTAATTTGCTTTACTAAAACCTGGCTTAAACCACATATTTTTAATTCAGAGATCCTTTCTAATCAATATCAAATTTATAGAAATGACCTTAAGGACAGAATCGGTGGGGGTGTTCTTTTTGCAGTTCATTTTTCAATACCATCCGAAGATGCTAATATCCCCCTCATCGTATCAATAGAATTAAAAGCAATACGAGTTACGGTAGGAAATGGTTTATTTTATTTAGTTGCTTGCTACATCCCTCCTAACTCTGACTTATCGGTATATTCTCAACATATTGCGTTACTTAGATCTTTAAGTTCAATGCTTACTGCACATGACTCGGTGATTGTACCTACTTGGTGACTTCAATATGCCAGGCATATCATGGACTCTTATAGACGACTTTACCGTTCCAATATCATCAAAGGATAGATACAA
This sequence comes from Philophylla caesio, assembly GCA_963971545.1. Taxonomy (NCBI): domain Eukaryota; kingdom Metazoa; phylum Arthropoda; class Insecta; order Diptera; family Tephritidae; genus Philophylla; species Philophylla caesio. Next base: position 27,382,741 of record OZ020609.1, on the reverse strand, counting down.
TGTGTTTTTATAAGATATGGCTGAGCTCTGTCTAAATCAGATCAATTTAACTCCAAACAATTTTGGCACCATTCTGGATCAGGTTTTTGGTGATGTCGTATCTAAGTCATCTATAAGAGGTGCGAACACTTGGTTATTCCAGAGGACTATTATCACCCTTTGATTGAGGTAAATTACAAAGTTATTGGTGATTTTGGAAATATTGTTGATAAGTCATGTAGCTCAAACGCTCGTTTTATTTTCGCAAAAGCCAACTTCAAGAAATTAGATCGAGAATTATCAGAATTACCATGGCCGACGTATAAAGATGATGTTGAACGTTGCGTCCAGCATTTTAATAACACTATATTTAGCTTATTTCAAAAGTTTTTAGCAAAACGGGTTTGCGTACAAAAACAGCAATCACAACCTTGGTTTACTAAAGAACTAAAAAGTTTAAAAAATAAAAAGTCGCGATATTTTAAATTGTACAAGAAAACTGGTTTGCACACTAACTATATTATATACAGAGTTATCCGACACGGTTATTTTGAATTAAATAAAAAATGCTACAGATGTTATTTGTGCAAAGTTAAAAGGAAACTTATAAAAAACTCTGAATCATTTAATGACCTCATTAACTCTAGGCGCAGAGTGACTAGTTTTCCGTCTGCTATGAAATATCAAAATACAGTATCTTGTGACTCCCAATCAATTTCCAACATGTTTGCCCAATTCTTTAGGTCAAATTACTCCATTAACTTGCCTCTGAGCAAACCTTATCCATATAAACCCTGTTCCCTCACCTCTGCTATTATTCCGCAGATTTATTCCGAGGAAGTATTTTATTATTTGAGTAACTTAAAAGAATCATTTAAGGCTGGCCCCGATTCGATCCCGACGTGTTTCCTCATAAAATGTGCTAAACATATTTATGAACCCTTAACTAATTTAATTAATCTTTCTCTTAAGCTTGGGATTTTCCCTTCAACTTGGAAATAATCATTCATTATACCCCTTTATAAGACCGGGAGTAGGTCCTCTATAGAAAATTATCGCGGTATAGCTAAGCTTTCTGCTATTCTTAAATTATTCGAAGCTATTGTTGTTGACCGTGGCCGCTGTGGTCGAGTTGGTAGCGGTGCGTGCTATAACTTGATATGCCGGTGAGTTCGAGGTTCGAATCTCAGTCAGGGCAAGCAAAATCTTAATAATAGAAAAAGTGTTTTCTAATAGCGGTCACCCCTCGGCAGGCAATGGCAAACCTCCGAGGGTATTTCTGCCATGAAAAAGCTTCTCATTAAATACATCTGCCGTTCGGAGTCGGCACAAAACTGTAGGTCCCTCCATTTGTGGTATAATATAAAGACGCACACCACAAATGGTAGGAGAAGCTCGGCCAAACACTGAGCTATGTATATAGTGTACGCGCCAAAATTATATTATTATTATTATATATTGTTGTTGACCATTTAACGTACTCCAAATCCTCTACAATTTCTAGCACACAACACGGGTTTTCTAAGGGTAAATCTGCTGGTACAAACTTGCTTGAGTTCACGACTCATGTCTCAAAAGGATTCAGAGAATTTACGCACACTGATGTTACATACACTGATTTTAGTAAAGCATTCGACAGAGTAAGTCACTCTTTACTGACCATAAACGCGATCTCCTTGGTTTTCAACCCAATCTCCTTCGTTGGATGTCTTCTTACCTAATTGACAGAACACAACGAGTTCTTTTTAAAAGTAGTTCCTCAAACATTATTTATGTTTCTTCAGGGGTCCCGCAAGGAAGTCATATTGGTGCGATTCTGTTTTTACTTTTTATACCCGAGCGTACTGGTACACAAGGGTATTATAACTTTGTTCGCATAACGGTTGCTTGTAACAGCAAAAAATAATCAAGATAGAAAAAGACATACTTATATGTATGTATATACCAAAATGCTCAAAATGAAAAGAGAAGTCGATGTCCGTCCGTCCGTGCAGACGATAACTTGGGTAAAAATTGAGATATCTCAATGAAATTTGGGACATAGATTGCTCTTTGGACAGGGTAGGTTGGTATTGAAAATGGACAAGATCGGTCAATAACCACGCCCACCTCCCATATAACGGAAGTTTTAGAAAAATGCATAAACTCCGTTTTTTCGGTATCCATTAAAGCAAAATGAGTGAAATTTGGTATTTGGAGAGATTTTGAACTAAGAAATTATGTATTTATAAAGTTTTGAAAAATGGGCGTTGTCACGCCCACTTATGACAAATTTTCTGTATCTCAATAACGGTGTAATGTATCGTCACAGAATTTGGTGGACATATTTCCCTTGATATCACTATTATTATCGTAGAAAATTCTTTAAATCGGATCATAACCACGCCCACCTCCCATATAACGGAAGTTTTGGAAAATGACAAAACTTAAGTTTTTCGGTATCTATTGAAACGAATTAAGTGAAATTTGGTATTTGGAGCGATTTTGAACTAAGAAATTAGGTATTTATGTAATTTTCAAAATTGGGCGTTACCACGCCCACTTAGAACAAAATGTCTGTATTTCAATAACAGTGTAAGTTATCGTCACAAAATTTGGTGGATATACATATTTCCCTTGATATCGCTATTATTATCGTAGAAAATTTTTGAACCAAGCCCACTTATAAAAAAAAATCTGTATGTATCTCATTAATGATGTAATATATTGCCACAAAATTTGGTGAACAAATTGTCCTTGATATCACTAGCATCACCGTCAATAACCATAACCACGCCCAACTTCCATATAACGGAAATTTTGAAAAAATGCAAAAAACTTTGTTTTTCAGTATTTATTGGAGAAATTGAGTAAAGTTTAATACTAGCAGCGTTTTGAAACAAAGAAACGGGAATTTTATGATATTAAGGGCACCGCACAAAAATACATCGCGAGGGTATATCAAATTCGGTTTCGCCCGAATTTAGCATTCCTTACTTGTTATAAACGACTTACCTTCTGTAATAAATTATTCAAAAATTTGATTGTATGCTGATGATGTAAAGCTTTTTAGATCGTATAATTCTGTTGAGGAAAGGTCCTTACTACAAGCGGATTTAAATAGCATGACTAACTGGTGTGAAGTAAATTACATGCCACTAAACCTTAAAAAATGTAAAGTAATGTGCTATCAAGTTCATTCCAACCGAATAGAGTTAATTCAAAAACAATTTCTGCTTTTTGCTTTAAGAAATTTTCGTTGGGATTCTCAATATAACCTGCCGCCATATATAAGTCGTTTAAAACTCATTAATCTTCCTACACTTGCTAGTCGCAGAGAAATGCTAGGCAATGAAGCAAACGTCAAGCTGTATAGTTGTGTTTTCTCTGTGCTACTGATTTTTATATTGAAATTTCATAATTTCTTTGTATTAAATTAATAATTTAGTGATAAAAGTTTTGGAGATTTATCTGTGCGCATTTAAAGCTAAGTACAATATATGTTGAACATTTTTTGCATTGATTTTATACACTTTAATTTAGTTTTCAAATGCCGAGTCATTAGTTGATTTGCATTGTTATTGTTTCTTATTTACATTGTTTTTGCTTTAAACTTTGTGTATTTGTTTAAGTTTGCGCGCATTTTCTTTTCTCTTTTTGATTGTCATTCATTAAACAGCTGTTTGCGTTTAGTTTTTTAGGTGTCTATTACTGTGCATCTAAAACTGTTCGTTGCATAAATAGCTCTCAAACCTTAAATAATTATAAAACTTGCCCTACCTTGCAAACTGCTTTCTTCTTTGATTTATTAATACAATTTTAGTTTTTACTCATATTGAATTTTGCTGTTTCAATTATGTCTTGCATTTTTGACAACTGCAAAAATAAAAGCGATAATGAGCAACGCTCTGTTGCATGCTGGTTGTGCGATGGCATTGCTCATATAAAATGTGCTGGATTGACTGGTAGATTCCTGGACTTGATAAATGAAGGAAGAGGTATTCGTTGGTCTTGTTTAAAATGCAGATCAACTGAGGTTGAACTTTTCCAAACCAGAAATGGGTTTTTCGAAATCGGCAAAGACATTCGGGCACTTAATGATAAATTTAAACGTTATGAAAACGTGTTTAAATCATTTAAGTGCCTAGATAAACAAACTTCGCAACCTGTAAGAGAGACCAAACGCAAACGGACACACAGTCCACCCAAGGAAAGTATTGTGGCTCCTCTTACATTACATCAAAAAAATATTTTGCCTCAACCCCAACAAATTGAGCTAATTAATCTTTTGTCTCCTATCCCTCCGCCTCAGGGCCCGTCTTCTTCAACTTCATCAAGAGCTATCTGCACTCGCGCTTCTTCCTCTAATAAAAGCAATTCTGATCATGAGAACTTACAGGCATCATCCCAATCTGCTCCTATTGTTGCAAAAACTGTAGCACCATTGGATGAGGCTGAATGCTCTGCAAAGAAGCTGGTTGTGGTTCCTTTGAGAAAATCGATTTTTGTTTCTAGATTTGCTAGGGACACTTCTTCTGATGATATAGAGTTTTACATTTCATCAAAAATTAAGACTTGTAACTTAGCAATCCGAAAATTTAACTTTAAATACGAACGTAACGTATCATCTTTTAAAATTGATGTGGCACCTGAAGTTTTTGATACTTTGCTTAACAATTCTTTTTGGCCAACCGGGGCATTTGTTCGCGAATTTGAATACAAGCCACATAAAAATAAAAATAAAATAAATAACTTAGCTTCAATTCCTAATCGTGACACTGAGCCAAAAAACTAATTTTAAATTCTACTTTAAGTATTTTCTACCAAAACGTTAGAGGTTTAAATACTAAATTGAACGATTTCTATTTAAAAGGCTTAGACTGTGACTATAACGTAATTTGCTTTACTGAAACTTGGCTTAAACCACATATTTTTAATTCAGAGATCCTTCCTAATCAATATCAAATTTATAGAAATGACCGTAAGGACAGAATCGGTGGGGGTGTTCTTTTTGCAGTTCATTCTTCAATACCATCCGAAGATGTTAATATCCCCCTCATCGAGTCAATCGAATTTAAAGCCATACGAGTTATGGTAGGAAATGGTTTCTTTTATTTAGCTGCTTGCTACATCCCTCCTAACTCTGACTTATCGGTTTATTCTCAACATATTGCGTTACTTAGATCTTTAAGTTCAATGATTACTGCACATGACTCGATGATTGTACTTGGTGACTTCAATATGCCAGGCATATCATGGACTCTTATAGACGACGTTATCGTTCCAATATCATCAAAGGATAGATACAATGTGTTTTTAGAAGATATGGCTGAGCTCTGTCTAAATCAGATTAATTTAACTCCAAACAATTTTGGCACCATTCTGGATCTTGTTTTTGTTGATGACGTATCTAAGTCATCTATGAAGATGTGCGAACCCTTAGTTATTCCAGAGGACTCTTATCACCCTGCGATTGAGGTAAATTACGAGGTTATTGGTGATTTTGGAAATAATGTTGATAAATCAAGTAGCTCAAACGCTCGTTTTATTTTCGCGAAAGCCAATTTCAAGAAATTAGATCGAGAATTATCAAAATTATCATGGCCGACGTATAAAGATGATGTTGAACGCTGCGTCCAGCATTTTAATAACACTATATTTAGCTTATTTCAAAAGTTTGTACCAAAACGGGTTTGCGTACAAAAGGAGCAATCACAACCTTGGTTTACTAAAGAACTAAAAAATTTAAAAAATAAAAAGTCGCGAACGTTTAAATTGTACAAGAAAACTGGTTTGCACACTAACTATATTAAATACTCAGTTATCCGACACGCTTATTTTGAATTAAATAAAAAATGCTACAGATGTTATTTGTGCAAAGTTAAAAGGAATCTAATAAAAAACGCTGAATCATTTTATGACTTCGTTAACTGTAGGCGCAGAGTGACTAGTTTTCCGTCTGCTATGAAATATCAAAATACCGTTTCTTGTGACTCCCAATCAATTTCCAACATGTTTGCCCAATTCTTCAGGTCAAATTACTCCATTAACTCGCCTCTGAGCAAACCTTATCCATATAAACTCTGTTCCCTCACCTCTGCTATTATTCCGCAGATATCTTCCGAAGAAGTATTTTATTATTTGAGTAACTTAAAAGAATCATTTAAGGCTGGCCCCGATTCGATCCCGACGTGTTTCCTCATAAACTGTGCTAAACATATTTATGTGCCCTTAACTAATTTATTTAATCTTTCTCTTAAGCTTGGGATTTTCCCTTCAGCTTGGAAATAATCATTCATTATACCCCTTTATAAGACCGGGAGTAGGTCCTCTATAGAAAATTACCGCGGTATAGCTAAGCTTTCTGCTATTCCTAAATTATTCGAAGCTATTGTTGTTGACCATTTAACGTATTCCATATCCTCTACAATTTCTAGCACACAACATGGGTTCTCTAAGGGTAAATCTACCGTTACAAACTTGCTTGAGTTCACAACTCATGTTTCAAATGGATTCAGAGAATTTATGCACACTGATGTTATATACACTGATTTTAGTAAAGCATTCGACAGCGTAAGTCACTCTTTACTGATCCATAAACTCGATCTCCTTGGTTTTCAACCTAATCTCCTTCGTTGGATGTCTTCTTACCTCATTGACAGAACACAACGAGTTCTTTTTAAAAATAGTTCCTCAAACATTATTCATGTTTCTTCAGGGTTCCCGCAAGGAAGTCACCTTGGTCCGATTCTGTTTTTACTTTTTATAAATGACTTACCTTCTGTAATAAATTATTCAAAAATTTTATTGTATGCTGATGATGTAAAGCTTTTTAGATCGTATCATTCTGTCGAGGAAAGGTCCTTACTACAAGCGGATTTAAATAGCATGACTAACTGGTGTGAAATAAATTACATGCCACTAAACCTTAAAAAATGTAAAGTAATGTGCTTTTCTCGCATAGCAGTTCAACCAGCTTCTTATGAAATATGTAACAATAACCTCGAACAAGTGTTTAACTTTGTTGATCTTGGAATTACAATGGACCCGAAATTTAATTTTAATCTTCACATAAATGTTACAGTTAACAAAGCCAAGGGTGTTTTTGCATTTGTAAAACGGTGGTCAAAAGAATTCAATGACCCTTACATCACGAAGGCTCTATTTACAACGTTAGTGAGGCCCATACTGGAATATGGATCTGTTGTTTGGAACCCGCGCTATCAAGTTCATTCCGACAGAATAGAGTCAATTCAAAAACAATTTCTACTTTTTGCTTTAAGGAATTTTCGTTGGGATTCTCAGTACAACCTGCCGCCATATATAAGTCGTTTAAAACTCATTAATCTTCCTATACTTGCTAGTCGCAGAGAAATGCTAGGCATTGTATTTTTGGTCAAGTTACTGACAGGCTTGATCTCTAGCCCATCTCTTCTTAGCGAAATAAAACTAAACGTTCCCTCCAGAATTTCAAGAAATTTCCGGCCTCTCTTTCTGAAGCCATGTAAAAGCAATTTTGAGTTAAATGAGCCACTCCGTAGTTTGTGTCAGGATTTTAACACTCACTCCGGTTCTTTTGATATTTCAGACTCACTTTTTTACATAAAGAAAACTATACTCAATTCTCTCAATAATTAATACATACATACATATACATATATTACTATTCGATCAGCTGATGAGCATTTGTTCTGTAGCTGAACAGTTTTAGATCTCGACACTTAACAAACCTCTGCCTTTCATGACTCGGCGCAACATATATGAAAAACAAAATTTTTTTTTTTTTATATATCCGTGCGTCATGCGGATGCGCCCCTCGCGTCGGTCGGGCGGGTATGGAGGGATAAAACCGTTGGGATTATTATTATTATTATTATTGTATTTTTGGTCAAGTTAGTGACAGGCTTAATCTCTAGCCCATCTCTTCTTGGCGAAATAAAACTAAACGTTCCCTCCAGAAATTCAAGACATTTCCGGCCTCTCTTTCTGAAGCGATGTAAAAGTAATTTTGAGTTAAATAAGCCACTCCGTAGTTTGTATCAGGATTTCAACACTCACTCCGGTTCTTTTGATATTTCAGACGCACTTTTTTACATAGAGAAAAATATACTCAATGCTCTCAATAATTGATACATACATACATATATATTACTATTCGATCAGTTGAGGAGCATTTGTTCTATAGCTGAACAGTTTTAGATCTCGACACTTAACAAATCTCTGCCTGTCATGACTCGGCGCAACATATGTATATGAAAAAAACAAAAAAATTTTTTTTTTTTATACCGTGCGTCATGCGGATGCGCCCCTCGCGTCGGCCGGGCGGGTATGGAGGGATAAAACCGTTGTGATTATTATTCAGCCTTATTGTAAACTTCATGTGAATAAACCAATCCCATGAATTTTTTATTTTACACGAACAAAAAATTCATATCGCGAATTTCGTGTGAACGAAAACTTATGTTCGAATTTCGATTATGCTATTGTGAACTTCGGCGGTCTGTCACTCATGTTTTTGTTTTGATTTGGTGGCATAGAACATTTCTTGGTGGCTTATAAATTTTTATATTTTGCGATAAATACCAAAATAGTAATGATTAGTGCTTACTTGCGTCTTTGTGTAAATGAAGAGGAATATAATTCCCGTCAGCAGTTGGCTGAAAGGGTGTCCAGAAGGATTTTGCGCGACAAGTGTAATCCTCTTGAGTTACCCAATACAAGGTGCAAATGAAATGAATAATACATACTTAAGAAATTTATAAATATTTGTGCATATTTTTATAGTTTTCACCAATTATACAGTATAAATAAGCCTACGTTCAAATATTTGTTGGATGTGTTGCAAAACGGCTTGCCAACGGCGGGAAAACGTTTTGCAATAGACACCGTCGTAAAGCTATCGGCTTGCCTGCGATTTCTTGGTGAAGGAGCATATCAGAAAGGCGTGGGAAGGCAAGTGGATGTTGGCTTATCGCAGTCAAGTTTCAGCCAAGTCCTTTCTGAAGTACTGGACGTATTAGAGTCGTGCCTTTGTAATCAGTGGATAACGTATCCTACTAAAGAAGAGATGCGAGAAATAGCCTTACGTTTTTATCAAAAATTTAATATCCCTGGCATCATTGGCTGCATGGACGGCACGCACGTTAAAATTATAGGCCCTCAAAGTAATAAACACTTGTACTATAACAGAAAAGGCTACTTTAGTATGAATGTTTTGCTGGAAATTTAATATAATTTTCTTGTGCAGGTATGTGATGACAAAATGAAGATAAGATATGTTGATGCTACACACCCTGGGGCCTGCCATGACTCATTAATTTGGAATACGAGTCAATTGAGGGCTTCAATGGAACAAAATTATTTACGGGGCAACAACCATTTTTGGCTATTAGGTACTTTTGTAATTGAATTTTTTTAGTTTCAGACTGACTAAATTTCATTTACTCAGGAGACGCCGGATACCCATTAGAACCTTGGCTTCTAACCCCTCATAGATCAACAATAGAAGGGTCTTCCGAAAGTAAATTTAATGAGATTCATGCTCGTGCACGTAATGTCGTCGAAAGAACTAATGGAGTTTTGAAAAACAGATGGCGATGTGTACTAGGAGCCAGGGAGCTACATTATGCACCTAAGAAAGCTACGAAAATTATAGACGTGTGCTGTGCATTGCACAATATTTGCATTAAGTACCGTTGTGAAGACCTGCAATTTACTTCAAATGCACGTCCCCAATCGGAAGGAGTTGAAAGTGTACAGCTCGAAGAGTCAGATACAAACACAACATATCTTAATGAGGCTAAGCGTATTAGAGCTAGTATAGGAAACGCACTATTGTAGACTAATGAAATTAGCTTTTATTAACACTACCTTTTTCATCCGAAATTGTAGAAGACATGTTTTTGGAAGGAATTTATATTTTTAAATAATATTAAAAAAGTTTAAAAACTGAATTTACGTACTTTCATACGTTCACTTACACACATCCATATATGATTAAACATAAAATATATTGATGCATAAAAACAGAAAAATTAATTCTTTTAATACAAAAAAGCATTTGTTAGCTATGGATATTCAATTAATTCCTAAACTTCTCTTTGTAGCAATTATTTTTAAATTTTGAACTTCAATTTGACGATTGATGAGCTCCAAGTTGCGCTCCATTTCAATTTTTTTAAGCCGCTCCATTTCTTTATTATGTTTTTGTGTTTCGGCTAATATTTCGAGGGCCAAGACCTCTCGTAAATCGTCAACTGACTCCTTTAATTTGTTTGCAAGACTTTCTATTTCGTTGTAATGCGTGCACCATATTTCCAGACTCTTGGCAAAATAAGAACTAATTTCCTTTTGGACGTTGAGTTCCTCTGCTAGTAACTCAGAGAAATTAATTTTATTTTTCCTTTCACGTATTTTCTTTTGGTATGGTGTTGTGCATCTTCGCACATGCTGATTTCTTCTAGAACGCCGTGTTCATCCAAACTTTCAACTTCTTGAGAAACATCTGCTGCTTTATTTGAGCCAGATACAGATAGCTTTTTATTCGTATTTTGAGTTGGCTGCAATCCGAAAGCCATACCCCCTTCAACTCCTTAAATACTTTCCATTGTCGCTGTCAAATCCAAAACTGACTGCTCTAATACGGAAAAAATATGTTCCTTACACGGGCCTCCACCGGTTTTTATTTCGGTTCTGTGCATTTTGTACAGCCTTCTTCCGTACATACCTTTTCTGATCAATCCATACCTGTTAAGTAGAGGCTATATAAGTAAATCTAAACAACAGTTTCAAGTACCGGTTCTTTCCCTCCACGTTGGAGCAATAGAACTTATAAAAAGATTGGGAGTTGTATAACGGATATAAATTGGCCAATGCCTTTATATTTGCTGATTACCTTTTTCCATTCTGCGATAGATTTTATTGGCGGCCCCTTACTATTTAGGGAATCATTAAAATTCTTCCAGAATAAATGCACCTTTTCTTTGTTTTCCTTTTGAAAACCTCTCCCTATGTCAGCATTTTCAACCATTGCACTAACTAAAGCAGTCAGCTGTGTTTTATTAATATATGTACCTTTAATTTTAAAAGCATCAAAATGAAGTAAATTTTATAATACAAATATATATATTTACATTTTATTAATGGTATTCCCCCGTTAAGGATTTGTGAACGAAATATGTGATTTTGTGTGAATAAATTTCAGTTGACGATTAGGGTAATTTTTCGAATTTGTGGATTTTTCCCCATAGGAAGTTCACGAATTTTTTTTATTGGAAATAGTGTTCTCGCGGAGTTCACGATAAGACTGATTATTATTATTATTAAAAGCTTTATCACGACAATAAAGAAATTTCAATTCATGCAATGGTAGACGACGGAGCAGATGGGAATAGTGTTCACGCGGAGTTCACGATAAGGCTGATTATTATTATTATTAAAAGCTTTATGACGACAATAAAGAAATTTCAATTTATGCAATGGTAGACGACGGAGCAGATGCTACGCTAGATTGGAACGTGGCACACGAACTTGGGCTGAAAGGCAGCAAAGATTCGCTACAACTACAATGGCTGAACTGAGTGTCGAGCTGGCGGAGATTGCTGAATTTATGATTAGTAGCATGGAGCTCAATAGTCAAAAGTAGTTGATGTCTAAAGTATTTTTTATCAAAAGAACTAATTTTGCCAGTACAAAGTTCATTGCAAGAGTCTGTAATTCAAAAACATTCGCATTCGAAAGGAGTGCCGACTTATGAATATAAAAATGTACACCCAAAAACTATTATTAATTTCTCGCAAGCGTATTTTACTACTCATTTAGATGTGCCACGAGCGACAAGCATTCCTGGTCCTGTAGCTGTGGAAACTAAGTAAGGCTGGATAATTTATGGCCCTACAGGAAGAGCGGCAAATACGACGAAGATAATATTTCAAGCAAAACTCATTACACAAAACAATCATGAACAGGAATTGCAAGAGATTATGCGTCATAATTTTGAGGTCGAAAGCTGCGGAGTAAAGCTTGATTCCAAACCGGTAATATCGAAACAAGACGATCTTGCAATAAATATTATGAATTCAACCACAAGATTCTAATTTTATAACTTTTCTGGCAGTTATATTGTAGCCCTTCGTCGTTTAGAACTTGTTAAGAAATTAGAATAAACGATCAATACGCCAAGCAGTATTGCGCAAAAACTGATGACTTTATAGCAAAGCGTTATGCCAAAGTCTTAAGTTTGGAGGAACAACGAAATTATTCTCCGAAAACATTTTTCCTGCCCCACTTTGGAGTTTGAAATCCTAATAAAATTGGAATACAAGTTGTCTTTGATGCTGCTGCAAAGGTAAACGATGTTTCGTTGAACAGTGCCTTATTGTCCGGACCAGACATGAATCAATCAATTTTATTCAAGTTTGGGCAATGCCCTATTGCGATTTGTGGCGACATTAGAGAGATATTTTTGCAAATCGTTACGCGTAAAGATGATTAAGAAAGCTTAAGGTTCTTATGGAGGGGCGGCAATCCCGCGTATCTATTACGACAATAAGTGATGACCGTATGATTTTTGAAGCAAAATGCTCACCAACAACAGTCGTGTAGTTCAAGCGGAACGTTATTACGTCTATGACTATGTCACTGTTTTCAGTCAGAATCTGAAGCACTGCAAATCGTATGCCAAGTTATTAAGATGCCACAGTCGAGTTCAGAATTCGTAAATGGATCATGTGGCTATTCTCAGAGTACAGCGATTGACATTTCTGCCGTTAGAAAGAATATTAGGAATGCAATCGACGTCGCACACTGATAATTTTGTTTTCGATTTAAGTTCCATCGAGTTCCAAAGGAAATCTTTTATTTACAACGCAAACCTACCAAGAGATGAGTACTGAGCACAATTATGTCAGTACTTGATCCGTACGGATTGTTGGCAAATTTTACGATAGGGGCAAACATTTTTATGCAATCATTATGGCGTCATAATTTGGATTGGAACGACGTGGCACCCGACGAGTTGAATGGTAAGTGGGCAGCGTGGATTGGTCAATTGAGTAAGGTAAAAGATTTTAAAATTCCCAGGTGTTATTTTAAAGATTTTATTCTCATTTATTTATTCAGGAACTGCATATATTTTGCGAGGCGAGTGAGGTTTCCATGACAACATTTGCGTACTGGAGGTTGGAAACAGTTGAAGAAATCAAATTGGCATTCGTTGCAGGTAAAACTAATTGCGCTCCGGTCAAATACCAAACAATAACGAGACTAGAACTACAAACTGGGTTCCTGGCGTACTTAATCCCGCAGATGATGGCACTCGTGCGATCTCAACGTATAATCCCGATGGTCGTTGGAAGAATATTCTGGATTTTTTGCTGAGCCCTAAGGAACAGTGCCCAGATAATTAACGTTCAGATCGCAATGTGAGTATACCGATATATGATATCAAACGATTTTCTTCGTATGCCAGGTTAAAGCGAACGATAGGATGGGTATTGAAATATACGCGCAATTTATAGCAAACGGTTTCTAGGCAACCAAGATGATGCGGTGAGCTCTCTGTCACTGAAGAACAACTTGCCGAAAATTTCCTACGCAAGAATATAGAACAAATTGACTTCGCTCGTGAATACAACAGACTTGTGAACTGCGAACACATAGAAGCTTGCAGCGAATTTAAGACACTTAACCCATATCTGGACGAAAATGGAGTTATGAGAGTAAAGGGGCCAATTGATAATGCTCCTTATATTTCGTTTGCTGCAAGAAGGCCATGTATATTACCGAAAAGTTCCCAGTTGACGCGACTTATTTTAGAATTTTACCATCGTAAATATAAACACATTAACTCACAAACTAGAGCTGTCAAAACTCCTTAACGACAAGGAAATTGACGTTATGCTCCTTGCTGAAACACACCTAACTAATAAATATAATTTCAATATTTCAGAATATACTTTTTATTGCAAGAATCATCCAGATGGAAAGGTTGGTATTTAAGGCCGAAAACGCATTAAACACCATCCCTCGGTTGGAATTGCCAAGAATTATCTGCAAGCAACATCAATATGCCTACAAACAAAGCAAGGTGATATTACACTGTCCGCGGTTTATTGCCCCCCACGTTTCACGATAACAGAAAAACTATTTATGGATTTCTTCAGTTCGCTGGGAGAGCGTTTCATTGCTGAAGACGATTATAATGCGAAACACCCTCATTGGGGCTCACGCTTGTCCAAACCTAAAGGCAAGCAATTATATTAAGCGCTTATATGTAAAAGAAACAAACTTGATTACGCTTCTCCTGGAAAGCCCACATATTGGCCTTTAGACCCGCAAAAGCTGCCAGATTTGATTGACTTCGCGGTGACAAGAAATATTCCTCGTAGTTTTATTAGTACATAATCAAGTGCACATCTCTCTTCAGACCACTCACCTGTACTCTTCACTTTGTGGCATAAACCGCATGAAAAATATTCACTCTACATGCTCACGACAAATGCTACAAACTGGTTGAAGTATAAAAAAATATTTCAGCATATAGAACTCCACCGAAATTTAAATACACCAGACGACATTGAAAACACCATAGCAGCTTTTGAATCTACAATCAAAGCTGCCGCTAGCATTTCCACACCAAAGCAAGGTGTTTTTCCGACCATATTATAGAAATGAGCTCGTGCATGCACTTAACCATCTCCTCTCCGCCGTACTTAAATAACTCAGCTGGTAACCCGTTTTCCCCAGGGGCTTTGCTGTTCTTCAGCCGTGCTACCGCTACCGTCGAACTTTTAGAAAAAAATTTTGGCGCTTTTCCTGTCGGCCAGCATCTCAGGCTCTTCGCACTCACGCATTTCAGCCTCTCACTTTTTCTCACAAAAAATTTGTCTTGCTTCCTTCTTCAACTGTCGATAACGCTCCCGCACAGCTCGCGTTGCGCCCGATCTCAGTGTGGCCCTGTAGGCAGCGTCTTTACGTTCCGTAGCGGCGCAACATTCCTCTTCATACCAGTTGTTCCTTCGGGCTCGCTGAAATCCGATGGATCCTCAGCGGCGGTATGTAGACAGCGAGAAATATGGTTCCATTGCTCGGAAATATCGTTCTGTTGAAAGTAAGTACCAGAAAGTTTAAATGACTTATTGTTCTGCTATTAAAATTAATAGTCTTTTTTACTAATATGCCAACACCACCACCTACTCCAATTTCCAGGACGATTTCAGGATGATACAATTTATCAGAATGCCTTAGCCACGTTATTAGTTTTGGTTAAATAGTCAAAAAGTTCCATAAACTTATTTCGGATGCTGTGACAGTTCCAGATTATTATTTTAAGCTAAGTCACAGATATTACTTATTACTAGTGTTAATAAACTTAATTGCTAATTGTGCGATGGCGTTAAGCTGCTTTTACATTCTTTTAGTTTTTGTATACATAAGTGTAAAAGTTAGTTTAGTTATTTCTCTCTATGTGAACAAACTGTTGCTGTCACACATTGGCCGGCGGTCTGATCACCTGGAGGATGCCACGTTAGCACTATTCCAGACTCTATCGCACTTGTATTGTTCAGATGATTCGTTTGCTTTTCAGGGAAAGGTGCATGTGTTTCACATGCTTCAGGTACTTGAAATTGTAAATAACAATATATGCTAATTTATATTTGTGTTTTTTTGTTTGCATGCATGCATTTTTATTTAGTTAAAATTTTTATTTTTGCTTTTTTATGATCACAAATATTAAGAAAACATAGAGATATGTATATCGATGATAATGATTAAACTTTAAATGGCCCGCTCTATGTAAACGTACATAGCTTATCTCACTGTTTTCTATTGTAGTTTGCACACCTGACTCTGTCAGATACACGTTCAGAGAATACAATGCAAAGAGTGGATTTTTGACCTCTTTGCACTGTAATCTAAGAGCAATTAGTTCAACTTTTAATTCGTCCGGGGTTTTATTCAAGGCCATAGAGAACAACTTTAAACGCCCTTTCATTTTTAAGGTTATGCGTATAGAATTAAAACGTCTTTGATTTTATTAAACGAAATGGACGGATGATTCACTTATTATTTTAACGCCAATGGAATTTTTTTTTTAAGAAAAAGTCGTTTATACCTTTTTGCACTACAATTTTTTTTTTTGAACTCACTGTCAAACGCGAGAACCTTAATAGGCGGCAGCACTTATTTTGTGTATTTATTTTTTTGGGAAATGGGCGTGTATAAACTGACCTGTGAGTGTCAATATAGCTATATAGGACAAACAGGACGCAAAGTAAGAACAAGATTCCGTGAACACATAAGGGACTACAACAAAAGGATACAAAAACCCACGGCAATACCTGAATCTAATTTTGCAAACCATTTGGTAAACGCAAAATGTTCACCCGCAAACATAAAGAAAACCGTGAAGGTACTGCACGTACAACAAAAAGGACGGCGCCTAAATGCTCTTGAAAACATGGAAATATATAAACAAAAAACATTTGATGGGAGGATAATAAACGAACAAATAAACAGCAACTCTGATGCGATATTTGCACCATTAAGGCTTGTTTACAAAAAACAAAACAAAGACGTAGTTAAAATTACAGATACCAACATACAAAACAAACCTGCAATACCTAAACGGACTAAAATTACTGACTATATACCTGTTCTTACCGCAAAGACAGATTCGTGATAAAATATACATTTTTGGACTCTAACCGCGCGAGACTTTAGGTACCTATATTCAGGACACTTAACATTTGCTAACATTTACGATTATGCACCAATACCTGATTGACCAAATAAATGAAATAAATACGGAACAACAGACATAAACTGTACAGAACGAAATTTGACACTGAAGATGGCACAACGCCGAAACCGGGTTGTCTCCAAACCAAACTTGACAAGGGATGACGGAAAATCGTTCCAACAAATATCAACAAATTATTTAGCCTTTAGACGGACGGAAAGACAGACATCGCTAACTCGACTTCTCTTTTCATTCTGAGCATTTTGGTATATACATATAAGTATGTCTATTTCTATCTTGATTATTTTTTGCTGTTACAAGCAACCGTTATGTGAACAAAGTTATAATACCCTTGTGTACAAGTACGCTCGGGTATACAAAGTAAAAACAGAATCGGACCAAGATAACTTCCTTTGAGGAACTATTTTTAAAAAGAACTCATTGTGTTCTGTCAATTAGGTAAGAAGACATCCAACGAAAGAGATTGTGTTGAAAACCAAGGAGATCGCGTTAATGGATCAGTAAATAGTGACTTACTCTGTCGAATGCTTTACTAAAATCAGTGTATATAACATCAGTGTGCATAAATTCTCTGAATCCTTTTGAGACATGAGTTGTGAACTCAAGCAAGTTTGTACCAGCAGATTTACCCTTAGAAAACCCGTGTTGTGTGCTAGAAATTGTAGAGGATTTGGAATACGTTAAATGGTCAACAACAATAGCTTCGAATAATTTAGGAATAGCCGAAAGCTTAGCTATACCGCGATAATTTTCTATAGAGGACCTACTCCCGGTCTTTTAAAGGGGTATAATGAATGATTATTTCCAAGCTGAAGGGAAAATCCCAAGCTTAAGAGAAAGATAAAATAAATTAGTTAAGGGCTCATAAATATGTTTAGCACATTTTATGAGGAAACAAGTCGGGATTGAATCGGGGCCAGCCTTAAATGATTCTTTTAAGTTACTCAAATAATAAAATACTTCCTCGGAAGATATCTGCGGAATAATAGCAGAGGTGAGGGAACAGATTGGCTTTCGCGAAAATAAAACGAGCGTTTGAGCTACTTGATTTATCAACATTATTTCCAAAATCACCAATAACTTCGTAATTTACCTCAATCGTAGGGTGATAATAGTCCTCTGGAATAACCAAGTGTTCGCACCTCTTATAGATGACTTAGATACGTCATCAACAAAAACAAGATCCAGAATGGTGCCAAAATTGTTTGGAGTTAAATTGATCTGATTTAGACAGAGCTCAGCCATATCTTATAAAAACACATTGTATCTATCCTTTGATGATATTGGAACGATAAAGACGTCTATAAGAGTCCATGATATGCCTGGCATATTGAAGTCACCAAGTACAATCATCGAGTCATGTGCAGTAATCATTGCACTTAAAGATCTAAGTAACGCAATATGTTGAGAATATACCGATAAGTCAGAGTTAGGAGGGATGTAGCAAGCAGCTAAATAAAAGAAACCATTTCCTACCATAACTCGTATTGCTTTAAATTCGATTGACTCGATGAGGGGGATATTAATAGCAACGGATGGTATTGAAGAATGAACTGCAAAAAGAACACCCCCACCGATTCTGTCCCCACCGAAACCTGTGGTTTAAGCCAGGTTTCAGTAAAGCAAATTACGTTATAGTTACAGCTTAAGCCTTTTAAATATAAGTCGTTCAATTTGGTAATTAAACCTCTAACGTTTTGGTAGAAAATACTTAAAGTAGAATTTAAAATTATTTTTTTGGCTCAGTGTCACGATTAGGAATTGAAGCTAAGTTATTTATTTTATTTTTATTTCTATGTGACTTGTATTCAAATTCGCGAACAAATGCCCCGGTTGGCCAAAAATAATTGTTAAGCAAAGTAGCAAAAACTTCAGGTGCCACATCAATTTTAAAAGATGATACGTTACGTTTGTATTTAAAGTTAAACTTTCGAATTGCTAAGTTACAAGTCTTAATTTTTGATGAAATGTAAAACTCTATAATGCCTACGTCAAACTCACTTAATATTGCCGTTCTTAGCGCTTGGTAGTTTAAAGCTGTCGTTGTTGACAAGAATACCCGTGCTGTACCCGTTAGCGATCTGCGTAGGGCAAGAAGACGAAAATTATCGTTAGCCTCTGAGGATTCTATTATCTCCTCGAAATCGCGCAAGAAATGGCGTACGGGATAGGGACATCGTCGCCATTAAATTTAGGCAAGGCGTGCTCTATGTCACGAAATTCCAGACGACTCTGGCGTTTGCTGTGTAAAGGGCGTTCTAGCTCATCTATTTCCCTGTGCAGCGTCAGGACCTCGAGGCGCCTCTTGAGGGCTGGCAATTCTGCGTTGAGGGCGGCTGGATTGGCGCTGGTGGTGGCGACGTGGACGGCGGATGCATTGATGGCGGCGGCGTTGGCGGCGATAGCGCTGGTAACTTGTCGGATTTAATTTGATAAACTTTTTGACGAGATTAGAAAGACGTGTTCACTTGTCTGAGTCGAAACCGGAAGAGAGCGCCATCTTCCTTGAAATTTCTTTTTTTTCTTTTACAGAGTTGCTTTACATGTTTCACTGATTTCTAAAGAGAGCAGGGTTGCATTACCCACTTAGTAATAACTTAAGTATAAGGTTATTATTCTGTGTTTACAACATACACATTTTCTTCTAATGTGTACTTTAAAAGTTCTTTTAATTAAAGTATAATAATACACAATATGAAAAAAGACATCCAATGGACAATTCTTTTCAAGTTCTTAAATTTTAGAGCAGTTAATTGCAGTTTAACGTTAATAAATAAATAAATAAAACTTTATACAAACAAAGAGCAAATAGTCAAAACTTCAAGGGGACAAAAGGTAATAGACCTACATACATTTTAAAATTATTGATTTTTTCTGAATGATAAATTATTTTGTAATTAGTCATCTTTACTTGTAAAAACTCGTTAAATTCAAAGCAGGTAAGATCATAGTTGCATTTGGTTATAAATATTGCTTAGTACTTTCGCCTTTTATCTTGATATTTTCATCATTCACACGTTGTTTAATGTTGAGTCATTTGAGCCTGAAAAACGCAACACAAATTCAAGAATTTTCAAGAGGTATATAATTATTTGAAAAAACTTAAATAATTCAACCAGTGGGTTGACAATTTTCTCAGTTCTTCCATTCCTTTAATTTATCTGAAGTCACATAATTTTAACACAAAAAAACTCGTCACATAATTCACCATCATTTAGTAAGCATATTAATTTGTTTTACTTTTCTTTGAAGTATTATACATTTCTTTTACCGAATTGCAAGGCGATAATTTAAGCTAAAGTATCCATTCCATAACTTCAAAATTTGAAAAACAGTACGGTCCTGCTGTAGTTATATGGCAAACAACCACCGGTAAAAACACTGCTAAAGATTGATTTTGGATATTTTGGTTAAAAAAAGGTACAATAGGTACTGGATGAAATTTCCGTGGCAGAGGTACATTTGGAAATAAAAATACTTAATTTACATACTACTCGGAATAAGGCACCCTTTGTTATCACCTCAGGAAAAAAAGCTTTCAGAGACAATCTTTCGACACATCCGCGATCTGGACGATGAACCGCCAGAACAAATTCTTTGTAAATTTGAAATACATTTTTT
Source organism: Philophylla caesio (assembly GCA_963971545.1). Classification (NCBI taxonomy): domain Eukaryota; kingdom Metazoa; phylum Arthropoda; class Insecta; order Diptera; family Tephritidae; genus Philophylla; species Philophylla caesio. Next base: position 27,362,400 of record OZ020609.1, on the reverse strand, counting down.
TCGGAATAGCGAAAAAAGGACTGTAAATTTATGATTTATATATTTGTTTAATGTTTTTAACAATGGTTTGAAAGGATTATTCAACATTACTATTATTTTTTGAGGAGATAAGCACCTTAAGATCTCCCCTGTCCTATACTTGGATTAAAGAATTTCCTTTAGTACAACTTTCGAGATAAATCTTCGTATCGAACCTAAATGTACATCCCGCCGTCCGTATTTGCATTTATGCATCAATACGGGAACTGCTTCAGGACGTGTTTTGCAGTATCTTTCTCTTTGGTTTATAGAAGTACTTCCTTAACTATCAAACCTAGTAATATTATGGTCTAACATGAAAGGTTCTTTAACTAGGGTTTTCATTACAGGATATGAATATTGTATAATAACAACTCCATAATGAAAGCAGCCACGAAGATTCTGAAGAAATTGCTTTCCTTGATTTTTCTTATAATCTTATTATTCAGCTTAGTCTGCACCACTTCCAACCCTCCAAAAAGTTATGCGAATAATATCTAAAGAGAGTATTCCGGGATTATACTCATTCGGGTATAATTGGGTATTAATTAGTCCTATATTTACCTTGTTTGGGTATAATAAACGATAAATTCTTATACGAGTATGTACTCGCTTAGGCGATAAAAATTCATGCACGCCATTGGCATGCAAGCAGAGTATTCGCTTAGCAACCCTTGAGGAGCCGGTTCGATTCTAACTAGAAGATATGATTTTTATTTTTGTTTTAATAAATATACTGGTCCTCATTTACACCCATTTTGGTATAAAAGGGGACATTAAGTCTCTTCATAGGACATGCTCGAACAAAAGGGAACAGTTCATTCATTCAGTTGTATTAGTCGCATCATCCTTTGCGACTATTTCCGGACTCATCCTAGATTAATCGCATTTTTTGCAGGAGAGTATCTTTTACTCAACCATCCTTCCTCACATACACTAATATAAAGTTGTTTATGACTGCATATAATGTGCAGTTAATATTTTTACATAATTTTCACAAGCACTGTTTCGGACAGGTTTCACCGAATTAAAATAAAAATCAATAAAAAAAATATGAAGATCAAAACAAAAAAAAAGGGCGCAACTTTATATTAAATATCAACTTCTGCTACGACATACATAAATACAACACAGAGTTACCTGTTTTGTATGTATGTGTGTGTGTATACAAGTGTGTTACAGTGCGTGGACAGTAAAACAAAAAATTCGAGCACCAGTGCTGCGATGAAAGGACACTTGCGGCGTTGCAGTTACAACTTATTTCACACAAAAAAAAAAAATCGTCTGCATAAAAAAATCTGAAAGTTTAAAAAAGCAACAAAAAGCGCAGGCCTTCTAAAAGTAGAACAAAACAATTTTTGTTTTTCTTTTTGTACCTCTCATTTTTTGTTTGCTCTATTCTTTATCAAAACAGCCAACGCGAGCCCCAGCATTTATGTTTATTATACCTTCCAAGTATGTATGTATATACAAACTTTTTGCAGCTGCTCCAAACAGGAGCATAGCGGCACGTGGGGAGGTGTACATAGTCGTATGTCCCTCTGTGCAGCTTCTGTTCCCCGTTACATATGTATGTATGCATGTATAAAATTACATATATTTTTTTGCGTTTGCGATTATTTGCATTTAACTTCAGAAAAGTTTTGGCTTGTTGTTCTATTTCTTTTCATTTTTTTACAAATAAAAAAATGTTTGCAAGCATTTTCTACTGTTGCACAGGTGCTATGCCGCTGGTCTTCTTATTAACTTCATTTATATGTATGTGTATGAGTGCGGCTTTTGGGAGTTTGTTTTGATCGTTTCCCTGAATTCCACATATTCACTCCTTTCATTTTAATTTAATATTTTTTTTTAAATAAAACAGTATTTAGATTTCGTATGGCAGATTGAGGAAAGAAATATCAGCTGCATATGTAATCAAGTATTCAAAATAGAATATATGTATGTATGTGCATAATTTTTTTGTGAAAGTCTACTTTTTTTTTACAAATTCCGTAAGGTGTAACTTTACGGTGATTGATGACAAAAATAATTAAAAAGCTCCTTATTTAATCTCGTGGCTAATACGTTGAGTTTCATTCATTGAGAAAAATAAGAAGATAGATAAAAATGTTTAGAAAAATTTACTCGCACAGGCTGCCGGATTAATTTCCCTCAACGATACAAGTTTTTTTTTATCTGGAATCGAAATAAAACTGTAACTAAAAAGATAAATATCACAGTACAACACACGATTTGCCAACTTAATCCTGAGTTATGTATGTGAAATTAGACCCAAAAAGAATAATTTCTTCATCATTCGTTTTGTCTTCTTACCTGCCAAAATATTTTTAATATCGATTTGAAGTTATTACTATCGTATAGGGGAATTTATCACGTTTTAGGTCCTGTTGTTTGACATAGCTCGACAGCCACTAGCCCGAATTTGTTGAAGTAAATTTTAAAACATTTAGAATTAAAATTCCCTTAATCTGTTTCCAAGTTAAAAATAAGCGCATGAAGAAAAATTATTATTTTTCTTACTGTTTATTAAAAATGCATCAAGTTTAACTTTAAAGTATTAATTTTTATTTTCGAAAAAATTTTTAGAACTTTGTATTTTTAAAACACACTTAAGAGTAAAATTATCTACATATATCCGTATTTTAAGGTTGGTATATACATAAATACTTTTGTCGACTTTTCAGTATTTCTAGTATAGGTACCATACGATTTTCTTCAGAGAGTATTTTAATTGAGATATAAAAATTCAATAAATGAAGTGAAAATTGTTAAGTTTGCGGATACAGTTAGAAAATATGGGACATTATTTTTATTTCACTATTTGTTTATTACATGCATGAATATATATTTTATTGTTTATGTCGCTCATCAAACTTTTCAACGTTTCCGCCTTCGATAGGTATGTATGTATTTACTTACATCCTTGAAGCAGCCAGTCGAAGCAGCTCAGTGAAAGTTTAAAGCGGATTGCTGTTTTCTTGGGTAACTTTTTTTTTCTTTGCTTTGTTCAAAACTGTTTTTATACTTCCCTTCGCTATATAGAGTTTGGTCAACAAACCTGAGGTCCGTTTTCCTCTTTTGGCATTATTCTATTATCTTCCCGCAAAGGACTGTTTTGGTTGTGTGTAAGATAAAAGCTGAATATATGTACATATATCTAGGTAAATATATGCATAACTTCTACTTATGCTTTTGCTTGAATTGTTGTGTGCGGTGAAACTTTTCGATAAAGTGACGGAAATTTCAGCAGGAAATATGGAAAAGTTAAAACTTCTTGTTACGCATTTCCGGCCATCCGTTTGACTATGTATCTATACACAACTATTTTTTTTTCTAAACTTTCTCGCTACTTCTTTGAAATAACTTTTTATGATTATCTGTGCTTTTCTTCTTACAGTCCTTGGTTGGTGTAAGAGAGTTGTCGATTTTTATAACTCAGCTGCATCGTTTTCTTTTTTTGTTATATTAAGTTTAAACTTTTATGACTGTTGTTGGTTTTGCCTGCGGTTAAAATTGCCCTCTTTGTGGTTAGTTTTTATTCATTTGGATGTATTGTTTTGTTTTTTTGACTGGTCTACTTCTTCTTAAAGTTCAGTCTTAATTTTTTTTCTTTCAAGCTAAGCAAAGCACTTTGTAGCTTATTTTGTAATTATTTTTTTCTTATTTTGACAGAACTGATTCAGATGCCAATTCAAAAGAAGCCTGTAGATAAAATTTTCTTTTAATGTGGTGTAATCTTAATGTGAGACAGCGATTTCGAAACTGTTGTTTTAACTGAACCTTAGGTTTTTTTTTTGGTAAAGTTTGTAAGTCTTGAAAAATATTTTGGTGTATTTTTCAATTTCCACTTTATTTTGAAAGAAAATATGGCTTAGGTCCATATCTTTTTAATACAACTCAAGAACGCTTTTTTCGATATCAATATTCCGAAAATCAACATCCTATGCACAAACACAATATAGAAAACTGTTCAGTTATTGCTTTTTTTATCTTCCATTCAATTCCGCATAATTCAAAAAATTTTCCAATGCCACAGGATAGTACGCCACCGCTTCCTTTGCTGATGAGACTCTATAACGTTGAGTTCCCTGAGGCTGAATTCTGGTTTAATGCCAACACTGAGCCCGGTCTTACCTGTTGTCGAAGTTTTACTGATGGCTCCAAAACTGACTCTGGGTCAGGATCTGGAGTTTTTATAGAAGAAAATGAGGATAAGCTTCACTTTTCTCTTGGGGAATATGCCTCGGTCTTCCAGAGCGAAGTATTTGCAATTCTCAAGGCCATGGACTACGTGGTGAAAAGTAGTTGAAGGGGGAGGAGTATACGTGTCTGCAGTGACAGCCAAGCTGCACTCAAAGCATTGGCCAGCCCTCTAACTACTTCCAAACTAGTTCGGCAATGCAAGTCCCGACTGAACTATGTTGGCAAACATAATGAACTTGCTTTTTCTCTGGGTGCCTGGTCACTCGGGAGTACCAAGTAATGAGACATCTGAGCATTGGCCAGAATTGGCTCGTATCAGGTGTTCCTTGGCCCGCAGCCAGCTATATCACTCCCACCGTCGGCCATTGATTCCACCATCAGATACTGGGTTAATACTTCGCTCAGCAATGACTGGGAGGCGTTGAGAGGTTGCAGATGGGCAAAACTCATGTTACCTTCAATCTCAGAAGGACTATCAAAACACTTGCTCTCGCTTAACAGGCGAGACTGCAGGCAACTTGTTGGACTGTTGACCGGTCACTTCACATGGCACAGACACCTGACGGCGGAACACTTTCTGTGCTTCTGCCCCGCCTTTGCAAGAACTAGATATGAGGCATTTGGTCGCTGTTGAGAGACGAACACCTAAGCTCTGTGACACCCCAAAATCTGCTAAGATTTAGTCGTAAATCCTGCAGATTTAAAACAGATTTAAAGGAACATGAAAACAGTACAATGGACGGTGCTGTTTTCTGCACGCGCTGTTTCGTGCCTGATTCCAACAAAAAAAAAGGTTCTTGTTTGCCTGCCCTTGAGTAACTGTGCTAGTGAAAGCTCTGAGTTTATAATTAGAGCATTTCTCTGCTCTAATAATGCATGCCACGAAACATTATCCGCCACTATTTCTAGTGGGTATCCATGTACTGAGAAAACAATATCTAGTTTTTCTTTTTATTTAATGGTATTATATCTAAGTATTTTGAAAAATAATCACCTATGATTAAAAAATCTTTTCAAGCTACCTCCATCACGTCCATTGCAAGTCTTTCATAGGGAGCATTTGGTGTAACATGATTCAAGAGTGGTTCATTTATATTGGCAGATCTATATTTTTGGCAAATATTACATTTCGTAATCATCGATTCTATCTCTTGATTCATGTTAGGCCAATATACAAATTGTCTTGCTCTATTCCTGGTATTCTCTATGTCCATATGAGATTTATGGAGTTGCTCCAGTACCATTTTACGTATTGATTGCGGTATAAAGATTCTGTCATCTAAGAATACTAGATACTAGGGTTAGCAAAAATCCTTGGACTGAACCCTCCGCGAGGGTGCCGACTGGTAATGAGCACTACAGAGCAATCCCGTACTTATGTCTCTATCAATGGCTCCGCTATATAGAAATGGTTTTTGATCGTGGTCTCTAAGGTAGGGGCGGGATCAAAGCGTCATGCGTACCGTGCTGAAGATCAGCCTGGCGTGGGGCCCTCAAATAACCCAGTCGCTAACGGTGCCCTCTGGGAACCGGGTCGCACCCAGTTGTATAAATCGCCTTACCCCGGGTAATGCGGATCTCTGCCTGGGGTAGAGGAACCCCTTTCTCCGCAACTCGTGGGATCTTACTATGGAAAAATACAAAGCAAAAACCAGCAACAACGAGACCGGCACACGTAATATGTCGAAAGGGCAGTCGCCCAAGAAGCAGGGGGCCCGTGCGATGCAGGGCCTCTCCACCAGCCACGAAGTGGTCATACTAGGGAAGGGTAGCAAATCTCTGATGTTGCCGAGGTCTCTATCTCCCAAAGAACGCAAAGGCGATGCGAAGCGTTCGACGCAGGTTCCGGGCCCTGGAAGAGGCGAACACGGTAGGCAGCTTCTACCATGGGGACGGCCAAAACTGGTGCACGAACCCCTTGGGTGCCACCGCAAACTCCTACGGCGTTCACAAGGCCGGACGACAGGCCACTGCCCGGTGATCGCGCAGAGGTTCTAGCAGAAATCGCGTGGGCAAACACTTTAATGACCAACTTTCAGCTAACTGCACTAGAAGGGCAAAAGACAGCAATCAAGCGTGACAGATTGTTGGAGGTCGCGCATAACAAACCCAAACGGGTCAAAACCCACGGCCCTTCCTTTGTGGAAGTCGCTAGGGAAAAAATCGTCCTCGGTGTGATGGTGCTACGCGCCCATTGGAAATGGGTGGAATCAGAGCTATCGGGCATTGCGGTAAGCGTGCTTCGGACGAACCCGGGACCACCACCGTCCTGTAAGGGTGTACGCTGGTTCCAGGGGAACGTGAAGGTTGTTGCGTGTGATGACAGCAGATCTGCGGAGCTCTACAAGAAGGCAGTGTCCAGTTTGGGTGAAGTCTACCCGGATGCGTAGCTCCGGACCATTTACTTCAAAGAGGTTCCATCCAGACCAAGAGCAAGAGTGTGGCTGCCGGCGAAGACGGCAGAGCCGGAGGGAATCCTGGAGAAAATTCGGTTATTCAATCCGGCGTTACCTGCAGGCAACTGGAAGGTGCTGAAAGTTTAGAGTAGTACAAAAGCGACGCGTCAGGTAGTTCTGATGCTTAACAGGGATTCCCTTCCGTTTCTTGAAAGTACGGAAGGGACCATTAAGTATGGTATTGGCACCGCTCGCGTTAGGGTGTATTCAAATGACGTCAATGCAGCGCGCAGCGTTGAAGCAAAGACCAGTTTAGCGATGGGGATGCAGATCCTGGCCAGATCGATCCGATGAATGATCTGTCCGGGGGTTATGCGACCTCGACGTCATCGCTGGGCATTGGTCGCACATTCCGAAAGTACACGGAGGCGGAATTGATGTCAGACGATGACGACGCCAACACAACAGTGGTGGAGAAGGACAGAAGATGCGACCAGGAAATCGCCCTAATCCAGGAGCCTTGGATTGTTGGGCATCGAATTTGTGGACTCCAGACTGCGGAGTATACTTTGGTAAGTGGGGCCTGCATTCTTGTAAATTCGAAACTAAAATTTCTGTTTCTTCCACAATTTAGGGATGAGGACACGACAACCATGAGCTTGGAGAACAATAGTCAGGTGATCCGGCTGACCTCCATGTGACAGGCCGATTCCGACACCGATGGTCGAGAGCGTCCCTATGCAGACGGAAGGTGCCTGGCTTCTTGCCGGTGACGCGAATGCGCACCACTTCGCTTGGGGCAGCAGCGATACCAATGAGAGAGGTGAGTCACTCTTCGACTTTATATTGAAAGCTTACCTAGCTGTAAGTAATAAAGGTAGTGAACCCACCTTTGTAACTATTAAGTTTTAGACGTGACCCTAGTCTCGAAAAAAGCAGAGCCTGTGGTCAGAAACTGGAAAGTGGTTGATAACCACTCCTTTTCGGACCATCGGTATATCTCTTTCTCATTGGATGGGGTTTCGCCTAGAACTGAACCCTTGATAAATATAAATAATGCCGACTGGTGTAGATATAGAAGGCAACTAGATAAGCGACTTTCTGGCAAACGTGTAAGAGTACCGTGTAGCCCAGGGGAGATAGAACATATGGTAAATCAGTTTACCATGGCATGTGGGAAGGCTCTGGATCAGGCCTGCCCAAAAAAGAGGCTAAGAGGCAAAAAGAAACCACCATGGTGGAATACAGATATCGATAAGGCTCGCAAGCTCTGTCGAAAAACCTTTAACCTGGCCAAAAAAGCCCAAAGTGATTTACAATGGGTAATCTATAGGTCGCATTTAGGCGATTACAAAAAGCTCTTAAAGCATTCGATGAGATATTCTTGGAGGGACCTCTGCGGCTCTATTGAATCTGTGTCAGAGGGATCAATGCTAAGAAGGGTAAGAGAGTGAACAATTGGTAGCCTATTCCATGTTAACCCGAAATACTTTCGGCCTATAAGTCTCTACTCCTTTCAGCTAAAGGTACAGGTCAAGGAGTACACACTGACATTGAAGGTGCCTTTAATAATATGGAACCTTCAGCGATCACAAGTGCACTGGCGACGCTGAGCTTTGATAAACATTTAGCATATATCCCTCGCATAAAAACTATTGGATGGCAGGGTTATGAGGCCCCAGTTGGCGGAAGCAACACTAAAAATCTTTACAAGCAGAGGAATCCCGTAATGTGGGGTCCTTTCTCCCCTTCTATGGGTGGTGGCCATCTAGAGTCAATACAAAAACAATTCTTACTTTTTGCTTTGAGAAATCTTCGATGGTATTCGCCATACAATCTTCGCTCTTACACTAGTCGTTTAAAACTTATTAATCTTCCTACTCTTTCGAGCCGCAGAGAAATGTTAGGTATAATATTTCTGGTAAAATTAGTCAATGGATGGATCTCAAGTCCATTTCTTCTAGAGCAAATTAATTTTATTGTACCCTCCCGTGCAACGAGAAACTTTAAACCACTTCTCTTGAAACTATGTAGAACTAACTTTGAGTTGAATGAACCGTTTCGGGGTTTATGCCGAGACTTTAACAATCATTCCTGCACCTTTGATGTATCGGACTCACTTTTTATAATTAAAAGAACTTTTCTATCCTCTCTTAATAACAGCTAACGATCCAATTTTCTTACTTTGCATTTCTCTACCTTTGTATTCGGTTGATAAATTCTTATTCTGTAGCTGAGCAGCTTGGGATCTCGACGCTTAACAAACTTTCTTCTGTCACGACTCGGCACCTAAGATTTGTATATTAAAAAACATCGGTACGTTATGCGGATTGAGCCTCTCGTGTCGGTTGGGCGGGAAAGTGGGTTTCCGTTGGGTTATAATAATATACATAAGTAGATAATGCATAAAAAAATACTGGTAAAAATATAGAAGGTGTTACAATAGCTAATTCATGTTAAGTCTTAAATTACTACAATTATATTTTTTAATTTACTCATTTAGAAAAGCTTTAGACTTATATAATATATAATTATTACAAAAAATTAAATTTTAGTCCTTTTTAATTAATATCAAATCACTTACCGTGAAGAGTATGATATATCACACGACTAATCATATTATTGTATCAGACAATGTGATTGTATGACGCCATTTGGTGTCCATTTCAATTTGACTTTGATACAATATACCTTAATTTTAAAAAACATTCTTAAGCGAATATTTTACGTATCTGCTTTGAAAAATTCGATTTTCATACCCATAACTAGCGAGTTTACTTTGGGATAAAGCTTCAAGCCAAATTCTCCATGGTAAAATTCCTCAAAAGTGTCCTCGCATATTGACTAAAATTCTTGGCTTAATAGCTTGAGAGGTAAATTTGTAGCGTGAGGCTTGTAAGATATCCGAATAACGCCATCTGCACTCCGACTGCAGATATAAATACTCCTTTTTCAGTATCCAATTTGGGTCGGCACCCGTTTCTTGCTTATGGATATTTAATTCAACAGTAATATCCGTACCAGGGTTAAAAAAATCGATTAAATAAAAAATAGCCTTAGTCCGTGACAATAAAGAAATCATAAGAAAACTCGGCCTACAACTACACATTCAACAAGGATCCATTTTAATACTGTTTGGCGGTGCCAGGCGGGCGAATCGAGTTCCTTATCCCAAGAAGGGCTTAAATGGGCGGAATAAGCACCTCGGTGTCTTCTTTAGTCGACTTTGTAACATCCCTATTCCTATTTTTCTGTTGCTTACAAAGCCCAATTTCTGATAGGTATGAGTAATTTTAGTCATACATATCTAGCTGCTCATTTACTGACACTAGACTTAATTCCAACCCACCCGGCGACAAATTTCATGCTTGGATAAAAAAGACTGCAGTTATACGAGTATTATATGCTCTATGAACCACCTGCCATTTAAATCTCATAACGAATAACATGGAAACAATTCAAAGGATTTATAGTAGATCACTTGCGGGCCAGCTAAATCTTAACATCATTGCAAAACAATAAAGTAAGGCTATAAGATAAACAAATTTAATTTTTTTCTTTGCAGCCAAACTTCTATAGTAAGTTAAGTATCTATGTATGAACATATCTGTGTGAGTCGTCTTCCAAACTGCTTCCGGCTGAGGAAGCAAGCTTTCGGTAATGTTGAAACTTGTTGCAATGTGACACAAGAACCACACTCATACAGAAGCAAAGCTATTTAGCTACGCACTCCCCTGCAAAAAATTAAGCGACTAACCTCTAAAGACAGTATTCCGGGATAAGTCCCTATCGGGTAAAACTGGGCATTAATTAGTCGCAACAAGTCTCGAACGGGTATAATTGTAGATTAGTCCTGTATTCATCTCTTTCGGGTATGATAAACGATGCATTGGTATATACACGCACTTAGGCAACAAAATTTTATGCACGTCGTTGGCATGTAAGGAGAGCATTCGCTTAGCAACCCTCGGGACGCTGGTTCGATTCTAAGTCGAACCAAAGATTTTTATTTTTATTTTTATAAATAGACTGGTCCTCATTTATACCCATTCGAATATAGAAGGGGTCAAATAGTCTCTTCATAGGACATACTCGAACAAAAGGGAACAGTTCATTCCATATAAAGAGATCAGAAGTTGTATTAGTCGCATGTTCCCTTGCGACTATTCCCGGACTCATCCTAGACTAATGGCATTTTTTGCAGGGTCAATATAGACTTGTACACGCAAACATTTGCACGAAAACAGCAATGAACGTGTGCGTACAAATACAAATACAAATAAGCCAATACAAATTGCGCGATGAATTATGCAAATGTTCTTCAGTGGCACACAGCAAGCAGCAAAGGCAATACATAATCATACAAGAATATATGTAAATATATTAGTCCGGCTCGGTTCATATACAAAACAAATAGTCCTTATATAGTTGGAAAGAATACATTTATATCACTCGGTACGACCAAAACTAGGAGAGAACGGCTGCAATAATGTCCAGGCCTAACAAAGGCTTTTACATCATCTTATATGTGCACTATTACTTTCTGTACTGCGGTATGCTAATTACACTGGTGTAATTTTAAAGTATATTTCTTTAACAAAATCCATATACTGCAAATATTAGAAATATTTATCAAAAAAGTTAACAAAAATTCGAAATGAACGACATTGCGAATATTGTAAAATATTCACTACTGTATTGAGGTTAGCCACCATAATTTTTTCTCTTTAGCTAAATAGTCAATGATACAATTTTTACTCGGTTAAAAATGGAAATTAATGAATATCCATTTAAAAAATTGCTTATCAATACAAATGAAATCGTTTTTTTTTTTCTTTCTTTCCAAGAAGCTATAAAAAACAATTTGAATCTTTCATCAGCACCTATACTAATACATGTAAAACCTGCGCATGCTCTCTGATAGCTGAATTCTAACACATTACGCAAGGTCACTGCCAATATATAAGTATTTATTGAGATATGGCAACGCTAATGTATGGCAATTTTCATTTAGCTTTAGGCATTATCATATTGCTTTACCCATTTTGTATTTAGTCGCTTTTTAACAATTAAACGATTTGCATTAAACAGAAAAACGTGTCTTTAATTTTATCTCTTGGTGTACCTAGCATGGTTATGGGCCCAGAGACACATGTGTGATCGATGGACTGATAGAAATTGCGACATATGTAGTTAACTCGTAAAGATAAATATAAACAGTTTTTCATCATAATGAGCTCGTCAGGTTTGATACAAATTGGCAAGTTAGATGGACAGAACTACGATAGTTGGTGTGTGCAAATGAAGAGCATTCTTATTCACACCGAATTATGGAAAGCCGTCAGTGGAAAATTTGTAAAAACTGAAGCAGTCGCTAACAAAAAGGTAAATCATCAATGGAGGCGTGGAAAGCTCTAGAGAGTTTATATAAAGCGCCTGGTCCGGTGCGTAAGGTATCTTTATACATGAAGCTGATCAACATGTAAATGGATGAAGGTGGTGAGATCGCTAGACACCTGAACGAATTTAGCAACGTAGGTGACAAATTAGCAGAAATTGACATCGCTTTGCCTGATGAGTTGTTGGTGGTAATGCTGCTATCCAGTTTACCTAAAAGTTATGATAGCTTCGTAATTGCTATGGAAACAAGGGATTAACTACATTCGTTTAGTTTTGTGACCTCTAAAATTATAGTTAAAGTAATCGTGAGAGATCAAATTAATTAAACGGCATCCAGGTATACGGGCAAGTGAGTTCTAGCAGAGACAATAATAAAAATCAGCAGGAAAGAAGTAAAAACAAGAAAGAAATTATGTGCCCGGACATTTCGCGGCGAAATGTAAAGAAAAATTCAAAAGGAAAGACGTCTATAAAGTGTACAAATCATTTTCAATCTCGGCGTATGCAAATTCTTCATTCTTTAACCCTTGCTCGTGGTGCGTAACAGTGGAGCTACAGCGCACATGTGTAGTGATCGCGATATGTTCACAATGTTAGAGCAGCGTAGAGAGAGTCAAACTTGTTGGAGGTAATTACATGTATGCAGAGGGAAGAGGTGAAGTGGAATTAAAAATAAATGAAGGTGACATATTATTAAAATATGTTTTATTTGCGCATGAAATGGGTGGTATTTTCATTTCTGTAAGCAAAGCCGTAGACAAGGGGTTATTTCTGAAGTTTTAGCAATCGATGGCTGATATAGATGAAGAGGATGGAGAAGTAATCTTAAGGGCGTGACAAAGTTGTGGTTTATTTGTTATAAATACTGATAGTAATAAATGCTTTAACGTGGGTACTAATGAATGCGAGAAATGGCATGCACCATACGGTCAATTAAACTACGGAAGTTTGCAAGAAAAGATGGTTCGTGGTTTTGAAAATGTTAAATTTATTAGAGATATAGCATGCGCAACGTGCATAAAATGTAAAATACATACAAAGCCTTTCCCACAGAAAGCTACTAACCGCGCAAAAGATTTGCTTGAGGCGATTCACACGGACATTTGAGGTCCTTCAGAACTACCTCTTTAAGAGATTACCTTTATCGATGACAGGTCTCGCAGAAAATTGATTTATTTCATTAAGAGCAAATATGAAGTTTTTGACAAATTTGTAATATTCAAATATTTAGTAGAGCGGCAAACAAATAGGAAGTTAAAGATAGTAAGAAGCGATAACGGATTTGAGTGTGGCAATAGAAGTTTTGATGAGTTATTTAAGCATTGCGGTATAATAAGACAGCTCTCGGTTCCATACACCTCACAACAGAATGGAGTGCCGGATAGGATGAATAGAACGATTGTCGAAATGGCAATATCGTTGATGACGTATGCGAATTCTCCCGAAATGTTATGGGCAGAAGCGACTGCTACAGCAGTGTATATTAGAAACCGATCGCCGACAAGAGCATTAGATGGAATCACGCCATATGAAGTATGGACTGGTCGTAAGCCGTCGTTAGAGCATTTAAGAGTCAGATTCAATTGATGATTTAGAAGAAACTGAAAATGGAAATGCTAATAACGAAACTATGTTAGAGGAGGAGCAAAACATACAGTTTGGGCCTGGTAGACCGAAGTATGTTCGAACAGGTATTCCAGGAATGTTATGAAAAATTCTCCGAATATTAAATTCCACTAACACTTGCTGAAGCATTACAGAGTAAGTACGCTAAAGAGAAAAAGGGAAAATGCGATGGAACAAGAGTACGGAGCATTGATAAAAAACGAGACGTGGAGTCTTGAGAGTTTGCCAAAAGGGCAACGAGCGATTGGGAGTAGATGGGTGTTCAGCGTAAAGCGTAACGAAGACGGAAGCGTTGAAAGGTTTTAGTGCAGATTGGCGTTAATTATACAGAGACTTTTTCACCTGTAGTTGGCAGTAGAGTGGACACTCTTCGTTCATCAAATGGACGTGTGTATGGTTTATTTAAATATCAATCTTAATGATGTTGTGTATATGCGATAACCCGAAGGTTTTGTTGACAAAGTGAACCCTGAAAATGTGCTGCGGTTGAAGAAAGCTATTTACGGGCTGAAGCAGTCAGGCCGCGAATGGAATAAAAAATTAGACAGTGTACTTAAAACGATTGGTTACGAATCTAGTACAAACGAACCTTGTCTCTATAAGAGAAATGTGAAAGGTAATATTTCGCTCATCGCTGTATACGTTGATTACCTTATCATAGCCCGCAAAACGATGACAGAGGTAGATAAAGTTAATAAGCAAATCTCGAATAAATTTGAATGTGTTGACAAAGGTGAGCTTCAATATTTTCTGGGTATCAAGGTTGAGCAGGAAGGGAGTATTGGCCAAATATATGTATATCAGTCAATATAAGTACATCAAAGAAATCTTGAAACGTCGTGGTATGCAACAGTGTAGGCCAGCAGCTACGCCTCTGAATGCAAGTTTTACTGTAGGATGGGGAAATAAATCATGTCAGCAAATCGATGCAGTAGAATATCAATCAATGATTGGAGAATTGATATACTTGGCTTTATGTACGCGACCGTATATAATGTATTCGGGTTGCAAATTGGCTCAACGCAATTCAGATCCACATGTTAAGCATTATTCCGGAATAAAACAGATATTAAGGTATTTAGCAGCTACCAAAGATCAGCGCTTGTGGGAAATTCGTTGAAGGGTTTTGTGGACGTCGACTGGGGCAACGATTTAATTGACCGTAAATCTTTTTCGGGAAACGCGTTTTTCATCGGTAACAGTGCATTCGCATGGCAGTCAAAAAACAACAAACGGTGGCGCTTAGTAGCACTGAAGCTGAATACATTGCACTAGCAGAAGGAGTAAAAGGAGCGCTGTTCTTTCGAAATCTCTTAGAGGATATTGGTTGTGAACAGCTTGCGCCAACTACTATTTTTATATGGTGATAATTTAAGTACGTAAAATGTATCTAAAAATCCTATGTTTCACTGTAGAAGTAAACATATAGATATAAAGCACCACTTTATTAGAGATGTAATAAAAAGTAATGAAATTATTGGTATATATACTCCATCTAATGTAATGGTTGCTGATGTTATGACAAAAAATTTATGTATGTATGTAAGAACAAACATATGAAATTTATAAAATGTTTAGGTTTAGAATAATAAAGTTTGTAATAAATATTTTTGCGTTGAGGAGGAGTATTGAGATATGGCAACGCCAATGTATACCAATTTTCATTTAGCTTTAAGCATTGTTATTTTGCATAATCCGTTTTGTATTTAGTCGCTTTGTAACAATTGGCATCAAAAAGACAACGTGTCTTTAATTTTATCTCTTGGTGTACCTAACAGTATTATATGTACTTATATATGTACATATGTATGTACATATTTATTCCTGTGTTATCTCTATTCGGAGCAAATACATAGCTTTTTTCGTTTTTCGATGATAATTTGTAAAAAAATGTCAAAACAAGAATGATTAAAAAATTAAAGTACGATGTAGAAAACTATGAATTTAATTCTGATGACAGTCATGTAAAAGCAAACTTAATTTCCAAGAAGTTGATAATTCATTGGACAACATAAGTGTTTATTTTTGTTTATTTTCGAACCCTACATTTTTTAAGTAATTTTAAATTAATACAGATTTTTTAAATACTGATCGCGATGTTACTACATATTCTGTGAAAATATTTAAACGCCAAAAAATAGAGAAAGGTCTAAGACTAATTATTGACACAGCTGAGAGAAGAGTAAAATGAATCGATGATTTCAATTCAGTCTTGAAAAACACAAAGAACAACACCAGTTTATATTACAAGTTGTATCTGAATGTAAGCAAATTTTTGGGACCCTTCAAATGCTACCACATCTAAGTCAAAAAAACACGTTCGCGACCAAGCCTAATGCACACACATTGCAATAACTTATTAACTCAATAGCATACAACGCATTGCTAATACGTACTCGTATTAGTTAGAAGGTATGTTCGGGTGCATTGTTATTGCTGCTATTTTCACAAGATATTTGTGTCTATTTTCAGTTGATGGCTTATTTTTCCTGCTTTCTGACATTAACTTTGGCCATTTACCTACCAACTTATACAATACAATCGCATAAAAGCATACTTATACCAAAGCACAAATAAAATTAAAAAAAACACGCATTCACACACCATTTGGCTAACTTTTGCTTTTGGCTGCCTGTTGCGGTTTTAATTTGCAGCAAATAAATTTCATTTACTATTTGTTCCTTTCAATTTTCAGTTTGGAAGTTCTATTTTGTGGTTCAATAAAGTGAAAATATTTGTAAAAGCACACGTTCCTTGCCAACTGCATATACATACATACTCGTATTCTATGGAGTAAGCAATTTACCTTAACAGTGATAGAGATTGCATATTAATTATGATTTTCTAAATTAAAATTTGACGCAAAGTCTAGCTGAACAGATGAAAATGATTAGATTAGAAATCAAAAGGTATTTGTTTGATTATTGCAATTTTTCAACTAGAAAAAGAAAATAATTTAATGAAGAGTAGGTGCATGCATGAAATGTTATACATATGGTTAGAAGGAGCAATTATATATGTAATTTTATAAAGTTTTTGATTGTAGAATGTAACGGTATTGACTTTAAAGATTTTACGAATCTAATACAAATTCCAAAGTTTCAAAAATGGTTTTAGTTGGGGAAATTTTAACTTTTCCATACAAAATTTCCTTGCAGTTTATATAAATAAAGAATTTGCTTCATAAATTTCCAAGTAGCGTTATTCCTTTTATATTAACACATAATTTTAGAGACAAAGTTTCGTCCATTAATAAAAGCTAGAGTAGAGAGTTTCAACTTAAAGAATCGCTAAGTAGCATACGAGTGCAAACGATAATTGAACAACAGAAGCGCAATAAATTTTAATTATTTATTTATTTGTGCCGTTCTGCTCTCCACTTACGACTGATCAATTTTTGCTTTTTATCACTGATTTGCCGATAATTGTTGTAATAGGTGCGCTTTGTGAACAATGAACATGCATTTCTGTAAAGGAAAAGGAAACCAATTTCTGATAAGTGCACTAACAGAATTTTAAGTGTTTAAATATTTAATTATATAAATGGATAAATAAATAAAGCATTTTCTCTGCGATTCTACCACGTTTGAGAAGACACGGAACCAATGAATAATGCTGACATCGAGCTTATTGCCGAAACAGAATCCATAGTTATTTACTTTGATATCTTCCACTATTTCAACGAGCAAAACTCGCTTAGAACTCATATTAAATACCTTTTATTTATACATTATTAGGATATTAAGATATGAGAAGAAAGCAAACCGATAAAGTAGGCTACCTACTTTTTTTCAGCACATTTCATGAAATAACACTTCGGATTTTTTTAAACTAATTTCAAGTCTAGAAATTATTATTAAAAGATGTCGGAAACTCTATAAAACTACCATGAAACTAAATATGCAGTGTACAAAATATAATAATAAAGTACTATGTAACTTTCCAAAGGATACCGAACAAAATTTCCAATAACAACCACAAAATTATGTTACTAATATAACGCGTACTAAATACAAAAGTGTCAAAACTCAAAATTGAAATCGTAAAAGAATTTCGTAATTAAGACAAAAACGAGTGAGTACGAGTATAAACCTAGTTTTAAAGTCTACAACAATAGTGAGAAAGAAATTATTATTTTCACTAACTACAAATACACATTTTTAATATGCACGACAAAAAATTGTTGAATTATGGTTTTTATGTATTTAGTAAGCGATATTTATTTTGAAGCAAAGAAATCAGCTCCAAGTAAGCACATTTTTCATGGCGCCAATAGTACTAGTTACAAGTAGTACGCCATATAATTAGATAGCAGAAATCCCCCTTCCTTCTAACCATACCTCTTAGGTACATTAAAGCTTAAGTTCCCAAATTACTTTCATACTACCGCAGATAAAGCTGCCACGCCGCTAAAATAAGCAGAGTAAGCAGGTGGTCGTTGAATTATGGCACTGACATAAATATCAATTTAAGTAAATACGAACATAATTAGTTAAATATGCATGTGTAAAACTACACCTATATATACATACACAGAAAATTATATTTTTGACAGGGTGAATATATAAGTATTACTGTATATTGTGTTTCGAGCAAAAGCCATTCATTCGTTGTCGTCCTCGTATCTCATGAATAACTTAGACGCAATTAAAACAATGGCGTGGCGAAATAAATATATACCTTTATGTGTGCTATAATAAGAAAAACGTTAACACAAGAAAAACAACAAATAAACAAACACACACAACTGACAGAGCAACACAAGTGCCGAAAAATCAGCGGGCGCAACAACAAAAAAAGCATTTAATCACATTTAAGCGTACAAGCACTTACACAAATTCATATGTACAATAAAATAACCTGTAGAGAAAATTCGACATTTGATACTAGATACAGAGAAATTTAATTGATTGTTAGTAGGAGGCTCCAAACAAATTCAAAACAGCTCAAAACCAATTTTGGCTAGTGCCAGCCTGTATAAAATAACTGGTATGAAAGGCGAGAGATAAGATTAGGGTATAAATGGGAAAACCATGGATAAATGTGACGTTAGGGTAGTTCAGGACAGGTTCTAGTTTGGTTATTTCAAAACCAACCCTCAGGAACACAGCGATGTTCTAGCAATTCTTGAGATTTTTTACATTTTCTTTAGGAGGAAACTTTGGAATTTGACCTATCAAAACCATATCCCTCCAACATGTGTGCAATTTTTACTACCACAAAATTTAACAACTGCAGTGCACTGTGCCATAAATATTAATATTTTTAAATATCTGATATTTTTGGGAAAGCCAATTAATGACTATCTATTCCGTTAGTTGAGAGCTTGTACAAAAACCTAGTGAAAAAAGAATTTTTAATATACAGTTACCAGTTACAGTTACTATACAGTTACTCTTTACACCAGATCATTCCCCTACCCAATATTCCTTACAGGGAATTTGAGCGGAAAAATATTTATTAAACAGAACCTTTCTTCAATGTACCGAAGCTGACATAAAATTATTTTTTTTAATTGCTGTTAATGAACAGTCATTCTACGTTTTAGGAGAAAACCTTCTGGTCAAGTGCTCTTATTTCGTTGAGCATGCCTTAGCCCAACTTTGCCAGCCTTGTTACGGTTTACCGAAGAATTTCCAGCAGATTTGGTTCTTCGCGAGATTTTATCGCACTAAGCTTGAAACAACAGAAAATAAAATAAAATATGATGTCTTCTGAAGAAAGTGAAAGCTTACAGAATTGATTATATGGCTACCTAGTCGGAATCCGTACAAGTGAGTTATGCAATTGTGATGGACGTCAGTTTGCAAAAAAAACTTTACTTTAACCAAAACGTGTCTCGCCGTAAAAGAAAGGCGAAGAAATAAGTACGCAAATAAGCTAGATTTCAGTTGCCTAATTAAGTTTTCGTGGATTTACAAATATCAACAAAGAGTTTAAAAATGCTTGAACATAAAAAAAAATAATAATTTATTGGCTAACTGATCGTTATTCGAAATTATATAGAACAATGTTGTATAAAAAGAAAAAAGTATAGTCAGCCACTTCGAAATATGATTGGATCTAAGGAACAAGAAGATCAAAATAAAATACCTCCGGAAGGAAAAGTTATAGAGTTCCAGTAGACTTTACAAGTTTGTGTGTTCGAGGATTCGACTGTTGTAAATTTCTGGGAGTATCTAATATATGTAAGCAAGGCGCGGGAATAAATCTGCAGTAAGGAAGAGTCGACTAAAACCCATTTGGAGTGGCTATTGCGAATGATATTTGTCAAGTGAAAGAATGGCGAAAAAAATACAAAACTAGGGCTCATGACAATGGCACAACCTGTGGATGTCCATACATGAGGTAGTCCCTCACTTGTAAATAACCATTCGCATCTGCGGGAGGCGCATAGTCAGAGTATTTACCGTCCAAGTCAAAGTATCTACGATTATAGGCCAGAAGTGCAGCGTAGAGAAGCTCTTGCAGTGGTATTTAAGTCTGGAAGCAGCTCACCATCAACGACTTCCCAATGACGAAGCGTGTCTCTTTTACAAATCCAGAATATGGCGAGAAAGAGAGAATCAGACTTCGGAACGGCCACATCCAACAAGCAGCTCCTCGAGACATAGGATGATGAGTACTGGTGTGCTTTTGCTCAATTCAAGAGATCTTAAGACCATTGCGCGTCTGAACTGCCTTCGTTAAGTCTTCGTATCAACATTTTTTAATTATATGAAGATGTTTGGGGTTCTGTCCGGCTCATTGCCTCCAAATCATGACTTCCTCACATTGGAGAAAGTAACCTGGGTAATTGAGATATTTAAACCCTACAAGGCGCCGGGTCCAGATGAAGTCTCACCGGTGCAGCTTCAGCAATCTTTGGACCTAAGTGCAACTTGGCTGCATGCTATGTATATAGCATATAGTAAAATATCTCACGTCAATCCCAAAGACTTTAGGCCTATAAGTCTCTGCTCATTTCAACTGAAAGTACTAGAGAGAGAAATTCAATAACGCACAAATTAATATATTCCCAGCAAGCTTACAAGAAAGGGACGTCGACTGAAACGGCGCTTCGTCAAGTTGTGTCGTATATAGAGAACTCAGTAACATAGAACCTCTAGCGATCACAAGTGCTCTGGCGAACCTGGGCGTCGATCAACATCTGGTATCCCTCGTACAAAACCTACTGGTTGAAAGGGTTGTGAGGGCACAGTTAGCGGAGGCTACTTTAAAACGCTGTACAAGCAGAGGAACCCCGCAAGGTGGGGTCCTTTCTCCTCTTCTGTGGGTGGTGGCTATTAACGGCCTACTGATGGCTCTGGACGAGGGGGGGAGGATCGAAGGTAGTAGCTTATGCCGACGACCTTCCGGTGGTAGTAAAGGGTGCAACATCATGCAGGTCTGGGTCTAAACCCGGACAAAACCGAAGTTGTTCGTTTTACAAGAAAATATAAGATCCCACCTCTAAGGCTTTCCGTATTGGCAAATAGAGTACAGAGGCTAGGGGCCGTCGCAAAATATCTAGGCGTGATACTAGACAAAAAGCTTTCATGGACACAGAACGTCCAGCAGCGCAGTAAGGGGGCTCTCTACAGTTGTAGTCAGACCAATGCTGCTGTATGGGGCACTGGTGTGGTGGCCATGTCTCGATAAGAAAACCACACAATCAGCACTGCAAAGGGTACAAAGATCGGCCCTGATATGCATAGGTGGCGCTCTGCGTACAACCCCCTCGGAAGCTTTAGACACCATACTAAATATTCTCCCGATTGATATCGCAGGAAAATAATTCGCGGCGTGTGCCGGTCTTAGACTACGAAAGTTGCCCGTATGGAAGTCTAGTCAAGTAGGACACGCAACAATCGCAAACAAATTAGGCTTGCAAGTTACAGATTACTGCGCCCCCATCCAAAGCTTCACAAAGAAGTTCAACATACTAATTCCTGAAAGAGACTGGTGGTCCGGTGAACCCCCTGGATCGGAGAATTCACTCCACTTCTACACTGATGGCTCAAAGCTTGAGTGGGAGGGGGTGTTTTCTCGGCTCAAGTAGGACTAGAAAAAATTTTCCGTCTTCCTGACCATTGCAGTGTCTTTCAGGCTGAGGTCGCTGCTATACAGAAGACGGTAGACTACCTAAGAACAGAAGAGATTGAATTCAATGATGTCTTCATATTTTCCGACAGTCAAGCAGCACTAAAGGCACTTGATTGGGTCAACTGTAATTCTAAAACGGGAGCAACCTGTCGCAAATCTCTAAACGAGATGGCGGAGCAGTTTGCTTTTCAATTGGTATGGGTGCCAGGGTACAGCAACATACCAGGCAACGCAACAGCGGATGAGCTTGCAAGAAGGATATGGACATCCACTCCGCTTTCATCACGCTGGAAGGGTTTAGGTATGCCGCTCGCTACCTGCAAGCTTTTTCTAAGAGGCTCAACCCTTAGCGATCACAAGGTCTTCTCATGCTGAGCAGAAAAAACCTGTCCTTGTACTGATAGGTAGACACGCAGAGAGACTAGGTGTTCCCTGCAACGACTTCTGCAGAAGCCGCAGAAATGAAGAAGAGCCTGAAACCATGAGGCACCTTCTATGTGAATGTCCTGCACTAAGGGCTAGAAGAAGAAAATTCTTAGGATCAGAGTTCTTCGCAGACCTTAGCGATGTGGCCAAAATAGAGATTCGCAAGCTATTAAAATTCGCAGATTCCACATGTTTGTTCGAGTAGGCGGATTTTTTAAATCGGCGTGGTACCACAATGGGCCTAAAAAAAAAAACCAAAAAAACAGCCAATTTAACCTAACCTCACCTAACCTAACTTTCAGCGCAACCACCTCCACAACAACTATAAGATCTTTCCAAATACACTTTAGTTTTCACAGCAAAAGTAAATGCGCCCTTTTGTAGTGGCTCCCCTTAAACAGTTGATCCCATATTCAACACAGTTAACAATGATTATTAAACAAAGATCTTCAGGAATATCATCATAGACTGCCCGAGACTCACCCTTATTTGGATACCCGGACACGTACAAATACCATACCTGCACCTATTGCTATCGTAACACTTACAATAATGTGGAATATATCATTATAAATTGCGTTCCACATTTGCGATCAAATATATTTATCCAAGACCCACTGTTCTTCTTCTTCTTTTATGGCACTACAACCGTTTGACGGTTTGGGCCGAGATCAGAAAGCTTCGCCAGTTCCCTCTATCCTTCGCGTGGTTACGCCAATTACTCATACCAAGTGTAGACAGGTCCTTCTGCACTTGGTCCTTCCAGACCCACTGTTACTTCTATCAAATCCCACCCCCTTAAATATTTTAACAATAAGCCGCTAATATAAAATGGTCCGGACTTTATTTTAAAATTTAGAAAAGTCACACTTCAACATGTACTACATATGTAAAAATGATGAATACCATTTAAAGGTAGTCAAAAAAAAATTTACATATCGAGCCATAACCGTGTTTGCCCCTATCTAAGATATCCAAAATTTATAACTGTATGACGTTTCGCTATAAAGAGATAGCAAAAACAATTTTGACGTAAGTGCACAACGAAAATTTTTTTCGTTTTTCTGTGATCCAGAACCGTTACTTACACTAAAAATGTTCGTTGCGCTTCATTTTGATAAGAAGTACAATATAGCTCAGTCCATTGTTGGGTAATAAAATAAGGCAACGAGATTGCATGCATGTATGTGCATTCAAAGAAAAAAATCCGAGGATTCCAAAAGACAGTGGAGCTTTGAATATGTAAGTTAAACGATTATTTTACAGTTTTATAAATTTGATTTATTTCCGCACCTGTTGCGGTTGATTAGGAACGAGTTTTCTTACTAACTTTACAATAGTTGTTTAGCCAACTCCTAACCCACGGCGTCGCGCTGCGCTGCTGTTGTTCTGCTTGCGTACCAACCGTGTGAGTGCAATTCTGCTGACGTTGCAGCTCGTGTGGAATATTTGTCGCCTTCAACTGTGTGAACGCAATTCTGCTGACGTTGCGGCTCGTGTGGAATATTTGTCGCCGTCAACTGTGGGAACGCGATTCTGCTGACGTTGCGGCTATTCGTTGGGGACCTATTCATGATAACCCCTCCCCCTCTAAGACGGGTGCGTCCCCGGACCTCGTAGCTGCAGTTTTTATTGCTGCTTCTACTGATCTGGCTATAGAAATTATTTTCCTGGTGACAGCTATGCATCGGATTGCATAGACGACCAGTGCGACATGACCTTGCCTAACACGTCGTTGCAGATGTTCGATGTGTTTGAAATTCTGTTGGTTTATATGGTGTAGGCAAGGGGCACTCAGTATCTCTGTGTGCTGCGTTAGGTTGATTGCGGAGGCCCATGGTGCTTTAGGTTTCAGAGGCGTCGTTGCATATTCGTTGTAAAATATTGTACCATTTACTCTAACACGGTCTCTGAAGACGACCAGATAAGTGCCGTTGACCGTGATCGACGCCTCGTCCTTCTCCTCTATGTCAACCAGTTGGTCATTAATAATTACCAATCCATCACTGACCTGCCTAATGGGTGCGAGGTTATTAAATGTTGTACCACAGTTGGCAGTGTTGCGTGTCATAAGTTGTAAAGCGCATGACGTGTCCGATGATGCTGGACAAAACATTGGTATCGTGTCGCTGCAGTTCCTCACCGCAAGTGTGTGGTTTTGGCACGTAGCTAAGGTGGACTCTTGTAGGTGTAGGATTTCGTGGCCGTGGGCTACAGGCAAAATAATAACTTTCTTACATCTAAACTTAGAAATAGGATTTCTTATTAAGAAATATATTACGTTATTATTGAATTTTACTGTTTCAATTATGTCTTGCATTTTTGACAACTGCAAAAATAAAAGCGATAATGAGCAACGCTCTGTTGCATGCTGGTTGTGCGATGGCATTGCTCATATAAAATGTGCCGGATTGACTGGTAGAGTCCTAGACTTAGTAAATGAAGGAAGAGGTATTCGTTGGTCTTGTTTAAAATGCAGATCAACTGAGGTTGAACTTTTCCAATTTTTTAGAGAAACCAGAAATGGATTTTTCGAAATGGGCAAAGACCTTCGGGCACTTAATGATTAATTTAAACGTTATGAAAACGTGTTTAAATCATTTAAGTGCCTAGATAAACAAACTTCGCAACCTGTAAGAGAGAGCAAACGCAAACGAACACACAGTCCACCCAAGGAAAGTATTGTGGCTCCTCTTACATTACATCAAAAAAATATTTTGCCTCAACCCCAACAAATTGAGCTAATTAATCTTTTGTCTCCTGTCCCTCCGCCTCAGGGCCCGTCTTCTTCAACTTCATCAAGAGCTATCTGCACTCGCGCTTCTTCCTCTAATAAAAGCAATTCTGATCATGAGAATTTACAGGCATCTTCATCAGAGGTGGGTCCATCACCGCCTCAATCGCTTCCACCATCCCAATCTGCTCCTATTGTTGCAAAAACTGTAGCACCTTTGGATGAGGCTGACTGCTCTGCAAAGAAGCTGGTTGTGGTTCCTTTGAGAAAATCAATTTTTGTTTCTAGATTTGCTAGGGACACTTCTTCTGATGATATAGAGTTTTACATTTCATCAAAAATTAAGACTTGTAACTTAGCAATCCGAAAATTTAACTTTAAATACGAACGTAACGTATCATCTTTTAAAATTGATGTGGCACCTGAAGTTTTTGATACTTTGCTTAACAATTCTTTTTGGCCAACCGGGGCATTTGTTCGCGAATTTGAATACAAGCCACATAAAAATAAAAATAAAATAAATAACTTAGCTTCAATTCCTAATCGTGACACTGAGCCAAAAAACTAATTTTAAATTCTACTTTAAGTATTTTCTACCAAAACGTTAGAGGTTTAAATACTAAATTGAACGATTTCTATTTAAAAGGCTTAGACTGTGACTATAACGTAATTTGCTTTACTGAAACTTGGCTTAAACCACATATTTTTAATTCAGAGATCCTTCCTAATCAATATCAAATTTATAGAAATGACCGTAAGGACAGAATCGGTGGGGGTGTTCTTTTTACAGTTCATTCTTCAATACCATCCGAAGATGTTAATATCCCCCTCATCGAGTCAATCGAATTTAAAGCCATACGAGTTATTGTAGGAAATGGTTTCTTTTATTTAGCTGCTTGCTACATCCCTCCTAACTCTGACTTATCGGTTTATTCTCAACATATTGCGTCACTTAGATCTTTAAGTTCAATGATTACTGCACATGACTCGATGATTGTACTTGGTGACTTCAATATGCCAGGCATATCATGGACTCTTATAGAGGACGTTATCGTTCCAATATCATCAAAGGATAGATACAATGTGTTCTTAGAAGATATGGCTGAGCTCTGTCTAAATCAGATCAATTTAACTCCAAACAATTTTGGCACCATTCTGGATCTAGTTTTTGTTGATGACGTATCTAAGTCATCTATGAAGATGTGCGAACCCTTGGTTATTCCAGAGGACTCTTATCACCCTGCGATTGAGGTAAATTACGAGGTTATTGGTGATTTTGGAAATAATGTTGATAAATCAAGCAGCTCAAACGCTCGTTTTATTTTCGCGAAAGCCAGTTTCAAAAAATTAGATCGAGAATTATCAAGATTATCATGGCCGACGTATAAAGATGATGTTGAACGTTGCGTCCAGCATTTTAATAACACTATATTTAGCTTATTTCAAAAGTTTGTACCAAAACGGGTTTGCGTACAAAAGGAGCAATCACAAACTTGGTTTACTAAAGAACTAAAAAATTTTAAAAATAAGAAGTCGCGATCGTTTAAATTGTACAAAAAAACTGGTTTGCACACTAACTATATTAAATACTCAGTTATCCGACACGCTTATTTTGAATTAAATAAAAAATGCTACAGATCTTATTTGTGCAAAGTTAAAAGGAATCTAATAAAAAACCCTGAATCATTTTATGACTTCGTTAACTCTAGGCGCAGAGTGACTAGTTTTCCGTCTGCTATGAAATATCAAAATACCGTTTCTTGCGACTCCCAATCAATTTCCAACATGTTTGCCCAATTCTTCAGGTCAAATTACTCCATTAACTCTCCTCTGAGCAAACCTTATCCATATAAACTCTGTTCCCTCACCTCTGCTATTATTCCGCAGATATCTTCCGAGGAAGTATTTTATTATTTGAGTAACTTAAAAGAATCATTTAAGGCTGGCCCCGATTCGATCCCGACGTGTTTCCTCATAAACTGTGCTAAACATATTTATGTGCCCTTAACTAATTTATTTAATCTTTCTCTTAAGCTTGGGATTTTCCCTTCAGCTTGGAAAGAATCATTCATTATACCACTTTATAAGACCGGGAGTAGGTCCTCTATAGAAAATTACCGCGGTATAGCTAAGCTTTCTGCTATTCCTAAATTATTCGAAGCTATTGTTGTTGACCATTTAACGTATTCCATATCCTCTACAATTTCTAGCACACAACATGGGTTCTCTAAGGGTAAATCTACCGTTACAAATTTGCTTGAGTTCACAACTCATGTTTCAAATGGATTCAGAGAATTTATGCACACTGATGTTATATACACTGATTTTAGTAAAGCATTCGACAGAGTAAGTCACTCTTTACTGATCCATAAACTCGATCTCCTTGGTTTTCAACCTAATCTCCTTCGTTGGATGGGTTCTTACCTCATTGACAGAACACAACGAGTTCTTTTTAAAAATAGTTCCTCAAACATTATTCATGTTTCTTCAGGGGTCCCGCAAGGAAGTCACCTTGGTCCGATTCTGTTTTTACTTTTTATAAATGACTTACCTTCTGTAATAAATTATTCAAAAATTTTATTGTATGCTGATGATGTAAAGCTTTTTAGATCGTATCATTCTGTTGAGGAAAGGTCCTTACTACAAGCGGATTTAAATAGCATGACTAACTGGTGTGAAATAAATTACATGCCACTAAACCTTAAAAAATGTAAAGTAATGTGCTTTTCTCGCAGAGCAGTTCAACCAGCATCATATGAAATAGGTAACCATAACCTCGAACAAGTGTTTAACTTTGTTGATCTTGGAATTACAATGGATCCGAAATTTAATTTTAATCTTCACATCAATGTTACAGTTAACAAAGCCAAGGGTGTTTTTGCATTTGTAAAACGGTGGTCAAAAGAATTCAATGACCCTTACATCACGAAGGCTCTGTTCACAACGTTAGTGAGGCCCATACTGGAATATGGATCTGTTGTTTGGAACCCGCGCTATCAAGTTCATTCCGACAGAATAGAGTCCATTCAAAAACAATTTCTGCTTTTTGCGTTAAGGAATTTTCGTTGGGATTCTCAGTACAACCTGCCGCCATATAAAAGTCGTTTAAAACTCATTAATCTTCCTACACTTGCTAGTCGTAGAGAAATGCTAGGCATTGTATTCTTGGTCAAGTTACTGACAGGCTTGATCTCTAGCCCATCTCTTCTTAGCGAAATAAAACTTAACGTTCCCTCCAGAATTTCAAGACATTTCCGGCCTCTCTTTCTGAAGCCATGTAAAAGTAATTTTGAGTTAAATGAGCCACTCCGTAGTTTGTGTCAGAATTTTAACACTCACTCCGGTTCTTTTGATATTTCAGACTCACTTTTTTACATAAAGAAAACTATACTCAATCCTCTCAATAATTAATACATACATACATATACATATATTACTATTCGATCAGCTGATGAGCATTTGTTCTGTAGCTGAACAGTTTTAGATCTCGACACTTAACAAACCTCTGCCTTTCATGACTCGGCGCAATATATATGAAAAAACAAAATTTTTTTTTTTTTATATATCCGTGCGTCATGCGGATGCGCCCCTCGCGTCGGTCGGGCGGGTATGGAGGGATACAACCGTTGGGATTATTATTATTATATTGTAGGATCTTAATCTTAGCTAAGTTCATAATATCGGTTACCGTTAGGTTTGTGAAGTGCTAATTTTTTATAATGGAATTTATTTCATTACTGTCTAAAAGGATAGGGTTCAAGGTTCCAATTTTCGCGAATGAAGGTGAAGGTAATTATGCTATCCAATTCTGTTATTATTGCTCTGTTTCTAACCGTGAGTACATCGTAAAGGTGGCCTGTTTCTAATTCCCTTTGCTTAGCTGCCTTCAGATAGATAGATATAAGTAGAGGTGTGCACTGCGACCGATCGGTCTATTGTGCCCTCAAAGCTCACTACAACACCTCAGCTAGCCCCAAGACCTCCAGAAAACTCAGAATGGTCGCCGGGGTTAGGGTGTGTATGTATTGCTCTTCCGGCCATGGCTGTCCCAGGGTGGTTCCCCGTCTGCGCGCCACAGCCACACACTCCATGAGCAGGTGCTGCGGAGTCTCCTCTGCTGAGTCACAAAAGCGACAAAGGTCGCCCGACGAGATCCCTAGTTTGTGCAGGTGACCTCTCGGTCTGCAGTGAGCCGTCAGGAAGCCTGTAATGATCCTCAGTTTATTCCTGGGAAGGTCTATCAGAAGCCTGTATCTCTTCCGGCTATACCCCCCAAGAAGGCTCTTTGACTGTCTGAGGCCGGCGATATTGTGCCAGTGTTGGTTCCTCAGCCGGTTTGTCTCTTTCCTAAGCTCCTCTCTTATGGCACCAGGTCCCACTGCGAGAAACGGTTCAGGTCCCACGGGGGTTGAGGCCGCCGCTTCCCTGGCAAGCAGGTCGGCTGCTTCGTTGCCATCCACCCCCATGTGTCCCGGTACCCATAGGAGTAGGATCCGGTTTTTCTCAGGCAGGGTGTTCAGTCTCTCTATGCACTGAAGAACTAGTGCTGATTTTACTTCATAAGAGGAGAGAGCCCTGAGCGCCGCCTGACTATCGCTTGAAATTAAGATTTTCTCATTGTTGTAAGCTCTACTCAGATTTATCTCTGCGCATAAGCTAATGGCAAATACCTCCGCTTGGAAGATGCTTGGGTAGGCCCCCAGTGAAGCCGAGACATTTGATCTGGGACCATGGACGCCCGCCCCAATACCCTCCGGAGTCTTTGAGCCATCCGTATACCACCTCAGAGTACTTTCCCGGATGTGATGATCCAGGATTGAGGTCTTCCAGGTGGCCTTGCTGTGTAATACTACCTCAAACTTCCTGTTGAAGGTTATTTCTTTGAATAAGTCATCACGGGGGAAGCACGCCAGCGGGAGCTGAGAAGCTAGCGTCTCCCCTGCCTTTAATGACATCAACTTGTCTCTGCCAAATCCTTCTTTAGAGAAGTTCAGCAGAGTTCTCTTTGCCACTTGATCAATGGTTAAATGAAGCGGTTCAAGCTCCAGAATCACTTCTAGCGCGGTTGTAGGGCATGTGCGCATCGCCCCCGTAATACACACACACGCCAGCCGTTGAAATTTGGCAAGGGATTTCCTTGCCGAAGCCAGGGCGACTCTGGATCCCCACGCGACCGCCCCATATGTAATCATAGGCCTTACTATCATGGTGTACAGCCACCGCAGGATCCTGGGACTGCAGCCCCAGGACTTACCTGCAAGACGCCGGCACACCATTAATGCTCTTGTAGCCCTAGAGGTTGCCGCCCCGACATGGGTCCTCCACAGAAGTTTAGAATCTAGTATGAGACCCAGATATTTCACCTCTGTGACGACCTCGACCGCGGCCCCCCCGAGGACTAGGTCTCTCACCCCCTGCAGTTTCCTCTTCCTGGTGAAGGGAACGATAGCTGTTTTGGAAGGATTGATACTGAGGCCCACCTCCAAGCACCATTTCCTTGCAAGATTTAGTCCTCTTTGCACAATGTCAAAGAGAGTGCTCACGAACTTGCCCCTGGCGAATATCACGATGTCATCCGCATAACCTTGACAGCGGATTCCATTGCTCGTGAGTACTTCGAGGAGTTCGTCCACTACTAAGCTCCACAAAAGCGGGGATAGTACTCCCCCCTGTGGGCACCCTTTGGTAGTTCGAAGTTGCACCGTGCCATCGCCAGTGTCTACTTCCGCTATTCTGCTCTGTAGTAGTCTCCTTATCCACCTACGGATAGTTGGCTATACATTTCTAAGCTCCAGTGCTCTGTCCACCCCTATATGAGAGGAGTTATCGAACGCCCCCTCGATGTCGAGGAAGGCACAGAGCACTGTCTCTCCGGTCTCAAGGGCATCTTCAATGACTGTGGTGAGCGCATAAAGGGCAGTCTCTGTAGATCGACCCACCCTGTACGCATGCTGATCTGGGTGCAGTGGAGATACCCTGAGAACGTTTGATCTGATATCCTGGTCTATAACCTTCTCCATTGCCTTTAATAGGAAGGAGGTGAGGCTTATCGGCCTAAAGGATTTAGCTAAGGAGGGATCTCTCCTGCCTACCTTCGGGATAAAGATAACCCGAGCCCTCTGCCATGCCGCTGGTATGTGGGCCAGCGCTAGACTGTCCCTCATAATGCTTACGAGGTGTGGGAGTAGCAGATCCCTACCCCGTCTCAGCAGCACTGGCCTAACGCCATCCACCCCCGGAGCCTTATACTGGTCAAACGAGTCCAGAGCCCAGCCAACCGATCTGCGGGAGAAAATGCCCCTGGCCACCCTCCAGTCGGCTGGAGTCGGATTGGTCTCGCAGTACACGGCTTCCGGTGATATCGCAACGGCATCAGGAAAGTGAGCCGAGAGCAGAGCAAGGGCCCTCTCCCTCTCGTTGCTGGAAAAGGATCCGTCGGGCAGTTTTAATGCCATCTTGATCCCAGGGTTCTCTCTTGCTAAGGCTTTGTGTAGCCTGGCAGCTGCAGGAGTGTTACTTGTGCTTTCGCAGAAGATCCTAAAGCTGCTACGCTTTGCCTTCCTGATCTCCTTACTGTACTTCGTTAGGCAGGCTGAATACTCCTCCCAGCGCCCCGTACGCTTTGATCTGTTGAAGAGCTTGCGCACTTCCCTACGGAGCACTGAGGGCTCCCTAGACCACCAGTTGGGTTGGGTTGTACCCTTTGGCTTTGTCTCGGGACAACTGGAGTTAAAAGCGTCCATTATGCTGCCATTCAGCCTGTAGACTCTGTCCTCTAATTCCATACAGTTTGCTCTTTTGTGTTTCTGCTCTAAGCCCTCTAAGTTTGCTTTCAAGGTCTCGGAGTATAGATCCCAGTTTGTTTTCCTGGGGTTTCTCCTGCTCTCCTCTGCTGTGATCGTCACTCCCAGCTCAAAGCGGATAATCCTGTGATCCGAGAGGGAAGGTTCGGATGAGACCCTCCATCCCAGGATCAAGGGACTAGCCAACTCATTGCTGAGGGTGATGTCCAGTACCTCCTGTCTTGCCCTAGTAACGAACGTTGGAGTATGCCCCACGTTCTGAATACATAGGTTTTCGCTTATGATATACTCTAAGAGACACTCACCTCTGTGGTTCGTGTCCGTGCTGCCCCACTCCTCATTGTGGGCATTCGCATCGCAGCTTATTACAAGGGGAAGCTGTCTTTGTCGGCAGAATCCCACCAGCTGCTGAGCTTCAAGGGGTGGCACACTCGCGTTGTCCCCTGGGAAGTAGGCCGCTGCGAAGACGACCTCTACATTGGCGTTGTCTACCTTCACCGTCGCCTGCACAGCTACCAGATCTTGTGTTAAAAACTCTGTAATGCAGAAGTGTTTAATGTTACTCTTAAGCACTACACATGCTCTAGGCCTCTCACAGCAGAGGTCCCAAATTACCTTGTTATTGCTGTGATTCAGGCCTCTTACCTGACCTCTGTACACCCACGGCTCTTGGATCAGTACTACGCCCAGGTCGTCCGTGGTAAACCTTCTAGCAATGGCCGCCGAAGCAGCCACGACATGATGAAGGTTGACCTGGGCTACTGCCATCCGTGGGGAGCTCATAGCTCGGGCTCTTCTAGGTCGGAGAGCAGCAAGTCGCCCTCACTTCCTCTATCGAGCTCAAGCCGCCTCAGATCTAGCTCGTCAAGGAGCTCCTCAGTATTGGGACCTTCGTCCGCTAGGCTGTTGTCTGCTGCTGGACCTGTCTCGCTCAATCGGGCAGGCGCCAAGGCCTCAGACTGCGGGTTCGACTTTAGTTCCGCAGAAGGTCCGGTCGCAGGAGGATCGGCTTTGGCAGCGGCCCCAGCGGGGGGACACTGTGCCGCCGGCTCTTTGTTGCCGGCAGGCTCGCGCCTCCACGGCCTCACCACAACCATGCCGAACCTAAAGTGCAGTAAAAAGCCTGCCCTCTTGATTGCCAGGTACGATCTCTCGTCAATGCCCAGGTTTAACCTTAGGCCGCCGTCCTCTGTGCTGCTAGATATCACTCTCCACACCGAGGAATGGATGCCCTCGTTCTGTGTTCTGAGCAATTGCAGCGCGTACTCCGCTGGTTCGTCAGCGCTTCTGGGTAGGAAGACAGTGACGTTGTGAAGAGGAGGAATTTCGTCTCCCCTCCTAACACACATCACGGGTCCCTTCCATCGCTCTAGCTTGTCCGCTGTCTTGGAGAGCCACTCTACCGTCCTCTCGTCTTTACAATCCACAAGGAGCATTCCCGCACGGAAATATACCACGTAGAACGAAATCGGAAAGGACGCCCCCTTGAACACTTCGTGCACTATAGCATCCTGTAGCCTGGTAAGGTCATCGGAGTTAAGGGCCGCCGCCGGATAGTCTCTCGGCAGCACAGCCACCCGAATGCCTCTTAAGGCAGCCGAGTAGCTGGACTGCTGAGCGCCATGCGACCGCCCACCCTCCACCGATCCCTCCTGACCTCCTGACGCAGAAGCTGGGGGTGGCAGATGCTCTTTCTGTCTCTTGCTCAGAGGTTGCTCGGGTGGAGTAATTTGCTCATTGCCACGTTTGGTGGCCGGTGCTATTGATGGCTGCTTTGTCATCGCAGGTTCCCCGCTTCTCCGCGTATCTGCGGGCGCGGGTTGAGTGGTAGCTATTAGTTCCCCGCTTCTCTGCTTTGCAGCAGGCGCGGGTTCTTGAAGTTTGTGGCTGTGCCCGCTCTTCCGCTCAGTGGCGGGTGCGGTCGGCTCACGGATGCGCTTTCGATCCCTGCGCTCACGCTCCTCTCGCTCCACCTCCGTCCGCACACCCGCCATAGCTCGAGCTTCTTCTGGGGTTTTCCCCTGCTCAAGGTAGCGAATGTACCATTTTGCCCCCGAACCGCTCAGACCCTTTCGGTTCTTGTCGTCGAGGGCACCCGGTTGGCCCCGGGGGGGAAGTGGAGGAGGTCTCGCCCTACGGTGCTTGCGCCGCTGCTGCTGCCAACCAGACTCGTGCGAGGCCGCGAAACCGGATCGGCTACGTGACTTTCCCCGCCTGTCTGGTGACTCTCGACGCTGGCTGCCTCCTGAGCGAGCCGCACTCCTGGATCTACGCCGACTTTTAGATCGGTTTCGGTCCAGGTGGTGCCTGCTCAAGGAGTGGCGTCCAATGCTGTCCTCACTCGCTCTGTCAGACCTGGAAGAGGGAAGAACATTGCCAGGTCGGTCTTGCAACCGATCTTTTTCTGCAAGGGCCTCTTCTCGCCGGACCCCCTTGCTCGTGCTGGGAACTTCTTCATCTTCCCTGGCGTGCTCTATAAAGAGTGCTGCCTCTTGGGCTGTCAGACGCTCCATGAAGCTGCCCCTTCTGGTCGCCGCTTTAGATACGCAGCCACTGCTGCTGCCCGTTATTGCCGTTGCGGCTTTGCTTCTGTTAACGTAGCTGCTGTTATTGTTGCTTTTGTTGTTGTTGTTTGGTTTGTTGTTGTTGTTTTTGTTGTTGTTGTAGCTCATCTTGGTCGTACGATCACCAGCTCGGCGTTAGCAAAGCTCAGTGATCTAAAAAATAATGAGGGGATCTCTGTCGTCCACCACGTCAGCGCCCCATGCCGCGGTAAGGCCACTGTTACTTCCCGATGCGGCCCGGTGTCGGGAAGGCGCCGTTATAATACAGCCGGTTTAACCTCCTGGCTGCAAACCTTCCAATGGGCACGGTGTCGCCTGACACCCTGGATTAGGAGGTGGTAGTTCTTGGTCATCGCTCCCCAGAGCGGGCCCGACCATCCCCACATACCCCGCGGAATACGCAATGGCACGCGCGGATAGCCGGGTCCGCCCTGAGGAACGACTAAGCCCCTGCACCAACGACAAGGTGCCTACCCTAGCTGCCTTCAACATCCTATTTACTGTAATCGTAAGGCTATTGATTTCTTTTTGGACCTCGGTGTTAATGGTAAATTGTCTGTCTTGCGAATCGATCAGTTGTTCTGCTGTGTTCGTCAGCCTGTCAAAGTCGTCGTGCTCCGGACGTCCAGTAATGTATTTCAGTACTATCCCTACTGCGTTTAGGCTTCTGGTGTGCCTGTGGTGAGTACTTAGCGTCTGTATTAGTCTATTTATCTGTTGTATGTCCGCGTCCAACAACTTCCTCACGTTCCCAATACTAGCATCGCAATGACCAGTTTTAAGATAACCCTAAAAGCATAAAAAGTTAAAACTAATTATTAACTTCAGATGGCTAATTTTAATAACTCTTAGTTTTGATTTCAGCGAAGATTGTCCTTATGGACCCTCTTTCCACTTATAAGCGCTGTTGTGCCCAAATCTTTTTCAACACTTTCTTCGGTATATAGAGGAGTCAATTTATTGCCTAGTCTCCTTTTATTTTTGACTAGTACTTTGTCCCCTACTGCGAATTCTCTATCCCTCCTATTCTTATTGTGCGCTGTTAACTCTTTCTCTTGAGCGTTTTTTATGCGAGCCGCTATCTGTTCGTCGTCTTTTATTGAGCGAAAGGCGGTAAGGGGCTTCATTCCAGACACCGTATGGATAGAGTGGTTATATTTGATTGTAGCCAAAAGGATTACTTCTTCGATATCTTTTAGCTTTTGTCAAGTTTAAGGCTTCGCGATATTTCCAACAGCGTGCTGTGGAATCGCTCTACCTGACCTCTTGATGTAATATGAAGGAGGGGGGTTCGCGATTTCGATGTTAAAATGATTTTTTAGCGTCGCTTTGACACTAAATGAGTTTAAAGACTTTTCGTTGTCGCAAGAGATGGTTTTTGTACCGCAAAACAT
This sequence comes from Philophylla caesio, assembly GCA_963971545.1. Taxonomy (NCBI): domain Eukaryota; kingdom Metazoa; phylum Arthropoda; class Insecta; order Diptera; family Tephritidae; genus Philophylla; species Philophylla caesio. Next base: position 27,326,748 of record OZ020609.1, on the reverse strand, counting down.
GTTGAGCAGTTGTAGGAGCTGTGGTTTTACATCCACTATCGTCCTAGACCTTATCGACTGTACTATCGCAAACTTTGAAAATTTGTCGATGCAAGTCAAAAAGTATTTTGATCCAGTAGAGAATATGTCAATGTGTAGGACTTCTCCGCAATATGTTGGTATAGGTGTTTGAGCAATAAGTTGCTTTTTTGGGTGACGGTCGTACTTTGCCTGGGAGCAAACGCGACAATTGGCCGCAAATTGCTTGGCTTTTTTTTTCTAATTTTGGAAAAAAATAATACTAGATCTGTTTTGCATTCTCTTGAGCTGCGCGATGTGCGCGGTTATGTTCAGCCGCAATCATTTCTTGTTGCTCGTTTGGGTCCGAAATATTGTTTACAAACTTCTCGGTACGCCTAAACTTTACCGTTGGAAAGATTTCTATTAATTTATGTTGAACCTGTGCTAATGTGTGTAGATCGCAGTATATTGCGCTAACTACGTCGACTTTCACAGATTCCTGTAGAAGTTTCGTCAGATCGTCAGAAGATTCTTTTATGCGGTTCTGCACCTTCATCTATAAGTATCAGCTTGCGGAAGCAGTTTACCGGCTTATCGGTTCTTTCAATTGTATTAGTTGAAGATTCTTCGCTGTGAATCGTTTCAACACTCATGTTATCTAAGGCGTTTATATGCTGCCTCGATAATGCATCCGCAACCACATTTTCTTTACCCGGTTTGTAGATGAGCTTAGCATTGCACTCGTCAATGAAGGGCTTCCACCTCTTAATTTTCGAGTTCGGGTTTCTGTCCGAGACCGCAAACGTTAGGGGTTGGTGGTCCGTGAATACATTTAATTTTGTTACGCCGTAGAGATAATTTCTAAGCGTTTTTAATGCCCAAACGATAGCCAGCTCCCTTTCGTTTGTGGCATAATGCTCCTCGCTACCAGATAGGGTGCGAGAAATCATGGTAATAGGCTTGCCCTCTTGCGAGAGGACAGCACCTAAAGCGTGTGAAGACGCATCGGTAGTTAAGTCGATTGGTTTGTTGAAATTTGGATAGGTTATTGTTACGTCCTCGGACGCCAGTATTTCTTTTAGGGTAGTGAAGGTCTTTTTCTGTTCATCAGTCAAATCAATTTCGATTTTTTTGGACTGTGACGCAGTCAGTCGACCGTATTCACCCCCTATTATGGTTGATAGTGGTTTGGCTATTTTAGCAAAGTCCTTTATAAATCACCTGTTGTACTCCGCTTAGCCTAAAAACGATCTAAGCCCCCTCAGGGTGGTAGGCTTAGGACATTGCCGAATAGTGTCAACTTTGTCTGGACAGGTTTTTATCCCTCCCTGTGACACCAGGAATCCTAGATACTCAACTTCTGTTCTAAAAAATTTTGCTTCCTCCCAAATTAGCCAGAACCCCTGTAATGTCAGGTATCGGATATTTGTCACCTTGAGTTTGCGAAAATCGATAACTAACCTTTGTTTTGATTGTCCAGCTTCATCTACAACCTTTTTTTTAACTACCCATATGGGGTTATTGAACGGCGACCTCGATGGTCGGATAATACCATTAGCTAACAGTTCCTGGATTTCCTGTTAACAAAATCCGCTACACCCAATTGATATGGTCCTCATCTTCGGTGCGGATTGTTGCTACTACCTTTGTATTATACGGTAGTGCTTCGTTGGGGTCGGCGAAAACACCGTTGATTCGTCTAATCATTTTAAAGAAGCTGTCGCTAACGTCAGCTGGTACCGCATCAGCCTGAAGCCTAAGATGGCTAACGCCCCGGTGTCAATGAGGAGTTTAATTTCTATCCCTCCTATAGATTTGGAGATCCAAGGTAGGAGGGACCTTCCCCTAAAATATTTAGTTGGTCAAATTTAATGTCGTCTGCCGTCTGTTCGGCCTATTCCTCATATGTCGACTCGCTACGTAAATCACTCTCATCTTTTAAGTGGTTTACACGCTGAAAATTTTAGTCCTGTATAGCGTCCGGAATTCGCTGAACGCTTTTGTTGATTACCCTGCTGGGTTCTATACTGCCCTTCTTGATTCGGATTGTGATCCCTGTTATATGACTTACGTCTGAATTCTGAGATGGATGGATCTACCTCCATTGGTTTTACGCGTTTTTGATTATCATTGTCCCGTCCGTTATTTAGCTTTTGATTTTTAGTCAAATGCTGTGATTGTCCGGGTCTGTACTGTTTATTACCCGAATTGTATCCTGTGTGGGACTAACAATTGTTAAATCTATGACCGTTTGTACCTGAATTCGCGCTACTGTTAGTTTTTTTATTATAATTATTTTCGCTGTGCCTTGTTGCAGAATTAGCTGCGAATGTGTAGCGTTCTTGCGCCAGGGCAAGAGCAGATGGGAGGTCTGATTGCGAAATTAGCTGCGAATGTGTAGCGTTCTTGCACCAGGGCTAGAGCAGATAGGAGATCTGATGGCCTCGAAGCGAAAAGGATGTCGCACAAGGGCTTCCTTAAGCCAGATATGAACACCCTCAAGGCATCTGCCCTGTATTTCTCATTAATGGCGTCTGCTACGCTACACTCGTGAGACATTATGCTTTTGTTCACTAACAATGTTAGTAAGAGTGGACAACTCTTGTTCTATGAGGTAAAGTGGACGCTTGTCCGCGTAAGTAAAATCTAATCTTGCGATAATGGCATGAAAATTAAGCACGGTGTTAAATGATGAGAGTACTACATCGGCAGCATCTCTTATCTTGTTCCTTAAAATAGTTAAGGCCTGGTAATGGCGTTCGCTGCCATCGTAGATTTTGAATAACTCATAGGCATTGTGCGCCGCCTCACGCCATGACACATATGTGCCTGTGTGTCCCTGAAACTCAGGTAGTGTTTTTATTGCGTCTAATGTAATGTCGCATGCTACCAATGGGTTTATTGTTAATTTACTATATTTTTCTACTTTGGGCTTGGCAATAGTAACTTGATTTTGGATTATCACCAATTTCCTATCGAACTCCAATTTCTGTGCTGCTAATGCAGTTCTTACTTCTGCTTTAACCAGTTCGCTCACCTGTTCTGCGTTCATGTTGCTATCGGATATACCTAATTTCAAATTTTTAAAAAGGTTCTCCAGCACCTCACTCATTTATTTTTTTGCACCAATTTTTTTATCTTACTATCTTCCAACACTTAACTCATTTATTTTCACAAACAGTTTCTGTCTTATAATCACTTTATTTTAAACTGAGCACTTCACTCACCTTTCCATTACTGTTTAAATAATAAGCTTAACTATTGCTATTTGCTGTATTGCTTGGCCCGTCCTCAGGCTCTCGCTGGTGAATGTAGGTTATGATGTCCAGGGAAAATCGTTCCTCGGTGGCTTTACTTCCGTTGCACTGCTTTGCTGGTGAATGTCGGCTACGCTGCCCAAGGAAAATCGTTCCTTGGTGACTATGTTTCTATTGCGCTGCCAAGGGAAAATCGTTCCCTAGTGACTAAGTCCACTATCCGTTAAGGACCTTTCAGATGAAGTAGGAAGTAATTTTTTTCTTCCTATAATGTCGATTACAACCTTTTCGACATTTAAACTTTTTAAATTAATAATTGTAATAACTTTCGCGCCGCCCAACGTTGGACGCCAATTAAACGATTATTTTACAGTTTTATAAATTTGATTTATTTCCGCACCTGTTGCGGTTGATTAGGAACGAGTTTTCTAACTAACTTTACAATAGTTGTTTAGCCTACTCCTAACCCACGGCGTCGCGCTGCGCTGCTGTTGTTTTGCTTGCGTTCCAACCGTGTGAGTGCAATTCTGCTGACGTTGCAGCTCGTGTGGAATATTTGTCGCCGTCAACTGTGTGAACGCAATTCTGCTGACGTTGCTGAGCATTACATCATGGGGGGAAAGGCGGTTAGTCGCCGCTGCTACGCTTTTGTCGGTTGAGAGTTCTCAACCTCTTCATTTCTTCTGCTATTGCCTCACAAGCTTTCTTCAATTTTTTTGCTACTGCTAAAGGAGGCCGTCGGAACGGACGAGGTTCCAAGCAGCAACTTCCCTGGGTAATCTGGGGGCTCCCGGAATAAACAAGATTCCGAGCAGCCTGGTAGTGAGGGATGTCGGAACGGAGGGGGTTCCGAGCATCATACGCTGTTTTCTTGAGCTGTCGGAATGGACGAGATTCCGAGCTTAATGGTTCGAACGCCGCTGTCTCTTCAGACCAGTTTGAAGATCCAGGGGCACCAGTTTGACGACTACTTGGGTGTAGTTTTCTCCCAAAATTTTTGGTGTACTTTTCGCCCGATGTGCACTAGGTAGCATTTATTAATATCTGCATCCCACGTCTATATAACTGTTTAATAGTAAGACACTCATGTTTTCTAAGAGCTGTCGGAACGGACGATGTCCCGAGCAGCACCTTCCCTGGTTTATCTGGGGGCTGTCGGAATGGACGAGATTCCGAGCAGCCTGATAGTGAGCTTCACATTTTGAAGGATGTCGGAACGGACGGGGTTCCGCGTATCGTTCGCTGGTTTCTTGAGCTGTCGGGGTAGACGAGATTCCGAGCTTAATGTTTGCAGTTCTTTATTTTGTTTAGAAACGGTTAATTTCCACTGCGACGCCGCTGCTGCTCTAATATTCTAAGCTGCTTCAAAATCGAGGCAATTATGTCGCTTATTGCCGTCCATTCCTTTTCTCCTTTAAGCATGCAGTTTACTACCGAAGGTGGTGAAAAGTTTTCGCCCACCGCATCTTTCAATTTATCTCTTTGTCGGATGAACCTTGGGAATTCGAAGAATAGGTGGTAAACATCTTCATCAACACCGTCTTTGCAATCGTCGCAGTAGGGGTCGACATCGTGCTTAAACTTGTATAAATATGACTTGAAGCACCCGTACGCACTTAGAAATTGGCATAGGTAAAAATCTACTTCACCTTGTTTTCTTTTTATCCAAGTATCAAGTCTTTGGATACATCTATGTGTCCAGCGCCCTTTCGATGCATTATCCCAGTGGTATTGCCAATCAGCTATATAGCTCTCCTTTGCCAGCTTTCTGTCGCTTTCTTTTGTTGGGCGTGGACCAGCCCAGAGTTCAGCCGCTTCTTTGGCCAGTAGATAAACGGGTGGCATGCTGGAGATGACAAGAGCTGCATCGTCTGACACCGTTCTAAAAGCACTACATACTCTGAGAGCGCACAGGCGGTACGTTGAATTTAATCCCCGACAAAAACAAGGACATTCCATTGCGCTTGCCCAGATGGGGGCTCCATATAAGATTTGACTAGTTACAACGCTGGCTAGAAGTCGCCGCCGCTTCTGCTTAGGCCCTCGAGTGTTCAGCATTAATCTCGATAAAGCCGTGACTGTTGCCGCTGCTTTGTTCCTTGCATATTCCAAATGTGCTTTTAAGGTCAACCTCTTGTCTAGAATCACTCCTAGGTATTGAATGGAGGACTTGGTATTCACTATATGGCCGACAAAATTTACAACCACTTCTTCCGGCTTTTTCCTACTAGAAATAACCATTGCTTCTGTCTTATGGTCTGCAAGACGCAGACCGGACGCTTTTAGCCATTCTTTTATTATGCTGACTGATATGTCCGCCTTAACTTTTATGTCACTCAGATGCTTTGCGGTGACTACTATCGCGATATCGTCCGCAAAACCAGTTGTGCTTGAACCTTCGGGCAATTTTACTCGCAGAACTCCATCATACATGATATGCCAAAGCATTGGGAACGGATCCCTGTGGGACGCCACCGGTGACCTCCGTGTGTTTTCTGCCCTCTTCCGTTTCGTACAGTAGCATACGATTACTAAAGTAACTGCGAACTATTCTGCGAAGATAGTAAGAAACACCAATCTGTTTTAGTCTGTCGAGAATTTTCGCCCAGCTAGCGGTGTTAAAGGCGTTTTTGACGTCAAGCGTTACGACAAGGCTATACTCTTTCTCTCCTCCTAGCCATCGGGCTCGGGGGCTTTTTTATCTTCTAGTTTATTAACGGCCAGTAAAACCTCATCCGATTGAAAGGGCTCGAAAGAGCACTGTATCCCCCAATTCATATTCGAAACTAAGCGCCGTTGGGGAGGAAACAAGGTATCAACAGCCACTTTCAAATCCCTTGCTCTTCTCGGCGACATAACATTGCTTTTTAGCTTTTTGGTAACAATTTTGTATGCTGTGCCCCAGGGGTTTCGATCTGCGTCGTCGCATAGTTCCAGAAAACATCTTCGCTTGCTGCATTTGATAGCTTTTTTTAAATCGTCACGTGCTCTTTTATAGGCTTTCCTGTTTTGAGGGAAGCAAGGGTTGCTCCTTGCGCGTTGGTATTTTCGCCTTGCTTTTAAGCATAGCTTCCTTAACTCTCCGATTTCGGGTTTATGATGTCCTTTTAAGACTTTTCTAGCCATTGATGCGTCACATGCGGTACTTATGTCGGCCATGATCTCTTTGGCCCTACTATTTGCGGATCCATTGTATTGACGAGATGGCAGCATTGCAATGAATAGGTCCGGGTCAAGAGTGCGCGCTTTCCAACCTCGAGCTATGCTGGTTTGTTGGAATTTGTTTGGGATACTTCTGTTTCTATTAATCGTGCAGGTAATTGCATAATGATCGCTTTGTGTAAAGCGAGAACTTATTTTCCAGTCCACTGATCTGTATAATGTGGCGCTTGCGAAGGTCAGGTCGATTATTGACCCAAACCCGTTTCGACTAAAGGTATGTTTGGTGCCGGTGTTTAGAAGTGCGACATCGAGGCTTGCCAGGGCCTCCAAAAGTGCTCTACCCTTGGGACGTGTGCTCGGGCAGCCCCACTCTTGCGCCCAAGCATTAAAATCGCCCGCTCTAAGAACATTTGTTCTGCCTCTTGCATCGATGGAGAGCTTTCCGACAATCTGTTCAAATACTTGCACAGTGGTGCTAGGGGGTATATAGCAATTATAGATGTATAGATATCTTATACATGCACCCACAAAGCCAGTTTCAGATACGACATCCAGCTAGCGGGGTGCCGCATGTCCATATGGCTGCTTTGCCGCTCTTATCGTGTGCCCAACATTGTGACCGTTTCACTTTATAGGGTTCGCTGAGTATCGCGACATCCACGTTTTCCTCACTGATGGTTTGCGACAGGAGGTCCTGCGCTGCCTGACAGTGGTTTAGGTTGAGTTGCAGTATCTTCATTTTGTCTTATATTTTCTGAGAGCTGCTTGATAGGTAGGGCACTTGAAAACTCCGGTTATGTGGTCAGTAGCGAGCACGCCGCGTTTCGCACATACCAAGCACTTGGGGGGGTTGCTACATGCCATGTGTCCAGGGCCACCACACTTAAAGCAGGATTTTGTGAAGTCTTCACTGCTCCGACAGTTCATAGACACGTGGCCGTACTCGAGGCATTTGTAGCAACGTCTTGGCTGTTCTTTACCTCGGATGCGACAGATCACCCAGCCGATTCTAATTTTGCCTTGTGAGAGCACCTTATTGACACTACTCGCCGGTAGAAGCAACAACGCGATTTGAGTGCCTCCGTAAGCTTTACGCATGGATCGTATGTCCGGCTCTTGGACCTTGATGGAATCAAGCTTTGCATTTAAAGTTAAGCACATTTCTCCGCGAGTTGTGACTTCGTCTATGTCGTGGATTTCCAGGAAGGTTTGCTGTGTTAGGGTTCTAACTTCCGTTTTACCCGATAGCATTTCTCCCACCGCGACTTGCAGTTTGGCGGTATTTGTGCTCTCTGCCTTGTTGAGCTGGAACAAGAGGTCTCCTTTGGCAGTTTTCCTAATCTTGCGGACGTTTTCACCTAGGTCCCTCAGTCTCTCGTCACTTTTGACAAGTTTGAGGATATCCGCATACGAGCACTCCCCGGAGGACTTGATTACGTTTACGTCCGGACGAGGGGCTTTTTTCCTTTGGCGCTTTACGTTCGACACTGTACATATGTACATGTATATGTATGTATATATGTATGTAAGTACAATTGATCAGCCACGCAGGGCTGCACTAAACTAGCCAATTAACCACTTTAAGAATTCAGGGATTTTAGAGTGATTGGTTTGTGCAAACCCGATATTAAATTCGTTTAATCAATATGATTAACTATAATTGTAATTAGTGAAATTCTTTTAGTATATACAATAAGTATAAATAAGCACATTACCTATGGGCTTAAGTATAATACAAATTAGATATTAGGGCATACATTTAAATGTTAATATGCAATTAATTACTGAAGTACTGTATAAATAAAGCAAGTAATATGTACATATGTATATACATATGTACATGTGTATGTTACGTATATATGTAAAATAACAAATTTTATGTGCCGAAAGGCAACGTTATAAATACAAATGTTTATATAAACTAAATGCAATGAATGTGAAATAGATGAATGATAATATTGTTGAATGATGAATGTGGCGTGCTCCAACATTCCGGCCCGGTTGAAGGGCGTGGCCTTCAAGTTACGTTGGTTGGAAGCATCGCTAATTTTCGTATTGCGCGGCGGCAAACACCCGATGATATTTTGACGTCAACCACGCGTACTTTATCGTCTGCGCCAGTAATGGTTTTTAGTACCCTTCCCATAAGCCATCTTTAAGGGGGCAAGTTCTCGTCGTGCACCAATTTCTAGATTGGGTTGCGGTTTTTCCATTGTGTTCGCGCCTGAAGCTTGAGGATGTGATCCCGCTGGAAGGCGGACAAAACCGAGCCTTCAGGGACGAGAGCCGCTGCCAGCGATTTAAGTAAGACAGTTTCCTGATTGAGTCTTGGGCTTCAAGTACGGCTAACAGCGAATCGCCTATTAATAGGTGGGCTGGGGTGATTGCCGCGAAACCGTTGGGGTCGCTGGTTGCGCAGGCGATTGGTCGCGAGTTCAAAATCGCCTCCACGTCGACTAAGACGGTGTGTCGTGCGTTGGCGCCCACGAAATTCGTGGCGTTGTCGCAGTACAATTCCTGGGGAACAGCTCGACGTGCGACGAACTTTTAATGACAGATAAAAAAGCATTAGTTAAAAGGTCAGAAACAGGCTCTATATGAACAGCCTTTGAATTAAAACAACCAAAAATGGCAACATAAGATTTGTAAGGTGTGTATATATCTTATATGTAGAATATAGGACCACAAAAATCGACTCCGGAAATAAGAAACGGTCTGACTGATCTCAGTCTATCTGGTGGCAAGTTACCCATTATTTGGCTCATTAGTTTCGGGCGGTATTTAAAACATCGAATACACTGGCGAACTATTTTTCTGGCCGTTTCTCTCGCATTTATGACCCATACCTTTTGTTGCATTAAACCAATTCGAATTTTTGCACCTGCGTGGCAATTCGATCTATGAAAATGCTCAACATACTTATGTATGAATTTACATAATTTTGGCAACAACAACGGACATTTTACCTCCTCTGGAAATTCAGAGTTTTTAAGACGGCCTCCAACGTGTTGTAGTGATAAGCTTCGGTTTTGTTCTTTATGATCTTGTAGAAAAAGGTTAAGCCTTTGAATATTTGCCTTTGGATATTCGACCTTTTTTAACTGCTCGATTACCTCTGCAAATTCCGATTTTTGCACAGTTTCTACTTGTTTTAAAAATGCCCAATTATATTCAGTGGCGGTTATATCAGTACCTTTTGTACTTGCGAAAGGTTTTAAAAATCTGTACATATATGCTACAATTCGTATAATTTTATTAAAAGACGACAACGAATTAACGATTTTTAAAATTATGTTTAATATGGTTTTAACCTTTTTTAGTTCCAACTGCGTGTTGGTCTCTTCGAGCTCAAACTTTGTGTTTTTTGGCCAATCTGTTGAATTTTTTGTTATTTATGTATTTTTTTATAATATTAACACAAAACAAGTAAGAAAAGCTAAAGTCGGGCGATACCGATTTGTATTTACCCTCGCGATGTATTTTTGTATGGGCGGTGCGCATAATTTCATAAAACCCCCGTTTCTTTGTTTCAAATCGCAGCTAGTTTAAAACTTTAATCAATATATTCCAATAAATACTGATAAACGAAGTTTTTTGCATTTTTCAAAAGTTCCGTTATATGGAAGTTGGGCGAGGTTATGGTCCGATTTCAAAAATTATTGACGGTGATGCCAGTGATATCAAGGACAATATGTTCACCAAATTTGGTGACGATACTTTACATCGTTATTGAGATACCTAAAGATGTTTTTATAAGTGGGCTGGATATTTTTTTTTTCATTTTTCTAAATTTCATAAAAATCAAGTTTCTTAATTACTATCTCTCTAAATATCAACTTTTAATTATTACGAGTATGTTCCAATAGATAAAGAAAAAACGCAAGTTTTGCAGTTTTCAAAATTTCAGTTATATGGGAGGTGAGCGAGGTTATGGTCTCTTGATGTTTTTTCGCTTAGTTGTAACATTTTGGCAAAAACGTAGTTTAACATAACTCGAGAACCACTTGTCCGATTTTGATGAAACAAATTTAGAAAAATTAAGAATTACAGTTTTCAAAATTTCAGTTATATGGGAGGTAAGCGAGGTTATGGTCTGACTTCAAAAGTTTTTTACGATGATAAAATTCATATTGATGAAAATTTTTTCACCAAATTTTTTGACGATACCTTACACCGTTATTGAAATACAGAAATTTTTTCCTAAGAAGGCGTGGCAACGCCCATTTTTCAAAAGTTCATTGATACCTAATTTCTTAGTTCAAAATCGCTCCAAATACCGAATTTCACTCAAGTTGTTTTAATAGATACCGAAAAAATTAAGTTTTTGCATTTTGCACAACTTTCGTTATATGGGAGGTGGGCGTGGGTATGATCCGATTTCAATAATTTTCTCCGATAATAATAGCGATATCAAGGAAACTATGTCCACCAAATTATTGAGATATAGAAACTTTTTCATAAGAGGGCGTGGCAACGCCCATTTTTCAAATTTTCAAAAATATCTAATTCCTTTGTTCAAAATCTTTCCAATTACCAAATAATATACATATTGTACGTATGTACGTATATATAACAATATAGAAATATAATATAAATAAATATTTCGAAACGTGCATATGATTATTTTAATTGGTTTCCAGGAGACGTGTTAAGAAACAAATGGAAGACTCTCAGGGATACTTACAGAAAGGAGCTTCAAAAATTGTCCAAAAGGGAAATCAGGAGCTGGAACCTCCGCAATGTCCATGAAGTCAAATTGGGTATACTTCGAAAGCCTGGCATTTCTAAAAGACCAGTTCCAGGCCAGGCAGAGTAGCAACAATTTGCCAACAGTAAAGGACGTTGCGGATGGCGATGGAGTGGAATGGAAAATGCAAGAGCTCCAGATGATTAATTTCAAGACATATGCGAGGAAGTCGTGGAAATACTTTGCACATCCCGACCCGTCAAAAGAAGGCGGACTGAAAAATCTATTGTGGATGACGTAAGTGCAACTCTTATTCAATTGGAGAAAGACAAAATGAAGATCCTTAAAAAGAACATGTCAAACCACTCTCGCCACAACACAAAATGCTGTTACGTTTGAAACTACAAGAGGTGGTTTACAATTTTGTATACGCTGAAGAACACAATGTGGCAGAATGTGAATAATTAAATTGTTAAAAGTAAAAATTTTATCACGCATTCATTAAAATATTATTTTGATTAAAATAAATGAACAATTTCATTTACCCTGATCGTTACCGCAAGTCTCTCATCTGCATTAATTGGGCTTTTGATGAAATTTGTCCACTTTCTTATGATTTTGTGTTTAATTTTGTCTAAAATATAATCAAAGGTTTCAATTTTCATACGAAAATAGTTTTGGAATTTCTCCTGATTACTCCGTAGTTTATTGAAAAGGTGGTGAAATTCTCCATGCTGTCTCTTGCTTTTATTAAGGGAATGAAAGCTGCAACTTCTTTTCACTTTGTGCTATTCACTCATTTTCATTAAATATAAAATTCTTAGCGAAGTATTTTTTAATAAAAACAAATCCTTTATTAACGAAAAACGTAATTTGACTCGACAAACGCGAATTTTGAAATGAATTATGCTCGATTGACACGAATTTGCTTTGAACGAATCGATGATCTTTCGAAGCTATGCTCGACGCTTTGCTCGCCGCTCCACTATGCGCTTTGCCGTAGACCTTTTGAAATTTTTAAAGCTCAAAATAAAGCCTCTGGTCTCAAAATAAAGATAGAGAGAAGAACGTGAAAGCGAGAAAAGGCATTAATCTCTAGCTCATAGTCGCAAAATTTGAGATTATACCGAGTAACTGAATTCGGGCATTACTGTTAATAAGGCGTTATACAATTTTTCAAGGTTTTACCTTTCGAAGATATATGTATATATAATGGTCTTATCTAATTGATAAGCACTTTGTCGTTTCCATTTCAATAAAAAATATAATGGGTGTTAAATTAGTCGATGTGCTGCCATATTTTTATTATTTATCAAAGGCCTTAAGTTTACAACTAAGTAAAACCCCGGCATTGGAGATTAGACAAACCGATTTATTCGATATTCGAAAAATTAAGAATTAAAAAAAACGTACAATAATTTATGAAAAATCAAAGAAAACCGGTTTGAAAAAATCGAATCAATCACCCTACAATTCAGTATTTCTTGTCTAATTTTCTTATCTTAAAAATCTCATTTGAATTCCTTAAAGTCCTTTTTAAAGTAACAGCCAAATTGTTTGACCTCTTTTACGTGCAGCTGTAGACGTATCGTCTTGCTATTTCGATAATTCCACAGTTTCTCTTTTTAAGGTTCTTACAGGTTTATCGTTGATTTTAAAGGATTTACAGCCTACTTTCGATTGACCTGTTGAATAATATGACAATTCCGGTTCCTTTATTTTTGTTTTTGTTAAAAGCTAGTTTGAATTTTGTTTCATAAATGCATTTAAACCCCGTTGACTTTTTCCCATATGTCATTGATATATTTACATATAATTACAATTTTTCTTTTAATAAACAGTGTATTTATTTGAAATGTCAATTGCAATAATGTTGTCTAATAAACCCATGGTTCAATAACACAGTGCAACAGCTAATCTGGGGGGTGAGAAATTCCAAGTCAAGGTGATGGTACTAGGTCAGTATAGTAAAACCCTCAAAGGGTTTGGCGTTCGTATGTGTCAGTTTTTTTTTATGACCTTTTAAATTTTTTCCTTATCTTGATGTTTTTTCGCTTAGTTGTAACATTTTGGCAAAAACGTAGTTTAACATAACTCGAGAACCACTTGTCCGATTTTGATGAAACAAATTTAGAAAAATTAAGAATTAAAATTTCTCTAAATTGTTTCTTTACCGTTTTCCTATATGTGCAACACTTTCGAAGTTAAAAATGAATGTATGAAGGGAAAAAAGTATTTTTTTCCTAAAAATTTAAATATTTTTTTTTTTAATTCATAAAAAATCCAGCAACACTGGTTCTGTAATGTTCACATAAAACATGCATTGTCATTATACTTCTTCTCTTTCTCACACTGGTTCTGTGATTTTTGTCATTCAACAAGTGCCGACGAACGCGAAGAGTAAAAGTAATTTTTCTCAAATTTTTTAAAAGTGAACAAAAGAGAACAAAATATGGAACTGTGCAAGCCAGATATAAATAGCTTTTGCTACTGCTGTGGTCAATATGTCTCAACACATAAAAAAAGGGGAAATTTCAGTACTGATTTTGTTCAAACATACGAGATGTACTTCAACCAAAATGTTATAGTGAACGAAAATTGGGTACCAAATATAGTGTGTAAAAGCTGCTACAACCGTCTAATGGATTGGAAAAATATGCCATTCGGTATCCCAATGACTTGGACTAATCCTGGCGAAGGTCACAATCCATTGAATTGCTATGCATGTGCGAATAAAGGAGCCGCAAAAAGGATAATAAAATCGTATAATTACGTTGGTGTTGCAAGTGCCGCAACACCATTGCCTCATTCGGACCACATTCCTGTGCCAAAAGCTTCTAGCCCAGATATTTTCTCTTTTACGACTGCTCCGACATATCATGCACGTGATGATCCCCCATATGAGCCATCAGTATCCAATGAGCCAATTTTAATAAATCAAAATAAGCTTGATTCAATTGTTGCCAAGTTGGAATTAACACAGCATAAATCGGAAGAGCTGGCTTCCATTTTGAAATCAAACAATTTGTTGGCACCCGGTGTGAAAGTCACAGCTTAACGAAGTCGTCAGGCAACACTCCAAAGTTTATTCCTTGTGAATGATAAAAAAACTTCTACATATTGCCCGGATGTAGGAAAATTAATGAACGCAATGGAAATAAAATATGAAGCAGATGACTGTAGATTATTTATTGACAATTCAAAACTCAGCTTGAAGGCGGTTTTACTGCATAAGACCAATAAAAAACCTTTAGTTCCAATCGCCTATAGTACAGAAACGAAAGAAACATATGATGCACTGGAAAATATTTTAAAAATGGTTAACTACGCCAAACATATGTATGTGGCGCGATTTAAAAGTTGTAGCAATGCTTTGCGGTCTTCAAAGCGGCTATATAAAATATATGTGCTTTTTGTGCGATTGGGACACACGATTTTCCGGTGACCAATATGCATGCCACGGATGGAAACTCAGAGAGCACAGCAGGTTACAAACGGCCAATATTATTCGTGAGCCTCTAGTGCCGAAGGAGAAGTATTGTTGCCTCCACTGCATATTAAACTTGGAATTGTTAAGAATTTTATCAAAACTGTCGCCAAAAGAGACGAAGTTTTCTTGTTTTTGAAACTAATTTACCCGAGACTCAGCGAAAGTAAAATTAAAGAAGGAAAGTTATAATATCACATTCATTTACCATGGTTTTCCATCTTAACAAATTAATTTTTTCCAAACAGGCGTACTAAATGGTCCAGATATACGAAAGCTGATTAAAAGTGACGCATTCAACAATATTTTGATTGACGCTGAATTGAATGCATGGCAGGCAATCAAAGAAGTTATAGAAGGCTTGTTGGGAAAGAATCGTTCTAACAACTACGATGTTTCTGTCGCAAGGATGTTAGGAGCATTCTCGGAAATTGGTGTCCACATGTCCTTGAAAATCCATTATTTACATCATCATCTGGACTACTTCAGCAAACAATTGGCTACCGAATCTGATGAACAAGGTGAACGCTATCATCAAGTTGCTATGCCATTTGAAATGAGGTAATACTGATTTTTTATTTTTTCAAACTCATTTTAATAAAACAAAAACTTACAGATATAGAGGCAAAAAGTCGCCGAGTGCAATAATTGCGGAAATTTGCTGGTGGAGTAAGCTTGTGTGGCAAGACAGGGATGATCTTGATGATAAAGAATTTTCAGAAGATGCAGAAGGGCCAACAGTGGAGTCACACATTGACATTATGTGTGGTTCAGAAACTGATGATAGCGATGAATGCGATGCCACTAGTCCCGAACAACCACCATCGAAAGAGTCTAGGCCATATTTATTAAAATAAATAAAAATAAATAAATAAAATAAAAATAAAAAATTATAAAAATGTTTACTTTGTTTTTTTAGTAGTTTATGGCCAGAAGTCTGGAGTTATTGGGGAAAATTTATAAAAAAGGCGATAAATGACACTTTTTTGAATAAAAAAAAATAAAAACAAATAGAAATTGTAAGTCTTAATTTTTCTAAATTTGTTTCATCAAAATCGGACAAGTGGTTCTCGAGTTATGTTAAACTACGTTTTTGCCAAAATGTTACAACTAAGCGAAAAAACATCAAGAAAAGGAAAAAATTTAAAAGGTCATAAAAAAAAACTGACACATACGAACGCCAAACCCTTTGAGGGTTTTACTATACTGACCGAATACCATCACCCTGACTTGGAATTTCTCACCCCCCAGACAATAATCCCAAAAATTTTCCACAGTGTAATAAAAGGTTCTGTAATAAAGCAGCTCACTCTTTCCCGCATGACATATCGGCTCCTTAACTCATAAAGAATGTTGCATATTCTACAGTTTTCACTTGTAATAGTATATTGTAAACTTCTTCATATTAAACAAAATGTTGGCATTACTGAATCATTTGTCTAATTTATACATTTTTTTATTCGTTGACATTTCATTTTGTGATTGCGTGAATTTGGGTAAGTTTTGCAAAAAATCGTTGTTTTTTCCTAATATTATAACAATTTTTCATTTAAAATATATAACACATCTTATTTCCAGTGAAATTAACCACAATAAATATGTAGAAAGCAAACCCTTCTATGGGATAAGTATTAACATTTACTGGCCAAGGACCTGGTGAGTAAATACGAGTTTTGTTTTTATTTGATTGCATCAATGATAAATCTATTTATTTGCAGGATATCTTTCCCCAGTCAGCGCAGCGGGGTATATATAATTATGTATAAATATTTCCGTCGCCGATCGACTTGAGCTTTTTTCCTGCAGCAGATAAGTATGTATGCGAGTGTAATCATATCCCACACGACAAGCACACACCCGTAAGTAAAATGTAATATAGCAACTGAAACTACTATAAGGAAGTATTCTAATACATATTTTTGTTTACAGCATTCTTCGTGCGTTTGGTGTTTTCCTGCCCAACTGCAAAGCTACCGTCTTCGAACTTTTTTGCTGCCTCAGACGCAAACACGCACACACACGAAGTTAAATGTAATAGCAACTGCAACGATTGGGAGAAATTCTAATAATTGAACCTCTTTGTTTACAGGTTCCCTCGAACGTTTGGTGTTTCCCTGCTAATTTACTAACCTTAACGAAGACTATACAAAATATAGTTTTTGTCGATTAAGTGCAAATTAAAAAAGGTTTTATCTCACAGTTTTCACTATAACCATGTTGTTTTATTTTTATTTTCACCTAAAAAATGTACAGGCCTGTTCTGCATTGAACAAATTTGGTCGGAATCGGAATATATAAATCCTTTCTCCTCGATTTGTTGTTAGTTTCTCCATATCTGTCAAGATCAGAGTTTATTCTTTTTTTTTCGGGGAATCAGAGAATACTTTAAAATCAAAATATAAATGCAGAACAAACCTGTGAAATATATATAAAAAAATATATATATGTACTTAAGTAGGCAATATCAAAAATTATAATTCAAATATTAAAACTGTGAAAGTTTGTATGTTTGAATGTGTTTCTCGGTAAATACATATGTGCGATGGAGAACTGGAATGATGTTTTTACACACAACGGTTGATTTTTTAAAAATTAAATTTTTATAATTTGTCAGTGTTTCTTCAGGAAAGAAAAACGCTCCTACGACTTGTTTGAACCTTGCGTGATTTATTTTCAAGTGTCTTTTCTTTTAGTGGCGCACTGCCTTATATCTCATCTTATTTATGTATAATATATTACTTGGAATTTACCAGTTATGTTGACATCAGGTGACATGCAAATTTGTTATGTTACTAAGCTATATGATAATGCATTGTGTATACATATGTATGTAAGCAAAGAAGGAAAGCAAAATAGACAAAGAAATAAAGAGAGTAAGCGTATGAATGCATGTGCATATTAATGTACAGAAAATAATGTGCCCAGTTGACCAGTTGTACATACATATGTACATATGTATGTTTAGGCAAGAACCGCAAATTGGTGAATTCAAGGCCAAGGTCATTGCTTTATGCATATAGCTAGTTGCGCAGGTACAGTGGAGCGAAATGATCAAACATGCTCCCGCCATTGAACGTACGCGTTTCAATCTAAAATTGGCAATGGAGCGATCTTATGTACTGCACGACGGACTTCTCCCCTTGTAGTTTTGACATCAACTACTCGCACCTTGCCGTCGGACCCGGACACCGTGTTGACTATTCTGCCAAGAAGCCATTGTTGCGGTGGTAGATTGTCTTCATGAACAATAACCATACGCCCACTTTCGATATTCGTTTCTGGTTTCAGCCACCTTGAGCGCTGCTGCAAACTTAAGATGTAGTCGCGTACCCAAAGTTCCCAAAAGCGTTGTTTTAGATAGGTTACTCGTTGCCACTGAGTTAAGCATGATGACCTGTTGGAAGCAATGCGTTGGTCCGGCATTGACAGCAGTGATGTCCCGATGAGTAAATGCGCTGGTGTCAGTGCTTCGCCGTCATTTGGATCGTTGGACAATGGTGTTAGAGGCCGTGAATTTAAAATTGCTTCCACCTCAATGATGACCGTCTGTAATTCTTCATACGTGAGATGAGCATTGAAAATATTTTTCATCAGGATGGTTTTCATTGATTTGACCGCCGCTTCCCATAAGCCGCCGAAGTGCGGTGCTCGAGGTGGAATGAAACTGAAGTCGAAGCCGGTGTTGTTGCTATAATTGTTGATATTATCGATCGCTGTTTCGTTGAAAATTTGTTTTTTCAGCTCATTAAGTTTGGACTTAGCGCCGACAAAATTCGTTGCGTTGTCACAAAATATGCGCTGAGGTATGCCACGTCTACCTATAAAACGTTTTAGACAAAGTAGAAAGTTATTAGTTGATAAATCAGAAACAAGCTCGGCATGGATTGCCTTCGATGCAAAACAAACAAAAATTGCTAGGTATGTTTTGTATGGAGCCTTGCCACGAATACGATGTGTCGTCGCAAATGGACCACAAAAATCAACTCCGCTGATTAAAAATGGGCGCTGAATGCGCAAACGATTAGCTGGTAAATCAGCCATGATTTGTCCCATCAGTTTTGGCTTATAGTGGAAACAGTGGACACAGTTGCGAACTGTTTTCCGTACTATTTCTCTCGCATTTATTACCCACACCCTTTCTCGTAGTAATCCGATTAGCACCTTTGGGCCAGCATGCAAATGTTTTCTGTGCAGATGTTGCAAGTAAAGTTGTGTAAAACGATGACTCTTTGGAAGTAACGCTGGAAACTTCGCATCGAATGGGATTGGTGCTTTAGACAAACGTCCACCTACTCGAAGGATCGGAAGCGTGATTCCATTTAGTTCCATTTCGTGCAGAAAAGGTGTTAGCCTTTGAAGAAAAGGCTTTACTGGCTTCTGTTTTCGAATGCTTTCGATTTCTTCAGTGAATTCGAGACGTTGAATTTCTGCTATGACTCTCCAAAAGCAAATTTCCAATTCGGTATGCGATAAGTGCAGAACCTTTGAGGGGGTGAGGTTCTTGTTGATAGCAGCCCTGTTAAAAACACGAAACACATATGCAGTCGTCCGAATCAAACGGTAGTATGATGAGTTTCGCTCGATGATTGAATTTATGACGGATCCCTCGTTGCTACTATTGTTACATTTGACCACCAGTGTTTTGCGACGCTCCAAATTCAAATCCATACTGATATCTTTTTCGCTGACAGGCCATTTTGAGGAATGTTGTGTAAGAAAATGAGGTCCCGTAAACCAAATTGTGCTTACTAAATCAGCAGCGCTGGATCCACGTGAAATAATATCTGCCGGGTTTTCTTTACTTGGAACATGTTTCCAGGTAATTCCTCTAGGGTTTTCTTGCAGTTCTGAGACTCGGTTTGCAACAAAGCAATTTAGGGTTGATGAGTGGGTTTTAAGCCATTGGAGCACGATCTCTGAATCTGTCCAAAAGTAAATGTTAGATGTGTTAGTAGAAAGTTTGTCTTTAATTTTATTCCATGTTCGACTTAGTAGTAACGCTGCACACAGCTCCAATCTAGGGAGTGATTGTGCTTTGACAGGTGCTACTTTCGACTTTGCTATAAGTAATGTTGTTTTCAACAGGCCGTTTACATTGCATCTTGTGTAGATGCAGCAACCGTAGGCACGTTGAGATGCATCGGCAAATCCATGAATTTCGCACGGGTGACTTGTAGATGTAAACACGTAGCGAGGCACTTCAATTTTAGTAAGGGTTACAAGATCGGATTGTATCTGCAGCCACTGAGCCTGTAAATCAGAAGGAAGTGATTCGTCCCATTCAATTTTCCGGATCCAAATTTCTTGCATCAATATTTTCCCACGAATTATGATAGGACCCAATAATCCCAGGATGTCGAAAATTTTGGATATGGTTGATAGCACCGAACGTTTAGTGATTAGGTGCACATCTGGCAAGTCGTAACGAAAACAGAATACATCTCTTGATGGTATCCAAGACATGCCCAATGCTTTAGTGATGTTCTCTTCATTAAACCTGAAAGGAACTTCCTTGCAAACGGACTCAGTCATGTGTGCATTGTTTGAATGCCATTTGGTAAGTGTAAGGCCAGCAGAATTTAAAATGTTACTGATTTCTGACTTGAGCTGTTGTAGCTCGAGAATGTTGTCTGCCCCGGTTAGAAGGTCATCTACGTAGAAGCTATTGCGAATGGCACCAGCTCCAACTGGGGATGTGATGCTGTTCAGCTCAGCGACGTGAAGCAGACTGCGAATTGCAAGGAATGGGGCAGCGGATAGTCCATACGTTACGGTGTTGAGCTGATATAACTGTATGGGTTCACCAGTTTCGTTTCGCCAGAGAATAAGTTGAAAAGGACGGTCTCTCTCATCGACGATAAATTGGCGATACATTTTAGAAATGTCAGCGGTTATGGCATAACGATGTAAACGAAATGCAAGCAATGTAACGATTAGCTCAGGTTGAATAGTGGCCCCGACCATGAGAATATCGTTTAACGAATAATTTGATGATGTTCGTGCCGACGCATCGAAGACTACGCGCAACTTGGTAGTTGTGCTTTGTGGCCGAAGGATACAATGATGTGGAATGACGTAATGTGGACTACCAAAGTCAACTTTGTTGGTTGCCGACATGTGGCCAAGCGACACATATTCGTTTAAAAATTCTGAATACATTTGTTTTAATGTTTTATCCCGTGATAAGCGTCGCTCAAGAGATAGGAATCGGTTTTTGGCATTAACAAGCGAATCACCTAATACTGTGGGTGAATTTTTGAAAGGCAATCGTACCTGGATACGGCCATCATCTTGAACCTGCACGTTTTGAAGAAAGTGCTCTTCGCATAGTTGTTCTTCTTCTGAAAGTATAGAACCTGGTTGAACAAACTCTTCAATTTCCCAAAATCGTTGAAGAATTGTGTTCGTGTTATCAAATTCAGTGCCAGTGGCGACATTGCAAATGTATGAGCGTGGTTGGGTTGGTGTTTCACAATTCCCTCCAACTATCCAACCAAATGACGTATTGCGAAGACATGGTAGTCTTTCGCCGAGCGATATTTTGCCATCTTGCAGGCAATCGAAAAATACTTCTGTGTTCAGAAGTACTTCTATGCGTTGTGGTTTATAAAACAAAGGGTCGGCAAGTTGAATTTCCTTAGGGATATTCAACTGCGAGATATCGATTGATTCAAATGGTTGTTGTGCAGAGATGCTTTTGGTAATAGCAAATTCTAAGGTCATTGAAAACTCTCTAACACGTGATTTTATTGTTGCACTGATAGCGAAGCTTAATGTTGTACGTATATTAGAAATACCTGATACCTCCTTCTTCGATGCGAAAGGTTTGAGTTGTAGTCGTTTGGCTGTTTCGTTCGTGATGAAATTGAGCTCCGAACATGAATCTAATAATGCGCGAACTGGTTGCAACGATCCAAATTTATCCCTTATGTAGATAAGAGCGGTTGGTATGATGGCTGCTTTGTGAGAGCGAGCGATGAATGAAACAGCTGAGTTGTTTGTTGAACTTACAGACGAAGTTGGCGATGAAGACGATGACGATGGAATCTGTGGTGCTGTAACTGATGTCGTCGACTGAGGTGCATTCGATGTAGTAGTGTTGAAATGCAACAGCGTATGGTGAGCCTGATGGCAGATCCGACAGCGAGATTTCGATGGACACTTTGAGACTAGATGCCCCTTACACAAACAATTAATACAACTTCCAAGTTGTTTGACGAACTCAAAGCGCTTGGCAGGTGGTAATGCCATAAATGATGAACAGCTTCTAAGATTGTGATCCGAGTGGTTGCAATATGGACAAGTTGAGTTTACGTTAATGAACGTATTGGTGCTGATTTTTTTGCCTGTTGACTTGTTTTCGCGATGTGTTGTAGTTTGATTTGCACTTTTGGGGCAACTCTCCAGATATTGACAATGGCGACTGAGTAACCTGTAGCAATCTTCCCATGAAGGTAACCGTTCAAAATCCTGTTTTTGATCGTACGCCGATTTTGAGACTGAATCTAATTTGGACAAAATAATATGTATTAGTATCGAATTTAGTACATCACTTTCAGATCCTAATGAGAGAAGCGAACCACGAATCGCCGCAACTGTATCAATAATATTACGTAGACCTGCAGCGTCAACAGTTTTCAGGGGTGATATTTGAAATAACGAAGTAATATGGTCACGAAAAATTAATACATTGTTGTCATACCTTTCCTTTAAACGTTGCAACGCCTTCGCATAGTTTTCTTCTGTTACCTGAAAGGGTTCTACGACACTTAATGCTGGTCCAGACAAGCAGTTTAATAGGTAGTTGAACTTGTCCACTTTGGGTATGGTAAAATCTTCATCGACCATATTCGAAAAGGTGCGGATGAAGCGTTTATACTCCGCAAACTTTCCATCAAACTTTGGTAATTTCAGTTGTGGCAGACGATGATGATGAGGAGCAGCTCCAAATCCTGTAGCGTTGAACATACTCGTCTCCATTGCTGCATTACGACTCCTAGAATGATTCAGTAAGGAAAGAATTTTTGATTTTGCGGCAATATATGCTTCTTCAAATTCTGCACTTGACATGTCCGAAGGATTCAGCGCTTCGATCTTGCTTTGTATCGCACAGAGTTGTTGAAAATACGTTTCTACAATTTGTAAACGACACTCAAGGACAGAAGAATCGACTTCGTTGTCTTCGCTTCCGATTCTGTCTTTGATACTGACTAATTTGCGCTTTACAATCGATCGCTGTTGATGAAGCAGCTCCAATTGGTGCTCCTCTTCTGACGAGTCTTGTGAAATAATGACTTGATGCTCCATCATTTTGACTGCAAACAGTAGAAAATGTAACAATAGTAGGTGGCAGTAAAATAAAGGGATCAAAAGTTCCAAGTCGAAAGCGACGGAAAGCCAAAGGAACGCTATCCGTTTCCTTAATTATGACTTCTAAATGATGTGTGTTGTAGAAGTCCTGTCACGGTCGCCAATGTTTCTTCAGGAAAGAAAAACGCTCCTACGACTTGTTTGAACCTTGCGTGATTTATTTTCAAGTGTCTTTTCTTTTAGTGGCGCACTGCCTTATATCTCATCTTATTTATGTATAATATATTACTTGGAATTTACCAGTTATGTTGACATCAGGTGACATGCAAATTTGTTATGTTACTAAGCTATATGATAATGCATTGTGTATACATATGTATGTAAGCAAAGAAGGAAAGCAAAATAGACAAAGAAATAAAGAGAGTAAGCGTATGAATGCATGTGCATATTAATGTACAGAAAATAATGTGCCCAGTTGACCAGTTGTACATACATATGTACATATGTATGTTTAGGCAAGAACCGCAAATTGGTGAATTCAAGGCCAAGGTCATTGCTTTATGCATATAGCTAGTTGCGCAGGTACAGTGGAGCGAAATGATCAAACAGTCAGTTTAAATATAATTAATTCTCTATATGTTTTATTTGTATAAAATAGTGGAGTAAAATCTTGTGGGTAAACGCGGGTACAAGCTAGTTAAAACATAAATCAAATAATTACTTAAAAACCATCATATTTTAACATGTATTATACTTAGTACTTTTCTAGTACCTTTTCGCAAAAAGGGATCACATTGTTCCCCCTTTCTGCGTACTTCTAAAATACAACTATAGATTAAGGAGTGTCAGAATTTAGCTGTCAGTAAGTACATAACCTTTTATAATTGAATCATGTAATAAACACATACCATGAACCAATTACTACAGATCACGCAATCAAGCAACCGTGTATTTGTAATTGATTTTGAGAGAAAAGTGAGTGACGATGCGATTGCGAAATTTTTCTGTTTGTTTACACTTCATTTTTTATTTCAATTATCGTGGCGATTTGTTCGCAATTGGACGCGTGTAAAACAGTTTCTATTGCGAAAACCAAATTCCATAAACACTTCTTGATAATTTCCTATAAATTTTGTTATAATTACAATAATTCATTACACTCAATCACAGCACTTTTTCGGTGTTCTTGTTTTGTTCTGCGCTTTATTATAATTTCGCTTCATATGACAGCAAAGAAACATGATGTCAAAAGCACTACTGGCAGAAAATTATTTTTTTCTCGCACTTCGCATTGCATGATCTGGTATAATTGGTTCATGAACCCATACTTCGCTATACGTTTTCGATTAACGGCCAAAAATGTTTCGCTATAACGGCAAAAAAACTTTTTTTCGAAGTCGATATATCTACATGTTGCCAATCTTGCGCAAGTGCAATCTCGACGCACACTCTTTTCTATTTTCTCTTGTTTACGAGCGTTATATAGTGTACATTTTAAAAATCGAAAAATCTGCGCCCGGTTATAAGGTGTCTAAAGAACGATTTACTTCAGATTAAATCCATTTAAAAAAAATTATGTATGTATACATACACATATTTTATGTAACACGAAGTCGTTCAATTTTAGTTTATAGATTATTGTTGGTTTTTGGAGTCTTTTATTATTTTATGAACAAATGTGTGTACTTGTTATGCATGATTGAATAATTAATAAATTTGTGTATTATTAAAATTGAGTACTGAAAGGACTATATTTAAAATGTAAATAATAAAAATTGTATTTTAAAAATTCAACCAACAAGCCCGGTTGGGCGTGAAAACATAATTCCAGTACTCCATTTCACATATTTTCCGAGATATGCGGTATCAAAAATTTATAGGTGGTACGCCCACTCTTCCAACAACCATGAACGTGAAACTGATTTTACATCTGTACCGAATTCCATCGGTCCATCGCAAGCAAGGAAAGTTCCATTCCCACTCATATTTTATAAGAAATGTCCTATCTTTCATTACAGGTTATGAGCGGA
The DNA here is from genome assembly GCA_963971545.1 of Philophylla caesio. NCBI lineage: Eukaryota > Metazoa > Arthropoda > Insecta > Diptera > Tephritidae > Philophylla > Philophylla caesio. The sequence goes on along the minus strand of OZ020609.1, from coordinate 27,301,815 downwards.
CGTCTTGCTAAATTTTATTCCAATTCGTTGAGCCGTTTATATGTATATGTATATATATTCATATATGTATATTTTTTGCAGATTTAACAGCCTGTATTCCGTTTGTTTTGACAAATTGGTCGGAATCGAAATGAATGGCATTGCTATCCATCGAAATCTATGATTTTTTCTTTTTGTTTTAAAGAATTGCTTCTGATCCTCACATAACTGAAGAAACTAACAACAACAAAAGCGGACCTGTAAATTTGTTTAATTAGAAAATAAATCAAATCAAATCATATTTATTTTAAGCATATAAATATACAAAAAATAATAAAAATAACAGCACTAGCTCGAGGCCATCATCTGGTTTTTAAATAAAAGTAACATATAATTATATCTTATGTATAAAACAGTTCAAAAGTATATAATACATTAAAAATCAAAAGAGATATGTTACATAATGCTAGAAATTTAGATATATTGTTTATATGTAAAGATGTTGTGTTAGAGAGAAGCTCCGATGGAACAGCCGTGCCAAATATTATCCGCCTTATATTTGAAAATTGTGGGCATTTATCCAAGATGAGTTTTACTGATGTGCAGGAAGCCTTGCTAAATGAGCAGGATGGATCTCCAGATGTTTACATGAGCCACCCTGTGGCGAATGTCGTGGAGAAGAAGCAGAAAATTTAAAAACAATCAGGGCATTCGATGACGTTTGTGATACCGACCGGACATATTTTCCGAGCGACCCCCCATTTTATTGTGAAATAAAGTTTAATTTAATTTAAACCCCCTTTTTTATTTTCATTTTTTAATTAAAAGGAAAACGCCGTGACTTTGGTGAGTGACGCCCCCTACCAGTGTATTTGTGAAGTGGTGGTAAAGTTAATGATGTTCCTTCGGCCTATTAGAAAGGCACCTATTAAAAAATTAAATTAAAATAAATAACTACATACATATACATACATAAACAACCATATTCAATAGTGGAAACCAATACAGTGCACATATGTACATAAATATAAAAACACCACAAAAAACACAAAATAGAACGGGCGCGAAAGTAAAAAGAAAAAAAAAAAAAACTACAAATAAAAATACATACATACATATATATTTGCGGGCGCGAACAAAAATTAAATTAACAATATAAAAAAAGAAAAAAGTGGACACGGGCATCAAGAGCTGGACGACGTGGAGGAGGAAATATAACCCTTACAAAAGGCACTTTTCGGCAGTAGCTACACATATAATATACAATACCCAAACCCCGTTGAAGCGCTACAAAGTGAGTTGTATCTATTTCAATTTTATCTCAAAATTGCATACACAAAAATAGTTTCCTTTGCTTAGATTTTGTGTTCTCATACACACCTCAAATACCCCAAACATATTATTCAAGCATTGTCTTGCAAAATAAATTCCGGCAATACCCCTTTTGCTAAAACAAGTAAAAGCAGGATTGTAATAATAACACCGAAGCAAAGGAAATCTAATTTAATAAAAAGTGCAAGTAATTCAAGTTCCCGCGCTTACTGCACGCATTAAAGTGTATACATATGTACATACATTCATACAAAACATTGCCTTAAATATTCCAGCACTTTGAATCCAGTACATAAAAATATATATTTACGTACATATGTACATATACTCGCATTAAATTTCGCGCTCTGTGCATACCGGTTTTTAATACATATTTACATTGCTCTTACGGCAGTTTTCTTACTCGCCCCTTATACCGGTAACAAAAAAATAATAATTTACATATTTACATACAGTACTTTTACTGTGCTCTCTTCTCACACATACACATACCTACATTCCAACTTTTATTTTATACCCTATACGGCATTCCATACATAAAGTAAGGCAGAGCAAAATACGTGCGTGGAAAAAGACATTGAAAACAAAACATAAAATAAAGGGTATACACCTTTAACAAAATAAATATAAAATTTATTTAAATTCTCAAATTTATTTAAAAAAAAAAAAAAAAAAAAAAAAAAAATTTTTTTTTGTTTTACGGATAAAAGGAAATAAATAAAAATAAAGTTTCCAGAATTAACTCCGATACACACTCACACTCAAATTATTAAATGCAATCTGACAAGTCAAAACCCAAATCTCCTCAGGTTTTGGAAATTCCAAAAATGTGTGACGAAGAAAAAGCCCTAGGCACCCCCGCCGAAGCTACACGCTCAAAACAAGGGGCAAGACCAAAGAAAGCCAAAGATGTCTCGGCTACAAAATTTATTACAGAGAGTGACAGTTTAATTCGATACTGTACACGATTCTCCTCTGCTCCCATACAAGACAATTCGGAATCGGTTTTAACGATAAAAAATTCGAATCTCGATAATTTTTGGGCACGTCTGCAATCATGCTACGATGCAGTAATCGAGACTGACGATTCCGATTTACCAGAAACTTTTAAATATTCGGCACTCGCCAAATACGAAGCCTGTCTCGATCAATACGAAGAGACAAAAGCAATGATTTCCGATCAGCTTAAACTAATACAACCAGTGGCGGCACCTACTCCGCCCCAGAGAGTAGAGAGACAAAATGCACAAGATGATACCCCAAACATCTACCTCAAAGTGCCAGCTTGTGACACAGAAATATTTAATGGCGGCTACGACCAGTGGCCAGCATTTCGGGATATGTTTACGGCAGTATACATAAACCACCCCAAGTTATCACAAGCACAAAAATTGTACCACCTCAGGTACAAAACAAAAGGCGAAGCCGGATCAATTGTGAAAAAATTCCAATTGAGTGACGAAAATTTCAATTTAGCGTGGGAAGCATTGAAATCCCGCTACGAAAATGAAAGGGTCCTGGTCGATAACCAAGTGACCATTTTAATGAATCTCCCTAAGATTCAGAAAGAAACTTTTGAAGAGTTTCTTAAATTACAAACAACCGTCACAAACTGCCTTTCGGTTCTAAAGACGCAAGACATCCCAGTCGAAGCGTGGGACGCAATATTAGTAAATATTTGTGCCGCAACACTGCCAGCCGCAACACTGCGCTTATGGGAACAATCCCTAGTTTCCCGGAAAAAATGCCCAACATGGCAACAAATGAGCGATTTTCTTACAACCCAATATGAAATCGCAGAGAGAGTTAAGCCGTCCCAAACAGACAATGAATTCAAAATGAATTTCTCAAAACCCCAATACAAAAATAATAATCAACATAACAGAAGCTTCAGCAAACCACAATCGTTCGTATCAGAGCAAAAGAAAAGTTGGTTATGCGATCTCTGTAATACCAGCCACTCATTAAGAAGCTGCCCAAACTTCAAAAAAATGTCAGTTCAAGACAGAAATAATCACGTCAGAGAAAAGAAACTCTGCATAAATTGCCTCTCATATTCCCATACGACAAATACCTGTGAAAGCAAATTCAAATGCGTATATTGTCAAAAAAGACACAACTCAATGCTTCATGTTAATAATTTCCCAAATATGAAGCAAAATAATACAAGAAGAACTACGGGACTTGTTGCAACAGCAACCAACTCAAATCCCGACACCCCCGAAAATAGGGATGAACACCCCTGCTGCTCTAAAGCATCAAATGTACAAGCGCTTCATTCCGAAAATGAAAGCCAAATACTTTTACCCACAGCGATAAGCTACATCGAACATCGAGGAGAAATTTTCAAATTAAGGGCATTAATTGATCAAGGATCACAAAGATCATTTATATCATCAAAAGCTCAAAATCGCCTCAAACTGCCAATTAAAAACTCAAACTTCCAAATATCGGGTATGGGTGGAAGAGTTATCCAAAACTCAAATAAAATTTGTTCTTTAACCCTAATATCACCCAAAGCGGACATAAGAATACAGGCTCAAGCCATTGTTCTACCGCAACTCACAAACATGCTTCCAAGTTACGAAGTAAATAAAAGACATTGGGAAAAATACTCCCACCTCACGTTAGCTGATCCCAATTGTCACACCCCATCTCAAATCGATTTCCTAATTGGCAGTGATTTAATACCACAAATTATTGTCGAAGGTTTTGAAAATTTTTTAAACACTCTATTAGCCCAGAATACCATATTTGGATGGATTCTAAGTGGCCAAGTCCCAGAAAAAATTTGCGCGTTTACTACTCGTGTTGAAGATATTTATAATGAATATTTAAATACACAATTAAAAAAATTCTGGGAGATAGAAGAACTCCCCCCAACTACTCAAATCAAACCAGAAGATCGGACTTGCGAAGACTTCTATAAAGCCACGACAACTCGAAACAAAGTATGGAAAAAAATCTCATGAAAAAAGGCGAGCTCAAATCACAATACGATAGTGTCTTGGAAGAATACATGGATCTCAATCATATGGAAGAAACCACTTCTTATGAAAAAATTCATAAAGGTAAATACCTCTCATTTTACCTCCCCCATCACGCGGTATTAAGACTTGATAAATTAACCACAAAGTTACGAGTAGTATTCAATGCCTGGAAATGCACAAGTTCAGGCAACTCTCTAAATGACGTTCTCTATACAGGGCCAACATTACAACCTGATCTCATGCTGTTAATACTAAATTGGCGCATGTTCAAATATGTGTTCAATGGCGATGTAGAGAAAATGTACAGGCAAATCCTATTACACGAGGATGACCAAAATTTCCAGAGAATAGTCTTCCGCAAGTCAAGTGATAGTCCCATCCGCGACTACAAATTAAAAACAGTAACATTCGGAATAAATTGCGCACCCTATTTAGCCATTCGAACACTTCACGAATTGGCAAAAGATACCGAAAAATCCCAACCTCTGGCAACCACAGTATTAAAACAACATACTTACGTGGACGATATTCTGTCAGGAAGCCATAGTTTATCGATAGCTTGTGAATCACTAAACCAAGTGATTGAATCATTGAATTCAGCAGGCTTTCCCCTAAAAAAGATCACCTCAAATCACCCCGATATTTTGAAAAATATTAAAAAAGATGACTTGTTAGACACTGACTTCCTTAAATTCGAAAAGGCAAGTACAACAAAAACGCTGGGCATACAATGGAATGCGATAGCAGATGAATTCTCCTACACTCTCGAGTCAATATCTGCGTTATCCGCCATAACCAAGCGACAAATTCTCTCCTCGGTGGCAAAACTTTTCGACCCCGCAGGATGGCTCTCGCCAATAATGATACAAGCAAAAATCCTCATACAAGAACTATGGTTAGACGGTACCGATTGGGACGAACAAGTCAAACCTCTACGTTTGATAAAATGGCATCAATTCGCCAATAGTTTACCCACAATCTCAGAGATACGAATTCCAAGATGGATAAACTTCTCACCCCATCACAATGTCGAATTACACGGCTTTTGTGACGCCTCAGAAAAGGCATATTGTGCTGCAATCTACGTGCGCACTGAAAACAATAATAAAGTATCATCCCGTCTCTTAGTGGCAAAAGGCAAAGTCGCCCCCTTAAAGACTCTAAGCCTACCCCGCCTCGAACTATGTGGCGCAGTTCTATTAGCAAAATTAAGTGCACTCGTCCAATCACACCTCAAATTAAATGACCGAAAACTATATCTCTGGTCAGACTCAGAGATTGTATTAGCGTGGTTGGAAAAACCCCCATATACCTGGAAGACATATGTTTCCAACCGAATCTCTCAAATACTCGACTTAGTTGGTCCAGCCACTTGGCGACACGTCGCCAGTGGTGATAACCCCGCCGATCTTGGCACACGAGGATGCAGACCTCTACTGCTCACCACCTCCTCTCTTTGGTGGACCGGTCCAACATGGCTTACAGAATCCCCCGAATTCTGGCCAAAGTCCCCTTCACACAATATTATACCCCCAGAAAGTCGAAAAATTGAAAATTTTCACATCACACAAGATGATGCTGATATACTGGAACGATTCTCTTCATTCTCTTGGGCACTAAGAGTAGTAGCCTATATGTTCCAGTTTATACAACGACTTAAAAATAAGGTCAAGAGAATACCCAATTCTCATTTACCCCAACTCCAGCATTCCGATATCCACAAGGCAAAGGTAAGCCTAATCTCGTATACTCAAACACGATATTTTAGCCGTGAAAAATCACAATTACTAAACTCTAAGCCGATTGATAAAAGGAGTTCACTGCTAGTACTGAACCCATACCTAGACTCAGCCGGGTTGATTCGTGCCGATGGACGGCTGGTAAATTCTAGTCTTACATATAACGAACGGCACCCCATAATAATCCCCGAAAAATCCCCGTTTGCCAAATTATTTATAAACTTTCTTCACCAGCTTATGCTACACGCTGAGCATCGCCTGATGCAACAAATGATCCGACAGGAATTTTATATCCCGCGCCTCAAGGCCCAAATTAAGAAGTGCATTTTCATGTGCAAAGTATGCACCATACATAAACAAAAAATGCGGAACCAGATCATGGCAGCTTTACCACCTGAACGCTGCAATTTCGCTCCACCCTTTACAGTCACAGGTGTTGACTTTGCTGGGCCTTTCCAGATAAAGGCCTCTATGTTATGGTCCTCAACCTACACTAAAAGGTACGTGGCCGTCTTTGTGTGTTTTACTACTAAAGCGGTACACCTTGAGCTATGTTCAGATCTGACCACGGCGGCTTTTCTCGCGGCATTTGCTCGCTTTGTCGGCAGGCGAGGCTACCCTTCTAAAATGATTAGCGATAACGGTAAAACGTTTATCGGAGCTAAACGAGCCACAGAAAGGGAATTTATCAAATTCATAGATGAGGTCTCCCCTGAAATCATCAAAAAATATGCAACCCAAGGCATTGATTGGCAATTTATCCCACCAAGCGCTCCACACATGGGCGGATTATGGGAATCAGCAGTGAAAAGCTTTAAAATCCATTTCAAAAAAACCGCAGGCAGTCATAAGTTCAACTTGGAGGAGTTTTTAACATTGCTTACTCGAATTGAAGCTGTCCTCAATTCACGGCCACTCTCAACTCTCTCACAAGATCCATCAGATCTAACAGCTTTATCCCCTGGGCATTTTCTAAGAGGAGCCCCACTCCTCGCAATACCCGAACCGAGCACAGACTCACTTAGTTTAGTGAACCGAAGGGAAAAAATTAAAATCCTCCATCACGAATTCGGCCGCAGATGGAAAGAAGACTACCTCAAAGATCTTCAAAAGCGATATCGTTGGAAAACTAGCCAAACGGAACCAAATATCGGAGATTGCGTCATTATAAAAGGTGAATGTCTTCCACCCACAGAATGGCGACTCGGACGAAAAGAAAAATTACACCGCGGGCCTGATGGCCATGTCCGAATCGTTGATCTCCGCACACAATCGGGAAAACTAACTCGACCTCTTGTAAAACTGTGCTTTCTTCCCGCCGCTGACGAATTGACCGCAAACCCCGCACATTAATAAAATTGAGCCGTAAACTCGTAAAACAATAAACCAAACTCGCACTTTACGTACATATACTTAATCCAATAATCGTATATCAAACTAATACGAACACAAGACCCAAATCAAATGCACCACTGCTGCACTCACTTATTACATAACATGTAACCCCGTATATACATACATAAAAAATACCTCCTTTTTCCCACAGAAATCAATGGAGTACGACATGAACGAGATCGCCGAAGCTATCGAGCAAGTCGACCGCACGTCACCTACACAATCCCGTGCCCCAACTCGTCAACCTCGCTCCGCAGTCGTCAGAGTTCCGGCAGTTCCAGTAGCCGCACCCCGCACCAGCGTGCGCCGATCATCGGCAACCCCAACGCCAGGAAACCCGCCGGCAACCATCACAAGTTCAAGCGGAGTTGAGGCGAACGGCCACGAACAGCGCCGTTTGAGATGCGGTCTGTGCGCTCAACGGCACTTCCTGCGTCACTGCCCCATATTTAGGGGCATGCCACCTCTACAGCGGCAGCAAGTAGCCCGGGCCCAAGGGCATTGCCTAAATTGCATGGCGCTCACGCACACGACGCAAGAGTGCACGTCACTAAATTTGTGCCAAATATGCCACAGACCGCATCACACCCTCTTCCATCGCCTACCCAGGCGCACCGAGGTCAGCGCACCAAATCGTCGGCGTCCACCGCAGCCACCACATCGACGCCAACAGCAGCCACCGCTACATCCACCGCCAGCAGCGACCAGACGAAGGCAGACCGCCTGGACCCAACCAGCTATAAGCAGCTGTCGTCAGCGTTCTACAGGCCTAAGCGACGTGGTAGAGGTGTTGCAACAGCTGCAGCGATTGCTAGGCAATTAATTCGCCTAGGGGGGCCGGGATGTTTACATGAGCCACCCTGTGGCGAATGTCGTGGATAAGAAGCAGAAAATTTAAAAACAATCAGGGCATTCGATAACGTTTGTGATACCGACCGGACATATTTTCCGAGCGACCCCCCATTTTATTGTGAAATAAAGTTTAATTTAATTTAAACCCCCTTTTTTATTTTAATTTTTTAATTAAAAGGAAAACGCCGTGACTTTGGTGAGTGACGCCCCCTACCAGTGTATTTGTGAAGTGGTGGTAAAGTTAATGACCAGAATTGAACACGTTTAACAGGTGTGTAATCTGCGTATGACCCAAACGAAGCCTTGTGAAAATCAAAATATCTTTATTTTCAGTTTGAGAAGGAAAGATAGGTTTAGCTTTGGTGGGATTAATAGCAGCGTAATGATGATTGTAATATTCTTCAATAAGGACTTCGTATGGAAGTGTTGTTTTACCAGACGTTTCAAGTCTGCTTTTTCAAGAGCATCAAAAAAAGATTGCAGGTTCCATATGAACACCCTTCGCAGTGTAATCAGCGAATTCATTGCCTTGGATGCCACAGTGTCCAGGTATTCACATTAACTTAATTTTACTTCGTTGTTTGATTAGCAAATCTCGAACGTATGTTACCAAAAGACTGGTATTGCTTAAATTTCGAAGGGCGTTGACGGCAGATTGACTATCAGTGCAGATACAGAAAATGCCTTTAGCTTTGGAAGTTATTTCTGCGGCTTGATAGATAGCAAACATTTCACAGGCGAAGATGGAGCAGTTGTTATCCAGGAGTTTCTTTTTTTAAAACTACAAGGTCTTTTGATATAACCGCGAAAGACGTTGAAAAGCTATTTTTTGAGCCGTCGGTAAAAATGAAATAAAACGACCTCAAAATTAGCTATCGTTTGTTCTCAAAAGAAAATTTGTTGGTAAATGAGAGCATAGGTATTTTGCTTTTGACAACTTGAAAAGCAGTCAACAAATGACGAGTCTGATAATAGCCAAGGCGGGCATTTAGGATAAGCTTGTCGAATGGATTTAACTCGTATATTAATTTCCCTGGCCAGAAGATGAACACGATATAACACGAGTCTCTTTGGCAGTAATTTCCAAATTGCAGCATTGAAGATGTTGTTGTAAAGGTTGTAGTTTGTGCAGTGTAAAACCGTGTGCATGAGGCCAGAAATCATATAATCTACTCGTTCAGTCAGGCTTGGGAGTCGAGATTATGCTAAAATATTGCATATAGATGTTGTAGGGAAAGCACGTATGCTTTTTCGCAGAGCAGCATTACATGGAACACAAAAGAGATTTACATTGCTTTTGGCACAGCTTCTATAAATAGGCAACGCGTAGTCAATAACCGATAATTTTAGTGATTTTACAATATAACAAAGGGTAAAAATATGTACAAAATATTTTACTATATTAAAGCACTTTATTAACTTGTTTCTAATATAGTTACAGTGAAATCTAAAATTATATTTGCTATCAAAAATCTTTATAACAGAAAAAGTTTTTTCTAAGAGCGGTCACCCCTCGGCAGGCAATGGCAAACCTCCGAGGGTATTTCTGCCATGAAAAAGCTTCTCATTAAATACATATGCCATTCGGAGTCGGCACAAAACTGTAGGTCCCTCCATTTGCGGTATAATATAAAGACGCACACCACAAATGGTAGGAGAAGCACTGTGCTATATAGTGTACGCGCCAAAATTATATTATATTATCAAAGAAAACACCTAGTATTTTCATTTGATTAACATTATTTACAGGTATGTTATTGTAAGACAGTTGTATATTCGGACAGCACCTCTTTCGACAAATATGCGGGATACTGCTTTTCTCATATGAAATAATCGCTCCCGATTCGAGCGATCATATAGAGATGTCCCCCAGGATTCTGTTAAAGACTGTTCTAACCGATACCAAGTTATCGAGCTTAGTAAATATTAGAACGTCATCAGCGTAAATACTGTGGCTAATACTGTATTTATTTATAATTTTGCTTATTTCGTCAAAAACTGTAATAGGAGAGGCGAACCCTGGGGAATTCCGTTTTCTAAATTATATTTGTCGGTCTTCGGTTTGTTTGAAAACTTTTAACTAGGTTGTATATCTTAGGGCCTACCCCCATTTTTTTTTAATTGTCTTAGGACAATATGTTCACCAATGCGATCGAAAGCTTTTTCGAAATCAAGGGAAAGTGATGTAACATGCTTCTTTCTAGATATTGCACTTGAAGAGAAATGCCCAAAATATAAAAGTGCATCAATGGCCCTTTTTAAAGGCAACTTGGTTAAAATTTAGAAGTTTATGTTTGGAGGCAAACCACATCAGTCGATTCGCAACTATCTTCTCCGAAAACTTGCTGATACATGGCAGCAGTGATATTGGCCGAAAGTTAGAAGGATAATTTAATGGCTTATTAGCCTTAGATATATGAGTTACACAAGCACATTTCCAACTTTGAGGAATGATGCCAGAAGAAAAAAATTAGGATACATTATTATACTGTCATTGCCAGGAGAGGTGCCCTTAACTTTATTAACGACATTGTCGAACTCTCGCATAGCGATGGTACTGTCAATTTCCTTTGCAGAACGAATGAGATTTTGTGGGGGACAGTATCTTTCATTTAAAATCCTAGATTTATGGATCGCAAAGTGATGGGAAAAGTTTGTATCTGCTAAATAATCAGACCAATGTTTTGCAAATAAAATTGGAATTTCTTTTGCAGAGGAAAGGGATTTATTATTTATTATAAGCTGTGGTACAGTAAAATGGCTGTAAGAGCCCGATAGTTATTTTTTATTTTTTTCCATATTTCTTTAGGAGAGGATGATGGATTGATGGCACCGGTGACACTCATAAAGCTTTATTTTTTTGCTCTTTTAGCATAAAGTTTAAATTTGGTGTTTGCAGCTTTATATAGCATGAGGTTTTGGCTCGAACGAAAACGTTTAATTGTGTACCACGCATCCTGTTTTATGGTACGTAGCTTCTTATTCCACCAGGGTAAACATTTCTTAGTAAAGTATGGTCGGTGGAATAAACTTGGTTTTGTTTATCACACAACAATCTATATTTTTCACAATCAGCTTTATCATTTTTAAATTTAGGTATATGTATCTTCTTATGGCTTATGTCATAGTTTAAATGAAACAGTATAGGGTAGAGGTCACTTCCACAGAGATTATCTAAAACTTTCCACGAAAGAAGTGGGTAAATGCAGGTTGACGATACCGTGATATCTTTGTGGAAAAATGCGTCGGAGATTTATCATTTAAGGCAATTAAGTCTTGAGAACAGATAAACTCCGCAATTGCTTTACTTCTTTTATTTTGAACAGAAGAGCCCCAAAGAAGACTCCAACCATTAACATCTCCACAAAAAATTAATGGCTGAGGCAATGAAACCAAAATTGATTTGAGCTCACTGAGATCAAAATCTTTATTAGGTGGAAGGTAAACTGATATCAATGTAAAGGTTATATATGTTTTAATTTCAAATACAAGTATGTTTAAACTTGTTTGAAAATGGATTCTTTTATGGTAAATGCCTTTTTTAACAAGAACACCAGTCACGTGTTAATTCAAATTATTTGTATTGTGGAAGTAAGCTACGTAAGGAGAAGGAGGAGAGGGGTTATTGTGGTAACTAAGATGAGTTTCTTGTAAAGCTATAAAAGCGGGCTCAAAATCGGATATAAGCAAAAGAAGCTCATGATAATTATTGAAAAGGCCATTTATATTTCATTGCAAAGAAGTGAACATCAGTAAGTGTTAAGATTTAAACGTAAATTAGAAATTAATATTATTCAATTTTGTTATTGTGAGCGTCATTCATCAGAAGAGTCTAACATATTTGATAATTAGGTGAGAGAAATACCTCTTTTTTATAGATGGAAGCGGGGAAAAATTACTATTCGTAAAGCTATCGTCTGTAACAGGCTAACTTAATATTCACGGCTTGCGTTTTTGGACGCAAGCACGCAAGATTTTTAACCACCCCCACCCGAAATTGATTTGCGTGCGTTTACTTTTAGAGTTGCATGGCTGTCAAATTCGCTTGAGAACAATACAAGGTGGAAGTTTTCAGCGTTGGTTCAATTTATTTATTTGGTTTAAAGCTCAAAAATTAATAAACAATTAAATATTATCTTAATTTATATGAAGAGCTTCAACACAGGAGCTTATTAACAAGTTTGGCAATTGATTTGTTTCCTCTTTTATATTATATAAGCAATAATAATCATAATCCCAAGTTTCAAACAATGTACAAAATTACAAAAAGTTTTCATTCAAAACATTTTTATAATTTTTTTGCTCATCCAAACAAAAAAGTCCGTATTCGTTATATTTAAGACAATGCGCATCACCCTCAACGGTGGGATAAACGTCAGATCGACAATGCACGCAAAATGAAAATTCGAAATTAAGTTAGCTTTTGGCGCACGCCGTTCAATTTCGGTTGCACCCATACAAGTTGTATGAGCATGAGACATTTTTGACAGAAAATTGCCGGAGTGCGTGAATATTAGGTTAGGCTGTAATAATTTTGGCATTTTTAAGAGAACTTTTTGAGGTGATATAATTTATTGCGTAGAGCGTTATATCATTTGTAGTGGTGTTTGATTTATTAAAAGATGTATTCTCCAATTCTCACAAGACTGTTGATAAGCTAAGCTATTTCTTGGAAAGAGAAGTGTTTCGTCGTTGGAGACTTTTGATTTTGAAGAGTAGTTTTGCTTGGTATTCAATGATTTTGCGGTGTTGTTGTCTTTATTCATTAATATTTTTGGGATAGAAGTAATATGGGCAAAAGTAGCACGTGGTGATTCGATTAAAGGAAGGGAAGGACTTGGAGAGCTATTTTGTGCAGTATTTGATGATTTGAAGTTGTTGTCTTTATTTGCTATTGTTTTTGGTATAGAGGTAGCATGAGTATTTACTGTAGTGGTAGTATGTGAAGTATTTGTTAGTGAAAGGGCAGAGGCGTAGTTTTGGAGTACTAAGGGGGATCGGATCATTTGCATACGATAAATATTTCCAGCTTCCATCATAGAACATTTATTTATGGTTTTTATACCCAAAATGTCTTTAGCTTGCTTGAATTTTTTGCACCCGATGGATGACGAAGGATGTTTTTCGGAACAGTTAGCACACATTATGCGACTGCAATCGTCTGGTTGATGTGGGGGTAGGGCGCATCCAACACATATTGGTTGATTTTTGCACCATTTAGAGGTGTGGCCATGGAGTTGGCACATTTTGGATCGCATGGGATTAGGGATATACTCCCTAACTTTTGCAGAGTGCCAATATACATCTAATTTGTCAAAACTCAAAAGACAAAAGATAGACACCACTTGGAGAAGGCCTACCATCAATAATTTTATTAAATTTGTAAATAGAAGTTACACCTTGGCTGCTCAGTTCACTAACTATTTCCTGGTATATAACTTTGTTCAGATAAGGGGCGTAGATTGTTCCCTTGGTGGTGTTAAGTGAGGAGTGCAAAGAAAATTTAACACGGCACACACCATGTAATTGGGTGGTTGTCACAAATGCGTTTGTTTTTTTTTTGTCCTTTACTAGCAATAAAAGATTACCATCTCAGAGCTTTCTTAATTATAAGTTGTACTGCTTTATGAACCTCGAAACATGAAAAATCCGAAATTTTTTTATTTTCGTCACTGCACGCTAGAACCAGAAATTTTGGATCTGCCACCGCAATACTTGGTAATTCAGGGGAAATGTTTAGAACCATTTGTAAGTTTATTTTTTTTGCGTGGGGTATCGTTTGCAAGTAATGCAAAACGATTCTCCCTGTTATCCGTTGCCCTAGAAAACATTTTCATATAAAAAAACTCACTAAATCGAAACAAAGAAATAATTTAACTTAATAGAAATGTATAAAACAAGGTTTTGTCTTTATCAACTAAGAGAGGAAAGGTAACGGAATAACCCGCACTGAAAAACCACAATGAAATAGCACCTAGAGGACCAAACACTTTGAATGCTAGACGCAGACTGTCAAGTAGAAAATAAAAAGAAAACAATATGATTATATTTTATTTGCTCATGATCGACAAAAAAAGCTAGATTTTAATCAATTTTGTATCGAAACATTTTTGTATTTTTGTATTGAAAACACCAAACATTTAACCCATGTATTCAGCAACATTTGCTTATGAATATGCAATTATTTATATCCCGCTACCTTGACTGGGGGGTATTTATGATACTCACCAGCTTCACTGCCAGAAAGTGCCAATATTAAAATAACATCGCACAGAAGGGTTGGCTTTCTATGTGTTCTGGTAAGACATATTAGATGTTTCAAATGAAGAATTACTATTAAATTCATAAATTTTTTACAGAACTTACCCAAATTCATATAATCATAAAATCGAATGTCAGTTAATGAAAAAAAAATTACAAATGAGTTAGTGAAGCCAACGGGGTCGAGCGTAAGCAGGATGTGAATGAAGCGCAATATTTCCACCGAACACTACGGATCTAGACCCGGAGGGTGTCGAAACTACCCTTCCCCCCTAATCCAGGGAGTCATGCGTTACCATGCCCATGGATGGTTTGCAGTCAGGGGGCTTTTCCGACTGTATTCTAACGGTGCTCCCGGACACCGGTCCGCCTCCGGGAGCAACGGTGGACTTGCTTACTTCCGGCCACCGAACGGTCTCGGCTCAATAGGTGGCCAAAGAACCAGAATGGTAATGAATAACAAACAAACAGCCTCGGAACCCTGCACGGGTAGTGTCGCCGACGGACACGGCGAAGCAACGTCCAACCCTATCTCCTGAACCGCAACGACAGTGCCGAAAAGGCCTGCACGACCCAAAACCCATATTCGATCCTCCGCAGCGACTGGAGATATGGCCCCACCCCTTGAGGGTAAGCCATCCTCCGGTGAAGCCGGAAGTACTAAGCCCCTCGAGGGAAAAACGCTTCCGGTGAAAAAGCTGAGGACGATCAATCCCCCCAGGCCCACCAAGGCCTGCACAGTTTGGTGGTCAAACAGGGGTCCTCCACGGACAAAAAACCAACCACCGCTACGCAAAATACTGGCAAAGCCATTAAGCCTCACGTCAGGGCCCAGCGTGACCGGAGGGCAGCCCCGAAGGTCATAAAAAGGCTGGAGGCTATACCATACGTCCAACTGACGGAGGCACAGAAAGCCTCTCTCGAGTGGGCCAAGGGAGTTCTAAACGCCAGCGAACAGCGCCCCTTAGGGACCGGCGCGAAAGACAAACCTCCCACTTGCACAGACCAGAGGAAGGACCTGGCCTCCAAGAGACAGCGATCTCAAGACGATACCCCGAGTGGATCGAAGAGGCACAGGACTTCCTCCCCCCGAACCGTCGGTCGATGGCCATATCAGCTAAGCCATTTAGCGAGGCGGCAAAGGAGCACCTTACGCTGGCTGTGCTCGACAAGAGCCATCCCGACGGAAATATCAGCACGGACAACTGGAAGTCCGTCTTGATGGTTTCTGCAGGGTCTATAAGGGCATACTCTTGAAGTATCCCGGCCCTGCACTAGTCGTCCGCGACGTCGGCTGGTATCAAGGGCGAATCAAGCTGGTCGCGTGCGCGGACAAGCGCGCAGTCCGGCTGTACAAGGAGGCAATCTCCTCGGTGGGACAGCTGTGGCCCGGGGCGGACTTGATGGCTGTCCACAGGGACGAGATCCCTAAACGGCCTCGAGCCTGGGCCTGGGTCCCAGCGAAACCATCTACACCACAAGAGATCCTCGAACTCATCCGCCTTGGCAACGGAGATCTACCCACCAATGATTGGAGGATAGTCCGAGTTGGCGAGACCAAGGAGAAGCAGCGTTACGTTGACCTCGTCATCAACGATTCTTCTATCCCAGTGCTCGCGGACTGTTGTGGGGTAATAAGTTACGGCTTCTACTCCATCACCATTAAGGTCCACAAGAGGGCAGAGGGAGCCAAACAGACGGACCAGACGGGCAACGCCTCGAGCGCACCCGATTCCTTGAACTCTGATGCCTACCAAACGGTAACAACCCCAGTAGCAGGTAGGATCAAGTCATGTATTCTTATTAAAAAACCACTTTCTTATATTCTCCCCTCTCAATACAGCGACGAAGACACAGTAAGCATAAGCATCCAGCTGAAAGAGAGCATCGTCTGGTTCCTAACCAGCTACATGGCCCACGACAGCCAATCTCTCCTTCCAAAAAGACTGAAGGA
This sequence comes from Philophylla caesio, assembly GCA_963971545.1. Lineage (NCBI taxonomy): Eukaryota > Metazoa > Arthropoda > Insecta > Diptera > Tephritidae > Philophylla > Philophylla caesio. Next base: position 27,285,313 of record OZ020609.1, on the reverse strand, counting down.
AGCCATCATAGGGGCTGACAAGCAAAGACTCCCGGTCATAATTGGAGCTGACTCGAACGCACATCACGAGATATGGGGCTCAAGTGATACCAACCCTCGAGGTGAGTGTTTACTTGATTTTATATTAGCAAATAATCTATACATATGCAACCGGGGGAACGATCCCACCTTCATGACCTCTGTCAGAAGAGAAGTGCTGGACATCACCATCGCATCAGGCAGCATGCCAGGCCTGATAAGCAACTGGCTAGTGTCCAAAGAGCACTCCTTCTCCGACCACCTCTATATAACTTTTAAGATAAATCTCAATCCCTCTACTCTAACAGCGTATAGGAACAAGAGGCAGACGGATTGGCAGAAATACAAGAACGCTCTCTCAGCCTCTTTGTCCAGACACGTTTATCACGATAGGCCAGGCCTATCGCAAACACCTTCGAACCTTACAAATCTTTACGCCTGTAAGACGGCCGTTGGGAAGAAATGGGGTATAAAGCCACACATTGTACACTGGATGTACACAGCTGTGATAAGACACATTCTTTTCTACGGGATCGTCGTATGGTGGCCGGCATTGAGCAGGACTCTTACCAGAGCAAAACTAGAACGGGTCCAGAGGGCAGCCGCAATGCTTATCACGGGAGCACTGCACTCTACACCCACCAAATCTCTGGAAATAATGTTAAATCTCCCACCGGTGGATCTCTACGGCAAATTTCTGGCGGCCTGCAGTGCTGCTAGGCTAAATGCGATCCTTCCGTGGAGAAATCTCAACTCCGGGCACGCAAATGTCCTGGCAACTCTGCCCGACAACCCGATGAGGTTGGATTACTTTCTACACCCTCCATTCTCTGGAAATAGATTCTCCACAAGAACCCCAGAGAGGAGCGAATGGCTGGGTACCGTGGACCTGGATCCAGGATCGACGGCTGTATACACAGATGGTTCCAAGTTAAACGAAACTGGTGAACTCGATCTAAACCTCAGTCTTCGTTTACCGGACCACTGTAGTGTTTTCCAGGCCGAACTAAATGCAATAATGGAAGCAGCTCGTATCCTTACAACGTGCACCTCCTTAGAACGAGGCATTACCATTTATTCTGACAGCCAGGCTGCTATTACATCTCTGAATTCCTACGATACAACCTCCAAGTTAGCCTTTGAATGCAGAGCAGCTCTAAACCTGCTGGCGGATATTTGCTCCGTACATGTTGTTTGGTTCCCTGGCCATAAGGACATCCCTGGCAATTGCCTCACTGATAAACTAGCAAGGAAAGGGACGGAACTAACTGTGATAAACTCTTCTCAAGAGGCGGGTTTACCCTTAGCATCCTATAAATACAGATTAAGATCTGAGCTTATGGGTAAGGTAAATTAAATCTGGGCATCGGAGCCCACCTGCCACTTTACAACACAAATCTGGCCAGAAGCCGATGAGAAGCGCTCTAAAGCTCTCACGATGCTTAGCCGCTCTTTTTTTAGATTAGTAGTTGGGGTGATAACCGGGCACTGCCTCATGGGCACGCTATCTCTATCTCTGCCACTGCCCTGGCTTGGCCAAGACGCGCAGTAAAGTTTTTAATTGTTACTTTTTGGACTGCTTAGCTGACTTGAACTCGGCAAGCATTTCCAATTTTCTACTCTATATTAAGCGCACAGGATGGTTCAATTTTTGAAAGAAGGTAGGGAGGGAATGAATGGCTTATGCCAGTGGTATCACAATGGGCTTCTTACAGCCTAAGTGTGCCACCCTAACCTAGTGATGCCAACTTTGTTTTAGTATAAAGAAGTTTGCAATATATTACCATTCCAAGTGGAAATTGTAGAATAAGCAACATTCTTCACGAGTTAAGAAACCGATATGTCATGAATGATAAACCATGGTTCATATTCAACAAATTTTAAACCGATCCCATTGAATTTCTGTGAATTTGTATTAGAATAATTGATTCCTTATACAGCTTTTCGCTTTGCGGCCAAGTTTCGTGGAACGTAAAGCGAGGTATGGGTGTATAATAATATAATTATTTGGCGCTTACACTATATAGCTCAGTGTTTGGTAAAGGTTCACCTACCATCTGCTTTTTCATGGCAGAAATACCCACGCAAGTTTGCCACTGCCTGTCGCTATTAGAAAAAAAAGTTTGCTATAATTAAGATTTTACTTGCCCTGGCTGAGATTCGAACATCGAACTCAGCGGCTTATCGAGTTATAGCACGCGCCGCTACACACTCGACCACAGCGGTTACTGCGGTATGTTATCTAACAAAAAATGAAAAACTGCAGTTTATCATGTTTTCCTCCTCTTCCATCCTTCAAAAAAGGTAGCAAATCGCTCGGAGAAGTTGCCTGAGAAAATTGTAAATTATTCTAAAATGTTTGAGTTAAGCAAAAAGGCCGAAATTACTAGTGACAATACAGTAGCAGCTCCGTTCCAGCGACTATTTGTGCTATTTGGGTAGATATTGCTATGTAAAGTGAGAAAAGCGTAAGGATCTCTAACGAATCATACCTTCCTTAGCAAGACGGTTCCCAATTATAATAATAATAATTTTACCCAGTGTGCATCTATCCAGCGTATCGGTCACCTTCTTAGTAATCAAGAAAGAGAGAGAGCGGTTGACGGAAAACGTCACATGTGTAGCCCTGCGATCCTAAAAGTACAAGAACATCAAAATGGGCTCAGGGAAAGCTTTCGTTGACACCGTCAATGTATCAGTAAATAAAGCCAATTTGATCCTGTCTGTAAATGCCGTAAACAACCAACAGATGGCTGTTACTCAAGTCATAAATGATGCTAGATAAATATTTTAGAACATCTGCATCTGCTTCTTAATAGCAATTAAAAATCATAATGTAACCAAATTCAAAAATAGTATCTTAGCTGTTGCAGAAATTGTGCTGCAAAAGCGCAGTCGCAAAGAGTTGTAAAACACACCATTCTTTATAGCGTTTTAAAGCACTCTTTATTTCCCTCGGTGGTCAACGCAGTTTCCATTAACACGCTTAAATTCTAAATGGCGTAGATAAACTTTAGGTTACCTGCGTTTTTGTGAATTTATTTTATTTCTGATGCACCTTACAGTTGTCCTCTTCATTTCTGTTTATATTTTTTTCAATTCCTTTTAAGAATTTTCTTGCCCACTGCCACATCAAGCAACTAATGTGCTTGTTTGCACTTGCTACAATGCAGACCCTCTCTACCGCAGCCCTTCACCCCGCTTCGAAAGGTATAACCAGCTGTGGAAAACGAAATTTTTTTTTATTTGTTTGTTTGTATCTTTTCAAGGAGGTAATCTCGCTCCTTTATCTCTGTCTCTCTAACACACACTATAACTCTAAGTATAGCCAATTTACAAGAAAAACAAAATTAAAAATTTTTAAGAAATTGTTTATAGCATATAAAGAAAAAGTGTAGCATTAAGAGCCCTAAACGAGCAGCGAGGCGGAAGTGAATGCTGATGGTGGCATTGGTGGTGTCGGCTGATTGCAAAAGATCAACAGCAGCAAATGTTATTCGACACTTTGATAGAATTTTTGATGATTTAATTACAATAACCTTTGCATATATTTTCTCTGCCTTTTACCGTTTTCCACAAAAGATCTTGTCATTGCCATTACCTCTGACAGCAGTTATACGCTGCCGTTATGCCCAATTGAGTTGTAGGTACTTATTTCATTGTGAGAAACTAAGCAAAGGAATTTGTGCGGTTCATGATTCAATCATACAAGGTTGGATAATTAGGCAGTTGTCTCACTCTTGCACGCTGCCTTAAGGTAGCGTGTGTTGCTCTCTTTTAATTTAAGAAAAAAATGTTATCAAACACGTGGAAATTAGTACTTTTCTTGTGAAATGGCCTGGCAGGCAACACTGGTGCCTTTTTATAATTTCAAAATTATTTCAGCATGCCCTACATTAAATAATCGAATTGACGGCATTATCGTCTGTTTCCAGTAGCCTTGCCTATCTAGCAGCGAGCAGGAATTGAAATTTTTTTTTTGCATGTATGAAATTGATGACAAAAATGGTAATTTGTAGTAGAATATGTATAAGAATATGTTGTAGTAGAACAGGCGATAGATTATAAGAATGTTATCTTAGCAATCTAGCAGCACTAATCACTCCGAAGAAATCAAATACGAAAGGTATAATATGGCAGTGCCAGCTGTGCGGCGGCCATTCCAAAAACGATTGCGAAATAAAGTGGTACAAGTGCTAAAAATTATATTTTTAAAAAAGTTTGAAATTGTAATAAAATATGTATACAATCCTGGTTACTGGGCTTTTAATAGATACCTCTTATTTTGGTTGCTAAAATTGATATTGAATTAAAGAAAAATGTATTATCAAAATTTGTTCCAATGTGATAGTTCTTTTTTTGCATGTAAAAACTTTAAAAAGTTTGAAATCACATGGTTTTTGTTAACAAAATGTGTAAAATATATTTGCTTCTAAATCACACTTGCGTTTCTTGTTTATATAGTTTGTTGTATTAAGGTGCTATGCATGATTCAATAATAAAAGGTTCTGTAATAAAGCAGCTCACTCTTTCCCGCATGACATATCGGCTCCTTAACTCATAAAGAATGTTGCATATTCTACAGTTTTCACTTGTAATAGTATATTGTAAACTTCTTCATATTAAACAAAATGTTGGCATTACTGAATCATTTGTCTAATTTATACATTTTTTTATTCGTTGACATTTCATTTTGTGATTGCGTGAATTTGGGTAAGTTTTGCAAAAAATCGTTGTTTTTTCCTAATATTATAACAATTTTTCATTTAAAATATATAACACATCTTATTTCCAGTGAAATTAACCACAATAAATATGTAGAAAGCAAACCCTTCTATGGGATAAGTATTAACATTTACTGGCCAAGGACCTGGTGAGTAAATACGAGTTTTGTTTTTATTTGATTGCATCAATGATAAATCTATTTATTTGCAGGATATCTTTCCCCAGTCAGCGCAGCGGGGTATATATAATTATGTATAAATATTTCCGTCGCCGATCGACTTGAGCTTTTTTCCTGCAGCAGATAAGTATGTATGCGAGTGTAATCATATCCCACACGACAAGCACACACACGTAAGTAAAATGTAATATAGCAACTGAAACTACTATAAGGAAGTATTCTAATACATATTTTTGTTTACAGCATTCTTCGTGCGTTTGGTGTTTTCCTGCCCAACTGCAAAGCTACCGTCTTCGAACTTTTTTGCTGCCTCAGACGCAAACACGCACACACACGAAGTTAAATGTAATAGCAACTGCAACGATTGGGAGAAAATCTAATAATTGAACCTCTTTGTTTACAGGTTCCCTCGAACGTTTGGTGTTTCCCTGCTAATTTACTAACCTTAACGAAGACTATACAAAATCTAGTTTTTGTCTATTAAGTGCAAATAAAAAAAGGTTTTATCTCACAGTTTTCACTATAACCATGTTGTTTTATTTTTATTTTCACTTAAAAAATGTACAGGCCTGTTCTGCACTGAACAAATTTGGTCGGAATCGGAATATATAAATCCTTTCTCCTCGATTTGTTGTTAGTTTCTCCATATCTGTCAAGATCAGAGTTTATTCTTTTTTTTTCGGGGAATCAGAGAATACTTTAAAATCAAAATATAAATGCAGAACAAACCTGTTAAATATGCAAAAAAATATATATGTACTTAAGTAGGCAATATGAAAAATTATAATTCAAATATTAAAACTGTGAAAGTTTGTATGTTTGAATGTGTTTCTCGGTAAATACATACATATGTGCGATGGAGAACTGGAATGATGTGTTTACACACAACGGTTGGTTTTTTTAAAATTAAATTTTAATAATTTGCCAGTTTAAATATAACTAATTCTCTATATGTTTTATTTGTATAAAATAGTGGAGTAAAATCGTGTGGGTAAACGCGGGTACAAGCTAGTTAAAACATAAATCAAATAATTACTTAAAAACCATCATATTTTAACATGTATTATACTTAGTACTTTTCTAGTACCTTTTCGCAAAAAGGGATCGCATTGTTCCCCCTTTCTGCGTACTTCTAAAATACAACTATAGATTAAGGAGTGTCAGAATTTAGCTGTCAGTAAGTACATAACCTTTTGTAATTGAATCATGGGTGCTATGTACATATATACATACATGTGTGGTTGAATATTCGGTTATATTATATTAAATTGAAATATCAAATAAACGTCAATAAGTATCCAACCTTTTATAATTGAATCATGGTGCGGTTTAAAAATGCTCCCAGTATCGAGATAAATAAAAGATATCCAACCAAATTTAAATTAATATGTTGACATATGGAAGGTAGATAGAAAAAGCAAAGCATATAGTTGCAGTTTGAAGACATCGTGATAATTTGCAGTATCAACCAGTAACTAGCATATATATTTGTGCTGAAGGGTATCCGAGTTGCCAGAAGAATAGCATTGTAGTGAAGCCGTAGACTGGAAAAGCAAGCAATGTTTGTTTAAATTATTTGAAATTGCACTGCGTAACAAAAAATTTTTTTAATTTATCGAAATATATAAGCTTAGTACACGAAGAATTAACGAACCAAAGAATTTATTGTAGCAGGAGTATTGGATCCTAAAATGTGACACTCGGAACCAATGAGCACACAGATGTCTAGCATCCCGAGCGAAGAATACTTTAAAGAAAGACGGTTGGGGCCAATTTTAAGCCCAACTTACATACATTGTCATCTTTTCAGAGAGCGGCGCAAGTATTAAACCATTAAGATCACATGAAGTATCTCCTAATTTTAGTAAATAACTTTGAAAAAACTGTACCACCATATCGTAGTTAAAAATATCATTATATTATTCATAAGAATCACTTCAGGAAAATAGCTCTAACTTGCGGCTTGCCTACTAATCCTTATATTTTATATGTAAAACAGTGTTAAATATTTGTGTATTGAAATATGGTATATTTAACAATCTATTCGAACATAGATAGATATGAACAAAAGGCTTGAGTGATTTTGCAACACATATCGCGCTGTCGAAATTACGATTCCGCTTAAAAAATTACATTGAAATTAATAAAAATTGTATACCCATATGAAATCCGTATAAAAAATGCTGCATATATCTCTTACTGTATATGGTTAGGTAAGGTTAGGTTAAAGTGGCTCTAAGCAAGAGAAGACCTTGTGATCGTTTGACGTCCCTCTCTATGAGCTTGGACTTTATACAGGTGCTACCGTTTTTCCAACGGTCTCCTGCTTCCTTAAGGGTTGAGTCCCTTAAACCCTTCCAGCGTAATGAAAGCCGGCTTATTGTCCTGGCACCCATTCCATACCATACCCAACGTTTTCTTTACTTAGGTAGTCCACTTCATGAGCTTGGACTTAATACAGATGCTACCGTTTTTCCAACGGTCTCCTGCTTCCTTAAGAAATGAGTCCTTCAAACCCTTCCAGTGTGTTGAAAGCGCCATGGATGTTCCCCCTCTTGCAATCTCGTCCGCTGTTTTATTGTCCTGGCACCCATTCCAGGTGAAAAGCAAACTGCTCCACCATCTCGGCAGGTTGCCGCCGTTTTCGAGTTGCAATTGACCGGATCAAGTGCTCTTTGTGCTGCTTGACTGAAAAAATCAAGAATTCTTTGTATCCAAATGTTTCTGTACTTATGTAGGTAGTCCACCGCCTCCTATATTGCAGCCACCTCAGCCTGAATGACACTGTAGTGATCAGAAAGGTGGAATGACTTTTCTAGTCCTAATTGGGCTGGGAAACACACCCTCCTCATCTGTTATACATCTTTGAGCCGTTGGTATAGCAGTGAAGTGATTTCGCCGATCCAGGGGATCCATTGGACCACCAGTCTCTATGAGGAATTAGTATGTTGAACTTCTTTGTGAAGCTGTCAATAGGGGCACTGTAATCCGTATCGTACCATTTATGATTGTTGCGTGACTTCCATTCGGGCAAACTGCCGTAGTCTAAGAGCGGCACATGCCGCTAATTATTTTCCTTGATACCAATCAGGAAGATATTTAGTATGGTGTCTAATGCTTCCGAGGGAGTTGTGCCTAGTGCCCCACCTTTACATATCAGCGCCGACCTTTGCACTCTGTGGAGTGCTAAATATGTGATTTTCTTATTGAGGCTTGGTTACCACTACAATGCCCCGTACAGCAAGATTGGTCTGTGTATATCCAGCGCACGATTTTGGGAGATAAGCTCCATTTTCTTCCGATAGCTGCCTTACGGCTGCAGAGGGCCACCTTTGCCTTCTTACTACGCTCCTGGACATCCTGTGCTTCTTCTCTAGTATCACGCCTAGATATTTGGCGAAGTCCCCTAGCCTCAGCGTTCTATTTCTCACCTCAGAAAACCTTAGAGGTGGGATGGTATATTTCCGTGTGAAAAGGACAAGGTCGGTTTTGTCCGGGTTCACAACCAAACTTTGTTCTCTGGTCCAGTTATCTACCTTTTTAAGTTTTACCTGCATGATGTCGCACAGCGTCTGATGAGAATTTTTCCCTTACTACCACCGCAAGATCGTCGACATAAGCTATTATCTTCGATCCTCCCTCCTCCTTCTGGGCTTTCAATAGGTCGTTAATGGCCACCACCCATAGAAGGGAAGAAAGGACCCTTACATTACGGGATTCCTCTACTTGTAAAGATTCTTAGTGTTGCTTCCGCCAACTGGGCCCTCACAACCCTGCCAACCAGTAGTTTTTGTGCGAGGGATAGATACTAAATGTTTATCTACGCCCAGCGTCGCCAGAGCTCTTGTGATCGCTGAAGGTTCCATATTATTGAAGGCACCTTCAATGTCAGTACCTTCAGATGCTACCAATTGTTCACTCTTTGTAGTCGACCTGTTCAGTAACACATCAGCGTCGTATGGAAAGTGTGTTTCTAGAAGTAGTCTAAGAATATCTCTTCGAATGCTTTGAGAGCTTTTTCAAATTCACCTTCTGCACCGAATATTGGCACATTATGTTAACAAGTCTTTTGGCGATTCAGTTTAGTAAAATTCATTGCATTTAAGAAACAAATTTACATATATTTCTTTGCACTTTAATAATAAAAATAATAATATTAATTTGGCGCTATGAATATTTAATTCATATGCATATTCATAAATTTCCATTTTTCATTGAGTAAAATTTTAATCATTCACTATTCAACTTAAGAGAAAAAAAAATAAGGGTGGCTCAACACAAAATGGTAGTGATATTTTAACAATATTTGCAATGTCGTTCATGTGGAATGTATTTGTTAACTTTTTTGATGAATACTTGTAAATTTGAACATAGTATATAACTTAAAAAAATTAAACGAAATATATTTTGAAACGATCAAACATATTTTGAGTTCGAAAACAAATTTTTGGCTACGCCACTGGATTTTTTTTAAATTCAGGTGACAATTTCACATACGATTACTTGGTTATTCTATTAATTTTGTATATATCTGTCATGTAATGTTTGCTGACTGGACTTGTCGATACTGCCAATATTATATATATGGCGCTATGGCCGAGCTTCTCCTACCATTTGAAGTGTGAGTCTTTATATTGTACCAAAAATGGAGGGACCTACAGTTTTGTGCCGACTCCGAACCCCAGATGTATTTTATGAGAAGCTTTTTAATGGTAGCAATACCCTCGCACATTTGCCGTTGCCTGCACTATAAGAAAATAACTTATTCTATTTAGATTTCACTTTTCCTGACTGAGATTCGAACCCCGAACTCAGGAGCATATCGATTTATAGCGTACACGACCGCCTCAGTTTTTTTAAAATTACATTTCACTTAAACCCCACAATGTTGCATTAACTTTTATTTTGCCAGCATACATTTACTTTTCTTCGATTAAGTATATTTTTAATTTCTTTTCTAAACCACCCCACAACCAAAACGGCATCACCACGTTGACTGCAATTAGCCATTACGCCTTTTTTCTTTTGCCATATTACAAATTGCTCATCCTTTTGCCTTCTTTTTTCCTCTCTGATATGGCCTATTCTGCCCATGCAGCGCCCTTCTACGACTCAGTTGCCATTCTCAATTCCTACAGAAAGCGCCGTCAAAGGAAATTGCTTTTCCAAAATATCAGTAGCAATAGCAGTAGAAAGAAATTGAAATTAAAAAAATTTTCGCACAGCTGAAATTAAACGATAATTCTTGTATTTCCATTTTAGTTTGCACTACAACTGATATCTTGCTTTGAGAAAAGACTTAAAAGAACCTCATTTTATTTTTAATGCCGCTGCGGTGTAGAAGAAAAATGGTTTACAGCTGAAAGCAATCGCTGAAGCCTTTTCAACCTGCGATTGACCTGAAGGAATCTTAGTGGTTAGCTGGCCATGATCGAAGGCGGAAAGCCATTAAAACAGTAAGAATAAAATTAGCTTTATGTATCTTTGAAAAAGTAGTTGAAACTTATATATTTGTACCAACTTAAAAAAAGAGTTGAGGTTCATGGCTTATGATTGGACTAGTTAGATGGATGGGAAGGTCTTAAAGAGTCCACTCAGATGTAGCTCGGACTTGTAATGATGGAGGAAGAGATTTCCTCAACCTAATTTCATATTAACTTCAACTAATCTTTTGTTCTTAGCTCTTCTAAAGAAATTTATTAGACAAATCTGTGCCCCTTCTTGCCTTTTCGTCCGCAAATTCCTTTTTTTTCAAACAAAAGTTATTTAGGACGTCTTAATTATGATATCGAAAGGGAGGACCTTAAGTGAACGCCGTCGAGACCATGCTCATACCTGTAAATTAGACACACAGTGCCCCGCACTTACCATTTAAAACCTTAAGTGCTTTTTGTTTTTTCTTCGTTCTGAAGTTACTAAAAACCAATGCTACTATTTCATAAGATTGTGGACTTATCGTAAGTATTACAAAGAGGGTACGATTTTCTTCTAAGGTATGTATGTATATCTATAAAAAAAACATATTCCTTTGCATACATTAGCATGTATCATTTGCTCATAAACATATTTAATTATATTTCTTTAATAATCTACATATACTAAGTTAACGAATGTACATACATGTGTTTAGGTGCAATTGAAACGGTTACTTTTCTTGCCATTAAGTATGGGTTTCTATTTTATTCCCTCAATCTCTAGAATTTCACAACTTCTGCTGATATGGTTGTATGCAGCTAGTGTTCTCTGGTAGATCGCATTGACCCTTCAGGGAGTTAAAATAATTATCACCACAACTTGCTTTCAACACTTCCCCATTGCGGCAAATGTAGTATTCGTTACAACTTCTCAACGAGGGAAGCAAGAAGCCATTTGCTTTATCTCGGCAAGCGTATCGCAAATATAGAACCACGTTGGGCTCGTTAGATGGAGGTGGTAACACTCTGGTGTTGGAGCTTTCCTGAGGTGGCCGCACAATCATATTCGGCCTTATCGATTGAATTGAATTTTGAACTAATTTTTTATTCGCATTAACTGTCGTAGGACACAACTGTGGCGGTGTTGTTGGTTTGCATGGCGTTTTTGTCGGTATGCATGGTGCAGATGTCGGAGTGCATGGCGTTGTTGTCGGTATGCATGGCGTTCTATTCGCTGTTGGTGTTGGTGTTAGTATTAGTTTTGGAGTTAGTGTCGGGCGACAAGGCGTAGTTGTCGGCAAGCAAGGCGTTTGATTTGAAGTTGGTGTTGGTGTTGGAGTTGGTTTTGGTGTTGGTGTTAGTGTTGGTGTTTGCGTTGGTGTTGGTATGGGTGTTGGTGTTGGAGTTAAAGATGGAGTAGGGGTAGGTGTTGGTGTTGGTGTTGGGGTACAAGGCGTAGTTGGTGTCGGACGAAAAGGCGTTTGATTTGATGTTGGTGTTGGTGTCGGAGTTGGTGTTGGAGTTGGTGTTGGTGTTGGAGTTGGACTAGGAGTAGGTGTTGGTGTTGGGGTACAAGGTGTAGTTGGTGTTGGGCGACAAGGCGGTTGATTTGAAGTTGGTGTCGCAGTTGGTGTTGGTGTTGGAGTTGGAGTTGGTGTGGGTGTTGGTGTTGGTATTGGTGCTGGTGTTGGAGTTAAAGATGGTGTAGGGGTAGGTGTTGGTGTTGGGGTACAAGGCGTAGTTGGTGTCGGACGAAAAGGCGTTTGATTTGAAGTTGGTGTTGGTGTCGGTGTTGGAGTTGGTGTTGGTGTTGGTATGGGTGTTGGTGTTGTAGTTGGAGTTGGAGTGGGAGTAGGTGTTGGTGTTGGGGTACAAGGCGTAGTTGGTGTCGGGCGACAAGCCGTTTGATTTGAAGTTGGTGTTGGCGTTATTGTTCGTATTTGTGTTGGGGTTGGGGTTGGCGTTGGTGTTGGTGTTGGTGTTGGTGTTGGTGTTGGTGTTGGCGTTGATATTGGTGTTGGTGTTGGATTTGGTGTTGGTGTTAGTGTTCGATTTGGTGTTGGTGTTAGTGTTCGAGTTTGAGTTGGAGATGGGGTTGGTGTTAGTGTTGGGATACCAGGCGTAGTTGGTGTTGGGCGACAAGGCGTTCGATTTGAAGTTGTTGTTGGCGTTGGTGTTGGTGTTGGCGTTGGTGTTGGTGATGGTATGGGTGATGGTGTTGGTGTTGGTGTTGGTGTTGGAGTTGGTGTTGCTGTAGGTGTTTGAGTAGGGGCAGGTGTTGGTGTTGAAATACAGGGCGTAGTTGATGGCAAGAAAGGCGTTTGATTTGTAGTTGGTGTTGGCGTTGGTGTTGATCTTGGGATACAAGGCTTTGTTGGGGTTGGTGTCAGGCGACAAGACGTAGTTGTTGGTAAGCAAGGCGTTTGATTTGAAGTTGGTGTTGGCGTTGATATTGGTGTTGGTGTTGGTGTTGACGTTGATATTGGTGTTGGTGTTGGATTTGGTGTTGGTGTTAGTGTTGGAGTTTGAGTTGGAGATGGGGTTGGTGTTAGTGTTGGATTTGGTGTTGGTGTTAGTGTTCGAGTTTGAGTTGGAGATGGGGTTGGTGTTAGTGTTGGGATACCAGGCGTAGTTGGTGTTGGGCGACAAGGCGTTCGATTTGAAGTTGTTGTTGGCGTTGGTGTTTTGTTGCACAGTTGCGGTGTTGTGGTACAAGGCGTTGTACTTGGCGTAGGCGGACATGGTGTTGTAGTTCGTGTATTGCTGCCAGGTGCTGGTGCAGTTATACAAGGTCCTTTCGATGGATCACATGACGATTTTATATCACATTTTAACAATACCAAGTTGAATTCCAGCCCACTTGGACATACGCCCGAGTTGACTATTTCACCATAACAACATTGATACCACTCCGCTTGGTTATCACCAACCACATAACCGCTAACTTTAGCTGCGCACAATTCATTGGCTGATGCTGGTGCTGCGAAAGCATACACTTGTGTATCCTCAATACAACCTGGATTCCGATCGACACATGTATTTTGCACGCCATCATAGTAACGAGGACAAGCCAATTCTACGCTAGTACCGTTGTAACACTGATAATATCGAGAACAACTCCCAGGAACTATGATCTTAGAACCATTCGCTTTTCCACGACATATAAAACGGCTGTATAAGGTATTGTCCACTGCGCGTGCATTTAAGCTCAAGCTGGCGGCACTAGTTATGACCGCAAGCGTTAATAAGAAGCTTACGATGGCTACAAATAAAATTTAAAATTATTATTAGGCTAACATGAAATTCATAGATATACATTTTACATCAAAGCCAAAATTTCCGAAATTAAAAAAAGCTACCGAACCCTTAGAAACGTGGTCAATGGCTAGGCTCAACTATTGAACTAGTTTTGAATATAAACGAAAAAAGTGTATGGTGGAAAACAAAGCAGATTTAAACTTGTTCGACATTCAATTGACCAAATGGAGTAAGACAGGAATGGCAAAAACGTACACAACCATAATCTGGACCTCGAGACATTGAGGAATCGTACTTTGATACGAATTGTGACCTGTTTAAGTTTACGCTGAGCAAACAATGATAACTGAAGTTGCGATCAGTCTCCCTTCCTGGTACGCATCTAGTCTAAAACATTAGCTATGGACGTTATCAGAAACTGGGGATCTCATTTAAGGACATGTTCGTATTTTGTTATAATTTGAAGTTTGTAACCAAACCAAAAATACACATTTGTAAGATTGTATATGCGAATACCGGATCTCTTTAATTGTTTCGTTGAACTTAGACTGAGTTGGTTCGAAGGAATACCCACGCCAAATGAGCTCCTTAACATCACAAAGACATCGCGTTGGATCCTGCCGGAGTAACTCATCTGATAAGAACAACCCGAACAAGGTTGTTTTAATTACTCAAACACTGTGAATGTTTGCTGGTCCAATAAATATTGTTTGTGAACTTACCAATAATTTTCCTCATGTTATAAGACTTCGATGTTTGAGTGCACCACTATTTTGCTGTATTTAATATTCCTTGCCTTGCTGGATAACCTGTATTTGATGAGAAGTTACTTACGAGGCTTGACTTTGTACTCTGGAGGAACTTGTGCCACTTGTACTATTATATACGAAATCTATTTATTGATGACACGCTTTTGGCAATTGAAAATCGATCAAATAAAATGTTTGACAGTATCTATCAAATATTTCGATGGCTCTTAATTAATTAATAATATACATACATATGTATGTTTTCTGTTGTTGTTTGTACTGCCATATATACAAAGTTTGTACCAAAAATTGATAAGCGTTTGTGAAAAGATACAATGACGCGTTAAAGGCATTTGGCAGCATTTTGATTAAGATCTACAATACTGCTCCGAAATGATATCGCAAAGATAGTGAAAAAATCTACAAAGCAAATATTTTAAGTTTTTATGTGAATGTTATCATTTGTATAAGGGCGACACATAGTGGAAGCGAACAGCAGTGAAAACATATGTAGAAATCAACACCACATACATATGTATGTATGTATGTATGTATGTACATAGACCATTTATCTTGCTTTCATTAAATCTTTGTTATTTTTTTATTGAAATACGGAGAATTTTTGTTCGAAAACCACAAAACACAAATAACAAAAGAAATTAATGTTAAAAATGTAAGAAATTAAATAAAATAGAGTAAATAGTAAAATCTTGTTAATAAACTGATTGCTTACATATACGATAAACAGCATAGTAAGTATATATTTTTACATGTGAATGCGAAAATAAAATTTAGAGTCCTGAAACTAACATTAATTTGACTGGAAATTTAATGCGATACAAAACTGTAAACTCATAATTTTTTTTGTTAGAGAATTATTTGAAAATTAATTAGAAAATCACATACAGAACACTCGTAACTGAATAATTGTTAATATAATTCATAGGTATATTTATTTATGCAATTGAATAGAAGAATACTAATGAGTTTATTCATGAATTGATATGATTTTTTTTCTATTTTATTTATAGAACTTATACTGCCTTGTGGACACCCAAAAAAGTTATTGTTTTTATTGTCTACTTCGCAAAGCAGTTTTAGATAAACACTTTTTACTTAAAAAATGTTTGTACACAATTGTTAAGACTGATTCCAAATTCGATCAAACCACGGAATCCAAGGTTGAGATATTATTGGCAAGGAAGTCCCGAGAATTCCGCTAGTATCTTACCGTGACCGTAGGTATTGTTTGACCATTTGTTTAGGGTGTTCAAGCGTATCGCGTAGCACTTGCTACCTGTTTCGCATAGACCTGCATGCGAAAGTAGATTTATAGTGTCCTCGATGCCGTTGTTTTTTATTTATAGTGACTTCGATGCCGTTGTTTTCATCGCACCAGTTATGAGAATGGACGCCAGTCTCTGAACTTTATCCATCAATTTGAAGTTTACACCTTCCTGCAAGGAGTCTCACCATACTACTATGCCGTAACATAGGATCGGCGGGCCACCACTTCGCATAGCCAGTATATAATTCTGGATTGCATTCCCCATATTTTTCCAATAGTCTTGTTCCTTTACTACGAGGGTGTTTCCCCCTAGAGTTATTTGTACGAGATCTGGTGTCTTGTGCTTCCTAGAAAAGAGCACCAAGTCCGTCTTTGATGCATTTTATTCCATGTTCTCGGCTACTGCACCACAGAGTTAAGCTATTTAACAATTTTTGAAGCAGGTCCCATTGTGGAAAGGTGTTTGCCTGAGATTGCTATGACGATATCATCAGCGTATGCAATTATTTTGCCACCCGTATCTTCGAGTTTTTGGAGGAGCCCATTTTATTCCACTTTATTCCAAAGCAGTAGTGAGATTACTCCTCTTTGAAGCGTTCCTCTGACTGTGTACCTTCTGAGGGAAGACCCACCAAGCATACGTCCATTTCGCGAGGCTAGTGAGTTATTCATCCCAAGGATGACGCATTTTTTGTAATAAAAAGAGAGAGGGCGAAATGCGTGAGTGCGAAGAGCTTTAGATGCTGGCCGACAGGAATAGCGCCCGAAAATTTTTTCAGAAAGTACGGCAGCTAACAGAAGGTTTCAAGAACGGAGCGAATTCCTGTAAGAATGAAAACGGCGACCTGGTGACCGATGCCCACAGCATACTTAAATTATGGAGGGAGCAATTCTTCACTCTGCTTAATGGAATCAGCTGCAACAACGATGGAGAAGATGTTGAACCCGAATCCCCAATCAATGATGATGGACATGATGTACCATCACCTGACTATGACGAAATTCGGAACCGATAGCACGGCTGAAGAACAACAAAGCCCCCGGGGCTGACAGGTTACCAGCTGAGTTATTTAAGAACGGCGGAAAGGAGCTGGTTAAGTGCATGCACGAGGTCATATTTAGAATATGGTCGGAAGAACGCATGCCTCCTGATTGGAACTTAAGTGTGCTCTGCCCAATCCACAAAAAGGGTGGTCCTGCAGTCTGTGCCAATTATCGCGGGATTAGTCTTCTTAACATCACTTATAAGGTTCTGTCAAGTGTCTTGTGTGAAAGACTTAAGCCCACCGTCAATGAACTGATTGGACCTTATCAGTGTGGCTTTAGACCTGGTAAATCTACCACCGACCAGATATTCACAATACGTCAGATCTTGGAAAAGACCCGAGAAAGAAGAATCGACACACACCATCTTTTTGTCGACTTCAAAGCCGCCTTCGACAGTACGAAAAGAAGTTTCCTATATGCCGCAATGTCTGAATTTGGGATCCCGGCAAAACTTATACGGCTATGTAAAATGACGTTGAACAACACCACCAGCTCCGTCAGAATTTGGAAGAACCAATCCGAGCCGTTTGATACCAAACGAGGTTTCAGACATGGTGACTCTTTGTCGTGCGATTTCTTTAACCTAATGCTGGAGAAGATAATTCGAGCCGGAGAACTAAATCGGTCAGGCACCATCTTTTATAAGATGGTGCAATTGCTGGCGTACGCCGATGACATCGACCTCATCGGCCTTAACAACCGCGCAGTTAGTTCTGCGTTCTCCAAACTGGATAGAGAAGCGAAGCGAATGGGTCTGGAGGTGAACGAGGGCAAGACGAAGTGTCTCCTATCATCAAATAGACAGTCGGCACATTCACGACTGGGATCTAACATCACTGTTTACAGCTATAACTTTGAAAAAGTAGAGGACTTCGTTTACTTAGGAACCAGCATTAACACCAATAACAGCGTCAGCCTTGAAATCCAAAGCAGAATCTCTCTTGCCAACAAGTGCTACTTCGGACTGAGTAGGCAATTGCACAGTAAAGTCCTCTCTCGACGCACCAAAACCATACTCTATAAGTCTCTCATCATGCCCGTCCTATTGTATGGCGCAGAAGCATGGACGATGACAACATCAGATGAGAGGGCTCTTGGAGTGTTCGAGAGAAAGATTCTTCGAAATATTTATGGACCTTTGCGTCTTTGCGACGGCGAAGACCTCCTCTGCGTTGGAAAGACCAAGTGGAAAAAGACTTGGCTGTACTTGGGATTTCCAATTGGCGCCAGTTAGCACGAGATAGGTACAGCTGGCGTGCTTTGTTGACCTCGGCCAAAATCGATTAGGCGGTTAATGCGCCAATTAAGTAAGTAAGTAAGTATTCTTTGTAATTCAGGGATCTCTTAATCGTATTGACTAAGGATTGTAGCGCTGTTTCAACTGATCTTCCTTTGCTGTAGGCATGCTGCGCGGTGGTAAGACCACTGCCAATATTATCTCTAATAGGCTCGCCTAGTAGCCGCTAAAACGATTTGATTATGAAGGACTATAGACAAATTGGTCTAAAGTCTTTCGGTCTCGTATGGGTCGTTCTTCCTCCTTTAGGAATGAAGACTACTTTTACCTCTTCCCCTCTCCGGGGTATACGGCTAAACCGTTACACCGCCTCGTAGATGTGTACGAGTATAGGCGCAATCCGCTCCGCAGTGTTCTGAAGGTCCCATCTAGTCCCTAGTTTTATTTTCCTTTCGGTTACAGTGAGCATGTTGCTCTTAGATCGAGTACAAGCTATGTTGATTCTTTTTTCCAGGCACCCTGGAAAAAGTGTTTGCATTTTAATGTTTCACCGCTATTTGTTGTTCAATCTCCGTCATCTTTGATGAGATAGCTTTTATTGCTTGGACTCATCGACAGTACTTTCCTTAGTCTACTAGCCCCCGAAGTGCTTTTTATCATCTGAACACCGAAGTGCTATCTTTTGACTGCGTACTTAAAGCGTCATTGACTATCCTTAAATTCATTCCATGAGTTTGTTAACTTGGCCCGGTTGAATTTTGTTCTGCATTCCTTTCGAAGAGTTGCAATTTTAGTCGACCGCTATGGAGGTTTCCATTTCTTACTTGCTGTCCTTACCGAACAGTCTTCCTTAACGGCCCGTTGGAAGGCTTTAGTTACATCATCTACGACTTTGTCCAGTTGATCCTCTTGCTATTTGGCAATGTAACCCATAAATATTGTAGGTTTTTTTTTATTTAATTGATTGTATTAAACATTAAAGTAAATATTTAGTAGTAATTATTGTTTGAATAGTTTTAGAATCTCAAAATTAGTTCTGATAATTAGATTTACGTTGGCATTTAAACAAAAACAAGGAATTTAAATGAAGTTGACCATTTAGGCAAAAAAATTTATGCAAGTTAATTCAAAATTTCACAACATACCACCGTCACGTCTACCGGCTCTTACTCAACTCGTTTCAATGCTGCGAAGTTTCGCCGAAGATGATGAAATTATAGGGTTGCCATACTTTAACCCCATCCTACGAAGCATTCGACGAATGTAGTGTCACCGTCTTCAGATGCTGGCCACGTTTTCATATACTCGGCACACGTGCTTGTTTGTTTTGAAATTGCGTCATTTGAAGTTGTGCGTTTCGCCGGATATACCCAGCAGAATTTACATAGTAAACGCATCTATAACAGGTAGAACAACCTTGCCATGGCAGGGGCCCTGGTCGACCTCTCCCTTTTTCCCCCTCAAATATTAGTCTGCCCCGCTCGCCTTGTCAAGCAGTGTGGACGTTTATGATGAATATGGAAACCAGTAAAAAACTTGCCTCGGATAACCGAGAACCCCCAAAATTGGAACCGAACCTTTCAGAAAGGACAGGTCGTTAGACAAGTTAGTGACGCAACTTCCTCGACTAACTTCGGAAAGCAAGGGCAGCCTTGTCAAAAGACAAGCTAGCTCCTCTGCTATCGCTGCAACTCCAGGAGGCACAAAGGCACCGGAAGGTGCTATCCCTGATGCGACCCCGGACTGTAGCCATCCCCGGAAGTCAATCAGCGGGTTAGAGAGATACTACCGCACGAAACGGTCAGCCCTAAGGATCCTAGAGAGACTAAGGGAAGTTAACGAGAAAGAACTTTCCAAAGAGGAGCTGGACTCCAAGAAATGAGTCGAAACGTTCATGGCTGAACACTGGGCGAAGGAAAAGGCCGAGGTTCCTCACGGAAAACGGAGTTCGTTAACAGGAAGCTCTGGATGGTGTCCAGAGACATCCTGAAAGAAAACCCAGGACCGCCTCCTAGCTGCGCGGACGCGGTCTCGCTCTCGTGCCCATCAAAGGTCAGTATATCTACATATATACGCTGGCAATAAGCCATGAAGCCGAGCTCTGGGAAGGAGGGCATCTTGATATAGTTCGTCGCTAAGACATTCCGAGCAGGCCAAGATCAATAGCTTGTATTCCGGAGTTCTACCCTGACCGAAAGGAAGTGCTGGAGCTAATTCAACTGGGCAATCCAGAGCTACCCACCCACGACCGGAAGGTAGCTAAGATCGGTGAAGTGGATGGTAAGCGCTGGTTAGCGGTAATAGCCCTCAATGAGGAAACAATAGCACCGCTTGCGAACCAGAGGTGGAAGGTCATATTCGGCTTTCAAGCGCTTAATCTTCACATCTATCGTCAGAATGTGTCAATGAAGGCGAACCTGTCTGAGAACTCAAAAGTTGGCGAAAAACGTTTTAGAAGACGACGCAGAATCCAACACTGGTATGGTTGGTGGGCAAACTCTGCAGGAAAGTTACTCTGGAGGAAAGACTGGGAGACTTTTCTGACCTCTCCGACACTGAAATGGAGTAGGAGACAGAGGACCTCCTTCCTATATCCGATGAGCAGAACCCCAACCAGACCGTAGTCGACAAGAGAGAAGCACCCAACACTGCTGATGGTGGGGATAATACAAATTTGTCTTCACCAGAGCAAGGCAGCCTCGGCCGCACTACTCCTCCATCCCGCACTACTCCGGCATCAGCCAATAGTTGATGCGGTAAAGGAAGCTTTGAAGCGCGGCACTCCTCTAATCATAGCAGCTGATGCAAATACACAGCATCATGTCTGCGTAGCTCCAACACAAATGAACGGGGTGAGTCAATCTTCAAATTCATTATGAGTAATAACTTACAATTTCGTTACTTCAAATTGGAGGGAAGCCCTAGACATTACATATGTCAATGGGGAGTGGGCAGAACTTCTGCATGACTGGAAAGTCTCAAATGAAACCTCACTCCGGTAAAAAAGCGAAAACCGTTCCTAAACCTTTTCCAACACTATTGTGGGCTTAAAGTCTGGCAACCCTATCATTGCATCATCTTCGGCGAAACTTCGCAGCATTAAAACCAGTTGAGTAAGAGCCGGTAGACGCGACGGTTGTATGTTGTGAAATTTTGAATTAACTTGCATAAATTATTTTGCCTAAATGTTCAACATTATTTAAATTCCTTGTTGAAAGTGTATTTATTCCTTTAAAAGTGCTAAATTGAAGTAAATATGTCTTTGGCTTCAATTGGCGAATCTATGCATCACACTATTTTTTACCGACACTGTATTATTTTGCTTGTTGCTTTCGTTCAAACCATTTTCTTCTCTATTTCTTTAACTTGTTGAAATTTCATGCTTATGCACTTGTCGTCGATTTAGTCGTTCGTTAAGGCCATGCCACATAAGACTTGCTTCGCTTTACGAGACATTTGTAGCTTTGTCAGAAAAGCGATAAACGCAAAAGGTATGCCACAATAAAACTTTGACAATACATACTTTTCGTTTGTTTATTGTAAGTTGTGAAAATCGCACGGAACTTTATAAACATATTTACAAACATTCGGCATAATTATGGACATTACGAAAGTTTTGTTAATAGTTCTTTTACTTCACGAAATGACTTCCACTGTGCTCTGCAATGCTCCTCTATTATAAAAGAAAAAGCCTTTAGTAAATCATCACATATATATGTATATACATACATATATTTATATACAATAAAATATACGTACCAGAAACTCCCACAAAAGCCGCAAATGCCCGATCCTTTAGGTATTTATTGCGGAAGAGGTGGCAGCTTTTGTCATAGATGCTTGGCAGCATTTTTACCGCTTCAATTAAATTTTCCTACATTAATTTTGCTAAATTAAAAAAAAACTGTATATTTAAGCATTTATTTCAGTTAAAATTTATATTTACCTGGTGGGAAAATTTTGAAATATACATACGTCGACCGTTAACAGACGAATGTCAGAAATAAACACGTTAAATCGCCGTCGAGAAAAGATGGTCGCAAGTAGACGGTCGCGTGAAGATATTAATCAAATTAAAGTTATGAAAAATAAAAAAAAATAAAAACACAAACAATTGCCAGTGTAACAAGTAAAATCTTTGTTAGCAAGCGAAAGTGCGAAAAATTAAAAACATAAGTACAAAGTCCAACCAACGAGGACAGTGAAAATGAGTCATGCTCAGCAAAACCAACGCCGGAATTCACTGCATTCAGTAGGCGAGCGCAACAAATACTTTACCATTGTTTCTCACAACAACGGGACAACGCAGGCTTCGAACAGCACAGCTCTGCCTAATACCATGACATCAGAGAACTTATATTTGACAATACACGTTCTCTGATGACATTGCCTGCGAATAACGCAAAAGCAGCCAGCCCAACAGCAGCAAACCACCAATCACAGCCACCCATCGCGTCATCAGTTAGTACTGCAGCAGCAACGATTACAGCACAAAAAGCAGCAGAGGTAACTATGACAATGAAAAAGTCGGCAGTGCAGACAGGCATTGATCGCTACGTGACGTTCAAGCGCAAAGCAAGCCCCTCTAAAAGCTTACAGGGTGCAAAAAAACAAAACATCAACAATGGGCAAACACTTTCACCTTTGGGTGATAATAGATTTTCAATCTTAAGCGTAGACAACGCAAAAGAAAAAAACAGCTAACCACTAAACCACTAAAAAGGAATGGTCCAGTCCAATGCACTAACTGCCAAGAATTTGGGCATACTAAATCATACTAAATTAAAGCTCGCCCAAGGCATTCAAACGAAACGAAGCAAAATCAAAATGATTCCCCAAGCGCCTAACATTCATACCACAGTACACAGTAATAATACCGCAAGTATTCCTTATATGAAAACAACTTTATCATACGCAAATGTTGTAAAAACTAATACTGTAAACGCTAACCCAAGTATTAATAACAATCAATATTCTAACCCAAGCATACCTAACACTGGTAATGCTAACCCAAGCATAACACCCCATAGTGGCTTAGAGGCAATGATATTAAACCTCACACAGTGCATGTCTCAATTCATGTCAACAATGCAAAGTATGATCCAAGACTTAGTTAAAGTGCAAACGCAAATGCTACAATCTTTAATCAATAAGAAATGAGCAAGCTAAAAATATGCATATGGAATGCAAACGGGGTAAACCAACATAAGTTAGATCTTAAAAGATTTCTAACAGAAAATGGTGTAGATATCATGCTTTTATCAGAAACGCATCTTACAAACATGCATAACTTTTATTTACCCGGCTACAAACTTTATAACACAAACCACTCAGACGGTAAAGCTCACGGTGGAACAGCAATGCTCATAAGAAACAGACTTAAACATCACTCACTTTTACCGTACAGTACGAATTACATCCAAGCCACTTCAACATGCTTAAAAAATCGTGGCACTGATCTGAAAATTTCGGCAATATAATGCCCGCCACGCTTCTCAATTACAGACAATACATTCAAAGAATTCTTCAACACGTTAGGTGATCGCTTCCTGGTAGGTGGTGACTATAACGCCAAACATCCTTACTGGGGTTCACGCCTCGCGAACCCTAAAGGTCGGAAGCTTTATAACACTATCAAGGATAAGCGAAACCATCTTGATTTTGTGTCACCTAGACAGCCAACTTACTGGCCGACAGATGTCAGGAAAGGGTGTACCACATAATCCCCAAAATCAAAATCCCCAAATCAAAATCCCCAAATCAAAATACCCTAAATCAAAATCCCCAAAATCAAAATTCCCAAAATCAGAATCCCCAAAATCAAAATCCCCAAAATCAAAATCCCCTTTTTCTGTGTGAAATACATTGAAATTAGGTTTTAAATCGCGGCGATTTTAAACCTAATTTCAATGTATTTCACACAGAAAAAGGGAATTCTATACTCAATATTATATCTAAAGTTGAAGTTCAGGAGATATTTTATGTTTAATGGTTTCACGAATATTTAATAGGTAAATTAAAGAAAATGCAATACATGTTATATCAATCAGTTTAACATATTTGTACAACATAAATAAATACAAACTTCACAATTTTTCGAATAGCTTATATACATTAACATAAACATATATTTATATACATACATATGTAGACCAATCTTTAGTGATGTAAATAAACAAAAAAGCAATAAATTCAAAACATTTACATAAATAAACCATGTATCGGTATTCTAATTACATAATGAAATACAGTGTGCTATCAATTTTAAATAAATAAGTTTATCTAAATCTAAACGACGTTTAACAACTTTTTTAATTTTCTTTACACGCTCGACATTCTTTTTGTTTTTTCGCACACCGATCCCTGAGTGTATTTTTTCTATGGTTGATTTGACTTCAATCATTTCTTTTTTTAAATGTTTTATGTTTTTATATACACCACATTTTTTTCTCCCTACAATTACTTTAAGCCTACGGTGCCAAGCTTCGATTGAATTTTGAGTGCGTGGAAAATTATCCTTAAAAGAATCCGAAACGCACCAAAAATTTGAATTATATATCATAGCACCCGCCTTCATATTTTCACTAATGTACTGGTTTTTAAACCAAGCACACAATTTTTTAAAATCTCTGTCTGTCGAGCTACTCTTCAGTTCACTGAAATAATCTGACACACATTCTGGGGGAACAAATGATAAACTTTTCAGCATATGAACAGCTTTGCTGAAACTTTCATCATTGCCATATTTTTGAGAAAGCCTTTCTTTCTGAACTCGTCTCCAAATGATCTGGCCAAAGTGAAATATACACCCTTTATATCGGGCATCAGGAAAATACTCTTTTGCCGCAGACGAGACGGTTCGCTCAAAATCAGTCATAATTCTTTGCGGATTAAGATTAATATTCTGTGCTAAAGCCAAATTAAATAGTTGATGAAAAAATTCAGTGTACGCCTGCTTCGATTTTTTGCTCATCAGGCAAAAAACTAGAGGCACAAATTGACCATCAATTAGCCCTTGTATAGTGAACAGTTGGCGAAAAACTTTCGGTACAACAAAAAACGTCCCATCCATCACCCAGCAGTGTGACCTCTCCAATTCCTTTAGGGAACTCGTTGTGCCCATAATAATGTTCTTTTCACCATCGAAATCCCAATCACTCAACCCAAATAATTCTCCCTCCAGGTATTTCAAATGCTCCGGTATATTAATTTCCTGTACATTTCCTGGTTCGTTGGTATATGTACCCTTTCGAAGTCGGCTTATTTTCATTTTTTGGGCTCGTTTCGATGGTAAGTACACCCGGCGGTCTGGTTGGCAATCTACAACTGCTTCCCTAATAATTTGGGAAGGCGCCAGTGAAGATGATGTACTCAAATCCTTTACTTTGTTGTTCGCCTGTGCCACAGATACTTGATGGGCCTTTGGATCATGATTATGGGCAGTAGGAGCGCGTTGTATTACATGATCGCCACTATTTTCTTTTGTCACAACAACACTTTTACACATTAGGGATTTTCTTTGCGCACACGACCAGCGGAACTCTTTCTTCTTTTCATTTTTGGAATGACAATGGTAATCAAAACCATCCAAAAATATTTTATTACTTCCTTTGTTTGACACAGTAACGACGACTTTCATTTTCTTTAAATTTAAATATTATTTAACACGATATTTAATCAAAAATATAACTATACAATTTTAATCACAATCAATTACACGTAATGTGATAAATTATATGAAAAAATGCATATGGTAAAATAATTGTAGA
The DNA here is from genome assembly GCA_963971545.1 of Philophylla caesio. NCBI lineage: Eukaryota > Metazoa > Arthropoda > Insecta > Diptera > Tephritidae > Philophylla > Philophylla caesio. The sequence goes on along the minus strand of OZ020609.1, from coordinate 27,259,630 downwards.
AAAGGTAACGGTACTATTTGTATTTTAAGTCATACATATGTATGTACATACATATATTGATTAATGGATGACAATGTTATATTATGCTCTGATTTTCTATATTCTTTTGTTTTCTACTCGATAACAATGCTGTTGAAAACCAAAGTTTTCTTGTCCCTTGCATATATTGCTAATTTTGCCAACCTTTGTTACATGCAGCAATAGCTCAGTGGTTAGAGTCTGCAGCTGTCATGCAAGGGTTTTGGGTTCAAATCCGGGTCTGGGCCGCTTTTTTAAATACTCTTTTTTAGCTTTTTAGTCGCTAAATTGATGAAATAATTATTTTTTTCCTCTAAATCCCTAATGCGTTCTCGTCTATATCTATATATTGTCATATATGCGTACATATATATGTAACTACGAATTAAAACTCAACTAAAGTGCGGTTTTACTACTTTTTATATGATCTGTAATAATATTTAATAAAAATAAAAAAATGGGGATTTTGTGTTTGGGGATTTTGTGACGCTGCCTAAAAAAAAGGTGGGGATTTCGTGTTAGGGGATTTTAATTTTGGGGATTTTGATTTTGGGGATTATGTGTTTTGGGATTTTTTTTCAGCTGGGGATTTTGTGTTTGGGGATTTTTTTTTTGGGGATTTTGTGGCACTCCCGTTAGGAAATTACCTGACTTAATTGATTTTGCGATCACTAAAAACATTGACAGAACTTTAATTACTGCTGAAACCTGTGTTGATCTGTCTTCTGATCACTCACCAGTAATGATCGCACTAGATGAACAGCCATGTAAAATCGAATACGTCTCGCCCTTGACATCACACAAAACAATTTGGCTGAAATACAAAAAGTTTTTAAGTACCCACGTGCACACAAACATTAAAATTAATAATGAGGACGATATTGATGACAATATTAGCGTTCTGAACTCATTGCTTATAACAGTTGCTACAGTAGCGACACCTCAGCCATCTTCAGACAAAAGTTTCTTTGAAAAACAAACCAACTGGCAAATTGAACGCCTCGTTATAGAAAAACGTAAACTCCGAAGAGAGTGGCAAAATTCAAGATCGCCTGCAGCAAAACTCAAACTCAAAACAGCGGAAAAAATACTAAAACAAGCGCTTAAAATTGAAGATGATCAAAATATAAATATCTTCATTAAAAACCTATCCCCTAATGGGCACCAAAAGAGTTCATTGTGGAAAGCGCAAAGAAATATCAAGCCGCTAAGAAAAGAAAATGGATCCTGGGCTCAAAGCCCAGTTGAAAAGGCTTATTGTTTTGCGCGACATCTTGAGAAGGTATTTCTCCCCAATTCGGCATCAACATCTTATATGCTCCCACTTCAATCCAATAGTAGAGGTATAAGCCCAATTTCTACGTCAAAATCAGAAATTGAAAAAGTAAAACAAACGCTAGACCCAAAAAAATCACCTGGCTATGACCGAATTACTCCAAAAATGTTAATTGAATTACTATCACCTATATATCCATTATTTTTAACTCCATCTTAAAACTTGGCTACTTTCCGAAAGCATGGAAAAGCTCACAAATTATTATGATCGAAAAGCCCGGCAAAAACCCAACTTTGCCATCATTATACAGACCAATTAGCTTACTGCCCTGCATCTCGAAGCTTTTTGAAAAAATTGTATTATCTAAAATTAATCCTGTTCTCAAAAACTGTAATATCATACCCACTCACCAATTTGGCTTTCGTGAGAAGCATGGTACAATAGAACAAGTTAACCGTATCACGAATGAGATAAGAAAAGCATTTGAACGCAGAGAATATTGTTCCGCAGTTTTTCTGGATGTAGCTCAAGCTTTCGACAAAGTTTGGCATTAAGGACTCTTGCATAAAATCAGAAAGTTACTACCACCAAGCTTCCATAGCATTCTTAAATCGTACCTCTGAGGTAGACGGTTTACAGTAAAAATTAATGATTACATAACAGAAGAGTTTCCGATAAAAGCTGGCGTTCCCCAGGGCAGCGTCCTTGGTCCAACCCTATACATTATATTCACATCTGACATCCCAACATGTAGTTCGTTGTTAACTTCAACCTTCGCCGATGATACTGCTATAATATGCAGAAATAAGTGCCCAGTAGAAGCATCAAAACTCTTACAAATCCATATGAAAGATATCGAGGAGTGGCTAGAGATCTGGCGTATTAAAGTAAACGAGCAAAAATCGAAACATGTCACTTTTACACTTAAGCCAAACTCGCGTCCACCTATAACAATGTTACGTATCTTGGTATGCAGTTGAATTCAAACATTCACAAAGATCTTGAAATACCCACAGTCAAAGAAGAAATCAGTAACATTAGAACAAAATACCTCGAAAAGTTGCAATCGCACCCGAATCCTCTTGCAAATACTCTAGCATACACAACTCAAAAAACACGCCTGCAAAGAAGAGATCGTCCGACCTTTTGATGGAGGCACGCACAGCCAACGGAGCCCTGTTCACGGGCTTTTAAGCAGAGAGCATTATATTAAGATTTGAAAACTTATTGTTAGGCTTTACCGTTTAAGCGATTCAATAAATAAATATATGTATGAAAAAAAAAGAAATAAACAAAATTGGTAAAAGCGAACTGTCAAAGTCAGCGAAAGGACGAGAGTTGCCCAAGATTTCGCTTCGCTTTGGCGACGGTGTTGCCTATGTGGGAAATTTCATATAATTGCATGCACATATTCATTTTTGCTGTCAAAGCTAAACTCTGACGTAAAGCGAAGCAGAAGTTTTATGTGGCATGGCCCTTAGATTTGAAAAGTTGCTTACTGCGCATACGCTGTCGTCGTTGTTTGGAAATGACAAAAAACACTCTTCGTTGTTTTTTTGCTTCATCGTTTTTGCTCGATTTTCGCATCTATTAGCCACTTATACTATTTTGTTGTTGCTCAAGCTGCATGGACCGCCTTCTACGCTCTTGCCGTCGTCGTCGCTGCTCTCGCTACCGCTGTCGTTGTCGGCTTCTTCGTTTGCGCAAAGTAAAGCGCTGATTATGCATACTTCGCACAACTTTCGCATAACTTTTGAAGTGTCAAATAAAATCTGTTCAATGCATTTTACTTGTATCCGATTACCCAGAAATTAGCACAACTTAATAAAAATTTGAAGTCTGTTGAATTTTGATTTGCTAGCGTTTTCCTTAAGTGACATTTCAATTGCAGTGGTACCAATACCAATGCTTTAACAGAGTTGTATGTAAAGGTTTTTAGGGATATTCACAACTTTCTTATTGTTAACATGTGAATTCTTATATTATTTGTTTTATTTTCTTCAAAAAACCAAATAAATATAGCTGAAAATATAAGGTTGACCATTTGTATTTTCGTCGAAAGTACAAAACATTTTTGAAAATGGAAAGGAGTGTAGAGAAAGAGTTCACCAAATGAGTATAAAATATTGTTAAAAGTTATTGTAAGAAGTTTTTGCTGGAGTTGAAATGAAGTTTTATTTATTAAGTTTTTTTTTTCTATGCCGCCGGTTGTCGTTGGTTTTCAATTTTATGTACAATCATACAATTTTCTTTTATGTCCCATAACGTTAACGAATTCTAAATTCGGATTTGAAAATACATGTATATTTGGTTTTGAGCAAGGCGGATTTAACAGGTAACCTCGGTAAAGTTTATAATTTGATTTTAATTATTTATCTTAATTGTTATACTTTATTTTCATTTGATAAAAACAAAAATATTTTTTTACATGTGATTTTTAGTGAAAAAAACATTTTGTGCAGTTTGCTCATGAAATTAATGAATATGTTGTACATATAGTTGTGTTATGTATTTTGTGCCCAATTAGAACGGTGCGTTATCGGCTCGTAAAATGCGGTGTTTCGTTCTTAAAAGTGTCGCCAGAGCCACACCGAAGGATTGCTAACAAGAGAGCTTGTGGCATCACGTTTACGATAACAATGTGGTGTTCATGGACTATTTCGCCTTGGATTTGAGGGAATATTTTATTTGCTAATTCCTTGTAAAAAATAATTAAGCCTGCTTTAAAATTTTATATCAAAATGCGTTTACATATACTTCACAAAGATCAGCTGTTTTTGTGCGCATAACGTGAATGACCCTACTACGTTAATAGCCATTTATTATTGTTTGACGGTTGGCAGGGCTGATAAGTTTGGGTGTGCGAAGCATAATCAACATTAAATACGTAAGGTTGTGCGAAACTCTCAAACGTTATGCGAAAGTTGTGCGAAGTATGCATAATCAGCGCTTAAGCGTCCTTTTTGCAAATTTTCTACGATATGAACTTTTAGGTTTTCGGTTTTATAATTTAACCCCAATATGGTGCAAATTGAGGCAAGATCGATTTCGCTCAAATTTGCTGCAATGTGTTGTATCTTGCTTTTATACGCGTCCGAGTTTGTATCAAAATCAAAACCGGCAAATTCACGTAAACGCTTGCGATTATTTCTGTCGCCTTCAGACCAATTTGTGCAATACCGCGACGCTCTACTTGCTGCCACGTCGCAAGCTTTCGCGAACTTTTTTGATTGAAGCCAAAGACATATTTACTTCAATTTAGCACTTTTAAAGGAATAAATACACTTTCAGTTGTGTCACTCACGGACGAGTCCCCAAAATGTAGTTTCGGATAATTAGATTTACGTTGACATTTAAGCAAAAACAAGGAATTTAAATAATGTTGAACATTTAGGCAAAACAATTTATGCAAGTTAATTGAAAATTTCACAATATACAACCGTCGCGTCTACCGGCTCTTACTCAACTGGTTTTAATGCTGCGAATTTTCGCCGAAGATGATGCAATGATAGGGTTGCCAGACTTTAAGCCCACAATAGTGTTGGAAAAGGTTTAGGAACGGTTTTCGCTTTTTTACCGGAGTGAGGTTTCATTTGAGACTTTCCAGTCATGCAGAAGTTCTGCCCACTCCCCATTGACATATGTAATGTCTAGGGCTGCCCTCCTATTTGAAGTAACGAAATTGAAAGTTATTACACATAATGAATTTGAAGATTGACTCACCCCGTTCATTTGTGTTGGAGCTACGCAGACATGATGCTGTGTATTTGCATCAGCTGCTATGATTAGAGGAGTGCCGCGCTTCAAAGCTTCCTTTACCGCATCAACTATTGGATGATGCCGGAGTAGTGCGGGATGGAGGAGTAGTGCGGCCGAGGCTGCCTTGCTCTGGTGAAGACAAATTTGTATTATCCCCACCATCAGCAGTGTTGGGTGCTTCTCTCTTGCCGACTACGGTCTGGTTGGGGTTCTGCTCATCGGATATGGGAAGGAGGTCCGCTGTCTCCTACTCCATTTCAGTGTCGGAGAGGTCAGAAAAGTCTCCCAGTCTTTCCTCCAGAGTAACTTTCCTGAAGAGTTTGCCCACCTACCATACCAGAGTTGGATTCTGCGTCGTCTTCTAAAACGTTTTTCGCCAACTTTTGAGTTCTCAGACAGGTTCGCCTTCATTGACACATCCTGACGATAGATGTGAAGATTAAGCACTTGAAAGCCGAATATGACCTTCCACCTCTGGTTCGCAAGCGGTGCTATTGTTTCCTCATTGAGGGCTATTACCGCTAACCAGCGCTTACCATCCACTTCACCGATCTTAGCTACCTTCCGGTCGTGGGTGGGTAGCTCTGGATTGCCCAGTTGAATTAGCTCCAGCACTTCCTTTCGGTCAGGGTGAAACTCCTTAATCCAAGCTCTTGATATTGGCCTGGTATGGATGGAAGTACGGTCAACCAATCACTATACGAAGCTTCCCTCTTAGTGTTGTTAGTGTTGTGTTAATGAGCTTTGTAGGAGAAGTTAACCCACCTAAGCCTCATTCCCACGGCAAGGACACCAACATGATGAGGATTAAACTATTACACTGCAGTATTTTTTTTTTTATCAAAAATTGTTTTCAAAATAATAGACAATTATTGCGTGAAAAACCGGAATACCCCCTTAAGAGTTTGCAGCGCCAGTAAAATACGAGAGAATATCCTTCCTATGCATGTGAGACTTAAATATAAGATATCCTTGCCCTACTTCATGCACCAGGGAAATTTAAGTCAAATTTAACCACGCCTGCCTGCCGAAAAACTACTTACAACTAAAGTACTTACAATACATATATATGTATGTAAGTGTAAATAAATATAAATTACTGTTTATCAGTACGCATACATATATGTATATGTATGTATGCAGACAAACAGTTAGTTAAGAAAGTCACAAACGTCTCAGCCTCATTTAGTATTAATGTCAATTTTCTTTTAGACATGTGTGTATGTGCAGGCATACACTTGAGGCCATATAAGCAGAGACATACAAACTTGGTCATTACTCTTCGTATTACAGGTGAATATTATTTAACTCCTGCTTAACCAATGAACACATACTTATGCATATAAATGTAGCAAATGTTAGGTAAGCAAATCCCAAGTGTATTTTTCGGCCTAGACAACATTTCAACTTCACCATTCTTAATATATGCATATGAATATCACTTAAGAGTACATACTCGTATGTATGTATGTAGCACATCATTGCTTTCCACATTTTTCTTCTTTTATTGCAGAAATTAAACATTAAATATGTGTACACTGATGAATTTTTTGTAAGTCTGAAACATCATGGGAATCAGAAAGTTTAAAGAAAAAATATTTAATTTCAGCTTCAATTTTCTTAATTTAATTTAACTTTTAATGACAGTTTTATTTCTGAATACATGATTAACCCCGTCTCGTAAATATTCTATATATGTTTATAAATTACGCGGTTTTCACCCGCATTCGCAGGTGCCAAATCTTAATGGCCAAATCTTGAATTTGTTGTAACTAAATTGTTGAGATATGAAGTTCGCCTTTTTCCCTTGTAAAATATATATGTATTTGTTGTTATTGTTAATTTAGGCTATTCGATCTAATTTCTTTTGTGCAAGAACAAACAATTGCTCCACTTTTTACCCGACGTTTCGCTAACTACCTTAGCATCTTCAGGGGTGATTTCTTTATTCAAACATATGAACATTAAAACAAACAACAAAAGAGTTAAATAAATATATATATATATGTGTGTGTAAACAATACAAGTAAAAAAACATTTAGTCACTTACATGTACTTAGTTTAGGACATTTGACACAGATCTTAAATAGTTGAACACAACAAAAATTAAAAATAAAATAAAATCAAATAAAATTATTAAACACATTGAACATTAAAAACATTAAACATTTTTTTGTATATACTTAGAAAACTAAAACATTGATACCGTTTTGTATGGTACTTTCGTCCTACTAATTTTTATGTTATTATATTTTAGAGACAAAGCATATAAGCAGCCGCGATATCGTCTGCATCCTCCTTCTTGTTTATTGTTTTCTCCATTTTTTGTAATATTCGTAAACTTTCGATCGTGTATCTCGTCTTTGCCCTAATCTCCTTCTCCAATATTTGTGCATTCTCTATATCAGCTGTGTGACCACTGGTTAGTACATATGTATATGTTGTGCTAAAGCTGTGTTGTTTTTCTTTCTATTAAAGTCGGCTTCGTGCTCTGCTAGACGAACTCCTAGCGCCTTATCTAAACCTTGTTGCTGTTTTCGTTTGGTTTCCCTTTACATGTTATTTCGTATACCACGTTGTTTTGTTGGTGGATATTTATTGGCGTTTTTGTTTGTGGGAAAATAGAAGATAGAGAGCAGTTTGCTTTGTATGCGTGTTGGTGTGTTTGTTGATATTCAGTATTTGGATGTATGTACATATGTTACACTGTGATATCGTATTGTATCATTTGATGCTGTCATTGTTTGTGCTTGAATTTGTTTTTGTTTAATATTTGCTGTTTTTTGTTCTATTAAACTGTGTATTAGGTGTTGCGGGTAGTTATTGCTCGACAGTACAAACATAAACATAAAAACAACGAAAGATTACAACTTAAACACAGCATAAGTGAGTCACAGCTAAACTCTTTTATATGCAAGCAGAACTGCATAAGCCAGAAAATAAAGGAAGAGCGCGAATCAATACAGACCGAAAAATTAGAAAAGCTAAAACTACAACCACTACGTAAGCTAGGAATACAATTCAACGACAACTGGTTCGTTAACAATACAAACATAGTTTTTTCCCGAAGAAAGGAAATGGTTATTGTCAATGGGTAAAACATTTGCATTACCCACAACAAGAACTAGTTTCAAACCGGGCCAAATTATAGCAGAAATGGAGCAATTGATCCAACTTATGGAAAACAACAAGGATAAGGAAATGACGAGATGTTAATTAAGCAACAGAATTCATCAATTGAGGAGAAACATAAAACACAATACGGCAGATAAATTTATATTAGAGACTTTTAATAGAACTAAAACTTTTCTTAAACAACATAAAGATGAAATTATAGTTACGAACACGGACAAAGGAAACAAAACTGTGGTTTTGTACAAAGCGGACTACACGAACAAAATGTAGAAACTTCTGGATGACAAAAACACGTATAAAACCTTGAGGAGCGACCCAACAATTACACTACAAAAGAAAAACCACATCATAATACAAGGATTGTATAAGAGCAAAATGATAGATTTGCCACAACAGCTAACTTCCGCTGCAGCGACGGCACCCAAACTCTACGGTTTACCAAAAACACCCAAACCAAATTTACCATTAAGACCAATTTCCTTATCGGTCAATGTCCCGGGCTATGGTCTATCTAAATACATGGGTATATATCTGAATAACATCATTTCGAAAAAACATAACATTAAAATTGCGTTTGAACTGAAGAAAAGAATTGAAGACATAAAATTACACGAGGAAGACCTGCTGATTTCGGTTGACGTGATTTCGTTATTCACAAACATACCGACACACCTAGCGATTAAAATCATTATGACCAAGTGGCATAAAATTCAACCAAGCACAAAAATACCTAAAAACAAATTTCTAAATATTTTAAACTTTTGCTTGAAAGACAATGACTATTTTACTTGTAACAGAGGTTATTATGCCCAGACCTTTGGTATGCCTATGGGCAACCCACTCTCACCAACAATTGCTGACCTAGTAATGGATGACTTATTGAATAATACAATTGTGGCCCTGAAAGAAAAATTTAACATTGACATAAAATTCATAGTAAAGTACGTAGACGACATTTTGGCTATTATAAATAAAAAAGACGCAAACATAATACTTAACACGCTGAATGACTACCACCCTTCTTCATTTTACTATGGAAACAGAGACAAACGCCCGCATACCTTTTCTTGACGTTATGTTCCATAGAGACAATGGCAACATTGTACTTGACTGGTATGCAAAACCCACCTCATCTGGGCGCCTAATCAATTATTTGTCAAGATCAACAGCAAAAAAAAAGATCAATAAATTACTGACTATAATTAACCAACATTTTAAGGACGAGAATACAAAGAAAATAAACAAAATACTGTCGAGCAATAACTACCCGCAACACGTAATACACAAACAATGACAGCATCAAATGATACAATACGATATCACAGTGTAACATATGTACATCCAAATGCTGAATATGAACAAACACACCAACACGCATACAAAGCAAACTGCACTCTATCTTCTATTTTCCCTGTAATGGGCGTTTCTAAATTTTTAATTTGTTTACTTATTCCCCAAATATTTCTTTTATCATTAAATTTCAAGTCAATTTTTTTAGGTCAATTCAATAAAATGTACATATCAGTTCAATAAAATCTATTACAGAAATTATTGACTGTTATATACATATATTTACGTCATTGTCATATGGCGGATATAACACTTAAACGACTTGCACAGTGATCTGTCAAATCTTTGTACAGCATCCTCTGTACCATTTTCCTTCTTTTCCGACAGACCAGCGAGCAGAGCAAGTGTTAAATTAAATTGTGCGGTGAAAAATAAAATACAAGTGTCCTTGTCAAAGTTTAGTTATATACGTTCAAATAAATTTATACATATAAATTGGCGAACTAAAATTAAGGAGTCCTTGGCTACCTTATCGGATTAACGTGCCGCAGTACAAGTTTACACTTGGTAAGATTACCTTTTTTTAATTTTTCTTTTTTTGTCGCAAAATGCAAAAGGTTTCAGTATAAATCGTTAAAGAGCCTTAAATTTCCTTACATTTCTTGCAAGACGTTTGAACCCAAATGATTATTTAAAGAAACGAGATTCTAAGATTGGCGATCCGATAATCACATTCTTACAAGCTCTTCTTCATAACATTTAACCTTTTTTATATATAAATACTTACCTCTTAATAGTGTTAATTCGTAACCTAAATGATAAAAAAAAAATGATTTTATAAATTACTAAAATGAGTTAGTAATCTAGTTTAATGAACATAAAAAGTTAGTGTAAGAAATTAGTTTCATACTTAGGCATCACTTTACATTAAACATACATATATTAAGAAACAAGAAAGAGTTGCATACGTAAAGAGATACATACATGCATTACATACGTACATTAGGTACACATGGAAAAATCAGCTGATCCATGCACATGGTCATGAACTGATCACCTTAACATTGTTCCTTTGCTGTTTCATTTTCTTTACTCTCTCAAATGCATAAACTCAAAATTACAGAATTTAAATGTTAAAGACATATTAATTAGGTTTGAGAGAGCGGTATGATCTATTAAAATTGTTTTAGTATTTTTCTATTGTTACTTCTGCTTTTCCTTATTTTCTCTGTAAGCACATACTTACATACATATATAAGTTTTCTGGCATGCGGGATAAAACCGTATACAAACGAAAATTTATGGTCACCATGATAGACTGATAATTCCCAGCTTGGTACCAATACTTTTTTATGGCTATGTAAGCAAAAAGAGGAAACGTAGAAAATCGGTTTAAGAAATGCCATGAAATGTTTATTTCAAAAATTATTGTAAATTAATAACAACAATTTTGCTCATAAATATAGCAACAACGACGAGCATGGAAGGCCTTCTACGCTTCATCGATGTCAAAAGTAAGTGATTCATTTTGTTTCTACATACATATTTTATTTAACTTTTATAAAATTTTGCCATTTGTTATGTATACATATATGAATATATTTATATATGTTTGTATACTGCATGCGAATATGAGCATATTGAGTTGCAGTAATTTGTCGATCTTTTGAGAGATCACGCATGCAGACATGTACATATGTGCATACATACATATGACCTATTTTTTTCATTTTCTCTCATTATCTTACATACATACATATGTATATATATTTTTGTTTGTACTTATGCATATGTAAAATAATTAAATGCAGGTCAATGACCACATAAAAATAATGTTCAACATCATGGCTCAGCTGAGACTACTCCTTAAAATTAATGTTAGTAGTGATTAAAATGAGTTTTTGCAAAACTTAAATAACTCCTAATTCTGGAAATTGCAAAAACGTAATTATGAATTAAATTTGTTTCCTTTTGAGAATTAGAAGAATAATTTCTTATAAAACATTTCCGGGAGGAATACATGTAAATGTTACGAATATCCTAATTTTTGTTAATGGTATGCTGAACAGGAATAAATGATTATGCTTATTGTTAAGGAAAATAGTATATAAGAATACATTATGCGATATTTCGATAAGTTTTGTGAAAAAAAATTGAATATTACTTGAGATTAAAAGCAAATTCGAATAGCAATTTGAAATCTTAAAAATGTCGTTATAATTTTGTTCCAATTGTTTTCCGGGTAATGAAGTGAAGTGGTAAGCGTGCTTAAGGGGCCTAACAAACATTTTTTTTAAGCGCAAGAAAGGCCATGGTAGGGTGGGTGCAGAAGCGCGAGCGCGGGTAGAACTTCGCTGCTCCCAGCGTGCAAACATGATTAGTTTCTGTATTTTTCTTTTCATTTAGTTTCCGTTTTAATCAGCCATTCCAGGTACATTTTCTTATAAATTTTTTTTCTTTACCACAACCACGGTTATAATTTTTTTGTGATTTCTAAAACAAAATAGGGGCTCTGTAATAGCATTGTAATGACATAGATCTTAGGGAAGAGGTCACGAACTCCCCAACCACTGCCTGTTAGCCGCAAAGACGGGCCCCGATAGACCTCGCTCCCAACGGTCAAAGTGTAAAAGACTTTGAAGCCGTAAATCCGGCGTATTACTTCTCGGTTGCATCCGGTTCCTTTTCTTCTTGCAGTAGTATAATAACATGTGTGTGAACACTAATATGGTAGCCTTCGTGCTACACCTAAAACCATTACCCAAAGTGGCGCCTAACGTGTGGCAGCAAAAGCCAACGTCCGGGCGCCCACAAGTCAAAAACGAACATTACTAAAAATGGCGCCCAACGTGGGGCAGCAAAAGGCAATAAAACTTCAATTCTTAACCTTACGGTTACAAACTGACTTCGGTTAATATGCCAGTATTTGCTGTTCCAATCCCTGGTTAGGTTTTTTTTCATAAAGTAATTTACAAATTCTAATAGTATAACAATTTTTATATGATTTTGATACGAGCCTTAGGTTTTAGGATAAATTGCAGATCCATGCTGGACCTTCGACTGTTTGGAGTGTTAAATACCAGACAGATTTCGACCGCTTGGCTCTCTGTAACTCCTTTTTGACATCTTTTGGAATCGCACAAATGAAATGTAAAACTTGGCAACCACCAGTGAGTTTTCATAGTTTAAAAACAAAGATCTAAATAAAAGACAAAGTATTGGGTTCGGATTTACTAAATTTTAGCTCCAGGTAGCAGTATTTGGTCCAACAGTACCTTAAGTCTAAACGGTTGAATTTACACAAACTATGTTCTCAAAATCTATAGCCAAATCAACTATAATTTTATTACTGTGTTTGCATATTGGTATATATTTCCTTACACTTCACCAATTACACCCTACGGAAAACATTATAACTTTTACTTTATTTACATTTATTTTTTTTGCATGATATTTTTTGGATTTTTTTGTGAATATTTGCTAAAATGGCAGTTGTCCACAGCAACGAGAACTTGTCAGCTATTCTTGACAAGGACATTTGTGCATGTAAATTATTTGAATATTATTTATTGAGTTCTGGTCTTAAACTAAACTTACAAGTAGAAGTCAACTTATAGCTAACCTAATCTGCTTTGGTGGCTGATGGCTTCGCTGCTGGCTGTGCTGCGGGCTCCGCTGTTCATACAGTCCCCTCGTCAGCACAAACATACTCCCACGATCTATGATATTAGATGCGCTGTTGTTGCAGGTGTTCATTTTGCAAGCTCAGCATAAACGGTGTTGTGCAGTGGCTGGCGACAAACTCAACATAATGATATTATGGAGTAGCTGGTGATAACTCCTCCCCTGCCAAGTTGGGGCCGTCCTCGGTCCTTTCCAATGCTTTGTCTATTGTTATTTTTAATAACTCTGCGGACTGTCTTTTTTGCCTTTGTTTGAATTTCCAAAAAAAAAAAAAAAAACGCGACGCCTACGACAATGATAGTGACGCTACAAATACCAATTGTTGATCGCATTTCTAAATCTGAATACAGCCCGTTAATGAGTTGCCTATTTTGTATGCTATGATACTTTAAGTATGGCAAGCTGATTATTTCTTTGTATTCTCTAAAATCTATTTCTGCGTTCAGCGGAATTTCAGCTGTTCTCATGGGCGTAGTCTTTTCGTTGAAATATTTCGTTTCATTAATTATAATTTGCTTCTCGAATGTGATCACATAAGTACCCTTAATTAAATTAGTGGTACGGTTAACGTTTCTTATTGTCACAGGTGCATCATTCACAATTACAAGGCCATCACTGATTTCCTTAATGGGCGGCATGTGGCTGAAGGTTGTTCCGCATTGGGATTTTAAATCGGACATTAGTTGTTGCGCGCAGCTTCTTTTTTGTGATATTTTACAAAATGGTTTTATTGCTCCAGCACAGTCAGCTATAGAAAATGATTTTTTTTCGCAAACGGCTACTGAATCTTCCTCCAAGTCCAGCATCGTATAATTGTGGGCCACCGGGAAAATTAAGAGTTTCTTACATACTATACTAGGTTTCGGATATTTAATAAGGAATATTATAATATTATTACTTTGTAACACTTTAAACTTAGAGACTAACATTACATCCGTTATTGTCGTGTTTGTGAGGTGCTCATGTTCCAGAAACGAATTTATATCGTGATTATCAAGTAACAAGGGATTTAAAATACCAATTTTTGCCAGATTGATTGAAAATATAATATTATCTAACTGAATAACTATCGCTCTATTGCGGGCAAGCAGCATTTCAAACAGGTAACCAGTATCGATTTTTTCCTCCTTTACCTCCTTAACTATTTTATTCACTATTTCTGTTATATTATTAATATGTTCCTGAAACTGTGAGTTGATTTGTACCTGGTGCTTATTTGCATCTATTAATTCCTCTATTTTTATGGTTGTTTTTTGAAAGTCATCGAAATCCGGGGTTCCAGCTATTATTTTGAGTGTCGTTCCTAGGAAATTTAAGCTGCGAGCCCTTCTGGGTCGAATGTTTATTGTTTTTAGCAATTGTTGAATGTGATTAAAATCGGCCTGAATATTCTGTTAGATTTACTACGTGATTGAGGTGACCATAGGTTTCCCATAGTACAACTTCACCATCGGAAATTGGAATGTAATTCGAATGCGAATAGTCGATTACTTCTGCGGTTGCGAGTGTGGCAAAGAAGACTAGAACGAACGTTGACCTAAAAACAAACAGACCAATTACAATTCTTGATTATTACTTCGGAGATTGTCCTTATGGACCACCCTCCCTTTTATGATAACAGTTGTTTCTAAATCTTTTTCTACAGTTTGCTCTGAGTATAGAGGAGTTAGTTTATTACCCAACCTTCTGTTTGATTTAACAAAAACCTTGTCGCCTACATTATACACTTTTTGATACCTCTTTTTGTTATGATATCCAAGCATATTTTCTTGAGCGACCTTAAGTTTATCTGCTATATCTCTATATTCTTCTGTCCTCTCCGAATGAAAAATACTTAGTGGAGTTTTATTTGTAACTGAATGAATAGTCTTGTTATATTCTATGGTAGATAGTAGGATTAGATCTGTTGTATCTTCTATTTGTTTTTCAATTTTCAAACAGCGGGATATCTCTCCCAAAGTACTATGAAATCTTTCCACTTGACCATTTGATGTGCTATGAAGTGGAGGGGAGTTTACAATTTCTATATCGAAATAATTAGATAGCATTGATTTTATTGTAGTCGAATTAAAAGAGCGCTCGTTGTCGCAGTAAATTATTTTTATTCCTGTGAAAAGATTCAAAATTTGCAGTAATTTTGGTTTAACATCTATAATTGTTCTTGACTCCATTGGTTGAACAATAGCAAATTTTGAAAATTTATCAATACAGGTTAAATAATGTTTCGAGTCTGTAGAGTAAATATCAATGTGAAGCATCTCACCCGGATGGGTAGGAATGGGAGTGTTGGCAATAGGATGTTTCACCGGATGTCGATTATATTTGGCAAGTGAACATATTTTACAGTTTAGAGCGACCTCCCTTGCCAATTTGACCATTTTTGGAAAAAAATAGTCATTCAATATTTGTTTGACGTTTTCTTGTGAAGCTCTGTGCGCTCTATTGTGTTCAGTTACAACAATTTCTCTTTGCTCATTAGGGTCTACTACATCAATAACGAATTTCTTGGCATATAGAAATTTTGCTGCCGGAAAGGCCTCTATCAGTTTATGTTGAATATGAGCAAGAACTGGAAGTTCGCAATGAATCGCGTTCACTACCTCTGTATTTACCGTATCCAGAAGCAATTCTAAGAGACCACTCCTATCCGCGATGTTAACAATATGTCTGGTTTTCTTTCCAAACATTATTAAGATGCGCTTTGAAGGGGTTTCGGCTTCTTCAATTATAATTTGATTCCTGTAACAATTTACAGGTTTGTCAGTGGTGTCCATGGTGTAAGTTAAAGACTCTTCGCTGTGTATAGTGGCACAATCTGAAGTTGCGTCTTCTTCTAAAACATTAATTGGCTGTCGGGACAAGGCATCTGCCACGAAATTTTCTTTTCCTGGTTTATAATGCAATTTTGCATTATGCTCGTCAATGAAGGCTTTCCATCGTTTGATCTTTGCATTTGTGTTTCTGTCCGAAACGGAAAAGGTTAGTGGTTGATGATCAGTAAATATATTAAGATTTTTCACCCCATACAAATAATTTCTAAGGGTCTTTAGAGCCCACACAATAGCGAGCAACTCTTTTTCGTTGGCGGCAAAGTGCAACTCCCTGTCTTTAAGCGTTCTAGCTATCATCGTTATTGGTTTCCCTCCATGAGAGAGCACTGCGCCCAGACCATATGCCGAAGCATCTGTTGTTAAGTCAAATTCTTGATTAAAATTTGGATATTTTAAAACTACTTCCTCTGACATCAAAATTTCTTTCAGTTTATTGAAAGCATAAATTTGTTTCGAATCTAGCTCAATTTCTACTTTTTTTGACTGAGATGCTTTTATTTTACCATTTTCCCCTTTAAGCAAATCTGTCAAAGGCCTAGCAATTGTGGCAAAATCTTTTATAAAACACCTATATTAGCTGGATAATCCAAGAAATGATCTAAGCGCATAAAGATTTCTTGGTTGGTTAAAACTTCTTATTGCCTCTAGTTTTCCTGGGCATGTTTTTATACCACCTCTCGAAACCAAGAACCCTAAATATTCAACCTCCGTCCTGAAGAATTTTGATTTTTCGATAGAAACCCTCATGTTTGCACTACATAGAGCACTTAAAACCCATTGAATATCTCGAACGTGTTGTTCTTTTGTTTTTGAAAATATTATGACATCATCTACGTAAACGTGACAGATCTTACCTATTTTTTCTCTCAAGATGTCATCAATGGCCCGCTGAAAAATGCTGGGTGCATTTTTGAGTCCAAACGGTAAACGACAAAACTCGTTTGTTTGTTTACCGCAAATGCTGTTTTTTCTCTGTCGCTTTCTTTTAATTCTATTTGGTGGAACCCCGATTTTAGATCTAGGGTTGTAAAATATTGCGCTTGGCCTAGATTTGATAATATCACCATAACGTTAGGAATAGGATATTTATCATCAATGGTTTTTGCGTTAAGCTTCCTAAAATCTAGAACAAGACGTTTCCTTTTATGTCCGTCATTATCAGTTCCCTTTTTATCAACAACCCATACTGGACTGTTATACGGGGACCGAGATGGTCTCACTATGCCATCATTTAAAAGTTGTTTGACTTCTTCGTTTACGAAATTCGCTACCACCATTGGGTACGAATACGATTTCGAGTAGACCGGGTCTTGGTCTGACGTTCGAATCGTAGCGACGATATTCGTATTATAGGGAAGTTTTTTCTTTGCGTCTGCAAATACCTCCCTTTGGTCTTTTATCATTTTCATAAATTGTTCTTTTACTTCTTGAGGAATTTCTTCTTTCTCAACTTTCAATACATTTACATCTTCACATTCCAAGAATAACACATTTTCTGTACCTAAATCGTGCCGTATACATTTTTTTCCAAGATCTATTTGAGCATTCACCTTTGTTAAAAGGTCAAGCCCTATTATACCCTCAAAAGTTGTTAGGTTTTTCAAAATCAAAAAGTCGGTATCAACACCGAAAACGTTAACTTTACATTTTTCTGTTATTTTATTAAATCCGTGGATTGATTTAACTAGAAAAGGAGAAGACACCTGTCTGATGCCTCTAAGCTCAACTTAATTATTTATATAGTTTTTCGCAGTACCTGTGTCCACTAAAAGTCTGATGTGCCTCTTTGCCCTCCCAATGGTTCTACTGATCCATGGTAGAGCTGACCTTTCTCTAAAAAATTAACCTTTTCTTCTTCTTCAATGTCAACGCTTGCCGTCTGTGCTCGGTTGCTATAATCTTCTTCTTTGTCATTGACTATATGGTTCACTCTTTGAAGCTTGGGAGCGGTATTTCGATCCGAAAATGCGGGCCTCTTAGGTTGCGTCTGGTATGGTTGCTTATCTGGGTAACTCTTAAAATTTCCTAATCTTCGAGTGGTGGAAGGATCCACGTCCATTGGTTCAATCTGATCTACTTTTTTAAGGGGGTCGCCAACCCGTTCCTTATTCTTATAATAATAGTGCGGATTCTTATTCATACCACCATTATTAAGTTTATTTTCAAAACTGTTTTTTTTTATACCTCCAATATTAGGTCTGTTCTCAATACTATTTCTTTGTTTTGCTATTTCTTCAGTTCTATTTGCAAATGTTGAGGCAAATATATAGCGAGCGTGGTTTGATTCTACCTCTTGTGCCAATGCAAGAGCTCATGGCAGATCTTTTGGTCGGGATGCGAATAAAATGTCACAAAGTGGCTTCCTAAGCCCGGAAACAAAAACGCGGAGAGCGTCACCTCTATATTTTTCATTTATTGTGGAAGCTAAGCTCTTATCATATGTCATAAGAGTTTTATTTGTGAGAAGCGTTAGTTTTTTCTCCACTTCATCGAAGAATTGGAGAACAGATAATCTACCCTGTTGAAGAGTAGAAATCTCTTGTTCTATTAAATAAATCGGACGCTTATCAGCGTACGTAAAATCAAGGCGCGCAATTATTGCTTTAAAATTTAACACTGTTCCGAATGAGGCCAACACGCTGTCGGCAGGTCCTCTAACTTTATTTCGGATTATTGCCAAAGCTTGGTAATGTTTTGAACTACCCTCAAAACCTTGAAATACCTTGTAGGCTGTGTGCACCGCTTGGCGCCAAAAAACATAATTATTTTGTTGCCCGTCGAATTCGGGCAAAGATTTTATTACATCCATCGACTCTTCACATTTTACTCCTGAAACAATTTGCGTCTTATTTATTTGTGAAAATTTCTTTTCTAGACTTTCTATCTGTAATTCAAATTATTTTTTCTGTGCTTCTAGTGCCGTCGACACGGCAGATTGAATGATATTACTCAATTGATCAGCGTTCATATTGTTTCTATTGTCTTCACAAATGTTTAATCTTTCAAAAATCGATCCTAATTCCTCCTCACTCATAGGCAAAAATTAGGACTAATTGTATTGTAATATTTTGTTCTTATATCACTTTATTCAATATCACTTCACTATTTTTTTATTATGAGCACATCACTTACATTTTTTTTCTGCTTCTACTTCTTATATAATATTAATTGTAATGGTGTTGTCCTTCTGCTCTTCCTTCTTGATGATTGCGGCGTTGTCTTTTGGAGGACGTCCTTTTTTGATTATAAATTAAACTTGTTTAATTTTCCCAGCCCCACGTTGGGCGCCAATTATTTGAATATTATTTATTGAGTTCTGGTCTTAAACTAAACTTACAAGTAGAAGTCAACTTATAGCTAACCTAATCTGCTTTGGTGGCTGATGGCTTCGCTGCTGGCTGTGCTGCTGGCTCCGCTGTTCATACAGTCCCCTCGTCAGCACAAACATACTCCCACGATCTATGATATTAGATGCGCTGTTGTTGCAGGATATACAACCGGCCCAAGATTGTCTTATAACGTTGTGTAATCATGTTTATCACAATAAGTGCATTACTAATTGGCTAAGTGATTCACAGGAATGCCCTTGTTGTAGGAGAACTTGTAGGCAACAGGATCTTAAAAAGATTATTTTGAGGCAAAGTCCGCAAACGCAACTTCATGCGGCGAATGCCAAAAAATCTTCCCGTGGTCGAGGAAGAGCTCAAGGAGCCATGCCTCGATATAATACAAGGCAAGCCCATCGTAGACTTTATGAGGAAGCGGTAAAGGATGCACCGAATCTATACGCAGATGACGGAAATCTTTCTCTTCCTGTACTTGACGAACATAATCTTCCATCCATCGGGGATGACAGCAACACGCATCCCTCGGCACCTAGTGGTGTTCGTTCTCACCACCACCGTCGAAGTCGGCATAACCAAAATGTTATGCAGGGTCAAAACCCAAATTTAGTTGACTATAGGCAGATTGGCCAAATGGTTGAAACGACAGTTGAACGTTTGTTCGCGAGCTTGAATTTGCAAACCACTCAACCGGAGACCCAAAATGACACTTCTGTAAATGTCAACGTGGCAAATGGGCAATATCCAAACCCAACTACTTTTCATAACAATTTAGACATTTTGCGACCAGATAGGGTAACCACCACTATACAAAACTGGCGCATAACTTTTGATGGTTCATCAACAGGCCTGAGCTGTGAAGAATTTATTTATCGAATTCGTTCGCTGACTGCTCAAACTTTAAGTAATGATTTCTCTGCAGTTTGCAAAAATCTGCATATCTTATTATCTGGTAAGGCTAAGTCATGGTACTGGAGATACCACAAACAAGTGCCCAGAGTAGAATGGCAACCGTTTTGTGCGGCACTTAAGTATGAGTTTAAAGATTACCGCTCCCATTACGAAATTTGTGAAGAAATTCGAAGTCGGAAGCAACGTCCCGGTGAAACTTACGAGCAATTCCACGACACCATTGTTACAATGGTTGATCGTTTACCCATTCCTTTAGACGAATCAGAATTAATCGAAATAGTAACAAGAAATTTAAGGTCTGACATACGACACGAACTTTAATACATTCCGATTCAGTCGACAGCGCATCTCCGCAAACTTGTCCAAAGGCGCGAATACCTTTTAAATGAGGAGTCATGTAAACGATTTCAACCAGCTCGAACAGCTGTTCCCAGACGTAATATAGCAGCATTACGTGAAGAAGAGGTTGAGGAAGAAAATTGTAATGTAGATACTGATCCTATATCTAGAGTCGCAACAATAGCGAAAACGCCACGTACACTTGTTTGTTGGAATTGTGACATTGAAGGACATATGTGGGATATGTGTCTGCAAGAACAAAAAATCTTTTGATACGGGTGTGGGGCCAAAAATGTTTACAAACCTCAGTGCGAAATTTGTCTTGCGAAAGCAAAAAACTCGCACAAGGGGACATTCGGGAAGAAAGGGATGTCACCCAAGTAAAATTACAAAATACCTTTCATAATTCAAGACCGGCTAGCTCAGCGTCATCGCAACCAGTCGGCGACACGTTGCCTTATGAAACGTTAAAGAGCGAGGAGAAGCCTAATGGATTGGACAAAATTCTTTATCCAATCAGACCATTCCACGAGCGCATGCGGAATTATATTGAAGCAAAAGCTCGAATTTTCAAAGATTTCCCAAAAATTTCAAATCATCATAAAAAGCCACGAAGATCAACTTTGCGATTAAGACGCTTTTGGAAAGCGTTGCGTAAAACAAAAAAACTTGTTTCAGCAGTTTTAAATGAAAAGGATTCGCTTTATTACGCTGAAGTCAAAGTTCTTAATAAAACAGTATTCGGTTTGCTGGACACTGGAGCAACCATAAGCTGCGTGGGTTCGACGCTCGCAAAAGGAAATATTACTGAATTGCCTCAATTTAGGAAAATACACTCTAATGTCAAAACAGCTGATGGTAAACCACATCAGGTTTTAGGCAGTCTGACAGTTAATATCGATTACAAAAACCAGACAAGAAAACTTACTCTATTCGTTATACCGTCGTTAGAACAAAACTTGATTTTAGGCATTGATTTCTGGAAAACTTTCGGCCTAGCACCAAACATTATTTCTAATAACAACTCTGCGAAAGATTTTGCCACCAACTCTTCAAACTCGGATTCATGTCTGTTGACGGAGGATCAATGTCGACAGCTTGTAGCAGTTAAAGCCTTATTTCCCGATTTCGAAAAGATAGGTTTAGGCAGAACTAGTTTGCTTACGCATGATATTGACGTTGGCGACGCAAAGCCAGTTAAACAACGCTTTTATCCTGTTTCCCCAAGGGTAGAAAAACTAATATACAAATAAATTGATAGAATGTTGAGTTTAGGTGTCATTGAAAAATCCAATAGTGCCTGGAGCTCACCAATGCGCATGGTCATTAAGCCAAATAAAATCCGCTTATGTCTTGATGCGAGAAAAATTAACGAAGTAACACAAAAGGATGCGTATCCACTTCCAATGATAGAGGGTATATTGTCGCAATTGCCAAAGGCACATATTATAAGTAAAATCGATTTAAAAGATGCATACTGGCAGATTGCGCTTACAGAACGGTCAAAAGCACTGGCAGCATTTACAGTACCTGGTCGGCCCTTTTATCAATTGATGGTGCAACGCAGCGCAAACAATGTGTAGATTAATGGATGATATCATTCCACCTGACCTTAGGAATTGCGTCTTCGGATACTTGGATGACTTATGCATCGTGTCGGATACATTCGAATCTCACCTTTCAGTTTTAGTACGAATCGCTGAACAATTCCGAAAAGCGAATTTAACGATAAACATTAAGAAAAGTCAATTTTGTGTTACCAAAATTAAATACCTTGGCTATGTTGTCGGTCATGGCGGTATAGCAACGGATCCGGAAAAGGTTGAATCCATTTTGAATTGGCCAATTCCAAAAACGTTTAAACAAATACGCGGTTTTCTTGGAATTGCAGGATGGTATAGACGATTCATAGAAAATTTCGCGGAAGTAACTTTCCCTATTACTGAAGTCCTTTGACCAAAAAAGAATTTTTGTGGACCGATGCTGCGCAAGTTGCATTTGAGAAAGTGAAGCGACTGCTTACCACAGCCCCCGTTTTGCAAAACCCGAATTTTGAGAAAAAAATTTACGTGCACTGCGACGCGAGTGACTATGGCATCGGCGCTGTTCTAGTTCAACTCAACGACGACGGCGATGAATGTCCTGTGGCATTTATGTCAAAAAAATTAAACTCTGCGCAACGCAACTACAGTGTAACCGAGCGCAAATGTCTAGCTGCCATGCAGGCAATAGGACGCTTTCGCTGTTATTTGGAATTGCAAGAATTCGAGGTAATAACTGACCACTCGAGTCTTTTATGGCTCATGCGGCAACCAAAGTTAAATGGTCGTTTAGCCAGGTGGGTTTTAAAGTTGCAAAGTTTCAAATTCACTATCAGTCACAGAAAAGGAAAAGAAAATATTGTACCAGATGCCCTTTCTAGGATGCACGGAGAAGTTAACGCTTTAGAAATAGGGCCACCAATCGATCTAGCCTCTTCATATTTTTATGCAAAAGATTATGAGGATCTGGAAGAGAAAATTTTGAAAAATTCAGAAAAGTATCCGGATATAAAAATTATAGAAAAATATGTTTATATTCGAACACAACACTCCAACGGCACCTCTGAATCGGAGCAAAATGCTTGGAAACTTTGGGTTCCTCTTGAGCTTCGTAATGAAGTACTGTCACACGCACATGATGACTTGATTGCAGCTCATGGTGGAATGTCTAAAACTTTAGATTTGCTTCGCAGAAATTTATATCGGCCAGGAATGGTTAGGGATGTTAAAGCGTATGTACGAAAATGCGAAACATGCAAAATGACAAAAGCACCGAACGTGACTTTACGTCCGCCGATGGGTAATCAAGCGATTTCAGACAGACCTTTTCAACGACTATATGTCGATATCTTGGGACCGTACCCAAGGAGTAAGGCTGGTAATATTGGCTTGCTTATTGTAATGGACCATTTATCAAAATTCCATTGGCTTTGTCCATTAAAAAAATTTACCACCAACTTAATAGTCCATTTTCTAAAAAATCAGATTTTCCTTGTTTATGGTATACCGGAAATTATTGTCACCGATAATGGCTCTCAGTTTAAAGCTAATGATTTTGAGGCATTTCTAACCAAACATGGCGTAAAGCATGTTTTAACTGCCTTATATTCACAACAATCAAACGCTTCTGAGCGCGTAAATCGCTCATTGATCGCCGCTATCAGGGCATACCTAAAAAGCGATCACCGTGAGTGGGATATAAATATAAATGCTATTAGTTGTGCGCTCAGGAATTCCCTTCATCAAGCATTGAACTGTTCACCATATCACGCTTTGTTCGGTTTCGATATGATAAATCACGGGTCATCATATGAACTTTTGAGAAACCTCCAGCAATTAGATGAACCAGCCATTAGACTGTCACGCGATGACGAACTTATTTTAATGAGAACAAAATTAAAAGACAATTTGACTAAAGCTTACGAGCAAAACAGTAGACAATACAATCTACGATCTAAACCCGTATCTTTTAGAGTAGGGCAAGAAGTTTTCCGTTGAAACTTTGCCCAGAGCAATTTCGAGAAAAACGTCAATGCTAAGCTCAGCCACTCGTTTCTAAAAGCAAGAATTAAGGCGAAAATTGGAAATTCCTATTATGTGTTAGAAGACCTTCAAGGCAGGCAAATAGGAACATTCCATGCTAAAGATATACGAAGCTAACAGCCCTTTTTCAGGCTAATGCTCCTCTTTAAAAAATATCGCATTATCCAGTTTGTAATGGGCGTTTCTAAATTTTTAATTTGTTTACTTATTCCCCAAATATTTCTTTTATCATTAAATTTCAAGTCAATTTTTTTAGGTCAATTCAATAAAATGTACATATCAGTTCAATAAAATCTATTACAGAAATTATTGACTGTTATATACATACATATATTTACGTCATTGTCATATGGCGGATATAACACTTAAACGACTTGCACAGTGATCTGTCAAATCTTAGTACAGCATCCCCTGTACCATTTTCCTTCTTTTCCGACAGACCAGCGAGCAGAGCAAGTGTTAAATTAAATTGTAAGGTGAAAAATAAAATACAAGTGTCCTTGTCAAAGTTTAGTTATATACGTTCAAATAAATTTATACATATAAATTGGCGAACTAAAATCAAGGAGTCCTTGGCTACCTTATCGGATTAACGTGCCGCAGTACAAGTTTACACTTGGTAAGATTACCTTTTTTTAATTTTTCTTTTTTTGTCGTAAAATGCAAAAGGTTTCAAGGGTTTCTAAAAACCAATTATCATCCACAGACATTCAATTTCTCTGGCATTTCGCAATTTATAGCGATATATACATACCTCGGAAAAGACACACGTGCCCCCGTATCATTGGGAAAACGCGGGATTTATGGCTTACCTTGATTGTCGGAACAAAGTCTAACCACCACCTGCACATACATATATACATATGTACACCATTCAATTACTTTGCGTTAAAATCCCTTCTCAACATGGAAACCAGAGCTCGGATGCTAACACAGTATAAATCGTTAAAGAGCCTTAAATTTCCTTACATTTCTTGCAAGACGTTTGAACCCAAATGATTATTTAAATAAACGAGATTCTAAGATTGGCGATCCGATAATCACATTCTTACAAGCTTTTCTTCATAACATTTTACCTTTTTTATATATAAATACTTACCTCTTAATAGTGTTAATTCGTAACCTAAATGATCAAAAAAAAAATGATTTTATAAATTACTAAAATGAGTTAGTAATCTAGTTTAATGAACATAAAAAGTTAGTGTAAGAAATTAGTTTTATACTTAGGCATCACTTTACATTAAACATACATATATTAAGAAACAAGAAAGAGTTGCATACGTACAGAGATACATACATGCATTACATACGTACATTAGGTACACATGGCAAAATCAGCTGATCCATGCACATGGTCATGAACTGATCTCCTTAACATTGTTCCTTTGCTGTTTCATTTTCTTTACTCTCTCAAATGCATAAACTCAAAATTACAGAATTTAAATGTTAAAGACATATTAATTAGGTTTGAGAGAGCGGTATGATATATTAAAATTGTTTTAGTATTTTTCTATTGTTACTTTTGCTTTTCGTTATTTTCTCTGTAAGCACATACTTACATACATATGTATATAACTTTTCTGGCATGCGGGATAAAACCGTATACAAACGAAAATTTATGGTCACCATGATAGACTGATAATTCCCAGCTTGGTACCAATACTTTTTTATGACTATGTAAGCAAAAAGAGGAAACGTAGAAAATCGGGTTAAGAAATGCAAGGCTCATTAATGTTTATTTCAAAAATTATTGTAAATTAATAACAACAATTTTGCTCATAAATATAGCAACAACGACGAGCATGGAAGGCCTTCTACGCTTCATCGATGTCAAAAGTAAGTGATTAACTTTTATAAAATTTTGCCATTTGTTATGTATACATATATGAATATATGTTTGTACATTGAACACTTTGATGACATTTTTTGATGCTTAACGGTCATTTCGATGACTTCTGGTTACTCTGATGACTGTCACCAATCGCCTTATATGTTAAATGCGCACTTCCGTGACGGTTATCAAAGTGAATTTCGTTAAATATGCACGCCAGTTTGGAGACCGTCATGACAATAACCGTGTTATACACAATGGCCTATTCTGTGACGTTATCAAAGTGCGCATTTCCTTATATAATGGATATTTCGATGACAATTCGTACATACTGTTGAATTACCAGTTTCATGACTGTCATCAAAGTGAATTTCCTTTATTTAATTTCATATTTTCTGTGTTTAATAGCAGATGGTGGCGAAAATAGCCATTTCATATCAAATGGCCTATTCCATTACGTCACTAAAATGTGCTCTAGTTTAACTTGGACACTTTCATTACATTATATACATACATATATTATTATACTAATAATTTTGTATACCTTTCGTAGAGATGAAATGGTATATTAACTTTGGTCCGATGTTTGTTTATGAGAAACAAAGATAGATCCATCACCGTATGATCAGGACGAAACAAATTTATTTAGCTATGTCCGCCTGTCAGTCCGTCTGTTTGTACGCAAACTTGTCCCTCAGTTTATGAGATATCTGAACGAAATTCAGTGGGCAGATGCACCTGTACAGTGTATTAGACATTGGTCGGGACCGGCAAGATCGGACCATATATAGCTGATTGTTCATGGGTAGCTCACATTGAAAATCCACAGGATCGGAGTAATATAGTATGTAGCTCCCGTGCAGTTGCACCGATTGTTCAGAAAAGGGGTTTTGTGTTATAACTCCCCACCAAAGCAGTTAAGAACATGAAATTGTACGCTTAGTTTACTTATCATAAACAGACAGCTCGTATTGAAAATGATTATGATCGGGCAAACTTTAACATATAGCTCCCATAGAACTGATTGTTCAGATACCAGATAGAAAGGTAATATAATTTTCGTCGTCGGGGCTAGAAGTTAGCGAAGTTAATGTGAGATCCGAAAGTAAAAGTTTTTTTTAATTTTTGTCCTTCATTCTTAAAATTATCAATAAATTGAATAGGGAATTCCAGTCAGAGAAAGTTTCACTTCCGTTTTTGTATTTGCAAAGCAAAATCAAATTCAAACTAATTGCATGTGAATAACGAATATGTCGAAAAAATTAAAAATTTAACATATCTATGACAAAGACAGAATTTTACCAACGAAGGATGTATTTATTGGAGGTAAAGGTGAAAGTTACTTGCAAAGTAATAACTTTTCGGAGACAGAAATACTTTAAGTAAAATAAGAATTTTGTTTAGTTATTCGCTTTTTTATTGTATTTTTATGTACAAATACATTGTTTCTATTTATTTTTTTGTATTTATGATAAGCATACGAGATGATGTGTTTTCGCTGTTACTACATACTACATATGTACATATTATAACGCAAAGATATTTTTTGTGGTACCAAAATAAATGCCTTAACGTCATCGTATCGCAATGAAACGTATATCAAACGAAAGGTTACCGTCCACAGATTTGCAAAATATATAAGTATTTCATTTCGATGCGATAACGTTAAGGCAGGTAAAAAGGGTTTCATAAAAAAAAACAACAACAATGTGTAGTTTTGATTAATTCCATACAAAAAAATGCTTTCGTTCTGTTCAGCTGTGTGTGTGTTTGCGCGTTCTATTGAACGAATGTTGAAGTTGAAGCAGCTAAAGTATACCATATTCTCCACTCACACAACAAACGTCTGTGGACGAATGGTTAGACGCTTGATTGCAACTTTATTGATCGCGAGTTCGATACTCGCAGGCGACACCTTTTACTTTTTTCTTCGAAATCTCTTTATTTTAATATTTTTCTATTTTTATTTTTTGTTGTAGCAAAATAAATTTGTACTTTTTTTTTTGTTTTTTTTTTTTTCTAAGCCTTATTTTATTCTACTAAATCTATCCTGTCTTATATTTTTAATTCATGTAGATAAAATAAAATAAAAATATATAAATTTGAGTTAAATAAAAAAATAAATAACATTTTGTATTTAGAAAAAGGCAAGAGGAAAATATTTATTAGAAAATGTTAGTTTTTGATTGTATTGTACCTACATTATTTTGCTCTTTTATATTTTTCTTATTTTACTTTTTTTAATTAAAATTAAATGGTCTTTTAAACATTGCTTACGAGAGAAAATTTCTAGAACCTCTGACTAAAGTGTTTCAAATTGTGAAGAAAGTTTTGTGAAATTTTTTAATTTGTATTAACATGGTTTCTGTTGAAGATCGAACTACGTATGAATGTAAGTACTTATATATGTATGTATGTACATACATATGTGCTAAATTAAAATTATTAAAAGTAAATACACAAATAACCATAAATGGCAACAATTTTAATTTAAATTGTGTTGCAAATGTGTGCACAATACTGTTTATGTAACTAGAATTAAAAATATAAAAAAAGTTCGTTTAAATCATACATGGTCAAATTATTTCAAAAAATAGTCAAAGCGTTACAAATAAATACATCATTGATTTTATTAATACAACTACGTTGTGTATGTATGTAAGTTTTTTTATAAGAGCGGTTGTTTCATTAAGCGGATTCTATAAGCCCCATACGTTATATTAAACGACGTTGTTTTAGATGACTTCCTTGGAAAAAGTGTCTGGTTGCGCATTTTGCTCGGCTGGATGGCGGAGCGAAGAAGTAAAGAATGAGAAAACTGATAGTTAAGCAAGTTTTAGATAGAGCAGGCCATTTAAAGTTACATCGTTTCATTCCGATATATCTCTATTTTATCTTAATATTTGTAAACATAAGAAAGCAAAACATAAGCTTTGATCTAAATTAAGCTGTAAGCATGCATATGAAAACAAAATACAAAAATTAATAGCAAATATTGCCATTAACAATTTCAAATACTTGAACCATGTGAATCACATGCAAGGAAATTACTTGTTTAAAAGAGGGTACCGACGTCACATCTCTCATGTTCGGCAAATCTAAAGTAACGGTGCCCCGGAATGCGTCATCTTTAGTTCGCTGCATCATGTTAATTGTATTAGTGTCGTCGGCTACACGTACACTACACGCACCATGCCCAAGAACGATAGAATACAAGATTGCGCCTTCCCGACGAAAAATGATGTGAAGCAAAATGCGTGCAACGTCACAAACATGGTTTTACTGAGAATCGAAAGAAATTGTAAACAAAAATGTGAGGTTAGGTTCTGCTAGAATTTCTAAATTTTAAAGTTTTTACCAATTTCAGCACTTTATGCAACATATTTATATTCAAATGACTTCATTTATGCTCTGTGTTTGATTGGATGCTTTGAAAAAAACTGCATTGCAGCATTAGGAGACACAAGAAGCTTAACTTGCTACCAAGTGCGCACAGCTATACTTTCACATCATTTTTAGCGCGTTTTATAGCCCCGTATCATTGATAGGCTTTGCGATTTAATACTTAACACTGCGCACTTCATGTTTAATAACTTTATTTTAAATAAAATCACTTTAAAGCATTGAATTTAAGCACGAACAATTGCATGCTTACACACATTCAAACAAAACCAACCGCGTTCTGTGACGTAGCATACACAGCTGATTCTGTCAAATTTGCTCAGAGCGAATAGCGGTTTGCGGAAGGCGCAACCTCTGTATTTTCTAAATCGTGCACCATGCCAAGGTGGATTCAATAAGGTGGCGGTAACCGCATATAAGTAAAAAACCAAAATTTATTTTATTTTTGCTTTTTGGTGTCAAATACCATTAGACTTTTATATTGGCAGCCAATCAGAATGAAGCAGTTTGACATAATGCTCACCAAAGCGAAAAAATTAGCTGGCGCCTCAACGCCACCTTATTGAATCCGCCTTGCACCATGTTTTATAAAAATTCCAAAAATTGATATTTCAATTTGATAAACATAAGTGCGGCAACACCGATTATATTCAACGCGCACACCGATTAGCCAATCAGGTAGCCGCTTCTAACTTGTAACACTGAAGCGGCCATCTGGCGACTTGTTGGGATAATATTTACAGTAGGGTTGGAAAAACATCGATGTTTTCAGGAGGACAACATCGTTGTATCGATATTTTTTAATGGCGAATTTTTGAGATTTGATATTGCTTAAAAGTCATTTCAAACGCTGGAATATTTACATTTGTGAATTTTTGTTTAATATTTATTCCTCTTTCTCAGTACGAACGATACTTAACAAATATATTAAGTAGATTTTCCGGCCGTAGACTTATTAAAGTAAATTATCACTGTTTATATCCCATATCTTGTTCGTTTGCCAGGGATTTCTTCGTCATTTTCACTATCTCTGTTAATAGAGCATCATGTCAAATACTATTAGACTTTTATATTGGCAGCCAATCAGAACGAAGCAGTTTGACATTATGCTCACCAAAGCGATAAAATTAGTTGGCGCCTCAACGCCACCTTATTGAATCCGCCTTGCACCATGTTTTATAAAAATTCCAAAAATTTATATTTCAATTTGATAAACATAAGTGCGGCAACACCGATTATATTCAACGCGCACAGCGATTAGCCAATCAGGTAGCCGCTTCTAACTTGTAACACTGAAGCGGCCATCTGGCGACTTGTTGGGATAATATTTACAGTAGGGTTGGAAAAACATCGATGTTTTCAGGAGGACAACATCGTTGTATCGATATTTTTTAATGGCGAATTTTTGAGATTTTGATATTGCTTAAAATTCATTTCAAACGCTGGAATATTTACATTTGTGAATTTTTGTTTAATATTTCTCAGTACGAACGGAACTTAACAAATATATTTAGTAGATTTTCGGTCCGTAGACTTATTAAAATAAATTATCACTGTTTATATCCTATATCTTTTTCATTTGCCAGGGATTTCTTCCTCATATTCACTATCTCTGTTAATAGAGCTCGCATTATTATAATCCAAATGAGACGGGTACTGTAGCCGTTTCTGTAAGAAATCGACAAAATTGTCGATTATAGTGACGTAACATCGATTCGATCCAAATTAGTCGATTGATAAATAAAAATTGTTTGTATTTCAGCTCTGAGTTTATTTGTAATTGGTAACCCGACCCGACCTATTTCTTTGTAATAAAAATACATAAAAGTTTTTTGAATTATTCATAAAAAATAAATCAACCAAAATATCATGATTCAATTATAAAAGGTTGGATACTTATTGACGTTTAAGTTTTCCGACTGCCTTGTAAGGTTGCATTTAGGAAGGTCTGATAAAGGGGAAAATATTTTATCCCTTTTCTCGCAAAGATAGTAGAAAAGTAGGTAACTAGTAGCGAAATGCGGTTTGTACATACATAGAATGAAACAATATTTGCAGAAATTTAATATTTCAATTTAATATAATATAACCGAATATTCAACCACACATGTATGTATGTATATACATAGCACCTTAATACAACAAACTATAGAAACAAAAAACGCAAGTGTGATTTAGAAGCAAATATTTTTTACACATTTTGTTAACAAAAACTATGTGATTTCAACTTTTACATGCAGAAAATAGAACTATTATATTTAGAAAAATTTTGATAACAAACTTTTCTTTAATTCAATATCAATTTTAGCAACCAAAATAAGAGGTATCTATTAAAATCCCAGTAACCAGGATTGTATACATACAATTTCAAACTTTTTTAAAAATATAATTACCATTTTTGTAGATCATAAAATTGTAAGATTGAAGTCACTAAAAATGTAACATTAGTTGTTCGAAAAAATTTTTGTTTTATATGGAAAACACCATACAATACTTCCGTCAAAAAATTAACGGAATTTTTATTGATATACATCTGTTAGAAATCAAGTAAAGACTTTAGTCAAAACTGGTCAAAATACTAATAAATGTTCTTCTATACGATATTTTAACTGTATAATTTTATAGTTGTTAATATTTATATAAATTCTTTTTTTTTTTAATTTTATGTTATTTTATATAAAATATATACAGTAAAAAATTTAAAAGCTTAAAATAAAAATTAAAAAATAACAAACAAAATGATCTGACTTGGCCGGGAATCGAACCAACGACCAATCAATTACAAACATGCAAAGAAAAAGAAATTTAATTCCTGTTCGCTGCTAGATAAGCAAGGCTACTGGGAAACATACGAGAATGCCGTCAATTCGATGCTGAAATAATTTAAAACTACAAAAATGCAACAGTGTTGCCTGCCAGCCCATTTCACAAGAAAAGTACTAATTTCCACGTCTTTGATAACATTTTTTTTCTTAAATTAAAAGAGAGCAACACAGGCGACGTTAAGGCAGCGTGCAAGAGTGAGACAACTGCCTAATTATCCAACCTTGTATGATTGAATCATACCAAAATATATGTAGTTATACTGGCTTGAAATCCACCCGCTTCCATTTTGAATTAAACGAACTGTGTACACAAACACATGAAAGTCACTTAAATAAGTAATCCTCATCACCTCAACATCAAGTGAGAACAACAATCGGCAATATTTCATTTTATTTAATTACAGAAACCCTTTCAATCGACTGTTTCTAGTTGAAAACAATCTTAATTAGAACACTTAAAATATTTACATTTTCAGTTTTAGGAAGTATCATACATATACAAAACAATTCGTTTTTTCTTAATTCTAATTTCCAACATACATATGTATGTATATAACTAATATTTATCTATACAAAAGTCCTAATATATAGGATGGGCGTTGGTATCCCAAAGAACGTCATCCTTCTAAGTCAAGTCCGGTATTTTGCTTAAAATATATAAAGAGAAAAAAGTTATAAATCATAAGTTGAAAGTTTTTCCGCAAACAATAAATTTTTTAAAAGAAAATAACATGGACAGAAAGTAATTGATTATTTTTTCTAATAGGGTCAATTTGTATTTGAAATTTTTGACAATTTTTAAAATATTTATACTTGACTTACAAGTATGTGAAATCCCGTACATGTACATGTAGAGATTTTAAAAAAATATTATGGACTAAAAGATAATTGATTTTTCTTTCTAATAGCATCCATTTTTATTTGAAATTTTAGAAAATTTTCAAAATATACATATGTATGTATGTATATACTTGACTTCAACTATGTGAAATGCCGTACACGCACCGTGCACATGAAATAAGGCAACTTTTACAAGTTGAAAATTTTCATAAAATATATTTATTAAATTCTAATAAAATATAATGGACAGAAAGATAATTGATTATTCTTTCTAATAGCATCCATGTGGATTTGAAGTTTTAGAAAATTTTCAAATTATTTATACTTGACTAACAACTATGTGAAATGCCGTACATGTACTGTACACATGCATTAAGACAATTTTTACAAGTTGAAAATTTTCTTAAAAATTATTTATTAAAGATAATTGACAATTCTTAGTAATGATATGCTTTCTATTTAAAATTATCACACATAATTTATTAAATTTTAATAAAATATAATGGACGGAAAGATAATTGATTATTCTTTCTAAAAGCATCCATGTTGATTTGAAATTTTAGATAATTTTCAAAATATTTATTCTTGACTTTCAACTATGTGAAATGCCGTTTATGTACTGTGCACATGCATGAAGGCAATTTTTAAAAGTTCAAAAAATTTCATAAAAAATATATTAAATTTTTAAAAGATAGAATGGCCTGAAAGATAATTGATTGTTCTTTCTAATTACATCCATTTTTATTTGAAATTTTCGAAATTTTTCAAAATAATAATATTTGACTTACAACTATGTGAAATGACGTACATGTACTGTGCACATGCATTAAGGCAATTTTCAAAAGTTCGAAAATTTCATAAAAAATGTTTATTAAATTTTATAAAGATGTAATGGACTGAAAGATAATAACTCATTCTTTCTAATAGCACCCATTTTGATTTGAAATTTTAGAAAATTTTTAAAATATTTATACTTGACTTACAACTATGTGAAATGCCGTTTATGTACTGTGCACATGAAATAAGGCAACTTTTACAAGTGGAAAATTTTCATAAAAAATATTTATTAAATATTAATTAAATATAATGGACTGAAAGATAATTGATTATTCTTTCTAATAGTATCCATGTTGATTTGAAATTTTGGAACATTTTCAAAATATTTATTCTTGACTTACAACTATGTGAAATGCCTGCTTATGTACTGTGCACATGAAATAAGGCAACTTTCACAAATAGAAAATTTTCATAAAAATATTTATTAAATTTTAATAAAATATAATGGACGGAAAGATAATTGATTATTCTTTCTAATATTATCCATGTTGATTTGAAGTTTTAGAAAATTTTCAAATTATTTATACTTGACTTACAACTATGTGAAATGCCGTACATGTACTGTACACATGCATTAAGACAATTTTTACAAGTTGAAAATTTTCTTAAAAATTATTTATTAAAGATAATTGACAATTCTTAGTAATGATATGCTTTCTATTTAAAATTATCACACATAATTTATTAAATTTTAATAAAATATAATGGACGGAAAGATAATTGATTATTCTTTCTAAAAGCATCCATGTTGATTTGAAATTTTAGATAATTTTCAAAATATTTATTCTTGACTTACAACTATGTGAAATGCCGTACTTACAACTATGTATGTACATACATATTATTTATGTGAAATACCGTACATGTACTGTGCACATGCATTAAGGCAATTTTCAAAAGTTCGAAAATTTCATAAAAAATATTTATTAAATTAAAAAAAAATATAATGGAATGAAAGATAATTGATTATTCTTTCTAATAGCATCCATTTTTATTAGAAATTTTAGAAAAATTTCCAAATATTTATACTTGACTTACAACTATGTGAAATGCCGTACATGTACTGTGCACATGCATGAAAGCTATTTTCAAAAGTTCGAAAATTTCATAAAAAATATTTATTAAATTTTATAAAGATAAAATGGACTAAAAGATAATTGATCATTCTTTCTAATAGCAATCAATTTTTATTTGAAATTTTGAAAAATTTTCAAATTATTTATACTTGACTTACAACTATGTATGTACATATGTCAAATGCCTATTATGTACTGTGCACATGCATTAAGACAATTTATACAAGTTGAAAATTTTCATAAAAAATATTTATTAAATTTTAATAAAATATAATGGACGGAAAGATAATTGATTATTCTTTCTAATAGCATCCATGTTGATTTAAAGTTTTAGAAAATTTTCAAAATATTTATACTTAACTTACAACTATTTGAAATGCCGTACATGTACTGTACACATGAAATAAGGCAATTTATACAAGTTGAAAATTTTCATAAAAAATATTTATTAAATTTTAATAAAATATAATGGACGGAAAGATAATTGATTATTCTTTCTAATAGCATCCATGTTGATTTGAAGTTTTAGAAAATTTTCAAAATATTTATACTTAACTTACAACTATGTGAAATGCCGTACATGTACTGTACACA
Source organism: Philophylla caesio (assembly GCA_963971545.1). Taxonomy (NCBI): domain Eukaryota; kingdom Metazoa; phylum Arthropoda; class Insecta; order Diptera; family Tephritidae; genus Philophylla; species Philophylla caesio. The sequence goes on along the minus strand of OZ020609.1, from coordinate 27,224,053 downwards.
TGCATTAAGACAATTTTTACAAGTTGAAAATTTTCTTAAAAATTATTTATTAAAGATAATTGACAATTCTTAGTAATGATATGCTTTATATTTAAAATTATCACAGATTTTCAAAAAATGTATACTTGATTTAAACGTATGTAAAATGCTGTGTATGTACTCTGCCCATCCAAAACGGAAGTTTTCAAAAGTTAAAAATTTTCGTACAAAATATTAATATATTTTAAAGAAAATAACGTGAACAGAAAGATAATTGGCTATTCTTACTAATGACATCCACTTAAAATGCTATTATCGAACATTTAAAAAAAATATATATTTTGCGTACAAGCATGTGATATGCCGTACTTGTGGTGTGTAAATGCAATAAGGCACTTCTTAAAGTTTGCAAATTTTTATGAAAAATATTTATTAAATTTAAAAAAATATATTGGGCTAAGAGATATTTATCAGTCATGTGATATGCATTTTCAGTTTTAAATATCGCTTATTTTTCAAAAATCAATACTTTACTTACATGTACATTGCCGTATTTTTACAAAAAACGTTAATTATATTATAAAAATATTTACATATTGTGCTCAAAGATAATTTAATATCCTTACTAATAATATGCATTTCCATTTAAAATTTTGAAATATTTTTAAAAAATTAGTACTTAATTTAGAACTATGTGAGATGCCGTGTATGTGCACCATATAAGCAACAAGGCAATTCTCAAAGGTTGAATATTTTAACAATAAAAAAATTACTAAATTTAAAAAAATATATTGGACTAAAAGATAGAAATTAATCTTTCTAATTACATTCATTTCAATTTAAAATTATAACACATATTTCAAAAATGTATACCTTACTTGCGACTTTGGGAACTGTCATACATATACATACATATGTATTCAGTACATGCACTAATACAATTCGCAAAACTTGCAGATTTAAATATAAAACATTAATTTATTTTAATGAAAATATAATGGACTTTAAGGTAATTTAACATTGTTTTTAATAATAAAAATTTCCATTGTAATTATCGAGCGTTTTTGAAAAAAATAAAACATGGTTAACAAATTTCGTACACGTACCGTGCGCATGCTTATACATATGTAGTTTTCCCATTTTTTTTTTAATTTTCACACATAATGGTTCTAATTTTAAAAAACAATACAACGGGCATTAGTATATTATATTAATATACTACCTAATTAATATTTACAACAATTTTCTATTTGAAAAAACCAAGACTAAGCTTCCGATTTTTTACAAAACATTTAAATTAATTATTACCTCTAACATGCAGGAACAGCTGGTGAAGATATTATGTCAGGATGGTGAAACCTAGAACTGCATTTTACTCAAAATCGAAAGGAAAGCCAATTATTTCTGAGTACAATATTTGAAATTTTTCTTAGAATTCCATTCAATATTGATTACTGTATCGATGATGTCATTCACGGTTTTTGATAACTGAAAGCGAAATTCGAAAATTGTTTAACTTTTTTCAGCTAACGAGAATAACACTTACATTTTTCGGATACCAGTGTTTCGCTTTATATAAAAATACTAACGATCCTTCGAAGACCGACCTCCACCATGTCTGCAATTGGACAAGCCAAGACAGCTGAACTTGTGCTGCGTTTGATGCGTTTGATGTTCAACAATTTCATTTTAAAAATGTTTTTTTCTTTCATTCGTTTATTGTGATGTTTATGCCGACAGAATGAATTAAGATGTTTGCAATAGTATTGATTAAAACTTTCAGATTGCTGTGCTGTTTCTGGAAGTAAACTCTGTAAGTACACAAAATTTACACATATACACCGAATATAATACGAGTTTTGCTAAATAAACATATTATTTCTTAAGCCTGGATCATTTAACCCTTAGTTCATACATTCATTAAGAATTTGCCTCTTACGATAAGCGCATCATCCGCAAGTCACCTGTCGCACAGATACAGCCAAGGAGCAGAAACCTAGTCATCTGGCAAGACCCATATTGTTTCATATATGAAATGAACATTTCAATGACATTGCATACAACAAAACAATTACAAAATTTAATAACACCGGTTGTTTATATCACTGATGAGTATTTAACTTACCCTTTTGAATTTCTAAAAATTCTGTTAACAGTAGTTTGTAATAAAAATCACAGATAGTAACTATTCCAAAATATATTGATAAGTTCTAATGTCATCAAAATGAACAGACACTAGTTTTGAACCTTGATAGAGGCCACAGAACCAACCGGGTAATTTTTATCAAATATTCACTTTATTATGCCCAACTTTAGAGTACATTAGTATACAAATAATATCATATAAGTAAATAAGAATATAAGGAACACTTGAATGAACAAACTAACTCGCAATGAGGGGATTCGAAAAAACAAAAAGTTAAAGGAAATAAGTTAAAAAAAATCAACAGCAAAATAAATTTAATACAATTGAAAATCGGTTTCAGTCCGGACGAACCAGGATGTTCTTTTTCTTTTCGTTGGATGCCCATGTTCGAACTTGGTTCACAGTTCGCAAAATCCAAGGGTTATCACTCAGAAATTTCTTCAGGTCCTTAACTAAAGGTAGCCGGTTGCTTCTGATAAGCCCGCCAAATGCATCGAAAGCCGCAGTTTTCTCTTCAGTTGTCCATCGAATTTTCTTCTTCTTTTCATCATCATTTTTCGTAAATTTTTTCTTCGTTTGCTTCGCATTTTTTTTTTTTGGTTTGAAGCGCTCAGGAGAACTACTTTCACTGGAAGAACTGTAATCTGAAGAAAGATGATATCTTTTCCTGATGGTTTGGCGATTATCATTAATGTCAGGCACATGTGTAGGGAATGATTGAATTGAAGAAGTTGAGAGAACGTCATTTAAATCGACGATTTGGTTTAGATGGTCATTTCGTGTATTTTCACCATATAGTTCTTGTAGAGACTCTGATGCACTGGTGCCCGGAATACTCAGATCTTCAGGATCTTTGTCATCACCCTGTGCTTTACAAAGTATATTCACAACACCTAGAACATCTCTCGAAACAACAGATCTTCTGTAGTGAGATCGATGAATTGCCTCGGCATGACCCATAAAATTGGCGATATCAGTGATTTTATTTTCATCCATATTTTCTTCTGCACAGGTCGTGGCAACGTGTTTTCTCAAATACGTTCCACGTAGCCTCTCAGGGTGTTCTGCACCACATTCATCAGAAAACTGTCGCATCAGCTGGCAAGCTCGAAGATATTTAAATCTTCCGTCAGTGAAACCCGGGATACCAAAGATATAAGGATTTTTTGTTGGGACTTTCGTAGAGTTTCGATGAGCCAATATCAAATTAAGAGATGTTTCCATTTGTGGGTTCAGCAGAACAGGAACATCACGACCCAACTTTCCTGTGATAATAAATCTTGCATATTTTTCAGCAACCGTTTTCTGTGTTGAGGACAACTTCTCATATATCTCTGGATGCTCTTTCTCTGATATTCTCTCTATTGCTTTCAGATCGACGATCAACGCCCTTTCAATTTCCCCAGCTCGACGACGATTAAAAGTCTGAACAGAAATTAAAGTATATTGGAGTAGACTGAGCCATATCTGATAAGAATATTGTTTTTTGAGAGTTGTGTAAGCACAGATCATTTTATTATTAAGGTAATGTGATAACTTTTTAATGTCGTTGGTAGTGGGCAATGGTTTTACTTGTTGTCGATGTTTTGCAGATTGATCTTCTCGTGCGGTCCTGTTGACGACTTGGCTATATTGCATAGCGTGAAGAAATAGGTATTTATCAACAATTTTTTCCTTTTCTTCATCAATATTTTCCACCCAATGAAGTTTCAGTAGATCACCTACTGCTTTAATATAGGTACCGATGGAAGTAACCAGCGATGGAGTCTGATGTACTCCAGTCAGTGGGTCAAAACCAGACAGGTTTCTCACAGCTTCCAACATGATTTTGTACAGCTTTGGATGATAAATAGATTTAAAATCTGTTATATCTCAATCAATCTCTTTCATTATCATCAGAAATCGACCGAGGGTTCTCAACCGATTTCTGATCATCTCCTCTTGCTGTTGTTTGTAATATTTCTCACAGAGACAATTCCCAAATTGAATCAATAGCTCATCATACCTAACTAATCGAACAATGTCGTCTTCTCTTAACACCGCCATGACTTTTGTAAGTCGGATATTGGCAATGTCATGTAATCGCCCTTCAATTCGCCTTGAAAGGATGACATTAGATCGTGCACCTTTAGTTGAGGCACCTAAACAACTTTGGCGATGACGTCTGATTGTTTTAAAAGAGAAAACACCTTTACAATTATGACAAGTTTTATATAACATAGCAGATCTTTGTTCGTTAGGTCTCCGAGACACAAGTAACTCTCCAGTGTTGTTATAGACTTTGTCGGTATTAAACAAATAGTTTCCTTTTAAACGTAGCGTTTCTATCATTTTCTTCCTTTCAGGGTTGCCTACAATAAAGAAAATACTAAAAATAAAAACTTACATATATTTGGCTACGAAATTCTTTAAATTAATAGCAAAAACTGTAAATAAACACCTCTGGGAAGAACTGAGAATTTCTTGACTGGAGACTTATCTTTGTGGACGGTTTCTAAGTGGCGGCTGATCACAGATTGCATTTTTTTGCAATATAAACAGAAACCATGTTTTGTTTTACTTTTACTCGGTTGAGCGAATAAATTTTCATCACTGATTTTTCCTACTACTGCTGGAATTTCCAATTGATCAGTGGTATTGAGTAATGACTCGTCTCCTGTGGCACCTTCTTGTGTTTCTTCTCCTTGGTTATTATTAGAGGAGTTATTCCCAGTCATATTCCACGTTGAATCGTTTTCGTCGTTATTCGATATATCATCTCTTCCAGGCTCTTCTGTTGGAGATTCAAAAACGTTGGGTTGCGGGGAAAAACGTCGATCCACGCAGGCTGACGTGTCAAAAGGTAAACTAGCCAAGATAATCTCATCTCCAACTAGTTCATCTTCAAGACTTGCATCTAATTCAGGGTCATCCAAACTGTTCAATATTTCGTTCTTCGTTTTCGGCTGACCTTTGGCTCTAACATAACTTTGTTCTAGGTCTGCTAATTTAATCTCTATTATTTCCTCTAGAGAATGCCGTGGATAATCTTTATCATGTGCATGTGCCTCAACATCTTGTGCAAAATTCTGCTCATGATCTAAAATCGAAATAGTTTAGTTATTAATAATGTTTTTGTAATAACGTCTGTTGCGATTTATTAGGCTTGTAAATTTGTTGTAACACAAGTGTATAGTAAAATTGACAGTCGTCACTTACTTAACACTATATCCAAAATGGCGTTAGTATTATCGGATTCAGTGAGCCCATCCTGCATACGTTTTGTAAAATAATCTGCTCCTGGTTCAATAACGTCATAAGAATTCACTTGGTACTCCAGAATTACAGTTGATTTTAGTCCTCCATTTTCAGAAGAAGTAGTTTCAACATGGCTCTGAGGTAAGTGAAGAATGTCAAACAATTCTGTTCCCGTGACTTTTAATTGCTTGGTGTTGACATCAATTGGATTGGTCATCGGAATAGTCTCATCTTCTACTATTAAATGTTCACGGGGGTATTTGTTCTTTTCAATAAACTCTAGTGAAGATTTCAGGGCCACCATATCAGACTGGTCGAGATTCGATAGGAGCAAACCAGCGCAACCTACATCCTCTTGTTTTCGCAGTTGGGCTGTCACGTTGCCCTCGTCACCTTCATTAGTCGGAGCATCACCTTTTGGAAGATTTCGCGGCGAATTTGTCAAAACATGTGTGGTTGTATCATTCCTTGAAGACGGTTCCTTCACAAGAATGCCAACTCCGGCAATTTTTCTAATGATGTCCGCGCATTCTTCCCCCTCCTCCTTAGATGATTGTAATATCAGTTTATTATTTTGGTAAATGTTTGTAGAATAATTTAATCTGACACCAGCTGATTGACGTGTCCTCATCATATGTTGCGAAATTTCTGGAGTAATAACGGCAGGCTTATACTCTCTCGACAGAACCACATCAACTGATTTCTCTTGAGGGCATAACATTTTGAGTTGTTTACTTAACTCTTTTTTTTCTTAAAGTTTAAAATTGAAAAATTTAAATACATTGGTAACGAATAAGTTGTAAATTGAGATTTATAGAAGTGCCAGAGTCGAATGAACATTGACATGAAACTAACCACTTTTAATCATTCATGTCATCAAAGGAAGTAATTTATGAGCGTATGAAATTGTCAATCCGCTGCTACTCTTTTCATTTGATTAGTGAAGAAATCTATAGGCGAATTTGCCTTGTTATAATTTTTAACGCAAATACAAAAGTTGCGTAATTATATATTTATCTGATTATCGGCTTAAAATTTGAACAGATTAAATTTGCATTAGTAAGCACAAATGCAGATTGAATTTTTATCCTGACAGATGACACTAATACCCATATAAAAAAGCTGATAATGAGTGTGAAGTAACTAAACTTGTTTATGTACTAGTAGAAGTTTGGCTATAGAAAAATTTATAATTATATCAACAAACGACAAGATTAAGGCAAAGAGTAAGAAGAAAACTTTTAGAGCACTTTACTTGCATTTTAAAGTGAATTATTCGGTTTACGTCTTTTTGATACGGTATTGTCAATTTGAAATTGGTAAATTCAATGCAAATGTCATTTATTTCGTACATTTACGGCGGGGTAATGTGCATTAATATGGACATAATCCACAAGATATTGCAAAAAAAAACCTGCTAATACAAATAAGCACTCTCAATCATGTACATATCTGACTAAGCAGTTAATATGAAAAGTCAAAGAAATACTTATTTTGCACACGTGTGATCAAAATGAAACAGTCAAGACAGATACATTTTCAGTATGAAAGATTTATTCCACTCACGTCCTTTTGAAACAATGCTGGCAATAACCTCTCCATCTCCATGACGAATTATAGCTGTTCTTCTCGTCTTTGGAATTATCTCACTACTTAATCGAAGCACATAATTATTTCTTTCGATACAAAGCAACGAATACATTTTTCTTTTTTTTAATTCAGTTTAGTTTTTATTGAACAGACGAGAATACTTTGAATTTAAAAATGTATGACGTTTTTTCTTTCATTCGTTAATTGTGATGTTGACGAAGGCGCGGTGACTGAAGATGGTTGCAACACTAAACAGACAAGCATTCATACCGGTTTGCTCTGTTTTACCCTGGAAATAATGAAAACAAATAATTACAATATGCTAACGGGCAAAATAATAAGTACGGGAGGTTTCGACAAACTTTGACAATATTCATTTTTATACCCAAACGTACTTGTACACAAGAAATAATCGAGATAGATATAGACATATGTATACATATATACAGAAATGATCAGAATGAAAAGAGGAATCGATTTAGCCCTGACTGTCTGTCCGTCCGTCTGTCCGTGGTTACAATAACTTGAGTAAAAATTGAGATATATGAATGAAATTTGGTATATAAATTGCTCTTTCGACAGGGTAGGTTGGTATTGAAAATGGCCAAGATCCGGTCAATAACCACGCCCACCTCCCTTATAACGGAAGTTTTTGAAAAATGCAAAAACTCCGTTTTTTCGTTATCTATTTCAGCAAATTGAGCGATTTTGTACAAAGAAATTAGGTATTTATGGAATTTTGCAAAATGGGCGTTACTACGCCCACTTATGTAAAAATTTCATCGCGAGGGTATATAAAATTCGGTTTCGCCCGAATTTAGCGTTTCCTCCTTGGTCTTATTGAACTTTTATAAGTTTTATATAATCGTGGCACTGCTACGAAAAAAGTGCGATCATCCTTCCGTATAATTGCAGGCTAGTTTTCCTAGCAACCCTAATCCATTTGTATCTAGCCGCTTAATAAAAATTCCACTTCTAAGCAAACTCTTCAATTCCACTTCAACATACATATCTACTACTTCAAAATAAAATATACATAAATAAGCAAGAATGGACCAGAGAAAGAACCAAACCCATAGCCACAACAATAATGCATCGGCTGCAGTTTAGTATTTTCCGCAACGTTCTTATTGAATTTTCATAAGTTTAATATAAAAACAAGTAAGGAAAGGTAAATTCAGGCGAAACCGAATTTTATATATCCTCGCAAAATATTTTTTGAATGTGCGGTGCATATAATTTCATAAAAACCCCGTTTTTTTGTTTCAAATCGCTGCTAGTGTTAAACTTTACTCAACTTGTTCCAATAAATACTGAAAAACGAAGTTTTTTGCATTTTTCAAAATTTCCGTTATATGGAAGTTGGGCGTGATGCTAGTGATATCAAGGACAATATGTTCACCAAATTTTGTGACGATACCTTACGCCGTTATTGAGATACAGAAATTTTTTCAAAAAAGGGCGTGGTAAACGCCCATTTTTCAAAATTCCATAAATACTTAATTTCTCTGTTTAAAATCGCTCTAAATACCAAATTTCATTTAATTTGCTGTAATACATACCGAAAAAAAGGAGTTTGTGCATTTTTCAAAAACTGCCGTTATATGGAAATTGGGCGTGGTTATGGTCCAAATTCAGTGATGCTAGTGATATCAAGGGCAATATCTTCACCAAGTTTTGTGACGATACCTTACGCCGTTATTGAGATACCAACCTACCCTGTTCAAAGAGCAATATATGTACCAAATTGAGATTTCTAAATTTTTACTCAAGTTATTGTAACCACGGACAGACGGACGGACGGACAGACAGTCAGGGCTAAATCGATTTCTCTGTTCATTCTGATCATTTTAGTATATATATGTGTATATCTATCTCGATTATTTTTTGCTGTTACAAACAACCGTTATGCAATCAAAGTAATAATACCCTTGTGTACAAGTACGCTCGGGTCTAAAAAGTATGATCAAGTCCATTATCCTCAACTGAAAGATCTCGCCAATTTATAAAAATCGCCTGGAAACGCAGATCATGGGGACATCAAAACTGAAAAGGATTAGGCGATAAGGCGGCTTGTCAAACTGGTTCTACTTCCGCCCAACAGCGAAAAGGGTGATGATACAAACATCGATCAATAAAGTTTCCCTAGCAACCCTAATCCATTTGTATCTAGTCGCTTAATAAAAATTCCACTTCTAAGCAAACACTTAAATTCCACTTCAAAATAAAATCTACATTAATAATTAAGAATGTACCAGAGAAACAACCAAACCCACATTACTACAATAATGCATCGGCTGCAGTTTAGTATTTTCCGCAACGTTTCGTTTTTTGTGCCAAAACGTCTGAACCGATCTGAAAAATTCCCCAACCTATTCCTAGTCAAGACCGAACTTTTACTAAAAATAAGTGATTGCGTGATCAAACCTGACGATATTATAAGCTTGCGGAATCTTGCCAATTAAAACAAAAAGTTAAGATGTAGTAAATGCATGGGAGAACACAAATACGAAAAACAGTTTCTAAACAAATCTGTGGTATCAAAAAGAGAAGAAAATTTTCTAAACACCGCACTTCCCACCGATTCGACTAAGAAAGCAATACTTACATAATTTAAGGCATCGGCTTCAGCACCTTCCTCGGGTTTGGGCAGGAACGGTGGTCATGCCCCATCCTCCAGCATCGGAAGCACGAACCATTTGGACGGAGAGGGTGTGGGCAGTTAGGTTTCATATGCCCCCGCTGCGAACAATTAAAACACAGCGGCAGATCTCTGACGGCAGTTAAGTTTTCTTGTGCCGTTGCTCTCACGGGAGCGGAAGTAACTGAGCGCCGCGGATTTACCAAAATTTTTAAGTATTTGTCATGGTACCTGTTTACCAGAGCCTTAAGCTCAGCCAGTGTTCGTGCCGTCATCAAGAGTTGGATATTCGATACCTGGTTTTGAATTCCATCAAGGATAAAATCAACCACCTCGCCCTCGTCAATATTGCCCTGCTTAGCCAGCGATTGCATGGTTAGGATGTAAAAATGTAGGCTCTCGCAATCCTTTTTCCAGCGCCTTTCTGCCAATGTGCGATAAATGTCTTGGCGGCTGATGGTAGTTTTAAATTCACTTATAAGCGCTTCTTTTAATGCGGAATAATTTAGGGCCGTAGTTGTCGAAAGGAAGAGTCGAGCTGTCCCATCGAGTGAACGACGAAGGCTCAGCAGTTTGAAGTGCTCGTCAGCGTCGACGTTCCGCATTATGTCCTCGAAATCTTGAAAAAAATTTTGAACAGACTGCACGCTGCTTTCTCCAGTAAATTTCGGTATTGCGTGCTCGATATCGCTGAAGTCGACCTTACGCTCGCACCTACGTGGTGCGCAAACCTCCAGTTCTTGTATCTGGCGCCTTAACTCGAGAACTTCTTTTCTTTTTTTCAGTGCAGCCAGTTCTTCGTCTAGTGCGTCGACGTGAGCGGTATGTTTGGCGGCATGGATTACGGTACGTTCCGCTGCGATTGTACTCTTAGCGGCGCCGTCGGACTCATCATCGGCAACAACAACAACAACGGCAGTGGTATTTTTGGCGGCAGGCGGCTCTACGTCAGCGATGGTTTTGGCGGCGGTTATATTTTCAACGGCATCGGCAACGGCAGGCTCAAAATGGTTTTTAGGCACGTGGCAAGAGGCAGCGGCGCGTTCGTCTGCAGTTGTACATTTTATTAATGTAACCCCCTCGGCGGCAGCGGTGGTCGAAGAGTTTACCGTTATGGACTCACCAAAGGCAGTTGTGCTGCGTTCGGCGAGCGGTCCCTCAGACTCGAATCCCTCTGAAGCACCATACAAAAATGTTTCGACACCTGCGAAGCCTGTGGAGGCCGATGATTTTGGAGTGCTGGCCATGTTTGTATTATCGCAGTGGAAAGATCTTAATTCCAAGATGAATGTTTCAGCGGTGTTTATAGACCTCAAAAGAGCATTTAAGACGATTGATAGAGAAATAATGTTAAAAAAACTTGAATAAATTGGTGTAAAGAACAATAAACTTGACTGGTTCCGAAGCTTCCTATCAGATCGCAAGCAACAAACTGTTATTGGGTCATCATGTCGATATTGGTCTACCGTAAGGGTCAGTTTTGGCCCCAATTTTATTTACCGTTTATATTAATGACATAAACACGGTACTAAAACATTGCAAGGTAAAATTGTTCGCTGACGATACTCTCCTGACGATAAGCGACAGAAACCTAACTTATGCAATGGCACAGATGAAAGAAGATATTGACTGCTTATATAAATGGCTATGTGTAAATACACTTAAACTTAATGTGAAAAAGACAAAGTTCATGGTTCTTTCTAAGGCATTTAATGTTAACTCAGTAAGTTACAGCTTAAAAAAAAGGATGAAAGAATCGAAGAAGTAAACGTCATTAAGTATCTAGGTACATATACATATATGTAAATAAGTTAAAATTTGCGGATCACATTGATTACACAGTTAATAAAATTGCGAAAAAAAAAATTGGTCTTATGATAGATCGTGTAAGTAGTAAGGAAGAAGATATAAAACTCTAATATACAGATCTATAATTTAGCCGCACTTTATATATTGTCCAACGATATTCTTTATAGCTAGCGGCACACATATTAATAAACTCAAAAAATTTAATAGGCGTTACCATACACCTATACAGGAAATGATTGACGCTTTGAATTGGTGGAGAGTGAAATAGCAAATATTCTTTCCCGCCATGAAATTCGTGTTTAGTATAAAACAGGGTAGCCTGCCGGAATATTTAAGTGATAGTCTTCGATACATAAATGAAACGCACTCATATTTACTCAGGGAAAATAAAAGTTTCAGGCTACTACTATACAAAACAGAAGTTGATAAGAAAAATTTTTTTTACAAAGTATTGAAATGTTTTAATGAGCTACTAAGTTCTATAAGAAATTGTAATAAAGATGCCTATGCCTAAGGAACCCAATAAAAGGTTGCATTGGAAACTAGTAATTTTAAACGGACCTGTTAAATCACGGAAACTGCTTGGAATCACGTCCATTCCAACAGCTTAAATAATATATTAACCATCAAAAAGCCTGCGAAATGAACCACCTGCGTCGGAAGATGCGATGCTGCTCGGAATCTCGTCCATTCAGACAGCTTATATAAGGTGTTGCTCATAAAGCCTATTACGTCTGAGAAATAAACCGCCTGTCGAGCATAGAGCTAGAATGATGATATGCTCCATGGAATCTCATGGAAACTCAAATTTTCCCGAAGTTTTATAACACTTTCTTAAAACTCTTAAAAAAAACTTCGAACACACTTTGTATGGAAAATTTTTTAGTAACTTCAAACTTGCACAAACCATATTTAAATTGAATGGACTATAAAACTGCAGGTTAATATTCGGTATAGCGCCGCATAAAAAGGGGGTGGTGGGCGGTGCAGTAGGGGGCGTGGAACCCCCCAGCACACCGTTAGAGAGAGGAAAAACTAAACTTTTCCATAAGCCCCCTCTGGTTCCTCTAGACCCTCGGTGAGGCCCTAGAGAAGCCTTTGAAAATGGGCAAAAATCCAACTTTTTCCATACAAAAGGGAGACAAAGTTACCCAGTAAACATTTTTTGTTAAACTCCAGACAAAATGAGAGTTCATTACATATGTATGTTAAAATGCGCGATTTTGAAAAACAAATTTTTAATATATTACGAAATATATATTTATTAGTGTAAAGCGCCGCAGGCGAAAATGTGTAATAAAAAATCGCGTGATTTTTAATTACAAATATTCAATATATAGCGAAATATATATTCATTAGTGAAAAGTGCCGCAGGCGAAAATTTGTAATAAAAAATTGCGCGATTTTTAATTACAAAATTTTCAATATATCACGAAATACTTATTTTTGAAAAATCCCACAGACCTTAATTGTGGTGTATATACTTCTGAAACGTATCTCAGAACTACTTTCCGCGTACTTTTAGCTTACTGGATTATATTAATTTCCGTTTTGTTTCTCCTTCGCTCGTTGTTTTCAGTAGTTTGACAGATGCATTTGGCAAGAATTTTAGTCTTTTGTGCGGGGCTTAAAAATGCAACTATTTATATAAGAAATGCAAAGTATTTAAATAGTTTTAGTTTCTAAAAACAGTAAAAGCTTATAGCACAATGTGTTAGTAATATGTGTGTGCTAAAATGAATGCATTAGCGGCTCGATATTAGGTGCAGTGAATAAAATTCCAACACCATATATGTATGTGAAAAATGAAAAAAAAGAGCATTTTTAAAGTAAAATTCTGTTAAAATTTGTGGACGGATTTTTGCAAAAAGATAGTTAAACAAAAGTTTATGTTGTTGTTCATCTATGTGCATTGGAATTTTTCAATTTGGTTTACGCGTTTAGCCACCAAACTTATGCGGGGCTATATCGAATCCCGCCCAAACTGCATACTACAAAATTTTCTAAAAATTCGAATAAAAAAGTTTGAAATTTAGATGAAACTTTGCAGAATTTTGCTTTTTGAGTGGGATTCGATATAGCGCCGCATAAGTTTGGTTTACTGTGGCTAAACGCGTAAACAAAATTGAAAAATTCAAATGCACATATGTAGATGAACAACAAAATAAACTTTTCTTTAACTATCGTTTTGCAAAAATCCGTCCACAAATTTTAACAGAATTTTACTTTAAATATACTCTTTTTTTTTGCATTTTTCACATATATGGTGCTTAAATTTCATTCACCGCACTTAATATCGAGCCGCTAATGCATTCATTTTGGCAAACACATATTACTAACACATTGTGCTATCAGCTTTTACTGTTTTTAGAAAATAAATTTATTTAAATACTTTGCATTTCTTAAATAAAAAGTTGCATTTTAAAGCCCCGCATCGGTCGGGTTTAGTATAGTGCCGCATGAACTTGGTATACTGTGGCTAATCGCCAAAATCAAATTGAAAAATTCAAATGCACATAAGTACATAGATGAGCAACAAAATAAACGTTTGTTTAACTATCATTTTGCAAAAATCCGTCCGCAAATTTTCTCTGAATTTAACATTAGGAATGCTCTCTTTTTGGCATTTTTCACATACTCGTACATACATAGATGGTGTTTGAATTTCATTCACCGCACTTAATATCGAGCCGCTAATTCATTTTACTAACACATATTACTAACACATTGTGCTATCAGCTTTTAATGTTTTTAGAAAATAAAACTATTTAAATACTTTGCATTTCTTAAATAAAAAGTTGCATTTTTAAGCCCCGCACAAAATACTAAAATTCTTGAAAAATGCATCTGTCGGGTTTAGTATAGTGCCGCATGAACTTGGTACACTGTGGCTAAACGCCAAAATCAAATTGAAAAATTCAATTGCACGTACATACCTACATAGATGAGCAACAAAATAAACGTTTGTTTAACTATCATTTTGCAAAAATCCGTCCGCAAATTTTCTCTGAATTTAACATTAGGAATGCTCTTTTTTTTTTTGGCATTTTTCACATACTCGTACATACATAGATGGTGTTTGAATTTCATTCACCGCACTTAATATCGAGCCGCTAATTCATTTTACTAACACATATTACTAACATATTGTGCTATCAGATTTTACTGTTTTTAGAAAATAAAACTATTTAAATACTTTGCATTTCTTAAATAAAAAGTTGCATTTTTAAGCCCCGCACAAAATACTAAAATTCTTGAAAAATGCATCTGTCGGGTTTAGTATATATAGTGCCGCATGAACTTGGTACACTGTGGCTAAACGCCAAAATCAAATTGAAAAATTCAATTGCACATACATACATAGATGAGCAACAAAATAAACGTTTGTTTAACTATCATTTTGCAAAAATCCGTCCGCAAATTATCTCTGAATTTAACATTAGGAATGCTCTTTTTTTTGGCATTTTTCACATACTCGTACATACATACATAGATGGTGTTTGAATTTCATTCACCGCACTTAATATCGAGCCGCTAATTCATTTTACTAACACATATTACTAACACATTGTGCTATCAGCTTTTACTGTTTTTAGAAAATAAAACTATTTAAATACTTTGCATTTCTTAAATAAAAAGTGGCATTTTTAAGCCCCGCATCGGTCGGGTTTAGTATAGTGCCGCATGAACTTGGTATACTGTGGCTAATCGCCAAAATCAAATTGAAAAATTCAAATGCACATACATAGATGAGCAACAAAATAAACGTTTGTTTAACTATCATTTTGCAAAAATCCGTCCGCAAATTATCTCTGAATTTAACATTAGGAATGCTCTTTTTTTTGGCATTTTTCACATGCTCGTACATACATATGTAGATGGTGTTTGAATTTCATTCACCGCACTTAATATCGAGCCGCTAATTCATTTTACTAACACATATTACTAACACATTGTGCTATCAGCTTTTACTGTTTTTAGAAAATAAAACTATTTAAATACTTTGCATTTCTTAAATAAAAAGTGGCATTTTTAAGCCCCGCATCGGTCGGGTTTAGTATAGTGCCGCATGAACTTGGTATACTGTGGCTAATCGCCAAAATCAAATTGAAAAATTCAAATGCACATATGTACATAGATGAGCAACAAAATAAACGTTTGTTTAACTATCATTTTGCAAAAATCCGTCCGCAAATTTTCTCTGAATTTAACATTAGGAATGCTCTTTTTTTTGGCATTTTTCACATATGTATATGGTGTTTGATTTTCATTCACTGCACGCCCCCTACTTCACCGCCCACCACCCCCTTTTCATGCGGCACTATACAAAACATTTCCCCAATTTCACTTCCAATCAACAAAAATGGAAATCTTGTACTCTACCCAATACAATCGCTGTTTGGCTTGACTTTCCAATAATGAACCATTCGCGATTTCACCGAATGTAAAGGGAATTTGGTCACGAAACTTGGTGGGGATGTTGGGGGAGGCCCTCTTTCTCGTATTTAATCACTTTATTTATTTTATTAACATTATTATTTAAGAAATTTGCTGTTAAAGTTTCTTCACTACCACCAGCAAATGTGCAGTCAAAATAACAGTTGTCACTTATATTTTATGCAATACACAATATTTTGTTTATTAAAGTCCGTATCTCTATACGCATTTGTTAACATTTTTTATTTATATTTAACTTAATAAACGCGTTTATAAAAATATGTGTACAATTATTACCACTTTCCGTAAGCAAACGTCAATAAGAATGGCCGACAGTATGAGCAAAAGTGTGCTGCCATACGTTTCAAAAGTACATACACAATAATTTTTATAGATCAGTATCTACATTGATATACAAGTATTGAAAATTTAAAATAAAAAATCGCGCGATTTTTTATTTAAAATTTTCGCCAGCGGCGCAAACATCAAATAAATTAATATCTCATAATATATTAAAAATTTGTATTAAAAATGTTCGCCTGTGGCGCTAACCTCAAATAAATCAATGGTAATTATGGGGAACAGTGGCTTTTGCTTAAAGTGACCTAAAATGATGGGGTTTTTTCTGAAATAGGTGTATTTTAATATTCTTAATTCATTAAAAGTGGTGGAAAACGGAATTTTGAGGTGGTTTTTTTTGTTATACACATTTAAATATTGCGCGATTTAACGAAGTGTATAATATTATTCACGATGTATTTTGCAATAAAAGTGGCTGAAAGCGGAATTTCGCAATGGTTTCCTTAATATGTACATTATAAGTATTTTTCGACAGAACTCATTTCCCTTGGGCATCTAAAGAAACCAGGGAGAGCTTATTGTGGCTTATTTCCTTCCCCTTTCTAACGGTGTGCTTGAAAAGGTTCTACGCCCCTCTTTTACCACCCACCACCAATTTTATGCGGCGCTATTCGTACATTAAAAAAAACCCACTGCGAAATTCCGCTTTCCGCCACCTGCAATGAAATAAACATCTTTAAATACACATATTTTGAAAAAAACCGCATCATTTGAGGTCACTTTTAGCAAAAGCCGCTGTTCTCCACAATTACCAAATCAATATCACGTACTATATTAACAACTTCCCTGTCCCCATACAATGCATTTTGCGAATACCCCACGTCCACTGGTTTTTTTTGGTGATAAGCTAAATAACGCCCATTTATACAATGAAATATAATTTTCATAAATTAATATATATGTATTAGCCTTTTTTTCGTTATTTGATTTTGTGAATCATATGTGACTCATGGACGTGAGACGAAAAATTTTCTTTACCACGTTCAATGAGTCACATGTGAACACATCGACAGTAGTTATTACTTTGCATGGCAAATAAGGTTTTGAGTACCGCCACTGCAGCCTTTTTAGTCGGCCAACTATTTACACACTGACCCAGCTAAATTGTCGGGTTGGTGGTGGGTGTGCATACTGCAGACTAAATAGTTGGCCGGTAAAGTCTGGTGTGAGTGGGGGACTTTAGGTGATATTGACAGATCTCTGTCAAATGCATCCTAACGGGAATTCGATTACTAAGTTATCTAATTCTTTATTAGTTTATTTGAGGTGGTGTTTGGTGAAGTTTATTTTATAAAATTGGTGAAAATGGCGAAAAAAAGATATACGACTGCAGAATTGATAAGCTATTTAGAAAATTCAGATTCAGATGAAGAACCATTCGGTAGTGGAAGTGATGAAGAATACCAGCCTACTGATTACGATGAAGAAAGCGAGGATGCCGAGGTAATAGCAAGTATTGCAGAGAGAAATAGCGAGACTCTATCACAAATGCCGGAAAGTTCATCGTCATCTAATGCGCCTAGTTTTGAATGGAAAAGAGATGTTTTGCCTTTAGGGAGGGAAACATTTACTGGTAATTATGGTGTACAAAACATTGCCGCAATTACTGAAAATGGGCGCGTTAGTTTGAATAAAATATATTCTTATTTTGTCCCTGATGAACTTATTGATGAAAAGGTCATTCATACTAATAACTACGCTCAGTTGTTGAAAGAAATTCGTACAGCACAATTTAGTCGAATGACAAGATGGAAAGATGCCAGTAGAGAGGATTTGAAAAAATTTTTTGGAGTCCTTGTATATATGGGTCTCAATCCTAAACCGTCAATTGAGCACTACTGGAAATTGGATGTGCTTTACTATAACCCTCTTATGCACAGAATAAATATGTCATATAACAGGTTCACCTCAATTCTAAGGTGCTGGCACTTTACCGAAGTCCAAATAGGTGTTATTGGAGAACACAGGACTCATAAAATAGACCCACTTATAGGTAAAGTGATAAACAATTTTCGTAGTCTCTATATACCTTCAGATATAATAGTCGTTGATGAGTCTATGGTCAAATTTCATGGAAAACTGATTATAAAGACCTATAACCCAGCGAAAACTTATCGCTATGGTATCAAAATATATAAAGCCTGTACAATAAATAGTTATACATGGTCCTACCAAATTTATTCCGGAATATTGCATCAGTTAGAGGGTCTCGATAAACCTGTTTCAGTAGTGGTACAACTCACGGAATCGCTTTTAGATGAAGGCCGTATTATCGTTGCTGACAACTATTATACCAGTTTACCGTTGGCTGAGTACCTAAAAAGTCGCAAAACCGACTTATGCGGCACTTTACGTAAAAATAAAAGAAATTTGCCGGAAAAAGTTGTAAAAGCAAAGCTGAGGAGGGGAGAACAAATAGTTAGACAAAAGGACAATCTTTATACTGTACTGAAATGGCGTGATAAACGTGACGTGCTTATGATCTCAACATGCCATGGAGATGGCTTGTCTAACGTGACCACAAAAAGAGGTGATGTCATGAAACCAGATGCAATAGTCGACTATAATGAAGCGAAAAAAGGTATTGATATTTCCGACCAACTTGCTTCATTCCATTCTTCGTTACGTAAAAGTTTAACTTGGTATAAAAAGATAGCAGTAGATTTACTATTTCAAGTCGCCGTTATCAATACTAGATGCATATACAACGAGTTGGCAGACGGCCCTAAGTTGACAGTTTTACAAGTCCAAGAACATCTAGTCCGACATTTTCTTGGACCAGCAGCATCAACCACAGAAACTAACCTCGCTCAAAGATCTTCAATCTTCTCTAGCACTCCAACATCTTCAAATGCAATTGCTTCTTTCAGCAATTCTGGGCATAGTTTGCAAGAAATTCCGCGAAGTATACACAATAAATTGGTACGAAAAAGATGCTCGGGGTGCTACGTCAAAATGAAAAATCAAGGATTATTGGCTAGAAAAGCTAAGCAAGTACATACTGAGTGCAAAATATGTAACAGGGCATTCTGTTTAGATTGCTATAATGAGCACCATCCTTGATTTTGTAATATTTTTCTACCAATAAAAATCACCTTTCGTATTTGAATTTTATTTATTCCATTTTTCTTCTACTGACTAAAAGTGACCTTTCAGGAAAAAATCGCGAAATTTTCTCTTATTTCCTCAAAGGTTAAGTTTTTTGCCATACGTTCACGTATCATTAAAAAAAATATCACGTAACGTTCATAACAAAAAATCTATTCAAAAATCTATATACAAATGAGTCACATGTGACTCATGAACTTATTTCAATAAGCTCACGTGAGTCACATATGACTCATTGGACAGGGAAGTTGTTAAAAATGTTTAATTAAAAATTTCGTAATGATTTAAAAATTAGTAATTAAATATCTCGTAATATATGGACAGTCTTTATTATTGTCGTTTTTTTAAACATATTTTTGTCATGTGTGGCGGCGCGATTTGTTCATTTCATTGCTGCACAAAAGAAAAAGTGTGGTTAAAATTGATATTTTTCGCAACTTTAATAGCAAATAACTTAAAAACTATAAATCTCCGGTGGGTGGGACTTTAAAATTTAGAATCAGGCGAACCTCCTCTATCCCCTCTAATAAGTCGTTTTTTTTTAAAGCGGGGTTCCTTATTGGAAAGTCCTACCTTTAATTTTCCCGATATTCATAAATTTAGAGAACTATCACTTTTTGCCAGAATCACTATGCCATATACACACGTATTTAAATCTTGGAATTCTTATATGTACATACATACCTGTTCACCAGAATTTTTGGCCGCATGCAAAGGATGTAATCTAGATTGCACCAACGCTGGAGTATAATAATTTAGATATCGAAGTGGCAAATATCTAATTATATTTATAATATTTTATAATTATCAATCGTAATTCGTTATAATTCAAGAATGATGTTTCGCGCAATCGTGATTATAACTGACTACTCCTGGATTTTTCTGCTCTAATATAGTAAATTAGTTCTAGAGCATACATACATACATCGATGTAATATCGATACATCGATGTTTTTAAGGTTTTTCAAACATCGATGATTTTTCCCGATGTTCGCTGTTTTTCACTACTCCCTCTATTAAAAAAATGCTTGGTAAATAAAATATATTAGCTCTTTAGGATATAAGTGTTCGCACAGCTTGAAGTTGAAAAGTTTTGAAAGATTCTAATGGTAAGGGTTTTCATAATATTTCAGCTGCAGTCTTAGTTTTAGGGTTATGTGTGGGAGTTTATTTTTATCATATACATATATAAATTAAGCACAGATATTTGAATAGTATCATAACTAAAAAAAATAAAAAAAATATGCTTAGTATGCCGAAATGATCCCCATTTCTTCTTTTCTTTTGTGTAAAAATTATATAGCTGTATTGATTAACAAAATTGTATTGATTAAAAAAATATGCCGAAATTTTAAGTAAATAATTGATACGACTTTATATATAGATAATAATAATGCGAGCTCTATTAACAGAGATAGTGAATATGAGGAAGAAATCGCTGGCAAACGAACAAGATATGGGTTATAAACATTGATCATATATTTTAATAAGTCTACGGATGGAAAATCTACTAAATATATTTGTTAAGTTCCGTTCGCACTGAGAAAGAGGAATAAATATTAAACCAAAATTCACAAATGTAAATATTCCAGCGTTAAAATGACTTTTAAGCAATATAAAAATCTCAAAAATTCGCCATTAAAAAATATCGATACAACGATGTTGTCCTCCTGAAAACATCGATGTGTTTCCAACCCTACTGTAAATATTATCCCAACAAGTCGCCAGATGGCCGCTTCAGTGTTACAAGTTAGAAGCGGCTACCTGTAGTGCGTTTCTGTAAGGAATCGACAATATACTCGATTATAGTGACGTCATTTCGATTCGATCCAAATTAGTCGATTGATCGAGAACGAGTGTTTCTGTAAGCATAAGTCGACAAAATATGAAACAGTGAGAGAAATAAAACGCCAATCGACAAGAAGTCTATCGAATCGGACTGACAACTTCATGTTTGAGAAACTATTATTGAGAAAAGTAAGCATTATAGAAATGTGTGCACAAATATTTAATTCTTATTAATAAATAAAAATTGACTCCAACACTAAAAAAAACCAACAGACATATGTAAATTGTAATGCTATACACAAGAATATTTTAGTTTTACTTTTTTCCACTGATTAGGGGACTTGTGGGACCCTCCCAATGCATTTAATTCAGCAGCGACGGCAGCCCAAACCTCTTCGTGCTCCTTCCTCGCGTTTGTTTTCATAAATTGGCCCCTTCCAACGCTGCGGTGCTGCTGCATCAAGTGCAGTAACCGCCTCTTTTGGCCTTTCTTAACACGCCCCGACGTACTTCTCTGTAAAATGCATCAAATCTTTTTTAACTATTCATATATAATATATTAACAAAAATATACTTACATTTGCTTTAAATTCAACTAATTCCATTTTGAATTTAACGAAAAATTTTTTTGTCATCACCTCAAAAGGAAGTGAGAAAACCAATCGACAGTATTTCATTCAATTTGGTTACAGAAACACATTCAATCGAGCATTCCTACTGAAATGGAATGGAACATATCAGCTGACTATCGATTGAATCGAGTAATTATTTTACAGAAACACATTGAGTGAGAGTCACGTCAAATCGAGAATTTGAGTCGAGAACATCGATCGAAATGAGTTACAGAAACGGGCTACTGATTGGCTAATCGGTGTGCGCGTTGAATATAATCGGTGTTGCCGCACTTATGTTTATCAAATTGAAATATCAATTTTTGGAATTTTTATAAAACATGGTGCAAGGCGGATTCAATAAGGTGGCGTTGAGGCGCCAACTAATTTTTTCGCTTTGGTGAGCATAATGTCAAACTGCTTCGTTCTGATTGGCTGCCAATATAAAAGTCTAATAGTATTTGACATGATGCTCTATTAACAGATATAGTGAAAATGAGGAAGAAATCCCTGGCAAACGAACAAGATATGGGATATAAACAGTGATAATTTATTTTAATAAGTCTACGCCCGAAAAACCTCTTAATATATTTGTTAAGTATCGTTCGTACTAAGAAAGAGGAATAAATATTAAACAAAAATTCACAAGTTTGTATATTCCAGCGTTTGAAATTACTTTTAAGCAATATCAAAACTCAAAAATTCGCCATTAAAAAATATCGATACAACGATGTTGTCCTCCTGAAAACATCGACGTTTTTCCAACCCTACTGTAAATATTATCCCAACAAGTCGCCAGATGGCCGCTTCAGTGTTACAAGTTAGAAGCGACTACTTGATTGGCTAATCGCTGTGCGCGTTGAATATAATCGGTGTTGCCGCACTTATGTTTATCAAATTGAAATATAAATTTTTTTAATTTTTATAAAGCATGGTGCAAGGCGGATTCAATAAGGTGGCGTTGAGGCGCCAGCTAATTTTTTCGCTTTGGTGAGCATTATGCCAAACTGCTTCATTCTGATTGGCTGCCAATTTAAAAGTCTAATGGTATTTGACACCAAAAAGCAAAAATAAAATAAATTTTGGTTTTTTACTTATATGCGGTTACCGCCACCTTATTGAATCCACCTTGGCATGGTGCGTGTAGTGTACGTGTAGCCGACGACACTAATACAATTAACATGATGCAGCGAACTAAAGATGACGCATTCCGGGGCACCGTTACTTTAGATTTGCCGAACATGAGAGATGTGACGTCGGTACCCTCTTTTAAACAAGTAATTTCCTTGCATGTGATTCACATGGTTCAAGTATTTGAAATTGTTAATGGCAATATTTGCTATTAATTTTTGTATTTTGTTTTCATATGCATGCTTACAGCTTAATTTAGATCAAAGCTTATGTTTTGCTTTCTTATGTTTACAAATATTAAGATAAAATAGAGATATATCGGAATGAAACGATGTAACTTTAAATGGCCTGCTCTATCTAAAACTTGCTTAACTATCAGTTTTCTCATTCTTTACTTCTTCGCTCCGCCATCCAGCCGAGCAAAATGCGCAACCAGACACTTTTTCCAAGGAAGTCATCTAAAACAACGTCGTTTAATATAACGTATGGGGCTTATAGAATCCGCTTAATGAAACAACCGCTCTTATAAAAAAACTTACATACATACACAACGTAGTTGTATTAATAAAACCAATGATGTATTTATTTGTAACGCTTTGACTATTTTTTGAAATAATTTGACCATGTATGATTTAAACGAACTTTTTTTATATTTTTAATTCTAGTTACATAAACAGTATTGTGCACACATTTGCAACACAATTTAAATTAAAATTGTTGCCATTTATGGTTATTTGTGTATTTACTTTTAATAATTTTAATTTAGCACATATGTATGTACATACATACATATATAAGTACTTACATTCATACGTAGTTCGATCTTCAACAGAAACCATGTTAATACAAATTAAAAAATTTCACAAAACTTTCTTCACAATTTGAAACACTTTAGTCAGAGGTTCTAGAAATTTTCTCTCGTAAGCAATGTTTAAAAGGCCATTTAATTTTAATTAAAAAAAGTAAAATAAGAAAAATATAAAAGAGCAAAATAATGTAGGTACAACAAAATCAAAAACTAACATTTTCTAATAAATATTTTCCTCTTGCCTTTTTCTAAATACAAAATGTTATTTAATTTTTATTTAACTCAAATTTATATATTTTTATTTTATTTTATCTACATGAATTAAAAATATAAGACAGGATAGATTTAGTAGAATAAAATAAGGCTTAGAAAAAAAAAACAAAAAAACAAAGTACAAATTTATTTTGCTACAACAAAAA
Organism: Philophylla caesio; assembly: GCA_963971545.1. Lineage (NCBI taxonomy): Eukaryota > Metazoa > Arthropoda > Insecta > Diptera > Tephritidae > Philophylla > Philophylla caesio. The sequence goes on along the minus strand of OZ020609.1, from coordinate 27,199,989 downwards.
ATAAAAATAGAAAAATATTAAAATAAAGAGATTTCGAAGAAAAAAGTAAAAGGTGTCGCCTGCGAGTATCGAACTCGCGATCAATAAAGTTGCAATCAAGCGTCTAACCATTCGTCCACAGACGTTTGTTGTGTGGGTGGAGAATATGGTATACTTTAGCTGCTTCAACTTCAACATTCGTTCAATAGAACGCGCAAACACCCACACAGCTGAACAGAACGAAAGCATTTTTTTGTATGGAATTAATCAAAACTACACATTGTTGTTGTTTTTTTTTATGAAACCCTTTTTACCTGCCTTAACGTCATAGCATCGAAATGAAATATATATTTTGCAAATCTGTGGACGATGACCTTTCGTTTGATATATGTACGTTTCAATTCGATACGATGACGTTAAGGCATTCATTTTGGTACCACAAAAAATACCTTTGCGTAATAATATACACATATGTACATACATATGTAGATATGTACATGTATGTATATAGCGATGAAAATGACCACGTAGTGCAATATGTTTATACAAAAAAATATTGTTTTTATAACAACAAATAACAAATACATTTATTTTTGGAAATATTCCTGAATTTTCTAAATTTACACGCGAAATTATAAATTGTGGACATTTCGATGACTCGTGTTATATGAGACTTGGTCATTTTCATCACTCTATATAAAACTATATACTGTCGTGGAAATGACCATGTGACAAATATTTTTCCATATATATTTTCAGTATATCATCTGGTCATTATCGTGACTAAATAAATTTGTATACAAATGACAAATATTTTTCCATATATATGATCAGTATATCATCTGGTCATTATCGTGACTATATACAAAATTTATTTAGTCACGATAATGACCAGATGATATACTGAAAATATATACGGAAAAATATTTGTCACATGGTCATTTCCACGACAGTATATCGTTTTATATAGAGTGATGAAAATGACCAAGTCTCATATAACACGAGTCATCGAAATGTCCAAAATTTATAATTTCGCGTATAACTTTACAAAATTCAGGAATATCTCCAAAAAAAAAATTTTACAGGTTAGTTTGTTCGAGTGTCACATATTTTTTAGGAAAAAAAGATGTGTCATCGAAATGACCTTCTTACAAACATATATATATATATGTATATGTTTGTATACTGCATGCGAATATGAGCATATTGAGTTGCAGTAATTTGTCGATCTTTTGAGAGATCACGCATACAGACATGTATGTGCATACATACATATGACCTATTTTTTTCATTTTCTCTCATTATCTTACATACATACATATGTATATATATTTTTGTTTATACTTATGCATATGTAAAATAATTAAATGCAGGTCAATGACCACATAAAAATAATGTTCAACATCATGGCTCAGCTGAGACTACTCCTTAAAATTAATGTTAGTAGTGATTAAAATGAGTTTTTGCAAAACTTAAATAACTCCTAATTATGGAAATTGCAAAAACGTAATTATGAATTAAATTGGTTTCCTTTTGAGAATTAGAAGAATAATTTCTTATAAAACATTTCCGGGAGGAATACATGTAAATGTTACGAATATCCTAATTTTGTTAATGGTATGCTGAACAGGAATAAATGATTATGCTTATTGTTAAGGAAAATAGTATATAAGAATACATTATGCGATATTTCGATAAGTTTTGTGGAAAAAAGTGAATATTACTTGAGATTAAAAGCAAATTCGAATAGCAATTTGAAATCTTAAAAATAATTTTGTTCCAATTGTTTTCCGGGTAATGAAGTGAAGTGGTAAGCGTGCTTAAGGGGCCTAACAAACATTTTTTTTAAGCGCAAGAAAGGCCATGGTAGGGTGGGTGCAGAAGCGCGAGCTCGGGTAAAACTTCGCTGCTCCCAGCGTGCAAACATGATTAGTTTCTGTAATTTTCTTTTCATTTAGTTTCCGTTTTAATCAGCCATTCCAGGTACATTTTCTTATAAAATTTTTTTCTTTACCACAACCACGGTTATAATTTTTTTGTGATTTCTAAAACAAAATAGGGGCTCTGTAATAGCATTGTAATGACATAGATCTTAGGGAAGAGGTCGCGAACTCCCCAACCACTGCTTGTTAGCCGCAAAGACGGGCCCCGATAGACCTCGCTCCCAACGGTCAAAGTGTAAAAGACTCTGAAGCCGTAATTTCGGCGTATTACTTCTCGGTTGCATCCGGTTCCTTTTCTTCTTGCAGTAGTATAATAACATGTGTGTGAACACTAATATGGTAGCCTTCGTGCTACACCTAAAACCATTACCCAAAGTGGCGCCTAACGTGTGGCAGCAAAAGCCAGCGTGCGGGCGCGCACAAGTCAAAAACGAACATTACATCCCACACACAAAAACGCCAATAAATATCCACCAACAAAACAACGTGGTATACGAAATAACATGTAAAGGCAAACCAAACGAAAACAGCAACAAAGTTTAGATAAGGACAACTAAGCGAGGGCTAGGAGTTCGTCTAGCAGAGCACGAAGCCGACTTTAATAGAAAGAAAAACAACACAGCTTTAGCACAACATATACATATGTACTAACCAGTGGTCACACAGCTGATATAGAGAATGCACAAATATTGGAGAAGGAGATTAGGGCAAAGACGAGATACACGATCGAAAGTTTACGAATATTACAAAAAATGGAGAAAACAATAAACAAGAAGGAGGATACAGACGATATCGCGGCTGCTTATATGCTTTGTCTCTAAAATATAATAACATAAAAATTAGTAGGACGAAAGTACCATACAAAATGGTATCAATGTTTTAGTTTTCTAAGTATATACAAAAAAATGTTTAATGTTTTTAATGTTTAATGTGTTTAATAATTTTATTTGATTTTATTTTATTTTTAATTTTTGTTGTGTTCAACTATTTAAGATCTGTGTCAAATGTCCTAAACTAAGTACATGTAAGTGACTAAATGTTTTTTACTTGTATTGTTTACACACACATATATATATATATATATATATATTTATTTAACTCTTATGTTGTTTGTTTGTTTTAATGTTCATATGTTTGAATAAAGAAATCACCCCTGAATATGCTAAGGTAGTTAGCGAAACGTCGGGGAAAAAGAGGAGAAATTTTTTGTTCTTGCACAAAAGAAATTAGATCGAATAGCCTAAATTAACTATAACAACAAATACATATAAAGATTATATTTATTAAATTACGAGTTATGGTGGTTTTCTTACATACATTGTACTCTAAATCTTGGTATATTATAAAAGAACCAGAGGTACATCAAGTCCATAAAGTTACTTATTTATCGGAATAAAACTGTTTTCCTTTCACCGTCTTATGGTTCGTCAAAATATTAAAATCAATCCTGATCTCAATGGTATAAAATCGCATAAATAATTATATTTGTTGCGAACTGTTTTCAAATAAAAGTCTTAAATATTTCAAAATAATGTTTTATATTCAATCGAAAATATTTGCCTTATTTCATAAAATCGTTTAGATTTTATAAAAACAGTTATTGTATTTGTTAATTTAAATGAAATGTCGGGGAATTTTCTAATTAAAGTCAATAACATTATACTACTAATCATTTACTTTTCAAGAAAGGCAAACAAATTTCAGCATATTTCAATAATTCGTAAACCAACCCTTTATAAAGAAGTAACAAAATTCAAATGTTATTTACCCAACCTTTAATAATCGAATCATGATATATTCTCACCAGTTTATGTATGTATGTGCATTAGGGTGCCCCACAAAATGTTAATTCGAAAACTAGGTTTGTTCAAAGCGCTTATACTTTTTAATCGGCAACATCGGGAAACTTCAAATAATAATGGCCAAGTGCATGTTTAAGAGAGCTTTAATTAATATAAATAATATTAATATTATAAAAAATGAATGTTTAATTTATCTAGCTTACATTTTAAATCGGTTAATTATTCGATAGGTTTTTGGTTTTAAAGTTATCGTAAGAGAATTCATTATTCGTATAAATTTCTATTAAAATTCGTTTATTTACTTTTATGTATAAATTTCATGAGACACTTAAAGTGCTTTGTGCAACCCAAGGCACATTCAATAGGTAGCAGCAGTAGAAAAATTAAAAAAAAAAAATTTGAGCTCTGTATATTTTGTTTTTGCTTTTAAAATCTAAAATTTCAAAAATATTTTATCAACTACCTTGAATTGTACTGAAAGCATTCTTATCACAACGAAATTCAAAATTTGACAATTCAAATTAAAATAAAATATGAAAAAAGTTCAAAAAAATAAGTTTGCTGCGGCTACCTATTTGATGTGCCTTGGTGCAACCTAAAAATATTTGTTGATTTAAAAATAGAAAGTGTAGTATATTTTTTCCATATAAAACAATGCTAAGTGTTCGAGCATTTAAAGTTAGATTTAATTTTGTATCCTAAAAGATTTGGAACCGCCCTCATGTACATGCTAATGTAAGTTTTTATTATCATTTGTAAAGTATTGACTGATATTTCAAATTTAACATATTGAGAAAACATATAGAATTAAAGTATGGATGATGGGGATCATCATTGAAATCGTGTGATACAAACATGACACGCAGTCAAATTATTAAATCAAGTGATTAAATAATGATAAAATCAAATGCAGTGTGTTTTATTATCATTCAGTAGAATACTTAATGCTTTGAAAAACCCAGAGAGAAATTTTATTAGATTTAAATCTGCGCAATAATTTAAATTTTATTGAGTCGAGGCCAGTTTTTTTTATTTGAAAAAAAAAAACAGCAAACAGTATTAGTGGTAGAAGTTATAGCCGCTATATCGGAGATAACCACATCTCCTCATCACACTTCTTTTAATTTAATTTTATTTATTCTTCATCACCACTTCCCAGGTTACAGCCAAGGAACCTCGGGGTGCAAAGTCAACACGCACGAGTGGACTGTTGTTAGTCCATCTTCCTTAAACAAACCAACTACAAGCAAGAGCCGCTGATAGCCGATATTTAAACTTTCTTATGCTAAAAAAAAATTTACAATTATTAATAATTTAAGGCCAATAGAAAACTTATCAGACATTTTTTAATAAGAAATAAACATAAAATAACATATGTAGCTTATATAATATACGTACTATCAAACTCGAAACATATTTTGCTGTTCAGAAATTAAACACGCTTTCGACTCTTTATTCCTTTTATCCTTGTATGACCATGTTTGCTAAAACTTTAGAATCTGCCTGCACACTTTTTCTTAACTTAAATGACTGTAAGAATTTGTTGATACACAGATGTACATATTTTATATATACTCTCGTTTTCGCATTTACATACCTTTTTAAACTCTTCATTCAACATATTTGTTTAGTTTCGACCAAACTTCTTTAAGTAAAGAATAGTCTTAAAGAAGTTCCTTTTTATGTGCCAAGATAGGTACAATGAATGACATTAGCATGTTCAAACATTTATATACCCATATGCGCGTATGTAAAGACATGTACACATATAAAGTCACATAGAACTTACTGTATCCTCTCCCTCTGTGGCATTTAATTAATGGTATAAAGTTTTTAATGAGAACGTGCATACTTAATTTAATGAAACTTACTTTCACAGCCGACGACATTCATTCGGCATTCAACAGAAATATACATCAAGGTTCCTGTATGCTTAAGTATGTGCAATTATAATGACGTTCTATAAACTTTGTTTTGGTTTTATATTAAAAAATTCTTGTAAATTTTTTATTAAAGGTAAGTAAAATATTCGGAAAAACCCTGTTATGCCTTGCAAACAAATTGTGAGTTTTTAAAATTATTTCCTTTCTACGTATGTATACGAAGCAAGCAATTGTTTTCGGGGTTGATGAATTAAGCAATATGCTGTAACTAAAAAAAATATTTCAACTCAGAATTTAACATTTATCCTAATACGCTCAAGTTCCACAGATTCTTGTCAGAACCATTCTGTGTTATTCTCTTGAAGCTTCAATTACAAATTGCAATAGCAGACTATTTGGTTCGAATCCTAAAGCTGGGCACTCTGAACAACAGGACACGAGCTGTTTCCAAACCGATTCTCAGATTGCAAGCCGCAGACATCCACTGTGGCGGCGGTAACATATAGTCTTTAAGGGACATATATGTATAAGAAAATAATATTTTAACTGAAATTGCTAGCGGTCCTTTTGGTCAGCGAATATTCTGGGTGATATGCTTGTACTAAAATATTTAAATACGTTTATCTCTCGACTTCATTTCGATTGGTAGACTGGCGCTCCGGATGCTGATGTTGGATGTGAAGTTGGAAGGATATAGCAATGACACCGTACGCTTTTCTGTTTTTTGGTACTCGTGTACGAGTAGATATCCAATATAAACGTACACATTTTTGCTACTTACTTGATGATAGCGGCGAAATGGTAATGGTGTTAATGATGACGGCAAAGGCGGCAGAATGCGCGATGCTCCAAAAAAAGGCAATCTTATAATTGTTTCGTTCAACAATCGATCGAAATAACGGACAAACTATAGCGATACATAGAAAGAAAGATAAACAATAAATATAAAAACTTACAAATCTTGCTATTTTATTTTCCTTCCTATTTTGGCTGATTTAAACTTAATTGAGAAAAAATTTTAAAGCAACAAAAAATTAAGCTGACAATGTCAACGGCTTAACGATAAACTCTTACTTACAAAATATTAAAGTAGCGGAATGTTTAAAAAATCTGTTCTGTGAAGCTTTGGTTTTATAGTTTGCAGAAACCGTTTGCAAGTAAGTTTATATTAAATTTTTATAAATTTATATACTTTTAACGTTGATTTTTTCTTCTTTTTGATGCGTTCTTTAACCAAAAGCTAGTAAACCACAAATCAAAAGCATTTTAATACAGACCAGAAAAAATTGTGTAAGATGAAATCACAGCCCAAAGACACCATGAAAAAGTTGAAGATACTCGAACTTTTCAAGGATGGCAGAAAAAAACTTAAATTTTATTTTAATTGGTGATACTAAGGTCAATTTTTGCTATTATATTACAATGCTTCTACGTATTATTTATTCGGCTATCAAGTTAATTTTTTTGATTTCAACACGAATTCTGAAGTCGCTTTTTAACCAACTTTCTGTAGGTTTAAAATTTTGAAAAAAGGTCAAGACAATGTATTAATAAATTTTTACTTTGAACTTTCACTCCGTACTATTAAAGATATAAATTAATAAAAATTTTGATGGCATTTTTGTACGTTCGTGTCGCCAGATGATTCCTATCAAATTGCGGTCCCTATTAACCAATCCATGGTGCTATAGATAGAACTATGTAACAAAAACATTAAATAAATATTTGGTGTTAAATTTTTATATGCGAAAAAAATGCGTAACTCCGTCGCTAAAAGAATTTTCAAAAATCAGTAATTTGTAGCCACTTGAGAATTTCATTTTATTGTACAAAAATAAATGTGCTACAAAACTGCGCATTCAAAAACACTAAACTTGCTTTAAACATTTTGAAACATTTTATAAATATAAATTTTGTATAAAGTGTGAAGCTCTTGTCAATTGTAGAATTCAGCTAAGAACTATTTAAGAGGTTTTTAAGCTTTTGCAGATAAGTTATCGAAGGATAATTCTATGTCATTTCGTTTTGAAACTTTCGTTTTAAATCAAATTAAAACTGGTAAAATTAAAAAATAAATTTCTTAAATTTAATAAAAAAAAAGGTTGCATTCCTATATTCTCGTAGCATGTCTGTTGCTTTTATTAGAGATTACGTTGAAATTTTGGCCACACATTTCCAGCAATAAATTACATTGTACATTCTCGCTAACATGCATTACTAGCTTGATTGACTTAAAAATGTGTCCTTGTTCATTCAACGTCCTTCTGCGATATTAATTATTAGTGTCAATTCCAGTTTAGCCACTCTTCATTATTTTTGCTACATTGTTCGTTTAATCTAGTCATTACAAATTTTCAGCATAATATAATTTGGCATGTAAATGCACTCAACGACGAGACATATAAATTAAAAATGCCATGTAACTACATTGACGGGAATATTGTAAATATTTTGTATGTGTAAGGGTGTGAGGGCTTGCAATGTAAAAATAGTTTAGTTTTTGCAATCTAAAAGATTTAGCAATATTTTTTTTTTGTACTGTTACTTTTATTTACTGAATCTGCTCAACTTAGGAACATCCCATACTTGGGATGAGTATTTTATAAACTGGCCCTAAGGAATATTACGACTGGACTGGAAAGTCATTCCTACGTAAACTTGAGTTCCTGTTTACATGCAATAGATTTCTTGTTAATTGATTTGCGCTAAAAGCTTCGATGCATATTTCGCCTTCCGCTGTTCTATTTCAGTTCGTACTTTCGGGATTCTCAAGTCGTGGTGGATATTCTAGTTTCGGATATACCACGGTGCTCCGGTTATTGTTCGAAGGATTTTAGATTGCGCACGATGAAGGATTTCGATGTTGCTGCTGCTCGCGTTGCCCCATAACTCACATTCAGAGGTCCAAACGGGTTTTAGAACCGTGTTGTATATAGCCACTTTATACTCTAGACTCAGGGGTGAGCGAGAGTTAATAATAAGCCAGTGTAGAGAACTGGTCTTTAACTTAAGATGAGTATGTTTAGCCTCCATGTGATTGCGTCAAGTAAGTCGCCTATCCAGGTGGACCCCTAGGTATGTGACATGATTGCTTTGTGGTATTTGTACGTTGTTCAAAGTCAAGGGCGCACAATTTTTCTTATTTAGTGTAAATGTAACTTGCTTAGATTTTTGTTCATTAACCTTTATACGACAGTTTGCAAGCAAATTGGCCACAGCTTCCATATGATTACCTAACAGCGCAGATGCTTGTAGGGTACACTTGGAGCGGCTGATTATCGCAGTGTCGTCGGCAAAAGTGGTAAGCAGTTTGTGGGTGCTCTGAGGGAGTAACATTTGTATTTTATACATTAGACCGTCTAGCCATACTCGATCAAATGCCTGGGCGACGTCAAGAAATATTGCAGCGCAATATTCCCTCTTTTCAAACGATGTTCGGATTTCAGATGTATTGCGATTTACTTGTTCGATCGTACCATGTTTTTCCCTAAAGCCAACTTGGTGGGATGGTATTATGCTGTGGGCTTGAAGATGGGTAAATGCGCTGCATAAGAAGTCTTTCGAATAATTTCGACATGCACGTTAGCAGGCTGATAGGTCTATAGGAGGATGGTTGTGTTTTGTCTTTTCCGGGCTTTGGTATCATTACAATAGTTGACTTTTTCCATTGTTGAGGAAAATAACAATGTTTAGTGATTGCATTAATTAAAATACAGATGCAAAGTACAGCACAATTTGGTAGTAATTAAGTCGTGCCCAGGGGCCTTATTTGGTTTCAATTGTTCCTTAATTACTTTTGAAAATTCTTCAGGTGCAAATTTCAGTGGCTCAGATTCCGACACTTTGGTTACGGGTGGTAGTGTAAACCCATTGGTTGCTGGGTTTGGCCTGAAAACATTTTGTAGATGAGCAGCAAAGTTGTTTGCTTTTTCCGCGTCACTCCGAGTCTATTTTCCATTGTTGTCCCGTACTCGCTTTTCAGTCTCCATTGGCGCACTTAAATTTGTATGTGCTTTCCACAGGGGGTACTTTGTGCTAGTCGGAGAAAGCTTTTGAATGTACCGGTACTGTTCCTCGCTCTTGAGGGCTCTAGTTAGCGCATGTGTATCCGCCTTCAGTAGTTGTTTAGAAGCAGATGATCTTTGACTCTGCCATATCCGTCGTAGGCGTCGCTTTTCTAATAAAAGCATTTCCATTTTTCTATTGGTCTGATAATGTTTTTTGTTTCCCATATAACCTTGCTTTGGTATGGAAATGCTAGCGGCAGCTTTGATTGTAGATTCAAAAGCTGCTACGGTGTTTTCAATGTCGTCAGGTGTATTTAAATTTCGGTGGAGTTCTATATGCTGAAATATTTTTTTATACTTCAACCAGTTTGTAGCATTTGTCGTGAGCATGTAGAGTGAATCTTTTTCATTCATGCGGCTGATGCCACAAAGTGAAGAGTACAGGTGAGTGCTCTGAAGAGAGGTCTGCACTTGATTCTGTACTAATAAGACGACGAGGAGTTTTTCTTGTCACCGCGAAGTCAATCAAATCTGGCAGCTTTTGCGGGTCTGAAGGCCAATATGTGGGCTTTCCAGGAGAAGCGTAATCAAGTTTGTTTCTTTTACATATAAGCGCTTAATATAATTGCTTGCCTTTAGGGTTGGACAAGCGTGAGCCCCAATGAGGGTGTTTCGCATTATAATCGTCTTCAGCAATGAAACGCTCTCCCAGCGAACTGAAGAAATCCATAAATAGTTTTTCTGTTATCGTGAAACGTGGTGGGCAATAAACCGCGGACAGTGTAATATCACCTTGCTTTTCGGACTCAAATACCAACCTTTCCATCTGGATGATTCTTGCAATAAAAAGTATATTCTGAAATATTGAAATTATATTTATTAGTTAGGTGTGTTTCAGCAAGAAGCATAACGTCAATTTCCTTGTGGTTAAGGAATTTTGACAGCTCTAGTTTGTGGCGAGGAATGCCGTTTTCATTCCAGAGGGCTATTTTAATTGAGGTCATTATTTCTTTTGTTGAGAAGCAAGCAGTTTGAGCAGGGTGTTTTGATTTCGCATTGTGTTTTGCATGAAAGTTATGATATTCATCATGCTTCGTTGCATCGATGCTATCATGGCTTCGATATTAAAATGTCTACCGTATTGTGCGTGGGGCTCCTGTTCTTGTGGCGCAACTTGAGGTGCAGTTATTGTATATGCAGGACTTACTAGGCCTGACTTTACGACGGTGTTTGATAGAGCCATTGGCGGAGTGGTTCCTTTAGCAAAGAAAACGCTAAGATATGTTTGGGAGGGTACAAGGGCATTCGATACGTTATCAGTGCGTTCAGAGGCCACTCGTTGTTTGATCCGGTTTTTCAACTGCTTACAGACTGGACAACAAAACAATTACTAATATAAAATATCTATATCCGTTTGCTTAGAGTTCAGGATTTTTCAAGTAGTCCTTTCTAGACGAAAATTTGAAAACACCGTCTTTTGGTAGAAGAGTTTTCGAAACAAAAATTCTTATAATAGCATTTATTATACATTTTATATTCCAATATCTCCAATATAAAAAAAATAAAAAACTTTTTCCCACAGTTTTTTCATCCTCCAAGTATCATAAAACTGTAAAGTTTAGAATAATCTATGAATCACTATTTCCTTTTTCTATTCAATGCTCTTTTATTAATACAAGAAACAGATATACTTTATGTATACGTGCAATAAACTACTAATATATATAGCCTTTTGTGCCACTGACTTTCCTAAAATAACTTTTCAAAACCCACGAAAACCGCTTCATAACTGCTGAACTCAATAGCAATCCTATTTTTTTCAGATATGTAGAGTTGTAGCTATACAAACTTTTAGTACAAGTGTATTTATAGTTAAATAGCAATTTTTTTAGAAATTTTTTTATTCTCTGTAAAAATTACAATTATAAGTTTAAGAAATTAAATACGTATGTAAGTATGTAACAGCAAATTACTCGTTATCGGCATCGGAGCCCAAGTAAAATTCCAGGACTCTTCCTCTTTTCCGTTTGTAAGGTCCGGCAAATACTCCGCCATCCTACGCTTCCACATTCCATTCTTAAGATTTTATAGAACTCGCCACTGCTTCCGAAGAGCGCACGATTTCCCTTTTAAGGAGCTCGAGTTTGTGTAGAGTTTGAACCGCCGAGCAAGAAATGATTTGGCGTTAGCGGTTCCGGTTGGTCGGGAGTGACAGGCATGTGCGTGTGCGGTCTTGAATTGATCATGTTTCCGGACTCCACCAAATGCGAGGAGATTGCTCTTTTAGCATAGCGTAGAGAGCTCTTTTGACGGATCGAACTAGCCGTTCAAAGGCACCTCCTTCACTTGGATTTAGTGGGGTATTAAATTTCGGACTATTACTTCAATTGACCCAAAGTAATCAAGCTTAGTATATGTAAATGGGCCAACAAATGCTGTAACCCTATCCTTCGGCAACAATCCAATAATTGGTTGGTTTGGTACTGACTTTACATCTTACACCTATAGTAGCGAGACTCCACACTATGAATCAGTACTCGAATAGATGAAATCCAAAACTTCATTCGTATTTCATTAATAGCAGTTTGTGAGTTAATGTGTTTATATTTACGATGGTAAAATTCTAAAATAAGTCGCGTCAACTGGGAACTTTTCGGTAATATACATGTCCTTCTTGCAGCAAACGAAATATAAGGAGCATTATCAATTCGCCCCTTTACTCTCATAACTCCATTTTCGTCCAGATATGGGTTAAGTGTCTTTAATTCGCTTCTATGTGTTCGCCGTTCACATGTATGTTGTATTCACGAGCGAAGTCAATTTGTTCTATATTCCTGCATAGGCAAGTTGTTCTTCAGTGACAAAGAGCTCACCGCATCCTCTTGGTTGCCTAGAAACCGTTTGCTTTAAATTGCGCGTATATTTGAACATCCATCCTATAGTTCGCTTTAACCTGGCATACGAAGAAAATCGTTTCATATCGTATATCGGTATACTCACATTGCGATCTGAACGTTAATTATTTGGGCACTGTTCCTTAGGGTTCAGCAAAAAATCCGGAATATTCTTCCAACGACCATCGGGATTATACGTTGAGATCGCACGAGTGCCATCATCTGCGGGATTAAGTACGCCAGGAACCCAGTTACTATCCTTAACAGTAGCGCTTTCCAAAATTTCCGAAACCACCTTATTACCGTGTGCGAGTCTGTCCAAAAACTCACTCCACTAGGCTGTACGTCGTCATGTTTTATTATGAAATTGCGAAGTCTTACAGCAAAATCAGCGCTTTGTATTTCTAGTCTCGTTATTGTTTGGTATTTGACCGGAGCGCAATTAGTTTTACCTGCAACGAATGCCAATTTGATTTCTTCAACTGTTTCCACCCTCCAGTACGCAAATGTTGCCATGGAAACCTCACTCGCCTCGCAAAATATATGCAGTTCCTGAATAAATAAATGTGAATAAAATCTTTAAAATAACATCTGGGAATTTGAAAACCTTTTACCTTACTCAATTGACCAATCCACGCTGCCCACTTACCATTCAACTCGTCGGGTGCCACGTCGTTCCAATCCAAATTATGACGCCATAATGATTGCATAAAAATGTTTGCCCCTATCGTAAAATTTGCCAACAATCCGTACGGATCAAGTACTGACATAATTGTGCTCAGTACTCATCTCTTGGTAGGTTTGCGTTGTAAATAAAAGATTTCCTTTGGAACTCGATGGAACTTAAAATCGAAAACAAAATTATCAGTGTGCTACGTCGATTGCATTCCCAATATTCTTTCTAACGGCAGAAATGTCAATCGCTGTACTCTGAGAATAGCCACATGATCCATTTACGAGTTCTGAACTCGACTGCGGCATGTATTTTAATAACTTGGCATACGATTTGCAGTGCTTCAGATTCTGACTGAAAATAGTGACATAGTCATAGACGTAATAACGTTCCGTAATTGCTTGAACTACACGACTGTATTTTTGACGAAATTTTTCGGCATTAGTAGTTTTAATATGTTGCGCTATAGTTGGTGAGCATTTTGCTCCAAAAATCATACGGTCATCACTTATTGTCGTAATAGATACGCGGGATTGCCGCCCCTCCATAAGAACCTTAAGCTTTCTTAATCATCTTTACGCGTAACGATTTGCAAAAACATCTCTCTAATGTCGCCACAAATCGCAATAGGGCATTGCCTAAACTTGAATTAAATTGTTAGAAGTGATTGATTCATGTCTGGTCCGGACAATAAGGCACTGTTCAACGAAACATCGTTTACCTTTGCAGCAGCATCAAAGACAACTTGTATTCCACTTTTATTAGGATTTCAAACTCCAAAGTGTGAGAATAATTTCGTTGTTCCTCCAAACTTAAGACTTTGGCATAACGCTTTGCTATTAAGTCATCAGTTTTTGCGCAATAGGTACTGCTTGGCGTATTGATCGTTTATTCTAATTTCTTTACAAGTTCTAAACGACGAAGGGCTGCATATAAAATTTTGTTTGTTTTTTTTCATATATGTTGCGCCGAGTCATGCCAAGCAGAGGTTTGTTAAGTGTCGAGATCTAAAACTGTTCAGCTACAGAACAAATGCTCATCAACTGATCGAATAGTAATATTCCTCCAGTACGCGTGGTAGCGATTGCCTTTTTGTAAATAGAATTATGCATGTTAAGGGATCAATCGCCACCACAGCATTACATGTAGATAGCAAAATATGTGCTAAAGGGTGTATCGCCTTTTCTGCACTACATTTCGTCTGTTCTGTGTCAGTTTTCGTTTATCCGAACCAAAGAGCGTAGACGAATGGAAGACGAAGGAATAACTTAGCAAACAGTGAAGCCACGTGTGCGGTCACCAATGAATTTGGTTGTGCTTGCATACTCTTTGTATGTTAAAAATTTGATTTACTGTGCTTGCTGCGTGAAGCAGTAGGCGAAGAAGAACTCGAAAAAATTACTGTTTGTTTTATCGCGTTTTTCTTTGCGCGTTGTTATTTGCATATTTGTCACTTCTTTTGTGATCAACGAAGCAAGCAGTAAGAATAAAATTTTCCATAAGTGCTTTTATTTTGCAAATTGCTGATTTTACAAAAAGATTAGCAAAAGACATTTACGGCGTCTAAAACGCATTGCAAAAAATAAATATTTGGAACGGTTCAGAAGCGTGGAACATGGGGCGGGGGAAAATGTGGAAAAAAGTGTAGTGGACAGCAGTGGAAATGATATTTGTGACAGTGACATGGAATGTGAGGCTACAAATGAGTTTGATCCGCCAATTACTTCTACTTTAGATGAAAAACTCCGGGAGTGGTATATAAAGCATAGGCCCACGCGCAGTTGTGCAATAGATTTAATGAAGATTTTTAAAGAAGAAAATATGAATGTTAAGCCATTTTATAAATTTAATTCCAATTCGACGCCAGATATATCTAATTGTGCTGGTGGTTTATATCTGCATATAGGATTAGCGGCGCAATTGGAAAAATTAGGAAATATGTTTCGCTTTCCATCTATAATTAGTTTTGATTTGAATATTGACGGATTACCACTATTTAAAAGTTCTCGAGCGCAATTGTGGCCAGTTTTGATAAGAATAAATAGTTTAGAGAATGTGCCTATATTTCCAGTAGAAGTTTTTTATGGCATTAGCAAACCAAATAATTGCGAACAATTTTTAAATAAATTTTCCAGTGAACTTTCCCAATTATTGGAAACCGGCTTGCTCAATGGGGACAGAAATATAAAAATTGAGCTTCGCGCAGTTGTTTGCGATGCCCCAGCCCGAGCATTTATTTCTGGCACACCGGGACACACATCAAGTCATGGTTGTGCAAAATGTACCCAGGTGGCCAAAAAAATTGGCAACGTTTTAACTTATAGCACACAATCCGGTAAAGCAAACGTCAAGCTGTATAGTTGTGTTTTCTCTGTGCTACTGATTTTTATTTTGAAATTTCATAATTTCTTTGTATTAAATTAATAATTTAGTGATACAAGTTTTGGAGATTTATCTGTGCGCATTTAAAGCTAAGTATAATATATGTTGAGCATTTTTTGCATTGATTTTATACACTTTAATTTAGTTTCAAATGCCGAGTCATTAGTTGATTTGCATTGTTATTGTTTCTTATTTACATTGTTTTTGCTTTAAACTTTGTGTATTTGTTTAAGTTTGCGCGCATTTTCTTTTCTCTTTTTGACTGTCATTCATTAAACAGCTGTTTGCGTTTAGTTTTTTAGGTGTCTATTACTGTGCATCTAAAACTGTTCGTTGCATAAGTAGCTCTCAAACCTTAAATAATTATAAAACTTGCCCTACCTTGCAAACTGCTTTCTTCTTTGATTTATTAATACAATTTTAGTTTTTACTCATATTGAATTTGTTTCAATTATGTCTTGCATTTTTGACAACTGCAAAAATAAAAGCGATAATGAGCAACGCTCTGTTGCATGCTGGTTGTGCGATGGCATTGCTCATATAAAATGTGCCGGATTGACTGGTAGATTCCTGGACTTGATAAATGAAGGAAGAGGTATTCGTTGGTCTTGTTTAAAATGCAGATCAACTGAGGTTGAACTTTTCCAATTTTTTAGAGAAACCAGAAATGGGTTTTTCGAAATCGGCAAAGACCTTCGGGCACTTAATGATAAATTTAAACGTTATGAAAACGTGTTTAAATCATTTAAGTGCCTAGATAAACAAACTTCGCAACCTGTAAGAGAGACCAAACGCAAACGCACACACAGTCCACCCAAGGAAAGTATTGTGGCTCCTCTTACATTACATCAAAAAAATATTTTGCCTCAACCCCAACAAATTGAGCTAATTAATCTTTTGTCTCCTGTCCCTCCGCCTCAGGGCCCGTCTTCTTCAACTTCATCAAGAGCTATCTGCACTCGCGCTTCTTCCTCTAATAAAAGCAATTCTGATCATGAGAACTTACAGGCATCTTCATCTGAAGTGGGTTCATCACCGCCTCAATCGCTTCCACCATCCCAATCTGCTCCTATTGTTGCAAAAACTGTAGCACCATTGGATGAGGCTGAATGCTCTGCAAAGAAGCTGGTTGTGGTTCCTTTGAGAAAATCGATTTTTGTTTCTAGATTTGCTAGGGACACTTCTTCTGATGATATAGAGTTTTACATTTCATCAAAAATTAAGACTTGTAACTTAGCAATCCGAAAATTTAACTTTAAATACGAACGTAACGTATCATCTTTTAAAATTGATGTGGCACCTGAAGTTTTTGATACTTTGCTTAACAATTCTTTTTGGCCAACCGGGGCATTTGTTCGCGAATTTGAATACAAGCCACATAAAAATAAAAATAAAATAAATAACTTAGCTTCAATTCCTAATCGTGACACTGAGCCAAAAAACTAATTTTAAATTCTACTTTAAGTATTTTCTACCAAAACGTTAGAGGTTTAAATACTAAATTGAAAGATTTATATTTAAAAGGCTTAGACTGTGACTATAACGTAATTTGCTTTACTGAAACTTGGCTTAAACCACATATTTTTAATTCAGAGATCCTTCCTAATCAATATCAAATTTATAGAAATGACCGTAAGGACAGAATCGGTGGGGGTGTTCTTTTTGCAGTTCATTCTTCAATACCATCCGAAGATGTTAATATCCCCCTCATCGAGTCAATCGAATTTAAAGCCATACGAGTTATGGTAGGAAATGGTTTCTTTTATTTAGCTGCTTGCTACATCCCTCCTAACTCTGACTTATCGGTTTATTCTCAACATATTGCGTTACTTAGATCTTTAAGTTCAATGATTACTGCACATGACTCGATGATTGTACTTGGTGACTTCAATATGCCAGGCATATCAAGGACTCTTATAGACGACGTTATCGTTCCAATATCATCAAAAAATAGATACAATGTGTTTTTAGAAGATATGGCTGAGCTCTGTCTAAATCAGATTAATTTAACTCCAAACAATTTTGGCACCATTCTGGATCTTGTTTTTGTTGATGACGTATCTAAGTCATCTATGAAGATGTGCGAAACCTTGGTTATTCCAGAGGACTCTTATCACCCTGCGATTGAGGTAAATTACGAGGTTATTTGTGATTTTGGAAATAATGTTGATAAATCAAGTAGCTCCAAGCCTCTTTTTATTTTCGCGAAAGCCAATTTCAAGAAATTAGATCGAGAATTATCAAAATTATCATGGCCGACGTATAAAGATGATGTTGAACGCTGCGTCCAGCATTTTAATAACAATATATTTAGCTTATTTCAAAAGTTTGTACCAAAACGGGTTTGCGTACAAAAGGAGCAATCACAACCTTGGTTTACTAAAGAACTAAAAAATTTAAAAAATAAAAAGTCGCGAACGTTTAAATTGTACAAAAAAACTGGTTTGCACACTAACTATATTA
Organism: Philophylla caesio; assembly: GCA_963971545.1. NCBI lineage: Eukaryota > Metazoa > Arthropoda > Insecta > Diptera > Tephritidae > Philophylla > Philophylla caesio. Next base: position 27,181,963 of record OZ020609.1, on the reverse strand, counting down.
AATACTCAGTTATCCGACACGCTTATTTTGAATTAAATAAAAAATGCTACAGATCTTATTTGTGCAAAGTTAAAAGGAGTCTAATAAAAAACCCTGAATCATTTTATGACTTCGTTAACTCTAGGCGCAGAGTGACTAGTTTTCCGTCTGCTATGAAATATCAAAATACCGTTTCTTGTGACTCCCAATCAATTTCCAACATGTTTGCCCAATTCTTCAGGTCAAATTACTCCATTAACTCGCCTCTGAGCAAACCTTATCCATATAAACTCTGTTCCCTCACCTCTGCTATTATTCCGCAGATATCTTCCGAGGAAGAATTTTATTATTTGAGTAACTTAAAAGAATCATTTAAGGCTGGCCCCGATTCGATCCCGACGTGTTTCCTCATAAACTGTGCTAAACATATTTATGTGCCCTTAACTAATTTATTTAATCTTTCTCTTAAGCTTGGGATTTTCCCTTCAGCTTGGAAAGAATCATTCATTATACCCCTTTATAAGACCGGGAGTAGGTCCTCTATAGAAAATTACCGCGGCATAGCTAAGCTTTCTGCTGTTCCTAAATTATTCGAAGCTATTGTTGTTGACCATTTAACGTATTCCATATCCTCTACAATTTCTAGCACACAACATGGGTTCTCTAAGGGTAAATCTACCGTCACAAACTTGCTTGAGTTCACAACTCATGTTTCAAATGGATTCAGAGAATTTATGCACACTGATGTTATATACACTGATTTTAGTAAAGCATTCGACAGAGTAAGTCACTCTTTACTGATCCATAAACTCGATCTCCTTGGTTTTCAACCTAATCTCCTTCGTTGGATGTCTTCTTACCTCAATGACAGAACACAACGAGTTATTTTTAAAAATAGTTCCTCAAACATTATTCATGTTTCTTCAGGGGTCCCGCAAGGAAGTCATCTTGGTCCGATTCTGTTTTTACTTTTTATAAATGACTTACCTTCTGTAATAAATTATTCAAAAATTTTATTGTATGCTGATGATGTAAAGCTTTTTAGATCGTATCATTCTGTTGAGGAAAGGTCCTTACTACAAGCGGATTTAAATAGCATGACTAACTGGTGTGAAATAAATTACATGCCACTAAACCTTAAAAAATGTAAAGTAATGTGCTTTTCTCGCAGAGCAGTTCAACCAGCTTCTTATGAAATATGTAACAATAACCTCGAACAAGTGTTTAACTTTGTTGATCTTGGAATTACAATGGACCCGAAATTTAATTTTAATCTTCACATAAATGTTACAGTTAACAAAGCCAAGGGTGTTTTTGCATTTGTAAAACGGTGGTCAAACGAATTCAATGACCCTTCTCAGTACAACCTGCCGCCATATATAAGTCGTTTAAAACTCATTAATCTTCCTACACTTGCTAGTCGCAGAGAAATGCTAGGCATTGTATTTTTGGTCAAGTTACTGACAGGCTTGATCTCTAGTCCATTTCTTCTTAGCGAAATAAAACTAAACGTTCCCTCCAGAATTTCAAGAAATTTCCGGCCTCTCTTTCTGAAGCCATGTAAAAGCAATTTTGAGTTAAATGAGCCACTCCGTAGTTTGTGTCAGGATTTTAACACTCACTCCGGTTCTTTTGATATTTCAGACTCACTTTTTTACATAAAGAAAACTATACTCAATTCTCTCAATAATTAATACATACATACATAAATGTACATATATTACTATTCGATCAGCTGATGAGCATTTGTTCTGTAGCTGAACAGTTTTAGATCTCGACACTTAACAAACCTCTGCCTTTCATGACTCGGCGCAACATATATGAAAAAACAAAATTTTTTTTTATATATCCGTGCGTCATGCGGATGCGCCCCTCGCGGCGGTCGGGCGGGTATGGAGGGATAAAACCGTTGGGATTATTATTATTATTATTTTAATCAATGATGACGACTTTGCATCAAGAAAATACCTAGAACATCATTTAAAACAATATTTGTTGGAAAAGCCTGCTCTCGAAAAACTAAACGTTATGATGGTAACTAAAATTCCACTGGATTGTATGCATTTAGTGGAGTTAGGTGTTATGCGAAAGTTTTTAAATCGGATAGTTAATAACAAAGTTTGTTTGGAAATAAAAACAAATAACAAAACTAATATGTCTGAAAAGTTAGTTTCAATGCGTAAGCATATACTGAAGGAATTCGTTCGAAAGCCACGCTCCTTCATGGAGTTGGCACATTGGAAAGCTACCGAATTCCGACATTTTTTATTGTACAGTGGTATAGTAGTTTTAAAGGGTGAAGTGCATGATGATCAGTACTATGAATTTTTATTATTGCATTGTGCATACAGGCTGATTTGTTCTCCAAAAACACGGCCAACAAACTTGGAAACATCTCAAAACATGTTAAAACTTTTTGTCGAAAATTTTCCAATTGTTTTTGGCGAAGACAGCGTTTCTTATAATGTTCACAGTCTTTTACATGTGAAAGAAATAGTAGAGCTTATTGGAGATCCTGTTGCAGGCTCATCTTATGCATTTGAAAACTACTTGCAAATTCTTAAAAAGTCCGTCCGAAAGCCAAAAAAATACTTCAACAGATTCATAGGAAAATATTAGAAGATACGTTCAAATATCAACCCACTCAAAGCACACCAAAACTAGTAGGGCAGTCATGCATTTTTAAAAACTTCTTACTAAGTACCAAAATGCCAGATAACTTGTGTTTTATAAAAGGGTTCCCAATTATAATACAATCTTTTTCGGCTGACAATGGAGGCTGCATTATAGGTAGGAAATTGAAAAACGGACGCAGTTTTTTCCTGGAGCCATTAGAGTCAAAAATGTTAGGAATCCTTTTAGTTGATTTAGGGGAATATGAGCTAGAAGAGACATTCGGACTGTTGGACGTTGACTGTAAAGCAGTAGGAATACCAAGTGAGGAGGGTCACGTAATAATTCCACTTCTTCATTTTTAAAATATGTCTTGCTGATTCTGCTGTATATAAAGTTAGAAAAGCCTCGCCATTTTTTTATCAAACTCATCTAAATAAAGAAAATTCCGTTTAAAGATGTCAGAAAACCCACGCAAAATTCAGCGCATGTCGTTTAACGGTAAGTATGTATATGATTATGACACAAATGTTTGTTAAATTCAACGATTTAATTTCAGACCACCCTAATAGCAATAGGGAAGTTATATCGTTTATGACCCGGAAATTCGAAGAGATGAAAAGTGGGTGAAATTAATAAAAAAAATTGTTTAAGTGATTTTTTGACAATTTTTTGAAATTTGTATAAAGTTTGAAATTTGGTTCCATATGGTTTGCGTTTTATATTTAACTACATGGTCATAAAAAGTAAAAGAAAAAAGTGAGCATGACTTTTGTCCCCAAATAGTTTTTTGCTATATATGAATTTTTTTAATAAAATGCACGAGACAAATTTGGGTTAAAAACATGCGAACATTGTCAAAAAACTCTATAGCAAAATTGTTTTGATTCATTGTATATATAAAAATATTTCATACACAATGACTTGATGTTAAACTATAAATATGAATATACGTATGTATGTATCTCTTTCCAGAAACAGTCCAAGACGAAAACTCTATTTTGCGGGGTAATGTCATTAGTTTTATCACTAGGCAAACATACATATGAGAAAGTAATATTTTTATTATAGGCCAGCTTAAAGTTGTAGTGGAGGCGCTAGCTGAGCAGAAAATCGTGATTGACCAACTCCTGCGTCAACAAGCAGAAGAGCTGCCACTCCGAATAATTTCCCTCTTAATTCGGAGCAAGATGTATTCAAATTAAATGAGAACATCAATGATATCAATAGAGACTCCTATGTAAGTAGTAAACTTAATACGTGTCTGTTCTTTTGCTTATGATATTTTACTCATACTAGATTACAACAATGAGAATAATTTTGCAGCCAGCAGGTGTACTTAAATCCATGAAATACATTCTGACGGATCAACTAATGATGGGGTACAACGTGGATGGGGTTCAGGGAAAAAAATCTTTGAAAATGTTTAAAAACTTTTATGGAGCTTTGCTGGGTATGTATATGCATATCTTAATATTAGCAAAACCCCTTGGAAATATTTTTATACATTTTTTTTAATTCTGTATAATCTTTCAAACTTTTATTTATATGGTTTCTGTTATGCATCAAACTATATTTTAAAGTAAAATTTTTAAAAATGACTATAGAGGCATAGATTTCGAACAATATCATTTTGAATTTCACTATTATTATTATGAACACAACTGTATGTACTTACTAATGTTTTAAATGTACACATATGTTTTATTTCAGAATCAATTCCAATATCAGACACCTCAGGATCGGCCGAAATGCAGTTACGCGAAGCAATTAAACGGCAAAAGAAAAGGCTTTTTAAAAATATTTCTTTAAATAGAAAATAATTTGTACCAACTGAAATAAAACCAAATAAAATCTAATTAACACGTTAATTTTGCATTTTTTTATTGTTAATTGTTATTGCCCCCGACCATGTATTTTGCTATCTCCGAAGGGATCGACGAAAGACAGACGAAGAATAATACATTGGTGGCGATGGCCCCCGACCATGTATTTTGCTATCTCCGAAGGGACCGACGAAAGACAGACGAAGAGTAATGCGGCGGTGGCGATTACCCCCATGAATATATTTTGTTATCTACTTGTAAAGCTGCGGTAGCGATGGCCTACCGCCTAGGGCATGCACATGTTAAATACGTGTGTCGAAAGCATTGCAAGTAGATTGGACGGGGACTAGTGGTGTATACAAAGTGGTTGACGATTCGTCAGTCCGGGACTGGTCCTTGGCACTGGCGGGATATTTGTATGTATGTATGTATCAATTATTGAGAGAATAGAGTATAGTTTTCTTTATGTAAAAAAGTGAGTCTGAAATATCAAAAGAACCGGAGCGAGTGTTGAAATCCTGATACAAACTACGGACTGGCTTATTTAACTCAAAATGTTGTACTGAGAATCCTAACGAAAATTTCTTAAAGCAAAAAGCAGAAATTGTTTTTGAATTAACTCTATTCTGTCGGAATGAACTTGATAGCGCGGGATCCAAACAACATATCCATATTCCAGTATGGGCCTCACTAACGTTGTGAACAGAGCCTTCGTGATGTAAGGGTCATTGAATTATTTTGACCACCGTTTTACAAATGCAAAAACATCATTGGCTTTGTTAACTGTAACATTTATGTGAAGATTAAAATTAAATTTCGGGTCCATTGTAATTCCAAGATCAACAAAGTGAAACACTTGTTCGAGGTTATGGATATGTCATAAGAAGGTGGTTGAACTGCCCTTCGAGAAAAATACATTACTTTACATTTTTTAAGGTTTACTGGCATGTAATTTACTTCACACCAGTTAGTCATGCTATTTAAATCCGCACGTTAAGATAGTAAAACATTTCACTTTATCTATTTATTTATTTTTTTTTATTTATTTATTTCAGTCAAATGAATACAATTCTTACTGACTATAAAGAAAAAATGACTTAAATCTAATGAATTTAGTGATTATAAAGTAACGTACGGATTATACCTATTGGAAAGGATAGATCTAGCCCGGGGACTCGGTTTAATTCTGATTGAGTTCTATATAACGGAGCATTTTCAGCATACTTAGATTTAGCAAATTTTGTATAAAATAAATTGACACTTCGCAAGTTACGACAAGGAATATTAAAAGACAATCTTTCAAGGAGAGAAGGGCAGTCAAATATACTTTTCACAATGTTGACAACAAAGGCACCTGAGAGGTACATACTTTTGCTGTGCAGGGGTTGTAAATGCAGGAGTAGAACGAGCTTCGTAAGAAGGGAGAGGGTTGGAAAAATTCAACGAACGTAGTGCAAATTTTAAGAAACTTTTTTGTACTCGCTCTAACCGGTTAATATAACAGGAATGATAAGGCCTCCAAATAAAGAAAGCATATTCAAGCCTTGACCTAACTAAAACAATTTGAGTGTGTAAGGGTCAGAAAAGTGTTGACTATTGCGTCGAACAAAAGCGAGCATAGCATACGATTTGGAAATAGCATAACTAATGTGGGTGGAAAAACTTAGTGTAGCATCGAAGAAAACCCCCAAGTCTTTGACTTCGCTCAAGAATTTCAGGCGTGTGTCAGAAATCTTATAACTTCTAATGAAAGGGTTAAGCTTCCTGGTAAATGTAGAGTAAGAACATTTATTGACATTTAGTGCAAGATGATTAAGTTTACACCACAAATGAACCTTGTCAAGATCAGCCTGAAGAGCAGCTGAGTCATCAGGGCTTTTAATCACCGAGTAAACCTTTAAATCATCAGCATACAAAAGAAACTTGGAAGTAACGAAACAGGAACTAATATCATGAATGAATAGGACAAACAACAAAGGACCTAAAATGCTACCCTGGGGAACACCAAAAGTTGCCATAAATGGTCGAGAAGAAACATTGTCAAATGCAACCACACAAAAACGGTCGCTTAAGTATGACCTGAGCCACCCAAGGAATGTAGAGTGGAATCCCAGGACTTCCAATTTATAAACTAACACCTTATGCGAAACTCTGTCGAATGCTTTCGAAAAGTCAGTGTAAACAGTATCAACTTGATGGCCCTCACGGAAGGCAGCAAGGCAATCTTCGGTGAAAACCGCAAGATTGGATACTGTCGAGCGGCCACTAACAAAGCCATGTTGGTTAGGACAGATGAGGTTCTTAACAGAATAGACAAGGTTTTCTTTAACTACACACTCAAATAGTTTAGAGACGGACGATGACATCGAAATTGGTCTGTAGTTAGAAGCATCGTTCTTATTGCCACTTTTAAAAATTGGGGTAATAATAGACTTTTTCCAGTCATCAATAAAAATGAGAGGGACAAGTTAAAGGTTAAGGGTTTAACCAGCGATGAACACTTTTTAAGAAGGATAGCAGATAATCCATCTGAATCCATCTGAGATGATGATTTCAGCGATGAAATGCCTTTAGCAACATCCTCATCCAGTAACCTTAGGGAACCGAAGTTAAGTGAGGACACAGAAAGAGTATCGCACTCATGTTTAGCATCATTTTCGGAGACAAAATTGGCAGAAAAAAATCGGCAAAAATATTGGCTGCCTCAACAGGAGTAGTTGCAACCTTATTGTTAAAGGAAACGGAGGAAGGTATTGTTGAATTAGTATTAAGTGATCTGATATATCTCCAGAATGATTTGGGTTTAATACAAGATTCGTAGTTATTGATATAATGTTTAAAAAGAGACTTATCGAGAGTCCTAAAACTCTTTTGATGGAAATGGTAGCGATCCAAGTACATTTGAAGCCCAGTTACCTTAAATTTTTTATGGAATTTATTTCTTAGATTTTTGAGATGTTTTAGTTCCCGAGTGTACCAAGGTAACTTATATTTATGGCCATGAACGGGAGGAACAACGCTGACACAAAGTTCAAATGCGGCATATTTAAATATTTTGAAGGCATTTACAGTGTCTAAACTAAAGAGTAAAATGTCCCAGTCGTAACTTAGCAGAAGTGAATTTAAGTGCACAAAATCACAACAATTATAATTAAGAATAGACCGATTACTTACAGTAGGAGCATCAAAGAATTCATAAAATTCGAAACGCACTACTAAAGGAATATGATGGCTCGTCGGCGGCGAGATAGGTGTAAGACATTCCGAAATAAAATGATTTACATTATCACTTATAAATATTAGATCTAAAATACGATTTATTTTATTGAGAAAGGCATTAATTTGGAATAAACCTAAACTCAAAAGACTATCTGTAACAGCAAGTTCACAATCAGTAACGACATTAGTTGGGGTAAGTGCGCTAAAGTGGTTACTAAGGTTAGACCAAGAAATGTTGCCTAAATTAAAATCACCCAGAATACAGATGGGATGCCAATCTTAGAGCTTAAATTACGAATATTAACCATGTGTGATTTATAGATTTCAACACAGCTGTTAGGAGGGATATATGACGCACAAACAAATAGTCGGTTGGCCACACCCTTTACGAAAAACGTTGAACAGCTTTGGGTCGAAAAATTCCGAATCAAAAAAGTTAGGAGTTAACCAACTCTCAACGAAAACAAAAATATCGAATTCCAGATCAGAACTCATTCTTCGGACAACATCAGCTTTCGTTCGCATGCCAGTAACATTTTGATCATAAATGCGCAGTTTACTTGCACCAGTAGCATTGATACGGCAAGTAGGCGATTGTTCAGGGTATATAACTAGGTTGGCCCGAGATCTTCCTTCCGAATATGCCGAAAAGGGCGGACTGAGACGTGGACGGGCTTTTTTTTTGGGCTTAGTTAAATCACTAGTCCTTAATTAGAAATGACCACTCCAAAAAATGCAGGGATATTTACAATATACCTTACCTACATATAAGTTATACTTATAATACATACATATTGTTATGCCTTTACACACATATGTATAAGCACCACTTTTGATGCACTTGAGCTTTTTTCTTGAAAATAAAGTTGTTCAGTTCAAAAGGGAATATCATTGAGAGAGCTCACTTGCAAGCTAAGTACGGTGTATTATTATACATTTTTTGGTGCCTCCTGTGAGGAACTCGCGATCACCTGAACCCCGTTTAATTCAATGGCTGCTTTAAAATTACGAGCCTCAGCCCATGCTTCAATTGTGCGCCTAGGGAAAGAAGTCCAGGACGCAAGGTTCGACCCAGATAAGGTGGAGTGTGAGTTTTTACTCAGTCGAGTAAAGCAACATTTTGATCGGTTTGTACAGCATCATTTCGATCTAGTTAGTAAGGCGGAGGCAGATGACGTCACAGCACATGACGAGTTGTCGCATCAGCAGAAGCGGTATATGCATCGCAATACAGCGCCGTATGGCTTCGCAGAAACCAGTTCAGGCTACGACTTCTATCAACCAGATGGCTGACATGCGCTTGGATCCTGTATTAATTCCCAAATTCGACGGCAAGCTTACGAATTGGTTGGCCTTTAATGATTTATTCGAGGCAATGGTTCATAACCGATCAGACTTTGATCGTACATACAAATTGAGTAAGCTGCGCCAGTGTGTCGACCAAGACAATGTCCCGATGATTGGTGGGTTGTATACTGGTGGCTACGATTAGGTGTGGTCTGAGTTTAAGCGCCGCTACGACAACCCTCGCCTATTGTCAGAGACACATGTACAGAGCTTCCTTGACCTACCAGATAACCCAGCGGAGACTCCACTTGCGCTGCGAACCATCTTTAATTGTGTGCGCAATTCATTTCGTGCACTTTCCGTAATGGGCGTTCCAGTGCAACACTGGGATGCAATAGCAGTTTTCGTGATATTGCCGAAACTACCGACAGCAACACTTAACGAATGGGGTACGAGCCTTGCAAGCGTCGATATACCGAAGTTAAAAGACTTGTTAATTTTTATTGAGCGACGTGCCAACAACATAAACTCTTCCCCATGGTCCGTTAGCAAGCAGCCCTCTTCGCGACGTACAGCCTTGCGTACAGTCAAGGCTCATGTTGCCTCCGCGAAGTCACCGGCATCGTGTGCAGTTGTTACTTGCCTACATTGCTCCGGCAGCCTCCGTCTCAGGAGGTGCCAACGGTTTCGCAACCTGCAGATACAAGAACGGTGGGAAGTTGTGAAACGCCTAGCGGTATGCTTTAACTGCCTTCGATCGGGGCATATCGTTCGTCAGTGCTCTTCTGGTGTATGTTCCAGTTGTCAGCAGAAGCACAACACGCTGCTCTGTCGCGGTGCAGATACAACGCAAATTATAAGTCAAGGGAATGCATATACACCACCGTGAGCATCAGTAGCTAGTCCTTTATCGTCATCGAATGCGCACTCTATGGTACCCTCTGGCTCAGTAGGGCCACAAGTGTACTCACGTAACCAATGACAAATAAATGAGGTCCAGTCATTCATTATCCCAGGTGACCGAACCATCTTGCTTGCGACGGTAAGGTGCTACTTTTTGATCGGATCTCAGGTGAGCTTTCTCAGTGAATCCATGTTTAAACTTCTCAACCTTCGCAGAACCTTCGGCGAGATTCGAGAGGAAGGGATAGCTTCAAGGGCATCTGCGTACACCAAGGGTACCACAACGATTCAAATGCGGTCCAGTATTGACGGAAATTTTTGCTGCAGTTTGAAGTACATATTCTACAGAATATCACTAAACCGACACCAGAGTGTAAGGTTGACACACTCGCCTGGGATCACATCGCTGCTCTCCAGTTAGCCGGTCCAACATTTGGCACACCTGACAAAATCGATTTACTTATTGGCGCGGATATTTGGCCATCATTGATTGCTGATGGAATTGCTGCGGTTTCCTCCGAAGAGCCGTGCGCGCTCCGTACCCGCCTCGGTTGGGTTGTGTTCGACCCTGCTACGGTCAGCGAATCAAACGATACAAAACGCACTCTAACGATTACCAAATGCATCAGTAAACAGCGACTGGATGAGCTACTATCGAAATTTTGGCAGGTTGAGGAGGGTGACCCTACAACTGACCCTCAACAGACCCATTCGAACGCATTTTAATCAACACGGTACGGCGGACAGCAGACGGCCGCTATAGTGTACAAATCCTTTTCCGTCCTTATGCGCCAGCTTTGGTGATTCGTATCAAGCAGCGCGACGTAAATTTTTCCACCTTGAACGAAGATTAGCCGGTGACTCTGAGCTTCGCAATAACTACATAGGGTTCATGCAAGAATACATAGCACTTGGCCACATGAACGCAGTCGATTATAACACCCTGGACTTAACGCAGTGCTATTACATTCCCCATCATGCGGTTATGGGGAAATTTCGCGTTGAATACTACGCGTCTTTCAAAACTACAAATGGGGTATCTCTGAACGACACACAGTTTTCAGACCCACAGCTTCAAGATAATCTGATCGACATTCTTCATCGATTCCGGCAATATCGGGTCGCAATAACGGCTGGTATTAGAAAAATGTTTCGGCAGGTCGAGATCAACCCATTGCAGTGCAAGTGGCAACGCATCTTGTGGCGAGAGTCTGCAATCGAACCACTGCGTAACGTACGGTATGACAAGCAAACCGCACAATGCAATCCGTTCATTGCGTCAATGTGCTGTAGACAACTATGAAATAATTGGCAACGTTAGCCGGCAGTGACTGCGAGAAACAGTATCCTCGATGGGTTTTACGTTGACGACTACCTGAAAAGTTTCGATTGGCATGATGTCGATGCGATCCTTCGCGAAGGTCATTTTATTCTTGACAAATGGAACTCGAACTGTTCCAGAAAACTTGCAGCAATCACCTTCCCAGAGAATTCAAACACTAAAATTAGATTGTGTAACTCCTCCGATGCTACCGTTTTAGGATTGCATTGGAACCCTCTAAGCGACGACTTGTTTTTCAAGGTGAGAATTTTAGAATCACATGCGCCTCCAACAACGCCTCCATTTTGAGTAACGTAGCTAAGTTATATGACCCGATTGGCCTCTTGGCGCCGGTTGTTGTATTGGCAAAAATTTGTATTCAGACGCTGTGGAAGGTAGACCTCAATTGGGATACTCCGCTGACCCAGACCCGCGGGATCAGTGCCTCATATTCCACAACATCCTTCGTGAATTGGCACAAATTCGTGTACCTCGTTGGTTATGCGACTCATTATCTTCCGTTATAACGCTGCAAGGGTTCTGTGGCGCCAGTTCGGAGTCATACGCTGCAGTTGTCTACGTAAACAGTATCACACCAGAGGCCGATCCCCAAATGGCTCTTGCTGCTGCGAAAACAAAGGTGGGACGAGTGAAGCAAATTACGATACCGCGCTTAGAACTTTGTGCGGCTCACCTGCTTGTAGTAACTCTACGTAACGTTAGTCGGGCGCTACGTCTTGAGCACGTACCTTATACACTCTGGAGTGATTCCACCATAGTACTGCATTGGATTCGCAAGCCACCATTTTCGTTAAAACAGTTCGTCACTGTCTTGCTTTTATACAAGCTAATACAGATGTTAGAAATTGGCGTCACATTCGCTCCGAGTTCAATCCGGCGGATTGTGCGAGTAGGGGATCTATGCCTGCAGCTCTTCAGAATCATCCATTGTGGTGGACAGGTCCGCCTTCTTATCATTTGAACTATGGAGACAATGTAGCCTTACCAGAACTGACTCATGATCAACAGCAGGCTCATAATGTGGAACGGTATCCCCCACGTACACTTGTCGCTATTCGCGGTGATCATCAATTGCTCATGACATCAACATATGGCCATCGGATACCTCTTATTGAGAAGTTTAGTACACTAGGTAGTGTCCTGTAAACAACTGCGCGACTAAGACGCTTTCTTTCGTTGTTCCGGGGTCAGAGAGGTAGAGCAATAACGGCAGAAGAAAACGAATGGGCCCTGCTTGTGACTTTTAAGCAGGTTCAAGGTAAGGAATATATAAGCGAAATTGATGCTCTTTTATCAAATTCCAGGTTCGATAGTCGAAGTCATCTCTTACCACTGAACCCATATGTGGATGCTGCAGGGATACTTCCAGTTGGTGGGCGCCTCAAAAATGCAGAAATTAGCGACGACCAAAGATACCCCATGATTATTTCCAAGGGTGCCTTTGCCAACTTACTCATCGCTCATGCCCACCTCCGCTGCCTTCATGGCGGTATACACCAAATGTTGCAATACTTGCGCTGGAGATTTTGGGTGAAGTACAAGGTGGCGCAAAAGTAATCCTCCTATCAGAAAATGCTATAAATTTTGCGATTGGCCCCTAATTTCAGTTCTGTTTTGACATTTGTGTAGTAAACACATGCGAAATACACGTTAATAAACAATGTTACGCTACACTGCTCCAGAACGCGGAATATTGCTGACTATTTATTTGACCAATAATCGGTCGTTGACTTTGGCACAACGTGAATTTCGTCGCATAGTTCCTGTTTACATGCAATAGATTTCTTGTTAATTGATTTGGGTGCGCTAAAAGCTTCGATGCATATTTCGCCTTCCGCTGTTCTATTTACGTTCGTACTTTCGGGATTCTCAAGTCGTGGTGGATATTTTAGTTTCGGATATACCACGGTGCTCCGGCTATTGTTCGAAGGATTTTAGATTGCGCACGATGAGGGATTTCGATGTTGCTGCTGCTCGCGTTGCCTCATAACTCACATTCAGAGGTCCAAACGGGTTTTAGAACCGTGTTGTATATAGCCACTTTACACTCTAGACTCAGGGGTGAGCGAGAGTTAATAAGCCAGTGTAGAGAACTGGTCTTTAACTTAAGATGAGTCTGTTTAGCCTCTATGTGATTGCGTCAAGTAAGTCGCCTATCCAGGTGGACCCCTAGGTATGTGATATGATTGCTCAAAGTCAAGGGCGCACAATTTTTCTTATTTAGAGTAAATGTAACTTGCTTAGATTTTTGTTCGTTAACCTTTATACGACAGTTTGCAAGCAAATTAGACACAGCTTCCATATGATTACCTAACAGCGCAGATGCTTGTAGGGTACACTTGGAGCGGCTGATTATCGCAGTGTCGTCGACAAAAGTCGTAAGCAGTTTGTGGGTGCTCTGAGGGAGTAACATTTGTATTTTATACATTAGACGGTCTAGCCATACTCGATCAAATGCCTGGGCGACGTCAAGAAATATTGCAGCGCAATATTCCCTCTTTTCAAACTATGTTCGGATTTCAGATGTATTGCGATTTACTTGTTCGATCGTACCATGTTTTTCCCTAAAGCCAACTTGGTGGGATGGTATTATGCTGTGGGCTTGAAGATGGGTAAATGCGCTGCATAAGAAGTCTTTTGAATAATTTCGACATGCACGTTAGCAGGCTGATAGGTCTATAGGAGGATGGTTGTGTTTTGTCTTTTCCGGGCTTTGGTATCATTACAATAGTTGACTTTTTCCATTGTTGAGGAAAATAACAATGTTTAGTGATTGCATTAATTAAAATACAGATGCAAAGTACAGCACAATTTGGTAGTAATTAAGTCGTGCCCAGGGGCCTTATTTGGTTTCAATTGTTCCTTAATTACTTTTGAAAATTCTTTAGGTGCAAATTTCAGTGGCTCAGATTCCGACACTTTGGTTACGGGTGGTAGTGTAAACCCATTGGTTGCTGGGTTTGGCCTGAAAACATTTTGTAGATGAGCAGCAAAGTTGTTTGCTTTTTCCGCGTATCTCCGAGCCTATTTGCCATTGTTGTCCCGTACTCAATCTCAACAAAAATTCGTAAATGAAAACAGATACTGTGTGAATTGCCTGGCATATAATCACCTTTTAAAAGATTGTCAGAGTGCTTTTAAATGCTTCCATTGCAAAAAGTCGCATCACTCCTCGTTGCATATTGATTCCGATCCCATACACAAACCTTGTGTTCGCAACCAGACAGCCAAACCAACCACCAGCTCAACTTCGTTATTGCACACCCAATCAATAAACTCTAATCCAAATCATTTCCAACATCCAATTTTTGAACTGTCCCGAGGCAATAACCCCACAATCGAGGGTTTCCCTACTGTCGTTCAGTCAAATTTTTCCAGCGTTTACGAAACCACTATATTACCTACGGCTCTGGTACATATCGAACATTTAGGTGAACTCTTCTCGCCCAGAGCTCTCATCGATCAGGGATCACAAAAGACTTTGATTTCAGAAAAAGTTCAAAAAAAATTCCGACTTCCAACTTACCAAGAACATTTCTCCATAACCGGTATGGGTGGAGTAATGGTCGAAAACGCCACTCGAGTGTGCCATCTCACTTTGGTCTCCAAAAGACAAAAAATTCGTGTAGAAGCCAAGGCTATTGTACTCCAGAAGCTAACAAGTTTTCTTCCAAGGTTTCATATGAGAAAACCCAACATCACAGAAGTATCCGACGTGGAGCTGGCTGATCCATATTTCTTCAAACCTTCGCAAATTGATATAGTCATTGGCAGTGACCTAATACCACAAGTGCTGCTTGATGGAGTGAAACACAATGTCTTTGGAAATTTAATAGCTCAAAATTCCATCTTTGGTTGGTATTTAAGTGGACCTCTAAAGCAAGAAAGCGAAAATCTTAATGCCCAGCTAAAAAAATTTTGGGAGCTAGAAGATTTACCCGACAGTCATCCACCATCAGATGATGATGTCATTTGCGAAAATCTGTACACAGAAACCACTTATCGTAAGGCGGACGGACGTTATGTTGTTAGACTTCCATTCAGACGAGAGTTTCCATCTTCTATAAGTCTCAGCCGTTCTCGTTCACATGCACTAAAGCAAGCGCTTCGCATGGTACATATTCTTGATAAAAACCCCGATCTAAAAACCGACTATGCCAAGGTATTAGAAGAATACATTACTTTAAATCATATGAAGTACACTACTTCTGAAGAGATCATCATTCCGTCATTCGGGCGGAAAGCAAATCGACAAAAGTCAGGGTTGTGTTTAATGCATCCAAACCCTCCGAAAATGGACTTTCTCTAAACGACGTTCTTTACCCCGGTCCAACGTTGCAAACCGATCTAATGATCGTAATTCTTAATTGGCGCCTCTACAAATACGTTTTCAATGGAGACATCCAGAAAATGTATCGCCAGATCCAGATACATGAAAACGACCAACCATTCCAACGTATCCTTTTTCGAAGAAATAAGGATCCAAAACTCAGTGACTTTGCCCTCCAAACGGTCACTTTTGGTGTCAATTGCGCTCCGTATCTTGCAATACGCCTTTTACATCAATTGGCACATGATTCTCAACTAAACCATCCATTAGCCAAAAGAATCCTCATGGAAGAAACCTATGTTGACGACATACTAACCGGTGGTCACAATATACCATCTACCTTAGTGGCACAATCGCAACTCATTCAATGCCTACTATCAGGTGGGTTTCCCTTGAAAAAGATTACATCTAATCACCCAGAACTTTTGAGCCATATTCCTCCAGAAGATTTACTGGACTCAGACTTTCTCAAATTCAATTCTTCCTGTTCCACAAAAACCATCGGTATTAGGTGGAATGCCTTAACCGATACGTTCTCATATTCCATCCAACCAATAAATCCCTCAACAAGGGCCACTAAACGTCAAATCCTGTCGTCGGTGTCGAAACTTTTTGACCCGGCAGGATGGCTTTCGCCAATAATTATTCAATCCAAAATGCTACTCCAACAACTTTGGCTGGAGGGAACCGAATAGGACGAATGCGTCAAACCACTCTCACTGCACGTGGAAAGTTTATATTGCAAACCGTACGGCACAAATCATAAAAAATGTGGGAAACGTTCAATGGAAACATATTGCGTCAAACCATAACCCTGCGGACCTAGGCACTCGTGCCTGCAAACCACAGGAGTTAATCAACAACTCGCTTTGGTGGCACGGTAAAGATTGGCTTGTAAAATCTCGAGAAGACTGGCCAATATCATTTCAACCAAAAATCATTCCTCCTGAAGCAGGGAAAGTTGAAATTCTACACACAGGTGAGGAAGAACCTGACTTACTCTATCGATTTTCATCATGGCCTAGAGCTATACGAGTCATCTCGTATATGTTTCGTTTTATCAACCGACTAAGATCACATTCAATACAGTCCACTCCCGAAGTTAGTTTCAAAAGTATACTACTTTCTCAAATCGAAATTCAGTTAGTAAAAACACGACTAATATCACTTGCCCAACAACGGCATTATCCCAAAGAATACGCGAATCTATCCAGTTCGAAACCACTTCCAAAACGAAGTTCGCTTTTATCCACAAATCCATTTCTAGATCAAAACGGACTTCTCAGAGTAAACGGACGTCTAGCAAACGCGTCCCTTAGCTACAACGAAAGACATCCAATTATCTTAACAAAATCATCAAGATTGTGCTATCTACTCATCCAATTCGTACACAATTTGTTAATGCATGCAGAGCATCAGCTCATGATAAGGCTTATCAAACAAGAATACTTTATTCCAAGACTTAAGTCCAAAGTAAAGCAATGCATTTTCAATTGTAAGACATGCACATTTTATAAACAAAAAATGCGAACCCAAATTATGGCCGCTTTACCTCCTGAACGGATTACATTTTCTTTACCATTCACTCGAACAGGAATCGACTTCGCGGGTCCGTTCGAAATCAAATCCTCAACAACTAGTAAAGCACCCTTCCTTAAGGGTTATGTGAGCGTTTTCATATACTTTTCTACAAAAGCAATACATTTAGAACTCTGTTCGGATCTCTCCACGAAAGCATTCCAAGCAGCTTTCTCTCGATTTGTTGGCCGGCGAGGTTTACCTCAACTTATCTTATCTGACAACGGAAAAAATTTTGTTGGTGCCAGCCGAGCTCTACAGAAAGACTTCCATCAATTTCTCCAAGAAGTATCGAGCGACATTCAATCTAAGTTCATTACTCACGGGTTTGAATGGCGGTTTATTCCTCCAAACGCTCCCCATATGGGCGGTTTATGGGAATCCGCGGTAAAGAGTTTTAAACTCCATTTCAAAAGAGTAGCCGGTAATATGCATTTCAATTTCGAGGAATTTACAACATTATTTGTTCGTATTGAAGCGGTACTCAATTCCCGTCCCTTATCGCCTATGTCAGACGATCCAGAAGAATTGGTAGCTTTAACTCCAGGGCACTTTCTTCGTGGTGCACCTCTACTAGCTATACCTGAACCGGCAATTGATAATCTCTCTCTACAAAACCGTTGGGAAAAACTAAAAATTCTTCACCAACAATTCAGCGCCCGCTGGAAAGAAGAATACTTAAAAGAATTGCATAAAAGATACAAGTGGCAATATCCCCAAAAGGATTTATCAGTCAACGATTTTGTCGTCATTAAAAACGAATTAACACCACCAAATGAATGGCGCTTAGGGAAAGTAGAAAAAGTATACCATGGCTCCGATAACAAGGTTCGTGTCGCAGATGTGCGAACTCAACACGGTATTTTAACCAGGCCAATCGTAAAATTATGTCTGCTTCCGGTTAAACCTAATATGCCTAGCCCGCAGTCCTGACTGCCACCCACTGCATGTTGTACCATATCCTAGCCATAAGTTTATCCAAAATATCCACTAAAGCAAATCATATTTACAGAACAGTCGTGGGGAAAGCTTGGCGAAGTCCACCACTGCCAGGATCCATTAAAAAATACCTCCGTCGGGATCCAACCGTACATCTTTGTCTTGTTTGTCATCGCTATCACGCACTGCGCTTCTGTGAAGTATTTTTAAAGCTAAGCGTAGAAGACAGGATCCACTGGGTACGAACCTACGGATATTGTTATAACTGCTTGGCCAGGACACACCGCGCTAAAGGATGTTCATCGCAGGCCAAATGCAAGTCGTGCAAACAACCACACCATACATTACTTCATCGAGTCAAGCCTGGCGAACTCAAAACATCGCAGTTGCGAAACACGCAAACGCGCCGGGCCGTGAAGGAAGCTATCGCGGCATTGGAAGGCGTGCATCAATCGTTGTCCCTTGCACCAGTGCAACAGGGCCGCCATGTTTAAGGTACTTCGCTACCTTAAAATGCATCCCTTTATTGTACAAGAGCAGCCACCCTGTTTTTCGAACTCGCTGGAAGCGAACGGTTGACGTTGCCAAGTAAACGCCTATAAAGGCAGGTGCTCATCATCTTTGAGCTCCCTCTTCTTTTTATGCTTTCATCGTGGGAACATCATTTTTCACCCATACTACCATCGAGGGAATATTCCGCAGCATATATCTACAAGATTCAATCAGCTTTATATCATCCACGATCATTTGCATCAACAATCATCTTCATATCATCTTTACATCATCAAAAATCATTTGCATCCGCATCCACATCATCGATCTAAGTATACAATTTTCATTTTACACAGTAATTTCGATATCCACCTGAATTATTAATCAAACCAATGTATTAGCAATACCTACACGCATATATGTATTTGCTTGTACATATGTATGCGCATGAACACACAGTTATACATATGATTGTTGCATCAACATTAAAGATTCCTTTCACGCGGTAAAAATACAATCTTTCATACAATTTATGTAATTCCGTTAATTACTTACTAGATTTAAGCTCAATTTAATGTTAATAAATAATATGAGGTATGAATTCAACTCATAAATCTAGCATAACATTTTTCAATCACCTTGCTTTGTTTGTAGGCTTATTAATGTTGCTTGCAGATAATTCTTGGCAATTCCAATCGAGGGATGGCGTTTAATGCGTTTTCGGACTTAAATACCAACCTTTCCATCTGGATGATTCTTGCAATAAAAAG
The DNA here is from genome assembly GCA_963971545.1 of Philophylla caesio. Taxonomy (NCBI): domain Eukaryota; kingdom Metazoa; phylum Arthropoda; class Insecta; order Diptera; family Tephritidae; genus Philophylla; species Philophylla caesio. Next base: position 27,162,685 of record OZ020609.1, on the reverse strand, counting down.
TATATTCTGAAATATTGAAATTATATTTATTAGTTAGGTGTGTTTCAGCAAGGAGCATAACGTCAATTTCCTTGTCGTTAAGGAATTTTGACAGCTCTAGTTTGTGACGAGGAATGCCGTTTGCATTCCAGAGGGCTCTTTTAATTGAGGTCATTATTTCTTTTGTTGAGAAGCAAGCAGTTTGAGCAGGGTGTTTTGATTTCGCATGAGATCTTGCATTGTGTTTTGCATGAAAGTTATGATATTCATCATGCTTCGTTGCATCGATGCTATCATGGCTTCGATATTAAAATGTCTACCGTATTGTGCGTGGGGCTCCTGTTCTTGTGGCGCAACTTGAGGTGCAGTTATTGTATATGCAGGACTTACTAGGCCTGACTTTACGACGGTGTTTGATAGAGCCATTGGCGGAGTGGTTCCTTTAGCAAAGAAAACGCTAAGATATGTTTGGGAGGGTACAAAGGCATTCGATACGTTATCAGTGCGTTCAGAGGCCACTCGTTGTTTGATCCGGTTTTTCAACTGCTTACAGACTGGACAACAAAACAATTACTGATATAAAATATCTATATCCGTTTGCTTAGAGTTCAGGATTTTTCAAGTAGTCCTTTCTAGACGAAAATTTGAAAACACCGTCTTTTGGTAGAAGAGTTTTCGAAACAAAAATTCTTATAATAGCATTTATTATAAATTTTATATTCCAATATCTCCAATATAAAAAAAATAAAAACCTTTTTCCCACAGTTTTTTCGTTCTCCAAGTATCATAAATCTGTAAAGTTTAGAATAATCTATGAATCACTATTTCCTTTTTCTATTCAATGCTCTTTTATATAATACAAGAAACAGATATACTTTATGTATACGTGCAATAAACTACTAATATATAGCCTTTTGTGCCACTGACTTTCCTAAAATAACTTTTCAAAACCCACGAAAACCGCTTCATAACTGCTGAACTCAATAGCAATCCTATTTTTTTCAGATATGTTACTACTCTACATATCTGAAAAAAATACAAACTTTTAGTACAAGTGTATTTATAGTTAAATAGCAATTTTTTTAGAAATTTTTTTATTCTCTGTAAAAATTACAATTATAAGTTTAAGAAATTAAATACGTATGTAAGTATGTAACAACAAATTACTCGTTATCGGCATCGGAGCCCAAGTAAAATTCCAGGACTCTTCCTCTTTTCCGTTTGTAAGGTCCGGCAAATACTCTGCCATCCTACGCTTCCACATTCCATTCTTAAGATTTTATAGAACTCGCCACTGCTTCCGAAGAGCGCACGATTTCCCTTTTAAGGAGCTGGAGTTTGTGTAGATTTGAACCGCCGAGCAAGAAATGATTTGGCGTTAGCGGTTCCGGTTGGTCGGGAGTGACAGGCAAGTGCGTGTGCGGTCTTAAATTGATCATGTTTCCGGACTCCACCAAATGCGAGGAGATTGCTCTTTTAGCATAGCGTAGAGAGCTCTTTTGACGGATCGAACTAGCCGTTCAAAGGCACCTCCTTCACTTGGATTTAGTGGGGTATTAAATTTCGGACTGTTACTTCAATTGACCCAAAGTAATCAAGCTTAGTATATGTAAATGGGCCAACAAATGCTGTAACCCTATCCTACGGCAACAATCCAATAATTGGTTGGTTTGGTACTGACTTTACATCTTACACCTCTTGTAGCGAGACTCCACACTATGAATCAGTACTCGAATAGATGAAATCCAAAACTTCATTCGTATTTCATTAATAACAGTTTGTGAGTTAATGTGTTTATATTTACGATGGTAAAATTCTAAAATAAGTCGCGTCAACTGGGAACTTTTCGGTAATATACATGGCCTTCTTGCAGCAAACGAAATATAAGGAGCATTATCAATTCGCCCCTTTACTCTCATAACTCCATTTTCGTCCAGATATGGGTTAAGTGTCTTTAATTCGCTGCAAGCTTCTATGTGTTCGCCGTTCACAAGTATGTTGTATTCACGAGCGAAGTCAATTTGTTCTTGTAATGAAACTTACATGATAGACTATACAGCTTACCGAGATTCTTGATGTCTATCAGACCGTGTAGGTATAGAGTTTAAGGAGCGTTCTCTGCTTTTAATAACCAGCTAAACTTCAGCGAATGGGGAGGGGATCTTGCTCCTACACAGACTTTTTATGTGGTCACAAAAAAAATTTAAGCAGAGAATTTTATCTGTAGCGTTCAAATCGACCGCAAGTTTATCAGTTGGTGACCACCGACGCGCGTTTCAAAAAAAAATCATGGTTAATGTTTTATTGAAATCAACAAAAAAACCCACAAGAAAAAAAAACGAAATTGTCTAAGCCATCTGGCCTTACCTGTATTTACTGCGGAAGCTACTAAAGAAGCCATTGCAGGCTGTCATATTCATACTTACCGGATATCATGGAGGCTTGCGCTGTTACTCGCCTCTGCTTCTATTACCCGCCCTTCCTGCTAAAGGAATTTACTAGAACTTGCTTCCTTTAGCCCATCATACCTTCTCCCGCCTCTCTCGCAATTTAAATATAGTTTACTCCATCATTTCTACTTCATGCTTGTAATGGGCGTTTCTAAGTTTTTAATTTGTTTACTTATTCCCCAAATATTTCTTTTATCATTAAATTTCAAGTCAATTTTTTTAGGTCAATTCAATAAAATGTACATATCAGTTCAATAAAATCTATTACAGAAATTATTGACTGTTATATACATATATTTACGTCATTGTCATATGGCGGATATAACACTTAAACGACTTGCACAGTGATCTGTCAAATCTTTGTACAGCATCCTCTGTACCATTTTCCTTCTTTTCCGACAGACCAGCGAGCAGAGCAAGTGTTAAATTGAATTGTGCGGTGAAAAATAAAATACAAGTGTCCTTGTCAAAGTTTAGTTATAAACGTTCAAATAAATTTATACATATAAATTAGCGAACTAAAATTAAGGAGTCCTTGGCTACCTTAGCGGATTAACGTGCCGCAGTACAAGTTTACACTTGGTAAGATTACCTTTTTTTAATTTTTCTTTTTGTCGTAAAATGCAACAGGTTTCAAGGGTTTCTAAAAACTAATTATCATCAACAGACATTCAATTTCTCTGGCATTTCGCAATTTATAGCGATATATACATACCTCGAAAGACACACGTGCCCCCGTATCATTGGGAAAACGCGGGATTTATGGCTTACCTTGATTGTCGGAACAGAGTCTAACCACCACCTGTACATACATATATACATATGTGCACCATTCAATTACTTTGCGTTGAAATCTCTTCTCAACATGGAAACCAGAGCTCGGATGCTAACACAGTATGAATCGTTACAGAGCCTTAAATTTCCTTACAATTCTTGCAAGATGTTTGAACCCAAAGGATTATTTAAAGAAACGAAATTCTAAGATTGGCGATTCGATAATCACATTCTTACAAGCTTTTCTTCATAACATTTAACCTTTTTTTATATATAAATACTTACCTCTTAATAGTGTTAATTCATAACCTAAATCACCAAAAAAAATGATTTTATAAATTACTAAAAATGAGTTAATAATCTAGTTAGTGAACATAAAAAGTTAGTGTAAGAACTTAGTTTTTATACTTAGGCATCACTTTGTATTAGGTGTAAGACATACCTACATTAAACATACATATATTAAGAAACAAGAAAGAGTTGCATACGTACAGAGATACATACATGCATTACATACGTACATTAGGTACGCATGGCAAATCAGCTGATCCATGCACATGGTCATGAACTGATCTCCTTAACATTGTTTCTTTGCTGTTTCATTTTCTTTACTCTCTCAAATGCATAAACTCAAAATTGCAGAATTTAAATGTTAAAAACATATTAATTAGGTTTGAGAGAGCGGTATGATCTATTAAAATTGTTTTAGTATATCATTGTTACTTTTGCTTTTCCTAATTTTCTCTGTAAGCACATACCTATGTACATACATATATAAGTTTTCTGGCAGGCGGGATAAAACCGTATACAAACGAAAATTTATGATCACCATGATAGACTAATAATTCTCAGCTTGGTACCAATATTTTTTTATGACTATGTAAGTTTAAAGAGGAAACGTAGAAAATTGGTTTAAGAAATGCAAGGCTCATTAATGTTTATTTCAAAAATTATTGTAAATTAATAACAACAATTTTGCTCATAAATATAGCAACAACGACGAGCATGGAAGGCCTTCTACGCTTCATCGATGTCAAATGTAAGTGATTCATTTTGTTTCTACATACATATTTTATTTAACTTTTATAAAATTTTGCCATTTGTTATGTATACATATGTGAATATATATATATGTTTGTATACTGCATGCGAATATGAGCATATTGAGTTACAGTAATTTGTCGATCTTTTGAGAGATCACGCATACAGACATGTATGTGCATACATACATATGATCTAGTTTTTTCATTTTCATTATCTTACATACATACATATGTATATATATTTTTGTTTGTACTTATGCATATGTAAAATAATTAAATGCAGGTCAATGACTACATAAAGTAATGTACAATATTGAGGTGAATCATGGCTCAGCTGAGACTACCCCTTAAAATTAATGTTAGTAGTGATTAAAATGAGTTTTTGCAAAACTTAAATAACTCCTAATTCTGGAAATTGTAAAAACGTAATTATGAATTAAATTTGTTTCTTTTTGAGAATTAGGAGAATAATTTCGAAATTAGCTTGGTTGTTCTTATAAAACATTTCCGGGAGGAATAAATATAAATGTTACGAATATCCTAATTTTTATTAATGGTATGCTAAACAGGAATAAATGATTATGCTTATTGTTAAGGAAAATAGTATATAAGAATACATTAGGCGTTATTTCAATAAGTTTTGTGGAAAAAATGAATATTACTTGAGATTAAAAGCAAATTCAAATAGCACTTTGAAATCTTAAAAATGTCTTTATAATCTTGTTCCAATTGTTTTCCGGGTAATGAAGTGAAGTGGTAAGCGTGCTTAAGGGGCCTAACAAACATTTTTTTTAAGCGCAAGAAAGGCCATGGTAGGGTGGGTGCAGAAGCGCGAGCGCGGGTAAAACTTCGCTGCTCCCAGCGTGCAAACATGTTTAGTTTCTGTATTTTTCTTTTCATTTAGTTTCCGTTTTAATCAACCATTCCAGGTACATTTTCTTACAAAATTTTTTTCTTTACCACAACCATGGTTATAATTTTTTTGTGATTTCTAAAACAAAATAGGGGCTCTGTAATAGCATTGTAATGACATAGATCTTAGGGAAGAGGTCGCGAACTCCCCAACCACTGCTTGTTAGCCGCCAAGACGGGCCCCGATAGACCTCGCTCCCAACGGTCAAAGTGTAAAAGACTCTGAAGCCGTAAATCCGGCGTATTACTTCTCGGTTGCATCCGGTTCCTTTTCTTCTTGCAGTAGTGTAACAACATTATGACATACTCGTAAGATTTGGTGTGTGTGAACACTAATATGGTAGCCTGCGTGCTACACCTAAAACCATTACCCAAAGTGGCGCCTAACGTGTGGCAGCAAAAGCCAACGTGTGGGCGCGCACAAGTTAAGAACGAACATTACAAAAAATGGCGCCCAACGTGGGGCAGCAAAAGGCAATAAAACTTCAATTCTTAACCTTACGGTTACAAACTGACTTCGGTTAATAGGCCAGTATTTGCTGTTCCAATCCGTGGTTAGGTTTTTTTCTTCATAAATTAATTTACAAATTCTAATAGTATAACAGTTTTTATATGATTTTGATACGAGCCTTAGGTTTTAGAATAAATTGCAGATCCATGCTGGACCTTCGACTGCTTGGAGTGTTAAATACCAGACAGATTTCGACCGCTTGGCTCTCTGTAACTCCTTTTTGACATCTTTTGGAATCGCACAAATGAAATGTAAAAACTTGGCAACCACCAGTGAGTTTTCATAGTTTAAAAACAAATATCTAAATAAAAGACAAAGTATTGGGTTCGGATTTACCAAATTTTAGCTCCAGGTAGCAGTATTTGGTCCAACAGTACCTTAAGTCTAAACGGTTAAATTTACACAAACTATGTTCTCAAAATCCATAGCCAAATCAACTATAATTTTATTACCGTGTTTGCACATTGGTATATATTTCCTTACACTTCACCAATTACACCCTACGGAAAACATTATAACTTTTACTTTATTTACATTTATTTTTTTGCATGATATTTTTTTGGATTTTTTTTGTGAATATTTGCTAAAATGGCAGTTGTCCACAGCAACGAGAACTTGTCAGCTATTCTTGACAAGGACGTTTGTGCATGTACAATATGTCTTCAGGATATACAACCGGCCCAAGATTGTCTTATAACGTTGTGTAATCATGTTTATCACAATAAGTGCATTACTAATTGGCTAAGTGATTCACAGGAATGCCCTTGTTGTAGGAGAACTTGTAGGCAACAGGATCTTAAAAAGATTATTTTGAGGCAAAGTCCGCAAGCGCAACTTCATGTGGCGGATGCCAACAAATCTTCTCGTGGTCGAGGAAGTGCTCAAGGGGCCGTGCCTCGATATAATACAAGGCAAGCCCACCGTAGACTTTATGAGGAAGCGGTAAAGGATGCACCGAATCTATACGCAGATGACGGAAATCTTTCTCTTCCTGTACTTGACGAACATAATCTTCCATCCATCGGGGATGACAGCAACACGCATCATTCGGCACCTAGTGGTGTTCGTTCTCACCACCACCGTCGAAGTCGGCATAACCAAAATGTTATGCAGGGTCAAAACCCAAATTTAGTTGACTATAGGCAGATTGGCCAAATGGTTGAAACGACAGTTCAACGTTTGTTCGCGAGCTTGAATTTGCAAACCACTCAACCGGAGACCCAAAACGACACTTCTGTAAATGCCAACGTGGCAAATGGTCAATATCCAAACCCAACTACTTTTCATAACAATTTAGACATTTTGCGACCAGATAGGGTAACCACCACTATACAAAACTGGCGCATTACTTTTGATGGTTCATCAACAGGCCTGAGCTGTGAAGAATTTATTTATCGAATTCGTTCACTGACTGCTCAAACTTTAAGTAATGATTTTTCTGCAGTTTGCAAAAATCTGCATATCTTATTATCTGGTAAGGCTAAGTCATGGTACTGGAGATACCACAAACAAGTGCCCAGAGTAGAATGGCAACCGTTTTGTGCGGCACTTAAGTATGAGTTTAAAGATTACCGCTCTAATTACGACATTTGTGAAGAAATTCGAAGTCGGAAGCAACGTCCTGGGGAAACTTACGAGCAATTCCACGACGCCATCGTTACAATGGTTGATCGTTTACCCATTCCTTTAGACGAATCAGAATTAATCGAAATAGTAACAAGAAATTTAAGATTACAAAAACCAGACAAGAAAACTTACTCTATTCGTTATTCCGTCGTTAGAACAAAACTTGATTCTAGGCATTGATTTCTGGAAAACTTTCGGCCTAGCACCAAACATTATTTCTAATGTATCTTTAGACAACTCTGCGAAAGATCTTGCCACCAACTCTTCAAACTCGGATTCATGTCTGTTGACGGAGGATCAATGTCGACAGCTTGTAGCAGTTAAAGCCTTATTTCCCGATTTCGAAAAGATAGGTTTAGGCAGAACTAGTTTGCTTACGCATGATATTGACGTTGGCGACGCAAAGCCAGTTAAACAACGCTTTTATCCTGTTTCCCCAGGGGTAGAACAACTAATATACAAAGAAATTGATAGAATGTTGAGTTTAGGTGTCATTGAAAAATCCAATAGTGCCTGGAGCTCACCAATGCGCATGGTCATTAAGCCAAATAAAATCCGCTTATGTCTTGATGCGAGAAAAATTAACGAAGTATCACAAAAGGATGCGTATCCACTTCCAATGATAGAGGGTATATTGTCGCGATTGCCAAAGGCACATGTTATAACTAAAATCGATTTAAAAGATGCATACTGGCAGATTGCGCTTACAGAACGGTCAAAAGCACTGACAGCATTTACAGTACCTGGTCGGCCCTTATATCAAGTCATGGTAATGCCATTCGGTTTGTGCAACGCAGCGCAAACAATGTGTAGATTAATGGATGAGATCATTCCACCTGACCTTAGGAATTGCGTCTTCGGATACTTGGATGACTTATGCGTCGTGTCGGATACATTCGAATCTCACCTTTCAGTTTTAGTACGAATCGCTGAACAATTCCGAAAAGCGAATTTAACGATAAACATTAAGAAAAGTCAATTTTGTGTTACCAAAATTAAATACCTTGGCTATGTTATCGGTCATGGCGGTATAGCAACGGATCCGGAAAAGGTTGAATCCATTTTGAACTGGCCAATTCCAAAAACGTTTAAACAAATACGCGGTTTTCTTGGAATTGCAGGATGGTATAGACGATTCATAGAAAATTTCGCGGAAGTAACTTTCCCTATTACTGAAGTCCTTTCGACCAAAAAAGAATTTTTGTGGACAGATGCTGCGCAAGTTGCATTTGAAAAAGTGAAGCGACTGCTAACCACAGCCCCCGTTTTGCAAAACCCGAATTTTGAAAAAAAATTTTACGTGCACTGCGACGCGAGTGACTATGGCATCGGCGCTGTTCTAGTTCAACTCAACGACGACGGCGATGAATGTCCTGTGGCATTTATGTCAAAAAAATTAAACTCTGCGCAACGCAACTACAGTGTAACCGAGCGCGAATGTCTAGCTGCCATGCAGGCAATAGAACGCTTTCGCTGTTATTTGGAATTGCAAGAATTCGAGGTAATAACTGACCACTCGAGTCTTTTATGGCTCATGTGGCAACCAAAGTTAAATGGTCGTTTAGCCAGGTGGGTTTTAAAGTTGCAAAGTTTCAAATTTACTATCAGTCACAGAAAAGGAAAAGAAAATATTGGACCAGATGCCCTTTCTAGGATGCACGGAGAAGTTAACGCTTTAGAAATAGGGCCACCAATCGATCTAGCCTCTTCATATTTTTATGCAAAAGATTATGAGGATCTGAAAGAGAAAATTTTGAAAAATTCAGAAAAGTATCCGGATATAAAAATTATTGAAAAATATGTTTATATTCGAACACAACACTCCAACGGCACCTCTGAATCGGAGCAAAGTGCTTGGAAACTTTGGGTTCCTCTTGAGCTTCGTAATGAAGTACTGTCACACGCACATGATGACTTGATTGCAGCTCATGGTGGAATGTCTAAAACATTAGATTTGCTTCGCAGAAATTTATATTGGCCAGGAATGGTAAGGGATGTCAAAGCGTATGTACGAAAATGCGAAACATGCAAAATGACAAAAGCACCGAACGTGACTTTACGTCCGCCGATGGGTAATCAAGCGATTTCAGACAGACCTTTTCAACGACTATATGTCGATATCTTGGGACCGTACCCAAGGAGTAAGGCTGGTAATATTGGCTTGCTTATTGTAATGGACCATTTATCAAAATTCCATTGGCTTTGTCCATTAAAAAAATTTACCACCAACTTAATAGTCCATTTTCTAAAAAATCAGATTTTCCTTGTTTATGGTATACCGGAAATTATTGTCACCGATAATGGCTCTCAGTTTAAAGCTAATGATTTTGAGGCATTTCTAACAAAACATGGCGTAAAGCATGTTTTAACTGCCTTATATTCACCACAATCAAACGCTTCTGAGCGCGTAAATCGCTCATTGATAGCTGCTATCAGGGCATACCTGAAAAGCGATCATCGTGAGTGGGATATAAATATAAATGCTATTAGTTGTGCGCTCAGGAATTCCCTTCATCAAGCATTGAACTGTTCACCATATCACGCTTTGTTCGGTTTCGATATGATAAATCACGGGTCATCATATGAACTTTTGAGAAACCTCCAGCAATTAGATGAACCAGCCATTAGACTGTCACGCGATGACGAACTTATTTTAATGAGAACCAAATTAAAAGACAATTTGACTAAAGCTTATGAGCAAAACAGTAGACAATACAATCTACGATCTAAACCCGTATCGTTTAGAGTAGGGCAAGAAGTTTTCCGTCGAAACTTTGCCCAGAGCAATTTCGAGAAAAACGTCAATGCTAAGCTCAGCCACTCTTTTCTAAAAGCAAGAATTAAGGCGAAAATAGGAAATTCCTATTATGTGTTAGAAGACCTTCAAGGCAGGCAAATAGGAACATTCCATGCTAAAGATATACGAAGCTAACTGCCCTTTTCAGGCTAATGCTCCTCTTTAAAAAATATCGCATTATCCAGTTTGTAATGGGCGTTTCTAAGTTTTTAATTTGTTTACTTATTCCCCAAATATTTCTTTTATCATTAAATTTCAAGTCAATTTTTTTAGGTCAATTCAATAAAATGTACATATCAGTTCAATAAAATCTATTACAGAAATTATTGACTGTTATATACATATATTTACGTCATTGTCATATGGCGGATATAACACTTAAACGACTTGCACAGTGATCTGTCAAATCTTTGTACAGCATCCTTTGTACCATTTTCCTTCTTTTCCGACAGACCAGCGAGCAGAGCAAGTGTTAAATTGAATTGTGCGGTGAAAAATAAAATACAAGTGTCCTTGTCAAAGTTTAGTTATAAACGTTCAAATAAATTTATACATATAAATTAGCGAACTAAAATTAAGGAGTCCTTGGCTACCTTAGCGGATTAACGTGCCGCAGTACAAGTTTACACTTGGTAAGATTACCTTTTTTTAATTTTTCTTTTTGTCGTAAAATGCAACAGGTTTCAAGGGTTTCTAAAAACTAATTATCATCAACAGACATTCAATTTCTCTGGCATTTCGCAATTTATAGCGATATATACATACCTCGAAAGACACACGTGCCCCCGTATCATTGGGAAAACGCGGGATTTATGGCTTACCTTGATTGTCGGAACATAGTCTAACCACCACCTGTACATACATATATACATATGTGCACCATTCAATTACTTTGCGTTGAAATATCTTCTCAACATGGAAACCAGAGCTCGGATGCTAACACAGTATGAATCGTTACAGAGCCTTAAATTTCCTTACAATTCTTGCAAGATGTTTGAACCCAAAGGATTATTTAAAGAAACGAAATTCTAAGATTGGCGATTCGATAATCACATTCTTACAAGCTTTTCTTCATAACATTTAACCTTTTTTTATATATAAATACTTACCTCTTAATAGTGTTAATTCATAACCTAAATCACCAAAAAAAATGATTTTATAAATTACTAAAAATGAGTTAATAATCTAGTTAGTGAACATAAAAAGTTAGTGTAAGAACTTAGTTTTTATACTTAGGCATCACTTTGTATTAGGTGTAAGACATACCTACATTAAACATACATATATTAAGAAACAAGAAAGAGTTGCATACGTACAGAGATACATACATGCATTACATACGTACATTAGGTACGCATGGCAAATCAGCTGATCCATGCACATGGTCATGAACTGATCTCCTTAACATTGTTTCTTTGCTGTTTCATTTTCTTTACTCTCTCAAATGCATAAATTCAAAATTGCAGAATTTAAATGTTAAAAACATATTAATTAGGTTTGAGAGAGCGGTATGATCTATTAAAATTGTTTTAGTATATCATTGTTACTTTTGCTTTTCCTAATTTTCTCTGTAAGCACATACCTATGTACATACATATATAAGTTTTCTGGCAGGCGGGATAAAACCGTATACAAACGAAAATTTATGATCACCATGATAGACTAATAATTCTCAGCTTGGTACCAATATTTTTTTATGACTATGTAAGTTTAAAGAGGAAACGTAGAAAATTGGTTTAAGAAATGCAAGGCTCATTAATGTTTATTTCAAAAATTATTGTAAATTAATAACAACAATTTTGCTCATAAATATAGCAACAACGACGAGCATGGAAGGCCTTCTACGCTTCATCGATGTCAAATGTAAGTGATTCATTTTGTTTCTACATACATATTTTATTTAACTTTTATAAAATTTTGCCATTTGTTATGTATACATATGTGAATATATATATGTATATGTTTGTATACTGCATGCGAATATGAGCATATTGAGTTACAGTAATTTGTCGATCTTTTGAGAGATCACGCATACAGACATGTATGTGCATACATACATATGATCTAGTTTTTTCATTTTCTCTCATTATCTTACATACATACATATGTACATATATATATTTTTGTTTGTACTTATGCATATGTAAAATAATTAAATGCAGGTCAATGACTACATAAAGTAATGTACAATATTGAGGTGAATCATGGCTCAGCTGAGACTACCCCTTAAAATTAATGTTAGTAGTGATTAAAATGAGTTTTTGCAAAACTTAAATAACTCCTAATTCTGGAAATTGTAAAAACGTAATTATGAATTAAATTTGTTTCTTTTTGAGAATTAGGAGAATAATTTCGAAATTAGCTTGGTTGTTCTTATAAAACATTTCCGGGAGGAATAAATATAAATGTTACGAATATCCTAATTTTTATTAATGGTATGCTAAACAGGAATAAATGATTATGCTTATTGTTAAGGAAAATAGTATATAAGAATACATTAGGCGTTATTTCAATAAGTTTTGTGGAAAAAATGAATATTACTTGAGATTAAAAGCAAATTCGAATAGCACTTTGAAATCTTAAAAATGTCTTTATAATCTTGTTCCAATTGTTTTCCGGGTAATGAAGTGAAGTGGTAAGCGTGCTTAAGGGGCCTAACAAACATTTTTTTTAAGCGCAAGAAAGGCCATGGTAGGGTGGGTGCAGAAGCGCGAGCGCGGGTAAAACTTCGCTGCTCCCAGCGTGCAAACATGTTTAGTTTCTGTATTTTTCTTTTCATTTAGTTTCCGTTTTAATCAACCATTCCAGGTACATTTTCTTACAAAATTTTTTTCTTTACCACAACCATGGTTATAATTTTTTTGTGATTTCTAAAACAAAATAGGGGCTCTGTAATAGCATTGTAATGACATAGATCTTAGGGAAGAGGTCGCGAACTCCCCAACCACTGCTTGTTAGCCGCCAAGACGGGCCCCGATAGACCTCGCTCCCAACGGTCAAAGTGTAAAAGACTCTGAAGCCGTAAATCCGGCGTATTACTTCTCGGTTGCATCCGGTTCCTTTTCTTCTTGCAGTAGTGTAACAACATTATGACATACTCGTAAGATTTGGTGTGTGTGAACACTAATATGGTAGCCTGCGTGCTACACCTAAAACCATTACCCAAAGTGGCGCCTAACGTGTGGCAGCAAAAGCCAACGTGTGGGCGCGCACAAGTTAAGAACGAACATTACATGCTCCATATTACAATTTAAAAATTTATTCATCATTTTTATCTTTGTTCTATTGGAAATTAATTTAATGTCTATTTAACAGTGCTATATTACATACTCTCTAGCTCCGCTCTTAACATACTGTGGGCTCTAGCTGTCGCTCTTACATATGCGTATGGATTCATATACATACATATATACTGTTGAAATTTCTAACATCGTTTGTGACCATATCAGCTAAGCTCTGGAAAATCCAATAGGGAGATTATAATGCAAATGTTTAGATCCAAAACATTGGGCAAGCTACATTAGCTAACATCCGCACGCACATACCAAAAATTCATTTAAGCTCTGCTTATTACTAGTTGGGCGCTCTCAATCCGCTCTTAGCTTCCAAACAATCCAAACCGATTTGGATGGTCAATTTTTAGCATTTGCCATTCCTCCCGTTCGTATAGCTCGGGTGGATGAAAGGATTGTTACATATGTATGTACGTTAATTGTTTGTTGAGCGTTTTGCCTCTGCTATATTGGTGTACAAAGTATATGGAGTATTTTCTTAAAAAAAAAAATATATGTACGATACACAATTTCCGCTTATGCTCTACAGAATTACATTCTATGTTACCGGAACTATGATATAACATAACCCTATCCGGAAGAGAAAGCATCATATATTTACTTGGATTGAATTTAAATTAATTTTGAAAGTTTTTTTTTTTTTTTTTTTTTGTTCAAGAGTTAAGTTATGGAAAAAAATTACTATCTCCAAAATATATAAATACATGCAAATACATATTACGAGAATAAGATAAATTTTTGGAAAAGAAATGACTTACTTGGTTCGGATCCACCGTCCACTGGCCAGCCGTCGGGGGTACGTCGAATTGGTCATGTTGATTAAATATTCTATCTTTTATATTCACTCGTGTACACACGCACACATATGTATGTACATACATATGTATTTAAATATATTTTGAACTGCACATATGTAAATATGTAATTATGCATATAGAAAGGAAAAACATTTTTTTTTTTAATTCAGTCCGTAGTTTTTTTTTTTTTTAAACAATAGCGGTTGAGCGGCGTTTTTACGTGGAGTTTATCAGCAAATGTTTTTAACAGGGTGCACGTGCACTTGTAACTGACTGTTGTAATTTAGAAAATTTTTATAAATATACATTGTTTTGTCTTTTTACATATCATATACTGATTAACCAAAGACGCGAGCTAGACACCCTCCTTCTTCTAACGCCCCGGTTGAATGAATCTCCGCCAAATTTCAAGTGCAAACAAAGGCTCAATGTTAAAATGCTCGGATCAGGTGATGGCTTTATTGTTTACGAACTACTTTCATCTCAGGTCATACGGAAATCCCTGCCTAACCTTTTTAGGTCATTTGCTCCTGACGGTACCAATAAATCACCCGATTCTTGCGAATCTAATACGCATACATACGTACGCAGTACGCATAAGTCTGTCTCAATTACGTCACGCTCTCGTTTTGATAGGCTCACTACCGCTCCAATGTCCCGCAACATCCTTCCCAGCAACACAGGCTATTACAGGCTGTTGGCAACAAACGAGCCTGTTACTCTCGCTGTTCAAAGTACGTTGTCAAGGTATTGGTGTATCTAGCAGTTGGCCCAACTCTAATGACACAGTCGCTGTTAATCAGAGTTAACATAATTAGAACTTCGACTCTCACACCACAGATAGATTGAGTTGGGCTGCATACATATGTGCAGTCGAAATCACTTTAGCTGAACGACAAAATAATTGAAATTTGTTAATGATATTCGAATGCAATCATTTGTGTTTTTTTTTTTTTTTTAGAAGTTTTGCTACAATAGGTCTTTGGTGTGGAATGTAACTTCTTCTTTTCCATGCATATCTTCCACTAGGTAGTAACAGTGGCCTTTTCTTTCTTTAATGCGCGCCTTTACACCTGTTGGTGCCAGTTTGGCGTACTTCAAAGTTTCTAGCTCTCGACCTTAAGTCATATGAGGCTGTATTTCGCGTATGTGCCTTTTCTAGATTCGCTTTGATGTTATCTCTAATAAGTTGAAAATTATCTGCTGGTGTTAACTTTGCATCGCTATGATTCAGGAGATCTAATTTCCGCAGCAGTTCATAGTCCTTTGCGTGTGTTACCATGTGTTGTCCAAACACTGCGTAATAAGGTGTATATCCGAGAGATTGGTGAATGCTATTTCGCAATGCGCAGTTAATACTGCTGGTAAACACGTCCCATTCTCTTTGGTCTTTACGGATGTATGTTCTTAAGGCTTCGTTAATGGAGCGATTTACCCTTTCAGAGGCATTTGATTGGGGTGAATACAGAGCTGTGAGTGTATGGGTTATCCCATACTGCTTCAGAAATCTCTGAAAGTCTCCTGATTGAATTGGCTACCGTTGTCAGTGAGGTGGTCTAACACAGTTAATAAGCCTATATTGCCCTTTTTGGAGCGAGGGAAAGGTCCGATCAAGTCCATGTACAACAATTGAAAAGGTCTGTTCGAAACGGTCTGTTGCCCATTGGTGGCCTAAGACACTGAGTTGGCGCCTTTGAGGTTTGACAGCTGTTACATTCTTTGACGTAGTCGCGAATTTGTACTATCATACCTGGCCAATAAAATTTTCGTCGCACGCGTTCAACCGTTTTGGCAATACCACCATGTGCCGACGTTGGTTGGTCATGAGCCGCTTTTATGAGTTGTGGACGCAGCTCAACGGGTACGAATAACTTCCATGCGACATGATCGACGTTCGTGTCGCCTGTTGTGCACTCGGTTCGATGATTGTCTATTACTTGAAAATCTAGTAAATTCGCGGTTTTATATTATACGGAATTGAACGCTTCAGAGTTTAAATCTATTTCTGGCATGATATCAATTTCCAGTTCATGAATTTCTGTCTCCGTTATGTCTTCGTACATTCGCGACAGACCGTCAGCTACAACATTATCTTTACCTTTGCGATGTTCTATGGTGAACGGATAACCCTGCAACTTGATTGCCCACCTGGCTAATCTGCCACTGAGGTCTTTCTGATTCATTAGCCAACG
This sequence comes from Philophylla caesio, assembly GCA_963971545.1. Classification (NCBI taxonomy): domain Eukaryota; kingdom Metazoa; phylum Arthropoda; class Insecta; order Diptera; family Tephritidae; genus Philophylla; species Philophylla caesio. Next base: position 27,146,311 of record OZ020609.1, on the reverse strand, counting down.
TAAACTTGCATGGTCTGTTACCACCTTGAAGTTGTGACCTTCAATATACATTCTAAACTTTTTTATGGCTAAAACTAAAGCTAGACACTCTAACTCAGTCACTGAATAATTTCTCTGGGCTTTATTTAACTTTTGTGACATATATGCTATTGGTCGTTCTTCACCATCGTCGTCAGCCTGACTTAGACATGCTCCTACTCCTACTTGACTTGCGTCGCATTGCAAAATAAAAAGTTTACCGTAATTTGGGTGGATGAGGATGGGAGCAGTCGTTAACTTCCTTTTCAGTTCGTCAAAAGCTGCCTGCGCGTCTGGATTCCACGAAAATCGTTTTTTCTTTGACAACAATTCAGTTAAATGGAAAGTGGTAGTTGAGTAATCGTTTATGAACTGACGATACCACCCTACCACGCCTAAAAATTTTCTAAGTTGCCGCACTGTTTTGGGTACTGGGAAGGTTTCAATCGCAGCAACTTTTTCTCGATCAACCTGGAGCGCTCCGCTTCCTACCACAAATCCTAGATATTTGACTTGGTTTAACCCAAATGTGCTTTTTTGAATATTAATGGTCAAACCAGCTTTTCGCAGTAATGTGGAGACTTCGGACAAATGGAGTAAGTGCTCCTTAAAGGATGATGAAACCACCAGGATATCATCAAGATACACAAATACAATGAGTTTTAAGTTATATGGAATCACTTTATCAATAAGTCTGCACATCGTCTGTGGCGCATTACATAATCCAAAAGGCATCCTTGTGAATTGATATAACGGCCTGTTATGGACGGTGAAGGCAGTCCTCCCCCGTGATTGCCTTTCAAGACCAATCTGCCAGAAAGCATCTTTCAGATCAATCTTAGAAATGCAATATACTGGAGGAAGCCTACTTAACAACCCATCAATATTAGGGATTGGGTATGCATCCTTGACAGTCACCTCGTTTACTTTTCGGGAATCTAGACAGAAACGGACTTTTCAAGGCTTCACGATTAAAACCACAGGTGAAGACCAAAAAGATTTTGGTGCTTCTTCTATAACGCCTAACTCTAACATTCTATCTATCTCCTTACACAACAGTTTTTCCATGGATGGTGAAATTGGATAGTACCGTTGTTTAATGGGCTTAGCGTCCCCTGTGTTGATTTCATGTTCAATAATGTGAGTAAGGCCAAGGCCTTCGCGCTCAAAACTTGGAAATGAATCGATTATTATTTGCAGTTGTAGTTGTTGCTGAGTCGTAAGTAACAAAGTGGTTGAATTGGTGGCATCTGTGTCGATGTACGCTATATTACCAACACTTTTATTGAAGTTAATGCCAATGCCATATTCTTTCCAAAAGTCTACCCCACAAATTACATCTTGGGTTATTGTTGGGACTATAATAAATTCAAAATTTTTCTTATGCTCACCATAAGTTACTAATATGGTAGCAAAGCCTTTTAATTGCTGTTGCTGACCATCAGCCGTTTTTACATAGCCATTCAACTTCGATGTGTTGATTTTGCTTGCCATTATTTCTTTGGCCAGTTCACCCCCAATAACGCTTTTATTGGCACCGCTATCTAATAAAGCTAGGATTGGCTTATCATAAATTTCTAATTTTATATATGGCCTCGTGTCATATAATTTATAAATTAATGAAGATATAGTATATTTTCGCAACCGCTTTCGGGCGATTTGGATTTTTGAAAATTTGCAATTATTTCTGCCCGCCGTTGTTGGTACTGCGCTAATCTGACATGATACGGTATAAAGGGTGAATGGATAGGTGAAGAATTTTTTGGGATTTCTGCGGACTTTACTAGGATTTTAGTGGGCATGATTTCCTAGGCTGTATGACTTATGGATACCCGCGCCGGCGGATATCCGTTTTCGCGTTTCCCGCTATATTTGGACAATGCGCACAGTTCGGTTTATATGTGTTTGCAGCACCACAGCCATAACAGAAAATGTTTCTAGCAGAACTGGTGCAGTCTTGGTATCTGTGACCACTTACTCCGCAATTCCAGCATTTGTACTTGGATGTATCTACTTCCGCTACAACCGATATCTCCGCGATCGGTTTCGTGTCCATTTCTTCTTCCTGTTGGAGTAGTTCTGCCACTTGTCGCTTCGGTAAATCTCTACGCATATGGGTAAAGCTAGCGAAGAAATTGTCATGCTTATGGCATTCTTTAAGAAGCATTGCCATATCGATAATTTCTAAATGCAACAGTTCATGCCTAAGCTCTGGTTTAAGGTTTCTTAACATAGGAATTTTAAGTCTATTATTCATTGTAAGCATGTCGTCGAGAAACTGGTCAAACGATTCATGGGGCTTCTGTTTACGACGTCGCATATTTTCCTTGCGATCGAAATCGTTTAGATGGTCTTTAAACTTTTGTCGCAGACCTTCACAAAGTTGTCGCCAAGAAACTCCTTCAGTTTGTCGGTGACAACGCCAATACCAGGCTTGTGCATTGCCACTAAACAACATATGTGCATGCTGACACAGCAATTCAAAATCTCCATTGAGAGATGGTCTAGTCAGCGAATTAATTCGGTATATAAAATCTTCAACCGACATTTCCGTTGGATTACCAGTGAATCTAATGTGCTGGTCGATCGTTTGGGTATGGCATATCTTGTGGCCATGCCGGTGTTTGCGCGAATGCGTCGGATCATGGTTTCTTCTTCCCAAATCCAAATTAGAAAGCAGCGTGCTCAATTGGTTTCCAACCTCTGCCGTTATTTGTTCGCGAAAATCATCTAAGGAGCTTTGGACCATTTGGCGCAGTCGTTCTTCCTCCCTATTCTCTCGCGAATTGGGCGAAAATATGTTGGGTCGATGTTCAACTCTAGGTGAATTTGTGACATTAAGCCTAGCCGCGTTGGTTACATTTCTGTTAGCCTGAGTGACCGAACGTGTCAATGGGCGATTTATACCACCGCTACCTCGACCTCGGTTAGTGTTGCCAACTTCGCCGGATAACTTCTGGGCTGGGGCTGGCGCAATAAATACATTTTCCTGAGCATCATCGCGTCTATTGGCTTGTTCGTCGTCTGGGACGTCGACCGCTATTAAGTTTTCTGGGCTATGCCGCACTGACATAATGAGCGTAATAAAAATATGTTGGGGGGGGGCCAAAAAAAAAAAAAAAAAAAGGTTGTCTTTACCTTCGTTAAGTCAAATAGTGTAGTGCTATTAGTATTATTCCTCCTACTACCCAATTCGTAAATAACATACTATAAAGCTTACTGAAAATCTAATTTCCGTGACCCTATTTGCTAGGTTGGATACAAAATATATGTATTCGATATGATAAAATTGCGAGATTTTGAGGCCTTACATAGAAAAGTATATGAATTATACATATTTATAATATTCCGATGAGGCAAACACGAATGGCAACTAGCAATCTCTTCAAACAAAATGCATTAATAAAACAAATAATAATTTAGCGGTTGATTTTCTATCGTGAGTTACTAGTTTAACTAAATCTGCCAGCAGATCTTTAAAGATACTTAATCTCGATCTAAGCAGGAAAAGAAATCTAATGGGTTTACTTGCAACTAATAACCAGCTTACCGCGAGTAACTACCGAAGTTATCCAGTAGAAAGTCTCGAGCGGGTACCTGTTCATTCAAAAAAAATTTTGTAAAAATCTCATGAAAATTTTAAAAAGGATATTTATCTATCGGGATTGTGGATTTAAAAGCATCATGACGCGAGTATCCTACCGAAATTGTCCAGAAGAAAAATATCTCAAGCGAAACTTTGCGTTTACCCCAATTCAATTATTAAACCAACACTCGTTTTCACCTGGTCCGTAACCAAAATTATCCAGTCAACGACTATCCAAGATATGTTCTTATGTGGAAAATATTACTAAAAAAACGTTAAGCATCGGTGGCCCCACGTTGGGCGCCATTTTTTTTATGTAATGAAACTTACATGATAGACTATATACAGTTTACCGAGATTCTTGATGTCTATCAGACCGTGTAGGAATAGAGTTTAAGGAGCGTACTCTGCTTTTATTAACCAGCTAAACTTCAGCGAATGGGGAGGGGATCTTGCTCCTACACTGACTTTTTATTTGGTCACAAAAAAAAAATTAAGCAGAGAATTTAGCTGTAGCGTTCAAATCGACCGCAAGTTTATCAGTTGGTGACCACCGACGAGCGTTTCAAAAAAAAATCATGGTTAATGTTTTATTGAAATCAACAAAAAAAACCCACAAGAAAAAAAAACGAAATTGTCTAAGCCATCTGGCCTTACCTGTATTTACTGCGGAAGCTACTAAAGAAGCCATTGCAGGCTGCCATATTCATACTCACCGGATATCATGGAGGCTTGCGCTGTTACTCGCCTCTCCTTCTATTACCCGCCCTTCCTGCTAAAGGAATTTACTAGAACTTGCTTCCTTTAGCCCATCATACCTTCTCCCGCCTCTCTCGCAATTTTAATATAGTTTACTCCATCATTTCTACTTCATGCTCCATATTACAATTTAAAAATTTATTCATCATTTTTATCTTTGTTCTATTGGAAATTAATTTAATGTCTATTTAACAGTGCTATATTACATACTCTCTAGCTCCGCTCTTAACATACTGTGGGCTCTAGCTGTCGCTCTTACATATGCGTATGGATTTATAAACATATATACTGTTGAAATTTCTAACATCGTTTGTGATCATATCAGCTAAGCTCCGGAAAATCCAATAGGGAGATTATAATGCAAATGTTTAGATCCAAAACATTGGGCAAGCTACATTAGCTAACATCCGCACGCACATACCAAAAATTCATTTAAGCTCTGCTTATTACTAGTTGGGCGCTCTCAATCCGCTCTTAGCTTCCAAACATTCCAAACCGATTTGGATGGTCAATTTTTAGCATTTGCCATTCCTCCCGTTCGTATAGCTCGGGTGGATGAAAAGAATGTTACATATGTGTGGCAACCATCGAAATCAGCCGGCTTACTTTCGCTGAATAAGTGCTGAACTTAACTTAAAAAGCAGTGGCAACCACCAAAAACAACTGGCTTATATGCGCTGAATAACTGCTGAGAAGAATGGAGATCGTCAAGGAGACAAAAGATATTATTATTGGTTGCTCTCTGGATCTTCGGCATCGACACGTGAAAGACGTGAATTGCGCAACTCAATGACTACATACAACTTAACCAAACTTTGTAAATTTTATACTTTAATAAAGTAAGCGTTTAAGTAAGGTACAATCGCATATTACTTGCACGCTACAACTGGTGACCCCGACGGTGAGAAAGATAAACCGGTGGAGAAGATATTACATCGCGATTCCACTAATTGGTGATCTCACACTTAATTTTCCACGCCCAATCACCGAAATACTTGTAACCTTCACAAATGGCTGAAGATAACACGCAAGCAGCGCTCGACAGTAAATCTAGCGCCTTGCCCCCTGCCGACGACAGGCAAATAATGTCAGCCCGCGTTGTGAAGCTACCACCGTTTTGGAAGGATAACTGCCTTCTTTGGTTCGCTCAGGTCGAGGCCGCACTCGAAATTTCTCAAATCCGTTCAGATGGGGCAAAGTACAAATATGTGCTAGTCCACCTCCATGAGACGGCGCTGCCTTTCGTCGCGGATATAGTTACTTCGCCACCGGACGAAAACAAATACACCGCCCTGAAAGACAGGTTAATAAGCACTTTCGAAGATTCGGAAGATACAAAATTACGGCGCCTACTGCAGGGACTCGACTACGTTGAAGGCAAGCCATCGAGTTATTTGCAGCGACTCAGAAACCTCGTTCCCCGTAAGGTACCTGACGAAATCTTACGTACTATTTTCTTGGAAAGACTACCGTCTAACATACGCTGCGTCTTAGCAATAAGCACAGCACACGACTTAGCCACTTTGGCTCTACAAGCAGATAAAATTTTTGATGCACAGGGCAGCATCATGTCGATTCACAGAGCAGGCATAAGCAACAACGAACCGCAAACGAAACCCGCCGAAACAACCACACAGCAAAACATTATTGACGAACTAAGGGCAGAAGTGCACGCACTGGCAAAGAAAGTAGAAGGTGCAAAGAGCAGACGTAACGCCTCGCCTAACAACAAGCTGTGTTACTATCATCTTCGCTTTGGCAGTCAAGCTAGGAAATGTCGTCAACCATGCGAATTTAAAAGCAACAATAACTCGGGAAACTAGGTAGGCCTTCGGTTATACTGGTAGGCACCGCCGAAGGTCCCTTCACATCCTGCCTACAAATCACCGATAGTAAAAACGACATCACATTCCTCGTGAATACGGGCGCGGACATCTCAGTTCTACCCAGAAGAATATTTAGAGACGTCAAACCTGTTCCTGCAAACGCCAAGCTCTTACTGTTCGCAGCAAATGGCTCGCCGATACCCACGTTTGGTTCTAAAACTTTACCAATTGATATCGGACTCGGCCGCGTATTCAACTGGAAGTTTATGGTGGCAAACGTCGCACACCCGATCCTGGGCGCAGACTTCATCAAGCGAAATGGCTTACTAGTTGACTTGCGAAATCGCAAACTATTGGAGTCACAAACGACCGACACAGCCTATTCCACAATACAACAAGGGCAGGCCACGCCATTATCTTCACATCAGCATCAAAAAGACGCCACGCTTCACAAAACGGAAATAACACCGATCTCGGCAGATAATCCGGTGTACCACACAATCAAGCAATTTAACGATGTCGCAAAACGCGCCAAACATCAGATCCCTCAACATAACATCCGACATCACATAAACACACACGGCACACCGGTTGCCGAACGAGCACGGAGATTGGCCGGCGAGAAATTAACAGCAGCCAAAAGGGAATTCAACCATATGCTGCAGCAAGGGATCTGCACTCCCTCCAACAGCGAATGGGCAAGCCCTCTACATTTAGTGAAAAAAAAAGATGGAACTTGGCGGGCATGCGGAGATTACCGCCGACTTAACAAGGTCACAACGCCTGATCGGTACCCAATACCACATTTACGCGATTTTACCTTTTTACTTCATGCTTGTTCGGTATTTTCAACACTTGACCTCGATCGTGCGTACTATCAAATTCCAGTCGCACCGGAAGATCAACCAAAAACTGCAGTCATAACACCTTTTGGCCTGTTTCAATTTAAGGTAATGACCTTCGGTTTGTGCAACGCCGCACAAACTTTCCAACGGCTCATGGATTCGATTTTTCGAGATCTTGATTTCTGTCACGTCTATATAGACGATATTCTGATCGCTTCACAGTCCATGAAAGAACACAAGAAACATTTAGAGGCTGTTCTCCAACGTTTAAAACGACATGGGCTTTCTATTAAATTGGAGAAGTGCAAATCCGCACAACCCGAAGTTATTTACCTAGGGCATACAATTAATAGCCACGGTATCAAACCAACAGAAGAACGCTCCGAAGCTATTCGTCTTTACCCGAAACCGCAAACAATTTCCGATCTACGAAGATTTCTTGGGTCATGGAATTTTTACAGGTTAAATATGCCCGGCGCAGCAGAAGTCCACACGCCACTAGTCGAATTAACCGCAGGCGCGCGCAAAAATGACAAAACAAAGATTGTCTGGGATAAATTAAAAACCGAGGCATTCGAAACCTGCAAAAAACTATTGACCAACGCTATACAGCTAGCATACCCAGCACCAGACGTACCACTCCCCTTGCGCTGCGACGCATCAGACCATTCAGTCGGCGCTGCACTAGACCAGTACGTCAACAACAAAAGACAACCACTTGGATTCTATACGAGCAAACTAAATACAACGGAAAAAAACTATAGCGTGTACGACCGGGAGCTGCTCGCCATATTTAAAGGCATAAAATTCTTCAGGCACCTTCTGGAAGGTAGAGATATCACGATTTTAACCGACCACAGACCCCTCGCTTTCGCATTTTCACAGAGCTCACACAAGGCATCACCGCGTCAACAACGTCAGCTGCAGTTCATTAGCCAGTTTACGACGCAGATAACGCATATACCGGGAAATAAAAACATTGTCGCTGACGCCTTTTCCAGAGTTAACTCTATCAGTTTGCCAGTCAGGGTGTCTGCCAAAGAGATCGCCGAACAACAGGCCGCAGATGAAGAGTTGCAACATCTCATTAAATCAACTACGACATCGCTGGAGATTAGACAACATAAAGTCGATACCGAGGGCACTGAGATATTTTGCGACACGTCAACTGGGACAATCCGGCCATACATACCAAAAAATCTCCGACGCAATATTTTCGACCAGCTGCACAACGCTTCACATCCTAATGCACGTTCCACCCAAAAACTAGCCCAACAACGGTTTGTTTGGCCCCACTTGAAGCGAGATATCGCACAATGGGCCCGAAATTGCTTATGCTGCCAACGCAGCAAAGTACATCGGCATGTTAAAAACGCACCACAACACATCGATATACCAAGTGATCGATTCAAACACATTAACATCGACATCGTGGTTATGCCCAAATGCGATGAGTACAGGTACTGCCTAACCATCATCGATCGTTATACACGATGGCCGGAGGCGATACCGCTGAAAGACATAAACGCCGAAACTGTAGCCCAAGCATTTTTCAACGGTTGGGTGAGCCGATTTGGAACACCAGCAACCATAACAAGCGACAGGGGAACACAATTCGAATCAAAGTTTTTTACAGCGTTCACCAAACTTATCGGCTGTAACCGAATAAGAACGACGGCGTACCATCCAGCCGCAAACGGTATGGTCGAACGGTGGCACCGATCACTTAAATCCGCGCTCATGTGCCACTCTACACCACACTGGGTCAACACCCTTCCCGTCGTAATGCTGGGCCTACGAACGAGTTATAAAGACGATTTAAAAGCCAGCGCCGCCGAAATGTTATATGGAACAACACTACGTCTACCAGGGGAGTACTTCGTCGACGAAGAAAAAGGGCATCCCGCGCACGTTTTTGTGGAAGAGTTGCGTAAATTCATGCGGGCAGTACGCTCTGCACCCACTGCTCATCACACCAAATTGCGTAAGTTCACACATAAAACACTGAATACAACAACTCATGTTTTTGTTAGAGTGGACGAAACCAAAAAACCACTCCAACACCCATACAGAGGGCCGTACGAAGTCCTCGAACGGATAAATGACTACGTTTTTGTTGTCAATGTAGAAGGGCGGCGGAGTACAATCTCCACCGAGCGACTGAAGCCCGCATTCATCGAAAACACAACCGAAACGATAGAACCTGTACGTAAAGAGAAAGCAAAATATCAAGGGCAGCAACCAACATCTAGGAGTGGTCGCCCAATTCGCAAATGTAGGTATAAACACATTCAACAAAATCAGTAACTTGAAGAACATACTACTCCAACCTACTTGGGGGGGCTGCTGTGGCAACCATCGAAATCAGCCGGCTTACTTTCGCTGAATAAGTGCTGAACTTAACTTAAAAAGCAGTGGCAACCACCAAAAACAACTGGCTTATATGCGCTGAATAACTGCTGAGAAGAATGGAGATCGTCAAGGAGACAAAAGATATTATTATTGGTTGCTCTCTGGATCTTCGGCATCGACACGTGAAAGACGTGAATTGCGCAACTCAATGACTACATACAACTTAACCAAACTTTGTAAATTTTATACTTTAATAAAGTAAGCGTTTAAGTAAGTTACAATCGCATATTACTTGCACGCTACATATGTATGTACGTTAATTGTTTGTTGAGCGTTTTGCCTCTGCTATATTGGTGTACAAAGTATATGGAGTATTTTCTTAAAAAAAAAAAATATGTACGATACACAATTTCCGCTTATGCTCTACAGAATTACATTCTATGTTACCGGAACTATGATATAACATAACCCTATCCGGAAGAGAAAGCATCATATATTTAGCTTCCAACCTGTAAGGTCATTGCTCCTGACGGTACCAATAAATCACCCGATTCTTGCGAATCTAATACGCATACATACGTACGCAGTACGCATAAGTCTGTCTCAATTACGTCACGCTCTCGTTTTGATAGGCTCACTACCGCTCCAATGTCCAGCAACATCCTTCCCAGCAACACAGGCTATTACAGGCTGTTGGCAACAAACGAGCCTGTTACTCTCGCTGTTCAAAGTACGTTGTCAAGGTATTGGTGTATCTAGCAGTTGGCCCAACTCTAATGACACAGTCGCTGTTAATCAGAGTTAACATAATTAGAACTTCGACTCTCACATTCTATATTCCTGCATAGGAAATTTTCGGCAAGTTGTTCTTCAGTGACAAAGAGCTCACCGCATCCTCTTGGAATATTCTTCCAACGACATCGGGATTATACGTTGAGATCGCACGAGTGCCATCATCTGCGGGATTAAGTACGCCAGGAACCCAGTTCCTATCCTTAACAGTAGCGCTTTCCAAAATTTCCGAAACCACCTTATTACCGTGTGCGAGTCTGTCCAAAAACTCACTCCACTAGGCTGTACGTCGTCATGTTTCATTATGAAATTGCGAAGTCTGACAGCAAAATCAGCGCTTTGTAGTTCTAGTCTCGTTATTGTTTGGTATTTGACCGGAGCGCAATTAGTTTTACCTGCAACGAATGCCAATTTGATTTCTTCAACTGTTTCCAACCTCCATTACGCAAATGTTGCCATGGAAACCTCACTCGCCTCGATAAATATATGCAGTTCCTGAATAAATAAATGTGAATAAAATCTTTAAAATAACATCTGGGAATTTGAAAACCTTTTACCTTACTCAATTGACCAATCCACGCTGCCCACTTACCATTCAACTCGTCGGGTGCCACGTCGTTCCAATCCAAATTATGACGCCATAATGATTGCATAAAAATGTTTGCCCCTATCGTAAAATTTGCCAACAATCCGTACGGATCAAGAATTGACATAATTGTGCTCAGTACTCATCTCTTGGTAGGTTTGCGTTGTAAATAAAAGATTTCCTTTGGAACTCGATGGAACTTAAAATCGAAAACAAAATTATCAGTGTGCGACGTCAATTGCATTCCCAATATTCTTTCTAACGGCAGAAATGTCAATCGCTGTACTCTGAGAATAGCCACATGATCCATTTACGAGTTCTGAACTCGACTGCGGCATGTATCTTAATAACTTGGCATACGATTTGCAGTGCTTCAGATTCTGACTGAAAATAGTGACATAGTCATAGACGTAATAACGTTCCGTAATTGCTTGAACTACACGACTGTATTTTTGACGAAATTTTTCGGCATTAGTAGTTTTAATATGTTGCGCTATAGTTGGTGAGCATTTTGCTCCAAAAATCATACGGTCATCACTTATTGTCGTAATAGATACGCGGGATTGCCGCCCCTCCATAAGAACCTTAAGCTTTCTTAATCATCTTTACGCGTAACGATTTGCAAAAACATCTCTCTAATGTCGCCACAAATCGCAATAGGGCATTGCCTAAACTTGAATTAAATTGTTAGAAGTGATTGATTCATGTCTGGTCCGGACAATAAGGCACTGTTCAACGAAACATCGTTTACCTTTGCAGCAGCATCAAAGACAACTTGTATTCCACTTTTATTAGGATTTCAAACTCCAAAGTGTGAGAATAATTTCGTTGTTCCTCCAAACTTAGGACTTTGGCATAACGCTTTGCTATTAAGTCATCAGTTTTTGCGCAATACTGCTTGGCGTATTGATCGTTTATTCTAATTTCTTTACAATTTCTAAACGACGAAGGGCTGCATATAAAAATTTTTTTGTTTTTTTTGCATATATGTTGCGCCGAGCATGCCAAGCAGAGGTTTGTTAAGTGTCGAGATCTAAAACTGTTCAGCTACAGAACAAATGCTCATCAACTGATCGAATAGTAATATATTTGTATGTATGTATCTATTATTGAGAGCATTGAGTATAGTTTCCTTTATGTAAAAAAGTGAGTCTGAAATATCAAAAGAACCGGAGCGAGTGTTGAAATCCTGACTCAAACTACGGAGTGGCTTATTTAAGAGAAAGAGAGAAAGAGAGGCCGGAAATGTCTTGAAATTCTGGAGGGAACGTGTAGTTTTATTTCGCTAAGAAGAGATTGGCTATAGATCAAGCCTATCAGTAACTTGACCAAAAATACTACGCCTAGCATTACTCTGCGACTAGCAAGTGTAGGAAGATAAATGAGTTTTAAACGACTTATATATGGCGGCAGGTTATACTGAGAATCCCAACGAAAATTTCTTAAAGCAAAAAGCAGAAATTGTAATACATATTTTGTCACTTAAAGTATACGCTAGATGTAAAGTACTGTTAACTTGAAATGTATAATTTACTCATAAAAAAAAGAACGTATAAATATATACTACTCCAAAAAAGATAGTTTTATGTTTTTCTTACAGAATTGGATATTTTATCAAGACTTAAATACACGGGTACTTTCCGAGGGTATTTCTGCCATGAAAAAGCTTCGGAGTCGGTACAAAACTGTAGGTCCCTCCATTTCTGGTACAATATAAAGACGCACATCACAAATGGTAGGAGAAGCTCGGCCAAACACTGAGCTATATAGTGTAAGCGTCAAAATTATCATTATTATTATAAATGCACGGTAACAGCTCACACGGCGTAGATTTTGCTCAGTGCGATTAAGCGTTGCGTTAGCATTCGAGATTGTTGGTGTTATGATTGTTGGCAGCTATAACTTCTACGGCTTTTAGTATTATTGTTATTTCCTTATGATTTTTCTCAAAAAGCAATCGACTTTAAAGATGAAACACAATAGAATACAACTTTTTTATGTCAGCCTTGCAAGAGAACGATTAACTTTGAAATTTTTTATATATATTATTATTCTTGCTTTAGAGATAAATTTTTCTGGAATGTACTTTGAGCATTTTAGGCTATTTACTAGAGTGATTGACTGGTGATTTTTCAAACCGCTTTTTTCATAAATTAGTGTCCGTTTTTTTGAAATCTTGAATTTTCGAATATCAAATAAATCGGTTTTTTTAATCTCCAAAACCGGGTTTTTACTAGTTGTAAAGTTAAAGCCTTTGACAAATAATAGAAACACGGCAGCACATCGACTAATTATAGTTTTATTGAAACGGATACCACAAAATTCATATCAATTAGACAAGACCATTATATATATCCGAATTCCAAAAATTTTGCAAAAAAAAACCGAAGCAAATGTATTTTAGAAGATTTTATATATTTCGACAAAAGTCATAAGAGGGCGGGAAAACCTTGAAAAAATTTATAACGTTTTACAGACAGTAAGTCATTCTAGCTCGCTCAATGTACTCAATGTGGAATTCAGTAAATTGGTTTAATCTCAAGTTTGAAAATTTCAGACTATGCATGAGTTGAAGATTATTAGCTCTCCCCGCTTTAACGTTTTTATTCTTTGTATTTGTCTTTATTTTTGTGACCTGCTTATCACTTGATCCCAATTGAGAGACTTTGTTGTACTCTTTTTTTGTCTACTCGATTTTTGCCAATTAGAGACTGCTACTGCTTACTGAATTAGGGCATTAAACTACATTTGATTTTCAAAAGATTTCTTTTATATAAATAATTGCATTAAGTCACACGGGTGTACATTGATGTAGCTCTTTTCTTACTCGGAACAAGAACCGGTTTACTCGGTTTTTTCTTGATATAAATATTAAGGACTAGTTTTTTTCAAGATGCCATTTTTCGAATAATTGGAAAACCGATTTAAAAAAAGTCGAATAATCGAACATCCTACTATTTACATGGGTTATGGTAAATTTGATTAGTCAACCACATCTTAAGGTCCGAAAATGGATTTAAAAAAATGTCCTTTCTCAAATAAATTATCTTATTACCCAAAATAGAAAATGAAAACTTTAGGAATTTCTAAATTTGTTAATTTTTATACCCGAGCGTACTTGTTTTTTCGGTATCTATTAGAGCAAATTGAGTGAAATTTTATATTTTGAGCGATTTTAACAAAGAAACTGAAGTTTTATAAAATTTTGAAAAATAGGTGTTACCACGCCCACTTATGACAAAATTTCCGTATCTCAATAACGGTGTTAGGTATCGTCACAAAATTTGGTAAACTTATTTTTCTCGATACCGCTGTAATTATCATAAAATAACCACGTCTAATTTCCATATAACGGGAGTTTTGAAAATGCAAAAATTTCGCTTTTTCGTTATCCATTTGAACAAATTAATTAAAATTTGATATCAGAAGCGATTAAAAAAAAATAAACTGAACTTTTATGAAATTTTGAAAAATGGGCGTCACCTCGTAAATAACAGTGCTAGGGCCCTAAATTTGGTAAACATATTGTCCTTGATGTCACTATTATCACCGTCAAAAATATTTGAATTCGGATTATAACCACGCCCATCTTCCATACAACGAGAGTTTTAAAAATTAAAAGAACTTCGTTTTTTTCCGTGTGAACAATTCAGTGGAACAAATTGAGTAAAGTTTAATACTAACAGCGATTTGAAACAAAAAAACGCGGTTTTTAAGACATTTTTAAAAATCAGCCCATACAAAAAAACATCGCGAAGGTAATAAGTATCGGGTGTTTTTTTTAGGGGTATAGAACTTCGAATTAAATAAAACACAAGAAAATCGTTTAAAGGTCCATCAATTTGGCTTTATTGGAAGTATAATTTTATGCCATTAATGTTTAAATATGATTTCGGGCATGTGGCCGCCGCGGCTGGCTCGAATAAAGCCAATTCTACAGGTCCAATTTTCAACCACTTTTTCGAGCATATGGGGCCGTATGTCGGCAATAACGCCACGAATGTTGGCTTCCAATTCCCCTAACGTTTCTGGTTTGTTGGTGTAGACGAGCGACTTCACATATCCCCAAAGAAAATAATCCAATGGTGTCAAATCACACGATCTTGGTGGCCAATTGACAGGTCCATTCCGCGAAATTATGCGCTCAGCGAATGTTTCCTTCAATAAATCGATTGTGGCGTGCGCTGTGTGGCATGTAGCGCCGTCTTGTTGGAACCACAACTCATCCACATTCATGCCATCCAATTCGGGAACAAAATAGTCGGTTATCATGGCTCTATACCGGTCTCCATTAACGGTAACTGCCTCTCCAGCATAATTGCGGAAGAAGTATGGCCCAATGACTCCACCAGCCCATAGAGCACACCAAACAGTCAGTTTTTGTGGATGTAATGGCGTTTCAAGGGTCTCATGTGGATTCTCTTCACTCCAAATGCGGCAATTGTGCTTGTTAACGTAGCCATTCAACCAAAAATGAGCCTCATCACTGAACAAAATTTTGTGATGAAAATCAGCATCGAGATCAATCTCATTTTCGGCCCA
Organism: Philophylla caesio; assembly: GCA_963971545.1. NCBI lineage: Eukaryota > Metazoa > Arthropoda > Insecta > Diptera > Tephritidae > Philophylla > Philophylla caesio. The sequence continues at coordinate 27,131,005 of OZ020609.1, read as the reverse complement.
TACACCAAAATCACGACGCATTGCATGGTCTCGCGGCTTTAATTCTTGCACAAGCTGGATCTTGTAAGGTCGCAAGCCAAGATCTTTGCGCAAAATCTTCCATAAAATTGATGGACAAAGCTCCAATTGCTGTGCACGGTGGCGAATCGATTCATTCGGGTCCTCTTCAACACTTTGCTCTACAGCGGCAATTGTTTCTTCGGTGCGCACCAGAGAACGGCATTGAGTGCGCTCGAGTGTGCATATTCATCATCCCTAAAATTTGATACAAGCAAGCACAGCCGTCTGCTGCTGTGCGCTCATTCATGCTCACTCATAAACATAAGGCTGACATGTGCGGGATATATCATTACATTTTCGAGTGTGGTAGTTCACATGATTGGCCGTGCATGTGAAGGCGCAAACTTGCGCATGTACACACTTGAGTGCACTCGGGCATCTACTAATGGCGATTTCTTTTCTACAAAAAATTTTGCACTTCATTGCCCCGCTCTTGTGTGTACGTGCGCAGAGGGCAATGTTAAGGCAACATTTATCCTATTATTTACAGATAAAAGCAACGACTTAGTTAATTTTAATTAATATGTATTGTATACATTTATTTAACAAAAACATTTCATGAGATCCAACATGTAGGGTTAGTATTTAAAAAATTTTTAAATAGTAGGAGTTAAATTTAAAATAAAAACATTTCATAAGACTTAATTTAATTTCAAAGTTCTTAATCTGCTAGATGCAAAATTAAAGTTATAGGAACAAAAATCACATTTCAAAAACTGCAGTATCTGCCATCTCACGTAAAAAAAACAATACAAAATATATGATAGAAAACACACTAAAGATCGCTAATCAACTACTGCTTGCAAAGAAAAATATTGTTACGAGTAACCCGAGTGGCTCGCAAACAACACTTGAGTGTCGCGAGCGTTTGTCGCCGGCGAGTGTGTTACATACATGCAACTTTGTATGCTGACGCAAATTTGTCCGACGGATAATGTAGCGAGCATGTATGCATCGTCATGATCGTATTGATCTATGAGCAAACAGACAAGCGACGGTTTGTACACGAAAACAACAAAGCATGCAAAATACGGCTACATGCGCGAGTATACACACAATTTCTGCACTCGTTGCAGTTCTCTGGTGCGCACTGTTCGACGTCTCTGCGGATGCGTATTATCACATAGAGTAAACGTAGTGCGAAAACGATCCATGGTTAACCGAATTAATTGCTCTGATGGACGATTATGTCGACCATAAAATGGACGGAGCTCACGGTAAACTTCGCGAACTGAACCATTATTTTCGAAATAAATTTGCACGATTTGCAAGCGTTGTTCTTTTGTCAACCTGTTCATGATGAAATGGCAAACCAAACTGAACATAAATGATATTAGAGTTGCCAGATTTGACCACAAACTGCCAGTTTTATTTCTATTCGAAAAACAAACCTGTAAAAAAAACACCCTCTATAACATTCGGTTGCTCCCGAATTTTGCTTTCTTTACTTGTTTCAAAAAAGTTTAAAGCTTTTAATATTTAATAATTTTTATTGAGCTCAAGGCCAGTTTATGGAAGATTTGTTTGTGAAAACAACAACCACTAGTAAAATGTTAATATTTTATAATTTTTATTGAGCTCAAGGCCAGTTTATGGAAGATTTGTTAGTGAAAAAACAACAACAGCTTTCAATGGTTGAAGTTATAGTACTATTTCGGAAATCACCACATTTCCTCATCAGACTTCTTTATGATTATTAAATTAAATTAATTTTTAATTTTAATTTTTCTTAACCACTTCTCTCAGGCTTTGAACCCGGGAGCTCGGAGTTGCAGAGCCAATACGCTACCTATTGTGTAGACAATTGTAGACAAGGATGAGCACGCCTTAAAAATGCATACATATAATATAGAATTTGCAAAAATAAAAACACAAACAACAACCACACAAACAAGTTAAATAGCGGCAGATCAGTTGCTCTTGTTTGTAGTTGGTTTGTTTAAGGAAGATGAAATAAACACAACAGCCATTTCGGCTAGCGTAGCACAATAGGTAGCGTATTGGCTCTGCAACTCCGAGCTCCCGGGTTCAAAGCCTGAGAGAAGTGGTTATGAAAATTAAATTTAAAATAATTTAATTTAATAATCAAAAAAGAAGTCTGATGAGGAAATGTGGTGATTTCCGAAATAGTACTATAACTTCAACCATTGAAAGCTGTTGTTGTTTTTTCACTAACAAATCTTCCATAAACTGGCCTTGAGCTCAATAAAAATTATAAAATATTAACATTTTACTAGGCCAACAGAAAAATGAACAAACATTGTAGACAAGGATGAGCACGCCTTAAAAATGCATACATATAATATAGAATTTGCAAAAATAAAAACACAAACAACAACCACACAAACAAGTTAAATAGCGGCAGATCAGTTGCTCTTGTTTGTAGTTGGTTTGTTTAAGGAAGATGAAATAAACACAACAGCCAACTCGGCTAGCGTAGCACAATAGGTAGCGTATTGGCTCTGCAACTCCGAGCTCCCGGGTTCAAAGCCTGAGAGAAGTGGTTATGAAAATTAAATTTAAAATAATTTAATTTAATAATCAAAAAAGAAGTCTGATGAGGAAATGTGGTGATTTCCGAAATAGTACTATAACTTCAACCATTGAAAGCTGTTGTTGTTTTTTCACTAACAAATCTTCCATAAACTGGCCTTGAGCTCAATAAAAATTATAAAATATTAACATTTTACTAGGCCAACAGAAAAATGAACAAACATTGTTTAAAGCTTTTATTTGAATAATTTTCGTTAAAAATTCTCTAAATTTTTGTTCAAAAATAATAAAAGTTAAAGAAAATAATAAGTGAGCAAACAATTTATTTTCTTTTTTCTTTAGATCCATAAAACAAAGTAGAAACAAAATTGCATTAATAAAGATAATGGCAAAAATCTGATTTCACTGCTGCTTCAGCTGTTAAAGCTAAAAGTAAAACTTAAATTTATACAAGCTTTTTACTTTTTAATTTGTACATATGCGCGCGTTTGAATAAATATACAATAATATGTTAGTAGATATATTCCATTAGGGTGGATTATTAAGTTTATCTATGTACATGCATGAAAGAAAAGAACTCAAAATCAATCAGTCAACGTATTTAGAGCAACACCTCTAAATACTTTTTCCTGTCATTCCTGATACAGTATCTTTCTCTCAACTAATCGGAAATTATCTGAACCTATTTAATGAAATTGGAACTTGGATTTAATCAAAAGTATTGCAAGCTTTCTTTAATATTGGTATACAAAATTTTGGGAGCAGCTGGAACTTCCAGACAATTGAATTCAAGTCAACTCAATGTTTCTACACTTACGATTGTAATGAATAGACGTTTTTTTTTAAATATACCAACATTTAACACTTTTTAAGAAATTTAAGATAAAATATCCGCATGTAAATAACTTATTGAGGTAACATCCCAATGTAAACGCAACCTGACAAACATTCCGATTGTAAAACTTTATTTTTACAAACTTTCTTTGCGGTACTCTCAAAGATGAAATTTAAATTAGTGAAAATTGAATGTAATGTAGTTGAATACAGAGAAAAATAATTAATTAAAAAGCTCTCACATAAATATAAACCAAAATCTTTAAAAGGCAACTAGAACATAAAATAAGGGAATTCATTTAAGTTAAATAGAGTTAGAAAGGCGATCTAACTTGTAAGCTTTACATAAAAATGCAGTTTGCAGGGACAAACTCACTATGTCTACATATGTATGTCTAGAGTGAAAAGTTACTTAACAAAAAGTATTCTAAATAATTTTAATACAAGCTTCTAATAAAAATAAGCTGTTAAGGATAAGTCGATGAACATCAAAAACTAAAACAACCTTGGTGAAGTGCTTGTTAAAAAATAATGGAGATGGTATCGTACCGGGTCTCAATTTTTCGTCAAGTTAGTATAACAAGGAAAAACAGTTTTTTTTAATAATTTATTCAATGAGTTTTTTAATCTTTCATCTCGGTTTCTGATTCCATTTTGCCATTTCGTCATTTATTAATTTCAAAATTTCTTCGTTTTATAAATCTTTTTATATAATCTCTTGGTAACTTCGTCTTCTCGAAACTTCGTCGGGTCATACTTACATCATTTTGTTATTTTATCATACTTTAATATTCATAACTTTTCTTAGTTCGTCACTTTTTCATTTCATTATCTCAGCATTTCTTTATTTCTTCGTTTCGTAATGTTATCATATCACCCTTTTTTTAATTTCTTGATTTCATCATTTCTGCAGTTAATTATTTCGCCATTAATGCATTTTTTAATATCATCATTTTATTATTCGTTATTATTTCATTTCGTCATATTTCATTCCGTCTACTCGTATGTTACCATTTCATCCTCTCTCGCTTTCTAAGTTTCGCCATTTTCTTCCTCGTCATTTCGTAATTTCTTCATTTCGTATGTATGATAAATATTTAATTTAGGCGACTTTATTAAAAAAATTGTAAGAGCAATGTTTAGTTTTCATTGGAGATTTAATTAATAATTCAAGGCTTCTTCCCAACTACTGGCCCTACGCTTATTAACGAATTGTTGAACAAACTTCCAGATGATAAAAAGCTGAATTGGGGCCACCGTCGTCTGGCTAAGGTTCGTGTCAATATATTGGCTTTCGATGATTGGCTAATTGGCCTTGCCAGTCAAGTAACGCCCCTTGATTATTCCACCAATACTACTGGCGAGGAAAAATCTGAGCGAAAAGGTCCCATGAGTACGGTGAGATAGCGAAGGAGCGTGAAACGTCGAAAGTGCATAGAGAGAAAGCTAACACTTCCCTAACATGTCCTTTGGGCGAAAATGACCACCATCTTTCAGATTGTTCGGACTTCAGTAAAAAGAGTCGAAATAAACGCCGACAATTAATCAAAGAAAAAGGCTTTGCGTGTGGTGTAGACCGTTGTTGAACGGCGCTATTGTATAGTCTGGCTGCCAGACCTACTAATAGTACGGTATTTAAATATGACAACAAAAGCCACTACAGTTCTATCCCATCAACGTAAAATCAAGAGGGAAGTTTTTCTTCTACATTTCGGCAATTCTATATGGACCGAGGGCGACCATAAAAATGTTCTCGCTGATGGATGAAGGAGCACCGTGCACAGCGGGCTAGCAGAGCAGCTGGGGCTTGACGGACAAAACGAAGAGTTATGCCCGAGGTCGAAAAAAGATGAGCGCGCATTAAGCATAATGAAGAAACCCGTTAGCATCAAGCGATGCGAGGCAGGTCTTTTATGAAAATACTATCAAGTCGATTTGCAAGATTTATATCATTTGCAGGTCATTTCGATATTTTTTTAGTCTTAAACCACACCAAAAATAAAAGAAGACTTGTGTGTGACGCAAAATCGTAAAAGCTTTTTTAAAAATTTTGTTCGTTTACAATAAATATGAACTGCTCCGTGTGAACGTCCAAATTAGCGGTGCTAAAAGAGTTTCAAAAGATTTAAAACAACCTATAATACTCCCTCGCAATCCCAGCGTGACTAATCTGGCCACAGATTTCTACCACCGCAGATTCCGACATTATCACAACATTTAAGTTTATGGTTCATGTCAACAATGTCACAACTAACGAGCTATGCTGGACCCACCCGAAATAGGCCGGCTACCTTCAGAGTGCCTGGCGGCATTCACTCACCCATTCGCGTATTCAGGGGTAAATTTATGTTTTCCCTTCGACGTGGCAGTGGGAAGGCGACACAAAAACCTTGAAGAATAGTATTTACTTGTTTTACCATCAGAGCGGTACATATTAAGATTTGCTCATCACTTTCGACCGATGCGTTTATTCTGGCACTGAAGCTAACGGAACAAATTTCAGAGAAGCCAGTCGCATATTGGCTGAGGAAATCGGTAAGCTGATGATTGACACAATTGTACAAAAATATCCTTAAATTGAGGGGTCTTTTAAACACCAACATGAAGTCCGTATTGATGGATACCCTACTGAAAGAGGATATGCGTGAGGAGATCCAGAGAGCGGCGTTAGTCGTCGTTGAAAATATCCTGAATATGCGGCCACTTACTTATCTCTCGTTGTACTCGAATGAATAACCCCAACCACTTTCTTCTCGGCAATTCAAGCGGCATGCAACAAAACGATGACTTCGATGTCGGCCTTCCTTACAATTGAATGCAAACTTCAGTACCTTCAGCGAGTGAGCTGATCGATTCTTGAGACGAAAAACGTGGACAAAGGGAAAGGTGCTAGACGTCGTACGAAGCAGCGACGGGCAAATAAGAAGTGCTGTAGTGAAGTCTCCCAACGGTTTGGTCACCCTCCCGGTGGTGAAACTAGGCTCCTGAAATAAAAGTGTTTACAGGCAACACTGAAATGTAATAATTAAACTCATACGTATCATTACTTTAGATTTAGTTGTTCAATACATATAATCACGTATATATAACATATTGGTATTTATGCAAATAACAGTGATATGGTTAAAAAAAGTATGCCACCAACCAACAAAGCTTTTGGCAACCCATGTGAAAAAATGTTGGAGAAAATGTTTTAGAAGACTTCATTTGAAAACACAGGGCAAGGCTGACTCAGAAGATGACTTGACCAAATAGCATTAATATAACAAAGAATAACGATTTGTAGTAAATCATATATTTATGTATTTATTAGTCTTTTAAAAAAAGCAAATAAACGTAAAATTTGACACACATACAAAATAATTTTTACTTCAATTACAAATATACATATTTGTTACTCAAGAAAATGCACCTACATAAAGTAAAATTATGTTTAATCACTGTTTAAGACCAATATTAAATATTAATATATTACCATTCAGTAAAAAAATAAATAAATCAAGTAAAAATTAAATGCATCGCCCATTCCATTTTGAGCGAGGCAGAATTGTTGCTTATTTTAATAAAAATGCAATCTCAAATAAGTAAAAGCTTTAAGTGTGTTATTCTCCAACCTGGACCTAGATTTGTTGCCTCAACCCTTGTTGGTGGGATTGTCGACAATGAGTTAAATTCTCTCTGTACATAACCTTTATCGCCTCATTACAAAAACTATTAATTTCTTTTACTAAGGCTTCTGATAAATTGTATGCCTTTCGATTATTAGACAATTCCGATCTGCTCGTCAAAACGTGATGCAATTTTCTTTGAGTCTTTCAGCCTTATCCGGTTCAGCCACCTCGTCGTTAGTTCTATTAACATCGCTTTCATAGTGAGGCACATTTTCTACTCTAGTGGGATATTCTCCAGCTCATTTATAATGACAAAAGCCGGCTGGCACTCCAAATTAGCAGGCACCGGTGCAGGAAACCAGAGTGTAACTTCTTCAATCAGCCGTAATAAATTTTTAAATGAATTTTATATTGTTGTCGAGGAAGAAATCCGTCTCCAAACGCCTTGGATTAAATCTGATTTTGATTACGCGCAATAAGTAAAACAGATTAGTTTTTGTGTAATTATCCAAATATTTATTTGATCATGTCGCTTATAGCCGTACGTAATAAAATTTATTTAAGTTTTAATCCAGGCGTAAACTATTTAGATTATTTCAGTTAAGGTTAAGCCAATATAGAAACTACTACGAGACTTGTCGCTTAAATTTATATAAGAACAATGATTTTCAACAAAAACACCACATGGTTTTATGACCCTAATGACCTTGTTCCTCTAACATATCTATCGCTTTCTAATAATTGTAATAGAACATACAATAAAATATACGGCTTAATAATTACAAGTTGGTTTATTATAGCGAGTCATAAGCATTTCAGCGAGTCAGGTTTAAGTGGCGGTTACAAGTATATTATTACTTTCGAAATGAATTTTGTATGTACTATATCATGAACGGTATGCAAAACTCGTATTAGTATACCATCTCATAAGAGCAAATATCATTGATATTTTCAAATGTATATTAAAAAAATCGGTTATAATCTATTTATTTCACAGGAAATTAAATAATAGTAACGTTCAATAAAAAAAAACATAAAAATGAATGCAATGCAATTTAAAAAAATAACAAAATAAGCAAATTAACTCCATTTACTAGAGGCAAAATTCGTATTAGTACACATATGTAAATTTACAGATTATTAGTGAAGCACTAGCTAATTTTTTTAGTTATTATTTTGTAGGATATCCTCGTTGTTTTCAAACAACATATCGAGCCCTAACCGCAAAAAAAATGTAAGCGACACAAACTTGATTTTACAGGAAAAGGTTTTTTTTTAGTTATTTTTGAAATAAAATAACACTTTAATCTGAAATTCGGTATGCAATGTTTATATTGTACAAGATGATCAATGCAATAAGTTAAATTTTTCTATCAGTACCATAGCAGGATTTTTTGTCGCTTACATTTTTTTTGCTGTCATAGTGTTAAACTACTCCTAACCATTGCCTGTGTTAATATATTTCTTTTTTTTCTTTTTTTGTACAAAGTAGGAAAAGAAAACTCGTATGTCTATAATAAAAATTCAGTTTTTGAGTATTACTTTTATTTTTGAATGATTATAAAAAACTTAGAAAATTCACATTTAATTATTATAACTCAACAAAAACTTCGCATATTTGGAACATAAATTATTATACACTATCGTCTTCATCTGTTTCTGGTACAGCATCTTTAACAGCCTCATCGTATTTTAAATTTAAATATTCTTTGTGAAATCTTTCAGGTATTATATTTTTATCACAGAGTTCTTTTAAGTTCTTGTACTTAGCTGATGAAATTTTTAATTTATTATTATATGCAGGATGAGGGCCATTTTTTAATATTTAAAGGTTACGTCTTGATCGATAAGTCATTTTAATATCATATTCTTTGGTTTCAGAGTGTTCAAAGTAGCCATATTTAAGTTTAATAATATTAAATGCAATTTTTATTGAAGTTGCAAACATTGCTTGCGAAAAACGTTTCCAATCTTTAAAATCAGAATGATTCATTGAGATACAAGTGTACCCAGTTGGATTAGTCCTAGAATTACTAATCATAGTGTGTTGGAGCCCAAACAGTTCTTTCACGAATAAATGACTCAATGGTACTATGTATTGAGTTGACGGGCATCATGGTAAATAATTTATTTTTTTATTTTTTTATTTTTAATGAACACATAAATAATGAAATCAACCAGTCCCTTTGTCTTACTTTGTGACCCATACCCCAAAAGTGTTCATTTATTAATTTCCAGTCGCTTTCACTGAAATTTTCCGCGCACGCGTTTCCACATTTTTTATTAACACAGGGGTTATCCTGCACTTCAATACACCGCTTTTTCTTTATGAGGAGCCTCTTAGGCAATGGTTTCTGCTTTTGTAGCCCCTTTTCCCTACACATGTTTCCTCCTCGTAATCCTCGCAAGATTCTGTGTCAGTATTACTGTACGGCACAAGCGCGCCATGAACTGAAAGCTGAAATAAAAAAAATATTATACCCTTAATAAATTTATAAATATGTGCTTATGTATGTACTTACCCCAGGTTTCAAATAACTCATAATGCATGAAAACTTATAAACTGCGAAAACGGTGGAATTGAAAGTAAACTCAAAGCAGAAAATAAAAGTGTAACCGCCATACCGCGGTCAAGCAAAATGTAACAGAAATGAATTGGCACTTATGTACATTAAAATTTCTTTTACCGCAACTTTATAACGGTACATCTCAGAGCTGCAAAAATTTCACAGATGATACATATGATTGTAAACTATCGATATCTTGCAAAAGGTAAAAATCGATGACCGTGTCGCTTACATCTTTTTTGCGGTTAGGGCTCGATATTGTCTTTGCGGCATAGGTTTCCATAGACTGTGTGTGTTATTAATCGTCATCCTGATTAAGTTTACATTTCTGCTTACAATTTTTTGCTACTGGCTTATACAATGTTTTTCTTTTAAACTTTTAAAGGCACGCCGCGAACAGTTCGTTATTTTATTAAAAAACGGCTGGGATTTCAAATAACTGCTGCTAGAAATCCTTTTGAGAGCTCAGCCAATAGAACCAAGCGTTAAACATTCTTCAGAGCATACTTGAAAATAAATGGGACTTTGGAAGAACGTAATATTTATTTTGGATATAAAATACTCAGATGGGTGCATACAAACTATGAAAGAAACTAACATGGGCCTTCATAAGGGCAATCTGCAGCCTTATTTCAAACCCAGCGAAGTCTCATTGATGGTATTGGGACACGATTTAGAAAATACAGAGGTTGCGCCTTCCGCAAACCGCTATTCGCTCTCAGCAAATTTGACAGAATCATCTGTGTATGCTACGTCACAAACCCGGTTGGTTTTGTTTGTATGTTTGTAAGCATACAATTGTTTGTACCTAAATTTACTGCTATAAAGTGATTTTATTTAAAATAAAGTTATTAAATATGAAGTGCGCAGTGTTAAGTGTTAAATCGCAAAGTCTATCTGAAGGTGTAGCTGCACACTTGGTTGCAAGTTAAGCTTCTTGTGTTTCCCAATGTTACTCTGGAGTGTTTTTTAAAGGTCTCCAATTAAAGACAGAGTATAAACGAAGTTATTTAAATATAAATATGTTGCATAAAGTGCCAAAATTTAAAAAAAAACATTGAAATTTACAAATCTTAGGAGAACCTAACCTCACATATTTGTTTGCAATTTCTTCCGATTCTCAGTCAACTCATGTTCGTGACGTCGCACGCATTTTGCTTCACATAATTTTTCGTCAGGAAGGCGCAATCTTGTATTCTATCGTTCTTGGTATTGGGATTTTTCGATGGCAGTGGAGTATTTACCCATTCCTCTTGCATTGAAATAGCACTTTATTGATTGGATTTTGACTGCTAAGCAATACCTTGATATTTTAAAAAGGAAACTCCGTAAAAGTGCCCAATATTTGGGTTGTTAGATGAAATTTATACTTCTGCAGGATGACGATCCCAATTGAAAATTATTTGTAGATTTTCCAAAAACAGCTAATAAAAAGCTGTGATGATTTAAAACGGGCTCTAGAACTTGAATGGAGAACAATTTCCCCAAATCACACCTACAAAGATAATCTGATGTTTGAAAACAACGAGGATATCCTACATAATAATAACAATTAAAAAAATTTGCTAGTTATTCACAAATAATCTGTAAATGTATGTGTACTAATACGAATTTGCCTATTTTGTTATGTTGTAAAATACAATGCATTAATTTCTATGTTTTTGTTATAATTGATTTTCCTGTAAAATAAATAGATTTTAACCGATTCTTAAGATATATTTGAAAAAATAATGATATTTGTTCTTATGAGAAGGTGTACTAATACGAGTGTTGCATACTGTATGTACGTATGTATGTCCATATGTCTGATTTAATTGAGCGCATCATGCGCTCCCAAGCGCCGCCCATGTGGGGCGCAGATGTAGGTATGAACACTTACTCAATTTCTGAATATTTTTGTTCCACAAAGTTAAACGCTATATTTTCTTATCCTTGTGCAAAGATCCGGCTTGCACCTCGAAAGTTTGTACCGTTGTCTGAGGTTATGCGCGTAGATACACCACGGCGACACATAAATTGTCGCAGTACCAAAAGGTATGAATCAATTGATAGCGATGCAGGTCTGGCGAGCAGCTATTAAACGCACATGAGCTATCATTTAAGTGATGTGTGTCATGAGACTTAGTAAACTTAGTAAACGCGTAGCACCTGGGTATGCGCATTTTATCGAGATACTGGAGTTTGCGCACCCACCGACACCACTCCGCATGTTCCTTGTTATGTATGGGCTCATCCCAAGTTACCCCAGATCTTCAAACGTCCTGAAATATTGTTTTAGCCTTAATAACGAAGAATCCGAGTAATCCGAAGATCATCATAACCGCTCTTAGGATATCCTTCTTAGTTGGAATAATTGATTAATAAAAAAATCGTGCTTTATATTTTTGAATGAACATCAATTCGTCAGTGTCTGATCGCCACCACATGCCAAGGGCCTTTGTTCCTTCGACCTTGATGTCTACATCCCACACCAATCGCCTTTTGGCCTTATTGACGCTTACTACGGAAAAAATTGGGATGAACCATGCCTTTTCTCTTGTTGAAATCTCATCTGCTTTCAATTTGCGAACATAACCTTTGCGAAGATAGTCTTGGATACGTTCAGTGATAAAATCCTTTAGATCCGGATCTCTTTTCATTGCCTCTAAAGGCACTCGAGCCGTTTGAGCGCTATGTTGCACGACTGTGGTAAATCAATGCCGTCAAATCTCCACAAGAGGCCAGTTTCCCATCTCTTATCACTTTTAATGTACCTTGTCGTCTTCTCCATTATCTGCAACGCACGCGCATCGTCTTTTGACACCAGAGGTTAAACATTCGGCTTTTTCCAATTAACTTGACCGAAAATATCGTGTAAGGTTACCGAAATTGTTACCGTTAGCGCACTGTCAAATGTGCATCAGACTGTTTTTCGGAGCATCATCGTGCTTATCGCGATCGTAGATGGACAACCCTAGACACCGTGCAGCCATGAAACCATCGTTTCGATATTGACGAATCTCCAACGGCACACAAAGTTTAACATGATCGAGACCAGCTTTCGACGAATCGTGAGATAATATAGGTAGTGTCTTAAGGTGATCCCGCTGTAGTATGTCCTTAACTTGAAGGTATTGCTTCGGGAGCTCCAGATTTGCGATTGTTCGTACGCCGAGTAGAACATACTTAACTGAGTCAGTGCCTCTTTCTGATATCTCAAAAGATACGAATCGGGAATACTTCTCCTGTTGGGTGATACTACCTGTCCACCTTAGGCAATGCTCCTCGCTAGGGCCGCTAAGCTTCAGTCGTCGAGCTACATTATCGTCCAATAAGGTACAGGACTCGCCTTCATCGATGAGTGCAACTGTTTCCACCACAACTTCGTTGGCGTATCTGAATATAGCTCTGTCAAGTTGCTAGCGATGTAGACATACTACGGAATCGTCGCCGTCAGCATTTCCCGCATCTTTATCTTTCTGTGACCTAGGTAGTCGTTGCACCTGTTTCCCATGCAGCTATGGATTATGGGCCAAACGTCACCCATCATTACCACAAAACTTCCAACATAGTTTCCTGCTTACTGCTTTGAAATCACGGCACTCAGCTAAGTAATGTCCTCCAATACAGTGAGAGCACGACGCTTTTTGTACCGCCAATGGTCGATCATCTGAAGTTGAACTGTTATGGTGGAAAAGTAATCGTTCTCAACGCCCATATTGACCCACCTTAACGTCTGGCAATGCAATTTAAGATGGAGTTACCTGACTAGCGCAAGACGCCAGCCCAAAGAGCCACTCGTTAAACGCAATAATGTCTACATGCGTGATACACAATCGACGTCTACCCCATTCCAACTTTAATTCACCCGACCGTTTGCTTAAAAGCTCCTTAAGTAGCATCGGGTCGTTCACATACCCGTTGAAACCAATAGCTTGCATAGTGGCCCTATAATTTTGTACAGCTAAGGCAAGCTCAACCAATGTCTCCAATCGCTCAACTCGAGGAGGCGGAACCTCCCGAAGCTTTCGTTGGAGCGCGGCATGAATTACGTCTGGCCTACCGAAGAGCATACGTAAGGTTTCAGACGCGACTGCGGTATTCGCTAAAAGCGATGCAACTCCGATGATTTGCAACTCTCTATCGTTTAGCGCGGTTGTCAAAGTTTGTGATGGTGCTTCGGTAGTCGCAAGTCCATCAAGTAGAGAAGGTGCGACTGGTGATGCGGTTACACTTATTATGGCCGGTGCGCCAGATGATGTAGCGCTGCATGCATCGGGAATTGCATTTACCTTGGAGCTTATTATGATCGCTGGTATATTTTGAGGTTATACTACAAGTATTTTAGTATGTTGGCTGCAGAAGGAAAACAGCGGTTTGCACGTACTTTAAGCGTTTATTCGTATAAAAATGTTCAGTTTTTTATATTACAATGTGGTTCTTACATTTGTATTTGCGCTAGTAGGGTTATCTGCCAACGTTCCAAGTAAAAGAAAGATAGTAAAGGTACGGCAGCACACTTAGCTGTAAAGTGAGCAATCCGAAATGACGTTTAGAAACGAAAATCGCAGATCCCCACAAGCACAAGTTATTGACAACTTATGTACATTTGTTTAACTTAACCCTCGTGCGTTAATAAATAGTTTAATTGTAATTTTGGTTTTCCTCGTATGCTCACAATCAATAATTGCACAAAAATATCGTCACACACACACCTGATTCTGTAAAATTTACAAAGAGCGGGCTCACGGTATCGCGATGGGCGGAATCACTGTTTCTTTCAAACGTGCCAATGAGCAAGTATGAACGGCTGCTGTATGGTGGCGATTTCATTAATCCGTATGATCCGAACACCTCGCATGCATGGACATGGTATGCGTAGAAAGAAAAGCCAAATTGTTGGCCAAAAGCGGTTCCATTTGTTCCAAAGCCGTGCGCAGCTGGCACCTCCTGTAAGCCGGCTACTGATTATAAATTTAGGAAAGATATCAGTTATAGATAATTTGAGTAAATTACGAAATTTTTATTTAAAAAAGTTGAAATACCTATTTTTAATAAAGCATGGAAGGAAATAGATGTCTCTTTTTCGCATGCCAACGCAAATATTGATTTGCAGCCGCAACTGGAACTACATCAAGAGCTAGATTTCAATTCCACTAAATATGTGTTCTGAAATTCATTTGTATTAAAATGTTTGTACAATAGCTTCCTAAATCAATTCGCCTTGCTTTTCACTGTTCGCTTAGTATAAATTTCGGGCGCAAATTTTCCGCTTTTGGCAACATTCACTATTTTTTGAGAGGCGAAAAAGATACACGGATTTAAAACGTAAGTAATTTTATTTAATTTTTGTACATATAATGCAGAAGGCCGGATATTGCTAAAGGATTAGCCAAAGATAACAAAGAAAATGTATATGAATTCTAAAAACAGCTGACGATGGAGCTGAACACCTCGAGGGCCTGCAATAAAAAATGTGTCCGAATGTAATAAGGTAAAAATATATAACTCAAATATGTATACGCAGAAAAAAATTATATTTTCCATAATTGGCTTAAAATGACCAGCGTAGGCAATTTTAACATCTGACAGGATCCATTGCTCCAGAACACTTTCAAAATTGTTACCAACACCTTTATAGTAACCGCCTTCAGCAAAAAATCGCAAGCACGACCTAAGCTTCCCAACTAGCGGAATAGCAAATTGTAATCGTGATGGTGGTTTTGAAGTGGTTATCACCAATGAACATATGTATATTACAAAAATGGTGAAAGTTCCGTTCCTTTCCGTTCCGTTAACAAAATATTGGAACGAATTCGCTGATTTATATCAGAATCTTATTCGAAGCAATTGGATTTCGATGTGGTTAAACAAGCTGATTTAACTTGCCGCTGGGATAAAACGCCATTCAACTTTTATCTTATAGACGTTCTTTGGTGAGCATATCTAATAAATACTTGAACGATTCCTTTTTGACTGTAATATTTCAAAGGCCTGTGAAATTGATACATTGTGTCAAATTACTATACAAATTTCAGAGTTGTAATTTCTTTGTTCGAGTTTTCGCAGCGAAATTTGTTTCGGCTGAAACTCGCAAAAGGGTTATTCAATTCGGACGTAACTATAAGCGTGAACAATTTGGTTTCAAGACTTTTCAGTTTACTACTAATATGGTTTTACATATTGGCAAAAAGTGAGCGAGCTATCTGCTAGTTACAAAACCTTTATTAATTTAATAATTCGAATTCAAATATTTTTTTCAATGGTAGCATATACAGAAATGGCGAATTCGAGCGAATTTCTTGTTCGAATCGCGGTACATAGTTGCCCCCATCCATACTTTTTAATATATTGTAAAGATATTTTGAATGTGTATGATTCAAGTAGTTAACGCTTTCGATTAAATTGCGATAATTTTTTACTGATTCTATTCCACAATTTCTTCCTTATAGAACTACATATATTTTCGGAAGTTTATATAAATTTCGCAGACGAACAAATCGGAATACAAACCACAGTAAACCACTTAATTTCATTAAATAAAGGAAACCAATATATAAAACTCCGCAAAATTATACTAGATAAGATAAATAATAAATGACATAAACCTCAGCAACAGCAATATCGAAATTCGATTGCGGATATGCAACATATGTGTTTTACAAATGAAATTACGAGTTTACGACTAATACATACATAAGTATGTACGTGTAAATACCAAAGTTACATATTCATAAAGGAATGATAAATAGAGTACATGAAAGTAAAATGTGAAGTGTGTTGAAATTTTGTATTTTGGCATCCATCAATTTCGCCGTGCTGCCAGACCTTCTAAATTTCAATGTTTATTTCGACAAGCGGAAGGTAGTGGATACCTATTCAACAACCACAGATTTTATTCGGCGAACCATTTACCTCCACCTGGATCAGCATATCCGCCAGCCAGCCAGGCAGGCCGCTAGCCAGTCACCTTTGCCACGCTACGAACATAAAGTAAAACAATTATTTTTCCTTCTTGGCTTTGAAAACTATAAATCACTTGTTTAAGGTGACTAGCAAATTAAGAAAGCTAAAGGCAAAGCAGAGAACACTGTGTAAAAAAAATTGCGATATATATACGAGTATGTATACCAAATATGTATATATGTACATATACGCGGGACTAGAGGAGCAATAAAATCGTTTTTGATTAACCTTCAGCTAATATTTATTTTCGGTAGAAATTTGCCGACGCCAAAATCACAGCGATGAAATTGAAAATCTGAAGATTTTGAATTGAAATGTTAATACATTCGTATGTTTATTGTTTTTTAGCTGATGTCATGCAAATAAAATTCTATAACGTCTTCACGAATATTCTTAAATCTTATTAGCTCAAGTGGTTGTACTTTTAAAAAATTATTCAGTTTTATCCGCTGCATCAGTGCTATGTGCTTATGCTTTTTGACAGCTCTGTGCGAGGTTCAAAACCAGGTTAAAGTAAAATCTAAATCATATAAATGTTTTTCCTTATAGCGGTCACGCTTCGGCAGCAATGGCAAACCTCCGAGAGTATTTCTGCCATGGAAAGCTTCTCATAAAATACATCTGCCGTTCGGAGTCGGCACAAAATTGTAGATCCCTCAATTTGTGGTACAATACTCGTATAAAGACGGACACTACAAATTATTAAGTGGAGCAACTACGGATAAACCTAGGGCTTGCATTCCGGTTAACGCAAAATTAAAATTTCTGTTTCTTCCCCAATTTAGCGACGAGGACACAAAAACTGTCAGCATGGAGATCAATGGTTAGGTGATCCGGCTAACCTCCATGTATCTGGCTCACGACAAGCCAATCCTAACACCGATGGTCGAAGGGTAGCTGAGCATACCAAAGGAACGCTCATAATTGTAGGTGACGTGAATGCGCACCGCTTCTTATGGAACAGCAGCGACAACAATGAATAAAATGAGTTAATATTCCAATTCATACTAAAAGCTAACCTAGCTGTAATTAATAGAGGATCTGAACCAAAATTTGTTACTGGTAGTATAAGGGAAATTCTGGATGTAACCCTCGTCTCAGAAAAATCAAAAGCTGTGATCAAGAACTGGAAAGTGCTCGACAAGCACTCCTTTTGGGACCACCGCTATATCTGTTTCGACTTAGAGGGGGTTTCGTCTATGAGTGAACCATTAAGAAACCTTAAAAATGCCGATTGGTTAGATATAGGATGGAATTAAAAAAGGGTCTCTCTGGCATACGAGTAAAAGTACCGGTTAGCCCAGGGGAGCTAGATTGTATGGTGGAACAGTTTACCACAGCATGTACGTATGCATTAGAACTGGCCTGCCCTATTAAGAAGTCGAGATGCAAGAAGAAATCACCATGGTGAAATATATATATCGATAAGGTTCGCCAGCTTTGCCGGAAAACCTTCAACCGCCAAAAGGAACCAAAGTGAAAGATATATCCCATGAAAAAGATATCCCATGTTAACCCGAAGGATTTTAGGCCTATAAGCCTTTGTTCCTTCCAACTTAAGACATTAGAGCTAGTAATCGATTGCCACATCAGGGAATCAGTTGCGGACAAACTCACGTCTTCTCAACACGCTTACCTAAAAGGCAAGTCTACTGAAACAGCGCTGCATCAAATAGTGTCGTATATCGAGCAATCCCTACAGGTAAAAAAATATACCTTGATATCATTTCTAGTCATTGAAGGTGGCTTTAACAATATAGAACCTCTGGCGATCACAAGAGCTCTGGTGAACCTAGGCGTTGATCTACAGCTGGTTTCCTTTGTGCAAAAACTGCTAATGAACAGAGTTGTGAGGGCTCAGCTGGTGGTAGCAACATTAAAACGCTGCACTAGCAGAGGAACCCCGCAGTGTGGAGTCCTTTCCACCCTCCTTCAAGTGGTAGCCATTAATGACCTGCTGCGGATCCTGGATTAGGATCATGGATCGACGATCTTTGCTTATGCCGACGATCTTGCGGTGGTAGTACGGGGTAAATTCCCTCAAACGCTATGTGACATCATGCAGGAAAAACAAGGTTAGAAAATGGACCAAAGAAAGGGGTTTGGGTGTGAAACCTAGTAAAACCGAACTTGTTCTTTTCACAAGGAAGTATAAGATCTCTCAATTAAGGCTCCCCGTTCTAGGGAATAGGGTGCTAACGCTTGGGGAAAGTGCCAATTATATCGGCGTGATACTAGGCAAAAAGCTTACATGGGCACAGAACGTCCAAGAGCGCGTTAGGAAAGCAACGGTAGCCCTCTACATCTGTAAGGAAGCTATCGGCAGGAACTGGGGATTATCCCCAAAAGTTTTTTACTGGTTATACACAGCGGTGGTCATGCCAATCTTGTTATATGGGTTTTGCTCTGGTGACCATGCCTCGACAAGAAAACATCATTACTTGCGCTCCAAAGGGTGCAAAGGTCGGCGCTGATTTGCATTAGCCGGGCCTTACGCACGACTCCCTCGGAGGCATTAGACACATTACTACATATCCTTTCAATTGATATTATGCGGAAACGAATCGCGGCATGCGCCGCTCTTAGACTACGTGTGTTGCCACAAACAAACTAGGTTCGCAATTTACGGACTACTGTGTTCCAAACTTAAGCTTCACAAAGAAGTTTTAAATCTTGATCCCCGGCAGAGACTGGTACTCCGATGGAATCACTGTGGCGGAAGGATCTCTGCACTTCTACACTGATGGCTCACAACTAGGAGAACAGAGTGGGATGAGGGATATTCTTAGCCTAATTAGGATTGGAAAGATATTTTCAAATCCATGATCACTGCAGCGTTATTCAGGCTGAGGTCGCAGCCATACGGAAGGCAGTAGAGTTTTTAAGAACAAGAGAGTTTAGTTGCGAAGAAATCTTCATATTTTCCGACAGGCAAGCTGCATTAAAAGCACTGGATTCGGTCAACTGCAACTCCAAAGCAGTAGCAGCCTGCCGCACTATGTATTACACCTCGTATGGGTTCCAGGGCACAGCAACATACCAGGACATAAAAAGGCGGACGAGCTTGCAAGAGAGGAAACATCTTTTTCACTTTCGCCGCGTTGGAAGGGTTTAGGTATGCCACTCGCTACCTGCTCATCTGTTCGAGTAAGGGGATCTTTGATCGATGTGTTACCACAATGGGCTAACAAAGAGCAAAGAGGTACATATTTCGAAAAGTAATATTCATGTGATCCAAAATTAAAAAAGGACTACTAAATATATAGGCGTCAACTATGGTAGTAACGATGCAGCGATGAGGATGGTGCACACGTAAATTGTTGGCTGTACTTGATTCGAAAATTTTACAAGTTTTATGTTTAAGAAGACATAAACATATCAATTTACCATATCTTTTTCAATTGATTTTTTTTTTAAATATGTAACAACGTACTAAAATAACGTTTAACAAAAAAATATCACAAAACCAAAACATTAAAGGCATCCACAAATACATGTATACATATATAAAAGCCTCCGAAGCTTTCGTCTCCTTAAGGCCATGCCACATAGGACTTGCTTCGCTTTACGTGACATTTGTAACTTTGTCAGAAAAGCGATAAACGCAAAAGGTATGCCACAATAAAACTTTGACAATTCATACTTTTCGTTTGCTTAGTGTGAGTTGTGAAAATCGCACGGAACTTTATAAACATATTTGCATACATTCGGCATAATTATGGACATTATGGAAGTGTTGTTAATAGTTCTTTCACTCCACGAAGCCTTATTATGTTAAAAAAACATATCAAGGCGGAAAATGTGGGTAAGGGAATTATATCTTTGCTTCCACCTCCTGCACGAACCGGCCACGAAGTGACTTCCACCGTGCTCTGCAATGCTCCTCTATTATAAAAGAAAAAGCCTTTAGTAAATCATCACATATGTATATACATCCATATATGTATATTTAAGCATTTAGTTCAGTTAAATTTTATATTTATGTCAAAAATATACAAAATTGGTAAGACCGAACTGTCAAAGTCAGCAAAAAGATGAGAGTTGCCCAAGATTTCGCTTCGCTTTGGCGACGGTGTTGCCTATGTGGGCAATTTCGTATAATTGCATGTATTCATCTTTGCTGTCAAAGCTAAACTCTGACGTAAAGCGAAGCAGAAGTTTTATGTGGCATGGCCTTTAAACAAATAAAATATTTCCGCCTACATTTCAACAAGCTTTTCAGCTCTCACCACTACAAATCGCGACCAATATATCTGCAGCTCGCAAGCACAGCGATAAGAATGGTCACCATGGATACAATTCGCATTTAAATTGTCCATTAGCTAAGCTGATTAATTTCTAAAAGGTATTTAATTTGTAATGTTGCACGCCACTTGCTTTCATTTTTCGTCAAATTCCTCTTCGACAACAAAGGGCATGCCTACTTGATGTTTGGTGGGCGAGAGTTTATGGGGCTTGCTCCCTTCCAAGCACTGTCGGAGAGACTTATTAATTAATTTTTTCGTTTTTTTACTGCATTCTCTACTTTGTTCTATCTTTTATTTGTGCATTTTTTTCTAATTTCTTCAATGATTGCCTATTTGCTATTTAATGCTTCATTAGTTGCTAATGGAAATGATATTCACCAGAGTCAGCAACAATCAGTGTAGCGTGTACTCGTTACTACGCTACGACTATTTGGTTGCATAACCTAAATGGTTTACTTGGGGAAGTTTTTGGACACAAAATGTGAATAGTTGTTGTTATTGCCATTTTGGGTGCTTGAAAATCTGCAGCCAGATCTTTCATTTTCGTGGTAGCTTGAAAAACTCAATAGCTTTCATTTTGCATTTTGATTAATTTCTGTATTCACATTAGCTAAGTGAATTCTGTTGACAAATTAAAAATTTAAGCAATGTTAATTTTTTCATTTCATTGTGAATGATATTGATGTTTTATATTACAGTGATTTTACAGTTGTTGCGATGAGAAGCGCTCTAAAGCTCTCACTATGCTTGGCCGCTCCTCTCTCAGATTACTAGTTGTGGTGATAACCGGGCAATGCCTCTTGGGCACGCATGGGGAAAGGCTACTGCCCCGGCTTGGCCAAGACGCGCAGTAAAGCTTTAAAAAATTACTTTCTGGACTGTTTAGCTGACTTGAACTCGGCAAACATTTCCAACTTTCTACTCTACATTAAGCGCACAGGATGGTTCAATTTCTGAAAGAAGGGATGGAGGGAATGCATGGCTTATGCCAGTGGTGTCACAATGGGCTTCTTACAGCCTAAGTGTGCCACCGTACTGCTGTGCGGTGGCATCCACCCTAACCTAACCTACAGTTGTTGCGGAACATATTCTAAGTGCAAAATTTGATAGTAATATTTTTAATTAAAACTATTTTTTGAGTACGCAAACATTCATGGAATGAAAAATTTTAGTTTTACAGCACTGTTTGTAATAAATAATAAAGTGCAAAAGAAAAATTATTTAAAAAAATTATATATTTGCCACTTAAAGCATTTGAAATAATTTTGAAAAAAATATGTAAATTTTTGGCTTAACTCGACCTATGCTGGCGCATATGTGATTTCATACATGCATACATCTATTATATGTATATGTACGTACATAAGTACACACATACATACATATATTTACTACAAATTCCAAATGTTTTAATCGGCTAGATTTTGAAGTTTTGATTTAATTTAAAACTTACAGCCAAATTCAAATAAAATATTTAAAGTGCTTTATGAAAATAAATTTGGTAAGGAAATATCATTCCATAAAGCATTTTATATATGCTTTATTTTTTATGAATTTCGCTGTTTAAATTTGGTACTGTGTTATACATATGCATTTGTAATACATGTTGTTTATATTTCTTGGTTGATGATTTTTTCATAATTTATATCTACTCTTTTTGTCAGCTACAATTAAAATCTATGATTTCCAAATATTCGATGTTTGATTTCGTGTCATAAACTAATTATGTGTATTTATTTAAATAAGTTTTTTTCAACTAAATATCAACACAACCTTTAAATTTTTATTTGTTAATGACATATAAGACCGATTAGTTTTTAGGAAAATTATAAGGTACAAACAACAATACTCAAAGCGGTAGAAGTTGTAGTACTATCTCCTCATAAGAATTTTATTTTCTTGGCTTCCGCGGGAGTAGAGCCCACGACCATTGTGTACCAATAAAAAGTGAGATATCATTTCGATAAACGCAAAATATGAAACGGCTGAGATCACCTGTTTTTGGAAAGCAAATTCGCAACCCTGGCGTTCCCCGTTTGTTTTACCCGAATGTATTTATTCGGCTCAGCTTTTTCAAACTTCGCACCATTCGTAATTGTTGACATATTGGCGGCCAGCTTAGGTACCCTGTCAGATCCAACTGTCAAATAAGATATCTCACTTGTTATTATTTATTTATTTATTTCAGTCAATTGAACAATAAATTCTTACTGACTATAAGACAAAATGACTTAAGACTAATTGAAGTAAGTATACAATAAGCTATGTACTGCTCCACAAGATAAGGACGGTTCGTAGTTTTGAACATCATTTAGTTCTGAAAGAGTCCTCATTAAGGGAGCATACTTTGCATAGTTAGATTTTGTAAACCCGAGGTAAAAGACTGGAACACTGCGTAGACTACGCATAGGAACATTAAAAGTTATTCTTTCTAAGAGGTTAGGGCAGTCAACTAAACCACACAAGAGCTTGGTAACAAAAGAACAAGCAAGATAAGCATATCTGTTATTAAGAGTTTTTAAGTTTAAAAGTTGGCAGCGTGATTCATATGAGGGACTGGGTTCACTAAAATTTAAAGAACGAAGAGCGAATTTGATAAATTTTTTTCTGTATTCGCTCTAGGCGAATTAGGTAAGAGTTGTGATATGGTCTCCAAATAAAAGAGGCATATTCTAATATAGATCTTACTAGGGAAATGTAAAGCATCTTTATGGTGTACGGGTCAGAAAACGAAACACTATTACGACGAACAAATGCCAACATTGCGTAAGACTTGCTGACTATATAGTCTATATGCGTGGAAAAGCTTAATTTTGTGTCGAAATAAACACCAAGGTCCTTAACTTCAGTTACACAATTAAGTAACGATCCAGAAATATCATAACGTGTTGGAAGCGGTATGAGCTTTCTAGTGAAAATATGTACAATGTGAACATTTTTTTATATTAAGATGTAACTGATTCCTTACACACCATGAATGCAGTTCATGAAGTTCATTGTGGAGTGCCCTGGAGTCATGCCTGTTTCTAATGACCGAGTAAATTTTAAGATCGTCAGCATATAAAAGGTATTTAGATGAAGACAAGCAAGACCCAATGTCATTTATAAATAAAATAAAGAGAATTGGTCCCAGAACACTACCCTGAGGAACGCCTGACGTAGCGATAAAAGGCAGTGAGTAAACATCCTCAAATGCAACCACGCAATATCTGTCAGACAAAAAAGATTTTATACATTCAAGAAATTTAGAGTGGAAGCCCATGCTAGATAATTTTGACACTAATACATTATGGCATTAACAGCTCTATGTTGCTCAGTTAGTACAATTAGAACATCAAGTTTCTTTTTCTGTAGCCTCTGGATGGGATCTATCCACGAATCAATTTTGTTTTATTTTTCTCACTTTTAAATGGCACAATATGCCTTATTTCATGCTAAGAGAGCTGAGATTTCACTTCTGATGTAGTTAATACTGGCTTTAAGTCCACTAATCCTTTTTCCATTCACACAGTATAAATGCATACCTAAAAATATTTTATTTCTAAGTATTTGCTTCCTGAGGCGTCCTATCCACCATTACCGATAGGATAAGGCATGCAAAGCTTTGCAATTTTCGATTATTATCCTACTTTTTCTCTTATTCTTAACTTCCCTAATGACGGAGGTGCACGTATTATTGTTCCATAAAAGATCTTTTGCACGATTCTTTAAATTTCTATCCTCCACAAATCTTTTTTTAGTTTGCTTGGAATAAAGTATTACATTTTTTAAGATCGACCAATGTCCGTGAATGTGAAGCCAAGTTCATTGACTAACATCTAAATGCACTATTAAGTTGCGAAAGAATTTATTTATAAATTTGTTGAAACTAGCTATCAACGACAAACTGAATAAGCCAATGAGGATGACCTTTTAAATTAAAGCACGAAGTGCCTCGATTCACTTTGTAAGTATTTACGTTTCTCTAAAGGTTTCAACTTTTACAGCTTTAGAAATTTAGACATTATAATGCGTTAGAAATACAGTTTTCTGCACTTTTATGACAGAAAAAATTCCACTAAACAACTGGCTAACTGCAACAATACGCTTATAAATATATGCCAACATTTATTTATGTATTGTAAGAGCATTTTTTCACTAACTTGTTTTCTCTCGACAGGTAAGCAACGAAATACTTGGTTAAATACCTTCAAGAAAGTTTTGTCTGAGCTACTCTGAAATTTTTATCATTGTCTTCCGTTCGCCACCCACAACAACCACAACAACATCCAACAGGAGAACATTATTATCCCAAATCCGTTAGACTACTCATCAAGGCAGTGTGGCGCAAAGTTTTTGCGCAGCATATCGTTACTTTTTACTTTATGCTTTTGCAAAATTTTGCAGTTTGTGGCGAAAAATTATCTCCACTTCACGCTGGCCAGCAACGCTTCCTTATCCGCCTTGGCTATGCAGTTGCTCGATTGCTTCACTTCGTCATTTGCATTTAGTATTAATTAAAAAATGTATATCAATAAGTTTACGAGTGTTGGTTGGCTAGTTTATCCGCTAGTTTTGCAATGTATGTAAGGGCTGTAGTACCTATGCTTGAATTTCTCAGTTTTTTCGGATATTTTTACTTTAATATGCATGAGGTTAATTTTTTTTTATACTTTTAGCTTATCTTTTTCTTTGTAGTTTAATTGAAATACCCCAGTTAATAAATTTTTTAACAAATATAATTTTTGTATATTTTTTTGAAAATATCTTCTGTTCCTAGATGTTTCAAAGGGCAATAAAGAACTTTATGAATTTTTACTATTTAATTACTTATGTACTCGTACATAAATTAGTAAGAAGTAAGTTTTAGCTACAATTGTAGTTTGAATCAAGTTATAATGAAATATAACACTGGTGTTGTTTGTACGTCCAAATATATACAAGGTTGTTCGAGACATGAAATGTATTAGACTGAATTTCAGTATTCATTCTAACCTTGATCATCTTTCCTTAATGGTCGAGGGCTGTAGAAATTTAAAATTCATACCTGTAAGAAATTTTTTCAATGCAAAAAATTTGAAGTCCGACTTTTAATGTTGCCAACTCCAAAAAAATTTTACATCGAATAACATATTGTTTTGAATTTAAAAAAGTTTAAGAAAACTAAAGCGTTCCAATTTTTTCATGCGCTTTACATATGAAAAAGTAAATTTATCGTAAAAATTATATAAAATCATTCAAAGTATTTAAATCGACCAACCAATCATTAAACCTTAGCTCAACGCATCTAAAATCGTAAAACCTAAACTCACTATATTTCCACTGTTTTCAACACAACTCACTTCACGAAACCTTTAAAACTTTTACCTCAGCTCAGTTCAACTCATCTCGAATTAAATCATAGATTAAATTGAATTCGGAAACTGTGATTTGAAAGTCGTAGTGGTGCACCGAAGAATAGGGAAATATGTAAATAATAACGCAACTTATAACTATATTCAAATTAAAACCCTCAAACCCCTCCCGCCAAGGGTTGCTCGAATATCGAAAAGTATCGTATTTTCCAATACATACTTTCAAATAGCAGCTTCATAAAAAGAGTTTCAAAATTTTTTTACGATAATATTATTGTTATCATGGTTAATATGTTTACCAAATTTAGTGACCATACCTAGCAACGTTTTTGATATACAGACATTTTTTCCTAAGTGGGCGTGGCAACGCAGATTTTTCAAAATTTCATAAAATTGTTCCTGATAACAAATTTCACTCAATTTTCTCTTATAGATACCGAAAAAACGAAGTTTTTGCTTTTTCCAAAATTTCCGTTATATGGGAGGTGGGCGTGGTTATTGACCGTTCTCGACCGTTTTCTATACGACCAATATACCCTGGCCAAAGGGCAATCTATGTACCAAGTTTCATTAGGAAATCTCAATTTTTACTCAAGTTATGGTAACCACGGACAGACGTTCTGATCATTTTGATGTATATATCTATCTCGATTATTTTTGGCTGTTACAAACAACCGTTTTGCGAAGAAAGTTAATATACCCATGGGTACATACAAGTACAAAAAAAGTTGTCAAACATTATCCATCGTTAGCAATTGTCCACACTCTACTTAAGATAAAAAAAATTCATGAGTAACAGCTTAATTTTCTTACTTGTCAAAACAATGCCAGATTTTCAGAAACCATCTGTTTTTTCATAAAGAATCATTATGCTCTACTGTGAAACCATTCAAAATCACTTTTTCAAATTAAAGATTATATGCGTGTTCATCATCGGTAATAATACTGCAAATATTGTGAAGGTAAATTTGATTTTGTGTAATAAAAGTTTGCGCACACTTATGTACATATGTATGTATGTATAAATTTGTACATATTTCCGCATAGAATGTGATAACGGCAATGAGTTTGTTCACTTAGTTGGACATTGTTGAGCCAAAGTTGGTCTTTGTCTGCTATGCGTGTACACAAGATTATTTATTTATAACTGCGTACACATACTTGCCATTATTCACTCATTTCGAATAACCAAAAACCTCCAGCATGCGCTCGCTGATTGCCATTGACGGAAATTCACGAAAATATGTATTACTTTGTAAGCAATACCTAGGTATACGCATACGTACATACATTCATACAAATACATATTCGAATATAAAAATTAAATTGACATGAGAAAGCAATTTGCAAACTATATATACATACATACCTCCAATATGGCGTACTTCATTTGCTTATAGTTAAGTTTATGTTTAGTTATAAATAAGTACCATTTGAATTTGTGTACACCAAATGAACACTCGTATTTATGAAAATGGTGCGGGACATGGCTATTATTTTGCTGCGAGCGCAAATATGGCGCGCTTCCGTTGGCAGTTGTTTGTTTTTTTTATTTTTTTCATTGTTGTTATTTCTTGCTAACTGATCGTCACTCATTCCATTAGCGAGAAGCAGCTGCAACATCATGCCACATGCCACATAGTACATCATTCTTCATTACGAGCACCAGCGTTGCTGTAAATTTTTTTTTGTTTCTTTCAGCTACTGCCTCGACTCAATCTTTTACCTGACACCTGCTTTTGTTTTCCACAACCGTGGTTCGCCATTTGTCATACATACATACAATACATACATTGATTTCATGACAATACTTCGGCATTTGTTGCTCTTATAGTTCGCCGTGTTGCCCTTTAAATTTGTTTGTATGTACATACATATGTACATATTCATATACATGAACGTATTTAAATATACGAGCATATGTACATATATTTTCCAGCACACCTCCTCAATTTGTATACCAATCAGTAAAATTGTATTTGATTTTTTATTTGGAAAGTTTTGTTTTTTTTGACAGAAAGTTAAATTGCATTTTCAATTAACATAACAGGGACAACAAAACACAACAACATAAGAGAACTACAAAGAGCACTGCGCACTGTGGGTCAGATCTCGAAAAAAGCTGGTCATAATATCATAACTTCTAAACTATTATTTGGATCGCTTAATAATGTACTAGAGTGGTGTAAAGGAGGAATCAGCCATTTAGGATATTGCATTTGTAGTCACCCGGTTATTACGCAGAGTTTGATACAGGGTCTCAAAGTGGTTCACTATGGTGCTGTTAATGTTTTAAAGACCTGTAACTTCTACAATACTGAGCGGATTTTTTAAATTTCCTAAGAGACACAAATATAAAATTAGCTGATATGATTGATTTATCTCTGACCATTCAAAAGATATTTGCAGTCAATAATAAAAAACGTCAATATTTGTCTGGCCTTTTTTTATTTTTTTATTAATAGTTCACCTATTTTTAATCAAATCTTAATTTTGAAAACACTGTCGTATTACAAACACTGCAGGAAAGAATAAATTGAAATAGTTTTTAATTTATCTTAATTCGTTTGGAAATGACAGGTTCCCAAAGTTACAAATTTCTTTTAACCTCAAAAAGTTCAAAAATGTTGTTAAAAAGGTGTTTTAATCTTAATCATCTCCTATTTTTTTCTTCCTCGTCAATGAAATATTCATCATCATCCATGCCAGTTTCTTCGTCATCTGCATCGGAGTCTTCATCATTTTCGATGTCTGTTTCCTCGTCATCTGCAGGGTCTATGAAATAGCTCCCACGAAATAAGTCCCACTTTTAAAAACGAAATAAGTCCCACCAAAAATTGCTATTTTGAAAGTGGGAGTTATTTCGTTTTTAAAAGTAGGACTTATTTCGTCAATTGGTGGGACTTATTTCGTTACGCGTTTTTATTTTAAGTGGGACTTGTTTCGTTTTGAGTGGGAATAAATTCGTTTTGTAAAGTGGGAGTTATTTCATACCCCTAAATTTATATTTTGGTGGGATTTATTTCGTTTTAAGTGGGACTTATTTCATTTTCATAATTTTGCATTTTAAGTGAATGCTTAATAATTTTTGCCGTTATTTGTTGCTCTTCACGTTGTTTCTCATTGAATTTCATAATGTTCTTTTTGTTGCTTTTTAAAAAAAATTTATTGTATTGTAGAATATGCTTTCGAAAAGTTCCGTTATTTCTTGCTCTTTACGAAATGAATAGTATTGTTTCAAATTTGCTTCTCTCACAAATTTCTATCTCTTCCATTATTACCTGGAATGCACATTTCGGATAGCTTCCAACTACTAACCGAATATTTAGGAAAATTTAACGCTTTAGATAGATTCAAATCATTTATAAAATATTTTGAGAATCAATGGATGCAAAAGGTACAATATTCCATTTTACAGAATATTTACAAAAAGGTGTTATGATTTCATTATTACAGATCGATGGATGCAAAAGGTACAATATTCCCTTTTACAGAATATTTACAAAAAGGTGTTATGATTTCATTATTACAGATCGGTCCACATAACTTTTCAGTTTTCGATTCTGAAATCCGCACTACGTCTGCAATAGAAGCTTACAATAGCGTCATAGGAAAAAGCATTCCAAAGAACGCTACTCCCGCCAAGGGTTGCTCGAATATCGAAAAGTATCGTATTTTCCAATACATACTTTCAAATAGCAGCTTCATAAAAAGAGTTTCAAAATTTTTTTACGATAATATTATTGTTATCATGGTTAATATGTTTACCAAATTTAGTGACCATACCTAGCAACGTTTTTGATATACAGACATTTTTTCCTAAGTGGGCGTGGCAACGCAGATTTTTCAAAATTTCATAAAATTGTTCCTGATAACAAATTTCACTCAATTTTCTCTTATAGATACCGAAAAAACGAAGTTTTTGCTTTTTCCAAAATTTCCGTTATATGGGAGGTGGGCGTGGTTATTGACCGTTCTCGACCGTTTTCTATACGACCAATATACCCTGGCCAAAGGGCAATCTATGTACCAAGTTTCATTAGGAAATCTCAATTTTTACTCAAGTTATGGTAACCACGGACAGACGTTCTGATCATTTTGATGTATATATCTATCTCGATTATTTTTGGCTGTTACAAACAACCGTTTTGCGAAGAAAGTTAATATACCCATGGGTACATACAAGTACAAAAAAAGTTGTCAAACATTATCCATCGTTAGCAATTGTCCACACTCTACTTAAGATAAAAAAAATTCATGAGTAACAGCTTAATTTTCTTACTTGTCAAAACAATGCCAGATTTTCAGAAACCATCTGTTTTTTCATAAAGAATCATTATGCTCTACTGTGAAACCATTCAAAATCACTTTTTCAAATTAAAGATTATATGCGTGTTCATCATCGGTAATAATACTGCAAATATTGTGAAGGTAAATTTGATTTTGTGTAATAAAAGTTTGCGCACACTTATGTACATATGTATGTATAAATTTGTACATATTTCCGCATAGAATGTGATAACGGCAATGAGTTTGTTCACTTAGTTGGACATTGTTGAGCCAAAGTTGGTCTTTGTCTGCTATGCGTGTACACAAGATTATTTATTTATAACTGCGTACACATACTTGCCATTATTCACTCATTTCGAATAACCAAAAACCTCCAGCATGCGCTCGCTGATTGCCATTGACGGAAATTCACGAAAATATGTATTACTTTGTAAGCAATACCTAGGTATACGCATACGTACATACATTCATACAAATACATATTCGAATATAAAAATTAAATTGACATGAGAAAGCTCTTTACGAAATGAATAGTATTGTTTCAAATTTGCTTCTCTCACAAATTTCTATCTCTTCCATTATTACCTGGAATGCACATTTCGGATAGCTTCCAACTACTAACCGAATATTTAGGAAAATTTAACGCTTTAGATAGATTCAAATCATTTATAAAATATTTTGAGAATCAATGGATGCAAAAGGTACAATATTCCATTTTACAGAATATTTACAAAAAGGTGTTATGATTTCATTATTACAGATCGATGGATGCAAAAGGTACAATATTCCCTTTTACAGAATATTTACAAAAAGGTGTTATGATTTCATTATTACAGATCGGTCCACATAACTTTTCAGTTTTCGATTCTGAAATCCGCACTACGTCTGCAATAGAAGCTTACAATAGCGTCATAGGAAAAAGCATTCCAAAGAACGCTACTTTTTTAAAATTTGTAGCATTTTCCAAGATGCCAGAATTTGAAAAAGTAAGAAAATTTGAACTATGGATGAATACCAATGGAAGTGTGGGAAAAAAGCGTATTAAAAAGTCCTGTGTTTTGAAAGCAGATATGATTTCGAAATTCAAGAATGATCTCTTACAAGGTACTATAACTCCTTCTAAATTCCTTGACCAACTGGTGTTATCAAAAAATAATTTAATTGTACAAATGGAGCCTGATGAAGATCTTTTTGAAGAATTATCATATTTGGAAGAGGACATTGAAGACGAGTCGTTAAACCATATTGAAACCAACCAGAATACAATTAATAATAATATGTGTGTGGTTTGTTTCATAAAGCAGCCAAATATCTTATTTTTTCCTTGTAAGCACTTGAAAATTTGCAGTGAATGCTGTCTTGCAATGCAAACTCACAAAATTGATCAAACCAGTAAACTAGAATGTCCATTCTGTCGTGCAGAAGTTCATGAAACCCTTCAAATATTTATCTGATAAATAAATGATTTTTTTATGGAGGGGTGCGATAGAGCCATGAAATATAAGGCCATTATGGCTTTGTTTCTCATTTTTTTCTTATGCAAAAAGTTATATATTGGACATTTCGTAAAAGGGACAACCATAATTTTTTTGTCCTTATCTCTCATGGCTCTCCTTTTTTTGTTATTAATTACTTTATACTTACTATAATAAAAAAACTTTAAAGAAATGTGTACAAATAGGTACCGAACTTAACTACTGGAAAAACAATATTAAAAAAAATTGTTGACGTAATTACGTATGTATGTGTTTTATATATTTTTAGTAGGAAATTGAAATTCGTTTTCCATGTTTTCTAATATCACCATTACAAAATACAACTAATCCCAATGCCACGTTAAAACTATAATACCGTCTACCATGCACTGGATCTTCAAGCCATTTATAAAGGTCGATAATTTTAATCTGATGGTCCTTCCGAAACGGTTTCCATCTTAATAATAAGAACAATTGATCTGTACTTAATCCATTTACGAACCCAAACGTTGTTACTAGTAGGCGTTCTCTATACGTTCCTTGACCGAAAAAAGAATTAATAATAAATTCTGGAACTCTATCAAAATTCGAAATATCCATTCCATTAAGAAGCCTTCTGCAAGCTTGCATACGATTTTTCTTTATTATTCCTCTGCTTTGATTATTCATATTATTCGACGTGTGTTTTTTTCGAAGAGCCAAATACTTCTTATTTGAAATCACATTAAACAGTGAAAAAGTGGGACTTATTTCGTTTATGAAAGTGGGATTTATTTCATTTAAGAAATATATTATTCAAGGGGGAGTTATTTCATTTTGAGTGGGAGTTATTTCATTTCAAGTAAATTTTTAAATCATTTCATTTTGGTGGGACTTATTTCGTTTTCAAAAGTGGGACTTATTTCGTGGGAGTTATTTCATTTTTTTAAGCACTTTTTGGTGGGACTTATTTCGTTTTTAAAAGTGGGACTTATTTCGTGGGAGTTATTTCATAGACCCCATCTGCATCGGAGTCCTCATCATCTTCCGCCACAGGAACCAAGAGGGCAACAGCTTCTTGCAGCAAACTCTTCAATTTGGTTGTTATTGATTTTCTTAGAGATGAAATGTAGGGGTCTGTGGTTGCCAACAATCTCCTGAACACGTCTTCAATAGTCTTAACTCTTGAAAACTTTCGAGAAAAACTCAAACGATACCGCTTTATCAACTTATTGGTTGATTCTTGAGCATCCTCCGAGAGTTGACCGATGGGTAAAATGGCCGATGAAATAATGTCTGGTCCGTGGATCAGCAATCTATGGACTGATGTTGGCATGTTGTACCAGGGGTATTCCTTGACGTAGTGTCTGGCAGTTGATAAGGCGTAAGCTCGATACTTTTCAACGTCGATTTCACGTCCACTCGAAATCGTCTGCAAAATGATATGGAAACGGTGGATTAGTTCTTTGGAAATACCAGTTATCAAGGATGACGTTTCAGTGTTTTCAAAGAAACGTCGAGCTGTATTTCCATCATTAGTGCTGCCGAACCCTTGTTTTGGCATGTCGACTAAAATTCCTAGTTGGTCTTTGAAAGCTTTTTGAATGCTGGCTTTCATTGTTGCTTTTTCCTGCTTATCTTCTTCTTTACGCGCTTGCCACTTTTTCGTATTTTTTTGGTATCCCAAATGAATACAGCATTCAAAACATCGAATCCAGGCGTGAATAGTTGACAGTCCGTACTGTAGATAATCGGTGGTTACCGGCCTTTTCAAAACTTCGTCAATGTTATTAAATTGCTTGGACGTTGCCTGGCAGAGATAGCACCGTTGCGCAGATTTTGTATTGGTGATAGCATTGCATACTTTACCATCTATCATGGTCATAGTTAAACTGTATCGAATCAAAACATTTTTCGTATGAATGATTGTTTTTAATGGCTGGAGTTGTTCGATCTGTTTGTCGAAATGCGCTTTCTCGTTTAAGGAAGTAACGTCGGTTTCCTTCGAAAATTCTAATTTCAGAGGTCTGCAAAAGAGGGTTGAAGACGGCTTCGGATTACTCCAATATATCTTTTCTTCTTTCGTTTCTTGACATACACCCACAAGTCGCAATGGTACGAGCGAAGTAAAAAATAAGATGGCGTCGGATATATTCGGATCTTCGAACTTCATTTTATAAATGCTTTGTCCGGAAGATCCATCGAAGCCCCACTTACAAATGAAAGTCATATTAGACATTTCTAAATCACTCATACCTGTAATAATGTCTCGGTTCAGCAGTAAAACGCGTTGAATGGTGTGGTCTAATAAAGCTTGCAACTGTACCTAAGCCTTTGATTCGGTAAAAATAAGTTTGTCGTCTGCAGAGTAGCAAAGTTTTTTTGCTGCAAATACAGCTGAGTATGGTGGATATAGTGTATTTAAACCTTTTGCTTTTGCCTGATTTCTCAAATGCTGGTATGAAGCTTTCGTTAATTTCAAATCTAAGAGAAGTGCTACAGCTTCATTCGCATCATAAAAGGGTGGCAATGATGATGACAGTCGCAAGCCTTCCTTGTATTTTGTTGCCTTGGATGGACTTGACAGTGTTACGTCTTTCACAATATTCGCAGCGTCTAAGTGCCCCGAAGTTCGAAGAGTCATTTGCGTAGCGAACGATAATTCGACAGAACTGAACTTCGTACGTATCTCCTCAGTTCTCCTTCTTTTAGACCTATCAGATAATGCTTCAAAATTTCCGGCAGGTCGACCTGTTGATTTATTTACAGTTGAACATTTTGCATCAATCGGAAAATTTACTTAATTTATTTAACCTACTAAATTTATTTAACCATCTTTCATTATTCTTGAAAAAATAATCTTGTCGTCGAGCTGCTTCCTTATATTTGCTTCTAAGCTTTGACAATAAAGTAGAAATGGTACGTTTCATGTCATCGGGGATTGTAATTATATATCCACTCTTTTCTGTCAATGACTTTTCCTATGATCACTTGCAAATCGCTTGTAATATATCCTTTTGTTATAAGAAAGATCTCTTTGTTCGAAAGTCCAAGAGGTGGATCTGATGCACCTGAAATTTATTTATGTATGTATTTATTTATTTATTAATGCATTCATTTATATATACATATGTATATATATTTATATACTTTACCATGCTTCTAGGCATCGATTAATATTAAAATTGTACAATTACTTACCTTCCATATTTGTAAAGAGTTATAACAACTTCAATCGGTTTACTCTGAATGTTTTCGGAACTTTTATCAGTCTATATCGCACAAAAACTTAAAAAAAAGTAATGCACGTGGTTCACTTTGGGTGCGTTCCAAATCAATAAAAACAAATTTGTAAACACAAAAAGCAAAACAAATAACGGAACTTTTTGCAATGCCTACTGAAAAGCTTAAATTATGATAAGGTGCACATCACAGCGCAGTTGTATTCAACGTACACCCAGTTTTATTAAAATTTTATTTAAAACTTTTACAGTTGTTTCAACTTCAAGTGGTACACATATGTATGTACCATCCGTAGTAAAATGGTTAAAATATGGCTCAAATTTGTAGAAAACATTTAAGTTAACATTTTTGGTTTGTTTATGGTTTCTTTTTGGATATATTGTAACAAATCATAAAAACCACCCATAAAAAGGGGCGGGGCGGGAATAAAATGTTCTACAAAAATGTTGGCCATTAAATTTTACTATACCAACACACCAAAGCCCACAAATTAACACAAACACCAAAAATTAGGGTTAATTTAGTTATTATTCACATTTTTCAAGAATTTTCATTTTGCAATTTTGAATTAAAACATGGCTCAAATGCGGAGTAGTGCCTAGTAGCAGAATTTTAAGGTTATGTTACAAAGACTATACTTTATCCCTGAGAAAACAGTGCAAATCAAAGCGGTATATCGTGGAATTCGTAACTTAGCTGTATTTTTTAAGAACATTTAAAAAAAATTTCGATAATTTTTCTGTATTAAGTATATTCAATAAATAACATTTATAATTAATTATTTAATAATAATATTAATGTTTTTTAATTAGTACATACCCCCTGGAACACGTTCCCTTTTGAAAATATTTGTTTCATATTCACGCAACAGCAATACTTATCTTCGATGACAAGACTAATTTGTAGCCTTATCGGCTGCATGCACAACGAACAAAATACTGGCGCGTTACACCTGAAATATAACGAATGAAATGAACAGCTGCTCGTCTGTACAGTTAACATTGAGTAGTTCCAACATCACTGTAGCCAGCCTGATAGTCCAAAATTATAATGTAGAAGGTTTTTTTTTTCCGTTATGACCAGCTTTTTCGAGATCTGACCCACAGTGCTGCGCAACAATTGGCAAATCAATTTCGATATTGAGTTTGAAACGTACAGATGATATTATTGTCCATTTGTGTTTAATTTTTAAGACTTAAAAATTCTTATTCATAACACAGTTCATTCTTAAAGAAAAAACCATGCAAAAAAGTTTCAGATTTCGTAGATAAATAAAAAAAATCAATAAATTTTCATCGAAAATATATTATCCCAGTAATGACAAAATTCTTCCGAATATGCAGCCCTATACAGTTTAGTTAATGAAGTTCTATGAAACAAAAATTAGCATCCACAAGTTGTTTGGTAAAAAGTTCTAATATATAAGCGCCACTTGAAACATTTACTAAAATTAATAGGGTAAAAACTCCATCACTTTTTAGAAAAAGTTTAAAGGTAAATATTTTGATTTTGTTTGGTTTTATGTCAAGCATGAAACTTAATTAAGTATGCTTCTGTTATAAAATGGAAAGAATTTTGAAAATATCAATTCGTATTAAGTCACAAGTATAACCACTATGTACGTACATACTCACAAGCAATTAGTTATTAATTATATATTTCCACAACTTTATTCACAAATATTTCCAAAAGTTTCCAACAGTTCCTAAACAACTTTGACTTACATATTTCATTCGAAATTTTACTTTCGTACTCAAAATATTCATATGCACGTACTTATATACATATGTACATACACATATTTCTATTTTATTTACAATCAAATTTGTAGATATTTTATCTTAATTCAAGTGTTCTTCACACACCCACACTAGTCACAACGATTTGAAATTACTTTCGAAAATTTTATTTAATTGAAATTTAAACTAAATTTGTCAAAATCAGTTAACGTTGATAAATTAACTGATTAGCTATAGCAGAGTGGGTAATCAGATTTGCTTAAGATTGTAGAGACTTGAGTGAGGAGTCGTTTAATATTGCTTGTACGTCACCCTGGCTTCACTTGCCTTGGAAGCGCTAGGGAAAGGGAGGTGAGTCATATACATATGTAGCTAACGATGATGTGAGACGATAGTGGATATAATTTATGTTATTACTAAACCATTAACTGTAGGACGTAGGTTGAGACCACTTTCAAGAGGTTTTGGGATTTGGATAGCACAAAAATTAGCCCATATAACTATAAATTTTTTGGGGTCCCTGAATTCTAGTATAAGATCTAGTTTTTCTTCAGTAAGTTATACACTTTTAGTTCATTGCAGTTCACTTAATGCATTTTTCCACATCAGTGACGCGCTTTTCTGTTGCTGGTTCGGTTTTGAATTTTTATCGGCGCGGTAATAGGTTCTACAAGGCTAAAAAGCTAAAAGGATAATCGCATTACATTTTTCGGTTACCCTGGTTATATTCCTTTTGTGCTTAAGTGTTTGAGGTTAAGAAAAATCCTGACGTAATGGAAAAGTACCACATTGTTCTAACTCTTCTTCTTAAAAGGGTGCCAACCAAAATTTTTTTTTTAAACTTAACGGTCTATACAGAAATCATTTCGAATTTCGCAAGTCAAGATCAGTTGAGTATTTAACAGTATTGAGTATCGTAGCTCAGCAGTATTGGCCTTGCTTGGCTGGAACTCGAGGCCATTTTAGTAGTTTTCTTGTTTCTAGGATAGTGCTACCAGGGCCTTTTACCAGTTTAAGAAATATCACATTTGAATATTTACTGAAGCACGTGATTGTAATCGCGAATGATTCGTAAAATTATATAAATACCAAAAATTGTTTCTTTACTGCTACTGATCTGCGTTTATACTGAATGTTTCCTGTTCGTCTCTCAGATTTTCAGAATCATATTACCGAATTTCATGTCTCTTAAAACCGCTGGTGATTTCGTATTTTCCACGTGCAGCCAACTCTGCCTTTATTTAGTTCCGTAGCCGAAGCCGCGCAGTACGTACAAAGGATCGCTTAAAATACTTCCGGTATTGTGTATCCATAGAAACAAGCTTCGAAATATTGATAATACATAGCCAGCTATGGGTAAAAATATCCTTTTAAAAACGAAATGGCTGTTAATCATTTAGTGAGTGAAAATATTTAACATAAAATCACTTAATAAGCGGTAGTCGACAATTCGGACAATCATTTATGGAAAAAATGCATTATTCAAGCAAAATCAATTGAATGATTTAAACATTTTCTAACAATGGAAACAAACAAGCAAAAGTGATTTTATCAACATAAATTGCAAATGGTAAGCAACAAAAATGTGGCACAGCTGGGGAAAATGAAGCAAAAATTAAAAAAAAAGTAACGCTTTGCTGAGGATGAGTCCCTTTTGTTTCACGCTACATACAAACATCACTTGCTGGCTGGTAGCAACAATTTAATTACAAATAAAGTAATTTTTAATTGAATAACCACGAAGGGCACACAAATAGCGCGGCACAAGCTCCACACATAAGTAATTTGTTAAACCATTCAATGCTTTAATGTGATACATGAACATAAACAGCTGTTCATTTGCATAGGAGCAGCGTCTTTTATGCTTTTTTAAAAAATATTTTTCTTTATTCAATTTTTAATATTTTTCTATTAAAATTTCGATCGTTCCCTAACAAAACCACATCAGCCCAATCTTAAGTCTTTGTGTTTAATATTACAAGAAAAAGGTACAATTCAAGTGAACGCAAGTGTGTGAATAAATTACACTCTAACGATCACAGTAGATTTTTATAACTTCTTGTTTTAGTTAGAGAATGGAATGGATTTTAATTGAAATATTTTGAAAAACAAAAATACCCCGAAAAAAACTTAAAAGACGCTGCCCCTATTCAAGCGAGCAGGAGTGTTTGAATGCATATAAGTTAACGTCACTAACATTTAAAATTCTCACGAATTCTTTCCCACGCTAATGCAGTGCACCTGCATTCGAAAATTACATATTTGCACGCGCATCCGCCGAATTCGCAGACTACAAGTCTGGACACCCGACACCCTCAATCAAGGCCAGTACATGGCACCTGTCGTTGCAACGTGACATTGAAGGTTTGAGAGGTATAGACTTAAGTTAAATGAAAACTTGTAGTTAGTCCTAATTTGAAGTTTAAATAAAGTACACGGTTTGCAGCCGTAAAAAATTATTTTTTTAATAAACTTAACCTTGTTGAGTTTAACTGGCGCCCAACGGCCCAGTCGCGTTCGTCCGAATAAGTAGGCCCTGAAGTAGTGCCGCGCGCTTCCTATAAAAAGGAAACCGGGTTTTTTCCGTGTTAAAGTGCAATATTTGGAAGACCAGGCCCTCAAGTAGTGCCGGAACGAGACTGGTAGGACTCAGTGGAGAGCTTCGGTAGAAGACAGCCACGCACCCACGCAGAGTGCGCAACGGTGGACCCCAGTAGCTAAGCAATGCAAAAAGGAGCAGCCCCGTACGCCGTGGGATTAGCTAAGTAAGAGACTAAGTATAAGAAATAGAATTAAGAGTGAGAAAAAGTGTAATAAAATTAAAAATTTTAAAGTTTCAATTAGAATTAAAATTTCTTAAGAAAAGAAAAGTGAAATAAATATTATAAATTAAAAATTTTAAAGTTTCAATTAGAATTAAAATTTTTTAAGAAAAG
The DNA here is from genome assembly GCA_963971545.1 of Philophylla caesio. Lineage (NCBI taxonomy): Eukaryota > Metazoa > Arthropoda > Insecta > Diptera > Tephritidae > Philophylla > Philophylla caesio. Next base: position 27,091,253 of record OZ020609.1, on the reverse strand, counting down.
AAAAGTGAAATAAATATTATAAATTAAAAATTTTAAAGTTTCAATTAGAATTAAAATTTTTAAGAAAAGAAAAGTGAAATAAATATTATAAATTTAAATTTTATAGTTTAATTAAAATTAAATTTTTAAAGATAAGTGAAGTTGAGTTAAGAAATTTTTAGATATTATATATATTACTTATTTGAATATTAAAATTTCTTCTTTTATTACAAAAGAAAAGATTCCACGTACATCACAATTTTTTTTAAGTGCTAAATTCAAAAATATATAATATAAAAGGCTTGTACATCCTTGAAATAAATACAACTAAAAGCTTCCAGCTTTATAAAATAATCATATCTCTGCGATTCACTCCGAAAGGGGGACCCTCCAGAGAATATTAAATTAAATTAATAAAACAAAAAAAGAGTTTCCAAAAGAAAATGGCACAAAATAATATAATCCGACCTTCCCTGCTTACAGGCGGTGGTGCACCTATACAAGGTGCAGCAGCACCCCAGCAGCCTCCCATCCCCTCCACCACCCAAACGGCAAATGCCACTCCTGAATTTAGGAGTATAATTAGGGACTTAATGTCGGAAATATTAATTGCCGACGATAGCAACTTCCTTAGGGGCATCCTTCAGCCCGCACAGCAAGTAGTTTCCGACCAAACCATTGACGATCTCTATAGAAATAACCTATCCGACATGGACAAAGTTCCGGACGTTGTTAGGTCCTTACGTGAATTTAGTGGTAATCCAGCAGAATTCAGCAGCTGGAAAAAAAGTGTTGAGAGAATCCTTAAAATCTACGAACCTAGCGTAGGTTCACCTAAATATTTCGGTATTTTAAACGTAATCCGTAATAAAATTGTGGGCAGTGCAGATGCTGCATTGGAGTCTTATAACACTCCTCTAAATTGGAAAGCAATATCCCGCTGTCTCACTATGCATTATGCAGGCAAAAGAGACTTGAGCACGTTGGAATACCAAATGACTTGTTTAATACAAGGCAGGAAAACTGTGCATGAATTCTATGCGGAGGTATATTCCCACCTTTCTCTCATTCTGAACAAAATATCTTGCATGGATATAAGCGAGGAAGCTATGCGTGTTATTACGCATACGTACCGCGATAAAGCCCTTGATACTTTTGTTAGGGGACTATCTGGTGATCTTTCTAGGCTCCTTGGCATGAAGGAACCAGCTGACTTACCCGAAGCCTTGCACTTGTGTGTAAAACTGGAGAATCAGAACTTCAGAGCTGTGCATGCAAATAATCAGTACGGCTTACCAAGAAAATTAAATCATCCTTCTGCACCATTTGGAATGCAATTACAGCAAAAACCTCCACTTCCACCAAAAAAATTCCCATATCCTGACCAAACGTTTTATCCGCAGCGTGCACATATACCGCAATCGTTTTCTCCAATCAATCGATTTACCCAGCAACCCCTATACTTCCAACCTCAATACCAGCATCAGAATAACATACAACCACCAGTCTCCGACTAACTCCCGTGCTTAACAGTCGTGTCCGATAGGTCAATACCGTAGTTGTGCGAGCGTAGTGAACATAAGTGTCTTTCTCACGTGTTTTTCGCGTGTTTCATATCATAAACACAAAAGTCACACTAATTTTCATTTTCCTCAAAAACAATTAACAAAGCAGTGCATTGAGTGTTTTAAATGGGTAAAGACACATCGATCCCTTCGGGGAATCGATTTAGCATACTTGGTGAAAGTATGCTAGTCTCCCCAAAAGCCAAACGTAAAAAAACCAACACAAAAGACTCTTTCCCAACTCTTTCAATCGTAAATCACACAAACAACAATGATGATCCAAAATTCATTGTTATACAATCAACTGACACGTGTTACCCCCTTTCCAAGTTCAGCGTTTTCGCTAAAAAGAAAGCTATTGATAGCATTAGTACTGAGTACTTATCAGTAAGTATACTTCGTGACAACAGCTTGCTCCTGCTAACTAAATCACAAAAAGTAGCAGACAAATTTATTAAATCCAAAAACTTTGGCGGCCTTTGCCCTATTTCTGTAACTCTTCACGAGCAACTTAACACCTGCAAAGGCACAATTTTTGACAGAAATCTTGCCCATACGGATGACAAAGAAATATTAGATGCTCTCAAACCGCAAGGCGTTGTTGGTATTCATAAATTTACACGTACCATCAACAATGAGAAAGTACCAACTGGAAGAATTGTTCTATCATTCAATTTGTATAAAGTTCCCTCTTCTATTGACATTGCCTGGTATTCAGTGCGTGTTGAAGAGTACTTTCCCACTCCAATGAGATGCCGCTCATGCCAACTACTAGGTCACACTATAAAAAGATGCAAGAACAACATAATCTGCGAAAATTGCAACCTTCCCCCTCACAACACTCTACCATGCCAACGCACAATGTGCGCAAACTGCTACGGGCCTCATCCCGCCTCTGCCAAAGACTGTCCAAAGTATTTGCAAGAAAAGGAAGTATTGAAGATTAAAACCCAAAATAAATGCAATTACCCTGAAGCCAGGCGCATTTACACAGCACAAAACCCATTAAAAATCAATGGCACACAAACGTATGCTTCAGTCTTAAGCCCCACACAAACTTCCAACGTCCCAACAACTCCATTAAATTCGACTGATACTTCCCCTGCCTCCACTACCTACAATGCAGTACCTACCATGCTCCCACCCAACTCTAATGATCAATCTCTTTCCCCACTTCCAGTAAATTCCTATGTCCGTTCCAATACCACCTCAACATCTACCTCTCAAACCCTCTCACTCAACGCCAGCGAACAACCTTGCCTCTCTTTAGCGACAATCTCTTACCCTTTCTCTTATGTTAACTCTCAAAACCAACAAACTAACAACACCACTGACAGCATACACAGCACAAGCAACGAAGAACATTCAGCATCACATACTCCTTCACCTATTGACACTACTCTTAACGAACAAACTCCTCTTGGATTTAACAACACAAATAAAACCACTAGCATCGCTCTCGATCGCAATCTCACCACAGATGACGACGATCACCTAACAACACGCTCTTCCCTTCGAATCACCGATCAGTCAAACTCTCCTATATCTCACGTAGCAAACATCGGTTTAAATACCAATCCCACCACACAATCTCAATCCATTATTCAATCTCTGCTATCCACAATGTCAGAAGTATACAACAACAACAACACTGATATTGAAGAACCCGTGCTATAAGTTATTTTCGCTGATAATAACATTAATAGTACATTTTTAAACTATAAACAAAGTATAATGATTCTTAATATTCTACAGTGGAATATTAAAGGATATCAGAATAACTACTTAGAATTAGAAACCATAGCAAAACACCGCAAGCCACATATAATTTGCTTGCAAGAAACCCATATAAAACCCAATTACTCACCACATTGCCCTAAGCAATATGCTTCATATTTTTATAACTTTCCTAACACTAACTACTCTAAGCAAGGTTGTGGTTTATTAGTTCATAAGAACATTCCACACAAAAAAATCCACATAAACACAAACTTATTAATAATTGCCATCGAATTCAACGTAAAATACCCAATCACTATAATGTCAATGTATATACCCCCTCATCAAAAATTCTCGCAGCTTGACCTGTCTCAGCTTATCTCTGCAGTTAACACTCCAATAATCATTTGCGGCGACTTCAATGGTTGGAGTCCACTTTGGGGTTCACCACACGTAAACCATAGGGGCGCAATAATAGAAGATTTTATCCTTGGCTCGGACCTATGTATCTTAAACGACAACAGCCCAACACATTTTTCGACACATAACACGTTCACCCATGTAGATTTAACCATATGTTCACCCCAACTGCTACCTATCGCCTCATGGCATACACTGGACGATTTACACAACAGTGACCATTTTCCAATCATTAGCACATTCTCCATTTCAAACCAAAATATTTCATACAACAATAGAGTTAGCAAATATAACACTGCCAAAGCCGACTGGACTAAATACCAAAACATGTTAAACGACAAGAAGCTTCCTAATTTCGACAATAATAATCCTAATAAAGAGGCTGCAATAATACAAAGGACTATTCGCACAGTCGCTAATCAAACAATCCCAGTTTCAAACTATCGTAAAAGTTCGAGAAATGTTCCATGGTGGTCAATAGAGCTTAGTTCACTAAGAAATGAGAAAATAAAAGCTTGGAGAGAATATCAAAGACACCCTAACCCAGACTACTTGATAGCCTATAAGAAATGTAACGCCCGCTTCAACAGAGAGAAAAAACTCGCAAAAACTAAGAGCTTTGAGGACTTCTCAGAAAAATTGAACCCCAATTCGTCGACCAAGGACATCTGGAAGGGTATCAAAACCCTCACGGGAACTTACTCCCCAAGAAATATAATCCATATTACCACCAACAACTCAACAACAACAGAACCCCAGGAAATAGCATTGAGATTTGCAGAGCACATCTCAGAGTCATCAGAAACAATCAACTTTCCCCTTCAGTTCATAGCCGCCTTTAACAACATCCCGCAAATGAACGCAGCTAATGTCACAGACACCCAAGCATTGTTCCTTGAAAGCGACATCACTTCGAATGAAATAGATCTTGCCCTCAAGACCACTAAAGGTAACACACCAGGACTCGATAAAATAGACTATGAAATGATACGTAAAATTCCGCTATCCCTGAAAAACAGGCTCCTCCTCCTCTAGAACTCCATTTTCAATCAGGGTATAATACCACAGAGTTTCAAGACAGCCGTAATTGTTCCGATACTGAAACCTCATAAAGACCCATTAGATATTACAAGCTACCGGCCTATCTCTCTAATACCCTGCATTAGTAAAATAATGGAGAAAATAATATCAAAAAGACTTATGTGGTTCTTAAAAACAAAAAAACTCTTATCGCCGTACCAAACTGGCTTCAAATCCGGCACCAGTACTCTTGACGCTCTAATTTTCCTGGACCACCATGTATCTAAACAATTTTCCATAAAAAATCACACCTCCATACTTAGCATTGACTTCTCCAAGGCTTTTGACACAATCGGCTGTCATTTGATACTCAAGAAGCTGCAAGACTGGAAGCTTGGCTCAAAAATGTTTAATTACATAAAATCCTTCCTTAGCAACCGCAAATTCCGTTGTAAAGTAAACAGCTTATTTTCCCCCACACTTGCCCTGCATAATGGGATTCCTCAAGGATCTCCGCTTTCAGTCACACTCTTCTTAATAGCTTTTGAAGACATTAGCAGGATTATGAGTCAACAAAACAACATCAAGCATTGTCTATATGCCGATGATCTTTTTCTATTAAGCAACCGTAAACAAACACACGACATTGAAAACTCTTTCAAAAATGCTTTGAGTGCCATAGACGCATGGTCGCAACATTCAGGTGCTTTCATTTCATTTGAAAAATGTAAGCACTTGCATGTTTGCAAAAAGCGCAACTGTAGCCATTTAAAACTTCAGTACAACAATAAAATTATAGCTAACACAAACTGTATGAAAATATTAGGTGTACATTTTGATAATAAAAATAATTTTAAGAACCATTGTATACAATTGAGAAGCGACCTAGCTACCAGACTTAGTATAATAAAATATTTGTCTTCAAGAAAAAGTTTTGTTCATACAAATACGTTACTTAATATAACTAAGTCGATTATACAAAGTAAAATAGATTACGGCTTGCAAGTGTACGGAAAGTGCGCAAAATCCTCACTCAGTACAATAAAGGCACCGTTCCACGCTGCGATAAGGAGAAGCTTAAGGGCGTTCCGGACAACACCAATCAAAAACCTACTTGCGGAAAGTGGTTTCCAAGCCACAGAAGACCGTTTAAAGTTCCTCAGGAGTCGTATTATCCACAAACTTTTCTGCGATCCTACACATATTCTTTACCACGAAAACCGATTACTAGGAAATAGAAAGAAACCACTTGCCTATAAATCGGCGCTGAGCGAAATAAGAGAACTCGCAGACTATTTAAAAATGGACATAACGCCAATGAAAATACCTCCATCCAACTTTCCGCCTTGGGCATTGGACCCAAAAAGTTTTCTAAACGAACTGACTCTCCTTCGAAAAGATATCACCAATAACGTCACTTACCAACAAAAGTACCGGAGTATTGCAAACACACTAAAGCTTAATGGCTGGAACTTAATATTTACAGATGGTTCCAAACAAGACTTCGGAGTTGCATTTGCGGTCACAAGCACGACCGGACGAACTCTTTCGCACGGCATATTACCCCATCACGCCAGCGTGTTTGATGCTGAATTGCAGGGGGTAATTTCAGCACTAAATTTGGCTAGCAAAGAAAATAAAAAATTTGTTATATGCACAGATAGCCTATCAGTTTTCAATGCTGCAAAAAACATTCAAATGGATGTGGGCCCAACATACCATCTTCAACAACTTATTATGAAATCATCGCCAAATGTTAAATTAATGTGGGTACCTGCACACTCAGGCATACCCGGTAACGAGTTCGCGGATCAAGCTGCAAAGTTCGCATTAAAGTCCTGTTTATACTCATTCAACCCACTTGGCACAAAATCTATTAAAAACATCTATTCGAAGGCCTTAAAGAGTCATATAAACAACGATTGGTCCTCGTACCAACACGAATACAAAGATGTTAACCCCCACGGACACAGAATTTCCCTTCCCACTGCAACATCAACCTGGATGAATAAATGCTTTGTCCGTCTTCGGCTGGGCCATACTCAACTAACGCATGAACATTACTTGGCAAGTAGTCCTCAACCCATCTGTAACTTCTGCCACGCCAGCAACCTGAGCATACGCCATATCCTGCTACACTGCACATCAATCTCAAGCATACATACAGAAATATTTAAAGACGAAAACGCACTTACCATCCTTTCCGATCCTTCTGAATCAAATATAAGAACAATTGCAAAACTTCTAAAAACTCTAAAAATTTTCCATCTTATCTAATTAATTTTAAGTAGAATCGACTCATAACTGTATTATTAAATGACTAAGCCGATAGCCCTGGTAGCTAGTGCGTATATATTAATATTGTAATTTTTAATTATAAACATTAATAAAATAATAATAATAATAATAACATACAACCACAATATCAATCGCGTCAATACCAACCGGCTCAAAATTCCTATACGCCAAATTTGCAAACTAATAAACAATTTTATAGCAATCCTCCACCAAGGCCAGCTCAGCCAAAACCGCCCACTCCTATGGACGTAGACCAATCCTTACGGACGAGGAATATTAACTATATGAATAGGCCAAATTATAATAATGCAACTTCAAAACGACCACCCCCAACCCAGCCTACTCAATTAAGCAAAAATATTCCTAACAAAATTCAGAGAATAAATTATATTTCACAAACACCTGACGATACTGAAACTGAGGCAAACCAATACGAAGATAACGAATATGGATACGACACCCGCACCGATGACTCCGAACAAACCCAATCCTGGGACGACTACTACGAACAATATTCCAAATACGACCAAGAAGACCAAAAGAATTGTGAAGAATTCTGCGACGTTCATTTTTTAGGCTAACGCACTCTACGTTACCATATATTCAGTGTAAAACTGGTAACGGAGAGATATTAAAATTTCTAATAGACACTGGCTCCAATAAAAATTACATACAACCTTCACTTGCTAGAAATCCCTTGCCAAATGAAAATACTTTTTACGCCAACTCAGTCGGAGGAAAAATTAAAATATCCCACCATATATTCTTAAATCTTTTTGGATTAAATGACGAAAACTTGAAATTTTTCATTCTTCCCTCACTAAAATCATTTCATGGTATTCTTGGAAATGATAGTCTTAAGCAGTTAAACGCAGTAATTCACACTTCAAGAGATTATCTGACCATTAGAAATGGAAAGAAAATTAGAATCAAGCAACAAATATCCAAATCTGTAAATAGTTTAGAAATCAGGACAGAACATTTGACAGAAGATCAAAAAGAAAAGTTGCATGACCTTTGTGCACAGCACTCCAAACTTTTTTCAGAACCTGATGAAAAGCTAACTTATACCACTGCAGTGAAAGCAGAAATCAGGACAATAACTGACAACCCAATTTATTCCCGATGCTATCCATATCCAATGTCTCTAAAATCAGAAGTAGAAAGGCAAATCGGTAAGCTTTTAGACGATGGAATCATTAGACCATCCCGCTCACCTTATAATTCACCCGTTTGGATAGTGGACAAAAAACCAGACTCTTTAGGCAACAAACAATATAGACTAGTTATCGATTATCGAAAACTAAATTCAGTAACAATCGCAGACCGTTACCCCATTCCCGAAATAAATGAAGTCCTTTCCCAGCTAGGAAGCAATAATTTTTTTTCAGTGCTCGACCTTAAAAGTGGTTTCCACCAAGTTCCATTAAAAAATTCAGACGTCGAAAAGACTGCGTTTTCCATCAACAATGGAAAGTACGAATTCACCAGGTTACCATTCGGCTTAAAAAACGCCCCTTCAATTTTCCAAAGAACATTAGATGACATTTTACGAGACCATATAGGACAATGCTGTTACGTATACATAGACGATATTATTATATTTAGCAAATCCGAGAACGAACACGCAGCTCATTTACAAAACATTTTCAGGACTCTCGAGAAAGCGAACATGAAGGTGCAATTAGATAAATGTAAATTCTTTGAAAAAGAAGTAGAATTTCTAGGTTTTATTGTTACGCCTGAAGGAATAAAAACAAATCCTTCAAAAATCGCGACTATTCAAAATTTCCCACTTCCAAGGAATCTCAAGGAACTCAGATCCTTTTTAGGTCTATCAGGCTATTATCGCCGCTTCGTTAAAGACTATGCGAAGCTCGCTAAACCCCTGACAGCCCTTTTAAGAGGGGAAGAGGGACGTGTGTCCAAAACTCAATCCGCAAAAAAACAGATTACACTTGACAGTGAAGCACTCGCTGCATTTAAAAAAATTAAAAATGTTTTGATCTCAAGAGAAGTTATGCTAACCTACCCCAATTTAAATAAAGACTTCGAGCTCACAACTGATGCATCCAATTACGCAATAGGCGCAGTTCTGTCTCAAGAAGATAGACCAATCACTTTCATTTCTAGGACTCTTTCAAAAACAGAAGAAAATTATGCTGCTAACGAGAAAGAAATGCTCGCCATCATATGGGCATTGAAATCTCTACGAAATTACCTTTACGGTTCAGCAAAAGTCAAAATATATACAGACCATCAACCACTTACATACGCGCTTAGTAATAAAAACAACAACAATAAAATGAAACGCTGGAAAGCGATTCTTGAAGAGTATAATTATGAATTGAAATATAAACCCGGCAAAACAAATGTAGTAGCAGACGGACTATCCCGACCTCCACAGCAAGAGCAAATAAATTCTTTATCTGCAACTCAACATAGTGACGAGAGTTCACCCCAAAACCTAATTCAGTACACGGACGCCCCTATTAACGTTTTCAAAAACCAGTTATTTCTAAGGACTGCAGACACTTCATCATACCAGTTTAAAATACCTTTCCCCACCTATCACAGACATATTATCGAAGAGCCAGAATATACTGAGGAAATATTAATTAACTACCTAAAACGCTACCTGAACCCTTCAGTTACAAATGCAATAGTTACAGAAGATTCTATCCTAGGCAAAATACAAACTATTTATCCAATACACTTTAGCAGGTACAAGATACGATACACACGGAAAATAGTAAAAGATTTAGTGCACGAATCAGAACAGGAAACGGAAATAATTAAAGAACATAAAAGAGCACACAGGAATCCCATAGAAAATAAAGCCCAAATTCTAGAGAAATTTTATTTTCCCCAAATGTCTTCTAAAGTCAAGAGAATAACCAAACAGTGCAAGATATGTCAAGAAAATAAATATGAAAGACATCCTCCAAAAATAATCATAAAAGCCATATCAAGGCTCAATAACAAGAACCAAAAACAAAAAAAAAAAATAAAAAAATAAAAAAAATAAAAAAATGAAATAAATAATAAATATAAAAACAAAATATGTTTAATTAGACAATAGGATAACAAGTTTAGGACTAAAGTAAATCGATCAATATGCCATAGGCGTACGATTTTAAAATAAGGTAAATCGACCAATATGCCATAGGCATACGATTTTAGATATTAGCCAGAAATTTTGCAAATAATAAATAATTACGATGAAATAAAATTTTTCAGTCTCATCGGTTTTGTTGTATACGCAGACATCCACATCCACGATTATTCCTCATCCCACCTAATAACCATAGATAACGGATATTCCAAAATCAAGGACGGTACCCTTAATTTCATCCACATCATTGATACCAAAGCCTACCGTGACGTTTTAGAAAACATTACCAAAATAATAGATAAAAGTTTACCACCGGAAAATCCCATATATCCCACCTTACAACACGAAACCCGACAAGCAATAGAAATGTTAAGAATCGTTGAACCTATCCAAAATCCTAGGTCAAGAAGATCCTTAGACATCCTCGGCACTGCGTGGAAATACCTAGCAGGAAGCCCTGATCACGACGATTTGAACATGATCAACAATAACCTAGAGAAACTGATAACTAATAATAACAAACAAATTTTTATAAATAATGCTTTAACACAGCAGATAAATAAATTAACTGAAGTAACCAATGACATATTAAGCTCTATTAAAAACGACAATACTGTCGCGAATGAGATAGCTTTAAATTTCCAAAATAAAATACGATTAATAAAAGAAGAAATTGTTAATATAAAATATGCCATTCAATGGGCAAGAATAGGAATTGTTAATTCCATTATTTTAAATAAAAAAGAAATTGAAATAAGTGTAAAAGAATTGAATAAAGAAAATATGCCCTTCAATACGGTAGAAGAGGCTCTAGAATTAGCTGAAATTAGTGTATTAAGTAATTCAACAACAATTTTATACATTTTAAAGATACCCTTAACTACCAAGGAAATTTATAATAATTACATCATTAAATCGGTAATAAAAAATAATGTTTTGATAAATTTGAAATTTAACAATGTACTAAGAAACCAACAAGAAATATTTGGAATAAAAAATCAATGTAAAAAATACAATCAAATTAGCATATGTAAGCAAGACGAATTGTTAGATTTAAGAAATGATTCATGTATCCCAAATTTAATAAAAAGCCTCAAATCTTCATGCCACATGATCAACTGTCACCATATTCCAAGATATGAACTTATTGCTCCCGGAATCATCTTCCTGAACGACTATCACGGCAACATTAAAACAGAAAACGGCATGCGAACTATGAACGGAACTTATATTATAAATTTCAAGAATTCATCAATATCTATCGATGATCGAACTTACAAAAATTTCGAATTACCAGCAGTAAAAGTGATGCCGGCTATTGCCCAACCAACTCCTATTGAAGAAAGTCTAACAAAACTACTTTCACTAGAAGCACTTAGTGAACTTCATATAAATAACACCGCAGAAATTCAGTCCCTGCAAATGGAAAGATCTGTGAACCGCATATCCGCAGGAATTATCATTGTAATGGTAATCGTACTTTTAGCAAGCGCAAAGTATCGTTTTTGTAAAAGATTTAAATCAACGAACCTGGTTGAAGAAACCCCGGAAATGACTAGCGCTGAGAACCAGCACCAAGAAGCCGTTTCCCAAGTCCCTACACCTGAAACGGGGACTCTCCAAATTTTCCAGACGCTCGAGGACAAGCGTTTTTAAGGAGGGAGGAGTTAACGTCACTAACATTTAAAATTCTCACGAATTCTTTCCCACGCTAATGCAGTGCACCTGCATTCGAAAATTACATATTTGCACGCGCATCCGCCGAATTCGCAGACTACAAGTCTGGACACCCGACACCCTCAATCAAGGCCAGTACATGGCACCTGTCGTTGCAACGTGACATTGAAGGTTTGAGAGGTATAGACTTAAGTTAAATGAAAACTTGTAGTTAGTCCTAATTTGAAGTTTAAATAAAGTACACGGTTTGCAGCCGTAAAAAAATATTTTTTTAATAAACTTAACCTTGTTGAGTTTAACTTATATACGTCGCTTTGGACTGCTATTGCTTTTTGTTTTGCTCCAGCCGCCGACGACTGTATCATCAACTTTTTCGCTGCACAATTTTTTACTTAAATACATACACACATACGCCTATGTATGAAGGAATGCGTATATATATGTATATATATGCAAAGAGCAGCTGTTGCATGCTACCCCAGCACACGGACACACAAACGCACTCATCAACAAACAAATAAACAATTAGCCACAATACAAAGTACACTACGATTTTGCTTACGTTGGAATCAAACACACACATATCCACACTAGCATGTGTACAAATACTTGTACATACAAACGTCCCCCTCTGTACCAGCCATTTGCTTGTCCGTGCGTAGATATTTGTTGCACAAGGGCAGGCATTATTATTGGTTGTTGTTGGCGATTTCGATTTTGCAATTGCAAATGCATCGATTTAATTGCAAACTAATTGCTGCGTCATTATCGTTAAGGGTTGTAACGCTTTTGCGGCATTGGCTGGGTGCAGCATGATTGTGGGTAGTGTCAAGTGTAGCAACGTGGCTTGAAAACAAGCAATGAACAACAGCTGCTAGCTCTTTTTTGTGGATGCAATTTCTGGGTTTGAGTTTTTTAGCGAAAAAAATTTGGTAAAACTAAAAGGTTTTGTTTAAAGACTTGGCAAAGGCTTCAAAATAAATAGAAAAAACCTATTACAAATGCTGTCGTAGAATGGAAAGGCATTTTTCAAACACGCTTCATTGTTTCCTAGCCAAGGACGGCGGTAATTTATTGTCAAAAATTTCTTATGCTCATACAACTTTTATGGGCGTAACCGAAATTTAACGGAGGACTCCAAAAGCTAAAGCAACTTTTATATTTGACGTTTACCTACTGTTTAAATATAATTCAATGTAACCATTGGTGGATTTTTTTGTTTAGATTAGCAAAAAATAATTAACAAAAAACTTTGAATGAAAACATTTGGTAAATTTGTACATTGTTTGAAACTTAAAATTATGATTTTATGCTTATTATTATTTTTGTATATCATAAAGCAGGAACCATATTAATTGCCAAACTTGTTAATAAGTCGCTGTGCTATAGCGTTGTATAAAGCAAATCTTCAAAACTAAATAAATAAATTGAATTAAAATTTCCACCTTGTATTGTTCTCAAACAAATTTGACAACTATGCACCTCTGTGCGTTTATATATGGTTGGAGGGTTAGAACAGCATACTAAGACTTTGATATCACGTCATAAATAGTCCGATACTGAAGGCACTTTCGAACTATAACTGAGCTTTTAACTTAACATTTTTGAATAACATTAATGTAGCCGATGCCATGTCTAACTTTTCAATGATTTCAGCTGCGACCGTCTCCTTATCTAGAGCGTTTTCTTACGAGTAAACCTTTCGCTTTGGAAATTTTGTATTAAGAAAACTTCTTTTATATAAAAAAAAAATAGGAAATACTCCCTTCAAGGTAGCTAAAAATAGTTTTAAATTGCGCCCGATCTTTACAATAAATCTAAAGCAGAAGGCTGGGTACTTAAAATATAAGAATAGGCGCCGTACAATATACATATGTATGTGTCAAAGAATTTGAAATGCAGTTTAACTATTTCATTTACTTAAAAGGTTAGCAGCTGGGTTAATAATATATATCTGCATATGCCTGTTTGTGCATAGTAGTGCATATAAAATCCTACCCTCATTATTTGACCAGCTCTTCAAAAGAGATCAAGTCGAGCAAAGTGGTCAATGCCGGCATTTTGCACAATCACTTGTAAACACACATGTAGATATGCATTAATATATAAGTCTGAGTGATCAAATGCTGATAAAAGGAATTATTCACTAACATTTGTATTTTGCTACTTTCAAGTACAAACTGAAGAATAGCAAGGTGGCGATAACAAATATTTAGGGAGTTCACAAGTACTGTCGTATCTCGTATTTCGTCGTATCGCTTATTAGAATAAACTAGTTTAAACTTGTTTTTATTGTTTCATTGTTAAATTTTCGTATTTTAATACAACTCTGAAAGGTATGTTTAGTGTGTTATTTGAGCGTGTTATTCGATCAGCTGTTTCTGTTTGTCATCAGTTTTTTTTTATTATTTGTGCAAAAGCGGCTTGGTAAATAATTGCAGCAGATCTATAAAGAAACAGAATGGAGTTACATATAAATGACGAAGTATGAGGTTTTAAATAAAATAATGCACATGTGAGTTATTAAATAACCATTTAAATAATTTAGAGCAAACCCAAGCGTGTCCGATGCAAACCAACGCGGAGATGGACGGTGCCGGAAGAGAAGTCTCTTATAGAGTTTCTGTTGGAAAATCGTCAATATGAGGTTTATTATTCTTTGCAACAAAGTATAATAAAGTTTTATTGAAATAAACATAAAAATACTTCACAGAAACCGAGTGCGCAAGATTATTATAACCGATTTTGTGTGGAGCGAAATATCGCCATTGAGTGGAAGATGGTGCGTGGAAAAGTTAGAAACCTAAAACCGAGTTACAACAAAGCGAAAGCATGGGAGGGGTCGACGGGACTAGGAAGCGCTTCCACGACTGTCGGTTCTACGTTACCGAAGTGACTCGGATCCGCCCAAGGACTGTTGTTTCGGCGACCTAACCCCACTTAGGCTGCCGGACACCCACAATCTTATCTCCTTTTGGGTGCAATACCTAGCAGCAGGTTTACTACTCATACTTCTGGCCAAGGCGGGCGTCGAGTCTAACCCTGGCCCAGAAACCTATTTCTGCTGCTTCTGCCAGAGAAGGCTCCATCCGATTTCCACTTCGGTGAGGTGTAATTCGTGCAACGGATGGTGCCATCTTAAGGTCTGCTCAGGCCTTAAGAAAACCAGGAAGTGGTCCACAACCTATGTGGGCCAGTGTTGCTCGCGCACTCAAGCGCCCCAAGCCTCCACGGCATCCCCCCTTGCGCCCCCCGCGCCGGTGCCTCAACACAACCCCCCCCACTGCCTCCACGGCTTTCCGGAGCTCACAGCAACACCAAACCTCCCCACCCCCCTCGCTCCACCACACGTGGCGCCAACCAACAACTACTGGTTGCCCCCACCATCTGTTGTGTATGCCGGGCCAGAGTGCATCGGAATGCCTGCCAGGGCTGGTGCAACTTCTAGTTAACTTTTTCGGTAGATACAGTCTCTTTGTGGTGGCAACATTTTAATGAAAATTTTACATTCAACTCTGAATTAGTTATAATAAATAATTATTCAACGACTGTTTGGTTGAATGAAATCGTTTCAGCTAAGTAATGCTGAGTGAAGATTTTGTATAACTTCACTCAACCACAATATACGATATTATTCAAAAGCACAAATTATACCAGTATTCATTAATTTACACGTACATAAGTATGTAACATGTGTTCATATAAAATACAAGGATAACTGTGTTTATAGATGCATATATGTATGCACGTATAAATAAATAAGTATTCCTTCTTTACAGAAGACACATCAGTGCACAGCCAAATGCGAATAGTATGCAAGAAAAGCAACGTAGAGAAACGAGCGGTGAGCAACTGCAGGAACTGTGGAAAATGTTTTAATAAAATCATTATGAAACCAATGTTCTTGTTCACTTATTATTATTTATTTTGCATTGCCTTTTACATAGTTTCCTAAAATTTACCTCTGTTGCAAATGCGAATCGTTGCGATGATGAGAGACTTTTCCAGTTATTGTTTTAAAATATTCTACTTAACTTTACCCAAACTTCAGAAAAATAAAGAAGCAACTATCCCTGAATGTTTCAAAACTCAAAAAATTTGTTTACAAATTTAATTTTTTAATCAGAATTTTAGAAAAGTTTGGCAAGCCATTCTGTAACTTATTTAAAATAATTTGAAAAAAATCTTCGAATTTTAATTGTATATTTATCATTTCAGTCATTTTTTTTTTTGGATATTTCATAGTCCTGCAAATTTCAGTCTCAAAATTCATCAGAATTTCTTATTATTGAGCTCAAAAAGATAACTTTTTTGAGTACTCTTTATAATCCAATTAATTTCAACTTAATAAAGTGCTTATGTGAACTCGATGACAATTCCGAGTACACAAAGTTGGCAATTTTTTTTCTTGTACTATTTAATATAAATATTTTTCCATTAAAAACGATCGCGCTACACCGCTAAAATTAAAAAATGTTGTTATTTTATTAATAAACAAGTCTATGTCGAATGCATACCTTTCATGAATGGAAGAATTATATGGGAGCCCTATGTTATATTTATTCGATATTAATGATTTTTACTGTTATACTCGTAATAGTCCCAATAATAATTAATGTTTATGCGAAATTAGCTGATTAAAAGAAGCAGTTATGGCCCAAAATGCAATATCTAAACTATCGGTTGTATGGGAGCTGTATGATTTATTTCTCTGACTTTTATGATTTTCACTTTTAATATATATCTAACATTGACTGGGATATCTGAACAATGGGTTGTATGGGAGCTATGTGTTATATTTCTTTGATCTATGTATATGATTTTCACTGCTTATATAGGGCTAATAATAGCGAACCATCTTGCAAAATTTCAAACTTATTGTTATAATATATGAAAAATCGGCTCCTATATACGTTATAGTCGTCCGATTTGACCTATTCCGAAAAATGTCTAATACATTATAAAAGGACACCTGACAGTCAAGTTTTATTCAATTAGCTCAAAAATTGAGGGACTAGTTCAAACAAACGGGCAGACAGACGGACATGGCAAAATCGACTCAGCTTATCATCCTGATCATTTCGGTATACTTTTTGATGGATCTACCTCTTATTCATCTGGTTGTTTAAAACGTTCTAGGGACAAAGTTTTCTAAATTTAACTGAAAAATTGTATTTAAAAATTTCCAATTTGGCAAATATTTTAAAGCATGCATTTTTTCTTAGTTTTGTACCGACTTCGAACGGTAGATACATATGTTTTTTGAGAAGCTTTTTCATGGCAGAAATACCATCGGAGGGGTGACCGCTTTAGAAAAAAACTTTCTCTTAAGATTTTACTCCTGGCTGAGATTCGAACCTGGAGTTATAACACTACCCACTCGACCACAGCGGCCACAAAAAATTTCAATACTGGGTTTTTTATTTCATGCAAAAATTCTCATTTTGAAAACTTATAATACATTTACATTTATCCCAAATGCGTATTTCGAATGAGTAATTTCAAAACCAAGGCAAATTGATGTAAGGTAGTAGCGATTCTAAAAATGCAACCCTTTGGTGGGTTATTGCCAAACTTTATCTCCTTTGTATATAACTTTCGCGAAATAATTTTTAAACTATTAGGGTCACCGCAAAAAGTTATAGTGAACCATATGTTGAAATTTCCAGTAGTTAAAGGGAAGAATTGATTATTTGCAACTAAACAATTGATCTTGACAACCAACCACCAATCAGCTGCTTGATTAACACCACCTTTAATGAATTCGCCTTGTTCAAAACCGTTTATAGTGGATTATTCGCATTTGTTTTGACAGTTCATTTGAAACATCTATTTTGTCCACGTGCGGTTTGATAAGTCAGTAACTTTTTGAATTTTTCCGAATAGAAACTATTAGTATCTATTAGTAAAATACTTTCAAATTTCGAGTAATTGAGTAACTGAGTAATTTATCAAGTATAACATTGCAAGCAGAAAACCTCTTGACTTTTAACAAAAATGGAAATAAGTGAATTTTGGGCGCTGATTTAGCACTATTCTTTGCTTAAAAAAACCATCACCGAAACCAAGGAAAGGCTTAATAAATACGATAGGGAAACTGCACCATCAATTTCAATAGTTAAAAAGTGGTTTACTGAGTTCCATTGCGTTCATTTCAAAGAGGTTGTTACAAAGCGGTTTACTGAGTTCCATTGTGTTCATTTCAAAGAGGTTGTTACACCAGAAATGAAAGATATTGCATGAGCAGAGATTTAGGCGGCTGAGGCTGTAGGTAACTCGGCTGGGCGCGTACATAACACACTCGACCATAAGTGCAGGTGCACACGTGTGTTGTCAGATTAAACCCCACGGGACTATTTCCTATTTCCAAACCTGAAGAAATGGCTGGGTGGTAAGAAGTTTAAGTCAAATGAAGAGGTCATCACAGAAACGAACGTCTATTTTGAGAGTCTTGAGAAAGGCATTAATTTGGTATAAATAAAAAAATTGGAAAAACGCTGAACTAAAGGTATAATGTTAAAAGAAAATTATGTTGATAAATATAACCCTTTTTTGTTCAAAAAGTCACAGCCTTATCAAACCGCCCTCTTATTAATTGCATTGACATTCAATTATCAGTGGCAAAAGTAAGCCAAATCGTTTGTCAGGGATGTTATTTTTTGATGCGTTCGAGAAATTATGTCACGTTCGAACGCATTTCGTTCATGATTCATTTGGGTTCAATGTAAATGTATTATTATAAATAAAAAGATAAAGTAATTTGAAATCGATAACATTAACAAGTTGTATACATAAGTTACATAACTCCACACTGACAACGATTTTAAAACTTTTTTAATGTTCTACAAAATTATAATTTCTTAAATTTAACCGCATTAGAAATTATGTGTACATATATTTAAAAAAGTACGAACAATTCTGATTTAAAACTTTAATGAAAATTTGATGATTTTGAAATTGAAGATTTTTTCAGTTTTCTTTAAAAAAAATTGTAAATGATTTGAATTTCTTAATAGCATAAACAATATTTTAGTAAAGTATTAAAGAAATAAACTAAGCGCGAAAAACTTTGATATTAAACTTAAACTCACGCACTGACATTTTAAATTACTTCTGAACTTTTATTGAAATTTTCTGATTTATTGCATTTTTTTTTCTTTACAGTCAAAAAAACTATGATGAAAAATTTAAAAAAAATTCCGAACAATTCTTATTCAAAATTTAATATTTTTAATTATGTTTTTAGATTTAGAAATTGACTTTTATACAAAGTTTTAACTAAATTATATGGATTTCCTAATATTTTACAATATTTTTGTAAAAAGTGACAAAATAAATTTGGTGTGGTAAACTTAACGTGTGTTCTTTGCATTTCGACACTGAAATTCAAATAATTTTGTCTTATTTTCTAAAATGATGTACGAATAATTCAAATGAATCTTTGTTATGATTATATTTTTAAAATGTACCTACTTTTTAACCTGCCTTCATTATAATCTCTATCTCTTTGTCTTCCACTCTCTGATACCTATATTCGCCCTCAAGGTTAATGTTTCAACCATCTTGTCATTAAAAGCAGCTTCAGTTGAAATTCGGTATGTACAGACAACGCATTTATGTATGTATACTTTACAATCTAATTACCTGACATTTCCTTAGACTGTTTTCGTTTGCATTTCATTTTAACTGCAAGTAAGCAACATGAAGGCTAAATACAGCAGGAAGTCAAAATTTACAAAAAAAACAAATTTTATTATAAAAAAACTCGCTCACGAAAAAATATAAATTAAATGCAAATAATGGTTAAAAAAAATGTCAAGCTTGCATGTTTGTGTGTGTGTATAAAGAACTGAGTGAGTTCGTGTACTAGAAAATGAGCTCGCCTAAGCTACACATCACAACAAAATTTCCTCGTTATTATTCTCTAACTCCCAACTCAAATCAAATTCGCGCACACTAATGTAAATTTGATGTTCATTTTTGCTATTAACGTACTTGTACGTAGAAGTATATTGTACGTACTTCTGTTGCTGTTATTGTTGTTGTTGCTGCGTACGGAGGAGCATTGCAAGTTGTATATCTGAGCATTTGTATATTTGAACGAAAAAAAACTTAAGTAATTGGAGTAGCTGCAGCTTCCACCGCTGTTGTGATGAGCATACTGGGCACTGAGGTGTGTCACAACTGACAGCTAACATCCTGCCGCCGTCAAATTAATGTGTATGCTTAGTTCTTCGTGCTTCACTTATGTGGTATAAATGTGTATTTTGTATTTGATTATGTAAGTACTTGCATATGTCTAAGTGCTGAGATTTAGTGATATTTGTCAAATGCTGGTTTGTATGGATTGCACTGTACATATGTATGTACATATGTGTAAATAAATGCTACTTTTTAGTGCTTTGCGTTTCTAATTAATGAGATAAATTTATAAGGAAATTGTTTTTTAAAAGAAAACTGAAGCCACCTCTTCATGTCGTACTTTCAAGGTTGTTTGTATGTTTTGGTGACATGCTTAGTTAAGCAATCTACGAGTCTATATACCAGAGGCCCAGAATGAAAGTAATTTGATGCTGGGGCTTAAAAACAGGTCATGAAAACTTTTGTTAGACTTAGAAAAGTCTTTTGAAATTTACAGTGAAAGGGAAAAATTTTTCAAGTCAGCGATAACTACTATTTTGAGATTTATTCTATAAAAGTTTTCCGTAATGATCACCAGCGAGTTGAATATTTTCAAGTCAACTATATAAAAGTCTTTTCAGAATAGTTACGAGGCAAAAAAAAGTTTATAAGTTCTAATAAGCACTTGGTGCATTTTCGGTACATTTTTGTTTAATTTTTAGAACATGATCGGCTTTTATTTATTACATTTTTGGTACGTCTTAGGTATATTTCCAAAAGGGTTTCCAGGAGGAGACAAGATTCGACTGGCATAATATGACTTTCTTTACTTATTTGTTTAAAGAAATCAAGACACTTTCCTGAGAATACTGCAGACTTATTAAAAAATACTCATACGCCGTGACGTTTAGTTAGTGAAGTACACAACATGCACACGTTTAGAGCGACTAATGTGACAGAGAACTTGAATAAAGCTTGGGTGCATATTTGTTAAGTATAATTGCGAAAAAAACGAGCATCATGCTAAGAACGATAACAAGCAATAGAGAGTGTGAAAATGCTCCCGGTTTGTCTAAATCGCAAAAAAAATTTATATTTTGGGAGAGCTGTTCAAAAAAGGCATACATTTAATAGTTTGTGACCAGTGAATATAATATCTGTGCAATGCAAGCCGGTAAGCAGTGAAATCGCAAATACTTTGGTGTTCTATTGTTAAACACTTTGGAACTATAGAGCCCTCAATTTATTTTCTACTGTGAATATACATATTAAAGTAGCTTAGAAATATATAACACGATTTTAAAGTTTATATTAATATCAATAAAAATATCAATAGCAATTACAGTATCAATAAATAAAAACAATTTCGCTAAAATTAGTAAGATCGTTAAGGTTAGCAAAAATAATAAAGTTAAAAATGTTTCTAGCGAAAACGAAATCGAAAATGAAAATGAGCTCAATTTAATTTCGGTTGTAAATAAATGCAGTTAAAAAAATTTAATTAAATTTATATTCACCCTTAAGTCACGGAATTGTTTTTATTTTATTTTTTTTTTAACTTCGCCATCTTTTGTGTCTCCTTGTTTCTCTGTTTATCCTGGGCTGATGGGCAATACATTTAATATGTATGTTGTTGAAGCCAAAAGCCTTCAATGGTTGGGAACTGCTGGTGGTTTTCCCGCACAGTGGGTCGCGACAAAGCTGCACCGCTGCTGGAAAGCAACCGGTGGTTTGTTTCGAAGTTGCAAACGATGAGAGGCGAGTCCCGCTGATCCGTTGAGTCTGTTATTCAGTCGTGATATCGAGACAGCGGAGTGCGGACTTGCCATCAGCGAATATAGGTAAATTATACATTAAAATACTCTTATAAAGTAACTATACCTAATTAAATCCATGCATATTTTCTTATGCATATATATGTACATATGTCCATATCTATATGAAATAATATGAATAAATATTAAAAACTAATACCCCCATTTTATTATTCTTTGTTACATCTCATTTTCCGCAATTGTTGGGGAGTTTGTATCGGCGAAACTCTTACGTGTTTAAGGCAAACATTTTGGTCCTTCGAGCCGGAAGGACTTGAAACAGGTGCGTGTAAGAACAAAAAATTGTTGAGCTTCAAAATTAAATAAAAGTAAAAAAAAAAAAAACCAAGATATACCAACTCAGAAAATTAAAAATAGTAGTGTTTTAATATTTTATCGGAAATAATAAATGCGAAACAGAAGCACATAAGTGAATACATACATAGTTACATATATACAGACAGCTATGTACATAAAAGTGGAAGCTAGGAGAGAAAGAAAATTAAAGTAAATATTCCTTGCCGAATACAGTCTGAGCAAAATCAAAAAAAAAAAAAAATTTGTGAAATCATTTAATTCCAGCTAAGAAATTTTAAACATATTTTCCCTTTAACTAATTTTAAAAGACAAGTGAATGGCTACTGATACGCATGTGTACATATACTCGTAATTAGATATGTATGTGCATATATACTTTGCCGCAGATATATATGGTCTCTGTATAAAAAAGTTAAACTCGTAAAAGTTCAAGACTTCTTTAAAATAAAATCTTCTAAGATTCTTCAAAGATATAAAGTACTTAATTCTTTCGAATAGTAATTGCGACCATACATATCCAGCAGCTTATTTATTATTGTACATGTTTTATATTCATATAGGAACATATACACGTACATACTTATTTATATTCCAATCTCTCGAACTGAGAGACTAAGCTCTTTTGATTATTTTCGCGTTATTCCCTTCGTGACTGGAAACATTAAATTTCGCTAATTTTCGCCAAATCGTGTTTTTTTTTTAGTACTTTACAAACATACTTACCAAAGCATATAATACTCAGCTTGATTGTCGGTCACTATATAAAGCATTTAGTAGTACGTATGTACATACACACATCCGTACAAACTTACTTGAAAAAATTGCATTTTTTTCTTATTTGCATGTACCTTCTTTAGTAGTCACAGTCAGTGACTACATATATAACATACACATATTTCATTACGCTTAGACAATTAGGCTTACGCATATACATTAGAGTGGGTCAAAACTTTTTTTTTTTTTTTTTTTTTCGTAATAGCACTAAAAGGGTGCCTTAAGTGGTAAAAAAAGACTGTGCAAAATATAATTAAATTCTATTTAGGTTATCTGCCTCCGGATTGCCTTTGAAATTTAAAAATATTTAATTTTAAGACTCATTTTCACGAGCCAATCTGAACACTACCTATTAGAATTACTGTAATGTTTAAATAATTTTTATATAACAAAAGGTGTCCGATTTCATTAATTTTACAACAAATGCTCATTTTATTTTATTTTAGGGCTTGTACGCATCACTGACATTGTGGTTAATGAGGCGGGAAGACGTGTTTTGCCCTGTGTTACTATGGAACGTACTCGAAGTTTGTTTAAGTGCCCTTTGCTTGGTGAATTAAGTTATATTAAGAACAATGTGTTACCGATTTACGGGGATGTGATTATATTTTACGAGTGGTCGAGACGGCAATACAAATTAGCAAATGACACGCAAAAAGAGCCTTCATTTTTGCATATCGCAGACTTAGTGACAGCAAAAATTGAAGAGATTTGGAAAAGAGCATCCTTACCAACTGTATCCCATGCAAGAGTAGGACAAATGTTAAGATCTTACCACTTCAAATACAAAAACCTGCTAAAGTCTTATCCAAAAATTCCGGAGAAAAACGTGGTTGAGTTTCGGCGCTGCAACAATGCTCTATTCGACATTAGCTCATGCAAATGCGCTAGTTTGGGCTCTTGTACTTGTCCCAAAGAACGAAAAGTGCCTATAAAGGAGCAGCAATTTCTTGTGGACCAACGCACGACAAGAAAAATGATAATTGGCAACGTTGACGTCGCTGCTACGAAGAAATTACGAAAAAAAATGAAAAGAAAGCTTTCGAAGCAACAGGTTCAACAGAAGAGCCATCGAACAGAATGCGAAAATGAGCCAGCTGATCAGCAGCTGAATTCTTCTTCGTCTTCTATCAATAATGAGTCCGACTGTGATAACTTCATAGTCGAGGCACCAACTACATCTAGTCAAAAAAAGTCGGAACTCGAAATGGATTATTTCGAAGACATGCGACAGATTTGGAGTATCGAACAGAGCAGGAGCAGCCATTGCGTCAGCAGTTTTGCAAGCCACAAAGTCTATTGACCACAGTAAGCTTCGGAGAGAGAGAACAGAAACACGAGAAATTATAATGGCTATAGACAGCGCTATACAAATACCGGCATTGTATTTTGATGGGCGCAAAGACAAGACACTTAAGATGACAAAAAAAGGAGAAAAATACCATAAACAGATTGTACTGGAGGAACATATATCGCTAATAAGAGAACCAGGCTATATTTACTTGGGTCACATAACACCAACATCGGGAACTTCGAAAGCTATAGTGGAGGAAATTATGAACTACTTCACAAATGAGAACAAGTCTTTGAATGTTTTGCTGGCTATTGGATGCGACGGGACAAATGTGAACGTTGGAAAGTATGGAGGTATTATACGTCTACTAGAAAAACAATTACATAAGCCTTTGCAATGGAGTGTTTGCTTGCTACATATGAATGAACTGCCATTACGACATTTGTTCGCGCATATTGACGGTGATACAACGGGCCCAAATACATTTTCAGGGAAAATAAACAAACAATTAGAGAAATGCGAAAACAAGCCGGTTGTTCAGTTTCAGCCTATTCCATCGGAGTTGCCTGAATTAACTGCCCAAGACCTTAGTTCTGATCAATCGTATTTATACAGCATTGCATCTGCTATCTCGACCGGCGGCGTTTTTCCTCAAGGTTTAGCAAACAAGTCGCCTGGAAAGATGTCCCATGCTAGATGGCTCACTAGGGCTAATCGTATTCTCCGCCTTTACGTGTCGACGAAATCCCCGTCTCAAGAGTTGGTGGTATTAGCAACGTATGTTGTTAAGGTCTACGCTCCGACTTGGTTTGCTATCAAGACTCACCCCAGCTGTAAGGACGGAGCGCGACATCTATGGAAGCTAATTGCAGCCTCAAGATACCTTACTGCGGATCTAAAAGCTGTAATAGACCCAGTAATCATTAGAAATGGCTACTTTGCTCAACCGGAGAATTTATTACTGGCAATGCTGACAGATACACAAAAACACATTCGGGAGCTAGGAGCGCGACATATCCTGAAAGCTCGTACCGTTCCTGAATCAAAATTAAGACTTTTCCAAGTTCCTGACCTTAATTTAGATGCAGCTTCGTACGTCGACCTAATTGATTGGCAATTAAATATTACCCAGCCTCCCATTCTCAAGAATGTGAGTGACGCAAACTTGCGGTCAATGATCGCCCAGAGAGAGGTAGAGGAAGACTTTCTACGTCTGCCATGTCACACGCAAGCTGTTGAGAGAGCTGTCAAGACTGTGACCGAAGCTGCCAGCACCTTATGTAGCAAATCTGCGAGGGAAGGCTTTATTAAAGCACAGATCGAATCTCGTAAAGATAAGCCAAAGTTCGACAGTAAGAAGGATTTTAGAGTTAATTAACAGCTAAATGTTTTTGTTAATTCTTGCTTAAACAGTTTCTTCTAAGATGATAATAAAATATGTTCTTTATACATGTGCTTTAATTTAAAAATAATAAATTTTAAACAAACCCCACTTCTTAAATAGTAAATGGAAACAATGACTTTTTTTCTTATTTTATTAAATTTCAAATTCGATCCGGAGGCAGAAGATGACTTCCAATATTTTTTATATTTTACATGTGTAATAGGTACATTATGAAGCACCTTTTTATCACTATTACATAAAAAAATAAGAATTTTTTTTTCCTCCCATACATTGGTGACCCACCCTAATATACATACATACATGTGTATATCAGCAATTCGACATACGAGACCCAGCAGGAAATCTTTAGGCAAACCCGGTAGGGAATAAACCAAAATTACTTAAAAAATTTTGTTCGTTTAATTTTTGAAAACCTTGTTGGTATATAGACGCGTATCATCCCCTCTGTGGTTTTTGTTAATTTTTTTCGCTTTTTGTATTTGGTCTTCTTTAAACCAACGCTCATTCGGTGAATTGTTTAAAAATGTCGAAATTAACTTGGTTCACTCGGTGCTCAGACCAAGTGGTGGAATTCAATGCGGGGTTCGATGAGGCGACCTTACGTGAGCATTCACAAACTTCATTAGAAATTCTTAAAACAGAATTAACGGAGATCTGGTCTAAGACTAAAGAAGTCTATGAACTATGTTTACAATCTTTATCAAAAGAAGATGAGGTTGAGGCCGTAAGAGCAAAACAATCTGCAACTCTAAAGGATTACATTTCCTGTTTTTCACGCATCACCGAATTCATTCAACAGTGCAGCTCTACAGCTGATGCTGCTTTCGCGATGACCCCTTCTCAAACAGCCTGCTTTTCGAATAATTTACATTTACCGCCGTGTGATACCGAAATATTCAGTGGGGATTATGCGTCTTGGCCATCATTTCGGAATTTCGGCGATTTATATAAATAGCGCGCGCCTTAGTAATGTGGAAAAACTTTACCACTTGGTACAGAAAACAAGTGGTGAAGCGAAAGACATTGTTAGCAAATCGCCATTAACTAATCAGGGTTTTGAGATGGCGTGGTCCAATTTAAAGGCATCGTACGAAAATAAACGGGTTTTGGTTAATAGCCAACTTAAGTTGTTGTTTTCACTTCCGAACATTCGTACCGAAAGTGCAGCTGCGTTGAAGGAACTACAACGAAATATCAATGAATGTATTACGGCCCTAGCAATGTACGAGGTTGACGTTGAAAAATGGAATCCAATTCTTATTTTTTTATGCTCGAATCGGCTTCCTGAAACCACACTTAGCATGTGGGAAAACACTTTATACGACAAAGCAGCGTTGCCGGAGTGGGGTAAAATGGATAACTTTCTCACACAACGTTACAGGACATTGGAATCAATCGTGGATGTTAAGTGCTCAACCTCATTGATCACAACAACCCTGCATCATAAAACATTTGCACATCATCATGGCCCTGGTGGACAAAAGAAGCTGTCACTTGCCACCAATGTCGCGCAATTATCCTGCATAATGTGTCCGAAGCAACAACATCTTCTGCGCTTATGTAAAAGGTTTTTGTCCCTTTCTGTCACGGATAGATTCGCTATAGTCAAGAAGCATAACTGCTGTCTCAACTGCCTTTCGAAAGGCCATTCTGTTCGAGATTGTAAAAGTCAATTCTCATGCACAACGTGCAAAAGCAGACATCATTCTCTGCTACATCGCGTGGGTTTGAACACTCAAACCAATAACGAAGTTTCAAACAGTGGAAACGCTTCGCAAGTATTCCATGCAAACATACAGTCCACCTGTTCTAAAAGTAATAGCTCGTCTTTAAAGGAAGATACTTTGATAACTTCGAATATGTCTTCTCATAGAGGCTAACGCATTTGTATTGCCACAAATAACTGGCAACTTGCCTACATCGTCTATCGACAAAAGCATATTAGATCACCTGCCTAAAGTTCCTTTAGCAGATTCTAAATTTTTAGAAAGCAGGCCAATTGATGTTTTAATTGGGGGGGATTTGTACCCTAAAGTTATGCTGGACGGGGTTAAACGTAGTATTCATTGCAACCTTATATCCCAAGAAACCGTCTTTGGGTGGATTGTCACAGGGGCATTGTCCACGGCGCACGTTTCTTGCTTTGCTACCAAGGTCTCAATCGGAGAGGATAGTTAGAAGAAGTCCCAAAAAGGAACCTTGAATCGGATGAAGATACCTTTTGTGAGGATCTTTATCTCAAAACTACAACTCGAAATTCGGACGGGAGATATGTGGTTTCACTACCTTTCAAAGGCCTTTACCCAACGGATATAAAACTCGGAGCATCACGACCTACTGCATTTCGACAATTCGTACGCAACGAGGCAAGGTTAATGAAAAATCCTTCTTTAAAGGATGACTATGATAACATTCTTAGAGAATATTTAGATCTAGGACATATGGAGAAAATAGAGGCTCCAAGTTTTGAATACTCTCCCACCCATTTCTATCTGCCTCATCATGCAGTCGTCAAACATGAGAGCATTTCTACGAAATTAAGGGTAGTCTTCAATGCATCGAGCAACTCTTCTAATGGAGTTTGCCTCAACGACATTTTACATGTAGGCCCAGCTCTTCAAGCTGATTTGACGTTTTTACTTATCCGATGGCGGATGTATAGGTATGTGTTCAACAGTGATATTCAAAAAATGTACCGGCAAATATTGGTCCACCCATCTCATAGGCCATATCAAAGAATTCTCTTTAGAAAGGATCAAACAGCAGCATTCAAGACTTCCAAATGAAGACTGTTACTTTCGGAGTTAACTGCGCAACTTTCTTGGCAATTAGGACTCTCTTACAACTAGCGTTGGATTATCAGGATTCGCATCCGTTAGCCTCTCAGATTTTAAGAAACTCGATGTATGTAGATGATGTGTTAGCGGGTTTTCACGACATTTCCGTAGCTTTGCAGGCGCGAAACGAATTAGTTGAAGTTCTTGATAGTGCAGGATTCTGCTTGAGGAAATGGTCCTCAAACTCTAAGGAAATCTTAAGGGATCTTCCTCGCGATCATCTACTGGACAAAGAATTTTTAACTTTAGATGAGGCAACAACCACAAAGGCACTGGGAATAAAATGGAATGCCAGGTTAGATTACTTTTTCTTCAGCGTTCAGTCCCTCGATTGCAGGGATAATTATACCAAACGCGAAGTGTTGTCAATGATTGCTAAGCTTTTTGATCCAGCGGGTTGGCTAGCTCCCATAGTGGTAGTAGCAAAAATAATTTTGCAGCAAATTTGGTCAGACGGCACTCTCTGGGATCAACCTTTAAGTAAGCCAACACTTTCTAAATGGAAAGTGTTTGTAGAGAACTACAGGTACATTGAAAAGATAAAAATCCCGCGGTGGATGAACTCCACCGTCGCATCTTCTCTTCAAGTTCATGCCTTTTGCGACGCGTCGGAAAAGGCATACGTGGGGGTAATATATTTACGTGTAGAAAATCAAGGGAGAGCGTACTATACCTTTTATTAGCGAAAACGCCCTATCAAAACAATCTCGCTCCCCCGTTTGGAGTTATGTGGTGCCGTACTTGTTACTGAAATGATGAAATCTCTTTTTAACGAATTCTCGTTCCAAGTCGAAAATATCTTTTGTTGGACGGACTCAACCATCGTTATCGCCTGGCTTAAAAAGCAGCCATGGTGCTGGACGACCTTTGTCGCTAATCGGGTGGCAAAGATCCAGGAGGTGGTTGGTTTTAAGCAGTGGCACCATGTTGATTCTAAAGATAACCCAGCGGATCTTGGCAGCAGGGGGACGCTGCCTCAAGAGTTATGTTCCACTGCTTTATGGTGGCATGGACCCGCTTGGTTGACTGAGGATGAAGCGAAATGGCCTGTGTTCGACAAGGAGATAGATGATGTTACGATTGAAGCAAAGAAAATAAACGCGCACACTTCCCTCGTTGCAAATTGCGAAGATCCTTTAGAAAGGTTTTCTCACTTACCACGCGCATTGCGTGTTTTAGCTTACGTTTTCCGTTTCTTTACTAAGACTAACAGGCACACAAAAGCGTTCCATTCGTACCCTTCATTAGCTATTTCGGGAGAGGAAGTATCGAAAATTCGAGTGCGTATGATCATTTTAGCTCAAATACGATATTTTTCGGAAGAGCACAAAAATTTGTCGTTAAAGATCGCTATCAGTTCGAAAAGTAAACTGCTCACATTGAATCCCTTTCTGGATAATAAGGGTGTAATGAGAGTCAACGGACGACTCGTGAATTCGCCTATTTTGTCGTATAGTGAAAAATATCCTTCCTGTTACCCTATAGTTGTACCTATTCAAAATTGTTGATTTCGTTCATGCACCATATATCTATTCATGGATCTAACCAATTGGTGTTACGTATACTTCGCCAACAATATTGGATTCCAAAGGCAAAGAATCTAATAAAAACAATTATCCATAGCTGCAAGATTTGTGTCATTCACAAAAGGGAAGAACAATCCCAAATCATGTCGGCACTCCCTAATGAACGAACAATACTTTCAAGACCCTTTGAAAATACTGGAATAGATTTCACTGGTCCGTTCGAGATTAAAAGCTTCACAGGCAGAGCATGCAAAATAACAAAGGGTTATGCCTGCATCTTCGTATGTTTCTCTACGAAAGCAATCCACTTAGAAGCCACAAGTGACTTATCGGCCGAAACGTTTCTTGGCGCATTCGCTAGATTCGTCGCTAGAAGAAGTTGCCCAAAGAATCTCTTTTCGGACAACGGGACTAATTTTGTAGGCACTTCAAATTGCTTAAAAAGTGATTTTAAGAGATTTCTCACAACTGCGCAAGAGACCATTTGTCATCTTTATTGCCATCAAGAAGTGACCTGGAACTTTATTCCAGCCGGCGCTCCACATATGGGAGGATTGTGGGAGGCTGGAGTTAAAAGCTTTAAATTTCATTTCCCAAGGATCGCTAGCTCATCAAAATTCACCTTTGAAGAATTTCAAACCTTAATGTGTCGTATTGAAGCCTGCCTTAACTCCCGACCGATTTCACCATCTTCTGAGGATCCTAACGGTTGTACTGCTCTCACTCCAGGCCACTTCCTTACAGGTGGCCCTATTCTCGCTCCTGCTGAACCCTCCATAAACGCAAATCCGCTGTCTCTTATAAATAGGTGGCAGAAATTGAAAGCTTTGAGCCAACAGCATGCTCTTCGATGGAAGGAAGAATATTTAAAGGAGCTTCACAAAAGATATAGATGGAAATTTCCTCAAAAGGAGATAGCAGTAGATGACATGGTCGTAGTTCGCCAAGAAACTCTCCCTCCCAATGAGTGGCGTTTGGGCAGGGTAACGAAGGTATATCACGGCAGTGATAAACGAGTTAGAGTGGCGGATATTCGAACACAAAAGGGGGTGATAACGCGTCCTATCGTTAAATTAGTCGTCCTACCAAAATAGGGGATCATTAAATTATTAAGTATCTTCTACCATTTTTAGTTAACAAACATGGAATTGGTACCACTAGCGTCTAACATCAACACTGCACCTCCAACTTCGCCACCCGCTTGAGCGGAATCACATATCAAAACAAAGACAACCTACCAACCGGTAAAATGCAGAGTCTGTCATCGAAGTCACCCATTACGGTATTGTAAGCGGTTTATCGCCGCGAATTATGAACGTCGCCTCCGGTTAGTCCTTATCCACAGCTATTGTTCTCGGTGCTTAGCGTATTCTCATACAGCTAAAGGATGCCGTAGTAAGGGAATGTGCTCATACTGCAACGAAAAGCACCACACACTGCTCCATGCCAACGATCGCCTCTCTCCACATCGACCACTACCACCGCTTCTTAGCCAACTATCGAGAACAGTGACGGTGTTGCCAACGGTTGCGGTGTATGTCCACGTCGGTAATCGCAGGTTCTTAACCCGAGCTCTGCTCGATCCTTGTTCTCAAACAAGTAAGGTGTGCGAGTCGCTTATCAAGAAACTTCGTATTCCAACCATGCCCGTCGCCAACATCCAAATGTGTGAGTTTATGATGAGCTCGTTGCATGACACGTGCGTTATGCTTTCACATACGGCAAGGGTTATTGCGGATATCGGGTTGAGAACGCCTGCTCGCCACCTGAATCCGACCGTTCGTGATAAGTTCACCAACATGAAATTGGCAGATCCAAATTTTAGCACGTCGTGCGCAGTGGCCTTAATTTTTGGAGGCGACATCTACCACAAATTTATACGCTGCGAGACCATCGCTCATCCTGGGTACCCTACTGCCCAGAACACCATTTTCGGTTGGGTCCTTTCTGGCCCATGTACCCTTTAAGGTACAACAACCCCTTACTGGGTCACGAAGTTCTAAATCATTTTTTATTTATAATATCTTTATACATTGAATTTAAATAAACTTAATCACACTGAAATTTAACAACAACAAAAGAAAAATAAAAGAAGCTCAACAATTTGTTTTTACATGCCCAATTGAATTTGTAGAATAAAAGTATTGTAAGAAATGTACATATATATGAACACGTTAATTTACCATTGGTGATTTTATGTGCTTAAGTAAGTTTCCTTTTCTTGCAATTCCTAAGTATTGCAAGGCTGGCGGCAATGTTGAAGCCAAAAGCCTTCAATGGTTGGGAACTGCTGGTGGTTTTCCGCACAGTGGGTCGCGACAAAGCTGCACCGCTGCTGGAAAGCAACCGGTGGTTTGTTTCGAAGTTGCAAACGATGAGAGGCGAGTCCCGGTGATCCGTTGAGTCTGTTATTCAGTCGTGATATCGAGACAGCGGAGTGCGGACTTGCCATCAGCGAATATAGGTAAATTATACATTAAAATACTCTTATAAAGTAACTATACCTAATTAAATCCATGCATATTTTCTTATGCATATATATGTACATATGTCCATATCTATATGAAATAATATGAATAAATATTAAAAACTAATACCCCCATTTTATTATTCTTTGTTACATCTCATTTTCCGCAATTGTTGGGGAGTTCGTATCGGCGAAACTCTTACGTGTTTAAGGCAAACATATGTAAATTTAAATCCTATCTTAGCTTTATATCTCCCAGACGCGACCATATAAATGTTTTTCTTAATTTCTTTGCTACTCTTCGCTTGGTTGTCCTTCCTTTTATTTTGAGGATGCTGAATATATAAAAGCAGCTTAATGAAGTTGCAGTTTTTGAAGTTACAGTTTTTCTTTACACATAGAAGGCATGCAAATAAAATACGTAGATATGTACATACGAGTATGTATGTATGCTTGCTTGTTGGTATACATATGCAGTGCAGCACTTTAGAATTACTTATATTTGCAGTAATTTTTTCGCATTTATATATAATTACACTTTTAATTGTAAGTAGCATTTGCGACAACAGCATTTTCTTGTTACACGACAAGTCAAGTGGCCAAGCAGTTGCATAGGTAGTTCGGTAGTAAGTTGCATCTGTGAATTTTTTTTCATTAAAAAAAATTAAAGGCGAAAGAGCGTGCATATTTTTATGAATTTTTACATTATATACCTACACAATTTACTTAAAAACTTCTATTTTAAACACTTTTGTGTAGTTGCTGTAGCGTTATAGGGTCCAAGTAACTAAATATAGAAGTGTGTACTTCATTCAAGAGCAAAGATTTCATTACATTTCTGTCAAATACGCTGAAGTATTTGCAATAAAAACTAAAGAAAATTACTTTTAGATGATGTTAAATGGTTGAAAGAAAATTCTTTCTTAAAAAAAAATATTCAGGAAGTGCTAGATTTTAATAGCAAATATTTCCAATTAGAACAAATTAAAATAAAAAAGAAGTCAGATGAAGAAATGTGGTAAGATGGTTGCTATTATTGTTATTTCCTTACAAAATTGCCACTAATCAATCGGCCTTTAAGCCCAAAATCAATTAAACAATATTATTTTTTTACTCAAAAATAACTTAGTAAACTTCAATACACTATCTGAATGACTGAATTATTAAGTTTCATTTCGCTTATAAGAGGCGAGCTTTTTTTGTTTTTTTAATTTTTTGATGAAGTAGAATCTTTTCAAAGAAATAGACACTGCGACCGAAAAAGGTCTATTGTGCGCAAAATACGCGCTCAAATCCAGTGGTATATTTGTAGTCACATATATAACAATAATAATAATAATCTCTAGGGTTTTAGCCTCCAGACCAATGTATGTTACAGGTTATACTGAGAATCCTATTGAAATTTATGGAAAACTGTTTTTGAATAGACTCAATCCTGTCGGAATAAACATGAAATCGTGGGTTCCAAACAGCAGATCCATATTCGAGTGTTTGCCTCACTAACGTTGTGGAAATAGCCTTCGTAATGTAAGGGTCACTGAATTTTTTTAACCAAACACCTTTAGATTTGTTGGCATTAACCTTTATGTGGAGATTGAAGTTGAGTTTATGGGTTGGGTTTATTGTAATTCCTAGACCAACAAAATTGAGCAACTGTTCCAGTTCATAGTTATATATATCATAAGAAGCCGGTTGAATCGCCCTTCGAGAAAAGCACATTATTTTAGAATTTTTAGGTTAAGAGGCATGTGACTTACTTCACACCAGTTACACATGCTATTTAAGTATGCTTGTAGTAAAGACCTTTCATCTATCATCTGCATACAATATAGTTTTTAAATATTTTTTTACAGAAGAAATGTAATTTATAAAAAGTAAAAACAGAAACGGACCGAGGTGACTTCCTTACAAAACCTCTGAAGATACATGAATAACGCTCGAGGAAATATATTTAAAAAGGACTCGTTGTTTTCTGTCGTTGAGGTAAGAAGATACCCAAAGGATAAGGGCCGTTCTCACCATCTCTGGTTAAAATTACCGGCGGTTAGCTACAATTCAGCTTACTATTCAGCGCTTGCTTATCTGTCGGGTGGTCTTAACCGGCGCTTTGAGTTCCGATTAAGCGTTTAACCGGAGATGGTGCAATCGGCCCTAAGATTAGGTTGATAGGATAGGATAAGTAATGAGTGACTTACTCTGTCGAATGGCTCACTAAAATCGGTGTATATTACATCAGCATGCAAAATTTCTCTGAACCTCTTTGATACATAAGTTGTAAACTCAATAATAGTAGATGTTTTGTACAAGTTTTTGTAGCTCGTTTGAGAATTACGTTATTGCGTCCAATTTTTATTTCCATAATCTCAATTACTGACATTTCATTTAACTATATTAAGGTTAATAATTGCAAATGTATTTATGTTCATAACCTCGAATACAGAATAACTTTTCGCTTTTTCTACAATACAATTAACATATAAATGCATACAAATTAATTAGCATACGACAATATTTAATTATAAAAAATTAAGGCGGCTGTCAGCTTTAAACCACAAACAAAAACTTGCAACAAAGCATATTTATGTGAACATTACAAATACAAGCAGGATTTTTACTACTTGTTTTGATTTTTTTTATTCCAAATAATATAGCAACGGCATAAATCACTGCCTCTGTATTCGTTTTTATTGCTTGCAACCCGCAATATACGCTGAAATATTATTAAGTGTGGTTGAGCTGAAAATTGGCTACAAAATAATCGCCTAAAAACTGATATGATAAGCTCAATGCAATTAACGCTGCTGTGGGAAAATTTTAATAGAGATTTGTAGAAATAATTTCTATTTATGTAAATATTAAAATGAAAATTCTTTTTTGGCATTTAACTATGCAAAAATTAATATGCATGTGTTATATGAAGATTGAATATTTGTACTTTCGTGTTCACCTAAATGAACACTAGAAAATACCTTAGTACTTGGTTGTAAATTTTCGACAACCTCAAAGTTTTATTTTTATATACTCGTATAGTGCTTATATGTAAAATATAGAAAAAGTAAAAATCTTGTCGTTAGTAGAAAATTCGAGAGCTGCAGTCTACAGCGAGGTGAAAATTGCAAAAACAAATTCCTTTACAACTAATATTAGATGTTTTTAAAAATTTTAATTTAAAACCATTGTCCTAGGGTTTGCACCATTTTAAAATTTTAAATAAAAAAAAAATTGATGCATATATTATTTAGAAGTGTATCAAACGCTCGACATTGGCTCACACATTTTTTTAAGTAGAGCTGCTATTAACAGGCATTAAAACAATTAAACGGTTAAGGCAATATTATTATTATTATAATTTTTGAAAAGTAAAAACTAATTAAATTAAAATATGTAATCATATATTAAATTAAGTTTCCCGAATCTTCAATAATGGGTATCAAATGAAAGATATTTAAAAACCTTTTGTTCAGCTTAGAGCTGGATTTTCAGGACAAAGAGGATGGGAAGTATAATCCAGTTTCCTAACATTGTCCAGCAGAATTTCCAGTATCTGGGTTAGCAGGGAACATAATAGCTCCTTAGCTGCTTGTAGTTGTGCAGGAAAAACTTCGTCCGGTCTTGGAGATTTGTATTGTAATATTTGTTGGGAGGATTATTTGTGTTGTATTATAAGCGCAACTCGCTTTATATTGTAGGCCACCAGGCCGCTCTTGCGAACAATAATGTGCAAACGGTTAAGTTTGTAAATTATCATTGATTTTATTTTAAAAAATGTTGTTCTTATATACTAATTTCCTCACAGAGGAAACTCATTACTAATTCTTAATTAACCAATGGGAAATCAACACGAAATAACAAATATTTTCTCACGCCTTGATTTCACACGGTACTAAATAAAATATGATTAGGGTAAAATGCACTTGGTGTTTTTGTAGTGTTTGTTTTATTTATTGGCCTTTAAATTGCCGAAATGCAATGACAGCAATTTGATGCCAGAATGTATTAAATATTTTTGCTAAGCGGTCAATCACCAAAAGTAATTGTACTTGTTGTGTAATGAGCTCGCTGTTCTGCGCCCAGACATTTGGTTTTAGGTGACACTTTGTGTGTGGTGCCTTGCGCGCGTGCAGTGTACATTATACGTGTGTGTGTGTCAGTATGTTTCATTCTGTGCTATGTGCATTGTGTATGTTTGTATGTCTGTATGTTTGTTATATTGTGCGCAATGTGTATTGTGTGTGTGGATCAGTTATGTATGTGCATACTACATCCTACCCCTTTAGTTAAATGTACAATTGCTGTAGTTTCTTAAAAGTTAGGCAAATGTGCATATTATGTTACAATTTATGTACATATATTAATATATTATAGTTTACAATTAATTATATGTTTCTAGCTTTAATTATATTGTTATTGTGTATTTTAACTAATTTATTTTCTATTTGTATAAAGCTATTGACGCCTTCTTGACTAAAGACTTTGTAAGGGCCTTTAAAAATTTTATCAAATTTTTTCTTATTTCCTACTTTAATATAAACTAAATCATTATTTTTGAAGTTACTTATATTATTGTTTGTTTGTTTCTTAATTCTATCAATCTTATTTTGTATTAGAGATTGATGAGCCATATTATGAGCATGTATAAGTTTCAGTTTGAGCTCTGTCAGATAATCATCAATATTGTATCTGTATTAGTTACTTTTATTTCATTGCATAATTTGCAGTTATTAATATAATTCTTTACCATTTTACTCATGTTTTTCCAAACATATCTTTGTTTTAATTTTTTAATGCATCTGGAGATTCCTATATGTCCTCCTAATTCCTCGTCATGATATTTGCTTATTAGACGCTTCATTTCTTTAATATTCTTTATTTCTTTTGGCGGTGTATATACTATAATGGCTGTATTAGTTTTCATTTCTTTTTGTAGCTTATTCCATTTTTCTTTAAATTCTTGCATGCTTATATACTGGAAAATTTTGTCTTCTGCAGAGACTGCTAATTTAGCTATTTCCTGTTGTTCTACGAATAATCCTAGCTTCCTCAGAATCAACGTCATAGTTGATAACGATTTATCGCTATATTCAACAACAATATATTTCTTTTGTGCTCTATATTGGCCTTTTCATTATACATAATATTCTTTTTGAACCGAAATTGCAATTTCTTTATATGCGTGATGTCAGATAATGACGTTGCTTCCCAAATGTGAAGGTGATCAAGCTTCTCTTGAGTTGCAGCACTAGTTCTTTTTGCAAGTTGTTTTCTTGATATGCCATTTATATCTTCATTTAGCTTTTTGCTTTCTTTGCCATTTAGTTTTTCATTTAGCTTTCCGCTTTCTATGCCATTTCATTTTTCATTTTCTAATTTTTTACTAACCGCTCTTGTAATTGTAAGCATATCATATGATGGTATCATTTTTCTTAATTCTTTTGATGTAATTTTTATTCTAGATAGTGCGTCTGCATTTGTATTCATCTTTCCTTGTTTGAAAATTATTTCAAAATCATAATCCATAAGATCTACTCGTATTCTTGTTAACTTTGATGACGGGTTTTTATGTGTGAATAAACTTACTAATGGTCAATGGTCAGTGTATACCATACATTTTCTACCGAATAGGTAAGGTCTGAAATAATTTATTTCCCAATGAATGGCTAATAACTCCTTTTCTATTATTGGTTTGTTGACTTCATGTTTGTTCAAAGATTTACTCGCATATGCTATTGGAGTGTCTTCTCCAGGCGTCCCTTGAGATAAAACTGCTCCTAAGGCATAGTTTGATGCATCAGTAGTCAAAATAAAAGGTTTGGAGAAATCGGGATATTTCAAAACAGGTGGTGTCATTAGTTTTGACTTTAGAGTTTTGAAAGCTATTTCATATTCTTTTGACCATATAAATAGTTTGTTTTTCTTTAATAATTCATTTAGCGGTTTAGCTATTTGCGCAAAATTTTCTATAAAACGTCTATAGTAGTTGCAAAATGCTACAAATCTGCGTACCTCGTCTGCATCTTTAGGACATGGTCAACTACTAATCTCCATTTAGTTTCATCATTTGTGCTTTTCTTTGGCACAATTAATAATGGTGAGTTATATGGACTGGTTGAATGTTCAACAATGTCCTCTTTAATTAATTTGTCAACTTGTTGGTTAATCTCTTCAACATGTGCATTTGGTAATCTGTAGTTTTTTATATAGACTGGAGTTTTGTCATGTACAGAAACATTCTGTGTATAAAAGAGTTTTTTGTTAAAATATCTCCTTTTAGATGAAATATTTCATTGTATTTGATACAAATATTTATTATGGATTCTTTTGCTTCTGGATCTAGGTTTTCAAAATTTATAGTATTTTTAATAAAATCTATTCGTTTTTTTGAATTAAATTTTGTGTCATATTTCAATATTGAAAAATTTTGTATTGGTTGTATGTGTAAAGGAATATCTTTAATTGTTATGTCACACTCATTTGTATTTATGAACTTTATATGTTTGTGACCTTTCTTTGGAATTATTGTGTTAGCTATAAATATGCCTGGTGTTATTTCACTAGCGCATACTAAACTGTCTTCATTCAAATCAACGTCTACTTCTTTTATAATTTCTGTTCGGGGTGGTAAATGAATACTTGGTAATGTGCTGAGTTTCATGTACATTGGCAAGATTATTTGTTGTTCTTCATACATAATTGTGATTACGAAAGTTTCGTAATCTATTTTACAATTATATTTAGTCAAGAAATCTCTGCCTATAATTCCGTCTGTAGATATGTTAATATTATCAAAAATATAAAATGTATGTTCAATATTAAGTTCATCAGATTGAAGTGAAAGTTTAGTTTTTGAATTTGTTGTTAATATATTTTCACTAAGTCCATTTATGTTATATTGTTGAAAATTTGTTATTATACTGTTGTCGATTGATGATTTTTTTATAATAGAAATGTCTGCACCTGTGTCTATTAAAAATGCTATTGGTTTTCGTATTGTCTTTGATTTAAGTATAAGGTAATTTGTATCTTTTTGCTATACTATACGTATTTAATGTTTAATTGATGGCCTCAGCTTCTTTCATCCGGGGACGTCCTTGTTTTCCTGAGAATTTTGTCTTTGATTATTATTATTTGTTCTGTTCTGATCAGAATTTTGTGAACGTCGGTTGTCTCCGTTGTTATTAGAATAATTTCTACTATTATTATTACTATTTCTGTTGCTGTTATTATAACTTCTATTGTTATTGTTATTGTTATAATTCCTATTGCTGTTATTATAATTTCTGTTATTATTTGTATTATTAGAAACTCGATTGCGATCGTCATACCTTCTGTTTCCATTATTATTTCTTCTATTAAATGGTTGACGCGTGTTATTATTATAGTTATTATTGTTATTTCTTGTCCGATATATGTTCGAGTTGTTAGTTGGTACATCTGCTTCTTGAGCTGTTTGCAGTGCTTCAGAAAAAGTCTTTGGTCTAGCCGCTAAAACAATTGATTTTAATGGTTCATTTACACCATTTTTAAAAGCGTTTAATGCCAATTGGTCGTTGAGCTTGATAATTATCGATTAAGATTCTGAGCCTTGCTGCGATATTTGAATTTCATTAAGTGAGGCTGTTATGCTCTCAATTTTCGATGCAAAATTCTGCAATGGAATGTTGTTTTGCTTTATCACACTAATCGTGTTTTGTAGCTTCAGCGGATTTTTA
Source organism: Philophylla caesio (assembly GCA_963971545.1). NCBI lineage: Eukaryota > Metazoa > Arthropoda > Insecta > Diptera > Tephritidae > Philophylla > Philophylla caesio. Next base: position 27,051,195 of record OZ020609.1, on the reverse strand, counting down.
TTTAATTTATATAGTTTTTCAAGAGTTTCTTTGAGCTGATCAATAGTGGTTGGCTCTGTTTCTGCTAAAAGTCTGTTTTTTACTTTTTTTGCAATTTTTCCTGCTAATATATATTTTAATAGCATATTCTTTTGTGTATCATTGAGTGTATTTGCATAAAACTCAATGGTGTCTAAAAGTTTTGTAAGAAGATAATGTTCTCCTCCGAATTCGGGGATTATCTTTGAGGCAGTTGAAATATCAAAGCTTGCCATTTTGTTCTTTAGAAGTGAATAAATTTTGGAAGTTATGTTTTGAAATAGCGGATGTATTTCGTCAATTTGATGCTGTTTATTTTGCAATACAATTTCTGCCCAAATCTCTTGTATTTTACTTTTTGTATGTTCAAGATATGTATCTGAATATGTCCTAGTTGGATTCTTTTTTAAATTGGATAAAATGTTGTTTAATTTGTCCATGTACTTATTTTAAGCATGTAATAATATTTATTTTAAGCTGTTATATTAGCTACTGATTTAGAAATCTACATTTTACATAGTTTTTATATAAAACGTATATTATTATAATAATTAACATTAGGTATATCAAATATGTGATATTGTGGTCTTCTTTTGCTATTACGTTGTCATTATGTTGTTATTTATTACTTCTGTTGGTCCCTGCTGTTTCTTTCTTGGGCCGCACATTTTTTAAGTTGTTTCAACTTATACAAATGTTTATGCTTAAAGGGTGATGATTTCGTTTAGTGAACTTACTACACAATCAGCTTTAACTACTTTAGCAAAGTGTATTAATTTCCATTCAGATATCTTCCTATGTCCAATGATTGGGAAATTTCTATCCACATCTGCAAGCGATAGCAACTGACTAGCTTTCTCATCTCTAGTTAAAACGCTCTGTTTCTAACCAAATTTTAAACGTCTCTTATGCTTATTTCCTATGCGGAATCTTTATATAATTTTCATTTCAACTAGCGCACTACCGCAGTAATTTTAGTTCTAAATTTTCGAAATTTTCATTTCAGAATTCTTCTCTCTTTTTAACTTATTATGGTCCTACTCCTTTTCTAAAGGTGTTTGGCAGGATCGCCATGTAATATTTGTTAGGAGGATTATTTGTGTTGTATTATAAGCGCAACTCGCTTTATATTGTAGGCCACCAGGCCGCTCTTGCGAACAATAATGTGCAAACGGTTAAGTTTGTAAATTATCATTGATTTTATTTTAAAAAATGTTGTTCTTATATACTAATTTCCTCACAGAGGAAACTTATTACTAACTCTTAATTAACCAATGGGAAATCAACACGAAATAACAAATATTTTCTCACGTTAGGTACTTCAAGTGGGCCATTTGTTTTTCTCTCTTTTTCGGTTGGCACTACTCTACCTTGCTGAACTTCTTTTTCTCCCCTGTACTGGGCCTTGCGCATGGTAGCTTTCGGAGAAGTCTGAGAAGATACGCTTGTTGTTTTTCGAGGGGTATGAGTCTTTGTCTTTTCGTAGAGTATCGACAGCTCGGAGATTAAATCTCGCATCTGCTGGTTTACTGACCTTCTCTTACCATCGTCCATCATGTCGTGGAGCTCACGTATTTTCGCCCCTAGCTTGACCCACGCGGGACTTTTTAGATCAGTGGGCGGTTGTTCGGGCACTGGTGAACATGACCGTGACTTCGGCGGAGAGTACACAAGTCTGGGACGCTTCGCAAGCGGGTTTATCAGCCCACTGTCAACTGCTCTAATCCCCGGCTGAGAAGGACCTACATCCTCTGAGAACTTTCGCCCTGTGGGGGGCGACCTAGTGACACTCATAGTTTAATTTTGACTCTTTTATTATTAATTTTTATGTTTATATTTAAAAGTATTTGAATGTATTATTGTAATTATTATTATTAAATTTTATTAGGAATTCTGTTATTTTTTTTTTGTTTTTTATTTATTTATTTATTTATTTTTTTTTATTTTTTTTTTTTTTTTTCTTCAATTATTAGTTGTATTAATATTATTATTTTATTTTATTTTATGATTTTATTCACTTGTATATATTATTGGTAAATATTTTTAATTATTTTTTTATATTCTTTATTTTTTTTTTATATACATATTTATGAGCTACCCTAATGATATTATACTAAACTACTACAGTGCCTTTGCAACTGTAAGGTTTAAAACTTGACTAACAGCTGGTTACACCGTTCCTGCTTTGGGAGACAGGATCAGCTGTATTTGACAATTAGTCAAATAGTGTTTATCTCTTACCTGTCTCGCTTATATTTCCTCACACAGTTTTTTTCCCCTCTTTCGCGCGTATTTAGAAAAAAAAAAGTAAAAAAAAAAAGTGAAAAAGTTTTATAAACCACGAGTTTACTGATTTTCCCGTCGAAAATCAATATCACTGACACTCTGAAATTTAAAATAGGTTACTAAGCACTTTCTGGGTATGTCGTGTATCGAATCCCCACTCTACGCCTGCTATTTCCACTAAAATTTCCTCTTTATCTTGCAACTAACTAAAAGCGCGACTATCTCACTATGTCTATACATATGTTTGTATGCCTGTATGTTTGTTATATTGTGCGCAATGTGTATTGTGTGTGTGTATCAGTTATGTATGTGAATACTACAGTATGTTGTTACAGAAATTTTGCCAAGATCGACGTTGGTTAAAGAGTCTTCTACTCTTTTTCATCAGTGCTGAAATCTCTGGATTCCACCACTGGGATTTCTTTGTTTGTTTGTTCATCAATTTCCAGCAGTTTTCTTCTGACAGAAGTCATAAAAGTGGGACCATTCGTACGGTTGCAGATAAACAGTTTATGTAGGAGAATAACATCAAGTAAGCGCTCGCCTCGAGAGTTGGTATTACTTGAGCCCCATTTCTCATGATGCGAGTTAGAGTCAGCCCCAATAATCACCTGGAGCGCTTTCTTGTCAGCCTCATTGACATCTGCCTGCAGTCTGATGGGTGGCAGAGATTGGCTGTCGTAGGACACCATTTTCTAGGCTTCATATTTCAGTCCGTAAGCCTTGTTTTTATTTATTATTATTATTATTAAGTGTAAAATAGTAATACAATTATTATTTTACATTTGGTTTGGAAAGAAGCACTAGCTACTGAGGCTTTCGGCTTACCTAAGGCTTTAAAATAGAGTTATTATATAAAATAGTTATACTTAATTAGTGATAGTTGAATTAGGGTGAAATATTCATGTTGCTGTTTAAATTATATGAGATGTTTAATTTTACATCGTAATAGGAATTGATTTATAAGTTTTATATTAGAAGCATTGGTATTTTTTAGTATTTCTTTAGGATCTATTGTGCCAAAAGTGGTGATTCTGTGTGTGGCAAGTGCAGGGCAGCTTAGCAAAATGTGATCCACTGATGTAGCGTTTGCATTGCACAGGTGTCAAAACTGTGTGTCCGATGCGAAGACGGGTGAAAGTTTGGGCATCGTGGTATGAGCATGTAATAGGAAAGGTTGGTTTAATACCTGCTGGGTTGATGGTCGCGTAATAGTGAGTTTGAGGTTGTATCGTGAGTTTAATTGCTTTGAGGAAGTCTTGAGCTAAGCGGAGTATGTCCGTTTTATCCAAATAAGGATATAGGTGAAGAGGTTCTTTTGTGGCTAATCTGGCTCTGGCATCTGCTTCTTCGTTGCCAGGTAATCCGACGTGGCCTGGTACCCACATAATTTTAATTTGGTGCTCCTTTTTGATTAACAGATATCTTGTAGTTGAGATAATTATGTTGTGATTATTTACATTTCGAATGGCTGAAATGACCGACTTGCTATCTGTACAAATAAGGTATTTGCGGTTGCTTTTCACTGCGTATGACACTGCTTCAAGTATTGCTGACGCTTCTGCAGAGAAGACTGAGCTGTAGGGGTGAAGTATACCGGAATATATGGTAGAACCATCTTCTTTTACCACTGCAAAAGCTGTTGCATGTTCCGTTTTTGAACCATCCGTATATAAACATGTCCATGAATTCGAGACGAGTGGACGCGTTGCTTCATAGAAAAGTTGGTGGTAGGTAGATGCGTTAGTTGAGTTCCTAGGGTGTTGCATGAGGTTAGTAACGAACGAAGATTTACTCAGGAGCCATGGCGGGAATGAGCTGTTTGTAGCTAATTGAAGGGGAATGGTGATATCAATTTCTTTTGCAAGATTCAAGCACCTCATTATGCCCTGCGTTTGTAGTTGACCACCTTTTTTATAATTCCAAACAAAATTTTGTCTTTACAGTTTAGCAGTTTAGGTAAGACTCGGATGTAGTTTTGTAACACCTTCTCCTCGATTGAAGGAACACCGGCTTCCGTAAGCAAAGAACTAGTAGGTGACGTCGGAAATGCACGAAGACTTCTGCGAATGGCCATGTGATAGGGACCGGATATAAGCTTGATGTTGCTTTTGGCACAATTACCATAAACTGAGAGACCGTAGTCAATTTTTGATAATATAATTGATTTAGTGATGTTTATGAGGGTAGTACTATGGATTAAACTATGTTTGGATGATAGATACTTTATAATGTTTAAACGAGAAATTAAACAGTTTCTAATATAATTACAGTGCTCTTTAAAAGTGTGTTTTCTATCAAAGAATACACCAAGTATTTTAAGTTTATCGACAGCCTCAATAATTGTATTGTTGAAATGAAAACTTATACTATTACAACTGAGTTTTTTGCACATGTGGAATATCTTACACTTGTCGAATGATAATTGGGCTCCTGATAGTTCAGACCAGTCTGAAATATCGGAGAGGATCTCGGAAAAGTGGTTTGTTACAATATTTAAATCTTTTATCTTAGTAAATATAAGTACATCATCAGCATACACTAGATGATCAATATGTTTATACTTATTCAAAATGTTACTGATAGCATTGAAAGCTATAAGAAACAGCGTTACAGAAAGGGGCGATCCTTGTGGGATGCCGTTAGTAAAGTTAAAAATCTTAGAATATATGTTGTTAGTTTTTGCTCTTACTCTGCGATTCGTTAAAAAATCTTTAATAAAATTAAATATTTTTTTTCCGACCTTCCATTTTGTTAGCTGTTCTAATACTACGTGTGCCCCTACTCGATCAAAAGCTTTCTCGAAGTCTAGGCTTAAGACTGAGATATGGTTTTTCGTAGATAGTGCAATCGAAGCGTTATGATCGAAGTAAAGAAGGGCATCCATGGTATTATGCCCGGTTTTGAAGGCTACTTGGTGTTGGCTGATTAGATTATTTTTTAGTGCGAGCCACATAATGCGTTTGGAAATAATTTTTTCAATCACCTTTCCCATGCAGGGAATTAATGATATAGGCCTGTAACTTGAAATAGACGTGTTTAGCTTGTTAGGCTTGAGAATAGGTACGACTGTGGCCGTTTTCCAAGTTTGTGGATACACACCTTTATCGAAAATGTTGTTATAAAGGTCCAAGAGCCTAAATTTAAGTCCGACCGGAAGATTTTTTAACATGTCGTAAGAAATCCGGTCAAAGCCAGGGGTTTTACCTTTCATTGAAGTGAGTGTTGAATTAAGCTCCTCGTATGTTATTGGGCATTCTAGTGTTTTTGCTGTGGGAGATGGATTACCATGGTACGTTGAGTTAAAATATTTCAGTTTTTCGGATACGAAACGTTGGTGAAAGTTAGAGTCGCTGGAGTATTGCGACCAATTAGAGGCGAAACAATTTGCAATTTCGAATGGGTGGGAAATCGAGTTGCCATTTTTCACCAAAAGTTTAATTTGGGAAGGGGTGTACAAGCATTTTGATATTACACCAAACCTGTTTTGGATTACTAGACGGATTTATATTATTGGTTAAATTTTCAAAGTTAGAGCGCTTAGCTTCTTTCAATTTCCTCCTAAAGGTAGCATTGGCTTTTTTGTAGCTGATGAGATTAGCTGTAGACCGATTTCTCTTGAACATTTCCCAAGCATTTTGTTTAATGTTTCTAAAAGTTTGGAGATCAGGACTCCACCACGGGACAACTTTCTTAACAGGGCGTCTAGTGGTTTGGGGGATTGCATAATGGGCAGCTGAGCGTATACATTTTTGGATAGAAGAGGCTTCTTTGTTTATGTTGATACTGGCTGGATGCTGTAGGTTTAGCTGTGACGCCAAAGATTGCTATTTTCGCCAGTCAGCTCTTTCCAAAATGAACTTCGGTTTTGGGGAGGTTTTAATAGTAGGTTGTTGTGGAGGAAAAGTTGTCAGGATAGGGAAATGGTCACTACAATAAAGATCTTGAAGAGTTTTGCTGGAAAGTTTTGGTGCCAATGAGGCAGAACTGGCAATGACATCGATATGGGTAAGAGTTTGATGCGTGGTTAAGTGAGTTGGTTGACCGTCATTCAAAACAACTAGATTGTTGTATAAAATTACATCTTCGACAGATTTGCCTCTACAGTTGACAGTAGGTGAGCCCCACATGGGGCTCCAAGCATTTAAATCTCCCAACAGGATGCTTGGCGTACTGTATTTGTTTAAAATATTATTAATATCTCTAGCAGTGAAATGCTGCTGAGGTGGAATGTACATTGAGATAATAGTGAATTTGTAGCTTAAATTTACTTCGATTACTATAGAGGAAATATCTGAGTTGACAGCAATAAGTTTATGTGGGATTGACTTTTTAATGAGTACACCTATACCTTGCTTTTTATTAGTCTTGGAAGGCAGGTTGTGGAAATAGCTGTGATATTGCTTAGGGGCCTGGGCGGATTTACTGAATGCCAAATGAGTTTCTGCAAGAGATATAAAAGATGGGTTATATTCTTTAATTAGAATTTGGAGGTTATCGTAATTATTGTAAAAGCCTTTGATATTCCACTCTAAGATAGAGAACATTTTGGTGAGAACTAAAAGAGCTAAATGTAGAATTTTGTTTGTTTGTTTAGTCTATTGAGTTAGTCATATCAGTATTGGGTGCTAATGAAGAGTTTAATTGGAGAATTGAGTTATTGAGAAATTCGGAGAGAAAAATGTTAGGATGGGTTAAATTAATATCTGTTGGTGAATTTAAAGTTATGTTAGGTTGAGTAGAAGTGCTTTCGTTAGTGTTGGTTTCTGAGTAAGTTTTTGGTGAATTATTATCTGAGATCGTTTGTGTGAAGTTTGAGTAGGGAGAGAGGCTTGTTTGTGAACTTAGGCTTAAATTGGCGTTGGTAGGGGAGTCTTCATTAAAACTGGTTTTTGAGTGATTTATTGGTGGATTCATTTCTGAGGTCGTTTGTGTGGGGTTTGAGTTTGAAGTGAAAGAGGAGGTAGAAGGAACTGATGGTTGTAATTGAGTTTTTTGTTGTGGATTTGTTATTTTTGGTGTTTTGAGCGTTTGCTTGACATTTATTTCTTTACTTTTTTCCTGTACATATGTTTCTTTAACGATGGTAGAAAATGAATTAGAAGAGGTGATCGGTGAAGGTGTTATATTACATTCGTTATAATATTTTATTGCTTCACGCATAGTGCATTTTTTTTCTGTTTTGATGCGTAATATTTCTTTTGATTGGGTGTATTTAGGGCATGAATTGGACGAGGAGGGGTGATCATTTGCACAGTTAACGCAGTATTTACGTGTGCAAGCTTCGGGGTCGTGCGGAGGGAGGCCACACGTGTCGCAACTGGAGGCATTTGTGCAGCGTTTGGTTGTATGGCCTAACTTTTGACATTTTTTGCATCTCATTGGGTTGGGTATGTACATCCTAACGCGGGCTGAATGCCACGAGACTTGGACGGAGTCAGGTAGGTGGTAGCGGTCAAATGTTAGAAGGCATACACCAGTTGGTTGGGGTTTATTTATTTATTTTTTTTTTTTTTTTTTTTTTTTATTATCAAGAAATTTTTTTGCGATCGTGGTGTTTTTCACTAGAAGCAGGAGGCTGCCGTCTCGTAATTCGGATATAGACACGATGTCTTTGCAAATCACATGTAGGGATTTTTGCACTGCAAAACACGAGAATTTCGTTAGGGGTTTGTTGGGTTCAAGTGAAGATATCACCATATATTTTGGGTTTTCTTTTTGTATTTTTGGTAACTCGGGAAAAATGTTTATTTGGTTTTTAGTTGGTTTTTTTCTTTTTGGCTGGGGGCTAACAGCAAGCGGGGCAAATCTGTTATCCCCTAAAAAGGGGGGCCCAGGGGCCATTGTGTACCACTTTTTCACTCACTGAATCGAAGTATTATTTAATACGAAACGTAAAAAATTGAAATCGGTGAAAAGAACAAGAATGGCGAACACAGAAGCTAAGCTAGACACAAGCAAAAATAGGAAAAGTCACAGAGAGAAATAACTACGTGCACACACGAAGAGAGGTAGTCGGTGACTGGCCTTGTTTTTAATGATCCATGGCTCTTGGATGAGAATGACGTTCTCAACCCTGAGACAAAGAAGGAGGACAGCCGAGGCTGCCTTGGGGTGGTTCAGATTAATTAGCAGAATCTGCACCACTCTAGTGTCAACAATGCCCATTGCCTCTAGCTGTTCTCTTTCGGTGGCGGCCATGACTGAGGTGCGCCTCCTCAGATTCCGAAGCTAAAAGCTGGTCCTCATCAATTGGCTGTATACAGACCCAACGTAGGAAGATGTTGAGCCCGTATCGCTCTCAGCATCCATCGCAGTGTCTGATACCCCCCATGGGATGTCCCCAATTACACTCAAGGCGCCCGTATTTGTTGTTGGTTTTGGTTCAGAGACCCATTTACACGGACTTCCAGTTGTCCGTTATGATATTTCCATCGGGATCGCTCTTTTCGAGCACAGCCAGCGTAAGGTGATCCTTGGCATCCTCGCTAAATGGCTTCGCCGATACGCGCATCGACCGACGGTCAGGTAGGAGGAAGTCCTGTGACCTTTTGATCCATTCGGGGTATCGTCCAGGGATCGCAGTCTCTTAGAGACTAGTTCCATCCGTTGATCCGTGTGAGTGGGAGGATTGTGCTTCCCGCCGTTTCCGAAAGAGCGTTTTTCGGCGCCATGCCTCCCTTAGCCCACTCGAGAAAGGCTTTCTGTGCCTCCGTCGGTTGGGCATGCGATATAGCCTCCAACCGTTTGATGACCTTCGGGGCTGCCTTTCGGTCGCGCTGGGCCCTGACGTGAGGCCTAAAGCTTTTGGAGCAGTCACTTGTTTCGGCAGCTGCCCTCCCGCTATGGTGGTCGCTATTTTTTCCGTGGAGGACTCTTGCTGAAAAAAAATATATGAATTATTTTATATATGTAATGCAATATTTTTTTATTAAACGCTGGAAAAATAAAAATATAACAACAGCTCATACGAGTAAGCTTATCACAACGCGTTTAGGCATCGCGTTAGCGTGCGTGGTATCGTGGGCTAGACTGCCGAGGAAGCCTTGAAGAAAGAACTCTGAGGAGGAGATGAGATCATCTTCGAATAAGTACTATAAATTCTACCGCTTAGAGCATTGTTGTATTTCCTTTCATTATTTTTTCTTTATTTTAAAAAAAACCAGTCGTCTTTAAAGCTCATAAACAATTAAAACAAAATATGTATATTCGGTACAAAATTTGTTTAAAAGAGTGTTATAACTATTTTTAAAATGATCAGTTTTGAAACATTTCAAGTTATTTTAATGTAGGAATGCGTTTTGGTACATTATACCATTGTGTTGCCACAAATAGAAAGACCTACAGTTTTTTGCCGATTTTACTTGCCCTGGCTGCGATTCGAACCATGAATTCTGCGGCATATGAAGTTGTAGCACGCACTCGACCACAGCGGCCTCAGCTACACTTGCCAGCCACGAAAAAATTACAAGTATAGAACATAGTATTTCTGACTGGGCCATTAACTTGAGTTTATGAGCAACTTTGGAGTTTAACGTCAGACATTTTCATAAATTCGGTGCTTACCATACAAAAATTGTTTCTCTAAATCGCTTTAAATAATACTTTTATTTGGTGTATATGGACATGCAACCTTTATTTGCCCCAATGTTGACAAATTTTGGCATCTTTAAAGTTTTGCTGCACTGTTTACTGTTTGACAGATCAAAATTTCAAATACGAAGATAAAAACCATCACCGAAAACAAGAAAAGGCTTTATAAATATTATAATATGAAGACACTGCACCATCAATTGCAATGGTAAATTTGTTAATATACGTACATACATACATGTTTCCAAAAACATTTTTTAATATAAACTAAACTATATTTTTATTCGGAAGTAAATAAACAAATGACAATTAAGCTCAGACATTTTTAAACACCTCAATGAGAACGTTTGATAGTTGTTAATACGCTCAAAACCACAAACTCAAGCTTATGGTGCAGTCAGAACATAGAATAATTAATAGTTTCGGAAGTTTGTTTCTAAGTTAATATCCTTTTTTTAACACGTTTTTTTAATAATCTGTAAAAAAAATAAAATCTGAATGTAAAATTATATTTGTGCAGTATTGTTACCCAACAAAATAACTTTTTTTTGCAGTTTTTTATTACTATCCTTTCGAGATAGTAGAATGTCATATTTTACATGGGAAACTATTTATTTTGAGTTAAGGACAAACGTAAGTTTTAAATCGGTTAATTGCTACTCCAAAATTGACTAGGAATGACAGAAATTAATTCTTAAAGCATTACTTAAAAATGTAGATATCAAATGATAACTGTTGATAAATATTCATGTACATATGTAATTCTAAAAAAAACATACGAATGTTAAAAATATTCCACACATCTTCATCTTTACTACTACTAGTACCCAAATTACAAACTAGAACAATTGATAAAAGATTTTCTAAAAGTACACAAGTACGACATGAGTACAAAATGGCATGCACTAAAACTTGTTTCGAGCAACAAAAGGAGATACACTTATAAAAAATATGCAAATAAATGCATAATAACAAGCAGGGGAGTGTGAGCTTGTATTCAAATCTTTCACACAACAAATACAATAGCTTGTGTCACGCCCCATAAATACAGTGCTTACATTAACTTTTTTATTTGTATAAAATACGACTCTGATGACACCGACACGACCTTCCTAGAGACGTTTAAAAGAAATCTGTTACGACTCTCAGAATGTATGTGACTTCGGACGCGACGCGTTACTAATGTAAAATTACTGAGTTCTATTCAATATACATATATTACATATTAATTATTAACTAAATAAATTGTATTTTATTTAAAAACATATGTAAGCAACCCATCCTAAATCGCGAAGATGTATGTATGTGAACGTATGAACGTGACAATTCAAAAGTGAGATTCTACTCTACGCCTTCAAGCGCTATAAAAATGCATAAAATCGAAAAAAGCGAATAAGCATAGTGCTTAGTTGAGTGATTGTGCAAAATCGACGTTTTCAGTGAGCATACGCTTCGCCGCTGAACATAACCTAACATGCAAGGATGCTGGTTTGCCAACGTCTGGTACGAAAAGTCAGCTACTGCAAAGATTAAAAGTGAAATTCAATGATGCAAGTGAAAGTGAAACAGAAGAAGATTGCACAATGATCCAACGCATATCTGCTCTCGAAAGGACAATTGAATATTGTTGAATTGCTACCGGACTTTAACCCAACAAGCGATACATCTTTGAACTCCATACAATTTGATAAACGTGTCGAAATGCTTAAGAGTGCTTACAACTGGGAAAAAAGTGCCATAATATTTGCGGTTCAACAAAAGATGCGCGGGTCGGCAAAATTATGGATCGATTCACTACAGTGTGCCTTCGTCAATTGGCCACAGTTCGTTAATCAATTTTTAAATGATTTTCCGTGCATGCACAATGAAGCAGATACGCATATTAAACTTTCGCGAATAAAACGTCAACAATTCAAATCGCCGGTCGAGTATTTTTACAAAATGCTAGCAATAGTTAATAAGGGAGGCATAACTGAAGCAAGCATTTCGAGACATATCATAAACGGTATAAACGATAACGACTTACAACACAAAATATCAAATGAATACGCACGATGTCAAGATTTGCTAAAAGATATTATGAGTTATAGTGTATACAAATCGAAAACTGCTTCATCCGCAACGAAACCACAACAATTTGTTAAAAATACCGACAATTTGTTAAATACAATGCAACAACGCACAACAAATAATATGAAGTGTTATAATTGCGGTAAATTTGGTCATTTTGCTGTAAATTGCTCCGAACCTCAAAAAAAGCCACTGTGCTCGAAGTGTCAACGAACGACACATAAAAGTGAAGATTGTCCGATTCAAAAGAAAACTAACGTTAATATTATCGAAGATCCGGTCGTTGATAAAACCGAAAAAAAAGAAAGCTGTAAAATCGCGGTTACTCTTTGCTTGTGAGCTCAGATTTACCGGATTTTATTTGGTTTGATTGTGCAAGAAAAGTAAAAGAAAAAAACGCAATGGTTTAGTACTTCGATACAAATATATGTGTTTGTGTGTATTTAAAAATATTTTTATGGATAATATTTCACAAAGATTATGTTACCTGGATGAGGATGGAAGCTCGATGTCTTCACTTGAACTCGGTCAAAAAGAAGTGTTAGCAGAAGTAAAACCGTTTTGTGTCCGAACCGTCGGACAATATGAATTAGGGGAAAATTAACGAAAATGTTTATCCGGCGGGAAAATGTAAACGGAAGAAATTGAGTGAATGTGTTAATGTGTATGTGTGTGTAACTTGTGTGTGCTTATCTGTACACACACACATACAACTATATGAGTGCCGTGAATACGGGTGACCGCTGCACATTAGGGCGGGTCGTTTAATGGTGGGATATTTTAATTTTTAGGCATAGAGGCCTAAACAAAAGCGATGGTATAATCAAGCATCAATGGCCATGCCACACGCGCCTTTGTTGACCCAGGTAGCACACGTACACTAGTACGAAAAACTTTTGCTAATCGTATAGGGACCCTACAAACAAAATTAACATTGCTGCGAGGTTTTGGGGGTGGAGAATACGTGTCCACTCGTAAAATTAATGTGTTGTTAACGATAGACGATGAAAAGTTTTAAGCTGACGTAGTAGTCATTAATGACGAAATAATTTCTGACAATGTGCTTCTTGGAAAAGATGTATTGTGCGGATTTAGTAAGGGCCTTATAATCGAAAACGATGAATGTCGTGTTGAACTAATTCGTTGTATAAATGCTCCAAGTGGGTTAAATGAAAAATAAAAGAATCAATTTAAAAATATAATGAGTAACTTTAACGGACTTTTTGCTAATGATATCGCGTCTATAGGGAAGTGCGGTATTTAGAAAATAAAAATCGTTTTAAAAAACGATACGCCTATTCAGTTAAAACCTTACCGTGTCCCGTTTTGTAAACGACCTATAATATTGCAAATAATTGCCGAATTACTAGAAAATGAGTTAATCCAACAAAGCGAGTGGCCATATTCGTCTCCCGTGGTTTTAGTGGAGAAAAAAAATAACGAACATCGACTATGTGTAGATTATCGTTGCCTTAATAAAGTGACAGTAAAACAACCATTTGCCATGCCGAACATGGAGGAACAGTTCGCCCAACTCGCCGGTTATCAGTTTTACACTACTCTTGACCTTCGTATGGGTTACCATCAAATCGAAATCGATTAATCTTCGAAACCATACACCGCGTTTGTAACGTCAGACGGACATTTCGAATTAAACCGCATGCCTTTCGGTCTTATTAACGCACCAGCGACTTTTCAGTCGATAATATTATTATTATATTACTATAACCCAACGGAAACCCACTTTCCCGCCCAACCGGCACGAGGGGCTCAATCCGCATAACGTACGGATGTTTTTTAAATATACAAATCTTAGGTGCCGAGTCGTGACAGAAGAAAGTTTGTTAAGCGTCGAGATCCCAAGCTGCTCAGCTACAGAATAAGAATTCATCAGCCGAATACAAAGTTAGAGAAATGCAAAGTAAGAAAATTGGATCGTTAGCTGTTATTAAGAGAGGATAGAATAGTTCTTTTAATTATAAAAAGTGAGTCCGATACATCAAAGGTGCTGGAATGATTGTTAAAGTCTTGGCATAAACCCCGAAACGGTTCATTCAACTCAAAGTTAGTTCTGCATAGTTTCAAGAAAAGTGGTTTAAAGTTTCTCGTTGCACGGGAGGGTACATTAAAATTAATTTGCTCTAGAAGAAATGGACTTGAGATCCATCCATTGACTAATTTTACCAGAAATATTATACCTAACATTTCTCTGCGACTCGAAAGAGTAGGAAGATTAATAAGTTTTAAACGACTAGTGTAAGGGGGAAGATTGTATGGCGAATCCCATCGAAGATTTCTCAAAGCAAAAAGTAAGAATTGTTTTTGTATTGACTCGAGTTGGTCTGAATGGACCTGATAACGAGGATTCCAAACTATGGAACCATACTCCAGTATTGATCTTACTAATGAAGTAAAAAGTGTTTTAGTTATATACGGGTCGCGGAATTCCTTTGACCAACGCTTTACAAAAGCCAGTACATCCCTTGCTTTATTAACTGTGGAACTAATATGAAAATTAAAATTGAGTTTACAATCCATACCAACACCCAGGTCAACAAAACTGTTTACATGTTCTAGGACGTAGTTATTTATTTTGTAGGAGGCCGGCTGAATGGTTCGTCGAGAAAAGCACATGAATTTACATTTGTTAAGGTTAAGCGGCATATAATTAATGCTGCACCAATTGACTATGCTGTCCAAATCTTGCTGTAGCAAGGATCTTTCTTCAGCCGAGGCATAAGTCTTAAAAAGTTTAACATCATCCGCGTACATCAATATTTTAGAATACTTTACTACTGTATAAATGTCGTTTATGAATAGCAGGAACAGAATCGGTCCGAGGTGGCTGCCCTGAGGAACTCCCGAGGAAACATCGATGATCCCAGAATGAAAATTTTTAAAAACTACCTTTTGCGTCCTACCGGAGAGATAAGAAGACATCCAACAGAGGATACCAGGTTGAAAACCAAGCAGATCTAGTTTACGGATGAGTAAAGAGTGACATACTTTGTCAAATGCTTTACTAAAATCGGTATATATAACATCAGTATCAATGCATTCCCTAAACCCATTTGAAACATGGGTGGTAAATTCAAGTAAATTTGTAATGGTCGATTTGCCCTTACAGAAGCCATGTTGGCAATTTGCTATTATTGAGGAAATCGGATAAGTCATTTGCTTGGTAACAACAGCTTCAAACAACTTCGGGATAGAAGAGAGTTTAGCTATACCACGATAGTTTTCAATAGAAGACCTGCTTCCAGATTTATGAAGGGGGATTATGTAAGACTGTTTCCATATTGACGGAAAAACTCCTTGCTGGAGGGACAAATTAAACAAGTTCGATAATGGCAGGTACAGGTGCTTTGCACATTTTGTTAGGAAACATGTCGGGATCATATCAGGGCCGTACTTGAATGATTCTTTTAAAGATATTAAATAATGAAAAACATCATCTGATGATATGACTGGAATATTAATAGAGTTATTGGGGCTCAGCTTGTATGGATAGGAAATACAGTTATATTTAAATTGAGTGGTGTAGTTAGATTTAAAGAACTGGGCAAATAGATTGGCAATAATCTCGTTATCACATGACACAGTACTTTGATATTTCATTGCGGAAGGGAATGCATTTACTCTGCGCTTAGAATTAACGAAACCATAGAAAGCTTTCGGGTCGTGGATAATGTTCATTTTCATTTTATTCAAGTATTTTTCATAACAGTTTTTATTTAATTCTAGATATTTATGTCGCAAGACTGAATAATTAAGATAATCCACATGACGACCAGTACTTTTATATAATTTAAAAGAACGCGAGTTTTTATTTTTTAAAGTTCTCAAGTCTTTAGTGAACCTTAAAGGGGCTGATTCATCACGAATATAAGAACCTTTAGGTACATGTTTAAGAAATAAGTTGTATAAAGTATTGTTGAAGTCCAAAACATTACGCTCAATATCGCCATTGTAGTAAGGCCAAGTTATTTTAGATAAGTCATAGTTTAATTTTTTAAAATTAGCTTTTCTAAAATCGAAGCTGTCATTAGAATTAAAAGCTTTCGATCCAGAAACCCGCTCTCCGTCTATGATCTCGTATGACAATTCAATTGCAGGATGATATACATCCTCAGGCAAAACCAATGGATCACATCGATTTAAGGAGGCCCTGTACATGTTGTCAACAAAAACCAAATCCAAGACCCTCCCCAACTTGTTTTGTAGGGTATTAACCTGGTTCAGACAAAGTTCAGTCATCCCCTCCAGAAAGGCGTTGTTAATGGAAGGTACGATATGGCCATCAATCATATTCCAAGAAATGTTTGGGAGATTAAAATCACCCAACACAATCAATGAGTCGGGAGGCCTTAGCATTGAGTCCACAATCCCAAGTAAAGAAATATGATCACTATATACCGACAAGTCAGACTGAGGAGGTATATAGCAGAGGGCTAAATAAATATAAGACTTGCTTAATTGCACTCGTATGCACTTAAATTCAGTAGACTCAATGATAGGGACGTTCACCACTTCAGATGGTAATGAAGAATGGACAGCAAAAGGAACACCTCCACCGATCCTGCACTCTCGATCATTTCTGTAAATATGATATTCACTGCAAAGAATCTCCGAATCAAAAACGTGAGGTTTAAGCCAAGTTTCAGTGAAAGCTATAATGTTAAAATTACAGTGATAACTCTTCAAAAGCAAGTCAGTTAGTTTTGTATTCAAGCCTCTAACATTTTGGTAATATATATCAAGTTTAGTTTTTATCAGTTTTTTGACTCCGGATTAGGATTCGAGATTTTTGCTAAGTTTTTATTATTTATGTTGGGTTTAAACTCGAATTCGCGAACAAAAGCCCCAGTCGGCCAAAAAGAGCTATTTAAAAGTATATTAAAGTTTTCGGAAGTTACATCGATTTTAAATGAAGAAATGTTTCTCTTGTAATTAAAGTTAAATTTCCTGATAGTTATGTCATCAGTCTTAACCTTAGATGAAATGTGAAACTTGATATCCTCAACTGTGGTATCACTGGAAAATCTTGATATAAAAATAGATTTTCTCTGAGGAACCACAACCAGCCCCCTAGCAGGCGCCACAGAAACCGCAGCAGAATTTTTGCTTTCGCTGCTTTCCTTTTGAACTGATCTCTGTGCAGCAGCTTTTGATGTAGAAGGTTCAACAGCCTGAGGACAAGGTGAGGAGAAACTAATCAACTCCCCTGAGGGAGAAGAAATAATTGTCGTCGGAATAGGATTTGGCTCAGCTTCGTCAGACGGACTCTCAATACGTTTCCGTTTACTATTACGGCTATTAGGAATACTCGTATTCTCTAAGCATTTGAAAGAATTAAATACGTTTTCGTAGTGTTTGAATTTTTCGGTAAGAACATTTAGCTCCTTACCAATCTCAGAGAAACCGTTCCTACACTGCCTAAAAAATTTAAAAAGATCAACTTCAGTTGACCTACATATCAGACAAGACCAGCGGACACCCTTACCATCATCAATCAAATCTAACACTCTACCTGTCAAACCAGCACACTTCATGTGGGCAAGCCCATCGCAAAGCCAGCAAGACACAAAGCGTTCAGACCCACTCTTAACTTGGCAGTTAGGATAATTACAAGACATGGTATATTATTTAGGAGAAAATTAATTAGAATTAAAATTACAATTTATAGGACTAGCAGAAGAAAGGATCTAACAGTGGTAAGCAGTTTAGCAAAAAAAGCAGTTTAGCAAAAAAAAGCAGTATAGAAGTCGGTAAGGCAGTTAGAACAGTTTGGGATACACAGTTTTATTGACACTTAACAAATCACGCAAACAGCTGTGAAAGCTAAAAGGAGTAACAAAGAAGAGTGCGCGCACAAACAGCAACAGCCGCAAATGCAAAAACAAAACAATTGGCAACAACAACTGTACTACAAGAAAAATTATGACTCGGCACACAACACATCAAAGATATAAATGAGATTTTTTATAAGTTAAAGATTATTAAATGAATATTGCACCAAATCACTTTATACTTAGCTTGAAGTGCACAAAATTGATTTAATCACAATTTAATGAAATTTCTTTTGATTAATTTGATATTTAAATTGTTTTATAACAATATTTGTAAGAGAGCAAAGTAAACACAACCACACAGCTTGACGTTTGCGATGGCAAATGAACGAAATCGCGTCAAAAATGCAAAACGGTGAAGTGCTTATATACTTGGATGACATCATGATCCCAAGTAAGTCAATCGATGAAGGACTATTACGATTACAACGATTTTTACAACTTCTTAAAGAAGCTGGGCTTACATTACGTCCCGATAAGTGTAAGTTCCTGTGAACAAGAATCGACTATCTTGGTCACAGTACAGACGAAAACGGTATTACGCCGGGCTTACAAAAGGTTGCCGCTATTAAAAATTTTCAACAACCCACAACCGTTACCGAGGTAAGACGTTTTTTAGGCATCACTGGTTTCTTCAGAAAATTCGTGAAAGACTATTCACTTTTAACTGAACCACTCACCATGTTATTAACTAAAGCTAATCAAAACAAATTCATATGGGGTCCTGAGCAGCAGCATTCTTTCGAAACACTCATCAGTGTTCTTACGAATGAACCAGTTCTTCTCTTGTACGACTTCAACGCTCAGCATGAAGTGCACACTGACGCAAGCAGCGTAGGTCTTGCAGGTGTACTTCTACAATCCGTCGATGGAAGTGAATGGCGTCCCGTGTGTTATTATAGTCGCCATTGCAGCGAAACAGAAGCCCGATACCATAGCTATGAGCTTGAAGTGCTTGCTGTTGTGCACACCCTAGAACGTTTCCGCATATACCTATTAGGCAAACATTTTCGTCTTGTTACCGACTGCTCTGCAATCCCACACGTAAGAGAGCATAAAGAACTTAAAACAAAAATCGCACGATGGTGGCTCAAATTACTTGATCATGACTATGAATGCATACATCGGCAAGGTAGCCGCTTACAGCATGTTGTCGCTTTGAGCCGAATGCCCGACCAACCTGCAAAGGAGGTCGAAGCAGCTGGTTTTGTATTCAACGTTTCCGATGTCAACGATTGGCTGCTTACTATGCAGCTTCAGGATGGAAAATTACGACAAATCATAAACATTTTAAATAGTACTTTGAAAGCACCGAATGCAAAATCAATCAAAGAAGATTATCAGCTTCGTAATTATCGTCTTTATCGCAAACAACACGACGGTTTGAAATTTGTAGTCTCAGATGGTGTACGATGGCGCATCGTCTTGTGCTGCCACGATCAAGTAGGACATACAGTAAATTTCTTGTGGTCAAAGCTGTTCGTGACACCAAAACCCTACACGTTCTTAAAGCTCTCAATGAAATGTCATCATACTTCGGTCTTCCATCTCAAATTGTAACCGACCGAGGAACATCATTCACGTCAAAGCATTCGAAAATTTCTGCGATGAACAGAACATCCAACACACCAAAGTTGCCGTCCGCACTCCTCGCGCAAATGGGCAAGTGGAGCGCGCCAACCAAAGCATATTATCATTTCTACGAACAACCGCCGATAATACTAAGGACTGGGATCTCATGCTTAGAAATTTACAATGGTCAGTGAACTCTCGCAAGAACTAGTTTTTGATTTCCGACTCCGCGACGTAGTAACTAAACAATTAGTTGCCGCCATTCATGACGATATTAATGAAGAGCCAACCGATTTAAATGCCGCAGAAAAACGCAACAGAGCTGCAGTTAACAGTCCACCGAACGCGAAAAATGGAAAGAACGATTCGATCAGCGCCATAAAGCACCAAAAATCTACGCTGAATACGATTAAGTTGTGATTGACAATGAGCCATCCTCAACGGGCGAATCCAAAAAGCTCGAGCCTAAGTATCGTGGGCCATACATCGTTCGCAAAGTTTTGGGTAATGACCGCTACCTGCTGGAAGACATTCCAGGGTACCAAATAACCAACAAAAAATTCTGTTCTGTATACGCCTCCGATCGAATGAAACCATGGTGCCGAAATAGTCCTGAACTTGAATTCCATGACGAAATCGAGGACGATTTAGGTCAGGAAGGGCCGAGTTGTCACGCCCCATAAATACAGTGCTTACATTAACTTTTTTATTTGTATAAAATACGACTCTGATGACACCGACACGACCACCCTAGAGACGTTTAAAAGAAATCTGTAACGACTCTCAGAATGTATGTGACTTCGGACGCGACGCGTTACTAATGTAAAATTACTGAGTTCTATTCAATATACATATATTACATATTAATTATTAACTAAATAAATTGTATTTTATTTAAAAACATATGTAAGCAACCCATCCTAAATCGCGAAGATGTATGTGAACGTAAGTAGTATTGAACATTAGTGCGTGACACTTGTAAAAGCTATAATGCCATTAAGTGGCCATAACAAAATATTGAAAGAAAGTGTACGAGTGTTTAAAAGATTTTAAGGGCGGCTGTAAAAAATTGGTCCGAAAGGTAAATATTTTGGAGGATACTAAGTGAATGTATTTGAAGTTCTTACTAGGGAGGAAAGTAATAATATTTAGTTTATGATAATAATTTTGGCGACCTTTCCATTTTAAATTAGGTTTTTTTTTTGCTAGCTCAACACTCTATTTTATTTTTGTAATAATTTATGCTGTCTATATTTTTAAATAGTTTTGCCCTGAAGACGATTTCCGGAGTGCGATCGAAATATATCGACAAAAATAAAATATCGTGTTTTATTAATATAAAAACAGCAACAACCGGCTCCTAAAAAGAAGTGTGTCCGACCTTGTGTGGCTAGACCCAGTTTTGCGGATAATACCAGGGACTGGATCCTTATCGGGGTTCTGGACCGCGGCAACGAGCACGGATCAATCCCAAGGAACCAGTGGAGGTGGGTGAAGGCGGCTCTGGCAAACGTCATCATGGAACTTAACGAGCCCACGCATGTGGGATCGAAAAAATTAAAGGATGTTCCTGTGAAATAAAACAGTATTAAATGTAACACTTAGTAGCTTAATAGCATTAATTAAATGGATAATTGCTTGCGGTGCGCTTCCCACGAATTGCATTTTGAATTCGCCTGAAAAAAATCAATAACGTTGCAGGTTGATTACTTGCATTAGCTATGCGCGTGTTTGGGGAAGTGCGGCGTCAGCCCTTTTATAGTAGTAAGTGTGCTGGCCCCATAGTTAACTACCCCCGCAGATGAGTCAGTTTTTGAGGAGGGTTATTGGTGTGGCTCGTTGGCTGGTCCTGATGTGCTTTTTCGTTTAATCTAGGAAAGTTGATTGTAGTCGTAAGTTTCTTTCAAATTATATAGCATATGTCTGCCAGGATTGTCAGGGCAACAGTGTCACAAATTAAGGAGAAGGTAAAATTATTGCCAAGCTGCTTTAGATGGCGAATATTCTCTATACTTAGCCCGTCGATGTAGTCCAAATTTAATTTCAACCCATCGCTTGTAACGTTGACCAGAGCGACAAAGCTTGACATGCGCGTACTGATCTGCTGGTGAACATTTGACTTCTCAACGTGATCGTTTCGTAGTAGTTTCCCCCTTGCAGTTCTCCTTGAAAGTTTATAGCAAATAGTGTTGCGTCTGCGATCATCTCGCGCTTCTGTGGTTGTGCGGGTCAAAATGGCATTTGGCATCGGCGCCTTTTACTAATCTAGCTAAGCTTTCGTCTTCAGGAAGTTTCATTAAAGATTTTGGTGAGCAGATTGTTATATTGCTAATCGAAGAACAATCTTCGGTCAGTCCGAACGTTTCCTCTTCGTTTATCAGCATCTTGTTGTAATTGAGGTCGACGTGTTGTCTTCTCATAACAGCGGCCCGCGTTATTAAAAGTCTGTAACCCTCTGGTTTCCCTTTTGGCACTGCCGTTTGAATATACGGAAGCCGTTCCATACTCTATAGCTTCGATGGTATTTTTATATGGCAGCGAATCTTCTTCTGTAATAAGCTTTTTGATTTGATCTCTGTCGAGTAGGTTTGTATTTATGACACCAGATTTTGCCATTTGGCATGCTTGTACGACTTCTGAGACTTGTTCTTTCAGGATAAGAACCTTGCCCATGTCCAGAAGCATCAGATTTTCTTCGTCAATATTTTTGCTTATAGCGCCTCTCGGCTAACGTTAAACAGCTTTTCGTTGACGCGGTACTGGTGAAGGATATAATCCCAATCTGCTGCATCTGGGAACCCGGCGATCCACTTCCATGCCGAATCAATCCAGTCAATGGAAGGTGTTTTTCTCGACCTTCTCATTTGAAGCTCGTCGAGTCGCAGCATCGTTTGGTTTTGGTGGAATTGCAGTACAGTACGCACAGCTTTCCTTTGGATATCATGGTGTGCTGCCTCGATCAATTTCCCTAAAGCCATGTTGAAGTAGTTAAGGTCGACTACATGGACTAGACTAAAGTGTCCGTTCAGGATGGAACCACGCCCATGTTCAATGGTGACCAGTGGGGAGTCGTAGTTGACAATGTTGAGGCCAGATATTAAATGTAAGCTGTCTTACCATCAAGATTGGAAAATAAACAAAAAAAACCCTTTATTTAATTACTATTGGCATTTTTTGCCGCCTATCTCGCTAGTTTGGGTTTTTTTTCTGTAGGAACGGTGAGGAAAACGAAAAGGAAAACATTTTACAAAAGCGTAGTATGAAATGATTATAAACAATTCTTTTCATAAATAATAGTCTTTTCTTAAATTAATTAATCTTCCTGCCATTGTTTGTGACTAAAGTCACTTTATTATTTCTACCAACAATTTCTTTTTTGTGAAGTGCCTTCTGCTTTGCCTTTATCTTTAACGTTGGTCAATCCTTGGTAGTTTATTCTTTCGGTTCTATTGAAAAAAATGTCACCGGGTTTCTGTTTCGTTGCAGAGTGTATTGTTGTGCTGTAACACTAATTCACTAATTCCTTTGGTCTGACGTTTTGTATCTCTTTCCGAAGGCATCTATAGATCTCAATAATGGTAGAATGCAGTTTTTGAACCTGACCGTTTACCTCACCTTGAACCGGAGTGTGATAAAGTTCAATCCCTAGACCTCTTATATAATTGCATACTAGAGGCGTCATGAATCCCTTCTCATTGTGTGTTTCTATTATTTTAGGAGTTGTAAATGGGTAGATTAATTTCGCTAGCTTGGTGCGAAGAGTTAGAGAAGCTCGGTTTTTAATGTGGAGAAGCTTGGCAAATTTGTAATTGAAAAAAAGGAGAATAAATTAAAATAAAAAATTATAAATAATTGCTCGTACATCCGCATAAAAAAATATTTTAAATATTAGCTAAGCTCTGCGATCCCCACGGGGCACTCCAGAGTTAAAAAACTCGTCTTCCTAGAAAAGGTCAACCAAGTTAAATAATTAAAATAAGTATGCTAAAAGGCACATATGGCAGGTAATCGAACACGGCTAAGTCCTGTGACTCCGAGGAACCTCAGGCTTAGGCCATAAATTGCTACGTCCTCTCCTGTCAACCCTTGTGAGCTGATACAGGAATAACATTACTTTAAATAATCCTGTGACCCAAAAGACCCTCAGTTATATACTGAAATTATAACAAAAGTAATAAAAAGTGATATCTTTGAAATACGCATATAAATTTAATTAATGTAAAAGAAAAGAAAGCAAACACCTTTGGCACATCCACAGTCATATCACTGGACATCTTTTCGCAATCTTATTGCAATGGGTTAACATATCTTGCCATCATGCGATAGCCAATAACAAATTTTGGGTCACGCTGTCGTACACATAAGAACCCGATAGCTAATCCCTAACTACGATGGCACTTCCAGCGTACACATCAGAACACAATAGATATTGCGATAGGTCAAAAATTGTGTTGTGAAGCAAGCTGTGCCTTAGTAGGTTGCCTTCAATCAGATTGTTGACGACTGAAAAAGATAACTCAGCCCTTCCATGACCCAAACTTACTTTATTTAAAGACTAATGTACATATGTGAAACGCCAACCGGGTACATGTCGCCGTTTCCATCAGAACACGGTAAAAGTTTCCAAAACCAATTTACGGTTATTTTCTTGTTCTTTTGCAGGAAACTGTCAAAACTTAAGAAAAGACCAGTCACTTCAATCAACAAACAAAAATATTAGCAACGCTAACACTTATTATACTAACGGCATGAATTAAATGGATAATTGTTGACGCTGCGCTTCCCACGAATTGGATTTTGCATTTCACCTAAAATTCAATTACGTTGCAGGTCGATTACCTGCATTGGCTATGCGCGTGTTTCGGGAAGTGCGGCATTGAGGGACCTGAACCGGAGGCTGACTTTTCCGATGTGGAGAGCGGAACCTCCTCGCAATAAAACTTGGCATCGGCGATGCAAAGGATGTATTCTGAGGAGGATCTGCTCTTTAGCGAAGGAGAAGACAGCGCTGACGTCACACTCATTGCGGTGGAGGAGGAACCTCAAATAATGAGGGTTCTGTAGATCAACCTCTATCGATCTAGGTTAGCATCCGCGGCTCAGCTGAGTCGCCTACTTTGCGAAGACAAAGACATCTCACTTATCCAGGAGCTCTGGGTTAATAACTCGGGGGTCCGTTGTCTAGGTGCGGTGGGCTAAAGGTTGCTTTTGAGCGTGGTAAAGGTAATGGCGAAGAAAGATCTAAACAATTTATGTTATAGTGATGGATACTGACTGGCTTCTCTATAGGTAGAGCCCAATACCATCGGTAAACTGAACGAGGTAGGTAGACTCTTTTATTTTTGTACTGGGATTGGGTCCGATTGGGTTCTTGCAAAGACAGGATGGCTCCTGGGCGGCTACAGGAAAAAAAACAGTCGAGCTGCTTCTCGACACGCATTTTCCGGGAAACTCACAATCAAAGGAAGTAGAGTGCCCCCGTTTTGGTGCAATTGTTAATCTCCCTATCTCAAAAGAAAGTATTATTTCGGCGATAAAAAGATTTAAACCTTAAAAAACAGCTGGGCCGGATAGCATTATACCTGCGCTACTTTACTCCCATCCGGCCCAGCTGGCTGCAACAATCGACACGTCTGTAAATTGGCTACTAAAAATGTTTAGGGCCTGCTTTAAACTAAACTACGTACCAACGGCATGGAGATTTGTTCCGAGGTCTTCATTCCGAGGGCCGCAAAAGTATCAAATGCGAATCCGATCTAAAACCAATATGTCTGTCAACCTTTGTTCTTAAAACTCTAGAGAGGCTGATTAAGAACCACCTCTCTTTCAAAACCGACAAAAGACATTTGTCAAATAACCAACTACCTAAAGGGAAGGTCAGCAAACCCTGCGCTACATTCCTTAGTCAGCTATATTTAGAGATATTTTTTAACAACATTAGTCCGGAGGCCATAACCCAGGCCTTAAGAGAACTTGATGTCGATAGCTCCCTCGTTGAATTTATAGAGCAAATGCTCTTAGGTAGAAATATTACAGCATGTGTCTCGCGGAACGCTGCAAGGTGGTGTACTTTCACCCTTACTCTGGAATTTAACTATAATTCCACTCTTGCGAGAGATGAAATAGGGTGCCGCTACGGTTGACTCATATGCACATGACATCGCCATAGCATAAATGGACAAGTTCCCGCAGACCTTGTGTGATCTGATAAAAGGAACACTCTGCGCCGTAGGGAACTGGTCCAGGCGATGTTGTCATAGCGTCAACTCGGAAAAGTGGATTTGGTACTCTTCACTAGAAAATATAAGATACCGGAGTTAATTCCGCCGGAACTGAATGGTATCCATTTAAATCTAAAGAAGGAAGCCAAGTTCCTCGGCGGCACACTAGACATGCAACTGAGTTGGAGAAATAATAATAAGAGAGACATATCAATGGGAGTCTAGCCTACGTGGGCACTCAAGCATTTTGAGTAAGTACAAATTTCTTTCTCACTGCACTGATCGCTGCATTGATACTATGGTCCCAGACGGAAACTTCGCGATATTGTTTCCAGTTAGGGAGGAGTAGTCTAAAAAAGTCTATACTCCACCTGGAAGTCTCACGGTTTTTACAGATGGTTCAAAGCTGAATGGCAGAGTGGGAGGATGGGTCTTCTCGCGGGACCTATCTCTGGGCTCTTCTATTCGGCTGTTGGATCACTGTACCGTTTTCAAGCTGAGGTTTCAGAAAGCTATGGACAGGTTGCAAACCATTTTAAAAGGCAAAAGCGTCTTTATAATTAGTGACAGCCAAGCGGCAATTAGAGCTGTGAGCTCAGCTGCGAAAAATCAATGATTGTACTGAATTGTCGCCGATCTCTTCAGGAGATGGCTAAGCAGAACAGACTTTAAACGGAAGATATATATCAGGTCATTGGAGCCCTTATAGGGCACTGCCTGATAGCCAACAATGCGGGGCGGAATACCCTTTCAGAGATGTTTTATAAGCTGCAAAAATTATGTAGAGAATGAAACTGTTCTTCATGTTCTATGCAATTATCCAGCACTAGCAAGAAGCAGGCTAAGTTTTTTAGGGGTACCACTTTTTGGAGACCTCGGAGAATTAGGTGTTATAGACCCAAGATGCTTGACGAGATTCGTGAAAAGCTCTAAATGGTTCAGCGAAGGGGAGTAAATGCTTAGCTGGTGGTATCACAACGGGCCTCCAATTATGGCCTAATTATACCTACCTACCTACCTAATCGAAGATATTTCTGCAATGAAAAAATTTCACATAAAAATCCTCGACGGTCCTGAATGGACATTATACTCTTATTCAGTAATGGTGGTCCACTTGTACCTAAAAGTTGATCTTGTTGGTATGATGATTATGTAAAATAAAAGACTTGTGTATAGAAAATGCTAGCTTTACGTAGGAACTGATCATATTAGATATTTTAGGTTGCAACGTATACCAACATTCGAAATAAATCGAATCTAGTATACGTAAAAACCCCCTCTTAGTACAAAAAATCACATAACTACACAACAATAGAGAGAAATGTGCAAGACATGGCAATTTTCCATGTTTTTCCACATGTTAAGAGCCCATTCCTCAACTGACTAGCATACTGCTATAAGTACAAGCATGACATGTTGCTCAAATATAATACTGAAGAACATAAATTTTGTGTTATTGAAAACCGCACTAGCCGCAGGCAAAGTGCAAAAAGTTTAACAACAAAAATTAAATGTTAAAAATAGATGAAGACACTAAAAAGTGGATGATAAAAGGGATGTCACATCAATAGAAGTGCGGAAGAAGTGTGCAAAAGCGAGTTATCGCCATAATAAAGTGTCGCGTAGAGATGCAAGGAGGAGCAAGTCTACGAGTAAGATGTAGATGCATCAGGTCTGCAGTTAGTATTGGTCGCCGACAAGTGGCGAGGAAAATATATCAACCCTGCTGGAATGAAATTGTGATCTAAGGTTTCAATTTTATTAGTAGAAGTTAGAACTTAACTCGCCATTGGAAATCTATAAGCAAAAAAACATTACCACCGGAAAATATTTGGGAAGTTCGTTTGTTTGATGTCGAAAATTCTCAAAACGAACATACGAAAATCTTAAAGTTCCTCCTTAATGCATAAAAACTTTGTTACCGGTTTTTGATAGCGCTTGTTTGATGCTTGATATATCAAAAGCACCGAAGTTAGTGTTTAAATCCTGACATAAAATACAGAGTGCTTCATTTAGTTCAAAAAAGATGACAGGTTATACTGAGAATCCCAGCCAAAAAATTTTAGAGCAAAAACTAGAAATTATTTTGAATCGACTCTATTCGGTCGGAATGAACTCGATAGCGCGAGTTCCAAACAATAGTTCCATATACCAGTTTTGGGCTCACTAACGTTGTGAAAGAAGCAACCACCATTGGATTTGTTAATTGGGAAATTTATGTGAAAAATGAAGTTGACTTTTGAGTCAATTGTAATTCCAAGACCAACAAAGTTAAACACTTATTTTAGGTTATGGTTACATATATTATAAGAAGCCTGCATTATTTAAGGTTTAGTGGCATGTTTAATATTTGTATATACTGTATTTTGATTTTCTTATAATTTTCCGACAGGGTGGAAATTTGAACGAGTTTCCGTCATCATTCATTCTCTCGACCGAAAACGACACTGAAGATGGCACAACGCCGAAACCGGTATGTCACTAAACCAAATTTGACAAGGGATGGCGGAAAATTGTTCCAACATACATCATTTGTATATACCCTATAAAATAATTTCGTTTAATTCCAGTACACTTATAACGTATTTAATAATTGAAAATATGTGAAATATAATTAAAACAGCCAAGTGGCCGCCATCAAAACATATGACCAAAGCGAAATGATTTATGACATTTTCTTTCTCTTGCTAGAACTGGCTGCGAAAGATTGTGGCTTTCTTGGCGGGTATTCCTAATTAACGCCTTAAATTTGTTGAGTTAGACGTCTAGCAAACCTGCACTTAAACCCATATTGCGCTATCATCGAGTTAGTTCCCATAAAAGTAAAATAATTATTCCGCAATCCTGCAAATTATTTTACTTTTAAACTCTTATGTTTATACGAAGATCTGGACAGACCTAACAAATGTATTAAATGCTGACATGTTAAAGTTAAAAAATATATGCTGGCAGCTTCACAAGTGCCAAAAGAGCACAAATGTAAAATTAGTAAATACTTTGTTTTAAGAATTTATTTTTGTAAAGATTTTTCATAATTATTAAAAAAATGTCAATTCATATTAGTAGTTTCAATGATTGAACAGTTTTTTGGTATAATGTTAATTAATTTGGTACAAAATATGCATACGAGTACATAGGTCGAACCATTATTAACATACATATACATACATATAAGAGGCAAATGCACGCGTTTTGCTGCACACAGCTGAGTGAAATATATGAACCACATTTTTCCTTTGAAATACATTTTTTTTTATAAATGTTATAAAAATATACAATTGTATTTCAAAAAAAGTTACATGCTGGCATGTTGGCTTTGCACCTTTGATGAGCGGTATATGGATTTTACGCTTTTGCACCCTTTAGGTTTACATATATAGTGATTTCGAACAATATGGCCACGATTTAGCTTTTTCCGACTCCAAATATTCTCATTTTAATTCGCCTTTTGTTTGTTTGTCTGTTTCATGTAATTGAATTACCCTTTTTAAATTTTTAAAAATCTTTAATACTCAGTATTCGTGAAAAAATTAAAAAAATAAATAATAACGAGTGTTTTTCTTTTTAAGAAAAGTTCAACACTAAATAATTTTTAAGTTAGTTCATAAATTTTGCTCTTTTTTCATTTTATATTTTTTTTTTAAGGCAATACATGTTTTATACGAATAAAATAAAATATATAATTTACATGCTCTCATTTCTTTCAAGATTAATTTAATGCATAGTAGAAATGCCTTTTTTGTCGGTTTTTTATTTCCATTGCTTTTTTACGATTTTTAGTCCTTTTTTTTTGGCTTATTCGCTTCTTTTTTCCATTTTTTAGGTTTAAAATTTCTTTAAATCCATTCTTGGACGACCTCCAAATGTCATTATTCAGGCAGAGGCCAAAAGACCATTTCGTAAGGAAGCTAATAGGTCACATTATTCGTCTTCATTCATTCATTCCGATATTAACTAACCTTTGAACTCCATTTCGAAATATATCAGCTCCATAAATAAGTCAAAAAAAAAACAATTTGTATGCATGTGCGTCCAACAATATTCGTTATATACATTTTTACTGTTATTGATTTGTGTTTATTTTTTTTTTAAGAACTTTCAATTTAAAAAAAATTTTTCTTTATATAAGCTGCAAGGTTTGTAAAAAAGTATAAAAATCCCTTAACTTTTATGCACATTTCAAAAATTATTCTCTGAAGCGATAAAGTGCATGTTTTAAAACTTGTACTTTATTATATGAAATTTTATTGCATTGGAAAATTCAATACTTTAAAAGTATCTACTACTACGGAGGTTCATAAGGTTTTGGTAAGATGACACTGTGTAACACTGAAGAGACCTAGCCTAGGCGTTAGGCCTTATAAAACTAAGAAAAACTGTATACTTGAAATTTGCGAAACACCCCCAAAATCTCATTTTAGGGCCAAAAAACTGTTTTTGAGGTCATTCGCTAGTCAATCATCAATATCTTTGCAATTTTCATCCGATTCAAAAGTTGTTTATATATTTTGAAAGGTGACAAATCACTATTTTAATGGCGTATAACTCATCAAAATCAAACGAGAACTGACGAAGCTACAGAGAAAAAAAATCGTAACTTAATAAAAAAAAATTAATTTTGAAACTTTGACTACGATTTTACGATAGTCCTAATTCAGAAAGGTACCTATTAAAGACAATATTATTAAAGTGAATTTAGTACTGCGTCGATTAAGCTATTTCAATCGAAAATCGGTTGGAAATTGACAGAGTTATTACTATTTAAATTATTTTAGATGATGACCATATTTAAAAATTCATACATTTTGATTATCTTTCAACTTCAAATTTTTATTGTGACTGAAAATAAAAAAAAATTAATCATTAAAATGCTAAATAACTTTATAGCTAAAAATGTTTGCTTGATCTTCTGCGTACTGCGTACTGCGTCGATTAAGCTATTTCAATCGAAAATCGGTTGGAAATTGACAGAGTTATTACTATTTAAATTATTTTAGATGATGACCATATTTAAAAATTCATACATTTTGATTATCTTTCAACTTCAAATTTTTATTGTGACTGAAAATAAAAAAAAATTAATCATTAAAATGCTAAATAACTTTATAGCTAAAAATGTTTGCTTGATCTTCTGCGTTTATAAGACGAGTCATCCGTTTGAGTGACCAGCAGTAATTAGCTATCATCCTAACTTGGTTCTTTCCTGTAAACCGTTTTTCAATGTTGGAGATTTTTCTTGGTGAAATCTTTCACCTTGTTCGTCGCTGAATTGACCAAGATTATCCGGGAAAAATTCCAAATGAGAATGCAAAAAGTGAATTTTTATAGACATGTTGCATCCCATTTCTCCATAAGCTTCCAAAAATTCATGGACCACCTCAACGTAATTTGAACTTCTCGTGTTTCCAAGAAAGTTTCGGCACAAAGAAATGAAACTCAGCCATGCTCTTTTCTCTACTGGGTTCAATTTTTTTATGAAGTCATCATCAGTCATAATCTTACGAATCTGCGGTCCAACGAAAACGCCTGTAATTCATGATCAAAATGTAAAAATAAATTAGGATGAATTCTTTTTGAAGAATTCTTGTTGGGAAATTTTTATAAGTACCTTCTTTAATCTTGGCGTCACTCAACTTGGGGAATACAAGTTTCAGGTGTAGAAAAGCCTCGCTGTTTTTTTCGAGTCGTTTAACAAACTGTTTCATGTACCCCAATTTTAAATGCAATGGCGGCAAAATTATATCATCAGGCTTAACTAATGCAATATTGAGAACATTATTTTTGCCAATTTGAAACTTTCTCGGTGGCCATATGTTACACTTGTAATGATTTTTGGCACGACTGTCCCATTCACAAAAGTAACAAGGATATTTAGTGTAGCCACCTTGCATTCCAAGTAGAATTGTCAGGACTTTAAGGTCCGAGACAATCTGCCAGCGAAATTTATTGTATTTAAGCAATCGTAGAATTTTTTCCATCGTTTGATAAGTCTCTTTCATATCAGTAGCGTATGCCACTGGAACTGATGGCAATTCATTTCTGTTGTGCAGCAATACTGCTTTCAGACCTACGATGTTAGTCAATTGAAAATGAATTGATAAATTGTATTCAAATTTAGTTCTCTCACACTCATAACACATTAAATACTTACTTTTGCAAGAACCGTCTAGAAATAATCGCCAATCTTGTGGACAGTGCACGTGATCGAGTGCAGCAAACAATTCATCCACATCAACGCAATAAACTAGTTTGTTATTGGTGTCATCAGCTTTGAAAATGTGTTCGAACGAAGATAGGTCTCTGTCTCGTGCAGACGTTACTTTAAAGTTACTGTCTACTATATTCCACTGCTTTAATCTGGAGGCCAGAATCTCTGTATGTCTTATAGACAGATCCATATCCCGCACAAGATCACAATAATCGTGATTTGACACGAAATGACGTTCCGTTTCTATTGCTTTGGTTGGAAGGTACGGTTCGTCATTTACCTCATTAGAAGATTTGTGGCTTGAATCAGGAAATGTAGCTGGATTTTTGTCTTTAGTTCGCTGATCTTGTTTTCCTCTTGGAATCGGTTTCGATACAGTCAACACATTGGCATATTCTATGAGGTGGCGACTTTTATAGTGGTGACCAGTGATTTTTGTTTGGCAAAAGTAGCAATCCTCCGGCTTGTGATATATTTGATAATGCCAAGCCATAGGAGTCACAAACGGCAGACGCTGGTCATCGCATTTACCGGTTTTCCATTGTTTTAATGTTGTACAGCACATCGAACAAATATATTCGGGTTCATACCAAGCACTTTCCACGTATGAGCAACTGAAAAAGAGGTTGAACGCTTTAACCACAGCTTTATTTGTTCTTAAATCGAACCGATATTTCTTATCAAAATTTGTTGCGCCTATCACACATTTTACCACACTTATTTCACAATATAATTGCGAAGCGGTCGCAAGGTTGAATTGACGGCGTAAATTTATAAGATGACCACTCAAAATTTTTGGAAATGAATGTGTTTAAAATAATTCCTCATACTTGCTATGTTTCTAGTAAAATAACGCAATGAAATGCGGTCAAAGTAGAAAAATTAAAAAAAAAAAAAAACTTTTCGCAAGGTAAATTTATTTAATAGCAGAAAAAATGTAATAGCTTCGTCAATTTTTGTCCGATTTCATTGCATGAGCAGTCAAAATTTTTGGACATGAATGTACTTTCAAAATAATTCCTCATACTTGATATATTTTTAGTAAAATACTGCAATAAAATGCGGTCTAAGTAGAAAAATTTGAAGAAAAAACAAATTTTCCAAGTTTACCCGGTGAAAGGTATAATCCTTACCTTTCCAAAACATATTTCATATTGAAAATCGGTAAAGAAATGGCCAAGTAATGAAAAGATTAGCGCGAACACTTCCGAAGAACGGTTTTTTAACGGTAAAGCAAGATTTTGAGGGTGTTACAAATTTTCCAAAAACCGTTTTGAGTTATATTCGACCAGGTGAACAATTTCTAATATGTCCCTTTAAAAGTTCAATCAATTTTTTCCATTTTGTAACACTGTGTGATAAATTGTATGTTAACTAAAAATGTTTAAATATAATAAACATGTATGGTACACAATATCATTTAAAATTTTTTTTCATTGAATATGATCACATTTTAGTATGTAAATACGGTAAGAACAATTATTAAATACTTAAACAAGTGCTTGTGTAATTATTTCCGTAAATTAAATATTCAATAAACCAGGGACCGGGACTTTTATGACTTTTTAAATAAAAGTCCTTAGATAAAAGTTATTCTTAGATTTTTATTATATTTGAAACAAAATAATCGGTCAACCCGGACTTTTATTTTTTCAGTCCGTTAATAATAGTTAAACTTGGCCAGATATTTTTTAAGGCCGAAATAAAAGTCCTTTCCTAATTAGAAACGAACCGCTTATCGAAATTAAACAAATTTGGTATCAAATGAAAGATGATTGAAAGAGCTATGAAAATGAAATATCTAAACAAGGGATGCCACCTTTCTATATATATTTTTTTAAATGTAAAAATATTTTGTATGCCCAAATAAAAGTTTTTTCCCTTTAATAAAAAAACTTCAAATACACAAACCTTAAGGCTTACGAATTTATTTTGCACAGTATAAAAAATGCTTTTATACGAGGATAATATTAATTATTTCCAATAACAAATTGATTTAAAATATTCACGTGTGTTAAATAATATTTCTATTAAGCTTCAAAAGACAAATAGTTTCCAAATTTTGTTCGGTTAGGTTATAACGCAAATCCGTTAGAATCA
The DNA here is from genome assembly GCA_963971545.1 of Philophylla caesio. Taxonomy (NCBI): domain Eukaryota; kingdom Metazoa; phylum Arthropoda; class Insecta; order Diptera; family Tephritidae; genus Philophylla; species Philophylla caesio. The sequence goes on along the minus strand of OZ020609.1, from coordinate 27,017,278 downwards.
GCTTCAGGGCGGAAAACGATCGTTCAACGCTAACTTGCGTGGAAGGCACCGAATGAATAGCAAAGGCAAGTTTTCGAAGCCATGGAAAACAATATTTTTTACCGTTCCAGTATTCGATTATATCCATGTCAACATCTACTCGCTTTTATTTATAGGACTCAATTTCATAAAAGGCTTTTCTGACTTCACTCTGGATCTCTGGAGAATCCTCTTCGGATGAAGAATTCGCTAACTCAAGCTCTCTTATACAGTTCTTTAAGAGTGATGACGAACTTTGCATAGAAGATTCATCAACCAAGAATGTCATATCTTCACTGTGTTGAAAATCTTGAGAGGATGAGCCGTGATTCTAAATTGAAAAAAAGTTACAAAAAATTACTCAAAAACCCGTGAGGTAATATAATTATTTAAAAAAGTAACCTCTTTTAAGCCCTCCATGCGACGAACAAGTCCTTTGAGGGGAATTTTAGCGGATTGCATTTTCTCTTTAGAAAGAATACGCCTCAACCTGGGGTCCAAAAATAGGGCTGCATACATAGTCGCGTTTTCAAGAAGCGAACTTTGCCTCTTCTCAACGAAACTCAAAAACCTTTCGCTAATTACGCATTCTTTGCTTTTCAACTGAAGCGTCATTTCCAGCCAACCTTTATAAAAGTCGCCCAAGAGCAATTGACTTTCTTGGAGCTTTAATGTTAAGGCAAAAGGTATTGCTAAAACTGCCACGATGCTCTCTGTCAATTGCCACTCGTCAACGCTCAATTGTTTCGATGCTGCTAAATATTGGGCACAAAAATCTTTAAGTTGGCAAAGTCTGTTCATCATGTTATAAGTAGAACTCCAACGAGTTGGAACATCAATTTGTGGTTTCACAAGGTTCAACTCTTTTATCTTTTGGCTAAAAGTTATAAATAAAACCAATATAAAAAATTAGTTGCCAGGCGATTGTAAGTTTAATATGTACTACTCGTATATATACCGTAAAAGTGGAGTCCTTAAAAGCTTTACAACACCACGGATGTTGATTACTATTCCCGGACTGTAATCTTCCAAAAAGTCTTTGACAGCGAGTTGGAGCGTGTGTGCTGCACATTTAATAGATATTATGTGGTCACCTATAATTGGTATTAAATCATCACTGGAAAAGTCCTGTGAAATGTTAATTTCGCTTTCATCATCATCGTCGTCAATAACTGTCTCTGACAGAAGCTCAACCGCTTTAATCATATTGCGTCCATTATCGCTTGTTACAGCATAAATTTGATCCTTCTTAATTTCATAAGAACGCATTACTTTTTGGATTATCAATTTTATGTTCTCTGCCGTATGCCTTCCCTTTATTTCTTCGATTGAAAGCGTTATTATTTCAATATTTCCTTTCAAAAACACTTGGGCATTTATGCAAAGAACCCCGCGATCACTTCGAGTAGCAGTATCGATTTTGAGGCAAAGAAGTTTACCCCTAATCATATTTTTAATTGAACATATAAGCTTGCTGTGCTTTTCACTAGCAAACTGCATAATGTTTTTGGACGTGATTTTTGTCATCTTTAGTCCGTCAAATATTTGATTAGTGAGAGTCTTAAATGAATCGGAATCGAAAAATGACAAAGGTAGCGAATCTTTTGTTATAAAGTCAATGCATGCATTCACAACTTCACTTGGACACATTTCGGATGTAAATTTAATTTTTTTGTCATTGGGATCAATTTCTTCATTTGCCTGTTTTATCCGTTTATTATATTCCTGAAATAATTCAGCGTGCTTTCTTTGCAAATGCCTTTTTAAATTAGTTATAAAATTGTGCTGAAATCTTTCCCCACATGCCTTGCACTTTGCGAATCGATCTTCATTTTCAAAATATTCGCGTATATAAAAATCACGTTTTCGTCCCATTGTTTTATTTCTAATTTTTATAACGACAAAGAAAATGTATCAATAATTACAAACGATCAATCTTTTCTTTCAATTCAAATACTTTTTTATTAAACAAATAACTTTATTTTTATTTTGGTCAGTGCTAAAAAGTAATGTTGGAAACACTTCCACATAATTACTTATTATTTATATGGTCTAGTATAATATCAGAAACGTGTACTATATGCAAAATATTTGGCGAATAGATTTGGCACTGCCTACCCTTTGTACATACATAAAATCATATATCTTACATAAAGGTATATCCATTTTGCTAAAAATTAAATTTGAATACAACCCACATGATCACAAAACTAAGTACAAAACTTTAAAAAATTGCCCTAACAATTACATAGAAATTGCGTATTTGTATTCATATTTCTGTTTTTGTTGTAATAATATAATATAATACCTGCTTTATTGGCGAATATAGCACTATCTTAACTAAAGTTATGCGCATTTCAAAAAAAAGTTCCCTGGTACTACAAGAAAAATCGATTTTTACATACAAACGATAATTTCGAAAAATGGACGAAAAAATTTGTTTCAGCCAAAAGAAAAAATACGGGTCTCATAAAATCAACCTAAAAACAACATATTTCATTTTTGTCAAAATACAAAAATATGACCTGCGCGGATTGGTTGATTTGAAATGGAAAGGTTCCTCTACAAACGATATGCAGCAAATTTGCTGCATACATAAACAACATAAGTATGTACTACATATCTTCATCCATAAATCGGTAATTTAAATACTTACTCTGGCGCTAATGTATTAGATTAATTTTTCACTTGATTGTTTTTTTTTTCTTTTTTTGAAAACTTTCACTTCACTTTAAATATTTCGAATATTTGTTAATAAAAATTAATTTTGATTTAAGAATATTTCATAAAAGCTTAAGTACTTTTTTTCATACGAACTGTTCGGGTCACAAATGCAACTCACGATCGCACCTGAAAGATTGGTCACCAAAAAAATACTTAAGCAAAATTTGCCGAGTAGTACAACAACAATGTCGGGAGCTGTTAAATATTTTCTAACTTTACACGAAGGGCGAGTTAACGCTTGCATTAACCAAACAAGATCGAAGCATGTTTTGATATGCTCGTAAATATAAGTCAGATGTACTAATTTACAAAAATGGGAAAATTTTTAGTTATTTGATATTTTTTTTTCTTATAAAATGAAAATGTAATTCTTAATAAGTGAAGACTATGATTGTACTGATTTAATATTTTTTTAAGGTTTGTGTATTTGAAGTTTTTTTATTAAAGGGAAAAAACTTTTATTTGGGCATACAAAATATTTTTACATTATAAAAAAAAAATAGATAGAAAGGTGGCATCCCTTGTTAAGATGTTTCATTTTGAAAGCTCTTTCAATCCTCTTTCATTTGATACCAGATTTGTTGAATTTGGATAAGCGGTTTGTTTATTATATGTAAAGGACTTTTATTTGAGCATACAAAATATTTTTACATTTAAAAAAATATATATAGAAAGGTGGCATCCCTTGTTTAGATATTTCATTTTCAAAGCTCTTTCAATCATCTTTCATTTGATACCAAATTTGTTTAATTTCGATAAGCGGTTCGTTTCTAATTAGGAAAGGACTTTTATTTCGGCCTTAAAAAATATCTGGCCAAGTTTAACTATTATTAGCGGACTAAAAAAATAAAAGTCCGGATTTTTCAGTTATTATTGGACTTTTTCACAAAAAGTTAAAAAATTAGAAAAAATCCAGGATTTTTGTCCTGGAGGTCCTGGGATCAAAGGAGCATTAATATTTTTCTTCTATAACAATATTTAGCCCCGGACTTTTATAACATTGGAAAAAAAAATAATAGTTATTTTCGGTCCCTGCAATAAACACAAAAAGTCAACTACTTTCTTAAAAACAAAAATTGCAAAGGCATACAGTAAGAGAACACAACACACTTCCCCAAAACTCACACTCGCGGCGCATTAATATTCCAATAGCAATAATCATAAAGCAAGTGCACTTTTACCACGTCGGTTAATTACTTAGTATTTATTATTAATGTTATAAATATGATCGGCAAAGCATACTTCCGCTACTTGTGATATTCAACGCAGAAAAATATGCTTCAATCTGATTTTATCTAAATGTGAATATGATAGTGTGCTGGTGTGTGTATGTATGAATGGACGTATGTTATCGGCTGTGGCAATTTTTTAAGTTGTAATGCCATATTAATAAACGTTGTATATAAGTAGGCTCCTGAGTTTTTAATACACAAACCACAAATATACATACGCACTCACATGCTTGATTGCTGTAAATGACAATGACGTTGCTCTTATGCAATACCACCGCCAGTTGATTGTGTGGTAAATTCAAGCAAGCATAAATACTCTTTTGACTCATCGAGAGCTTAAATTTATGTGGTTCAGGTTTATTTTTTACTTTGACATGCAATCGCGTAAAGCTAAAAAACTCAAGTGGTCTTTGGCGAGTACCTGCGTAATTTTAATGAATGGATATATAAAATCTCTTGCTCTTCATATTTGACAAATTAAGAGTGAGAAATTCGCCTTTTCTTATATCAATAATTTACTAATTATTTTGATCAAGCAATATAATTTTCCAGGTTTAAAATGTTCTGAATTATTCCTCAAGAATTTTAGAAATATATTGAAAACCAGAATTTTGATTGAAAATCTCAAAGCAATTAGAATATCGCAAACTTCCAAACCCAAAGATATGACACAAAAATTTGCTTTGAAATTAAAAATTAATGTGCAAAGAGTTTAAAACCTTGATATATTTAATCATCGCAAAAAGAATGTTTTGGATTTTCTTTTAGTTAGACAACGGATTTTTCTGCTTAAAAATATGCACATTGGTAAATCCAAAGTATAGCATTGCTTATTTCAAGATGAGCAGCATTGCTATATTTATAAGCTATACGCTTATAAATGTGAACACATTCAGTTCTAGTATTTCATTTTTCAAAGTTTAGTTCGAATGCTAGAGCTTTAGATACAGAAGAAGTTGCTAGAATATATTGTGCAGCCGCCTTTCTTTGTATGATATACGACGATTCATAAAAACCGCCAAATGGCTGTAGGTTGCACTTGCAAACTTGCTAATTGCTTGTCACCAGGGTGGCAATCCACTTAAAGTAACCAACCAACCAACCCTAAAACCTTCATTAAATGCATGGACTGTAAAACTAGAATAAAGAAACTGGACATCAACTTATTAGTTATTCGGTCAAAAACTAAGAAAAATTAATTACTTCACGTGTTTTTATCTTTAATAATAATTACATTAAAAGCTTGGTAAAATAAAAGCACGCTGAGGAACATAAGTATATATTTATATATATTGGAATAATGCTCATATAATATGCTGATATCTCTATTGGGAAAGTTTCTTGTGCTGCAATATGCTTTTTTAATTATTTAATTAATATTATGGGAATGGCGCACAGTGCCCGACTCCATATAAACAATGGGAAAAAGTAGAACGAGGAATCATAAAAGTTTACTCCTAAAAGAATGAGTTCATGGTGATTTCAAAAATGAAATCGGGTTTTTCGTACAGGTTACTAATTATGAAAATAACTCTCCTTCACTCATGTTTCTATGCCAACAATGACATTAAACCAAAATTCTGAACAAAACACGCAAATTGGTATTTATATTATGATATCTCAGAAAAATTTACAAGAGAAATAGCAACAAGTGAAAACACCAACAAAGAAGCCGCAAACATACAAAAAATAGTACTAAGAAGCGCACATGCATCAATTCCACAGACATCAATTCGTCCCACCAAGAAATCCGTTCCTTGCTGGAATAAAGACCTAGAAAAATGAAAACAGCAAAAAAACAAACAATGGTGTAAACTTAAAAGGTCTATCACAAACGAGAATATCACAAACTATAAAAAAGCTGCCGCCAAACTCAAAAGAGATATTAAAGTTGCGAAAAAGGTCTCAATATCCGCATTTACTGCTGACATAAATCCTGACACACCCCCAGGAAAGGTGTGGTCCAATATTCGACGTTTTTGCGGTCTAAAACCCCGAACCGGTATTCATTGCTTAGCTCTTAACAATTTCACTGTAGTAGGCCACTCTGAAATTGCCAACAAACTCTGCATGCACTGGTCGGAAGAATCCTCCGATTCCAAGTTTCCCCAAACGTACAGGCTACAAAAATAATCGCTTACTTCTAACTTACCTGAGTATGACCCCGACGTGAAGGCTAAAGTTATTGAAAAACCGGTATCACACATTGAGTTATCTATCGCGTTAAAAAAAATTAAGGGTTCATCACCAGGCTTAGATAGAATCACATATAGTATGATCCAACACCTCTCGCCCCACGCAAAAAAACGATTAATTTCCCTATACAACAATATCTTTGAAAATCATATACCACAACTGTACACACTTAGCACAATAACCCCGATCTTAAAGCCCAAGGCAGACAAAACTAACATACGATCATACCTACCCATATCACTGAACCCCGAAGGCGGAAAGCTTCTAGATAAAATTATAGCCAATAGGCTATGGTGGTTTGTTAACTCAAACAAACTACTTAATAGGAATCAAATGTGATTTAAAAGAGGCAGATCTGTTACTGATAGTCTAGTGTACCTAGACTCCTTAACCTCCAAAAAACACATTTCGATCATATCACTAGACTTTGCAAAAGCCTTTGACAGAGTGGGAATTCCACTCCATTATTAATCAGCTTGTTGAATGGAAAGTTGGAAAGAAAAAAATAGATTACTTAATAAACTTTATGAAAAACAGAAATAGGATCACCCCTGTCAGTACTTCTATTTTTGATCGCTTATAATAAGCTCGCCAACACCTTATCGCAGATGAATTCATATCACAGTGCAACTAGATCAAAAGAAAAACCAAAATATTAATATAAATTCCCTTGTAAACGAAATTTCGGAGTGGTGTAATTACTCTGGCGCAAAGTTATCCCTCCATAAATGCAAACACCTCCATATTTGCCCAGCTTTTTAGAACCCAGAGAACCAGATCATTTGCCAACACGAACCCACTAACCTTCCTATCCACACCAAATACTGAAAATATACAGAATATTATATCCTTTTTAAAATCCACCCGCCTATATTATATTATTTAGAGATTAATTCTCCTTGATCTGTAAATAACTATCCTAAGTTAAGCTCATAAGCTACGGCAACAATTGGTTAAACATCACGCGAGCTGAAGGTCCAAGCTGCCATTGCTCCTATGAACACCATTAGCTTGTAATTTTAATTATAAGTTAATCATCAAATAATAATAACTTGGTTTTTTGCACATTTTTGCTATGGAGGTAAACTCGGAGATACTTTTGTTGACAAAAACAATTACATTACAAAATATGCAACAATGTATTGCTTAATACTTTGCAGTGCGTATGGAGCACCTTCCTGAAGAATTGGTGGCGGTTAAACCATTAACTACCACACGAATTCGTTCATGTTAATTTTCAAAAACTGCAGGCATTGTTTCCGTATCAAACAAATTCGAGTCGGATCGAAAAAGCTGGTAAATTTGTAGTTTTTGTTTTACAATCAAATACCTTATACCTCTACTAATAATGTGCCATGTTCATTTTCATTCAGTTTCATACTTCTAAACTAACGCTTTTACACCAATATCGAAATATTTCACATAACTTGGGTATAAGAGATTTCAACCCTCTACAAAATTATATTTGATCTAAAGTTACTTTTTACAGCCCTTGTCAGATCTAGACTAGAATACGCCTCTTTTATTTGGAGGCCCTATCATGCTTGCTACATTAACCGCATAGAAAAAATTCAAAAGGTGTTTATTCGATATGCCTTACGCAGATTACATTTTATTGACCCAATTCCCCATATCACGCTAGGTGTATGCTAATAAATCTAAAATCGCCAGAGAGTAGAAGAGTGATACTCTCATTATATTTCGTGTTCGATATCATCAGTGCGGGTGTAGATTGTGCTTCCCTTCTTGAACGCATTCGCTTTAATACACCATTAAGAAATTTACGTCACTTTGAAACATTTTGTGTTGGTTCCATAAAAACTGTATATCGTCGCCTGGGAAAATTATTGTACTATATCACTTTTCATGATTTTTGGGAAAACGCAATTGAATTTAAGGAGTATATTACTCAAAAACGCAACAGTAGATTTTTCTTAAAATTTCAGGGATTATAAATCGTTTCATTAACAAATGAAATTTATAAGGCTTGCATATATTTTGTTGATATTATGGTAGTTATTTTAGTTCTTTTCCTCAGCATGATTTTGTCGTATATCACAGCTTAAAAATGCATGCGCAAAGTCCGTACATATACGACAAAATGTCATTGAATGTTAGAAAGTCAGAAACACAAGTAGTAATACTTTTAATATTTTTGTATAAGAATTCACTTTTTATTTTTCACACGAACACATACATACATAAAGTAAAATAAAGCAATAAAATTAACATAAAAAATACATATTTGCATTACATGCTTAACATAAAACTAAAGGAACATAAGTTGCAATATCAAATTCAGTCTGATGAGTCATATAAAAATATAATATTTAAAATACTAGCCGCTATTATATGTTTAATATGGCAGGTTAAATGTTTTTGTCCTCTTCATTTTCTAAGAAAGGAAGGCAACTTTGTAATCCTTTTTTTTATTGCTGTCAAGTGTTTTTTTGGGAACAACTCGAAGACGGTTTTCCCAAATCGTTGTAGAAAACCGTCCTTTACCTTAAATCGAGAAAGGTGCATTCGAGTTCATTAAATGATAAGTTTGTTGCAACCTTAAAGTAGTCATTGTTGGAATATATAATAGACTTGCACTTGAAAAATTGTACTTGTTTGAAAATCATACTTTCTGCTTTTATTGAAAAACATTTAAAATCTATATCGTTCAGTTGCAGAAGTTGTAATTTGACGTTGGGAAAATTTGCGTTTTTGAGCAGCTGAAAGCTGCTGTATAGAAGAATGTCCATGCTCGCTGAATTTTTGCACAATTTCTCGGTAGTTGCAAGACTTCAGTAGTATTGGGAGTAATTGGCGAAACAATTGTGTAGGCTGATTCGTAGAACGTTTTCAGTGTCGATTTGGAATTATGGTCATAATTGGGATAATTTACTTCGTCGTCTGGTGAAAAATCGCTATAACTTTCATATTTCAATATTTCATTACGCATTCTAAAACATATGTATGATTATTAAATGTTTTATAATATTACAGCTAGAGTTTTCTATAAAACGAATAAATTTGCTCCGATACGCTCGGCGCAGAAGAACCGTCCGATCGCGACGACGTCACGATTGATACTAAAATTACTACAATCAATGCATTTCACCATAACACTTACGACATATGTAATTCTATTAAGCGACAATACAATTTTTTCGTATGTGTCAAGCAATATTAATGACAAGAAAAATTGGTTAATTTGTATGGGAAAATGGTCGTATGTGGAAAACACATACAACAAAATACGAAAAAATCGCTACTTACAGTGGATATACGACAAAATCATGCTGAATATCTCGGAGATTAAGCGAGATATCAGTAAACTGATATCACCAATTGAAAGATCTTGTTTGGAAATATATAACTGCATCGATAACTCAAAATCGTCAAAATGGCGCTTTCGACCATATTTTTCCCAGCTACAATCACAAGAGCTTTAATTGATCTTAATCGCATAGAGATATAGATTTATCAGTCTGCAAACACGACTTTTTAAATTCGCTCTATTTTATTTTGGAATAATTTTGTATAATTCGTTGTTAGTCTGTAAGAATAAATTATGTATTCATAGACTATTTATTATTTACAAATAAACAAATAAAGGAGAGATATTTATCCTTTGACATTTATAGTGTGGTAAATATGAATTTCAATTAACTTATGGTTTAAACGGGTGGCATCCCTCTTTTAAAAGTTATAAAATATTCTAAATGTTACTCAGAAATTTCATTTAAATCAGTACAGCCGTTTTTGAGTGAAGAGAGGTTTCGCATGGTGTCGGTTTTGCATTTCATCAAATTTGAAATCTCCCTGTAACACTAAAAAAAGATCTATGTTCAAAAAATAAATTCTTTCATCTGAATCACCATTACTAGTTTTAAAAATATGCATAAGCCTACATTGTGAAGGATACAAATGTATTTTTAACATATTTTTTACTACATCTACTTTTCCATGCCAAGCATCGGAGTGAAATGGTACGTACAAGTTGCTTGTGATTTGAAGTGATTTACATATAAGGCTCCTGTTGCAGTCACCCTACATAAGTTTACAATAATTTCGTATCCCCGGTTGCAACCCTGCGCATGCTTTTTGGACGAACCCTTATCAGCTGATATTGAATTGACGTCGTACGGGCAAATGGCGAAAGTCGCGCTTTACGGCATAAGCACGCCCAAGAAAAGGAATTTCCCGGGCAACAAGGCGTAGTCATTAGAGCCCCCATAGTGATTCCTCCGCGAAGTTTTTTAAGCGGGTGGCAAGAGCCCACTGCACGTTAGAGGACTCGGGAAGGCGCTACAGTTTTCAGATCGCTGCATGCGGCGGTAAATGCGCGGCGAGGCACGCACGATATCTAGCACCGCCTGTAACTAAAATCCGAAGTCCGAATTTGATTTGAGGCGCACTCAGGTGAATTATAACAAGTCAACGAGTCCGGAGTATCAGGTGAGCCAGTCGAATCGAGAGGTGTTCCAGGGTGGCGGGTGCACCCGCGAACTTTCGGCCCATAAGCAGCGCGGTTGCTGTCGGCGTGAGCGGGTGTTTCGTTAGTTAAGCAGGGTGGCTTTGGTACCGTCCACGCGCGGTTAAATCGCTCAGGCTGCGATTTAAGCAAAGCGACTCTGAATTGTTTATTCAGTTAATCATTTATATTTTGTTAAATAAAAGATTGTAACATAATTATTATTTTACGAAGGAGGGGTAGGGCACTAGCTGTCATAATATAATCTCTTTTTTTTTTTAATTTTAAACTTTGTAAATAGCTTACTCTCACGCTCTCGGGTCGGGTTTGTTGGTGAGACGGCTTAGCCGCAAAGGAAACAGGCAAGGGGAAGGCGTAGGGCGAAAGTTGACTTAGCACGCGCAGGCCGCGAAAGACGTCTTGTAGTTGGTAGGTAGCGGGCTACGGGGGCGAGTTCACAGCCTTAAGTCCCTACGGTCTCCGAACCAGTTTGTTGTAATATCCTCCGAATCGAGCAGAAACATTGCTGTAGGCGAAACCAAGTGAGATTGGGCGATGATTTTTTTTCATTAGTATTTTTTTTGTACGAAAATATTGTGAGACTAACTCAGCTACTTAGGTAGGATGTATGTCAGCGTAGATATAAGTAAGATGTATACCCTTAAGCGATATTAATAAATAAGAGAATGGACTGTTAATTGCATTAAGAGGTGACGTTTGATTCCGGTTGTGACATGTGAGGGGTATTAAGAACGAGGGGGTTAGTAGCACGCGGGTGCGAGCCTGGGATCGCCAGCTAATCTAGCCACCAGCGATCACGGTTAGGAGGGGAAACGGTCGCTAGCCACACAACATCAGTGGCAGGAAAGTTTTGAAGGCTCAGGGGCGACGCGTGCGCCAGTGTGAGGGGGTAGGTGTGGTGTCCCCGTCAAACAAGCATGGGTACGAGTTTTTGTATGGTGCGGTCGCATGTATTGGTGGTCACAACGACCCACAGTCCGACGAGCTAGCTCGTGCTAAAATCAAACGTACCCAGTGGCGGACCAAGCATGAGGAGGAAAGAGGATATTGGCAAAGAGTGGCAGAGATAGCGGGCGGAGGCGCGGAAGGCCGGTGTCCCCGGAAGCCGTACGTAACAATCTGTTTATAACAAGGTAAACTCTTCTTAATTGGAGCTTTGGCTATGAAATGATACCAAAAAGTCTAAGTTCCAAGACTTTCGATTTTTGCATTTTTGTCCAGGTTCCGTGCACTTTGTGACATTCCGATTCCTTTAAAATGGGAAGATGTTCTGCTCCTCATGTATTTTTCTCTAGCCAATAAAAACAATGGTTTGGTTTTCCAAGTATCCAGCCAATTTTACACTAGTTTTGTTATTATTCTCGAATGTTTACAATAACTACTTACGGCTTTGAGTGTTAACTGTTAATTACTATTCAGCACATTCCCTCTGGAAATTATAAGTTTCCAAAAGGAATTTTGAAGAATCTAAGAAACAAAAAATATCATATCATAATTTCATAAATCGATTTTATTTAGTTATTGCTATGCTTATGCGGAAGATGGAGTGCGGTAACTGGTGTGAAGGATAGGTGTGGTGAGGTCAGGTGAAAGAGGTTAAAGTGGAGAGAGGGGAGGTGAGATGTAAAGATTTGACGGTTGTTAAATGAAGGTATGGTGTGTTTACCTGTGCTGGGCTAAGATATGGTTGATTAAATATGGTAAGTGCGATGTGATATTAGAGTATGGAAGAAGAAGAAGCATCTAACATAACATAACATGTCTCAATTTATCATAGTAACAACATGATATACAATAACACAACATAGCGTACTCGTATAACATAACATATATTAGTTTAATTGTGATAAATTTTTATGTATAAAGTTTAAGTATGGCGACTTTAATTTTGGCTAGTTTGGTTGTGGTGAGTTTATATATGTCGAGCAAAAGCTAAGTAGATATGTATATTAATTTCGACCCCAACGATTTCCGTTTGAACCACTCAATTTGGCATTTGGTAAGACTTCCGTCGCATTCGCCATGTAGAATTTTCAGTTTCCCACCGCTGCTAAAGAAGTTTCACTTCAATTGCTAAAACTTCATACAAACTACTTCCAAACCAAAGAAATAGTAACAGAAAATAATACATTAATTATATCTCTGCGGCTCATAATGAATAAGCAGTGAGACAAATTTATTATTATGTCTAATACTAATAATAAGTTTACGCTAACACTATATAGCTCGACCACAGCGGCCACAATATTATGTCTAACAAGTATAATAATAACGACGCTATGTTTAGATAAATTAATATGTAAGAGGAACAAATAACTTATGGAAGAACAACATTGGCGCCTGCAGCAGCTCAGCACTATAACTATGAAGGATACAAGAAATTGATTGAGTGTTTGGTCAACTGACTGACTGACTGACCAAATGGCTGTGCTATGACATTTGTTTGATTGCTTATTGGCTAGACGATGATGATGACGACACAGCGAAATGCGAAGTGGTAAATTCAATACACCGCGCTGTACACGCATTCATACATATGCACATGCATGCGAGTAAGTGCTTACGTACATGCATACATATGTACATATGTATGTATAGGTAACATAGCGAAATTGGCTTGCGGGTTCTGGATCGTTCGACATGATTGACGGTGGTAGGATATGTTAACATTTCCGCAACTATGGCAGCTTCCGTGGAGAGTTTAATTAAATATTACATTTTTGTTGTCAATTAAAACGAGCACAAACAATGAAATGGTATGCCACAGAGGCGGCAACAAAAACATCACAACAAAAAAAATAAAAAATAAAATTAAAAAGATTAAAAAAGTACAGAAAATATCCATGCAAATGAATTTATTACAGGTGAGTAGTACATACTTTCATTTGTGAGCTGCAGCAGCAATAATGTATATAATGTTTTCCATATGCAACTATATGTACATTTTTATGTATTTATGCATTTATATTGTATGTAAATACCCTCAGAACACACTCTGAACGCAAGCGATCTGTCATGAATGATTACCCCGCCGACAACAATTGCTGCAGAAATAATAACAAAAACAAAAGCAAGCCAAGGTTGCCACTAAAGAATAATTCTTACTAAACACAGGTATTAACCTACATATATAGTTACAAGGGTTTGCCTCCACAAAGCAGTTCGGAGCCGTAAGCCCTGGCAGCTAGCGCTCTTTTTTTTAACGGTAAAATAATTATTGTATTGTTTTCATTTAATAAATAAAATAAATAAATATTTTTGACGGCATATCGTCTCAATAGATACTGTCAGCCACTATAATAGGATATATTGCCAAGTTTTGACAATTTTTTTTTTCAAAACCCCAAAAAAACTAATACCCAAAATTTAACTAAAATTTCGACCTTTTAAAAAATTTAATTTTGCTGAGTTTTTAGATTAATCCTAATTTTATTTAAAGTGGATGTTACACGAATTTCACACGGAACATCATCAATTACTATTAACCAGGGAGCTTGATTAGGGCTTCACACTTGGGCCTCAGAAGCGGTATTGGTGTCAACCCCAACAAGACGGGAATAATGCTGTTCACTAGGAAAACCTAAATAGCACTGTTAAAACTTCTCTCTCTTAACGGAACTACTCTGTGATTATCCTCCGAAGCGAAGTATTTGGGCGTCATGCTCACCCTACATACATATCCTCAATTAGATGGAAGACAAACGTGGAGAAAGCCTATATAACTTACTATACCAGCAAAAGAATTCTCGGTAAAAACTGGGATTTAAAACGGCCAACATTAGACCAGTGGTGGCCAGGACTGGACAAGCAATATAACATTAGGAAGCTAAGGAACATACACAAACCGCGGCTTGCGCGGGTGTAACAAGAGTCATCAGTTCATGTCCCAAGGCTCAAAGAGTTTAGCTTCTGGAGACCGAACAGTGTAGTTCTCGAACAATCAGACTATATGACTCCTTTTCTGGACTTCAGAAAAAACTTTCAGGTGAAGATTCCTTCTAGACGGGATTGTAGTAGGGGCAGGCTGGCAGATGAGAACATCACCTCGATCTACACTAACGGATCAAAAATGGACAGTGGGTGGGTGCTGGGGTGTTCTCAGAAAAACTAGATGTCTCTCTTTCGTTCCGACTACGTTACTTTGCTAACATCGTCCAAGCGGAGGAAGTGGGAATTGAGAAGGCCTGTCGAATGCTGAAGGATAATCGCGAACGGGCCCATCTATGATGAATCGAAATCGTTAGACCTTCTTAACAGATCAAGAAAAGAAATATTCAGGATAACGTGAAAATAGCGTAACAAAATTACACTTCCAGCGCTACTACCAACCAACCAACTCTTATTAAATTATAATTAATTAAAGTATAAAGTAAACAAATTTAACAAGAAATTATGGAAAATCATTATTATACCAATGAATTAATCTCTTAAAATAAAAAAAAAATATTTGTCAATAACGACTACAACTACGATTACAATATAGATAACAATTATACTAACGGCAAGATATTGTTTACGATTGCAATAAAAACAAGTATGAACAGCTCAATTCGGGCGAAATTTATATGCCCATGATTTCATAAAATTCTTGTTTCTTTGTTTCAAATCGCAGCTACTATTAAACTTTTCTCAATTTCTTCAAATAAATGCTGAAAAACGAACTTTTTTGCATATTTCAAAATTTCCGTTATTTGGAAGTTGGGCGTGGTTATGGTCCGATTTCAATACTTATTAACTGTAATGCTAATGGTATCAAGGACAATATGTTCAACAAATTTTGTGACGATACCTTACATCGTTGTTGAGATACTTACTTTCATAAAAATCAAGTTTCTTAATTAACTATCTCTCTAAATATAAAATTTTAATTAATATGTTTCAATAGATAAAGAAAACACAAAATTTTCCTTTTTTTTAAATTTCCGTTATATGGGAGGTGGGCGGGGTTATGGTCCGATTTAAAAAATTTTAACATGATAACAGTGATATTAAGGAAAATTTGTTCACCAAATTTTGACTCGATATCTTACACCGTCATTGAGATACAGATATTTTTTAATAAGTGGGCGTGGCAACGCCCCTTTTTCAAAAGTTCATTAGAACCTAATTTCCTTTTTCAAAATCGCTCCAAATACTGAATTTAACTCAATTTGTTTTAACAGATAACGAAAAAACGGAGTTTTTGCATTTTCCAAAATTTCCGTTATATGGGAGGTGGGCGTTTCTATTTGCATCCGTTTTTGCATTTTCCAAAATTTCCGTTATATGGGAGGTGGGCGTGGTTATGATCCTATTTAAAAAAATTTGTACGATAATAATAGCGATATCAAGGAAAATAATTCCACCAAATTTTGTGACGATAATTAATACTGTTATAGAGATACAGAACACCTTTCATAAGTGGGCGTAGCAACGCCTATTTTTCAAATTTCATAAATACCTAATTCTTAGTTGAAAATCGCTCCAAATTTCATTGAGACATCTAAATTTTTACTCAAGTTATTGTAACCACGGACGGACGGACGGACAGAGAGACAGTCAGGGCTAAATCGATTCCTCTTTTCATTCTGATCATTTTAGTACATACATATATGTATGTCTATATCTTTCTCGATTATTTTTTGTTGTTTCAAACAACCGTTATGCGAACAAAGTTATAATACTCTTGTGAACAAGGGCGCTCGGGAATAAAAATGCTTTGAAATTAATCGCACCGTTGACACTATCGATAACTAACATATGTCTTAATGCTTAAGAATTGTGTAAAAGCGCAAATAGTTATAATCAACCTGCATATATGAATATTAATGCTTAGAACTCTGGGCTTTGCTAAAAAATCTACAATTAAACTAAAATTCCCTTTCTACCCGAAATAGTCGCTCTTTGGCATCTTTCCTCTCGTCCTATGCACGTACGGACATATGTATGTATGTACATATGTAGAATAATAGAAATGTTCGCTGCTTCTGGCAAACAATAAACAAACAATACAAATTAAAATAAAATTGTACTTTATTCGATATTCGCATATTGATTTAATTATATCAACAATAAATATGTTAAATGAAAGAATGCATACTTGATAAAAAAAAATATACATATTTATGTACATACTTAGGTATCTGGTAGTTACTAGTAGGTGAACTTATGCTGTTTATTATGGCTGTGCGCATTTAACATTTAATATGCATGTTAGTTTTTATGTTAAACAATAACTTCACTAGTAAAAGTGTTTTATGCAAACACAGTTTTTATTTATTCATCAATATTATGTAAGCGATAATTAAATATTTATGAATATACAAAAACGATAATTAATGGACAAACAAAAAACATTAAATATTTTTTTGACAGCTAATGAAAGAAAAGTTAAAGCAAACATTTTCTCAAACTACTTTTCATAAAATGTTAGAGTTTACAGGCTGGAATACAGCGGTCTTGTTTGAAAAAGTACTTGGCTGTTGCTGAATATTTTCTTTAAGAAAATATAAGAGAATTTTTTTCTTGAAAATTTAAGACTAATTAAAAAAAATTGAATAGAAAAAATGTCCTTTTCAATTCTTTACAAAATTACAATGTTAATTTTTAGATTTTCTTGAGAGCTGTGTAACTAAGCTTATAGAAGAAAATAATTTTTATTCAGGTAGGTCTTCAATAGCGCTACCTGGCAGGACCTGCCTCTGCTAAACTCAATATACATACATATATCCCAAGCGGATCATTATACTTTGAAATATCACCGACCAAGATACTAAAGCGGCCTGAAATTCTGAATATTGGGAAAATCAAATAACACAATTAAATATACAAAGTTTCTTACCAAACGTTACCACAATTATAGGTGTCACAGTTTCTTCAAACATGACAAGGCCTCACCTTAGGACTGCAAATCTATAGAGCTTACTCCGCTCCCAGAAATTAATATCTATTCCCAGAGATGAAAACATAATTTCGTGGTAAAAAATTTCAAACGATTAAGAAAATATATTTTTAAGAAATACATAAACCAATCCAAAAATTTTCAAAATGTATTTGGGTACCAGATGAATATATTGGGAAAGAAGAGTAAGTTTAAATCCTTTTCGTAAACTTAAAAACGCCCACTTGTAAATATATTTATTTTGTATTAAGCGTCTATGTTAAGCACAATAGTGATATATATGAAGGATTGTGGATTTTTCTGAAAAAAAAATTACTTATTTTATTTCTAGATCATTGTTACCATAAGTTTACTCACAACTTTTAGCGCACACTCAAGCGGCTGATTTATTGATACTCCAATTACTTATACGACATGGTCTTCTCGAAATTGCAAGTAATTACACATACGCACAATACATAGCTTTTGCCTCCTTCAATATTTATAAATATTACTTACATACTTCTTGTGTGCATTTATAATATTTTCAGCTTTTAATACGAATTTTCACATACATACTATGTATGTTTTTTTTTTGCTTGTAACTGGCCGAACTTTATGCCAACGGAAAATGGCGTAAATGGCAACCTGTCCATCTGGCTGACTCGCAAAATACAAAATCTAGCTCAACCTGAGTAATTTTTCTTTGTCACTGCTACAATTGATGCTGCTGCTGTTGCTGCTTAGTATTAATTTTCTTTATACACATCACTCTAGCGACACCACTTCTCAAACAGTAAGAATTACTCTTTAGGCAATAAAAACATACAATAATAATAATAATAATAATAAGCAAAGTAGACAACAAATCGAGTAGCATGTGAAGTAAGCGTTTAAGGGCGAAAGACAGAGAGAGATAACAAGAAAGTCACAAGAAAAAATACCCCTTAGACCAAATGAAAAACAGTTACGTGTCGTTCGCATTTTATTGCTTCGTGACATAAAAATGAAGACGACAGAGGTCGCCCGCAAAGTGTTACCTTCACGATCTAGAAAATACAGAGGTTGCGCCTTCCGCAAACCGCTATTCGCTCTCAGCAAATTTGACAGAATCAGCTGTGTATGCTACGTCACGAACCCGGTTAGTTTTGTTTGTATGTATGTAAGCATACAATTGTTTGTACTTAAATTCAATGCTTAAAAGCAATTTTATTTAAAATAAAGTTATTAAACATGAAGTGCGCAGTGTTAAGTGTTAAATCACAGAGTCTATCAATGATACGGGGCTATAAAACTCGCCAAAAGTGATGTGAAAGTGTAGCTGTGCGCACTGGTAGCAAGTGAAGCTTCTTGTGTCTCCTAATGCTGCAATGCAGTTTTTTTCAAAGCATCCAATCAAGCACAGTGCATAAATGAAGTTATTTGAATATAAATATGTTGCATAAAGTGCCGAAATTGGTAAAAACTTTAAAATTTAGAAATCCTAGCAGAACCTAACCTCACATTTTTGTTTACAATTTCTTTCGATTCTCAGAAAAACCGTGTTGGTGACGTTGCACGCATTTTGCTTCACATCATTTTTCGTCGGGAAGGCGCAATCTTGTATTCTATCGTTCTTGTGTTACCTTATACAATTTGTACGTACATACATATGTATATGATTTTCTTCATGTGTGGTTACACTTTCAGTGCTTGAAAAAGTATTCTGTATGAGTATGCAACGCGCACTTGTATACCTTACTCAGCAGCAAAAACCGCATACATTTTATTAAAAATCAACGAATTTTCATAAAATTTGGAATCTTTTATTAGGAAACACCTGAAAAATTTGGGAATGCAGTTTTATAGCAAATCAATTTCAGTACATAAAAGAACATGTTTGAAGGCATTGAAACACTGATTTTTAACAAGAAGGTGTTGTAATCACCGCGTAGTACGATCTTGCACTAAATTTCATTAATATGTATATCTTCCGCGCTGTGGGACAAGTTCTAGTTCAAGCAAACAGGCATTGGGGCAAAATCGAACAAAATTATTGTAGCTAACTCACATATATATGTTATACATCGAACCCAAATAGAAATGCTATAAAAATTGTGTACAATTACTCTGCCGAGTTGACAGACGGAAACAGGAGTGTTTGAATGCAAGTAGTTTTTTAGAGTTAATTTTGGGAATTAAATTTAAGGTAGTTGCACTCCGATACATATATTTTTTGTTTTGTAGGAAAGAAATATCTGAAACGTGTTTGTAAAAAATTTCAAAAATCAACGGTAATCATAAGCAACTTGAAACCTGCATATTTTTCTACTATAATTAAAAAAATTTTGAAACTACGTAACTTAACAATGTAAAACGTCCTAAAATGTTTAAAATTTAATAAAGTTTTGTGGAATTAATATAAAGTTGTACTAGGTTTAAAACTTAAGTTTGTATTGGGCTTCTTAAAAGATGAAACCTTTTATAAATATTGGTGTTTAAAAACTAATTTAGAAAATACCGATTTGAATATCATTTGAAATAAATTGCTAAATATTTTGGATAATTGACTGGTTGCCCATAATAGAAACTGGACACCTTGATAGTTTAGAGAAGACGTATATTCAGAAGGAGAAAATGGCTGATAAAAATGCTTTTTCAAAAAGCACATTTTAATAATAAACATATTTGTTATGTTTTTAAACAACTTATTTCATTCTTACTAAAGAACCTACCGTTGCATATTGGCATTGCAGTATCGTCGCGGTGGTCATAGAGTTTCACTATAACGCTTCATACCAACTAAACAAAAAATTGTCTTTTACTTACGTTGTTACTGTTCTTATTTTCTCCTGCGACCTTAAAGTCCACACCTACTCACTTTACGTGCGGTTGCTGTTGTTATCTCATTTGCATTTTTATATTTCTTCCTTGTTTTTAATTTTTTCCACTCTACTGCCCTTTATCTGCCCGCTGCACTGTCATTATTTCGCCTTTTTATAGCGCATTTTTTTTATATGCATATATGTAAGTAAGTTTGTAAATACTTTTTTTTTATTCATCTTTGCTTACTCACTTTGCCTACAATTTCACATTCAGTATTCATTGGTTACGTATACACCACGTTGTGTACCAATATTTACGAGGTAGTGCAGCATATTGGTACTGATGTTGGTGGCACTGTTTCGCTTTCTCAATATTGCTGTTCAGGATGAAAGTGTACTCAGTTTTTTGATGTCCCAGCATCCACTGTTCCTTCGCTGCTCGCATATTTTTATTCATTTTCTCAAAACAAAAATATACTAAAAAGAAATGAACAGGAAACTACAAAATATCGCATTGCAGTTTTTCTTCCACTAGTTAAAGCAGTAAAACACTCACAACAAAAGCAAATAAACTACCTCTTCCGCGGTCGTACTCGGTGCTGATAGGCCTCCATGGCGTAGTAGTGGCATCAGGTGTTGCACGTTGTGCCTGAGCTTATCTCGAATGATTTATAAACTACGAACAGTGGTGAGGCCAACAAAGCTATTGTCATTGCATGAAATACAGCATAAAAATAAAAACGTGTATACGTACATATGTATGAAAATACACATGAATAGATATATAATGGGTTTGTATGTAGCTGTAAAGAAGAAAATATTTAAAAATCATTGAAGAGTTAAATGGGTTGTATGAAAAATTTGCATTGATTGTATGAGTGAAAGGGAGGAAATTCGTTCATGGAAATAACTGTACCAATGTTGGAGAAATTTGTAAAATTCATTATTATGATTATTGATATTATCTTAGGAATATATGTACATGCTGAAACCCAAAATATGTGGAGGATTTCAAAAAACTTGTCTTTAAACGGTCCCATTATAAGTTCTAACTAGTCCGGAAATTTACCGAAAATGGTTTTAAGCTAAGCTTTGAATAGTGTCGGAAGGGTCTCGAGCTATTCTCGATATGTTAATGAAAATGCATTAATTGTTTAGAAATAATTTTGAAGTAATCCTGAACTGATCCCGAAATAACCCAAAATAAGTTCAGAAATGATCCCGCACTATTCTCGCAACTTTTCCGAAATAATCCTGAAAATATCATACTCAAAATGCCCCTACATTGTCACGAATAATCCTATAATATTCTCGGGCCAGTCCGGAAATGGTCCCAAACTAGACGCGAACTAGTCCACTTGTGTACACAAAACCTAAACGGATAGTTTCCGTTGTTCGGAAGTTCTCCTTTGAGGAACTCTATCGAAATATGAGATCGGGAATATCTTTTAACCATGAAGCTTAAGTGAGTCCCAACAAGTAACTCTTAATGATTTACCTTAAATCAATATACTTTTTAATTGTTGTTTCAAGGTTTAAGTTACACAATCTAAAGTTTTCAAAGCACAAAATATATATTTTTTATAAGTTTCAATGTTAAGGCATTTGGCATACACTTAAATCAGCTTTAATTTATTTTAATTTTATTTTATTAAAACATTTGTACACAGTATTCATAGTCTTATTATAATATATGTATATAATTTTGGCGCGTACACTATATAGCTCAGTGTTTGGCCGAGCTTCTCCTACCATTTATGGTGTGCGTCTTTCCTTATACCACAAATGGAAGGACCTACAGTTTTGTGCCGACTCCGAACGGCAGATGTGTTTAAGGAGAAGCTTTTTCATGGCAGAAATACCCTCGGAGGTTTGCCATTCCTGCCGAGGGGTGACCGCTATTAGAAAAAACTTTTTCTATTATTAAGATTTTGCTTGCCCTGACTGAGATTCGAACCTCGAACTCTTCGGCATATCAAGTTATAGCACGCACCGCTACCAACTCGACCACAGCGGCCACCTTCACAGTCTTATTGCCTTACATAAATTTACGCCAGAAGTGATAAAAATTTTCTGATTTTCACATATATAAGTATACATGTTTATTCGTTTATGTGTTTGTATATACAAAGAAATACGTCTGAATCTTAAGCTCTTATGTACAACCATGATTCAATCATACAAGGTTGGATAATTAGGCAGTTGTCTCACTCTTGCACGCTGCCTTAAGGTAGCCTGTGTTGCTCTCTTTTAATTTAAGGGAAAAAAATGTTATCAAACACGTGGAAATTAGTACTATTCTTGTGAAATGGCCTGGCAGGCAACACTGTTGCCTTTTTGTAGTTTTTAAATTATTTCAGCATGCCCTACATTAAATAATCGAATTGACGGCATTATCGTACGTTTTCCAGTAGCCTTGCCTATCGAGCTGCGATCAGGATTTGAATTTTTTTTTGCATGTATGAAATTTATTGGTCGTTGGTTCGATTCCCGGCCAGGTCAGGTCATTTTGTTTGATATTTTTATTCAAAGAAAGCATTTTATGTTTTTAAATTTTTTACTGAATATGATTTATATAAAGTAACATAAAATTAAAAAAATAATAATATATATAAATATTAACAACCATAAAATTATACAGTTAAAATATCGAATAGAAAAACGCTTATTAGTATTTTGACTAGTTTTGACTAACGTCTTTACTTGATTTCTAACAGATGTATATCAATAAAAATTCCGTTAATTTTTTGACGAAGGTATTGTGTGGTGTTTTCCATATAAAAAAAAAATTTCCGAACAACTAATGTAACATTTTTAGTGACTTGAATCTTACAATTTTATGATCTACAAAAATGGTAATTATATTTTTAAAAAAGTTTGAAATTGTAATGACATATGTATACAACCCTGGTTACTGGGCTTTTAATAGATACCTCTTATTTTGGTTGCTAAACTTGATATTGAATTAAAGAAAAATGAATTATCAAAATTTTTCCAAATGTTCTTTTTTCTGCATGTAAAAACTTTAAAAAGGTTGAAAGCACATTGTTTTTGTTAGCAAAATGTGTAAAAAATATTTGCTTCTAAATCACACTTGCATGTTTTGTTTATATAGTTTTTTGTATTAAGATGCTATGTATATACATATGTACATGTGTGGTTGAATATTCGGTTATTTTATATTAAATTGAAATATCAAATTTCTGCAAATATGTTTCATTCTATGTACAAACCGCATTTCGCTACTAGTTACCTACTTTTCTGTATTGCGCGATAAGGGATAAAATATTTTCCCCTTTATCAGACCTTCCTAAATGCAACCTTACAAGGCAGTCGGAAAACTTAAACGTCAATAAGTATCCAACCTTTTATAATTGAATCATGTGTACAACTCACTCCACATTGTGACAAATCAATTAATATATGTACGTTAAAGAAAAATTAGTGCTTCATATTTTGTTTTCCTTTTGTCAAGCAAAATACAATATTTCAATTTCCTACATTAGTTACAAGGAAAGTGCCTGTATATTACATTTATCATTTAAAATTCAATATATGAATAGAATTTCCATTAACAAACGCGAAGTAGAGAGATATGGATGCACGTTTTACACATGTAGGCGCAAAGAAAGCTTGTACAGGATAATATTGAATTAGGCAAGTACTTAGCAATGCTTTCGTGCAACAATAAATTAATGTAGCTTTGTAGTATAGCCAATAAAATATGCTAAGCATCAGCTACTTTCAAAGTTGCACTGTTCTCTTGAAGCATAAGCAAAAGCTGGCAAACCTAATTCTCTAATTCTTAAAATACTACATACACACACAAATGATAGTGTGTGTGTATTTATATCAATACGCATTAAAATGCTTTTAAGTCACACGAACTTATTTACTTACATTTAAATGAGTATATATGTATGTATTTAAGTGAACGTTGCATAAACATGAGCTATACATAATAGCCGATGTTTCATAGATATACAGATAAGAATTAATTTGCCTTTGCATGTACATACTCGTTCACATGTTAGTTTACCTATGCGATAACAAATCTTCCATATTGTATAGAATATTATTTAAAATGAATACCTGAAATGTAAATTGTTACATTCGCACATTTAGCTAAGTATTCGCATTTACAAGCACAATTTCCGAAATCCATAAATGCAATCGGTTGCATTACTAAGGGTCTACTTACTTATTTGCATCATTTTATCTAATTATTTTCTATAACGTGTATATACTTTAAGGTTATGAAGGGGAAATAGTTTATATTGCAATCTTCTTGTTGAAAATAAAAATTTAATTAAAAAAAAGAAAATGCTCATTCCACCCTCGCTGACAAAAATTCTCCAAACTCAACTATCAAACACTTGAAATTTGCAAATTGAATACAACCTATTAATGGTCTACAAAACTTCATACCCAGACTTTGTCTACAATTGCAATTTTTTGAAAACTATAAAAATGGTTGTGACGTCTATAAAAATTTTGAATCTTCGATTTAAGTATTACCTGTAGAACGAACTATAGTTTAAAGAAAAATTTCCTTCTAAGCTATTATTTATCATTGTCATTAACAACTAACTTTGTTATTATTTCGAATTTGCGCTAGCTTCTTTTCCTCAGCCCCTCAACGTGCTTTCGTAACACACTGCCACACGCTTAGGAGTGATCATAGCGTTAGCAGCTGGACTCATGAATTCATTAATTATTCATAAATGTTGCTTTACGCAATTAGTTAATGCTGGATTGATAGATTCTCGGTTGTATATGGTAGTTGTGTTCAATACCATAGATGTGTGTGTGTTTGCATGCAGAGTGTTCTGCATATCAAAAGCAACAGCATTCAAAATGATATAGCTTGCCACGTATATTTATTTATTTTTTTATTTTTAAGAATTTTCAATTAAAATTCAGTATATTCTCTAACATAAACCATAAAAGTCAAAGTTTTAAACTTCATAGAAAACCAAAAAAAAATTCCTAAAATTTTTACATAGATTTTCACCTTTTTTCTCAGAAGTCTTAGACATTTTTACATTTCATTTTTATGGTTAAGTTAGAGAATGGACTGAATTTTAATTGAAAATTCTTAAAAATAGATAAATATATATACGTGGCAAGCTATGTTATTTTGAATGCTGTTCCTTTTAATATGCACAACACTGTATATGCTTAATTTTGTACTATTAAATATAACCACATATGACGTCGAAGTCGCTAAATGCTTTGCAGTGGATATATGTGGGATCAATTCAATCGCCGCTGCTTATTACAACTACAGTAGTTGTGGTAGTGCAGCAGATGTTGTATCAGTTGTCCTCAGTTCGCTTTCATTGCGAAAAGCCTGTCGGTTTCATCTTGCTTGATTGTTTTGTTGCGAGTTGCCATGAGTGACCCATGACCAATGACCGACAACTAGCGACCAACTATGAAATTTGCCTATATTACTGAAATCCATTAGCGTTATGCGGCGGAAACAACGCTCTGTCACACATAGCCACAGATATCCATAGCAATGTGTATACAATATTAAATGCGAAGACACTCTGCACTTAAGTACTTAGATCCATTAGTAACTGGCGAATAGCAATTTTTGAGGAAGATGTTGTATTTAATTCAGAACACAATACAATAACATACATTTCAATTTATTTGAATTGTATTTAGTATATCCTAAGGTTGTTAAATAGTATATATTTAGACTGGCGGCCAGGGTCTCGGAGGAATCAAGCCCCTGGTAGGCACATTGACTAAGGCCATGGAGAGCCTATTCCTAAATGAGAAGAAGGGCGAACTAGCATCCAAGCAGGATGAAGCAGCTAACGCTGTGAACAACGCTGTAGAAGGTTGGTGAGAGCCTCCGCTTTGATACCGGGTACACCCTGAAAACCAAGTGAGGTTCTACAGCGTATCGGTGTCCATAACGATTGACTGAAAACTAGCCAACTGCATGTGTACTCGTTTACCAGAGGACCGGCTTCCAGCAATGGAGAAGGCTCTTTTTTTTTGGTAGGCATAGACCCAAGGTCGTTGGAAGTTCTTTGAACTAGATACGGGTACCGCCCTTACCTACACCTGGGAAGGATTCTTTTCCGTACCTAAGATAAGGAAAGGGAAAGAGGAAAGAGGGAAGAAGTCTTTAATGGCTTTACCACTTGGTGAGTCAGAGAATTTTTTTACCCAGATAAATCTGTAGCATAGCAAATCGTGTACTGCTCTTCTATGCAGTAGGCATGCGAAACTCCATACAAGCCCCCAATTAATCCTAATTCAGGAACCATGAGTATGCCGTGGGCGTATCTGTGGGCTTGGAAGCATTTCTTGGGGTAATGTCCTTCAATTCAGAGGGACGGACAGGCCTCGTTCATGCATTGTTGTACCGCGCTCGGTTGAATGCACGATGCTTAGAGAGTTCTGCTCTCAAGATGTCGTCGCAGCAAAGGTTATGTACTGTTGTGGTGGTCGTCGGATCGAGGCAATTGTAGTTTCGGCCTACCTAACGGCCTTACGATTTTATACTTCCCCCTCCATCGATGGGGATCATGGACATCGTGCAGTACGCCGCGTCTAATGGTATGGGCCTGATAGTGGGATGTGATGCCAACTCACAGAACACTATGTGGGGTAGCACGAAGTGTAACCCTCGTGGGAACAAGCTATTGGACTTTATTTTTTCTTCTATCCTGATTATAGAAAACGTAGGTAATAAGCCTACTTTTGCCACCAGCAGAAGACAAGAAGTGATTGATCTAACCTTGACTAAGAAAGTCATGATGGATCACATCAAAGGATGGATGGTCTTGGATGAGGAATCTCTTTCTGGTCATCGGTTCATTGAGTTCCGGCAAGGTACTGATACTTGTCAAATGCCAAAAGGTCGGAATCCTCGAAAGGCGGCCTGGGACAGATATGGGTTGCTCCTAGAAGAGAAAATACCAGATCTTCCTAAACTAAAAAGTTCAAAATCAATTGAAGAGGCGACCCACAAGGTACCGAGTACTTTGTGGCTAACTAAGCCGCTTGGCAACGCGGTTGCTCGCTGACACAAAAACACTATTTCACTTATACATTTCACATTTACATTATATCAGACCCACACACAAATATACATGTAAACATATGACAAGACACAATTTTGCGAAACATAAAAGCGAACGGACGTGTCCCTCCGATCATAATCTTTAATTTTAATAAAGCTTGTGAATTGTGTGCAGATTTATAAATGGTCCTTCGAGCCGGGTAGAAAGGCACCTTAAAAAATATTAAATTAAACAAAAAAAATTAGTAGACAAAACAAAAACAACATTCAATTAATACAAACAACACATAAATATTCTTTCGGGCGCGAAAAAATAAATCAAAACCAACGTACAACTAATACAAAAATCATAAAACTTAATTCGGGCGCGAAAAAGAAGAATAAAACAACACAGTAACTAAGAGATAAGGAGATACAATATCAGGAGTGCAGGAAAGAAAGGAGGAAGACAAATTCAACGAGGAAAAAAGGAAGGAAAATAAAAGGGTAACTCATACGTGTATAAACATTACATACATTGGCCAAATAAATCCGCCCCCCAAAAATCCCTTGAAGCTATCAAAGTGAGTTGTATATATCCACTTTACATACATATACATATAATTACTAAAAATTTAAAAGCGAACTATTTGTACATTTCGAAAATTTACCCCCAATAAGGCGTTAGCTAGTCTCCAGCTATAATTAGCAAAAAATTAATACAGTCCACTAACCCCCCTTAAACCCCACATATCTTAATATACAAAAATTTAACATTTTAATGCCCCAACTAAAATACAGTTCGCTTAAAAAACTAAAGCTTCATAGAACTAATAAAAAATAATATTAACCCCGCTTATGTGCTTATACTTAATTCGTGTATTACACACAGAATCAAGCCGCCCCTCCCCTCACATACAATTTCAAGTAAAAACTTGCAAATATTTCTGCAAAACCCCTTCTGTTTGTATAACAAACATAAGCAGGATTGCATATACAAATAAGCACAAAGCATAATATTAATAACTTACCAAAATTAAGCGGCAAGACAATATTAACAAAAGTATTTAAAAAAAAATGCTTAGTCACAAAAAAGTATCTCAATCTTCTGTGCCCCAAAACTAAAATAAAAATATACTCAGAACAAAAAAAAAATACTAAAGCTTCTTAGCATTATTGCTCCCGTTGCACAGTGGGGCCAAATGCTATTTTTTTGTAATATTTTATTACTTTCTATTAAATACCATAACAATTAATCAAAAAAAGTAATTTTGAAGTAAATGTTGAAGCAGTTTTATTAAAAAATAACGGTTTTTAGTTCAGAAACATGTCAAACATCATACATACAAAATCAACTATCGTTTATTTAATATATTTCATCATTATCATCGTCATAATCATTATCATTATCATCATCATAATCATCATCGTTAACATCATCATGACTATTATCTCCAGAATTCGGCAAAATGATTAAATCAATAGCCTGTACTGGCAAACAGTGAACCCTCTTCTTTGGCAACTTTCGCATGCTTGAAATAACTGGATCCGAGCTCAACAGAAGAAAATTCAAAATATCACTATTGGTTTTTATGCGGCTGCACTTCCTTGAATGAAATTCTCTGCATTGCTTGAAATCCTTATTTCGAGCTTCTTGTGCTTCTTCGGACAGTTGACCAATAGGCAAAAGAGCGTTTTCAACAATTTCCGGTCCGTGTATAAAGTACTTATGTAAAGTAGGAGCTTCCATCAAAACCCCATTTCGTGTATAATTGAAGCTTTCTGTTGTTTAACATTTCAATACTGCTTTTATTCACTTGAATTATTCGTTCTGCAGTGTGGTTTAAGAGCGTTTGCAGACTTACTTCAGCAGATGTTTCTCCAATTTTGAGGCTCGTTTCTTCTGGATAACACGTTTTTTTTTCTTTTTGAATGTTTTTATATGATGGAAATTTGTCAGGTGCAGCTTGTCTAATAACATTGTATTGGTGTCGTGTTAACTTAGCTTCAACGAAAACAGCCAGTGCTTCAGTGCTTGACAATTTTCCAACATTGTTTGTTGGTTTTTTTGTTTTGTCTGAACTTTTATTGAACCTTTTAATTGTTGATGGTGATAAGCTTGATAGACTACGCAAAGCTTTAGATTCTTCTACGAAACCGGATGTTCTTAATTTGACTTGCGTGGCATGAACTAAAACTGGTATGTCTGTAGTCTCCCTTAAAATCTTTGTTTTTTTTAATTTAGAGGAATCGCTGGAATCGTTAAAAGAAATTGCTTTTCGTCCACGTTTTGACTGAACACGCGAAAATCCAATTGATGATTCTAGCCAAATCTTATTTTTGTCAGTAAGAAATCGGTCTTCTCTTCTGTGAGCATTCTTCCATTTAGCCTTAAAGTCAAAAGCAAACTTGGTAAATTGTTTATTGACAGCTTTCTTCAATATATCCACAGCGATTTTCGAGTTCTTTTTTTAAATAATCCAGTTTTTCATCTAATTTCTGACAGTTGGAATTTTTCAAAATGTCATATAAGCTTCGGCGAGTAAAATAAACAACGTTTGAGCTTGTCCCTGCCAAATTAAAAATAAAAAGAAAATATTTATAATAATATAACATAAAAACACAGAAGACAAAGACAGCAACAACAATAACAGCGTTAATTTTAAAAGGCGCATACGTCTTACACTTGTTGTTGAGCACATGACACTATTATGAATGTATGCATAACTTTTGAAGCGCACCGATGCGCAACTTAATATTTTCTAAAATGATACATATTTATTACAGCTTTACAAAGAACTTCAAATCTTAGACCAATTGAGCCCAATTGTCCACTTAAACTGATATAACCAATTTTTTTTTGTGTAGTGCTGAAATAAACTGAATAACAAAAGAACTTGCAGAAACATTTTACATCACAATTTTCAGCAAAGCAATTGTATAACTACCTGAACTTGCATACTCAGATTTATAAATTAATTTTAATTAGATAACGCAAATTCGATTTATATATGCACAATTTACAGCTTTTTTCTGCCTATTTTGCACTGTTGTTTTATACAAAGTTTAACTTGAAACAGTTGCTACGAAAGTTCCGTTACATATTTGACATATATTTTTTTGCCTACTGATGTAGAATTTTATATACTTTAAGAGAGTACATTTGATTTTGGTGGTACTTTGAATTTCATTTTTCAATTAATCCGTGAAATAAGTGCATTTGGCCCCAGTGTGCGTTGTTTGCACCCACTAGCATATAACATGCATATAAACATACACAGTAAAAGATATAAGCATTGAATAATTACATACTAAAATTCCTTACCCCCCATCATAGCTCGCGAAGGACTAGATAAATTCAATTGCTTACAATAGCCCCACAAACAAACATACGTATATTAACTACGGTCATCCACAAACTCACTGCTAAACTACCTAAGCGAATAAGTACTTTGGCCCCCACTGCACTAACAAGCAAACGTGTATACTCCTCGCTAGCAAATTCTCTGCATTACTGCATTCTCGATAACTTCGTTAGCGCTAACATATAAGCATATACATATACACACACGTACATATGTATATATTGAAATTACTTATTCGTAATTAGCTATACCCTCCACCACATACACGTATACATATATATAAAATTAAAATTTACAAATTGCGGAAAAATGAAAAGTGATAAAACTTAAAATTATTTGATATAAAATAAAACTAATAGAAACTATAATTGCGAGAAAAATAAAAGCAACGAAGAAAAGTAGTATATTAACACAACTATTAGAAAAAAAAATTAAAGCGGTTTCCAATTATATACATATACATACATAGATATATACAAAGCGGTTAAAAATATATACATAAAGCGCGGCGGTACTAAATCACCTCAAATACTTTGGTATAAAAAAAATCAGCTATACAAAAAATTAATAGTTTGTATTTAAAATTTGCTGCTTAATGCCACTTGATAAATCGCCGCTAAAAGAAACAAAAACACCTCAATTTTTAGAACTACCGACAATGGCCGATGACATATAAGCATCAAAGCACACCTGCAGAAGCTACACGCTCAACACAGGGTGCAAAGCAAAAAAAGATAAAAGATTTTTCCGCCACAAAATTTATTTCAGACAGTGACAGTTTAATAAGATACTGCACTCGATTTTCCTCAACCCCAATCCAAGACAATTCAGAATCCGTTCTGGAAATAAAAAACAAAAGTCTTGACAACTTTTAGACACGACTCCAGTCTGCATATGACGCAATTATTGGAACAGATGGTTCAAATATGCCAGAAAATTTTAAATCTTAGGCTTATGCAAAATATGAAAACTGCTTAGACCAATATGAAGATCAATTAAAGTTACTAAAGCCTATTGCACCTACTCCACTCCCGCGAGTAGAGCTGCCCCCAACCCTAATACGAGAAGAAAATTCAGGCATATTCCTCAAAGTGCCAGCGTGTGATACAGAAGTATTTCATGGAGGTTATGAACATTGGCCGTCCTTCCGGGACATGTTTACAGCCGTGTACATAAACCATCCAAAATTATCTCAAGCGCAACAACTGTATCACCTCAGATATAAAACGAAAGGTCAAGCAGGCGCTATAGTAAAACAGTTCGCCCTCAATGATGACAATTTCAATCTGGCTTGGGAAGCATTAAAATCTCGGTATGAAAATGAACGAGTATTGGTTGACATCCAAGTCACGATTCTTATGAACTTGCCAAAAATACAAAAAGAAACAGCTAAAGAATTTTTAAAATTACAATCCACTGTAACAAATTGTTTGTCAGTTCTCTCGACACAAAATATTCCCACTGATAGCTGGAACCCCATTCTGGTAAATATATGCGCTGCCACTTTACCAGAAAAATTGTTACTCTTATGGGAGCAATCGCTCTCATCCCGAAAAAGATGCCCAACGTGGCAACAAATGAAAGACTTCCTCACTACCCAATTCGAAATCGCAGAGAGGGTAGATAAAAATTATCTAAGCCATAAAATTTACAACAAGACTTCAATAGAATCTTCCCTAAAGCCCAAGCCAGTAACAATAATTTTCAAAACAGGAGTTTCAATAAAACTCAATCGTTCATTTCCGAACAACACAAATATGCGTCATGCGAATTGTGTAAAGGAGGTCACACTGTATATATATATCCTGCGAGAGGTTTAAAAAACTTTCAACACATGAAAGAAATAACTTTTCCAAATCAAACAGGCTTTGTACTAATTGATTATGACATTCTCACACATTAAAGGATTGTGAGAGCAAATTCAATTGCGTTTATTGTCATAAAAGACACCACTCAATGCTTCACTTTAACAGCATCCCCCATAGCAATAGTACAAATATAAAGAGCACCACGAGCATTCTGAGAATGCAAGCAAAATATTACTACCCACTGCCGTAATCTCCCTCGAACATAGGGGAGCAATATTTAAGCTAAGGGCCTTAATAGATCAAGGATCCCAACGATCGTTTATTTCATCTAAGGCCCAAAACAGATTGAATCTGCCGATTAAACAAGCCAATTTTGAAATTTCGGGAATGGGCGGAAGAGTAGTCCAAAACGCAAGTAAAATATGCTCCATTACCCTAATTTCCCCCAAAGCGGACAAAAGAATACAAGCTCAAGCTACAGTTCTGCCGCAACTCACAAATATGCTCCCAAGCTATCAGATAAATAGCAAACTTTGGCAAAAGTTTTCACATCTGAAGTTAGCTGACCCCAATTGTCACACCCCGCGCAAATCGATATTTTATTATACAGCGACCTTATCCCGCAAATATTACTAGAAGGTGTTGAGAAAATTACCAACACCTTATTAGCTCAAAACACCATCTTCGGATGGATTCTAAGTGGCAAAGTAGCAGAAAGAATCACCACTTTCACCACCCAAGCGGAAGAGGTCTCAAACGAATATCTAAATTCGCAATTGAGAAAATTTTGGGAGTTAGAAGAACTCCCCCCATTCCTATTACTACATCAGATGATAAGTATTATGAAGACTTCTATAAAGCCACAACTACGAGATCTCAAAATGGTCGGTACGTCTTTCAACTACCACTAAAACCCCAATTCCCCAATACGCTCGCCTTAGGTCACTCCCGAACCGCAGCCCACCAGCAATTTTTAAGTATGGAAAGAAACCTACTTAAAAAAGGCGAGCTAAAGACCGCATACGACAATGTTCTTGAGGAATATCTACAATTAAATCATATGGAAAAAGTAGATTCCTATGAAAATGGTAAATACTCATCCTTTTACCTTCCCTACCCAGCAGTTATAAAGCCAGAAAAACTGACAACCAAAGTAAGAGTGGTATTTAATGCATCGAGATGCACAAGCTCAGGCAACTCGCTGAATGATATCCTTAATACAGGCCCCGCATTGCAACCCGACTTAATGCTCCTAATACTTAAATGGCGTTTGTTTAAATATGTATTTAATGGAGACGTAGAGAAAATGTACTGGCAAATCCTCGTGCATAAAGACGATCAAGACTTTCAACTCATCGTAAATTCAACTGAGAGTCCAATTCGTGACTACAAACTGAAAACAGTCACCTTTGGAGTTAATTGCGCCCCCTTTTTAGCATTCGATCACTCCATGAATTGGTAAAAGATACCCAATCAAAGCTACCCCTAGCAACCCCGGTGTTAAAAACACAAACATATGTAGATGACATATTATCGGGAAGCCACAGCTTACAATTAGCGTGCGAATCACTTTCTCAAGTGATCCAAGCCCTCCACTCAGCAGGGTTTCCCTTAAAAAAGATAACTGCCAACAACCCCGAAATATTAAAAAATATTAGCAAAGAAAACTTGTTGGATACGAATGTTCTTAAATTTAAAAAAGAAAGTACCACAAAGACCCTGGCAGTTCAATGGAATGCGATATCAGATCAATTCTCATACACTCTTGAGTCGATATCAGCAATTTCCGCAATAACGAAAAGACAAATCCTGTCATCTGTGGCAAAACTTTTCGACCCCGCAGGATGCCTTCGCCAATTATGATACAAGCGAAAATCCTTATACAAGAATTATGGCTAGACGGAAGAGATTGGGACGAACAAGTTATACCACTCCGCTTGGTAAAATGGTCCCAATTTGCAAATAATCTGCACACAATTTCGGAGATACAAATTCCGCGATGGCTAAACTATTCCCCTGAGAACGAAGTCGGACTCCACGGCTTTTGCGACGCTTCAGAAAAGGCGTACTGTGCAGCGTTATATGTGCGCACTCAACATAATGGCAAAGCAACAACCCACTTATTAGTCGCCAAAGGCAAAGTCGCCCCCTTAAGACCATAAGTTTACCACGTCTCGAACTGTGCGGAGGGCTCCTCCTGGCAAAATTAGTCGCTACTGTGCGAACTAATTTAGGATTAAGCGGTCGAAAATTATATCTCTGGTCTGACTCCGAAATCGTCTTAGCCTGGTTAGAAAAACCACCACGTTTCCAACCGCACAGCCCAAATACTTGATCTGGTAGGGCCAGCTTCTTGGCGACATGTAGCCAGTGGCGATAACCCAGCTGATCTGGGCACAAGAGGTTGCAAACCCCTGCACCTAGCCTCCTCCGCACTCTGGTGGAATGGCCCCAGCTTTTTGGCAAAATCCCCCGTACGCTTTATAATACCTCCAGAAAGTCGGAAAATTGAAACCTTTCATACAATATTAAAGGATGATGACATAATAGAGCGATTTTCATCATTCCCCCGAGCCCTCAGAGTAATAGCCTATATGTTCCAGTTCATAAACCGCCTGAAGAACAAAATAAAAGGAACGGCTAACTCAGCAAGTATTGCACTAACGCATCAAGACCTACAACATGCAAAGGTCTCCCTCATTGCTTCCACTCAAACGCGTTATTACAGGCGTGAAATATTGGTGCTAAGAGAATCAAAGCCAATTGATAAAAAGAGTCCACTCTTAGTACTCAACCCCTTTTTAGACTCGAAAGGATTACTTCGTGCCAATGGGCGGCTAGCAAACTCCAGTTTGAGCTACAATGAAAGGAACCCCCTAATTATACCTGAAAAATCCCCTTTCTCCGCAATATATTTGAATTTATGCAACAAATGGTCCGACAAGAGTTTTACATCCCAAGACTCAAGCCACAGATAAAGAAATGTATTTTCATGTGTAAAGTCTGCACTCTACACAAGCAAAAAATGAGTACGCAGATCATGGCAGCACTACCACCCGAACGCTGCAATTTCACTCTGCCCTTTACAATTACAGGTGTTGACTTTGCGGGACCTTTCCAGATAAAGGCCTCTATGTTAAGGTCCTCCACCTTAACGAAGGGTTATGTGGCCGTCTTTGTATGCTTTACGACAAAGGCGGTACATCTTGAGTTGTGTTCCGATCTGACGACGGCGGCTTTCCTTGCGGCATTTGCACGCTTTATCGGACGGCGCGGATTTCCTTCTAAAATAATGAGCGACGATGGTAAAACCTTTGTAGGAGCGCAAAGAGCAACCAAAAAACATTCATTCAATTTATAAAGGAAGTCTCGCCTGAAATCATTAAAAAATATGCACCCCAAGGCATTGATTGGCAATACAAATTATTATTATTATTACATCCCTCCAAGCGCACCCCATATGGGTGGATTATGGGAATCCGCCGTAAAGAGTTTTAAAATTCATTTCAAGAAAATTGCTGGCAATCATTAACTCACGTTCAAGGAATTTACAACATTATTAGCTCGAATTGAAGCCGTTCTAAACTCACGGCCCATCTCCACACTCTCGCAAGATCCCTCCGATTTCACAGCCCTTACTCCTGGGCATTTCCTCAGAGGCGCGCCACTTCTGGCCATCCCCGAGCCAGTCTCTGTCACTAATAAATAGATGGGAACAAACTAAAATTCTCCATCAGGAATTCAGTCGTCGATGGAAGAAAGAATATCTTAAAGACCTCCTTAAACGATATCGGTGCAAAAATGCTCAAGAAGCCCCAAAAATTGGATAATGCGTCCTAATTCATGACGAATGCCTCCCCCCTACCGAATGGCGACTCGGTCGCATAGAAAAGTACATCTCGGCTCTGACGGTCATATTAGAGTAGTTGACCTACGTACCCAAAACGGCAAACTTACTCGACCGCTCGTTAAACTCTGTTTCCTACCTAACGCTAGTAATATCGATACCGCACATTCCGATAATTCACCTCATTAAACCGCTAAAATTAAATATAAACCACAGCATAACAATTAAACGGTTGGCCAGAAGGAAACCACGAACTCCGCACTCTGATACCCACTTTGAAACACTGCATGTGTTTTTTAGCACTAACGTTCCTCTTCTCCCATAGAGTAACATGGACACTGAAATGCAAGTAGTTGCCCCCACCGCAGCGATCCGTTCGGCAACCACTGTGCCACGCAATGCTGCAACTGCGGCACGCACCGCCCACAGCAGCGCACCGCTCTTATGTGCCACGGACCGCGCTCACTCCAGCCGCTGCACCTCGACGCGACACCCCGATGGATGTAGCCGCAGTGGCTGCAGCAACCATCGCAACAGCAACAACAACGGCGAGATTGCCCGGCATCCGATGTCCCCTCTGCCGACGCCCTCATCCGCTACGCCTGTGTGCTATTTTTAGGGGCATGCAGCCCTCATAGCGACAGCAGGTAGCACAAGCACCACCTACCACTTCACGACACCGACGGCAACAAATCGCGCACCACCACCGCAACAGGCGCCAACCAACGCCAAGCGTTCACAACACCTGGCATCGCAATCACCGCCCACCCGGGCTCAGTAGCGTCGTCGCGACGCTCCAACAGTTACAACGCTTGCTAGGCTGAAACTTCGCCTAGGGGGGCCGGGATGGCTAAATGAGCCGCTTGGCAACGCGGTTGCTCGCTGACACAAAAACACTATTTCACTTATACATTTCACACTTACATTATATCAGACCCACACACAAATTTACATGTAAACATATGACAAGACACAATTTTGCGAAACATAAAAGCGAACGGAGGTGTCTCCCCGATCATAATCTTTAATTTTAATAAAGCTTGTGAATTTAAACCCAAATTTCATTTCCTTTTATTTTAAATAAAAAGTGGTGAGTGGTTCCAATAAATAAGTGCAGTGAGTAGCGCAGATTTATAAACTTTGGTTGGTTGGTTTGAGGATACATGCCCGCTGAGAAGAAGCAGGGAAGGAAAAGCGGTCCCATGGTGGGACGCCGAACTTAACAAGCTTCGAAAAAAATCCAGGAAACTTCTGACTCGGCCGTCAAAAACTCAGAAGGAAACAGATTGGTAAGGATATCGTGTCGTGCAGAAGGAATATAAGAGGAAAATTCGATAGTGTAAATTAAGCTCTTATAGAGATTTCTGCAGTGCTATTGAAAACACGAAAGAGTCGGCCAGGCTCAGTAGGGTACTGCTTATTGAGACTCTAATGACAATCTTTAGGGCTTGTCTGGCCTTTGGGTATATTCCTGTGCTTTGGCGAAAAGCCAGGGTTGTCTTCATTCCCAAACCGAGGATGATGGTCGAAAGGCACATTAGATCAAAGGTCTTGGTGGGCAGTCCCCTTAGTACTCACCAGCATGCATACCAGAGTGGAAAATCCTGTGTATCAGTTTTGCCCGATCTTGTAACAAAGATCGAAGTGGGGCTGGAAGCAGGGGAATACACATTGGGAGTATTTGCTGACATTGAGGGAGCTTTTGACAACGCTTCTTTTGACTCTATGTGATCTGGGGCCAGACGGCATGGAGTGGATGAAACAATCGCAAAATGGGTTCGCTTCATGCTATCAAGAAGATTGCTGACCGTTGGGGAAGAAACTGGTCTCTCTATCATGGCAGAGGTTGGGAGAGGATTCCCTCAGGGCGGTGTACTCTCGCCTCTCTTGTGGTGTCTGCTAGTGGACTCTCTGCTAACGGAAATTCAAAGCTTCGCCCACAGCCAGGCCTACGGTGACGATGCGTGTGCTTTGGCGTCAGGAAAGTCTCTCAGGGAAGTCTGTGCAAAGACACAGAGAATCCTGAATATGATTGATGAATGGTACACTGTGCAAGGCCTTGCTGTCAACCCCAGCAAGACAACGATAGTTTTGTTTACGCGGAAGAAAAAATTGGAAGGTCTCAACCTTTCGGTGCTCAGAGGCGTTGACGTAAGTCTTTCCGGGGAAGTGAAATATTTAGGGGTAACTCTAGACAGCAAGCTGACCGGGAAAACTCATGTCGAGCGCTGAAAGTTTTCGGACAGTGTCGGAGAACCTTTAGCAAGGCTTGGGGTCTGAGACCGGCTGTGGTACTTTGGGTATACACAGCCTTAGTCAGACCGATAGTCATGTACTCATGGGGAAAACCTCGATATCTATGCTGAACAGATTACAAAGAAATGTGTGCATAAGCATTAGGGGCGCTATGAGCACAACCTGAGGCCTGGCTCTAAATGCTCTGTTGGATTTGCTACCTTTGGATTTAGCGATCCAGGAGGAGGCAATGAAGTGTTTGCATAAGCATTAGGGGCGCTATGAGCACCACCTCAGGCTTGGCTCTAAATGCTCTGTTGGATTTGCTACCCTTGGATTTAGCGCTCCAGGAGGAGGCATTGCAGATGATGTGTCGACTGCATGCTTACGGCCTGTGGCACAACGACAGGAGCTTCGGACACAGGGAGTTGTTTGGTAGGGTGTCAGAGGCATACCCTTTGCTTCTGACCTCAAATGACAAAATGATACCGGGAGTCTCCTTTGGGAGAAAGTACGCCGTTAGCTTTCCTACAAGGGAGGAATGGAGCGATCCAGATACTCTTCTGGGGAGCTCGGTAAAAAGTTTCTCCACTGATGGCTCCAAGACTGATAATGGGGCTGGAGCTGGCTGGCATCTGAAGGGTAACTTCAAAAGCTTCTCTGCTTTGGGTCAGATGACCAAGGTATTCCAAGCGAAGGTCTTCGCAATACTCAAAGTAGCAGACTGGATGGTTGGCGAAAGCTGGAGAGGATACCATATTAAGGTCTGTAGTGACAGCCAAGCTGCCCTTAAAGGCTTTGGGTGCCGAGACAATGTGGTGTTTAAGATAACGACCTGGCTGATGCATTGGCAAACCGCGGAGGAGGAGGGAGATGCGAGCTCCGACAGGACTGATAACGGGGCACAATCCATGGGGCAACACATGGTCACCATAGGTATCATCGACGATCCGCTATGCGCATTTTGCCTTGAGGACGAGGATAGTATAGAGCATTTTCTCTGCAGCTGCCCGGCGTTCTGTAGACTCAGGTGGCGCATCT
This sequence comes from Philophylla caesio, assembly GCA_963971545.1. Classification (NCBI taxonomy): domain Eukaryota; kingdom Metazoa; phylum Arthropoda; class Insecta; order Diptera; family Tephritidae; genus Philophylla; species Philophylla caesio. Next base: position 26,977,636 of record OZ020609.1, on the reverse strand, counting down.
TTGGGTCGGATGTCCTGAGAATGGACAAGATGAATTCTCTCTCCCTCAGCGGACTACGCAGGTTCGTTAAAGAATCGGGTAAGTTTGCTGAGGAGTAGTTACCTCCTATGACTCCCCACCCACCCCGTCTCCCTCGTCCGGTTTATCCTTTTTACAGGCCTCAAGTACAATGGGCAACAATGTCTAAGTGCTTGGTAAACTCATATTTGGGTTTTCCGACCTACCCCAAGTCCATCCATCCATCCATCCATATATTTAGGTTGGACATATTTTTCATATTTCTTGTTTACATTTGCATTGTACTTAAACGATGGTAAGAGATATCTCCATCGTAATCAAAGAAATACTAATTCAAATGCAACATATGTATAATAAATAAAGTACATACCATCGTATCCATACCAACGTATCTCTACTAAGAACGAAAGATAATATAAAATATATTGTTTTCTTCTTTTTCTTGTCCGACAGGGTAACTTGTTGATATTTGTTGGAACGATTTTCCGTCATCCCTTGTCAAGTTTGGTTTGGAGACGAACCGGTTTCGGAGTTGTGCCATCTTCAGAGCTAAATTTAAGGGATGACGTGAAATCGTCCGGAATTCATAAAAAATATTTAAAATTGCATAAAAATTTCGAAGTATTTCTAAAATATGCCTAAAAAATACGGAATTAAGTGGATAGCTTTTCTAAATAGCGTGTTTCATAACCCCCCAAACATGTTGTCAAACGACCCCCCAATTTCAATATTTTAAGAATGGCCAATGCTTCATGGATTCATTGAATTTTTATGCAATTTTATATTTGGGTGTCAGAAGGCTACTTACCGACGAATGTTTTGCACCTATACACTTTGGTTAAATAATTGACGCTCTATAAAACTTTTAAACACAACGCAGCAATAGCCAAATAAAAATGACAATGCGAATGGAGCAAGAAATTTGACAGTCATTGATAGGTGGCGCAGATGGCGTGTCTCACGACCCCCGTGTCTCACAAGCCCGCGATCTCCCCAAATTTTTTTTTATTTGCATTAATTTAATTTAATATCTTATTTTATTTATTTTAAATGTTATTTCATTTAATTTTAATTTATTTAAATTACTACAATTTATTTTACTTCGATTTATTAAATTTTATCTATTTTTCACTTGTATTTTACTTAATTATATATTGACTTATTTTATTGTGTTTTATTTTATTGCAATTTATATATATGGTTGGTTAAGGTTAGGTTAGACTGTAAGTTAAGAATCCCGTGGCGAAACCACTGGCGTAAGCCATGCATTCCTTCCCTTTTCTTAAAAATTTAACCATCTCGTACGTTTGATGTAGAGTAGAAAGTAAGGAATGCTTGCCGAGTTAAAATCGGCTAAGTAGTCCAAGAAGAATTTGTTGCTCGTCTTGGCCAGACCGGAGCAGAGGCAGAGATAGTGTTCGATACTCTTCACCTCTTCCTCGATCTTACAGCTACTGCAAAAATCATTTGTTGGGTAACCTAGTATCTTCCCATCCTTGATCATAAGGCAGTACCCGGTTATCACCCCAAGCTTGTGAGAGCTTTAGAACGCTTCACATCGACTTCTGGCAAGATTTTTATGGTAATATAGCAGTAAAGTTCCAAGGCTCGTCTGGAATATACCTATTCCTTAACCTCCGATCTTAATCTGTGTCTATAGGACTCTAGAAGTATACCCGCCGATATAAAGTGCAGCGTTAACATTGGTTAGTTCCGTCCCTTTCCTTGTCAGCCATGCAATTGTCTGGAGTGTTCTTATGACCAGGGACCCATAAAACACTCCAGCCGGTTTAGAGTCCTTTTGCACTCAATGGCTACCTTGGAAGTTGAACCGTATGAATTTAGAGATTTCATAGCAGCCTCACAGGGATCCACTTGTGGAAAATTTTACGTTATTTCTAGAGATTTGGTGTATGTGAAGCGCAGTGCTCTAACTTTGCTCTGGGTAGAGTCTTGCTCATTGCCGACCACCATACGATTACCCCGTAGAAGAGAATGGGTCTTATCACAGCTGTGTACATCCAGTGTAAAGTGTGGCTTTATTTCCCATTTTTCCCTATGACCGTTTTATAGGCATAAAGAGAAATAATTAATTAATTTATAATTTTAATTCCAACGACTTTCTGTTTTATTTTTCAAAATATGCTAAAATTGAGCTTTCGTGATGAAGTTAATTAGTTGAAATAATCTACAGAAATTTTTTTTTTTTTAATTTTACTGTAGCATTTCAGCCACAGAAGTACTTGTTTGTTTAGAGCATGCTGCAAGCTAAACTACGTACCGACGATAAGGAGATATGTTTCCGTAGTCTTCATACCCAAGGCTGGAAAAGCATCACATGCGAACCCAAAGTATCTTAGAACTACATATAAAAAACTGTCTCTCTCTTACAATCGACAAAAGACTATTGTCTAGTAATCAACAGGGAAGGTCCACGGACACTGCATTACATTCCCTAGTTAGCTATATCGAAAGGTCCTTCAGTTACAAGGAATTTTGCATTGTAGTTTTCTTGACATTGAGGGTGCTTTTAACAACATTAGCCCCGAGGCCATAACACAGGCCTTAAGAGGGCTTTGTGTAGAAAGCTCCCTGGTTGAATTTATAGAGCAAATGCTCTTGGGAAGAAATATTACAGCAGAGGTCGGTGCAAACCGTGTTTCGAGATAGGTGTCTTGACGAACGCCGCAGGGTGGTGTACTTTCTTCTCTTCTATGGAATCTGACCGTTAATTCTCTCCTGCGGGAGACGGAATGGGGTGCTGCTAGAGTTGTCGCATATGCATTTGACATCGCCATAGCATATATGGGCAAATTCCCGATTTTTTATTATTTTTTTTGTTTATTTATTTCAGTCAAATGAATACAATTCTTACTGACTATAAAAAAAAATCTACTAATCTCAATTTACTTAACAAAGTGCAGAGAGCCAGTATGATCTGCATTAGCGGAGCGTTGCGAAAAACACCAAGCGACGCCTTGAATGTCTTTCTGGATCTGCTACCCTTGGACTTAGTGGGTCAGCAAATGGCGGATCTTGCCGCGCTTCGGTTAAGAGAGAAATGTCAATGGAAGTCTAGCTTGCGTGGGCACTCAAGCATACTGAATAATTATAAACTGCTTCCAGAATACGCAGACCGCTGTGTCGATACTGTGGTCCCGGACAGGAAATTCGAGATGGTAATTCCAGGTAGGGACGCGTGGTCGAGAAACTTCTACACTCCACCTGGAAGTCTCACGGTCTTTACAGATGGCTCGAATCTGAATGGAAGAGTGGGAAGAGGGGTTTTCTTGCAGGACCTATCTCTGAACTGTTCTTTTCAGCTGCCAGATCTCTGTAGTGTTTTCCAGGCTGGGGTTGTAGCCATTAAGGAAGCTATAGACTTGTTAGAGACCGCTTTAAAAAGCAAAAATATATTTATATTTAGTGACAGCCAAGCGGCAATCAGAGCTGTGAGGTCAGCTACAAATAAATCAAAGATCGTACTGGATTCCAGCCGATCTCGGCAGAAGATGGCTAAGCAGAACAGGCTCAACCTCATTTGGGTTCCTTTCCACAGGGACATCGAGGGTAACTGCATTGCGGATGAACTTGCGAGGGAAGGAACAACCAAGCAGATTCTTCCCAGTAAAGAACGCATTGGTATGCCCTTCTACGGTCCTGCATCTGTCCAGATCTAGCCAAAAGCAGGCTACGGTTTCTATGGCACCTGTTTTTAGGTACCTTGGAGAATTATGTGAAATAGACATTTACGAACATAACGATTGGTTTTATAACGCCCGCATTTAACGCACCGCACTGCCCGCACAGCATTTATCGTATCTACGCTGGACACGGCGTTAGGTTACTCATGATGCCTTCTGAGTAGTTAATATCTGCAATCTAAGCGGAAGTTATTCAAATTTATGAAGATAAATATACAAACAAATTATTTAATATTTATTAAGTAAATGTAAAAGGATGTGCGTTTAATCCACAACTATTTAATTGAAACTAACAGCAAATGGTTACTGGATTCCCTATAAAAGTATTGTTCTATTTCTATTTACTTTATATCTACAAATTTGTGCATAAAATTAAATAATAATTCCACAAAAAGCATGGTGCAGAAAGTTTTTTTTTTTTTAAACACACAATAAACAGTTGATGAAGACACCAGTAACAGCAATTTGGATGTTTTGTGCAGGCCGAGACTTGGAACTCGACGGCATTTCTGCTGACAACGACGATCGATGCCATCGCCTCGCTCAGTGGACAATAGAGAAGGTGACGGCAACTCCATCGTAGACGGCGATGGTGCACTGCCTCATACAGTGGCCACTCCGCCGACGTTTCTTAAATATCCGATGATTCCATTTCAATTTGATGCCCTTTGTTTACAAATATTTTACAAGGGTGGGTTGATAAATTAGTTTTGAATAAAAAAATATTATCGGCAAAAATGTGTTATATTTCTCAACATAATCTCCTTTCAAAGCTATATCTGGAGAATATGCTGGATAAGGTAGCAGTTCGTAGCCTATCTCATGGATTAACGCCATGGTTTTGAAGTGGTCACACGGTTACACTAATAGTCGAGTGTGTCAAATCGCGGCACCCACCGCGCGTATAGCTTTTTCATATCCAAATAATGTTATGTTCCCGCGCAGTTGAGAAACCAACAGGCTCAGATACCTCACCGGTCATCCATCTAGTGCTCATACGACCATTACAGAACCACTTCGTAACCATTGAAAATGATGATGCAGTGTCCCCATAGTATTTATCAACCCTTTTCTGACTTATCAAACCGCCCTCGTATTTGAAATTGAGAACTGCCAATCCAGTAAACAGTGCAGCAAAACTTTTGAACAATGATGCCAAAATTTGTCAACAATGTGGCCTAATATTGAGGCAAATAGGGGTTGCACGTCCATAAACACATAATAAAAGTGGTGTTTAAGGCGAGTTAAATGAAAAATATGTGTATGGTAAACTCCGAGTATATGAGTAGAGTTTGACGTTAAACTCCAAAATATCTCATAAACTCGAGTTAACGGCGCAGTCAGAACATAGTATAAAGAAAGAATGAGTGTCCGAATAAATGAAAGTATGGACAAAAATAGTTGGCGAAAAACGAGTAAACACATACAAATATTTGTTTTTTACATTTCAACTGGACAATTTGCATTTCATAAACTTGTAGTAAAAAATACATAAATTCCGATTTTTTCGGGTATCACCGAATTATGCGAAGCGATGTGCAGTAGCCGAAAAAAAGTGCCGACACAAACAAGCGGACATATGTATGTATTAATGTATTTCTATGTGAACGTTGATATGCATTTTTTATTTACATAAGCACATCAAACGAGTACCTATGAATTTAAGCTGGCATTTATTCACTGATATACATTGACATATGTACATATGTACAAATGAACAGTGATTCAAAAAATTCACCATTAACGAAACTGCGTTTATGATATATTGGGGTTATTCGGGATCTGTTGTATTTGCCATTGTATTTTGTATTCGTGGTTTCTGTGGTTTTTATAGTAACTGTAGTAAAAATCCAACAATAAAATATACGTTCCACTTCAAATACAAGAGTGCCAGCAGTAAATGTGGTTTTTCTTTTGTAAATTTCTCACAGCCGATCGCAACAAAAAAGATTATTTGTTGAATCATCTACAAATATGTTAGTCGAATAAATTGATTGACATTTATTTGTGTGTATTAATCTTTATCGTTTATCTTAGCAATTTGATTTTTAAAACTATTAGTAATAAAATCTAATATTTTCGTTTATTTGTTGGTGGCACATACATATAAACTGATGCCATTCGGGAAATTTTACAATGACACGAAGACAGATATTACAACAGGGTGTGTTCGCGATTTACTTGTATAATTCCGAATTCGTTGTAAAAATAGTAAATATTAATACGAATACAGCAAATCCCGAATACCCCTATTATTTCTAATATTATTTATAAAAATTTAGTTCAAGACTGGAACAAAAGTCGCGTGAAACAAAATGTAAAACTTAAAATAAAGATTGCAGAGTTCCAAAAATTTTCTTTAAAGGTGAACATTTTTTTTTTGATTTTTCACAAAAAAAATGTAACTTTGCGATTATATAGCCAATGTAATTTGGGTAATATCTAAACTGTGCAATAATTTATAGATTTGAATTTTTTTTTGCAAACATTTTTCATGTAGCGAAATAATTTATAAATGCGGAAAACATGGAGACCAGCAAACTGGTAAAATAATAATTTATATGAAAGCATTTCAAAGACTTCCGAAAATCATTGCTTGAAATTGTTGAAAAATAAAAAATAATGTTTATAAAATATTGAAAATTAAATGAAAATGTGTCTGTTTTTTATATTTTTTTTTATAGTTGGAACAACCATGTGTAGGTTTGGGCCGTAAGGTGATACACTATTCACTTTAAAAAATCATTATTTTTTAAATAACTGTGCTTACATATACATATAAATTCATATAAAACTCTCCAATGTCGGCAGCGTGCACTCGCGCAAAATATTCACATTTTTATCTGAATATTAATTTCGGCCAACCGCTGTTAGCATTACGCATATCCACACAGAGACACACACGTAAGCAATGAATTTTTGCGCTCGCACTCATCACATATGTAAATGTATGCGTATGTACTGATACTCACACACAGATCCAAGTGCTTGGTCGCACAGTTGGACGCTTTACCCGTTTGCTACAACCAAAAACAGACACACATACTCAGCTCCAGAAAGCGTATGTTTCCGTTTTATATTTGCATTGACTTGCGCACTTTTTTCCACTCCAATTCAAGCGCTCGAAAAAACCACCTCTAGCCGTGGCTTATGCGGCATGAAACGTATGCCAATGCGTTGTCGTTTATTTTTTATGTTTTTTCGGAAATTTTTTAAAACATATTTTTCACATGCACTCAATTGTAATTGCAGTGGCCTGCTTCAGGTGTTGTTTGGTTTTTTTTACATAAAAAGATTTATATTTTATATAAAAAAAAATTACCTCGCGTATTTGAAATACGCTCAAAAATATAAGAACTAAACAAAAAATTAATATGAAAAGTAACACGCAAATTTGCTGCACGAAAAGCGAAAAATTGAACACCTCAAAAAAAAAGTAAATATTCGCTGGCAGATCTGATAAAATTGTAAAATACTGTGGGTTTTTTAAATTTTCAAAAGTCGCTCGCTCAACTATTAAACTGATTTGAGTGGCGTAGTTCGTTTGTGCAAATAAATACAAATTGGTATCAAATGTATAAAGTATCATAAATGTAATGGATTATATAAGTAAATGCTGTTTAATTTTATTTATTTTGCATGCTGAATTGGCATAAATATTAAATGGTTCTCTTTTTGACATATTAACCTTTCCAGATTCCTTTCGAGTGGCTTCTTAAAGTTAAATATGCGAGGTACTATTAACAGGAATTCTCGCAAGAGTCGTGTATAATGGCATTAATTGAGCATTTACGGTTATCAATTGCGACGGTAGATCATTTTTCGACCAAAAGCAAAACCAAAGCTTTTCATTCCAAACATGTCTACAGGCATTGCATACCGCGTGACAACTTTTGTTTTTCTTTGTAATTTGCATAGTTTGAGCTCAATAAAATTGTAAATTATTAACATTTACTAGGGCAACAGAAAAATAAACAAACATTTATATGCAAGGATGAGCACGCCTTAAGTGCATTCTAATATAAAGTAAATAACTTAAATACAGAATTTGCAAATAAAACACAAACAACAACCACACAAACAAGTTTAAATAGCGTCAGATCAGTTGCTCTTGTTTGTAGTTGGTTTGTTTAAGGAAGATGAAATAAACACAACAGCCAACTCGGCTAGCGTAGCACAATATGTAGCGTATTGGAGCTCCCGGGTTCAAAGCCTGGGAGAAGTGGTTATGAAAAATAAATTTAATTAATTTAATAAAAGAAGTCTGATGAGGAAATGTGGTGATTTCCGAAATAGTACTATAACTTCTACCATTAAAACTGTTGTTGTTTTTTCACTAAAAATCTTCCATAAACTGGCCTTGAGCTCAATAAAATTGTAAATTAAAACTTTGAAATACATTTTCAGAACCTCAGCTTAAACGCTTCAGCCGAATATGTCGGAGTGGCCTCACCGGGTTCTCCTTCTTACTTTAGCTCACTCCCAAACGGATGTTCAGGAGCTACCCAGAGGACACTTGGAAAAAATCACCTGGAAGTCGTGAGCTGCTTGATCCGCATGCAAAAGAATCCCTCTGGCCACTCCTAAGTGAATGGCAGTTAGAAACTTTCCCCACTTTCATGGACTTCTGCCCACGGACCCATCCGCCCATTCAAAGAGGATAAACGAACTCTAAAAGGATACTTAATATATGATGTACGTGCTTGAAGAAGCAGGCAAATTGAAAAATAATAGCGATCGGGTAGGCGTTAAATATTTTTTACAAAAAGTTGTTTATTTATATATATACATATATAGACATAAGCAATAACATCTAAAGTATGGAAAATTAACAAAGAAATGAAAAATGAAAAATACATACTTAAGTAACATACAAAGCTGCTTTTGCATAAAGCTAAGTTTTAGTTCAATTAAGTACTAACTGTTCTTGATTGAAAAAAATATCGTTATCACATTCCACTCAGCTAGTTTTCATTTAAACTAACCACTCATAAACAAGCAAAAATGGTTAAACCGTTATACCATTTTACAACTCAGTTCTCTTAAATTTTTTTCCGCAATATTTTAGTGCGCATTGCCAAGTCAACCGTATAAGCCACTTTTTGTTGCTAAATGCCAATCGTGCTACTCGCTACACCCTGTGAACATCTTTAAAAGGGATAATTTCCCGTAGCATTCAATGTTTTTCTTTGTGCAAATAAATATTTATATGTATGTACATACACATATATATCTACTTATATGTATGTATATACTCTCGTTCATATATGTATAAGAAATAAAATGTTTTTTACAAAGCTGTAGCGGTTCATGCGTTCAAAATTTAAATACAAAGTAAAAAAAATACCATCTGGCGGGTATCCAAGAACGAAACTCCTTAGAGCCAAAACACAAGTGAATGAGCAATTTAATGGCACTTTCAACCATACTTTCTATCATTTCTGGCAGCAGATTTGTTTCACTGCTTCAAATTTGTAGAAAAAAAAAGAATTACAAACAAATTCTAAAAGTGAAATATGGAATAAAAAATTGTTGAGAAATCATAAGCTCATTGCAACATTGACCATCGAGAACACATCATAAGGTGGTGGAGAAAACATGAACGTTTTGATATCCATCTAAAGCAAATAAAAAGCATTGGCAAGCGCATATCCTGTTTGTGCTTTTGTCAAGTTCAAGGATATCAAACAAACGAAGTAAAAAAATCAGCAGATATTAAGCACTCAGTGAGTTGCTTATTGAAATAGGTATATATACGTGTGTGTATCTATGGAAATTTGAAAGGCAAAGCATGCGTTGCGTTTAAAAATAGCGCACATGAATTATAGTTTTGTTATTATGGCAGCAGAGAATGACGTTGCGCCAATATGCTGCTCTAAGCTTGTGAAGATATACTTACATACTAGGCCGGGTCGATTTGTGGGGAGGCGAAAAAATCGCCCATTGCTCTGTGGAAATCATATTCTAGGGATCAAAATAAGAAACTTTGCCGAAGGAACCATGCCTCTAAAACGAATTCTGATGTCCCCCAATTTGGGTCGAACTTTTGGGTATGATGAAGGTATCACTGTGACACAATTGCAGATCGTAAAATGAATCCACCATTCTCTACACCGCAAGATGAAGCAACTACATCAACAACTATCGAAAACCCAATGAGTCATATACCCAAGCATGATGTTACTGTTTTTGGTGTGTCTACTGATTTAACTGATCTTAATTTACCAACGTGCTAAAACAGAACAAAACAAGTTTTCCCATAAATCATTCACTATTCAAGTACAAGATAAGTTGATTGGAATTTGGGAAAAACTTGGTATGGAAATAATGCTGATTATTTACAGAGTATGTAAAATCTCTGGAAACAATTTTTTATATTGGAACATGTAAATGCGATTTGAAGGCAGCTCCATATGCATGCGGCTGGGTTCCCGAACGCCTCAAAGAGTTCATGCACGATCAACATAATCAGAGAAGACTAACAATGGATGCATTTGTGATGGAAACTGAAGAGCAAGGAGCAACGTCTATGTCATCAATGCCAACATACCAATATCCCGATGATTCAACATACGCACCGCCACCGGTTCAAGAAGAAATGGATAGAAGCACAAGATCACAATAAGAGAGATACGATTGTTTTAACTTTGCCTTGGTATGTGACAGATTTGGTGTGCCTGACAGAGTAGCATCAGCATTGGGAACCGCTCTTTTGCTAAATTTTAAAATTAAAGATAAGCATGGGAAACCTCTCATCATGGATAAATCGAAAGTTCGCAGAGAAACAGAGAAATGCAGACAAGAAGTGCTTCGCAAACGGTTAGATGATACCAATTTGTTAGCGTTTTCATTCGATGGCAGAAAAGATGATACTTTAACGATAGATAAAATTGATGAGAAGTATCATACTAGGATGGTAAAAGAACCTCATCTTGTTATTTTGAGAGAACCCAATTCTGAATTGATTGGTTAGGTAAGACTGGAACATGAAACCGCTGAATACAAAACAACCAAATTAAATGGTTTTTTTAACGATAAAAATTTATCACAGAATGCATTTATTGGAATATGCACTGTCGGTGAGCCAACAAACACTGGCCCACACGGTGGCATTATACGACGATTCGAATTGCTGTCAAAAAGACCATTGCATTGGTTCGTTTGCCTTCTACACTTCAACGAACTTCCGGCATTTGTTTGAAGCTTTGGATAAATCAACCAGCACTGGACCAAGATCGGCAACCGGAAAACTGAGCCGTCAAATCGAAACTTGTGAAACTCTTCCGGTAAGTTATTGCTATCACTCATTTAATATAATTGTCAACCATTTTTAATTATTTTATTATTATATATTTTCAGGTGGTGGACGGCTTGCAGAAAATTTAGTTGCAAAATATGCCCCCTGCGCCTGAAAAAAATGAATTTTCCACCGATTCGAAGTACTTATACGACATGGCCCATGCAATTTCTAGCGGCGTGGTTCCGGTGGATCTGGCTAACATCAAACCAGGGAAAATTGTACATTCTCGGCGGCTCACCAAGGCTGCTAGATTATTACGATTATATGTGACAACGGAAAATCCAGATGCAAATTTAAGAATTCTTGTTGAATTTATAATTAAATGTTATGTGCCAATGTACTTCAATATCAAGTATTACAGCTCTGTCGTGTACGGCAGTGCATTATTTTTCAAGTTCATTGGGTGGTCACGATTTCTAGAACCTCGTTTGCGCAAAATTGTCAATCAAGTAATTAAAGATAATTCATATTATGCGCATTCGGAAAATATCTTGTTATCAATGTTGTTTGATGATAGCAAAGAAAAGCGCGACTGTGCTATCAAGTAAATTCTACGCTATCGCACCGATGTTGACGAGTCAACGGAACTTAGAGTTTATAAAAAACCAGATATAAACTTAAATTGCACAAGTTATACGGAAATGATCAATTTGAATGATATAAATATCATATTTGAACCACCATTCACGCGAAGCTTTCCTTACGATACATTGAAAGAATATTTAAATCAAGATGATTCATCGTTTAATGATCCAAAAATTCCATCACACACACAAGGAACGGAACGACATGTTCAATTGCTAGCTAGCGTTTCCAAACGGGTTATACCGGAAAATGTAGAGGCTGTTACGGCGACGACATTAGAGAGCCGTGCGAAATTGCCCAGACTTGAAAGTAAAAAAGACTTCAAACAATAATTAAATAATTTTTTCTTTTACATATGTTCTGACTAATTAAATTTCTTAAGAGAAAAAATAGATATTGTTATAAATAAATAATAAATATTATTATAAATAAATAAATAAAAATAAATAAAAAACATAGCCATTTAGCTGATTTTTTCATGTATAGGCCAAAAATGGTGATTTTTTGAATTGTTTGTATGGGGAAGCCCCAGAGGGGTTCCAGGGGATGTGCCACTGGCATGGGTGGATCGGCCCTCCAAAGTTAGTGGGGGTCGGTCATACATTTGGACTCGATTGGAGCACTCTAAATGGGTCAAAGTGGGATTTTTCAAAATTTGCCCCTACCCAAAAGTTCGACCCGAATTGGGGGACATCAGAATTCGTTTTAGAGGTATGGTTCCTTCGGCAAAGTTTCTTATTTTGATCCCTAGAATACGATTTTCACAGAGCAATGAGCGATTTTTAAATCGACCCGCCCTATTACATACTAAATACTTGTTGGTACATATTTTACATTACAGTTACTTAATATATTTAGAGAGTAAACAAAAGTGGCAGGTTTTTATTTTCACTTATATTAATGAATTTATTGCGATTAAGCTGCTACTTTATTAAATATAAAGATCGAGGTGCTAAACATATATTTTTCACATGCATATATAATGGAGTTTCTTTGAATGTTTGTTAGGGCATGGCAAGCTACTTTCAGCAACGGTATTTAATCAGAAATACTAAGATTCACTAAACTCTTTTCTTTGATCGTTGAAATACTGAAAAAGCAATAGAAGAACCTGTTCAATTTATATGTAGCTTCAACAGAAATTTTAAGTTCACTTTCGATTAGAATTTCCCATTTCATCTTTTCTTTGAGCACACTTTTGTTATGTACTTAACAGATGGTTTTACTTATTTAAAAAATTTTAAAAAGGATACGGCACGTGATTATAGATAAATTTACTACCACTAGCGAATATAGGTAGCCTAGGTGTATGTGGCTGTCACTGATGCTTCAGCGACCCACTTAGGCCAAAATTGGAAACGCGTTTTGATAGCACTAGCTTTGCGTTCATTCCCCTTTGCTGAACCATTTAGAGCTATTGACGAATCTTGTCAAGCATCTTGGGTCTATAACACCTAATTCTCCGAGGTCTCCAAAAAGTGGTACCGCTTCAAAAAGTGGTACCAACTGCATAGAAGATGTTCTTCCTCCTCTTCATAATCTTTGCAGCTTATACAGCATCTGTGAAAGGGTACTCCGAGACGCCCGCGTGGTTGCCTTAGAGGCAGTGCCCTGTAAGGGCTCCAATGACTTGAGATATATCTTTTCGTTTTAAGGTGTACAGACTGCGCGACCGTTTACGATCCCATCTGGGCCAAGTTTGCCTAGAGATCATACAAGTCGTTGTTTGTGTCCAGCTATCATTTGTACGAGCATAAGAATATTTTTTTAAGAGCAACCTGCAAGTACCAAAGGGCATACCAATGCGTTCTTTACCAGGAAAAATCTGCTTGGTTGTCCCTTCCCTCGCAAGTTCATCCGCTAGACAGTTACCCTCGATGTCCCTGTGGCCTGGAACCCAAATGAGGTTAAGTATGTTGTGCTTAGCAATATCCTGAAGAGATCGGCGGCAATCCAGTACAATCTTTGAATCTATCGCAGCTGAGCTCACAGCTCTTATTGCCGCTTGGCTATCACTAAATATAAAGACGTTTTTACCTTTTAAAACGATTTGCAATCTGTCCATAGCCTCCTTAATGGCGTAAACTTCATCTTGAAAAACGCTACAGTGGTCCGGCAGCCGAAAAAAACAGCTCAGAGATAGTTCCCGTGAGAAGACCGCTCACTCTACCATTAAGCTTCGAACCATCTGCAAAAGCCGTAAGACTTCGAGTATAAAAATTTGTAGACCACTCCTCCCTACCTGGAATCAACATCGCGAAGTTTCTGTCTGGGACCATAGTATCAACGCAGCGATCAGTGCAGTCCGGAAGAAAGCTATACTTACTCAGTATGCTTGAGTGCCCACATATGCTAACTCCCATTGATATGTCTCTCGTAGTCAAAGCGCGGCAAAAGCCGCCACTTGCTGACCCACTAAGTCGATGAATAGAGAGTCCAGAAATACATTAAAGGCGTCATTTGGTGTTGTTCGCAACGCTCCGCTAATAAAGATCATACTAGCTCTCTGCACTTTACCAAGTAAGTTGAGGTTAGCAGTTTTGCTCAAGGCAGGCCACCGTAAAGAACAATCGGTCTAACCACCGCTGTATAGATCAAGCGGCATACCCTTGGATTTAAACCCCATTTCTTTCCAATGGCTCTTTTGCAAGAGTATAGGGCCACACAAACCTTCTGAGTTCGTTGGACAATATTATTTCTCCAGCTTAGTTTCATGTCTAGTGTGACGCCAAGGACTTTGGCTTCCTTCTTTAGGTTTAAACGAATACCATTTAGTTCCGGCGGTATTAACTCCGGTATCTTATATTTTCCAGTGAAGAGTACCAACTCCACTTTTTCCGAATTGACGCTAAGACCACATCGCGTGGACCAGTTCCCTACAGCGCGGAGTGTTCCTTACATCAAGTAACACAAGGTCACGCCGTTTGCACCGACTTCTGCTGTAATCTTCGTACTTCAATATGCCAGGCATATCATGGACTCTTATAGACGACGTTATCGTTCCAATATCATCAAAGGATAGATACAGTGTGTTTTTAGAAGATATGGCTGAGCTCTGTCTAAATCAGATCAATTTAACTCCAAACAATTTTGGCACCATTCTGGATCTTGTTTTTGTTGATGACGTATCTAAGTCATCTATGAAGATGTGCGAACCCTTGGTTATTCCAGAGGACTCTTATCACCCTGCGATTGAGGTAAATTACGAGGTTATTTGTGATTTTGGAAATAATGTTGATAAATCAAGTAGCTCCAAGCCTCTTTTTATTTTCGCGAAAGCCAATTTCAAGAAATTAGATCGAGAATTATCAAAATTATCATGGCCGACGTATAAAGATGATGTTGAACGCTGCGTCCAGCATTTTAATAACACTATATTTAGCTTATTTCAAAAGTTTGTACCAAAACGGGTTTGCGTACAAAAGGAGCAATCACAACCTTGGTTTACTAAAGAACTAAAAAATTTTTAAAATAACAAGTCGCGATCGTTTAAATTGTACAAAAAAACTGGTTTGCACACTAACTATATTAAATACTCAGTTATCCGACACGCTTATTTTGAATTAAATAAAAAATGCTACAGATCTTATTTGTGCAAAGTTAAAAGGAATCTAATAAAAAACCCTGAATCATTTTATGACTTCGTTAACTCTAGGCGCAGAGTGACTAGTTTTCCGTCTGCTATGAAATATCAAAATACCGTTTCTTGTGACTCCCAATCAATTTCCAACATGTTTGCCCAATTCTTCAGGTCAAATTACTCCATTAACTCGCCTCTGAGCAAACCTTATCCATATAAACTCTGTTCCCTCACCTCTGCAATTATTCCGCAGATATCTTCCGAGGAAGTATTTTATTATTTGAGTAACTTAAAAGAATCATTTAAGGCTGGCCCCGATTCGATCCCGACGTGTTTCCTCATAAAATGTGCTAAACATATTTATGTGCCCTTAACTAATTTATTTAATCTTTCTCTTAAGCTTGGGATTTTCCCTTCAGCTTGGAAAGAATCATTCATTATACCCCTCTATAAGACCAGGAGTACGTCCTCTATAGAAAATTACCGCGGTATAGCTAAGCTTTCTGCTATTCCTAAATTATTCGAAGCTATTGTTGTTGACCATTTAACGTGTTCCATATCCTCTACAATTTCTAGCACACAACATGGGTTCTCTAAGCGTAAATCTACCGTTACAAACTTGCTTGAGTTCACAACTCATGTTTCAAATGGATTCAGAGAATTTATGCACACTGATGTTATATACACTGATTTTAGTAAAGCATTCGACAGAGTAAGTCACTCTTTACTGATCCATAAACTCGATCTCCTTGGTTTTCAACCTAATCTCCTTCGTTGGATGTCTTCTTACCTCATTGACAGAACACAACGAGTTCTTTTTAAAAATAGTTCCTCAAACATTATTCATGTTTCTTCAGGGGTCCCGCAAGGAAGTCACCTTGGTCCGATTCTGTTTTTACTTTTTATAAATGACTTACCTTCTGTAATAAATTATTCAAAAATTTTATTGTATGCTGATGATGTAAAGCTTTTTATATCGTATCATTCTGTTGAGGAAAGGTCCTTACTACAAGCGGATTTAAATAGCATGACTAACTGGTGTGAAATAAATTACATGCCACTAAACCTTAAAAAATGTAAAGTAATGTGCTTTTCTCGCAGAGCAGTTCAACCAGCTTCTTATGAAATATGTAACCATAACCTCGAACAAGTGTTTAACTTTGTTGATCTTGGAATTACAATGGACCCGAAATTTAATTTTAATCTTCACATAAATGTTACAGTTAACAAAGCCAAGGGTGTGTTTGCATTTGTAAAACTGTGGTCAAAAGAATTCAATGACCCTTACATCACGAAGGCTCTATTCACAACGTTAGTGAGGCCCATACTGGAATATGGATCTGTTGTTTGGAACCCGCGCTATCAAGTTCATTCCGACAGAATAGAGTCAATTCAAAAACAATTTCTACTTTTTGCTTTAAGGAATTTTCGTTGGGATTCTCAGTACAACCTGCCACCATATATAAGTCGTTTAAAACTCATTAAACTTCCTACACTTGCTAGTCGCAGGGAAATGCTAGGCATTGTATTTTTGGTCAAGTTACTGACAGGCTTGATCTCTAGCCCATCTCTTCTTAGCGAAATAAAACTGAACGTTCCCTCCAGAATTTCAAGAAATTTCCGGCCTCTCTTTCTGAAGTCATGTAAAAGTAATTTTGAGTTAAATGAGCCACTCCGTAGTTTGTGTCAGGATTTTAACACTCACTCCGGTTCTTTTGATATTTCAGACTCACTTTTTTACATAAAGAAAACTATACTCAAACCTCTCAATAATTAATACATACATACTTATACATATATTACTATTCGATCAGCTGATGAGCATTTGTTCTGTAGCTGAACAGTTTTAGATCTCGACACTTAACAAACCTCTGCCTTTCATGACTCGGCGCAACATATATGAAAAAAAAACAAAATTTTTTTTTTTATATATCCGTGCGTCATGCGGATGCGCCCCTCGCGTCGGTCGGGCGGGTATGGAGGGATAAACCCGTTGGGATTATTATTATTATTATTAAGAGCATTTGCTCTATAAATTCAACCAGGGAGCTCGCTACATCAAGTCCTCTTAAGGTCTGAGTTACGGCCTCCGGATAAATGTTGTTAAAAGCTCCCTCAATGTCAAGAAAAGCTACAAGACAGTCCACTGACCAGGGCCCGATAGCAGCTCGCAGGAAATCAGTCCATCAAGTCTTCCAGTTTACCAATGGTTTTGGGCTCTACCGATACTGGATGTGGTAGGTTGGTTTCGAGAATTTCTCTATTAAGAAGCCAGTGGACAGATCTAGAGTTGTCTCAATGTATCTGATGAGCTCGGGAAGATTTTAGGGCTGGTTTCCAAAGGGCGTGAAAATAAAAAGCATACAAATTGTATTAGAAAATGTTTTATTAAAATCTTTGCAAGAACTCAACTTACCACCTTCTATCGTCTGTGAGGATCGCTAAAAGAGGTACCATCATCGGCTCTCTCACGAACTTCAGAAAATTCGAAGTTGTGAGCAGAGCTTTTTGACGAAAGTGGTAAGAGTTGCCAAATGGGCGAACGGAGTGAACATTCCGCCCGCCTAGCAGTATTACTGCGAAAAGCGCATATTACCATTTACAATTTACATATATATTATTTTCAATTGCAACTTATATATAACAATTTTGATTAAAATTAAAATTCATAAATAACAATTCATTTTTTCCTTAAAACAAATCGGCTGCAGTTTGTTACTGGGTAAAGCCAGAGAATTCAAATCCCAGCAGCGTATTTTGGGCGACCAATTGACCTGCTACCAGGGGGGCATCGTACCAGGCTGCATCAACCTCGCGTAAAGGTCAGCTCCAAGTACCATTTGGATCGGTGATGCCTTATAAAATGATGGGTCGGCTAGCCTCAAATTTTTGAAAACTCCAAGAAAGCTCAACCACGTCTTCATCTAGTACGTCATTATGCAGCATCGTGTGGTGAGCCTTTCCGCATCGTTTGCACCGGATCACACTGTCACATTCGCTTATTGTATGGGTTGCAGCGAGACAGTTGCTTCAATAGATATACATTAGTGCCGTTCTCAACCGGAGTTCGGGAGTCATTCGGCGAAACTCGGTGCACCTACCCGAAAGTGTCCTGGTGTAAGGGGTGCAAAGTCATTCACATTTTCAGACATTGGGCTTATAGGGCGAGAATTTAAACACGCTTCGATTCTAGCTAATAGAGTGGAAAGCTCTTCGAAAGTGTATTTCATCGAACCCGTGATTTTCCAAAAGTGGGCTTTGAAGCTTTTTACTCCTGCTTCCCATAAACCTCCCATATGAGGATCCCCTGCAGGAATGAAATGCCAATTGATTTCTGCAAAACTATGGTTACTGGAGATAGCTTCAGTCCAAATTTTAAGGAATGCCTTTACGTCTCGTTTGATTTCTCTTGAGGCGCCAACGAAGTTTGTGCCATTGTCTGAATATATGTATATGGTTGGGACAACCACGACGAGAGACAAATCGTGTCAGCACTGCCATGAACGAGGCAGTTGAAAGGTGACTTGTGGCTTCAAAGTGTATGGCCTTTGTAGAAAAGCAGACAAAGACACACACATAGCCCTTTGTTATTAAACAAGCTCGACCTGTAAAGTTTGTGAAATCGACACCAGTTGTTTCAAATGGTCTCGAAATTTGTGTTCTAGACGCCGGGAGAGCAGCCATGAGCTGCGTTTGTTCCCGTTTTTTATACGAAACACATGTTTTGCAGTTGTGTATAGTAGACCTAATGAGGTTTTTTGCTTTTACCAGCCAATATCGCATGCGTAAAAGACGCAGGACTAGCTGGTTGCCACCGTGGATCGAGACCAAATGAATGAAGTTTACCATTAGTTTAGAGAAATGGCAATTATACGGCCATATTATTGGGTACCGTTCATCAAAGCTCATTGAAGGGGCATTATTCAGTCTTCCACCGACTCTTAGAAGTCCACTGTCGTCAATATATGGGGTCAACGATAGTATCGTAGACTTTTTTCCCACAGGCTTGTTATTTTCTAACTCCGAATATTCAGAGGCATAATGCGCTCTTTGGTAGATTTGGATAAGCCTTGATTGAACGAATTTAACCTCACCAGGAGTGATGGAAGAAGAATTCGAGAGTTATTTGTGTGTAGGATGAACCAGCTTAAAGAACCTGAAGATTCGAGCAACGACTCGAATGGCCCTTGGAAAGCTGGAAAAGCGTGCTAAGATATCTTCAAATGGAAGAACTGACGCTGTATGAACTCAAATAGCTTAAGATTCGAGTGTGGTTTCAAAACCCTTGGGCTGAGAGATTGGCCAGATTTCTTGGCTGAGGTTAAGCCATTTGGGACCATGCCACCAAAGATGACTCTCTCCTAACTCTTGAGGAGAAAGACCACGACTAGCAAGGTCTGCCGGGTTATCCTCAGAACTTACATGATTCCAATTCTCGATCATTGTGCTTTCCGAAATTCTGGAAACGCGGTTGGCTACAAATGTAGACCACGAACAAGGTGGTTTTCTAAGCCACGCGAGAACAATTGTGGAATCGGTCCAGAAGTACAACCCTTGGCTTTCTATACCCATTTTAAGCAGGAGAAAATCTGCCATTTTCGCGAGAAGAATGGCTCCACTTAGCTCTAGTCTGGGTATAGAAATGGTTTTCATAGGAGCAACTTTTGTTTTTACGAGAAGCAAATGAGTTTGAACATTCAAACTAGTGTCCTGTACCCGAATATATATAGCAGCCCCGTACGCCTTTTCTGAGGCGTCACAAAATCCATGAAACTGTATTTGACAGTTTAGAACGTAACTAACCCATCTGGGGATTTTTATAAAATTAATATGGGGGTAGTTATCCAAAAACGTCTGCCATTTACTGAGAGTCTTTGGATTTAACTTCTCATCCCAATTTGTTTGTTCCAACCAGATTTGTTGCATTAGCATCTTTGCTACTATGGTTATTGGGCTTAACCAACCTACGGGATCGAACAGCTTGGCAATCGTGGACAAAACTTCTCGTTTCGTAAACGAATCTTTTTTGTCCAAACATTTTGCCATAAAATAGAACTGATCCGTTTTAGCATTCCATCGGATACCTAAAGTCTTAGCTTCGCTGGAATTGTGTAATTCCAGAAAACCAGAAGCTAGCAGGTGGTTGCTCGGCAGGCATGACAGAATTTCTTTGTTGTTTGAATTCCACTTTCTGAGTGGGAAACCTGCCGAGTTTAAGGCCTTAATAAGCTGATCTCGTGATTTTACTGCTTCGGGTAATTCAATTTGGAGTCCTTGGCGAGTTGCAACAAGGTGCGGATTGCCAGATAAGGGGCACAATTAAGACCGAAGGTGACTCTGTCCAACTGAAAGTCCTTGATCTCCCCGTCCAAGGAATCTCTAAAGAGGATTCTTTGATATGCGGTGTGCTGCGGGTTCACGATTATTTGCCGGTACATTTTCTCGATATCGGCATCAAAAACATATTTAAATAATCGCCACTTAACAACCAAAATAGTCAAATCGGTTTGGAGAGCGGGACCAGTGTGAAGAACATCATTCAGGCTCACTCCATTAGATGTGGGACAAGAACCGTTGAAAACCACTCTCAGTTTTTGCTGTCTGGTTTATGCACATCATGGTGTGGAAGGTAGTAAGAGTTCGAAGACTCTTCACCTTTAATATATTTGAATTCATGCATATGACCCAAATCAGCATATTCTCGAAGTACCTTATTATATTCCTCCTTTATTAGGTGTTTTTTTGCACAAAGACGTTTCACTTCTGAGAAATTGTCTCAAAGCGATATGTCGAGAGGCGCCTATATGTGCATTTGGAGGTAAGAGTTTGAACGGGAGCGAAACTACATACCTTCCCTCATTATTGCGAAACGTGGTATCTTCTTCGACCGTTAGAAGCTTGGACTTTGGTACTTCTTCCAACTCCCAAAATTTTGTGAGTTGTTGATCTAATGAGACCTTAAACTTGGTACGGGTCCGGTTAAAATCCATCCAAACACCGTACGTTGAGCAATCAGTGAGCCAAGGATATTTGTCTTTACTCCTTTCAGAATGATTTTTGGATACAGATCCCCACCGATTAACAAGTCAATTGGTTGACTTTTAAAGAAGTTATTATCAGCCAATGGTAAATCAGAAAGCGTTTTTAAGATTGCTTCACTGATCGAATGCGATGGCAGCGAACCCGTCAGCTTTGGAAGTACTAAGGCATCCCCTTTTATGCGGAAATATTTATTACGTGGGGAGCCAATACTAAAGGTACAGACCTTTTGAACTTTTCCAGATATGGCTTCGTTTAGACCCGATACTTGTGCAGATATACCTTTACTTGGCAACTTCAGGCGCTTTTGTAAGCGTTCAGAGACAAATGTGCCTTCAGATCCTGAGTCTATCAAGGCTCTGACAGTATGTGTGTTATTTTGATGACAAATGGTCACCATAGCAGTCCCAAGTAGCATACTTCTATTTTTGTCAACTGGACAATTTGAAGTTTTAGCTTTTATGGACGCCGTATGAGACTTAGTTGAAGTCTGTTGAGAACTTGAGGTAGAAGGTTCCTCACTTTGATCTCTATGGAGCATGGTATGATGCCGTTTTCTGCATTTTGCACATGTAAAACTTCTCTTGCAGTCGTTTTTTTCATGCGCATCTGATAGGCAGTTAATCCAGAGGTGATACTTTCTGACGGCAGAAAGCCTTGCATTCGGGCTCATTTCTAAAAACTTTTGGCAAGTCTCTAGTATATGAGCCTGAGAAGAACAAACTTGGCATCTTATATTATTTGTCTATACATGATGGGTTTTTGTTCTCTTATTTTGTATATTATTATACGGCCTGAAGTTATTTGGCCGAGTATTGTTTGCTGCCATACTATGTTTGAGCTGGACGTTAGAATTCCCCTTGAGATCGGAAACTTTTTCAAGAGTTTGGAACCTGTTGGTCGGAAATGCATCTACATAAGTCCACCCACTTTGGAATCTCCGTTTTTGTTTTCAGAGTCTGTTCCCATAGAGCAAGCGTATTTTCTGGAAGCCTGGTTGAACACAAATATGTGAAAATTGCATCCCAATATTCAACGCTTATGCCCTGAAGTTGTAGTGCTGAAATGCAACTATTAATTTCACGCTCCATTTTCTTTAGCGCTGTCCCAGACTCTGAGGAGATATGTGGCAGATTGAATAATATTTTTAATTGCGAGTTTATTAAAATTCTTTTATTTTCATACCTATCACTTAAGTTTGCCCAAGCTAACGCAAACCCATCATTAGTGAGGGGGGCCTTTTGAACTATTTCCCTCGCCTCATCTCGGGTTTTTTGATGAAGGTGGACAAGTTTTTCCACCGGAGATAATCGCGCGTTATTCCGATAAATAGCGGTGAACATGTCCCTAAATGAGGGCCATTTTAAATAGTCACCATAAAATATTTCGGTATCGCATGGGGGCAGGTGGAGACTAGGCAGCACTGGCGGTTCAACCAACCGTTCAGGTTGAATTATCGTTGAATTAGTATTTTGGTTGAACGTCGTCAGGTTATGAATTTGTTCACCCATCATAGCTCCGCAACAAACATATGCTTGATAGCAGTTTGAGTATTTGAGCTTGATAGATTCAACTGCATTCTCATTACCCGCTGAAGTTATTTCAGACAAAAAATTTTTATAGTCAGCATGTACTTCAGCCCAAAGTGACTTTAACTCCTCTTGCTGAATTTCAAGGGAGAAAGTACTTTGATTTGCGACTGTAGGCGAAATGTTTGCTTCAAATTCCAAAACGCATCTGCTGCATGATAAAATTTATTTGTCAATGCCATTATAATTTCAGAAGAATTGAAAAGTTGTTAAATGGCAAAGCAAAATCGAAAAAATTATTTAAAATGTTAAATCAACTAATTAAAATTGTGCGAAAATCGACTAGCGATTGTTTATTCAAACGTGAATAAATAGATCAATAAATGATCGGAATCCCCACAGAAATATTTAAAATGTAAATTAAGTTCCAGAAAAATTTAATAAATTGTCAAAACGTTCGATAAATGATCGACTTGACACGCAACGCAAGTGTAAAAATATAACAAAAATGTTGCTCAATATAAATTATAGTCAACAAAAGTTGGCGAAATAAAACAAAAATGTAAAATATAAATATTATTATTTCACCACAGCAAAGGCACAATGAAATTATTTTTAAACTTGGAAATTAAAATTAAATACTTGTATGTAGTTGTATCGATATATGATCGATAACCAAAAACCTTTATAAAAATATTTAATAAAGCATCTATTTGATGCTGACTGAAATTGCGAGGTTACAGCAAAATATGGTTAAAATATAAAATTTGGAAAATTATTTTAAAATTTTAAACACTCGTCACTTTTAAATTTGAATAAATATTTAAATGATTATAGCTTAAATTGATTGAATTTATGCCGCAAATTAAATTTTTGTTTTTTTGCAAAAAAAATTATCTAAATTTATTTATCAAGCATCGAATTGAATATTAAAAAATCACAAATAAAATCAAAATTAAAAAATTCGATCTATTTTAAAGTGAAACTTTTATTTATTATTCACTTATTTTACTTCCTTTTAAACACTGTGCCAATGCTAAGTTAAGCGCACCAGATACATACTTATACATACATACATATGTATATGCACTTGCATATGTACATGCACTTTCTTGTATATAAGCGCAACTTTCAGAGTTGGCTAGGGCAAACACATCAAAATGCACTTCACAATAATTTTATTTTCTGTATTTATTATTAATTACAATTAAATATATATGTATACGCACAAAAAAACACCACAAAAAATGTATTCTTAAAATATTTTAATTTATGCACTTTTTTATCAGTGCCTGCCCACTGTCGTACGTATATCCGCTATTTACCTTTGGTGGAGTATGTCTGTGGTTGTTGTGCTGCTCCCACTCTGCTATTCTGCTACTTCGCTGCTTTGGTACTCCGCTGCTCTGTTACTCTGCTGCGCTGCTTTTCTAAGGCACTAGTATTCTGCTGCACTCACCACTGCTTTTGTTTGTTTTTTTATTTTTTAAAATTTTTTTTTTATTGCTTTTACACACTTATTTTCACTCGTGTACACGCATATACATATGTATTGCTATTTAATATTCGCTAATTGTAGCGACAATATAATTTATATGCACGGACATATAAATATGTATGTATATGTATATTTCATATATGGTAAGCGCAAATTTAATGAAAAAAAAGGGGCGCGAGAGAAACTCTTGAAAATTTTTTTAATCGAGTTAAGAGTAATTTCGGTAGCGGGGAAAACAAATTCTCTCGTCTTTTCTTTTATTTTAATTTACCAGCTACCGCTTGAAGCCTAGTAAATATGCATATATGTATGTAAATATGTTTATGTACGGCAGCACTCTAAATGAGAGTGCAAATATGCAGTTTAGTTAAATATAAGAAGTTTAATTCGGCGCAAAGACGAGAGAAAACAAATTTTTATGAACATAAAAAATAAATTTTAGATTTATGTATATGTGGGCAACCCTGACAGGTACAAGTTGATTAAATACAGTGCTCATAGCGATCAAATTTTAAATAAAAATTTTAAAAGTTTAAAGTGCGTGATTACAAGCGTGTTCATCTCAAATCGAAGCTCTAATGCTGCTGCATTTGTGGATGCTGAAGTTTTCTGTTCCCGCTGTGTTCTAAGATTTTGTTAAGTAATGTGCGCTTAAACTCGAAAAGGTAGGTGCACAAAACATAAACAAAACAAAATACAAAAAGATCTTCCCGCTTATATTGCGACGAATGATATAAAGAGAAAAGCAGCGAAACAAAGCTTAGCGATAAAAAAAGCTCCCAGCATAAGCTTTTTAATGCTTTATGTTAGTGGGGACAACCACCCTGTTAACGAAAAGCAATATCAACTGAAGCTTTTCGTTAACAAAAGCAGAAGAAATTTGTATGTTGCCACCAGACAATAAACAAATAAATGGAGGATCAATTGCAAAAATCCCCAGATGGGGGGCAAGATAAATTATATTCCACCGATGGCAAAACGCAGATTTCCCAAGCAAAGACCTACATCAGGCAAAGATCTACATCACTAAGTAGTTTTCAACCAACTTCCCATCAACACGAAAGTGCAAACACAGAAAAATCTATAAACGAATGGCAAGTAGTAGGATCTCAGAAAAGACAGCGCGACAGCCCTGGAAAAGCAAAGAAAAACCTTAAACAACCAAAGATTGATGCATACTGGTTGGGCCCATCCACATCTAACGCAAGTAATAGATTTTCTGCGTTGGCTAACTGCGATTCTGACGACGATACCCAAAGTGAAATAAAATCCCGGAAAGAACAAAAGCCTCCTCCAATTATTGTCTCTCAGGTTACTAACATCCAACCTTTAATTCAATTATTAAACAAAATCGCCAACACAGATTACGAAATAAAAGTTATAAAAAATGAAGAAGTCAAAATTCAACCCAAGTCTGTTGATAGCTATAGAACTATAACAAAAGAACTAGCAGATAGGAAAACCGAGTTTCATACGTACAAGCTAAAATCTGATAGAAGTTTCAATATATTTCTCAAAGGCATACATAACAGCACAAACCCTGAAGATATTAAAGAAGAACTAGTAAGTCTCGGACACAAGGTCATAAATGTCTCAAATATTAAACAAAGAATCACAAAAATCCCACTACCTATGTTTTTCATTAACCTACAACAAAACGCAACCAACAAGGACGTGTACAATATTACAACCCTTTTACACACAAAAATAAAAATAGAACCACTTAGAAAAAAACGTGAAATACCCCAATGTACTAAATGTCAAAGGTACGGGCACACAAAAAAATACTGTAACCATAGCCCACGTTGCGTAAAATGCACTGGCAACCATTCCACAGCCGATTGCGCGCGTAAAACAAAATCCCAGGAGGTGAAATGCATCCTCTGCAACGGAAATCATCCAGCTAACTATAAGGGATGTGTAGTCCATAAAGAACTGCAGCAAAAAATGTACCCTACCCTTCGAAAAAAAGACAGAGTAATAGAAGCACCAAACCCAGAACTGCTGGCTACAGCGAAACCCGGTCTCACGTATTCTAATGTTCTGAAAGGCAAACAACCAGAAACAGATACCCACACCCCAACACAACAGAATTCTAATGATTTTAACGACCTTAAAACAATGCTAAAAACTCTTATGGAGCAAATGGGCACGATGTTAAACTTGTTAACAACACTCATCACAAAAATTAATAAATGACTCCTTCAATTAGAATAGCAATTTGGAACGCAAATGGTCTATCACAGCATAGCCTAGAAACTAGCGCTTTTATAGCAGAGCAAAATATTGACATCATGTTAATAAGCGAGACCCACTTTAGTGAAAAAAGCTACCTAAAAATCCCAAACACTATAATATATAGCACCAACCATCCTGCTGGCACTGCCCGCGGTGGTACAGCAGTCATAATTAAAAATAATATTGCACATCACTTACATAGCAAATACGAAAAGGAGCACATCCAATCAACTTCAGTTACAATAGAAGATAACCAAGGACCACTAACAATAGCAGCGGTATATTGTCCACCAAAACATAACATAAAGAAAGAGCAGTTTGAACACTTCTATAAAACACTTGGTACTAGGTTTTTAGCAGGTGGCGACTATAATGCGAAGCACACACAATGGGGCTCAAGAACAATCACTCTAAAAGGCCGAGAGCTTCTTAATACAATGCAGACAAATAACCTTTCGTGCTTATCAACAGGTGAACCCACATATTGGCCTACAGACCCAAACAAACTACCCGATGTTATTGACTTCTGCGTAACGAAGGGTATATCAAGTATGCATGTTTCCATACAGTCGTGCCTGGATTTATCCTCAGATCACACACCAATCATAGTCACCCTCACTTCGCATATATCCTTGAAGTGTAATCCTCCTATGTTACACAATAAGCGTGCAAACTGGGCTGATTTTCGCAGTAAAATCGATGTGCACCTACCACTCCATATACCTCTCAAATGCAGCACAGACTTAGACGAAGCGGTGGAACTTTTTAATACATCAGTTCAGCAAGCAGCCTGGTCTGTGACTCCAACATTAACACCAAGGCAGGTAGCTAACGTTACTCCTACACACATAAAACTCAAAATTGAATATAAACGAAAATTGCGTAAAATGTGGCAAACTACAAGAGACCCAAACATTAAAAAAAAATTAAATGCTGCAATAAAAAACTTAAAAGTTTCACTGCACAAATACAAAAACGAAGAGCTCAATAGACAAATCTCAAATCTGTCTGCCACAGAGACAACTAACTACTCACTTTGGAAAGCAACGAAAAACATAAAACACCCTATTGCGCATGTTCCCCCAATCAAAACTATGGATGGAAAATGGGCGAGAAGCGATGTTGAAAAAGCAGCTACATTTGCAAAACATCTCACCCAAGTCTTCGAACCACACGCACCAAACCCAGGGTCTGATGACCACGAAATTCATGACTACATAAATTCACCAAACCAAATTGAACTCCCCATTCAGAAATTCTCAAAAACTTTGGTCAAAAAGTTTATTGATTCTCAACTTAGCGCCAAAAAAGCCCCTGGATACGAATTGATTACTGCAAAAATACTAAAAGAGCTGCCCAACACAGGAGTAGCTTATCTTACCCAATTATTTAACGCTATACTCAGAATTGGTTACTTTCCATTACAATGGAAGGTAGCTCAAATAATACTAATACCCAAGCCCGGCAAGCCAACACACAAACCCTCATCATACAGGCCAATCAGTCTATTACCAATCACTTCAAAACTTTTTGAAAAACTATTGCTAAGCAAACTAATGCCAATAATTACCGACAGCCACTTGATTCCAAACCACCAATTTGGTTTTCGACAACACCATAGAACTATTGAACAAGTGCACCGTGTAATTGAAGTAATAAATAGCGCCTTAGAAAATAAACAATACTGTACAGCTGCATTCATTGATATTACACAAGCTTTTGACAAAGTTTGGCACTCAGGGTTGCTGTACAAACTCAAAAAACATCTACCACACACGTTCTATGATATTCTTAAATCATTTATCAGCAACAGACACTTTATGGTCAAGCTAAATAATCAACAAACCCAACTCTACTCAATACAATCAGGAGTCCCACAAGGTAGCGTTCTCGGACCAGTGCTATACACAATGTTTACTGCAGATTTACCACTATCACAAAATACCACTACCGTCACGTTTGCTGATGACACTGCTATATTAGCTAAGCACGAAAATCCCTCAGTTGCATCATCATACTTGCAATCCCATCTCAACGATATTCAAAATTGGTTGTCCAGATGGAGAATTAAAACAAATGAAACAAAATCCACCCAAATTACTTTTACCTTAAGAAAAGAGACATGTCCAACAGTTCTATTAAATAACACACCACTGCCACAATCCGAAGAAGTCAAATATCTCGGCATTCATCTTGATCGTCGCTTAACATGGCGAAATCACATATTTGCAAAGAGGAAGCAATTAGGGATAAAAGTAAGAGAACTCTACTGGCTTCTAAATCAAAAATCCCAACTCTCACTAGAAAACAAACTCTTGGTGTACAAGGCAATTATTAAGCCTGTATGGATATATGGGATTCAGCTCTGGGGTTCAGCCTCAAAATCAAATATCGAAATCATGCAACGTTTACAATCGAAAGTATTGCGTATAATAACCAATGCCCCTTGGTTTGTTTCAAATGTTACCATTCACCATGATCTTCGAATGCCAACAGTACTGGATGAGATAAAAACCTTCAGCATGTCGAACTACTCAAAGTTAAGAAACCACCCCAACACCCTCGCAATAAAGCTGACTGAAACATCTTCCCAACCAAGGAGATTAAAAAGATTGAACCCTTCAGACCTGTAGACCTGCAGACCTGCCTCAAAAACATAATACGAATACACAAGTCTCTCATAATAAAATAATTGATAATTTAATGTAACATTAAGCCTCTGAAATTCTATGTTGAATTGTTTTTAATAGAAGAAATATCACTGGATATCTCTCTTAAAGTCGTTTGTTTTTAGTATTAACATAATCCTTAAGAAATACTGAATGTCTAATTTTAAGATAGATTGTATAAATAAACTGGAGTTAAAAAAAAAAAATATGTGGGGTATATGTGTATGTATATATTATGTACAGATATGTATGTATGTATATATGTAGGTATGTAAATAAAAAGGAGCGGCTTATTTTTAATATATGAGAAATATAATTTAAGGTATTGTACTTATCGAAGTACACTAACAAAGAATAGTCTTTACTACCTTAATATTTTTGTATATGCAAAAGCAAAGCACTAAAAATATGTTTTAGGTTCTACTTTGCTCAGATTTAATTTGTCACCGCTTATAAATGCAAATCAAATATGTTTATTGCACCTTTCTTTTGAATTTACAATGTTACCTGGTGTTTGTGTGGTTGACTGTTGTTGTTGTAAGTTTTATGTAGGTATGTATGTATGTGCGTTTATGTATTCCGCCAAATTATGTTCCGTGTATGTATGTTTAAAATACCGCCTGTGGAAAATGCTTGTTGAAGGAGCAAATGATGAGCTCGAGGAGAGTTTAGGGCTGGTTTCCAAAGGGCGTGAAAATAAAAAGCATGCAAATTGTATTAGAAAATGTTTTATTAAAATCTTTGCAGGAACCCAACTTACCACCGTCTATCGTCTGTGAGGATCGCTAAGAGAGGTACCATCATCGGCTCTCTCACGAACTTCAGAAAATTCGAAGTTGTGAGCAGAGCTTTTTGACGAAAGTGGTAAGAGTTGCCAAATGGGCGAACGGAGTGAACAGTATCTATGGTCTGAAAAGGCGTGTTCATCAAGAACCTTGCATTTTGTTATCATATCATATAGTTGTTCCTCCTGACGATTTTTAACAATAAAAGTGGGCTCTGTACCCCTATTGCATATAACTAAGTTATTAGTTAAGAGGTTATTAAAAAGAGACTCACCTCGATTGTTAACGTCGGTGGAACCCCTCTGTAGGTGGTGGGCATTAGCGTCGCACCCAATGAGAACTAAACCCTCTACGTGGTCGTTCGCTAGCTCGCGGAGTAGATTTTGAGGGGGTCCTCAGCCTCGTACGCCATGTATGTGGAGGCCAGTAACAAGGACTTGCTTCCGACCTCTAGCAGTGGTGTCGTCATGTCTCCATCACTATAGCAGGGTAAAAGAAAAATGTTTATACTTCTCTTCGCCATTACACAGGTTCTTATTTTGCCTTTACCACGCTTAACAAGCAGCCTGTAGCTACCGCACCCAGACCGCAGCCCCCGAGTTATTTATCCAGGGCTCCTGGATTAATAACGAGGTCTATGTCGTCGACAAGTAGGCGACTCAGGAGAGCAGCGGATGCTGCCTTAGACCGATGGAGGTTGATCTGCAGAACCCTTATTATTTGAGGTTCCCGTCATCTCCTCCACCGCAAAGACAGTGACGTCAGCGCTACCTTCCCCTTCTCTAAAAAGCAGCTGCTCCTTAGCATACAACCCATGCATCGCCAATGCCAAGTTTGATTGTGAGGAGACTCCGCTCTCCGCATCGTAAAAGTCAGCCTCTGGTTCAGATTCCTCAATGTCCACCTCATTGAAGCACCCGCCTAGGAGGCACGCTGTGCGTCACTACGGTACACTCGCAGGGTCACCTCGTCAAGGCCGTAGTAAACACGGCCCTGTCTCTTTTCCAGGATCTGTACAGAGTCCTTTTTCAGAGACCGGACCACTTTCCTTGACGGCCCATCCGGCTCCTATACCCGCAGGGCCTTCCAGTCGCCTGTAGGTATTGTCGGGTTCATCACCTGGAGCATCTTTAAGATGTTCTCGGGTGACGACGGTGTCACAGGCACCCACGCCCTCGCTCTAGGTCTGACTGGAATATCCTTCCAGTCGACAACCTCTAACTTCGCTCCGGGGTATACAGCCCTTATCTTAGCAACGACGGCTTTATACAGCGCCGCCGCCCATGCTCGTTGCCGCGGTCAAGAACCCCGATGAGGATCCTGTCCCTGGCAATATCCACAAAAGTGGGTCTGGCCACAGCGGGTAGGACACACTTCTTTTTAGGAGCCGGTTGCTGCACCTCCACTGACCTCTGTCGCTTTGTTAGGGGTACCCATATCGAGGCTGTGTGTTATTTTGTTGCAAAGTACTATGGTGAAATAACTTTTTAGTATGGCGAACAATTTTTACTTCTCTGCTGTGTCAATTCGTAACTTTTTACTACTGGCATATTTTGACAGTTGCTTCGGTTTGGATAAAACCCAACGGATTGAGGCTTAAAAATGCAGGAGAATTATAAGAAATATTGTCCCTTTATTAATAATAGACTTCATATTTTGTAGGCGACTAGCAAAAGAACGTCCAACTCGCTTATAATCAACTCTCTTATATTTTGAATACACAAAATGAATGGTCGTTTGAAAAATTTGATAGCAAAACAAAACAAAATGAGTAATTCTTATAAGAGGCGATTTTACTTACGTCTTCTCTATTTTGGTTGTAAAGGCCCCGTCACATAGACAATTTGCGTTAACGCATTTGACTGCGTCGCTGCATCAGGCAAAAAAAGGCCTCACATAAACACCTTGACGTTTATAAAAAACTCAGCAAAATCAGCTTTGTCGAACAATTCCATTTTAAACAGATTTAGATACGATTTACAAATGCCGCGGTAATTCAAGAAAAAATGAACGTTGACAGCTGACAGTATTGCCGGACTTACTTGTGGCAAAAGTTGAAAGTTAAGCTATTTTTTCAGTTGCGGTAACGCATGCCTTGGCAATGTGGTGACTTCTATTAACTCACAGAGTTAACTTAGATGTCAGTCAAAAGCATCCAAGTGACGGATAAAAGAAATTTGTATGTGACGGGGGCATGCTTACATGCGAACAACACAAACTACATATCTCTTCTACAGCAGACGACACACGTACACACAGGCGACGGACACTAACTACCCACCAACTATTCGCTCACCCTGCAGACTGACCGATCGCGAATTCTTACCCGACTTACTCTTCGTCCGATATAAGAACGCAGAAGGGCATTCGATCAAACGAGTCTTGCTAGGTGAGTCAAACACTCAACTAGTCGGGAGATGCAATGATGTGCCTTTGGCGCGTCCAGCACTCCCAGGTTGAATCAGTCGGGTGGCGCGATGACGTTCCCTCCGGGCACATCCAGCCCTCCCGTCTGATCGGGTACTCCTGGTTGGTTTGAGCAGTTGGGTGACGAGCTGATGCCTCTTCGGGGTTGTCCAGCGTTGCCTTGCCTTGTCCAGGCCTTGCCACTCGATCTGTGACGCGGAGATACCCTCAAAAAGGGGCGTCGAGCGCACCTCTCTGGCCTTGACGGCCATAGTCGTTACTCCCCGTTCCAGCCCCTACCACAATAGTGTGCGGGGGTGACGGTGTTCTTCAGTCTTGCTAGGTCACCCGCCGAGCTGTGAGAGCTAGAGGTGGAATATCGCTGATCCGCCACGCGGAGGAGCAACCGCTTACGCCGGACCACGCTTACGACCGACTATCGTCCCTACCTCTCTTCGGTCATCCCTGTGCACGCCAGGTCACCTGCACTTTGGGTACGCCGTATGTGTGTGTGTTCCATATCAAAGCACTAATTACTGTGTTTTATTTGGAGGCGGTAAGTGGGATCTTAAGTGTACTCTGGATCGGCTGAGCTCACCTCAGCCTTCGATAAACCCACCTCAAGTAAAAAACCACTTATTTTGATGTTTATCGAAAATTTTCCAATTTCCCTTGGTACTTTTTAATAATTATTCACAATTGCACCAACACTTTCAAAATAGTTTATTTCCACCCGCTTATTTCAACACAACTCGCTTATTTTTGTTGTTGCTTTCCACGCTATACGACAAGCTACCAAGTATTCTTTTGCAAGTCGCTTACAAAAGGCATTGTGTTTCAGCCATAAGTGCATTATTTATGTACACGCACATCTAAAATCTAGCTACTAGCTTGAAAATATTGTTTTATTTTATTGCATTACTTATTTTCAGAATGTTTTAACCTTAAATTTTTAAGAACGTATTTTAGAGAAAATAATTCGGCTTAAAAATCGCCCAGAACTGCATGCTTGAAAGTTGCAGGAAATGCTGTTGTAAGAATTTTTGCTTTTGATTTAATTTTTTTTTCTCCTTTCAAGGCAGCAGCAGATACTACGGAATGGAATTGTTTGTTGATGTTGATTGTTGATATTTATATTTTCGGATTATAATAATAACCCTTTTTTTTTTAACCTTTTACTGCTGGTAGAAGTGCATGCGTGTATCGTATTGCAAGCAGATGTAAAAGGCAGTGAAATGAATTTACAAATAAAAATGTTCACTTGCAAGTACGATTTACAATGTACAACATATGTACGTCAGGCATGAATATATACGTATGTATATACGTATGTACGTAAATCTTTGCATGAAACTTACTAGTAAACAAGCGTTACAGTATGTTCCACATATGCAGTGGTGTAGTTTTAGCATTGGCTGAGCTTACTGGCCCTACAATTGTGGAGCGCACTCTTCCAAGAGGTTAAAGCGCTAAAAATCTAAAATAAAAAGCATTTGTGTTGCAACAATAACTCACATGTAAGTAGGAACCAAAGAAGGCACACACACATACATATGGACGTATCCACACATATTTGCAGACATCCTTCCACTTATTTGCTGGTGAAAAGCATAATAAGGTCAAATGTTATGATTTTCATGACTTTTCTGCCTTTGTGAATTTCATTTGCTATTGCTTTTTAGCATTCACAAACACATTCGGTTATAAAGGCTATAACTAAAAAAAGTTAACAGTACGTTTATCAGCAGAAAACGGTTGTTTACCTGAAACTTCTAGTAAAAGCGGAGTATCGGAATTTTATTTCTATTGACAGCCATCAAGACGGCCATAATTTCGGAATATGCTTTCTATACTCAGTTCTTTAGTCTTTGTGTTAATTGCCAAGGCCCAAAACCGCCAAAAACATGTTCAAGTTTTAAGCATTATCTTA
The DNA here is from genome assembly GCA_963971545.1 of Philophylla caesio. Classification (NCBI taxonomy): domain Eukaryota; kingdom Metazoa; phylum Arthropoda; class Insecta; order Diptera; family Tephritidae; genus Philophylla; species Philophylla caesio. Next base: position 26,943,355 of record OZ020609.1, on the reverse strand, counting down.
ATATTTCATCCTGCGGTATTTTAGAGAGAGTACAATTCTCAATTCTACATTTCTTAATATTCACCCGCTTACGGACAGCAAAGGTATTTCTGGACTTTTAATTTCTCAGTCAGCTAGCCTTCAAGCATAGCCATTCAGTGGGAACATTTAGACATCAACTTATTGAGATGCTTTATCGAATGTATTATATTTTTATTGATCGCTCCCCTAAGTTAGTTTTGACTAAGCTCCAAAAACCTTTTGCTTATTTTGTTGTGTACCCTTGCATTTCGTCAGCTCAAGGTCAAGGTAAACAACAACGAGGTTAAAATATCAGTCGACCGGTTGAAGCCTGCCTTCATTGCCACCCAACCAACCATCTAGGAGGAAACGTTTTTTGGAACCAAAAATCGAAAACTAAATAAAAATTCGATTGCAATCATACTTCAGTCTAAATCAATATAATCATTACTCGGATGTTAAAAGGTAGGCATTTGGGTATTTTTATGCAAGCTCTAATCCTTCGCCAACTTATATAAATTAACCCATTACGCTTTATCATAAGCATAAGTGCTACTTCATATTACTATTACTAGTTCATAGCTAAAATTTGGCATTATCAACGCAGTAAGCATTATCATTACAAATATCACAATTTTATTACTTTCCTTACAACTACCAAAACCCATACCTTTTTTATAATTAGCAATTATATAATCAGCACCACCACTATAACCAATATATTGCTTACAATATTACGATTGAAATTATTGCTAGAATTATTAAAACCATTGCTGTCAAAAACGAATATAATAAATTAACATTGTTTTTCGTTGGATATTCAAGTATACTTCGAATGCTTGTGTTTTGAAATATGGCTGAACGGTGTTGGATGAGGCTTGGGCATTCGGAAATTATGTGCGTGATTTTCAGTTGTGCGTTATTACAAAAACGACAAATGGGTGGCTGAGTTTTTAGCACTAGGTGGAGGTGAGTTAGTTTGGTGTGTCCTAGACGAATCCGTGTGAAACACATGTTGCTTCGGGCTGTTGTGATCGGTAGGTGCGTGGTTATCCTATTTGGGTTCATGATTTTGTACGGGTGAGCATAGTTGGCCCATTGTAGAGCTTATTGCGAATTATGTACCAAAAACACAGCTTTTATAAAATATTTGCTGCTGTGAGGTGAAAACAGTGTGACCGGGTAAGTTGAAACACTTTTTGCTGCTCCGTCGGCTAACTCGTTCCCGTTGATGACAGAGTTGACTGGAATCCACATAAGTTTACATTTGCCGTTGAGTCCTATTATTGCTTGTTTTAGTTTTGTGATATCCTCATTTTTGTTAAGATGACATTTTGTTGCTTCGTAAACTGCTTTGCTGTCGGTACATTAGGGTGACAGTTAATTTCGAAAGTGATATTTTCTTTGGTCTCAGTATTTTTTTGTGTGTAGTTTTATTTAAAAAAAATTCTAGTAAAATTTCAAGGTCGTAGGAAGAGGATTAGGGGGCGCGTCGGCCCCCCAAAGTTTCACAAAATACGTTTTTTTACGCAAATTCTTACTTTGACTGCTTGTAACTTTCTCTGTGTTTTTTTTTTTAAACATTACTGGCGAAAGATGTTCATTAATATGTCTACAATAACATCTGTCAATAACATTTTTGTCTAATGTTAATATTTAATGAAAAAAACTAAAATATAGGAGAAAAAGTACGCCTCAATGTCGATTTATTATACTTAAATAAAACTACTTATGTATATGATTTCTCTTTTTATTAATATTGTTTAAAGCACTTGAGACAATGTCTTTTTATTACAGTCCGGAAACCGATGGCGGTAATCGCTAACAATTTTTAAAACAAATTGTTTTTGGCGTTCATTTTTGGTAAATAGTTTATTATACTCTTCCATCAATTTAACCCCCCTTTCGGCAGTGTCATTTGTAACATTTAATTTTTTCATCAGTTCAGCCGCTTTACAATAAGATTGGTCCTGCTCCCATTTGTCTGGGTTTAATTTAAAAAAATCAGTACTTATTTGAAATCTTTCAAATAATGCTTTTGTTTCGGCAGAGACGAACTGTTCAATTCCGTCATGGAATATTTCAACGATTTCTCTATCATTTATTGTAGCTCGCTTTGTGTTTTGCTCTTGTTCAAAATCATTTTCCAAAGCCGCCACCATTTTTTGTTTTGAAAAAAGGGATACGTTGCTGTCAAAAAATGCAAGACCAACCGCCTCAGGGCTTAAATACCACAAGTGGTTCCTGAACTTTTTAAGAGCAACATAAGATATAGAAGCATCAATTTTTTTGAAGTTTTCAAGTTTTTGTAAAAATAAAAAATCTTGATATGGCGCTTTAATGGCCAAAGGAGCAGAAAACCACGCTTCGACATAGACTTCAGCAATAAAAACACAAATTTGACGAAGCCCATTTAATTCAGTTGCTGAAAGCTGGAACTCGTTACGGAATAAAAATATTTTTAGACAGTAAATCGCTTTTGCCATCCACCTTGCATGGTGAACAGCTCCTGGCGATCGAAACATTAGGCTGTTTGGATGTGTCTTTTCTGGTTTTTGACCCAGGAAGAGCAAAGTGAGTTCCAAGAATTCTTTATAGTCTTCCCTGGGTTGTTTTTCTTCCAAGATATTATTTACTGCACCGATAATGCGAACAGCAGACTCTTTCATGTACGTCTTGACAGTTGGATCGTTGATGCCATACTCATAGTTTTTAGCATCAATCTTAGCCCAAGCATTTTTAAATTTCTCAAACATTTTAACGTTTGGACTTCCATAACAGCTTATTTTTTCTTCGAAAACGCATCTTAAAACAATCTCGTATATATGATGACGGCATGGTAACCATAAAAGTTGTCTTTGTAAATTATTTTCAATTAACGTACAGGTACCATTGAAACGCCCAGTATTGACCGCTGTTGTATCAAACACTAAAGCTTTGATGTGATTTTGCAGACCATATTCATAAATAGCATCGCATACAGCGGATGCCTGTTCTTTTCCAGTACCGGAATCAAGTGCAGGTATTTCAAGAAGCTGTTCAACTTTACCGCTCGATATTATTATAGGCAACCTATCAACTTTATCATTTCCCGTCAGCGCCGGCAAAAGTTTACCATCCCAATGAAGGCAGATAGCGTCGAGCTCATTTAATTTTAATTTATTTTTTAATGCTGAAATTCTTTCTTCACGGATTTGTTCCCTTTACTGGTGTACAGACGTTCGGTTTAAAATATAATCTTCAACATTATTACCCAGAGCTTCAACGACTGCGCTTATTAGATGAACCGCATGTCTGTCACTGATTTTACAGACATCGAGTGCGGCCGCCAGTTTTGGTGTTAGTATTTTATTTGTTCCCCTACATTTTTTGGCTGGAGGTTGACTACAACGTGGGTCACATTCCATATCTGGAAAACTGTTATCATTCTCTGAAGATTCAGATGACAGCAACTCTGCAGTTTCATCTAATAAAAACGACTTAATTTAAAGAAAATAAAAAATAAACAATAACATACAACGAACCAATTAATGCAATTTCACGATTATTCCGCTCCACTTGTTGTAATAAATTGTTGTTGCGTTCTTCAAGTCGGCACTCTCGGCGTACTTCTTCGTAATCGATACCATACATAAAGCCTGGGCGCCCCGTTTTTCGTTGACTTATCAAGAAATCAATATCTTCTTGATTCGACATTATTTTTAATGCACTTGCATGCGCCACGTCAAAAAGCATATCCAAATTTTTCTTTCCACGTGTTTACTTTGCTCTTATGGAAATTAGAAGTCTTCTTTGAATCTTTTTGAAAGCTTTGCCATTCTTTATACAATTTCTCTACATTTGTAATGCAGTGTTGTTTATCCTTGACCGGAATGCGGGCTTTTTCCCAGAACACGAATAGTTCTTTTACAACTAAATCTGAACTTTCCCGTAAATTTTTTTTTACTACACGTAAATTGAAAAACAAAACTTTCAACACTTCTATATTGGAGGGTAGTTTACTTCCCGTTAATGAGTTGGTACAATACCCAATTAAATATATGCGTTCACGTAAATTTCTAGCAGACATTTTCGACTTTTCACATTCAAATATTCACTTCGAATGATTTTTTTGCAAATTTAATGCTATTAAAAAATGTTTGCGGCTGCTGCATATAACTGTAAAATAAGAATCTATTTTCCGAGAAACATTGGTGCTGATTTTTTGTCGGTAGCTTACGCAAGCATTGAGAATAATATTGTTGAGGTTGTAACGGGAATATTCTCGGTCACAATTGTCAATATTATAGATCGCTTCAGCATACAGGCAAAAAAAAATTGAAGCAAACTTTTAAAGACAATTCTTACACTTGAAAACAAAAGTAAACAAAAAAAGTCTGAAGTTCGGACTAGCGAGGTCTTACTGTATATAATTGTTGAAGCTACTCTTACGTAAATCATAAGGAATTTTCTATATGAATCTTTAATAAAATAAATCTGAACAAAATCCAAAATTTTAATCATATAAGTAATTTGATTTAAGTATAATAAATCGACATTGAGGCGTACTTTTTCTCCTATATTTAAGTTTTTTCATTAAATATTAACATTAGACAAAAATGTTATTGACAGATGTTATTGTAGACATATTAATGAACATCTTTCGCCAGTAATGTTTAAAAAAAAAAACACAGAGAAAGTTACAAGCAGTCAAAGTAAGAATTTGCGTGAAAAAACGTATTTTGTGTAACTTTGGGGGGCCGACGCGCCCCCTAATCCTCTTCCTACGACCTTGAAATTTTACTAGAATTTTTTTTAAATAAAACTACACACAAAAAAACACTGAGATCAAAACAATAAAGAAAAAAAAAATACTCCATACATTTAATTGTCACCCTACGGTACATATTATTACTTTTTCTTTTTATACCCGCGCACTTGTGTACAAGGATATTATAACTTTGTTCGCATAACGGTTGGTTGTAAGAGCATAACGGAATCAAGATAGATATAGACATATATATACCAAAATGCTCAGAATGAAAAGAGAAGTCGATTTAGCGATGTCTGTCTGTTCGTCCGTCCGTCCGTCTGTCCGTCTGTCCGTCCGTCCGTGCAGACGATAACTTGAGTGAAAATTGAGATATCTCAATGAAACTTTGTAGGTAGATTCTCTTTGACCCAGATCAGGTTGGTATTGGACAGTAACCACGCCCACCTCCCATATAACGGCAATTGTCGAAAATGCAAAAACTGCTATATTTCAGTAGCTACGGAAGCTAATTTGCTCAAATTTGGTATGTAGTGTTTTATTCGAGCAGGAAATCCGACTGTATACAAATATTGTACAGGGGCGTGGCACCGCCCACTTATGAGTTCATATGTATATCTCTGGAACCACCCCCCGATTTTGTTGAAATTTGGTATACGTTTTACACTATGCCCATTTAAGCGATATTTGGAAAACTATCAAAAACCACGCCCACCTGCCAAACAACGGTAATTTTCGAAAACACTAAAAATCAATAAATGTTGAAGGGAAATATCTTGAGTTTAGTATGTGGAAATTTTGGAAAAGGGGCGCCGCCTACTTTTGAGATCATATGTATATGTCTGGAAGCACTCTATCGATTTCGTCTGAACTTGGCACACATTTTAGATTGTACCTAGTTAGGTGAGATTATGAAAATGTTTGAAATCGGACGAAAACTTCGCCCGTCTCCCATATAACGGTAATTTTCCAAAACTATGACAATTTGATACTCCAGAAACTATTGGAATTAAGTCAACAAATCCATTTAAATGAACTTTTTGGAAATTGTACATGTTACCGCCCACTTTAGAGTTCATATGTACATATATCTCTGGAAATCCTTTATAGATTTTGCCCAAATTTAGTACATATATATTATTATGTCTAAATAAGCAGTATTTTTAAAATCACTAAAATTGGACCAGACCCAGTAAGTTTTTGAAACCAGTAAAAATCGGATACTTCTGTAACTAGTAAAGCTTATGTGCTCAAATATGTATTAAATCAAGAAATCCGATTATATGAAAATTTTGAAAAAAGAGGCTTACATCGAGTTCGGTTTTGCCCGAACTTAGTCTCCGCTTTATTAATTTAAAAATTTAGCTGAAAGCGTGCGCCGGGTATATAAAGTTCGTTCGAACTTAGCCACTTCTTTACTTGTTTTCTTTTGCAATCATCTAATCCTGCACTGATTCCCTGGGTTTCGGCCTCTTAAATTGATTAGAAGACCATGACTTGGGATAACTCCATTATCATCGACAACTGCAAACGACGTATTTTGTAGAGTTTTCGAACCGTCAGTAAATATTAATCACCAGCCTTTAGACCTGTAGTAATCTGCTGTTTCATTAAATATTTGTAAGTATTATTCTTTACTTGTTCTCCCTTTTGGTAGGTAAGCCATAGTGTTTATGAAATAGGCTTCCAGGGTGGATATATTATCTTTGGGGTTAGATTAGAAAATGTTAATATATTTGTATTTTTCACTATTTCAAGAATTTTAGATAATGCTGATGGCCTCTTCATTTTGGAGTTTCGCCATTTTAATGAAGTTGTTGCGTTGAATAAAAGCTTCCTCGCGGGCAAAAAAATTTGGGTGTTAATCGACATCTTATGTGTGTAATACGGTCTTCGATTGTTTTGAAGCCAATCTCCGCCAACAAGTTTTGTGTTTTTGTCGTTCTGAATGCGCGCAAGCTGCTTCGAACCGCTGCATGGAAGGGCGATTTGAGCAGATTTAGATTAGATGCTATGGTGTTACCGTAGATTACCAACCCATAGTCGATTTTAGCGAGCACTGTTAGTCGTGTAAAGTGTAACAAAGTGTTTGTGTGGATCTGAGTTCTTGTACTTGCTAAATACTTTACAATATTAAATCTGGCAGCTAGACTTTTTTGTATGTAACTACAATGCATCTTAAAACTATACATATGTCTACGTACAGGCCAAGTATTTTTAAATGTTCAACATTTTGGATAATATTATTGTTATGTATTAAATCAAAGTTATTACAATAAGGTTTTCTACAAATGTGAATATGTTTAGTTTTTTCTAAGGATATACGGGCTCCGGAATATTTTGACCAGTCGTCTATTTTTTGAAGTACTGTGGAGAAAATGTTTATAATTTCGTTGGTGTTTTGTTGTTTGCGGATGACCCCTATCCGCATAGATACATTGGTGGACATTGCTTGTCTGTGAAATTAGTTTACTGAGTGCAACGAAAGCTATTACAAAGAGAGTAACTGGACCTTGTGGTATCCCACTGTGCATCGCGTATGTCTCAGAAAGAACATTGTTGGCTTTACATTGGAACTTTCTGTTTTCCAAAAAGTACTTTATAAAATTGTATATTTTTGGGCCCACTTGCCATTCTCGTAGTTTCTCTAAAACCACATGGATTCCCACCATTTCAAATGCCTTATAAAAATCGGTTGACAGAATAGATGCGTGGTTGCGTGCGGACAAGTTCCTTGAAACTATATCGTCTATGAGGTTGGAAACCAACTTGGTTCACTGATAGTAGTTTATGTCTCTTTATAAGCCACATAATGCGCTTGTCATCATCTTTTCAATGAGCTTGGTTAGGCAAGGTAGTAGAGAGATAGGCTTATAAGCGTCAAGGGAGTCAATAGATTTACCAGATTTGGAACTATGAGGTAAAATTCCAGTGTTGAAGATATTGTTGAAGAGTTGAAGTATACGAGATTTAAAGATGTGCGGTGCGTGTTGTATCATCGGATATTTGATCCTATCATTTCCGGGTGCAGTCGCTTTTGTAGTTTTGAGACATAGTTTAAGATCTTGCAAGGTAAAGGGCGATTCAAGAACTTTTGACTTTGAAGAGAATGTCAAAGCTTTAGGACGGTTAAGTACTTATGTCTTGTTTGGATCTTCTGAAGTCTTCGGAAAAACTGGAATCATTTGCGTTGGCTGCCCATTTTTTTGCGAATGCGTTGGCTATGTCTAAGGGATTGCTTTATTTTGGTATTTTTACCAATTGGCTCTTTTCGTGTTATATTTTTTTTTCTAAAAGGCGACGTGAGCAAAAGGTATTGTCCATAAGGTGTGTTACTATTAGATAATGAACACTGTTATGGAGGTCTTTTATAGTATACCAGTTGTATTTCGGTATAAGACAGGGAGAATAGATGGATACATCTACTTGAGAAAAAGAGTTATGTGTGCTGAAATGTGTAGGTGAACCGTCATTTAATCCACTTGGGTTAAACGAAAGAAAGTAGTCTTCTATAATGTTTCCTATTTCGTTGGTGGTGGAGGATCCCCATAATGGACTTCAACCATATAAGTCCCCTACTATAAGAAACGGAGCGCTTAAGCTAGCCGTGATGTTTAAAAGGACGGTCACTGATATAAAAGGATATAAAGGTTAATTAGAGTGAACTTTATTTTTAGTTTTATTTCCAATGCTATAGCACAGATGTTCAAAGTATTAGATATATATCTATGTGGAATGCTTTTATGGATTAAAACTGTGCTGCCTTGTTTAGATGTGGTAATGGAAGGCCGGTTGTGAAAATAACCTTTGTATTGTTTGGAAATTCCTGGGGTGTAATTGTACTTACAATGAGTTTCTTGTAGACAGATAATCTGTGGATTGTGTTGCGTCATCAACATTTCTAAGTCCCTATAATTGTTATGGTATCCGCGAATATTCCACTGTAAAATATCTATACTCATAATAATTAGCAAACGTATCTGTCCAAGGAAAAACTAAAGTACTATATTACAAGGAATATAGAGTTAATTCGCAGTTGGCTCTGTACTAAACGCAAGATTATTATCAAAAATTCAAATAAAATTGTGTATTTTGTTGAGATTGTTTCTAAATGTTGGTTATGTGGTGAAATAGTATTGTCGTAGTTGGTATTTAGTCTTAAGAGATTTGAGTATGTTGCTAACGAAGTACTCGGTAGTATGTTTTCGTATTCTTTATCGTTTTGTTTTTCTTGTGTTTTAGGTTAGTAATTTGCTGTATTTGTATCCATGTGTGAAGAACGAAGTGGCAAAATTTTCTCGCTGTGGGGTTGGGGTGTTTGGAACATAATTTTAGATCGTTTTCTGCTTGTTTGTTGTTTTTGTTAGATGAAGGCGATCGTGTAAAAGTTGTTGACTGAAGAATGTTGTTTTGCTCTTTGTTGCTGTGACTGTTGGAAATCAACATTTTTGGCTTGAAGACAGTGGGACTGATTTGCTTAGCGTTGTTTTGACTGGTGCTTTGTTTTGCGGCTGTAGCTGCGTATGAAATGCTTTGACTCTGTTGTGGGCACACGTTTTTTTAAATATTGTTTGCCTCCCGAATGGTACACTTATTTTCAACTTGGATCTTAAGAAGTTGTTTTTGTTGCTGAAACTTGGCACATGAGTTTGACGTTGATGGGTGTTATTGATAACAGTTCACGCATTGTGTGCGAATGCAGCTTTCCGGAGTGTGAGGGGAAGGTTACAATTGGCACATGCTGGAGTGTTGTTGCAACGATTATTTGTGTGCCCTAGAAAATCGCAGTTTTAACATCTCATAGGGTTTGGGATGTTCAAGCGAACTTTTACTTTGTACCACGAAATGTCTAAACTTTGGGGAAGATGGTAGAGATCAAATGTCACTATCATAACACCACTAGGTTCAATTTTCCCATCATTATTCTTTTGGAATTTGTAAATTTCTACTACTCCCTGGTCACTAAGTTCTTCGATAATTTCACTTTCACTTAAAGGTATTAGGCAGGGTGCAAAAATTGTGCCTTTGGTATAGTTAAGGTTACTGTGGAACGAACAGTAATTTAGTGTCTATGAATTTTTTTGCGGTTTTTTGGTATTTCACTAATAAAAGAAGTCTGCCATTTTGCAATTCCGTGATTGATAATATGTCTTTACTTATTAATTTCAAAGATCTGTGAACACCGAAACACGAGTATTGTTGAAGTGGTTTATTTTCATCTGCTGCGGCAACAACAATGTATTTTGGGTTAGATAGTTTGGGTGCGGGTAATCCGGATATTCTGATATAATAGGGTTTCCTCGGCGTTTTTTTGGTTTGGGACTCTCCGCCAAAAGGGCGCATCGGTTGTCCCCTATAAGGGGCGGCCCTGGGGCCATGATTAATCACTATACACTAAACCGGAGTATGTGTATTGGTGAGACTGATCAAAGTATAATATATATATGAGCACTTTTTATTGTCTATAAGGGAAACTGTACGAGTTTCTTGGCACGATGAATAAGCGAGAACTACGACAGAGAATCTATTACTAAATCGTCTGCACGCAACGAAAGATAGTCGAAGACTGCAAAAGTATTAAATTTCGATTCTTTAGTTCGTAATTAGACGAACAAAAAAAAATATATACATATGTATATAGCATGAAAAAGTTTGCTTTTGTATTTATCATGTTTTCATTGTATTGGCCTTGATAACGAAGCTCAAAATGTCTTGATGAATACGTTCTCCTTGCCATCTAGAAGCAAACTTTATACGAAAAAAAAGGTATTTTCTTTTCGTTTTTGTTCATAACACTGTGATAGCTTTTTTCAAAAAAAAAAGACAAGACCAAACTCTACGGTTTCCACCTATTTCGGGTCCTACCAATCGAACTGCATCATTACTTTTTTGAGTTACAATCATGGTTTCATACAAAATTTTTTGCTCCATGCTCATCGGATTCAGTCGGAACTTGCTGCTCAAAATGGTCCTTGTGATGGTGAAGGAAATGAATTTTTAAGGACATATTCACACCTATTTCTTCAAAAGCGTCTAACATGTCATCCACATATTTTTTCCAATCTTCAGACCGGTGCACTCCTAAGCAATATTTTATAACGGTCATAACGGAGTTCCAGGCAATTTTTTCATTTGGCCTTAAAAGTTCTCCGATTTTTGCGTTCTTCATAAGTTTTCTTATATCGAGGCCATTGAGAACACCTGAAGATAATGTTACGTTGTTTTAGTTCTATTAAAAGACTTAAAATACCTTCTTTTATTTTCGCAACACTTAGTCTTGGAAATATTTCTGTCAAACATTTAAAAGCTTCGGCGTCTCGATTTATTGCTTTTATGAAATTTTTGACAATTCCCAATTTTATGTGCAGTGGTGGTAGCAAAATGTTTTTAGCTGGTATCAGCGGAATATGGATAACATTTGCCACATTTAAATGAAATTCTGTGCGAAGCTTCCAATCACGCATTCTATATTGGTTTCCGCGGTACCTTGTGTCCCAATGACAAATGAAGCACATATTTGAAGCAAATTTGTTCTTGCACGCGTAGCAGTTACCAGTATGATGCCCTTGTGAATCTATCCAAATCATTGGGATGCCGAACCTCATTTTTAGGCACAGTCTTTTTGACCAGTTATGCAGGTTGTTGTTGCATTGCGTGCAAATGGTATTTGGCACCCAATCTACGTCTCTTATAACGGGCAAATCGAAATATTCCTCGTAGATGCCGGCAGTTCCAGAAGATATTTTGCGTATACTCCGAGGGTTTGTAAATTTTCCACTACGTAGCAGAACAACGATAGGCCAATTGGATACTTACTCATTTTAATTTATTTTCTTAATACGCAAGGCACTAAAACAATGGTGCCTATTATGAGATTCGATCGACAATCGATTAGCGTCACTTTTCCTCATCGACCGATAAACTTTTGCCTATTATGACATTCGATCGATTGGAATTTGTCGCTGAACGCTATTATCGTGGAATTAAAACAGCTGATTTCAGTGTGTGTTGTCGATTGAATAAAAAATAGATTTTGTATTGTTTGTTTTCCTGTGTTATTTCCTAATTATTATGGAATTTGTAATAGTGCTCGAGCAGGAAAAGCATGTGGAAGAGGCTAGGATGAGAAGGAGGTTGAGAGATGCATCCAATCCCTTAGAATTGGATGAGAAAACTTTTATAAAAACATTTCGCGTAAATAAAGATGGTTTCAATTATTTAATGCAAACAATCGAAGAAAAATTGAAGGTGCCACATATATCATCATCAATTCCGCCAATTGTAAAAATTTCAGCCACTTTGCGCTTTTTAGCCCAAGGATCATATCAAATGAGCATTGGTAATGAATCTAGGGTTGGACTGGCGCAATGCACGTTGTCAAACGTACTCAACGAAGTATTTTTAGCAATGGAGGAAACTTTGTGCGCTCATTGGATTAAATTCCCACTCACAGAAGCTGAAATTTATAAAGAAAAATTAGGTTTTTTCCAAAAAAATAGTTTTCCGGATATTGTAGGATGCGTGGACGGTACGCACGTGAAAATTGTTGCAACAAAAAAGGATGTGCAACATTTGTATTATAACAGAAAGGGCTTCCACAGTTTAAATGTTATGGTTGTAAGTATAATTTTTTTTTAAACTTAATTTTAATAAAAAGAATTTTTTAAAGGTTTGTGATCATAAATACGGCAGAAGGTATATCAACGCAAGGCATCCAGGATCATCCCATGATTCTATGGTGTTTAATATGTCTGCGTTAAAACCAAAATTGGAGGAAATGGCTACTCAACATCAAAACTGCTGGTTACTTGGCGATGCCGGGTACCCTCTCAAGCCATATTTAATAACGCCATACAGAAATGCTGCCAAGGCAAGATGCATTGTGGAGCGTACAATTGGGATGTTAAAGAACAGGTTCCGATGCTTGCTTCAGGCTAGAGCCTTACATTATGCACCCCATAAGGCTACCCGTGTGGTAAATATTTGCGCTGCACTCCACAACATATGTCTTCACTACAACGTTGATTTGCCAGATGAGGAATACGTAACGGAGGAAGTTGACGCGGAAAATAATGAAAACACCATATCGCAAGATCGAGAACCTGAAGATCTACGGAATCGAATTTTAGCAACATTAAATTAAATTCAAATAATTTGGCTTTTGTTTTATTTAAAAAAAAAATAAATAAATAAAATCACATTTCAGTTGCATATAAAATTAAAATAAAAATTTCAGTTCTTTCCCTTATACATATATGTGCATATTTACAAAAAAAAAATTCTCAACTTTCAGCAACTTCCTTCTTTAAAGCTAAAAGCTGCCTTTGTATGTCCAGTTCCTCTTTCTTTAATTTTAATTTTTCTTTTTTATAGTTTTTAATAAATTCAAATTTTTCTGTTTTTAGAAGTAGCAGTTCATGTAATTCATTTCATTGCTTAATTCTCTTCAGACCTTGGGGTGTATCGACTATTTTAATTACATTTGGTGATGCTTCCGGAGAACTTTCATCAGAAATAGTAGGCGAATTAAGTCCGAACTCCACGCCTTCTGGATTAAAAAGCTGGTCCATTTTTAATAATGAAACGACAGCCTCTTCCAAATGATCCAATTGCTGAATCTTATTTGGGCCGCCACCCGTCGCTCTAAATTCCACATTGTTTTGGCTCAACTTCTTCTTTGCTTTATATTTGAAGTCCGTCCAAAACCTGTTGCAAATTGTAATGCCAAATTCGCGTTTAAATGCATGTACAAAAAATAAAAATTTGAACTTACCTTCATCCATTTATCGACACTTCGTTGGGGTGGGCCCATGCTGTTTAGCTCTTCAGCGAACTTCCCCCACTGTTGTGTGCTATGGCTTTTAACGCACGTTCCTTTGGCGAAGTCTGGATTAGCTTCCATTAGCGCCACAAGTTTCTCCAATTGAGCTCTAGTGCTAACTACTTTTGCCCTATAATAATATATATAAATTTTATGTATACAATTCCACGCATATTATACATATTAAAGCTTATATTAATATACTATGTTGGAAATATACTCACATATTTTTATTTTAAGCACTTTTTATACAGCAGCGACAGCAAATTTTCAGTCGAATAAATTAGCGACAACAAACGATCGATAATAAACTCATAATAACAAAACTTCCAGTAATCGATAGACTACAGACGCATCGCTTGTCATAATAGGCCTTATCGATACAGAACGATAAACGACAGTCGATCGAATGTCATAATAGGCACCAATGTTCTTTCCGCGAAGTCAAAGTCAAAATAACTACTGCAATCAATGCTTAAATTTTGATTTTTAGGCAAGCATTAAACGGTTCTTTCAAACGTTACTTGTTGTTATTTCTTATCAGTGCAGTGGTTAAAAGCTTGACTCGTTGCTTGCTGATTTGTGTTGGACATTGATAGATGAGTCTTATTAAATTTAATTTAAATATTGTGTACAAATTTATGATACTTCTTCTTTTTCTTTCATTGGCTCGATAACCGCCTATGCGATTTTGGCCGAGCTTATTTATGATACTTATTAATAACAATTATAAGATACAAAAAAAAAATAAAACAGCATCCAAACATAGTTAGTGTAGCTTTTTTAAAAAATACAAATTTTGTTAAGTTTTTTTTCTAATGGTTAGTTTGCTCAGAGCGTTGTCTTTGCTTAAGTTTCTTACTATTACAAGATGTCACTTAATGTATAGGTATCGAAGGGTAAATAAAAATATTGACGAAACGTGAGGGAAAAAACATTAAAAAAAATGGGTTAAATTTCAGTTTTTTCGATATAGTGGCTATAAGGACACCCAAAACATTTAATTTAAATATTGTGTAAAAATTTATGATACTTCTTCTTTTTCTTTCATTGGCTCGATAACCGCCTATGCGATTTTGGCCGAGCTTATTTATGATACTTATTAATAACAATTATAAGATACAAAAAAAAAATAAAACAGCATCCAAACATAGTTAGTGTAGCTTTTTTAAAAAATACAAATTTTGTTAAGTTTTTTTTTCTAATGGTTAGTTTGCTCAGAGCGTTGTCTTTGCTTAAGTTTCTTACTATTACAAGATGTCACTTAATGTATAGGTATCGAAGGGTAAATAAAAATATTGACGAAACGTGAGGGAAAAAACATTTAAAAAAATGGGTTAAATTTCAGTTTTTTCGATATAGTGGCTATAAGGACACCCAAAACATTGCTTTTGGGGTTTACAGTTATCTAAAAACTTAAAGACGGACTTATTCTGAGAAGCTTTGCCAAAGAAAATTTACCAAAAAAGTCAACATTAAAAAATTAGAGACCGAAGAAAAGTGTGCCTTTCTCTTACAATGGGCCACTTTGATGAAAAACTTCAACAAAAAATTTTGTATGAAACCATGATTGTAACTCAAAAAAGTAATGATGCAGTTCGATTCGTAGGACCCGAAATAGTGGGAAACCGTCGAGTTTGGTCTTGTCTTTTTTTTGACTATCACAGTGTAATTAACCAGAAAATCATAAAATAAACTTTAGGACGAAGAACGAAATTTTTTTTGTAGAGACGTGTTATGTTCCATTTCACACGAAAAGACCGTTCATTTTACCGCACGAGTATCCATTGCCTATCCTCATTGTACAGCACTATCACGAGATGTACTCGTATAAACATCAAATGCCAAGTACGTAAGAATATAAATTAGCGGGACACCGATTTATACTTGAATTTATTTATTTTTATTGCCTTAATCGGCCAGCCAAATGCTGCCAAATACCAGTAGAGCAGGAAAGCTAATGCTAACAATATTTAGAATTATTCTTAATTATACCCTAACTGTCGCTGCAGTTGTTGCCGCGCGATATTCTGCAGCTGCTGCTGGCGTCGCAGTTTTGGATACGCTGTTTTGGTTTGCTTACGCTAATGCAGCTTGTTCTCACGCTAAAGCAGTTAGTGTCATGCGCTTGTAGCAATTCCGTTCTCATGAAAAGTGCTGACACTATGTCTGCTACGTTAGTAAACAGGTACGCTTGTAGCAATTCCGTTCTCATGGAAAGTGCTGACGCTATGTCTGCTACGTTAGCGACCAGTTGCGCGTATAGCTCATTGCTTGGTGTTAACTACACCCCCCTTTAAAGAGAGCTTGGCGTCTTTCAAAACCTTTTTTAGAGCCTTCATACATTTGTTTTTTTGTCTTTTTATTTTGATAACTAGGCTTATTATGATCGCTAATGCCAACAGTATCAATAATCCGGCAGCGTCAAGTAACTTTGTAGAGCGAGAATGAATTAGTTGCGTAAGATTGGAAATGTGTGCTAAATTCCTTATATTGAGGTTCTTTAGGTATGGCAACGACAACAGCGTAGTATGTTCCGCAAAATTTATCAGATGGGCAGATGGAGCTTCGGGGTATGAACGACTTATTGTTTTACAGTTTTCAAACGTACTACCATTGATGGTTATGTTCCCTGCAAAGGTCATGAGAAACGTACCTCGTATTACCGTGGCTGTGTTGTTTCCTTCTTGAACATTTACTAATGCATCATTCACAACAACTAGGCCATCGTCCAGTTCCTCAATCGATTTGACGTGGTCAGCTGATACCGTTGTACAGATTACAGAATAGTGGTTCAATAATTGGCGAAGACACTGGCTGGCAGAACGTTATTGATATTGAGTCCTTGCAGTCTCTGAGGGGCGGTAAGTATTGTCACACTCGGCAATCAAATCCGTCTCCATCTTCAGCATTCTATTTCCATGCACCACGGGCAACAACTGAAGCTTCTTACAGATTTCCCTAATCTCTGGGCAATATTTTGAGTTTAGATGACATAATAATATCACTTATACTAACGTTAGCAAAGTGGTCGGTAATTAGCATCTGTTTAATGTCTTTGGAATTTAAAATAATTGGGTTTATTACGTTTGTTTTACCCAAGGTTATGGAATAAATAAGGTTCTCTATGTCCGTTATTATTGACCCATTCCAGCTTGTGACGAGCTCGAATAAAATCCCCGTATCTATATCTACTTTCTTCGTTACATCAAGTAATTTATTTACACGCTGCGTTAATTGATAAATCTTAATCTGCATTTCTGTATTGATAACCATTTGACGCCCGCTTGCTTCAATCAGCGCTTTCTCTCTGGTCTTGACGTCGTGGAAGTCGTCAAAATCAGGAGTACCTGCGATGTATTTCAGCGCTGTGTCCAAAAATTGTATACTGCGGGCTTGTCTGTGATGGACTTTTAACATGCCGAGTAGCTGCAAAATTTGGTCGATGTCGGCCTGTAATAATTTTTTGATATGTGATTGTGGAAAATGGTTGAGGATGTTTTCAGTATCAAATGCAACCGTTTCGTAGTTTGTGAGATTAGTCCTGTGCAGTATAGAGCGGTACCTCTCAAAAACAGCTGCTTGACCATTGCTTACTGGTATGTAATGTGAGCTTGTGTAGTTCAGAAGCTTTGACTGCGTCCAATATGTCGTTGCAAAGAGGAGGTATCTGTACCCAAATCCTTTGTCACAGTCTCTTCAATGTAGATTTTCCTAAATTTGTTACCTATTCGTTTATTTGTTTTTACAAAAACTTTGTCTCCTGGTTTAAATGATTGTGCTTGTCGGGACCTGTTATGCAATATAACTCCTTCTCCTGGGCTTTCTTAATCCTGTCACAAATTTTTTCTCTTAATGATTGCGGAATCGATTGAATTACGTCAATGGGCCTTTGGCCGGTGATGGAGTGAATTGACCAATTGTATTTAGCTGTGGCGAGTAGTATTAGGTCGATTGTGCCATTAGTTCCCTGCGTAAGCTTGGTACAACGGGCGATCTCGGTGAGAGTACTGTGGAAGCGCTCGATCTGCCCATTAGTGGTGCTACGGTAAGGGGGTGTGGTATAGGTGTCTACATTGAAATGATCCCGCAGTAAAGACCTGATCGTTTGGGAATTAAAAGATCTCTCGTTATCAAAAACTAAAGTTTTGGTGTTTTTAAAGAAGTTCAAAACTTGCAATAAAGCTTTCGACTATTGATCTGCTAGCTATTGGAGTTACTATTGCGAATTTCAAAAATTTGGCAATACAAGTAAAAAAATGCTTTCTGTCCGTCGAGTAAATGTCAACGTGCAGGATCTCACCGGGTTCTTTCGGAATGGGGGTTGCGCTTATTGCCGGTTTTGGAGGGTGGCGCTGATATTTAGCTTCCTGACAAATCTTACAGTTCAGAACTATCTCCTTTAACAGCTTTCGCATATGTGGAAAATAGTATTCATTTATGATCTGCTGTAGATTCTCACGAGCTGAACGGTGAACCCTATTGTGCTCCGTTTCTCCTATTTCGATCACCAATTTGGTTGTGTGACGGAACTTAACGTTAGGGAATATTTTAAGAAGTCCGTCCTGAATTTTTGCGAGAGTGGGGAGGTCACATTACAGCCCATTTACGACAATGGGGTTGACACTTTCTTTGATTATGTTCAACAAGTAGCTGTCCTGATTGAACCTGATAAGGTGTCTAATCTGAGTCCTGAAAAATATTTTGGTAACCTTCGACTGCTCATTTCCCTCTTCCAAAATAATCTGATTTTTAAAGCAGTTAATCGGATTTCGGACGAAGCGGATAACGGCTGTCAAAGATTCTTCACTATGTTCTGCAATAGAGGAGTCAGAGTTTCCCAGAGCGTTGATGTGCTGCCGCGATAAGGCATCTGCAACAGTATTCTCTTTTCCTGGTTTGTAAAAGAATTTTGGGGAAAATTCCTCCACAAACCCCCTCCACCGCTTAAGCTTTGCATTCGGATTTTTATCTGATATAGCAAAGGTCAAGGGTTGATGATCGGTATAAATGTTCAGGCGTCCGACTCCGTATAAATAGTTTCGTAGTTTTTGTAACGCCCAAGCTATTGCAATAGTTCACGTTCGTTGGTAGCGTAATGCTCTTCAGTCCGGGTTAGCGTGCGTGAAATCATCGTAATTGGTCGGCCCTCTTGTGAGAGTACTGCCCCAAGCCTTTGAAGACGCATCTGTCGTCAGGTCAAATGGCTTCTTATAATCTGGGTACAGCAGAAGCACATCTTCCGATGCCAAGATTTCTTTGATTTTATTGAAAGCCCTCAGCGTATTCTCATCTAAATCAATCTTAACGTTCTTAGATTGGCTGGCTTTGATGCTGCCATTCTCCCCCCGGAAGTATCTTGTTAAAGGTTTGACCACTGAGACATAATCCTTTATAAACCTCCTATATTTTATTTATTTATAACAAATTAGCTTAAATAGATAATCTTATAAGCTAATTGAGTTGAAGCTATAGCGACTAGGCCTTAACCTCTTATAATACCCTGATAATCCTAGAAATGACCTCAGGGCCCGAAGGGTTTTTGGAACCTCATAACCTACGATGTCTTTGACCTTGTCCGGGCAGGATCTAATTCCATCATTGGAGATAGTAAATCCAAGAAATTCTACTTCTTGATTTATGAATTTTGTCTTTTCCAGTGAAACCCTCATATTCGAGGAATACAGTCTGCGGAGAATGCGTTTTATATCGTCAATATTATTGTCTTTATTTTCGGAGAATATGATCACGTCGTCTATGTAGTCGTGGCAGCATTTCCCTATTTCTTCCCTAAGGATATGATCAATAGCACACTGAAAAACGCTTGGTGCATTCTTCAGTCCGAATGGGAGCCTGCAGAATTCATATTTTCCGTTATTCACAGAGAAAGCAGTATTTTCTCTATCGCGTTCTGCCAATTGTATCTGATGGAATCCTGATTTTAAGTCAAGGGTCGTAAAAAGGTTGATTTGCCTAAATTTGATAATATAACCGATGTATCCGGAATAGGGTACCTGTCACTAATTGCTTTGTCATTCAACTTCCTAAAATCAATCACCAGTCTCATTTTTCTTTCCCCTGATTCTGTTAGCCCTTCCCAACAAACCAAATGGGATTGTTATAGGGGGATCGAGATCCAGAAGCTCGGTGATCTCATTATTTACGAAGCCAGATGCGGCTATTGGATAGGGGTAAGCTTTCGAATAGACGGGCTCGTTGCCAGTAGTTCTTATAGTCGCCACGACATTGGTGTTATATGGTAGTGCTTCGTTAGAGGCTGCAAATACTCCCGAAAACTCATTATTTTTTTTTGCGACCGGCTCGACTTGTGTTGTTTTTGACGGTAGGCTGTTGACTTCAGGACAAAATAAATATAACAAAACTTCTTGTTTACCATTATAGTGAATAACTCCTATTTTCATATCAATAAATGTACCTATTTTCTTTAATAAGTCAAATCCAATAACGCTGTCGAAAGTTTGTAAAGTTGGAAGAATAAAAAACTGTGCATTCTGATCGAAAATGTTGACAACACATTTGTATTTGATCTTATCGGTGCCATTCATAGATTTAACGAAAAAAGGATTATTGGCTCTTTTAACACCCTTTAAAGTTTCAATATCTTTTATGTAACTTTTCGCAGCACCCGTGTCAACTAACAATTTTAATTGTCGTCCTGCGAACGTCCTGGTGACGTAAGGCAGGAGGGACCTACATCTAAAAATTAATTTCGTCTTCACACTCTGGTTCTTCGTTTCCATAAGTCTCGTAGTCATCGTAAGACCCAGTATAATTGTCAGATGTATGATCTTGCGATACCTCGCGTTCGTTAGCCTGTGTTAAGTTGTTAATTCGTTGTATTTTTTGAGGTGGTCGTCTATCGCTATCGTATCGTCGTTTTTGAGCTTTCTCCCTATTTTCCATTAGAAGTTCTCTTTGTCTTTGCAAATTGGTATTGGAAAGATATCCTTTATTATTGTTGGCAGCTGCATCGTTATTCCTTTGGGGCAACTGGGGAGTTTCCAGTGGCACGATATTGTGGACCCCCATTCCCTACCTGTTGAGGATTTTGTTCTACTCGATTTCTTCTCAGAAACGATAACGATGACGTTGCTGTTCAACTGAAACTCTTCGAAACTGTGGAGTGTTTCCACAAAGTCCTTGTCCGCTTCCAATTGCACCTTGGCGTTCACTTCCGTTGTAAAAAATGTTAGCAAAGAACGATCGCGCTCTATTTGATTCTAGTTCTTGCGCAAGAGCAAGAGCTGAAGGCATGACGCCAGGTTTGGCTGAAAATATTATATCGCAAAGTGGCTTATTCAATCCGGAAATAAACACTCTTAAGGCGTCCTCCCTATATTTTTTATTCAAGGAACTGATAAGGTCGCCCTGCTCACCGTGTGTCATGATATTCTTATTCACGATGAGAGTTAGTTTTTTCTCAACCTCATCGTAGAACTCTACAATTGTTAGGTTGCCTTAACGCAATGTAGACATTTCCTGTTCTATTAAATAGACAGGACGTTTATCCGCATACGTGAAGTCCAACCTTGAAATGATTGGCCTAAAATTTAGGACAGTATTAAAGGAAGATTACACAGAGTCTGCGGAACCTACAACTTTATTGCGTATGATAGCTACCGCTTGGTAATGTCTAGAGCTCCCTTTGTATCCTCCTTCATAAAACATAACGACTTTGTTCAACCTTTGAATTCGGGCAGAGTCTTTACAACGTCGAGCGATTCGTCACAACTTATATTTTGGTTCATAGTCACGGGCACAAATTCCTTTACTTGAGTAGGAGTTTCTATGCGTGCTAGCCTCTGTGTAAGGGCTTTAATCAGCCCCTGGAAATTCCTACGTGCTTTGTCCGTGGCTACCCTAACAGCTGCGTTTAACATAGTCTAAATCACTTGAGAGTCCATTTTCAAATTTTCAATTTTACTATTAAAATTATTTTAGTTTAATTCTTTTCTACTTGGATTTTTAATGTATCCCTGGTAAAGCCTTTCTAATAATGCACTCGATCTTATGTTTATATTTAGAAAATTTTACAACCTTTGAAAAAATAATAAAATGTCATTTGTTCGCTCTCAGTAAAAATATTTTAGAAATGCCTCTTTTAGTTTCGCAAACATTTTTCAATGGCGAATACGCTCAGTTACTATTTTTTTATAGTAATTTCACCAAATTAATTTTAAACACAAATGCCTATATTTTTCAATGACGAATAATACAGTCTGCGGACATCCGTGCTGTTCAGACGTGTTTATTAGCGCTCGATCTTGTGGTTTTCTTGTATGTGCTAAAGTGAAAAACTGTGTTGCTGTTTTTGCTTGGTCACTTAATTCTACAATGCCGTGCGTGTGTGGGCAAAAAGTTAATCGTCTACAACCCAACACGCAATGTGCTAAGTGCCGTGAAATTTTTCATTTACCCTGTGTAAATATTTTGCAGGCTGACCTTGATTTTTTGAATAAATCTTGCAAGCCGTTCTATTGTAAAGCGTGTACCAGTGTGCGCCGCGGTTCCATTCGCTCACCGCCTTCTCTCAACCAAATCAACGTACTGGCCGGTAATGAAAAATCTTTAAATATCGCTAATAATATGGATTCGCTGTGTGATGGCTCACTGGGTGGAGCACAGCATAAAGGCAATGACCAACAAAACAATGAAGATAAGTACAATGAGCAATGTACAGTGAACGAAATGTTGAAATCAATGCTAAGTGAAATTGCTGCAGTTAAGGCTGATAACCGCTGTGGTCGAGTTGTTAGCGGTGCGTGCTATAACTTGATATGCCGGTGAGTTCGAGGTTCGAATCTCAGTCAGGGCGAGCAAAATCTTAATAATAGAAAAAGTTTTTTCTAATAGCGGTCACCCCTCGGCAGGCAATGGCAAAGCTCCGAGGGTATTTCTGCCATGAAAAAGCTTCTCATTAAATACATCTGCCGTTCGGAGTCGGCACAAAACTGTAGGTCCCTCTATTTGTGGTATAATATAAAGACGCACACCACAAATGGTAGGAGAAGCTCGGCCAAACACTGAGCTATATAGTGTACGCGCCAAAATTATATTATATTATATTATATAAGGCTGATAACGTTCGGATTCTTTCTATGCTTAATTCGGCTCTTGACGAAAAAAATCAATTGCTTGCTAAAGTCAACGACCTGCAAGCTCAACTGAGCTCTATGCAAAAAACAATGTGTGACTCTAATATTGTTGCTGTTAGCGACATTAAAGACTTAAAAGCGGAGATCGCTCAACTAATACTAACAATTAACAATAAAACAGTTGGTAAAAACATCGCTGCATGTGTAATTGATAAAAACAAAACATTAACGGGCTCTAATGCTGAGCTTAACCTCTCCAAAATAACTTGCTCCGGTAAGCCTGCCACAGTTAGGGCCGATTGCACCATCTCTGGTTACAATTACCGGCGGTTAGCAGCAATTCAGCTTACTATTCAGCGCTTGCTTAATTGACGGATGGTCTTAATCGGCGCTTTGAGTTCCGATTAAGCGCTTAACCGGAGATGGTGCAAACGGCCCTTAATGCTTTTGTATACTGGCCAGTGTTGCCAGGTCTACCTCCTTTTGGGTAGATCTACCTACTTTTCACCATTTACACCTATCTACCTCTTTGTGTTGAAATTCTACCTATTTTTCAAGTTGACTTGGCAATACTATTTTTTATTTATGATTGCAACTCTACACACAGCTTCACAAATCCACGTCTTTTATCTGTCATTTGAGTAGTAAAAATGAAAATGTCCAGTGACGAGGAATATACAACTCCAGAAAAAAAAGTGAAAAAAGGCACTACGACCAAAAGTATTCTAAACTGTGGGAAAAGCAGTATTCGTTTATTGAAAAAAGTAAAAAAGGCGAATATTATTTTTATTGTCAAGTGTGCAATAGCGATTTGAAATGTGGAAGTGGCGTTTATAATATAAGTAAACATGCTAGTAGCAGTAAGCACTTAGAATATGTAGAAGGTTCGTGAAATTTATTGCAATGATAAATCGAACCAAAATGCTTGCTTTTAGATCTAAGTAGCAATTAAGTAGGGATAATGTAAATATTAATCTTTTTCATAGGTAAACGTCATTAGCCACAGATAACTTCGTTGTTGGTATCCTCATCTAAATCACTACAATTTAAAACAAAGTCGGGAGAGATAAAAATGGCGTGTTTTTTGGCAAAACATAACCTTTCATTCAATATTGCAGGTATGCACATGTGTTCATATTTGTTATGTTTTTAAAAACAATTCAATATAAATTTGCAATGATTTCATCCTCTAGGAGACCTGAAAAACCTTGTTCAATCTGTTTGCACAGATTCTGAAATTGCGAAGAACATCACGTTTGCAAGAACCAAAGCACATGCAATCGTTACAAATGTAACAGGATCGGTTGCAAAAACTAAGTTGATTCAATTGTTGCAAACCGAAAAATTCTCCCTTATAGTCGATGAAAGTACGGATCGGTCTACGACAAAACATCTGGCTCTAATTGCCAGAACTGCGAAGAAGTTTGAGGTTAAGGACAATTTTTTGACATTGATTGCTGTTGTGGGTAGCCCCGCCAGTCCTGCACAAAAGTGTAGCAGAATTTATGCAGCATAAAAAAATACCATACCTGGAGAACATGATCGGCTTTGCAGCAGATGGCACCAACTCCATGTTTGGGAAAACCCATTCTTTGTCAAAGCTTTTCCAGGACGAAATACCAAATTTATTTTTGATGAAATGCATTTGCCTCCGTTTTCATTTATGCGCATCATATGCTTGTAAATCTCTGCCAAGATTTGTAGAAGACTTTGCCAGAAATGTCTACAGCTATTTATGTAATAGCTCAAAACGTATCGGTGACTATACTGAGTTTCAGGCCTATGTAAATGTCAAACCCCACAAATTGCTAAAGCCAGCCCAAACGAGGTGGCTATCCCTTTTGCCAGTAGTGCGTAGACTCTTGGAGCAATTGCCAGCTCTCAAGCTTTACTTTCAAGGAGCCTTCTACAATGATAAGATACCAGCAGCAGGACCTATCTTGGAAAACTGTATAGATCCCTTTTTGGTGCTTTACTTGGAGTTTTTTAACTTTGTTTTACCATATTTCCATACACTTAATGTACAAATGCAGTCAGAAAGACCCAAACTTTACTTATTGTATCACCAAATTTTTTCTATTTATAAAACTCTGTTGGAATGTTTCATAAAGCCAGAACTGCTAGAAACATCAGTTGAAAATGAAATTTTGGATTTGGATTTCGAATCGTCCGACAATCATACGCCTTTGAGTGAAATTTACCTAGGAGGTAAGGCCATGACACTTTTGAGTGAACAAAAATTTATGGAAACAGCCCAAGGAGAAGAAATAAAAGAATTCAAGGAAAACTGCACTAAATTCTACATAGAAAGTGTTAAACAAATCAGACAGCGATTTCCGTTTGAAGATAAGGAACGTAAGAAGTTAAAAAGTCTCTGCTTTCTCAACCCGGAGC
The DNA here is from genome assembly GCA_963971545.1 of Philophylla caesio. Taxonomy (NCBI): domain Eukaryota; kingdom Metazoa; phylum Arthropoda; class Insecta; order Diptera; family Tephritidae; genus Philophylla; species Philophylla caesio. The sequence goes on along the minus strand of OZ020609.1, from coordinate 26,918,274 downwards.
CTTTAATATCACGCCGCTCACAGCCTTCAATTGCGCATGTAGCAACATTATTTCCAGGTTGATTGAAAATATTTAGTATTTATATACATATGTATTTGATTTTAGTAAATGTCTTAATTTTTTTATTTAAAGGTTTTTGCTCGCAAAACTTTACAGAGTTGGACACAGAATGGAGACTTTTACGCAACACTACCTTTCCATTCACAAAAGATGAAATTGACCAGATTGAAGAATTCTGGATGTATGTCATGAACGTAAAAAATGGAAACAACACACCAATGTTTCCGCTGCTTATCGAATTTGTTAATAATTTGTTCGTTTTGCCGCACAGTAGTGCGAATGTCGAGCGATTATTTTCAAAAATCAATTTAATGAAGACCTGTACACGGAACCAGCTCAATACGGAAACTCTAGAAGGACTTCTGCACACAAAAAGATTTGTGGAAACTGGTGAAGACCCTACTGCAGAACACATAGAAATTTTCAAAAATTCAATGTATAATATGGAAAATTGAAATAAAACGGAAAATTTAATATTATTTTTTATTTATTTATTTACAATAAAGGTTTATGTACAAGTATGTAGATCTACCTATTTTATTATAAGGAAAGTATGGAGGTCTACCTACTTTTCAAACCATTTCTCCCTGGCTCAAAAATTGGAGCGGTTGCTGTTAACAACTCGTCAAATGGTATTCGCAACAATAACATTGGTGCCAAAAAGATAAGAAAACGTCAGCCTCTTGCTGTTGGATGTAATTCTAATGCGGAACTGGACGTCGATATTCGCTTAAAGTGGGTTCATCTGTGCTCCTTTAAGCCTCCTTCAGTTTCATCGGGGAATATTGTCGAATATGTTTCCAAACATACATGTATTGACAAGTCTTTGCTTTCTTGCTGTAAACTTATAAAAAGTGGTACAGTTATTGAATCACTGAAAAGAGTAAATTTTAAATTGGGGATACCGTCTTTGCATTATAATAAATTACTCGATCCGAATATCTGGCCATCCAATGTTGAAGTGCGCCCCTTCAAGTTTTTTCCAAAGCCCATAGAGTCAACGCCAACCACATGAGTGCGGATTCAACTCCCAACCTCAATGCTAATGCGCCAGTTACTAATTATACATTGTATTACCAGAATGTAAGCGGTATGCGTACAAAATCTTTACAGTTTCGTCGTGAACTATCTTTGCATGAATACGATTTTTTTGCTATCACGGAAACTTGGCTAAACGATGCCATATTATCAACTGAATTTTTTGATGACTACTATGTACATTGTGTATCGCGCTGATCGCTGCCCGAAAGCATCGGGCCTGGAAAGAGGTGGCGGTGTTCTTTTTGCGGTGAGAGCCGACTTATGTAGTAATATTATTAGTTTAATTATTGTTGATAAGCAGATTGAACATATTTGTGTTAAGGTTAAATTTGGTAATAGGTCTGTTATATTTTTATTATCTTATATTCCACCGAGCAGTGGTATCAATATATACCAAAATCACTTGGATAATTTTAACTTTATTGTTAATAATTTTAAGGATAGTGACGAGATTATTTTCCTTGGTGACTTCAATTTACCTAACATCTCTTGGTTTAGATCTAAAAATAGTCTTTTACCATCTAATGTTAAATCTGACATAGATTTGCAAGTCATAAGTACACTGTTTTCTAATGGCCTGAACCAGTGTAATTCCATCTTAAACGATAATGGTAAAACTTTAGATCTTATATTTGCAACTCACGATTTGAAGGTCAATTGCGATGAATGTCTAGCACCAATGTTAATAAATAGTATTCACCACAAGGCGCTTGTCCTAAAGTTTACATTCTATAAGTTTGCCAGTGAAACAGCTGACATCAAGCTAGAATACGATTACTCCAAGGCAAATCATATTGCAATCAAGGACTTTCTGAATAATATTGATTGAAAGTTATTAATGCAGTCACATTATCTAATTTCCTCCTATGGCGTCATGCGACAGAAATTTGCCGAAGCCATCCATAACTTTGTCCCAATGAGACACTCGACGATGAGGAACAAACCACCTTGGTTTAATCGAAGGCTTTGCCATTTAAAAAATGTTAAAAATAAAGCATTTAAGAAGTTCAAAGCAAGCAACAATGAAATTGATCGTCTTAATTTCATTAACTTGAGAAAACAGTTTGACTGTTTACATAATTTTCTGTTTAGGCAATATGTACTAAATGTTGAATCGAAATTAAAATACAACCCCTCTGGTTTTTGGCACTATGTTAATTGTAGAAGGAAAATTACTGGTCTTCCATCTACCCTCGAGTTTGATGGTACAGTGTCCGATAATGTGTTGGATTCGTGTAATCTTTTTGCAAAATTCTCTCAAAAAGTGTATGTTAAGTATGATACGCCATTCATTAACAATAGTTTCCCTTCAGCAAATACCTTGAATTGCCTTGATATCTCTGCGGATGACGTACTATCTGCAATCTCAAATCTAAAATCTAGTCCGAAAGTTGACGTAGAAGGACTCTCCTCAATACTTTTCAAAAGTTTTTCAGAGGAAGTAGCTAAACCAGTTGCTTTCCTTTTTCAAAATTGTCTGAATAATGGAATTTATCTCCATTTTTGGAAACTATGCTCCATAGTCCCTATATTCAAATCTGGCGATCGTAATGATATTAACAATTATAGGCCTATTGTCAAACAAAGCACGCTGGCGAAATTGTTTGACTTTATAATCAATAATAAATTATTTGAACACGTCCACAGTGCCATTTCAATATACCAGCATGGGTTTTTTCCGGGTAGGTCGACAGAAACCAACCTGACTCTTATTTTTTTTTTTTTTTTTTTTTATATATCCGTGCGTCATGCGGATGCGCCCCTCGCGTCGGTCGGGCGGGTATGGAGGAATACAACCGTTGGGATTATTATTATTATTATTATTATAATAAGCTCTCTGGAGCAACACGCTCAAATGGACGTTCTTTATACGGACTTTTCTAAAGCGTTCGATAAAGTTAACCATACGATCCTCTTGGATAAACTATGTAGTTATGGTATAAGTGGGAAGCTCCTTGATTTTTTCTTCAGTTTACTGAATGGTCGTAAGCTTGTTGTTAAAGTTGACTCATTTGAGTCAAAAATTTTAGTTGACGCATGGTCAGGCATACCCCAAGGGACTCACCTCGGTCCGCTGCTATTTCTAATTTTTATAAACGATTTGCCAAACTGTTTTAAGTTTTCTTAATGTTTAATGTTTGCCGACGACGTTAAGCTCTTCCTGAAAGTACGTCATTTGGGAGATTGTATCAATCTTCAAGCCGATCTTATTGAATTTGAGAAATGGTGTATCAACAACCATTTATACCTTAATATTGATAAATGTTGCGTTGTGACTTATTCTAAGAAGCCTGAGAGTATTCTTTATAGTTATTTTCTAGGCCATTGTTCTCTCAAACGTAGCTATGAAGTAAAGGATCTGGGGGTTATTTTTGATTCGAAACTTTCATTTTCAAAACATATTGATTACATTGTCTGTAAGTCATTCGCTATGCTTGGGTTCATACGAAGAAATTCTGAAGACTTCAAGGACCCCAATACTTTAAAATCTCTTTACATTTCATTAGTAAGAAGTCGCTTGGAATATTGTGCTTTGGTATGGAATCCCTACTATTGGATCCGCTCAAATAAGATTGAAAAAGTCCAAAGGGTATTTACGAAATTTGCTTTTTTGAAGTTGCACTGGCAAGATGGTCCTCCTTCATATATTGGTAGAAGGAAACTGCTTGGTCTGCAATCTCTCCACGAGAGAAGAATTTGTCTTTCATTAACCTTCGTTTACAAATTAATTAATGGTAGCATAAATTGCCAACAACTTAGTAACTTTCTCACTATGTATAATTCTGAAAGAGATCTTAGGAACAAGCGCTTATTTGTAGAATCTTTTCATAAGAACAATTACTCATATAACGAGCCGATAGCTAGATGCCTGCATTTATGTAATACCTACAATAATGTTATTGATTTTAATGTTAACTTATACAGGTTTAAATTAAGTTTACTCGCTTTATTTAATTAAATTTATCAATTAGTCTGTAAGAAATTTCTTTGTAGACTGAAAGCAAATAAATAAATAAATAAATAAATAATAATTTCGCCAAATAAATTTTAATTACAAATGCTATTCTTATTCAGTTTAATAATTTCACAAAATTTTTCAAAAAAGAATACGTTTAATTGTTCTGTTTTTTCAATAATAATTTCACCAAATGAATTCTAAACACAAATGCTTATATTTTTCAATGACGAATAATAATAATTTCACAAAATAAATTTTAATTATGTACAAATGCTATTCTTTTTCAATTTAATGATTTCACAAAATTCTTCAAAGAAGAATACGTTTAATTGTTCTGTATGTTCAATAATAATTTCACCAAATGAATTTTAAACACAAATGCTTATATTTTGCCGATCACTTTACTTACAAAATTACTAGCTCCTTAGAATATCCCATTTTATCCGGAAAATACAGATGTTATTAAATAATTTCAGATTTTTTTTGCTAGATAGTTGATGCTGGAGATCCTTGATGTGCCCTTTTTTTGATAGATAGTAGATGCTGGAGACCTTTGAAGTGTCCTTTTTTGCTGATAGTAGATGCTGGAGACCTTTGATGTGCTCTTTTACGTTGGGCGCCAATTAGCGGGACACAGTTTTATACTTGAATTTTTTTATTTTTATTACATTAAACTGCCAGCCAAATGCTGCCAAATACCAGTAGAGCAGAAAAGCTAATGCTAACAATATTTAGAATTATACCTAATTATATCCTAACTGGCGCTGCAGTTGTTGCCGCGCGATATTCTACAGCTGCTGCTGGCGTCGCAGTTTTGGATACGCTGTTTTGGTGTTAGCTTGTTCTCACGCTAATGCTGTTAGTGTCATGCGCTTGTAGCAATTCCGTTCTCATTTAAAGTGCTGACACTATTTCTGCTACGTTAGTAAACAGGTACGCTTGTAGCAATTCCGTTCTCATGGAAAGTGCTGACGCTATGTCTGGCACGTTAGCGACCAGTTGCGCGTGTAGCTCATTGCTGGGTGTTAACTTATAACGGGTGTTTTTTTTTAGGGGTATAGAACTTCGAAATGAAATAAAACACAAGAAAATCATTTTAAGGTCCATCAATTTGGCTTTATTGGAAGGATAATTTTATGCCATTAATGTTTAAATATGATTTCGGGCATGTGGCCGCCGCGGCTGGCTCGAATAAAGCCAATTCTACAGGTCCAATTTTCAACCACTTTTTCGAGCATATGGGGCCGTATGTCAGCAATAACGCCACGAGTGTTGGCTTCCAATTCCCCTAACGTTTCTGGTTTGTTGGTGTAGACGAGCGACTTCACATATCCCCAAAGAAAATAATCCAATGGTGTCAAATCACACGATCTTGGTGGCCAATTGACAGGTCCATTCCGCGAAATTATGCGCTCAGCGAATGTTTCCTTCAATAAATCGATTGTGACGTGCGCTGTGTGGCATGTAGCGCCGTCTTGTTGGAACCACAACTCATCCACATTCATGCCATCCAATTCGGGAACAAAATAGTCGGTTATCATGGCTCTATACCGGTCTCCATTAACGGTAACTGCCTCTCCAGCATTATTGCGGAAGAAGTATGGCCCAATGACTCCACCAGCCCATAGAGCACACCAAACAGTCAGTTTTTGTGGATGTAATGGCGTTTCAAGGGTCTCATGTGGATTCTCTTCACTCCAAATGCGGCAATTTTGCTTGTTGACGTAGCCATTCAACCAAAAATGAGCCTCATCACTGAACAAAATTTTGCGATGAAAATCAGCATCGAGATCAATCTCATTTTCGGCCCATACACCAAAATCACGACGCATTGCATGGTCTCGCGGCTTTAATTCTTGCACAAGCTGGATCTTGTAAGGTCGCAAGCCAAGATCTTTGCGCAAAATCTTCCATAAAGTTGATGGACAAAGCTCCAATTGCTGTGCACGGTGGCGAATCGATTCATTCGGGTCCTCTTCAACACTTTGCTCTACAGCGGCAATTGTTTCTTCGGTGCGCACTGTTCGACGTCTCTGCGGATGCGTATTATCACATAGAGTAAACGTAGTGCGAAAACGATCCATGGTTAACCGAATTAATTGCTCTGATGGACGATTATGTCGACCACAAAATGGACGGAGCTCACGGTAAACTTCGCGAACTGAACCATTATTTTCGAAATAAATTTGCACGATTTGCAAGCGTTGTTCTTTTGTCAACCTGTTCATGATGAAATGGCAAACCAAACTGAACATAAATGACATTAGAGTTGCCAAATTTGGCCACAAACTGCTAGTTTTATCTCTATTCGAAAAACAAACCCGTAAAAAAAACACCCTTTATGAGCCAAACCGAAACCTTTGATAGGTCAACGTCCCAGAGATGGACTCACTCCATTTATTCGGCTCTTTAGCTACACCGGGGTGGATTTTTTGGGCCAAATTTAGTAACAGTTGGTCGTCGCCGAGAGAGAAAATGGAGCTCCCTGTTCACATGTTCAACTAGCGGGAGGGGCCGAATGGTTAGCTGCGTAAGGAACGTATTTTCGATCACCTTTAAAAATGAGTACCCCAAGTAGAGAGATTGCAAGGTCTTTCGACTGAAGCTGAGAATTTAGTGAATTCCCGTCCTTTAACTTATTTTCCGCTCAAAAGCGACGCCTCATCACTTTCTATTAAATTGCTTAAACGACATTCACACAACGAGTGTAGATGGCAAAATTTTCCTGCGAAAATATTGACAAATACTTCTGAAAATTAAACAAACTTTCTGAAATATATACCCACACTTTAACGAAGAAGTAAATGGTGTCTTATCTGTGACGAGAATGAAAGAAGAGGCGAATGGATACGAGTTATCGTTGTGCGTACTCAAATTAATGAGCCTAATAACGAAAAACGCAACTGTTCTGGTTCAATGCTTTATTTCAACAACCACCTTTTACATCTGCGGTATGAACTTATATATTTAAAAAATGTTGGAAAACAAACAGTTACCCTGACATCGGATGATTTTTGAAAGAAACAAAAATTAATAACAATTTAATGTGCTGTTATGGTAGGCAGAGAAAAGTACTTACATATGTAGTTATCAATATACGAATGCACATACATATAAAAGAAATAACATAAGCATGTACCTAGTATGTTTATATATACAGTCCGGCTTTGTTTATCTAGTTAAGTATGTGAGTAAATACGCAATGCAATACTGTATGTGCATTCCTTTTTAAAGTAACATAATCGTTTTTACATAAGTAAGAAAGGTAGGAGCAATCGTCGCCTGGAATGCTTTATGTATTTAGTATATACGTATGTATGTACAGGCACAGTGGTACGAATTGTTAAATATTAAACAAATTTAACTTGCTCCAACATACTCCGGCCGTTGAAAGGTTCCTTTCAAAATATTATTTTTCGATTGGCAAGGGAGCTATTTTGTGCACTGGACGGCGTAAGGTCCCTCGCTTGGGGACAATGTCAACCACGCGTACACGCCCATCTGCTCCTGGGCACGTATATGTGATGCGACCGAGTGTCCATTGTTGTGGTGGCGAATAGTCATCGTGAATAATAACGAGTTGACCAGGAAGCGTCGCCACAAGTCCCACATCCGCTATTTTAAATAAGTGATACGCTGCCAACTAGTTAGACGTGACTCCTTTATGGCGCTAAGTTGTGGCTCCGGCATTGTTTTTAACGAAGTACCAATAAGCAAATGTGCTGGAGTTAGCGCCTCACCATCATTTGGATCATCACTTAATGGGGTAAGAGGCCGCGAATTCAAGATGGCCTCTACCTCGATCATTACTGTTTGAAGTTCTTGAAATGTCAAGTTGGACTGGGAGATGTTTTTCAGCAGCAGAGTCTTCATCGACTTTACGGCAGCTTCCCACAAACCGCCAAAGTGAGGAGCTCATGGAGGGATAAATCGAAATTCAAAACCTTATATGCTGCTAAACTGCTCCAAGTCTCCAAGTTTGTAACGTTGTCACAATACATTCGATACGGTATGCCGCGTCTTCTGATAAACCGCTTCAAAGAAAGAATAAAGCTTTCGATGAAAAGCAGACAAATACTGCGAGATATGTTTTGTAAGGTGGCTTTCCACGAATGCGGTACGATGTTAAGAATGGGCCGCACAGGTCAACACCAACAACCAAAAAGGGGCGCTGCCCAAGTAGACGATCAGCTGGAAGAGAACCCATTATTTGTTGCACCAACCTTGGTTTGTAGTGATAACAATGCACACAAGAGTTGACTACCTTCCGCACCAGTTCCCGCGCATTTATTACCCAAATTTGCAACCGCATAATTCCGATTAACACCTTTGGGCCTGCATGCTTGTTGGTTAGATGCAAATGTTCCACATATTTGCGCGTAATGTGATTTTGTTTTGGCAATAACGCAGGAAACTTCGCACTGTAGTCGATGGGTGCCTGATTGAGACTTCCGCCCACTCGTAAAACTGATTTAGTTGAGACTTGCAACGGTGTCTCGACCAAAAATGGTGTCAGTCTTTGTAATTCCGGCTTTAAAGTTTTGCTTGCTTTAAGCAACTTTATTTCTTCTGTATATTGCGAGTGCTGAATGGACGAAACGATGTATAAAAATGTCTGATGGAGTTCATCTGGTGATACGAATAAGACATTTTTTTGAGGTTTTGTTAGGTGCAATTTTGTTGAACGGTCGCAAAATAAATGTCAGGCCATGCTTCTGGATCGCTCGAGAGAAACATTGGTCCTTTAAACCATGTAGTATTCAATAGTTCACGTGCCATGCAACCGCGGGATACAATGTCAGCCGGATTTTGCTTCGTTGGTACGTATCTCCACTTAATGTCTACAGAGGTCTCCTGCAGCTACGAAACGCGATTGGCAACAAAACAATTTAGAGTTGATGACGGCATTTTTATCCACTGCAAAACAATCTGTGAATCAGTCCAGAAGAAAATGTTATTAATATATTTAGTCAATTTAGTTTTTATTTTGATCCATGTTTAACATAGTAATACAGCTGCGCACAACTCCAAGCGAGGTAATGAAACTGCCTTTATTGGGGCAACCGATGTTTTGAACTGGCCATTTATATTCGCGCGAAGATAGATGCAACAGCCATATGCATCTGTAAAGCCATGTACCACACATTTATAGGCCAAAACTGATTGTACATACCTGGGTACTTCAATGTAATTTAAATGTTGTAAGTCTGCCTCGATTTGCTTCCAGTGGTTACTCAATTCATTAGGTAGCACCTCGTCCCATCCAACGCGACGTATCCAAAGTTCTTGTACGAAAATTTTACACCGAACTATCACTGTACTTAACAAGCCTAATATATCATACAAACGTGATACAGTTGACACGACAGACCGCTTTGTTGGATTTTCGATGACCGGCAGATCATATCTAAAACAGAAAAGATCATCCAGTGGTTTCCATGACATGCCGAGAGCCTTTGTGACATCCATTTCTTCGATCCGTATTTGGAATTCTTTAGAGTCTGTGCGCCACTCGCGATGACTACATTTCCATTTAGCTAGCTGTAGGCCTGCTTTTGCTAACAGCATGGTTGATTCAGCGGTTTTGGTGTGTAACTCGCTTATATTATCTGCACCCGTTAATAGATCGTCTACATACATATCAGTTTTTATCGTTGCAGAGCCGATGGGAAACCTTTCTTTGTGAAGGTCTGCAATCGAGTGAAGACTCCTGATGGCCAAAAACGGTGCACATGCCATGCCGTACGTAACCGTGTTTAACTGAAAGAGACTTAGAGGTTGCTGTACAGATGTTCTCCAGTAAATTAATTGATATTTACGATCTTGCGGTTCTATGACAAATTGTCGATACATTTTGCAAATGTCTGCGGTAATTCCGTAACGATGTAATCGAAACGCTAATAGAGTTAAGATAAGATTTTGCTGAATTGTGGGCCCAACCATTACCATATCGTTGAGTGAGCACTGTACCGTGGTCGGAGCAGACGCATCGAATACAACACGCAAATTAGTTGTAGAACTCTCTGGCCGTAGCACATAGTGGTGTGGTATAACGCAATGTGGTGATGTCAGTTTTAAATCGCGGGTTGGGCTCATATGCCCAAGATCCAAATATTCTTGGATGAAGGCTGAATACATTTCTTTTAGTGAAGCATCGCGTTCAAGGCGTCGTTCGAGTTGGAGAAACCGTCGTTTAGCCATATCGATAGATTCCCCTAGTAAATTTGGAGACTGCTTGAATGGTAATGAGACTTGAATGCGGCCATTTGTAAGCACCTTTGTGTGCTCCTTGTTGTCTAACTTTCCACCAACAATCTAGCCTAATGAGGTATTGAAGAAACGTGCCGAATTCTCACTAGGAGTTAGATTGTTACCGACGAATATTTCAAAAAAAATGTGCGAACCTAGCAACAAATCGATTTTCTGTGGTTTGAAGAAAAGCGGATCAGCTAGTTGAATACCCTCTGGTAGATTCCAGTAGGAAGTGTCCAAACAATGTTCGGGTTGATGAAGCGAGATCCGTTTTGTGACAGCAAACTCTGAGGTAAATTCGTTTATAACGGTTTTGACTGAAAATCGCAACTTGGTACGAACATCAGAAATGCCAGAAATCTCTTGATAGTTTCGCTGAAAACCAAGTTTAACCCTTCTGTTACATTAAGGTCATTTGATGACCTTTTTTTGTTTATTTTTTTCTTAAATCTTGATAGGAACAAAATTTTTTTATTATTTTTCATGAATTCCTGTAATGAGGTAAATCCATTCGCAGGAACATAAAAATTTTGATTTTGTGTTATCAAACAAGCGCCAGCATCAAGAGTTACGTGTGTATACCATAAGGTCATTCAGTGACCAGCAGCTACTTTACACGCGAAGTTTGAAATTCGCCTTTTTTTGTGGTTTGATTTTGTGTGCAAAAGCAAATATTCGTTGATTTTATATAAAATGGATAGAGTACAAACTTCGGTAAGTATTTTAACTCATAAACTAGTTTATTGGTTTTGGATTTATGAAGTGAAATACGGTTTCGTAGCGAAATCGTCTGACAGAAAGCCAACTACAGCAGATAATTATGATGATGAGGATATTGATGAGCGCAGTGAAGTTCAGGACGAAGACTATGTAGTGGAAGAGCTTGATGGCGAAGATTCTTCGGACGGATATTTTGAGAGTGGTGACGAGGAAAGCTTTGTGCCTATATTGGAAAATGAAAGTAACATTGCCGCGTATTACTCGAAGGATAGAGATATTGAGTGGTCAATGGAGCCGGTTGAACACAATAGGGCTAGGACCAGGGTAGAAAATATAATTCACGGGAGACACGGAGTTACTGCATATGCAGTGCACCGCATTTCCAATATCAAGGAATCCTTCGATCTATGCTTCACGGGCCGAATGAAACAAATTATATTTCAATTCAGTAATATGGAGGGCGCCAAAAAAATTGGGGAGAGCTACAAACAAATGGATGAAATAGAATTTGATGCCTTTTTAGGTATTTTAATATTAGCAGGTATATAAATAAGTATATATTTATACCTAACATATATGTACATAAACATAAAAATATATACAATTACAGGTGTATATCGTTCACATGGAGAAAGTCTTCGAGCTACAATGTCACTTGGAAGGTTTCTTGAAATTAATCGTGTTTTGAGGTTCGATGACAGGGATAATCGCAGGACTCGTAGACAGTACGATAAACTTGCCCCAAGTCGCGACTTGTACGAGAAATGGGTGGCTAATTTACCGCTACTATATGTACCATACGAAAATATTACAGTAGATGAGCGACTTATACCTTTTAGGGGCAGATGCCCATTCTTGGTTTATATGCCAAGTAAGCCAAGCAAATACGGAATGAAAGCATGGGTTGCTGCCGATGTTCGTACAAAATATTGCCTAAAGTTCCAAATTTATTTAGGGAAAGAGTCAACGTCTGCTCCCCCCAAACGAAACCAAGGCCAACGTGTTGTATTGGATCTAGTTAGTGGGTATGAAGGACGGAATGTGACAACCGATAACTTTTTTACCACTCGAGATTTGGCACTAAAGTTATTAGATAAGAAAATAACATTGGTAGGTACCGTAAGAAGTAATAAAATATTCTTACCGGTTTGTGGCACTAAGCAGGAATTAAGACGTTTGCCAGTACTAAGCAGTCGGCACTTCTTCAATGGACAAGTTACGCTTGTTCAATACATACCCAAAAATATAAGATGGTTACTGTTTTGAGCACTATGCACCATGATAAACACGTTATCGAAAACCACCCAAAAAAGTTGCCAGAGATCATCGGGTTCTATAATTCAACAAAATCAGGAGTGGATACAATTGACCAGCTTGTAGAAACGAATACATGCAAACCACAAACTAATCGCTGACCTGTTGCAATTTTTTCAATTGAATTCTTATGTTTTATGGACAGAATGCAACAAAAACATACAAGCGAAGACTTTTCCTTGAAAAACTCGGCTTAGACCTTCTTCATGGAGAAATTGTACGTAGAAAACGTTTACCAAGAACTCAGTCGTCAGCAGATATTGTGCGAAATGTTCGGGCAGAAGCTGAACAACCGAGTACTTCGGCAGCAGCTATTCCAAAAAAAAGAAAAGCTAGTCAATGATCCACCTGCGCAGTTTGTCCTAGCTCTATTTGTCGCAAAACATACGAACACTGTACTATTTGTAAAAAACCCGTATGTCCACAACACCGAACAACGGTTACAGTTTCTACAACCTTTTGCCTTGATCATAATAAATAAAATTGCACCATATATATTTATAGATATATATATAAACCGATAAATAATTATTAAAACTAATAAATGTTAAAAGCAGCAACTAAAATTATAAATTTGTTTGCCGATATTGATATAAAACATAGGTCAGGTCATTACATGACCTTAACATCACATGTGTAAGTTTTTCTTAATGTAACAGAAGGGTTGAGTCATTTTGCCAGCTCTTCGGTAATGAAATTTATCTCAGAACATGAATCGAGGAGAGCTCGCGCTGTTTGAAAGTTACCATATTTATCTTTGATTAGTACAAGAGCCGTTGGAATAAGTGCACGGCGAGAACCTTGTGATACTAACGACAAAACTGGCGGTTGCGCCGCGGAAACTTCACTGTTATCCCCCGAAGTGGGGCGATGTAAAGCGGTATGGTGTAAATTATGGCATACCCGGCATCTCGGTTTGGAAGGGCATTTGGAAATCGTATGCTCTTTACGCAGACAGTTAAGACAAAGATTCAACTGTTTAGCCAACTTGTACTTATCAACTACTGAAAGCGGCAAGAACTGCGGACAATTAGCTAAATGATGATCTATTGACTGACATTTTGAACAAAATGATGTTGATTGCCTTTGTGCAGTTAATAGTGAGCTTGATGACTGCCTATGATGTGCATCTTTGACCCTTTCATGATGCTGTTTTATATTACTTTCGAGGAATTGGCAATGATGACTTAAAGTATCGTAGCAGAATTCCCAGGACGGTAGATTTTCGAAGTCTTGTTTTCTGTCATACGTTAATTTTGATTCAACATCTACCTTTGATAAAACTAATTTAATGATAATAGCGTTCATAACGTCAAACTCGGAACCCAAGGATAACAACGAACTTCGGAGAGCAGACACTGTCTCTAAAATAGTGCGAAGAACTGATGCCTCCGACTTTGGCATCGTTTGAATATTAAACAAGCTTGTTATGTGGTCTAAAAATATTAACGCGCGTTTGTCATAGCGCTCTGCAAGGTGCTTGAGTGCCTTTGCGTAGTTTTCCTCTGACACTTGGAACGGGGCAACCAAGTTCAATGCGTTGCCAGACAAAGAACTCAATAAGTAGTTAAATTTGTCAACGGTTGGTATAGATTCATCATCATGAACCAAGTTTTTGAAAGATGTAATGAAACGATTATATTCACCATACTTGCCGTCAAAGTGCGGTAACTTCAATGAAGGTAGACGACTTTTGGGAAAGATATTGGATCGGTTTAACACTACACAGGTGTCATCAAGCCTTTCCCTTTTTCCCTCACCTCTACGCTTTGCTGTCGTTATCTTTGCAGTATGGAATATCTCTTCAATTTCGGCGCGGTTCTCGTCTGATGGGTCTAACCTTTCAATCTGCGTTTGTAATTGACAAATTTGTTGAAAAAATGTCTCCAGAATCTCTGCTCGGCATTCAACGACTGCTAAATCAACCTCCTGTTCGATTGGGGATACCTTTTAAATTTCTTTCCATGGCAGCGCGTTGTTGGCGCAATCCCACTAATTGCTCCTCTGGCCTTTCTGCCTTTGGCTTACTCATGGCTGACGATGATTGAAATTCCAGTATGGTTTAGCTAGCATGCAATGACGATGTCGATGAATTCACAAGCGATTGCTAACTATGGCGATTCCTAATAGTACCGATTGTACTGGTAGTTATGTGCTAAGACTGCAGTTGCTCCAGGTATTCGAAGACAATTTCTCGACACGAAATTAGGACGAAACACCGTAGTAATAGTTTAAACACTATTACTTTAAAAATGCTGATACACGATTTAACGAATTCAGGACTTAAACATTTGCCAAGTATCAGTCCTGTCACGGTGGCCAATGTGCGTACTCAAATTAATGAGCCTAATAAAGAAAAACGCAACTGTTCTGCTTCAATGCTTTATTTTAACAACCACCTTTTACATCTGCGGTATGAACTTATATATTTAAAAAATGTTGGAAAACAAACAGTTACCCTGACATCGGATGATTTTTGAGAGAAACAAAAACTAATAACAATTTAATGTGCTGTTATGGTAGGCAGAGAAATGTACTTATGTAGTTATCAATATACGAATGCACATACATATAAAAGAAATAACATAAGTATGTACCAAGTATGTTTATATATACAGTCCGGCTTTGCTTATCTAGTTAAGTATGTGAGTAAATACGCAATGCAATACTGTATGTGCATTCCTTTTTAAAGTAACATAATCGTTTTTACATAAGTAAGAAAGGTAGGAGCAATCGTCGCCTGGAATGCTTTATGTATTTAGTATATACGTATGTATGTACAGGCACAGTGGTACGAATTGTTAAATATTAAACAAATTTAACTTGCTCCAACAATCCAAGTTATTCCGGCACCGGATGGTCAAATTTGATCAGCGACAAGACGACAACTGAAAATTTACTAGGACCGACTTATAAGCTAGCCGAGCGATTCATGGGGGTCAGAATATTGCTGAATATAATAACTTATTTTAAATTTGGAAAAAAAATCATTACATAGCCTTAATCAGACTTAAGTTATTTTTAACTTTTAATTTTTGTCATATCGTTAAAACGAAAATTTAACGAAGCGTTTTAAGCTCTTTCAAGGCTATACCGTTTATTTTCTTCCATTTCTAAGATACGTTCGCGGGTTGAGCAAAAGCAGGGTGTGGATAAAAGATAACAAAGCGCACATGTTATGCTGGACACCTAGCCTATACTACACCAAGACCGAAGCGCACGATGAACTATCGTACCCCTCCATAGGTGACCCTGTTCCCACCCAACACTATGACCCGGAGGATGTCTAAACTACCCTCCCCACCTAAGCCAGGGTTTCATCCGTCACCGTGCCCGTGGATGATTTGCAGTCAGGGTACTTTCGGTACTCCACAGCGACTGAAGATATGACCACGATCCTGGAGGGAAATCCAACCTCCAGGTAAACCGGAAGCACTAATCCCCTCGAGGAAAAGCTGAAGGTGACCGACTCTCCAGGCCCACTAAAGACACTCTCATAAATAGCCAACACCACTGCGCAGGACACTGGCAGAAAGGCAGCAGCTGAAGCAAATAACTTAGATCAACCGACTGCTCCAAAGCCATTAGAACTTACGTTAAGGCTCTGTGGGACCGTAGGGCAGCCCCGAATGACGGAGGCATAGAAAGGCTCTTTCGAATGGGCCGCCAGCGAAAAACGCTCCTCCGGGAGCGGGATAAACCACCCACTCGCACATACCACCGGATGGAACTGGAGCCTAAGAGACTGCCATCTCTGGAAGAAACCCCGAGTAGATCGAAAAGGCATAGGACCTCCTCCCCCTAACCATCAGACAACTGTAAGTCCGTGTTAATGGGTATCTGCAGGGTCTACAAGGCATACTCCAGTAGCATCTCGGCCCCGCACCAGTCGTCTGCGATCCCGGCTGGTATCAAGGGTGGATCACAATCGTCTCGTTTGCGGATGAGCACGCAGTCCGGCTCTACAAGGAGGTAATCTCCTCGGTGGGACAGCGGCACTACCACAACCGGATGAGATCCTCGAACTCATCCGCCTTGGGGACGAAGAACTACCCACCAGCGATTGCAGCATAGTACGAGTCGGCGACACCATGGAGAAGCAGCGTTACGTTGACCTTGTCTTCAACAATGCTTCTATCCCAGTGCTCGCGGATTGTGGTGGGGTTACTGTGCAGACGAGCTCTCATAATGCGGCTGCCTATATTACATCACAACCGACTGCTGATGGTGTGACGCCGAATTCTGTTCTTGAACCTGTGCTAAATCAGCCAGCCTCGTCACTGTACTCTCATGCTGGCGCCGCTCTCTAGTGCAGTAACTACTCAATCACCGTCTTATGCTAAAATTGCTACGCTTATACCGCCCCCTGTTAAAATTGCTCCAATTAATGCTCATAATCCTATGCATAGTGTTAACAAAAGTCCCAAATGGAATTTGGCACTCAAATCCACTCACCGCCAGCTCAAGCAACCATTAGTTATTGGATCTAGCAACAATAATGAATTAAGTGTCGTATGGCAAATGAGGTGGCTACTGATAATAGTTTGGATTAAGTTTAGAAACATGCCGCTATTGATTTTAAAAATTTCCTGTGGAAGTGAATTAGTGTGCTCCCAATTTCACAAATTTCTTCGCATATCAGGTCATTCCTGTCACACATCCCTGTCACACATATCAGGTCATCCCTGTCACACATATCGGTTATCGTTGTGGCAATTCACAAACAGCCGTTGTTGAAATTTCGCTTTCGGATTCAGCTATGTATGATTTTTTGAGGAATCATCAGCAAAACACTTAAAACTACGCATATTTTAATGAATAACTAATACAGAAATGTCATAAATGGCTTCTTTTTTCATTTACTTTTCATTTCACATACAACCAAGCATTCGGATTGAATTCACAAAAATTTATGTAAATGTGAAATTGGGAGCACCAAACATGTGATTTCAAACCGAATCGACAGGGATATTTGTGAATGTAAAACTGGGGGCACGGTACGGCTGTATATATTATTTTTGTTTTGCTTTTAAATCCTTTCAAGCGATTTATAGCAAATAAAATACATATATATTAATGTCTCTTTGCGAGTAACAACTTTTAAAATCATTTAAATAAATTATTTCATTAGTATTTTTGAAAACATTATGCTTTCAACCATTTCCAATGAGAAACGATTTGATTTGTCATTCTTTAATAATTTTAAGTCAGAAAAAGTGCGTTCTGCAGCAGCAGAACTGTGTGGCAGACTAAGAATATTAAGCGAAAATTCGGCTAGCTCACCGTATAAAGTAAATAGGCCTTCTTTTAAGCAACTAATATTTTCCCAAAAAGTCTCAATATTATTATAAAATTGTATGCTATTATTGAATTTTAGAGACTGCCACTGAGACAAAATTTTTTCCTTTTCATTTGCTTTAAAAAGGATAGGAAAACGGTATAACAAACTGAGAAAAAAACTGATCTGGGTCAAGACACTAAATATTTTTAATATCATTATTGAAATCAAATCTTTTTTATTTGTGTACAAAGTTCTTTGTAAAAATTCCTTATATTATATTTGACAGTCAACAAATCAGGGCCTTCGGACTTATTTGTCAAAATTAGTTCGTGTGCTTCAACACTAATGTGTATTTCGTCAATCGGAAGATAAAATCAATATTTTGAACTTCTGTCTCAATTTTTTCTGCTATATATTTTCCGTTGCTAAGGCCATCATCAAAACTTGCAATGAAAAATAATTAAAGCGCGTTCCATTGCGATAATAAGCGATAAATAACGTTTTGAAATTACAACCAAAAAATTTCTGACATCCTTAATATTTTTAAATTTTTAACTCCAACGTAGTCCTGAACTTCCTTGAATTCCTCTATTCGTTTTGCACTATGAGCGAAAAATGCGTACACTTTTCGAGCCAATTTTTCGATGTCTATTGGTAGCAATTTGCAAGCGTGTGACGCACATAAATAAAGCGAGTGGCAGACACATCGCATCAACTAAAATTTTGATTAACAGATTTGAATCTTGAAAAAAGTCCAGTTAATTCCCCAGTCATTACACTTGCATTGTCAATTGCCAACCAATAACTTTTTCAAATGGTATGTTGAAGCTTAATATATGGTTTTGTATTGTCAAAAATATGGACTCGGCTGTGCCTGATTTTAAATGGATGAGACCAAAAAAAAAAAACATCCACGGTTTTCTGTTGTAATTTGTCAAAATATCTTACAACTAAAGTTAACACTTTACATGTACTTACATCAGTTGTTTCATCTACAATCAATGAAAAGTTGTGCACTTTTAAAGCCTCACTGATTTTAGTTCTTGTATGTGTTGATAACTCGTCTTTAATAACGTAGGATGCTTTTGTTCGCTTGCATTTTATGCAGTTAGCAATTTTGGAATCCGGAAAACATTTTGCGAGCAGGCCAGGCAAATGATCAAAAATTGATATCGGTAAATGGTGAGCCAGTACAAACATTACAAACAAATCTCCGCAGTCCGTACTTTCGTTTGTAAAAGTGTTTCTTCATGGTCAATGAACACGCGCGCCTGATCTTTTTTTGCCTGCACATTTGCCTTGTGCGACGGTGGTTCTTCATGCCGACGCAAATGAGTTGTTAAATTACATAAAAGCTTTTCACACAAAATGCCATATGCTTTTTCTTGCCTCTGCTCGAGCCATGGAAACATCTTCAGCTACTGTTGTCGAAAACCACGTTTGCGCTTTTTTGAGGAAGACGGATGGAATCAATAAAAAAAACAGTGGTATTATTACTATTGAACTCTAACATTAGCACATATGTTTTTCAAGATTAGCTTACTCTTCTTCGGACTCCGACGAACTTATAAATTCGTTGGTAACAGAAGCATGTTTGGTTATTTTAATAAACCTGCAAAATCGAACATATTAATGATTGATATTTCTTAAAAGAATAATTTTAGCTATGGCAAGAATACTTGCCTGTCCATTATTATTGTTAAAACATTGGAATGATGCGCACAGTCAAAATGGTTGCTGTTTAATACGAAACGGTGTTACCAACATTTAAGTAAGCGGCCTTTTTAGGTGACAAGATGTCATCTATTTTTTAAACAGGATAATAATAATTTTTAATCATAGCTAATTACATATACAGCGTGTAAAATAATAACTGTCGCACTTAAACAACTGTGCATATTTCTTTACAATCACATCACCACGTAATTTTTTTATCCCGTTACATCGCCTACATATTGAACATTGTTAGCTATTATTTATTTCACATTTCATTCGATAGTAGAATTTTGAGCAGCATGGATGTGAAACGTGAACTTGTTTTAGAACTACATTTGCAAGGCAAGAAAACTTCTGAAATTGTTAAGTCCCTGAGAAGACATAGTGTGAACAGAAGATTTGTTCAGCGGACCGTAGCAAGATTTGTCGAAACCGGAACTGTGCAAATAAAGAAAAAAACTGGACGAAAGCGATCCGTCAGAACTAAGAGAACGATTTAGGCAGGGCGTGAGCGGATTCGAAGAAATTGCTCCGTTTCGGTACGGAAACTCGGCAAAAGATTTAAAATGAGTCACCAGTACGCTTATTTGATTATTAAAGAAGACCTTAAGGTTAAAGCTTATAAGAAAAAAAGAATTCATGGACTTACGGATATGCAGAAGAAAAAGCGAAGGGAGAGATGCAAAATGCTGCAAAGGAGGCACGCAGAATCAGAAATAATCTTTTCTGACGAAAAGCTGTTTTTATTCCAGCAACCCCATAACCCTCAAAATGATCGAGTGTATGCAGCTAAGATGTCCGACATTTCTAGAGCTAAAAAAAGTGTAGAGCGTTTCCAAAATGTTTCTTCGGTGATGGTATGGGGCGCGATTTGCAAAAGTGGCTATATGCTTAGCAAACTGGGGAACTTAAGTCACATGACTTTGGATAAATTCAAAAACCATTTGACAAAAATATGGAACGAAATACCTAATGAAGTCGTCCGTGCCGCTTGCGAAAGTTTTCCTAAACGTTTAAAGGATGTACAAAAAATCAAAGGAGAAAGGATTGAAATTGATGGATAAAATAAATATATATATTATTTGTATTTATAAAAGAATTAATACTTAATTTGAATAAAACTATTAATCCTGTTATTAAACAAAAGAGGTGCGACAGTTATTATTTTACACGCTGTATATAAATGTTATAGAAATATTGATTTGTGTTCATATGAAAAAGTATCCAAATTTGTACTGAGCCAAAATACGAAGTATCCCGCAATATTTAAGGCTAAAATGTATCCATTTGGATACATTTGTATCAAAACGGCAACACTGATTGACAGCGGCTACTGCAGCATAAGCATAAGAGATAGATGGAGCAGAAGAGAAAGACGTGAGCATTGAGTTCGACACAGGTGCTCGTGCCTTGTTTTTAGTTGTTGCGGTAATGTCACGTTGCCATGAAATGAAATTGTTGCGAAGATTCTTTATCTCACTAGTTAAAGCGGGAATTGTATCAATGACATGGAATAAAGAAGTTTGTGACTAACAGCTTTTACTTCAAGCTGTAAATCTTCAACTTTTATAATTAAAAGTCTCTAATCGCTTTGTAAAGAGCTGATTACAGCTATCATTTTATCTTGTGCAGACCTCAGAGATTTAATTTCGTCGAAAACAGCTTGTAGGTTAACTTCTTGTTTGTTGTACTCTGATGGCGGATTAGCTCTCACGGGTACCGAAGTAGCTGGCAGCGGTGAGACATTGGCGGTAACCGACGAGTTGTCATTAGCCTGAGTATCGTCTTTTAGCGGAGAAACAGAGCACTGAGGGATAAAAGAAAGTAGTTACTGCGCGCTTTGGTGCAATTTTTACAACAATAATGCTTATTGGATTTATGTAGATACTCAATATCGGCCGGCAATAAATTTGCACAAGTTAGATGAAAAATTTCATTATACTTGTCACATTGTACTTTTTGGTCAGCCTTTTGACCGCATATGCACGGCATTATCGCACGAATATTTATATGTAAAATTAAGAACTTTTAGAAGCTGCGAAAGCACGTCCGCACCGTACGACAGATTCTCAATATACGTAAAATGCAAATTCAAATGAACCCAGGTAGACGGCTGTTTTATTACTT
Organism: Philophylla caesio; assembly: GCA_963971545.1. Classification (NCBI taxonomy): domain Eukaryota; kingdom Metazoa; phylum Arthropoda; class Insecta; order Diptera; family Tephritidae; genus Philophylla; species Philophylla caesio. Next base: position 26,896,804 of record OZ020609.1, on the reverse strand, counting down.
ATCAGTAAGAATGCTTTGTTGTCGCTGTCAAACACTGAGTAAATTCGTCAACTAAATCCGCTTTATCTACTTATACTGATATTTGAATGGTATGTTGGAGAAATGCAACATGGCTCCATAAAGGTAGTATTTGGCGTGATAACCGGGCACTGACTTAGCAGCACGCATGGGGAGCGACAAATGATCTTTGTCGCAGCTGTAGCCGGCCAACACACGCAACCAATGTTTTAAAAATTACTTCTTGGACTGCTTGGTCGGCAAAAGTTAAATTGTGACTGTGTTGGTGAGCACAAGCGAACTGCTCCGCATGAGCATCCCAGTCGGAAATTGCGTGAATTGAAACAAAAGTTGTCACTTATTGCGTTTCAATGAGAACATATAAAAAGGTTTGGCATATACAGTGTACATACGTGCATAGATACAAACTCAAATAAAACATTCAAAAATTCATTTGGATTTATGTACGTTATGTAACATTTATAGTTACATACATAAATATAAAAAAAAAAAAAAAAATACATATAATAATAATAAAATCATTCCGTTTTTTTAAATCATTGTGAAAATATTCGAAATGTCTTTTCAAAGCAAAATTTCTGGTTTGTTTTTTTAATGTCTTAAAAGCATTTTCAAGCAAAAAGTATGTCTCGCAAGGCATCTTTGCATTTAAGAAACTAAGCGCAACAGTCAAGCACGATGTTGATTCGTTACTGTCTCGCCAACGACTAAACGAAAGAGCGTAACATTTGCGTGTGATGAGAGCTTGAACAATTGTTCTATGGCGTGCCGACCACTGGCTTAAACTATGCAAGCATTCCTAACTCTCTTCTCTATATCAAACGTACGGGATGGTTCAATCATTAAAGGGATGGGAAGGAATGCATTGATTACCACAGTGGTTTCAGAACGGGCTTCTTTATTTTCAACCTATGTGTGTTCCCATGTTCCCGCACGAAGACAGCCACACTAACCTCATCTTATATATAATATATAATTTTGGCGCTTACACTTTATAGCTCAGTGCTTGGCTACCATTTGTGGTGTGCGTCTTTTTATTATACCACAAATGGAGGGACCTACAGTTTTGTGCCGACTCCGAACGGCAGATGTATTTAATGCAAAACTTTTTCATGGCAGAAATACCCTTGGAGGTTTGCCATTGCCTGCCGAGAGGTGACCGCTATTAGAAAAAACGTTTTCTATGATTAAGATTTTGCTTGCCCTGACTGAGATTCGAACCTCGAACTCATCGGCATATCGAGTTATAGCAAGCACCGCTACCAACTCGACCACAGCGGCCACTCTCTAACCTCATCTTACCTAACCTAAAATTTCGGTCGAGGGTATTATACGAACATGAAAGAATTTATTTATTGTATTCACGTCCAAACGTGCGTTTTTCTTTCTTCGAGTGTTTTCGAACAGTCGCAACAAGATGCATGCTCATTACCAGTACCTTTGTCATCACCATTATCATGATCGTTATCCTTTTCATTGTTTTTGAGCTTTGAGCCCGATTGGGTTTTTGGGAAAAATTATAAGGAAACAAGTAAAGAAGTGGTTAAGTGCGATCGAACTTTATATACCCGGCGCACACTTTCAGCTAAATTTTTAAATTAATAAAGCAGAGTCTTAGTTCGGACAAAACCGAACGTGATGTAAGCCTCTTTTTTCAACATTTTCATATAATCGGATTTCTTGATTTAATACAAAACCACATACCAAATTTTTTGTGGGTTTCAAAAACTGACTGGGTCTAGTCTAATTTTAGTGATTTTAAAAATACTGCTATTACCGTTATATGGGAGACGGGCTAAGTTTTCGTCCGATTTCAAGCATTTTCATAATCTCAACTAACTAGGTACAATCTAACATGTGTGCCAAGTTTAGACGAAATAGATAAAGTAGTTCCAGACATATACATAGTATGTATATGATTTCAAAAGTAGGCGGCGACACGCCCCTTTTCCAAAATTTTTATATAGTCGGATTTCTGGCCGCAATACAACACCACATACTAAAGTTAAGATATTTCCCTTCAACATTTATTGAAATGTCCGATTTTCAGTGTAGAAAATTACCGTTGTATGGCAGGTGGGCGAGGTTATGGTAAGATTTTGATAATTTTCCAAATATCGCTTAAATAGGCATTATCAGTACCAACCTGCTCTGGGACAGTCTATCTACCGAGTTTCTATACTACCCTTGTGCACAAGTGCGCGAGTATAAAAATAAAACTCAAAGCGGTAGAAGTTATAGTAATATTTCGAAGATCACCACATCTCCTCATCAGATTTCTTTCTTCTTGGCTTTCGCGGCAGTCGAATACATGACAGTAACGTAACACTTAGACCGGCATCTAAACGAACTTACGCTGTGTGAGCTGTTGTTATTTTTCTTCTTTTCCCATCACAACTTAGTCCAATCAATCCTTTTCATTACCATTACCATTATCTTTTTAATTTTAATACTCATTAAAATAACGTTACCGTAACTAAGTATTACGGCTTCCATTGCCATTATTACTATTATTGTGCTTTACAATACCGGCACCGCCACTAATACCAATATTAATAAAAATAATAAAAGACGGCCGTGCTTTAATATCTATGAAAATTTGAAAATACACAAACTGATAGCCGAATCAAAAATTAAAAAAAAAGCAATTGTATTTTTCTAGTTAAATACATACCATACTTGCAACACATACAATTTTAACAAAAAAAAATAATAATTTCGAGCTCATGGCTATCGCTATTCAACTTTTCACTCATCATGTCAAACAAATATATTTCATAAGTATGTATGCGCCAAAATTCAAGAAGTTTTTGTTCCACATTTCAACTATCTATGTATGTGGCCGCTGTGGTCGAGTTGATAGCGGTGCGTGCTATAACTCGATACGCCGGTGAGTTCGAGGTTCGAATCTCAGTCAAGGCAAACAAAATCTAAATCAAAGAAAAGGTTTTTTTCTAATAGCGGTCACCCCTCGGCAGGCAATGCCAAACCTCCGAGGGTATTTCTGCCATGAAAAAGCTTTTCATTAAATGCATCTGCCGTTCGGAGTCGGCACAAAACTGTAGGTCCCTTCATTTGTGATATAATATAAAGACGCACACCACAAATGGTAGGAGAAGCTCGGCCAAGCACTGAGCTATATAGTATAAGCGCCAAAATTATATTATATTGTATGTAGTTAATTTGCTTTTATTTACTAGACCAAATTTTTGCAATATAAGCAAAAAAAATTACATTTTTAGAGGTGAATTAGTTTGTAAATAAAACTTTAACAGCAAATCGCCTGAGGTGTTTGTTAGTTAACTATTAAAATATAGTGAGCACAAACAAGCGCCAATTTAACGAAAATCGAACAAAATTAAAGTTTAAATAAGGGGGAGGCACGGATAAAATAATTTGAAAAAAAGCACACAAAAAAACTAAAATGCAGATCAAGCACACTTGCAAATTCTGCTGTGTGGATATTCAAAACTCACCTCACATAATGAAGGTAAAAATTGTTTAAAACTTTCAAAAGTGTATTTGTTTATTATACCTACGAAAACACTCAAAAACGCTGGAAGTTAATGCTGACAAAAATAAAAGCAATTGAAAATATATACAAAAAAGCTTGCTGCCCGCTGGCTGTTGCTATTCAACCAACCAATCAACGAACCAACTGCAAGCAAAACAAACGAACATTGATCGATGGATGGATTTTACGTACATACTAGCGTGATTGACAGTTAGTTTCAAAATTAACCACCAAATTCAGTAATCAGTCTCATTCTCTAATAGAAACAAAAGTCACAATTTTAGACCAGTTGGTATTCATTAGCTTCAAAATAAAGCCTGTAGTCTCAAAATTGTGACCTGGTGATGAGCAGGTCAGGAAAAGTTAAAATAAAAACAGAAGAAATAAATGTGAAGGCGAGGAAAAGCAATAATCTCTAGCTCATTTTGAGACTTGAGGTGAGACTGAGTTACTGAATTCGCTTATAAGCCTCTAGTCCCAAAAAAAGTCTCTAAATGATGAACTGGTGATGACCAAGTCTTTAAAAATTATATAAAAACAAAAGAAAAAACGTGAAAACGAGAAAAGCAATAATCTTTAGCTCATTTTGATACAAAGTTACTTAATTCGGGCTCGCTCAATGTGCCCAATGTGTGGAAATCAGTAATTTGGTATAATCTCAAATTATAAATAAACTATGTATATACGAGTTGAAGATTATTACCTTTCCTCGCTTTTACGTTTTTAATTTTTTTATTTGTCTTAATTTTTGTGACCTGCTTATCACCTGATGGCAATTGAGAAACTTTCTTTTGAGAGTAGGGGACTTGAGACCAATTAATGCCAACTCGTCTAAAATTGTGACTTTTGTCTATTAAAGTCTGATATCGCGTACTGAAATCGGACAATAAGCTACATTTTATTTTTAAAATATTACTTTCATAGAAATAATTGCATTTAGTTACATGTGTTTTTTCTTACTTACGGTTTACCCGGTTTTTCTTGATTTAAAAATTAGGAACCAGTATAATTCGAAAACCGGTTTTAGAAAAAAGACGAATAATCGAACACCCTCGTACATACCTACGCATATTAATAGATCATTTTAAATTTTTGTTAAAAAAAAAGTTATAACTCTTGCGATTTATATTAGAAGGAATGCCAGGATCGTTTGTTTCTACCTTCAATTGATTGGTGCTGCTTCATTTAAAAAAAATTCTCCCTGCATTCGAATTTTAATTAAGTTTAAAATTCTTATTACAAATACGTATTTTTTAAGTTTAGCAATTTTTTTGTTCATGCAGTTTCGGATTTCTTTCACAATGACCCCTAATAAAAAAAAATTAAATCAGCGTTGAATGAACTACAAACCCGCTTTATCAAACAAAATTTTATTAAAAAAAATGAAAATTTGCACTCCGGGGGACTATGAACTATGGACGTTTGATCTAGGAATAATTCTTAGGAGTAAATCTAGTTTTCTTGAAGAGGTCAGCTTTATATTTCAACACAGCTCGTGAAGCAATGAGCATATGTTCTGGAGTGCAACTTCCTCAGATACAAAATATCATAACTGTATGATTATTACGGCGCCAAAAACGTCACTAATAATAAATTTAAATCAAACTTTCAAAACCTTGTGTCCATTCTTAAGCCAATTGCAATCAATGTTTTGTGACATAATCTTAGGTGCAAAAATTTTCAAAATATGTGTTTATTCGCGACCATATTTTCATTTCCAAAAATATCTAAATATGTTAAATAGCAAGAATCCCAAAAAATATGCAGTCTTTCTTTTATAAAATTAACTCTCCCTTTTATTGGAAACTGATCATTTTATGGGTTCAATAAATCCTTAGACATACATATATGTACAGTAAATTAACAGGCCTATTCCCATAAAACCTCACATCTGAGTTGTGAGCAAAAATTTGTAAAGTCTATTTTGTGAGGTTTTCTTGACCACACCTCAAAAGAAAAAAGCTCAACAAAATCACCAAACGAGGTGAAAAGCGTTTTGCTTTCAAAAAGAAGCGAAAGACAATAGCATAGACATAGGAGCAAATAAATAATTATAATAATCTGCCCTATTATTATTTGGTTCATTTTCGTAACCTCTATGTAGCATAATTAGACATAAGGCGTCACTTAAAAATGTAATAAAAAAAGTTAATGAAATATGAATATTAATAAAAATGCAATAAAAAAATTTAAAGTTTTCAATGTTATTATTTCTCACGAAAGACTAAAAATTTTACCTAAAAGCTATAGCTACTGAACCAGTGGTTCGATTTGGTTCAAATGGTTCAACGATTTTTAACCATGTACATAAATATGATGCCTACAAATCCATATAAAAATATGCGTCATATACGATTATTATTTAAGAAATAAAAGAAATTTTTTTTATTAAAATACATTTTTTGTAATGAAATTAAAAATACAATATTTAAAAGTTGTTAATTCTAAAGGTACGTTTTATAACGACCCCTAACTCTTACACCCTCTCTTGGATTCTCTTCACTACCTCCTCTTGCACTTTTAATACTGCCGCACAAACCAGCAATAACCCCGCCATTCCTGAATTTTTTTATTTAAAAAAAAAATCAATACACGACACTGATTACGAACGAAAATTAACAAAATATTGTAATAATTGCTCAATAAAAATCAGCTGCTATCAAAAGTATACCGATATGTTCAGGGTGATGAGCTCAGTGGATTTAGCCATGTCCGTCTGTTTGAACGCAAACTAGTCTCTCAGTTTTTGAGCTATTTCAATGAAACTTGGCAGTCAGGCGCCATTTTTTTATTGATTAGACATTTGTCGGCCGATAGTTCAGATATTGAGTTTTCGGCCAAAACTCCTTCATTAAATCTGCTAAAGACTTGAAATTTTCCACAAATATTAACTATTATTGGGACTATTATAAAGCAAGCAAAATCACTAATATCAAATAAATAAAACATATGGCTCTCATACAATTCTTCCATTCATGAAAGGTATGAAGCCTTCGGCATAGCCGAAGACAGCTTTTTTTACTTGTTAAATATATAAATCATGTTTTCGCGGAATATTTTTAAATGCAGAAGTTGTAACAAGAAACAAACGATGTCAAAGTAGTGTAAAAATTTAGGTACTTATTTTACTTCCCTATTCTGTAAACATTGTTTCATCGTCCTCAATAGCTCATAACAATATTTGCTATATTTACTATCCCTAGAATGCTAAAAATAAAGCTTTTCGGCATTGTTTTAGGAAATGCTAATTTCTAATAATTTCCATTTCAAATATATGTATTTCGTTTCTTTATTGAAACCGCATAACCTCAAGTTTATAACTTCACTTAAAATTTACAGTACAATTGACAATTTTTTCTTTACAATGACAAAACTACAAACTCCAAATCAGTTTGGTACTTTATGATTTTTTTTTAATTTCCTTCAAAGTTCTAAAAAGTTTCTTAAGTAATGGTAGGAAAGTGCTGCATACAAAAATTATAAAATTTCACCGATTTTTAAATTCAAATGAGTGTCTTCATTGTCACTGGCGAGATGTCTGTACATAATTCATTATTCGAAATTAATTGAAATGAGCTACATTGCATTAGTTCCAAAATTCCTACGCGCAATTGCCGACCTGCATGGTTTTATACGAAAGCTTTATTAAAGCCCGCAGCTAAAAAAAATCAATTAAAAACTCCACAAACCATGAAATATTATTTTGTTAAAACACTTAAATCACAGATTAACAACAAGCTTTACAGGTCATAAAGCTACTAACGCAGCGCATGCCGAACTTACTTCACGTGGTCGCACACAGGAATGACAGCGCACATAACTCTACTGCGGTGAACTATACATATATGTTTGTTGTTTGTGATATTAATACTTTTTAACAAGCACAGAAATATGCAAAACAAAAACCTATTTGACAGCTTTTGTCAAGCGTGAAAACCTGCCGGTCATGTTACATCAAAAAAGCACATTAAAGATTATAAAAATAAAAGAAACACACAGCTAAAACGCAGAAGCGCAACAGCATTTCCGACTTTCGACTGCAGAACGATCGGGTGGCGAGCTGCACCATTTGTCGTTTATCAGATTTTGTGTGCAGTAAATTTATTTTTCGGCATCGATTTAGGCGCTGACATGCAACAATTTATTGTGTGCCCTTAAAAAAAAGCACAAATAATAATAACAAAAATGTATAAGAAAATAAAAAATCAAAAGACAAACGAAAGAGTAAAAAAAAGTCAACAGTTTACAATGTACTCGAAAAAGCAACGAAAAAAGCAAATTGCTGAAATCAACCCGTCAGCATTCGCTGTCAAGCGAGTTTGAACATTGCGCTTGCCGAAGCGGAAATGCAAATATGCCCAGCGGCAATCGCGTCAGCTCAGTTGGCTATACCACTGGAAACTTTTGTATCTGTGATGCATACATTGATAGGCACACGTACACACAATCAGATGCATGCGCCGATTCGACCTCGACCAGGCAGCTCGAGACAGAACAACACGAAAAACTCTACAATTCGCTTCGTTGCGCTCAAATGTATGCTATTATTTTGTAATTAAAATGCAAAAATGGCCTGCCGGTGAATTTAAAGCGAAAATTAATTAAAATCTTTTTAGTTTGTCGTTTCACTACAAAAGTGGTTACTTTTCTAGGCAAATGCCATCTTAAGTGGCGTCAATGTTGTAGCACTTAGTGGCAAAAGTTATGGAATGGTGAGATGATGTCGTCACGCTTAAGGCGCTTACACAGTTGAACTTTTTTATTGTTGCTTTCCGTATTTTTTTTTGGTATAATCTTACTTTATTTTCTGTTCTATTCTTTATAATATAACGCATCTATTAATTTTCATAGCCGCGTTGTTGGCGCAAATAGTTTTGTTATGCATTTTAGATGACGATTATTTAGGCAACTGTGCCGACATTTCCGCATCTTAATTTTCAACGAAAATTATATAGAAACGCCCGCAGGCATGTACATACATATGTAGGTACTGAGTTGTAAGAAGAACAAATGGGAAATAACTTAAAATTTGCGAAACACAAAGAGAGCTGTAAAGATTGGTAGCGGTAAAATTCAGTTAACGGTATTTCGCTTGTATTATTGTTAGCATTAGCGTACCTAGCATCAAAGAACATAAATGTATTTTTATTTATTTTCTTAATTTATGTTCTTTGCTAGCATGCAACAAAGTGTGTATATAAGAAACAAGAATGGGTGAGCAAACAATGCGTTTAAAATCCGAAATCCTAACCATTGTACCAAAGAACATTGTACTTAGGGCCAGTTTTTCAGTGCAAGTTGAACTCTTTTTGTCGTTTAAACTAAGTTTAAACTCAGTATGCAGTTTTTTAGTCCACTTTAAACGGAGTTTAAACTAAGTTTAAACGGCCGATTGTGCTCGGTTAAACTTAGTTTAACTTATCAGCTGCTTGCTGACTACTTCGTTTTGGTTGCAACAAATTTATTTGAGCGCAAGAAAACTAAGTTTAAATTTAAACTGAGTTTAACTAAACTTAGTTTAAACTGAGTTTAAACCAGCACTGAAAAACTGGCCCTTAGTAGCAAAGTTTTTCGAAGTTAAAGCATGTATAAGGGACAGTTTAAATGTCTAGGCAACCATTTACTATTTAATGTTGCCTCTCCACATTACTATGACAAAACTAATTGACTTTACCAGCACGCCTAAAACTATATTGAAACCCCTATTTTAAACACTATGCGTATACCAAGTGTCATTAGTGTTGATATAACGAATTAAACATTAAATATTCAGCCTCATTAGGTCCGACATTAGTTATGCAATGAATTTCATCATATGTGTGAGGACCTACACCATCTTTAACCAAAATTACCCCGAAAACATTGCGTCAAAAATTATGCCGTGAAAAAGCTTTTATGTTTAAATAATAATAAAAATTTGGGTATTCAACTTTAAAACTAGTTCAGTGTTTAACCGAGCTTCTCCAATCATTTATTGTCCAGCCCGTAAATTGCAAAGGAAAAAAAGGAAGATTCGGTGTCTTCCTAACCTCATACATACATATGTATGTACATACATACATATATCTTCTATCAGCGCTCATGTGATCAAATACACTTTGTCTTTTAGTATTCGGGATTGCTTCATTTTGGACTGATATTTTGCGACAGAGTATGCACTCATTCTGCATCCAGTATAAACGAAAAATTTTACAATTCCTACATTTTCACATACATATGCCCATGTATTTGACATAAAAACTAGCAGCGACAATCGTTGCCACCAATTTAAAATGTCATCAATGCTGCTAACATGCCTGATGACCCCATTTGTAGTGATCTCGGGCAATCAAAATCAACACTTGAGCGAAAAATGTGTTTTTATACATACATCTGTATGTATGTGGTTGGTACATTGATGGAATTTTTTCTGCCCGCTTTTCTAAATTTTTTTCAATAATAACACAAAAACAAATATTACTGGCTCGCCTCAAGTACCAATTTACCAGGATGCCCTGTGTGATCTCTAGCCAAGCACAATTCAGTCGTTTGTGAATTCGATCGTTATCAAGTTTCGTATCAGAAATTTAAGGCGTATCCAATATACAGAGATAAATCGAGAGATAGCAACAAGAAATATTGCTACATACATATGCATATGTGCTTTCACTCATGCATGCACGATAAAGCAGCTGCCGTGTGGGCAGCTGAGAAGTGGTGTAAGCCGGTCCAGAAAATAAAACACTCACCACTCCCACACATGGATACATTAAGTAAGGAGCTTTATGGCACTTTTGGTGGCATGTAGGCGCATTTAAGTTAAATGAAGTAGCCTCTTGCGCACACTCACACATTCAGCGCTGTTTATTAAAGTGCAAGTGCGCGTGTAGCGGCCTGAAAATTTAGTAAGGATGTCAAGGGTTTCTCGTGTGTGGACTTTGGACAACCAAGCTAAGGGATAGTTAAATAAAAGTGCTTTAAAATTACATATTTTTCTCAATACAGCTATAGTGTTTGCAACTGTAACATCCTCTACAAGTTTTAAGTCATATTACCCATTTCGTATTTATAACGCCACCAAATGTAATTTTTTAAAACTCATATATTCACTATATACATATGTACGTGTTTGTTATTTTTCTATTGATTTAAATTTTCTTACAAATCCCATATAAACCTGTTAGGATGAACCTTTTTTAATCAAACACGATAACTTTTAATATATTAATTGAAGTTAATATATTGAAAAGTATATATGTACATATGTAAATATAATTATTGCGCGATGGGTACGCTTCACTCGTCGGTTACCAATCAACTACCCAGAACCTTGCCACACGAACTATTTCATGTCGCCATAACAAGGTTGCCAACTGCTTTAATATTGTAAATTATTAATCCACAGAATGTAATGCGACTAACTTTTGTCCTGTGAGATGTAAATAATTGTTATTAAATTTAATAACTCATGAAGTGAAGGGAGGTTATTACAATTTTATACTAATGAAAAATACTAATTAAAATAAATTCAGATTCCTTGTTAAGCCGGCATCGTAGGAGTAGCTTTGTCATCGAAGTACCCATATTTTCGCAAAAATTAATTATTTAAAATTAAAAATACAAACCACAAAAAGTTATAATTATGCCTATGGAATATTTTAATCAAATAAATTAGAATTACGCTTACTTTTCTTCTTCCGATGCCATTGCGCACAACTTGCAGTACAAATTGCTCTGATACTTATTATAATAAGCTTACTTACTTACTTAATTGGCGCATTAACCGCCTAAGCGATTTTGGCCGAGGTCAACAAAGCACGCCAGCTGTCCCTATCTCGTGCTAACTGGCGCCAATTGGAAGTCCCAAGTATAGCCAAGTCTTTTTCCACTTGGTCTTTCCAACGCAGAGGAGGTCTTCCTTTTCCTCTACTACCACCCGCGGGTACCGCGTCAAAAACCTTCAGGGCTGGAGCTATTTCATCCATTCGAACGACGTGACCTAGCCAGCGGAGCCGCTGATTCTTAATCCGCTGCACTATATCTACGTCATTGTACAGCTCGTACAGCTCATCGTTCCATCGAACGCGGTATTCGCCGACGCAAAGACGCAAAGGTCCATAAATCTTTCTCTCGAACACTCCAAGAGCCCTCTCATCTGATGTTGTCATCTGATGTTGTCATTATAATAAGCAATACGCGAAATTCTCGAACGCTCGACGTGTTGCTAGAAGCTCGCACAGAACGTGATACTTTGGCAAACTAGCGCCACTGCAGTTGTGATTTACATCTCGAACGCAGCCATTGTCATTAACTTCTCTTCGTATTCATCGTAACTTGAATCATCTTCGGTGTTGTCGCTTGGTTATAGAGCACCAAGGTTTCATATTATCTCGAGCAAATATTTCCGGAATATCGTTTTCGGGTATTTTGTATATCAGGTAGATCTTAAACCAGATAACGATCATGCTTAAGGACTTTTGTAACCACATATGGACCTTTGAATGCTGGCTTTAACTTGTGTAATGTTCCTGTAGGAGAAGGGAAATGATCAATTACAACTAAATCGAATCGAATCGCTGTTTACATTTATGTTGCTCTGCTTGAATACGTTCACCAGCTGCTTGAGTACGGAATCGTCATTGTTCACCATCTCCTCATTATAGTCTTGTATCGCTTGTAAGAGACGTTTCGTTGATACGTGTTAAATACCAGGCTGCTTGGGCTTTACTTAGTCGTTTAAATGTTTTGCACCATATTTAAACACCATTGAAGAACTTCGACCAATCTTTACTGTTTGTCGTACTGCACTTGAGTGACGCTAAAACCATTCGGTTTATGCGTTCCGCTTGACTGCTCCTTGGACCGCGCACTGCTGTCTTTACATGCTGAATCTCATAGTCCGTCTGTTGTGTTTTAATTGTGTACATAATCCTTATCAATATCATAATCGTAATCGCTATCGCATTTATGATGAAAATTATTTTCTTAAAAGTTATCGTTATCCTAGCCGTAATGATATCCATATTGTTTTCAATAATTTCGTGAGAGTAACGTCTTGAATTAAATTAAATATAACTTAGTTTAGCTTCAAAAAAATATGTATAATCTAATATAAGACAATGCTTCATTCAGAAAAATTTTTGGCGGCAAAAATGCAAGCTCGGGATAACACTTTATTTGTAGGGTTTCAAAACCCAGGATATGAAGTATTAACAACTACTACTTTTTTAAAAGCAAAGTTGCCATTTTTTGTTTTTCTCAGGAGATTATTTATTTTAATGCAATCAATGTAAGTAGATATAAATTTACTACATAGACGCAAAATGATGTATGTATATAAACCTATATAAGGTGTACATTTCCGCCGAATTATTTATGTATGTACATAAAATCATATAAATACAATGCATATATGTTTGTGTAAAAACAATAAAATTGCGCTTGACTGGCGTTTGAGAGACTTCGAATTTCCGGTAAAAATGGCCGTCCGAAAATTACAGCAGAAAACCACAAAGGCATATCGTTCTTATTGTGGCTGTCACTACGAATGCTTCAAAAATTTCAGTCGAAATACGGCTGCTGTTGGCATTACAGTTAAATATGTGTTTGTAGTAATAAGTCTGTAGGAATTATTGTATTCATGTATGAATGTATATTAATTAAGGTGCAATTTGGTATTGATAATCTTATTAAATGCTAGCACAATTTGTTAGTCTAGCTAAACTATGAAAAATTGTACGGTAGACATTTTCCCTACAGCTCCGAGATCTTTTTTATGGCAAAAACTCTTTTTTATGGTGTACTCTCATATTTTACGCTATTTTCAACTATTCAAAATTTATTTAATTTTAAAATTCACACAGCTCAATTCGAAGCAACGTAAAATTTATATTAAAGACATTGCATTGTTAGAATCCCCGCCCCATTGCCTAAGCGGAAAATTGGAGAAAAAATAAAAGAAAACTCGCATATACTATAATAATAAATTTTCTAAAGTGTTTTTAACCTATTAACGGATAGGTCATACCGTTGTTCTTAGTTTTAATAGGAAATCTTTCCCAAATAATTTCGAGACTTTTTATTTTAACTTATTCTTATAAAACACTAGCCTAAACCCCGCGGCTGCGCTCCCATGAAAATTGGGAATGGCATGATATCTGTATTGCGTTGTTGTCAAGGATATCATTATTCACGATAATAACAAAATGGAATAGTTAAATTGGCAATCGACCTTTTTTTATTGACTTTGTAAATCACTTATGATCTAACAACATTTCATAAATAAATTATCTGTCTCTCATGTCTAAAAGTATTCTTTCATGTTGTTCTTCAGTCTCGTCATCTCTCGATTTTTTTTCTTCTGGCTCCAGAAGTGTTCCTTGATATTGACCTTTTTCTTTTCGGAGGCATGTTAATTAAATAAATCGATAAAACTTAAATTCAGTATCACGAACTCAACGCATGAAAGTTTTATTTACGAATGTAGAAGTGTAGTCCAGTACTGTATAAATAATAAATTAACAAAATGTAGATTACTTAACATCACTTAAGAATTCCTAATCATTGAATATACATATCTCATGCGCGAATTTGTTTGTGCGCGATGTCTGTTCTAAAACATTCGGCGTTTATGCACAAAATCCACAAAATCTTTTATTCGCGATGTTTTTTACATTTAACGTCACGAATAAACGGCTAAATGTTGTTCATGCGCAAATTCGGTTACGTACTATTTTTATCCTTGTATTTCGACTTCTAAAAATAATCTGTCAAATTTTTAAACATAGTGATCGTGTAAATCCTCATACACAGTTACAGGTAGATTTTACTCGATTTCGTGAATTAGATATATTTTAAAATATTATTCGCGTATGTTTTTGCTTGAATAGTCCTTTTTATCTTCGAAAAACCAACCATTTAAAGATAATCCCATTCAGAGCGTAAGAAATCACACGACAATGTGTTGTTACATATAAAAGTTTGTGTACTTACCGTTTCTGTAAATTCAAGCAATCTTTATCACATGTTTCCAAGTGCACAATCACAAACTTGAACAAAATAAAATCACGAATCGATATGTGAGGGGTAATGTAAATTGGCACCCTCCCTTACCTATAACTAAAAAAAGGACTCCGTTAGGACCTTCTCCAGGAATAAACGAATAACTGTGCAAAATTTCACGTCTTTCCGTGCAGTGGTTCGGATGTTATGCGCGGACATAACGAAAAAGCGTTTCTTTTATATATGTATAGATTACTTTTTTTTTAATTTTATTGCATTTCCAATTCCTTCAGGAGAAAATTTAAAAATGAGGACACTAAAATGAAGGACTTCCCTGGTATGAACGAATAAATCACTTCTATCTCACGCAGTTTGAGTAGTCAGAAATTGGCTGCAGCAGCGAGTAGCCTCTGAGTTAATTATAAATGAATAAATATTTTACATATGAAGTGTGTCCAGAATATATGTCTTTTCGCATAATGATTTTCCTTTCTTTCGCTCTACTCACTGCTGCCGAATCATTATTGTTTTTTTTTTTTTTTTTTGTCTTTGACAGATGAAAACGGAAATGTTTCATTAATTAACAGGAATGAAAATGTCTTAAATGAAATGCCTAAATATTGCACTTATTACAGATTACACAAGAATACACTCGCAAATGAAGGCAGGTGCTTTATTGCTCTTACATTTAACAATAAATACATACATATGTATATATACATAATAGGCCGGGTCGATTTGTGGGGAGGCAAAAAAATCGCCCATTGCTCTGTGAAAAATATATTCTAGGGATCAAAATAAGAAACTTTGCCGAAAGAACCATACCTCTAAAACGAATTCTGATGTCCCCCAATTTGGGTCGAACTTTTGTGTATGATGAAGGTATCCCTGTGACACAATTGCAGATCGTAAAATTGCTTGTGTGCGTTTTTAAGCCACCACATATATATGTATAAATTTAAAATCTTTTAATTCGCATATATATTTTCTGCAAAATTTCAAACTGTTATTGTTTAATGTTATTAAATATGGCACTGTAAACGACTATGTCTTATAATAATAATTTGGCGCTCACACTACATAGCTCAGTGTTTGGCCGAGCTTCTCCCACTATTTGTGGTGTGCTACGTCATATTGTGCCACAAATGAACAGACCTATAGTTTTGTGCCGACTCCGAACGGCAGATGTATTTAATCAGAAGTTTTTCCATGGCAAAAATACGCCTCGGAGGTTACCCATTTTACTTGCCCTGGCTGAGATTCAAACCTCGAACTCAGCTTCATAACGAGTCACCTCGGCCACAGCGACTAAGTATGTCTTAGATGTGTATTATACGAGTATGTCTAAATAAAAATAAATAAATTATCACTACTATCGCAATATTATACCAGAGCTATAAAATTATTTCTCTGGACCGTTAGAAGACTAAAGCTCACTTATCGTCTTCAGTAAGAAAAATTTCGTCTGGACAATTTCTTTATTCTCAAGTCAGCGGTGCATTGAAACAATTTTAAAATGCAATTTGTTCTCCTCGTCTTAACTGTGAAGCATTCTTTGAGGTTTTTCGTTCTTAAAGTTTCAACAGTTAGTTCCTCCATAGTATCAACTAGAAGAGTAATCTCTTGTTCTTAGTAGGAAAAGTTTCTAAACTAATTTCATCATACATTTCATCCATGATTCAATTATAAAAGGTTATGTACTTACTGACAGCTAAATTCTGACACTTCTTAACCTATAGCTGTATTTTGGAAGTACGCAGTAAAAATGTGATCCCTTTTGAGAAAAAGTATTAGAAAAATACTAAGTAAAATACGTATTAAAATAGTATTTTTTAAGTAATTATTTAATTTTTGTACTAATATCTTATATCTGCGGAATTTTACCCTTCCATTTTATACAAAAAAATATGTGAAAATTTAACTCTATTTTAATTGCCAAATAATAAAAATATAAGGTCGTACCTTGAGCCAGCAAAATAACTTAATTTAAATAAAAATTTAAATTAAAACAACTCAATCGTCGTGGTTGTTTATAAAAACATAATTCCAGTTCTTTATCGCACATACGTATGTATGTATACATACATTTTCCGAGAAATGCGGTATTAAAACTTCAGAGGTGGTACGGCCACTCTTCCAATAATTTATAGTTTTCTCCGTGACCAATAGGGCGGCTCGATTTAAAAATCGCTCATTACTCTACGAAAATCGTATTCTAGGGATCAAAATAAGAAACTTTGCCGAAGGAACCATACCTCTAAAACGAATTCTGATGTCCCCCAATTTGGGTCGAACTTTTGGGTAGGCGCAAATTTTGAAAAATCCCACTTTGACCCATTTAGAGTGCTCCAATCGAGTCCAAATGTATGACCGACCCCCACTAACTTTGGAGGGCCGATACACCCATGCCAGTGGCACACCCCCTGGAACCCCTCTGGGGGTTCCCCATACAAACAATTCAAAAAATCAATATTTATAATAATATTTATTATTTATTTATAACAATATCTATTTTTTCTCTTCAGAAATTTATTTAGTCAGAACATATGTAAATGAAAAAATTAATTTAATTATTGTTTGAAGTCTTTTTTACTTTCAAGTCTGGGCAATTTCGCACGGCTCTCTAATGTCGTCGCCGTAACAGCCTCTACATTTTCCTGTATAACCCGTTTGGAAACGCTAGCGAGCAATTGAACATGTTGTTCCGTTCCTTGTATGTGTGATGGAATTTTTTGATCATTAAACGGTGGATCATCTTGATTTAAATATTCTTTCAATGTATCGTAAGGAAAGCTTCGCGTGAATGGTGGTTCAAATACGATATTTATATCATTCAAATTGATCATTTCCGTATAACTTGTGCAATTAAAGTTTATATCTGGTCTTTTATAAACTCTAAGTTCCGTTGGCTCGTCAACATCGGTTCGATAGCGTAGAATTTTCTTGATAGCACAGTCGCGCTTTTCTTTGCTATCATCAAACAACATTGCTAACAAGATATTTTCCGAATGCGCATAATATGAATTATCTTTAATTATTGATTGACAATTTTGCGTAAACGAGGTTCTAGAAATCGTGACCACCCAATGAACTTGAAAAATAATGCACTGCCGTACACGACAGAGCTGTAATACTTGATATTGAAGTACATTGGCACATAACATTTAATTATAAATTCAACAAGAATTCTTAAGTTTACATCTGGATTTTCCGTTGTCACATATAATCGTAATAATCTAGCAGCCTTGTTTGATGTTAGCCAGATCCACCGGAACCACGCCGCTAGAAATTGCATGGGCCATGTCGTATAAGTACTTCGAATCGGTGGAAAATTCATTTTTTTCAGGCGCAGGGGGCATATTTTGCAACTCAATTTTCTGGAAGCCGTCCACCACCTGAAAATATATAATAATAAATGAATTAAAAATGGTTGACAATTATAATAAATGAGTGATAGCAATAACTTACCGGAAGAGTTTCACAAGTTTCGATTTGACGGCTCAGTTTTCCGGTTGCCGATCTTGGTCCAGTGCTGGTTGATTTATCCAAAGCTTCAAACAAATGCCGCAACGGAAGTTCGTTGAAGTGTAGAAGGCAAACGAACCAATGCAATGGTCTTTTTAACAGCAATTCGAATCATCGTATAATTCCACCGTGTGGGCCAGTGTTTGTTGGCTCACCGTCAGTGCATATTCCAATTAATGCATATTTTTATCGTTGAAAAAACCATTTAATTTGGTTGTTTTGTATTCAGCGGTTTCATGTTCCAGTCTTAAGTAACCAATCAATTCAGAATTGGGTTCTCTCAAAATAACAAGATGAGGTTCTTTTACCATCCTAGTATGATACTTCTCATCAATTTTATCCATCGTTAAAGTATCATCTTTTCTGCCATCGAATGAAAACGCTAACAAATTGGTATCATCTAACCGTTTGCGAAGCACTTCTTGTCTGCATTTCTCTTTTTCTCTGCGAACTTTCGATTTATCCATGATGAGAGGTTTCCCATGCTTATCTTTAATTTTAAAATCTTGCAAAAGAGCGGTTCCCAATGCTGATGCTACTCTGTCAGGCACACCAAATCTGTCACATACCAAGGCAAAGTTAAAACAATCGTATCTCTCTTATTGTGATCTTGTGCTTCTATCGATATCTTCTTGAACCGGTGGCGGTGCGTATGTTGAATCATCGGGATATTGGTATATTGGCATTGATGACATAGACGTTGCTCCTTGCTCTTCAGTTTCCATCACAAATGCATCCATTGTTAGTCTTCTCTGATTATGTTGATCGTGCATGAACTCTTTGAGGCGTTCGGGAACCCAGCCGCATGCACATGGAGCTGCCTTCAAATCGCATTTACATGTTCCAATGTAAAAAATTGTTTCCAGAGATTTTACATACTCTGTAAATTGTTGGGTGTTGTTTCTTCTCTTGATTTGCTCTTGATACTTGTCAAGCAATTTATTCAATTTATTAAATTATTATTAAATTATTTCCATACCAAGTTTTTCCCAAATTCCAATCAACTTATCTTGTACTTGAATAGTGAATGATTTATGGGAAAACTTGTTTTGTTCTGTTTTAGCACGTTGGTAAATTAAGATCAGTTAAATCAGTAGACACACCAAAAACAGTAACATCATGCTTGGGTATATGACTCATTGGGTTTTCGATAGTTGTTGATGTAGTTGCTTCATCTTGCGGTGTAGAGGATGGTGGATTCATTGTAAACTTTTTGACTTGGAATGGTCACTTCACTTATTATTTTTTTTTGAAATATTTTTTTATCTGAAATTAGCACTTGACACTTTGAGTTCTTCACAACGACTTAATGCATTCACAAAAACTGTTGCGTTATATATGGTTTACGAGACTAGGTAATAAGAATGAAATGGTAATTTCAATTCTACCTGCTGTGTCTTGTGGTGGCTTAAAAACGCACACAAGCAATTTTACGATCTGGAATTGTGTCACAGTGATAACTTCATCATACCCAAAAGTTCGACCCAAATTGGGGGACATCAGAATTCGTTTTAGAGGTATGGTTCCTTCGGCAAAGTTTCTTATTTTGATCCCTAGAATATAATTTTCACAGAGCAATGGGCGATTTGTTTGCCTCCCCACAAATCGACCCGGCCTAGTGACCATGCAACTGATTATATGTATATGTAGATCCCTCATCCCTGCCTGAGATAGACTCATCCCAATTTATCGCTATTTAAAAAAAAAAATTCTATCTCTTAATGCAGGCTATAAGCTGTATTCCTTCTAAATCTCATTCCAACTCGTTGACCCCTTTTGACAAGATTATATTACAAATATAAAAACTTTCAAATTTTAAATATTTGGATTATACAGGCCTATTCTGTACTTAGATAATGGAAATTTGGTCGGAATCGGAATGAATAGCATCGCTTTACATCGAAAGCGATCATTTTTAATTTGCTTTTAAAGTCTGTCTCTAATCCTCTGAAAAGAAAAAAAATTAAATTCTGATCCTCTTAAAACTGAAGAAACTAATAACAGATAGAGTGGAAAGGATTTATATATTCCGATTTTCACAACGGGCCTGTAAATTTTTGAAATGAAAATAAAACCGCATGATTATTGTAGTTAGAAACTGTTATATATTTTTATATTTATTTACTCAAAACGAAATCTTAAATAATTTGGTATCGTCTTCGGGAACGTTCGTTAATGTGCAATAGACGTCTGCATGAATGTAGTCATTGGCCGTTTTAACACATTCACACGTAAGCGCAACATTCTACGCATTCTGCTCACAGCAAGCGCGATGACTGAATGAGTGTGCAGATAGCTAAGAATACTGCGCTCAGTCGCATTCAGAAAAAGAGGCATTCGTTGTACAAAGAGAGCCAAATATGTTGTACAACTAGTCATGCGCATTCGGATTATGAGACCGCATCCGGCTATATAAGACAACATTCGACTGGAAGATTTTATGACGGCGCCAATTTTTGCAAATGATAGCGGTTACATTATGAAAGCAGTTAAATATAAAAAATTCAATAACCGCATGTCTAATCTACATTGAATTTTACTGATTTAATAAATAACTATAAAATAAATGCATACACTTATAATAAAGTCAATACACATTTGTATAAAAATATGTTCATATGCAGGCGCAAATGTAAATGAAAAGAAAACAGATTTAGAAAAAATTTTTACAATGCTTTTTATATACAGAATTTCTTAAGGCTTTCATTAAAATGTTAGAAATTTTTAATTTCTCATTAAAACGTTAGAAATTTTGGATGGAAAACTTTGATATTTGGAAAATGTGTGCACTCTGTACAAGTTTTGAAACTTTAATTGATATTGTTCTAGTTAAAGAATGCGATATTATTTTATAAAGAATTAACGGAAAGGATTTGTGTTAAAACACATTGTAATTATTGCATACAACTGTAACCTGTTTTTGACGCTGAAGTGCATACATATCTATATACGTATTTATATATGTACGTAAATATGTATATTTATAAATATTTTTATTTATTTATAACCCAACGGAAACCCACTTTCCCGCCCAACCGGCACGAGGGGCACAATCCGCATAACGTACGGATGTTTTTTAAATATACAAATCTTAGGTGCCGAGTCGTGACAGAAGAAAGTTTGTTAAGCGTCGAGATCCCAAGCTGCTCAGCTACAGAATAAGAATTCATCAGCCGAATACAAAGTTAGAGAAATGCAAAGTAAGAAAATTGGATCGTTAGCTGTTATTAAGAGAGGATAGAACAGTTCTTTTAATTATAAAAAGTGAGTCCGATACATCATAGGTGCTGGAATGATTGTTAAAGTCTTGGCATAAACCCCGAAACGGTTCATTCAACTCAAAGTTACTTCTGCATAGTTTCAAGAAATGTGGCTTAAAGTTTCTCGTTGCACGGGAGGGTACATTAAAATTAATTTGCTCTAGAAGAAATGGACTTGAGATCCATCCATTGACTAATTTTACCAGAAATATTATACCTAACATTTCTCTGCGACTCGAAAGAGTAGGAAGATTAATAAGTTTTAAACGACTAGTGTAAGGGGGAAGATTGTATGGCGAATCCCATCGAAGATTTCTCAAAGCAAAAAGTAAGAATTGTTGTTTTATTGACTCTAGTTGGTCTGAGTGGACCTGATAACGAGGATTCCAAACTATGGAACCATACTCCAGTATTGGTCTTACCAATGAAGTAAAAAGTGTTTTAGTTATATACGGGTCGCGGAATTCCTTTGACCAACGCTTTACAAAAGCCAGTACACCCCTTGCTTTATTAACTGTGGAACTAATATGAAAATTAAAATTGAGTTTACAATCCATACCAACACCCAGGTCAACAAAACTGTTTACATGTTCTAGGACGTAGTTATTTATTTTGTAGGAGGCCGGCTGAATGGTTCGTCGAGAAAAGCACATGAATTTACATTTGTTAAGGTTAAGCGGCATATAATTAATGCTGCACCAATTGACTATGCTGTCCAAATCTTGCTGTAGCAAGGATCTTTCTTCAGCCGAGGCATAAGTCTTAAAAATATTTTAGAATACTTTACTACTGTAGAAATGTCGTTTATGAATAGCAGGAACAGAATCGGTCCGAGGTGGCTGCCCTGAGGAACTGCCGAGGAAACATCGATGATCCCAGAATGAAAATTTTTGCGTCCTACCAGAGAGATAAGAAGACATCCAACAGAGGATACCAGGTTGAAAACCAAGCAGATCTAGTTCACGGATGAGTAAAGAGTGACATACTTTGTCAAATGCTTTACTAAAATCGGTATATATAACATCAGTATCAATGCATTGCCTAAACCCATTTGAAACATGGGTGGTAAATTCAAGTAAATTTGTAATGGTTGATTTGCCCTTACAGAAGCCATGTTGGCAATTTGCTATTATTGAGGAAATCGGATAGGTCATTTGATTGGTAACAATAGCTTCAAACAACTTCGGGATAGAAGAGAGTTTAGCTATACCACGATAGTTTTCAATAGAAGACCTGCTTCCAGATTTATGAGGGGGGATTATGTAAGACTGTTTACATATTGACGGAAAAACTCCTTGCTGGAGGGACAAATTAAACAAGTTCGATAATGGCAGGTACAGGTGCTTTGCACATTTTTTTAGGAAACATGTCGGGATCATATCAGGGCCGTACTTGAATGATTCTTTTAAAGATATTAAATAATGAAAAACATCATCTGATGATATGACTGGAATATTAATAGAGTTATTGGGGCTCAGCTTGTATGGATAGGAAATACAGTTATATTTAAATTGAGTGGTGTAGTTAGATTTAAAGAACTGGGCAAATAGATTGGCAATAATCTCATTATCACATGGCACAGTATTTTGATATTTCATTGCGGAAGGGAATGCATTTACTCTGTGCAAAAAATTAACGAAACCGTAGAAAGCTTTCGGGTCGTGGATAATGTTTATTTTCATTTTATTCAAGTATTTTTCATAACAGTTTGTATTTAATTCTAGATATTTATGTCGCAAGACTGAATAATTAAGATAATCCACATGACGACCAGTACTTTTATATATTTTAAAAGAACGCGATTTTTTATTTGTTAAAGTTCTCAAGTCTTTAGTGAACCATAAAGGGGCTGATTCATCACGAATACAAGAACCTTTAGGTACATGTTTAAGAAATAAGTTGTATAAAGTATTGTTGAAGTCCAAAACATTACGCTCAATATCGCCATTATAGTAAAGCCAAGTTATTTTAGATAAGTCACAATTTAATTTTTTAAAATTAGCTTTTCTAAAATCGAAGCTGTCATTAGAATTAAAAGCTTTCGATCCAGAAACCCGCTCTCCGTCTATGATCTCGTATGACAATTCAATCGCAGGATGATATACATCCTCAGGTAAAACCAGTGGTTCACATCGATTTAAGGAGGCCCTGTACATGTTGTCCACAAAACCCAAATCCAAGACCCTCCCCAACTTGTTTTGTAGGGTATTAACCTGGTTCAGACAAAGTTCAGTCATCCCCTCCAGAAAGGCGTTGTTAATGGAAGGCACGATATGACCATCAATCATATTCCAAGAAATGTTTGGGAGATTAAAATCACCCAACACCATCAATGAGTCGGGAGGCCTAAGTATTGAGTCCACAATCCCAAGTAAAAAAATATGATCACTATATACCGACAAGTCAGACTGAGGAGATATATAGCAGAGGGCTAAATAAATATAAGACTTGCTTAATTGCACTCGTATGCACTTAAATTCAGTAGACTCAATGATAGGGACGTTAACCACTTCAGATGGTAATGAAGAATGGACAACAAAAAGAACACCTCCACCGAACCTGCACTCTTGATCATTTCTGTAAATATGATATTCACTGCAAAGAATCTCCGAATCAAAAACGTGAGGTTTAAGCCAAGTTTCAGTGAAAGCTATAATGTTAAAATTACAGTGATAACTCTTCAAAAGCAAGTCAGTTAGTTTTGTATTCAAGCCTCTAACATTTTGGTAATATATATCAAGTTTAGTTTTTATCAGTTTTTGACTCCGGATTAGGATGAGAAATTTTTGCTAAGTTTTGATTATTTATGTTGGGTTTAAACTCGAATTCGCGAACAAAAGCCCCAGTCGGCCAAAAAGAGCTATTTAAAAGTATATTAAAGTTTTCGGAAGTTACATCGATTTTAAATGAAGAAATGTTTCTCTTGTAATTAAAGTTAAATTTCCTGATAGTTATGTCATCAGTCTTAACCTTAGATGAAATGTGAAACTTGATATCCTCAACTGTGGTATCTTGATATAAAAATAGATTTTCTCTGAGGAACCACAACCAGCCCCCTAGCAAGCGCCACAGAAACCCCAGCAGACTTTTTGCTTTCGCTGCTTTCCTTTTGAACTGATCTCTGTGCAGCAGCTTTTGATGTTGAAGCTTCAACAGCCTGAGGACAAGGTGAGGAGAAACTAATCAACTCCCCTGAGGGATTTGGCTCAGCTTCCTCAGACGGACTCTCAATACGTTTCCGTTTACTATTACGGCAGTATAGAAGTCGGTAAGGCAGTTAGAACAGTTTGGGATACACAGTTTTATTGACACTTAACAAATCACGCAAACAGCTGTGAAAGCTAAAAGGAGTAACAAAGAAGAGTGCGCGCACAAACAGCAACAGCCGCAAATGCAAAAACAAAACAATTGGCAACAACAACTGTACTACAAGAAAAATGATGACTCGGCACACAACACAACAAAGATTTAAATGAGATTTTTTATAAGTCAAAGATTATTAAATGAATATTGCACCAAATCACTTTATACTTAGCTTGAAGTGCACAAAATGTACGTACATGTCGTCGACTGGGAAAAATATTGTCGTTAGCGCCATTTTGACGATTTTGAGTTATCGATGCAGTTATATATTTCCAAACAAGATCTTTCAATTAATGTTATCAGTTTACTGATATCTCGCTTAACCTCCGAGATATTCAGCATGATTTTGTCGTATATGCACTGTCAGTAGCGATTTTTTCGTTTTTTGTTGTATGTGTAGACGGTTTTCCACATACGACCATTTTCCCATACAAATTAACCAATTTTTCTTGTCATTAATATATTGTCGTATGTGCAAGATTGCTTGACACATACGACAAAATTGTATTGCCGCTTAATAAAATTCTGTCGTATGTGCTATGGTGAAATGCATTGATTGTAGTAATTTTAGTATCAATAGTGACGTCGTCGCGATCGGCCGGTTCTTCTGCGCCGAGCGTATCGGAGCACAAATTTATTCGTAAGTTTTATAGAAAACACTAGCTGTAATATTAAAAAACATTTAATAATCATACTTACAATGTTATAGAATGCGTAATGAAATTTTGGAATATGAAAATTATAGCGATTTTTCACCAGACGACGAAGTAAATGATCCCAATTATGACACTAATTCCAAATCGACACTGAAAACGTTCTACGAATCAGCCTACACAATTGTTTCGCCAATTACTCCCAATACTACTAAAGTCTTGCAACTACCGAGAAATTGTGTAAAAATTCAGCGAGCCCGTACATTCTTCTATACAGCAGCTTGATAGTGTTTATAGCACAATTGAAAAGTTTTTGGGGAACGTTGAAATTCCAGCCAATTGTGTTTAATTCGGCTTCTCAAAAAAAAATTTCCCAACGTCAAATTACAACTTCTGCAAATCAACGATATTGATTTTAAAGGTCTTTTAATAAAAGCAGAAACCTTGATTTTCAAACAAGTACAATTTTTCAAGTGCAAGTCTATTATATATTCCAACAATGACTACTTTAAGGTTGGAACAAAATAATCATTTAATGAACTCGAATGTACCTTTCTCGATTTAAGGTAAAGGACGGTTTTCTACAACGATTTGGGAAAACCGTCTTCGAATTGTTGTTCCCAACAAAACACTTGGCAGCAATAAAAAAAGAATTACAAAGTTGCCTTCCTTTCTTAGAAAAAGAAGAGGCCAAAAACATTTAACCTGCCATATTAAACATATAATACCGGCTAGTATTTTAAATATAATATCAGACTGAATTTGATATTGCAACTTAGGTTTCTTTAGTTTTATGTTAAGCATGTAATGCAAATATGCATTTTTTATGTTAATTTTATTGCTTTATTTTACTTTATGTATGTATGTGTTCGTGTGAAAAATAAAAACTGAATTCTTATACGAAAAGATTAAAAGTATTACTACTTGTGTTTCTGAATATTCTAACATTCAATGACATTTTGTCGTATATGTACGGACTTTGCGCATGCATTTTGAAGCTGAACTCCCATAATATCAACAAAATATCTGCAAACCTTATAAATTTCATTTGTTAATGAAACGATTTATAATCCCTGATTTTAAGAAAAATCTACCGTTGCGTTTTTGAGTAATATACTCCTAAACTTCAATTGCGTTTTCCCAAAAATCATGAAAAGTGATATACGACAATAATTTACCCAGGCGACGATGTAGGTATGTATGTATGTATGTATATGCAGCCTACTTCCTGAGTGCCAGGCCATTTGCTCAACTTGGTGATTATCCCTTTTGTATTTACTACACACACACATATATACATACAAACATGTGTATTGTACGTATGCATAGAGGGTGCGTCTGCGCTTATGAACACATGAATACGTATATTCTCTTCCTGTAATTGTGTTCCTATATCATATTCTGTATACCTTTGAAAAAAAATTATAAAGTTTTTGAAAATGGAAGTGCACTATAGTTTCAATGGTAATATAAAACATATTAGCATATGCGTTGTTTTCGCTTATGCTTACTACTTTGTTATTAAAGCTGATGGATAACTGATTAGAAAATTCATTTAACTGATGTTATATATACAATATTATTATTATTTAAGACTTAAATAATATTGATGTGAATAAAATATTAGTGGACATTTGACTTTATTAAACTATCCAAATAATCCTCAAAGAAAATTTAAATTTGAATATTTAAATATTTTCTGAGTTGTTTTTTTGATATTATTACTTTTCCACAATTCATATACACAGTACATATGTACATAGGTACATATATGCAATAGTAGTTAAATGCTTTATTTTCGAGTAAGTAGAAAGCTTGCAAAATTATGGCATTTAAATGTTTTTTTTGGAATAAGTTCGAAATGTATTATGTATGAATATGAATTGAAACTATAGTGCAGTTCCATTTTCAAAAATCAGAACCAGAAACTTTATAATTTTTTTTTCACAGGTATACAGAATATGATATAGGAACACAATTTCAGGAATAGAATATACTATGTA
Organism: Philophylla caesio; assembly: GCA_963971545.1. Taxonomy (NCBI): domain Eukaryota; kingdom Metazoa; phylum Arthropoda; class Insecta; order Diptera; family Tephritidae; genus Philophylla; species Philophylla caesio. The sequence continues at coordinate 26,869,488 of OZ020609.1, read as the reverse complement.
TGCATGTATGTACATTAGGGTGGTCCTTATAATCGAATGTAGTATTTTTTCCAGTCTCACCCACTAGATCGGTTGTTTGTCCTCTTCATTTTTGGATAAGATTTTGTTGTACTCTTCTACAAGTTTAACTCCTCTCTCTGCCGTCTATCTATCAACAGCTTTAATATAATTTTCGTTTGTTGCCCAACAATTTGGGTCTGAATGAAGAAACTCTTTATTTATGCAAAACCTATCGAAAAAATCTAAGCTGCTTTTACTTACAAACTTTTTTCCTACAAAGTAATTGTCTTTTCCTAGAGCTGCAACCATTTTTTGTTTTGTTTCTTTTAAATTTTTTTCATTAAATAGTGCCAAACAAACTGTTTCCGGTGAGAGATACCATATATTACTTACTTACTTAATTGGCGTAACAACCGCCTAAGCGATTTTGGCCGAGGTCAACAAAGCACGCCAGCTGTTCCTATCTTTTGCTAACTGGCGCCAATTGGAAATCCCAATTATAGCCAAGTCTTTTTCCACTTGGTCTTTCCAACGCAGAGGAGGTCTTCCTTTTCCTCTGCTACCACCAGCGGGTACCGCGTCAAAAACCTTCAGGGCTGGAGCTATTTCATCCATTCGTACGACGTGGCCTAGCCAGCGGAGCCGCTGGTTCTTAATCCGCTGCACTATATCTACGTCATTGTACAGCTCGTACAGCTCATCGTTCCATCGTACACGGTATTCGCCGTCGCAAAGACGCAAAGGTCCATAAATCTTTCGAAGAATCTTTCTCTCGAACACTCCAAGAGCTCTCTCATCTGATGTTGTCATCGTCCATGCTTCTGCGCCATACAATAGGACGGGCATGATGAGAGACTTATAGAGTATGGTTTTTGTCCGTCGAGAGAGGACTTTACTGTGCAATTGCCTACTCAGTCCGAAGAAGAACTTGTTGGCAAGAAAGATTCTGCGTTGGAATTCAAGGCTGACGCTGTTATTGGTGTTAATACTGGTTCCTAAGTAAACGAAGTCCTCTACTTTTTCGAAGTTATAACTGTCAACAGTGATGTTTGATCCCAGTCGTGAATGTGCCGACTGTCTATTTGATGACTGGGGATACTTCGTCTTGCCCTCGTTCACCTCCAAACCCATTCGCTTGGCTTCTCTATTCAGTTTGGAGAAGGCAGAACTAACTGCGCGGTTGTTAAGACCGATGATGTCAATGTCATCGGCGTACGCCAGCAATTGCACACTCTTATAAAAGATGGTGCCTGACCGATTAAGTTCTGCGGCTCGAATTATCTTTTCCAGCATCAGGTTAAAGAAATCGCACGACAAAGAGTCACCCTGTCTGAAACCTCGTTTGGTATCAAACGGCTCGGAGAGGTCCTTCCCGATTCTGACGGAGCTGGTGGTGTTGCTCAACGTCATTTTACATAGCCGTATAAGTAGTGCCGGGATACCAAATTCAGACATTGCGGCATATAGGAAACTTCTTGTCGTGCTGTCGAAGGCGGCTTTGAAGTCGACAAAAAGATGGTGTGTGTCGATTCCTCTTTCTCGGGTCTTTTCCAAGATCTGGCGTATTGTGAATATCTGGTCGGTGGTAGATTTACCAGGTCTAAAGCCACACTGATAAGGTCCAATCAGTTCATTGACGATGGGCTTAAGTCTTTCACACAATACACTCGACAGAACCTTATATGCGATGTTAAGAAGACTAATCCCGCGATAGTTGGCGCAAACTGCAGGATCACCCATTTTGGGGATTGGGCAGAGCACACTTAAGTTCCAATCAGTAGGCATGCGTTCTTCCGACCATATTCTAGAGATGAGCTCGTGCATGCACTTAACCAGCTCCTCTCCGCCGTACTTAAATAACTCAGCTGGTAACCCATCGGCCCCGGGGGCTTTGTTGTTCTTCAGCCGTGCTATCGCTTTCCGAATTTCGTCACAGTCGGGTGATGGTACATCGCGTCCATCATCATTGATTGGGGATTCGGGTTCAACATCTCCAGGGTTGCAGTTGCTTCCATTAAGCAGTGTGGAGAAGTGCTCCCTCCATAATTTAAGTATGCTATGGACATCAGTCACCAGGTCGCCGTTTCCATTCTTACAGGAATTCGCCCCGGTTTTAAAACCTTCTGTAAGCCGTCGAACTTTTTGAAAAAATTTTCGGGCGCTTTTCCTGTCGGCCAGCATCTCAAGCTCTTCGCACTCACGCATTTCGGCCTCTCTCTTTTTTTCACGAAAAATGCGTCTTGCTTCCTTCTTCAGCTCACGATAACACTCCCGCACAGCTCGCGTTGCGCCCGATCGCAGTGTGGCCCTGTAGGCAACGTCTTTACGTTCCGTAGCGACGTGACATTCCTCGTCATACCAGTTGTTCTTTCGGGCTCGCTGAAATCCGATGGATTCTTCAGCGGCGGTATGTAGACAGCGAGAAATATGGTTCCACTGCTCGGAAATATCGTTCTGTTGATTATTGCTCTCAGAGAGCAGGAGTGCAAGTCGAGTGGCGAAGTGGGTAGCTGTCTGTTGCGATTGCAGCTTTCCGACGTCGAGCTTTCCTTGTGTGCATTTGCGCGCGCTTTTGCTGCAAAGAGGCGCGTGCGGATCTTAGCTGCCACAAGAAAATGATCCGAGTCGATGTTGGCTCCTCGGTTCGTGCGCACATTTAGGACACTGGAAGCATGCCTTCCGTCTATCACAACGTGGTCGATTTGGTTTAGTGTCTTACCATCTGGAGACAGCCATGTAGCCTGGTGAATCTTCTTATTCTGGAACCTGGTACTACAGACTACCATGTTTCGGGCCCCGGCGAAGTCGATCAGTCTCAATCCGTTATCGGACGTTTCGTCGTGGAGACTGAATTTTCCGACTGTGGAACCAAAGATGCCCTCCTTGCCCACCTTGGCATTGAAGTCGCCAAGCACGATTTTTATATCGTGGTAGGGGCACCGCTCATACGTGCGGCCAAGGAGATCATAGAAGCGATCTTTTGTCCCATCGTCCTTCTCTTCCGTCGGGGCGTGGGCGCAAATTAGGGAGATGTTGAAGAATCTCGCCTTGATGCGGATTGTGGCGAGACGCTCGTCCGCCGGAGTGAAGGATGGTACTTTACGGCGCAGTCTCTCTCCCACCACAAATCCGACACCAAATTTTCGCTCCTTTACATGGCAGCTGTAGTAGATGTCGCAAGGGCCTATCACTTGTTTCCCTTGCCCCGTCCATCGCATCTCTTGGATGGCGGTGATGTCAGCCTTTGCTCTGCTGAGGACATCAACCAGCCGGGCACAGGCACCTTCCCAATTAAGGGTTCGGACATTCCAGGTGCATGCCCTCAAATCATTGTCCTTAATACGTTTGCCGTGGTCGTCATCTAAAAAGGGGGGTTCTGTCCGAGGCTTTGCTTTACTTTTCATTGGATATTTGTTTTACGTGGCGGGTCCCAAGCCCTGCGCACAACCCATTACTGGGGGTTGAAATTTTAGATTCGTTTATATAGCGAGCCGCTTGCTCCAAGACAGCCGCACCTCCTGGTGGACAGACGCTGCGGACTCTAGTGGACCCTTAAACCTAATATGTCGGAGTGGCTCCGCTAAAGCTCCCTCTCTATTAGCCGTGACCCATGGCTCCACACGGGTTGGTTACCGTATCTCGCACATGGGTTGCTCACGTTGCCCAGGGTGCACGGACGTGGACGTTAGAGTAGTGATTGAGTACAGCCGTGCAACTGTAACCGCATACCCAGAAGCACCACTGCACCCCATTACACCCCAGATACCATATATACCATAACCAAATTTTGTATGTGATGTCTCCGACCATAGTGCTATATATTTCGGGTATTAGATAAAAAGAAAAATCACTTTTATTTTTCGTGTCTCCATAGGGTAGTCTGAACTTTTACGCCCCTGCGACACCCCTTAGGCGTTTCCAATCGGGACCAGAATTTGCATCTGATATTTTCTACCATAGGGCTACCGCTTTCGAGTATTAGATAAAAAGAAAAATCACTTTTTTTTTTGAGTCTCCATAGAGCAATTTCAACTTTGACCCCCCTGCGACACACCTAAACCATCTCTAACCGATATCTGATGATAAAATTTTCTCCATTCAAATAAGGACCACCCTAATGTACATACATGTTCACAAGCGCAGACGCACACTCTATGCATACGTACAATACACATGTATGTTTTTTTTTCGGTTACGACCAGGGAGGGGGAATCTTCATAGATACGAGCAGCCCGTGCTGCCCGCATGCCCGATTTGCCTCCTGGCACCTACGGACTAAACCCAACCTCCTACGTACGCTGGGCCTGTGGCACCCCTGCGGGACTATCAATTCCGATATTACTTCGCAGGGCAGGCACTGGACGTTATTCTTCGTCTTCACTCAGCGTGCGTTATTACACTGCGCGATTTGCACTACGCTCGTCTATTCTAAGACGTTTAATTACTAACGGGACTATGTCTGCACACTTTTTCCATACGTCGTCTTCGGACAACATGGCCTTCAGCAAACCTTCGGGGGACACGGCTTCTCCTATATATTGTTCCAGGTGGTTGCGTTCATTATTAAATCTGTGGCAGTCCATTTGCATGTTCTCTGCGCTTTCAACTTTCCCGTCGCAATGTAGGCAGTAGGGACTATAAGTATTAGAGGAGACAGCCATGCCCGGTTAGGAACTGCGAGAGGTAGAAATCAGTATCTCCGTGTTTCCTTTTTATCCAATCATCTATTTTTGGGATCAGTTTCTTGGTCCATCGTCCTTTAAGAAGGTGTCCCACCTTTTTTGCCACTCGTCGATACTCTGTTGCAATATTTTGCTGCGATCTCTTGGGCTGCGCTTGATTTCTGCTGCCGCTCTGGCAGCTATATATGTCAATCGGACATCTTCCAGCTAGCAAATTCGCGGCCTCGTCTGACACTGTCACGAACGCACAACATACCCTTAATGACGCTTGTCTGTGAACTGCGGCTGGTGCTCTCATGTATGAGGTTACTGGAGTAGCGAATGCCCATATTGGGGCCGCGTACATCAGGATGGACGAACTGACCGTTGCGAGCAGTTTCCTTCTTTGTTTTTTTGGACCTCTATGTTTGACATGAGTCTTGCCAGGGCCGTGCTGACTTTTCGCGCCTTCTCGCTAGCATAATTCAGATGTTCTTTGAAGCTCAGCCGGCGGTCGGGTATGCCGCCAAGGTATTTGATAGTTGGGCTGGATTCCACGGTGTGACCTCCTATTCGTATCTGAACGTTTTCAATTTTTTTCCGGCTGATCATTAGCAGCGCTTCGGTCTTATGTTCCGCTAACTCTAATCCTGCTGTTTGTAGCTAAGTTTTGGCAGACTCTATGGTTTCAGTTCTCATGCGCGCTACGTCCACTAAGTGTTTTGCGACCGCGATGTCATCAGCGTATCCTATAATCGACACTCCTTCCGCTTTTTCTATTCTCAAGATGCCATCATACATAATGTTCCAAAGGAGTGGTCCAAGGACTGACCCCTGGGGCACACCTCCAGTAACATGGTGCTTTTTTGGTCCTTCGTTAGTGTCATAGAAGAGCTCTCTTTCGCTGAAATAGCTATTCATTATTCGAATTAAATAGAGGGGTATATTCATTGCCATCATCGCATTTATTATTCGGGTCCAGTTGGCAGAATTGAAAGCGTTTTTCACGTCCAACGTAATTACGGCACAGTACTGCTTTGTTACTTCAAACCATCTCTTACCCTCGAGGGCTTTGCCGTCCATGCCTGGTGACTTTTTGCTTTTTATTTTGGGTGTAGCGGCGATCAATTCGTCCTTCGTAACTGGAGGGATTTCCACGAATTCTAACGTTAAATCTTGCGGCGTTCGGCATAAATCTTGCTGCGGGAAAAGCCCAATAACGATGCGCTTCATTATTGTAGGACACACTGGTGGTTTGGCCTTGCTCCCTTTCAATTTTCTTCGGACAGAGTTATAGCCACTACCCCAGGGGTTATCATCGACGTATTTTATGAGTTCTAGAAAGGCCTGACGTTTGCTTTGCTGTATAGCTTTTCGTAGTGCCTGTCGCTTGCTTTTATATGCGGTTTGGAGGCGTTGGTATTTAGTGCCATTCCTGGTTCTCTGTCTTTGGTGTTTACATCGCAGTTTAAGGCATTCAGAGCGCAGTTTCGCGATTTCTTCGTTCCACCAGTAAGCTGGGGTTCTTCTGTTTCCACTTTTTTCCTAGGCATCGATGCGTCGCAGATATCACTGACCATCTTCATTATTTTGTTAGCGCAGGTATCGGTATTTTCATTTCTTCCGTCTAGCTTGTCTGGCAGCAGCTCTGTCATGTATTCTACCATACTGCTATCCAACAATTTAGTTTTCCATCCGATATTCTGCACTTTCAGAGTATTCTTTTTCCGTGCGCTGCTTTGCATTGGGAGGATTTCAAAGGGTATCGCAAAGTGATCACTATAGGTGAAGTTCTCTGAGACCTCCCATTTAATTCTATTAAATAACGCCGTACTGCAGAAGGTCGAGTCAATAATTGATCCTGCGGTTCCTTTTTGATATGTATTTTTGCTTCCAATATTTAGCAGTATGATGTCTAGATTGGCGAAGGCTTCGAGTAAGGCCTGGCCTCGGTTATTTTTGAGCTGCCCCATTCCACTGCCCATGCGTTGAAATCTCCTGCGATGATGACTGGTGTTTTGCCGGTAGCATCGGATGCCAAACGCCTCAGCATATTCTTATAGCTTCAAGCGGTTCACTTGGGGGCGCGTAGCAGCTATAGAATTGGATTTTCCCCAATTTTGCATAGATGAATCGCTCCTCTTGGTTGTTGCCTATAGCTTCGAAGGGCAGAGCCCCGCATGCCCAGACCGCAGCATTCTTTCTCTTGTCCTGCAGCCAATTTCCTTCTATAGGCGGCGCTCTATATTGCTCGCTGATGAGTGCGACGTCAATGTCTTGTTCGAAGACTGACTGTTTTAGGAGGTCCTTTGCCGCTTCGCAGTGGTTTAGATTAATCTGTAGGCATTTACTCATTTCTTCATTTGTATTACTGCTTTTTTGTACGCCGGGCACCTGAAGTTTCCTGTGGGATGGTTCTGTGTTACGCCGGTCCCTGGTTTACAAATGGCGCATTTAGGGGCTGCCGTACACTGCTTGGCAAGGTGGACCTTCTCTTCGCAGCGAAGACATGAGCCACTACGGTCCTCCGTTGATTTACAATGCCTCGCGATGTGTCCAAAATCAAGGCATCGGAAGCATCTTAGGGGACTGACCTGCTTCCGGATTCGACAGTTGACCCATCCCACGCGGATGCGTCCTGCCTCCACCAGGATTTTTGTGTCTCGGACTGTCACACTTATTGTCGCAGTTTGCGTGCCGTTTCTCGTCGGCCTTAAGGGCTTTACTGCCACAGGTTTCCCGTAGTTCACTTCTGGGAATTGTTGTCTTATAGCGTTGGCAATATCGTCTTCCGTTGTGGCAACATCCACATCGCGGATTTCAACATTTACTGTGCTGCTCAAGATGTGAACATTTGTGGCATCTTTAAGCACAGCAGACGCACGTTCTTTAAACATATTCGCCATCTGGCCAGATTTATCACGGAGTTGAACGAGCAGATCTCCTGTCGCTGTTGTTGTGATTCGATTAACGTTCTCGGCTAGTTCTTTCATATCAGGTTTCTGCTTCATTTGTCTGATTATATCCGCATAAGTCATTTCACCCGTCTTCGAAATAATTACTGCGTCAGGCCTAGACAGTTTGCTTGCGGTTTTGCTAAGTTTTCTCGCGTTCTTCACCAGCGTCCATTGTCCGTTGTTAACCTGTTTTTCGGTAACCTTGGCTTCTTTGCCGGAGCTCATTGCAACTCCGCTGGTTTCGTTCAAGACCCGCCTTTTCCCTTCTTTTACTGTTTGTACATGCTTGTCTCTTGTGCTTGTATTGTCGGGACTTCGTTTAACAGGCTGGGTTTGCTGCCTGGCTATGCGGCTTATTTCTGCCACCAGGTCTCGCATAGCTTGATGAATAGATCTCCTACCGCCGCCAATCATGCTCAGTAACAAATTAATTTTTATTCCTAGCTCCTTCATGGGGTCTTCTGGTTCCATTGGTATATTAACGGTGCGTGATTCCTCGCGGCTAATGTCCGGCGGAGAGAAATGCGAGCGCGCGTTTTCGGCCGTCTTATCGGCACTTCGCGAAGGAGTTTATTAGAGACCAGCATTCGTTGGTATAAGTGCCCGGTAGCGATGGTCTTTCGGCTTCCCTGATATAGTCACTGCACTAGTACAGTGCTTTCGCAACTGTATGGTTCGTCGCATTGCTAACAGCTGTTTTTAGAAGAGAAGCTCAGCTGTATTTGACGTTTGCCTTTAAGCTGTATTGTTTGTTTCACTAAATTCTTTCCACAAATTTATTTTCGCGCGTGTTTCTAAAAGTAGGGGTAAAAAACTTAATAAATTTTTTTTTCCGCGTATTTTGTGGTTTTCCGTCGAAAACCAGTATCTCCCGCACACTCGGGGAAAATAAAGGATCACCAAGCACTTTCCGGGTAAGTTGTATGATGAATCCCTCCTTTGGGCCTCCTGTTTTCACTAGAATTTGCTTTATTTTGCAGAGCGGTTCAAAAACTCGACTTGTATATATGTACATATGTATGCATATATATACAAAACGGATAATCACCAAGTTGAGCAAATGGCCTGGCACTCAGTAAGTAGGCTGCATAACATACATACGTACATGTACATACATGCATATTTACGGATGTGAAGAATTGCTTTCATAATGTAGCCGCTATCATTTGCAAAAATTGGCGCCGTCATAAAATCTTTCAGTTGAATGTTGTCTCATACAGCCGGATGTGGTATCATATTTCGAATACGCATGACTAGTTGTACAACATATTTGGCTCTCTTTGTACAACGAATGCCTCTTTTTCTGAATGCGACTGAGCGCAGTATTCTCAGCTATCTGCACACTCATTCAGTCATCGCGTTTGCTGTGAGCAGAATGCGTAGAATGTTTCGCTAACGTGTGAATGTGTTAAAACGGCCAATGACTTCATTCATGCATACGTCAATTACGTACACACATAATAACAGCCATCGCTAGCTGCGCCTTGCATATGTATGTATGTGCCTTTGGTGGTGTCTCCCTGCACAACGTCCGCCACATTCGTCACATTCGTGCAATTTCCGGACAGGCCGTGAATGCATGAATGATCGATGACTATAAATGAGCGTAGCGAAGAGAAAAATCTGTACATCCCTTAAATCATAAGCAGAGAGTACCCATATTGGTCTCTTTTTTCTCTGTAAGTACACATATTTATGATCGCAGAAGAAATGAATGTGTCCATGCAGCCCTCTAAGGGGCAAGGAAATACCAAGTGTTAGAAGGAACCTGTAAATGAAGTGGTTCAATTATTATAATTTCTATATTATTATATTGCTATATTATAGCGCAGTCACCTACCGACGTGTACGTATGTACCTAGCTGCGGTGATTATTTTCAATAACAAGGCTTTTAAAATAGGTCGGCCGTTTCTACGCCGGTGGACAACTGCGATCTTACATTTAACTTACGTGTGAATGTGTGCGTTGAACGCAGGAAAAAAGTTAGAAGACGGTGGTTTTGCACTTGGGCATGTATATACCAAACGGTCGAAGAAACCTTTAAATGAAATGGTCTAATTATAAGAATTTCCCTTAATAAATGCAGTTGGTATACCATTTAACTTATGTATGTGTGCGTGCCTTCAAAAAGTACTATAGATCGACAGCAGGAAGACGCTCCAGTCGATCGACGATGAACACTGTTGGGAAAATATATGTACATTCACAATTATAATCCGTGCGATGAGTGGGGAACGATGTTCTGCAAATAAATATGTACATACTTATGTATGTTAGATATCCCACTGAAGGGATCGCATTCTAAGTATTGTGGTTAATTACACTGTAAATAAGGTAAAACAGATGTTTCAAATGAAAAATTGTTATGAAATAACATTAGTTTTTGCAAAACTCACCCAAATTCTTGCAATCACAAAATCAAATGTCAACACTGAAAAAATTATATATTAGACAAACGAGTCAGTAATGCCAACGCTTTTTTTAGTATGAAGATGTTTTCAATATACTACTATGGCAAGTGAAAACTGAAAGAGTGAGCTGCTTTATTACAGAACCTTTTATTATTGAATCATACATTTCATCAAAGTTTCAAGTTTTTTGGTGCATGATAATTTAATTTTAGTACAACAAAATTCAAATCTCAATTCATTATTCGTATTCGTTGAATTTTTAGAACTTTTTTAAAGTTATCAATATCAATAATTTTTGATGGGGAAACAATTTCAGAAGTCAATGATAACATTCAATTTCGTTACAATAAGATGCAAGTTTTAAGAAGTAGTTTTTAAAAATTTTTTTTGTATAAAGCATACAGTTTGCACAAATTTTTATTGATTCGTTATGATTTTACATATTGATGAATTTGCGCATTTTAATGGTTCTTTTCAAAAATCAGAACTAAGTTTATATATAATTTGCGTACACTATATAGCTCAGTGTTTGGCCGAGCTTCTCCTACCATTTGTGGTGTGCGTCTTTATATTATATCACAAATGGAGGGACCTACAGTTTTGTGCCGACTCCGAACGGCAGATGTATTTTAATGAGAAGCTTTTTCATGGAAGAAATACCCTCGGAGGTTTGCCATTGCCTGCCGTGGGGTGACCGCTATTAGAAAAAACTTTTTCTGTGATAAAGATTTTGCTTGCCCTGACTGAGACTCGAACCTCGAACTCACCGGCATATTAAGTTATAGCACGCACCGCTACCAACTCGACCACAGCGGCCACAGTTTTAGGCACTTAAAAAACGCACTTTATGTTATTGATATTTATGTAACTATAAAACTGCATACTCAATATTTTTTGGAAATTTTTGATAACAACTTGATTCATGAGATTGGTGCTACAAATTGCAAAAATTTAACTTTGTACTTTAAACTTCCTTTGAGCACATGTGCAATGTAACGCCGCAAATGCCCCCAACAGAGTAAACCAAGTAACAGCGCTTGCTCCGTTTTTGCCCCACCGTCACTGTCAACAACATGACCTTAGCTCGATTCCACACGACTAGCCACGTTTCATTGTGCATTTGCATTTGACATTTGTATTTAGCGGAATTTCGCTACGTTACGTGACGTGACAATGCAATGAGCTCAAAGCGGAAAGTGCGTAGGCTCTGCTCCTTCCATTGATTGCTTTTATTGCCACCTTGGATGTTCAACGCAAATAGTTGCAAGTGCAGTATACAAAATAGTGGACACGATTCGCAAGAGACGATATGTTGATGTCTGATGATGATGAAGATGATGATGGCGTTGTGAAATTATGTACTTATATACCTGTATATAACATATGTATATGTATGTAAGTATGCTGTAGCACTAATTGTCGGCATCGCTGTCATGCACAGTTAATTATACGCTGTACTCCCCATGTGTAGACATTGACATGTTATTCTGCATACGGTTAGTACGGACTGTTATTTAAAATCATTAAGCACCTTACATTCTCATGTATTGCTGAGTGAAAAAATATAATTAAATTTCCTTGTGTATAAAATCAATCTAAACACATTATCTATCCACTTGTGATAATTCTCGCTCTCGTCGTCGCTCTCGCAAATATGTAATAAGATCTTACCCAGTGTAAGCTAGAAATCTATGCCGTTTCTATGACACCACCATTCTCTACAACTACCACTTGAGTATGAGGCTGTTGTGTAGGAATTGAGTAAATCCAAAAGTCTGTTACTCGTATATGTATTCGCTTAGGTCGAAGTGGCAGCCTCATTTTTAAACACAAGTTACCAAAATCTCCGAATTCTGAACTCAATAATATATTCTTTCTTCTCTGTAGTGCAAAACACTCGCATAGTTTGTCTCTTCAACTTTTGAAGACATATATGAAATTTTCAGAATCTCTACATTCCTCTCAATTGCGATTCGTTCATAGGTATTTCTTTCGTGGTCAAAGCAAGTAGGTCATGCCACACTTTGTCATTCCCCATTTGCGACGAAAGTTACTTCATCCTGCAGATATAGAAATTTTCCCAATTTACACATACATAATTATTTGAGGGAGTTTATATTTCCAACGTCAAAGTAGAAATCATCTGAACACACTCTTTTAATAGTGCATAGTTAGAACGCAAAAATACATAAGGGACAGAAGATAACTGGGAAAATACTGTTATATCTTAAAAAAAAAAACTGCGGTGTGCATTCAGATCTTGGTGTGTAGTCCGACTTTAGTTAGTCGGATAAACAACAAAATTGTCATGTCATCCAAGTCACCAAGGAAACAGTAGTGAATTTTTGATAATATTTCATTACACAAATTATTTCTACGTAAATACTCGAATATCGAAACTCAGTTATTTCCTTTGTTTTTGCAAATTAATCATAAAGACTTGACAGGGCCGTGTGAACGTGTGTTATCCATGGTATGAATGAAACTCAATAACCAAATATTTCCCTGAAGTAAGAATTAGGTAAATTGGATGGGTACAGAAACCTAAGGATGTGATCAGAACAAACCCCAAAGCCAACGCCTCCTGAAGCACATGACCACATAGACAAATCTCATTACATTGCATATATGTACATACTTATACACTAAAATGTATGCAAGCAGTAAATTTGGCCTAAGTATGTATGCATATTTCATTGTGGGAGTTTAACATTTCGTAATGTCAATTGTCGCTACTTTGATTTTGGTGTCTACATTGTTTATATACCATTTGCTGATTGTTGGTAGTTCTGCCTAAATCTACTTGGCAGTTAGCCATATAATACACGTAGATAATATACTTATTACCGTCTCGCCTTTATCCAACAGTTCAAAATGTTAAGTGAGATACATTTGGATATATGTACAAGCTTAGTGCATTTAGATGTTACATTTCTTACATTATTATTCCAGAAGTTCAGCTTATTATTACGAGTATAATAATAATAATTATGCCAGGACAACTTGTCATGGGTTTAAGTTTATTCAAGCAAACTCAATGCATTAAGGCAGCAAATAAATGTTGATTGATTGAGTAAGACTTAAAGAAAATGTAATGAGAGTACGATTGAAATATTTAAGTTTTAAACATTTGCAATTTAAATCATCTTGCATCTTGAATTTGCCTAACATTTCATGTTAATTTATTTGTGATTTTGCCGTTGCACTATTTGTTGTTGAAAATTATGCATTCAAAATTAATCATTTGGAAAATTATTAAATAAATACTCGCATGCAAACATACAGTTGATTGAACATCATTGACTTGCTAAATAAAGGGTGGTTCGAGTGAACGTAAGAAACATTAGCTTGAACTTTCAGTTTATTACTGAAAGCAAAAGAAACTTGCGAATTTTTTCAGAAAATATAATATCCACACGGCGTTCAAAACTGGAAACAACCAGGGAAGGATACTTAAAAGCAGTACGAATGAAGAATACCCATTGAACAAACAAGGCGTGTATAAACTGACCTGGGAGTGTCAATATATGTAGCTATATAGGACAAACAGGACGTAAAGTAAGAACAAGATTTCGTGAACACATAAGGGACTACAACAAAAGGATAAGAAAACCTACGGCAATACCTGAATCTAATTTTGCAAACCATTTGGTAAACGCAAAATGTTCACCCGCAAACATTAAGAAAATCGTTAAGGACGGTGCCTAAATGCTCTTGAAAACATGGAAATATATAAACAAAAAGCATTTTATGAGAGGATAATAAACGAACAAATAAACAGCAACTCTCATGCGATATTTGCACCATAAAGGCTTGTTTACAAAAAACCATGCAAATATATTGGTAAAATGACGGATACCAACATACAAAACAAACCTGCAATACCTAAACGGACTAAAATTACTGACTATCTACCTATTCTTACCGCGAAGGCAGATTCGAGATAAAATATACCCTTTTGGATTATAACCGCGCGAGACTTCAGGTTCCACTACTCAGGACACTTAACACTTTACTTCTTGGGGCTGTAATAATGGCTCCAATATCCGTCGAGATAAGTGTCATCTTGAATTTGGATAGTTAGTAGACAGGCGTAGCTAATGTTCTATAAGACGTGTTCCAAGATTAACGCTTTCTTTGACTGCGATCTGTGTCAATTGGATCATGAATTATAAACCGAGTTATAAATAGCACCTCATTGTTTATTTAAATCTAATTTAGTAGAACTTATTTAAACGAAAGTTAATAATAATAATAAACCCAACGATAACCCTCCTTTCCCGCCCTACCGGCACGAGGGGCGCGACCGCATGACGCACGGATTTTTTTATATTTTTTTTATACAAATATGGTTGTGCCGATTCGAGAAAGAGTTTTTTAAGTGTCGAGATCTCAAACTGTTCAGCTACAGAAAAAATTAATTCATCAGCTGACTGAAATGTTACTATGTACTAACGCAAATCAATTTAAGAGGGAGGACAGCACATTCTTCTTGATGTAAGAGAACGAGTCTGACACACCAAAGGTGTTGGAAAGCAAGTAAAAATCCTGACACAAGCACCGGAATGGCTCATTCAGTTCAAAAATTTTTTTACATTGATCCAGAAAAAGGGGTTAAAGTGCCTCGAAACACGAGAAGGGACATTGAAATTAACTCCCGCCAAAAGAAAAGGACTATCAATCGATCCCGTGACCAACTTCACCATACACATTATGCCTAACATTTATCTACGATTTGAAAGAGTAGGAAGATTAATAAGTTTCACCGACTATTATATGGTGGCAGTCTGTGAGTAAAATCCCAACGAAAGTGTCTTAAGGCAAACAGAAAAAATTGTTTTTGAACCGATTCAAGACGTATTATAAAACCATATTCCCGTATCGGTGTAACTAAAGTAGTTAAAAGCCCTTTCGTTATGTAAGGTTCACTGAATTATTTCGACCATCTTTTCACAAAAGCAAGAACGTCTATTGCTTTATTGATTGTAATGTTAATATGTAATATTGTTTTCTTCGAAATTTGACACTGAAGACGGCACAACGCCGAAACCGGGTTGTCTCCAAACCAAACTTGACAAGGGATGACGGAAAATCGTTCCAACAAATATCGTTAATATGTAAGTTAAAATTTAGTTTGGGATCCATTGTGACACCCAGATCGACAAAATTATGTACTTGGGTCAAGAATACGGCCACAAATACGTATTCAAAAGAAGCCGGCAGTGTCGCTCTCCGAGAGAAGCTATATATATATTTATTTTAAGATTTAAAGGCATGAAATATGCGTTACACCACAAAACTATGCTTTTTAAATTATCTTGCAGCAAGGATCTCTCATCAACAGAGTTGTATGATCTAAAAATTGTAATATCATCAGCATACATTCGAATTTTTGAAAATTTGAATACAGTACTTATATTATTAATAAATAACAGGAACAGAACTGGGCCGAGGTGGCTGCCTAGGGGAACTTCATGCGTTCTGCAATGCAGGTAGGAAGATATCTAACGAAGTATACAAGGTTGAAAACCAATTAGATCGAGCTTATGAGTAAGTATAGGGTGACAAACTTTATCGAAGGCTTTACTGAAATCGGTATATATGACATCAGTGGAGTTATTTTGACGGAACGACTTTGAGACATGAGGTTTGATAAAGGTAGGTAAAGGTTGTCCGCACAATTTATAAGAATGCATGTCGGAATCATGTCAGGACCAGGCTCGACGCCAGTTGTAATGAAGATTTTATTTGAAAAAAAAAAACTGTTTTTAAATGGTAGAAGTACTATTTCGGAAATCACCAAATTTTCTCATCAGACTCCTTTTTATTAAATTAATTAATTTTATTTTTATTTGTTGTTGTTTTTTCCAAATAAAAACTTCATTAGAACTGACCTCGAACTCAATAAATTTGTCAATTATTGTTTTCAGATAAAGAAATACCCTCTCTGGGGTTATTGTAGGTAAATTGATTGAGTTATTCGAACTTACTTTATACGGATATGCGGTAAAGTTCATATTGGTGTTAATAGCATAATTAGACTTAAAAACTAGTGCAAATAAATTAGCCATCTTTTCTGAATTGTTAGAAGTGATATTTTCAAATTTCATTGCGGACGGAAACTGTTGTAGCTTTCGCTTAAAGTTTACGAAACAATAAAATGATTTGGGATCAGAAATAATAAAATTTTTCATTTTCCGTTTGAAACATTTTTTGTACAAAATATCTATGGCATAGAATTGAATACTTTAAATAGTGCGAATGTAAGCCAGTTTTTTTATACAGTTTGAAGCTACGAGACCTTTTATTTTTCAAACATTTCAGTTCCATTGTAAACCACAATCATATTGGCTCACAATAAGAACATTTATGTTTAGGTACAAGCTTCTCATTATTATTAAAATGATCAACGTTTTTCTCAATATTTTCATTATATTTTGGCGATATGAATTCAGATAGTACTTTATTAAGCTTTTTATAATTTGTTTTCGTAAAATTAAATTTAGTGTTAGAAATGAGTATTTTAGAGCTTTGATCTTGTATACATCCCATAATTTCGCAAACTAACTGCATAGCTGGATGAAAGACGTCTTCGGGTAAAACCAGAAGGTCACATCAATTCACAGACGTTGTAGCCACTTTGTCGACGTAAACCAAATCCTGCACCGTTCCAAATTTATTAGGAATCACATTAATTTGTTGCAGGCAAAGTTCAGCCATCTCATCCAAAAATTCATTTGTACGCATTTTAGGTGGAAAGGTACAATATTATGGTCATTTGGGGATGGTTAAAATCAACCAAAACTACATTGGAATCTGAGCAGTTGGTCAGTTTTGAGTAAAACAACACATTGAGGTAGAATATAGCAGAGAGCTAAATAAATAAAGTTCTTACCTGACTTAACACGGATGCAGTTAAATTCGATAGAGTCTATAACAGGCACCACAATCTCTTCAGATAGTAGCGAAGAATGTACAGCAAAAAGGACACCTCCGCCCATCCTGCCCAAGCGTTCGTTTCTATATACTTGAAAATCACTGCAAAATATTTCCGATTCAAGAACATTGGGTTTAAGTCAAATTTCGGTAAAAGAGATAATTTTAAAATCGTAGTAAAAGGTTTTCAAGTATACCTATGTAGATCAGAAAGTTTGGTGTTCAAACCCATTACGTTTTGGTAATAGATACTGATAGCAGACATTGAATTCAGTTTTTTGGATCCGTTTTCCGAGAAATCCTTACAACATTACAATCGCTTGTGTGAGGTTTATATTCAGATTCGCGCATAAAAGCGCCTTCCGGCTAAAAATAACTATCTAAAAGAGTGGTACAATTTTCGAAACAAATGTCAATTTTAAAATAGGATATATTGATATTAAACAAAATTTAATAAGAATAAGTTATGAATCAGTCATTTAGTCAAGCAATCTTGTATTTTAAACACCCTGTACAAGTACCGGTAACTGCATGTACGTAGTACATTGTAAATTTCTGAGTAAAACAAACAAATATGGACACACATATGTACATTCAAAGATATGCAAGGCTTAAGTATTTGGCAAGTACTTTGTAGACGAGGCGGGGATAGGCCGGAAGTATGCCTTATGCATCACTTCACTTCCACACTGATGGCTCAAAACTCGAGAAGCGAATAGCAGGAGGGGTGTTCTCAGCCCAAATAGGATTGGAAAAATCTTTCCGTCTCCCTGATCACTGCAGCGTTTTTCAGGCTGAGGTCGCTGCGATACAGGAGGCGGTAGAGCATTTAAGAACAAGAGAGATAAGATGCGAAGAAGCCTTTATATTTTCCGACAGTCAAGCTGCACTCAAAGCACTGGACTCGGTCAACAGCAACTCTAAAACAGTGGCAGCCTGCCGCAAATCTTTTAACGAGATGGCTGAGCAGTATGTATTTCACCTCGTATGGGTGCCTGGGCAAAGAAACATACCAGGTAATGAAACGGCGGACAAGCTTGCAAGAGTGGGTACATCCATCCCGCATTCGTCACAATGGAAGGGTTTAGATATGCCGCTCGCTACCTCCAAGCTCCTTCTAAGACATTTATCTCTTAAAGAAGCAGGGGCTCGATGGGAAAATAATAGCAACTGCATTAGGTCAAAACAAAAGTGGCCAGAATGGAACGTCAAAAGGTCACAGGGTATACTCCTGCTGAGCAGAGTAAGTCTGTCCTTAGTTTTATGACTTATAACAGGTCACGTACTGATCGGAAGGCATGCAGAGAGACTCGGTGCCCCCTTATAATGACTTCTGCAGGAACTGCAGAAATAAGGAAAAGCCCGATGGAGGATAAGAATGCAAGCCTTAGGATCTGCGTTCTTAAACTACCTAAGCGACCTGGCCAGTGTAGAGGATCGCAGGATTTTAAAATATGCAGAAGACTCACGATGGTTCGAGTAAGGGGATCTTTGATCCAGGTGGTACCACAATGGGCCTATTAATGGACTAGGCGTGTCAGTGTGGTCACTGACAGCCACTTCAACCTAACCTAGCCTATGCCTTATGCAAATACTAACTGCTCTATTTGAAACTTAAATATTGAGTTTTAATAAGCAAAAACCAGGCTTTTATTCTATGAATATTAATTTTGTCAAAACGTCAATAATATTCAGAGGCAAAATGTTCACAAAGATATTTGAAGTCATATGTTTATACGAGTATATTTACGTACATCCCTGCAAGACAAGACTAAGCAGTTTCCCCTGAAATTCAAAAAATTTACACAAACATTCACAACTTTTACGCATTTCACCCACACATTTAAAAAATTTTGTTTTCGAACTGTCGAACAATTTCAATATGTTAGAGCAGTAATGCCGTCCTCCAATAAGAATCTTATGTGATAGAAGGAGAAAGATAGAAAAGTATAATACACATTTTTATCAAAGTAGGCTATGACTAATCGGCATTTCAGCAAAAATTTTATTTCAAAAACTTATTTCAAATTTTTTATTATGCTTATGCATGAAACGATTTTTTTTGGATGAATTTCGGGGATATTTCAATACTGCAAAGAAAATCCGTCGTTTATTTTTAACCAATAATTAATTGAATTATATAG
Source organism: Philophylla caesio (assembly GCA_963971545.1). NCBI lineage: Eukaryota > Metazoa > Arthropoda > Insecta > Diptera > Tephritidae > Philophylla > Philophylla caesio. The sequence continues at coordinate 26,850,378 of OZ020609.1, read as the reverse complement.
TTTGTGTAAGTATGATCAAAGGCCGACTTAATCATGAAAACCAGGGCTTCCCATCTTCTTTAGTGTTAACGACGACTTTTATTTGCAGTGTTGCAGTAGTGATTGATGCTCGAATATCCCTATTGCTTTACCGATTTGATCCTAATTTTTTTATTTAATATTTTATTCAACTCTTTTTATGGTTTTTATTTAGTAGTTAATTTTAATAAAAACGTATAAGATAAAATATTGAATAAAAAAATGAGGAGTTTGTTTATAAGTACTGAGGACTTTGTGATTACAAAAATTAGTAGTTTGATTATTAGTGCTGAGGAGTTTGTGATGAAAAAAATGAGTAATTTGATTATTAGTGCTGAGGAGTGTTATTACAAATTAGCGCTGGCAACCAAACTACTCATTGTTGTCATCACAAACTCATCAGCACTACTCATTTTTGTCATCACAAAGTTTTCAGTACTATTAAACAAACTACTCATTTTGGTCATCACAAAGTCCTCAGTACTAATAAACAAACTCGTCATTTTTGTCATTATAAAGTCCTCAGCACTAATTATCAAACTGCTCATTTTCGGTATTACAAACTCCTCAGCACTAATAATCAAACTACTCATTTTTCTCATCACAAACTCCTCAGCACTAATAATGAAACTACTCATTTTTGTTATCACAAAGTCCTCAGTACTTATAAACAAACTCCTCATTTTTGTAATCAATATTTTATCTTATACGTTTTTATTAAAATTAACTACTAAATAAAAAAATAATAATCAAGTCGGTAAAAGAATAGGGATGTTCGATCTTTGTGTAAATCTACTGCAACACTGCAAATAAAAGTCGTCGTTATCACTAAAGAAGATGGAAAGGCCTGAATTCATGATTAAGTCGGCCTTTGATTATACTTACGCAAACTAGATAATTCAATTAATTAATGGTTAAGAATAAACGACGGCTTTTATTTGCAGTATTGACGCTGGAACATTAATGTTCATCCAAAAAAAAATTGTTCATGCATAAGCATGATTCAATTATAAAAGGTTGGATACTTATTGACGTTTAAGTTTTCCGACTGCCTTGTAAGGTTGCATTTAGGAAGATCTGATAAAGGGGAAAATATTTTATCCCTTTTCGCGGAAAGGTAGTAGAAAAGTAGGTAACTAGTAGCGAAATGCGGTTTGTACATACTTAGAATGAAACATATTTGCAGAAATTTTATATTTCAATTTAATATAATATAACCGAATATTCAACCACACATGTATGTATGTATATATAAACATAACACCTTAATACAAAAAACTATTTAAACAAAAAACGAAAGTGTGATTTAGAAGCAAATATTGTTAACAACAACAATGTGATTTCAACTAAGTTAAGTTTTTACATGCAGAAAATAAAACTATCACATTTGGAAAAATTTTGATAGTAAATTTTTCTTTAATTTAATATCAATTTTAGCAACTAAAATAAGAGGTATATATTAAAAGACCAGTAACCAGGATTGTATACATATTTCATTACAATTCCAAACTTTTTTAAAAATATAATTATCATTTTTGTAGATCATAAAATTATAAGATTCAAGTCACTAAAAATGTAACATTAGTTGTTCGATCAAATTTTTTTTTATATGGAAAACACCACAGAATACAGCTACAATTACTAATTAATAATGCTGCTAGATATATATATATGAAACGAAAATTTGACCACATTTCTGAGTTATCTGTTCAAATCCTTGGCTGTAGCTTATCTGCATTTTTTGACCGTCGCTTATTTTTATTTATACACAAGATAATCTACACACGTTGTCCGAGTTATCTCTTCTTTAAATTAACCTTTGCGCAGTCAACTCGTACATGCAACCTTATAGTCCCACAATATAGGTATTCAGGTACCTCCAGAATGTTTTTCGTTAGAGCTGTTCAGTTATGGAACTCTTTACCCAATAAATTAAAACTGGAATCAAATCTAAGGCAGTTCAAATTGGCAATTTATTCTATATTCTTACTCTAAGTCTTAATATTTCTATATATTTTTAATCGCTTTTCTTACTTTCAAATTTCTGCTACCTTATGTACATTACATTAAGTCCTATATTGTTCAAAATAAATAGTTTTAAAGTATTCACTTTTATACTTAAGTAATTTTTGTGATTATTACACGTTAAAAGACTATGTCTTACTTGTGTCTAAATAATAAATAAATAAATAAAAAATAAACACCACAGAATACCTTCATCAAAATATTAACGGAATTTTTATTGATATACATCTGTAAGAAATCAAGTAAAGACGTTAGTGAAAACTGGTCAAAATACTAATAAATGTTATTCCATACGATATTTTAACTGTATAACTTTATGGTTGTTAATATTTATAAAAATTATTTTTTTTTTAAATTTTATGTTATTTTATATAAAATATATACAGTAACAAATTTAAAAACATAAAATGCTTTCTTTGAAAAAAAATATCAAACAAAATGATCTGACCTGGCCGGGAATCGAACCAACGACCAATCAATTTCATACATGCAAAAAAAAAAAATTTCAACTCCTGTTCGCTGCTAGATAAGCAAGGCTACTGGAAAACATACGAGAATGCCGTTCGATTATTTAATGTAGGGCATGCTGAAATAATTAAAAAACTACAAAAAGGCAACAGTGTTGCCTGCCAGGCCATTTTACAAGAAAAGTTCTAATTTCCACGTGTTTGATAACATTTTTTTCTTAATTTAAAAGAGAGCAACACAGGATACCTTAAGGCAGCGTGCAAAAGTGAGACAACTGCCTAATTATCCAACCTTGTATAATTGGATCATGATTCAATAATAAAAGGTTCTGTAATAAAGCAGCTCACTCTTTCCCGCATGACAAATCGGCTCCTTAACTCATGAAGAATGTTGCATATTCTACAGTTTTCACTTTTAATAGTAGTATATGGTAAACTTCTTCATACTAAAAAAAGCGTTGGCATTACTGACTCGTTTGTCTAATTTATAAATTTTTTTCACTATTGACATTTGACTTTGTGATTGCGTGAATTTCGGTAAGTTTTGCAAAAAATCGTTGTTATTTCATAATATTATACAAATTTTTCATTTTAAATTTAAAACATATCTTATTTCCAGTGTAATTAACCACAACACATATGTATGTATGTATGTATGTAGTGTGAGATAATTAAATTTTCTGGCCGAGGACCGGGTAAGTAAATACCAGTTTTGTTTTTATTTGATTGCATCAATGATAAATCCATTTATTAGCAGAATATCTTTCCCCAGCGAGCGCAGTGGAATACGAGTATATGTACATAATTGTGTATGTGTATATGTACACATGTTATATTTTCATCGCCGATCGACTTGAGCTTTTCTCCTGCAGCAGATATGTTGCACTCGATTGCGAGTGTAAACATAACCGACACGAAGAAGCACACACACACGTAAGTAAAATGTAATATAGCAAATGAAACTATAAGGAAGTATTCTAATAATTAAATATTTTAGTTTACAGCTTCCTTCGTGCGTTTGGTGTTTTCCTGCTCAACTGCAGTCACCGTCTTCGAACTTTTTTTGCTGCCTCAGACGCACACACACACAGGTAAGTTAAATGTAATAGCAACTGCAACGTTTAGGAGAAATTCTAATAATTGAACCTCTTTGTTTACAGGTTCCCTCGAACGTTTGGTGTTTCCCTGCTTATTTACTAACCTATCCCTAAGATTATACAAAATCTAGTTTTATCGATTAAGTGCAAATAAATCTCACATTTTTTACTATAACCATGTCGTTTTATTTTTATTTTCACTTAAAAGATGTACAGGCCTGTTCTGCATTCAACAAATTTGATCGGAATATATAAATCATTTCTCTTCGATCTGTTGTTAGTTTCTTCAGTTCTGTGAAGATCAGAGTTTATTCTTTATTTCTTTTCCGGGAATCAGAGACAATACTTTAAAATCACAATAGATGCTCGCCAATGCCATTCACTCCGACTCCGACCGAATTTTCCAAAATCGAAATTCAAAACAGACCTCGTTAAGTCTGCAATAAAAATATAAATACATATGTTCTTCCGTAGGCAATAAAAAATGTATAATACCAATATTAAAACTGAAAGGTTGTATGTTTGGATGTGTGTTTCTCGGTAAATTTGTGGGATGGAGTACTTAAATGATGTTTTTACACACAATCACGCACACATACAGCTGTTGAGTTTTTTAAAATTAAATTTGTATTATTTACCAGTTTAAATATAATTATTTCTCTATACGTTTTATTTGCATAAAATAGTGGAGTAAAATCCCGTGGGTAACCGTGGGTCCAATCTAGTTAATAAATAAATTTAATAATTAGTTGAAAACCATACTTTTCTAGTACCTTTTCGCAAAAAGGGATCACATTTTCTCCCTTTTCTGCGTACTTCCAAAATACAACTATAGATTAAGGAGTGTCAGATTTTAGCTGTCAGTAAGTACATAACCTTTTATAATTGAATCATGTCTTATGTGATAAAAGGAGAAATATAGAAAAATATAAGACAAATTTTTATCAAAGTAGGCTATGACTAATCGGCATTTCAGCAAAAATTTTACTTCAAAAAATTATTTCAATTTTTTTATTATGCTTATGCATCATGATTCAATTACATGATTTTATATATATTTTATTTTATTTTTATATATTCCGATCAAATTTGTTGAATGCAGAACAGGCCTGTACATCTTTTTAAGTGAAAATAAAAATAAAACGACATGGTTATAGTAAAAAATGTAAGATTTATTTGCACTTAATCGATAAAACTAGATTTTGTATAATCTTAGGGATAGGTTAGTAAATAAGCAGGGAAACACCAAA